>CM072775.1:32510000-35010000 GCA_036936925.1 Cenchrus fungigraminus
AAACACCCATTCTACCCCATTAGACCCAGAATGATGTTTGGGAGTGTTTTGGAGCATATCGCAAACCTTCGGCATGTAAAAAGATGCAAAACTTGTGTTTCAAGCCTGAATGCACTGTTTCGGGGTACCGATGTTGCGAAAATGGTTTCGCAACGAAAACACCCATTCTACTCCATTACACACAAAATGATGTTTGGGAGTGTTTTGGAGCATATCGCAAACCTTCGGCATGTAAAAAGATGCAAAACTTTTGTTTCGAGCCAGAATGCATTCTTTCGGGGTACCGAAGTTGCGAAAATAGTTTCGCAACAAAAACACCCATTCTACCCCATTAAACCCAGAATGATGTTTGGGAGTGTTTTGGAGCATATCGCAAACCTTCGGCATGTAAAAAGATGCAAAACTTGTGTTTCGGCCCTGAATGCACTATTTCGGGGTACCGAAGTTGCGAAAATGGTTTCACAACGAAAACACCCATTCTACCCCATTAGACCCAGAATGATGTTTGGGAGTGTTTTGGAGCATATCGCAAACCTTCGGCATGTAAAAAGATGCAAAACTTGTGTTTCGGCCCTGAATGCACTGTTTCGGGGTACCGATGTTGCGAAAATGGTTTCGCAACGAAAACACCCATTCTACCCCATTAAACCCAGAATGATGTTTGGGAGTGTTTTGGAGCATATCGCAAACCTTCGGCATGTAAAAAGATGCAAAACTTGTGTTTCGGCCCTGAATGCACTATTTCGGGGTACCGAAGTTGCGAAAATGGTTTCGCAACGAAAACACCCATTCTACCCCATTAGACCCAGAATGATGTTTGGGAGTGTGTTGGAGCATATCGCAAACCTTCGGCATGTAAAAAGATGCAAAACTTTTGTTTCGAGCCTGAATGCATTCTTTTGGGGTACCGAAGTTGCGAAAATGGTTTCGCAACGAAAACACCCATTATACCCCATTAAACCCAGAATGATGTTTGGGAGTGTTTTTGAGCATATCGCAAACCTTCGGCATGTAAAAAGATGCAAAACTTGTGTTTCGGCCCTGAATGCACTATTTCGGGGTACCGAAGTTGCGAAAATGGTTTCGCAACGAAAACACCCATTCTACCCCATTAGACCCAGAATGATGTTTGGGAGTGTTTTGGAGCATATCGCAAACCTTCGGCATGTAAAATGATGCAAAACTTGTGTTTCAAGCCTGAATGCACTGTTTCGGGGTACCGATGTTGCGAAAATGGTTTCGCAACGAAAACACCCATTCTACTCCATTACACACAAAATGATGTTTGGGAGTGTTTTGGAGCATATCGCAAACCTTCGGCATGTAAAAAGATGCAAAACTTTTGTTTCGAGCCTGAATGCATTCTTTCGGGGTACCGAAGTTGCGAAAATAGTTTCGCAACAAAAACACCCATTCTACCCCATTAAACCCAGAATGATGTTTGGGAGTGTTTTGGAGCATATCGCAAACCTTCGGCAGGTAAAAAGATGCAAAACTTGTGTTTCGGCCCTGAATGCACTATTTCGGGGTACCGAAGTTGCGAAAATGGTTTCGCAACGAAAACACCCATTCTACCCCATTAGACCCAGAATGATGTTTGGGAGTGTTTTGGAGCATATCGCAAACCTTCGGCATGTAAAAAGATGCAAAACTTGTGTTTCAAGCCTGAATGCACTGTTTCGGGGTACCGATGTTGCGAAAATGGTTTCGCAACGAAAACACCCATTCTACTCCATTACACACAAAATGATGTTTGGGAGTGTTTTGGAGCATATCGCAAACCTTCGGCATGTAAAAAGATGCAAAACTTTTGTTTCGAGCCAGAATGCATTCTTTCGGGGTACCGAAGTTGCGAAAATAGTTTCGCAACAAAAACACCCATTCTACCCCATTAAACCCAGAATGATGTTTGGGAGTGTTTTGGAGCATATCGCAAACCTTCGGCATGTAAAAAGATGCAAAACTTGTGTTTCGGCCCTGAATGCACTATTTCGGGGTACCGAAGTTGCGAAAATGGTTTCACAACGAAAACACCCATTCTACCCCATTAGACCCAGAATGATGTTTGGGAGTGTTTTGGAGCATATCGCAAACCTTCGGCATGTAAAAAGATGCAAAACTTGTGTTTCGGCCCTGAATGCACTGTTTCGGGGTACCGATGTTGCGAAAATGGTTTCGCAACGAAAACACCCATTCTACCCCATTAAACCCAGAATGATGTTTGGGAGTGTTTTGGAGCATATCGCAAACCTTCGGCATGTAAAAAGATGCAAAACTTGTGTTTCGGCCCTGAATGCACTATTTCGGGGTACCGAAGTTGCGAAAATGGTTTCGCAACGAAAACACCCATTCTACCCCATTAGACCCAGAATGATGTTTGGGAGTGTGTTGGAGCATATCGCAAACCTTCGGCATGTAAAAAGATGCAAAACTTTTGTTTCGAGCCTGAATGCATTCTTTTGGGGTACCGAAGTTGCGAAAATGGTTTCGCAACGAAAACACCCATTATACCCCATTAAACCCAGAATGATGTTTGGGAGTGTTTTTGAGCATATCGCAAACCTTCGGCATGTAAAAAGATGCAAAACTTGTGTTTCGGCCCTGAATGCACTATTTCGGGGTACCGAAGTTGCGAAAATGGTTTCGCAACGAAAACACCCATTCTACCCCATTAGACCCAGAATGATGTTTGGGAGTGTTTTGGAGCATATCGCAAACCTTCGGCATGTAAAATGATGCAAAACTTGTGTTTCAAGCCTGAATGCACTGTTTCGGGGTACCGATGTTGCGAAAATGGTTTCGCAACGAAAACACCCATTCTACTCCATTACACACAAAATGATGTTTGGGAGTGTTTTGGAGCATATCGCAAACCTTCGGCATGTAAAAAGATGCAAAACTTTTGTTTCGAGCCTGAATGCATTCTTTCGGGGTACCGAAGTTGCGAAAATAGTTTCGCAACAAAAACACCCATTCTACCCCATTAAACCCAGAATGATGTTTGGGAGTGTTTTGGAGCATATCGCAAACCTTCGGCATGTAAAAAGATGCAAAACTTGTGTTTCGGCCCTGAATGCACTATTTCGGGGTACCGAAGTTGCGAAAATGGTTTCGCAACGAAAACACCCATTCTACCCCATTAGACCCAGAATGATGTTTGGGAGTGTTTTGGAGCATATCGCAAACCTTCGGCATGTAAAAAGATGCAAAACTTGTGTTTCGGCCCTGAATGCACTATTTCGGGGTACCGAAGTTGCGAAAATGGTTTCGCAACGAAAACACCCATTCTACCCCATTAAACCCAGAATGATGTTTGGGAGTGTTTTGGAGCATATCGCAAACCTTCGGCATGTAAAAAGATGCAAAACTTGTGTTTCGGCCCTGAATGCACTATTTCGGGGTACCGAAGTTGCGAAAATGGTTTCGCAACGAAAACACCCATTCTACCCCATTAGACCCAGAATGATGTTTGGGAGTGTGTTGGAGCATATCGCAAACCTTCGGCATGTAAAAAGATGCAAAACTTTTGTTTCGAGCCTGAATGCATTCTTTTGGGGTACCGAAGTTGCGAAAATGGTTTCGCAACGAAAACACCCATTATACCCCATTAAACCCAGAATGATGTTTGGGACTGTTTTTGAGCATATCGCAAACCTTCGGCATGTAAAAAGATGCAAAACTTGTGTTTCGGCCCTGAATGCACTATTTCGGGGTACCGAAGTTGCGAAAATGGTTTCGCAACGAAAACACCCATTCTACCCCATTAGACCCAGAATGATGTTTGGGAGTGTTTTGGAGCATATCGCAAACCTTCGGCATGTAAAATGATGCAAAACTTGTGTTTCAAGCCTGAATGCACTGTTTCGGGGTACCGATGTTGCGAAAATGGTTTCGCAACGAAAACACCCATTCTACTCCATTACACACAAAATGATGTTTGGGAGTGTTTTGGAGCATATCGCAAACCTTCGGCATGTAAAAAGATGCAAAACTTTTGTTTCGAGCTTGAATGCATTCTTTCGGGGTACCGAAGTTGCGAAAATAGTTTCACAACAAAAACACCCATTATACCCCATTAAACCCAGAATGATGTTTGGGAGTGTTTTGGAGCATATCGCAAACCTTCGGCATGTAAAAAGATGCAAAACTTGTGTTTCGGCCCTGAATGCACTATTTCGGGGTACCGAAGTTGCGAAAATTGTTTCGCAACGAAAACACCCATTCTACCCCATTAGACCCAGAATGATGTTTGGGAGTGTTTTGGAGCATATCGCAAACCTTCGGCATGTAAAAAGATGCAAAACTTGTGTTTCGGCCCTGAATGCACTATTTCGGGGTACCGAAGTTGCGAAAATGGTTTCGCAACGAAAACACCCATTCTACCCCATTAAACCCAGAATGATGTTTGGGAGTGTTTTGGAGCATATCGCAAACCTTCGGCATGTAAAAAGATGCAAAACTTGTGTTTCGGCCCTGAATGCACTATTTCGGGGTACCGAAGTTGCGAAAATGGTTTCGCAACGAAAACACCCATTCTACCCCATTAGACCCAGAATGATGTTTGGGAGTGTGTTGGAGCATATCGCAAACCTTCGGCATGTAAAAAGATGCAAAACTTTTGTTTCGAGCCTGAATGCATTCTTTTGGGGTACCGAAGTTGCGAAAATGGTTTCGCAACGAAAACACCCATTATACCCCATTAAACCCAGAATGATGTTTGGGAGTGTTTTGGAGCATATCGCAAACCTTCGGCATGTAAAAAGATGCAAAACTTGTGTTTCGGCCCTGAATGCACTATTTCGGGGTACCGAAGTTGCGAAAATGGTTTCGCAACGAAAACACCCATTCTACCCCATTAGACCCAGAATGATGTTTGGGAGTGTTTTGGAGCATATCGCAAACCTTCGGCATGTAAAATGATGCAAAACTTGTGTTTCAAGCCTGAATGCACTGTTTCGGGGTACCGATGTTGCGAAAATGGTTTCGCAACGAAAACACCCATTCTACTCCATTACACACAAAATGATGTTTGGGAGTGTTTTGGAGCATATCGCAAACCTTCGGCATGTAAAAAGATGCAAAACTTTTGTTTCGAGCTTGAATGCATTCTTTCGGGGTACCGAAGTTGCGAAAATAGTTTCGCAACAAAAACACCCATTATACCCCATTAAACCCAGAATGATGTTTGGGAGTGTTTTGGAGCATATCGCAAACCTTCGGCATGTAAAAAGATGCAAAACTTGTGTTTCGGCCCTGAATGCACTATTTCGGGGTACCGAAGTTGCGAAAATTGTTTCGCAACGAAAACACCCATTCTACCCCATTAGACCCAGAATGATGTTTGGGAGTGTTTTGGAGCATATCGCAAACCTTCGGCATGTAAAAAGATGCAAAACTTGTGTTTCGGCCCTGAATGCA
This sequence comes from Cenchrus fungigraminus, assembly GCA_036936925.1. Taxonomy (NCBI): domain Eukaryota; kingdom Viridiplantae; phylum Streptophyta; class Magnoliopsida; order Poales; family Poaceae; genus Cenchrus; species Cenchrus fungigraminus. The sequence continues at coordinate 32,515,419 of CM072775.1, forward strand.
CTATTTCGGGGTACCGAAGTTGCGAAAATGGTTTCGCAACGAAAACACCCATTCTACCCCATTAAACCCAGAATGATGTTTGGGAGTGTTTTGGAGCATATCGCAAACCTTCGGCATGTAAAAAGATGCAAAACTTGTGTTTCGGCCCTGAATGCACTATTTCGGGGTACCGAAGTTGCGAAATTGGTTTCGCAACGAAAACACCCATTCTACCCCATTAGACCCAGAATGATGTTTGGGAGTGTGTTGGAGCATATCGCAAACCTTCGGCATGTAAAAAGATGCAAAACTTTTGTTTCGAGCCTGAATGCATTCTTTTGGGGTACCGAAGTTGCGAAAATGGTTTCGCAACGAAAACACCCATTATACCCCATTAAACCCAGAATGATGTTTGGGAGTGTTTTGGAGCATATCGCAAACCTTCGGCATGTAAAAAGATGCAAAACTTGTGTTTCGGCCCTGAATGCACTATTTCGGGGTACCGAAGTTGCGAAAATGGTTTCGCAACGAAAACACCCATTCTACCCCATTAGACCCAGAATGATGTTTGGGAGTGTTTTGGAGCATATCGCAAACCTTCGGCATGTAAAATGATGCAAAACTTGTGTTTCAAGCCTGAATGCACTGTTTCGGGGTACCGATGTTGCGAAAATGGTTTCGCAACGAAAACACCCATTCTACTCCATTACACACAAAATGATGTTTGGGAGTGTTTTGGAGCATATCGCAAACCTTCGGCATGTAAAAAGATGCAAAACTTTTGTTTCGAGCTTGAATGCATTCTTTCGGGGTACCGAAGTTGCGAAAATAGTTTCGCAACAAAAACACCCATTATACCCCATTAAACCCAGAATGATGTTTGGGAGTGTTTTGGAGCATATCGCAAACCTTCGGCATGTAAAAAGATGCAAAACTTGTGTTTCGGCCCTGAATGCACTATTTCGGGGTACCGAAGTTGCGAAAATTGTTTCGCAACGAAAACACCCATTCTACCCCATTAGACCCAGAATGATGTTTGGGAGTGTTTTGGAGCATATCGCAAACCTTCGGCATGTAAAAAGATGCAAAACTTGTGTTTCGGCCCTGAATGCACTATTTCGGGGTACCGAAGTTGCGAAAATGGTTTCGCAACGAAAACACCCATTCTACCCCATTAAACCCAGAATGATGTTTGGGAGTGTTTTGGAGCATATCGCAAACCTTCGGCATGTAAAAAGATGCAAAACTTGTGTTTCGGCCCTGAATGCACTATTTCGGGGTACCGAAGTTGCGAAAATGGTTTCGCAACGAAAACACCCATTCTACCCCATTAGACCCAGAATGATGTTTGGGAGTGTGTTGGAGCATATCGCAAACCTTCGGCATGTAAAAAGATGCAAAACTTTTGTTTCGAGCCTGAATGCATTCTTTTGGGGTACCGAAGTTGCGAAAATGGTTTCGCAACGAAAACACCCATTATACCCCATTAAACCCAGAATGATGTTTGGGAGTGTTTTGGAGCATATCGCAAACCTTCGGCATGTAAAAAGATGCAAAACTTGTGTTTCGGCCCTGAATGCACTATTTCGGGGTACCGAAGTTGCGAAAATGGTTTCGCAACGAAAACACCCATTCTACCCCATTAGACCCAGAATGATGTTTGGGAGTGTTTTGGAGCATATCGCAAACCTTCGGCATGTAAAATGATGCAAAACTTGTGTTTCAAGCCTGAATGCACTGTTTCGGGGTACCGATGTTGCGAAAATGGTTTCGCAACGAAAACACCCATTCTACTCCATTACACACAAAATGATGTTTGGGAGTGTTTTGGAGCATATCGCAAACCTTCGGCATGTAAAAAGATGCAAAACTTTTGTTTCGAGCCTGAATGCATTCTTTCGGGGTACCGAAGTTGCGAAAATAGTTTCGCAACAAAAACACCCATTCTACCCCATTAAACCCAGAATGATGTTTGGGAGTGTTTTGGAGCATATCGCAAACCTTCGGCATGTAAAAAGATGCAAAACTTGTGTTTCGGCCCTGAATGCACTATTTCGGGGTACCGAAGTTACGAAAATGGTTTCGCAACGAAAACACCCATTCTACCCCCATTAGACCCAGAATGATGTTTGGGAGTGTTTTGGAGCATATCGCAAACCTTCGGCATGTAAAAAGATGCAAAACTTGTGTTTCGGCCCTGAATGCACTATTTCAGGGTACCGAAGTTGAGAAAATGGTTTCGCAACGAAAACACCCATTCTACCCCATTAGACCCAGAATGATGTTTGGGAGTGTTTTGGAGCATATCGCAAACCTTCGGCATGTAAAAAGATGCAAAACTTGTGTTTCGGCCCTGAATGCACTATTTTGGGGTACCGAAGTTGCGAAAATGGTTTCACAATGAAAACACCCATTCTACTAAATTAGACACAAAATGATGTTTCAGTGTGTTCCAGAGCATTTCGCAAACCTTCGGAATGTAAAAAGATGCAAAACTTGTGTTTTGGGCCTGAATGCACTATTTCAAGGTACCAAAGTTGTGAAAATGGTTTCGTGACGAAAACACCGATTTTACTCCATTAGACCCAAAATGATGTTTGGGATTGTTCCAGAGCATTTCGCAAACCTTCAGCTTTTAAAAAGATGCAAAAGTTGTGTTTCGGGCCTGAATGCACTATTACGGGGTACCGAAGTTGCGAAAATTATTTCACAACAAAAACACCCATTCTACTCCATTAGACCCAAAATGATGTTTCGGAGTGCTCCGGAGTATTTCGCAAACCTTGGGCTTGTAAAAAGATGCAAAACTTGTGTTTCGGGCCTGAGTGCACAATTTCGGTGTACCGAGGTTGCGAAAATGGCTTCGCAACGAAAACACCCATTCTACTCCATTAGACCCAAAATGATGTTTGCGAGTGTTCCGAAGCATTTCGCAAACCTTCCGCTTTTAAAAATATGCAAAAGTTGTATTTTGGTCCAGAATGCACAATTTTGGGGTAACGAAGTTGTGAAAACGGATTCACAACGAAAACACCCATTCTAGTAAATTAGACTCAAAATGATGTTTCATTGTGTTCCAGAGCATATCGCAAACCTTCGGAACGTAAAAAGATGCAAAACTTGTGTTTTGGGCCTAAATGCACTATTTCGAGGTACCAAAGTTGCGAAAATGGTTTCGTGACGAAAACACCGATTTTACTCCATTAGACCCAAAATGATGTTTGGGATTGTTCCAGAGCATTTCGCAAACCTTCTGCTTTTAAAAAGATGCAAAAGTTGTGTTTCGGGCCTGAATGCACTATTACGCGGTACCGAAGTTGCGAAAATTATTTCACAACAAAAACACCCATTCTACTCCATTAGACCCAAAATGATGTTTCGGAGTGCTCCGGAGTATTTCGCAAACCTTGGGCTTGTCAAAAGATGCAAAACTTGTGTTTCGGGCCTGAATGCACAATTTCGGTGTACCGAGGCTGCGAAAATGGCTTCGCAACGAAAACACCCATTCTACTCCATTTGACCCAAAATGATGCTTACGAGTGTTCCGAAGCATATCGCAAACCTTCCGCTTTTAAAAAGATGCAAAAGTTCTGTTTCGGTCCTGAATGCACTATTTTGGGGTACCGAAGTTGCGAAAATGGTTTCACAATGAAAACACCCATTCTACTAAATTAGACACAAAATGATGTTTCAGTGTGTTCCAGAGCATTTCGCAAACCTTCGGAATGTAAAAAGATGCAAAACTTGTATTTTGGGCCTGAATGCACTATTTCAAGGTACCAAAGTTGTGAAAATGGTTTCGTGACGAAAACACCGATTTTACTCCATTAGACCCAAAATGATGTTTGGGATTGTTCCAGAGCATTTCGCAAACCTTCAGCTTTTAAAAAGATGCAAAAGTTGTGTTTCGGGCCTGAATACACTATTACGGGGTACCGAAGTTGCGAAAATTATTTCACAACAAAAACACCCATTCTACTCCATTAGACCCAAAATGATGTTTCGGAGTGCTCCGGAGTATTTCGCAAACCTTGGGCTTGTAAAAAGATGCAAAACTTGTGTTTCGGGCCTGAGTGCACAATTTCGGTGTACCGAGGTTGCGAAAATGGCTTCGCAACGAAAACACCCATTCTACTCCATTAGACCCAAAATGATGTTTGCGAGTGTTCCGAAGCATTTCGCAAACCTTCCGCTTTTAAAAATATGCAAAAGTTGTATTTTGGTCCAGAATGCACAATTTTGGGGTAACGAAGTTGTGAAAACGGATTCACAACGAAAACACCCATTCTAGTAAATTAGACTCAAAATGATGTTTCATTGTGTTCCAGAGCATATCGCAAACCTTCGGAACGTAAAAAGATGCAAAACTTGTGTTTTGGGCCTAAATGCACTATTTCGAGGTACCAAAGTTGCGAAAATGGTTTCGTGACGAAAACACCGATTTTACTCCATTAGACCCAAAATGATGTTTGGGATTGTTCCAGAGCATTTCGCAAACCTTCTGCTTTTAAAAAGATGCAAAAGTTGTGTTTCGGGCCTGAATGCACTATTACGCGGTACCGAAGTTGCGAAAATTATTTCACAACAAAAACACCCATTCTACTCCATTAGACCCAAAATGATGTTTCGGAGTGCTCCGGAGTATTTCGCAAACCTTGGGCTTGTCAAAAGATGCAAAACTTGTGTTTCGGGCCTGAATGCACAATTTCGGTGTACCGAGGCTGCGAAAATGGCTTCGCAACGAAAACACCCATTCTACTCCATTTGACCCAAAATGATGCTTACGAGTGTTCCGAAGCATTTCGCAAACCTTCCGCTTTTAAAAAGATGCAAAAGTTCTGTTTCGGTCCTGAATGCACTATTTTGGGGTACCGAAGTTGCGAAAATGGTTTCACAATGAAAACACCCATTCTACTAAATTAGACACAAAATGATGTTTCAGTGTGTTCCAGAGCATTTCGCAAACCTTCGGAATGTAAAAAGATGCAAAACTTGTATTTTGGGCCTGAATGCACTATTTCAAGGTACCAAAGTTGTGAAAATGGTTTCGTGACGAAAACACCGATTTTACTCCATTAGACCCAAAATGATGTTTGGGATTGTTCCAGAGCATTTCGCAAACCTTCAGCTTTTAAAAAGATGCAAAAGTTGTGTTTCGGGCCTGAATGCACTATTACGGGGTACCGAAGTTGCGAAAATTATTTCACAACAAAAACACCCATTCTACTCCATTTGACCCAAAATGATGTTTCGGAGTGCTCCGGAGTATTTCGCAAACCTTGGGCTTGTAAAAAGATGCAAAACTTGTGTTTCGGGCCTGAATGCACAATTTCGGTGTACCGAGGCTGCGAAAATGGCTTCGCAACGAAAACACCCATTCTACTCCATTTGACCCAAAATGATGCTTACGAGTGTTCCGAAGCATTTCGCAAACCTTCCGCTTTTAAAAAGATGCAAAAGTTGTGTTTCGGTCCTGAATGCACTATTTTGGGGTACCGAAGTTGCGAAAATGGTTTCACAATGAAAACACCCATTCTACTAAATTAGACCCAAAATGATGTTTCAGTGTGTTCCAGAGCATTTCGCAAACCTTCGGAACGTAAAAAGATGCAAAACTTGTGTTTTGGGCCTGAATGCACTATTTCGAGGTACCAAAGTTGCGAAAATGGTTTCGTGACGAAAACACCGATTTTACTCCATTAGACCCAAAATGATGTTTGGGATTGTTCCAGAGCATTTCGCAAACCTTCAGCTTTTAAAAAGATGCAAAAGTTGTGTTCGGGCCTGAATGCACTATTACGGTGTACCGAAGTTGCGAAAATTATTTCACAACAAAAACACCCATTCTACTCCATTAGACCCAAAATGATGTTTCGGAGTGCTCCGGAGTATTTCGCAAACCTTGGGCTTCTAAAAAGATGCAAAACTTGTGTTTCGGGCCTGAATGCACAATTTCGGTGTACCGAGGCTGCGAAAATGGCTTCGCAACGAAAACACCCATTCTACTCCATTTGACCCAAAATGATGCTTACGAGTGTTCCGAAGCATTTCGCAAACCTTCCGCTTTTAAAAAGATGCAAAAGTTGTGTTTCGGTCCTGAATGCACTATTTTGGGGTACCGAAGTTGCGAAAATGGTTTCACAATGAAAACACCCATTCTACTAAATTAGACCCAAAATGATGTTTCAGTGTGTTCCAGAGCATTTCGCAAACCTTCGGAACGTAAAAAGATGCAAAACTTGTGTTTTGGGCCTGAATGCACTATTTCGAGGTACCAAAGTTGCGAAAATGGTTTCGTGACGAAAACACCGATTTTACTCCATTAGACCCAAAATGATGTTTGGGATTGTTCCAGAGCATTTCGCAAACCTTCAGCTTTTAAAAAGATGCAAAAGTTGTGTTCGGGCCTGAATGCACTATTACGGTGTACCGAAGTTGCGAAAATTATTTCACAACAAAAACACCCATTCTACTCCATTAGACCCAAAATGATGTTTCGGAGTGCTCCGGAGTATTTCGCAAACCTTGGGCTTCTAAAAAGATGCAAAACTTGTGTTTCGGGCCTGAATGCACAATTTCGGTGTACCGAGGCTGCGAAAATGGCTTCGCAACGAAAACACCCATTCTACTCCATTTGACCCAAAATGATGCTTACGAGTGTTCCGAAGCATTTCGCAAACCTTCCGCTTTTAAAAAGATGCAAAAGTTCTGTTTCGGTCCTGAATGCACTATTTTGGGGTACCGAAGTTGCGAAAATGGTTTCACAATGAAAACACCCATTCTACTCAATTAGACACAAAATGATGTTTCAGTGTGTTCCAGAGCATTTCGCAAACCTTCGGAATGTAAAAAGATGCAAAACTTGTGTTTTGGGCCTCAATGCACTATTTTGAGGTACCAAAGTTGCGAAAATGGTTTCGTGACGAAAACACCGATTTTACTCCATTAGACCCAAAATGATGTTTGGGATTGTTCCAGATCATTTCGCAAACCTTCAGCTTTTAAAAAGATGCAAAAGTTGTGTTCGGGCCTGAATGCACTATTACGGTGTACCGAAGTTGCGAAAATTATTTCACAACAAAAACACCCATTCTACTCCATTAGACCCAAAATGATGTTTCGGAGTGCTCCGGAGTATTTCGCAAACCTTGGGCTTCTAAAAAGATGCAAAACTTGTGTTTCGGGCCTGAATGCACAATTTCGGTGTACCGAGGCTGCGAAAATGGCTTCGCAACGAAAACACCCATTCTACTCCATTTGACCCAAAATGATGCTTACGAGTGTTCCGAAGCATTTCGCAAACCTTCCGCTTTTAAAAAGATGCAAAAGTTCTGTTTCGGTCCTGAATGCACTATTTTGGGGTACCGAAGTTGCGAAAATGGTTTCACAATGAAAACACCCATTCTACTAAATTAGACACAAAATGATGTTTCAGTGTGTTCCAGAGCATTTCGCAAACCTTCGGAATGTAAAAAGATGCAAAACTTGTGTTTTGGGCCTCAATGCACTATTTTGAGGTACCAAAGTTGCGAAAATGGTTTCGTGACGAAAACACCGATTTTACTCCATTAGACCCAAAATGATGTTTGGGATTGTTCCAGAGCATTTCGCAAACCTTCAGCTTTTAAAAAGATGCAAAAGTTGTGTTTCGGGCCTGAATGCACTATTACAGGGTACCGAAGTTGCGAAAATTATTTCACAACAAAAACACCCATTCTACTCCATTAGACCCAAAATGATGTTTCGGAGTGCTCCGAAGTATTTCGCAAACCTTGGGCTTGTAAAAAGATGCAAAACTTGTGTTTCGGGCCTGAATGCACAATTTCGGTGTACCGAGGCTGCGAAAATGGCTTCGCAACGAAAACACCCATTCTACTCCATTTGACCCAAAATGATGCTTACGAGTGTTCCGAAGCATTTCGCAAACCTTCCGCTTTTAAAAAGATGCAAAAGTTCTGTTTCGGTCCTGAATGCACTATTTTGGGGTACCGAAGTTGCGAAAATGGTTTCACAATGAAAACACCCATTCTACTAAATTAGAAACAAAATGATGTTTCAGTGTGTTCCAGAGCATTTCGCAAACCTTCGGAATGTAAAAAGATGCAAAACTTGTGTTTTGGTCCTGAATGCACTATTTCGAGGTACCAAAGTTGCGAAAATGGTTTCGTGACGAAAACACCGATTTTACTCCATTAGACCCAAAATGATGTTTGGGATTGTTCCAGAGCATTTCGCAAACATTCAGCTTTTAAAAAGATGCAAAAGTTGTGTTTCGGGCCTGAATGCACTATTACGGGGTACCGAAGTTGCGAAAATTATTTCACAACAAAAACACCCATTCTACTCCATTAGACCCAAAATGATGTTTCGGAGTGCTCCGGAGTATTTCGCAAACCTTAGGCTTGTAAAAAGATGCAAAACTTGTGTTTCGGGCCTGAGTGCACAATTTCGGTGTACCGAGGTTGCGAAAATGGCTTCGCAACGAAAACACCCATTCTACTCCATTAGACCCAAAATGATGTTTGCGAGTGTTCCGAAGCATTTCGCAAACCTTCCGCTTTTAAAAATATGCAAAAGTTGTATTTTGGTCCAGAATGCACTATTTTGGGGTACCGAAGTTGTGAAAATGGATTCACAACGAAAACACCCATTCTACTAAATTAGACTCAAAATGATGTTTCATTGTGTTCCATAGCATTTCGCAAACCTTCATAACGTAAAAAGATGCAAAACTTGTGTTTTGGGCCTGAATGCACTATTTCGAGGTACCAAAGTTGCGAAAATGGTTTCGTGACGAAAACACCGATTTTACTCCATTAGACCCAAAATGATGTTTGGGATTGTTCCATAGCATTTCGCAAACCTTCAGCTTTTAAAAAGATGCAAAAGTTGTGTTTCGGGCCTGAATGCACTATTACGGGGTACCGAAGTTGCGAAAATTATTTCACAACAAAAACACCCATTCTACTCCATTTGACCCAAAATGATGTTTCGGAGTGCTCCGGGGTATTTCGCAAACCTTGGGCTTGTAAAAAGATGCAAAACTTGTGTTTCGGGCCTGAATGCACAATTTCGGTGTACCGAGGCTGCGAAAATGGCTTCGCAACGAAAACACCCATTCTACTCCATTTGACCCAAAATGATGCTTACGAGTGTTCCGAAGCATTTCGCAAACCTTCCGCTTTTAAAAAGATGCAAAAATTGTGTTTCGGTCCTGAATGCACTATTTTGGGGTACCGCAGTTGCGAAAATGGTTTCACAATGAAAACACCCATTCTACTAAATTAGATCCAAAATGATGTTTCAGTGTGTTCCAGAGCATTTCGCAAACCTTCGGAATGTAAAAAGATGCAAAACTTGTGTTTTGGGCCTGAATGCACTATTTCGAGGTACCAAAGTTGCGAAAATGGTTTCGTGACGAAAACACCGATTTTACTCCATTAGACCCAAAATGATGTTTGGGATTGTTCCAGAGCATTTCGCAAACCTTCAGCTTTTAAAAAGATGCAAAAGTTGTGTTTCGGGCCTGAATGCACTATTTTGGGGTACCGAAGTTGCGAAAATGGATTCACAACGAAAACACCCATTCCACTAAATTAGACTCAAAATGATGTTTCATTGTGTTCCAGAGCATTTCGCAAACCTTCGGAACGTAAAAAGATGCAAAACTTGTGTTTTGGGCCTGAATGCACTATTTCGAGGTACCAAAGTTGCGAAAATGGTTTCGTGACGAAAACACCGATTTTACTCCATTAGACCAAAAATGATGTTTGGGATTGTTCCAGAGCATTTCGCAAACCTTCAGCTTTTAAAAAGATGCAAAAGTTGTGTTTCGGGCCTGAATGCACTATTACGCGGTACCGAAGTTGCGAAAATTATTTGACAACAAAAACACCCATTCTACTCCATTAGACCCAAAATGATGTTTCGGAGTGCTCCGGGGTATTTCGCAAACCTTGGGCTTGTAAAAAGATGCAAAACTTGTGTTTCGGGCCTGAATGCACAATTTCGGTGAACCGAGGCTGCGAAAATGGCTTCGCAACGAAAACACCCATTCTACTCCATTTGACCCAAAATGATGTTTCGGAGTGCTCCGGAGTATTTCGCAAACCTTGGGCTTGTAAAAAGATGCAAAACTTGTGTTTCGGGCCTGAATGCACAATTTCGGTGTACCGAGGCTGCGAAAATGGCTTCGCAACGAAAAGACTCATTCTACTCCATTTGACCCAAAATGATGCTTACGAGTGTTCCGAGGCATTTCGCAAACCTTCCGCTTTTAAAAAGATGCAAAAGTTGTGTTTCGGTCCTGAATGCACAATTTCGGTGTACTGAGGTTGCGAAAATGGCGTCGCAACGAAAACACCCATTCTACTCCATTAGACCCAAAATGATGTTTGCGAGTGTTCCGAAGCAGTTCGCAAACCTTCCGCTTTTAAAAAGATGCAAAAGTTGCGTTTCGGTCCAGAATGCACTATTTTGGGGTACCGAAGTTGCGAAAATGGATTCACAACGAAAACACCCATTCCACTAAATTAGACTCAAAATGATGTTTCATTGTGTTCCAGAGCATTTCGCAAACCTTCGGAACGTAAAAAGATGCAAAACTTGTGTTTTGGGCCTGAATGCACTATTTCGAGGTACCAAAGTTGCGAAAATGGTTTCGTGACGAAAACACCGATTTTACTCCATTAGACCAAAAATGATGTTTGGGATTGTTCCAGAGCATTTCGCAAACCTTCAGCTTTTAAAAAGATGCAAAAGTTGTGTTTCGGGCCTGAATGCACTATTACGGGGTACCGAAGTTGCGAAAATTATTTCACAACAAAAACACCCATTCTACTCCATTTGACCCAAAATGATGTTTCGGAGTGCTCCGGAGTATTTCGCAAACCTTGGGCTTGTAAAAAGATGCAAAACTTGTGTTTCGGGCCTGAATGCACAATTTTGGTGTACCGAGGTTGCGAAAATGGCTTCGCAACGAAAACACCCATTCTACTAAATTAGACTCAAAATGATGTTTCATTGTGTTCCAGAGCATTTCGCAAACCTTCGGAACGTAAAAAGATGCAAAACTTGTGTTTTGGACCTGAATGCACTATTTCGAGGTACCAAAGTTGCGAAAATGGTTTCGTGACGAAAACACCAATTTTACTCCATTAGACCAAAAATGATGTTTGGGATTGTTCCAGAGCATTTCGCAAACCTTCAGCATTTAAAAAGATGCAAAAGTTGTGTTTCGGGCCTGAATGCACTATTACGGGGTACCGAAGTTGCGAAAATTATTTCACAACAAAAACACCCATTCTACTCCATTAGATCCAAAATGATGTTTCGGAGTGCTCCGGAGTATTTCGCAAACCTTGGGCTTGTAAAAAGATGCAAAACTTGTGTTTCGGGCCTGAATGCACAATTTCGGTGTACCGAGGCTGCGAAAATTGCTTCGCAACGAAAACACCCATTCTACTCCATTAGACCCAAAATGATGTTTGCGAGTGTTCCGAAGCATTTCGCAAACCTTCCACTTTTAAAAAGATGCAAAAGTTGTGTTTCGGTCCTGAATGCACTATTTTGGGGTACCGAAGTTGCGAAAATGGATTCACAACGAAAACACCCATTCTACTAAATTAGACTCAAAATGATGTTTCATTGTGTTCCAGAGCATTTCGCAAACCTTCGGAACGTAAAAAGATGCAAAACTTGTGTTTTGGGCCTGAATGCACTATTTCGAGGTACCAAAGTTGCGAAAATGGTTTCGTGACGAAAACACCGATTTTACTCCATTAGACCAAAAATGATGTTTGGGATTGTTCTAGAGCATTTCGCAAACCTTCAGCTTTTAAAAAGATGCAAAAGTTGTGTTTCGGGCCTGAATGCACTATTACGGGGTACCGAAGTTGCGAAAATTATTTCACAACAAAAACACCCATTCTACTCCATTAGATCCAAAATGATGTTTCGGAGTGCTCCGGAGTATTTCGCAAACCTTGGGCTTGTAAAAAGATGCAAAACTTGTGTTTCGGGCCTGAATGCACAATTTCGGTGTACCGAGGCTGCGAAAATGGCTTCGCAACGAAAACACCCATTCTACTCCATTTGACTCAAAATGATGCTTACGAGTGTTCCGAACCATTTCGCAAACCTTCCGCTTTTAAAAAGTTCAAAAGTTGCGTTTCGATCCTGAATGCACTATTTTGGGGTACCGAAGTTGCGAAAATGGTTTCACGATGAAAACACCCATTCTACTAAATTAGATCCAAAATGATGTTTCAGTGTGTTCCAGAGCATTTCGCAAACCTTCGGAATGTAAAAAGATGCAAAACTTGTGTTTTGGCCTGAATGCACTATTTCGAGGTACCAAAGTTGCGAAAATGGTTTCGTGACGAAAGCACCGATTTTACTCCATTAGACCCAAAATGATGTTTGGGATTGTTCCAGAGCATTTCGCAAACCTTCAGCTTTTAAAAAGATGCAAAAGTTGTGTTTCGGGCCTGAATGCACTATTACGGGGTACCGAAGTTGCGAAAATTATTTCACAACAAAAACACCCATTCTACTCCATTCGACCCAAAATGATATTTCGGAGTGCTCCGGAGTATTTCGCAAACCTTGGGCTTGTAAAAAGATGCAAAACTTGTGTTTCGGGCCTGAATGCACAATTTTGGTGTACCGAGGCTGCGAAAATGGCTTCGCAACGAAAACACTCATTCTACTCCATTTGACCCAAAATGATGCTTACGAGTGTTCCGAAGCATTTCGCAAACCTTCCGCTTTTAAAAAGATGCAAAAGTTGTGTTTCGGTCCTGAATGCACAATTTCGGTGTACTGAGGTTGCGAAAATGGCTTCGCAACGAAAACACCCATTCTACTCCATTAGACCCAAAATGATGTTTGCGAGTGTGCCGAAGCAGTTCGCAAACCTTCCGCTTTTAAAAAGATGCAAAAGTTGCGTTTCGGTCCAGAATGCACTATTTTGGGGTACCGAAGTTGCGAAAATGGATTCACAACGAAAACACCCATTCTACTAAATTAGACTCAAAATGATGTTTCATTGTGTTCCAGAGCATTTCGCAAACCTTCGGAACATAAAAAGATGCAAAACTTGTGTTTTGGGCCTGAATGCACTATTTCGAGGTACCAAAGTTGCGAAAATGGTTTCTTGACGAAAACACCGATTTTACTCCATTAGACCCAAAATGATGTTTGGGATTGTTCCAGAGCATTTCGCAAACCTTCAGCTTTTAAAAAGATGCAAAAGTTGTGTTTCGGGCCTCAATGCACTATTACGGGGTACCGAAGTTGCGAAAATTATTTCACAACAAAAACACCCATTCTACTCCATTAGACCCAAAATGATGTTTCGGAGTGCTCCGGAGTATTTCGCAAACCTTGGGCTTGTAAAAAGATGCAAAACTTGTGTTTCGGGCCTGAATGCACAATTTCGGTGTACCGAGGTTGCGAAAATGGCTTCGCAACGAAAACACCCATTCTACTCCATTAGACCCAAAATGATGTTTGCGAGTGTTCCGAAGCATTTCGCAAACCTTCCGCTTTTAAAAAGATGCAAAAGTTGTGTTTCGGTCCATAATGCACTATTTTGAGGTACCAAAGTTGCGAAAATGGATTCACAACGAAAACACCCATTCTACTAAATTAGACTCAAAATGATGTTTCATTGTGTTCCAGAGCATTTCGCAAACCTTCGGAACGTAAAAAGATGCAAAACTTGTGTTTTGGGCCTGAATGCACTATTTCGAGGTACCAAAGTTGCGAAAATGGTTTCGTGACGAAAACACCGATTTTACTCCATTAGACCCAAAATGATGTTTGGGATTGTTCCAGAGCATTTCGCAAACCTTCAGCTTTTAAAAAGATGCAAAAGTTGTGTTTCGGGCCAGAATGCACTATTACGGGGTACCGAAGTTGCGAAAATTATTTCACAACAAAAACACCCATTCTACTCCATTAGACCCAAAATGATGTTTCGGAGTGCTCCGGAGTATTTCGCAAACCTTAGGCTTGTAAAAAGATGCAAAACTTGTGTTTCGGGCCTGAATGCACAATTTCGGTGTACCGAGGTTGCGAAAATGGCTTCGCAATGAAAACACCCATTCTACTCCATTAGACCCAAAATGATGTTTGCGAGTGTTCCGAAGCATTTCGCAAACCTTCCGCTTTTAAAAAGATGCAAAAGTTGCGTTTCGGTCCTGAATGCAATATTTTGGGGTACCGAAGTTGCGAAAATGGATTCTCAACGAAAACACCCATTCTACTAAATTAGACTCAAAATGATATTTCATTGTGTTCCAGAGCATTTCGCAAACCTTCGGAACGTAAAATCTGCAAAACTTGTGTTTTGGGCCTGAATGCACTATTTCGAGGTACCAAAGTTGCGAAAATGGTTTCGTGACGAAAACACCAATTTTACTCCATTAGACCAAAAATGATGTTTGGGATTGTTCCAGAGCATTTCGCAAACCTTCAGCTTTTAAAAAGATGCAAAAGTTGTGTTTCGGGCCTGAATGCACTATTACGGGGTACCGAAGTTGCGAAAATTATTTCACAACAAAAACACCCATTCTACTCCATTACACCCAAAATGATGTTTGGGTGTGTTTTGGAGCATTTCGCAAACCTTCGGCATGTAAAAGATGCAAAACTTTTGTTTCGGGCCTGAATGCACTATTTCGGGGTACCGAAGTTGCGAAAATGGTTTCGCAACGAAAACACCCATTCTACCCTATTAGACCCAGAAAGATGTTTGGGAGTGTTTTGGAGCATAATGCAAACCTTCGGCATGTAAAAAGATGCAAAACTTGTGTTTCGGGCCTGAATGCACTATTTCGGGGTACCGAAGTTGCGAAAATGGTTTCGCAACGAAAACACCCATTCTACCGCATTAGACCCAGAATAATGTTTGGGATGTTTTGGAGCATATCGCAAACCTTCGGGATGTAAAAAGATGCAAAACTTGTGTTTCGAGCCTGAGTGCATTCTTTCGGGGTACCGAAGTTGCGAAAATGGTTTCGCAACAAAAACAACCATTCTACTCCATTAGACCCAAAATGATGTTTGGGAGTGTTTTGGAGCATATCACAAATCTTCGGCATGTAAAAAGATGCAAAACTTGTGTTTCGGGCTTGAATGCACTATTTCGGGGTACCGATGTTGCGAAAATGGTTTCGCAACGAAAACACCCATTCTACTCCATTAGACCCAGAATAATGTTTGGGATGTTTTGGAGCATATCGCAAACCTTCGGCATGTAAAAAGATGCAAAACTTGTGTTTCGGGCCTGAATGCACTATTTCGTGGTACCGAAGTTGCGAAAATGGTTTCGCAACAAAAACACCCATTCTACCCCATTAGACCCAAAATGATGTTTGGGAGTGTTGTGGAGCATTTCGCAAACCTTCGGCATGTAAAAGATGCAAAACTTTTGTTTTCGGGCCTGAATGCACCATTTCGGGGTACCGAAGTTGCGAAAATGGTTTCATAACCAAAACACCCATTCTACTCCATTAGACCCAAAATGATGTTTGGGAGTGTTTTGGAGCATATCACAAATCTTCGGCATGTAAAAAGATGCAAAACTTGTGTTTCCGGCCTGAATGCACTATTTCGGGGTACCGAAGTTGCAAAATGGTTTCGTAACGAAAACACCCATTCTACCCCATTAGACGCAGAATAATGTTTGGGATGTTTTGGAGCGTATCGCAAACCTTCGGCATGTAAAAAGATGCAAAACTTGTGTTTCGGCCCTGAATGCACTATTTCGTGGTACCGAAGTTGCGAAAATGGTTTCGCAACGAAAACACCCATTCTACCCCATTAGACCCAGAATGATGTTTGGGAGTGTTTTGGAGCATATCGCAAACCTTCGGCATGTAAAAAGATGCAAAACTTGTGTTTCGAGCCTGAATGCACTATTTCGTGGTACCGAAGTTGCGAAAATAGTTTCGCAACAAAAACACCCATTCTACTCCATTAGACACAAAATGATGTTTGGGAGTGTTGTGGAGCATTTCGCAAACCTTCGGCATGTAAAAGATGCAAAACTTTTGTTTTCGGGCCTGAATGCACCATTTCGGGTACCAAAGTTGCGAAAATGGTTTCATAACCAAAACACCCATTCTACTCCATTAGACCCAAAATGATGTTTGGTAGTGTTTTGGAGCATATCACAAATCTTCGGCATGTAAAAAGATGCAAAACTTGTGTTTCGGCCTGAATGCACTATTTCGGGGTACCGATGTTGTGAAAATAGTTTCGCAACGAAAACACCCATTCTACTCCATTACACCCAAAATGATGTTTGGGAGTGTTTTGGAGCATTTCGCAAACCTTCGGCATGTAAAAGATGCAAAACTTGTGTTTCGGGCCTGAATGCACTATTTCGGGGTACCGAAGTTGCGAAAATGGTTTCGCAACGAAAACACCCGTTCTACCCCTTTAAACCTAGAATGATGTTTGGGAGTGTTTTGGAGCATATCGCAAACCTTCGGCATGTAAAAAGATGCAAAACTTTTGTTTCCGGCTTGAATGCACTATTTCGGGGTACCGATGTTGCGAAAATGGTTTCGCAACGAAAACACCCATTCTACTCCATTACACACAAAATAATGTTTGGGAGTGTTTTGGAGCATATCGCAAACCTTCGGCATGTAAAAAGATGCAAAACTTGTGTTTCGAGCCTGATTGCACTATTTCGTGGTACCGAAGTTGCGAAAATGGTTTCGCAACAAAAACACCCATTCTACTCCATTAGACCCAAAATGATGTTTGGGAGTGTTGTGGAGCATTTCGCAAACCTTCGGCATGTAAAAGATGCAAAACTTTTGTTTTCGGGGCTGAATGCACCATTTCGGGGTACCGAAGTTGCGAAAATGGTTTCACAACCAAAATACCAATTCTACTCCATTAGAACCAAAATGATGTTTGTGAGTGTTTTGGAGCTTATCACAAATCTTCGGCATGTAAAAAGATGCAAAACTTGTGTTTCAACCTGAATGCACTATTTCGGGGTACCGATGTTGCGAAAATGGTTTCGCAACGAAAACACCCATTCTACTCCATTACACCCAAAATGATGTTTGGGAGTGTTTTGGAGCATTTCGCAAACCTTCGACATGTAAAAGATGCAAAACTTGTGTTTCGGGCCTGAATGCACTATTTCGTGGTACCGAAGTTGCGAAAATGGTTTCGCAACAAAAACAACCATTCTACTTCATTAGACCCAAAATGATATTTGGGAGTGTTTTGGAGCATATCACAAATCTTCGGCATGTAAAAAGATGCAAAACTTGTGTTTCGGCCTGAATGCACTATTTTGGGGTACCGATGTTGCGAGAATGGTTTCGCAACGAAAACACCCATTCTACTCCATTACACACAAAATGATGTTTGGGAGTGTTTTGGAGCATATCGCAAACCTTTGGCTTGTAAAAGATGCAAAACTTGTGTTTCGGGCTTGAATGCACGATTTCGGGGTATCGAAGTTGCGAAAATGGTTTCGCATCGAAAACACCCATTCTACCCCATGAAACCCAGAATGATGTTTGGGAGTGTTTTGGAGCATATCACAAATCTTCGGCATGTAAAAAGATGCAAAACTTGTGTTTCGAGCCTGAGTGCATTCTTTCGGGGTACCGAAGTTGCGAAAATGGTTTCGCAACAAAAACAACCATTCTACTCCATTAGACCCAAAATGATATTTGGGAGTGTTTTGGAGCATATCACAAATCTTCGGCATGTAAAAAGATGCAAAACTTGTGTTTCGGGCTTGAATGCACTACTTCGGGGTACCAATGTTGCGAAAATGGTTTCGCAACGAAAACACCCATTCTACTCCATTAGACCCAGAATAATGTTTGGGATGTTTTGGAGCATATCGCAAACCTTCGGCATGTAAAAAGATGCAAAACTTGTGTTTCGGGCCTGAATGCACTATTTCGTGGTACCGAAGTTGCGAAAATGGTTTCGCAACAAAAACACCCATTCTACCCCATTAGACCCAAAATGATGTTTGGGAGTGTTGTGGAGCATTTCGCAAACCTTCGGCATGTAAAAGATGCAAAACTTTTGTTTTCGGGCCTGAATGCACCATTTCGGGGTACCGAAGTTGCGAAAATGGTTTCATAACCAAAACACCCATGCTACGCCATTAGACCCAAAATGATGTTTGCGAGTGTTTTGGAGCATATCACAAATCTTCGGCATGTAAAAAGACGCAAAACTTGTGTTTCCGGCCTGAATGCACTATTTCGGGGTACCGAAGTTGCAAAATGGTTTCGTAACGAAAACACCCATTCTACCCCATTAGACGCAGAATAATGTTTGGGATGTTTTGGAGCGTATCGCAAACCTTCGGCATGTAAAAAGATGCAAAACTTGTGTTTCGGCCCTGAATGCACTATTTCGTGGTACCGAAGTTGCGAAAATGGTTTCGCAACGAAAACACCCATTCTACCCCATTAGACCCAGAATGATGTTTGGGAGTGTTTTGGAGCATATCGCAAACCTTCGGCATGTAAAAAGATGCAAAACTTGTGTTTCGAGCCTGAATGCACTATTTCGTGGTACCGAAGTTGCGAAAATAGTTTCGCAACAAAAACACCCATTCTACTCCATTAGACCCAAAATGATGTTTGGGAGTGTTGTGGAGCATTTCGCAAACCTTCGGCATGTAAAAGATGCAAAACTTTTGTTTTCGGGCCTGAATGCACCATTTCGGGTACCAAAGTTGCGAAAATGGTTTCATAACCAAAACACCCATTCTACTCCATTAGACCCAAAATGATGTTTGGTAGTGTTTTGGAGCATATCACAAATCTTCGGCATGTAAAAAGATGCAAAACTTGTGTTTCGGCCTGAATGCACTATTTCGGGGTACCGATGTTGTGAAAATAGTTTCGCAACGAAAACACCCATTCTACTCCATTACACCCAAAATGATGTTTGGGAGTGTTTTGGAGCATTTCGCAAACCTTCGGCATGTAAAAGATGCAAAACTTGTGTTTCGGGCCTGAATGCACTATTTCGGGGTACCGAAGTTGCGAAAATGGTTTCGCAACGAAAACACCCGTTCTACCCCATTAAACCTAGAATGATGTTTGGGAGTGTTTTGGAGCATATCGCAAACCTTCGGCATGTAAAAAGATGCAAAACTTTTGTTTCGGGCTTGAATGCACTATTTCGGGGTACCGATGTTGCGAAAATGGTTTCGCAACGAAAACACCCATTCTACTCCATTACACACAAAATAATGTTTGGGAGTGTTTTGGAGCATATCGCAAACCTTCGGCATGTAAAAAGATGCAAAACTTGTGTTTCGAGCCTGATTGCACTATTTCGTGGTACCGAAGTTGCGAAAATGGTTTCGCAACAAAAACACCCATTCTACTCCATTAGACCCAAAATGATGTTTGGGAGTGTTGTGGAGCATTTCGCAAACCTTCGGCATGTAAAAGATGCAAAACTTTTGTTTTCGGGGCTGAATGCACCATTTCGGGGTACCGAAGTTGCGAAAATGGTTTCACAACCAAAATACCAATTCTACTCCATTAGAACCAAAATGATGTTTGTGAGTGTTTTGGAGCTTATCACAAATCTTCGGCATGTAAAAAGATGCAAAACTTGTGTTTCAACCTGAATGCACTATTTCGGGGTACCGATGTTGCGAAAATGGTTTCGCAACGAAAACACCCATTCTACTCTATTACACCCAAAATGATGTTTGGGAGTGTTTTGGAGCATTTCGCAAACCTTCGGCATGTAAAAGATGCAAAACTTGTGTTTCGGGCCTGAATGCACTATTTCGTGGTACCGAAGTTGCGAAAATGGTTTCGCAACAAAAACAACCATTCTACTTCATTAGACCCAAAATGATGTTTGGGAGTGTTTTGGAGCATATCACAAATCTTCGGCATGTAAAAAGATGCAAAACTTGTGTTTCGGCCTGAATGCACTATTTTGGGGTACCGATGTTGCGAAAATGGTTTCGCAACGAAAACACCCATTCTACTCCATTACACACAAAATGATGTTTGGGAGTGTTTTGGAGCATATCGCAAACCTTTGGCTTGTAAAAGATGCAAAACTTGTGTTTCGGGCTTGAATGCACGATTTCGGGGTATCGAAGTTGCGAAAATGGTTTCGCATCGAAAACACCAATTCTACCCCATGAAACCCAGAATGATGTTTGGGAGTGTTTTGGAGCATATCACAAATCTTCGGCATGTAAAAAGATGCAAAACTTGTGTTTCGAGCCTGAGTGCATTCTTTCGGGGTACCGAAGTTGCGAAAATGGTTTCGCAACAAAAACAACCATTCTACTCCATTAGACCCAAAATGATATTTGGGAGTGTTTTGGAGCATATCACAAATCTTCGGCATGTAAAAAGATGCAAAACTTGTGTTTCGGGCTTGAATGCACTACTTCGGGGTACCAATGTTGCGAAAATGGTTTCGCAACGAAAACACCCATTCTACTCCATTAGACACTAAATAATGTTTGGGAGTGTTTTGGAGCATATCGCAAACCTTCGGCATGTAAAAAGATGCAAAACTTGTGTTTCGAGCCCGAATGCACTATTTCGTGGTACCGAAGTTGCGAAAATGGTTTCGCAACAAAAACTCCCATTCTACTCCATTAGACCCAAAATGATGTTTGGGAGTGTTGTGGAGCATTTCGCAAATCTTCGGCATGTAAAAGATGCAAAACTTTTGTTTTCGGGCCTGAATGCACCATTTCGGGGTACCGAAGTTGCGAAAATGGTTTCATAACCAAAACACCCATTCTACTCCATTAGACCCAAAATGATGTTTGGGAGTGTTTTGGAGCATATCACAAATCTTCGGCACGTAAAAAGATGCAAAACTTGTGTTTCGGCCTGAATGCACTATTTCGAGGTACCGATGTTGCGAAAATAGTTTTGCAACGAAAACACCCATTCTACTCCATTACGCCCAAAATGATGTTTGGGAGTGTTTTGGAGCATTTCGCAAACCTTCGGCATGTAAAAGATGCAAAACTTTTGTTTTCGGGCCTGAATGCACCATTTCGGGGTACCGAAGTTGCGAAAATGGTTTCGCAACAAAAACAATCATTCTACCCCATTAGACCCAGAATGATGTTTGGGAGTGTTTTGGAGCATATCACAAATCTTCGGCTTGTAAAAAGATGCAAAACTTGTTTTTCGGGCTTGAATGCACTATTTCGGGGTACCGATGTTGCGAAAATGGTTTCGCAATGAAAACACCCATTCGACTCCATTACACCCAAAATGATGTTTGGGAGAGTTTTGGAGCATTTCGCAAACATTCGGCATGTAAAAGATGCAAAACTTGTGTTTCGGGCCTGAATGCACTATTTCGTGGTACCGAAGTTGCGAAAATGGTTTCGCAACAAAAACAACCATTCTACTTCATTAGACCCAAAATGATGTTTGGGAGTGTTTTGGAGCGTATCACAAATCTTCGGCATGTAAAAAGATGCAAAACTTGTGTTTCGGCCAGAATGCACTATTTCTGGGTACCGAAGTTGCGAAAATGGTTTCGGAACGAAAACACCCATTCTACTCGATTAGACACAAAATGATGTTTGGGAGTGTTTTGGAGCATATCGCAAACCTTCGGCATGTAAAAAGATGCAAAACTTGTGTTTCGGCAATGAATGCACTATTTCGTGGTACCGAAGTTGCGAAAATGATTTCACAATGAAAACACCCATTCTACCCCATTAGACCCAGAATGATGTTTGGGAGTGTTTTGGAGCATATCGCAAACCTTCGGCATGTAAAAAGATGCAAAACTTGTGTTTCGAGCCTGAGTGCATTCTTTCGGGGTACCGAAGTTGCGGAAATGGTTTCGCAACGAAAACAACCATTCTACTCCATTAGACCCAAAATGATGTTTGGGAGTGTTTTGGAGCATATCACAAATCTTCGGCATGTAAAAAGATGCAAAACTTGTGTTTCGGGCTTGAATGCACTATTTCGGGGTACCGATGTTGCGAAAATGGTTTCGCAACGAAAACACCCATTCTACTCCATTACACACAAAATAATGTTTGGGAGTGTTTTGGAGCATATCGCAAACCTTCGGCATGTAAAAAGATGCAAAACTTGTGTTTCGAGCCTGATTGCACTATTTCGTGGTACCGAAGTTGCGAAAATGGTTTCGCAACAAAAACACCCATTCTACTCCATTAGACCCAAAATGATGTTTGGGAGTGTTGTGGAGCATTTCGCAAACCTTCGGCATGTAAAAGATGCAAAACTTTTGTTTTCGGGGCTGAATGCACCATTTCGGGGTACCGAAGTTAAGAAAATGGTTTCACAACCAAAACACCAATTCTACTCCATTAGAACCAAAATGATGTTTGGGAGTGTTTTGGAGCATATCACAAATCTTCGGCATGTAAAAAGATGCAAAACTTGTGTTTCAACCTGAATGCACTATTTCGGGGTACCGATGTTGCGAAAATGGTTTCGCAACGAAAACACCCATTCTACTCCATTACACCCAAAATGATGTTTGGGAGTGTTTTGGAGCATTTCGCAAACCTTCGGCATGTAAAAGATGCAAAACTTGTGTTTCGGGCCTAAATGCACTATTTCGTGGTACCGAAGTTGCGAAAATGGTTTCGCAACAAAAACAACCATTCTACTTCATTAGACCCAAAATGATGTTTGGGAGTGTTTTGGAGCATATCACAAATCTTCGGCATGTAAAAAGATGCAAAACTTGTGTTTCGCCCTGAATGCACTATTTCGGGGTACCGATGTTGCGAAAATGGTTTCGCAACGAAAACACCCATTCTACTCCATTACACACAAAATGATGTTTGGGAGTGTTTTGGAGCATATCGCAAACCTTTGGCTTGTAAAAGATGCAAAACTTGTGTTTCGGGCTTGAATGCACGATTTCGGGGTACCGAAGTTGCGAAAATGGTTTCGCATCGAAAACACCCATTCTACCCCATTAAACGCAGAATGATGTTTGGGAGTGTTTTGGAGCATATCACAAATCTTCGGCATGTAAAAAGATGCAAAACTTGTGTTTCGAGCCTGAGTGCATTCTTTCAGGGTACCGAAGTTGCCAAAATAGTTTCGCAACAAAAACAACCATTCTACTCCATTAGACCCAAAATGATATTTGGGAGTGTTTTGGAGCATATCACAAATCTTCGGCATGTAAAAAGATGCAAAACTTGTGTTTCGGGCTTGAATGCACTATTTCGGGGTACCGATGTTGCGAAAATGGTTTCGCAACGAAAACTCCCATTCTACTCCATTAGACACTAAATAATGTTTGGGAGTGTTTTGGAGCATATCGCAAACCTTCGGCATGTAAAAAGATGCAAAACTTGTGTTTCGGGCTTGAATGCACTATTTCGGGGTACCGATGTTGCGAAAATGGTTTCGCAACGAAAACACCCATTCTACTCCATTACACACAAAATAATGTTTGGGAGTGTTTTGGAGCATATCGCAAACCTTCGGCATGTAAAAAGATGCAAAACTTGTGTTTCGAGCCTGATTGCACTATTTCGTGGTACCGAAGTTGCGAAAATGGTTTCGCAACAAAAACACCCATTCTACTCCATTAGACCCAAAATGATATTTGGGAGTGTTGTGGAGCATTTCGCAAACCTTCGGCATGTAAAAGATGCAAAACTTTTGTTTTCGGGGCTGAATGCACCATTTCGGGGTACCGAAGTTGCGAAAATGGTTTCACAACCAAAACACCCATTCTACTCCATTAGAACCAAAATGATGTTTGGGAGTGTTTTGGAGCATATCACAAATCTTCGGCATGTAAAAGGATACAAAACTTGTGTTTCAGCCTGAATGCACTATTTCGGGGTACCGATGTTGCGAAAATGGTTTCGCAACGAAAACACCCATTCTACTCCATTACACCCAAAATGATGTTTGGGAGTGTTTTGGAGCATGTCGCAAACCTTCGGCATGTAAAAGATGCAAAACTTGTGTTTCGGGCTTGAATGCACTATTTCGGGGTACCGATGTTGCGAAAATGGTTTCGCAACGAAAACACCCATTCTACTCCATTACACACAAAATAATGTTTGGGAGTGTTTTGGAGCATATCGCAAACCTTCGGCATGTAAAAAGATGCAAAACTTGTGTTTCGAGCCTGATTGCACTATTTCGTGGTACCGAAGTTGCGAAAATGGTTTCGCAACAAAAACACCCATTCTACTCCATTAGACCCAAAATGTTGTTTGGGAGTGTTGTGGAGCATTTCGCAAACCTTCGGCATGTAAAAGATGCAAAACTTTTGTTTTCGGGGCTGAATGCACCATTTCGGGGTACCGAAGTTAAGAAAATGGTTTCACAACCAAAACACCAATTCTACTCCATTAGAACCAAAATGATGTTTGGGAGTGTTTTGGAGCATATCACAAATCTTCGGCATGTAAAAAGATGCAAAACTTGTGTTTCAACCTGAATGCACTATTTCGGGGTACCGATGTTGCGAAAATGGTTTCGCAACGAAAACACCCATTCTACTCCATTACACCCAAAATGATGTTTGGGAGTGTTTTGGAGCATTTCGCAAACCTTCGGCATGTAAAAGATGCAAAACTTGTGTTTCGGGCCTAAATGCACGATTTCGGGGTACCGAAGTTGCGAAAATGGTTTCGCAACAAAAACAACCATTCTACTTCATTAGACCCAAAATGATGTTTGGGAGTGTTTTGGAGCATATCACAAATCTTCGGCATGTAAAAAGATGCAAAACTTGTGTTTCGCCCTGAATGCACTATTTCGGGGTACCGATGTTGCGAAAATGGTTTCGCAACGAAAACACCCATTCTACTCCATTACACACAAAATGATGTTTGGGAGTGTTTTGGAGCATATCGCAAACCTTTGGCTTGTAAAAGATGCAAAACTTGTGTTTCGGGCTTGAATGCACGATTTCGGGGTACCGAAGTTGCGAAAATGGTTTCGCATCGAAAACACCCATTCTACCCCATTAAACCCAGAATGATGTTTGGGAGTGTTTTGGAGCATATCACAAATCTTCGGCATGTAAAAAGATGCAAAACTTGTGTTTCGAGCCTGAGTGCATTCTTTCGGGGTACCGAAGTTGCCAAAATAGTTTCGCAACAAAAACAACCATTCTACTCCATTAGACCCAAAATGATATTTGGGAGTGTTTTGGAGCATATCACAAATCTTCGGCATGTAAAAAGATGCAAAACTTGTGTTTCGGGCTTGAATGCACTATTTCGGGGTACCGATGTTGCGAAAATGGTTTCGCAACGAAAACTCCCATTCTACTCCATTAGACACTAAATAATGTTTGGGAGTGTTTTGGAGCATATCGCAAACCTTCGGCATGTAAAAAGATGCAAAACTTGTGTTTCGGGCTTGAATGCACTATTTCGTGGTACCGATGTTGCGAAAATGGTTTCGCAACGAAAACACCCATTCTACTCCATTACACACAAAATAATGTTTGGGAGTGTTTTGGAGCATATCGCAAACCTTCGGCATGTAAAAAGATGCAAAACTTGTGTTTCGTGCCTGATTGCACTATTTCGTGGTACCGAAGTTGCGAAAATGGTTTCGCAACAAAAACACCCATTCTACTCCATTAGACCCAAAATGATATTTGGGAGTGTTGTGGAGCATTTCGCAAACCTTCGGCATGTAAAAGATGCAAAACTTTTGTTTTCGGGGCTGAATGCACCATTTCGGGGTACCGAAGTTGCGAAAATGGTTTCACAACCAAAACACCCATTCTACTCCATTAGAACCAAAATGATGTTTGGGAGTGTTTTGGAGCATATCACAAATCTTCGGCATGTAAAAGGATGCAAAACTTGTGTTTCAGCCTGAATGCACTATTTCGGGGTACCAATGTTGCGAAAATGGTTTCGCAACGAAAACACCCATTCTACTCCATTACACCCAAAATGATGTTTGGGAGTGTTTTGGAGCATGTCGCAAACCTTCGGCATGTAAAAGATGCAAAACTTGTGTTTCGGGCTTGAATGCACTATTTCGTGGTACCGAAGTTGCGAAAATGGTTTCGCAACAAAAACAACCATTCTACTTCATTAGACCCAAAATGATGTTTGGGAGTGTTTTGGAGCATATCACAAATCTTCGGCATGTAAAAAGATGCAAAACTTGTGTTTCGGCCTGAATGCACTATTTCGGGGTACCGATGTTGCGAAAATGGTTTCGCAACGAAAACACCCATTCTACTCCATTACACACAAAATGATGTTTGGGAGTGTTTTGGAGCATATCGCAAACCTTTGGCTTGTAAAAGATGCAAAACTTGTGTTTCGGGCTTGAATGCACGATTTCGGGGTACCGAAGTTGCGAAAATGGTTTCGCATTGAAAACACCCATTCTACCCCATTAAACCGAGAATGATGTTTGGGAGTGTTTTGGAGCATATCACAAATCTTCGGCATGTAAAAAGATGCAAAACTTGTGTTTCGAGCCTGAGTGCATTCTTTCGGGGTACCGAAGTTGCGAAAATGGTTTCACAACAAAAACAACCATTCTACTCCATTCGCAACAAAAACAACCATTCTACTCCATTAGACCCAAAATGATATTTGGGAGTGTTTTGGAGCATATCACAAATCTTCGGCATGTAAAAAGATGCAAAACTTGTGTTTCGGGCTTGAATGCACTATTTCGGGGTACCGATGTTGCGAAAATGGTTTCGCAACGAAAACACCCATTCTACTCCATTAGACACTAAATAATGTTTGGGAGTGTTTTGGAGCATATCGCAAACCTTCGGCATGTAAAAAGATGCAAAACTTGTGTTTCGAGCCCGAATGCACTATTTCGTGGTACCGAAGTTGCGAAAATGGTTTCGCAACAAAAACTCCCATTCTACTCCATTAGAGCCAAAATGATGTTTGGAAGTGTTGTGGAGCATTTCGCAAACCTTCGGCATGTAAAAGATGCAAAACTTTTGTTTTCAGGCCTGAATGCACCATTTCGGGGTACCGAAGTTGCGAAAATGGTTTCATAACCAAAACACCCATTCTACTCCATTAGACCCAAAATGATGTTTGGGAGTGTTTTGGAGCATATCACAAATCTTCGGCACGTAAAAAGATGCAAAACTTGTGTTTCAGCCTGAATGCACTATTTCGAGGTACCGATGTTGCGAAAATAGTTTTGCAACGAAAACACCCATTCTACTCCATTACGCCCAAAATGATGTTTGAGAGTGTTTTGGGGCATTTCGCAAACCTTCGGCATGTAAAAGATGCAAAACTTTTGTTTTCGGGCCTGAATGCACCATTTCGGGGTACCGAAGTTGCGAAAATGGTTTCATAACCAAAACACCCATTCTACTCCATTAGACCCAAAATGATGTTTGGGAGTGTTTTGGAGCATATCACAAATCTTCGGCATCTAAAAAGATGCAAAACTTGTGTTTCAGCCTGAATGCACTATTTCGGGGTACCGATGTTGCGAAAATGGTTTCGCAACGAAAACACCCATTCTACTCCATTACACCCAAAATGATGTTTGGGAGTGTTTTGGAGCATTTCGCAAACCTTCGGCATGTAAAAGATGCAAAACTTGTGTTTCGGGCCTGAATGCACTATTTCGTGGTACCGAAGTTGCGAAAATGGTTTCGCAACAAAAACAACCATTCTACTTCATTAGACCCAAAATGATGTTTGGGAGTGTTTTGGAGCATATCACAAATCTTCGGCATGTAACCAGATGCAAAACTTGTGTTTCGGCCTGAATGCACTAGTTCAGGGTACCGATGTTGCGAAAATGGTTTCGCAACGAAAAATCCCATTCTACTCCATTAGACACAAAATGATGTTTGGGAGTGTTTTGGAGCATATCGCAAACCTTCGGCAAGTAAAATGATGCAAAACTTGTGTTTCGGCAATGAATGCACTATTTCGTGGTACCGAAGTTGCGAAAATGGTTTCGCTGCGAAAATGGTTTCGCAACGAAAACACCCATTCTACCCCCATTAGACCCAGAATGATGTTTGGGAGTGTTTTGGAGCATATCGCAAACCTTCGGCATGTAAAAAGATGCAAAACTTGTGTTTCGAGCCTGAGTGCATTCTTTCGGGGTACCGAAGTTGCGAAAATGGTTTCGCAACGAAAACAACCATTCTACTCCATTAGACCCAAAATGATGTTTGGGAGTGTTTTGGAGCATATCACAAATCTTCGGCATGTAAAAAGATGCAAAACATGTGTTTCGGGCTTGAATGCACTATTTCGGGGTACCGATGTTGCAAAAATGGTTTCGCAACGAAAACACCCATTCTACTCCATTACACACAAAATAATGTTTGGGAGTGTTTTGGAGCATATCGCAAACCTTCGGCATGTAAAAAGATGCAAAACTTGTGTTTCGAGCCTGATTGCACTATTTCGTGGTACCGAAGTTGCGAAAATGGTTTCGCAACAAAAACACCCATTCTACTCCATTAGACCCAAAATGATGTTTGGGAGTGTTGTGGAGCATTTCGCAAACCTTCGGCATGTAAAAGATGCAAAACTTTTGTTTTCTGGGCTGATTGCACCATTTCGGGGTACCGAAGTTGCGAAAATGGTTTCACAACCAAAACACCAATTCTACTCCATTAGAACCAAAATGATGTTTGGGAGTGTTTTGGAGCATATCACAAATCTTCGGCATGTAAAAAGATGCAAAACTTATGTTTCAACCTGAATGCACTATTTCGGGGTACCGATGTTGCGAAAATGGTTTCGCAACGAAAACACCCATTCTACTCCATTACACCCAAAATGATGTTTGGGAGTGTTTTGGAGCATTTCGCAAACCTTCGGCATGTAAAAGATGCAAAACTTGTGTTTCGGGCCTGAATGCACTATTTCGTGGTACCGAAGTTGCGAAAATGGTTTCGCAACAAAAACAACCATTCTACTTCATTAGACCCAAAATGATGTTTGGGAGTGTTTTGGAGCATATCACAAATCTTCGGCATGTAAAAAGATGCAAAACTTGTGTTTCGGCCTGAATGCACTATTTCGGGGTACCGATGTTGCGAAAATGGTTTCGCAACGAAAACACCCATTCTAGTCCATTACACACAAAATGATGTTTGGGAGTGTTTTGGAGCATATCGCAAACCTTTGCCTTGTAAAAGATGCAAAACTTGTGTTTCGAGCCTGAGTGCATTCTTTCGGGGTACCGAAGTTGCGAAAATGGTTTCGCAACAAAAACAACCATTCTACTCCATTAGACCCAAAATGATATTTGGGAGTGTTTTGGAGCATATCACAAATCTTCGGCATGTAAAAAGATGCAAAACTTGTGTTTCGGGCTTGAATGCACTATTTTGGGGTACCGATGTTGCGAAAATGGTTTCGCAACGAAAACACCCATTCTACTCCATTACACACAAAATAATGTTTGGGAGTGTTTTGGAGCATATCGCAAACCTTCGGCATGTAAAAAGATGCAAAACTTGTGTTTCGAGCCTGATTGCACTATTTCGTGGTACCGAAGTTGCGAAAATTGTTTCGCAACAAAAACACCCATTCTACTCCATTAGACCCAAAATGATGTTTGGGAGTGTTGTGGAGCATTTCGCAAACCTTCGGCATGTAAAAGATGCAAAACTTTTGTTTTCTGGGCTGAATGCACCATTTCGGGGTACCGAAGTTGCGAAAATGGTTTCACAACCAAAACACCAATTCTACTCCATTAGAACCAAAATGATGTTTGGGAGTGTTTTGGAGCATATCACAAATCTTCGGCATGTAAAAAGATGCAAAACTTGTGTTTCAACCTGAATGCACTATTTCGGGGTACCGATGTTGCGAAAATGGTTTCGCAACGAAAACACCCATTCTACTCCATTACACCCAAAATGATGTTTGGGAGTGTTTTGGAGCATTTCGCAAACCTTCGGCATGTAAAAGATGCAAAACTTGTGTTTCGGGCCTGAATGCACTATTTCGTGGTACCGAAGTTGCGAAAATGGTTTCGCAACAAAAACAACCATTCTACTTCATTAGACCCAAAATGATGTTTGGGAGTGTTTTGGAGCATATCACAAATCTTCGGCATGTAAAAAGATACAAAACTTGTGTTTCAGCCTGAATGCACTATTTCGGGGTACCGATGTTGCGAAAATGGTTTCGCAACGAAAACACCCATTCTACTCAATTACACACAAAATGATGTTTGGGAGTGTTTTGGAGCATATCGCAAACCTTTGGCTTGTAAAAGATGCAAAACTTGTGTTTCGGGCTTGAATGCACGATTTCGGGGTACCGAAGTTGCGAAAATGGTTTCGCATCGAAAACACCCATTCTACCCCATTAAACCCAGAATGATGTTTGGGAGTGTTTTGGAGCATATCACAAATCTTCGGCATGTAAAAAGATGCAAAACTTGTGTTTCGAGCCTGAGTGCATTCTTTCGGGGTACCGAAGTTGCGTAAATGGTTTCGCAACAAAAACAACCATTCTACTCCATTAGACCCAAAATGATATTTGGGAGTGTTTTGGAGCATATCACAAATCTTCGGCATGTAAAAAGATGCAAAACTTGTGTTTCGGGCTTGAATGCACTATTTCGGGGTACCGATGTTGCGAAAATGGTTTCGCAACGAAAACACCCATTCTACTCCATTAGACACTAAATAATGTTTGGGAGTGTTTTGGAGCATATCGCAAACCTTCGGCATGTAAAAAGATGCAAAACTTGTGTTTCGGGCTTGAATGCACTATTTCGGGGTACTGATGTTGCGAAAATGGTTTCGCAACGAAAACACCCATTCTACTCCATTACACACAAAATAATGTTTGGGAGTGTTTTGGAGCATATCGCAAACCTTCGGCATGTAAAAAGATGCAAAACTTGTGTTTCGAGCCTGATTGCACTATTTCGTGTTACCGAAGTTGCGAAAATGGTTTCGCAACAAAAACACCCATTCTACTCCATTAGACCCAAAATGATATTTGGGAGTGTTGTGGAGCATTTCGCAAACCTTCGGCATGTAAAAGATGCAAAACTTTTGTTTTCGGGGCTGAATGCACCATTTCGGGGTACCGAAGTTGCGAAAATGGTTTCACAACCAAAACACCCATTCTACTCCATTAGAACCAAAATGATGTTTGGGAGTGTTTTGGAGCATATCACAAATCTTCGGCATGTAAAAAGATGCAAAACTTGTGTTTCAGCCTGAATGCACTATTTCGGGGTACCGATGTTGCGAAAATGGTTTCGCAACGAAAACACCCATTCTACTCCATTACACCCAAAATGATGTTTGGGAGTGTTTTGGAGCATGTCGCAAACCTTCGGCATGTAAAAGATGCAAAACTTGTGTTTCGGGCTTGAATGCACTATTTCGTGGTACCGAAGTTGCGAAAATGGTTTCGCAACAAAAACAACCATTCTACTTCATTAGACCCAAAATGATGTTTGGGAGTGTTTTCGAGCATATCACAAATCTTCGGCATGTAAAAAGATGCAAAACTTGTGTTTCGGCCTGAATGCACTATTTCGTGGTACCGATGTTGCGAAAATGGTTTCGCAACGAAAACACCCATTCTACTCCATTACACACAAAATGATGTTTGGGAGTGTTTTGGAGCATATCGCAAACCTTTGGCTTGTAAAAGATGCAAAACTTGTGTTTCGGGCTTGAATGCACGATTTCGGGGTACCGAAGTTGCGAAAATGGTTTCGCATCGAAAACACCCATTCTACCCCATTAAACCCAGAATGATGTTTGGGAGTGTTTTGGAGCATATCACAAATATTCAGCATGTAAAAAGATGCAAAACTTGTGTTTCGAGCCTGAGTGCATTCTTTCGGGGTACCGAAGTTGTGAAAATGGTTTCGCAACAAAAACAACCATTCTACTCCATTAGACCCAAAATGATATTTGGGAGTGTTTTGGAGCATATCACAAATCTTCGGCATGTAAAAAGATGCAAAACTTGTGTTTCGGGCTTGAATGCACTATTTTGGGGTACCGATGTTGCGAAAATGGTTTCGCAACGAAAACACCCATTCTACTCCATTAGACACTAAATAATGTTTGGGAGTGTTTTGGTGCATATCGCAAACCTTCGGCATGTAAAAAGATGCAAAACTTGTGTTTCGAGCCCGAATGCACTATTTCGTGGTACCGAAGTTGCGAAAATGGTTTCGCAACAAAAACTCCCATTCTACTCCATTAGACCCAAAATGATGTTTGGGAGTGTTGTGGAGCATTTCGCAAACCTTCGGCATGTAAAAGATGCAAAACTTTTGTTTTCGGGCCTGAATGCACCATTTCGGGGTACCGAAGTTGCGAAAATGGTTTCATAACCAAAACACCCATTCTACTCCATTAGACCCAAAATGATGTTTGGGAGTATTTTGGAGCATATCACAAATCTTCGGCACGTAAAAAGATGCAAAACTTGTGTTTCGGCCTGAATGCACTATTTCGAGGTACCGATGTTGCGAAAATAGTTTTGCAACGAAAACACCCATTCTACTCCATTACGCCCAAAATGATGTTTGGGAGTGTTTTGGAGCATTTCGCAAACCTTCGGCATGTAAAAGATGCAAAACTTTTGTTTTCGGGCCTGAATGCACCATTTTGGGGTACCGAAGTTGCGAAAATGGTTTCATAACCAAAACACCCATTCTACTCCATTAGAGCCAAAATGATGTTTGGGAGTGTTTTGGAGCATATCACAAATCTTCGGCATGTAAAAAGATGCAAAACTTGTGTTTCAGCCTGAATGCACTATTTCGGGGTACCGATGTTGCGAAAATGGTTTCGCAACGAAAACACCCATTCTACTCCATTACACCCAAAATGATGTTTGGGAGTGTTTTGGAGCATTTCGCAAACCTTCGGCATGTAAAAGATGCAAAACTTGTGTTTCGGGCCTGAATGCACTATTTCGTGGTACCGAAGTTGTGAAAATGGTTTCGCAACGAAAACACCCATTCTACCCCCATTAGACCCAGAATGATGTTTGGGAGTGTTTTGGAGCATATCACAAATCTTCGGCATGTAACCAGATGCAAAACTTGTGTTTCGGCCTGAATGCACTATTTCAGGGTACCGATGTTGCGAAAATGGTTTCGCAACGAAAAATCCCATTCTACTCCATTAGACACAAAATGATGTTTGGGAGTGTTTTGGAGCATATCGCAAACCTTCGGCAAGTAAAATGATGCAAAACTTGTGTTTCGGCAATGAATGCACTATTTCGTCGTACCGAAGTTGCGAAAATGGTTTCGCAACGAAAACACCCATTCTACCCCCATTAGACCCAGAATGATGTTTGGGAGTGTTTTGGAGCATATCGCAAACCTTCGGCATGTAAAAAGATGCAAAACTTGTGTTTCGAGCCTGAGTGCATTCTTTCGGGGTACCGAAGTTGCGAAAATGGTTTCGCAACGAAAACAACCATTCTACTCCATTAGACCCAAAATGATGTTTGGGAGTGTTTTGGAGCATATCACAAATCTTCGGCATGTAAAAAGATGCAAAACATGTGTTTCGGGCTTGAATGCACTATTTCGGGGTACCGATGTTGCGAAAATGGTTTCGCAACGAAAACACCCATTCTACTCCATTACACACAAAATAATGTTTGGGAGTGTTTTGGAGCATATCGCAAACCTTCGGCATGTAAAAAGATGCAAAACTTGTGTTTCGAGCCTGATTGCACTATTTCGTGGTACCGAAGTTGCGAAAATGGTTTCGCAACAAAAACACCCATTCTACTCCATTAGACCCAAAATGATGTTTGGGAGTGTTGTGGAGCATTTCGCAAACCTTCGGCATGTAAAAGATGCAAAACTTTTGTTTTCTGGGCTGAATGCACCATTTCGGGGTACCGAAGTTGCGAAAATGGTTTCACAACCAAAACACCAATTCTACTCCATTAGAACCAAAATGATGTTTGGGAGTGTTTTGGAGCATATCACAAATCTTCGGCATGTAAAAAGATGCAAAACTTATGTTTCAACCTGAATGCACTATTTCGGGGTACCGATGTTGCGAAAA
This sequence comes from Cenchrus fungigraminus, assembly GCA_036936925.1. Taxonomy (NCBI): domain Eukaryota; kingdom Viridiplantae; phylum Streptophyta; class Magnoliopsida; order Poales; family Poaceae; genus Cenchrus; species Cenchrus fungigraminus. The sequence goes on from CM072775.1 coordinate 32,549,439, forward strand.
TGGTTTCGCAACGAAAACACCCATTCTACTCCATTACACCCAAAATGATGTTTGGGAGTGTTTTGGAGCATTTCGCAAACCATCGGCATGTAAAAGGTGCAAAACTTGTGTTTCGGGCCTGAATGCACTATTTCGTGGTACCGAAGTTGCGAAAATGGTTTCGCAACAAAAACAACCATTCTACTTCATTAGACCCAAAATGATGTTTGGGAGTGTTTTGGAGCATATCACAAATCTTCGGCATGTAAAAAGATGCAAAACTTGTGTTTCGGCCTGAATGCACTATTTCGGGGTACCGATGTTGCGAAAATGGTTTCGCAACGAAAACACCCATTCTAGTCCATTACACACAAAATGATGTTTGGGAGTGTTTTGGAGCATATCGCAAACCTTTGCCTTGTAAAAGATGCAAAACTTGTGTTTCGGGCTTGAATGCACGATTTCGGGGTACCGAAGTTGCGAAAATGGTTTCGCATCGAAAACACCCATTCTACCTCATTAAACCCAGAATGATGTTTGGGAGTGTTTTGGAGCATATCACAAATCTTCGGCATGTAAAAAGATGCAAAACTTGTGTTTCGAGCCTGAGTGCATTCTTTCGGGGTACCGAAGTTGCGAAAATGGTTTCGCAACAAAAACAACCATTCTACTCCATTAGACCCAAAATGATATTTGGGAGTGTTTTGGAGCATATCACAAATCTTCGGCATGTAAAAAGATGCAAAACTTGTGTTTCGGGCTTGAATGCACTATTTTGGGGTACCGATGTTGCGAAAATGGTTTCGCAACGAAAACACCCATTCTACTCCATTACACACAAAATAATGTTTGGGAGTGTTTTGGAGCATATCGCAAACCTTCGGCATGTAAAAAGATGCAAAACTTGTGTTTCGAGCCTGATTGCACTATTTCGTGGTACCGAAGTTGCGAAAATGGTTTCGCAACAAAAACACCCATTCTACTCCATTAGACCCAAAATGATGTTTGGGAGTGTTGTGGAGCATTTCGCAAACCTTCGGCATGTAAATGATGCAAAACTTTTGTTTTCTGGGCTGAATGCACCATTTCGGGGTACCGAAGTTGCGAAAATGGTTTCACAACCAAAACACCAATTCTACTCCATTAGAACCAAAATGATGTTTGGGAGTGTTTTGGAGCATATCACAAATCTTCGGCATGTAAAAAGATGCAAAACTTGTGTTTCAACCTGAATGCACTATTTCGGGGTACCGATGTTGCGAAAATGGTTTCGCAACGAAAACACCCATTCTACTCCATTACACCCAAAATGATGTTTGGGAGTGTTTTGGAGCATTTCGCAAACCTTCGGCATGTAAAAGATGCAAAACTTGTGTTTCGGGCCTGAATGCACTATTTCGTGGTACCGAAGTTGCGAAAATGGTTTCGCAACAAAAACAACCATTCTACTTCATTAGACCCAAAATGATGTTTGGGAGTGTTTTGGAGCATATCACAAATCTTCGGCATGTAAAAAGATACAAAACTTGTGTTTCGGCCTGAATGCACTATTTCGGGGTACCGATGTTGCGAAAATGGTTTCGCAACGAAAACACCCATTCTACTCCATTACACACAAAATGATGTTTGGGAGTGTTTTGGAGCATATCGCAAACCTTTGGCTTGTAAAAGATGCAAAACTTGTGTTTCGGGCTTGAATGCACGATTTCGGGGTACCGAAGTTGCGAAAATGGTTTCGCATCGAAAACACCCATTCTACCCCATTAAACCCAGAATGATGTTTGGGAGTGTTTTGGAGCATATCACAAATCTTCGGCATGTAAAAAGATGCAAAACTTGTGTTTCAAGCCTGAGTGCATTCTTTCGGGGTACCGAAGTTGCGTAAATGGTTTCGCAACAAAAACAACCATTCTACTCCATTAGACCCAAAATGATATTTGGGAGTGTTTTGGAGCATATCACAAATCTTCGGCATGTAAAAAGATGCAAAACTTGTGTTTCGGGCTTGAATGCACTATTTCGGGGTACCGATGTTGCGAAAATGGTTTCGCAACGAAAACACCCATTCTACTCCATTAGACACTAAATAATGTTTGGGAGTGTTTTGGAGCATATCGCAAACCTTCGGCATGTAAAAAGATGCAAAACTTGTGTTTCGGGCTTGAATGCACTATTTCGGGGTACTGATGTTGCGAAAATGGTTTCGCAACGAAAACACCCATTCTACTCCATTACACTCAAAATAATGTTTGGGAGTGTTTTGGAGCATATCGCAAACCTTCGGCATGTAAAAAGATGCAAAACTTGTGTTTCGAGCCTGATTGCACTATTTCGTGTTACCGAAGTTGCGAAAATGGTTTCGCAACAAAAACACCCATTCTACTCCATTAGACCCAAAATGATATTTGGGAGTGTTGTGGAGCATTTCGCAAACCTTCGGCATGTAAAAGATGCAAAACTTTTGTTTTCGGGGCTGAATGCACCATTTCGGGGTACCGAAGTTGCGAAAATGGTTTCACAACCAAAACACCCATTCTACTCCATTAGAACCAAAATGATGTTTGGGAGTGTTTTGGAGCATATCACAAATCTTCGGCATGTAAAAAGATGCAAAACTTGTGTTTCAGCCTGAATGCACTATTTCGGGGTACCGATGTTGCGAAAATGGTTTCGCAACGAAAACACCCATTCTACTCCATTACACCCAAAATGATGTTTGGGAGTGTTTTGGAGCATGTCGCAAACCTTCGGCATGTAAAAGATGCAAAACTTGTGTTTCGGGCTTGAATGCACTATTTCGTGGTACCGAAGTTACGAAAATGGTTTCGCAACAAAAACAACCATTCTACTTCATTAGACCCAAAATGATGTTTGGGAGTGTTTTCGAGCATATCACAAATCTTCGGCATGTAAAAAGATGCAAAACTTGTGTTTCGGCCTGAATGCACTATTTTGTGGTACCGATGTTGCGAAAATGGTTTCGCAACGAAAACACCCATTCTACTCCATTACACACAAAATGATGTTTGGGAGTGTTTTGGAGCATATCGCAAACCTTTGGCTTGTAAAAGATGCAAAACTTGTGTTTCGGGCTTGAATGCACGATTTCGGGGTACCGAAGTTGCGAAAATGGTTTCGCATCGAAAACACCCATTCTACCCCATTAAACCCAGAATGATGTTTGGGAGTGTTTTGGAGCATATCACAAATCTTCAGCATGTAAAAAGATGCAAAACTTGTGTTTCGAGCCTGAGTGCATTCTTTTGGGGTACCGAAGTTGTGAAAATGGTTTCGCAACAAAAACAACCATTCTACTCCATTAGACCCAAAATGATATTTGGGAGTGTTTTGGAGCATATCACAAATCTTCGGCATGTAAAAAGATGCAAAACTTCTGTTTCGGGCTTGAATGCACTATTTCGGGGTACCGATGTTGCGAAAATGGTTTCGCAACGAAAACACCCATTCTACTCCATTAGACACTAAATAATGATTGGGAGTGTTTTGGAGCATATCGCAAACCTTCGGCATGTAAAAAGATGCAAAACTTGTGTTTCGAGCCCGAATGCACTATTTCGTGGTACCGAAGTTGCGAAAATGGTTTCGCAACAAAAACTCCCATTCTACTCCATTAGACCCAAAATGATGTTTGGGAGTGTTGTGGAGCATTTCGCAAACCTTCGGCATGTAAAAGATGCAAAACTTTTGTTTTCGGGACTGAATGCACCATTTCGGGGTACCGAAGTTGCGAAAATGGTTTCATAACCAAAACACCCATTCTACTCCATTAGACCCAAAATGATGTTTGGGAGTGTTTTGGAGCATATCACAAATCTTCGGCATGTAAAAAGATGCAAAACTTGTGTTTCAGCCTGAATGCACTATTTCGGGGTACCGATGTTGCGAAAATGGTTTCGCAACGAAAACACCCATTCTACTCCATTACACCCAAAATGATGTTTGGGAGTGTTTTGGAGCATTTCGCAAACCTTCGGCATGTAAAAGATGCAAAACTTGTGTTTCGGGCCTGAATGCACTATTTCGTGGTACCGAAGTTGCGAAAATGGTTTCGCAACAAAAACAACCATTCTACTTCATTAGACCCAAAATGATGTTTGGGAGTGTTTTGGAGCATATCACAAATCTTCGGCATGTAACCAGATGCAAAACTTGTGTTTCGGCCTGAATGCACTATTTCAGGGTACCGATGTTGCGAAAATGGTTTCGCAACGAAAAATCCCATTCTACTCCATTAGACACAAAATGATGTTTGGGAGTGTTTTGGAGCATATCGCAAACCTTCGGCAAGTAAAATGATGCAAAACTTGTGTTTCGGCAATGAATGCACTATTTCGTGGTACCGAAGTTGCGAAAATGGTTTCGCAACGAAAACACCCATTATACCCCCATTAGACCCAGAATGATGTTTGGGAGTGTTTTGGAGCATATCGCAAACCTTCGGCATGTAAAAAGATGCAAAACTTGTGTTTCGAGCCTGAGTGCATTCTTTCGGGGTACCGAAGTTGCGAAAATGGTTTCGCAACGAAAACAACCATTCTACTCCATTAGACCCAAAATGATGTTTGGCAGTGTTTTGGAGCATATCACAAATCTTCGGCATGTAAAAAGATGCAAAACATGTGTTTCGGGCTTGAATGCACTATTTCGGGGTACCGATGTTGCGAAAATGGTTTCGCAACGAAAACACCCATTCTACTCCATTACACACAAAATAATGTTTGGGAGTGTTTTGGAGCATATCGCAAACCTTCGGCATGTAAAAAGATGCAAAACTTGTGTTTCGAGCCTGATTGCACTATTTCGTGGTACCGAAGTTGCGAAAATGGTTTCGCAACAAAAACACCCATTCTACTCCATTAGACCCAAAATGATGTTTGGGAGTGTTGTGGAGCATTTCGCAAACCTTCGGCATGTAAAAGATGCAAAACTTTTGTTTTCTGGGCTGAATGCACCATTTCGGGGTACCGAAGTTGCGAAAATGGTTTCACAACCAAAACACCAATTCTACTCCATTAGAACCAAAATGATGTTTGGGAGTGTTTTGGAGCATATCACAAATCTTCGGCATGTAAAAAGATGCAAAACTTATGTTTCAACCTGAATGCACTATTTCGGGGTACCGATGTTGCGAAAATGGTTTCGCAACGAAAACACCCATTCTACTCCATTACACCCAAAATGATGTTTGGGAGTGTTTTGGAGCATTTCGCAAACCTTCGGCATGTAAAAGGTGCAAAACTTGTGTTTCGGGCCTGAATGCACTATTTCGTGGTACCGAAGTTGCGAAAATGGTTTCGCAACAAAAACAACCATTCTACTTCATTAGACCCAAAATGATGTTTGGGAGTGTTTTGGAGCATATCACAAATCTTCGGCATGTAAAAAGATGCAAAACTTGTGTTTCGGCCTGAATGCACTATTTCGGGGTACCGATGTTGCGAAAATGGTTTCGCAACGAAAACACCCATTCTAGTCCATTACACACAAAATGATGTTTGGGAGTGTTTTGGAGCATATCGCAAACCTTTGCCTTGTAAAAGATGCAAAACTTGTGTTTCGGGCTTGAATGCACGATTTCGGGGTACCGAAGTTGCGAAAATGGTTTCGCATCGAAAACACCCATTCTACCTCATTAAACCCAGAATGATGTTTGGGAGTGTTTTGGAGCATATCACAAATCTTCGGCATGTAAAAAGATGCAAAACTTGTGTTTCGAGCCTGAGTGCATTCTTTCGGGGTACCGAAGTTGCGAAAATGGTTTCGCAACAAAAACAACCATTCGACTCCATTAGACCCAAAATGATATTTGGGAGTGTTTTGGAGCATATCACAAATCTTCGGCATGTAAAAAGATGCAAAACTTGTGTTTCGGGCTTGAATGCACTATTTTGGGGTACCGATGTTGCGAAAATGGTTTCGCAACGAAAACACCCATTCTACTCCATTACACACAAAATAATGTTTGGGAGTGTTTTGGAGCATATCGCAAACCTTCGGCATGTAAAAAGATGCAAAACTTGTGTTTCGAGCCTGATTGCACTATTTCGTGGTACCGAAGTTGCGAAAATGGTTTCGCAACAAAAACACCCATTCTACTCCATTAGACCCAAAATGATGTTTGGGAGTGTTGTGGAGCATTTCGCAAACCTTCGGCATGTAAAAGATGCAAAACTTTTGTTTTCTGGGCTGAATGCACCATTTCGGGGTACCGAAGTTGCGAAAATAGTTTCACAACCAAAACACCAATTCTACTCCATTAGAACCAAAATGATGTTTGGGAGTGTTTTGGAGCATATCACAAATCTTCGGCATGTAAAAAGATGCAAAACTTGTGTTTCAACCTGAATGCACTATTTCGGGGTACCGATGTTGCGAAAATGGTTTCGCAACGAAAACACCCATTCTACTCCATTACACCCAAAATGATGTTTGGGAGTGTTTTGGAGCATTTCGCAAACCTTCGGCATGTAAAAGATGCAAAACTTGTGTTTCGGGCCTGAATGCACTATTTCGTGGTACCGAAGTTGCGAAAATGGTTTCGCAACAAAAACAACCATTCTACTTCATTAGACCCAAAATGATGTTTGGGAGTGTTTTGGAGCATATCACAAATCTTCGGCATGTAAAAAGATACAAAACTTGTGTTTCGGCCTGAATGCACTATTTCGGGGTACCGATGTTGCGAAAATGGTTTCGCAACGAAAACACCCATTCTAGTCCATTACACACAAAATGATGTTTGGGAGTGTTTTGGAGCATATCGCAAACCTTTGGCTTGTAAAAGATGCAAAACTTGTGTTTCGGGCTTGAATGCACGATTTCGGGGTACCGAAGTTGCGAAAATGGTTTCGCATCGAAAACACCCATTCTACCTCATTAAACCCAGAATGATGTTTGGGAGTGTTTTGGAGCATATCACAAATCTTCGGCATGTAAAAAGATGCAAAACTTGTGTTTCGAGCCTGAGTGCATTCTTTCGGGGTACCGAAGTTGCGAAAATGGTTTCGCAACAAAAACAACCATTCTACTCCATTAGACCCAAAATGATATTTGGGAGTGTTTTGGAGCATATCACAAATCTTCGGCATGTAAAAAGATGCAAAACTTGTGTTTCGGGCTTGAATGCACTATTTTGGGGTACCGATGTTGCGAAAATGGTTTCGCAACGAAAACACCCATTCTACTCCATTACACACAAAATAATGTTTGGGAGTGTTTTGGAGCATATCGCAAACCTTCGGCATGTAAAAAGATGCAAAACTTGTGTTTCGAGCCTGATTGCACTATTTCGTGGTACCGAAGTTGCGAAAATGGTTTCGCAACAAAAACACCCATTCTACTCCATTAGACCCAAAATGATGTTTGGGAGTGTTGTGGAGCATTTCGCAAACCTTCGGCATGTAAAAGATGCAAAACTTTTGTTTTCTGGGCTGAATGCACCATTTCGGGGTACCGAAGTTGCGAAAATAGTTTCACAACCAAAACACCAATTCTACTCCATTAGAACCAAAATGATGTTTGGGAGTGTTTTGGAGCATATCACAAATCTTCGGCATGTAAAAAGATGCAAAACTTGTGTTTCAACCTGAATGCACTATTTCGGGGTACCGATGTTGCGAAAATGGTTTCGCAACGAAAACACCCATTCTACTCCATTACACCCAAAATGATGTTTGGGAGTGTTTTGGAGCATTTCGCAAACCTTCGGCATGTAAAAGATGCAAAACTTGTGTTTCGGGCCTGAATGCACTATTTCGTGGTACCGAAGTTGCGAAAATGGTTTCGCAACAAAAACAACCATTCTACTTCATTAGACCCAAAATGATGTTTGGGAGTGTTTTGGAGCATATCACAAATCTTCGGCATGTAAAAAGATACAAAACTTGTGTTTCGGCCTGAATGCACTATTTCGGGGTACCGATGTTGCGAAAATGGTTTCGCAACGAAAACACCCATTCTACTCCATTACACACAAAATGATGTTTGGGAGTGTTTTGGAGCATATCGCAAACCTTTGGCTTGTAAAAGATGCAAAACTTGTGTTTCGGGCTTGAATGCACGATTTCGGGGTACCGAAGTTGCGAAAATGGTTTCGCATCGAAAACACCCATTCTACCCCATTAAACCCAGAATGATGTTTGGGAGTGTTTTGGAGCATATCACAAATCTTCGGCATGTAAAAAGATGCAAAACTTGTGTTTCGGCCTGAATGCACTATTTCGGGGTACCGAAGTTGCGAAAATGGTTTCGCAACAAAAACACCCATTCTACTCCATTAGACCCAAAATGATGTTTGGGAGTGTTGTGGAGCATTTCGCAAACCTTCGGCATGTAAAAGATGCAAAACTTTTGTTTTCTGGGCTGAATGCACCATTTCGGGGTACCGAAGTTGCGAAAATGGTTTCACAACCAAAACACCAATTCTACTCCATTAGAACCAAAATGATGTTTGGGAGTGTTTTGGAGCATATCACAAATCTTCGGCATGTAAAAAGATGCAAAACTTGTGTTTCAACCTGAATGCACTATTTCGGGGTACCGATGTTGCGAAAATGGTTTCGCAACGAAAACACCCATTCTACTCCATTACACCCAAAATGATGTTTGGGAGTGTTTTGGAGCATTTCGCAAACCTTCGGCATGTAAAAGATGCAAAACTTGTGTTTCGGGCCTGAATGCACTATTTCGTGGTACCGAAGTTGCGAAAATGGTTTCGCAACAAAAACAACCATTCTACTTCATTAGACCCAAAATGATGTTTGGGAGTGTTTTGGAGCATATCACAAATCTTCGGCATGTAAAAAGATACAAAACTTGTGTTTCGGCCTGAATGCACTATTTCGGGGTACCGATGTTGCGAAAATGGTTTCGCAACGAAAACACCCATTCTACTCCATTACACACAAAATGATGTTTGGGAGTGTTTTGGAGCATATCGCAAACCTTTGGCTTGTAAAAGATGCAAAACTTGTGTTTCGGGCTTGAATGCACGATTTCGGGGTACCGAAGTTGCGAAAATGGTTTCGCATCGAAAACACCCATTCTACCCCATTAAACCCAGAATGATGTTTGGGAGTGTTTTGGAGCATATCACAAATCTTCGGCATGTAAAAAGATGCAAAACTTGTGTTTCGAGCCTGAGTGCATTCTTTCGGGGTACCGAAGTTGCGTAAATGGTTTCGCAACAAAAACAACCATTCTACTCCATTAGACCCAAAATGATATTTGGGAGTGTTTTGGAGCATATCACAAATCTTCGGCATGTAAAAAGATGCAAAACTTGTGTTTCGGGCTTGAATGCACTATTTCGGGGTACCGATGTTGCGAAAATGGTTTCGCAACGAAAACACCCATTCTACTCCATTAGACACTAAATAATGTTTGGGAGTGTTTTGGAGCATATCGCAAACCTTCGGCATGTAAAAAGATGCAAAACTTGTGTTTCGGGCTTGAATGCACTATTTCGGGGTACTGATGTTGCGAAAATGGTTTCGCAACGAAAACACCCATTCTACTCCATTACACACAAAATAATGTTTGGGAGTGTTTTGGAGCATATCGCAAACCTTCGGCATGTAAAAAGATGCAAAACTTGTGTTTCGAGCCTGATTGCACTATTTCGTGTTACCGATGTTGCGAAAATGGTTTCGCAACAAAAACACCCATTCTACTCCATTAGACCCAAAATGATATTTGGGAGTGTTGTGGAGCATTTCGCAAACCTTCGGCATGTAAAAGATGCAAAACTTTTGTTTTCGGGGCTGAATGCACCATTTCGGGGTACCGAAGTTGCGAAAATGGTTTCACAACCAAAACACCCATTCTACTCCATTAGAACCAAAATGATGTTTGGGAGTGTTTTGGAGCATATCACAAATCTTCGGCATGTAAAAAGATGCAAAACTTGTGTTTCAGCCTGAATGCACTATTTCGGGGTACCGATGTTGCGAAAATGGTTTCGCAACGAAAACACCCATTCTACTCCATTACACCCAAAATGATGTTTGGGAGTGTTTTGGAGCATGTCGCAAACCTTCGGCATGTAAAAGATGCAAAACTTGTGTTTCGGGCTTGAATGCACTATTTCGTGGTACCGAAGTTGCGAAAATGGTTTCGCAACAAAAACAACCATTCTACTTCATTAGACCCAAAATGATGTTTGGGAGTGTTTTCGAGCATATCACAAATCTTCGGCATGTAAAAAGATGCAAAACTTGTGTTTCGGCCTGAATGCACTATTTCGTGGTACCGATGTTGCGAAAATGGTTTCGCAACGAAAACACCCATTCTACTCCATTACACACAAAATGATGTTTGGGAGTGTTTTGGAGCATATCGCAAACCTTTGGCTTGTAAAAGATGCAAAACTTGTGTTTCGGGCTTGAATGCACGATTTCGGGGTACCGAAGTTGCGAAAATGGTTTCGCATCGAAAACACCCATTCTACCCCATTAAACCCAGAATGATGTTTGGGAGTGTTTTGGAGCATATCACAAATCTTCAGCATGTAAAAAGATGCAAAACTTGTGTTTCGAGCCTGAGTGCATTCTTTCGGGGTACCGAAGTTGCGAAAATGGTTTCGCAACAAAAACAACCATTCTACTCCATTAGACCCAAAATGATATTTGGGAGTGTTTTGGAGCATATCACAAATCTTCGGCATGTAAAAAGATGCAAAACTTGTGTTTCGGGCTTGAATGCACTATTTCGGGGTACCGATGTTGCGAAAATGGTTTCGCAACAAAAACACCCATTCTACTCCATTAGACACTAAATAATGTTTGGGAGTGTTTTGGACCATATCGCAAACCTTCGGCATGTAAAAAGATGCAAAACTTGTGTTTCGAGCCCGAATGCACTATTTCGTGGTACCGAAGTTGCGAAAATGGTTTCGCAACAAAAACTCCCATTCTACTCCATTAGACCCAAAATGATGTTTGGGAGTGTTGTGGAGCATTTCGCAAACCTTCGGCATGTAAAAGATGCAAAACTTTTGTTTTCGGGCCTGAATGCACCATTTCGGGGTACCGAAGTTGCGAAAATGGTTTCATAACCAAAACACCCATTCTACTCCATTAGACCCCAAATGATGTTTGGGTGTATTTTGGAGCATATCACAAATCTTCGGCACGTAAAAAGATGCAAAACTTGTGTTTCGGCCTGAACGCACTATTTCGAGGTACCGATGTTGCGAAAATACTTTTGCAACGAAAACACCCATTCTACTCCATTACGCCCAAAATGATGTTTGGGAGTGTTGTGGAGCATTTCGCAAACCTTCGGCATGTAAAAGATGCAAAACTTTTGTTTTCTGGGCTGAATGCACCATTTCGGGGTACCGAAGTTGCGAAAATAGTTTCACAACCAAAACACCAATTCTACTCCATTAGAACCAAAATGATGTTTGGGAGTGTTTTGGAGCATATCACAAATCTTCGGCATGTAAAAAGATGCAAAACTTGTGTTTCAACCTGAATGCACTATTTCGGGGTACCGATGTTGCGAAAATGGTTTCGCAACGAAAACACCCATTCTACTCCATTACACCCAAAATGATGTTTGGGAGTGTTTTGGAGCATTTCGCAAACCTTCGGCATGTAAAAGATGCAAAACTTGTGTTTCGGGCCTGAATGCACTATTTCGTGGTACCGAAGTTGCGAAAATGGTTTCGCAACAAAAACAACCATTCTACTTCATTAGACCCAAAATGATGTTTGGGAGTGTTTTGGAGCATATCACAAATCTTCGGCATGTAAAAAGATACAAAACTTGTGTTTCGGCCTGAATGCACTATTTCGGGGTACCGATGTTGCGAAAATGGTTTCGCAACGAAAACACCCATTCTACTCCATTACACACAAAATGATGTTTGGGAGTGTTTTGGAGCATATCGCAAACCTTTGGCTTGTAAAAGATGCAAAACTTGTGTTTCGGGCTTGAATGCACGATTTCGGGGTACCGAAGTTGCGAAAATGGTTTCGCATCGAAAACACCCATTCTACCCCATTAAACCCAGAATGATGTTTGGGAGTGTTTTGGAGCATATCACAAATCTTCGGCATGTAAAAAGATGCAAAACTTGTGTTTCGGCCTGAATGCACTATTTCGGGGTACCGAAGTTGCGAAAATGGTTTCGCAACAAAAACACCCATTCTACTCCATTAGACCCAAAATGATGTTTGGGAGTGTTGTGGAGCATTTCGCAAACCTTCGGCATGTAAAAGATGCAAAACTTTTGTTTTCTGGGCTGAATGCACCATTTCGGGGTACCGAAGTTGCGAAAATGGTTTCACAACCAAAACACCAATTCTACTCCATTAGAACCAAAATGATGTTTGGGAGTGTTTTGGAGCATATCACAAATCTTCGGCATGTAAAAAGATGCAAAACTTGTGTTTCAACCTGAATGCACTATTTCGGGGTACCGATGTTGCGAAAATGGTTTCGCAACGAAAACACCCATTCTACTCCATTACACCCAAAATGATGTTTGGGAGTGTTTTGGAGCATTTCGCAAACCTTCGGCATGTAAAAGATGCAAAACTTGTGTTTCGGGCCTGAATGCACTATTTCGTGGTACCGAAGTTGCGAAAATGGTTTCGCAACAAAAACAACCATTCTACTTCATTAGACCCAAAATGATGTTTGGGAGTGTTTTGGAGCATATCACAAATCTTCGGCATGTAAAAAGATACAAAACTTGTGTTTCGGCCTGAATGCACTATTTCGGGGTACCGATGTTGCGAAAATGGTTTCGCAACGAAAACACCCATTCTACTCCATTACACACAAAATGATGTTTGGGAGTGTTTTGGAGCATATCGCAAACCTTTGGCTTGTAAAAGATGCAAAACTTGTGTTTCGGGCTTGAATGCACGATTTCGGGGTACCGAAGTTGCGAAAATGGTTTCGCATCGAAAACACCCATTCTACCCCATTAAACCCAGAATGATGTTTGGGAGTGTTTTGGAGCATATCACAAATCTTCGGCATGTAAAAAGATGCAAAACTTGTGTTTCGAGCCTGAGTGCATTCTTTCGGGGTACCGAAGTTGCGTAAATGGTTTCGCAACAAAAACAACCATTCTACTCCATTAGACCCAAAATGATATTTGGGAGTGTTTTGGAGCATATCACAAATCTTCGGCATGTAAAAAGATGCAAAACTTGTGTTTCGGGCTTGAATGCACTATTTCGGGGTACCGATGTTGCGAAAATGGTTTCGCAACGAAAACACCCATTCTACTCCATTAGACACTAAATAATGTTTGGGAGTGTTTTGGAGCATATCGCAAACCTTCGGCATGTAAAAAGATGCAAAACTTGTGTTTCGGGCTTGAATGCACTATTTCGGGGTACTGATGTTGCGAAAATGGTTTCGCAACGAAAACACCCATTCTACTCCATTACACACAAAATAATGTTTGGGAGTGTTTTGGAGCATATCGCAAACCTTCGGCATGTAAAAAGATGCAAAACTTGTGTTTCGAGCCTGATTGCACTATTTCGTGTTACCGATGTTGCGAAAATGGTTTCGCAACAAAAACACCCATTCTACTCCATTAGACCCAAAATGATATTTGGGAGTGTTGTGGAGCATTTCGCAAACCTTCGGCATGTAAAAGATGCAAAACTTTTGTTTTCGGGGCTGAATGCACCATTTCGGGGTACCGAAGTTGCGAAAATGGTTTCACAACCAAAACACCCATTCTACTCCATTAGAACCAAAATGATGTTTGGGAGTGTTTTGGAGCATATCACAAATCTTCGGCATGTAAAAAGATGCAAAACTTGTGTTTCAGCCTGAATGCACTATTTCGGGGTACCGATGTTGCGAAAATGGTTTCGCAACGAAAACACCCATTCTACTCCATTACACACAAAATGATGTTTGGGAGTGTTTTGGAGCATATCGCAAACCTTTGGCTTGTAAAAGATGCAAAACTTGTGTTTCGGGCTTGAATGCACGATTTCGGGGTACCGAAGTTGCGAAAATGGTTTCGCATCGAAAACACCCATTCTACCCCATTAAACCCAGAATGATGTTTGGGAGTGTTTTGGAGCATATCACAAATCTTCGGCATGTAAAAAGATGCAAAACTTGTGTTTCGGCCTGAATGCACTATTTCGGGGTACCGAAGTTGCGAAAATGGTTTCGCAACAAAAACACCCATTCTACTCCATTAGACCCAAAATGATGTTTGGGAGTGTTGTGGAGCATTTCGCAAACCTTCGGCATGTAAAAGATGCAAAACTTTTGTTTTCTGGGCTGAATGCACCATTTCGGGGTACCGAAGTTGCGAAAATGGTTTCACAACCAAAACACCAATTCTACTCCATTAGAACCAAAATGATGTTTGGGAGTGTTTTGGAGCATATCACAAATCTTCGGCATGTAAAAAGATGCAAAACTTGTGTTTCAACCTGAATGCACTATTTCGGGGTACCGATGTTGCGAAAATGGTTTCGCAACGAAAACACCCATTCTACTCCATTACACCCAAAATGATGTTTGGGAGTGTTTTGGAGCATTTCGCAAACCTTCGGCATGTAAAAGATGCAAAACTTGTGTTTCGGGCCTGAATGCACTATTTCGTGGTACCGAAGTTGCGAAAATGGTTTCGCAACAAAAACAACCATTCTACTTCATTAGACCCAAAATGATGTTTGGGAGTGTTTTGGAGCATATCACAAATCTTCGGCATGTAAAAAGATACAAAACTTGTGTTTCGGCCTGAATGCACTATTTCGGGGTACCGATGTTGCGAAAATGGTTTCGCAACGAAAACACCCATTCTACTCCATTACACACAAAATGATGTTTGGGAGTGTTTTGGAGCATATCGCAAACCTTTGGCTTGTAAAAGATGCAAAACTTGTGTTTCGGGCTTGAATGCACGATTTCGGGGTACCGAAGTTGCGAAAATGGTTTCGCATCGAAAACACCCATTCTACCCCATTAAACCCAGAATGATGTTTGGGAGTGTTTTGGAGCATATCACAAATCTTCGGCATGTAAAAAGATGCAAAACTTGTGTTTCGAGCCTGAGTGCATTCTTTCGGGGTACCGAAGTTGCGTAAATGGTTTCGCAACAAAAACAACCATTCTACTCCATTAGACCCAAAATGATATTTGGGAGTGTTTTGGAGCATATCACAAATCTTCGGCATGTAAAAAGATGCAAAACTTGTGTTTCGGGCTTGAATGCACTATTTCGGGGTACCGATGTTGCGAAAATGGTTTCGCAACGAAAACACCCATTCTACTCCATTAGACACTAAATAATGTTTGGGAGTGTTTTGGAGCATATCGCAAACCTTCGGCATGTAAAAAGATGCAAAACTTGTGTTTCGGGCTTGAATGCACTATTTCGGGGTACTGATGTTGCGAAAATGGTTTCGCAACGAAAACACCCATTCTACTCCATTACACACAAAATAATGTTTGGGAGTGTTTTGGAGCATATCGCAAACCTTCGGCATGTAAAAAGATGCAAAACTTGTGTTTCGAGCCTGATTGCACTATTTCGTGTTACCGATGTTGCGAAAATGGTTTCGCAACAAAAACACCCATTCTACTCCATTAGACCCAAAATGATATTTGGGAGTGTTGTGGAGCATTTCGCAAACCTTCGGCATGTAAAAGATGCAAAACTTTTGTTTTCGGGGCTGAATGCACCATTTCGGGGTACCGAAGTTGCGAAAATGGTTTCACAACCAAAACACCCATTCTACTCCATTAGAACCAAAATGATGTTTGGGAGTGTTTTGGAGCATATCACAAATCTTCGGCATGTAAAAAGATGCAAAACTTGTGTTTCAGCCTGAATGCACTATTTCGGGGTACCGATGTTGCGAAAATGGTTTCGCAACGAAAACACCCATTCTACTCCATTACACCCAAAATGATGTTTGGGAGTGTTTTGGAGCATGTCGCAAACCTTCGGCATGTAAAAGATGCAAAACTTGTGTTTCGGGCTTGAATGCACTATTTCGTGGTACCGAAGTTGCGAAAATGGTTTCGCAACAAAAACAACCATTCTACTTCATTAGACCCAAAATGATGTTTGGGAGTGTTTTCGAGCATATCACAAATCTTCGGCATGTAAAAAGATGCAAAACTTGTGTTTCGGCCTGAATGCACTATTTCGTGGTACCGATGTTGCGAAAATGGTTTCGCAACGAAAACACCCATTCTACTCCATTACACACAAAATGATGTTTGGGAGTGTTTTGGAGCATATCGCAAACCTTTGGCTTGTAAAAGATGCAAAACTTGTGTTTCGGGCTTGAATGCACGATTTCGGGGTACCGAAGTTGCGAAAATGGTTTCGCATCGAAAACACCCATTCTACCCCATTAAACCCAGAATGATGTTTGGGAGTGTTTTGGAGCATATCACAAATCTTCAGCATGTAAAAAGATGCAAAACTTGTGTTTCGAGCCTGAGTGCATTCTTTCGGGGTACCGAAGTTGCGAAAATGGTTTCGCAACAAAAACAACCATTCTACTCCATTAGACCCAAAATGATATTTGGGAGTGTTTTGGAGCATATCACAAATCTTCGGCATGTAAAAAGATGCAAAACTTGTGTTTCGGGCTTGAATGCACTATTTCGGGGTACCGATGTTGCGAAAATGGTTTCGCAACAAAAACACCCATTCTACTACATTAGACACTAAATAATGTTTGGGAGTGTTTTGGACCATATCGCAAACCTTCGGCATGTAAAAAGATGCAAAACTTGTGTTTCGAGCCCGAATGCACTATTTCGTGGTACCGAAGTTGCGAAAATGGTTTCGCAACAAAAACTCCCATTCTACTCCATTAGACCCAAAATGATGTTTGGGAGTGTTGTGGAGCATTTCGCAAACCTTCGGCATGTAAAAGATGCAAAACTTTTGTTTTCGGGCCTGAATGCACCATTTCGGGGTACCGAAGTTGCGAAAATGGTTTCATAACCAAAACACCCATTCTACTCCATTAGACCCCAAATGATGTTTGGGTGTATTTTGGAGCATATCACAAATCTTCGGCACGTAAAAAGATGCAAAACTTGTGTTTCGGCCTGAACGCACTATTTCGAGGTACCGATGTTGCGAAAATACTTTTGCAACGAAAACACCCATTCTACTCCATTACGCCCAAAATGATGTTTGGGAGTGTTTTGGAGCATTTCGCAAACCTTCGGCATGTAAAAGATGCAAAACTTTTGTTTTCGGGCCTGAATGCACCATTTTGGGGTACCGAAGTTGCGAAAATGGTTTCATAACCAAAACACCCATTCTACTCCATTAGACCCAAAATGATGTTTGGGAGTGTTTTGGAGCATATCACAAATCTTCGGCATGTAAAAAGATGCAAAACTTGTGTTTCAGCCTGAATGCACTATTTCGGGGTACCGATGTTGCGAAAATGGTTTCGCAACGAAAACACCCATTCTACTCCATTACACCCAAAATGATGTTTGGGAGTGTTTTGGGGCATTTCGCAAACCTTCGGCATGTAAAAGATGCAAAACTTGTGTTTCGGGCCTGAATGCACTATTTCGTGGTACCGAAGTTGCGAAAATGGTTTCGCAACAAAAACAACCATTCTACTTCATTAGACCCAAAATGATGTTTGGGAGTGTTTTGGAGCATATCACAAATCTTCGGCATGTAAACAGATGCAAAACTTGTGTTTCGGCCTGAATGCACTATTTCGGGGAAACGATGTTGCCAAAATGGTTTCGCAATGAAAACACCCATTCTACTCCATTAGACACAAAATGATGTTTGGGAGTGTTTTGGAGCAGATCGCAAACCTTCGGCAAGTAAAAAGATGCAAAACTTGTGTTTCGGCAATGAATGCACTATTTCGTGGTACCGAAGTTGCGAAAATGGTTTCGCAACGAAAACACCCATTCTACCCCATTAGACCCAGAATGATGTTTGGGAGTGTTTTGTAGCATATCGCAAACCTTCGGCATGTAAAAAGATGCAAAACCTTTGTTTCGAGCCTGAGTGCATTCTTTCGGGGTACCGAAGTTGCGAAAATGGTTTCGCAACGAAAACAACCATTCTACTCCATTAGACCCAAAATGATGTTTGGGAGTGTTTTGGAGCATATCACAAATCTTCGTCATGTAAAAAGATGCAAAACTTGTGTTTCGGGCTTGAATGCACTATTTCGGGGTACCGATGTTGCGAAAATGGTTTCGCAACGAAAACACCCATTCTACTCCATTACACACAAAATAATGTTTGGGAGTGTTTTGGAGCATATCGCAAACCTTCGGCCTGTAAAAAGATGCAAAACTTGTGTTTCGATCCTGATTGCACTATTTCGTGGTACCGAAGTTGCGAAAATGGTTTCGCAACAAAAACACCCATTCTACTCCATTAGACCCAAAATGATGTTTGGGAGTGTTGTGGAGCATTTCGCAAACCTTCGGCATGTAAAAGATGCAAAACTTTTGTTTTCGGGGCTGAATGCACCATTTCGGGGTACCGAAGTTGCGAAAATGGTTTCACAACCAAAACACCCATTCTACTCCATTAGAACCAAAATGATGTTTGGGAGTGTTTTGGAGCATATCACAAATCTTCGGCATGTAAAAAGATGCAAAACTTGTGTTTCAACCTGAATGCACTATTTTGGGGTACTGATGTTGCGAAAATGGTTTCGCAAAGAAAACACCCATTCTACTCCATTACACCCAAAATGATGTCTGGGAGTGTTTTGGAGCATTTCGCAAACCTTCGGCATGTAAAAGATGCAAAACTTGTGTTTCGAGCCTGAATGCACTATTTCGTTGTACCGAAGTTGCGAAAATGGTTTCGCAACAAAAACACCCATTCTACTCCATTAGACCCAAAATGATGTTTGGGAGTGTTGTGGAGCATTTCGCAAACCTTCGGCATGTAAAAGATGCAAAACTTTTGTTTTCGGGCCTGAATGCACCATTTCGGGGTACCGAAGTTGCGAAAATGGTTTCATAACCAAAACACCCATTCTACTCCATTAGACCCAAAATGATGTTTGGGATTGTTTTGGAGCATATCACAAATCTTCGGCATGTAAAAAGATGCAAAACTTGTGTTTCAGCCTGAATGCACTATTTCGGGGTACCGATGTTGCGAAAATGGTTTCGCAACGAAAACACCCATTCTACTCCATTACACCCAAAATGATGTTTGGGAGTGTTTTGGAGCATTTCGCAAACCTTCGGCATGTAAAAGATGCAAAACTTGTGTTTCGGGCCTGAATGCACTATTTCGTGGTACCGAAGTTGTGAAAATGGTTTCGCAACAAAAACAACCATTCTACTTCATTAGACCCAAAATGATGTTTGGGAGTGTTTTGGACCATATCACAAATCTTCGGCATGTAACCAGATGCAAAACTTGTGTTTCGGCCTGAATGCACTATTTCAGGGTACCGATGTTGCGAAAATGGTTTCGCAACGAAAACACCCATTCTACTCCATTAGACACAAAATGATGTTTGGGAGTGTTTTGGAGCATATCGCAAACCTTCGGCAAGTAAAATGATGCAAAACTTGTGTTTCGGCAATGAATGCACTATTTCGTGGTACCGAAGTTGCGAAAATGGTTTCGCAACGAAAACACCCATTCTACCCCCATTAGACCCAGAATGATGTTTGGGAGTGTTTTGGAGCATATCGCAAACCTTCAACATGTAAAAAGATGCAAAACTTGTGTTTCGAGCCTGAGTGCATTCTTTCGGGGTACCGAAGTTGCGAAAATGGTTTCGCAACGAAAACAACCATTCTACTCCATTAGACCCAAAATGATGTTTGGGAGTGTTTTGGAGCATATCACAAATCTTCGGCATGTAAAAAGATGCAAAACATGTGTTTCGGGCTTGAATGCACTATTTCGGGGTACCGATGTTGCGAAAATGGTTTCGCAACGAAAACACCCATTCTACTCCATTACACACAAAATAATGTTTGGGAGTGTTTTGGAGCATATCGCAAACCTTCGGCATGTAAAAAGATGCAAAACTTGTGTTTCGAGCCTGATTGCACTATTTCGTGGTACCGAAGTTGCGAAAATGGTTTCGCAACAAAAACACCCATTCTACTCCATTAGACCCAAAATGATGTTTGGGAGTGTTGTGGAGCATTTCGCAAACCTTCGGCATGTAAAAGATGCAAAACTTTTTTTTTCTGGGCTGAATGCACCATTTCGGGGTACCGAAGTTGCGAAAATGGTTTCACAACCAAAACACCAATTCTACTCCATTAGAACCAAAATGATGTTTGGGAGTGTTTTGGAGCATATCACAAATCTTCGGCATGTAAAAAGATGCAAAACTTGTGTTTCAACCTGAATGCACTATTTCGGGGTACCGATGTTGCGAAAATGGTTTCGCAACGAAAACACCCATTCTACTCCATTACACACAAAATGATGTTTGGGAGTGTTTTGGAGCATATCGTAAACCTTTGCCTTGTAAAAGATGCAAAACTTGTGTTTCGGGCTTGAATGCACGATTTCGGGGTACCGAAGTTGCGAAAATGGTTTCGCATCGAAAACACCCATTCTACCTCATTAAACCCAGAATGATGTTTGGGAGTGTTTTGGAGCATATCACAAATCTTCGGCATGTAAAAAGATGCAAAACTTGTGTTTCGAGCCTGAGTGCATTCTTTCGGGGTACCGAAGTTGCGAAAATGGTTTCGCAACAAAAACAACCAATCTACTCCATTAGACCCAAAATGATATTTGGGAGTGTTTTGGAGCATATCACAAATCTTCGGCATGTAAAAAGATGCAAAACTTGTGTTTCAACCTGAATGCACTATTTCGGGGTACTGATGTTGCGAAAATGGTTTCGCAAAGAAAACACCCATTCTACTCCATTACACCCAAAATGATGTCTGGGAGTGTTTTGGAGCATTTCGCAAACCTTCGGCATGTAAAAGATGCAAAACTTGTGTTTCGAGCCTGAATGCACTATTTCGTTGTACCGAAGTTGCGAAAATGGTTTCGCAACAAAAACACCCATTCTACTCCATTAGACCCAAAATGATGTTTGGGAGTGTTGTGGAGCATTTCGCAAACCTTCGGCATGTAAAAGATGCAAAACTTTTGTTTTCGGGCCTGAATGCACCATTTCGGGGTACCGAAGTTGCGAAAATGGTTTCAAAACCAAAACAACCATTCTACTCCATTAGACCCAAAATGATGTTTGGGATTGTTTTGGAGCATATCACAAATCTTCGGCATGTAAAAAGATGCAAAACTTGTGTTTCAGCCTGAATGCACTATTTCGGGGTACCGATGTTGCGAAAATGGTTTCGCAACGAAAACACCCATTCTACTCCATTACACCCAAAATGATGTTTGGGAGTGTTTTGGAGCATTTCGCAAACCTTCGGCATGTAAAAGATGCAAAACTTGTGTTTCGGGCCTGAATGCACTATTTCGTGGTACCGAAGTTGCGAAAATGGTTTCGCAACAAAAACAACCATTCTACTTCATTAGACCCAAAATGATGTTTGGGAGTGTTTTGGAGCATATCACAAATCTTCGGCATGTAACCAGATGTAAAACTTGTGTTTCGGCCTGAATGCACTATTTCAGGGTACCGATGTTGCGAAAATGGTTTCGCAACGAAAACACCCATTCTACTCCATTAGACACAAAATGATGTTTGGGAGTGTTTTGGAGCATATCGCAAACCTTCGGCAAGTAAAATGATGCAAAACTTGTGTTTCGGCAATGAATGCACTATTTCGTGGTACCGAAGTTGCGAAAATGGTTTCGCAACGAAAACACCCATTCTACCCCCATTAGACCCAGAATGATGTTTGGGAGTGTTTTGGAGCATATCGCAAACCTTCAGCATGTAAAAAGATGCAAAACTTGTGTTTCGAGCCTGAGTGCATTCTTTCGGGGTACCGAAGTTGCGAAAATGGTTTCGCAACGAAAACAACCATTCTACTCCATTAGACCCAAAATGATGTTTGGGAGTGTTTTGGAGCATATCACAAATCTTCGGCATGTAAAAAGATGCAAAACATGTGTTTCGGGCTTGAATGCACTATTTCGGGGTACCGATGTTGCGAAAATGGTTTCGCAACGAAAACACCCATTCTACTCCATTACACACAAAATAATGTTTGGGAGTGTTTTGGAGCATATCGCAAACCTTCGGCTTGTAAAAAGATGCAAAACTTGTGTTTCGAGCCTGATTGCACTATTTCGTGGTACCGAAGTTGCGAAAATGGTTTCGCAACAAAAACACCCATTCTACTCCATTAGACCCAAAATGATGTTTGGGAGTGTTGTGGAGCATTTCGCAAACCTTCGGCATGTAAAAGATGCAAAACTTTTGTTTTCTGGGCTGAATGCACCATTTCGGGGTACCGAAGTTGCGAAAATGGTTTCACAACCAAAACACCAATTCTACTCCATTAGAACCAAAATGATGTTTCGGAGTGTTTTGGAGCATATCACAAATCTTCGGCATGTAAAAAGATGCAAAACTTGTGTTTCAACCTGAATGCACTATTTCGGGGTACCGATGTTGCGAAAATGGTTTCGCAACGAAAACACCCATTCTACTCCATTACACACAAAATGATGTTTGGGAGTGTTTTGGAGCATATCGTAAACCTTTGCCTTGTAAAAGATGCAAAACTTGTGTTTCGGGCTTGAATGCACGATTTCGGGGTACCGAAGTTGCGAAAATGGTTTCGCATCGAAAACACCCATTCTACCTCATTAAACCCAGAATGATGTTTGGGAGTGTTTTGGAGCATATCACAAATCTTCGGCATGTAAAAAGATGCAAAACTTGTGTTTCGAGCCTGAGTGCATTCTTTCGGGGTACCGAAGTTGCGAAAATGGTTTCGCAACAAAAACAACCATTCTACTCCATTAGACCCAAAATGATATTTGGGAGTGTTTTGGAGCATATCACAAATCTTCAGCATGTAAAAAGATGCAAAACTTGTGTTTCGGGCTTGAATGCACTATTTTGGGGTACCGATGTTGCGAAAATGGTTTCGCAACGAAAACACCCATTCTACTCCATTACACACAAAATAATGTTTGGGAGTGTTTTGGAGCATATCGCAAACCTTCGGCATGTAAAAAGATGCAAAACTTGTGTTTCGAGCCTGATTGCACTATTTCGTGGTACCGAAGTTGCGAAAATGGTTTCGCAACAAAAACACCCATTCTACTCCATTAGACCCAAAATGATGTTTGGGAGTGTTGTGGAGCATTTCGCAAACCTTCGGCATGTAAAAGATGCAAAACTTTTGTTTTCTGGGCTGAATGCACCATTTCGGGGTACCGAAGTTGCGAAAATGGTTTCACAACCAAAACACCAATTCTACTCCATTAGAACCAAAATGATGTTTGGGAGTGTTTTGGAGCATATCACAAATCTTCGGCATGTAAAAAGATGCAAAACTTGTGTTTCAACCTGAATGCACTATTTCGGGGTACCGATGTTGCGAAAATGGTTTCGCAACGAAAACACCCATTCTACTCCATTACACCCAAAATGATGTTTGGGAGTGTTTTGGAGCATTTCGCAAACCTTCGGCATGTAAAAGATGCAAAACTTGTGTTTCGGGCCTGAATGCCCTATTTCGTGGTACCGAAGTTGCGAAAATGGTTTCGCAACAAAAACAACCATTCTACTTCATTAGACCCAAAATGATGTTTGGGAGTGTTTTGGAGCATATCACAAATCTTCGGCATGTAAAAAGATGCAAAACTTGTGTTTCGGCCTGAATGCACTATTTCGGGGTACCGATGTTGCGAAAATGGTTTCGCAACGAAAACACCCATTCTAGTCCATTACACACAAAATGATGTTTGGGAGTGTTTTGGAGCATATCGCAAACCTTTGCCTTGTAAAAGATGCAAAACTTGTGTTTCGGGCTTGAATGCACGATTTCGGGGTACCGAAGTTGCGAAAATGGTTTCGCATCGAGAACACCCATTCTACCTCATTAAATCCAGAATGATGTTTGGGAGTGTTTTGGAGCATATCACAAATCTTCGGCATGTAAAAAGATGCAAAACTTGTGTTTCGAGCCTGAGTGCATTCTTTCGGGGTACCGAAGTTGCGAAAATGGTTTCGCAACAAAAACAACCATTCTACTCCATTAGACCCAAAATGATATTTGGGAGTGTTTTGGAGCATATCACAAATCTTCGGCATGTAAAAAGATGCAAAACTTGTGTTTCGAGCCTGAGTGCATTCTTTCGGGGTACCGAAGTTGCGAAAATGGTTTCGCAACAAAAACAACCATTCTACTCCATTAGACCCAAAATGATATTTGGGAGTGTTTTGGAGCATATCACAAATCTTCGGCATGTAAAAAGATGCAAAACTTGTGTTTCGAGCCTGAGTGCATTCTTTCGGGGTACCGAAGTTGCGAAAATGGTTTCGCAACAAAAACAACCATTCTACTCCATTAGACCCAAAATGATATTTGGGAGTGTTTTGGAGCATATCACAAATCTTCGGCATGTAACCAGATGTAAAACTTGTGTTTCGGCCTGAATGCACTATTTCAGGGTACCGATGTTGCGAAAATGGTTTCGCAACGAAAACACCCATTCTACTCCATTAGACACAAAATGATGTTTGGGAGTGTTTTGGAGCATATCGCAAACCTTCGGCATGTAAAAGATGCAAAACTTTTGTTTTCGGGCCTGAATGCACCATTTCGGGGTACCGAAGTTGCGAAAATGGTTTCATAACCAAAACACCCATTCTACTCCATTAGACCCAAAATGATGTTTGGGATTGTTTTGGAGCATATCACAAATCTTCGGCATGTAAAAAGATGCAAAACTTGTGTTTCAGCCTGAATGCACTATTTCGGGGTACCGATGTTGCGAAAATGGTTTCGCAACGAAAACACCCATTCTACTCCATTACACCCAAAATGATGTTTGGGAGTGTTTTGGAGCATTTCGCAAACCTTCGGCATGTAAAAGATGCAAAACTTGTGTTTCGGGCCTGAATGCACTATTTCGTGGTACCGAAGTTGCGAAAATGGTTTCGCAACAAAAACAACCATTCTACTTCATTAGACCCAAAATGATGTTTGGGAGTGTTTTGGAGCATATCACAAATCTTCGGCATGTAACCAGATGTAAAACTTGTGTTTCGGCCTGAATGCACTATTTCAGGGTACCGATGTTGCGAAAATGGTTTCGCAACGAAAACACCCATTCTACTCCATTAGACACAAAATGATGTTTGGGAGTGTTTTGGAGCATATCGCAAACCTTCGGCAAGTAAAATGATGCAAAACTTGTGTTTCGGCAATGAATGCACTATTTCGTGGTACCGAAGTTGCGAAAATGGTTTCGCAACGAAAACACCCATTCTACCTCCATTAGACCCAGAATGATGTTTGGGAGTGTTTTGGAGCATATCGCAAACCTTCAGCATGTAAAAAGATGCAAAACTTGTGTTTCGAGCCTGAGTGCATTCTTTCGGGGTACCGAAGTTGCGAAAATGGTTTCGCAACGAAAACAACCATTCTACTCCATTAGACCCAAAATGATGTTTGGGAGTGTTTTGGAGCATATCACAAATCTTCGGCATGTAAAAAGATGCAAAACATGTGTTTCGGGCTTGAATGCACTATTTCGGGGTACCGATGTTGCGAAAATGGTTTCGCAACGAAAACACCCATTCTACTCCATTACACACAAAATAATGTTTGGGAGTGTTGTGGAGCATTTCGCAAACCTTCGGCATGTAAAAGATGCAAAACTTTTGTTTTCTGGGCTGAATGCACCATTTCGGGGTACCGAAGTTGCGAAAATGGTTTCACAACCAAAACACCAATTCTACTCCATTAGAACCAAAATGATGTTTGGGAGTGTTTTGGAGCATATCACAAATCTTCGGCATGTAAAAAGATGCAAAACTTGTGTTTCAACCTGAATGCACTATTTCGGGGTACCGATGTTGCGAAAATGGTTTCGCAACGAAAACACCCATTCTACTCCATTACACACAAAATGATGTTTGGGAGTGTTTTGGAGCATATCGTAAACCTTTGCCTTGTAAAAGATGCAAAACTTGTGTTTCGAGCTTGAATGCACGATTTCGGGGTACCGAAGTTGCGAAAATGGTTTCGCATCGAAAACACCCATTCTACCTCATTAAACCCAGAATGATGTTTGGGAGTGTTTTGGAGCATATCACAAATCTTCGGCATGTAAAAAGATGCAAAACTTGTGTTTCGAGCCTGAGTGCATTCTTTCGGGGTACCGAAGTTGCGAAAATGGTTTCGCAACAAAAACAACCATTCTACTCCATTAGACCCAAAATGATATTTGGGAGTGTTTTGGAGCATATCACAAATCTTCGGCATGTAAAAAGATGCAAAACTTGTGTTTCGGGCTTGAATGCACTATTTTGGGGTACCGATGTTGCGAAAATGGTTTCGCAACGAAAACACCCATTCTACTCCATTACACACAAAATAATGTTTGGGAGTGTTTTGGAGCATATCGCAAACCTTCGGCATGTAAAAAGATGCAAAACTTGTGTTTCGAGCCTGATTGCACTATTTCGTGGTACCGAAGTTGCGAAAATGGTTTCGCAACAAAAACACCCATTCTACTCCATTAGACCCAAAATGATGTTTGGGAGTGTTGTGGAGCATTTCGCAAACCTTCGGCATGTAAAAGATGCAAAACTTTTGTTTTCTGGGCTGAATGCACCATTTCGGGGTACCGAAGTTGCGAAAATGGTTTCACAACCAAAACACCAATTCTACTCCATTAGAACCAAAATGATGTTTGGGAGTGTTTTGGAGCATATCACAAATCTTCGGCATGTAAAAAGATGCAAAACTTGTGTTTCAACCTGAATGCACTATTTCGGGTACCGATGTTGCGAAAATGGTTTCGCAACGAAAACACCCATTCTACTCCATTACACCCAAAATGATGTTTTGGAGTGTTTTGGAGCATTTCGCAAACCTTCGGCATGTAAAAGATGCAAAACTTGTGTTTCGGGCCTGAATGCACTATTTCGTGGTACCGAAGTTGCGAAAATGGTTTCGCAACAAAAACAACCATTCTACTTCATTAGACCCAAAATGATGTTTGGGAGTGTTTTGGAGCATATCACAAATCTTCGGCATGTAAAAAGATGCAAAACTTGTGTTTCGGCCTGAATGCACTATTTTGGGGTACCGATGTTGCGAAAATGGTTTCGCAACGAAAACACCCATTCTAGTCCATTACACACAAAATGATGTTTGGGAGTGTTTTGGAGCATATCGCAAACCTTTGCCTTGTAAAAGATGCAAAACTTGTGTTTCGGGCTTGAATGCACGATTTCGGGGTACCGAAGTTGCGAAAATGGTTTCGCATCGAAAACACCCATTCTACCTCATTAAATCCAGAATGATGTTTGGGAGTGTTTTGGAGCATATCACAAATCTTCGGCATGTAAAAAGATGCAAAACTTGTGTTTCGAGCCTGAGTGCATTCTTTCGGGGTACCGAAGTTGCGAAAATGGTTTCGCAACAAAAACAACCATTCTACTCCATTAGACCCAAAATGATATTTGGGAGTGTTTTGGAGCATATCACAAATCTTCGGCATGTAAAAAGATGCAAAACTTGTGTTTCGAGCCTGAGTGCATTCTTTCGGGGTACCGAAGTTGCGAAAATGGTTTCGCAACAAAAACAACCATTCTACTCCATTAGACCCAAAATGATATTTGGGAGTGTTTTGGAGCATATCACAAATCTTCGGCATGTAAAAAGATGCAAAACTTGTGTTTCGAGCCTGAGTGCATTCTTTCGGGGTACCGAAGTTGCGAAAATGGTTTCGCAACAAAAACAACCATTCTACTCCATTAGACCCAAAATGATATTTGGGAGTGTTTTGGAGCATATCACAAATCTTCGGCATGTAAAAAGATGCAAAACTTGTGTTTCGGGCTTGAATGCACTATTTTGGGGTACCGATGTTGCGAAAATGGTTTCGCAACGAAAACACCCATTCTACTCCATTACACACAAAATAATGTTTGGGAGTGTTTTGGAGCATATCGCAAACCTTCGGCATGTAAAAAGATGCAAAACTTGTGTTTCGAGCCTGATTGCACTATTTCGTGGTACCGAAGTTACGAAAATGGTTTCGCAACAAAAACACCCATTCTACTCCATTAGACCCAAAATGATGTTTGGGAGTGTTGTGGAGCATTTCGCAAACCTTCGGCATGTAAAAGATGCAAAACTTTTGTTTTCTGGGCTGAATGCACCATTTCGGGGTACCGAAGTTGCGAAAATGGTTTCACAACCAAAACACCAATTCTACTCCATTAGAACCAAAATGATGTTTGGGAGTGTTTTGGAGCATATCACAAATCTTCGGCATGTAAAAAGATGCAAAACTTGTGTTTCAACCTGAATGCACTATTTCGGGGTACCGATGTTGCGAAAATGGATTCGCAACGAAAACACCCATTCTACTCCATTACACCCAAAATGATGTTTGGGAGTGTTTTGGAGCATTTCGCAAACCTTCGGCATGTAAAAGATGAAAAACTTGTGTTTCGGGCCTGAATGCACTATTTCGTGGTACCGAAGTTGCGAAAATGGTTTCGCAACAAAAACAACCATTCTACTTCATTAGACCCAAAATGATGTTTGGGAGTGTTTTGGAGGATATCACAAATCTTCGGCATGTAAAAAGATGCAAAACTTGTGTTTCGGCCTGAATACACTATTTCGGGGTACCGATGTTGCGAAAATGGTTTCGCAACGAAAACACCCATTCTACTCCATTACACACAAAATGATGTTTGGGAGTGTTTTGGAGCATATCGCAAACCTTTGGCTTGTAAAAGATGCAAAACTTGTGTTTCGGGCTTGAATGCACGATTTCGGGGTACCGAAGTTGCGAAAATGGTTTCGCATCGAAAACACCCATTCTACCCCATTAAACCCAAAATGATGTTTGGGAGTGTTTTGGAGCATATCACAAATCTTCAGCATGTAAAAAGATGCAAAACTTGTGTTTCGAGCCTGAGTGCATTCTTTCGGGGTACCGAAGTTGCGTAAATGGTTTCGCAACAAAAACAACCATTCTACTCCATTAGACCCAAAATGATATTTGGGAGTGTTTTGGAGCATATCACAAATCTTCGGCATGTAAAAAGATGCAAAACTTGTGTTTCGGGATTGAATGCACTATTTCGGGGTACCGATGTTGCGAAAATGGTTTCGCAACGAAAACACCCATTCTACTCCATTAGACACTAAATAATGTTTGGGAGTGTTTTGGAGCATATCGCAAACCTTCGGCATGTAAAAAGATGCAAAACTTGTGTTTCGGGCTTGAATGCACTATTTCGGGGTACTGATGTTGCGAAAATGGTTTCGCAACGAAAACACCCATTCTACTCCATTACACACAAAATAATGTTTGGGAGTGTTTTGGAGCATATCGCAAACCTTCGGCATGTAAAAAGATGCAAAACTTGTGTTTCGAGCCTGATTGCACTATTTCGTGTTACCGAAGTTGCGAAAATAGTTTCGCAACAAAAACACCCATTCTACTCCATTAGACCCAAAATGATATTTGGGAGTGTTGTGGAGCATTTCGCAAACCTTCGGCATGTAAAAGATGCAAAACTTTTGTTTTCGGGGCTGCATGCACCATTTCGGGGTACCGAAGTTGCGAAAATGGTTTCACAACCAAAACACCCATTCTACTCCATTAGAACCAAAATGATGTTTGGGAGTGTTTTGGAGCATATCACAAATCTTCGGCATGTAAAAAGATGCAAAACTTGTGTTTCAGCCTGAATGCACTATTTCGGGGTACCGATGTTGCGAAAATGGTTTCGCAACGAAAACACCCATTCTACTCCGTTACACCCAAAATGATGTTTGGGAGTGTTTTGGAGCATGTCGCAAACCTTCGGCATGTAAAAGATGCAAAACTTGTGTTTCGGGCTTGAATGCACTATTTCGTGGTACCGAAGTTGCGAAAATGGTTTCGCAACAAAAACAACCATTCTACTTCATTAGACCCAAAATGATGTTTGGGAGTGTTTTCGAGCATATCACAAATCTTCGGCATGTAAAAAGATGCAAAACTTGTGTTTCGGCCTGAATGCACTATTTCGGGGTACCGATGTTGCGAAAATGGTTTCGCAACGAAAACACCCATTCTACTCCATTACACACAGAATGATGTTTGGGAGTGTTTTGGAGCATATCACAAATCTTCAGCATGTAAAAAGATGCAAAACTTGTGTTTCGAGCCTGAGTGCATTCTTTCGGGGTACCGAAGTTGCGAAAATGGTTTCGCAACAAAAACAACCATTCTACTCCGTTAGACCCAAAATGATATTTGGGAGTGTTTTGGAGCATATCACAAATCTTCGGCATGTAAAAAGATGCAAAACTTGTGTTTCGGGCTTGAATGCACTATTTCGGGGTACCGATGTTGCGAAAATGGTTTCGCAACGAAAACACCCATTCTACTCCATTAGACACTAAATAATGTTTGGGAGTGTTTTGGAGCATATCGCAAACCTTCGGCATGTAAAAAGATGCAAAACTTGTGTTTCGAGCCCGAATGCACTATTTCGTGGTACCGAAGTTGCGAAAATGGTTTCGCAACAAAAACTCCCATTCTACTCCATTAGACCCAAAATGATGTTTGGGAGTGTTGTGGAGCATTTCGGGGTACCGAAGTTGCGAAAATGGTTTCATAACCAAAACACCCATTCTACTCCATTAGACCCAAAATGATGTTTGGGAGTGTTTTGGAGCATATCACAAATCTTCGGCACGTAAAAAGATGCAAAACTTGTGTTTCGGCCTGAATGCACTATTTCGAGGTACCGATGTTGCGAAAATAGTTTTGCAACGAAAACACCCATTCTACTCCATTACGCCCAAAATGATGTTTGGGAGTGTTTTGGAGCATTTCGCAAACCTTCGGCATGTAAAAGATGCAAAACTTTTGTTTTCGGGCCTGAATGCACTATTTCGAGGTACCGATGTTGCGAAAATAGTTTTGCAACGAAAACACCCATTCTACTCCATTACACCCAAAATGATGTTTGGGAGTGTTTTGGAGCATTTCACAAATCTTCGGCATGTAAACAGATGCAAAACTTGTGTTTCGGCCTGAATGCACTATTTCGGGGTACCGATGTTGCGAAAATGGTTTCGCAATGAAAACACCCATTCTACTCCATTAGACACAAAATGATGTTTGGGAGTGTTTTGGAGCATATCGCAAACCTTCGGCAAGTAAAAAGATGCAAAACTTGTGTTTCGGCAATGAATGCACTATTTCGTGGTACCGAAGTTGCGAAAATGGTTTCGCAACGAAAACACCCATTCTACCCCATTAGACCCAGAATGATGTTTGGGAGTGTTTTGGAGCATATCGCAAACCTTCGGCATGCAAAACCTTTGTTTCGAGCCTGAGTGCATTCTTTCGGGGTACCGAAGTTGCGAAAATGGTTTCGCAACGAAAACAACCATTCTACTCCATTAGACCCAAAATGATGTTTGGGAGTGTTTTGGAGCATATCACAAATCTTCGGCATGTAAAAAGATGCAAAACTTGTGTTTCGGGCTTGAATGCACTATTTCGGGGTACCGATGTTGCGAAAATGGTTTCGCAACGAAAACACCCATTCTACTCCATTACACACAAAATAATGTTTGGGAGTGTTTCGGAGCATATCGCAAACCTTCGGCATGTAAAAAGATGCAAACCTTGTGTTTCGATCCTGATTGCACTATTTCGTGGTACCGAAGTTGCGAAAATGGTTTCGCAACAGAACACCCATTCTACTCCATTAGACCCAAATTGATGTTTGGGAGTGTTGTGGAGCATTTCGCAAACCTTCGGCATGTAAAAGATGCAAAACTTTTGTTTTCGGGGCTGAATGCACCATTTCGGGGTACCGAAGTTGCGAAAATGGTTTCACAACCAAAACACCCATTCTACTCCATTAGAACCAAAATGATGTTTGGGAGTGTTTTGGAGCATATCACAAATCTTCGGCATGTAAAAAGATGCAAAACTTGTGTTTCAACCTGAATGCACTATTTCGGGGTACTGATGTTGCGAAAATGGTTTCGCAAAGAAAACACCCATTCTACTCCATTACACCCAAAATGATGTCTGGGAGTGTTTTGGAGCATTTCGCAAACCTTCGGCATGTAAAAGATGCAAAACTTGTGTTTCGAGCCTGAATGCACTATTTCGTTGTACCGAAGTTGCGAAAATGGTTTCGCAACAAAAACACCCATTCTACTCCATTAGACCCAAAATGATGTTTGGGAGTGTTGTGGAGCATTTCGCAAACCTTCGGCATGTAAAAGATGCAAAACTTTTGTTTTCGGGCCTGAATGCACCATTTCGGGGTACCGAAGTTGCGAAAATGGTTTCATAACCAAAACACCCATTCTACTCCATTAGACCCAAAATGATGTTTGGGAGTGTTTTGGAGCATATCACAAATCTTCGGCATGTAAAAAGATGCAAAACTTGTGTTTCAGCCTGAATGCACTATTTTGGGGTACCGATGTTGCGAAAATGGTTTCGCAACAAAAACACCCATTCTACTCCATTACACCCAAAATGATGTTTGGGAGTGTTTTGGAGCATTTCGCAAACCTTCGGCATGTAAAAAGATGCAAAACTTGTGTTTCGCGCCTGAGTGCATTCTTTCGGGGTACCGAAGTTGCAAAAATGGTTTCGCAACAAAAACAACCATTCTACTCCATTAGACCCAAAATGATGTTTGGGAGTGTTTTGGAGCACATCACAAATCTTCGGCATGTAAAAAGATGCAAAACTTGTGTTTCGGGCTTGAATGCACTATTTCGGGGTACCGATGTTGCGAAAATGGTTTCGCAACAAAAACACCCATTCTACTCCATTACACACAAAATGATGTTTGGGAGTGTTTTGGAGCATATCGCAAACGTTCGGCATGTAAAAAGATGGAAAACTTGTGTTTGGGCAATGAATGCTCTATTTCGTGGTACCGAAGTTGCGAAAATGGTTTCGCAACGAAAACACCCATTCTACCCCATTAGACCCAGAATGATGTTTGGGAGTGTTTTGGAGCATATCGCAAACCTTCGGCATGTAAAAAGATGCAAAACTTGTGTTTCGAGCCTGAGTGCATTCTTTCGGGGTACTGAAGTTGCGAAAATGGTTTCGCAACGAAAACAACCATTCTACTCCATTAGACCCAAAATGATGTTTGGGAGTGTTTTGGAGCATATCACAAATCTTCGGCGTGTAAAAAGATGCAAACCTTGTGTTTCGGGCTTGAATGCACTATTTCGGGGTACCGATGTTGCGAAAATGGTTTCGCAACGAAAACACCCATTCTACTCCATTACACACAAAATAATGTTTGGGAGTGTTTTGGAGCATATCGCAAACCTTCGGCATGTAAAAAGATGCAAACCTTGTGTTTCGATCCTGATTGCACTATTTCGTGGTACCGAAGTTGCGAAAATGGTTTCGCAACAAAAACACCCATTCTACTCCATTAGACCCAAAATGATGTTTGGGAGTGTTGTGGAGCATTTCGCAAACCTTCGGCATGTAAAAGATGCAAAACTTTTGTTTTCTGTGCTGAATGCACCATTTCGGGGTACCGAAGTTGCGAAAATGGTTTCACAACCAAAACACCCATTCTACTCCATTAGAACCAAAATGATGTTTGGGAGTGTTTTGGAGCATATCACAAATCTTCGGCATGTAAAAGGATGCAAAACTTGTGTTTCAGCCTGAATGCACTATTTCGGGGTACCGATGTTGCGAAAATGGTTTCGCAACGAAAACACCCATTCTACTCCATTACACCCAAAATGATGTTTGGGAGTGTTTTGGGGCATATCACAAATCTTCAGCATGTAAAAAGATGCAAAACTTGTGTTTCGGGCTTGAATGCACTATTTCGGGGTACCGATGTTGCGAAAATGGTTTCGCAACGAAAACACCCATTCTACTCCATTAGACACTAAATAATGTTTGGGAGTGTTTTGGAGCATATCGCAAACCTTCGGCATGTAAAAAGATGCAAAAGTTGTGTTTCGGGCTTGAATGCACTATATCGGGGTACCGATGTTGCGAAAATGGTTTCGCAACGAAAACACCCATTCTACTCCATTACACACAAAATAATGTTTGGGAGTGTTGTGGAGCATATCGCAAACCTTCGGCATGTAAAAAGATGCAAAACTTGTGTTTCGAGCCTGATTGCACTATTTCGTGGTACCGAAGTTGCGAAAATGGTTTCGCAACAAAAACACCCATTCTATCCATTAGACCCAAAATGATATTTGGGAGTGTTGTGGAGCATTTCGCAAACCTTCGGCATGTAAAAGATGCAAAACTTTTGTTTTCGGGGCTGAATGCACCATTTCGGGGTACCGAAGTTGCGAAAATGGTTTCACAACCAAAACACCCATTCTACTCCATTAGAACCAAAATGATGTTTGGGAGTGTTTTGGAGCATATCACAAATCTTCGGCATGTAAAAAGATGCAAAACTTGTGTTTCAACCTGAATGCACTATTTCGGGGTACCGATGTTGCGAAAATGGTTTCGCAACGAAAACACCCATTCTACTCCATTACACCCAAAATGATGTTTGAGAGTGTTTTGGAGCATGTCGCAAACCTTCGGCATGTAAAAGATGCAAAACTTGTGTTTCGGGCTTGAATGCACTATTTCGTGGTACCGAAGTTGCGAAAATGGTTTCGCAACAAAAACAACCATTCTACTTCATTAGACCCAAAATGATGTTTGGGAGTGTTTTCGAGCATATCACAAATCTTCGGCATGTAAAAAGATGCAAAACTTGTGTTTCGGCCTGAATGCACTATTTCGGGATACCGATGTCGCGAAAATGGTTTCGCAACGAAAACACCCATTCTACTCCATTACACACAAAATGATGTTTGGGAGTGTTTTGGAGCATATCGCAAACCTTCGGCAAGTAAAAAGATGCAAAACTTGTGTTTTTGCAATGAATGCACTATTTCGTGGTACCGAAGTTGCGAAAATGGTTTCGCAACGAAAACACCCATTCTACCCCATTAGACCCAGAATGATGTTTGGGAGTGTTTTGGAGCATATCGCAAACCTTCGGCATGTAAAAAGATGCAAAACTTGTGTTTCGAGCCTGAGTGCATTCTTTCGGGGTACCGAAGTTGCGAAAATGGTTTCGCAACGAAAACAACCATTCTACTCCATTAGACCCAAAATGATGTTTGGGAGTGTTTTGGAGCATATCACAAATCTTCGGCATGTAAAAAGATGCAAAACTTGTGTTTCGGGCTTGAATGCACTGTTTCGGGGTACCGAAGTTGCGAAAATGGTTTCGCATCGAAAACACCCATTCTACCCCATTAAACCCAGAATGATGTTTGGGAGTGTTTTGGAGCATATCACAAATCTTCGGCATGTAAAAAGATGCAAAACTTGTGTTTCGAGCCTGAGTGCATTCTTTCGGGGTACCGAAGTTGCGAAAATGGTTTCGCAACAAAAACAACCATTCTACTCCATTAGACCCAAAATGATATTTGGGAGTGTTTTGGAGCATATCACAAATCTTCGGCATGTAAAAAGATGCAAAACTTGTGTTTCGGGCTTGAATGGACTATTTCGGGGTACCGAAGTTGCGAAAATGGTTTCGCAACGAAAACACCCATTCTACCCCATTAGACCCAGAATGATGTTTGGGAGTGTTTTGGAGCATATCGCAAACCTTCGGCATGTAAAAAGATGGAAAACTTGTGTTTCGAGCCTGAGTGCATTCTTTCGGGGTACCGAAGTTGCGAAAATGGTTTCGCAACGAAAACAACCATTCTACTCCATTAGACCCAAAATGATGTTTGGGAGTGTTTTGGAGCATATCACAAATCTTCGGCATGTAAAAAGATGCAAAACTTGTGTTTCGGGCTTGAATGCACTATTTCGGGGTACCGATGTTGCGAAAATGGTTTCGCAACGAAAACACCCATTCTACTCCATTACACACAAAATAATGTTTGGGAGTGTTTTGGAGCATATCGCAAACCTTCGGCATGTAAAAAGATGCAAACCTTGTGTTTCGATCCTGATTGCACTATTTCGTGGTACCGAAGTTGCGAAAATGGTTTCGCAACAAAACACCCATTCTACTCCATTAGACCCAAAATGATGTTTGGGAGTGTTGTGGAGCATTTCGCAAACCTTCGGCATGTAAAAGATGCAAAACTTTTGTTTTCGGGGCTGAATGCACCATTTCGGGGTACCGAAGTTGCGAAAATGGTTTCACAACCAAAACACCCATTCTACTCCATTAGAACCAAAATGATGTTTGGGAGTGTTTTGGAGCATATCACAAATCTTCGGCATGTAAAAGGATGCAAAACTTGTGTTTCAGCCTGAATGCACTATTTCGGGGTACCGATGTTGCGAAAATGGTTTCGCAACGAAAACACCCATTCTACTCCATTACACCCAAAATGATGTTTGGGAGTGTTTTGGAGCATTTCGCAAACCTTCGGCATGTAAAAGATGCAAAACTTGTGTTTCGGGCCTGAATGCTCTATTTCGTGGTACCGAAGTTGCGAAAATGGTTTCGCAACAAAAACAACCATTCTACTTCATTAGACCCAAAATGATGTTTGGGAGGGTTTTGGAGCATATCACAAATCTTCGGCATGTAAAAAGATGCAAAACTTGTGTTTCGGCCTGAATGCACTATTTCGGGGTACCGATGTTGCGAAAATGGTTTCGCAACGAAAACACCCATTCTACTCCATTACACACAAAATGATGTTTGGGAGTGTTTTGGAGCATATCGCAAACCTTCGGCATGTAAAAAGATGCAAAACTTGTGTTTCGGCAATGAATGCTCTATTTCGTGGTACCGAAGTTGCGAAAATGGTTTCGCAACGAAAACACCCATTCTACCCCATTAGACCCAGAATGATGTTTGGGAGTGTTTTGGAGCATATCGCAAACCTTCGGCATGTAAAAAGATGCAAAACTTGTGTTTCGAGCCTGAGTGCATTCTTTCAGGGTACCGAAGTTGCGAAAATGGTTTCGCAACGAAAACAACCATTCTACTCCATTAGACCCAAAATGATGTTTGGGAGTGTTTTGGAGCATATCACAAATCTTCGGCATGTAAAAAGATGCAAAACTTGTGTTTCGGGCTTGAATGCACTATTTCGGGGTACCGATGTTGCGAAAATGGTTTCGCAACGAAAACACCCATTCTACTCCATTACACACAAAATAATGTTTGGGAGTGTTTTGGAGCATATCGCAAACCTTCGGCATGTAAAAAGATGCAAACCTTGTGTTTCGATCCTGATTGCACTATTTCGTGGTACCGAAGTTGCGAAAATGGTTTCGCAACAAAACACCCATTCTACTCCATTAGACCCAAAATGATGTTTGGGAGTGTTGTGGAGCATTTCGCAAACCTTCGGCATGTAAAAGATGCAAAACTTTTGTTTTCGGGGCTGAATGCACCATTTCGGGGTACCGAAGTTGCGAAAATGGTTTCACAACCAAAACACCCATTCTACTCCATTAGAACCAAAATGATGTTTGGGAGTGTTTTGGAGCATATCACAAATCTTCGGCATGTAAAAGGATGCAAAACTTGTGTTTCAGCCTGAATGCACTATTTCGGGGTACCGATGTTGCGAAAATGGTTTCGCAACGAAAACACCCATTCTACTCCATTACACCCAAAATGATGTTTGGGAGTGTTTTGGAGCATTTCGCAAACCTTCGGCATGTAAAAGATGCAAAACTTGTGTTTCGGGCCTGAATGCTCTATTTCGTGGTACCGAAGTTGCGAAAATAGTTTCGCAACAAAAACAACCATTCTACTTCATTAGACCCAAAATGATGTTTGGGAGGGTTTTGGAGCATATCACAAATCTTCGGCATGTAAAAAGATGCAAAACTTGTGTTTCGGCCTGAATGCACTATTTCGGGGTACCGATGTTGCGAAAATGGTTTCGCAACGAAAACACCCATTCTACTCCATTACACACAAAATGATGTTTGGGAGTGTTTTGGAGCATATCGCAAACCTTCGGCATGTAAAAAGATGCAAAACTTGTGTTTCGGGCTTGAATGCACGATTTCGGGGTACCGAAGTTGCGAAAATGGTTTCGCAACGAAAACACCCATTCTACCCCATTAGACCCAGAATGATGTTTGGGAGTGTTTTGGAGCATATCGCAAACCTTCGGCATGTAAAAAGATGCAAAACTTGTGTTTCGAGCCTGAGTGCATTCTTTCGGGGTACCGAAGTTGCGAAAATGGTTTCGCAACGAAAACAACCATTCTACTCCATTAGACCCAAAATGATGTTTGGGAGTGTTTTGGAGCATATCACAAATCTTCGGCATGTAAAAAGATGCAAAACTTGTGTTTCGGGCTTGAATGCACTATTTCGGGGTACCGATGTTGCGAAAATGGTTTCGCAACGAAAACACCCATTCTACTCCATTACACACAAAATAATGTTTGGGAGTGTTTTGGAGCATATCGCAAACCTTCGGCATGTAAAAAGATGCAAAACTTGTGTTTCGAGCCTAATTGCACTATTTCGTGGTACCGAAGTTGCGAAAATGGTTTCGCAACAAAAACACCCATTCTACTCCATTAGACCCAAAATGATGTTTGGGAGTGTTGTGGAGCATTTCGCAAACCTTCGGCATGTAAAAGATGCAAAACTTTTGTTTTCGGGGCTGAATGCACCATTTCGGGGTACCGAAGTTGCGAAAATGGTTTCACAACCAAAACACCCATTCTACTCCATTAGAACCAAAATGATGTTTGGGAGTGTTTTGGAGCATATCACAAATCTTCGGCATGTAAAAGGATGCAAAACTTGTGTTTCAGCCTGAATGCACTATTTCGGGGTACCGATGTTGCGAAAATGGTTTCGCAACGAAAACACCCATTCTACTCCATTACACCCAAAATGATGTTTGGGAGTGTTTTGGAGCATTTCGCAAACCTTCGGCATGTAAAAGATGCAAAACTTGTGTTTCGGGCCTGAATGCTCTATTTCGTGGTACCGAAGTTGCGAAAATGGTTTCGCAACAAAAACAACCATTCTACTTCATTAGACCCAAAATGATGTTTGGGAGGGTTTTGGAGCATATCACAAATCTTCGGCATGTAAAAAGATGCAAAACTTGTGTTTCGGCCTGAATGCACTATTTCGGGGTACCGATGTTGCGAAAATGGTTTCGCAACGAAAACACCCATTCTACTCCATTACACACAAAATGATGTTTGGGAGTGTTTTGGAGCATATCGCAAACCTTCGGCATGTAAAAAGATGCAAAACTTGTGTTTCGGCAATGAATGCTCTATTTCGTGGTACCGAAGTTGCGAAAATGGTTTCGCAACGAAAACACCCATTCTACCCCATTAGACCCAGAATGATGTTTGGGAGTGTTTTGGAGCATATCGCAAACCTTCGGCATGTAAAAAGATGCAAAACTTGTGTTTCGAGCCTGAGTGCATTCTTTCAGGGTACCGAAGTTGCGAAAATGGTTTCGCAACGAAAACAACCATTCTACTCCATTAGACCCAAAATGATGTTTGGGAGTGTTTTGGAGCATATCACAAATCTTCGGCATGTAAAAAGATGCAAAACTTGTGTTTCGGGCTTGAATGCACTATTTCGGGGTACCGATGTTGCGAAAATGGTTTCGCAACGAAAACACCCATTCTACTCCATTACACACAAAATAATGTTTGGGAGTGTTTTGGAGCATATCGCAAACCTTCGGCATGTAAAAAGATGCAAACCTTGTGTTTCGATCCTGATTGCACTATTTCGTGGTACCGAAGTTGCGAAAATGGTTTCGCAACAAAACACCCATTCTACTCCATTAGACCCAAAATGATGTTTGGGAGTGTTGTGGAGCATTTCGCAAACCTTCGGCATGTAAAAGATGCAAAACTTTTGTTTTCGGGGCTGAATGCACCATTTCGGGGTACCGAAGTTGCGAAAATGGTTTCACAACCAAAACACCCATTCTACTCCATTAGAACCAAAATGATGTTTGGGAGTGTTTTGGAGCATATCACAAATCTTCGGCATGTAAAAGGATGCAAAACTTGTGTTTCAGCCTGAATGCACTATTTCGGGGTACCGATGTTGCGAAAATGGTTTCGCAACGAAAACACCCATTCTACTCCATTACACCCAAAATGATGTTTGGGAGTGTTTTGGAGCATTTCGCAAACCTTCGGCATGTAAAAGATGCAAAACTTGTGTTTCGGGCCTGAATGCTCTATTTCGTGGTACCGAAGTTGCGAAAATAGTTTCGCAACAAAAACAACCATTCTACTTCATTAGACCCAAAATGATGTTTGGGAGGGTTTTGGAGCATATCACAAATCTTCGGCATGTAAAAAGATGCAAAACTTGTGTTTCGGCCTGAATGCACTATTTCGGGGTACCGATGTTGCGAAAATGGTTTCGCAACGAAAACACCCATTCTACTCCATTACACACAAAATGATGTTTGGGAGTGTTTTGGAGCATATCGCAAACCTTCGGCATGTAAAAAGATGCAAAACTTGTGTTTCGGGCTTGAATGCACGATTTCGGGGTACCGAAGTTGCGAAAATGGTTTCGCAACGAAAACACCCATTCTACCCCATTAGACCCAGAATGATGTTTGGGAGTGTTTTGGAGCATATCGCAAACCTTCGGCATGTAAAAAGATGCAAAACTTGTGTTTCGAGCCTGAGTGCATTCTTTCGGGGTACCGAAGTTGCGAAAATGGTTTCGCAACGAAAACAACCATTCTACTCCATTAGACCCAAAATGATGTTTGGGAGTGTTTTGGAGCATATCACAAATCTTCGGCATGTAAAAAGATGCAAAACTTGTGTTTCGGGCTTGAATGCACTATTTCGGGGTACCGATGTTGCGAAAATGGTTTCGCAACGAAAACACCCATTCTACTCCATTACACACAAAATAATGTTTGGGAGTGTTTTGGAGCATATCGCAAACCTTCGGCATGTAAAAAGATGCAAAACTTGTGTTTCGAGCCTAATTGCACTATTTCGTGGTACCGAAGTTGCGAAAATGGTTTCGCAACAAAAACACCCATTCTACTCCATTAGACCCAAAATGATGTTTGGGAGTGTTGTGGAGCATTTCGCAAACCTTCGGCATGTAAAAGATGCAAAACTTTTGTTTTCGGGGCTGAATGCACCATTTCGGGGTATCGAAGTTGCGAAAATGGTTTCACAACCAAAACACCCATTCTACTCCATTAGACCCAAAATGATGTTTGGGAGTGTTTTGGAGCATATCACAAATCTTCGGTATGTAAAAAGATGCAAAACTTGTGTTTCAGCCTGAATGCACTATTTCGGGGTCCCGATGTTGCGAAAATGGTTTCGCAACGAAAACACCCATTCTACTCCATTACACCCAAAATGATGTTTGGGAGTGTTTTGGAGCATATCACAAATCTTCGGCATGTAAAAACATGCAAAACTTGTGTTTCGGCCTGAATGCAGTATTTCAGGGTACCGATGTTGCGAAAATGGTTTCGCAACGAAAACACCCATTCTACTCCATTACACACAAAATGATGTTTGGGAGTGTTTTGGAGCATATCGCAAACCTTTGGCTTGTAAAAGAAGCAAAACTTGTGTTTCGGGCTTGAATGCACGATTTCGGGGTACCGAAGTTGCGAAAATGGTTTCGCATCGAAAACACCCATTCTACCCCATTAAACCCAGAATGATGTTTGGGAGTGTTTTGGAGCATATCACAAATCTTCGGCATGTAAAAAGATGCAAAACTTGTGTTTCGCGCCTGAGTGCATTCTTTCGGGGTACCGAAGTTGTAAAAATGGTTTCGCAACAAAAACAACCATTCTACTCCATTAGACCCAAAATGATGTTTGGGAGTGTTTTGGAGCACATCACAAATCTTCGGCATGTAAAAAGATGCAAAACTTGTGTTTCGGGCTTGAATGCACTATTTCGGGGTACCGATGTTGCGAAAATGGTTTCGCAACGAAAACACCTATTCTACTCCATTACACACAAAATAATGTTTGGGAGTGTTTTGGAGCATATCGCAAACCTTCGGCATGTAAAAAGATGCAAAACTTGTATTTCGAGCCTGAATGCACTATTTCGTTGTACCGAAGTTGCGAAAATGGTTTCGCAACAAAAACACCCATTCTACTCCATTAGACCCAAAATGATGTTTGGGAGTGTTGTGGAGCATTTCGCAAACCTTCGGCATGTAAAAGATGCAAAACTTTTGTTTTCGGGCCTGAATGCACCATTTCGGGGTACCGAAGTTGCGAAAATGGTTTCATAACCAAAACACCCATTCTACTCCATTAGAACCAAAATGATGTTTGGGAGTGTTTTGGAGCATATCACAAATCTTCGGCATGTAAAAGGATGCAAAACTTGTGTTTCAGCCTGAATGCACTATTTCGGGGTACCGATGTTGCGAAAATGGTTTCGCAACGAAAACACCCATTCTACTCCATTACACCCAAAATGATGTATGGGAGTGTTTTGGAGCATTTCGCAAACATTCGGCATGTAAAAGAAGCAAAACTTGTGTTTCGGGCCTGAATGCTCTATTTCGTGGTACCGAAGTTGCGAAAATGGTTTCGCAACAAAAACAACCATTCTACTTCATTAGACCCAAAATGATGTTTGGGAGTGTTTTGGAGCATATCACAAATCTTCGGCATGTAAACAGATGCAAAACTTGTGTTTCGGCCTGAATGCACTATTTCGGGGTACCGATGTTGCGAAAATGGTTTCGCAACGAAAACACCCATTCTACTCCATTAGACACAAAATGATGTTTGGGATTGTTTTGGAGCATATCGCAAACCTTCGGCAAGTAAAAAGATGCAAAACTTGTGTTTTTGCAATGAATGCACTATTTCGTGGTACCGAAGTTGCGAAAATGGTTTCGCAACGAAAACACCCATTCTACCCCATTAGACCCAGAATGATGTTTGGGAGTGTTTTGGAGCATATCGCAAACCTTCGGCATGTAAAAAGATGCAAAACTTGTGTTTCGAGC
Source organism: Cenchrus fungigraminus (assembly GCA_036936925.1). NCBI lineage: Eukaryota > Viridiplantae > Streptophyta > Magnoliopsida > Poales > Poaceae > Cenchrus > Cenchrus fungigraminus. Next base: position 32,592,575 of record CM072775.1, read on the forward strand.
CTGAGTGCATTCTTTCGGGGTACCGAAGTTGCGAAAATGGTTTCGCAACGAAAACAACCATTCTTCTCCATTAGACCCAAAATGATGTTTGGGAGTGTTTTGGAGCATATCACAAATCTTCGGCATGTAAAAAGATGCAAAACTTGTGTTTCGGGCTTGAATGCACTATTTCGGGGTACCGATGTTGCGAAAATGGTTTCGCAACGAAAACACCCATTCTACTCCATTACACACAAAATAATGTTTGGGAGTGTTTTGGAGCATATCGCAAACCTTCGGCATGTAAAAAGATGCAAACCTTGTGTTTCGATCCTGATTGCACTATTTCGTGGTACCGAAGTTGCGAAAATGGTTTCGCAACAAAAACAACCATTCTACTTCATTAGACCCAAAATGATGTTTGGGAGGGTTTTGGAGCATATCACAAATCTTCGGCATGTAAAAAGATGCAAAACTTGTGTTTCGGCCTGAATGTACTATTTCGGGGTACCGATGTTGCGAAAATGGTTTCGCAACGAAAACACCCATTCTACTCCATTACACACAAAATGATGTTTGGGAGTGTTTTGGAGCATATCGCAAACCTTCGGCATGTAAAAAGATGCAAAACTTGTGTTTCGGGCTTGAATGCACGATTACGGGGTACCGAAGTTGCGAAAATGGTTTCGCAACGAATACACCCATTCTACCCCATTAGACCCAGAATGATGTTTGGGAGTGTTTTGGAGCATATCGCAAACCTTCGGCATGTAAAAAGATGCAAAACTTGTGTTTCGAGCTTAAGTGCATTCTTTCGGGGTACCGAAGTTGCGAAAATGGTTTCGCAACAAAAACAACCATTCTACTTCATTAGACCCAAAATGATGTTTGGGAGTGTTTTGGAGCATATCACAAATCTTCGGCATGTAAACAGATGCAAAACTTGTGTTTCGGCCTGAATGCACTATTTCGGGGTACCGATGTTGCGAAAATGGTTTCGCAACGAAAACACCCATTCTACTCCATTAGACACAAAATGATGTTTGGGAGTGTTTTGGAGCATATCGCAAACCTTCGGCAAGTAAAAAGATGCAAAACTTGTGTTTTTGCAATGAATGCACTATTTCGTGGTACCGAAGTTGCGAAAATGGTTTCGCAACGAAAACACCCATTCTACCCCATTAGACCCAGAATGATGTTTGGGAGTGTTTTGGAGCATATCGCAAACCTTCGGCATGTAAAAAGATGCAAAACTTGTGTTTCGAGCCTGAGTGCATTCTTTCGGGGTACCGAAGTTGCGAAAATGGTTTCGCAACGAAAACAACCATTCTACTCCATTAGACCCAAAATGATGTTTGGGAGTGTTTTGGAGCATATCACAAATCTTCGGCATGTAAAAAGATGCAAAACTTGTGTTTCGGGCTTGAATGCACTATTTCGGGGTACCGATGTTGCGAAAATGGTTTCGCAACGAAAACACCCATTCTAGTCCATTACACACAAAATAATGTTTGGGAGTGTTTTGGAGCATATCGCAAACCTTCGGCATGTAAAAAGATGCAAACCTTGTGTTTCGATCCTGATTGCACTATTTCGTGGTACCGAAGTTGCGAAAATGGTTTCACAACAAAAACAACCATTCTACTTCATTAGACCCAAAATGATGTTTGGGAGGGTTTTGGAGCATATCACAAATCTTCGGCATGTAAAAAGATGCAAAACTTGTGTTTCGGCCTGAATGCACTATTTCGGGGTACCGATGTTGCGAATATGGTTTCGCAACGAAAACACCCATTCTACTCCATTACACACAAAATGATGTTTGGGAGTGTTTTGGAGCATATCGCAAACCTTCGGCATGTAAAAAGATGCAAAACTTGTGTTTCGGGCTTGAATGCACGATTACGGGGTACCGAAGTTGCGAAAATGGTTTCGCAACGAATACACCCATTCTACCCCATTAGACCCAGAATGATGTTTGGGAGTGTTTTGGAGCATATCGCAAACCTTCGGCACGAAAAAAGATGCAAAACTTGTGTTTCGAGCCTAAGTGCATTCTTTCGGGGTACCGAAGTTGCGAAAATGGTTTCGCAACAAAAACAACCATTCTACTTCATTAGACCCAAAATGATGTTTGGGAGTGTTTTGGAGCATATCACAAATCTTCGGCATGTAAACAGATGCAAAACTTGTGTTTCGGCCTGAATGCACTATTTCGGGGTACCGATGTTGCGAAAATGGTTTCGCAACGAAAACACCCATTCTACTCCATTAGACACAAAATGATGTTTGGGAGTGTTTTGGAGCATATCGCAAACCTTCGGCAAGTAAAAAGATGCAAAACTTGTGTTTTTGCAATGAATGCACTATTTCGTGGTACCGAAGTTGCGAAAATGGTTTCGCAACGAAAACACCCATTCTACCCCATTAGACCCAGAATGATGTTTGGGAGTGTTTTGGAGCATATCGCAAACCTTCGGCATGTAAAAAGATGCAAAACTTGTGTTTCGAGCCTGAGTGCATTCTTTCGGGGTACCGAAGTTGCGAAAATGGTTTCGCAACGAAAACAACCATTCTACTCCATTAGACCCAAAATGATGTTTGGGAGTGTTTTGGAGCATATCACAAATCTTCGGCATGTAAAAAGATGCAAAACTTGTGTTTCGGGCTTGAATGCACTATTTCGGGGTACCGATGTTGCGAAAATGGTTTCGCAACGAAAACACCCATTCTACTCCATTACACACAAAATAATGTTTGGGAGTGTTTTGGAGCATATCGCAAACCTTCGGCATGTAAAAAGATGCAAACCTTGTGTTTCGATCCTGATTGCACTATTTCGTGGTACCGAAGTTGCGAAAATGGTTTCGCAACAAAACACCCATTCTACTCCATTAGACCCAAAATGATGTTTGGGAGTGTTGTGGAGCATTTCGCAAACCTTCGGCATGTAAAAGATGCAAAACTTTTGTTTTCGGGGCTGAATGCACCATTTCGGGGTACCGAAGATGCGAAAATGGTTTCACAACCAAAACACCCATTCTACTCCATTAGAACCAAAATGATGTTTGGGAGTGTTTTGGAGCATATCACAAATCTTCGGCATGTAAAAGGATGCAAAACTTGTGTTTCAGCCTGAATGCACTATTTCGGGGTACCGATGTTGCGAAAATGGTTTCGCAACGAAAACACCCATTCTACTCCATTACACCCAAAATGATGTTTGGGAGTGTTTTGGAGCATTTCGCAAACCTTCGGCATGTAAAAGATGCAAAACTTGTGTTTCGGGCCTGAATGCTCTATTTCGTGGTACCGAAGTTGCGAAAATGGTTTCGCAACAAAAACAACCATTCTACTTCATTAGACCCAAAATGATGTTTGGGAGGGTTTTGGAGCATATCACAAATATTCGGCTTGTAAAAAGATGCAAAACTTGTGTTTCGGCCTGAATGCACTATTTCGGGGTACCGATGTTGCGAAAATGGTTTCGCAACGAAAACACTCATTCTACTCCATTACACACAAAATGATGTTTGGGAGTGTTTTGGAGCATATCGCAAACCTTCGGCATGTAAAAAGATGCAAAACTTGTGTTTCGGCAATGAATGCTCTATTTCGTGGTACCGAAGTTGCGAAAATGGTTTCGCAACGAAAACACCCATTCTACCCCATTAGACCCAGAATGATGTTTGGGAGTGTTTTGGAGCATATCGCAAACCTTCGGCATGTAAAAAGATGCAAAACTTGTGTTTCGAGCCTGAGTGCATTCTTTCGGGGTACCGAAGTTGCGAAAATGGTTTCGCAACGAAAACAACCATTCTACTCCATTAGACCCAAAATGATGTTTGGGAGTGTTTTGGAGCATATCACAAATCTTCGGCATGTAAAAAGATGCAAAACTTGTGTTTCGGGCTTGAATGCACTATTTCGGGGTACCGATGTTGCGAAAATGGTTTCGCAACGAAAACACCCATTCTACTCCATTACACACAAAATAATGTTTCGGAGTGTTTTGGAGCATATCGCAAACCTTCGGCATGTAAAAAGATGCAAACCTTGTGTTTCGATCCTGATTGCACTATTTCGTGGTACCGAAGTTGCGAAAATGGTTTCGCAACAAAACACCCATTCTACTCCATTAGACCCAAAATGATGTTTGGGAGTGTTGTGGAGCATTTCGCAAACCTTCGGCATGTAAAAGATGCAAAACTTTTGTTTTCGGGGTTGAATGCACCATTTCGGGGTACCGAAGTTGCGAAAATGGTTTCACAACCAAAACACCCATTCTACTCCATTAGAACCAAAATGATGTTTGGGAGTGTTTTGGAGCATATCACAAATCTTCGGCATGTAAAAGGATGCAAAACTTGTGTTTCAGCCTGAATGCACTATTTCGGGGTACCGATGTTGCAAAAATGGTTTCGCAACGAAAACACCCATTCTACTCCATTACACCCAAAATGATGTTTGGGAGTGTTTTGGAGCATTTCGCAAACCTTCGGCATGTAAAAGATGCAAAACTTGTGTTTCGGGCCTGAATGCTCTATTTCGTGGTACCGAAGTTGCGAAAATAGTTTCGCAACAAAAACAACCATTCTACTTCATTAGACCCAAAATGATGTTTGGGAGGGTTTTGGAGCATATCACAAATCTTCGGCATGTAAAAAGATGCAAAACTTGTGTTTCGGCCTGAATGCACTATTTCGGGGTACCGATGTTGCGAAAATGGTTTCGCAACGAAAACACCCATTCTACTCCATTACACACAAAATGATGTTTGGGAGTGTTTTGGAGCATATCGCAAACCTTCGGCATGTAAAAAGATGCAAAACTTGTGTTTCGGCAATGAATGCTCTATTTCGTGGTACCGAAGTTGCGAAAATGGTTTCGCAACGAAAACACCCATTCTACCCCATTAGACCCAGAATGATGTTTGGGAGTGTTTTGGAGCATATCGCAAACCTTCGGCATGTAAAAAGATGCAAAACTTGTGTTTCGAGCCTGAGTGCATTCTTTCGGGGTACCGAAGTTGCGAAAATGGTTTCGCAACGAAAACAACCATTCTACTCCATTAGACCCAAAATGATGTTTGGGAGTGTTTTGGAGCATATCACAAATCTTCGGCATGTAAAAAGATGCAAAACTTGTGTTTCGGGCTTGAATGCACTATTTCGGGGTACCGATGTTGCGAAAATGGTTTCGCAACGAAAACACCCATTCTACTCCATTACACACAAAATAATGTTTGGGAGTGTTTTGGAGCATATCGCAAACCTTCGGCATGTAAAAAGATGCAAACCTTGTGTTTCGATCCTGATTGCACTATTTCGTGGTACCGAAGTTGCGAAAATGGTTTCGCAACAAAAACAACCATTCTACTTCATTAGACCCAAAATGATGTTTGGGAGGGTTTTGGAGCATATCACAAATCTTCGGCATGTAAAAAGATGCAAAACTTGTGTTTCGGCCTGAATGCACTATTTCGGGGTACCGATGTTGCGAAAATGGTTTCGCAACGAAAACACCCATTCTACTCCATTACACACAAAATGATGTTTGGGAGTGTTTTGGAGCATATCGCAAACCTTCGGCATGTAAAAAGATGCAAAACTTGTGTTTCGGGCTTGAATGCACGATTACGGGGTACCGAAGTTGCGAAAATGGTTTCGCAACGAATACACCCATTCTACCCCATTAGACCCAGAATGATGTTTGGGAGTGTTTTGGAGCATATCGCAAACCTTCGGCATGTAAAAAGATGCAAAACTTGTGTTTCGAGCCTAAGTGCATTCTTTCGGGGTACCGAAGTTGCGAAAATGGTTTCGCAACAAAAACAACCATTCTACTTCATTAGACCCAAAATGATATTTGGGAGTGTTTTGGAGCATATCACAAATCTTCGGCATGTAAACAGATGCAAAACTTGTGTTTCGGCCTGAATGCACTATTTCGGGGTACCGATGTTGCGAAAATGGTTTCGCAACGAAAACACCCATTCTACTCCATTAGACACAAAATGATGTTTGGGAGTGTTTTGGAGCATATCGCAAACCTTCGGCAAGTAAAAAGATGCAAAACTTGTGTTTTTGCAATGAATGCACTATTTCGTGGTACCGAAGTTGCGAAAATGGTTTCGCAACGAAAACACCCATTCTACCCCATTAGACCCAGAATGATGTTTGGGAGTGTTTTGGAGCATATCGCAAACCTTCGGCATGTAAAAAGATGCAAAACTTGTGTTTCGAGCCTGAGTGCATTCTTTCGGGGTACCGAAGTTGCGAAAATGGTTTCGCAACGAAAACAACCATTCTACTCCATTAGACCCAAAATGATGTTTGGGAGTGTTTTGGAGCATATCACAAATCTTCGGCATGTAAAAAGATGCAAAACTTGTGTTTCGGGCTTGAATGCACTATTTCGGGGTACCGATGTTGCGAAAATGGTTTCGCAACGAAAACACCCATTCTACTCCATTACACACAAAATAATGTTTGGGAGTGTTTTGGAGCATATCGCAAACCTTCGGCATGTAAAAAGATGCAAACCTTGTGTTTCGATCCTGATTGCACTATTTCGTGGTACCGAAGTTGCGAAAATGGTTTCGCAACAAAACACCCATTCTACTCCATTAGACCCAAAATGATGTTTGGGAGTGTTGTGGAGCATTTCGCAAACCTTCGGCATGTAAAAGATGCAAAACTTTTGTTTTCGGGGCTGAATGCACCATTTCGGGGTACCGAAGATGCGAAAATGGTTTCACAACCAAAACACCCATTCTACTCCATTAGAACCAAAATGATGTTTGGGAGTGTTTTGGAGCATATCACAAATCTTCGGCATGTAAAAGGATGCAAAACTTGTGTTTCAGCCTGAATGCACTATTTCGGGGTACCGATGTTGCGAAAATGGTTTCGCAACGAAAACACCCATTCTACTCCATTACACCCAAAATGATGTTTGGGAGTGTTTTGGAGCATTTCGCAAACCTTCGGCATGTAAAAGATGCAAAACTTGTGTTTCGGGCCTGAATGCTCTATTTCGTGGTACCGAAGTTGCGAAAATGGTTTCGCAACAAAAACAACCATTCTACTTCATTAGACCCAAAATGATGTTTGGGAGGGTTTTGGAGCATATCACAAATCTTCGGCTTGTAAAAAGATGCAAAACTTGTGTTTCGGCCTGAATGCACTATTTCGGGGTACCGATGTTGCGAAAATGGTTTCGCAACGAAAACACTCATTCTACTCCATTACACACAAAATGATGTTTGGGAGTGTTTTGGAGCATATCGCAAACCTTCGGCATGTAAAAAGATGCAAAACTTGTGTTTCGGCAATGAATGCTCTATTTCGTGGTACCGAAGTTGCGAAAATGGTTTCGCAACGAAAACACCCATTCTACCCCATTAGACCCAGAATGATGATTGGGAGTGTTTTGGAGCATATCGCAAACCTTCGGCATGTAAAAAGATGCAAAACTTGTGTTTCGAGCCTGAGTGCATTCTTTCGGGGTACCGAAGTTGCGAAAATGGTTTCGCAACGAAAACAACCATTCTACTCCATTAGACCCAAAATGATGTTTGGGAGTGTTTTGGAGCATATCACAAATCTTCGGCATGTAAAAAGATGCAAAACTTGTGTTTCGGGCTTGAATGCACTATTTCGGGGTACCGATGTTGCGAAAATGGTTTCGCAACGAAAACACCCATTCTACTCCATTACACACAAAATAATGTTTGGGAGTGTTTTGGAGCATATCGCAAACCTTCGGCATGTAAAAAGATGCAAACCTTGTGTTTCGATCCTGATTGCACTATTTCGTGGTACCGAAGTTGCGAAAATGGTTTCGCAACAAAACACCCATTCTACTCCATTAGACCCAAAATGATGTTTGGGAGTGTTGTGGAGCATTTCGCAAACCTTCGGCATGTAAAAGATGCAAAACTTTTGTTTTCGGGGTTGAATGCACCATTTCGGGGTACCGAAGTTGCGAAAATGGTTTCACAACCAAAACACCCATTCTACTCCATTAGAACCAAAATGATGTTTGGGAGTGTTTTGGAGCATATCACAAATCTTCGGCATGTAAAAGGATGCAAAACTTGTGTTTCAGCCTGAATGCACTATTTCGGGGTACCGATGTTGCGAAAATGGTTTCGCAACGAAAACACCCATTCTACTCCATTACACCCAAAATGATGTTTGGGAGTGTTTTGGAGCATTTCGCAAACCTTCGGCATGTAAAAGATGCAAAACTTGTGTTTCGGGCCTGAATGCTCTATTTCGTGGTACCGAAGTTGCGAAAATAGTTTCGCAACAAAAACAACCATTCTACTTCATTAGACCCAAAATGATGTTTGGGAGGGTTTTGGAGCATATCACAAATCTTCGGCATGTAAAAAGATGCAAAACTTGTGTTTCGGCCTGAATGCACTATTTCGGGGTACCGATGTTGCGAAAATGGTTTCGCAACGAAAACACCCATTCTACTCCATTACACACAAAATGATGTTTGGGAGTGTTTTGGAGCATATCGCAAACCTTTGGCTTGTAAAAGAAGCAAAACTTGTGTTTCGGGCTTGAATGCACGATTTCGGGGTACCGAAGTTGCGAAAATGGTTTCGCATCGAAAACACCCATTCTACCCCATTAAACCCAGAATGATGTTTGGGAGTGTTTTGGAGCATATCACAAATCTTCGGCATGTAAAAAGATGCAAAACTTGTGTTTCGCGCCTGAGTGCATTCTTTCGGGGTACCGAAGTTGTAAAAATGGTTTCGCAACAAAAACAACCATTCTACTCCATTAGACCCAAAATGATGTTTGGGAGTGTTTTGGAGCACATCACAAATCTTCGGCATGTAAAAAGATGCAAAACTTGTGTTTCGGGCTTGAATGCACTATTTCGGGGTACCGATGTTGCGAAAATGGTTTCGCAACGAAAACATCTATTCTACTCCATTACACACAAAATAATGTTTGGGAGTGTTTTGGAGCATATCGCAAACCTTCGGCATGTAAAAAGATGCAAAACTTGTATTTCGAGCCTGAATGCACTATTTCGTTCTACCGAAGTTGCGAAAATGGTTTCGCAACAAAAACACCCATTCTACTCCATTAGACCCAAAATGATGTTTGGGAGTGTTGTGGAGCATTTCGCAAACCTTCGGCATGTAAAAGATGCAAAACTTTTGTTTTCGGGCCTGAATGCACCATTTCGGGGTACCGAAGTTGCGAAAATGGTTTCATAACCAAAACACCCATTCTACTCCATTAGACCCAAAATGATGTTTGGGAGTGTTTTGGAGCATATCACAAATCTTCGGCATGTAAAAAGATGCAAAACTTGTGTTTCGGCCAGAATGCACTATTTCGAGGTACCGATGTTGCGAAAATAGTTTGGCAACGAAAACACCCATTCTACTCCATTACACCCAAAATGATGTTTGTGAGTGTTTTGGAGCATTTCACAAACCTTCGGCATGTAAAAGATGCAAAACTTGTGTTTCGGGCCTGAATGCACTATTTCGGGGTACCGAAGTTACGAAAATGGTTTCGCAACGAAAACAACCATTCTACCCCATTAAACCTAGAATGATGTTTGGGAGTGTTTTGGAGCATATCGCAAACCTTCGGCAAGTAAAAAGATGCAAAACTTGTGTTTTTGCAATGAATGCACTATTTCGTGGTACCGAAGTTGCGAAAATGGTTTCGCAACGAAAACACCCATTCTACCCCATTAGACCCAGAATGATGTTTGGGAGTGTTTTGGAGCATATCGCAAACCTTCGGCATGTAAAAAGATGCAAAACTTGTGTTTCGAGCCTGAGTGCATTCTTTCGGGGTACCGAAGTTGCGAAAATGGTTTCGCAACGAAAACAACCATTCTACTCCATTAGACCCAAAATGATGTTTGGGAGTGTTTTGGAGCATATCACAAATCTTCGGCATGTAAAAAGATGCAAAACTTGTGTTTCGGGCTTGAATGCACTATTTCGGGGTACCGATGTTGCGAAAATGGTTTCGCAACGAAAACAACCATTCTACTCCATTAGACCCAAAATGATGTTTGGGAGTGTTGTGGAGCATTTCGCAAACCTTCGGCATGTAAATGATGCAAAAGTTTTGTTTTCGGGGCAGAATGCACCATTTCGGGATACCGAAGTTGCGAAAATGGTTTCATAACCAAAACACCCATTCTACTCCATTAGACCCAAAATGATGTTTGGGAGTGTTTTGGAGCATATCACAAATCTTCGGCATGTAAAAAGATGCAAAACTTGTGTTTCGAGCCTGAATGCACTATTTCGTGGTACCGAAGTTGCGAAAATGGTTTCGCAACAAAAACAACCATTCTACTCCATTAGACCCAAAATGATGTTTGGGAGTGTTTTGGAGCATATCACAAATCTTCGGCATGTAAAAAGATGCAAAACTTGTGTTTCGGGCTTGAATGCACTATTTCGGGGTACCGATGTTGCGAAAATGGTTTCGCAACGAAAACACCCATTCTACTCCATTACACACAAAATAATGTTTGGGAGTGTTTTGGAGCATATCGCAAACCTTCGGCATGTAAAAAGATGCAAACCTTGTGTTTCGATCCTGATTGCACTATTTCGTGGTACCGAAGTTGCGAAAATGGTTTCGCAACAAAAACAACCATTCTACTTCATTAGACCCAAAATGATGTTTGGGAGGGTTTTGGAGCATATCACAAATCTTCGGCATGTAAAAAGATGCAAAACTTGTGTTTCGGCCTGAATGCACTATTTCGGGGTACCGATGTTGCGAAAATGGTTTCGCAACGAAAACACCCATTCTACTCCATTACACACAAAATGATGTTTGGGAGTGTTTTGGAGCATATCGCAAACCTTCGGCATGTAAAAAGATGCAAAACTTGTGTTTCGGGCTTGAATGCACGATTACGGGGTACCGAAGTTGCGAAAATGGTTTCGCAACGAATACACCCATTCTACCCCATTAGACCCAGAATGATGTTTGGGAGTGTTTTGGAGCATATCGCAAACCTTCGGCATGTAAAAAGATGCAAAACTTGTGTTTCGAGCCTAAGTGCATTCTTTCGGGGTACCGAAGTTGCGAAAATGGTTTCGCAACAAAAACAACCATTCTACTTCATTAGACCCAAAATGATGTTTGGGAGTGTTTTGGAGCATATAACAAATCTTCGGCATGTAAACAGATGCAAAACTTGTGTTTCGGCCTGAATGCACTATTTCGGGGTACCGATGTTGCGAAAATGGTTTCGCAACGAAAACACCCATTCTACTCCATTAGACACAAAATGATGTTTGGGAGTGTTTTGGAGCATATCGCAAACCTTCGGCAAGTAAAAAGATGCAAAACTTGTGTTTTTGCAATGAATGCACTATTTCGTGGTACCGAAGTTGCGAAAATGGTTTCGCAACGAAAACACCCATTCTACCCCATTAGACCCAGAATGATGTTTGGGAGTGTTTTGGAGCATATCGCAAACCTTCGGCATGTAAAAAGATGCAAAACTTGTGTTTCGAGCCTGAGTGCATTCTTTCGGGGTACCGAAGTTGCGAAAATGGTTTCGCAACGAAAACAACCATTCTACTCCATTAGACCCAAAATGATGTTTGGGAGTGTTTTGGAGCATATCACAAATCTTCGGCATGTAAAAAGATGCAAAACTTGTGTTTCGGGCTTGAATGCAATATTTCGGGGTACCGATGTTGCGAAAATGGTTTCGCAACGAAAACACCCATTCTACTCCATTACACACAAAATAATGTTTGGGATTGTTTTGGAGCATATCGCAAACCTTCGGCATGTAAAAAGATGCAAACCTTGTGTTTCGATCCTGATTGCACTATTTCGTGGTACCGAAGTTGCGAAAATGGTTTCGCAACAAAACACCCATTCTACTCCATTAGACCCAAAATGATGTTTGGGAGTGTTGTGGAGCATTTCGCAAACCTTCGGCATGTAAAAGATGCAAAACTTTTGTTTTCGGGGCTGAATGCACCATTTCGGGGTACCGAAGATGCGAAAATGGTTTCACAACCAAAACACCCATTCTACTCCATTAGAACCAAAATGATGTTTGGGAGTGTTTTGGAGCATATCACAAATCTTCGGCATGTAAAAGGATGCAAAACTTGTGTTTCAGCCTGAATGCACTATTTCGGGGTACCGATGTTGCGAAAATGGTTTCGCAACGAAAACACCCATTCTACTCCATTACACCCAAAATGATGTTTGGGAGTGTTTTGGAGCATTTCGCAAACCTTCGGCATGTAAAAGATGCAAAACTTGTGTTTCCGGCCTGAATGCTCTATTTCGTGGTACCGAAGTTGCGAAAATGGTTTCGCAACAAAAACAACCATTCTACTTCATTAGACCCAAAATGATGTTTGGGAGGGTTTTGGAGCATATCACAAATCTTCGGCATGTAAAAAGATGCAAAACTTGTGTTTCGGCCTGAATGCACTATTTCGGGGTACCGATGTTGCGAAAATGGTTTCGCAACGAAAACACCCATTCTACTCCATTACACCCAAAATGATGTTTGGGAGTGTTTTGGAGCATATCGCAAACCTTCGGCATGTAAAAAGATGCAAAACTTGTGTTTCGGCAATGAATGCTCTATTTCGTGGTACCGAAGTTGCGAAAATGGTTTCGCAACGAAAACACCCATTCTACCCCATTAGACCCAGAATGATGTTTGGGAGTGTTTTGGAGCATATCGCAAACCTTCGGCATGTAAAAAGATGCAAAACTTGTGTTTCGAGCCTGAGTGCATTCTTTCGGGGTACCGAAGTTGCGAAAATGGTTTCGCAACGAAAACAACCATTCTACTCCATTAGACCCAAAATGATGTTTGGGAGTGTTTTGGAGCATATCACAAATCTTCGGCATGTAAAAAGATGCAAAACTTGTGTTTCGGGCTTGAATGCACTATTTCGGGGTACCGATGTTGCGAAAATGGTTTCGCAACGAAAACACCCATTCTACTCCATTACACACAAAATAATGTTTGGTAGTGTTTTGGAGCATATCGCAAACCTTCGGCATGTAAAAAGATGCAAACCTTGTGTTTCGATCCTGATTGCACTATTTCGTGGTACCGAAGTTGCGAAAATGGTTTCGCAACAAAACACCCATTCTACTCCATTAGACCCAAAATGATGTTTGGGAGTGTTGTGGAGCATTTCGCAAACCTTCGGCATGTAAAAGATGCAAAACTTTTGTTTTCGGGGCTGAATGCACCATTTCGGGGTACCGAAGTTGCGAAAATGGTTTCACAACCAAAACACCCATTCTACTCCATTAGAACCAAAATGATGTTTGGGAGTGTTTTGGAGCATATCACAAATCTTCGGCATGTAAAAGGATGCAAAACTTGTGTTTCAGCCTGAATGCACTATTTCGGGGTACCGATGTTGCGAAAATGGTTTCGGAACGAAAACACCCATTCTACTCCATTACACCCAAAATGATGTTTGGGAGTGTTTTGGAGCATTTCGCAAACCTTCGGCATGTATAAGATGCAAAACTTGTGTTTCGGGCCTGAATGCTCTATTTCGTGGTACCGAAGTTGCGAAAATAGTTTCGCAACAAAAACAACCATTCTACTTCATTAGACCCAAAATGCTGTTTGGGAGGGTTTTGGAGCATATCACAAATCTTCGGCATGTAAAAAGATGCAAAACTTGTGTATCGGCCTGAATGCACTATTTCGGGGTACCGATGTTGCGAAAATGGTTTCGCAACGAAAACACCCATTCTACTCCATTACACACAAAATGATGTTTGGGAGTGTTTTGGAGCATATCGCAAACCTTCGACATGTAAAAAGATGCAAAACTTGTGTTTCGGGCTTGAATGCACGATTTCGGGGTACCGAAGTTGCGAAAATGGTTTCGCAACGAAAACACCCATTCTACCCCATTAGACCCAGAATGATGTTTGGGAGTGTTTTGGAGCATATCGCAAACCTTCGGCATGTAAAAAGATGCAAAACTTGTGTTTCGAGCCTGAGTGCATTCTTTCGGGGTACCGAAGTTGCGAAAATGGTTTCGCAACGAAAACAACCATTCTACTCCATTAGACCCAAAATGATGTTTGGGAGTGTTTTGGAGCATATCACAAATCTTCGGCATGTAAAAAGATGCAAAACTTGTGTTTCGGGCTTGAATGCACTATTTCGGGGTACCGATGTTGCGAAAATGGTTTCGCAACGAAAACACCCATTCTACTCCATTACACACAAAATAATGTTTGGGAGTGTTTTGGAGCATATCGCAAACCTTCGGCATGTAAAAAGATGCAAAACTTGTGTTTCGAGCCTGATTGCACTATTTCGTGGTACCGAAGTTGCGAAAATGGATTCGCAATGAAAACACCCATTCTACTCCATTAGACCCAAAATGATGTTTGGGAGTGTTGTGGAGCATTTCGCAAACCTTCGGCATGTAAAAGATGCAAAACTTTTGTTTTCGGGGCTGAATGCACCATTTCGGGGTACCGAAGTTGCGAAAATGGTTTCACAACCAAAACACCCATTCTACTCCATTAGACCCAAAATGATGTTTGGGAGTGTTTTGGAGCATATCACAAATCTTCGGTATGTAAAAAGATGCAAAACTTGTGTTTCAGCCTGAATGCACTATTTCGGGGTCCCGATGTTGCGAAAATGGTTTCGCAACGAAAACACCCATTCTACTCCATTACACCCAAAATGATGTTTGGGAGTGTTTTGGAGCATATCACAAATCTTCGGCATGTAAAAACATGCAAAACTTGTGTTTCGGCCTGAATGCAGTATTTCAGGGTACCGATGTTGCGAAAATGGTTTCGCAACGAAAACACCCATTCTACTCCATTACACACAAAATGATGTTTGGGAGTGTTTTGGAGCATATCGCAAACCTTTGGCTTGTAAAAGAAGCAAAACTTGTGTTTCGGGCTTGAATGCACGATTTCGGGGTACCGAAGTTGCGAAAATGGTTTCGCATCGAAAACACCCATTCTACCCCATTAAACCCAAAATGATGTTTGGGAGTGTTGTGGAGCATTTCGCAAACCTTCGGCATGTAAAAGATGCAAAACTTTTGTTTTCGGGCCTGAATGCACCATTTCGGGGTACCGAAGTTGCGAAAATGGTTTCATAACCAAAACACCCATTCTACTCCATTAGACCCAAAATGATGTTTGGGAGTGTTTTGGAGCATATCACAAATCTTCGGCATGTAAAAAGATGCAAAACTTGTGTTTCGGCCAGAATGCACTATTTCGAGGTACCGATGTTGCGAAAATAATTTGGCAACGAAAACACCCATTCTACTCCATTACACCCAAAATGATGTTTGTGAGTGTTTTGGAGCATTTCACAAACCTTCGGCATGTAAAAGATGCAAAACTTGTGTTTCGGGCCTGAATGCACTATTTCGGGGTACCGAAGTTACGAAAATGGTTTCGCAACGAAAACACCCATTCTACCCCATTAAACCTAGAATGATGTTTGGGAGTGTTTTGGAGCATATCGCAAACCTTCGGCATGTAAAAAGATGCAAAACTTGTGTTTCGGGCTTGAATGCACTATTTCGGGGTACCGATGTTGCGAAAATGGTTTCGCAACGAAAACACCCATTCTACTCCATTACACACAAAATAATGTTTGGGAGTGTTTTGGAGCATATCGCAAACCTTCGGCATGTAAAAAGATGCAAAACTTGTGTTTCGAGCCTGATTGCACTATTTCGTGGTACCGAAGTTGCGAAAATGGATTCGCAATGAAAACACCCATTCTACTCCATTAGACCCAAAATGATGTTTGGGAGTGTTGTGGAGCATTTCGCAAACCTTCGGCATGTAAAAGATGCAAAACTTTTGTTTTCGGGGCTGAATGCACCATTTCGGGGTACCGAAGTTGCGAAAATGGTTTCACAACCAAAACACCCATTCTACTCCATTAGACCCAAAATGATGTTTGGGAGTGTTTTGGAGCATATCACAAATCTTCGGTATGTAAAAAGATGCAAAACTTGTGTTTCAGCCTGAATGCACTATTTCGGGGTCCCGATGTTGCGAAAATGGTTTCGCAACGAAAACACCCATTCTACTCCATTACACCCAAAATGATGTTTGGGAGTGTTTTGGAGCATATCACAAATCTTCGGCATGTAAAAACATGCAAAACTTGTGTTTCGGCCTGAATGCAGTATTTCAGGGTACCGATGTTGCGAAAATGGTTTCGCAACGAAAACACCCATTCTACTCCATTACACACAAAATGATGTTTGGGAGTGTTTTGGAGCATATCGCAAACCTTTGGCTTGTAAAAGAAGCAAAACTTGTGTTTCGGGCTTGAATGCACGATTTCGGGGTACCGAAGTTGCGAAAATGGTTTCGCATCGAAAACACCCATTCTACCCCATTAAACCCAAAATGATGTTTGGGAGTGTTGTGGAGCATTTCGCAAACCTTCGGCATGTAAAAGATGCAAAACTTTTGTTTTCGGGCCTGAATGCACCATTTCGGGGTACCGAAGTTGCGAAAATGGTTTCATAACCAAAACACCCATTCTACTCCATTAGACCCAAAATGATGTTTGGGAGTGTTTTGGAGCATATCACAAATCTTCGGCATGTAAAAAGATGCAAAACTTGTGTTTCGGCCAGAATGCACTATTTCGAGGTACCGATGTTGCGAAAATAATTTGGCAACGAAAACACCCATTCTACTCCATTACACCCAAAATGATGTTTGTGAGTGTTTTGGAGCATTTCACAAACCTTCGGCATGTAAAAGATGCAAAACTTGTGTTTCGGGCCTGAATGCACTATTTCGGGGTACCGAAGTTACGAAAATGGTTTCGCAACGAAAACACCCATTCTACCCCATTAAACCTAGAATGATGTTTGGGAGTGTTTTGGAGCATATCGCAAACCTTCGGCATATAAAAAGATGCAAAACTTGTGTTTCGGCCCTGAATGCACTGTTTCGTGGTACCGAAGTTGCGAAAATGGATTCACAACGAAAACACCCATTCTACCCCATTAGACCCAGAATGATGTTTGGGAGTGTTTTGGAGCATATCGCAAACCTTCGGCATGTAAAAAGATGCAAAACTTGTGTTTCGAGCCTGAGTGCATTGTTTCGGGGTACCGAAGTTGCGAAAATGGTTTCGCAACGAAAACAACCATTCTACTCCATTAGACCCAAAATGATGTTTGGGAGTGTTTTGGAGCATATCACAAATCTTCAGCGTGTAAAAAGATGCAAAACTTGTGTTTCGGGCTAGAATGCACTATTTCGGGGTACCGATGTTGCGAAAATGGTTTCGCAACGAAAACACCCATTCTACTCCATTACACACAAAATAATGTTTGGGAGTGTTTTGGTGCATATCGCAAACCTTCGGCATGTAAAAAGATGCAAAACTTGTGTTTCGAGCCTGAATGCACTATTTCGTGGTACCGAAGTTGCGAAAATGTTTCGCAACAAAAACACCCATTTTACTCCATTAGACCCAAAATGATGTTTGGGAGTGTTGTGGAGCATTTCGCAAACCTTCGGCATGTAAATGATGCAAAAGTTTTGTTTTCGGGGCAGAATGCACCATTTCGGGATACCGAAGTTGCGAAAATGGTTTCATAACCAAAACACCCATTCTACTCCATTAGACCCAAAATGATGTTTGGGAGTGTTTTGGAGCATATCACAAATCTTCGGCATGTAAAAAGATGCAAAACTTGTGTTTCGAGCCTGAATGCACTATTTCGTGGTACCGAAGTTGCGAAAATGGTTTCGCAACAAAAACAACCATTCTACTCCATTAGACCCAAAATGATGTTTGGGAGTGTTTTGGAGCATATCACAAATCTTCGGCATGTAAAAAGATGCAAAACTTGTGTTTCGGCCTGAATGCACTATTTCGGGGTACCGATGTTGCGAAAATGGTTTCGCAACGAAAACACTCATTCTACTCCATTACACACAAAATGATGTTTGGGATTGTTTCGGAGCATATCGCAAACCTTTGGCTTGTAAAAGATGCAAAACTTGTGTTTCGGGCTTGAATGCACGATTTCGGGGTACCGAAGTTGCGAAAATGGTTTCGCATCGAAAACACCCATTCTACCCCATTAAACCCAAAATGATGTTTGGGAGTGTTGTGGAGCATTTCGCAAACCTTCGGCATGTAAAAGATGCAAAACTTTTGTTTTCGGGCCTGAATGCACCATTTCGGGGTACCGAAGTTGCGAAAATGGTTTCATAACCAAAACACCCATTCTACTCCATTAGACCCAAAATGATGTTTGGGAGTGTTTTGGAGCATATCACAAATCTTCGGCATGTAAAAAGATGCAAAACTTGTGTTTCGGCCAGAATGCACTATTTCGAGGTACCGATGTTGCGAAAATAATTTGGCAACGAAAACACCCATTCTACTCCATTACACCCAAAATGATGTTTGTGAGTGTTTTGGAGCATTTCACAAACCTTCGGCATGTAAAAGATGCAAAACTTGTGTTTCGGGCCTGAATGCACTATTTCGGGGTACCGAAGTTACGAAAATGGTTTCGCAACGAAAACACCCATTCTACCCCATTAAACCTAGAATGATGTTTGGGAGTGTTTTGGAGCATATCGCAAACCTTCGGCATATAAAAAGATGCAAAACTTGTGTTTCGGCCCTGAATGCTCTATTTCGTGGTACCGAAGTTGCGAAAATGGTTTCGCAACAAAAACAACCATTCTACTTCATTAGACCCAAAATGATGTTTGGGAGGGTTTTGGAGCATATCACAAATCTTCGGCATGTAAAAAGATGCAAAACTTGTGTTTCGGCCTGAATGCACTATTTCGGGGTACCGATGTTGCGAAAATGGTTTCGCAACGAAAACACCCATTCTACTCCATTACACCCAAAATGATGTTTGGGAGTGTTTTGGAGCATATCGCAAACCTTCGGCATGTAAAAAGATGCAAAACTTGTGTTTCGGCAATGAATGCTCTATTTCGTGGTACCGAAGTTGCGAAAATGGTTTCGCAACGAAAACACCCATTCTACCCCATTAGACCCAGAATGATGTTTGGGAGTGTTTTGGAGCATATCGCAAACCTTCGGCATGTAAAAAGATGCAAAACTTGTGTTTCGAGCCTGAGTGCATTCTTTCGGGGTACCGAAGTTGCGAAAATGGTTTCGCAACGAAAACAACCATTCTACTCCATTAGACCCAAAATGATGTTTGGGAGTGTTTTGGAGCATATCACAAATCTTCGGCATGTAAAAAGATGCAAAACTTGTGTTTCGGGCTTGAATGCACTATTTCGGGGTACCGATGTTGCGAAAATGGTTTCGCAACGAAAACACCCATTCTACTCCATTACACACAAAATAATGTTTGGTAGTGTTTTGGAGCATATCGCAAACCTTCGGCATGTAAAAAGATGCAAACCTTGTGTTTCGATCCTGATTGCACTATTTCGTGGTACCGAAGTTGCGAAAATGGTTTCGCAACAAAACACCCATTCTACTCCATTAGACCCAAAATGATGTTTGGGAGTGTTGTGGAGCATTTCGCAAACCTTCGGCATGTAAAAGATGCAAAACTTTTGTTTTCGGGGCTGAATGCACCATTTCGGGGTACCGAAGTTGCGAAAATGGTTTCACAACCAAAACACCCATTCTACTCCATTAGAACCAAAATGATGTTTGGGAGTGTTTTGGAGCATATCACAAATCTTCGGCATGTAAAAGGATGCAAAACTTGTGTTTCAGCCTGAATGCACTATTTCGGGGTACCGATGTTGCGAAAATGGTTTCGGAACGAAAACACCCATTCTACTCCATTACACCCAAAATGATGTTTGGGAGTGTTTTGGAGCATTTCGCAAACCTTCGGCATGTAAAAGATGCAAAACTTGTGTTTCGGGCCTGAATGCTCTATTTCGTGGTACCGAAGTTGCGAAAATAGTTTCGCAACAAAAACAACCATTCTACTTCATTAGACCCAAAATGCTGTTTGGGAGGGTTTTGGAGCATATCACAAATCTTCGGCATGTAAAAAGATGCAAAACTTGTGTATCGGCCTGAATGCACTATTTCGGGGTACCGATGTTGCGAAAATGGTTTCGCAACGAAAACACCCATTCTACTCCATTACACACAAAATGATGTTTGGGAGTGTTTTGGAGCATATCGCAAACCTTCGGCATGTAAAAAGATGCAAAACTTGTGTTTCGGGCTTGAATGCACGATTTCGGGGTACCGAAGTTGCGAAAATGGTTTCGCAACGAAAACACCCATTCTACCCCATTAGACCCAGAATGATGTTTGGGAGTGTTTTGGAGCATATCGCAAACCTTCGGCATGTAAAAAGATGCAAAACTTGTGTTTCGAGCCTGAGTGCATTCTTTCGGGGTACCGAAGTTGCGAAAATGGTTTCGCAACGAAAACAACCATTCTACTCCATTAGACCCAAAATGATGTTTGGGAGTGTTTTGGAGCATATCACAAATCTTCGGCATGTAAAAAGATGCAAAACTTGTGTTTCGGGATTGAATGCACTATTTCGGGGTACCGATGTTGCGAAAATGGTTTCGCAACGAAAACACCCATTCTACTCCATTACACACAAAATAATGTTTGGGAGTGTTTTGGAGCATATCGCAAACCTTCGGCATGTAAAAAGATGCAAAACTTGTGTTTCGAGCCTGATTGCACTATTTCGTGGTACCGAAGTTGCGAAAATGGATTCGCAATGAAAACACCCATTCTACTCCATTAGACCCAAAATGATGTTTGGGAGTGTTGTGGAGCATTTCGCAAACCTTCGGCATGTAAAAGATGCAAAACTTTTGTTTTCGGGGCTGAATGCACCATTTCGGGGTACCGAAGTTGCGAAAATGGTTTCACAACCAAAACACCCATTCTACTCCATTAGACCCAAAATGATGTTTGGGAGTGTTTTGGAGCATATCACAAATCTTCGGTATGTAAAAAGATGCAAAACTTGTGTTTCAGCCTGAATGCACTATTTCGGGGTCCCGATGTTGCGAAAATGGTTTCGCAACGAAAACACCCATTCTACTCCATTACACCCAAAATGATGTTTGGGAGTGTTTTGGAGCATATCACAAATCTTCGGCATGTAAAAACATGCAAAACTTGTGTTTCGGCCTGAATGCAGCATTTCAGGGTACCGATGTTGCGAAAATGGTTTCGCAACGAAAACATCCATTCTACTCCATTACACACAAAATGATGTTTGGGAGTGTTTTGGAGCATATCGCAAACCTTTGGCTTGTAAAAGAAGCAAAACTTGTGTTTCGGGCTTGAATGCACGATTTCGGGGTACCGAAGGTGCGAAAATGGTTTCGCATCGAAAACACCCATTCTACCCCATTAAACCCAAAATGATGTTTGGGAGTGTTGTGGAGCATTTCGCAAACCTTCGGCATGTAAAAGATGCAAAACTTTTGTTTTCGGGCCTGAATGCACCATTTCGGGGTACCGAAGTTGCGAAAATGGTTTCATAACCAAAACACCCATTCTACTCCATTAGACCCAAAATGATGTTTGGGAGTGTTTTGGAGCATATCACAAATCTTCGGCATGTAAAAAGATGCAAAACTTGTGTTTCGGCCAGAATGCACTATTTCGAGGTACCGATGTTGCAAAAATAATTTGGCAACGAAAACACCCATTCTACTCCATTACACCCAAAATGATGTTTGTGAGTGTTTTGGAGCATTTCACAAACCTTCGGCATGTAAAAGATGCAAAACTTGTGTTTCGGGCCTGAATGCACTATTTCGGGGTACCGAAGTTACGAAAATGGTTTCGCAACGAAAACACCCATTCTACCCCATTAAACCTAGAATGATGTTTGGGAGTGTTTTGGAGCATATCGCAAACCTTCGGCATATAAAAAGATGCAAAACTTGTGTTTCGGCCCTGAATGCACTGTTTCGTGGTACCGAAGTTGCGAAAATGGATTCACAACGAAAACACCCATTCTACCCCATTAGACCCAGAATGATGTTTGGGAGTGTTTTGGAGCATATCGCAAACCTTCGGCATGTAAAAAGATGCAAAACTTGTGTTTCGAGCCTGAGTGCATTGTTTCGGGGTACCGAAGTTGCGAAAATGGTTTCGCAACGAAAACAACCATTCTACTCCATTAGACCCAAAATGATGTTTGGGAGTGTTTTGGAGCATATCACAAATCTTCAGCGTGTAAAAAGATGCAAAACTTGTGTTTCGGGCTAGAATGCACTATTTCGGGGTACCGATGTTGCGAAAATGGTTTCGCAACGAAAACACCCATTCTACTCCATTACACACAAAATAATGTTTGGGAGTGTTTTGGTGCATATCGCAAACCTTCGGCATGTAAAAAGATGCAAAACTTGTGTTTCGAGCCTGAATGCACTATTTCGTGGTACCGAAGTTGCGAAAATGTTTCGCAACAAAAACACCCATTTTACTCCATTAGACCCAAAATGATGTTTGGGAGTGTTGTGGAGCATTTCGCAAACCTTCGGCATGTAAATGATGCAAAAGTTTTGTTTTCGGGGCAGAATGCACCATTTCGGGATACCGAAGTTGCGAAAATGGTTTCATAACCAAAACACCCATTCTACTCCATTAGACCCAAAATGATGTTTGGGAGTGTTTTGGAGCATATCACAAATCTTCGGCATGTAAAAAGATGCAAAACTTGTGTTTCGAGCCTGAATGCACTATTTCGTGGTACCGAAGTTGCGAAAATGGTTTCGCAACAAAAACAACCATTC
Source organism: Cenchrus fungigraminus (assembly GCA_036936925.1). Classification (NCBI taxonomy): domain Eukaryota; kingdom Viridiplantae; phylum Streptophyta; class Magnoliopsida; order Poales; family Poaceae; genus Cenchrus; species Cenchrus fungigraminus. The sequence continues at coordinate 32,615,353 of CM072775.1, forward strand.
TACTCCATTAGACCCAAAATGATGTTTGGGAGTGTTTTGGAGCATATCACAAATCTTCGGCATGTAAAAAGATGCAAAACTTGTGTTTCGGCCTGAATGCACTATTTCGGGGTACCGATGTTGCGAAAATGGTTTCGCAACGAAAACACTCATTCTACTCCATTACACACAAAAAGATGTTTGGGATTGTTTCGGAGCATATCGCAAACCTTTGGCTTGTAAAAGATGCAAAACTTGTGTTTCGGGCTTGAATGCACGATTTCGGGGTACCGAAGTTGCGAAAATGGTTTCGCATCGAAAACACCCATTCTACCCCATTAAACCCAGAATGATGTTTGGGAGTGTTTTGGAGCATATCACAAATCTTCGGCATGTAAAAAGATGCAAAACTTGTGTTTCGCGCCTGAGTGCATTCTTTCGGGGTACCGAAGTTGTAAAAATGGTTTCGCAACAAAAACAACCATTCTACTCCATTAGACCCAAAATGATGTTTGGGAGTGTTTTGGAGCACATCACAAATCTTCGGCATGTAAAAAGATGCAAAACTTGTGTTTCGGGCTTGAATGCACTATTTCGGGGTACCGATGTTGCGAAAATGGTTTCGCAACGAAAACACCCATTCTACTCCATTACACACAAAATAATGTTTGGGAGTGTTTTGGAGCATATCGCAAACCTTCGGCATGTAAAAAAATGCAAAACTTGTGTTTCGAGCCCGAATGCACTATTTTGTGGTACCGAAGTTGCGAAAATGGTTTCATAACCAAAACACCCATTCTACTCCATTAGACACAAAATGATGTTTGGGAGTGTTTTGGAGCATATCGCAAACCTTCGGCATGTAAAAAGATGCAAAACTTGTGTTTCGAGCCTGAATGCACTATTTCGTGGTACCGAAGTTGCGAAAATGGTTTCACAACAAAAACACCAATTCTACTCCATTAGACCCAAAATGATGTTCGGGAGTGTTGTGGAGCATTTCGCAAATCTTCGGCATGTAAAAGATGCAAAACTTTTGTTTTCGGGCCTGAATGCACCATTTCGGGGTACCGAAGTTGCGAAAATGGTTTCATAACCAAAACACCCATTCTACTCCATTAGACCCAAAATGATGTTTGGGAGTGTTTTGGAGCATATCACAAATCTTCAGCATGTAAAAAGATGCAAAACTTGTGTTTCGGCCAGAATGCACTATTTTGAGGTACTGATGTTGAGAAAATAGTTTCGCAACGAAAACACCCATTCTACTCCATTACACCCAAAATGATGTTTCGGAGTGTTTTGGAGCATTTCGCATACCTTCGGCATGTAAAAGATGCAAAACTTGTGTTTCGGGCCTGAATGCACTATTTCGGGGTACCGAAGTTGCGAAAATGGTTTCGCAAGGAAAACACCCATTCTACCCCATTAAACCGAGAATGACGTTAGGGAGTGTTTTGGAGCATATCGCAAACCATCGGCATGTAAAAAGATGCAAAACTTGTGTTTCGGCCCTGAATGCACTGTTTCGTGGTACCGAAGTTGCGAAAATGGATTCACAACGAAAACACCCATTCTACCGCATTAGACCCAGAATGATGTTTGGGAGTGTTTTGGAGCATATCGCAAACCTTCGGCATGTAAAAAGATGCAAAACTTGTGTTTCGAGCCTGAGTGCATTCTTTCGGGGTACCGAAGTTGCGAAAATGGTTTCGCAACGAAAACTACTATTCTACTCCATTAGACCCAAAATGATGTTTGGGAGTGTTTTGGAGCATATCACAAATCTTCGGCGTGTAAAAAGATGCAAAACTTGTGTTTCGGGCTTGAATGCACTATTTCGGGGTACCGATGTTGCGAAAATGGTTTCGCAACGAAAACACCCATTCTACTCCATTACACACAAAATAATGTTTGGGAGTGTTTTGGAGCATATCGCAAACCTTCGGCATGTAAAAAGATGCAAAACTTGTGTTTCGAGCCTGAATGCACTATTTCGTGGTACCGAAGTTGAGAAAATGGTTTCGCAACAAAAACACCCATTCTACTCCATTAGACCCAAAATGATGTTTGGGAGTGTTGTGGAGCATTTCGCAAACCTTCGGCATGTAAAAGATGCAAAAGTTTTGTTTTCGGGCCTGAATGCACCATTTCGGGGTACCGAAGTTGCGAAAATGGTTTCATAACCAAAACACCCATTCTACTCCATTAGACCCAAAATGATGTTTGGGAGTGTTTTGGAGCATATCACAAATCTTCGGCATGTAAAAAGATGCAAAACTTGTGTTTCAGCCTGAATGCACTATTTCGGGGTACCGATGTTGCGAAAATGGTTTCACAACGAAAACACCCATTGTACTCCATTACACCCAAAATGATGTTTGGGAGTGTTTTGGAGCATTTCGCAAACCTTCGGCATGTAAAAGATGCAGAACTTGTGTTTCGGGTCTGAATGCACTATTTCGTGGTACCGAAGTTGCGAAAATGGATTCGCAACGAAAAGACCCATTCTACTCCATTAGACCCAAAATGATGTTTGGGAGTGTTTTGGAGCATATCACAAATCTTCGGCATGTAAAGAGATGCAAAACTTGTGTTTCGGCCTGAATGCACTATTTCGGGGTACCGATGTTGCGAAAATGGTTTCGCAACGAAAACACCCATTCTACTCCATTACACCCAAAATGATGTTTGGGAGTGTTTTGGAGCATTTCGCAAACCTTCGGCATGTAAAAGATGCAAAACTTGTGTTTCGGGCCTGAATGCTCTATTTCGTGGTACCGAAGTTGCGAAAATAGTTTCGCAACAAAAACAACCATTCTACTTCATTAGACCCAAAATGATGTTTGGGAGGGTTTTGGAGCATATCACAAATCTTCGGCATGTAAAAAGATGCAAAACTTGTGTATCGGCCTGAATGCACTATTTCGGGGTACCGATGTTGCGAAAATGGTTTCGCAACGAAAACACCCATTCTACTCCATTACACACAAAATGATGTTTGGGAGTGTTTTGGAGCATATCGCAAACCTTCGGCATGTAAAAAGATGCAAAACTTGTGTTTCGGGCTTGAATGCACGATTTCGGGGTACCGAAGTTGCGAAAATGGTTTCGCAACGAAAACACCCATTCTACCCCATTAGACCCAGAATGATGTTTGGGAGTGTTTTGGAGCATATCGCAAACCTTCGGCATGTAAAAAGATGCAAAACTTGTGTTTCGAGCCTGAGTGCATTCTTTCGGGGTACCGAAGTTGCGAAAATGGTTTCGCAACGAAAACAACCATTCTACTCCATTAGACCCAAAATGATGTTTGGGAGTGTTTTGGAGCATATCACAAATCTTCGGCATGTAAAAAGATGCAAAACTTGTGTTTCGGGCTTGAATGCACTATTTCGGGGTACCGATGTTGCGAAAATGGTTTCGCAACGAAAACACCCATTCTACTCCATTACACACAAAATAATGTTTGGGAGTGTTTTGGAGCATATCGCAAACCTTCGGCATGTAAAAAGATGCAAAACTTGTGTTTCGAGCCTGAATGCACTATTTCGTGGTACCGAAGTTGAGAAAATGGTTTCGCAACAAAAACACCCATTCTACTCCATTAGACCCAAAATGATGTTTGGGAGTGTTGTGGAGCATTTCGCAAACCTTCGGCATGTAAAAGATGCAAAACTTTTGTTTTCGGGGCTGAATGCACCATTTCGGGGTACCGAAGTTGCGAAAATGGTTTCGCAATGAAAACACCCATTCTACTCCATTAGACCCAAAATGATGTTTGGGAGTGTTGTGGAGCATTTCGCAAACCTTCGGCATGTAAAAGATGCAAAACTTTTGTTTTCGGGGCTGAATGCACCATTTCGTGGTACCGAAGTTGCGAAAATGGTTTCGCAATGAAAACACCCATTCTACTCCATTAGACCCAAAATGATGTTTGGGAGTGTTGTGGAGCATTTCGCAAACCTTCGGCATGTAAAAGATGCAAAACTTTTGTTTTCGGGGCTGAATGCACCATTTCGGGGTACCGAAGTTGCGAAAATGGTTTCACAACCAAAACACCCATTCTACTCCATTAGACCCAAAATGATGTTTGGGAGTGTTTTGGAGCATATCACAAATCTTCGGTATGTAAAAAGATGCAAAACTTGTGTTTCAGCCTGAATGCACTATTTCGGGGTCCCGATGTTGCGAAAATGGTTTCGCAACGAAAACACCCATTCTACTCCATTACACCCAAAATGATGTTTGGGAGTGTTTTGGAGCATATCACAAATCTTCGGCATGTAAAAACATGCAAAACTTGTGTTTCGGCCTGAATGCAGTATTTCAGGGTACCGATGTTGCGAAAATGGTTTCGCAACGAAAACACCCATTCTACTCCATTACACACAAAATGATGTTTGGGAGTGTTTTGGAGCATATCGCAAACCTTTGGCTTGTAAAAGAAGCAAAACTTGTGTTTCGGGCTTGAATGCACGATTTCGGGGTACCGAAGTTGCGAAAATGGTTTCGCATCGAAAACACCCATTCTACCCCATTAAACCCAGAATGATGTTTGGGAGTGTTTTGGAGCATATCACAAATCTTCGGCATGTAAAAAGATGCAAAACTTGTGTTTCGCGCCTGAGTGCATTCTTTCGGGGTACCGAAGTTGTAAAAATGGTTTCGCAACAAAAACAACCATTCTACTCCATTAGACCCAAAATGATGTTTGGGAGTGTTTTGGAGCACATCACAAATCTTCGGCATGTAAAAAGATGCAAAACTTGTGTTTCGGGCTTGAATGCACTATTTCGGGGTACCGATGTTGCGAAAATGGTTTCGCAACGAAAACATCTATTCTACTCCATTACACACAAAATAATGTTTGGGAGTGTTTTGGAGCATATCGCAAACCTTCGGCATGTAAAAAGATGCAAAACTTGTATTTCGAGCCTGAATGCACTATTTCGTTGTACCGAAGTTGCGAAAATGGTTTCGCAACAAAAACACCCATTCTACTCCATTAGACCCAAAATGATGTTTGGGAGTGTTGTGGAGCATTTCGCAAACCTTCGGCATGTAAAAGATGCAAAACTTTTGTTTTCGGGCCTGAATGCTCTATTTCGTGGTACTGAAGTTGCGAAAATGGTTTCGCAACAAAAACAACCATTCTACTTCATTAGACCCAAAATGATGTTTGGGAGGGTTTTGGAGCATATCACAAATCTTCGGCATGTAAAAAGATGCAAAACTTGTGTATCGGCCTGAATGCACTATTTCGGGGTACCGATGTTGCGAAAATGGTTTCGCAACGAAAACACCCATTCTACTCCATTACACACAAAATGATGTTTGGGAGTGTTTTGGAGCATATCGCAAACCTTTGGCATGTAAAAAGATGCAAAACTTGTGTTTCGGGCTTGAATGCACGATTTCGGGGTACCGAAGTTGCGAAAATGGTTTCGCAACGAAAACACCCATTCTACCCCATTAGACCCAGAATGATGTTTGGGAGTGTTTTGGAGCATATCGCAAACCTTCGGCATGTAAAAAGATGCAAAACTTGTGTTTCGAGCCTGAGTGCATTCTTTCGGGGTACCGAAGTTGCGAAAATGGTTTCGCAACGAAAACAACCATTCTACTCCATTAGACCCAAAATGATGTTTGGGAGTGTTTTGGAGCATATCACAAATCTTCGGCATGTAAAAAGATGCAAAACTTGTGTTTCGGGCTTGAATGCACTATTTCGGGGTACCGATGTTGCGAAAATGGTTTCGCAACGAAAACACCCATTCTACTCCATTACACACAAAATAATGTTTGGGAGTGTTTTGGAGCATATCGCAAACCTTCGGCATGTAAAAAGATGCAAAACTTGTGTTTCGAGCCTGAATGCACTATTTCGTGGTACCGAAGTTGAGAAAATGGTTTCGCAACAAAAACACCCATTCTACTCCATTAGACCCAAAATGATGTTTGGGAGTGTTGTGGAGCATTTCGCAAACCTTCGGCATGTAAAAGATGCAAAACTTTTGTTTTCGGGGCTGAATGCACCATTTCGGGGTACCGAAGTTGCGAAAATGGTTTCGCAATGAAAACACCCATTCTACTCCATTAGACCCAAAATGATGTTTGGGAGTGTTGTGGAGCATTTCGCAAACCTTCGGCATGTAAAAGATGCAAAACTTTTGTTTTCGGGGCTGAATGCACCATTTCGTGGTACCGAAGTTGCGAAAATGGTTTCGCAATGAAAACACCCATTCTACTCCATTAGACCCAAAATGATGTTTGGGAGTGTTGTGGAGCATTTCGCAAACCTTCGGCATGTAAAAGATGCAAAACTTTTGTTTTCGGGGCTGAATGCACCATTTCGGGGTACCGAAGTTGCGAAAATGGTTTCACAACCAAAACACCCATTCTACTCCATTAGACCCAAAATGATGTTTGGGAGTGTTTTGGAGCATATCACAAATCTTCGGTATGTAAAAAGATGCAAAACTTGTGTTTCAGCCTGAATGCACTATTTCGGGGTCCCGATGTTGCGAAAATGGTTTCGCAACGAAAACACCCATTCTACTCCATTACACCCAAAATGATGTTTGGGAGTGTTTTGGAGCATATCACAAATCTTCGGCATGTAAAAACATGCAAAACTTGTGTTTCGGCCTGAATGCAGTATTTCAGGGTACCGATGTTGCGAAAATGGTTTCGCAACGAAAACACCCATTCTACTCCATTACACACAAAATGATGTTTGGGAGTGTTTTGGAGCATATCGCAAACCTTTGGCTTGTAAAAGAAGCAAAACTTGTGTTTCGGGCTTGAATGCACGATTTCGGGGTACCGAAGTTGCGAAAATGGTTTCGCATCGAAAACACCCATTCTACCCCATTAAACCCAGAATGATGTTTGGGAGTGTTTTGGAGCATATCACAAATCTTCGGCATGTAAAAAGATGCAAAACTTGTGTTTCGCGCCTGAGTGCATTCTTTCGGGGTACCGAAGTTGTAAAAATGGTTTCGCAACAAAAACAACCATTCTACTCCATTAGACCCAAAATGATGTTTGGGAGTGTTTTGGAGCACATCACAAATCTTCGGCATGTAAAAAGATGCAAAACTTGTGTTTCGGGCTTGAATGCACTATTTCGGGGTACCGATGTTGCGAAAATGGTTTCGCAACGAAAACATCTATTCTACTCCATTACACACAAAATAATGTTTGGGAGTGTTTTGGAGCATATCGCAAACCTTCGGCATGTAAAAAGATGCAAAACTTGTATTTCGAGCCTGAATGCACTATTTCGTTGTACCGAAGTTGCGAAAATGGTTTCGCAACAAAAACACCCATTCTACTCCATTAGACCCAAAATGATGTTTGGGAGTGTTGTGGAGCATTTCGCAAACCTTCGGCATGTAAAAGATGCAAAACTTTTGTTTTCGGGCCTGAATGCACCATTTCGGGGTACCGAAGTTGCGAAAATGGTTTCATAACCAAAACACCCATTCTACTCCATTAGACCCAAAATGATGTTTGGGAGTGTTTTGGAGCATATCACAAATCTTCGGCATGTAAAAAGATGCAAAACTTGTGTTTCGGCCAGAATGCACTATTTCGAGGTACCGATGTTGCGAAAATAATTTGGCAACGAAAACACCCATTCTACTCCATTACACCCAAAATGATGTTTGTGAGTGTTTTGGAGCATTTCACAAACCTTCGGCATGTAAAAGATGCAAAACTTGTGTTTCGGGCCTGAATGCACTATTTCGGGGTACCGAAGTTACGAAAATGGTTTCGCAACGAAAACACCCATTCTACCCCATTAAACCTAGAATGATGTTTGGGAGTGTTTTGGAGCATATCGCAAACCTTCGGCATATAAAAAGATGCAAAACTTGTGTTTCGGCCCTGAATGCACTGTTTCGTGGTACCGAAGTTGCGAAAATGGATTCACAACGAAAACACCCATTCTACCCCATTAGACCCAGAATGATGTTTGGGAGTGTTTTGGAGCATATCGCAAACCTTCGGCATGTAAAAAGATGCAAAACTTGTGTTTCGAGCCTGAGTGCATTGTTTCGGGGTACCGAAGTTGCGAAAATGGTTTCGCAACGAAAACAACCATTCTACTCCATTAGACCCAAAATGATGTTTGGGAGTGTTTTGGAGCATATCACAAATCTTCAGCGTGTAAAAAGATGCAAAACTTGTGTTTCGGGCTAGAATGCACTATTTCGGGGTACCGATGTTGCGAAAATGGTTTCGCAACGAAAACACCCATTCTACTCCATTACACACAAAATAATGTTTGGGAGTGTTTTGGTGCATATCGCAAACCTTCGGCATGTAAAAAGATGCAAAACTTGTGTTTCGAGCCTGAATGCACTATTTCGTGGTACCGAAGTTGCGAAAATGTTTCGCAACAAAAACACCCATTTTACTCCATTAGACCCAAAATGATGTTTGGGAGTGTTGTGGAGCATTTCGCAAACCTTCGGCATGTAAATGATGCAAAAGTTTTGTTTTCGGGGCAGAATGCACCATTTCGGGATACCGAAGTTGCGAAAATGGTTTCATAACCAAAACACCCATTCTACTCCATTAGACCCAAAATGATGTTTGGGAGTGTTTTGGAGCATATCACAAATCTTCGGCATGTAAAAAGATGCAAAACTTGTGTTTCGAGCCTGAATGCACTATTTCGTGGTACCGAAGTTGCGAAAATGGTTTCGCAACAAAAACAACCATTCTACTCCATTAGACCCAAAATGATGTTTGGGAGTGTTTTGGAGCATATCACAAATTTTCGGCATGTAAAAAGATGCAAAACTTGTGTTTCGGCCTGAATGCACTATTTCGGGGTACCGATGTTGCGAAAATGGTTTCGCAACGAAAACACTCATTCTACTCCATTACACACAAAATGATGTTTGGGATTGTTTCGGAGCATATCGCAAACCTTTGGCTTGTAAAAGATGCAAAACTTGTGTTTCGGGCTTGAATGCACGATTTCGGGGTACCGAAGTTGCGAAAATGGTTTCGCATCGAAAACACCCATTCTACCCCATTAAACCCAGAATGATGTTTGGGAGTGTTTTGGAGCATATCACAAATCTTCGGCATGTAAAAAGATGCAAAACTTGTGTTTCGCGCCTGAGTGCATTCTTTCGGGGTACCGAAGTTGTAAAAATGGTTTCGCAACAAAAACAACCATTCTACTCCATTAGACCCAAAATGATGTTTGGGAGTGTTTTGGAGCACATCACAAATCTTCGGCATGTAAAAAGATGCAAAACTTGTGTTTCGGGCTTGAATGCACTATTTCGGGGTACCGATGTTGCGAAAATGGTTTCGCAACGAAAACACCCATTCTACTCCATTACACACAAAATAATGTTTGGGAGTGTTTTGGAGCATATCGCAAACCTTCGGCATGTAAAAAAATGCAAAACTTGTGTTTCGAGCCCGAATGCACTATTTTGTGGTACCGAAGTTGCGAAAATGGTTTCATAACCAAAACACCCATTCTACTCCATTAGACCCAAAATGATGTTTGGGAGTGTTTTGGAGCATATCGCAAACCTTCGGCATGTAAAAAGATGCAAAACTTGTGTTTCGAGCCTGAATGCACTATTTCGTGGTACCGAAGTTGCGAAAATGGTTTCACAACAAAAACACCAATTCTACTCCATTAGACCCAAAATGATGTTCGGGAGTGTTGTGGAGCATTTCGCAAATCTTCGGCATGTAAAAGATGCAAAACTTTTGTTTTCGGGCCTGAATGCACCATTTCGGGGTACCGAAGTTGCGAAAATGGTTTCATAACCAAAACACCCATTCTACTCCATTAGACCCAAAATGATGTTTGGGAGTGTTTTGGAGCATATCACAAATCTTCAGCATGTAAAAAGATGCAAAACTTGTGTTTCGGCCAGAATGCACTATTTTGAGGTACTGATGTTGAGAAAATAGTTTCGCAACGAAAACACACATTCTACTCCATTACACCCAAAATGATGTTTCGGAGTGTTTTGGAGCATTTCGCATACCTTCGGCATGTAAAAGATGCAAAACTTGTGTTTCGGGCCTGAATGCACTATTTCGGGGTACCGAAGTTGCGAAAATGGTTTCGCAAGGAAAACACCCATTCTACCCAATTAAACCGAGAATGACGTTAGGGAGTGTTTTGGAGCATATCGCAAACCTTCGGCATGTAAAAAGATGCAAAACTTGTGTTTCGGCCCTGAATGCACTGTTTCGTGGTACCGAAGTTGCGAAAATGGATTCACAACGAAAACACCCATTCTACCCCATTAGACCCAGAATGATGTTTGGGAGTGTTTTGGAGCATATCGCAAACCTTCGGCATGTAAAAAGATGCAAAACTTGTGTTTCAAGCCTGAGTGCATTCTTTCGGGGTACCGAAGTTGCGAAAATGGTTTCGCAACGAAAACAACCATTCTACTCCATTAGACCCAAAATGATGTTTGGGAGTGTTTTGGAGCATATCACAAATCTTCGGCGTGTAAAAAGATGCTAAACTTGTGTTTCGGGCTTGAATGCACTATTTCGGGGTACCGATGTTGCGAAAATGGTTTCGCAACGAAAACACCCATTCTACTCCATTACACACAAAATTATGTTTGGGAGTGTTTTGGAGCATATCGCAAACCTTCGGCATGTAAAAATATGCAAAACTTGTGTTTCGAGCCTGAATGCACTATTTCGTGGTACCGAAGTTGCGAAAATGGTTTCGCAACAAAAACACCCATTCTACTCCATTAGACCCAAAATGATGTTTGGGAGTGTTGTGGAGCATTTCGCAAACCTTCGGCATGTAAAAGATGCAAAAGTTTTGTTTTCGGGGCTGAATGCACCATTTCGGGGTACTGAAGTTGCGAAAATGGTTTCATAACCAAAACACCCATTCTACTCCATTAGACCCAAAATGATGTTTGGGAGTGTTTTGGAGCATATCACAAATCTTCGGCATGTTAAAAGATGCAAAACTTGTGTTTCAGCCTGAATGCACTATTTCGGGGTACCGATGTTGCGAAAATGGTTTCGCAACGAAAACACCCATTCTACTCCATTACACCCAAAATGATGTTTGGGAGTGTTTTGGAGCATTTCGCAAACCTTCGGCATGTAAAAGATGCAAAACTTGTGTTTCGGCCTGAATGCACTATTTCGGGGTACCGATGTTGCGAAAATGGTTTCGCAACGAAAACACCCATTCTACTCCATTACACACAAAATGATGTTTGGGATTGTTTTGGAGCATATCGCAAACCTTTGGCTTGTAAAAGATGCAAAACTTGTGTTTCGGGCTTGAATGCACGATTTCGGGGTACCGAAGTTGCGAAAATGGTTTCGCATCGAAAACACCCATTCTACCCCATTAAACCCAGAATGATGTTTGGGAGTGTTTTGGAGCATATCACAAATCTTCGGCATGTAAAAAGATGCAAAACTTGTGTTTCGAGCATGAGTGCATTGTTTCAGGGTACCGAAGTTGCGAAAATGGTTTCGCAACGAAAACACCCATTCTACCCCATTAGACCCAGAATGATGTTCGGGAGTGTTTTGGAGCATATCGCAAACCTTCGGCATGTAAAAAGATGCAAAACTTGTGTTTCGAGCCTGAGTGCATTCTTTCGCGGTACCGAAGTTGCGAAAATGGTTTCGCAACGAAAACAACCATTCTACTCCATTAGACCCAAAATGATGTTTGGGAGTGTTTTGGAGCATTTCGCAAACCTTCGGCATGTAAAAGATGCAAAACTTTTGTTTTCGGGCCTGAATGCACTATTTCGTGGTACCGAAGTTGCGAAAATGGTTTCGCAACAAAAACAACCATTCTACTTCATTAGACCCAAAATGATGTTTGGGAGTGTTTTGGAGCATATCACAAATCTTCGGCATGTAAAAAGATGCAAAACTTGTGTTTCGGCCTGAATGCACTATTTCAGGGTACCGATGTTGCGAAAATGGTTTCGCAACGAAAACACCCATTCTACTCCATTACACACAAAATGATGGTTGGGAGTGTTTTGGAGCACATCACAAATCTTCGGCATGTAAAAAGATGCAAAACTTGTGTTTCGGGCTTGAATGCACTATTTCGGGGTACCGATGTTGCGAAAATGGTTTCGCAACGAAAACACCCATTCTACTCCATTACACACAAAATAATGTTTGGGAGTGTTTTGGAGCATATCGCAAACCTTCGGCATGTAAAAAAATGCAAAACTTGTGTTTCGAGCCCGAATGCACTATTTTGTGGTACCGAAGTTGCGAAAATGGTTTCATAACCAAAACACCCATTCTACTCCATTACACCCAAAATGATGTTTGGGAGTGTTTGGAGCATTTCGCAAACCTTCGGCATGTAAAAGATGCAAAACTTGTGTTTCGGGCCTGAATGCACTATTTCGGGGTACCGAAGTTGCGAAAATGGTTTCGCAACGAAAACACCCATTCTACCCTATTAAACCTAGAATGACGTTTGGGAGTGTTTTGGAGCGTATCGCAAACCTTCGGCATGTAAAAAGATGCAAAACTTGTGTTTCAGCCCTGAATGCACTGTTTCGTGGTACCGAAGTTGCGAAAATGGATTCACAACGAAAACACCCATTCTACCCCATTAGACCCAGAATGATGTTTGGGAGTGTTTTGGAGCATATCGCAAACCTTCGGCATGTAAAAAGATGCAAAACTTGTGTTTCGAGCCTGAGTGCATTCTTTCGGGGTACCGAAGTTGCGAAAATGGTTTCGCAACGAAAACAACCATTCTACTCAATTAGACCCAAAATGATGTTTGGGAGTGTTTTGGAGCATATCACAAATCTTCGGTGTGTAAAAAGATGCAAAACTTGTGTTTCGGGCTTGAATGCACTATTTCGGGGTACCGATGTTGCGAAAATGGTTTCGCAACGAAAACACCCATTCTACTCCATTACACACAAAATAATGTTTGGGAGTGTTTTGGAGCATATCGCAAACCTTCGGCATGTAAAAAGATGCAAAACTTGTGTTTCGAGCCTGAATGCACTATTTCGTGGTACTGAAGTTGCGAAAATGGTTTCGCAACAAAAACACCCATTCTACTCCGTTAGACCCAAAATGATGTTTGGGAGTGTTGTGGAGCATTTCGCAAACCTTCGGCATGTAAAAGATGCAAAAGTTTTGTTTTCGGGCCTGAATGCACCATTTCGGGGTACCGAAGTTGCGAAAATGGTTTCATAACCAAAACACCCATTCTACTCCATTAGACCCAAAATGATGTTTGGGAGTGTTTTGGAGCATATCACAAATCTTCGGCATGTAAAAAGATGCAAAACTTGTGTTTCAGCCTGAATGCACTATTTCGTGGTACTGAAGTTGCGAAAATGGTTTCGCAACAAAAACACCCATTCTACTCCATTAGACCCAAAATGATGTTTGGGAGTGTTGTGGAGCATTTCGCAAACCTTCGGCATGTAAAAGATGCAAAAGTTTTGTTTTCGGGCCTGAATGCACCATTTCGGGGTACCGAAGTTGCGAAAATGGTTTCATAACCAAAACACCCATTCTACTCCATTAGACCCAAAATGATGTTTGGGAGTGTTTTGGAGCATATCACAAATCTTCGGCATGTAAAAAGATGCAAAACTTGTGTTTCAGCCTGAATGCACTATTTCGGGGTACCGATATTGCGAAAATGGTTTCACAACGAAAACACCCATTCTACTCCATTACACCCAAAATGATGTTTGGGAGTGTTTTGGAGCATTTCGCAAACCTTCGGCATGTAAAAGATGCAAAACTTGTGTTTCGGGTCTGAATGCACTATTTCGTGGTACCGAAGTTGCGAAAATGGATTCGCAACGAAAAGACCCATTCTACTCCATTAGACCCAAAATGATGTTTGGGAGTGTTTTGGAGCATATCACAAATCTTCGGCATGTAAAAAGATGCAAAACTTGTGTTTCGAGCCTGAGTGCATTCTTTCGGGGTACCGAAGTTGCGAAAATGGTTTCGCAACAAAAACAACCATTCTACTCCATTAGACCCAAAATGATATTTGGGAGTGTTTTGGAGCATATCACAAGTCTTCGGCATGTAAAAAGATGCAAAACTTGTGTTTCGGGCTTGAATGCACTATTTCGGGGTATCGATGTTGCGAAAATGGTTTCGCAACGAAAACACCCATTCTACTCCATTACACACAAAATAATGTTTGGGAGTGTTTTGGAGCATAACGCAAACCTTCGGCATGTAAAAAGATGCAAAACTTGTGTTTCGAGCCCGAATGCACTATTTCGTGGTACCGAAGTTGCGAAAATGGTTTCGCAACAAAAACACCCATTCTACTCCATTAGACCCAAAATGATGTTTGGGACTGTTTTGGAGCATATCGCAAACCTTCGGCATGTAAAAAGATGCAAAACTTGTGTTTCGAGCCTGAGTGCATTCTTTCAGGGTACCGAAGTTGCGAAAATGGTTTCGCAACGAAAACAACCATTCTACTCCATTAGACCCAAAATGATGTTTGGGATTGTTTTGGAGCATATCACAAATCTTCGGCATGTAAAAAGATGCAAAACTTGTGTTTCAGCCTGAATGCACTATTTCGGGGTACCGATGTTGCAAAAATGGTTTCGCAACGAAAACACCCATTCTACTCCATTACACACAAAATGATGGTTGGGAGTGTTTTGGAGCACATCACAAATCTTCGGCATGTAAAAAGATGCAAAACTTGTGTTTCGGGCTTGAATGCACTATTTCGGGGTACCGATGTTGCGAAAATGGTTTCGCAACGAAAACACCCATTCTACTCCATTACACACAAAATAATGTTTGGGAGTGTTTTGGAGCATATCGCAAACCTTCGGCATGTAAAAAAATGCAAAACTTGTGTTTCGAGCCCGAATGCACTATTTTGTGGTACCGAAGTTGCGAAAATGGTTTCATAACCAAAACACCCATTCTACTCCATTACACCCAAAATGATGTTTGGGAGTGTTTGGAGCATTTCGCAAACCTTCGGCATGTAAAAGATGCAAAACTTGTGTTTCGGGCCTGAATGCACTATTTCGGGGTACCGAAGTTGCGAAAATGGTTTCGCAACGAAAACACCCATTCTACCCTATTAAACCTAGAATGACGTTTGGGAGTGTTTTGGAGCATATCGCAAACCTTTGGCTTGTAAAAGAAGCAAAACTTGTGTTTCGGGCTTGAATGCACGATTTCGGGGTACCGAAGTTGCGAAAATGGTTTCGCATCGAAAACACCCATTCTACCCCATTAAACTCAGAATGATGTTTGGGAGTGTTTTGGAGCATATCACAAATCTTCGGCATGTAAAAAGATGCAAAACTTGTGTTTCGAGCCTGAGTGCATTCTTTCGGGGTACCGAAGTTGCGAAAATGGTTTCGCAACAAAAACAACCATTCTACTCCATTAGACCCAAAATGATATTTGGGAGTGTTTTGGAGCATATCACAAATCTTCGGCGTGTAAAAAGATGCAAAACTTGTGTTTCGGGCTTGAATGCACTATTTCGGGGTACCGATGTTGCGAAAATGGTTTCGCAACGAAAACACCCATTCTACTCCATTACACACAAAATAATGTTTGGGAGTGTTTTGGAGCATATCGCAAACCTTCGGCATGTAAAAAGATGCAAAACTTGTGTTTCGAGCCTGAATGCACTATTTCGTGGTACTGAAGTTGCGAAAATGGTTTCGCAACAAAAACACCCATTCTACTCCGTTAGACCCAAAATGATGTTTGGGAGTGTTGTGGAGCATTTCGCAAACCTTCGGCATGTAAAAGATGCAAAAGTTTTGTTTTCGGGCCTGAATGCACCATTTCGGGGTACCGAAGTTGCGAAAATGGTTTCATAACCAAAACACCCATTCTACTCCATTAGACCCAAAATGATGTTTGGGAGTGTTTTGGAGCATATCACAAATCTTCGGCATGTAAAAAGATGCAAAACTTGTGTTTCAGCCTGAATGCACTATTTCGTGGTACTGAAGTTGCGAAAATGGTTTCGCAACAAAAACACCCATTCTACTCCATTAGACCCAAAATGATGTTTGGGAGTGTTGTGGAGCATTTCGCAAACCTTCGGCATGTAAAAGATGCAAAAGTTTTGTTTTCGGGCCTGAATGCACCATTTCGGGGTACCGAAGTTGCGAAAATGGTTTCATAACCAAAACACCCATTCTACTCCATTAGACCCAAAATGATGTTTGGGAGTGTTTTGGAGCATATCACAAATCTTCGGCATGTAAAAAGATGCAAAACTTGTGTTTCAGCCTGAATGCACTATTTCGGGGTACCGATATTGCGAAAATGGTTTCACAACGAAAACACCCATTCTACTCCATTACACCCAAAATGATGTTTGGGAGTGTTTTGGAGCATTTCGCAAACCTTCGGCATGTAAAAGATGCAAAACTTGTGTTTCGGGTCTGAATGCACTATTTCGTGGTACCGAAGTTGCGAAAATGGATTCGCAACGAAAAGACCCATTCTACTCCATTAGACCCAAAATGATGTTTGGGAGTGTTTTGGAGCATATCACAAATCTTCGGCATGTAAAAAGATGCAAAACTTGTGTTTCGAGCCTGAGTGCATTCTTTCGGGGTACCGAAGTTGCGAAAATGGTTTCGCAACAAAAACAACCATTCTACTCCATTAGACCCAAAATGATATTTGGGAGTGTTTTGGAGCATATCACAAGTCTTCGGCATGTAAAAAGATGCAAAACTTGTGTTTCGGGCTTGAATGCACTACTTCGGGGTATCGATGTTGCGAAAATGGTTTCGCAACGAAAACACCCATTCTACTCCATTACACACAAAATAATGTTTGGGAGTGTTTTGGAGCATAACGCAAACCTTCGGCATGTAAAATGATGCAAAACTTGTGTTTCGAGCCCGAATGCACTATTTCGTGGTACCGAAGTTGCGAAAATGGTTTCGCAACAAAAACACCCATTCTACTCCATTAGACCCAAAATGATGTTTGGGACTGTTTTGGAGCATATCGCAAACCTTCGGCATGTAAAAAGATGCAAAACTTGTGTTTCGAGCCTGAGTGCATTCTTTCAGGGTACCGAAGTTGCGAAAATGGTTTCGCAACGAAAACAACCATTCTACTCCATTAGACCCAAAATGATGTTTGGGATTGTTTTGGAGCATATCACAAATCTTCGGCATGTAAAAAGATGCAAAACTTGTGTTTCAGCCTGAATGCACTATTTCGGGGTACCGATGTTGCAAAAATGGTTTCGCAACGAAAACACCCATTCTACTCCATTACACCCAAAATGATGTTTGGGAGTGTTTTGGAGCATTTCGCAAACCTTCGGCATGTAAAAGATGCAAAACTTTTGTTTTCGGGCCTGAATGCACTATTTCGTGGTACCGAAGTTGCGAAAATGGTTTCGCAACAAAAACAACCATTCTACTTCATTAGACCCAAAATGATGTTTGGGAGTGTTTTGGAGCATATCACAAATCTTCGGCATGTAAAAAGATGCAAAACTTGTGTTTCGAGCCTGAGTGCATTCTTTCGGGGTACCGAAGTTGCGAAAATGGTTTCGCAACAAAAACAACCATTCTACTCCATTAGACCCAAAATGATATTTGGGAGTGTTTTGGAGCATATCACAAGTCTTCGGCATGTAAAAAGATGCAAAACTTGTGTTTCGGGCTTGAATGCACTATTTCGGGGTATCGATGTTGCGAAAATGGTTTCGCAACGAAAACACCCATTCTACTCCATTACACACAAAATAATGTTTGGGAGTGTTTTGGAGCATAACGCAAACCTTCGGCATGTAAAAAGATGCAAAACTTGTGTTTCGAGCCCGAATGCACTATTTCGTGGTACCGAAGTTGCGAAAATGGTTTCGCAACAAAAACACCCATTCTACTCCATTAGACCCAAAATGATGTTTGGGACTGTTTTGGAGCATATCGCAAACCTTCGGCATGTAAAAAGATGCAAAACTTGTGTTTCGAGCCTGAGTGCATTCTTTCAGGGTACCGAAGTTGCGAAAATGGTTTCGCAACGAAAACAACCATTCTACTCCATTAGACCCAAAATGATGTTTGGGATTGATTTGGAGCATATCAAAAATCTTCGGCATGTAAAAAGATGCAAAACTTGTGTTTCAGCCTGAATGCACTATTTCGGGGTACCGATGTTGCAAAAATGGTTTCGCAACGAAAACACCCATTCTACTCCATTACACCCAAAATGATGTTTGGGAGTGTTTTGGAGCATTTCGCAAACCTTCGGCATGTAAAAGATGCAAAACTTTTGTTTTCGGGCCTGAATGCACTATTCCGTGGTACCGAAGTTGCGAAAATGGTTTCGCAACAAAAACAACCATTCTACTTCATTAGACCCAAAATGATGTTTGGGAGTGTTTTGGAGCATATCACAAATCTTCGGCATGTAAAAAGATGCAAAACTTGTGTTTCGAGCCTGAGTGCATTCTTTCGGGGTACCGAAGTTGCGAAAATGGTTTCGCAACAAAAACAACCATTCTACTCCATTAGACCCAAAATGATATTTGGGAGTGTTTTGGAGCATATCACAAGTCTTCGGCATGTAAAAAGATGCAAAACTTGTGTTTCGGGCTTGAATGCACTATTTCGGGGTGTCGATGTTGCGAAAATGGTTTCGCAACGAAAACACCCATTCTACTCCATTACACACAAAAAAATGTTTGGGAGTGTTTTGGAGCATAACGCAAACCTTCGGCATGTAAAAAGATGCAAAACTTGTGTTTCGAGCCCGAATGCACTATTTCGTGGTACCGAAGTTGCGAAAATGGTTTCGCAACAAAAACACCCATTCTACTCCATTAGACCCAAAATGATGTTTGGGACTGTTTTGGAGCATATCGCAAACCTTCGGCATGTAAAAAGATGCAAAACTTGTGTTTCGAGCCTGAGTGCATTCTTTCAGGGTACCGAAGTTGCGAAAATGGTTTCGCAACGAAAACAACCATTCTACTCCATTAGACCCAAAATGATGTTTGGGATTGTTTTGGAGCATATCACAAATCTTCGGCATGTAAAAAGATGCAAAACTTGTGTTTCAGCCTGAATGCACTATTTCGGGGTACCGATGTTGCAAAAATGGTTTCGCAACGAAAACACCCATTCTACTCCATTACAACCAAAATGATGTTTGGGAGTGTTTTGGAGCATTTCGCAAACCTTCGGCATGTAAAAGATGCAAAACTTTTGTTTTCGGGCCTGAATGCACTATTTCGTGGTACCGAAGTTGCGAAAATGGTTTCGCAACAAAAACAACCATTCTACTTCATTAGACCCAAAATGATGTTTGGGAGTGTTTTGGAGCATATCACAAATCTTCGGCATGTAAAAAGATGCAAAACTTGTGTTTCGAGCCTGAGTGCATTCTTTCGGGGTACCGAAGTTGCGAAAATGGTTTCGGAACAAAAACAACCATTCTACTCCATTAGACCCAAAATGATATTTGGGAGTGTTTTGGAGCATATCACAAGTCTTCGGCATGTAAAAAGATGCAAAACTTGTGTTTCGGGCTTGAATGCACTATTTCGGGGTATCGATGTTGCGAAAATGGTTTCGCAACGAAAACACCCATTCTACTCCATTACACACAAAATAATGTTTGGGAGTGTTTTGGAGCATAACGCAAACCTTCGGCATGTAAAAAGATGCAAAACTTGTGTTTCGAGCCCGAATGCACTATTTCGTGGTACCGAAGTTGCGAAAATGGTTTCGCAACAAAAACACCCATTCTACTCCATTAGACCCAAAATGATGTTTGGGACTGTTTTGGAGCATATCGCAAACCTTCGGCATGTAAAAAGATGCAAAACTTGTGTTTCGAGCCTGAGTGCATTCTTTCAGGGTACCGAAGTTGCGAAAATGGTTTCGCAACGAAAACAACCATTCTACTCCATTAGACCCAAAATGATGTTTGGGATTGTTTTGGAGCATATCACAAATCTTCGGCATGTAAAAAGATGCAAAACTTGTGTTTCAGCCTGAATGCACTATTTCGGGGTACCGATGTTGCAAAAATGGTTTCGCAACGAAAACACCCATTCTACTCCATTACACCCAAAATGATGTTTGGGAGTGTTCTGGAGCATTTCGCAAACCTTCGGCATGTAAAAGATGCAAAACTTTTGTTTTCGGGCCTGAATGCACTATTTCGTGGTACCGAAGTTGCGAAAATGGTTTCGCAACAAAAACAACCATTCTACTTCATTAGACCCAAAATGATGTTTGGGAGTGTTTTGGAGCATATCACAAATCTTCGGCATGTAAAAAGATGCAAAACTTGTGTTTCGGCCTGAATGCACTATTTCAGGGTACCGATGTTGCGAAAATGGTTTCGCAACGAAAACACCCATTCTACTCCATTACACACAAAATGATGGTTGGGAGTGTTTTGGAGCATATCGCAAACCTTTGGCTTGTAAAAGAAGCAAAACTTGTGTTTCGGGCTTGAATGCACGATTTCGGGGTACCGAAGTTGCGAAAATGGTTTCGCATCGAAAACACCCATTCTACCCCATTAAACTCAGAATGATGTTTGGGAGTGTTTTGGAGCATATCACAAATCTTCGGCATGTAAAAAGATGCAAAACTTGTGTTTCGAGCCTGAGTGCATTCTTTCGGGGTACCGAAGTTGCGAAAATGGTTTCGCAACAAAAACAACCATTCTACTCCATTAGACCCAAAATGATATTTGGGAGTGTTTTGGAGCATATCACAAATCTTCGGCGTGTAAAAAGATGCAAAACTTGTGTTTCGGGCTTGAATGCACTATTTCGGGGTACCGATGTTGCGAAAATGGTTTCGCAACGAAAACACCCATTCTACTCCATTACACACAAAATAATGTTTGGGAGTGTTTTGGAGCATATCGCAAACCTTCGGCATGTAAAAAGATGCAAAACTTGTGTTTCGAGCCTGAATGCACTATTTCGTGGTACTGAAGTTGCGAAAATGGTTTCGCAACAAAAACACCCATTCTACTCCATTAGACCCAAAATGATGTTTGGGAGTGTTGTGGAGCATTTCGCAAACCTTCGGCATGTAAATGATGCAAAAGTTTTGTTTTCGGGGCAGAATGCACCATTTCGGGATACCGAAGTTGCGAAAATGGTTTCATAACCAAAACACCCATTCTACTCCATTAGACCCAAAATGATGTTTGGGAGTGTTTTGGAGCATATCACAAATCTTCGGCATGTAAAAAGATGCAAAACTTGTGTTTCGAGCCTGAATGCACTATTTCGTGGTACCGAAGTTGCGAAAATGGTTTCGCAACAAAAACAACCATTCTACTCCATTAGACCCAAAATGATGTTTGGGAGTGTTTTGGAGCATATCACAAATCTTCGGCATGTAAAAAGATGCAAAACTTGTGTTTCGGCCTGAATGCACTATTTCGGGGTACCGATGTTGCGAAAATGGTTTCGCAACGAAAACACTCATTCTACTCCATTACACACAAAATGATGTTTGGGATTGTTTTGGAGCATATCGCAAACCTTTGGCTTGTAAAAGATGCAAAACTTGTGTTTCGGGCTTGAATGCACGATTTCGGGGTACCGAAGTTGCGAAAATGGTTTCGCATCGAAAACACCCATTCTACCCCATTAAACCCAGAATGATGTTTGGGAGTGTTTTGGAGCATATCACAAATCTTCGGCATGTAAAAAGATGCAACACTTGTGTTTCAGCCTGAATGCACTATTTCGGGGTACCGATGTTGCGAAAATGGTTTCACAACGAAAACACCCATTCTACTCCATTACACCCAAAATGATGTTTGGGAGTGTTTTGGAGCATTTCGCAAACCTTCGGCATGTAAAAGATGCAAAACATGTGTTTCGGGTCTGAATGCACTATTTTGTGGTACCGAAGTTGCGAAAATGGATTCGCAACGAAAAGACCCATTCTACTCCATTTGACCCAAAATGATGTTTGGGAGTGTTTTGGAGCATATCACAAATCTTCGGCATGTAAAAAGATGCAAAACTTGTGTTTCGGCCTGAATGCACTATTTCGGGGTACCGATGTTGCGAAAATGGTTTCGCAACGAAAACACCCATTCTACTCCATTACACACAAAATGATGTTTGGGATTGTTTTGGAGCATATCACAAACCTTTGGCTTGTAAAAGATGCAAAACTTGTGTTTCGGGCTTGAATGCACGATTTCGGGGTACCGAAGTTGCGAAAATGGTTTCGCATCGAAAACACCCATTCTACCCCATTAAACCCAGAATGATGTTTGGGAGTGTTTTGGAGCATATCACAAATCTTCAGCATGTAAAAAGATGCAAAACTTGTGTTTCGAGCCTGAGTGCATTCTTTCGGGGTACCGAAGTTGCGAAAATGGTTTCGCAACAAAAACAACCATTCTACTCCATTAGACCCAAAATGATGTTTGGGAGTGTTTTGGAGCACATCACAAATCTTCGGCATGTAAAAAGATGCAAAACTTGTGTTTCGGGCTTGAATGCACTATTTCGGGGTACCGATGTTGCGAAAATGGTTTCGAAACGAAAACACCCATTCTACTCCATTACACACAAAATAATGTTTGGGAGTGTTTTGGAGCATATCGCAAACCTTCGGCATGTAAAAAAATGCAAAACTTGTGTTTCGAGCCCGAATGCACTATTTTGTGGTACCGAAGTTGCGAAAATGGTTTCATAACCAAAACACCCATTCTACTCCATTAGACCCAAAATGATGTTTGGGAGTGTTTTGGAGCATATCCCAAACCTTCGGCATGTAAAAAGATGCAAAACTTGTGTTTCGAGCCTGAATGCACTATTTCGTGGTACCGAAGTTGCGAAAATGGTTTCACAACAAAAACACCAATTCTACTCCATTAGACCCAAAATGATGTTCGGGAGTGTTGTGGAGCATTTCGCAAACCTTCGGCATGTAAAAGATGCAAAACTTTTGTTTTCGGGCCTGAATGCACCATTTCGGGGTACCGAAGTTGCGAAAATGGTTTCATAACCAAAACACCCATTCTACTCCATTAGACCCAAAATGATGTTTGGGAGTGTTTTGGAGCATATCACAAATCTTCAGCATGTAAAAAGATGCAAAACTTGTGTTTCGGCCAGAATGCACTATTTTGAGGTACTGATGTTGAGAAAATAGTTTCGCAACGAAAACACCCATTCTACTCCATTACACCCAAAATGATGTTTGGGAGTGTTTTGGAGCATTTCGCATACCTTCGGCATGTAAAAGATGCAAAACTTGTGTTTCGGGCTTGAATGCACTATTTCGGGGTACCGAAGTTGCGAAAATGGTTTCGCAAGGAAAACACCCATTCTACCCCATTAAACCGAGAATGACGTTTGGGAGTGTTTTGGAGCATATCGCAAACCTTCGGCATGTAAAAAGATGCAAAACTTGTGTTTCGGCCCTGAATGCACTGTTTCGTGGTACCGAAGTTGCGAAAATGGATTCACAACGAAAACACCCATTCTACCCCATTAGACCCAGAATGATGTTTGGGAGTGTTTTGGAGCATATCGCAAACCTTCGGCATGTAAAAAGATGCAAAACTTGTGTTTCGAGCCTGAGTGCATTCTTTCGGGGTACCGAAGTTGCGAAAATGGTTTCGCAACGAAAACAACCATTCTACTCCATTAGACCCAAAATGATGTTTGGGAGTGTTTTGGAGCATATCACAAATCTTCGGCGTGTAAAAAGATGCAAAACTTGTGTTTCGGGCTTGAATGCACTATTTCGGGGTACCGATGTTGCGAAAATGGTTTCGCAACGAAAACACCCATTCTGCTCCATTACACACAAAATAATGTTTGGGAGTGTTTTGGAGCATATCGCAAACCTTCGGCATGTAAAAAGATGCAAAACTTGTGTTTCGAGCCTGAATGCACTATTTCGTGGTACCGAAGTTGAGAAAATGGTTTCGCAACAAAAACACCCATTCTACTCCATTAGACCCAAAATGATGTTTGGGAGTGTTGTGGAGCATTTCGCAAACCTTCGGCATGTAAAAGATGCAAAAGTTTTGTTTTCGGGCCTGAATGCACCATTTCGGGGTACCGAAGTTGCGAAAATGGTTTCATAACCAAAACACCCTTTCTACTCCATTAGACCCAAAATGATGTTTGGGAGTGTTTTGGAGCATATCACAAATCTTCGGCATGTAAAAAGATGCAACACTTGTGTTTCAGCCTGAATGCACTATTTCGGGGTACCGATGTTGCGAAAATGGTTTCACAACGAAAACACCCATTCTACTCCATTACACCCAAAATGATGTTTGGGAGTGTTTTGGAGCATTTCGCAAACCTTCGGCATGTAAAAGATGCAAAACTTGTGTTTCGGGTCTGAATGCACTATTTTGTGGTACCGAAGTTGCGAAAATGGATTCGCAACGAAAAGACCCATTCTACTCCATTTGACCCAAAATGATGTTTGGGAGTGTTTTGGAGCATATCACAAATCTTCGGCATGTAAAAAGATGCAAAACTTGTGTTTCGGGCTTGAATGCACTATTTCGGGGTACCGATGTTGCGAAAATGGTTTCGCAACGAAAACACCCATTCTACTCCATTACACACAAAATAATGTTTGGGAGTGTTTTGGAGCATATCGCAAACCTTCGGCATGTAAAAAAATGCAAAACTTGTGTTTCGAGCCCGAATGCACTATTTTGTGGTACCGAAGTTGCGAAAATGGTTTCATAACCAAAACACCCATTCTACTCCATTAGACCCAAAATGATGTTTGGGAGTGTTTTGGAGCATATCCCAAACCTTCGGCATGTAAAAAGATGCAAAACTTGTGTTTCGAGCCTGAATGCACTATTTCGTGGTACCGAAGTTGCGAAAATGGTTTCACAACAAAAACACCAATTCTACTCCATTAGACCCAAAATGATGTTCGGGAGTGTTGTGGAGCATTTCGCAAACCTTCGGCATGTAAAAGATGCAAAACTTTTGTTTTCGGGCCTGAATGCACCATTTCGGGGTACCGAAGTTGCGAAAATGGTTTCATAACCAAAACACCCATTCTACTCCATTAGACCCAAAATGATGTTTTGGAGTGTTTTGGAGCATATCACAAATCTTCAGCATGTAAAAAGATGCAAAACTTGTGTTTCGGCCAGAATACACTATTTTGAGGTACTGATGTTGAGAAAATAGTTTCGCAACGAAAACACCCATTCTACTCCATTACACCCAAAATGATGTTTGGGAGTGTTTTGGAGCATTTCGCATACCTTCGGCATGTAAAAGATGCAAAACTTGTGTTTCGGGCTTGAATGCACTATTTCGGGGTACCGAAGTTGCGAAAATGGTTTCGCAAGGAAAACACCCATTCTACCCCATTAAACCGAGAATGACGTTTGGGAGTGTTTTGGAGCATATCGCAAACCTTCGGCATGTAAAAAGATGCAAAACTTGTGTTTCGGCCCTGAATGCACTGTTTCGTGGTACCGAAGTTGCGAAAATGGATTCACAACGAAAACACCCATTCTACCCCATTAGACCCAGAATGATGTTTGGGAGTGTTTTGGAGCATATCGCAAACCTTCGGCATGTAAAAAGATGCAAAACTTGTGTTTCGAGCCTGAGTGCATTCTTTCGGGGTACCGAAGTTGCGAAAATGGTTTCGCAACGAAAACAACCATTCTACTCCATTAGACCCAAAATGATGTTTGGGAGTGTTTTGGAGCATATCACAAATCTTCGGCGTGTAAAAAGATGCAAAACTTGTGTTTCGGGCTTGAATGCACTATTTCGGGGTACCGATGTTGCGAAAATGGTTTCGCAACGAAAACACCCATTCTACTCCATTACACACAAAATAATGTTTGGGAGTGTTTTGGAGCATATCGCAAACCTTCGGCATGTAAAAAGATGCAAAACTTGTGTTTCGAGCCTGAATGCACTATTTCGTGGTACCGAAGTTGAGAAAATGGTTTCGCAACAAAAACACCCATTCTACTCCATTAGACCCAAAATGATGTTTGGGAGTGTTTTGGAGCACATCACAAATCTTCGGCATGTAAAAAGATGCAAAACTTGTGTTTCGGGCTTGAATGTACTTTTTCGGGGTACCGATGTTGCGAAAATGGTTTCGCAACGAAAACACCCATTCTACTCCATTACACACAAAATAATGTTTGGGAGTGTTTTGGAGCATATCGCAAACCTTCGGCATGTAAAAAAATGCAAAACTTGTGTTTCGAGCCCGAATGCACTATTTTGTGGTACCGAAGTTGCGAAAATGGTTTCATAACCAAAACACCCATTCTACTCCATTAGACCCAAAATGATGTTTGGGAGTGTTTTGGAGCATATCCCAAACCTTCGGCATGTAAAAAGATGCAAAACTTGTGTTTCGAGCCTGAATGCACTATTTCGTGGTACCGAAGTTGCGAAAATGGTTTCACAACAAAAACACCAATTCTACTCCATTAGACCCAAAATGATGTTCGGGAGTGTTGTGGAGCATTTCGCAAACCTTCGGCATGTAAAAGATGCAAAACTTGTGTTTCGAGCCCGAATGCACTATTTTGTGGTACCGAAGTTGCGAAAATGGTTTCATAACCAAAACACCCATTCTACTCCATTAGACCCAAGATGATGTTTGGAAGTGTTTTGGAGCATATCACAAATCTTCGGCATGTAAAAAGATGCAAAACTTGTGTTTCGGCCTGAATGCACTATTTCGGGGTACCGATGTTGCGAAAATAGTTTCGCAACGAAAACACCCAATCTACTCCATTACACCCAAAATGATGTTTTGGAGTGTTTTGGAGCATTTCGCAAACATTCGGCATGTAAAAGATGCAAAACTTGTGTTTCGGCCCTGAATTCACTATTTCGGGGTACCGAAGTTGCGAAAATGGAAACGCAACGTAAACACCCGTTCTACGCCATTAAACCTAGAATGATGTTTGGGAGTGTTTTGGAGCATATCGCAAACCTTCGGCATGTAAAAAGATGCAAAACTTGTGTTTCGGCCCTGAATGCACTATTTCATGGTACCGAAGTTGCGAAAATGGTTTCGCAACGAAAACACCCATTCTACCCCATTAGACCCAGAATGATGTTTGGGAGTGTTTTGGAGCATATCGCAAACTTTCGGCATGTAAAAAGACGCAAAACTTGTGTTTCGAGCCTGAGTGCATTCTTTCGCGGTACCGAAGTTGCGAAAATGGTTTCGCAACGAAAACAACCATTCTACTCCATTAGACCCAAAATGATGTTTGGGAGTGTTTTGGAGCATTTCGCAAACCTTCGGCATGTAAAAGATGCAAAACTTTTGTTTTCGGGCCTGAATGCACTATTTCGTGGTACCGAAGTTGCGAAAATGGTTTCGCAACAAAAACAACCATTCTACTTCATTAGACCCAAAATGATGTTTGGGAGTGTTTTGGAGCATATCACAAATCTTCGGCATGTAAAAAGATGCAAAACTTGTGTTTCGGCCTGAATGCACTATTTCAGGGTACCGATGTTGCGAAAATGGTTTCGCAACGAAAACACCCATTCTACTCCATTACACACAAAATGATGGTTGGGAGTGTTTTGGAGCACATCACAAATCTTCGGCATGTAAAAAGATGCAAAACTTGTGTTTCGGGCTTGAATGCACTATTTCGGGGTACCGATGTTGCGAAAATGGTTTCGCAACGAAAACACCCATTCTACTCCATTACACACAAAATAATGTTTGGGAGTGTTTTGGAGCATATCGCAAACCTTCGGCATGTAAAAAAATGCAAAACTTGTGTTTCGAGCCCGAATGCACTATTTTGTGGTACCGAAGTTGCGAAAATGGATTCGCAACAAAAACACCCATTCTACTCCATTAGACCCAAAATGATGTTTGGGAGTGTTGTGGAGCATTTCGCAAACCTTCGGCATGTAAAAGATGCAAAACTTGTGTTTCGGGCTTGAATGCACTATTTCGGGGTACCGATGTTGCGAAAATGGTTTCGCAACGAAAACACCCATTCTACTCCATTACACACAAAATAATGTTTGGGAGTGTTTTGGAGCATATCGCAAACCTTCGGCATGTAAAAAAATGCAAAACTTGTGTTTCGAGCCCGAATGCACTATTTTGTGGTACCGAAGTTGCGAAAATGGTTTCATAACCAAAACACCCATTCTACTCCATTACACCGAAAATGATGTTTGGGAGTGTTTGGAGCATTTCGCAAACCTTCGGCATGTAAAAGATGCAAAACTTATGTTTCGGGCCTGAATGCACTATTTCGGGGTACCGAAGTTGCGAAAATGGTTTCACAACGAAAACACCCATTCTACCCCATTAAACCTAGAATGACGTTTGGGAGTGTTTTGGAGCATATCACAAACCTTGGGCATGTAAAAAGATGCAAAACTTGTGTTTCAGCCCTGAATGCACTGTTTCGTGGTACCGAAGTTGCGAAAATGGATTCACAACGAAAACACCCATTCTACCCCATTAGACCCAGAATGATGTTTGGGAGTGTTTTGGAGCATATCGCAAACCTTCGGCATGTAAAAAGATGCAAAACTTGTGTTTCGAGCCTGAGTGCATTCTTTCGGGGTACCGAAGTTGCGAAAATGGTTTCGCAACGAAAACAACCATTCTACTCCATTAGACCCAAAATGATGTTTGGGAGTGTTTTGGAGCATATCACAAATCTTCGGCGTGTAAAAAGATGCAAAACTTGTGTTTCGGGCTTGAATGCACTATTTCGGGGTACCGATGTTGCGAAAATGGTTTCGCAACGAAAACACCCATTCTACTCCATTACACACAAAATAATGTTTGGGAGTGTTTTGGAGCATATCGCAAACGTTCGGCATGTAAAAAGATGCAAAACTTGTGTTTCGAGCCTGAATGCACTATTTCGTGGTACCGAAGTTGCGAAAATGGATTCGCAACGAAAAGACCCATTCTACTCCATTAGACCCAAAATGATGTTTGGGAGTGTTTTGGAGCATATCACAAATCTTCGGCATGTAAAAAGATGCAAAACTTGTGTTTCGGCCTGAAAGCACTATTTCGGGGTACCGATGTTGCGAAAATGGTTTCGCAACAAAAACACCCATTCTACTCCGTTAGACCCAAAATGATGTTTGGGAGTGTTGTGGAGCATTTCGCAAACCTTCGGCATGTAAAAGATGCAAAAGTTTTGTTTTCGGGCCTGAATGCACTATTTCGTGGTATTGAAGTTGCGAAAATGGTTTCGCAACAAAAACACCCATTCTACTCCGTTAGACCCAAAATGATGTTTGGGAGTGTTGTGGAGCATTTCGCAAACCTTCGGCATGTAAAAGATGCAAAAGTTTTGTTTTCGGGCCTGAATGCACCATTTCGGGGTACCGAAGTTGCGAAAATGGTTTCATAACCAAAACACCCATTCTACTCCATTAGACCCAAAATGATGTTTGGGAGTGTTTTGGAGCATATCACAAATCTTCGGCATGTAAAAAGATGCAAAACTTGTGTTTCAGCCTGAATGCACTATTTCGGGGTACCGATGTTGCGAAAATGGTTTCACAACGAAAACACCCATTCTACTCCATTACACCCAAAATGATGTTTGGGAGTGTTTTGGAGCATTTCGCAAACCTTCGGCATGTAAAAGATGCAAAACTTGTGTTTCGGGTCTGAATGCACTATTTCGTGGTACCGAAGTTGCGAAAATGGATTCGCAACGAAAAGACCCATTCTACTCCATTAGACCCAAAATGATGTTTGGGAGTGTTTTGGAGCATATCACAAATCTTCGGCATGTAAAAAGATGCAAAACTTGTGTTTCGGCCTGAAAGCACTATTTCGGGGTACCGATGTTGCGAAAATGGTTTCGCAACGAAAACACCCATTCTACTCCATTACACACAACATGATGTTTGGGATTGTTTTGGAGCATATCGCAAACCTTTGGCTTGTAAAAGATGCAAAACTTGTGTTTCGGGCTTGAATGCACGATTTCGGGGTACCGAAGTTGCGAAAATGGTTTCGCATCGAAAACACCCATTCTACCCCATTAAACCCAGAATGATGTTTGGGAGTGTTTTGGAGCATATCACAAATCTTCGGCATGTAAAAAGATGCAAAACTTGTGTTTCGAGCCTGAGTGCATTCTTTCGGGGTACCGAAGTTGCGAAAATGGTTTCGCAACAAAAACAACCATTCTACTCCATTAGACCCAAAATGATGTTTGGGAGTGTTTTGGAGCATATCACAAATCTTCGGCGTGTAAAAAGATGCAAAACTTATGTTTCGGGCTTGAATGCACTATTTCGGGGTACCGATGTTGCGAAAATGGTTTCGCAACGAAAACACCCATTCTACTCCATTACACACAAAATAATGTTTGGGAGTGTTTTGGAGCATATCGCAAACCTTCGGCATGTAAAAAGATGCAAAACTTGTGTTTCGAGCCTGAATGCACTATTTCGTGGTACTGAAGTTGCGAAAATGGTTTCGCAACAAAAACACCCATTCTACTCCATTAGACCCAAAATGATGTTTGGGAGTGTTGTGGAGCATTTCGCAAACCTTCGGCATGTAAAAGATGCAAAAGTTTTGTTTTCGGGCCTGAATGCACCATTTCGGGGTACCGAAGTTGCGAAAATGGTTTCATAACCAAAACACCCATTCTACTCCATTAGACCCAAAATGATGTTTGGGAGTGTTTTGGAGCATATCACAAATCTTCGGCATGTAAAAAGATGCAAAACTTGTGTTTCAGCCTGAATGCACTATTTCGGGGTACCGATATTGCGAAAATGGTTTCACAACGAAAACACCCATTCTACTCCATTACACCCAAAATGATGTTTGGGAGTGTTTTGGAGCATTTCGCAAACCTTCGGCATGTAAAAGATGCAAAACTTGTGTTTCGGGTCTGAATGCACTATTTTGTGGTACCGAAGTTGCGAAAATGGATTCGCAACGAAAAGACCCATTCTACTCCATTAGACCCAAAATGATGTTTGGGAGTGTTTTGGAGCATTTCACAAATCTTCGGCATGTAAAAAGATGCAAAACTTGTGTTTCGAGCCTGAGTGCATTCTTTCGGGGTACCGAAGTTGCGAAAATGGTTTCGCAACAAAAACAACCATTCTACTCCATTAGACCCAAAATGATATTTGGGAGTG
Source organism: Cenchrus fungigraminus (assembly GCA_036936925.1). Classification (NCBI taxonomy): domain Eukaryota; kingdom Viridiplantae; phylum Streptophyta; class Magnoliopsida; order Poales; family Poaceae; genus Cenchrus; species Cenchrus fungigraminus. The sequence continues at coordinate 32,646,515 of CM072775.1, forward strand.
TTTTGGAGCATATCACAAGTCTTCGGCATGTAAAAAGATGCAAAACTTGTGTTTCGGGCTTGAATGCACTATTTCGGGGTACCGATGTTGCGAAAATGGTTTCGCAACGAAAACACCTATTCTACTCCATTAGACACAAAATAATGTTTGGGAGTGTTTTGGAGCATAACGCAAACCTTCGGCATGTAAAAAGATGCAAAACTTGTGTTTCGGGCTTGAATGCACTATTTCGGGGTACCGATGTTGCAAAAATGGTTTCGCAACGAAAACACCCATTCTACTCCATTACACACAAAATAATGTTTGGGAGTGTTTTGGAGCATAACGCAAACCTTCGGCATGTAAAAAGATGCAAAACTTGTGTTTCGAGCCCGAATGCACTATTTCGTGGTACCGAAGTTGCGAAAATGGTTTCGCAACAAAAACACCCATTCTACTCCATTAGACCCAAAATGATGTTTGGGACTGTTTTGGAGCATATCGCAAACCTTCGGCATGTAAAAAGATGCAAAACTTGTGTTTCGAGCCTGAGTGCATTCTTTCAGGGTACTGAAGTTGCGAAAATGGTTTCGCAACAAAAACACCCATTCTACTCCATTAGACCCAAAATGATGTTTGGGAGTGTTGTGGAGCATTTCGCAAACCTTCGGCATGTAAAAGATGCAAAACTTGTGTTTCGAGCCCGAATGCACTATTTCGTGGTACCGAAGTTGCGAAAATGGTTTCGCAACAAAAACACCCATTCTACTCCATTAGACCCAAAATGATGTTTGGGACTGTTTTGGAGCATATCGCAAACCTTCGGCATGTAAAAAGATGCAAAACTTGTGTTTCGAGCCTGAGTGCATTCTTTCAGGGTACCGAAGTTGCGAAAATGGTTTCGCAACGAAAACAACCATTCTACTCCATTAGACCCAAAATGATGTTTGGGATTGTTTTGGAGCATATCACAAATCTTCGGCATGTAAAAAGATGCAAAACTTGTGTTTCAGCCTGAATGCACTATTTCGGGGTACCGATGTTGCAAAAATGGTTTCGCAACGAAAACACCCATTCTACTCCATTACACCCAAAATGATGTTTGCGAGTGTTTTGGAGCATTTCGCAAACCTTCGGCATGTAAAAGATGCAAAACTTTTGTTTTCGGGCCTGAATGCACTATTTCGTGGTACCGAAGTTGCGAAAATGGTTTCGCAACAAAAACAACCATTCTACTTCATTAGACCCAAAATGATGTTTGGGAGTGTTTTGGAGCATATCACAAATCTTCGGCATGTAAAAAGATGCAAAACTTGTGTTTCGGCCTGAATGCACTATTTCAGGGTACCGATGTTGCGAAAATGGTTTCGCAACGAAAACACCCATTCTACTCCATTACACACAAAATGATGGTTGGGAGTGTTTTGGAGCATATCGCAAACCTTTGGCTTGTAAAAGAAGCAAAACTTGTGTTTCGGGCTTGAATGCACGATTTCGGGGTACCGAAGTTGCGAAAATGGTTTCGCATCGAAAACACCCATTCTACCCCATTAAACTCAGAATGATGTTTGGGAGTGTTTTGGAGCATATCACAAATCTTCGGCATGTAAAAAGATGCAAAACTTGTGTTTCGAAACTGAGTGCATTCTTTCGGGTACCGAAGTTGCGAAAATGGTTTCGCAACAAAAACAACCATTCTACTCCATTAGACCCAAAATGATATTTGGGAGTGTTTTGGAGCATATCACAAATCTTCGGCGTGTAAAAAGATGCAAAACTTGTGTTTCGGGCTTGAATGCACTATTTCGGGGTACCGATGTTGCGAAAATGGTTTCGCAACGAAAACACCCATTCTACTCCATTACACACAAAATAATGTTTGGGAGTGTTTTGGAGCATATCGCAAACCTTCGGCATGTAAAAAGATGCAAAACTTGTGTTTCGAGCCTGAATGCACTATTTCGTGGTACTGAAGTTGCAAAAATGGTTTCGCAACAAAAACACCCATTCTACTCCATTAGACCCAAAATGATGTTTGGGAGTGTTGTGGAGCATTTCGCAAACCTTCGGCATGTAAAAGATGCAAAAGTTTTGTTTTCGGGCCTGAATGCACCATTTCGGGGTACCGAAGTTGCGAAAATGGTTTCATAACCAAAACACCCATTCTACTCCATTAGACCCAAAATGATGTTTGGGAGTGTTTTGGAGCATATCACAAATCTTCGGCATGTAAAAAGATGAAAAACTTGTGTTTCAGCCTGAATGCACTATTTCGGGGTACCGATGTTGCGAAAATGGTTTCGCAACGAAAACACCCATTCTACTCCATTACACCCAAAATGATGTTTGGGAGTGTTTTGGAGCATTTCGCAAACCTTCGGCATGTAAAAGATGCAAAACTTTTGTTTTCGGGCCTGAATGCACTATTTCGTGGTACCGAAGTTGCGAAAATGGTTTCGCAACAAAAACAACTATTCTACTTCATTAGACCCAAAATGATGTTTGGGAGTGTTTTGGAGCATATCACAAATCTTCGGCATGTAAAAAGATGCAAAACTTGTGTTTCGGCCTGAATGCACTATTTCAGGGTACCGATGTTGCGAAAATGGTTTCGCAACGAAAACACCAATTCTACTCCATTACACACAAAATGATGGTTGGGAGTGTTTTGGAGCATATCGCAAACCTTTGGCTTGTAAAAGAAGCAAAACTTGTGTTTCGGGCTTGAATGCACGATTTCGGGGTACTGAAGTTGCGAAAATGGTTTCGCATCGAAAACACCCATTCTACCCCATTAAACCCAGAATGATGTTTGGGAGTGTTTTGGAGCATATCACAAATCTTCGGCATGTAAAAAGATGCAAAACTTGTGTTTCGAGCCTGAGTGCATTCTTTCGGGGTACCGAAGTTGCGAAAATGGTTTCGCAACAAAAACAACCATTCTACTCCATTAGACCCAAAATGATATTTGGGAGTGTTTTGGAGCATATCACTAATCTTCGGCGTGTAAAAAGATGCAAAACTTGTGTTTCGGGCTTGAATGCACTATATCGGGGTACCGATGTTGCGAAAATGGTTTCGCAACGAAAACACCCATTCTACTCCATTACACACAAAATAATGTTTGGGAGTGTTTTGGAGCATATCTCAAACCTTCGGCATGTAAAAAGATGCAAAACTTGTGTTTCGAGCCTGAATGCACTATTTCGTGGTACTGAAGTTGCGAAAATGGTTTCGCAACAAAAACACCCATTCTACTCCATTAGACCCAAAATGATGTTTGGGAGTGTTGTGGAGCATTTCGCAAACCTTCGGCATGTAAAAGATGCAAAAGTTTTGTTTTCGGGCCTGAATGCACCATTTCGGGGTACCGAAGTTGCGAAAATGGTTTCATAACCAAAACACCCATTCTACTCCATTAGACCCAAAATGATGTTTGGGAGTGTTTTGGAGCATATCACAAATCTTCGGCATGTAAAAAGATGCAAAACTTGTGTTTCAGCCTGAATGCACTATTTCGGGGTACCGATATTGCGAAAATGGTTTCACAACGAAAACACCCATTCTACTCCATTACACCCAAAATGATGTTTGGGAGTGTTTTGGAGCATTTCGCAAACCTTCGGCATGTAAAAGATGCAAAACTTGTGTTTCGGGTCTGAATGCACTATTTTGTGGTACCGAAGTTGCGAAAATGGATTCGCAACGAAAAGACCCATTCTACTCCATTAGACCCAAAATGATGTTTGGGAGTGTTTTGGAGCATTTCACAAATCTTCGGCATGTAAAAAGATGCAAAACTTGTGTTTCGAGCCTGAGTGCATTCTTTCGGGGTACCGAAGTTGCGAAAATGGTTTCGCAACAAAAACAACCATTCTACTCCATTAGACCCAAAATGATATTTGGGAGTGTTTTGGAGCATATCACAAGTCTTCGGCATGTAAAAAGATGCAAAACTTGTGTTTCGGGCTTGAATGCACTATTTCGGGGTACCGATGTTGCGAAAATGGTTTCGCAACGAAAACACCTATTCTACTCCATTAGACACAAAATAATGTTTGGGAGTGTTTTGGAGCATAACGCAAACCTTCGGCATGTAAAAAGATGCAAAACTTGTGTTTCGGGCTTGAATGCACTATTTCGGGGTACCGATGTTGCAAAAATGGTTTCGCAACGAAAACACCCATTCTACTCCATTACACACAAAATAATGTTTGGGAGTGTTTTGGAGCATAACGCAAACCTTCGGCATGTAAAAAGATGCAAAACTTGTGTTTCGAGCCCGAATGCACTATTTCGTGGTACCGAAGTTGCGAAAATGGTTTCGCAACAAAAACACCCATTCTACTCCATTAGACCCAAAATGATGTTTGGGACTGTTTTGGAGCATATCGCAAACCTTCGGCATGTAAAAAGATGCAAAACTTGTGTTTCGAGCCTGAGTGCATTCTTTCAGGGTACTGAAGTTGCGAAAATGGTTTCGCAACAAAAACACCCATTCTACTCCATTAGACCCAAAATGATGTTTGGGAGTGTTGTGGAGCATTTCGCAAACCTTCGGCATGTAAAAGATGCAAAACTTGTGTTTCGAGCCCGAATGCACTATTTCGTGGTACCGAAGTTGCGAAAATGGTTTCGCAACAAAAACACCCATTCTACTCCATTAGACCCAAAATGATGTTTGGGACTGTTTTGGAGCATATCGCAAACCTTCGGCATGTAAAAAGATGCAAAACTTGTGTTTCGAGCCTGAGTGCATTCTTTCAGGGTACCGAAGTTGCGAAAATGGTTTCGCAACGAAAACAACCATTCTACTCCATTAGACCCAAAATGATGTTTGGGATTGTTTTGGAGCATATCACAAATCTTCGGCATGTAAAAAGATGCAAAACTTGTGTTTCAGCCTGAATGCACTATTTCGGGGTACCGATGTTGCCAAAATGGTTTCGCAACGAAAACACCCATTCTACTCCATTACACCCAAAATGATGTTTGCGAGTGTTTTGGAGCATTTCGCAAACCTTCGGCATGTAAAAGATGCAAAACTTTTGTTTTCGGGCCTGAATGCACTATTTCGTGGTACCGAAGTTGCGAAAATGGTTTCGCAACAAAAACAACCATTCTACTTCATTAGACCCAAAATGATGTTTGGGAGTGTTTTGGAGCATATCACAAATCTTCGGCATGTAAAAAGATGCAAAACTTGTGTTTCGGCCTGAATGCACTATTTCAGGGTACCGATGTTGCGAAAATGGTTTCGCAACGAAAACACCCATTCTACTCCATTACACACAAAATGATGGTTGGGAGTGTTTTGGAGCATATCGCAAACCTTTGGCTTGTAAAAGAAGCAAAACTTGTGTTTCGGGCTTGAATGCACGATTTCGGGGTACCGAAGTTGCGAAAATGGTTTCGCATCGAAAACACCCATTCTACCCCATTAAACTCAGAATGATGTTTGGGAGTGTTTTGGAGCATATCACAAATCTTCGGCATGTAAAAAGATGCAAAACTTGTGTTTCGAAACTGAGTGCATTCTTTCGGGGTACCGAAGTTGCGAAAATGGTTTCGCAACAAAAACAACCATTCTACTCCATTAGACCCAAAATGATATTTGGGAGTGTTTTGGAGCATATCACAAATCTTCGGCGTGTAAAAAGATGCAAAACTTGTGTTTCGGGCTTGAATGCACTATTTCGGGGTACCGATGTTGCGAAAATGGTTTCGCAACGAAAACACCCATTCTACTCCATTACACACAAAATAATGTTTGGGAGTGTTTTGGAGCATATCGCAAACCTTCGGCATGTAAAAAGATGCAAAACTTGTGTTTCGAGCCTGAATGCACTATTTCGTGGTACTGAAGTTGCAAAAATGGTTTCGCAACAAAAACACCCATTCTACTCCATTAGACCCAAAATGATGTTTGGGAGTGTTGTGGAGCATTTCGCAAACCTTCGGCATGTAAAAGATGCAAAAGTTTTGTTTTCGGGCCTGAATGCACCATTTCGGGGTACCGAAGTTGCGAAAATGGTTTCATAACCAAAACACCCATTCTACTCCATTAGACCCAAAATGATGTTTGGGAGTGTTTTGGAGCATATCACAAATCTTCGGCATGTAAAAAGATGAAAAACTTGTGTTTCAGCCTGAATGCACTATTTCGGGGTACCGATGTTGCGAAAATGGTTTCGCAACGAAAACACCCATTCTACTCCATTACACCCAAAATGATGTTTGGGAGTGTTTTGGAGCATTTCGCAAACCTTCGGCATGTAAAAGATGCAAAACTTTTGTTTTCGGGCCTGAATGCACTATTTCGTGGTACCGAAGTTGCGAAAATGGTTTCGCAACAAAAACAACTATTCTACTTCATTAGACCCAAAATGATGTTTGGGAGTGTTTTGGAGCATATCACAAATCTTCGGCATGTAAAAAGATGCAAAACTTGTGTTTCGGCCTGAATGCACTATTTCAGGGTACCGATGTTGCGAAAATGGTTTCGCAACGAAAACACCAATTCTACTCCATTACACACAAAATGATGGTTGGGAGTGTTTTGGAGCATATCGCAAACCTTTGGCTTGTAAAAGAAGCAAAACTTGTGTTTCGGGCTTGAATGCACGATTTCGGGGTACTGAAGTTGCGAAAATGGTTTCGCATCGAAAACACCCATTCTACCCCATTAAACCCAGAATGATGTTTGGGAGTGTTTTGGAGCATATCACAAATCTTCGGCATGTAAAAAGATGCAAAACTTGTGTTTCGAGCCTGAGTGCATTCTTTCGGGGTACCGAAGTTGCGAAAATGGTTTCGCAACAAAAACAACCATTCTACTCCATTAGACCCAAAATCATATTTGGGAGTGTTTTGGAGCATATCACTAATCTTCGGCGTGTAAAAAGATGCAAAACTTGTGTTTCGGGCTTGAATGCACTATATCGGGGTACCGATGTTGCGAAAATGGTTTCGCAACGAAAACACCCATTCTACTCCATTACACACAAAATAATGTTTGGGAGTGTTTTGGAGCATATCTCAAACCTTCGGCATGTAAAAAGATGCAAAACTTGTGTTTCGAGCCTGAATGCACTATTTCGTGGTACTGAAGTTGCGAAAATGGTTTCGCAACAAAAACACCCATTCTACTCCATTAGACCCAAAATGATGTTTGGGAGTGTTGTGGAGCATTTCGCAAACCTTCGGCATGTAAAAGATGCAAAAGTTTTGTTTTCGGGCCTGAATGCACCATTTCGGGGTACCGAAGTTGCGAAAATGGTTTCATAACCAAAACACCCATTCTACTCCATTAGACCCAAAATGATGTTTGGGAGTGTTTTGGAGCATATCACAAATCTTCGGCATGTAAAAAGATGCAAAACTTGTGTTTCAGCCTGAATGCACTATTTCGGGGTACCGATATTGCGAAAATGGTTTCACAACGAAAACACCCATTCTACTCCATTACACCCAAAATGATGTTTGGGAGTGTTTTGGAGCATTTCGCAAACCTTCGGCATGTAAAAGATGCAAAACTTGTGTTTCGGGTCTGAATGCACTATTTCGTGGTACCGAAGTTGCGAAAATGGATTCGCAACGAAAAGACCCATTCTACTCCATTAGACCCAAAATGATGTTTGGGAGTGTTTTGGAGCATATCACAAATCTTCGGCATGTAAAAAGATGCAAAACTTGTGTTTCGAGCCTGAGTGCATTCTTTCGGGGTACCGAAGTTGCGAAAATGGTTTCGCAACAAAAACAACCATTCTACTCCATTAGACCCAAAATGATATTTGGGAGTGTTTTGGAGCATATCACAAGTCTTCGGCATGTAAAAAGATGCAAAACTTGTGTTTCGGGCTTGAATTCACTATTTCGGGGTATCGATGTTGCGAAAATGGTTTCGCAACGAAAACACCCATTCTACTCCATTACACACAAAATAATGTTTGGGAGTGTTTTGGAGCATAACACAAACCTTCGGCATGTAAAAAGATGCAAAACTTGTGTTTCGAGCCCGAATGCACTATTTCGTGGTACCGAAGTTGCGAAAATGGTTTCGCAACAAAAACACCCATTCTACTCCATTAGACCCAAAATGATGTTTGGGACTGTTTTGGAGCATATCGCAAACCTTCGGCATGTAAAAAGATGCAAAACTTGTGTTTCGAGCCTGAGTGCATTCTTTCAGGGTACCGAAGTTGCGAAAATGGTTTCGCAACGAAAACAACCATTCTACTCCATTAGACCCAAAATGATGTTTGGGATTGTTTTGGAGCATATCACAAATCTTCGGCATGTAAAAAGATGCAAAACTTGTGTTTCGGGCTTGAATGCACTATTTCGGGGTACCGATGTTGCGAAAATGGTTTCGCAACGAAAACACCTATTCTACTCCATTACACACAAAATAATGTTTGGGAGTGTTTTGGAGCATATCGCAAACCTTCGGCATGTAAAAAGATGCAAAACTTGTGTTTCGAGCCTGAATGCACTATTTCGTTGTACCGAGGATGCGAAAATGGTTTCGCAACAAAAACACCCATTCTACTCCATTGGACCCAAAATGATGTTTGGGAGTGTTGTGGAGCATTTCGCAAACCTTCGGCATGTAAAAAGATGCAAAACTTGTGTTTCGAGCCCGAATGCACTATTTCGTGGTACCGAAGTTGCGAAAATGGTTTCGCAACAAAAACACCCATTCTACTCCATTAGACCCAAAATGATGTTTGGGACTGTTTTGGAGCATATCGCAAACCTTCGGCATGTAAAAAGATGCAAAACTTGTGTTTCGAGCCTGAGTGCATTCTTTCAGGGTACCGAAGTTGCGAAAATGGTTTCGCAACGAAAACAACCATTCTACTCCATTAGACCCAAAATGATGTTTGGGATTGTTTTGGAGCATATCACAAATCTTCGGCATGTAAAAAGATGCAAAACTTGTGTTTCAGCCTGAATGCACTATTTCGGGGTACCGATGTTGCAAAAATGGTTTCGCAACGAAAACACCCATTCTACTCCATTACACCCAAATTGATGTTTGGGAGTGTTTTGGAGCATTTCGCAAACCTTCGGCATGTAAAAGATGCAAAACTTTTGTTTTTGGGCCTGAATGCACTATTTCGTGGTACCGAAGTTGCGAAAATGGTTTCGCAACAAAAACAACCATTCTACTTCATTAGACCCAAAATGATGTTTGGGAGTGTTTTGGAGCATATCACAAATCTTCGGCATGTAAAAAGATGCAAAACTTGTGTTTCGGCCTGAATGCACTATTTCAGGGTACCGATGTTGCGAAAATGGTTTCGCAACGAAAACACCCATTCTACTCCATTACACACAAAATGATGGTTGGGAGTGTTTTGGAGCATATCGCAAACCTTTGGCTTGTAAAAGAAGCAAAACTTGTGTTTCGGGCTTGAATGCACGATTTCGGGGTACCGAAGTTGCGAAAATGGTTTCGCATCGAAAACACCCATTCTACCCCATTAAACTTAGAATGATGTTTGGGAGTGTTTTGGAGCATATCACAAATCTTCGGCATGTAAAAAGATGCAAAACTTGTGTTTCGAAACTGAGTGCATTCTTTCGGGGTACCGAAGTTGCGAAAATGGTTTCGCAACAAAAACAACCATTCTACTCCATTAGACCCAAAATGATATTTGGGAGTGTTTTGGAGCATATCACAAATCTTCGGCGTGTAAAAAGATGCAAAACTTGTGTTTCGGGCTTGAATGCACTATTTCGGGGTACCGATGTTGCGAAAATGGTTTCGCAACGAAAACACCCATTCTACTCCATTACACACAAAATAATGTTTGGGAGTGTTTTGGAGCATATCGCAAACCTTCGGCATGTAAAAAGATGCAAAACTTGTGTTTCGAGCCTGAATGCACTATTTCGTGGTACTGAAGTTGCGAAAATGGTTTCGCAACAAAAACACCCATTCTACTCCATTAGACCCAAAATGATGTTTGGGAGTGTTGTGGAGCATTTCGCAAACCTTCGGCATGTAAAAGATGCAAAAGTTTTGTTTTCGGGCCTGAATGCACCATTTCGGGGTACCGAAGTTGCGAAAATGGTTTCATAACCAAAACACCCATTCTACTCCATTAGACCCAAAATGATGTTTGGGAGTGTTTTGGAGCATATCACAAATCTTCGGCATGTAAAAAGATGAAAAACTTGTGTTTCAGCCTGAATGCACTATTTCGGGGTACCGATGTTGCGAAAATGGTTTCGCAACGAAAACACCCATTCTACTCCATTACACCCAAAATGATGTTTGGGAGTGTTTTGGAGCATTTCGCAAACCTTCGGCATGTAAAAGATGCAAAACTTTTGTTTTCGGGCCTGAATGCACTATTTCGTGGTACCGAAGTTGCGAAAATGGTTTCGCAACAAAAACAACTATTCTACTTCATTAGACCCAAAATGATGTTTGGGAGTGTTTTGGAGCATATCACAAATCTTCGGCATGTAAAAAGAAGCAAAACTTGTGTTTCGGCCTGAATGCACTATTTCAGGGTACCGATGTTGCGAAAATGGTTTCGCAACGAAAACACCCATTCTACTCCATTACACACAAAATGATGGTTGGGAGTGTTTTGGAGCATATCGCAAACCTTTGGCTTGTAAAAGAAGCAAAACTTGTGTTTCGGGCTTGAATGCACGATTTCGGGGTACCGAAGTTGCGAAAATGGTTTCGCATCGAAAACACCCATTCTACCCCATTAAACCCAGAATGATGTTTGGGAGTGTTTTGGAGCATATCACAAATCTTCGGCACGTAAAAAGATGCAAAACTTGTGTTTCGAGCCTGAGTGCATTCTTTCGGGGTACCGAAGTTGCGAAAATGGTTTCGCAACAAAAACAACCATTCTACTCCATTAGACCCAAAATGATATTTGGGAGTGTTTTGGAGCATATCACTAATCTTCGGCGTGTAAAAAGATGCAAAACTTGTGTTTCGGGCTTGAATGCACTATTTCGGGGTACCGATGTTGCGAAAATGGTTTCGCAACGAAAACACCCATTCTACTCCATTACACACAAAATAATGTTTGGGAGTGTTTTGGAGCATATCGCAAACCTTCGGCATGTAAAAAGATGCAAAACTTGTGTTTCGAGCCTGAATGCACTATTTCGTGGTACTGAAGTTGCGAAAATGGTTTCGCAACAAAAACACCCATTCTACTCCATTAGACCCAAAATGATGTTTGGGAGTGTTGTGTAGCATTTCGCAAACCTTCGGCATGTAAAAGATGCAAAAGTTTTGTTTTCGGGCCTGAATGCACCATTTCGGGGTTCCGAAGTTGCGAAAATGGTTTCATAACCAAAACACCCATTCTACTCCATTAGACCCAAAATGATGTTTGGGAGTGTTTTGGAGCATATCACAAATCTTCGGCATGTAAAAAGATGCAAAACTTGTGTTTCAGCCTGAATGCACTATTTCGGGGTACCGATATTGCGAAAATGGTTTCACAACGAAAACACCCATTCTACTCCATTACACCCAAAATGATGTTTGGGACTGTTTTGGAGCATTTCGCAAACCTTCGGCATGTAAAAGATGCAAAACTTGTGTTTCGGGTCTGAATGCACTATTTCGTGGTACCGAAATTGCGAAAATGGATTCGCAACGAAAAGACCCATTCTACTCCATTAGACCCAAAATGATGTTTGGGAGTGTTTTGGAGCATATCACAAATCTTCGGCATGTAAAAAGATGCAAAACTTGTGTTTCGAGCCTGAGTGCATTCTTTCGGGGTACCGAAGTTGCGAAAATGGTTTCGCAACAAAAACAACCATTCTACTCCATTAGACCCAAAATGATATTTGGGAGTGTTTTGGAGCATATCACAAGTCTTCGGCATGTAAAAAGATGCAAAACTTGTGTTTCGGGCTTGAATGCACTATTTCGGGGTATCGATGTTGCGAAAATGGTTTCGCAACGAAAACACCCATTCTACTCCATTACACACAAAATAATGTTTGGGAGTGTTTTGGAGCATAACGCAAACCTTCGGCATGTAAAAAGATGCAAAACTTGTGTTTCGAGCCCGAATGCACTATTTCGTGGTACCGAAGTTGCGAAAATGGTTTCGCAATAAAAACACCCATTCTACTCCATTAGACCCAAAATGATGTTTGGGACTGTTTTGGAGCATATCGCAAACCTTCGGCATGTAAAAAGATGCAAAACTTGTGTTTCGAGCCTGAGTGCATTCTTTCAGGGTACCGAAGTTGCGAAAATGGTTTCGCAACGAAAACAACCATTCTACTCCATTAGACCCAAAATGATGTTTGGGATTGTTTTGGAGCATATCACAAATCTTCGGCATGTAAAAAGATGCAAAACTTGTGTTTCGGGCTTGAATGCACTATTTCGGGGTACCGATGTTGCGAAAATGGTTTCGCAACGAAAACACCTATTCTACTCCATTACACACAAAATAATGTTTGGGAGTGTTTTGGAGAATATCGCAAACCTTCGGCATGTAAAAAGATGCAAAACTTGTGTTTCGAGCCTGAATGCACTATTTCGTTGTACCGAGGTTGCGAAAATGGTTTCGCAACAAAAACACCTATTCTACTCCATTAGACCCAAAATGATGTTTGGGAGTGTTGTGGAGCATTTCGCAAACCTTCGGCATGTAAAAGATGCAAAACTTTTGTTTTCGGGCCTGAATGCACCATTTCGGGGTACCGAAGTTGCGAAAATGGTTTCATAACCAAAACACCCATTCTACTCCATTAGACCCAAAATGATGTTTGGGAGTGTTTTGGAGCATATCACAAATCTTCGGCATGTAAAAAGATGCAAAAGTTGTGTTTCGGCCAGAATGCACTATTTCGAGGTACCGATGTTGCGAAAATAGTTTGGCAACGAAAACACCCATTCTACTCCATTACACCCAAAATGATGTTTGGGAGTGTTTTGGAGCATTTCACAAACCTTCGGCATGTAAAAGATGCAAAACTTGTGTTTCGGGCCTGAATGCACTATTTCGGGGTACCGAAGTTGCGAAAATGGTTTCGCAACGAAAACACGCATTCTACCCCATTAAACCTAGAACGATGTTTGGGAGTGTTTTGGAGCATATCGCAAACCTTCGGCATGTAAAAAGATGCAAAACTTGTGTTTCGGCCCTGAATGCACTGTTTCGTGGTACCGAAGTTGCGAAAATGGATTCACAACGAAAACACCCATTCTACCCCATTAGACCCAAAATGATGTTTGGGAGTGTTTTGGAGCATATCGCAAACCTTCGGCATGTAAAAAGATGCAAAACTTGTGTTTCGAGCCTGAGTGCATTCTTTCGGGGTACCGAAGTTGCGAAAATGGTTTCGCAACAAAAACAACCATTCTACTCCGTTAGACCCAAAATGATGTTTGGGAGTGTTTTGGAGCACATCACAAATCTTCGGCATGTAAAAAGATGCAAAACTTGTGTTTCGGGCTTGAATGCACTATTTCGGGGTACCGATGTTGCGAAAATGATTTCGCAACGAAAACACCCATTCTACTCCATTACACACAAAATAATATTTGGGAGTGTTTTGGAGCGTATCGCAAACCTTCGGCATGTAAAAAAATGCAAAACTTGTGTTTCGAGCCCGAATGCACTATTTTGTGGTACCGAAGTTGCGAAAATGGTTTCATAACCAAAACACCCATTCTACTCCATTAGACCCAAAATGATGTTTGGAAGTGTTTTGGAGCATATCACAAATCTTCGGCATGTAAAAAGATGCAAAACTTGTGTTTCGGCCTAAATGCACTATTTCGGGGTACCGATGTTGCGAAAATAGTTTCGCAACGAAAACACCCATTCTACTCCATTACACCCAAAATGATGTTTTGGAGTGTTTTGGAGCATTTCGCAAACATTCGGCATGTAAAAGATGCAAAACTTGTGTTTCGGGCCTGAATTCACTATTTCGGGGTACCGAAGTTGCGAAAATGGTTTCGCAACGTAAACACTCGTTCTACGCCATTAAACCTAGAATGATGTTTGGGAGTGTTTTGGAGCATATCGCAAACCTTCGGCATGTAAAAAGATGCAAAACTTGTGTTTCGGCCCTGAATGCACGATTTCGTGGTACCGAAGTTGCGAAAATGGTTTCGCAACGAAAACACCCATTCTACCCCATTAGACCCAGAATGATGTTTGGGAGTGTTTTGGAGCATATCACAAATCTTCGGCATGTAAAAAGATGCAAAACTTGTGTTTCGAGCCTGAGTGCATTCTTTCGGGGTACCGAAGTTGCGAAAATGGTTTCGCAACAAAAACAACCATTCTACTCCATTAGACCCAAAATGATATTTGGGAGTGTTTTGGAGCATATCACAAATCTTCGGCGTGTAAAAAGATGCAAAACTTGTGTTTCGGGCTTGAATGCACTATTTCGGGGTACCGATGTTGCGAAAATGGTTTCGCAACGAAAACACCCATTCTACTCCATTACACACAAAATAATGTTTGGGAGTGTTTTGGAGCATATCGCAAACCTTCGGCATGTAAAAAGATGCAAAACTTGGGTTTCGAGCCTGAATGCCCTATTTCGTGGTACTGAAGTTGCGAAAATGGTTTCGCAACAAAAACACCCATTCTACTCCATTAGGCCCAAAATGATGTTTGGGAGTGTTGTGGAGCATTTCGCAAACCTTCGGCATGTAAAAGATGCAAAAGTTTTGTTTTCGGGCCTGAATGCACCATTTCGGGGTACCGAAGTTGCGAAAATGGTTTCATAACCAAAACACCCATTCTACTCCATTAGACCCAAAATGATGTTTGGGAGTGTTTTGGAGCATATCACAAATCTTCGGCATGTAAAAAGATGCAAAACCTGTGTTTCGAGCCTGAGTGCATTCTTTCGGGGTACCGAAGTTGCGAAAATGGTTTCGCAACAAAAACAACCATTCTACTCCATTAGACCCAAAATGATGTTTGGGAGTGTTTTGGAGCATATCACAAATCTTCGGCATGTAAAAAGATGCAAAACTTGTGTTTCGGCCTGAATGCACTATTTCGAGGTACCGATGTTGCGAAAATAGTTTTGCAACGAAAACACCCATTCTACTCCATTACACCCAAAATGATGTTTGGGAGTGTTTTGGAGCATTTCGCAAACCTTCGGCATGTAAAAGATGCAAAACTTTTGTTTTCGGGCCTGAATGCACCATTTCGGGGTACCGAAGTTGCGAAAATGGTTTCATAACCAAAACACCCATTCTACTCCATTAGACCCAAAATGATGTTTGGGAGTGTTTTGGAGCATATCACAAATCTTCGGCATGTAAAAAGATGCAAAACTTGTGTTTCCAGCCTGAATGCACTATTTCGGGGTACCGAAGTTGCGAAAATGGTTTCACAACGAAAACACCCATTCTACCCCATTAGACCCAGAATAATGTTTGGGATGTTTTGGAGCATATCGCAAACCTCGGCATGTAAAAAGATGCAAAACTTGTGTTTCGGCCCTAAATGCACTATTTTGTGGTACCGAAGTTGCGACAATGGTTTCGCAATGAAAACACCCATTCTACCCCGTTAGACCCAGAATGATGTTTGGGACTGTTTTGGAGCATATCGCAAACCTTCGGCATGTAAAAAGATGCAAAACTTGTGTTTCGAGCCTGAGTGCATTCTTTCAGGGTACCGAAGTTGCGAAAATGGTTTCGCAACGAAAACAACCATTCTACTCCATTAGACCCAAAATGATGTTTGGGATTGTTTTGGAGCATATCACAAATCTTCGGCTTGTAAAAAGATGCAAAACTTGTGTTTCGGGCTTGAATGCACTATTTCGGGGTACCGATGTTGCGAAAATGGTTTCGCAACGAAAACACCTATTCTACTCCATTACACACAAAATAATGTTTGGGAGTGTTTTGGAGCATATCGCAAACCTTCGGCATGTAAAAAGATGCAAAACTTGTGTTTCGAGCCTGAATGCACTATTTCGTTGTACCGAAGTTGCGAAAATGGTTTCGCAACAAAAACACCCATTCTACTCCATTAGACCCAAAATGATGTTTGGGAGTGTTGTGGAGCATTTCGCAAACCTTCGGCATGTAAAAGATGCAAAACTTTTGTTTTCGGGCCTGAATGCACCATTTCGGGGTACCGAAGTTGCGAAAATGGTTTCATAACCAAAACACCCATTCTACTCCATTAGACCCAAAATGATGTTTGGGAGTGTTTTGGAGCATATCACAAATCTTCGGCATGTAAAAAGATGCAAAACTTGTGTTTCCAGCCTGAATGCACTATTTCGGGGTACCGAAGTTGCGAAATTGGTTTCACAACGAAAACACCCATTCTACCCCATTAGACCTAGAATAATGTTTGGGATGTTTTGGAGCATATCGCAAACCTCGGCATGTAAAAAGATGCAAAACTTGTGTTTCGGCCCTAAATGCACTATTTTGTGGTACCGAAGTTGCGACAATGGTTTCGCAATGAAAACACCCATTCTACCCCATTAGACCCAGAATGATGTCTGGGACTGTTTTGGAGCATATCGCAAACCTTCGGCATGTAAAAAGATGCAAAACTTGTGTTTCGAGCCTGAGTGCATTCTTTCAGGGTACCGAAGTTGCGAAAATGGTTTCGCAACGAAAACAACCATTCTACTCCATTAGACCCAAAATGATGTTTGGGATTGTTTTGGAGCATATCACAAATCTTCGGCTTGTAAAAAGATGCAAAACTTGTGTTTCGGGCTTGAATGCACTATTTCGGGGTACCGATGTTGCGAAAATGGTTTCGCAACGAAAACACCTATTCTACTCCATTACACACAAAATAATGTTTGGGAGTGTTTTGGAGCATATCGCAAACCTTCGGCATGTAAAAAGATGCAAAACTTGTGTTTCGAGCCTGAATGCACTATTTCGTTGTACCGAAGTTGCGAAAATGGTTTCGCAACAAAAACACCCATTCTACTCCATTAGACCCAAAATGATGTTTGGGAGTGTTGTGGAGCATTTCGCAAACCTTCGGCATGTAAAAGATGCAAAACTTTTGTTTTCGGGCCTGAATGCACCATTTCGGGGTACCGAAGTTGCGAAAATGGTTTCATAACCAAAACACCCATTCTACTCCATTAGACCCAAAATGATGTTTGGGAGTGTTTTGGAGCATATCACAAATCTTCGGCATGTAAAAAGATGCAAAAGTTGTGTTTCGGCCAGAATGCACTATTTCGAGGTACCGATGTTGCGAAAATAGTTTGGCAACGAAAACACCCATTCTACTCCATTACACCCAAAATGATGTTTGGGAGTATTTTGGAGCATTTCACAAACCTTCGGCATGTAAAAGATGCAAAACTTGTGTTTCGGGCCTGAATGCACTATTTCGGGGTACCGAAGTTGCGAAAATGGTTTCGCAACGAAAACACCCATTCTACCCCATTAAACCTAGAATGACGTTTGGGAGTGTTTTGGAGCATATCGCAAACCTTCGGCATGTAAAAAGGTGCAAAACTTGTGTTTCGGCCCTGAATGCACTATTTCGGGGTACCGAAGTTGCGAAAATGGATTCACAACGAAAACACCCATTCTACCCCATTAGACCCAAAATGATGTTTGGGAGTGTTTTGGAGCATATCGCAAACCTTCGGCATGTAAAAAGATGCAAAACTTGTGTTTCGAGCCTGAGTGCATTCTTTCGGGGTACCGAAGTTGCGAAAATGGTTTCGCAACGAAAACAACCATTCTACTCCATTAGACCAAAAATGATGTTTGGGTGTGTTTTGGAGCATATCACAAATCTTCAGCGTGTAAAAAGATGCAAAACTTGTGTTTCGGGCTTGAATGCACTATTTCGGGGTACCGATGTTGAGAAAATGGTTTCGCAACGAAAACACCCATTCTACTCCATTACACACAAAATAATGTTTGGGACTGTTTTGGAGCATATCGCAAACCTTCGGCATGTAAAAAGATGCAAAACTTGTGTTTCGAGCCTGAATGCACTATTTCGTGGTACCGAAGTTGCGAAAATGGTTTCACAACAAAAACACCCATTTTACTCCATTAGACCCAAAATGATGTTTGGGAGTGTTGTGGAGCATTTCGCAAACCTTCGGCATGTAAATGATGCAAAAGTTTTGTTTTCGGGGCTGAATGCACCATTTCGGGGTACCGAAGTTGCGAAAATGGTTTCATAACCAAAACACCCATTCTACTCCATTAGACCAAAAATGATGTTTTGGAGTGTTTTGGAGCATATCACAAATCTTCGGCATGTAAAAAGATGCAAAACTTGTGTTTCAGCCTGAACGCACTATTTCGGGGTACCGATGTTGTGAAAATGGTTTCGTAACGAAAACACCCATTCTCCTCCATTACAACCAAAATGATGTTTGGGAGTGTTTTGGAGCATTTAGCAAACCTTCGGCATGCAAAAGATTTAAAACTTTTGTTTCGGGTCTGAATGCACTGTTTCGTGGTACCGAAGTTGCAAAAATGGTTTCGCTACAAAAACAACCATTCTACTCCATTAGACCCAAAATGATGTTTGGGAGTGTTTTGGAGCATATCACAAATCTTCGGCATGTAAAAAGATGCAAAACTTGTGTTTCGGCCTGAATGCACTATTTCGGGGTACCGATGTTGCGAAAATGGTTTCGCAACGAAAACACCCATTCTACTCCATTACACACAAAATGATGTTTGGGATTGTTTTGGAGCATATCGCAAACCTTTGGCTTGTAAAAGATGCAAAACTTGTGTTTCGGGCTTGAATGCACGATTTCGGGGTACCGAAGTTGCGAAAATGGTTTCGCATCGAAAACACCCATTCTACCCCATTAAACCCAGAATGATGTTTGGGAGTGTTTTGGAGCATATCACAAATCTTCGGCATGTAAAAAGATGCAAAACTTGTGTTTCGCGCCTGAGTGCATTCTTTCGGGGTACCGAAGTTGCAAAAATGGTTTCGCAACAAAAACAACCATTCTACTCCATTAGAATCAAAATGATGTTTGGTAGTGTTTTGGAGCACATCACAAATCTTCGGCATGTAAAAAGATGCAAAACTTGTGTTTCGGGCTTGAATGCACTATTTCGGGGAACCGATGTTGCGAAAATGGTTTCGCAACGAAAACACCCATTCTACTCCATTACACACAAAATAATGTTTGGGAGTGTTTTGGAGCATATCGCAAACCTTCGGCATGTAAAAAAATGCAAAACTTGTGTTTCGAGCCCGAATGCACTATTTTGTGGTACCGAAGTTGCAAAAATGGTTTCTTAACCAAAACACCCATTCTACTCCATTAGACCCAAAATGATGTTTGGGAGTGTTTTGGAGCATATCGCAAACCTTCGGCATGTAAAAAGATGCAAAACTTGTGTTTCAAGCCTGAATGCACTATTTCGTGGTACCGAAGTTGCGAAAATGGTTTCGCAACAAAAACACCCATTCTACGCCATTAGACCCAAAATGATGTTTGGGAGTGTTGTGGAGCATTTCGCAAACCTTCGGCATGTAAAAGATGCAAAACTATTGTTTTCGGGCCTGAATGCACCATTTCGGGGTACCGAAGTTGCGAAAATGGTTTCATAACCAAAACACCCATTCTACTCCATTAGACCCAAAATGATGTTTGGGAGTGTTTTGGAGCATATCACAAATCTTCGGCATGTAAAAAGATGCAAAACTTGTGTTTCGGCCAGAATGCACTATTTTGAGGTACCGATGTTGCGAAAATAGTTTCGCAACGAAAACACCCATTCTACTCCATTACACCCAAAATGATGTTTGGGAGTGTTTTGGAGCATTTCGCAAACCTTCGGCATGTAAAAGATGCAAAACTTGTGTTTCGGGCCTGAATGCACTATTTCGGGGTACCGAAGTTGCGAAAATGGTTTCGCAACGAAAACACCCATTCTACCCCATTAAACCTAGAATGACGTTTGGGAGTGTTTTGGAGCATATCGCAAACCTTCGGCATGTAAAAAGATGCAAAACTTGTGTTTCGGCCCTGAATGCACTGTTTCGTGGTACCGAAGTTGCGAAAATGGATTCACAACGAAAACACCCATTCTACCCCATTAGACCCAGAATGATGTTTGGGAGTGTTTTGGAGCATATCGCAAACCTTCGGCATGTAAAAAGATGCAAAACTTGTGTTTCGAGCCTGAGTGCATTCTTTCGGGGTACCGAAGTTGCGAAAATGGTTTCGCAACGAAAACAACCATTCTACTCCATTAGACCCAAAATGATGTTTGGGAGTGTTTTGGAGCATATCACAAATCTTCGGCGTGTAAAAAGATGCTAAACTTGTGTTTCGGGCTTGAATGCACTATTTCGGGGTACCGATGTTGCGAAAATGGTTTCGCAACGAAAACACCCATTCTACTCCATTACACACAAAATTATGTTTGGGAGTGTTTTGGAGCATATCGCAAACCTTCGGCATGTAAAAATATGCAAAACTTGTGTTTCGAGCCTGAATGCACTATTTCGTGGTACCGAAGTTGCGAAAATGGTTTCGCAACAAAAACACCCATTCTACTCCATTAGACCCAAAATGATGTTTGGGAGTGTTGTGGAGCATTTCGCAAACCTTCGGCATGTAAAAGATGCAAAAGTTTTGTTTTCGGGGCTGAATGCACCATCTCGGGGTACTGAAGTTGCGAAAATGGTTTCATAACCAAAACACCCATTCTACTCCATTAGACCCAAAATGATGTTTGGGAGTGTTTTGGAGCATATCACAAATCTTCGGCATGTTAAAAGATGCAAAACTTGTGTTTCAGCCTGAATGCACTATTTCGGGGTACCGATGTTGCGAAAATGGTTTCGCAACGAAAACACCCATTCTACTCCATTACACCCAAAATGATGTTTGGGAGTGTTTTGGAGCATTTCGCAAACCTTCGGCATGTAAAAGATGCAAAACTTGTGTTTCGGCCTGAATGCACTATTTCGGGGTACCGATGTTGCGAAAATGGTTTCGCAACGAAAACACCCATTCTACTCCATTACACACAAAATGATGTTTGGGATTGTTTTGGAGCATATCGCAAACCTTTGGCTTGTAAAAGATGCAAAACTTTTGTTTCGGGCTTGAATGCACGATTTCGGGGTACCGAAGTTGCGAAAATGGTTTCGCATCGAAAACACCCATTCTACCCCATTAAACCCAGAATGATGTTTGGGAGTGTTTTGGAGCATATCACAAATCTTCAGCATGTAAAAAGATGCAAAACTTGTGTTTCGAGCCTGAGTGCATTCTTTCGGGGTACCGAAGTTGCGAAAATGGTTTCGCAACAAAAACAACCATTCTACTCCATTAGACCCAAAATGATGTTTGGGAGCGTTTTGGAGCACATCACAAATCTTCGGCATGTAAAAAGATGCAAAACTTGTGTTTCGGGCTTGAATGCACTATTTCGGGGTATCGATGTTGCGAAAATGGTTTCGCAACGAAAACACCCATTCTACTCCATTACACACAAAAAAATGTTTGGGAGTGTTTTGGAGCATATCGCAAACCTTCGGCATGTAAAAAAATGCAAAACTTGTGTTTCGAGCCCGAATGCACTAATTTGTGGTACCGAAGTTGCAAAAATGGTTTCATAACCAAAACACCCATTCTACTCCATTAGACCCAAAATGATGTTTGGGAGTGTTTTGGAGCATATCACAAATCTTCGGCATGTAAAAAGATGCAAAACTTGTGTTTCGGCCTGAATGCACTATTTCGGGGTATCAATGTTGCGAAAATAGTTTCGCAACGAAAACACCCATTCTACTCCATTACACCCAAAATGATGTTTTGGAGTGTTTTGGAGCATTTCGCAAACATTCGGCATGTAAAAGATGCAAAACTTGTGTTTCGGGCCTGAATTCACTATTTCGGGGTACCGAAGTTGCGAAAATGGTTTCGCAACGTAAACACCCATTCTACGCCATTTAACCTAGAATGATGTTTGGGAGTGTTTTGGAGCATATCGCAAACCTTCGGCATGTAAAAAGATGCAAAACTTATGTTTCGAGCCTGAGTGCATTCTTTCGCGGTACCGAAGTTGCGAAAATGGTTTCGCAACGAAAACAACCATTCTACTCCATTAGACCCAAAATGATGTTTGGGAGTGTTTTGGAGCATATCACAAATCTTCGGCATGTAAAAAGATGCAAAACTTGTGTTTCGGGCTTGAATGCACTATTTCGGGGTATCGATCTTGCGAAAATGGTTTCGCAACGAAAACACCCATTCTACTCCATTACACACAAAATAATGTTTGGGAGTGTTTTGGAGCATATCGCAAACCTTCGGCATGTAAAAAGATGCAAAACTTGTGTTTCGAGCGGGCTACCGAAGTTGCGAAAATGGTTTCGCAACGAAAACAACCATTCTACCTCATTAGACCCAGAATGATGTTAGGGAGTGTTTTGGAGCATATCGCAAACCTTCGGCATTTAAAAAGATGCAAAACTTGTGTTTCGGCCCTGAATGCACTATTTCGGGGTACCGAAGTTGCGAAAATGGTTTCGCAACGAAAAGAACCATTCTACCCCATTAAACCCAAAATAATGCTTGGGAGTGTTTTGGAGCATTTCGCAAATCTTCGGCATGTAAAACATGCAAAACTTGTGTTTCGGGCCTGAATGCACTATTTCGGGGTACCGAAGTTGCGAAAATTGTTTCGCAACGAAAACAACCATTCTACTCCATTAGACCCGAAATGATGTTTGGGAGTGTTTTGGAGCATTTCGCAAATCTTCGGCATGTAAAACAAGCAAAACTTGTGTTTCGGGCCTAAATGCACTATTTCGGGGTACCGAAGTTGCGAAAATTGTTTCGCAACGAAAACAACCATTCCACTCCATTAGACCCAAAATGATGTTTGGGAGTGTTTTGGAGCATTTCGCAAACCATCGGCATGTAAAAGATGCAAAACTTGTGTTTCGGGCCTGAATGCACTATTTTGGGGTACCGAAGTTGCGAATATGGTTTCGCAACGAAAAGAACCATTCTACTCCATTAGACCCAAAATGATGTTTGGGAGTGTTTTGGAGCATTTCGCAAATCTTCGGCATGTAAAAGATGCAAAACTTGTGTTTTGGGCCTGAATGCACTATTTCAGGGTACCGAAGTTGCGAAAATGGTTTCGCAACAAAAACAACCATTCTACTCCATTAGACCCAAAATGATGTTTGGGAGTGTTTTGGAGCATATCACAAATCTTCAGCATGTAAAAAGATGCAAAACTTGTGTTTCGGCCTGAATGCACTATTTCGGGGTACCGATCTTGCGAAAATGGTTTCGCAACGAAAACAACCATTCTACTCCATTACACCCAAAATGATGTTTGGGAGTGTTTTGGAGCATTTCGTAAACCTTCGGCATGTAAAAGATGCAAAACTTGTGTTTCGGGCCTGAATGCACTATTTCGGGGTACCGAAGTTGCGAAAATGGTTTCGCAACAAAAATAACCATTCTACTCCATTAGACCCAAAATGATGTTTGGGAGTGTTTTCGAACATATCACAAATCTTCAGCATGTAAAAAGATGCAAAACTTGTGTTTCGGGCCTGAATGCACTATTTCGGGGTACCGAAGTTGCGAAAATTGTTTCGCAACGAAAACAACCATTCTACTCCATTAGACCCAAAATGATGTTTGAGGGTGTTTTGGAGCATTTTGCAAATCTTCGGCATGTAAAACATGCAAAACTTGTGTTTCGGGCCTGAATGCACTATTTCGGGGTACCGAAGTTGCGAAAATTGTTTCGCAAAGAAAACAACCACTCTACTCCATTAGACCCAAAATAATGTTTGGGAGTGTTTTGGAGCATTTCGCAAACCATCGGCATGTAAAAGATGCAAAACTTGTGTTTCGGGCCTGAATGCACTATTTCGGGGTACCGAAGTTGCGAAAATGGTTTCGCAACGAAAAGAACCATTCTACTCCATTAGACCCAAAATGATGTTTGGGAGTGTTTTGGAGCATTTCGCAAATCTTCGGCATGTAAAACATGCAAAACTTGTGTTTCGGGCCTGAATGCACTATTTCGGGGTACCGAAGTTGCGAAAATGGTTTCGCATCAAAAACAACCATTCTACTCCATTAGACCCAAAATGATGTTTGGGAGTGTTTTGGAACATATCACAAATCTTCAGCATGTAAAAAGATGCAAAATTTGTGTTTCGGGCCTGAATGCACTATTTCGGGCTACCGAAGTTGCGAAAATGGTTTCGCAACGAAAACCACCATTCTACCCCATTAGACCCAGAATGATGTTTGGGAGTGTTTTGGAGCATATCGCAAACCTTCGGCACGTAAAAAGATGCAAAACTTGTGTTTCGGCCCTGAATGCACTATTTCGGGGTACCGGAGTTGCGAAAATGGTTTCGCAATGAAAAGAACCATTCTACCCCATTAAACCCAAAATGATGCTTGGGAGTGTTTTGGAGCATTTCGCAAATCTTCGGCATGTAAAACATGCAAAACTTGTGTTTCGGGCCTGAATGCACTATTTCAGGGTACCGAAGTTGCGAAAATGGTTTCGCAACAAAAATAACCATTCTACTCCATTAGACCCAAAATGATGTTTGGGAGTGTTTTCGAACATATCACAAATCTTCAGCATGTAAAAAGATGCAAAACTTGTGTTTCGGGCCTGAATGCACTATTTCGGGGTACCGAAGTTGCGAAAATTGTTTCGCAACGAAAACAACCATTCTACTCCATTAGACCCAAAATGATGTTTGGGAGTGTTTTGGAGCATTTCGCAAATCTTCGGCATGTAAAACAAGCAAAACTTGTGTTTCGGGCCTAAATGCACTATTTCGGGGTACCGAAGTTGCGAAAATTGTTTCGCAACGAAAACAACCATTCTACTCCATTAGACCCAAAATGATGTTTGGGAGTGTTTTGGAGCATTTCGCAAACCATCGGCATGTAAAAGATGCAAAACTTGTGTTTCGGGCCTGAATGCACTATTTTGGGGTACCGAAGTTGCGAAAATGGTTTCGCAACGAAAAGAACCATTCTACTCCATTAGACCCAAAATGATGTTTGGGAGTGTTTTGGAGCATTTCGCAAATCTTCGGCATGTAAAAGATGCAAAACTTGTGTTTCGGAACTGAATGCACTATTTCCGGGTACCGAAGTTGCGAAAATGGTTTCGCAACAAAAACAACCATTCTACTCCATTAGACCCAAAATGATGTTTGGGAGTGTTTTGGAGCATATCACAAATCTTCAGCATGTAAAAAGATGCAAAACTTGTGTTTCGGCCTGAATGCACTATTTCGGGGTACCGATCTTGCGAAAATGGTTTCACAACGAAAACAACCATTCTACTCCATTACACCCAAAATGATGTTTGGGAGTGTTTTGGAGCATTTCGCAAACCTTCGGCATGTAAAAGATGCAAAACTTGTGTTTCGGGCCTGAATGCACTATTTCGGGGTACCGAAGTTGCGAAAATGGTTTCGCAACAAAAATAACCATTCTACTCCATTAGACCCAAAATGATGTTTGGGAGTGTTTTGGAACATATCACAAATCTTCAGCATGTAAAAAGATGCAAAACTTGTGTTTCGGGCCTGAATGCACTATTTCGGGGTACCGAAGTTGCGAAAATTGTTTCGCAACGAAAACAACCATTCTACTCCATTAGACCCAAAATGATGTTTGAGGGTGTTTTGGAGCATTTCGCAAATCTTCGGCATGTAAAACATGCAAAACTTGTGTTTCGGGCCTGAATGCACTATTTCGGGCTACCGAAGTTGCGAAAATTGTTTCGCAACAAAAATAACCATTCTACTCCATTAGACCCAAAATGATGTTTGGGAGTGTTTTCGAACATATCACAAATCTTCAGCATGTAAAAAGATGCAAAACTTGTGTTTCGGGTATGAATGCACTATTTCGGGGTACCGAAGTTGCGAAAATTGTTTCGCAACGAAAACAACCATTCTACTCCATTAGACCCAAAATGATGTTTGAGGGTGTTTTGGAGCATTTCGCAAATCTTCGGCATGTAAAACATGCAAAACTTGTGTTTCGGGCCTGAATGCACTATTTCGGGGTACCGAAGTTGCGAAAATTGTTTCGCAACGAAAACAACCACTCTACTCCATTAGACCCAAAATAATGTTTGGGAGTGTTTTGGAGCATTTCGCAAACCATCGGCATGTAAAAGATGCAAAACTTGTGTTTCGGGCCTGAATGTACTATTTCGGGGTACCGAAGTTGCGAAAATGGTTTCGCAACGAAAAGAACCATTCTACTCCATTAGACCCAAAATGATGTTTGGGAGTGTTTTGGAGCATTTCGCAAATCTTCGGCATGTAAAACATGCAAAACTTGTGTTTCGGGCCTGAATGCACTATTTCGGGGTACCGAAGTTGCGAAAATGGTTTCGCAACAAAAACAACCATTCTACTCCATTAGACCCAAAATGATGTTTGGGAGTGTTTTCGAACATATCACAAATCTTCAGCATGTAAAAAGATGCAAAATTTGTGTTTCGGGCCTGAATGCACTATTTCGGGCTACCGAAGTTGCGAAAATGGTTTCGCAACGAAAACCACCATTCTACCGCATTAGACCCAGAATGATGTTTGGGAGTGTTTTGGAGCATATCGCAAACCTTCGGCATGTAAAAAGATGCAAAACTTGTGTTTCGGCCCTGAATGCACTATTTCGGGGTACCGGAGTTGCGAAAATGGTTTCGCAATGAAAAGAACCATTCTACCCCATTAAACCCAAAATGATGCTTGGGAGTGTTTTGGAGCATTTCGCAAATCTTCGGCATGTAAAACATGCAAAACATGTGTTTCGGGCCTGAATGCACTATTTCGGGGTACCGAAGTTGCGAAAATTGTTTCGCAACGAAAACAACCATTCTACTCCATTAGACCCAAAATGATGTTTGGGAGTGTTTTGGAGCATTTCGCAAATCTTCGGCATGTAAAACAAGCAAAACTTGTGTTTCGGGCCTAAATGCACGATTTCGGGGTACCGAAGTTGCGAAAATGGTTTCGCATCGAAAACACCCATTCTACCCCATTAAACCCAGAATGATGTTTGGGAGTGTTTTGGAGCATATCACAAATCTTCAGCATGTAAAAAGATGCAAAACTTGTGTTTCGAGCCTGAGTGCATTCTTTCGGGGTACCGAAGTTGCGAAAATGGTTTCGCAACAAAAACAACCATTCTACTCCATTAGACCCAAAATGATGTTTGGGAGCGTTTTGGAGCACATCACAAATCTTCGGCATGTAAAAAGATGCAAAACTTGTGTTTCGGGCTTGAATGCACTATTTCGGGGTACCGATGTTGCGAAAATGGTTTCGCAACGAAAACACCCATTCTACTCCATTACACACAAAAAAATGTTTGGGAGTGTTTTGGAGCATATCGCAAACCTTCGGCATGTAAAAAAATGCAAAACTTGTGTTTCGAGCCCGAATGCACTAATTTGTGGTACCGAAGTTGCAAAAATGGTTTCATAACCAAAACACCCATTCTACTCCATTAGACCCAAAATGATGTTTGGGAGTGTTTTGGAGCATATCACAAATCTTCGGCATGTAAAAAGATGCAAAACTTGTGTTTCGGCCTGAATGCACTATTTCGGGGTATCGATGTTGCGAAAATAGTTTCGCAACGAAAACACCCATTCTACTCCATTACACCCAAAATGATGTTTTGGAGTGTTTTGGAGCATTTCGCAAACATTCGGCATGTAAAAGATGCAAAACTTGTGTTTCGGGCCTGAATTCACTATTTCGGGGTACCGAAGTTGCGAAAATGGTTTCGCAACGTAAACACCCATTCTACGCCATTTAACCTAGAATGATGTTTGGGAGTGTTTTGGAGCATATCGCAAACCTTCGGCATGTAAAAAGATGCAAAACTTATGTTTCGAGCCTGAGTGCATTCTTTCGCGGTACCGAAGTTGCGAAAATGGTTTCGCAACGAAAACAACCATTCTACTCCATTAGACCCAAAATGATGTTTGGGAGTGTTTTGGAGCATATCACAAATCTTCGGCATGTAAAAAGATGCAAAACTTGTGTTTCGGGCTTGAATGCACTATTTCGGGGTATCGATCTTGCGAAAATGGTTTCGCAACGAAAACACCCATTCTACTCCATTACACACAAAATAATGTTTGGGAGTGTTTTGGAGCATATCGCAAACCTTCGGCATGTAAAAAGATGCAAAACTTGTGTTTCGAGCGGGCTACCAAAGTTGCGAAAATGGTTTCGCAACGAAAACAACCATTCTACCTCATTAGACCCAGAATGATGTTTGGGAGTGTTTTGGAGCATATCGCAAACCTTCGGCATTTAAAAAGATGCAAAACTTGTGTTTCAGCCCTGAATGCACTATTTCGGGGTACCGAAGTTGCGAAAATGGTTTCGCAACGAAAAGAACCATTCTACCCCATTAAACCCAAAATAATGCTTGGGAGTGTTTTGGAGCATTTCGCAAATCTTCGGCATGTAAAACATGCAAAACTTGTGTTTCGGGCCTGAATGCACTATTTCGGGGTACCGAAGTTGCGAAAATTGTTTCGCAACGAAAACAACCATTCTACTCCATTAGACCCGAAATGATGTTTGGGAGTGTTTTGGAGCATTTCGCAAATCTTCGGAATGTAAAACAAGCAAAACTTGTGTTTCGGGCCTAAATGCACTATTTCGGGGTACCGAAGTTGCGAAAATTGTTTCGCAACGAAAACAACCATTCCACTCCATTAGACCCAAAATGATGTTTGGGAGTGTTTTGGAGCATTTCGCAAACCATCGGCATGTAAAAGATGCAAAACTTGTGTTTCGGGCCTGAATGCACTATTTTGGGGTACCGAAGTTGCGAAAATGGTTTCGCAACGAAAAGAACCATTCTACTCCATTAGACCCAAAATGATGTTTGGGAGTGTTTTGGAGCATTTCGCAAATCTTCGGCATGTAAAAGATGCAAAACTTGTGTTTTGGGCCTGAATGCACTATTTCAGGGTACCGAAGTTGCGAAAATGGTTTCGCAACAAAAATAACCATTCTATTCCATTAGACCCAAAATGATGTTTGGGAGTGTTTTGGAGCATATCACAAATCTTCAGCATGTAAAAAGATGCAAAACTTGTGTTTCGGCCTGAATGCACTATTTCGGGGTACCGATCTTGCGAAAATGGTTTCGCAACGAAAACAACCATTCTACTCCATTACACCCAAAATGATGTTTGGGAGTGTTTTGGAGCATTTCGCAAACCTTCGGCATGTAAAAGATGCAAAACTTGTGTTTCGGGCCTGAATGCACTATTTCAGGGTACCGAAGTTGCGAAAATGGTTTCGCAACAAAAATAACCATTCTACTCCATTAGACCCAAAATGATGTTTGGGAGTGTTTTCGAACATATCACAAATCTTCAGCATGTAAAAAGATGCAAAACTTGTGTTTCGGGCCTGAATGCACTATTTCGGGGTACCGAAGTTGCGAAAATTGTTTCGCAACGAAAACAACCATTCTACTCCATTAGACCCAAAATGATGTTTGAGGGTGTTTTGGAGCATTTTGCAAATCTTCGGCATGTAAAACATGCAAAACTTGTGTTTCGGGCCTGAATGCACTATTTCGGGGTACCGAAGTTGCGAAAATTGTTTCGCAAAGAAAACAACCACTCTACTCCATTAGACCCAAAATAATGTTTGGGTGTGTTTTGGAGCATTTCGCAAACCATCGGCATGTAAAAGATGCAAAACTTGTGTTTCGGGCCTGAATGCACTATTTCGGGGTACCGAAGTTGCGAAAATGGTTTCGCAACGAAAAGAACCATTCTACTCCATTAGACCCAAAATGATGTTTGGGAGTGTTTTGGAGCATTTCGCAAATCTTCGGCATGTAAAACATGCAAAACTTGTGTTTCGGGCCTGAATGCACTATTTCGGGGTACCGAAGTTGCGAAAATGGTTTCGCATCAAAAACAACCATTCTACTCCATTAGACCCAAAATGATGTTTGGGAGTGTTTTGGAACATATCACAAATCTTCAGCATGTAAAAAGATGCAAAATTTGTGTTTCGGGCCTGAATGCACTATTTCGGGCTACCGAAGTTGCGAAAATGGTTTCGCAACGAAAACCACCATTCTACCCCATTAGACCCAGAATGATGTTTGGGAGTGTTTTGGAGCATATCGCAAACCTTCGGCATGTAAAAAGATGCAAAACTTGTGTTTCGGCCCTGAATGCACTATTTCGGGGTACCGGAGTTGCGAAAATGGTTTCGCAATGAAAAGAACCATTCTACCCCATTAAACCCAAAATGATGCTTGGGAGTGTTTTGGAGCATTTCGCAAATCTTCGGCATGTAAAACATGCAAAACTTGTGTTTCGGGCCTGAATGCACTATTTCAGGGTACCGAAGTTGCGAAAATGGTTTCGCAACAAAAATAACCAATCTACTCCATTAGACCCAAAATGATGTTTGGGAGTGTTTTCGAACATATCACAAATCTTCAGCATGTAAAAAGATGCAAAACTTGTGTTTCGGGCCTGAATGCACTATTTCAGGGTACCGAAGTTGCGAAAATTGTTTCGCAACGAAAACAACCATTCTACTCCATTAGACCCAAAATGATGTTTGGGAGTGTTTTGGAGCATTTCGCAAATCTTCGGCATGTAAAACAAGCAAAACTTGTGTTTCGGGCCTAAATGCACTATTTCGGGGTACCGAAGTTGCGAAAATTGTTTCGCAACGAAAACAACCATTCTACTCCATTAGACCCAAAATGATGTTTGGGAGTGTTTTGGAGCATTTCGCAAACCATCGGCATGTAAAAGATGCAAAACTTGTGTTTCGGGCCTGAATGCACTATTTTGGGGTACCGAAGTTGCGAAAATGGTTTCGCAACGAAAAGAACCATTCTACTCCATTAGACCCAAAATGATGTTTGGGAGTGTTTTGGAGCATTTCGCAAATCTTCGGCATGTAAAAGATGCAAAACTTGTATTTCGGGCCTGAATGCACTATTTCCGGGTACCGAAGTTGCGAAAATGGTTTCGCAACAAAAACAACCATTCTACTCCATTAGACCCAAAATGATGTTTGGGAGTGTTTTGGAGCATATCACAAATCTTCAGCATGTAAAAAGATGCAAAACTTGTGTTTCGGCCTGAATGCACTATTTCGGGGTACCGATCTTGCGAAAATGGTTTCGCAACGAAAAGAACCATTCTACTCCATTAGACCCAAAATGATGTTTGGGAGTGTTTTGGAGCATTTCGCAAATCTTCGGCATGTAAAACATGCAAAACTTGTGTTTCGGGCCTGAATGCACTATTTCGGGGTACCGAAGTTGCGAAAATGGTTTCGCATCAAAAACAACCATTCTACTCCATTAGACCCAAAATGATGTTTGGGAGTGTTTTGGAACATATCACAAATCTTCAGCATGTAAAAAGATGCAAAATTTGTGTTTCGGGCCTGAATGCACTATTTCGGGCTACCGAAGTTGCGAAAATGGTTTCGCAACGAAAACCACCATTCTACCCCATTAGACCCAGAATGATGTTTGGGAGTGTTTTGGAGCATATCGCAAACCTTCGGCATGTAAAAAGATGCAAAACTTGTGTTTCGGCCCTGAATGCACTATTTCGGGGTACCGGAGTTGCGAAAATGGTTTCGCAATGAAAAGAACCATTCTACCCCATTAAACCCAAAATGATGCTTGGGAGTGTTTTGGAGCATTTCGCAAATCTTCGGCATGTAAAACATGCAAAACTTGTGTTTCGGGCCTGAATGCACTATTTCAGGGTACCGAAGTTGCGAAAATGGTTTCGCAACAAAAATAACCATTCTACTCCATTAGACCCAAAATGATGTTTGGGAGTGTTTTCGAACATATCACAAATCTTCAGCATGTAAAAAGATGCAAAACTTGTGTTTCGGGCCTGAATGCACTATTTCAGGGTACCGAAGTTGCGAAAATTGTTTCGCAACGAAAACAACCATTCTACTCCATTAGACCCAAAATGATGTTTGGGAGTGTTTTGGAGCATTTCGCAAATCTTCGGCATGTAAAACAAGCAAAACTTGTGTTTCGGGCCTAAATGCACTATTTCGGGGTACCGAAGTTGCGAAAATTGTTTCGCAACGAAAACAACCATTCTACTCCATTAGACCCAAAATGATGTTTGGGAGTGTTTTGGAGCATTTCGCAAACCATCGGCATGTAAAAGATGCAAAACTTGTGTTTCGGGCCTGAATGCACTATTTTGGGGTACCGAAGTTGCGAAAATGGTTTCGCAACGAAAAGAACCATTCTACTCCATTAGACCCAAAATGATGTTTGGGAGTGTTTTGGAGCATTTCGCAAATCTTCGGCATGTAAAAGATGCAAAACTTGTATTTCGGGCCTGAATGCACTATTTCCGGGTACCGAAGTTGCGAAAATGGTTTCGCAACAAAAACAACCATTCTACTCCATTAGACCCAAAATGATGTTTGGGAGTGTTTTGGAGCATATCACAAATCTTCAGCATGTAAAAAGATGCAAAACTTGTGTTTCGGCCTGAATGCACTATTTCGGGGTACCGATCTTGCGAAAATGGTTTCACAACGAAAACAACCATTCTACTCCATTACACCCAAAATGATGTTTGGGAGTGTTTTGGAGCATTTCGCAAACCTTCGGCATGTAAAAGATGCAAAACTTGTGTTTCGGGCCTGAATGCACTATTTCGGGGTACCGAAGTTGCGAAAATGGTTTCGCAACAAAAATAACCATTCTACTCCATTAGACCCAAAATGATGTTTGGGAGTGTTTTGGAACATATCACAAATCTTCAGCATGTAAAAAGATGCAAAACTTGTGTTTCGGGCCTGAATGCACTATTTCGGGGTACCGAAGTTGCGAAAATTGTTTCGCAACGAAAACAACCATTCTACTCCATTAGACCCAAAATGATGTTTGAGGGTGTTTTGGAGCATTTCGCAAATCTTCGGCATGTAAAACATGCAAAACTTGTGTTTCGGGCCTGAATGCACTATTTCGGGCTACCGAAGTTGCGAAAATTGTTTCGCAACAAAAATAACCATTCTACTCCATTAGACCCAAAATGATGTTTGGGAGTGTTTTCGAACATATCACAAATCTTCAGCATGTAAAAAGATGCAAAACTTGTGTTTCGGGTATGAATGCACTATTTCGGGGTACCGAAGTTGCGAAAATTGTTTCGCAACGAAAACAACCATTCTACTCCGTTAGACCCAAAATGATGTTTGAGGGTGTTTTGGAGCATTTCGCAAATCTTCGGCATGTAAAACATGCAAAACTTGTGTTTCGGGCCTGAATGCACTATTTCGGGATACCGAAGTTGCGAAAATTGTTTCGCAACGAAAACAACCACTCTACTCCATTAGACCCAAAATAATGTTTGGGAGTGTTTTGGAGCATTTCGCAAACCATCGGCATGTAAAAGATGCAAAACTTGTGTTTCGGGCCTGAATGTACTATTTTGGGGTACCGAAGTTGCGAAAATGGTTTCGCAACGAAAAGAACCATTCTACTCCATTAGACCCAAAATGATGTTTGGGAGTGTTTTGGAGCATTTCGCAAATCTTCGGCATGTAAAACATGCAAAACTTGTGTTTCGGGCCTGAATGCACTATTTCGGGGTACCGAAGTTGCGAAAATGGTTTCGCAACAAAAACAACCATTCTACTCCATTAGACCCAAAATGATGTTTGGGAGTGTTTTCGAACATATCACAAATCTTCAGCATGTAAAAAGATGCAAAATTTGTGTTTCGGGCCTGAATGCACTATTTCGGGCTACCGAAGTTGCGAAAATGGTTTCGCAACGAAAACCACCATTCTACCCCATTAGACCCAGAATGATGTTTGGGAGTGTTTTGGAGCATATCGCAAACCTTCGGCATGTAAAAAGATGCAAAACTTGTGTTTCGGCCCTGAATGCACTATTTCGGGGTACCGGAGTTGCGAAAATGGTTTCGCAATGAAAAGAACCATTCTACCCCATTAAACCCAAAATGATGCTTGGGAGTGTTTTGGAGCATTTCGCAAATCTTCGGAATGTAAAACCTGCAAAACATGTGTTTCGGGCCTGAATGCACTATTTCGGGGTACCGAAGTTGCGAAAATTGTTTCGCAACGAAAACAACCATTCTACTCCATTAGACCCAAAATGATGTTTGGGAGTGTTTTGGAGCATTTCGCAAATCTTCGGCATGTAAAACAAGCAAAACTTGTGTTTCGGGCCTAAATGCACTATTTCGGGGTACCGAAGTTGCGAAAATTGTTTCGCAACGAAAACAACCATTCTACTCCATTAGACCCAAAATGATGTTTGGGAGTGTTTTGGAGCATTTCGCAAACCATCGGCATGGAAAAGATGCAAAACTTGTGTTTCGGGCCTGAATGCACTATTTTGGGGTACCGAAGTTGCGAAAATGGTTTCGCAACGAAAAGAACCATTCTACTCCATTAGACCCAAAATGATGTTTGGGAGTGTTTTGGAGCATTTCGCAAATCTTCGGCATGTAAAAGATGCAAAACTTGTATTTCGGGCCTGAATGCACTATTTCCGGGAACCGAAGTTGCGAAAATGGTTTCGCAACAAAAACAACCATTCTACTCCATTAGACCCAAAATGATGTTTGGGAGTGTTTTGGAGCATATCACAAATCTTCAGCATGTAAAAAGATGCAAAACTTGTGTTTCGGCCTGAATGCACTATTTCGGGGTACCGATCTTGCGAAAATGGTTTCGCAACGAAAAGAACCATTCTACTCCATTAGACCCAAAATGATGTTTGGGAGTGTTTTGGAGCATTTCGCAAATCTTCGGCATGTAAAACATGCAAAACTTGTGTTTCGGGCCTGAATGCACTATTTCGGGGTACCGAAGTTGCGAAAATGGTTTCGCATCAAAAACAACCATTCTACTCCATTAGACCCAAAATGATGTTTGGGAGTGTTTTGGAACATATCACAAATCTTCAGCATGTAAAAAGATGCAAAATTTGTGTTTCGGGCCTGAATGCACTATTTCGGGCTACCGAAGTTGCGAAAATGGTTTCGCAACGAAAACCACCATTCTACCCCATTAGACCCAGAATGATGTTTGGGAGTGTTTTGGAGCATATCGCAAACCTTCGGCATGTAAAAAGATGCAAAACTTGTGTTTCGGCCCTGAATGCACTATTTCGGGGTACCGGAGTTGCGAAAATGGTTTCGCAATGAAAAGAACCATTCTACCCCATTAAACCCAAAATGATGCTTGGGAGTGTTTTGGAGCATTTCGCAAATCTTCGGCATGTAAAACATGCAAAACTTGTGTTTCGGGCCTGAATGCACTATTTCAGGGTACCGAAGTTGCGAAAATGGTTTCGCAACAAAAATAACCATTCTACTCCATTAGACCCAAAATGATGTTTGGGAGTGTTTTCGAACATATCACAAATCTTCAGCATGTAAAAAGATGCAAAACTTGTGTTTCGGGCCTGAATGCACTATTTCAGGGTACCGAAGTTGCGAAAATTGTTTCGCAACGAAAACAACCATTCTACTCCATTAGACCCAAAATGATGTTTGGGAGTGTTTTGGAGCATTTCGCAAATCTTCGGCATGTAAAACAAGCAAAACTTGTGTTTCGGGCCTAAATGCACTATTTCGGGGTACCGAAGTTGCGAAAATTGTTTCGCAACGAAAACAACCATTCTACTCCATTAGACCCAAAATGATGTTTGGGAGTGTTTTGGAGCATTTCGCAAACCATCGGCATGTAAAAGATGCAAAACTTGTGTTTCGGGCCTGAATGCACTATTTTGGGGTACCGAAGTTGCGAAAATGGTTTCGCAACGAAAAGAACCATTCTACTCCATTAGACCCAAAATGATGTTTGGGAGTGTTTTGGAGCATTTCGCAAATCTTCGGCATGTAAAAGATGCAAAACTTGTATTTCGGGCCTGAATGCACTATTTCCGGGTACCGAAGTTGCGAAAATGGTTTCGCAACAAAAACAACCATTCTACTCCATTAGACCCAAAATGATGTTTGGGAGTGTTTTGGAGCATATCACAAATCTTCAGCATGTAAAAAGATGCAAAACTTGTGTTTCGGCCTGAATGCACTATTTCGGGGTACCGATCTTGCGAAAATGGTTTCACAACGAAAACAACCATTCTACTCCATTACACCCAAAATGATGTTTGGGAGTGTTTTGGAGCATTTCGCAAACCTTCGGCATGTAAAAGATGCAAAACTTGTGTTTCGGGCCTGAATGCACTATTTCGGGGTACCGAAGTTGCGAAAATGGTTTCGCAACAAAAATAACCATTCTACTCCATTAGACCCAAAATGATGTTTGGGAGTGTTTTGGAACATATCAGAAATCTTCAGCATGTAAAAAGATGCAAAACTTGTGTTTCGGGCCTGAATGCACTATTTCGGGGTACCGAAGTTGCGAAAATTGTTTCGCAACGAAAACAACCATTCTACTCCATTAGACCCAAAATGATGTTTGAGGGTGTTTTGGAGCATTTCGCAAATCTTCGGCATGTAAAACATGCAAAACTTGTGTTTCGGGCCTGAATGCACTATTTCGGGCTACCGAAGTTGCGAAAATTGTTTCGCAACAAAAATAACCATTCTACTCCATTAGACCCAAAATGATGTTTGGGAGTGTTTTCGAACATATCACAAATCTTCAGCATGTAAAAAGATGCAAAACTTGTGTTTCGGGTATGAATGCACTATTTCGGGGTACCGAAGTTGCGAAAATTGTTTCGCAACGAAAACAACCATTCTACTCCGTTAGACCCAAAATGATGTTTGAGGGTGTTTTGGAGCATTTCGCAAATCTTCGGCATGTAAAACATGCAAAACTTGTGTTTCGGGCCTGAATGCACTATTTCGGGGTACCGAAGTTGCGAAAATTGTTTCGCAACGAAAACAACCACTCTACTCCATTAGACCCAAAATAATGTTTGGGAGTGTTTTGGAGCATTTCGCAAACCATCGGCATGTAAAAGATGCAAAACTTGTGTTTCGGGCCTGAATGTACTATTTCGGGGTACCGAAGTTGCGAAAATGGTTTCGCAACGAAAAGAACCATTCTACTCCATTAGACCCAAAATGATGTTTGGGAGTGTTTTGGAGCATTTCGCAAATCTTCGGCATGTAAAACATGCAAAACTTGTGTTTCGGGCCTGAATGCACTATTTCGGGGTACCGAAGTTGCGAAAATGGTTTCGCAACAAAAACAACCATTCTACTCCATTAGACCCAAAATGATGTTTGGGAGTGTTTTCGAACATATCACAAATCTTCAGCATGTAAAAAGATGCAAAATTTGTGTTTCGGGCCTGAATGCACTATTTCGGGCTACCGAAGTTGCGAAAATGGTTTCGCAACGAAAACCACCATTCTACCCCATTAGACCCAGAATGATGTTTGGGAGTGTTTTGGAGCATATCGCAAACCTTCGGCATGTAAAAAGATGCAAAACCTGTGTTTCGGCCCTGAATGCACTATTTCGGGGTACCGGAGTTGCGAAAATGGTTTCGCAATGAAAAGAACCATTCTACCCCATTAAACCCAAAATGATGCTTGGGAGTGTTTTGGAGCATTTCGCAAATCTTCGGAATGTAAAACCTGCAAAACATGTGTTTCGGGCCTGAATGCACTATTTCGGGGTACCGAAGTTGCGAAAATTGTTTCGCAACGAAAACAACCATTCTACTCCATTAGACCCAAAATGATGTTTGGGAGTGTTTTGGAGCATTTCGCAAATCTTCGGCATGTAAAACAAGCAAAACTTGTGTTTCGGGCCTAAATGCACTATTTCGGGGTACCGAAGTTGCGAAAATTGTTTCGCAACGAAAACAACCATTCTACTCCATTAGACCCAAAATGATATTTGGGAGTGTTTTGGAGCATTTCGCAAACCATCGGCATGTAAAAGATGCAAAACTTGTGTTTCGGGCCTGAATGCACTATTTTGGGGTACCGAAGTTGCGAAAATGGGTTCGCAACGAAAAGAACCATTCTACTCCATTAGACCCAAAATGATGTTTGGGAGTGTTTTGGAGCATTTCGCAAATCTTCGGCATGTAAAAGATGCAAAACTTGTGTTTCGGGCCTGAATGCACTATTTCCGGGTACCGAAGTTGCGAAAATGGTTTCGCAACAAAAACAACCATTCTACTCCATTAGACCCAAAATGATGTTTGGGAGTGTTTTGGAGCATATCACAAATCTTCAGCATGTAAAAAGATGCAAAACTTGTGTTTCAGCCTGAATGCACTATTTCGGGGTACCGATCTTGCGAAAATGGTTTCACAACGAAAACAACCATTCTACTCCATTACACCCAAAATGATGTTTGGGAGTGTTTTGGAGCATTTCGCAAACCTTCGGCATGTAAAAGATGCAAAACTTGTGTTTCGGGCCTGAATGCACTATTTCGGGGTACCGAAGTTGCGAAAATGGTTTCGCAACAAAAATAACCATTCTACTCCATTAGACCCAAAATGATGTTTGGGAGTGTTTTGGAACATATCACAAATCTTCAGCATGTAAAAAGATGCAAAACTTGTGTTTCGGGCCTGAATGCACTATTTCGGGGTACCGAAGTTGCGAAAATTGTTTCGCAACGAAAACAACCATTCTACTCCATTAGACCCAAAATGATGTTTGGGAGTGTTTTGGAGCATTTCGCAAATCTTCGGCATGTAAAACAAGCAAAACTTGTGTTTCGGGCCTAAATGCACTATTTCGGGGTACCGAAGTTGCGAAAATTGTTTCGCAACGAAAACAACCATTCTACTCCATTAGACCCAAAATGATGTTTGGGAGTGTTTTGGAGCATTTCGCAAACCATCGGCATGTAAAAGATGCAAAACTTGTGTTTCGGGCCTGAATGCACTATTTTGGGGTACCGAAGTTGCGAAAATGGTTTCGCAACGAAAAGAACCATTCTACTCCATTAGACCCAAAATGATGTTTGGGAGTGTTTTGGAGCATTTCGCAAATCTTCGGCATGTAAAAGATGCAAAACTTGTGTTTCGGGCCTGAATGCACTATTTCAGGGTACCGAAGTTGCGAAAATGGTTTCGCAACAAAAACAACCATTCTACTCCATTAGACCCAAAATGATGTTTGGGAGTGTTTTGGAGCATATCACAAATCTTCAGCATGTAAAAAGATGCAAAACTTGTGTTTCGGGCCTGAATGCACTATTTCGGGGTACCGAAGTTGCGAAAATTGTTTCGCAACGAAAACAACCATTCTACTCCATTAGACCCAAAATGATGTTTGAGGGTGTTTTGGAGCATTTCGCAAATCTTCGGCATGTAAAACATGCAAAACTTGTGTTTCGGGCCTGAATGCACTATTTCGGGCTACCGAAGTTGCGAAAATTGTTTCGCAACAAAAATAACCATTCTACTCCATTAGACCCAAAATGATGTTTGGGAGTGTTTTCGAACATATCACAAATCTTCAGCATGTAAACAGATGCAAAACTTGTGTTTCGGGTATGAATGCACTATTTCGGGGTACCGAAGTTGCGAAAATTGTTTCGCAACGAAAACAACCATTCTACTCCGTTAGACCCAAAATGATGTTTGAGGGTGTTTTGGAGCATTTCGCAAATCTTCGGCATGTAAAACATGCAAAACTTGTGTTTCGGGCCTGAATGCACTATTTCGGGGTACCGAAGTTGCGAAAATTGTTTCGCAACGAAAACAACCACTCTACTCCATTAGACCCAAAATAATGTTTGGGAGTGTTTTGGAGCATTTCGCAAACCATCGGCATGTAAAAGATGCAAAACTTGTGTTTCGGGCCTGAATGTACTATTTCGGGGTACCGAAGTTGCGAAAATGGTTTCGCAACGAAAAGAACCATTCTACTCCATTAGACCCAAAATGATGTTTGGGAGTGTTTTGGAGCATTTCGCAAATCTTCGGCATGTAAAACATGCAAAACTTGTGTTTCGGGCCTGAATGCACTATTTCGGGGTACCGAAGTTGCGAAAATGGTTTCGCAACAAAAACAACCATTCTACTCCATTAGACCCAAAATGATGTTTGGGAGTGTTTTCGAACATATCACAAATCTTCAGCATGTAAAAAGATGCAAAATTTGTGTTTCGGGCCTGAATGCACTATTTCGGGCTACCGAAGTTGCGAAAATGGTTTCGCAACGAAAACCACCATTCTACCCCATTAGACCCAGAATGATGTTTGGGAGTGTTTTGGAGCATATCGCAAACCTTCGGCATGTAAAAAGATGCAAAACCTGTGTTTCGGCCCTGAATGCACTATTTCGGGGTACCGGAGTTGCGAAAATGGTTTCGCAATGAAAAGAACCATTCTACCCCATTAAACCCAAAATGATGCTTGGGAGTGTTTTGGAGCATTTCGCAAATCTTCGGAATGTAAAACCTGCAAAACATGTGTTTCGGGCCTGAATGCACTATTTCGGGGTACCGAAGTTGCGAAAATTGTTTCGCAACGAAAACAACCATTCTACTCCATTAGACCCAAAATGATGTTTGGGAGTGTTTTGGAGCATTTCGCAAATCTTCGGCATGTAAAACAAGCAAAACTTGTGTTTCGGGCCTAAATGCACTATTTCGGGGTACCGAAGTTGCGAAAATTGTTTCGCAACGAAAACAACCATTCTACTCCATTAGACCCAAAATGATATTTGGGAGTGTTTTGGAGCATTTCGCAAACCATCGGCATGTAAAAGATGCAAAACTTGTGTTTCGGGCCTGAATGCACTATTTTGGGGTACCGAAGTTGCGAAAATGGGTTCGCAACGAAAAGAACCATTCTACTCCATTAGACCCAAAATGATGTTTGGGAGTGTTTTGGAGCATTTCGCAAATCTTCGGCATGTAAAAGATGCAAAACTTGTGTTTCGGGCCTGAATGCACTATTTCCGGGTACCGAAGTTGCGAAAATGGTTTCGCAACAAAAACAACCATTCTACTCCATTAGACCCAAAATGATGTTTGGGAGTGTTTTGGAGCATATCACAAATCTTCAGCATGTAAAAAGATGCAAAACTTGTGTTTCGGCCTGAATGCACTATTTCGGGGTACCGATCTTGCGAAAATGGTTTCACAACGAAAACAACCATTCTACTCCATTACACCCAAAATGATGTTTGGGAGTGTTTTGGAGCATTTCGCAAACCTTCGGCATGTAAAAGATGCAAAACTTGTGTTTCGGGCCTGAATGCACTATTTCGGGGTACCGAAGTTGCGAAAATGGTTTCGCAACAAAAATAACCATTCTACTCCATTAGACCCAAAATGATGTTTGGGAGTGTTTTGGAACATATCACAAATCTTCAGCATGTAAAAAGATGCAAAACTTGTGTTTCGGGCCTGAATGCACTATTTCGGGGTACCGAAGTTGCGAAAATTGTTTCGCAACGAAAACAACCATTCTACTCCATTAGACCCAAAATGATGTTTGGGAGTGTTTTGGAGCATTTCGCAAATCTTCGGCATGTAAAACAAGCAAAACTTGTGTTTCGGGCCTAAATGCACTATTTCGGGGTACCGAAGTTGCGAAAATTGTTTCGCAACGAAAACAACCATTCTACTCCATTAGACCCAAAATGATGTTTGGGAGTGTTTTGGAGCATTTCGCAAACCATCGGCATGTAAAAGATGCAAAACTTGTGTTTCGGGCCTGAATGCACTATTTTGGGGTACCGAAGTTGCGAAAATGGTTTCGCAACGAAAAGAACCATTCTACTCCATTAGACCCAAAATGATGTTTGGGAGTGTTTTGGAGCATTTCGCAAATCTTCGGCATGTAAAAGATGCAAAACTTGTGTTTCGGGCCTGAATGCACTATTTCAGGGTACCGAAGTTGCGAAAATGGTTTCGCAACAAAAACAACCATTCTACTCCATTAGACCCAAAATGATGTTTGGGAGTGTTTTGGAGCATATCACAAATCTTCAGCATGTAAAAAGATGCAAAACTTGTGTTTCGGCCTGAATGCACTATTTCGGGGTACCGATCTTGCGAAAATGGTTTCACAACGAAAACAACCATTCTACTCCATTACACCCAAAATGATGTTTGGGAGTGTTTTGGAGCATTTCGCAAACCTTCGGCATGTAAAAGATGCAAAACTTGTGTTTCGGGCCTGAATGCACTATTTCGGGGTACCGAAGTTGCGAAAATGGTTTCGCAACAAAAATAACCATTCTACTCCATTAGACCCAAAATGATGTTTGGGAGTGTTTTGGAACATATCACAAATCTTCAGCATGTAAAAAGATGCAAAACTTGTGTTTCGGGCCTGAATGCACTATTTCAGGGTACCGAAGTGGCGAAAATTGTTTCGCAACGAAAACAACCATTCTACTCCATTAGGCCCAAAATGATGTTTGAGGGTGTTTTGGAGCATTTCGCAAATCTTCGGCATGTAAAACATGTAAAACTTGTGTTTCGGGCCTGAATGCACTATTTCGGGCTACCGAAGTTGCGAAAATTGTTTCTTAACGAAAACAACCACTCTACTCCATTAGACCCAAAATAATGTTTGGGAGTGTTTTGGAGCATTTCGCAAAGCATCGGCATGTAAAAGATGCAAAACTTGTGTTTCGGGCCTGAATGCACTATTTCGGGGTACCGAAGTTGCGAAAATGGTTTCGCAACGAAAAGAACCATTCTTCTTCATTAGACCCAAAATGATGTTTGGGAGTGTTTTGGAGCATTTCGCAAATCTTCGGCATGTAAAACATGCAAAACTTGTGTTTTGGGCCTGAATGCACTATTTCGGGGTACCGAAGTTGCGAAAATGGTTTCGCAACAAAAACAACCATTCTACTCCATTAGACCCAAAATGATGTTTAGGAGTGTTTTGGAACATATCACAAATCTTCAGCATGTAAAAAGATGCAAAATTTGTGTTTCGGGCCTGAATGCACTATTTCGGGCTACCGAAGTTGCGAAAATGGTTTCGCAACGAAAACAACCATTCTACCCCATTAGTCCCAGAATGATGTTTGGGAGTGTTTTGGAGCATATCGCAAACCTTCGGCATGTAAAAAGATGCAAAACTTGTGTTTCGGCCCTGAATGCACTATTTCGGGGTTCCGAAGTTGCGAAAATGGTTTCGCAACGAAAAGAACCATTCTACCCCATTAAACCCAAAATGATGCTTGGGAGTGTTTTGGAGCATTTCGCAAATCTTCGGCATGTAAAACAGGCAAAACTTGTGTTTCGGGCCTGAATGCACTATTTCGGGGTACCGAAGTTGCGAAAATTGTTTCGCAACGAAAACAACCATTCTACTCCATTAGACCCAAAATGATGTTTGAGGGTGTTTTGGAGCATTTCGCAAATCTTCGGCATGTAAAACATGCAAAACTTGTGTTTCGGGCCTGAATGCACTATTTCGGGGTACCGAAGTTGCGAAAATTGTTTCGCAAAGAAAACAACCACTCTACTCCATTAGACCCAAAATAATGTTTGGGAGTGTTTTGGAGCATATCGCAAACCATCGGCATGTAAAAGATGCAAAACTTGTGTTTCGGGCCTGAATGCACTATTTCGGGGTACCGAAGTTGCGAAAATGGTTTCGCAACGAAAAGAACCATTCTACTCCATTAGACCCAAAATGATGTTTGGGAGTGTTTTGGAGCATTTTGCAAATCTTCGGCATGTAAAACATGCAAAACTTGTGTTTCGGGCCTGAATGCACTATTTCGGGGTACCGAAGTTGCGAAAATGGTTTCGCAACAAAAACAAACATTCTACTCCATTAGACCCAAAATGATGTTTGGGAGTGTTTTAGA
Source organism: Cenchrus fungigraminus (assembly GCA_036936925.1). NCBI lineage: Eukaryota > Viridiplantae > Streptophyta > Magnoliopsida > Poales > Poaceae > Cenchrus > Cenchrus fungigraminus. The sequence goes on from CM072775.1 coordinate 32,690,337, forward strand.
ACATATCACAAATCTTCAGCATGTAAAAAGATGCAAAATTTGTGTTTCGGGCCTGAATGCACTATTTCGGGCTACCGAAGTTGCGAAAATGGTTTCGCAACGAAAACCACCATTCTACCCCATTAGACCCAGAATGATGTTTGGGAGTGTTTTGGAGCATATCGCAAACCTTCGGCATGTAAAAAGATGCAAAACTTGTGTTTCGGCCCTGAATGCACTATTTCGGGGTACCGGAGTTGCGAAAATGGTTTCTCAATGAAAAGAACCATTCTACCCCATTAAACCCAAAATGATGCTTGGGAGTGTTTTGGAGCATTTCGCAAATCTTCGGCATGTAAAACATGCAAAACTTGTGTTTCGGGCCTGAATGCACTATTTCGGGGTACCGAAGTTGCGAAAATTGTTTCGCAACGAAAACAACCATTCTACTCCATTAGACCCAAAATGATGTTTGGCAGTGTTTTGGAGCATTTCGCAAATCTTCGGCATGTAAAACAAGCAAAACTTGTGTTTCGGGCCTAAATGCACTATTTCGGGGTACCGAAGTTGCGAAAATTGTTTCGCAACGAAAACAACCATTCTACTCCATTAGACCCAAAATGATGTTTGGGAGTGTTTTTGAGCATTTCGCAAACCATCGGCATGTAAAAGATGCAAAACTTGTGTTTCGGGCCTGAATCCACTATTTTGGGGTACCGAAGTTGCGAAAATGGTTTCGCAACGAAAAGAACCATTCTACTCCATTAGACCCAAAATGATGTTTGGGAGTGTTTTGGAGCATTTCGCAAATCTTCGGCATGTAAAAGATGCAAAACTTGTGTTTCGGGCCTGAATGCACTATTTCAGGGTACCGAAGTTGCGAAAATGGTTTCGCAACAAAAACAACCATTCTACTCCATTAGACCCAAAATGATGTTTGGGAGTGTTTTGGAGCATATCACAAATCTTCAGCATGTAAAAAGATGCAAAACTTGTGTTTCGGCCTGAATGCACTATTTCGGGGTACCGATCTTGCGAAAATGGTTTCACAACGAAAACAACCATTCTACTCCATTACACCCAAAATGATGTTTGGGAGTGTTTTGGAGCATTTCGCAAACCTTCGGCATGTAAAAGATGCAAAACTTGTGTTTCGGGCCTGAATGCACTATTTCGGGGTACCGAAGTTGCGAAAATGGTTTCGCAACAAAAATAACCATTCTACTCCATTAGACCCAAAATGATGTTTGGGAGTGTTTTGGAACATATCACAAATCTTCAGCATGTAAAAAGATGCAAAACTTGTGTTTCGGGCCTGAATGCTCGGGGTACCGAAGTTGCGAAAATTGTTTCGCAACGAAAACAACCATTCTACTCCATTAGACCCAAAATGATGTTTGAGGGTGTTTTGGAGCATTTCGCAAATCTTCGGCATGTAAAACATGCAAAACTTGTGTTTCGGGCCTGAATGCACTATTTCGGGCTACCGAAGTTGCGAAAATTGTTTCGCAACGAAAACAACCACTCTACTCCATTAGACCCAAAATAATGTTTGGGAGTGTTTTGGAGCATTTCGCAAACCATCGGCATGTAAAAGATGCAAAACTTGTGTTTCGGGCCTGAATGCACTATTTCGGGGTACCGAAGTTGCGAAAATGGTTTCGCAACGAAAAGAACCATTCTACACCATTAGACCCAAAATGATGTTTGGGAGTGTTTTGGAGCATTTCGCAAATCTTCGGCATGTAAAACATGCAAAACTTGTGTTTCGGGCCTGAATGCACTATTTCGGGGTACCGAAGTTGCGAAAATGGTTTCGCAACAAAAACAACCATTCTACTCCATTAGACCCAAAATGATGTTTGGGAGTGTTTTGGAACATATCACAAAACTTCAGCATGTAAAAAGATGCAAAATTTGTGTTTCGGGCCTGAATGCACTATTTCGGGCTACCGAAGTTGCGAAAATGGTTTCGCAACGAAAACAACCATTCTACCCCATTAGTCCCAGAATGATGTTTGGGAGTGTTTTGGAGCATATCGCAAACCTTCGGCATGTAAAAAGATGCAAAACTTGTGTTTCGGCCCTGAATGAACTATTTCGGGGTACCTAAGTTGCGAAAATGGTTTCGCAACGAAAAGAACCATTCTACCCCATTAAACCCAAAATGATGCTTGGGAGTGTTTTGGAGCATTTCGCAAATCTTCGGCATGTAAAACATGCAAAACTTGTGTTTCGGGCCTGAATGCACTATTTTGGGGTACCGATGTAGCGAAAATTGTTTCGCAACGAAAACAACCATTCTACTCCATTAGACCCAAAATGATGTTTGGGAGTGTTTTGGAGCATTTCGCAAATCTTCGGCATGTAAAACAAGCAAAACTTGTGTTTCGGGCCTAAATGCACTATTTCGGGGTACCGAAGTTGCGAAAATTGTTTCGCAACGAAAACAACCATTCTACTCCATTAGACCCAAAATGATGTTTCGGAGTGTTTTGGAGCATTTCGCAAACCATCGGCATGTAAAAGATGCAAAACTTGTGTTTCGGGCCTGAATGCACTATTTTGGGGTACCGAAGTTGCGAAAATGGTTTCGCAACGAAAAGAACCATTCTACTCCATTAGACCCAAAATGATGTTTGGGAGTGTTTTGGAGCATTTCGCAAATCTTCGGCATGTAAAAGATGCAAAACTTGTGTTTCGGGCCTGAATGCACTATTTCAGGGTACCGAAGTTGCGAAAATGGTTTCGCAACAAAAACAACCATTCTACTCCATTAGACCTAAAATGATGTTTGGGAGTGTTTTGGAGCATATCACAAATCTTCAGCATGTAAAAAGATGCAAAACTTGTGTTTCGGCCTGAATGCACTATTTCGGGGTACCGATCTTGCGAAAATGGTTTCACAACGAAAACAACCATTCTACTCCATTACACCCAAAATGATGTTTGGGAGTGTTTTGGAGCATTTCGCAAAACATCGGCATGTAAAAGATGCAAAACTTGTGTTTCGGGCCTGAATGCACTATTTTGGGGTACCGAAGTTGCGAAAATGGTTTCGCAACGAAAAGAACCATTCTACTCCATTAGACCCAAAATGATGTTTGGGAGTGTTTTGGAGCATTTCGCAAATCTTCGGCATGTAAAAGATGCAAAAGTTGTGTTTCGGGCCTGAATGCACTATTTCAGGGTACCGAAGTTGCGAAAATGGTTTCGCAACAAAAACAACCATTCTACTCCATTAGACCCAAAATGATGTTTGGGAGTGTTTTGGAGCATATCACAAATCTTCAGCATGTAAAAAGATGCAAAACTTGTGTTTCGGCTTGAATGCACTATTTCAGGGTACCGATCTTGCGAAAATGGTTTCACAACGAAAACAACCATTCTACTCCATTACACCCAAAATGATGTTTGGGAGTGTTTTGGAGCATTTCGCAAACCTTCGGCATGTAAAAAGATGCAAAACTTGTGTTTCGGCCCTGAATGCACTATTTCGGGGTACCGAAGTTGCGAAAATGGTTTCGCAACGAAAAGAACCATTCTACCCCATTAAACCCAAAATGATGCTTGGGAGTGTTTTGGAGCATTTCGCAAATCTTCGGCATGTAAAACATGCAAAACTTGTGTTTCGGGCCAGAATGCACTATTTCGGGGTACCGAAGTTGCGAAAATTGTTTCGCAACGAAAACAACCATTCTACTCCATTAGACCCAAAATGATGTTTGGGAGTGTTTTGGAGCATTTCGCAAATCTTCGGCATGTAAAACAAGCAAAACTTGTGTTTCGGGCCTAAATGCACTATTTCGGGGTACCGAAGTTGCGAAAATTGTTTCGCAACGAAAACAACCATTCTACTCCATTAGACCCAAAATGATGTTTGGGAGTGTTTTGGAGCATTTCGCAAACCATCGGCATGTAAAAGATGCAAAACTTGTGTTTCGGGCCTGAATGCACTATTTTGGGGTACCGAAGTTGCGAAAATGGTTTCGCAACGAAAACAACCATTCTACCCCATTAGTCCCAAAATGATGTTTGGGAGTGTTTTGGAGCATTTCGCAAACCATCGGCATGTAAAAGATGCAAAACTTGTGTTTCGGGCCTGAATGCACTATTTTGGGGTACCGAAGTTGCGAAAATGGTTTCGCAACGAAAAGAACCATTCTACTCCATTAGACCCAAAATGATGTTTGGGAGTGTTTTGGAGCATTTCGCAAATCTTCGGCATGTAAAAGATGCAAAACTTGTGTTTCGGGCCTGAATGCACTATTTCAGGGTACCGAAGTTGCGAAAATGGTTTCGCAACAAAAACAACCATTCTACTCCATTAGACCCAAAATGATGTTTGGGAGTGTTTTGGAGCATATCACAAATCTTCAGCATGTAAAAAGATGCAAAACTTGTGTTTCGGCCTGAATGCACTATTTTGGGGTACCGATCTTGCGAAAATGGTTTCACAACGAAAACAACCATTCTACTCCATTACACCCAAAATGATGTTTGGGAGTGTTTTGGAGCATTTCGCAAACCTTCGGCATGTAAAAGATGTAAAACTTGTGTTGCGGGCCTGAATGCACTATTTCGGTGTACCGAAGTTGCGAAAATGGTTTCGCAACAAAAATAACCATTCTACTCCATTAGACCCAAAATGATGTTTGGGAGTGTTTTGGAACATTTCGCAAATCTTCGGCATGTAAAAAGATGCAAAACTTGTGTTTCGGGCCTGAATGCACTATTTCGGGGTACCGAAGTTGCGAAAATTGTTTCGCAACGAAAACAACCATTCTACTCCATTAGACCCAAAATGATGTTTGAGGGTGTTTTGGAGCATTTCGCAAATCTTCGGCATGAAAAACATGCAAAACTTGTGTTTCGGGCCTGAATGCACTATTTCGGGGTACCGAAGTTGCGAAAATGGTTTCGCAACGAAAACAACCACTCTACTCCATTAGACCCAAAATAATGTTTGGGAGTGTTTTGGAGCATTTCGCAAACCATCGGCATGTAAAAGATGCAAAACTTGTGTTTCGGGCCTGAATGCACTATTTCGGGGTACCGAAGTTGCGAAAATGGTTTCGCAACGAAAAGAACCATTCTACTCCATTAGACCCAAAATGATGTTTGGGAGTGTTTTGGAGCATTTCGCAAATCTTCGGCATGTAAAAGATGCAAAACTTGTGTTTCGGGCCTGAATGCACTATTTCGGGCTACCGAAGTTGCGAAAATGGTTTCGCAACGAAAACAACCATTCTACCCCATTAGTCCCAAAATGATGTTTGGGAGTGTTTTGGAGCATTTCGCAAACCATCGGCATGTAAAAGATGCAAAACTTGTGTTTCGGGCCTGAATGCACTATTTTGGGGTACCGAAGTTGCGAAAATGGTTTCGCAACGAAAAGAACCATTCTACTCCATTAGACCCAAAATGATGTTTGGGAGTGTTTTGGAGCATTTCGCAAATCTTCGGCATGTAAAAGATGCAAAACTTGTGTTTCGGGCCTGAATGCACTATTTCAGGGTACCGAAGTTGCGAAAATGGTTTCGCAACAAAAACAACCATTCTACTCCATTAGACCCAAAATGATGTTTGGGAGTGTTTTGGAGCATATCACAAATCTTCAGCATGTAAAAAGATGCAAAACTTGTGTTTCGGCCTGAATGCACTATTTTGGGGTACCGATCTTGCGAAAATGGTTTCACAACGAAAACAACCATTCTACTCCATTACACCCAAAATGATGTTTGGGAGTGTTTTGGAGCATTTCGCAAACCTTCGGCATGTAAAAGATGTAAAACTTGTGTTGCGGGCCTGAATGCACTATTTCGGTGTACCGAAGTTGCGAAAATGGTTTCGCAACAAAAATAACCATTCTACTCCATTAGACCCAAAATGATGTTTGGGAGTGTTTTGGAACATTTCGCAAATCTTCGGCATGTAAAAAGATGCAAAACTTGTGTTTCGGGCCTGAATGCACTATTTCGGGGTACCGAAGTTGCGAAAATTGTTTCGCAACGAAAACAACCATTCTACTCCATTAGACCCAAAATGATGTTTGAGGGTGTTTTGGAGCATTTCGCAAATCTTCGGCATGAAAAACATGCAAAACTTGTGTTTCGGGCCTGAATGCACTATTTCGGGGTACCGAAGTTGCGAAAATGGTTTCGCAACGAAAACAACCACTCTACTCCATTAGACCCAAAATAATGTTTGGGAGTGTTTTGGAGCATTTCGCAAACCATCGGCATGTAAAAGATGCAAAACTTGTGTTTCGGGCCTGAATGCACTATTTCGGGGTACCGAAGTTGCGAAAATGGTTTCGCAACGAAAAGAACCATTCTACTCCATTAGACCCAAAATGATGTTTGGGAGTGTTTTGGAGCATTTCGCAAATCTTCGGCATGTAAAAGATGCAAAACTTGTGTTTCGGGCCTGAATGCACTATTTCGGGCTACCGAAGTTGCGAAAATGGTTTCGCAACGAAAACAACCATTCTACCCCATTAGTCCCAAAATGATGTTTGGGAGTGTTTTGGAGCATTTCGCAAACCATCGGCATGTAAAAGATGCAAAACTTGTGTTTCGGGCCTGAATGCACTATTTTGGGGTACCGAAGTTGCGAAAATGGTTTCGCAACGAAAAGAACCATTCTACTCCATTAGACCCAAAATGATGTTTGGGAGTGTTTTGGAGCATTTCGCAAATCTTCGGCATGTAAAAGATGCAAAACTTGTGTTTCGGGCCTGAATGCACTATTTCAGGGTACCGAAGTTGCGAAAATGGTTTCGCAACAAAAACAACCATTCTACTCCATTAGACCCAAAATGATGTTTGGGAGTGTTTTGGAGCATATCACAAATCTTCAGCATGTAAAAAGATGCAAAACTTGTGTTTCGGCCTGAATGCACTATTTTGGGGTACCGATCTTGCGAAAATGGTTTCACAACGAAAACAACCATTCTACTCCATTACACCCAAAATGATGTTTGGGAGTGTTTTGGAGCATTTCGCAAACCTTCGGCATGTAAAAGATGTAAAACTTGTGTTGCGGGCCTGAATGCACTATTTCGGTGTACCGAAGTTGCGAAAATTGTTTCGCAACAAAAATAACCATTCTACTCCATTAGACCCAAAATGATGTTTGGGAGTGTTTTGGAACATTTCGCAAATCTTCGGCATGTAAAAAGATGCAAAACTTGTGTTTCGGGCCTGAATGCACTATTTCGGGGTACCGAAGTTGCGAAAATTGTTTCGCAACGAAAACAACCATTCTACTCCATTAGACCCAAAATGATGTTTGAGGGTGTTTTGGAGCATTTCGCAAATCTTCGGCATGAAAAACATGCAAAACTTGTGTTTCGGGCCTGAATGCACTATTTCGGGGTACCGAAGTTGCGAAAATGGTTTCGCAACGAAAACAACCACTCTACTCCATTAGACCCAAAATAATGTTTGGGAGTGTTTTGGAGCATTTCGCAAACCATCGGCATGTAAAAGATGCAAAACTTGTGTTTCGGGCCTGAATGCACTATTTCGGGGTACCGAAGTTGCGAAAATGGTTTCGCAACGAAAAGAACCATTCTACTCCATTAGACCCAAAATGATGTTTGGGAGTGTTTTGGAGCATTTCGCAAATCTTCGGCATGTAAAAGATGCAAAACTTGTGTTTCGGGCCTGAATGCACTATTTTGGGCTACCGAAGTTGCGAAAATGGTTTCGCAACGAAAACAACCATTCTACCCCATTAGTCCCAAAATGATGTTTGGGAGTGTTTTGGAGCATATCGCAAACCTTCGGCATGTAAAAAGATGCAAAACTTGTGTTTCGGCCCTGAATGCACTATTTCGGGGTACCGAAGTTGCGAAAATAGTTTCGCAACGAAAAGAACCATTCTACCCCATTAAACCCAAAATGATGCTTGGGAGTGTTTTGGAGCATTTCGCAAATCTTCGGCATGTAAAACATGCAAAACTTGTGTTTCGGGACTGAATGCACTATTTCGGGGTACCGAAGTTGCGAAAATTGTTTCGCAACGAAAACAACCATTCTACTCCATTAGACCCAAAATGATGTTTGGGAGTGTTTTGGAGCATTGCGCAAATCTTCGGCATGTAAAACAAGCAAAACTTGTGTTTCGGGCCTAAATGCACTATTTCGGGGTACCGAAGTTGCGAAAATTGTTTCGCAACGAAAACAACCATTCTACTTCATTAGACCCAAAATGATGTTTGGGAGTGTTTTGGAGCATTTCGCAAACCATCGGCATGTAAAAGATGCAAAACTTGTGTTTCGGGCCTGAATGCACTATTTTGGGGTACCGAAGTTGCGAAAATGGTTTCGCAACGAAAAGAACCATTCTACTCCATTAGACCCAAAATGATGTTTGGGAGTGTTTTGGAGCATTTCGCAAATCTTCGGCATGTAAAAGATGCAAAACTTGTGTTTCGGGCCTGAATGCACTATTTTGGGGTACCGAAGTTGCGAAAATGGTTTCGCAACGAAAAGAACCATTCTACTCCATTAGACCCAAAATGATGTTTGGGAGTGTTTTGGAGCATATCACAAATCTTCAGCATGTAAAAAGATGCAAAACTTGTGTTTCGGCCTGAATGCACTATTTCGGGGTACCGATCTTGCGAAAATGGTTTCACAACGAAAACAACCATTCTACTCCATTACACCCAAAATGATGTTTGGGAGTGTTTTGGAGCATTTCGCAAACCTTCGGCATGTAAAAGATGCAAAACTTGTGTTTCGGGCCTAAATGCACTATTTTGGGGTACCGAAGTTGCGAAAATTGTTTCGCAACGAAAACAACCATTCTACTCCATTAGACCCAAAATGATGTTTGGGAGTGTTTTGGAGCATTTCGCAAATCTTCGGCATGTAAAACATGCAAAACTTGTGTTTCGGCCCTGAATGCACTATTTCGCGGTACCGAAGTTGCGAAAATGGTTTCGCAAGAAAAACAACCATTCTACTCCATTAGACCCAAAATGATGTTTGGGAGTGTTTTGGAACATATCGCAAATCTTCAGCATGTAAAAAGATGCAAAATTTGTGTTTCGGGCCTGAATGCACTATTTCGGGCTACCGAAGTTGCGAAAATGGTTTCGCAACGAAAACAACCATTCTACCCCATTAGTCCCAGAATGATGTTGGGAGTGTTTTGGAGCATATCGCAAACCTTCGGCATGTAAAAAGATGCAAAACTTGTGTTTCGGCCCTGAATGCACTATTTCGGGGTACCGAAGTTGCGAAAATGGTTTCACAACGAAAAGAACCATTCTACCCCATTACACCCAAAATGATGCTTGGGAGTGTTTTGGAGCATTTCGCAAACCTTCGGCATGTAAAAGATGCAAAACTTGTGTTTCGGGCCTGAATGCACTATTTCGGGGTACCGAAGTTGCGAAAATTGTTTCGCAACGAAAACAACCATTCTACTCCATTAGACCCAAAATGATGTTTGGGAGTGTTTTGGAACATATCACAAATCTTCAGCATGTAAAAAGATGCAAAACTTGTGTTTCGGGCCTGAATGCACTATTTCGGGGTACCGATGTTGCGAAAATTGTTTCGCAACGAAAACAACCATTCTACTCCATTAGACCCAAAATGATGTTTGGGAGTGTTTTGGAGCATTTCGCAAACCATCGGCATGTAAAAGATGCAAAACTTGTGTTTCGGGCCTGAATGCACTATTTTGGGGTACCGAAGTTGCGAAAATGGTTTCGCAACGAAAAGAACCATTCTACTCCATTAGACCCAAAATGATGTTTGGGAGTGTTTTGGAGCATTTCGCAAATCTTCGGCATGTAAAAGATGCAAAACTTGTGTTTCGGGCCTGAATGCACTATTTCAGGGTACCGAAGTTGCGAAAATGGTTTCGCAACAAAAACAACCATTCTACTCCATTAGACCCAAAATGATGTTTGGGAGTGTTTTGGAGCATATCACAAATCTTCAGCATGTAAAAAGATGCAAAACTTGTGTTTCGGCCTGAATGCACTATTTTGGGGTACCGATCTTGCGAAAATGGTTTCACAACGAAAACAACCATTCTACTCCATTACACCCAAAATGATGTTTGGGAGTGTTTTGGAGCATTTCGCAAACCTTCGGCATGTAAAAGATGTAAAACTTGTGTTGCGGGCCTGAATGCACTATTTCGGTGTACCGAAGTTGCGAAAATGGTTTCGCAACAAAAATAACCATTCTACTCCATTAGACCCAAAATGATGTTTGGGAGTGTTTTGGAACATTTCGCAAATCTTCGGCATGTAAAAAGATGCAAAACTTGTGTTTCGGGCCTGAATGCACTATTTCGGGGTACCGAAGTTGCGAAAATTGTTTCGCAACGAAAACAACCATTCTACTCCATTAGACCCAAAATGATGTTTGAGGGTGTTTTGGAGCATTTCGCAAATCTTCGGCATGAAAAACATGCAAAACTTGTGTTTCGGGCCTGAATGCACTATTTCGGGGTACCGAAGTTGCGAAAATGGTTTCGCAACGAAAACAACCACTCTACTCCATTAGACCCAAAATAATGTTTGGGAGTGTTTTGGAGCATTTCGCAAACCATCGGCATGTAAAAGATGCAAAACTTGTGTTTCGGGCCTGAATGCACTATTTCGGGGTACCGAAGTTGCGAAAATGGTTTCGCAACGAAAAGAACCATTCTACTCCATTAGACCCAAAATGATGTTTGGGAGTGTTTTGGAGCATTTCGCAAATCTTCGGCATGTAAAAGATGCAAAACTTGTGTTTCGGGCCTGAATGCACTATTTCGGGCTACCGAAGTTGCGAAAATGGTTTCGCAACGAAAACAACCATTCTACCCCATTAGTCCCAAAATGATGTTTGGGAGTGTTTTGGAGCATATCGCAAACCTTCGGCATGTAAAAAGATGCAAAACTTGTGTTTCGGCCCTGAATGCACTATTTCGGGGTACCGAAGTTGCGAAAATAGTTTCGCAACGAAAAGAACCATTCTACCCCATTAAACCCAAAATGATGCTTGGGAGTGTTTTGGAGCATATCGCAAATCTTCGGCATGTAAAACATGCAAAACTTGTGTTTCGGGACTGAATGCACTATTTCGGGGTACCGAAGTTGCGAAAATTGTTTCGCAACGAAAACAACCATTCTACTCCATTAGACCCAAAATGATGTTTGGGAGTGTTTTGGAGCATTGCGCAAATCTTCGGCATGTAAAACAAGCAAAACTTGTGTTTCGGGCCTAAATGCACTATTTCGGGGTACCGAAGTTGCGAAAATTGTTTCGCAACGAAAACAACCATTCTACTTCATTAGACCCAAAATGATGTTTGGGAGTGTTTTGGAGCATTTCGCAAACCATCGGCATGTAAAAGATGCAAAACTTGTGTTTCGGGCCTGAATGCACTATTTTGGGGTACCGAAGTTGCGAAAATGGTTTCGCAACGAAAAGAACCATTCTACTCCATTAGACCCAAAATGATGTTTGGGAGTGTTTTGGAGCATTTCGCAAATCTTCGGCATGTAAAAGATGCAAAACTTGTGTTTCGGGCCTGAATGCACTATTTTGGGGTACCGAAGTTGCGAAAATGGTTTCGCAACGAAAAGAACCATTCTACTCCATTAGACCCAAAATGATGTTTGGGAGTGTTTTGGAGCATATCACAAATCTTCAGCATGTAAAAAGATGCAAAACTTGTGTTTCGGCCTGAATGCACTATTTCGGGGTACCGATCTTGCGAAAATGGTTTCACAACGAAAACAACCATTCTACTCCATTACACCCAAAATGATGTTTGGGAGTGTTTTGGAGCATTTCGCAAACCTTCGGCATGTAAAAGATGCAAAACTTGTGTTTCGGGCCTAAATGCACTATTTTGGGGTACCGAAGTTGCGAAAATTGTTTCGCAACGAAAACAACCATTCTACTCCATTAGACCCAAAATGATGTTTGGGAGTGTTTTGGAGCATTTCGCAAATCTTCGGCATGTAAAACATGCAAAACTTGTGTTTCGGCCCTGAATGCACTATTTCGCGGTACCGAAGTTGCGAAAATGGTTTCGCAAGAAAAACAACCATTCTACTCCATTAGACCCAAAATGATGTTTGGGAGTGTTTTGGAACATATCGCAAATCTTCAGCATGTAAAAAGATGCAAAATTTGTGTTTCGGGCCTGAATGCACTATTTCGGGCTACCGAAGTTGCGAAAATGGTTTCGCAACGAAAACAACCATTCTACCCCATTAGTCCCAGAATGATGTTGGGAGTGTTTTGGAGCATATCGCAAACCTTCGGCATGTAAAAAGATGCAAAACTTGTGTTTCGGCCCTGAATGCACTATTTCGGGGTACCGAAGTTGCGAAAATGGTTTCACAACGAAAAGAACCATTCTACCCCATTACACCCAAAATGATGCTTGGGAGTGTTTTGGAGCATTTCGCAAACCTTCGGCATGTAAAAGATGCAAAACCTGTGTTTCGGGCCTGAATGCACTATTTCGGGGTACCGAAGTTGCGAAAATTGTTTCGCAACGAAAACAACCATTCTACTCCATTAGACCCAAAATGATGTTTGGGAGTGTTTTGGAACATATCACAAATCTTCAGCATGTAAAAAGATGCAAAACTTGTGTTTCGGGCCTGAATGCACTATTTCGGGGTACCGATGTTGCGAAAATTGTTTCGCAACGAAAACAACCATTCTACTCCATTAGACCCAAAATGATGTTTGGGAGTGTTTTGGAGCATTTCGCAAACCATCGGCATGTAAAAGATGCAAAACTTGTGTTTCGGGCCTGAATGCACTATTTTGGGGTACCGAAGTTGCGAAAATGGTTTCGCAACGAAAAGAACCATTCTACTCCATTAGACCCAAAATGATGTTTGGGAGTGTTTTGGAGCATTTCGCAAATCTTCGGCATGTAAAAGATGCAAAACTTGTGTTTCGGGCCTGAATGCACTATTTCAGGGTACCGAAGTTGCGAAAATGGTTTCGCAACAAAAACAACCATTCTACTCCATTAGACCCAAAATGATGTTTGGGAGTGTTTTGGAGCATATCACAAATCTTCAGCATGTAAAAAGATGCAAAACTTGTGTTTCGGCCTGAATGCACTATTTCGGGGTACCGATCTTGCGAAAATGGTTTCGCAACAAAAACAACCATTCTACTCCATTAGACACAAAATGATGTTTGGGAGTGTTTTGGAACATATCACAAATCTTCAGCATGTAAAAAGATGCAAAATTTGTGTTTCGGGCCTGAATGCACTATTTCGGGCTACCGAAGTTGCGAAAATGGTTTCGCAACGAAAACAACCATTCTACCCCATTAGACCCAGAATGATGTTTGGGAGTGTTTTGGAGCATATCGCAAACCTTCGGCATGTAAAAAGATGCAAAACTTGTGTTTCGGCCCTGAATGCACTATTTCGGGGTACCGAAGTTGCGAAAATGGTTTCGCAATGAAAAGAACCATTCTACCCCATTAGACCCAAAATGATGCTTGGGAGTGTTTTGGAGCATTTCGCAAATCTTCGGCATGTAAAACATGCAAAACTTGTGTTTCGGGCCTGAATGCACTATTTCGCGGTACCGAAGTTGCGAAAATGGTTTCGCAACGAAAACAACCATTCTACTCCATTAGACCCAAAATGATGTTTGGGAGTGTTTTGGAGCATTTCGCAAATCTTCGGCATGTAAAAGATGCAAAACTTGTGTTTCGGGCCTGAATGCACTATTTCAGGGTACCGAAGTTGCGAAAATGGTTTCGCAACAAAAACAACCATTCTACTCCATTAGACCCAAAATGATGTTTGGGAGTGTTTTGGAGCATATCCCAAATCTTCAGCATGTAAAAGATGCAAAACTTGTGTTTCGGGCCTGAATGCACTATTTCGGGGTACCGAAGTTGCGAAAATGGTTTCGCAACAAAAATAACCATTCTACTCCATTATACCCAAAATGATGTTTGGGAGTGTTTTGGAACATATCACAAATCTTCAGCATGTAAAAAGATGCAAAACTTGTGTTTCGGGCCTGAATGCACTATTTCGGTGTACCGAAGTTGCGAAAATTGTTTCGCAACGAAAACAACCATTCTACTCCATTAGACCCAAAATGATGTTTGAGGGTGTTTTTGAGCATTTCGCAAATCTTCGGCATGTAAAACATGCAAAACTTGTGTTTCGGGCCTGAATGCACTATTTCGGGGTACCGAAGTTGCGAAAATGGTTTCGCAACGAAAAGAACCATTCTACTCCATTAGACCCAAAATGATGTTTGGGAGTGTTTTGGAGCATTTCGCAAATCTTCGGCATGTAAAACATGCAAAACTTGTGTTTCGGGCCTGAATGCACTATTTCGGGGTACCGAAGTTGCGAAAATGGTTTCGCAACAAAAACAACCATTCTACTCCATTAGACCCAAAATGATGTTTGGGAGTGTTTTGGAACATATCACAAATCTTCAGCATGTAAAAAGATGCAAAATTTGTGTTTCGGGCCTGAATGCACTATTTCGGGCTACCGAAGTTGCGAAAATGGTTTCGCAACGAAAACCAGCATTCTACCCCATTAGACCCAGAATGATGTTTGGGAGTGTTTTGGAGCATATCGCAAACCTTCGGTATGTAAAAAGATGCAAAACTTGTGTTTCGGCCCTGAATGCACTATTTCGGGGTACCGAAGTTGCGAAAATGGTTTCGCAATGAAAAGAACCATTCTACCCCATTAAACCCAAAATGATGCTTGGGAGTGTTTTGGAGCATTTCGCAAATCTTCGGCATGTAAAACATGCAAAACTTGTGTTTCGGGCCTGAATGCACTATTTCGGGGTACCGAAGTTGCGAAAATTGTTTCGCAACGAAAACAACCATTCTACTCCATTAGACCCAAAATGATGTTTGGGAGTGTTTTGGAGCATTTCGCAAATCTTCGGCATGTAAAACAAGCAAAACTTGTGTTTCGGGCCTAAATGCACTATTTCGGGGTACCGAAGTTGCGAAAATTGTTTCGCAACGAAAACAACCATTCTACTCCATTAGACCCAAAATGATGTTTGGGAGTGTTTTGGAGCATTTCGCAGACCATCGGCATGTAAAAGATGCAAAACTTGTGTTTCGGGCCTGAATGCACTATTTTGGGGTACCGAAGTTGCGAAAATGGTTTCGCAACGAAAAGAACCATTCTACTCCATTAGACCCAAAATGATGTTTGGGAGTGTTTTGGAGCATTTCGCAAATCTTCGGCATGTAAAAGATGCAAAACTTGTGTTTGGGGCCTGAATGCACTATTTCAGGGTACCGAAGTTGCGAAAATGGTTTCGCAACAAAAACAACCATTCTACTCCATTAGATCCAAAATGATGTTTGGGAGTGTTTTGGAGCATATCACAAATCTTCAGCATGTAAAAAGATGCAAAACTTGTGTTTCGGCCTGAATGCACTATTTCGGGGTACCGATCTTGCGAAAATGGTTTCACAACGAAAACAACCATTCTACTCCATTACACCCAAAATGATGTTTGGGAGTGTTTAGGAGCATTTCGCAAACCATCGGCATGTAAAAGATGCAAAACTTGTGTTTCGGGCCTGAATGCACTATTTTGGGGTACCGAAGTTGCGAAAATGGTTTCGCAACGAAAAGAACCATTCTACTCCATTAGACCCAAAATGATGTTTGGGAGTGTTTTGGAGCATTTCGCAAATCTTCGGCATGTAAAACATGCAAAACTTGTGTTTCGGGCCTGAATGCACTATTTCGGGGTACCGAAGTTGCGAAAATGGTTTCGCAACAAAAACAACCATTCTACTCCATTAGACCCAAAATGATGTTTGGGAGTGTTTTGGAACATATCACAAATCTTCAGCATGTAAAAAGATGCAAAATTTGTGTTTCGGGCCTGAATGCACTATTTCGGGCTACCGAAGTTGCGAAAATGGTTTCGCAACGAAAACCAGCATTCTACCCCATTAGACCCAGAATGATGTTTGGGAGTGTTTTGGAGCATATCGCAAACCTTCGGTATGTAAAAAGATGCAAAACTTGTGTTTCGGCCCTGAATGCACTATTTCGGGGTACCGAAGTTGCGAAAATGGTTTCGCAATGAAAAGAACCATTCTACCCCATTAAACCCAAAATGATGCTTGGGAGTGTTTTGGAGCATTTCGCAAATCTTCGGCATGTAAAACATGCAAAACTTGTGTTTCGGGCCTGAATGCACTATTTCGGGGTACCGAAGTTGCGAAAATTGTTTCGCAACGAAAACAACCATTCTACTCCATTAGACCCAAAATGATGTTTGGGAGTGTTTTGGAGCATTTCGCAAATCTTCGGCATGTAAAACAAGCAAAACTTGTGTTTCGGGCCTAAATGCACTATTTCGGGGTACCGAAGTTGCGAAAATTGTTTCGCAACGAAAACAACCATTCTACTCCATTAGACCCAAAATGATGTTTGGGAGTGTTTTGGAGCATTTCGCAGACCATCGGCATGTAAAAGATGCAAAACTTGTGTTTCGGGCCTGAATGCACTATTTTGGGGTACCGAAGTTGCGAAAATGGTTTCGCAACGAAAAGAACCATTCTACTCCATTAGACCCAAAATGATGTTTGGCAGTGTTTTGGAGCATTTCGCAAATCTTCGGCATGTAAAAGATGCAAAACTTGTGTTTGGGGCCTGAATGCACTATTTCAGGGTACCGAAGTTGCGAAAATGGTTTCGCAACAAAAACAACCATTCTACTCCATTAGATCCAAAATGATGTTTGGGAGTGTTTTGGAGCATATCACAAATCTTCAGCATGTAAAAAGATGCAAAACTTGTGTTTCGGCCTGAATGCACTATTTCGGGGTACCGATCTTGCGAAAATGGTTTCACAACGAAAACAACCATTCTACTCCATTACACCCAAAATGATGTTTGGGAGTGTTTAGGAGCATTTCGCAAACCATCGGCATGTAAAAGATGCAAAACTTGTGTTTCGGGCCTGAATGCACTATTTTGGGGTACCGAAGTTGCGAAAATGGTTTCGCAACGAAAAGAACCATTCTACTCCATTAGACCCAAAATGATGTTTGGGAGTGTTTTGGAGCATTTCGCAAATCTTCGGCATGTAAAAGATGCAAAACTTGTGTTTTGGGCCTGAATGCACTATTTCAGGGTACCGAAGTTGCGAAAATGGTTTCGCAACAAAAACAACCATTCTACTCCATTAGACCCAAAATGATGTTTGGGAGTGTTTTGGAGCATATCACAAATCTTCAGCATGTAAAAAGATGCAAAACTTGTGTTTCGGCCTGAATGCACTATTTCGGGGTACCGATCTTGCGAAAATGGTTTCACAACGAAAACAACCATTCTACTCCATTACACCCAAAATGATGTTTGGGAGTGTTTTGGAGCATTTCGCAAACCTTCGGCATGTAAAAGATGCAAAACTTGTGTTTCGGGCCTGAATGCACTATTTCGGGGTACCGAAGTTGCGAAAATGGTTTCGCAACAAAAATAACAATTCTACTCCATTAGACCCAAAATGATGTTTGGGAGTGTTTTGGAACATATCACAAATCTTCAGCATGTAAAAAGATGCAAAACTTGTGTTTCGGGCCTGAATGCACTATTTCGGGGTACCGAAGTTGCGAAAATTGTTTCGCAACGAAAACAACTATTCTACTCCATTAGACCCAAAATGATGTTTGAGGGTGTTTTGGAGCATTTCGCAAATCTTCGGCATGTAAAACATGCAAAACTTATGTTTCGGGACTGAATGCACTATTTCGGGGTACCGAAGTTGCGAAAATTGTTTCGCAACGAAAACAACCACTCTACTCCATTAGACCCAAAATAATGTTTGGGAGTGTTTTGGAGCATTTCGCAAACCATCGGCATGTAAAAGATGCAAAACTTGTGTTTCGGGCCTGAATGCACTATTTCGGGGTACTGAAGTTGCGAAAATGGTTTCGCAACGAAAAGAACCATTCTACTCCATTAGACCCAAAATGATGTTTGGGAGTGTTTTGGAGCATTTCGCAAATCTTCGGCATGTAAAACATGCAAAACTTGTGTTTCGGGCCTGAATGCACTATTTCGGGGTACCGAAGTTGCGAAAATGGTTTCGCAACAAAAACAACCATTCTACTCCATTAGACACAAAATGATGTTTGGGAGTGTTTTGGAACATATCACAAATCTTCAGCATGTAAAAAGATGCAAAATTTGTGTTTCGGGCCTGAATGCACTATTTCGGGCTACCGAAGTTGCGAAAATGGTTTCGCAACGAAAACAACCATTCTACCCCATTAGACCCAGAATGATGTTTGGGAGTGTTTTGGAGCATATCGCAAACCTTCGGCATGTAAAAAGATGCAATAAATTGTGTTTCGGCCCTGAATGCACTATTTCGGGGTACCGAAGTTGCGAAAATGGTTTCGCAATGAAAAGAACCATTCTACCCCATTAAACCCAAAATGATGCTTGGGTGTGTTTTGGAGCATTTCGCAAATCTTCGGCATGTAAAACATGCAAAACTTGTGTTTCGGGCCTGAATGCACTATTTCGGGGTACCGAAGTTGCGAAAATTGTTTCGCAACGAAAACAACCATTCTACTCCATTAGACCCAAAATGATGTTTGGGAGTGTTTTGGAGCATTTCGCAAATCTTCGGCATGTAAAAGATGCAAAACTTGTGTTTCGGGCCTGAATGCACTATTTCAGGGTACCGAAGTTGCGAAAATGGTTTCGCAACAAAAACAACCATTCTACTCTATTAGACCCAAAATGATGTTTGGGAGTGTTTTGGAGCATATCACAAATCTTCAGCATGTAAAAAGATGCAAAACTTGTGTTTCGGGCCTGAATGCACTATTTCGGGGTACCGAAGTTGCGAAAATGGTTTCGCAACAAAAATAACCATTCTACTCCATTATACCCAAAATGATGTTTGGGAGTGTTTTGGAACATATCACAAATCTTCAGCATGTAAAAAGATGCAAAACTTGTGTTTCGGGCCTGAATGCACTATTTCGGTGTACCGAAGTTGCGAAAATTGTTTCGCAACGAAAACAACCATTCTACTCCATTAGACCCAAAATGATGTTTGAGGGTGTTTTGGAGCATTTCGCAAATCTTCGGCATGTAAAACATGCAAAACTTGTGTTTCGGGCCTGAATGCACTATTTCGGGGTACCGAAGTTGCGAAAATGGTTTCGCAACGAAAAGAACCATTCTACTCCATTAGACCCAAAATGATGTTTGGGAGTGTTTTGGAGCATTTCGCAAATCTTCGGCATGTAAAACATGCAAAACTTGTGTTTCGGGCCTGAATGCACTATTTCGGGGTACCGAAGTTGCGAAAATGGTTTCGCAACAAAAACAACCATTCTACTCCATTAGACCCAAAATGATGTTTGGGAGTGTTTTGGAACATATCACAAATCTTCAGCACGTAAAAAGATGCAAAATTTGTGTTTCGGGCCTGAATGCACTATTTCGGGCTACCGAAGTTGCGAAAATGGTTTCGCAACGAAAACCAGCATTCTACCCCATTAGACCCAGAATGATGTTTGGGAGTGTTTTGGAGCATATCGCAAACCTTCGGTATGTAAAAAGATGCAAAACTTGTGTTTCGGCCCTGAATGCACTATTTCGGGGTACCGAAGTTGCGAAAATGGTTTCGCAATGAAAAGAACCATTCTACCCCATTAAACCCAAAATGATGCTTGGGAGTGTTTTGGAGCATTTCGCAAATCTTCGGCATGTAAAACATGCAAAACTTGTGTTTCGGGCCTGAATGCACTATTTCGGGGTACCGAAGTTGCGAAAATTGTTTCGCAACGAAAACAACCATTCTACTCCATTAGACCCAAAATGATGTTTGGGAGTGTTTTGGAGCATTTCGCAAATCTTCGGCATGTAAAACAAGCAAAACTTGTGTTTCGGGCCTAAATGCACTATTTCGGGGTACCGAAGTTGCGAAAATTGTTTCGCAACGAAAACAACCATTCTACTCCATTAGACCCAAAATGATGTTTGGGAGTGTTTTGGAGCATTTCGCAGACCATCGGCATGTAAAAGATGCAAAACTTGTGTTTCGGGCCTGAATGCACTATTTTGGGGTACCGAAGTTGCGAAAATGGTTTCGCAACGAAAAGAACCATTCTACTCCATTAGACCCAAAATGATGTTTGGGAGTGTTTTGGAGCATTTCGCAAATCTTCGGCATGTAAAAGATGCAAAACTTGTGTTTGGGGCCTGAATGCACTATTTCAGGGTACCGAAGTTGCGAAAATGGTTTCGCAACAAAAACAACCATTCTACTCCATTAGATCCAAAATGATGTTTGGGAGTGTTTTGGAGCATATCACAAATCTTCAGCATGTAAAAAGATGCAAAACTTGTGTTTCGGCCTGAATGCACTATTTCGGGGTACCGATCTTGCGAAAATGGTTTCACAACGAAAACAACCATTCTACTCCATTACACCCAAAATGATGTTTGGGAGTGTTTAGGAGCATTTCGCAAACCATCGGCATGTAAAAGATGCAAAACTTGTGTTTCGGGCCTGAATGCACTATTTTGGGGTACCGAAGTTGCGAAAATGGTTTCGCAACGAAAAGAACCATTCTACTCCATTAGACCCAAAATGATGTTTGGGAGTGTTTTGGAGCATTTCGCAAATCTTCGGCATGTAAAAGATGCAAAACTTGTGTTTTGGGCCTGAATGCACTATTTCAGGGTACCGAAGTTGCGAAAATGGTTTCGCAACAAAAACAACCATTCTACTCCATTAGACCCAAAATGATGTTTGGGAGTGTTTTGGAGCATATCACAAATCTTCAGCATGTAAAAAGATGCAAAACTTGTGTTTCGGCCTGAATGCACTATTTCGGGGTACCGATCTTGCGAAAATGGTTTCACAACGAAAACAACCATTCTACTCCATTACACCCAAAATGATGTTTGGGAGTGTTTTGGAGCATTTCGCAAACCTTCGGCATGTAAAAGATGCAAAACTTGTGTTTCGGGCCTGAATGCACTATTTCGGGGTACCGAAGTTGCGAAAATGGTTTCGCAACAAAAATAACAATTCTACTCCATTAGACCCAAAATGATGTTTGGGAGTGTTTTGGAACATATCACAAATCTTCAGCATGTAAAAAGATGCAAAACTTGTGTTTCGGGCCTGAATGCACTATTTCGGGGTACCGAAGTTGCGAAAATTGTTTCGCAACGAAAACAACTATTCTACTCCATTAGACCCAAAATGATGTTTGAGGGTGTTTTGGAGCATTTCGCAAATCTTCGGCATGTAAAACATGCAAAACTTATGTTTCGGGACTGAATGCACTATTTCGGGGTACCGAAGTTGCGAAAATTGTTTCGCAACGAAAACAACCACTCTACTCCATTAGACCCAAAATAATGTTTGGGAGTGTTTTGGAGCATTTCGCAAACCATCGGCATGTAAAAGATGCAAAACTTGTGTTTCGGGCCTGAATGCACTATTTCGGGGTACTGAAGTTGCGAAAATGGTTTCGCAACGAAAAGAACCATTCTACTCCATTAGACCCAAAATGATGTTTGGGAGTGTTTTGGAGCATTTCGCAAATCTTCGGCATGTAAAACATGCAAAACTTGTGTTTCGGGCCTGAATGCACTATTTCGGGGTACCGAAGTTGCGAAAATGGTTTCGCAACAAAAACAACCATTCTACTCCATTAGACACAAAATGATGTTTGGGAGTGTTTTGGAACATATCACAAATCTTCAGCATGTAAAAAGATGCAAAATTTGTGTTTCGGGCCTGAATGCACTATTTCGGGCTACCGAAGTTGCGAAAATGGTTTCGCAACGAAAACAACCATTCTACCCCATTAGACCCAGAATGATGTTTGGGAGTGTTTTGGAGCATATCGCAAACCTTCGGCATGTAAAAAGATGCAATAAATTGTGTTTCGGCCCTGAATGCACTATTTCGGGGTACCGAAGTTGCGAAAATGGTTTCGCAATGAAAAGAACCATTCTACCCCATTAAACCCAAAATGATGCTTGGGAGTGTTTTGGAGCATTTCGCAAATCTTCGGCATGTAAAACATGCAAAACTTGTGTTTCGGGCCTGAATGCACTATTTCGGGGTACCGAAGTTGCGAAAATTGTTTCGCAACGAAAACAACCATTCTACTCCATTAGACCCAAAATGATGTTTGGGAGTGTTTTGGAGCATTTCGCAAATCTTCGGCATGTAAAAGATGCAAAACTTGTGTTTCGGGCCTGAATGCACTATTTCAGGGTACCGAAGTTGCGAAAATGGTTTCGCAACAAAAACAACCATTCTACTCTATTAGACCCAAAATGATGTTTGGGAGTGTTTTGGAGCATATCACAAATCTTCAGCATGTAAAAAGATGCAAAACTTGTGTTTCGGGCCTGAATGCACTATTTCGGGGTACCGAAGTTGCGAAAATGGTTTCGCAACAAAAATAACCATTCTACTCCATTATACCCAAAATGATGTTTGGGAGTGTTTTGGAACATATCACAAATCTTCAGCATGTAAAAAGATGCAAAACTTGTGTTTCGGGCCTGAATGCACTATTTCAGGGTACCGAAGTTGCGAAAATGGTTTCGCAACAAAAACAACCATTCTACTCTATTAGACCCAAAATGATGTTTGGGAGTGTTTTGGAGCATATCACAAATCTTCAGCATGTAAAAGATGCAAAACTTGTGTTTCGGGTCTGAATGCACTATTTCGGGGTACCGAAGTTGCGAAAATGGTTTCGCAACAAAAATAACCATTCTACTCCATTATACCCAAAATGATGTTTGGGAGTGTTTTGGAACATATCACAAAGCTTCAGCATGTAAAAAGATGCAAAACTTGTGTTTCGGGCCTGAATGCACTATTTCGGGGTACCGAAGTTGCGAAAATTGTTTCGCAACGAAAACAACCATTCTACTCCATTAGACCCAAAATGATGTTTGAGGGTGTTTTGGAGCATTTCGCAAATCTTCGGCATGTAAAACATGCAAAACTTGTGTTTCGGGCCTGAATGCACTATTTCGGGGTACCGAAGTTGCGAAAATTGTTTCGCAACGAAAACAACCACTCTACTCCATTAGACCCAAAATAATGTTTTGGAGTGTTTTGGAGCATTTCACAAACCATCGGCATGTAAAAGATGCAAAACTTGTGTTTCGGGCCTGAATGCACTATTTCGGGGTACCGAAGTTGCGAAAATGGTTTCGCAACGAAAAGAACCATTCTACTCCATTAGACCCAAAATGATGTTTGGGAGTGTTTTGGAGCATTTCACAAATCTTCGGCATGTAAAACATGCAAAACTTGTGTTTCGGGCCTGAATGCACTATTTCGGGGTACCGAAGTTGCGAAAATGGTTTCGCAACAAAAACAACCATTCTACTCCATTAGACCCAAAATGATGTTTGGGAGTGTTTTGGAACATATCACAAATCTTCAGCATGTAAAAAGATGCAAAATTTGTGTTTCGGGCCTGAATGCACTATTTCGGGCTACCGAAGTTGCGAAAATGGTTTCGCAACGAAAACCACCATTCTACCCCATTAGACCCAGAATGATGTTTGGGAGTGTTTTGGAGCATATCGCAAACCTTCGGTATGTAATAAGATGCAAAACTTGTGTTTCGGCCCTGAATGCACTATTTCGGGGTACCGAAGTTGCGAAAATGGTTTCGCAATGAAAAGAACCATTCTACCCCATTAAACCCAAAATGATGCTTGGGAGTGTTTTGGAGCATTTCGCAAATCTTCGGCATGTAAAACATGCAAAACTTGTGTTTCGAGCCTGAATGCACTATTTCGGGGTACCGAAGTTGCGAAAATTGTTTCGCAACGAAAACAACCATTCTACTCCATTAGACCCAAAATGATGTTTGGGAGTGTTTTGGAGCATTTCGCAAATCTTCGGCATGTAAAACAAGCAAAACTTGTGTTTCGGGCCTGAATGCACTATTTCGGGGTACCGAAGTTGCGAAAATTGTTTCGCAACGAAAACAACCATTCTACTCCATTAGACCTAAAATGATGTTTGGGAGTGTTTTGGAGCATTTCGCAGACCATCGGCATGTAAAAGATGCAAAACTTGTGTTTCGGGCCTGAATGCACTATTTTGGGGTACCGAAGTTGCGAAAATGGTTTCGCAACGAAAAGAACCATTCTACTCCATTAGACCCAAAATGATGTTTGGGAGTGTTTTGGAGCATTTCGCAAATCTTCGGCATGTAAAAGATGCAAAACTTGTGTTTCGGGCCTGAATGCACTATTTCGGGGTACCGAAGTTGCGAAAATGGTTTCGCAACAAAAATAACAATTCTACTCCATTAGACCCAAAATGATGTTTGGGAGTGTTTTGGAACATATCACAAATCTTCAGCATGTAAAAAGATGCAAAACTTGTGTTTCGGGCCTGAATGCACTATTTCGGGGTACCGAAGTTGCGAAAATTGTTTCGCAACGAAAACAACTATTCTACTCCATTAGACCCAAAATGATGTTTGAGGGTGTTTTGGAGCATTTCGCAAATCTTCGGCATGTAAAACATGCAAAACTTATGTTTCGGGACTGAATGCACTATTTCGGGGTACCGAAGTTGCGAAAATTGTTTCGCAACGAAAACAACCACTCTACTCCATTAGACCCAAAATAATGTTTGGGAGTGTTTTGGAGCATTTCGCAAACCATCGGCATGTAAAAGATGCAAAACTTGTGTTTCGGGCCTGAATGCACTATTTCGGGGTACTGAAGTTGCGAAAATGGTTTCGCAACGAAAAGAACCATTCTACTCCATTAGACCCAAAATGATGTTTGGGAGTGTTTTGGAGCATTTCGCAAATCTTCGGCATGTAAAACATGCAAAACTTGTGTTTCGGGCCTGAATGCACTATTTCGGGGTACCGAAGTTGCGAAAATGGTTTCGCAACAAAAACAACCATTCTACTCCATTAGACACAAAATGATGTTTGGGAGTGTTTTGGAACATATCACAAATCTTCAGCATGTAAAAAGATGCAAAATTTGTGTTTCGGGCCTGAATGCACTATTTCGGGCTACCGAAGTTGCGAAAATGGTTTCGCAACGAAAACAACCATTCTACCCCATTAGACCCAGAATGATGTTTGGGAGTGTTTTGGAGCATATCGCAAACCTTCGGCATGTAAAAAGATGCAATAAATTGTGTTTCGGCCCTGAATGCACTATTTCGGGGTACCGAAGTTGCGAAAATGGTTTCGCAATGAAAAGAACCATTCTACCCCATTAAACCCAAAATGATGCTTGGGAGTGTTTTGGAGCATTTCGCAAATCTTCGGCATGTAAAACATGCAAAACTTGTGTTTCGGGCCTGAATGCACTATTTCGGGGTACCGAAGTTGCGAAAATTGTTTCGCAACGAAAACAACCATTCTACTCCATTAGACCCAAAATGATGTTTGGGAGTGTTTTGGAGCATTTCGCAAATCTTCGGCATGTAAAAGATGCAAAACTTGTGTTTCGGGCCTGAATGCACTATTTCAGGGTACCGAAGTTGCGAAAATGGTTTCGCAACAAAAACAACCATTCTACTCTATTAGACCCAAAATGATGTTTGGGAGTGTTTTGGAGCATATCACAAATCTTCAGCATGTAAAAAGATGCAAAACTTGTGTTTCGGGCCTGAATGCACTATTTCGGGGTACCGAAGTTGCGAAAATGGTTTCGCAACAAAAATAACTATTCTACTCCATTATACCCAAAATGATGTTTGGGAGTGTTTTGGAACATATCACAAATCTTCAGCATGTAAAAAGATGCAAAACTTGTGTTTCGGGCCTGAATGCACTATTTCAGGGTACCGAAGTTGCGAAAATGGTTTCGCAACAAAAACAACCATTCTACTCTATTAGACCCAAAATGATGTTTGGGAGTGTTTTGGAGCATATCACAAATCTTCAGCATGTAAAAGATGCAAAACTTGTGTTTCGGGTCTGAATGCACTATTTCGGGGTACCGAAGTTGCGAAAATGGTTTCGCAACAAAAATAACCATTCTACTCCATTATACCCAAAATGATGTTTGGGAGTGTTTTGGAACATATCACAAAGCTTCAGCATGTAAAAAGATGCAAAACTTGTGTTTCGGGCCTGAATGCACTATTTCGGGGTACCGAAGTTGCGAAAATTGTTTCGCAACGAAAACAACCATTCTACTCCATTAGACCCAAAATGATGTTTGAGGGTGTTTTGGAGCATTTCGCAAATCTTCGGCATGTAAAACATGCAAAACTTGTGTTTCGGGCCTGAATGCACTATTTCGGGGTACCGAAGTTGCGAAAATTGTTTCGCAACGAAAACAACCACTCTACTCCATTAGACCCAAAATAATGTTTTGGAGTGTTTTGGAGCATTTCACAAACCATCGGCATGTAAAAGATGCAAAACTTGTGTTTCGGGCCTGAATGCACTATTTCGGGGTACCGAAGTTGCGAAAATGGTTTCGCAACGAAAAGAACCATTCTACTCCATTAGACCCAAAATGATGTTTGGGAGTGTTTTGGAGCATTTCACAAATCTTCGGCATGTAAAACATGCAAAACTTGTGTTTCGGGCCTGAATGCACTATTTCGGGGTACCGAAGTTGCGAAAATGGTTTCGCAACAAAAACAACCATTCTACTCCATTAGACCCAAAATGATGTTTGGGAGTGTTTTGGAACATATCACAAATCTTCAGCATGTAAAAAGATGCAAAATTTGTGTTTCGGGCCTGAATGCACTATTTCGGGCTACCGAAGTTGCGAAAATGGTTTCGCAACGAAAACCACCATTCTACCCCATTAGACCCAGAATGATGTTTGGGAGTGTTTTGGAGCATATCGCAAACCTTCGGTATGTAATAAGATGCAAAACTTGTGTTTCGGCCCTGAATGCACTATTTCGGGGTACCGAAGTTGCGAAAATGGTTTCGCAATGAAAAGAACCATTCTACCCCATTAAACCCAAAATGATGCTTGGGAGTGTTTTGGAGCATTTCGCAAATCTTCGGCATGTAAAACATGCAAAACTTGTGTTTCGAGCCTGAATGCACTATTTCGGGGTACCGAAGTTGCGAAAATTGTTTCGCAACGAAAACAACCATTCTACTCCATTAGACCCAAAATGATGTTTGGGAGTGTTTTGGAGCATTTCGCAAATCTTCGGCATGTAAAACAAGCAAAACTTGTGTTTCGGGCCTGAATGCACTATTTCGGGGTACCGAAGTTGCGAAAATTGTTTCGCAACGAAAACAACCATTCTACTCCATTAGACCTAAAATGATGTTTGGGAGTGTTTTGGAGCATTTCGCAGACCATCGGCATGTAAAAGATGCAAAACTTGTGTTTCGGGCCTGAATGCACTATTTTGGGGTACCGAAGTTGCGAAAATGGTTTCGCAACGAAAAGAACCATTCTACTCCATTAGACCCAAAATGATGTTTGGGAGTGTTTTGGAGCATTTCGCAAATCTTCGGCATGTAAAAAGATGCAAAACTTGTGTTTCGGCCTGAATGCACTATTTCGGGGTACCGAAGTTGCGAAAATGGTTTCGCAACGAAAACAACCATTCTACTCCATTAGACCCAAAATGATGTTTGGGAGTGTTTTGGAGCATTTCGCAAATCTTCGGCATGTAAAAGATGCAAAACTTGTGTTTCGGGCCTGAATGCACTATTTCGGGGTACCGAAGTTGCGAAAATGGTTTCGCAACAAAAACAACCATTCTACTCTATTAGACCCAAAATGATGTTTGGGAGTGTTTTGGAACATATCACAAATCTTCAGCATGTAAAAAGATGCAAAACTTGTGTTTCGGCCTGAATGCACTATTTCGGGGTACCGAAGTTGCGAAAATTGTTTCGCAACGAAAACAACCATTCTACTCCATTAGACCCAAAATGATGTTTGGGAGTGTTTTTGTAACAACCCAGAAAATTAAGTTATGAAAATGTGAGAAAATTTGAAATTTTCATTTGTTGATGATGTGTCACCATATTTAAACCCTCTCTAGCCTCTCTTCCTAAATTCCTAAATAAATAAAACCAAATATATAAAAATATATTTCCAAAATATGGTAAAATATGTGATTTGGATTTTATGGATTTTATTTGGATTTTATTGAGTGTGTTTTGAATCTGAAAACATTCAAATTCAAATCTATAGTATAAACCTTATTCCAAAACTATTTTCAAAATTCCCTTCAACTAACATGGGCCAGCTAACTGTTCTCAAGGTTCAACGGACCACCCTCATCTCTCAGCCCGTGCACGCCTAACACCCCGGCCTCTTTCCTTCTTAAACCGCAACCGGCCCAACTCGGCCCGTCAACCTCTACCCCGCGCTGGCTCGCTGTCAAGTGGGGCCGCGCACGCCTGTTCTTCGTCCTCGCCCGGTCAAGGCGTCGCCCGCGCGTCGTCTCGCACCGCCGCCGCACCCGTGCGTGCGTGCGCGCACCCCCGGCCAGGGGACCAACCCCCGACCGCGCCCGTGGCACGGACGTCGAGCCAGGCGGCCGCGCCCGCGCACTCCCAGGGCCTTTTCCCCTTTTACCCCCGAGCCGTGACTCAACGCGCGCCCCGCCAGCCACTGCCGCACCGCCACATCCGCAACCCACCTCTCAGCAGCCAATGGACGCCCATCCGTGACCATCCTACCCTCGCCTCGACGTGCGCCAGCTTCTAAACCCCCGGGCGAGGCCCCTGCTGCAAGACATCAAGCATTTGGGGTTTTTCCCCTTTGGCTCCCCTGTTCGCCGCCGAGTGAGAAGAGGAGGGGAAAGAGGAGAAGAAGGGGAAAGGAGGAGAAGGAGAGAGCGCTTCACCTCCGCGAAGAGAAGACGAAGCCGAAGAGCTAGAAGTCGGAGCCGCCCGTGGTCCGGAGGAGGCCGTCCGCGTGCGCGCCTGTACCGAAGCAGAGTCGCTGCCGAGAACTTCACCGCCACCTCTTCACCGCCGCGGTCTTCACTGCTGCGCCTACATCTTCGCCCCACCGTGAGCGCCGTTCGACCTTTTCCTTCCCTTTTCCCCCTCGAACTTCCTGTGATGCCGGGAGCGTGCCCCTGTGCCACGCAACGCCAGCCCTTGAGCCGTGCGTCTTCGCGAGTCCGCCGCCGCGTCGCACCCCAGCGCCGCGCCGGTCCTCGCCTTCTTGTCATGCTTCTTTTGCACCGAGAGGCCATCCTTATCCTGCCTGTGATCTGGCCTTCGAGCCGTGGAACTTCCTGCAGGTACGTCGCCGCCGCGTCGCTGCACCGTGTCGAACGCCGCGGCTCCGGGATACCGGATGCCCGCGCGCCGACCGGGTGTGCCATGCCAGGGAGTAGCCCTGCGTGTGCACGAACTCGCCAGGTCAAGCGCGCCCACGCGCTAAGCCGCAGTAGTTGCGCGCGCTCTCTCTGTTGCTTGCTGGCCGCACCTACGACGTCGAGCTTCGCCGTCGCGCCGAAGCCGCTCTGCTGTTCGCCGCCGCGCCTCGCCGCACCGAGTTTCCCTCCATGTCGCACCACGCGTCGCCCACCTATGCTCAACCCCAGGGCCGTGGCCGCGCTAAATTCTTCGCGTGAACCTAGCGAACCTCCCCGTGTGCTTGCTTGAGCGCCGGAGCCGTCACCGCCGTCAAACGCCGCACGCCGCCGCCACCGGGCTCATGCCAAGGCGCGTCGACGCGCGAAAGCGTGGCGAGGAGCGCCTTCGCGCTCCAGATGAATCGAAGGGGCACTACCAGACTTCATTTCTGGGCAACGTTAGGGAAGCTGAGCATGGGCCTTAGCCCGTTAAGGCCCATGTCCCGGCCCTTTTCTTTTTCTTCGTTGCGCTCCGAAATTAGTTGGGGGGCTCCTTTCGGACTTTACTCTTTTGGCCCAAAGAGCTGAGTCCAATGGGCCGATTCCGGCCCACTAACTCTTTCGGCCCACTAAGGCCCACTGACCGGTGACGATGACGTCACGGTGACGTCATGATGACGTCATCAACTGTTTTCAAAAATAAAAATCCTTTTCTGTTTTATAAATAATTTTGGAAATTATTTTATAAATCCTATAATCTTTGAAAATTCATAACTAATTATTTATAACTCCGAAAAATATGAAACCAGTTTCTATATTTTTCTAAAAATAAGACGGTGCTGTTTGTAGGTAGTATGGTTCTGTTTGAATCTTCTAAAATTGGGTTTCTTTGGATTTATTGCCTAGTTGATTGCCGGTATCTTAGTGTCTCGTATCTCGTGCTGCACAGACCCGAGCTACAACCAGGAGGAGGCCTACGACCCCGACTACAACCCAGATCAGGACTTCGGACGCCAGCCAGGTGTCATGTCACTCCCAACCATATAGATCCCATGCTTGCTTTAGTTGCTAGTGCTTAATTACTTTTGACGCATGTTTTGAAATTGCATAGACAATTGATTAGCCGTGCCTTGGATTTGTTTACCTTGTCCTTGGAACACCTACTTTCGGAGCTAGCTACAGACCCCTAGCTAGTTCCCGACACTTCTCCGTCCATATATTTTACCCTTAGTTATGGATGGATCTCAGGTTTGGACCGAGGTTGGGATACCTCGGAACTCTTGCGTGTGTTTTGGGTGAGTGTGTATCCTTGACGTGTTACCGCGGGAGCAAGCCGCTTTGGTTACTTGTGAACGCCTGTCTAGGGGAGATGCGACCTGGCCTCCCGCCCTAGCGGTGTGTCGGACGGATGGAGTTGGTGAGTGCTTGCTCCCGCAATTAAGGACCGATCGTCTGTGTGACCTTGATCTTTGGGCTATTTTCGTACAAACCGTTCGCCTTGTTATGGGCGGGGTTCGGTCCGAGAACTAGTAGGTGGATGGCATCCAGCCTGTAGGCGGACCGGTGTGGTCGTGTGAGGGGGACGGGTTATACCCCCCGAGTAGACGTCGCCCCGGCTCCTCCGGGGATGGTCTCACAGCTCCGAGGCCCTGCTGGCAAGTTTCGCGCCCCAGTTCAGGACGAGTCAGGCTTGGAGAGGCAGGAGAGTGCCACCCACTGCTAGGTCTCCGGTCGTTAGGTAGGGATGTGGAACGGAGGCATCCGTTTCTGCCCTATCCGGCGGGTCCAGTTGTACAACCTCTGCAGAGTGTTAAACCTATAGCTATAGTCCGTGTCCACTGGTATGGACAGCCCTTGCGATCTCTCACCTGGCTAGTATTTTTCTTGTGCTGCTTTCTCTCCCCCGAGTGTGTGAGCCCGGCTTCGTGCCGTTGAGATGTGAGGATGGGAGTTGGTGACCTCACATCGCAGATGAGAGTGGGATGCTGTATCTTGGTTGAGATCCAGTATTTGGTGCTTCTTTCCTTGTTGGGGTGTTGACCCCGGAGGCGTTGTCCTCGGAGGTGTGGATCTCTTCGGAGATGGATACCTCTCTGCTTTTCTGCTTACCTTGATGTTGCTACCGCTGCTTGCTTAACCTTCTACAGCCATAAATAGGATTACTCATGCATAATAGCATTATTCTCTCTTGCTTATGCTCTTTGTTGGGAAGCTGACATGACCTACTCGCTTATCGGGTAGATGACGGACTTTCAGACCAGGAGCCGGACTACGACTTTGAGGACGACGGCTGGGAGGACTGAAGCTCGCCCTACACTCGAGTTGCCTGCGGATATGGAGTCTACTTCGCTACATGAGAGCCGCTGCGTAGTTGTTTACTCTGCTTGATTCAGTCCTGTTGGACTTGTACCCGGCATGTGCCGAAATGATGTACTCTGATGCTCAATTATTACCTTATATTATGGACCCTCATGTATTTATTCTTGTGTACGGTACTTTGCTTTACTTTCTGAGACAGGGATTTGCACGTGATAGCCTCCTGGGACTATCACAGAGGTGCAGAGGATCGGGTTTCCACTTTTGGAAATCTGGTTCGTTTTAGTTTTGGAGCATTTCGCAAACCTTCGGCATGTAAAACATGCAAAACTTGTGTTTCGGGCCTGAATGCACTATTTCGGGGTACCGAAGTTGCGAAAATTGTTTCGCAACGAAAACAACCACTCTACTCCATTATACCCAAAATGATGTTTGGGAGTGTTTTGGAGCATTTCGCAAACCATCGGCATGTAAAAGTGCAAAACTTGTGTTTCGGGCCTGAATGCACTATTTTGGGGTACCGAAGTTGCGAAAATGGTTTCGAAACGAAAAGAACCATTCTACTCCATTAGACCCAAAATGATGTTTGGGAGTGTTTTGGAGCATTTCGCAAACCATCGGCATGTAAAAGATGCAAAACTTGTGTTTCGGGCCTGAATGCACTATTTCGGGGTACCGAAGTTGCGAAAATGGTTTCGCAACGAAAAGAACCATTCTACTCCATTAGACCCAAAATGATGTTTGGGAGTGTTTTGGAGCATTTCGCAAATCTTCGGCATGTAAAACATGCAAAACTTGTGTTTCGGGCCTGAATGCACTATTTCGGGGTACCGAAGTTGCGAACATGGTTTCGCAACAAAAACAACCATTCTACTCCATTAGACACAAAATGATGTTTGGGAGTGTTTTCGAACATATCACAAATCTTCAGCATGTAAAAAGATGCAAAATTTGTGTTTCGGGCCTAAATGCACTATTTCGGGCTACCGAAGTTGCGAAAATGGTTTCGCAACGAAAACAACCATTCTACCCCATTAGACCCAGAATGATGTTTGGGAGTGTTTTGGAGCATATCGCAAACCTTCGGCATGTAAAAAGATGCAAAACTTGTGTTTCGGCCCTGAATGCACTATTTCGGGGTACCGAAGTTGCGAAAATGGTTTCGCAATGAAAAGAACCATTCTACCCCATTAAACCCAAAATGATGCTTGGGAGTGTTTTGGAGCATTTCGCAAATCTTCAGCATGTAAAAAGATGCAAAACTTGTGTTTCGGGCCGGAATGCACTATTTTGGGGTACCGAAGTTGCGAAAATTGTTTCGCAACGAAAAGAACCATTCTACTCCATTAGACCCAAAATGATGTTTGGGAGTGTTTTGGAGCATATCACAAATCTTCAGCATGTAAAAAGATGCAAAACTTGTGTTTCGGCCTGAATGCACTATTTCGGGGTACCGATCTTGCGAAAATGGTTTCACAACGAAAACAACCATTCTACTCCATTACACCCAAAATGATGTTTGGGAGTGTTTTGGAGCATTTCGCAAACCTTCGGCATGTAAAAGATGCAAAACTTGTGTTTCGGGCCTGAATGCACTATTTCGGGGTACCGAAGTTGCGAAAATTGTTTCGCAACGAAAACAACCATTCTACTCCATTAGACCCAAAATGATGTTTGAGGGTGTTTTGGAGCATTTCGCAAATCTTCGGCATGTAAAACATGCAAAACTTGTGTTTCGGGCCTGAATGCACTATTTCGGGCTACCGAAGTTGCGAAAATTGTTTCGCAACGAAAACAACCACTCTACTCCATTAGACCCAAAATAATGTTTGGGAGTGTTTTGGAGCATTTCGCAAACCATCGGCATGTAAAAGTGCAAAACTTGTGTTTCGGGCCTGAATGCACTATTTTGGGGTACCGAAGTTGCGAAAATGGTTTCGAAACGAAAAGAACCATTCTACTCCATTAGACCCAAAATGATGTTTGGGAGTGTTTTGGAGCATTTCGCAAACCATCGGCATGTAAAAGATGCAAAACTTGTGTTTCGGGCCAGAATGCACTATTTCGGGGTACCGAAGTTGCGAAAATGGTTTCGCAACGAAAAGAACCATTCTACTCCATTAGACCCAAAATGATGTTTGGGAGTGTTTTGGAGCATTTCGCAAATCTTCGGCATGTAAAACATGCAAAACTTGTGTTTCGGGCCTGAATGCACTATTTCGGGGTACCGAAGTTGCGAACATGGTTTCGCAACAAAAACAACCATTCTACTCCATTAGACACAAAATGATGTTTGGGAGTGTTTTGGAACATATCACAAATCTTCAGCATGTAAAAAGATGCAAAATTTGTGTTTCGGGCCTAAATGCACTATTTCGGGCTACCGAAGTTGCGAAAATGGTTTCGCAACGAAAACAACCATTCTACCCCATTAGACCCAGAATGATGTTTGGGAGTGTTTTGGAGCATATCGCAAACCTTCGGCATGTAAAAAGATGCAAAACTTGTGTTTCGGCCCTGAATGCACTATTTCGGGGTACCGAAGTTGCGAAAATGGTTTCGCAATGAAAAGAACCATTCTACCCCATTAAACCCAAAATGATGCTTGGGAGTGTTTTGGAGCATTTCGCAAATCTTCGGCATGTAAAACCTGCAAAACTTGTGTTTCGGGCCTGAATGCACTATTTCGGGGTACCGAAGTTGCGAAAATTGTTTCGCAACGAAAACAACCATTCTACTCCATTAGACCCAAATGATATTTGGGAGTGTTTTGGAGCATTTCGCAAATCTTCGGCATGTAAAACAAGCAAAACTTGTGTTTCGGGCCTCAATGCACTATTTCGGGGTACCGAAGTTGCGAAAATTGTTTCGCAACGAAAACAACCATTCTACTCCATTAGACCCAAAATGATGTTTGGGAGTGTTTTGGAGCATTGCGCAAACCATCGGCATGTAAAAGATGCAAAACTTGTGTTTCGGGCCTGAATGCACTATTTTGGGGTACCGAAGTTGCGAAAATGGTTTCGCAACGAAAAGAACCATTCTACTCCATTAGACCCAAAATGATGTTTGGGAGTGTTTTGGAGCATTTCGCAAATCTTCGGCATGTAAAAGATGCAAAACTTGTGTTTCGGGCCTAAATGCACTATTTCAGGGTACCGAAGTTGCGAAAATGGTTTCGCAACAAAAACAACCATTCTACTCCATTAGACCCAAAATGATGTTTGGGAGTGTTTTGGAGCATATCACAAATCTTCAGCATGTAAAAAGATGCAAAACTTGTGTTTCGGCCTGAATGCACTATTTCGGGGTACCGATCTTGCGAAAATGGTTTCGCAACGAAAACAACCATTCTACTCCATTACACCCAAAATGATGTTTGGGAGTGTTTTGGAGCATTTCTCAAACCTTCGGCATGTAAAAGATGCAAAACTTGTGTTTCGGGCCTGAATGCACTATTTCGGGGTACCGAAGTTGCGAAAATTGTTTCGCAACGAAAACAACCATTCTACTCCATTAGACCCAAAATGATGTTTGGGAGTGTTTTGGAGCATTTCGCAAATCTTCGGCATGTAAAACAAGCAAAACTTGTGTTTCGGGCCTAAATGCACTATTTCGGGGTACCGAAGTTGCGAAAATTGTTTCGCAATGAAAACAACCATTCTACTCCATTAGACCCAAAATGATGTTTGGGAGTGTTTTGGAGCATTTCGCAAACCATCGGCATGTAAAAGATGCAAAACTTGTGTTTCGGGCCTGAATGCACTATTTTGGGGTACCGAAGTTGCGAAAATGGTTTTGCAACGAAAAGAACCATTCTACTCCATTAGACCCAAAATGATGTTTGGGAGTGTTTTGGAGCATTTCGCAAATCTTCGGCATGTAAAAGATGCAAAACTTGTGTTTCGGGCCTAAATGCACTATTTCAGGGTACCGAAGTTGCGAAAATGGTTTCGCAACAAAAACAACCATTCTACTCCATTAGACCCAAAATGATGTTTGGGAGTGTTTTGGAGCATTTCGCAAACCTTCGGCATGTAAAAGATGCAAAACTTGTGTTTCGGGCCTGAATGCACTATTTCGGGGTACCGAAGTTGCGAAAATGGTTTCGCAACAAAAATAACCATTCTACTCCATTAGACCCAAAATGATGTTTGGGAGTGTTTTGGAACATATCACAAATCTTCAGCATGTAAAAAGATGCAAAACTTGTGTTTCGGGCCTGAATGCACTATTTCGGGGTACCGAAGTTGCGAAAATTGTTTCGCAACGAAAACAACCATTCTACTCCATTAGACCCAAAATGATGTTTGGGAGTGTTTTGGAGCATTTCGCAAATCTTCGGCATGTAAAACAAGCAAAACTTGTGTTTCGGGCCTAAATGCACTATTTCGGGGTACCGAAGTTGCGAAAATTGTTTCGCAACGAAAACAACCATTCTACTCCATTAGACCCAAAATGATGTTTGGGAGTGTTTTGGAGCATTTCGCAAATCTTCGGCATGTAAAAGATGCAAAACTTGTGTTTCGGGCCTAAATGCACTATTTCAGGGTACCGAAGTTGCGAAAATGGTTTCGCAACAAAAACAACCATTCTACTCCATTAGACCCAAAATGATGTTTGGGAGTGTTTTGGAGCATATCACAAATCTTCAGCATGTAAAAAGATGCAAAACTTGTGTTTCGGCCTGAATGCACTATTTCGGGGTACCGATCTTGCGAAAATGGTTTCGCAACGAAAACAACCATTCTACTCCATTAGACCCAAAATGATGTTTGGGAGTGTTTTGGAGCATTTCGCAAACCTTCGGCATGTAAAAGATGCAGAACTTGTGTTTCGGGCCTGAATGCACTATTTCGGGGTACCGAAGTTGCGAAAATGGTTTCTCAACAAAAATAACCATTCTACTCCATTAGACCCAAAATGATGTTTGGGAGTGTTTTGGAACATATCACAAATCTTCAGCATGTAAAAAGATGCAAAACTTGTGTTTCGGGCCTGAATGCACTATTTCGGGGTACCGAAGTTGCGAAAATTGTTTCGCAACGAAAACAACCATTCTACTCCATTAGCCCCAAAATGATGTTTGGGAGTGTTTTGGAGCATTTCGCAAACCTTCGGCATGTAAAAGATGCAAAACTTGTGTTTCGGGCCTGAATGCACTATTTCGGGGTACCGAAGTTGCGAAAATGGTTTCGCAACAAAAATTACCATTCTACTCCATTAGACCCAAAATGATGTTTGGGAGTGTTTTGGAACATATCACAAATCTTCAGCATGTAAAAAGATGCAAAACTTGTGTTTCGGGCCTGAATGCACTATTTCGGGGTACCGAAGTTGCGAAAATTGTTTCGCAACGAAAACAACCATTCTACTCCATTAGACCCAAAATGATGTTTGGGAGTGTTTTGGAGCATTTCGCAAATCTTCGGCATGTAAAACAAGCAAAACTTGTGTTTCGGGCCTAAATGCACTATTTCGGGGTACCGAAGTTGCGAAAATTGTTTCGCAACGAAAACAACCATTCTACTCCATTAGACCCAAAATGATGTTTGGGAGTGTTTTGGAGCATTTCGCAAATCTTCGGCATGTAAAAGATGCAAAACTTGTGTTTCGGGCCTAAATGCACTATTTCAGGGTACCGAAGTTGCGAAAATGGTTTCGCAACAAAAACAACCATTCTACTCCATTAGACCCAAAATGATGTTTGGGAGTGTTTTGGAGCATATCACAAATCTTCAGCATGTAAAAAGATGCAAAACTTGTGTTTCGGCCTGAATGCACTATTTCGGGGTACCGATCTTGCGAAAATGGTTTCGCAACGAAAACAACCATTCTACTCCATTACACCCAAAATGATGTTTGGGAGTGTTTTGGAGCATTTCGCAAACCTTCGGCATGTAAAAGATGCAGAACTTGTGTTTCGGGCCTGAATGCACTATTTCGGGGTACCGAAGTTGCGAAAATGGTTTCTCAACAAAAATAACCATTCTACTCCATTAGACCCAAAATGATGTTTGGGAGTGTTTTGGAACATATCACAAATCTTCAGCATGTAAAAAGATGCAAAACTTGTGTTTCGGGCCTGAATGCACTATTTCGGGGTACCGAAGTTGCGAAAATTGTTTCGCAACGAAAACAACCATTCTACTCCATTAGCCCCAAAATGATGTTTGGGAGTGTTTTGGAGCATTTCGCAAACCTTCGGCATGTAAAAGATGCAAAACTTGTGTTTCGGGCCTGAATGCACTATTTCGGGGTACCGAAGTTGCGAAAATGGTTTCGCAACAAAAATTACCATTCTACTCCATTAGACCCAAAATGATGTTTGGGAGTGTTTTGGAACATATCACAAATCTTCAGCATGTAAAAAGATGCAAAACTTGTGTTTCGGGCCTGAATGCACTATTTCGGGGTACCGAAGTTGCGAAAATTGTTTCGCAACGAAAACAACCATTCTACTCCATTAGACCCAAAATGATGTTTGGGAGTGTTTTGGAGCATTTCGCAAATCTTCGGCATGTAAAACAAGCAAAACTTGTGTTTCGGGCCTAAATGCACTATTTCGGGGTACCGAAGTTGCGAAAATTGTTTCGCAACGAAAACAACCATTCTACTCCATTAGACCCAAAATGATGTTTGGGAGTGTTTTGGAGCATTTCGCAAATCTTCGGCATGTAAAAGATGCAAAACTTGTGTTTCGGGCCTAAATGCACTATTTCAGGGTACCGAAGTTGCGAAAATGGTTTCGCAACAAAAACAACCATTCTACTCCATTAGACCCAAAATGATGTTTGGGAGTGTTTTGGAGCATATCACAAATCTTCAGCATGTAAAAAGATGCAAAACTTGTGTTTCGGCCTGAATGCACTATTTCGGGGTACCGATCTTGCGAAAATGGTTTCGCAACGAAAACAACCATTCTACTCCATTACACCCAAAATGATGTTTGGGAGTGTTTTGGAGCATTTCGCAAACCTTCGGCATGTAAAAGATGCAAAACTTGTGTTTCGGGCCTGAATGCACTATTTCGGGGTACCGAAGTTGCGAAAATGGTTTCGCAACAAAAATAACCATTCTACTCCATTAGACCCAAAATGATGTTTGGGAGTGTTTTGGAACATATCACAAATCTTCAGCTTGTAAAAAGATGCAAAACTTGTGTTTCGGGCCTGAATGCACTATTTCGGGGTACCGAAGTTGCGAAAATTGTTTCGCAACGAAAACAACCATTCTACTCCATTAGTCCCAAAATGATGTTTGGGAGTGTTTTGGAGCATTTCGCAAACCTTCGGCATGTAAAAGATGCAAAACTTGTGTTTCGGGCCTGAATGCACTATTTCGGGGTACCGAAGTTGCGAAAATGGTTTCGCAACAAAAATAACCATTCTACTCCATTAGACCCAAAATGATGTTTGGGAGTGTTTTGGAACATATCACAAATCTTCAGCATGTAAAAAGATGCAAAACTTGTGTTTCGGGCCTGAATGCACTATTTCGGGGTACCGAAGTTGCGAAAATTGTTTCGCAACGAAAACAACCATTCTACTCCATTAGCCCCAAAATGATGTTTGGGAGTGTTTTGGAGCATTTCGCAAACCTTCGGCATGTAAAAGATGCAAAACTTGTGTTTCGGGCCTGAATGCACTATTTCGGGGTACCGAAGTTGCGAAAATGGTTTCGCAACAAAAATTACCATTCTACTCCATTAGACCCAAAATGATGTTTGGGAGTGTTTTGGAACATATCACAAATCTTCAGCATGTAAAAAGATGCAAAACTTGTGTTAAGGGCCTGAATGCACTATTTCGGGGTACCGAAGTTGCGAAAATGGTTTCGCAACGAAAACAACCATTCTACTCCATTAGACCCAAAATGATGTTTGGTAGTGTTTTGGAGCATATCACAAATCTTCGGCATGTGAAAAGATGCAAAACTTGTGTTTCGGGCCTGAATGCACTATTTCGGGGCACCGATCTTGCGAAAATGGTTTCGCAACGAAAACACCCATTCTACTCCATTACTCCCAAAATGATGTTTGGGAGTGTTTTGGAGCATATCGCAAACCTTCGGCATGTAAAAGATGCAAAACTTGTGTTTCGGGCTTGAATGCACTATTTCGGGGTACCGAAGTTGCGAAAATAGTTTCGCAAACAAAATACCCATTCTACCCCATTAAACCCAGAATGATGTTTGGGAGTGTTTTGGAGCATATCGCAAACCTTCGGCATGTAAAAAGATGCAAAACTTGTGTTTCAAGCCTGAATGCATTATTTCGGGGTACCGAAGTTGCGAAAATGGTTTCGCAACGAGAACAACCATTCTACTCCATTAGACCCAAAATGATGTTTGGGAGTGTTTTGGAGCATTTCGCAAACCATCGGCATGTAAAAGATGCAAAACTTGTGTTTCGGGCCTGAATGCACTATTTTGGGGTACCGAAGTTGCGAAAATGGTTTCGCAACGAAAAGAACCATTCTACTCCATTAGACCCAAAATGATGTTTGGGAGTGTTTTGGAGCATTTCGCAAATCTTCGGCATGTAAAAGATGCAAAACTTGTGTTTCGGGCCTGAATGCACTATTTCAGGGTACCGAAGTTGCGAAAATGGTTTCGCAACAAAAACAACCATTCTACTCCATTAGACCCAAAATGATGTTTGGGAGTGTTTTGGAGCATGTCACAAATCTTCAGCATGTAAAAAGATGCAAAACTTGTGTTTCGGCCTGAATGCACTATTTCGGGGTACCGATCTTGCGAAAATGGTTTCGCAACGAAAACAACCATTCTACTCCATTACACCCAAAATGATGTTTGGGAGTGTTTTGGAGCATTTCGCAAACCTTCGGCATGTAAAAGATGCAAAACTTGTGTTTCGGGCCTGAATGCACTATTTCGGGGTACCGAAGTTGCGAAAATGGTTTCGCAACAAAAATAACCATTCTACTCCATTATACCCAAAATGATGTTTGGGAGTGTTTTGGAACATATCACAAATCTTCAGCATGAAAAAAGATGCAAAACTTGTGTTTCGGGCCTGAATGCACTATTTCGGGGTACCGAAGTTGCGAAAATTGTTTCGCAACGAAAACAACCATTCTACTCCATTAGACCCAAAATGATGTTTGAGGGTGTTTTGGAGCATTTCGCAAATCTTCGGCATGTAAAACATGCAAAACTTGTGTTTCGGGCCTGAATGCACTATTTCGGGGTACCGAAGTTGCGAAAATTGTTTCGCAACGAAAACAACCACTCTACTCCATTTGACCCAAAATAATGTTTGGGAGTGTTTTGGAGCATTTCACAAACCATCGGCATGTAAAAGATGCAAAACTTGTGTTTCGGGCCTAAATGCACTATTTCGGGGTACCGAAGTTGCGAAAATGGTTTCGCAACGAAAAGAACCATTCTACTCCATTAGACCCAAAATGATGTTTGGGAGTGTTTTGGAGCATTTCGCAAATCTTCGGCATGTAAAACATGCAAAACTTGTGTTTCGGGCCTGAATGCACTATTTCGGGGTACCGAAGTTGCGAAAATGGTTTCGCAACAAAAACAACCATTCTACTCCATTAGACCCAAAATGATGTTTGGGAGTGTTTTGGAACATATCACAAATCTTCAGCATGTAAAAAGATGCAAAACTTGTGTTTCGGGCCTGAATGCACTATTTCGGGGTACCGAAGTTGCGAAAATTGTTTCGCAACGAAAACAACCATTCTACTCCATTAGCCCCAAAATGATGTTTGGGAGTGTTTTGGAGCATATCGCAAAGCTTCGGCATGTAAAAAGATGCAAAACTTGTGTTTCGACCCTGAACGCACTATTTCAGGGTACCGAAGTTGCGAAAATGGTTTCGCAACAAAAACACCCATTCTACCCCATTAGTCCCACAATGATGTTTGGGAGTGTTTTGGAGCATATCGCAAACCTTCGGCATGTAAAAGATGCAAAACTTGTGTTTCGGGCTTGAATGCACTATTTCGGGGTACCGAAGTTGCGAAAATGGTTTCGCAACGAAAACACCCATTCTACCCCATTAGACCCAGAATGATGTTTGGGAGTGTGTTGGAGCATATCGCAAACCTTCGGCATGTAAAAAGATGCAAAACTTTTGTTTCGAGCCTGAATGCATTCTTTTGGGGTACCGAAGTTGCGAAAATGGTTTCGCAACGAAAACACCCATTCTACCCCATTAAACCCAGAATGATGTTTGGGAGTGTTTTGGAGCATATCGCAAACCTTCGGCATCTAAAAAGATGCAAAACTTGTGTTTCGGGCCTGAATGCACTATTTCGGGGTACCGAAGTTGCGAAAATGGTTTCGCAACGAAAACACCCATTCTACCCCATTAGACCCACAATGATGTTTGGGAGTGTTTTGGAGCATATCGCAAACCTTCGGCATGTAAAAAGATGCAAAACTTGTGTTTCGGCCCTGAATGCACAGGGTACCGAAGTTGCGAAAATGGTTTCGCAACGAAAACACCCATTCTACTCCATTACACACAAAATGATGTTTGGGAGTGTTTTGGAGCATATCGCAAACCTTCGGCATGTAAAAAGATGCAAAACTTTTGTTTCGAGCCTGAATGCATTCTTTCGGGGTACCGAAGTTGCGAAAATAGTTTCGCAACGAAAACACCTATTCTACCCCATTAAACCCTGAATGATGTTTGGGAGTGTTTTGGAGCATATCGCGAACCTTCGGCATGTAAAAAGATGCAAAACTTGTGTTTCGGCCCTGAATGCACTATTTCAGGGTACCGAAGTTGCGAAAATGGTTTCGCAACGAAAACACCCATTCTACACAATTAGACCCAGAATGATGTTTGGGAGTGTGTTGGAGCATATCGCAAACCTTCGGCATGCAAAAAGATGCAAAACTTGTGTTTCGAGCCTGAATGCATTCTTTCGGGGTACTGAAGTTGCGAAAATGGTTTCGCAACGAAAACACCCATTCTACCCCATTAAACCCAGAATGATGTTTGGGAGTGTTTTGGAGCATATCGCAAAGCTTCGGCATGTAAAAAGATGCAAAACTTGTGTTTTGGCCCTGAATGCACTATTTCGGGGTACCGAAGTTGCGAAAATGGTTTCGCAACGAAAACACCTATTCTACCCCATTAGACCCAGAATGATGTTTGGGAGTGTGTTGGAGCATATCGCAAACCTTCGGCATGTAAAAAGATGCAAAACTTTTGTTTCGAGCCTGAATGCATTCTTTTGGGGTACCGAAGTTGCGAAAATGGTTTCGCAACGAAAACACCCATTCTACCCCATTAAACCCAAAATGATGTTTGGGAGTATTTTGGAGCATATCGCAAACCTTCGGCATGTAAAAAGATGCAAAACTTGTGTTTCGAGCCTGAATGCACTGTTTCGGGGTACCGATGTTGCGAAAATGGTTTCGCAACGAAAACACCCATTCTACTCCATTACACACAAAATGATGTTTGGGAGTGTTTTGGAGCATATCGCAAACCTTCGGCATGTAAAAAGATGCAAAACTTGTGTTTCAGCCCTGAATGCACTATTTCGGGGTACCGAAGTTGCGAAAATGGTTTCGCAACGAAAACACCCATTCTACACAATTAGACCCAGAATGATGTTTGGGAGTGTGTTGGTGCATATCGCAAACCTTCGGCATGCAAAAAGATGCAAAACTTGTGTTTCGAGCCTGAATGCATTCTTTCGGGGTACTGAAGTTGCGAAAATGGTTTCGCAACAAAAACACCCATTCTACCCCATTAAACCCAGAATGATGTTTGGGAGTGTTTTGGAGCATATCGCAAACCTTCGGCATGTAAAAAGATGCAAAACTTGTGTTTCGGGCCTGAATGCACTGTTTCGGGGTACCGAAGTTGCGAAAATGGTTTCGCAACGAAAACACCCATTCTACTCCATTACACACAAAATGCTGTTTGGGAGTGTTTTGGAGCATATCGCAAACCTTCGGCATGTAAAAAGATGCAAAACTTTTGTTTCGAGCCTGAATGCATTCTTTCGGGGTACCGAAGTTGCGAAAATAGTTTCGCAACGAAAACACCCATTCTACCCCATTAAACCCTGAATGATGTTTGGGAGTGTTTTGGAGCATATCGCGAACCTTCGGCATGTAAAAAGATGCAAAACTTGTGTTTCGGCCCTGAATGCACTATTTCGGGGTACCGAAGTTGCGAAAATGGTTTCGCAACAAAAACACCCATTCTACACAATTAGACCCAGAATGATGTTTGGGAGTGTGTTGGAGCATATCGCAAACCTTCGGCATGCAAAAAG
The DNA here is from genome assembly GCA_036936925.1 of Cenchrus fungigraminus. NCBI lineage: Eukaryota > Viridiplantae > Streptophyta > Magnoliopsida > Poales > Poaceae > Cenchrus > Cenchrus fungigraminus. Next base: position 32,734,239 of record CM072775.1, read on the forward strand.
ATGCAAAACTTGTGTTTCGAGCCTGAATGCATTCTTTCGGGGTACTGAAGTTGCGAAAATTGTTTCGCAACGAAAACACCCATTCTACCCCATTAAACCCAGAATGATGTTTGGGAGTGTTTTGGAGCATATCGCAAAGCTTCGGCATGTAAAAAGATGCAAAACTTGTGTTTTGGCCCTGAATGCACTATTTCGGGGTACCGAAGTTGCGAAAATGGTTTCGCAACGAAAACACCCATTCTACCCCATTAGACCCAGAATGATGTTTGGGAGTGTGTTGGAGCATATCGCAAACCTTCGGCATGTAAAAAGATGCAAAACTTTTGTTTCGAGCCTGAATGCATTCTTCTGGGGTACCGAAGTTGCGAAAATGGTTTCGCAACGAAAACACCCATTCTACCCCATCAAACCCAGAATGATGTTTGGGAGTGTTTTGGAGCATATCGCAAACCTTCGGCATGTAAAAAGATGCAAAACTTGTGTTTCGGGCCTGAATGCACTATTTCGGGGTACCGAAGTTGCGAAAATGGTTTCGCAACGAAAACACCCATTCTACACAATTAGACCCAGAATGATGTTTGGGAGTGTGTTGGTGCATATCGCAAACCTTCGGCATGCAAAAAAATGCAAAACTTGTGTTTCGAGCCTGAATGCATTCTTTCGGGGTACTGAAGTTGCGAAAATGGTTTCGCAACAAAAACACCCATTCTACCCCATTAAACCCAGAATGATGTTTGGGAGTGTTTTGGAGCATATCGCAAACCTTCGGCATGTAAAAAGATGCAAAACTTGTGTTTCGGGCCTGAATGCACTGTTTCGGGGTACCGATGTTGCGAAAATGGTTTCGCAACGAAAACACCCATTCTACTCCATTACACACAAAATGATGTTTGGGAGTGTTTTGGAGCATATCGCAAACCTTCGGCATGTAAAAAGATGCAAAACTTTTGTTTCGAGCCTGAATGCATTCTTTCGGGGTACCGAAGTTGCGAAAATAGTTTCGCAACGAAAACACCCATTCTACCCCATTAAACCCAGAATGATGTTTGGGAGTGTTTTGGAGCATATCGCAAACCTTCGGCATGTAAAAAGATGCAAAACTTGTGTTTCGGCCCTGAATGCACTATTTCGGGGTACCGAAGTTGCGAAAATGGTTTCGCAGCGAAAACACCCATTCTACCCCATTAGACCCAGAATGATGTTTGGGAGTGTGTTGGAGCATATCGCAAACCTTCGACATGTAAAGAGATGCAAAACTTGTGTTTCGGCCCTGAATGCACTATTTCGGGGTACCGAAGTTGCGAAAATGGTTTCGCAACGAAAACAGCCATTCTACCCCATTAAACCCAGAATGATGTTTGGGAGTGTTTTGGAGCATATCGCAAACCTTCGGCATGTAAAAAGATGCAAAACTTGTGTTTCGGCCCTGAATGCACTATTTCGGGGTACCGAAGTTGCGAAAATGATTTCGCAACGAAAACAGCCATTCTACCCCTTTAGACCCAGAATGATGTTTGGGAGTGTGTTGGAGCATATCGCAAACCTTCGGCATGTAAAAAGATGCAAAACTTTTGTTTCGAGCCTGAATGCATTCTTTTGGGGTACCGAAGTTGCGAAAATTGTTTCGCAACGAAAACACCCATTATACCCCATTAAACCCAGAATGATGTTTGGGAGTGTTTTTGAGCATATCGCAAACCTTCGGCATGTAAAAAGATGCAAAACTTGTGTTTCAAGCCTGAATGCACTGTTTCGGGGTACCGATGTTGCAAAAATGGTTTCGCAACGAAAACACCCATTCTACCCCATTAGACCCAGAATGATGTTTGGGAGTGTTTTGGAGCATATCGCAAACCTTCGGCATGTAAAAAGATGCAAAACTTTTGTGTCGAGCCTGAATGCATTCTTTCGGGGTACCGAAGTTGCGAAAATAGTTTCGCAACGAAAACACCCGTTCTACCCCATTAAACCCAGAATGATGTTTGGGAGTGTTTTGGAGCATATCGCAAACCTTCGGCATGTAAAAAGATGCAAAACTTGTCTTTCGGCCCTGAATGCACTATTTCGGGGTACCGAAGTTGCGAAAATGGTTTCGCAACGAAAACACCCATTCTACACAATTAGACCCAGAATGATGTTTGGGAGTGTGTTGGAGCATATCGCAAACCTTCGGCATGCAAAAAGATGCAAAACTTGTGTTTCGAGCCTGAATGCATTCTTTCGGGGTACTGAAGTTGCGAAAATGGTTTCGCAACGAAAACACCCATTCTACCCCATTAAACCCAGAATGATGTTTGGGAGTGTTTTGGAGCATATCGCAAACCTTCGGCATGTAAAAAGATGCAAAACTTTTGTTTCGGCCCTGAATGCTGTATTTCGGGGTACCGAAGTTGCGAAAATGGTTTCGCAACGAAAACACCCATTCTACCCCATTAGACCCAGAATGATGTTTGGGAGTGTGTTGGAGCATATCGCAAACCTTCGGCATGTAAAAAGATGCAAAACTTTTGTTTCGAGCCTGAATGCATTCTTTTGGGGTACCGATGTTGCGAAAATGGTTTCGCAACGAAAACACCCATTATACCCCATTAAACCCAGAATGATGTTTGGGAGTGTTTTTGAGCATATCGCAAACATTCGGCATGTAAAAAGATGCAAAACTTGTGTTTCGGCCCTGAATGCACTATTTCGGGGTACCGAAGTTGCGAAAATGGTTTCGCAACGAAAACAGCCATTCTACCCCATTAAACCCAGAATGATGTTTGGGAGTGTTTTGGAGCATATCGCAAACCTTCGGCATGTAAAAAGATGCAAAACTTGTGTTTCGGCCCTGCATGCACTATTTCGGGGTACCGAAGTTGCAAAAATGATTTCGCAACGAAAACACCCATTCTACCCCATTAGACCCAGAATGATGTTTGGGAGTGTGTTGGAGCATATCGCAAACCTTCGGCATGTAAAAAGATGCAAAACTTTTGTTTCGAGCCTGAATGCATTCTTTTGGGGTACCGAAGTTGCGAAAATTGTTTCGCAACGAAAACACCCATTATACCCCATTCAACCCAGAATGATGTTTGGGAGTGTTTTTGAGCATATCGCAAACCTTCGGCATGTAAAAAGATGCAAAACTTGTGTTTCAAGCCTGAATGCACTGTTTCGGGGTACCGATGTTGCAAAAATGGTTTCGCAACGAAAACACCCATTCTACACCATTAGACCCAGAATGATGTTTGGGAGTGTTTTGGAGCATATCGCAAACCTTCAGCATGTAAAAAGATGCAAAACTTGTGTTTCATGCCTGAATGCACTGTTTCGGGGTACCGAAGTTGCAAAAATGGTTTCGCAACAAAAACACCCATTCTACTCCATTATACACAAAATGATGTTTGGGAGTGTTTTGGAGCATATCGCAAACCTTCGGCATGTAAAAAGTTGCAAAACTTTTGTGTCGAGCCTGAATGCATTCTTTCGGGGTACCGAAGTTGCGAAAATAGTTTCGCAACGAAAACACCCGTTCTACCCCATTAAACCCAGAATGATGTTTGGGAGTGTTTTGGAGCATATCGCAAACCTTCGGCATGTAAAAAGATGCAAAACTTGTGTTTCGGCCCTGAATGCACTATTTCGGGGTACCGAAGTTGCGAAAATGGTTTCGCAATGAAAACACCCATTCTACACAATTAGACCCAGAATGATGTTTGGGAGTGTGTTGGAGCATATCGCAAACCTTCGGCATGCAAAAAGATGCAAAACTTGTGTTTCGAGCCTGAATGCATTCTTTCGGGGTACTGAAGTTGCGAAAATGGTTTCGCAACGAAAACACCCATTCTACCCCATTAAACCCAGAATGATGTTTGGGAGTGTTTTGGAGCATATCGCAAACCTTCGGCATGTAAAAAGATGCAAAACTTTTGTTTCGGCCCTGAATGCTCTATTTCGGGGTACCGAAGTTGCGAAAATGGTTTCGCAACGAAAACACCCATTCTACCCCATTAGACCCAGAATGATGTTTGGGAGTGTGTTGGAGCATATCGCAAACCTTCGGCATGTAAAAAGATGCAAAACTTTTGTTTCGAGCCTGAATGCATTCTTTTGGGGTACCGATGTTGCGAAAATGGTTTCGCAACGAAAACACCCATTATACCCCATTAAACCCAGAATGATGTTTGGGAGTGTTTTTGAGCATATCGCAAACATTCGGCATGTAAAAAGATGCAAAACTTGTGTTTCGGCCCTGAATGCACTATTTCGGGGTACCGAAGTTGCGAAAATGGTTTCGCAACGAAAACAGCCATTCTACCCCATTAAACCCAGAATGATGTTTGGGAGTGTTTTGGAGCATATCGCAAACCTTCGGCATGTAAAAAGATGCAAAACTTGTGTTTCGGCCCTGCATGCACTATTTCGGGGTACCGAAGTTGCAAAAATGATTTCGCAACGAAAACACCCATTCTACCCCATTAGACCCAGAATGATGTTTGGGAGTGTGTTGGAGCATATCGCAAACCTTCGGCATGTAAAAAGATGCAAAACTTTTGTTTCGAGCCTGAATGCATTCTTTTGGGGTACCGAAGTTGCGAAAATTGTTTCGCAACGAAAACACCCATTATACCCCATTCAACCCAGAATGATGTTTGGGAGTGTTTTTGAGCATATCGCAAACCTTCGGCATGTAAAAAGATGCAAAACTTGTGTTTCAAGCCTGAATGCACTGTTTCGGGGTACCGATGTTGCAAAAATGGTTTCGCAACGAAAACACCCATTCTACCCCATTAGACCCAGAATGATGTTTGGGAGTGTTTTGGAGCATATCGCAAACCTTCAGCATGTAAAAAGATGCAAAACTTGTGTTTCATGCCTGAATGCACTGTTTCGGGGTACCGAAGTTGCAAAAATGGTTTCGCAACGAAAACACCCATTCTACTCCATTATACACAAAATGATGTTTGGGAGTGTTTTGGAGCATATCGCAAACCTTCGGCATGTAAAAAGTTGCAAAACTTTTGTGTCGAGCCTGAATGCATTCTTTCGGGGTACCGAAGTTGCGAAAATAGTTTCGCAACGAAAACACCCGTTCTACCCCATTAAACCCAGAATGATGTTTGGGAGTGTTTTGGAGCATATCGCAAACCTTCGGCATGTAAAAAGATGCAAAACTTGTGTTTCGGCCCTGAATGCACTATTTCGGGGTACCGAAGTTGCGAAAATGGTTTCGCAATGAAAACACCCATTCTACACAATTAGACCCAGAATGATGTTTGGGAGTGTGTTGGAGCATATCGCAAACCTTCGGCATGCAAAAAGATGCAAAACTTGTGTTTCGAGCCTGAATGCATTCTTTCGGGGTACTGAAGTTGCGAAAATGGTTTCGCAACGAAAACACCCATTCTACCCCATTAAACCCAAAATGATGTTTGGGAGTGTTTTGGAGCATATCGCAAACCTTCGGCATGTAAAAAGATGCACAACTTTTGTTTCGGCCCTGAATGCTCTATTTCGGGGTACCGAAGTTGCGAAAATGGTTTCGCAACGAAAACACCCATTCTACCCCATTAGACCCAGAATGATGTTTGGGAGTGTGTTGGAGCATATCGCAAACCTTCGGCATGTAAAAAGATGCAAAACTTTTGTTTCGAGCCTGAATGCATTCTTTTGGGGTACCGAAGTTGCGAAAATTGTTTCGCAACGAAAACACCCATTATACCCCATTAAACCCAGAATGATGTTTGGGAGTGTTTTTGAGCATATCGCAAACCTTCGGCATGTAAAAAGATGCTAAACTTGTGTTTCAAGCCTGAATGCACTGTTTCGGGGTACCGATGTTGCAAAAATGGTTTCGCAACGAAAACACCCATTCTACCCCATTAGACCTAGAATGATGTTTGGGAGTGTTTTGGAGTATATCGCAAACCTTCGGCATGTAAAAAGATGCAAAACTTGTGTTTCAAGCCTGAATGCACTGTTTCGGGGTACCGAAGTTGCGAAAATGGTTTCGCAACGAAAACACCCATTCTACTCCATTACACACAAAATGATGTTTGGGAGTGTTTTGGAGCATATCGCAAACCTTCGGCATGTAAAAAGATGCAAAACTTTTGTGTCGAGCCTGAATGCATTCTTTCGGGGTACCGAAGTTGCGAAAATAGTTTCGCAACGAAAACACCCGTTCTACCCCATTAAACCCAGAATGATGTTTGGGAGTGTTTTGGAGCATATCGCAAACCTTCGGCATGTAAAAAGATGCAAAACTTGTCTTTCGGCCCTGAATGCACTATTTCGGGGTACCGAAGTTGCGAAAATGGTTTCGCAACGAAAACACCCATTCTACACAATTAGACCCAGAATGATGTTTGGGAGTGTGTTGGAGCATATCGCAAACCTTCGGCATGCAAAAAGATGCAAAACTTGTGTTTCGAGCCTGAATGCATTCTTTCGGGGTACTGAAGTTGCGAAAATGGTTTCGCAACGAAAACACCCATTCTACCCCATTAAACCCAGAATGATGTTTGGGAGTGTTTTGGAGCATATCGCAAACCTTCGGCATGTAAAAAGATGCAAAACTTTTGTTTCGGCCCTGAATGCTCTATTTCGGGGTACCGAAGTTGCGAAAATGGTTTCGCAACGAAAACACCCATTCTACCCCATTAGACTCAGAATGATGTTTGGGAGTGTGTTGGAGCATATCGCAAACCTTCGGCATGTAAAAAGATGCAAAACTTTTGTTTCGAGCCTGAATGCATTCTTTTGGGGTACCGATGTTGCGAAAATGGTTTCGCAACGAAAACACCCATTATACCCCATTAAACCCAGAATGATGTTTGGGAGTGTTTTTGAGCATATCGCAAACATTCGGCATGTAAAAAGATGCAAAACTTGTGTTTCGGCCCTGAATGCACTATTTCGGGGTACCGAAGTTGCGAAAATGGTTTCGCAACGAAAACAGCCATTCTACCCCATTAAACCCAGAATGATGTTTGGGAGTGTTTTGGAGCATATCGCAAACCTTCGGCATGTAAAAAGATGCAAAACTTGTGTTTCGGCCCTGCATGCACTATTTCGGGGTACCGAAGTTGCAAAAATGATTTCGCAACGAAAACACCCATTCTACCCCATTAGACCCAGAATGATGTTTGGGAGTGTGTTGGAGCATATCGCAAACCTTCGGCATGTAAAAAGATGCAAAACTTTTGTTTCGAGCCTGAATGCATTCTTTTGGGGTACCGAAGTTGCGAAAATTGTTTCGCAACGAAAACACCCATTATACCCCATTCAACCCAGAATGATGTTTGGGAGTGTTTTTGAGCATATCGCAAACCTTCGGCATGTAAAAAGATGCAAAACTTGTGTTTCAAGCCTGAATGCACTGTTTCGGGGTACCGATGTTGCAAAAATGGTTTCGCAACGAAAACACCCATTCTACCCCATTAGACCCAGAATGATGTTTGGGAGTGTTTTGGAGCATATCGCAAACCTTCAGCATGTAAAAAGATGCAAAACTTGTGTTTCATGCCTGAATGCACTGTTTCGGGGTACCGAAGTTGCAAAAATGGTTTCGCAACGAAAACACCCATTCTACTCCATTATACACAAAATGATGTTTGGGAGTGTTTTGGAGCATATCGCAAACCTTCGGCATGTAAAAAGTTGCAAAACTTTTGTGTCGAGCCTGAATGCATTCTTTCGGGGTACCGAAGTTGCGAAAATAGTTTCGCAACGAAAACACCCGTTCTACCCCATTAAACCCAGAATGATGTTTGGGAGTGTTTTGGAGCATATCGCAAACCTTCGGCATGTAAAAAGATGCAAAACTTGTGTTTCGGCCCTGAATGCACTATTTCGGGGTACCGAAGTTGCGAAAATGGTTTCGCAATGAAAACACCCATTCTACACAATTAGACCCAGAATGATGTTTGGGAGTGTGTTGGAGCATATCGCAAACCTTCGGCATGCAAAAAGATGCGAAACTTGTGTTTCGAGCCTGAATGCATTCTTTCGGGGTACTGAAGTTGCGAAAATGGTTTCGCAACGAAAACACCCATTCTACCCCATTAAACCCAGAATGATGTTTGGGAGTGTTTTGGAGCATATCGCAAACCTTCGGCATGTAAAAAGATGCAAAACTTTTGTTTCGGCCCTGAATGCTCTATTTCGGGGTACCGAAGTTGCGAAAATGGTTTCGCAACGAAAACACCCATTCTACCCCATTAGACCCAGAATGATGTTTGGGAGTGTGTTGGAGCATATCGCAAACCTTCGGCATGTAAAAAGATGCAAAACTTTTGTTTCGAGCCTGAATGCATTCTTTTGGGGTACCGATGTTGCGAAAATGGTTTCGCAACGAAAACACCCATTATACCCCATTAAACCCAGAATGATGTTTGGGAGTGTTTTTGAGCATATCGCAAACCTTCGGCATGTAAAAAGATGCAAAACTTGTGTTTCGGCCCTGAATGCACTATTTCGGGGTACCGAAGTTGCGAAAATGGTTTCGCAACGAAAACACCCATTCTACCCCATTAGACCCAGAATGATGTTTGGGAGTGTTTTGGAGCATATCGCAAACCTTCGGCATGTAAAAAGATGCAAAACTTGTGTTTCGGCCCTGAATGCACTATTTCGGGGTACCGAAGTTGCGAAAATGGTTTCGCAACGAAAACACCCATTCTACCCCATTAGACCCAGAATGATGTTTGGGAGTGTTTTGGAGCATATCGCAAACCTTCGGCATGTAAAAAGATGCAAAACTTGTGTTTCAAGCCTGAATGCACTGTTTCGGGGTACCGATGTTGCGAAAATGGTTTCGCAACGAAAACACCCATTCTACTCCATTACACACAAAATGATGTTTGGGAGTGTTTTGGAGCATATCGCAAACCTTCGGCATGTAAAAAGATGCAAAACTTTTGTGTCGAGCCTGAATGCATTCTTTCGGGGTACCGAAGTTGCGAAAATAGTTTCGCAACGAAAACACCCATTCTACCCCATTAAACCCAGAATGATGTTTGGGAGTGTTTTGGAGCATATCGCAAACCTTCGGCATGTAAAAAGATGCAAAACTTGTGTTTCGGCCCTGAATGCACTATTTCGGGGTACCGAAGTTGCGAAAATGGTTTCGCAACGAAAACACCCATTCTACACAATTAGACCCAGAATGATGTTTGGGAGTGTGTTGGAGCATATCGCAAACCTTCGGCATGCAAAAAGATGCAAAACTTGTGTTTCGAGCCTGAATGCATTCTTTCGGGGTACTGAAGTTGCGAAAATGGTTTCGCAACAAAAACACCCATTCTACCCCATTAAACCCAGAATGATGTTTGGGAGTGTTTTGGAGCATATCGCAAACCTTCGGCACGTAAAAAGATGCAAAACTTGTGTTTCGGGCCTGAATGCACTGTTTCGGGGTACCGATGTTGCGAAAATAGTTTCGCAACGAAAACACCCATTCTACTCCATTACACACAAAATGATGTTTGGGAGTGTTTTGGAGCATATCGCAAACCTTCGGCATGTAAAAAGATGCAAAACTTTTGTTTCGAGCCTGAATGCATTCTTTCGGGGTACCGAAGTTGCGAAAATAGTTTCGCAACGAAAACACCCATTCTACCCCATTAAACCCAGAATGATGTTTGGGAGTGTTTTGGAGCATATCGCAAACCTTCGGCATGTAAAAAGATGCAAAACTTGTGTTTCGGCCCTGAATGCACTATTTCGGGGTACCGAAGTTGCGAAAATGGTTTCGCAACGAAAACACCCATTCTACCCCATTAGACCCAGAATGATGTTTGGGAGTGTGTTGGAGCATATCGCAAACCTTCGGCATGTAAAAAGATGCAAAACTTGTGTTTCGGCCCTGAATGCACTATTTCGGGGTACCGAAGTTGCGAAAATGGTTTCGCAACGAAAACAGCCATTCTACCCCATTAAACCCAGAATGATGTTTGGGAGTGTTTTGGAGCATATCGCAAACCTTCGGCATGTAAAAAGATGCAAAACTTGTGTTTCGGCCCTGAATGCACTATTTCGGGGTACCGAAGTTGCGAAAATGATTTCGCAACGAAAACACCCATTCTACCCCATTAGACCCAGAATGATGTTTGGGAGTGTGTTGGAGCATATCGCAAACCTTCGGCATGTAAAAAGATGCAAAACTTTTGTTTCGAGCCTGAATGCATTCTTTTGGGGTACCGAAGTTGCGAAAATTGTTTCGCAACGAAAACACCCATTATACCCCATTAAACCCAGAATGATGTTTGGGAGTGTTTTTGAGCATATCGCAAACCTTCGGCATGTAAAAAGATGCAAAACTTGTGTTTCAAGCCTGAATGCACTGTTTCGGGGTACCGATGTTGCAAAAATGGTTTCGCAACGAAAACACCCATTCTACCCCATTAGACCCAGAATGATGTTTGGGAGTGTTTTGGAGCATATCGCAAACCTTCGGCATGTAAAAAGATGCAAAACTTGTGTTTCATGCCTGAATGCACTGCTTCGGGGTACCGAAGTTGCAAAAATGGTTTCGCAACGAAAACACCCATTCTACTCCATTATACACAAAATGATGTTTGGGAGTGTTTTGGAGCATATCGCAAACCTTCGGCATGTAAAAAGATGCAAAACTTTTGTGTCGAGCCTGAATGCATTCTTTCGGGGTACCGAAGTTGCGAAAATAGTTTCGCAACGAAAACACCCGTTCTACCCCATTAAACCCAGAATGATGTTTGGGAGTGTTTTGGAGCATATCGCAAACCTTCGGCATGTAAAAAGATGCAAAACTTGTGTTTCGGCCCTGAATGCACTATTTCGGGGTACCGAAGTTGCGAAAATGGTTTCGCAACGAAAACACCCATTCTACACAATTAGACCCAGAATGATGTTTGGGAGTGTGTCGGAGCATATCGCAAACCTTCGGCATGCAAAAAGATGCAAAACTTGTGTTTCGAGCCTGAATGCATTCTTTCGGGGTACTGATGTTGCGAAAATGGTTTCGCAACGAAAACACCCATTCTACCCCATTAAACCCAGAATGATGTTTGGGAGTGTTTTGGAGCATATCGCAAACCTTCGGCATGTAAAAAGATGCAAAACTTGTGTTTCGGCCCTGAATGCACTATTTCGGGGTACCGAAGTTGCGAAAATGGTTTCGCAACGAAAACAGCCATTCTACCCCATTAAACCCAGAATGATGTTTGGGAGTGTTTTGGAGCATATCGCAAACCTTCGGCATGTAAAAAGATGCAAAACTTGTGTTTCGGCCCTGAATGCACTATTTCGGGGTACCGAAGTTGCGAAAATGATTTCGCAACGAAAACAGCCATTCTACCCCTTTAGACCCAGAATGATGTTTCGGAGTGTGTTGGAGCATATCGCAAACCTTCGGCATGTAAAAAGATGCAAAACTTTTGTTTCGAGCCTGAATGCATTCTTTTGGGGTACCGAAGTTGCGAAAATTGTTTCGCAACGAAAACACCCATTATACCCCATTAAACCCAGAATGATGTTTGGGAGTGTTTTTGAGCATATCGCAAACCTTCGGCATGTAAAAAGATGCAAAACTTGTGTTTCAAGCCTGAATGCACTGTTTCGGGGTACCGATGTTGCAAAAATGGTTTCGCAACGAAAACACCCATTCTACCCCATTAGACCCAGAATGATGTTTGGGAGTGTTTTGGAGCATATCGCAATCCTTCGGCATGTAAAAAGATGCAAAACTTGTGTTTCATGCCTGAATGCACTGCTTCGGGGTACCGAAGTTGCAAAAATGGTTTCGCAACGAAAACACCCATTCTACTCCATTATACACAAAATGATGTTTGGGAGTGTTTTGGAGCATATCGCAAACCTTCGGCATGTAAAAAGATGCAAAACTTGTGTTTCGGCCCTGAATGCACTATTTCGGGGTACCGAAGTTGCGAAAATGGTTTCGCAACGAAAACAGCCATTCTACCCCATTAAACCCAGAATGATGTTTGGGAGTGTTTTGGAGCACATCGCAAACCTTCGGCATGTAAAAAGATGCAAAACTTGTGTTTCGGCCCTGAATGCACTATTTCGGGGTACCGAAGTTGCGAAAATGATTTCGCAACGAAAACACCCATTCTACCCCATTAGACCCAGAATGATGTTTGGGAGTGTGTTGGAGCATATCGCAAACCTTCGGCATGTAAAAAGATGCAAAACTTTTGTTTCGAGCCTGAATGCATTCTTTTGGGGTACCGAAGTTGCGAAAATTGTTTCGCAACGAAAACACCCATTATACCCCATTAAACCCAGAATGATGTTTGGGAGTGTTTTTGAGCATATCGCAAACCTTCGGCATGTAAAAAGATGCAAAACTTGTGTTTCAAGCCTGAATGCACTGTTTCGGGGTACCGATGTTGCAAAAATGGTTTCGCAACGAAAACACCCATTCTACCCCATTAGACCCAGAATGATGTTTGGGAGTGTTTTGGAGCATATCGCAAACCTTCGGCATGTAAAAAGATGCAAAACTTGTGTTTCATGCCTGAATGCACTGCTTCGGGGTACCGAAGTTGCAAAAATGGTTTCGCAACGAAAACACCCATTCTACTCCATTATACACAAAATGATGTTTGGGAGTGTTTTGGAGCATATCGCAAACCTTCGGCATGTAAAAAGATGCAAAACTTTTGTGTCGAGCCTGAATGCATTCTTTCGGGGTACCGAAGTTGCGAAAATAGTTTCGCAACGAAAACACCCGTTCTACCCCATTAAACCCAGAATGATGTTTGGGAGTGTTTTGGAGCATATCGCAAACCTTCGGCATGTAAAAAGATGCAAAACTTGTGTTTCGGCCCTGAATGCACTATTTCGGGGTACCGAAGTTGCGAAAATGGTTTCGCAACGAAAACACCCATTCTACACAATTAGACCCAGAATGATGTTTGGGAGTGTGTCGGAGCATATCGCAAACCTTCGGCATGCAAAAAGATGCAAAACTTGTGTTTCGAGCCTGAATGCATTCTTTCGGGGTACTGATGTTGCGAAAATGGTTTCGCAACGAAAACACCCATTCTACCCCATTAAACCCAGAATGATGTTTGGGAGTGTTTTGGAGCATATCGCAAACCTTCGGCATGTAAAAAGATGCAAAACTTGTGTTTCGGCCCTGAATGCACTATTTCGGGGTACCGAAGTTGCGAAAATGGTTTCGCAACGAAAACAGCCATTCTACCCCATTAAACCCAGAATGATGTTTGGGAGTGTTTTGGAGCATATCGCAAACCTTCGGCATGTAAAAAGATGCAAAACTTGTGTTTCGGCCCTGAATGCACTATTTCGGGGTACCGAAGTTGCGAAAATGATTTCGCAACGAAAACAGCCATTCTACCCCTTTAGACCCAGAATGATGTTTCGGAGTGTGTTGGAGCATATCGCAAACCTTCGGCATGTAAAAAGATGCAAAACTTTTGTTTCGAGCCTGAATGCATTCTTTTGGGGTACCGAAGTTGCGAAAATTGTTTCGCAACGAAAACACCCATTATACCCCATTAAACCCAGAATGATGTTTGGGAGTGTTTTTGAGCATATCGCAAACCTTCGGCATGTAAAAAGATGCAAAACTTGTGTTTCAAGCCTGAATGCACTGTTTCGGGGTACCGATGTTGCAAAAATGGTTTCGCAACGAAAACACCCATTCTACCCCATTAGACCCAGAATGATGTTTGGGAGTGTTTTGGAGCATATCGCAATCCTTCGGCATGTAAAAAGATGCAAAACTTGTGTTTCATGCCTGAATGCACTGCTTCGGGGTACCGAAGTTGCAAAAATGGTTTCGCAACGAAAACACCCATTCTACTCCATTATACACAAAATGATGTTTGGGAGTGTTTTGGAGCATATCGCAAACCTTCGGCATGTAAAAAGATGCAAAACTTGTGTTTCGGCCCTGAATGCACTATTTCGGGGTACCGAAGTTGCGAAAATGGTTTCGCAACGAAAACAGCCATTCTACCCCATTAAACCCAGAATGATGTTTGGGAGTGTTTTGGAGCACATCGCAAACCTTCGGCATGTAAAAAGATGCAAAACTTGTGTTTCGGCCCTGAATGCACTATTTCGGGGTACCGAAGTTGCGAAAATGATTTCGCAACGAAAACACCCATTCTACCCCATTAGACCCAGAATGATGTTTGGGAGTGTGTTGGAGCATATCGCAAACCTTCGGCATGTAAAAAGATGCAAAACTTTTGTTTCGAGCCTGAATGCATTCTTTTGGGGTACCGAAGTTGCGAAAATTGTTTCGCAACGAAAACACCCATTATACCCCATTAAACCCAGAATGATGTTTGGGAGTGTTTTTGAGCATATCGCAAACCTTCGGCATGTAAAAAGATGCAAAACTTGTGTTTCAAGCCTGAATGCACTGTTTCGGGGTACCGATGTTGCAAAAATGGTTTCGCAACGAAAACACCCATTCTACCCCATTAGACCCAGAATGATGTTTGGGAGTGTTTTGGAGCATATCGCAAACCTTCGGCATGTAAAAAGATGCAAAACTTGTGTTTCATGCCTGAATGCACTGCTTCGGGGTACCGAAGTTGCAAAAATGGTTTCGCAACGAAAACACCCATTCTACTCCATTATACACAAAATGATGTTTGGGAGTGTTTTGGAGCATATCGCAAACCTTCGGCATGTAAAAAGATGCAAAACTTTTGTGTCGAGCCTGAATGCATTCTTTCGGGGTACCGAAGTTGCGAAAATAGTTTCGCAACGAAAACACCCGTTCTACCCCATTAAACCCAGAATGATGTTTGGGAGTGTTTTGGAGCATATCGCAAACCTTCGGCATGTAAAAAGATGCAAAACTTGTGTTTCGGCCCTGAATGCACTATTTCGGGGTACCGAAGTTGCGAAAATGGTTTCGCAACGAAAACACCCATTCTACACAATTAGACCCAGAATGATGTTTGGGAGTGTGTCGGAGCATATCGCAAACCTTCGGCATGCAAAAAGATGCAAAACTTGTGTTTCGAGCCTGAATGCATTCTTTCGGGGTACTGATGTTGCGAAAATGGTTTCGCAACGAAAACACCCATTCTACCCCATTAAACCCAGAATGATGTTTGGGAGTGTTTTGGAGCATATCGCAAACCTTCGGCATGTAAAAAGATGCAAAACTTGTGTTTCGGCCCTGAATGCACTATTTCGGGGTACCGAAGTTGCGAAAATGGTTTCGCAACGAAAACAGCCATTCTACCCCATTAAACCCAGAATGATGTTTGGGAGTGTTTTGGAGCATATCGCAAACCTTCGGCATGTAAAAAGATGCAAAACTTGTGTTTCGGCCCTGAATGCACTATTTCGGGGTACCGAAGTTGCGAAAATGATTTCGCAACGAAAACACCCATTCTACCCCATTAGACCCAGAATGATGTTTGGGAGTGTGTTGGAGCATATCGCAAGCCTTCGGCATGTAAAAAGATGCAAAACTTTTGTTTCGAGCCTGAATGCATTCTTTTGGGGTACCGAAGTTGCGAAAATTGTTTCGCAACGAAAACACCCATTATACCCCATTAAACCCAGAATGATGTTTGGGAGTGTTTTTGAGCATATCGCAAACCTTCGGCATGTAAAAAGATGCAAAACTTGTGTTTCAAGCCTGAATGCACTGTTTCGGGGTACCGATGTTGCAAAAATGGTTTCGCAACGAAAACACCCATTCTACCCCATTAGACCCAGAATGATGTTTGGGAGTGTTTTGGAGCATATCGCAAACCTTCGGCATGTAAAAAGATGCAAAACTTGTGTTTCATGCCTGAATGCACTGCTTCGGGGTACCGAAGTTGCAAAAATGGTTTCGCAACGAAAACACCCATTCTACTCCATTATACACAAAATGATGTTTGGGAGTGTTTTGGAGCATATCGCAAACCTTCGGCATGTAAAAAGATGCAAAACTTTTGTGTCGAGCCTGAATGCATTCTTTCGGGGTACCGAAGTTGCGAAAATAGTTTCGCAACGAAAACACCCGTTCTACCCCATTAAACCCAGAATGATGTTTGGGAGTGTTTTGGAGCATATCGCAAACCTTCGGCATGTAAAAAGATGCAAAACTTGTGTTTCGGCCCTGAATGCACTATTTCGGGGTACCGAAGTTGCGAAAATGGTTTCGCAACGAAAACACCCATTCTACACAATTAGACCCAGAATGATGTTTGGGAGTGTGTTGGAGCATATCGCAAACCTTCGGCATGCAAAAAGATGCAAAACTTGTGTTTCGAGCCTGAATGCATTCTTTCGGGGTACTGATGTTGCGAAAATGGTTTCGCAACGAAAACACCCATTCTACCCCATTAAACCCAGAATGATGTTTGGGAGTGTTTTGGAGCATATCGCAAACCTTCGGCATGTAAAAAGATGCAAAACTTGTGTTTCGGCCCTGAATGCACTATTTCGGGGTACCGAAGTTGCGAAAATGGTTTCGCAACGAAAACAACCATTCTACCCCATTAAACCCAGAATGATGTTTGGGAGTGTTTTGGAGCATGTCGCAAACCTTCGGCATGTAAAAAGATGCAAAACTTGTGTTTCGGCCCTGAATGCACTATTTCGGGGTACCGAAGTTGCGAAAATGATTTCGCAACGAAAACACCCATTCTACCCCATTAGACCCAGAATGATGTTTGGGAGTGTGTTGGAGCATATCGCAAACCTTCGGCATGTAAAAAGATGCAAAACTTTTGTTTCGAGCCTGAATGCATTCTTTTGGGGTACCGAAGTTGCGAAAATTGTTTCGCAACGAAAACACCCATTATACCCCATTAAACCCAGAATGATGTTTGGGAGTGTTTTTGAGCATATCGCAAACCTTCGGCATGTAAAAAGATGCAAAACTTGTGTTTCAAGCCCGAATGCACTGTTTCGG
This sequence comes from Cenchrus fungigraminus, assembly GCA_036936925.1. Classification (NCBI taxonomy): domain Eukaryota; kingdom Viridiplantae; phylum Streptophyta; class Magnoliopsida; order Poales; family Poaceae; genus Cenchrus; species Cenchrus fungigraminus. Next base: position 32,751,127 of record CM072775.1, read on the forward strand.
GGTACCGATGTTGCAAAAATGGTTTCGCAACGAAAACACCCATTCTACCCCATTAGACCCAGAATGATGTTTGGGAGTGTTTTGGAGCATATCGCAAACCTTCGGCATGTAAAAAGATGCAAAACTTGTGTTTCATGCCTGAATGCACTGCTTTGGGGTACCGAAGTTGCAAAAATGGTTTCGCAACGAAAACACCCATTCTACTCCATTATACACAAAATGATGTTTGGGAGTGTTTTGGAGCATATCGCAAACCTTCGGCATGTAAAAAGATGCAAAACTTTTGTGTCGAGCCTGAATGCATTCTTTCGGGGTACCGAAGTTGCGAAAATAGTTTCGCAACGAAAACACCCGTTCTACCCCATTAAACCCAGAATGATGTTTGGGAGTGTTTTGGAGCATATCGCAAACCTTCGGCATGTAAAAAGATGCAAAACTTGTGTTTCGGCCCTGAATGCACTATTTCGGGGTACCGAAGTTGCGAAAATGGTTTCGCAACGAAAACACCCATTCTACACAATTAGACCCAGAATGATGTTTGGGAGTGTGTTGGAGCATATCGCAAACCTTCGGCATGCAAAAAGATGCAAAACTTGTGTTTCGAGCCTGAATGCATTCTTTCGGGGTACTGATGTTGCGAAAATGGTTTCGCAACGAAAACACCCATTCTACCCCATTAAACCCAGAATGATGTTTGGGAGTGTTTTGGAGCATATCGCAAACCTTCGGCATGTAAAAAGATGCAAAACTTTTGTTTCGGCCCTGAATGCTCTATTTCGGGGTACCGAAGTTGCGAAAATGGTTTCGCAACGAAAACACCCATTCTACCCCATTAGACCCAGAATGATGTTTGGGAGTGTGTTGGAGCATATCGCAAACCTTCGGCATGTAAAAAGATGCAAAACTTTTGTTTCGAGCCTGAATGCATTCTTTTGGGGTACCGATGTTGTGAAAATGGTTTCGCAACGAAAACACCCATTATTCCCCATTAAACCCAGAATGATGTTTGGGAGTGTTTTTGAGCATATCGCAAACCTTCGGCATGTAAAAAGATGCAAAACTTGTGTTTCGGCCCTGAATGCACTATTTCGGGGTACCGAAGTTGCGAAAATGGTTTCGCAACGAAAACACCCATTCTACCCCATTAGACCCAGAATGATGTTTGGGAGTGTTTTGGAGCATATCGCAAACCTTCGGCATGTAAAATGATGCAAAACTTGTGTTTCAAGCCTGAATGCACTGTTTCGGGGTAACGATGTTGCGAAAATGGTTTCGCAACGAAAACACCCATTCTACTCCATTACACACAAAATGATGTTCGGGAGTGTTTTGAAGCATATCGCAAACCTTCGGCATGTAAAAAGATGCAAAACTTTTGTTTCGAGCCTGAATGCATTCTTTCGGGGTACCGAAGTTGCGAAAATAGTTTCGCAACAAAAACACCCATTCTACCCCATTAAACCCAGAATGATGTTTGGGAGTGTTTTGGAGCATATCACAAACCTTCGGCATGTAAAAAGATGCAAAACTTGTGTTTCGGCCCTGAATGCACTATTTCGGGGTACCGAAGTTGCGAAAATGGTTTCGCAACGAAAACACGCATTCTACCCCATTAGACCCGGAATGATGTTTGGGAGTGTTTTGGAGCATATCGCAAACCTTCGGCATGTAAAAAGATGCAAAACTTGTGTTTCGGCCTTGAATGCACTATTTCGGGGTACCGAAGTTGCGAAAATGGTTTCGCAACGAAAACACCCATTCTACCCCATTAAACCCAGAATGATGTTTGGGAGTGTTTTGGAGCATATCGCAAACCTTCGGCATGTAAAAAGATGCAAAACTTGTGTTTCGTCCCTGAATGCACTATTTCGGGGTACCGAAGTTGCGGAAATGGTTTCGCAACGAAAACACCCATTCTACCCCATTAGACCCAGAATGATATTTGGGAGTGTTTTGGAGCATATCGCAAACCTTCGGCATGTAAAAAGATGCAAAACTTGTGTTTCAAGCCTGAATGCACTGTTTCGGGGTACCGATGTTGCGAAAATGGTTTCGCAACGAAAACACCCATTCTACTCCATTACACACAAAATGATGTTTGGGAGTGTTTTGGAGCATATCGCAAACCTTCGGCATGTAAAAAGATGCAAAACTTTTGTGTCGAGCCTGAATGCATTCTTTCGGGGTACCGAAGTTGCGAAAATAGTTTCGCAACGAAAACACCCATTCTACCCCATTAAACCCAGAATGATGTTTGGGAGTGTTTTGGAGCATATCGCAAACCTTCGGCATGTAAAAAGATGCAAAACATGTGTTTCGGCCCTGAATGCACTATTTCGGGGTACCGAAGTTGCGAAAATGGTTTCGCAACGAAAACACCCATTCTACACAATTAGACCCAGAATGATGTTTGGGAGTGTGTTGGAGCATATCGCAAACCTTCGGCATGCAAAAAGATGCAAAACTTGTGTTTCGAGCCTGAATGCATTCTTTCGGGGTACTGAAGTTGCGAAAATGGTTTCGCAACAAAAACACCCATTCTACCCCATTAAACCCAGAATGATGTTTGGGAGTGTTTTGGAGCATATCGCAAACCTTCGGCACGTAAAAAGATGCAAAACTTGTGTTTCGGGCCTGAATGCACTGTTTCGGGGTACCGATGTTGCGAAAATGGTTTCGCAACGAAAACACCCATTCTACTCCATTACACACAAAATGATGTTTGGGAGTGTTTTGGGGCATATCGCAAACCTTCGGCATGTAAAAAGATGCAAAACTTTTGTTTCGAGCCTGAATGCATTCTTTCGGGGTACCGAAGTTGCGAAAATAGTTTCGCAACGAAAACCCCCATTCTACCCCATTAAACCCAGAATGATGTTTGGGAGTGTTTTGGAGCATATCGCAAACCTTCGGCATGTAAAAAGATGCAAAACTTGTGTTTCGGCCCTGAATGCACTATTACGGGGTACCGAAGTTGCGAAAATGGTTTCGCAACGAAAACACCCATTCTACCCCATTAGACCCAGAATGATGTTTGGGAGTGTTTTTGAGCATATCGCAAACCTTCGGCATGTAAAAAGATGCAAAACTTGTGTTTCGGCCCTGAATGCACTATTTCGGGGTACCGAAGTTGCGAAAATGGTTTCGCAACGAAAACACCCATTCTACCCCATTAGACCCAGAATGATGTTTGGGAGTGTTTTGGAGCATATCGCAAACCTTCGGCATGTAAAATGATGCAAAACTTGTGTTTCAAGCCTGAATGCACTGTTTCGGGGTAACGATGTTGCGAAAATGGTTTCGCAACGAAAACACCCATTCGACTCCATTACACACAAAATGATGTTCGAGAGTGTTTTGAAGCATATCGCAAACGTTCGGCATGTAAAAAGATGCAAAACTTTTGTTTCGAGCCTGAATGCATTCTTTCGGGGTACCGAAGTTGCGAAAATAGTTTCGCAACAAAAACACCCATTCTACCCCATTAAACCCAGAATGATGTTTGGGAGTGTTTTGGAGCATATCGCAAACCTTCGGCATGTAAAAAGATGCAAAACTTGTGTTTCGGCCCTGAATGCACTATTTCGGGGTACCGAAGTTGCGAAAATGGTTTCGCAACGAAAACACCCATTCTACCCCATTAGACCCAGAATGATGTTTGGGAGTGTTTTGGAGCATATCGCAAACCTTCGGCATGTAAAAAGATGCAAAACTTGTGTTTCGGCCTTGAATGCACTATTTCGGGGTACCGAAGTTGCGAAAATGGTTTCGCAACGAAAACACCCATTCTACCCCATTAAACCCAGAATGATGTTTGGGAGTGTTTTGGAGCATATCGCAAACCTTCGGCATGTAAAAAGATGCAAAACTTGTGTTTCGGCCCTGAATGCACTATTTCGGGGTACCGAAGTTGCGAAAATGGTTTCGCAACGAAAACACCCATTCTACACAATTAGACCCAGAATGATGTTTGGGAGTGTGTTGGAGCATATCGCAAACCTTCGGCATGCAAAAAGATGCAAAACTTGTGTTTCGAGCCTGAATGCATTCTTTCGGGGTACTGAAGTTGCGAAAATGGTTTCGCAACAAAAACACCCATTCTACCCCATTAAACCCAGAATGATGTTTGGGAGTGTTTTGGAGCATATCGCAAACCTTCGGCACGTAAAAAGATGCAAAACTTGTGTTTCGGGCCTGAATGCACTGTTTCGGGGTACCGATGTTGCGAAAATGGTTTCGCAACGAAAACACCCATTCTACTCCATTACACACAAAATGATGTTTGGGAGTGTTTTGGAGCATATCGCAAACCTTCGGCACGTAAAAAGATGCAAAACTTTTGTTTCGAGCCTGATTGCATTCTTTCGGGGTACCGAAGTTGCGAAAATAGTTTCGCAACGAAAACCCCCATTCTACCCCATTAAACCCAGAATGATGTTTGGGAGTGTTTTGGAGCATATCGCAAACCTTCGGCATGTAAAAAGATGCAAAACTTGTGTTTCGGCCCTGAATGCACTATTTCGGGGTACCGAAGTTGCGAAAATGGTTTCGCAACGAAAACACCCATTCTACCCCATTAGACCCAGAATGATGTTTGGGAGTGTTTTGGAGCATATCGCAAACCTTCGGCATGTAAAATGATGCAAAACTTGTGTTTCAAGCCTGAATGCACTGTTTCAGGGTAACGATGTTGCGAAAATGGTTTCGCAACGAAAACACCCATTCGACTCCATTACACACAAAATGATGTTCGAGAGTGTTTTGAAGCATATCGCAATCGTTCGGCATGTAAAAAGATGCAAAACTTTTGTTTCGAGCCTGAATGCATTCTTTCGGGGTACCGAAGTTGCGAAAATAGTTTCGCAACAAAAACACCCATTCTACCCCATTAAACCCAGAATGATGTTTGGGAGTGTTTTGGAGCATATCGCAAACCTTCGGCATGTAAAAAGATGCAAAACTTGTGTTTCGGCCCTGAATGCACTATTTCGGGGTACCGAAGTTGCGAAAATGGTTTCGCAACGAAAACACCCATTCTACCCCATTAGACCCAGAATGATGTTTGGGAGTGTTTTGGAGCATATCGCAAACCTTCGGCATGTAAAAAGATGCAAAACTTGTGTTTCGGCCCTGAATGCACTATTTCGGGGTACCGAAGTTGCGAAAATGGTTTCGCAACGAAAACACCCATTCTACCCCATTAGACCCAGAATGATGTTTGGGAGTGTTTTTGAGCATATCGCAAACCTTCGGCATGTAAAAAGATGCAAAACTTGTGTTTCGGCCCTGAATGCACTATTTCGGGGTACCGAAGTTGCGAAAATGGTTTCGCAACGAAAACACCCATTCTACCCCATTAGACCCAGAATGATGTTTGGGAGTGTTTTGGAGCATATCGCAAACCTTCGGCATGTAAAATGATGCAAAACTTGTGTTTCAAGCCTGAATGCACTGTTTCGGGGTAACGATGTTGCGAAAATGGTTTCGCAACGAAAACACCCATTCGACTCCATTACACACAAAATGATGTTCGAGAGTGGTTTGAAGCATATCGCAAACGTTCGGCATGTAAAAAGATGCAAAACTTTTGTTTCGAGCCTGAATGCATTCTTTCGGGGTACCGAAGTTGCGAAAATAGTTTCGCAACAAAAACACCCATTCTACCCCATTAAACCCAGAATGATGTTTGGGAGTGTTTTGGAGCATATCGCAAACCTTCGGCATGTAAAAAGATGCAAAACTTTTGTTTCGGCCCTGAATGCACTATTTCGGGGTACCGAAGTTGCGAAAATGGTTTCGCAACGAAAACACCCATTCTACCCCATTAGACCCAGAATGATGTTTGGGAGTGTTTTGGAGCATATCGCAAACCTTCGGCATGTAAAAAGATGCAAAACTTGTGTTTCGGCCTTGAATGCACTATTTCGGGGTACCGAAGTTGCGAAAATGGTTTCGCAACGAAAACACCCATTCTACCCCATTAAACCCAGAATGATGTTTGGGAGTGTTTTGGAGCATATCGCAAACCTTCGGCATGTAAAAAGATACAAAACTTTTGTTTCGGCCCTGAATGCACTATTTCGGGGTACCGAAGTTGCGAAAATGGTTTCGCAACGAAAACACCCATTCTACCCCATTAGACCCAGAATGATGTTTGGGAGTGTTTTGGAGCATATCGCAAACCTTCGGCATGTAAAAAGATGCAAAACTTGTGTTTCAAGCCTGAATGCACTGTTTCGGGGTACCGATGTTGCGAAAATGGTTTCGCAACGAAAACACCCATTCTACTCCATTACACACAAAATGATGTTTGGGAGTGTTTTGGAGCATATCGCAAACCTTCGGCATGTAAAAAGATGCAAAACTTTTGTGTCGAGCCTGAATGCATTCTTTCGGGGTACCGAAGTTGCGAAAATAGTTTCGCAACGAAAACACCCATTCTACCCCATTAAACCCAGAATGATTTTGGAGTGTTTTGGAGCATATCGCAAACCTTCGGCATGTAAAAAGATGCAAAACTTGTGTTTCGGCCCTGAATGCACTATTTCGGGGTACCGAAGTTGCGAAAATGGTTTCGCAACGAAAACACCCATTCTACACAATTAGACCCAGAATGATGTTTGGGAGTGTGTTGGAGCATATCGCAAACCTTCGGCATGTAAAAAGATGCAAAACTTGTGTTTCGGCCCTGAATGCACTATTTCGGGGTACCGAAGTTGCGAAAATGGTTTCGCAACGAAAACACCCATTCTACCCCATTAGACCCAGAATGATGTTTGGGAGTGTTTTGGAGCATATCGCAAACCTTCGGCATGTAAAATGATGCAAAACTTGTGTTTCAAGCCTGAATGCACTGTTTCGGGGTAACGATGTTGCGAAAATGGTTTCGCAACGAAAACACCCATTCGACTCCATTACACACAAAATGATGTTCGAGAGTGTTTTGAAGCATATCGCAAACGTTCGGCATGTAAAAAGATGCAAAACTTTTGTTTCGAGCCTGAATGCATTCTTTCGGGGTACCGAAGTTGCGAAAATAGTTTCGCAACAAAAACACCCATTCTACCCCATTAAACCCAGAATGATGTTTGGGAGTGTTTTGGAGCATATCGCAAACCTTCGGCATGTAAAAAGATGCAAAACTTGTGTTTCGGCCCTGAATGCACTATTTCGGGGTACCGAAGTTGCGAAAATGGTTTCGCAACAAAAACACCCATTCTACCCCATTAGACCCAGAATGATGTTTGGGAGTGTTTTGGAGCATATCGCAAACCTTCGGCATGTAAAAAGTTGCAAAACTTTTGTGTCGAGCCTGAATGCATTCTTTCGGGGTACCGAAGTTGCGAAAATAGTTTCGCAACGAAAACACCCGTTCTACCCCATTAAACCCAGAATGATGTTTGGGAGTGTTTTGGAGCATATCGCAAACCTTCGGCATGTAAAAAGATGCAAAACTTGTGTTTCGGCCCTGAATGCACTATTTCGGGGTACCGAAGTTGCGAAAATGGTTTCGCAACGAAAACACCCATTCTACACAATTAGACCCAGAATGATGTTTGGGAGTGTGTTGGAGCATATCGCAAACCTTCGGCATGCAAAAAGATGCAAAACTTGTGTTTCGAGCCTGAATGCATTCTTTCGGGGTACTGAAGTTGCGAAAATGGTTTCGCAACAAAAACACCCATTCTACCCCATTAAACCCAGAATGATGTTTGGGAGTGTCTTGGAGCATATCGCAAACCTTCGGCACGTAAAAAGATGCAAAACTTGTGTTTCGGGCCTGAATGCACTGTTTCGGGGTACTGATGTTGCGAAAATGGTTTCGCAACGAAAACACCCATTCTACTCCATTACACACGAAATGATGTTTGGGAGTGTTTTGGAGCATATCGCAAACCTTCGGCATGTAAAAAGATGCAAAACTTTTGTTTCGAGCCTGAATGCAATCTTTCGGGGTACCGAAGTTGCGAAAATAGTTTCGCAACGAAAACCCCCATTCTACCCCATTAAACCCAGAATGATGTTTGGGAGTGTTTTGGAGCATATCGCAAACCTTCGGCATATAAAAAGATGCAAAACTTGTGTTTCGGCCCTGGATGCACTATTTCGGGGTACCGAAGTTGCGAAAATGGTTTCGCAACGAAAACACCCATTCTACTCCATTACACACAAAATGATGTTTGGGAGTGTTTTGGAGCATATCGCAAACCTTCGGCATGTAAAAAGATGCAAAACTTTTGTTTCGAGCCTGAATGCATTCTTTCGGGGTACCGAAGTTGCGAAAATAGTTTCGCAACAAAAACACCCATTCTACCCCATTAGACCCAGAATGATGTTTGGGAGTGTTTTTGAGCATATCGCAAACCTTCGGCATGTAAAAAGATGCAAAACTTGTGTTTCGGCCCTGAATGCACTATTTCGGGGTACCGAAGTTGCGAAAATGGTTTCGCAACGAAAACACCCATTCTACCCCATTAGACCCAGAATGATGTTTGGGAGTGTTTTGGAGCATATCGCAAACCTTCGGCATGTAAAATGATGCAAAACTTGTGTTTCAAGCCTGAATGCACTGTTTCGGGGTAACGATGTTGCGAAAATGGTTTCGCAACGAAAACACCCATTCGACTCCATTACACACAAAATGATGTTCGAGAGTGTTTTGAAGCATATCGCAAACGTTCGGCATGTAAAAAGATGCAAAACTTTTGTTTCGAGCCTGAATGCATTCTTTCGGGGTACCGAAGTTGCGAAAATAGTTTCGCAACAAAAACACCCATTCTACCCCATTAAACCCAGAATGATGTTTGGGAGTGTTTTGGAGCATATCGCAAACCTTCGGCATGTAAAAAGATGCAAAACTTGTGTTTCGGCCCTGAATGCACTATTTCGGGGTACCGAAGTTGCGAAAATGGTTTCGCAACGAAAACACCCATTCTACCCCATTAGACCCAGAATGATGTTTGGGAGTGTTTTGGAGCATATCGCAAACCTTCGGCATGTAAAAAGATGCAAAACTTGTGTTTCGGCCTTGAATGCACTATTTCGGGGTACCGAAGTTGCGAAAATGGTTTCGCAACGAAAACACCCATTCTACCCCATTAAACCCAGAATGATGTTTGGGAGTGTTTTGGAGCATATCGCAAACCTTCGACATGTAAAAAGATGCAAAACTTGTGTTTCGGCCCTGAATGCACTATTTCGGGGTACCGAAGTTGCGAAAATGGTTTCGCAACGAAAACACCCATTCTACACAATTAGACCCAGAATGATGTTTGGGAGTGTGTTGGAGCATATCGCAAACCTTCGGCATGCAAAAAGATGCAAAACTTGTGTTTCGAGCCTGAATGCATTCTTTCGGGGTACTGAAGTTGCGAAAATGGTTTCGCAACGAAAACACCCATTCTACCCCATTAAACCCAGAATGATGTTTGGGAGTGTTTTGGAGCATATCGCAAACCTTCGGCATGTAAAATGATGCAAAACTTGTGTTTCAAGCCTGAATGCACTATTTCGGGGTAACGATGTTGCGAAAATGGTTTCGCAACGAAAACACCCATTCGACTCCATTACACACAAAATGATGTTCGAGAGTGTTTTGAAGCATATCGCAAACGTTCGGCATGTAAAAAGATGCAAAACTTTTGTTTCGAGCCTGAATGCATTCTTTCGGGGTACCGAAGTTGCGAAAATAGTTTCGCAACAAAAACACCCATTCTACCCCATTAAACCCAGAATGATGTTTGGGAGTGTTTTGGAGCATATCGCAAACCTTCGGCATGTAAAAAGATGCAAAACTTGTGTTTCGGCCCTGAATGCACTATTTCGGGGTACCGAAGTTGCGAAAATGGTTTCGCAACGAAAACACCCATTCTACCCCATTAGACCCAGAATGATGTTTGGGAGTGTTTTGGAGCATATCGCAAACCTTCGGCATGTAAAAAGATGCAAAACTTGTGTTTCGGCCTTGAATGCACTATTTCGGGGTACCGAAGTTGCGAAAATGGTTTCGCAACGAAAACACCCATTCTACCCCATTAAACCCAGAATGATGTTTGGGAGTGTTTTGGAGCATATCGCAAACCTTCGGCATGTAAAAAGATGCAAAACTTGTGTTTCGGCCCTGAATGCACTATTTCGGGGTACCGAAGTTGCGAAAATGGTTTCGCAACGAAAACACCCATTCTACACAATTAGACCCAGAATGATGTTTGGGAGTGTGTTGGAGCATATCGCAAACCTTCGGCATGCAAAAAGATGCAAAACTTGTGTTTCGAGCCTGAATGCATTCTTTCGGGGTACTGAAGTTGCGAAAATGGTTTCGCAACAAAAACACCCATTCTACCCCATTAAACCCAGAATGATGTTTGGGAGTGTTTTGGAGCATATCGCAAACCTTCGGCACGTAAAAAGATGCAAAACTTGTGTTTCAGGCCTCAATGCACTGTTTCGGGGTACCGATGTTGCGAAAATGGTTTCGCAACGAAAACACCCATTCTACTCCATTACACACAAAATGATGTTTGGGAGTGTTTTGGAGCATATCGCAAACCTTCGGCACGTAAAAAGATGCAAAACTTTTGTTTCGAGCCTGATTGCATTCTTTCGGGGTACCGAAGTTGCGAAAATAGTTTCGCAACGAAAACCCCCATTCTACCCCATTAAACCCAGAATGATGTTTGGGAGTGTTTTGGAGCATATCGCAAACCTTCGGCATGTAAAAAGATGCAAAACTTGTGTTTCGGCCCTGAATGCACTATTTCGGGGTACCGAAGTTGCGAAAATGGTTTCGCAACGAAAACACCCATTCTACCCCATTAGACCCAGAATGATGTTTGGGAGTGTTTTGGAGCATATCGCAAACCTTCGGCATGTAAAATGATGCAAAACTTGTGTTTCAAGCCTGAATGCACTGTTTCGGGGTAACGATGTTGCGAAATTGGTTTCGCAACGAAAACACCCATTCGACTCCATTACACACAAAATGATGTTCGAGAGTGTTTTGAAGCATATCGCAAACGTTCGGCATGTAAAAAGATGCAAAACTTTTGTTTCGAGCCTGAATGCATTCTTTCGGGGTACCGAAGTTGCGAAAATAGTTTCGCAACAAAAACACCCATTCTACCCCATTAAACCCAGAATGATGTTTGGGAGTGTTTTGGAGCATATCGCAAACCTTCGGCATGTAAAAAGATGCAAAACTTGTGTTTCGGCCCTGAATGCACTATTTCGGGGTACCGAAGTTGCGAAAATGGTTTCGCAACGAAAACACCCATTCTACCCCATTAGACCCAGAATGATGTTTGGGAGTGTTTTGGAGCATATCGCAAACCTTCGGCATGTAAAAAGATGCAAAACTTGTGTTTCGGCCCTGAATGCACTATTTCGGGGTACCGAAGTTGCGAAAATGGTTTCGCAACGAAAACACCCATTCTACCCCATTAGACCCAGAATGATGTTTGGGAGTGTTTTGGAGCATATCGCAAACCTTCGGCATGTAAAAAGATGCAAAACTTGTGTTTCGGCCTTGAATGCACTATTTCGGGGTACCGAAGTTGCGAAAATGGTTTCGCAACGAAAACACCCATTCTACCCCATTAAACCCAGAATGATGTTTGGGAGTGTTTTGGAGCATATCGCAAACCTTCGGCATGTAAAAAGATGCAAAACTTGTGTTTCGGCCCTGAATGCACTATTTCGGGGTACCGAAGTTGCGAAAATGGTTTCGCAACGAAAACACCCATTCTACACAATTAGACCCAGAATGATGTTTGGGAGTGTGTTGGAGCATATCGCAAACCTTCGGCATGCAAAAAGATTCAAAACTTGTGTTTCGAGCCTGAATGCATTCTTTCGGGGTACTGAAGTTGCGAAAATGGTTTCGCAACAAAAACACCCATTCTACCCCATTAAACCCAGAATGATGTTTGGGAGTGTTTTGGAGCATATCGCAAACCTTCGGCACGTAAAAAGATGCAAAACTTGTGTTTCGGGCCTGAATGCACTGTTTCGGGGTACCGATGTTGCGAAAATGGTTTCGCAACGAAAACACCCATTCTACTCCATTACACACAAAATGATGTTTGGGAGTGTTTTGGAGCATATCGCAAACCTTCGGCACGTAAAAAGATGCAAAACTTTTGTTTCGAGCCTGATTGCATTCTTTCGGGGTACCGAAGTTGCGAAAATAGTTTCGCAACGAAAACCCCCATTCTACCCCATAAAACCCAGAATGATGTTTGGGAGTGTTTTGGAGCATATCGCAAACCTTCGGCATGTAAAAAGATGCAAAACTTGTGTTTCGGCCCTGAATGCACTATTTCGGGGTACCGAAGTTGCGAAAATGGTTTCGCAACGAAAACACCCATTCTACCCCATTAGACCCAGAATGATGTTTGGGAGTGTTTTGGAGCATATCGCAAACCTTCGGCATGTAAAATGATGCAAAACTTGTGTTTCAAGCCTGAATGCACTGTTTCGGGGTAACGATGTTGCGAAAATGGTTTCGCAACGAAAACACCCATTCGACTCCATTACACACAAAATGATGTTCGAGAGTGTTTTGAAGCATATCGCAAACGTTCGGCATGTAAAAAGATGCAAAACTTTTGTTTCGAGCCTGAATGCATTCTTTCGGGGTACCGAAGTTGCGAAAATAGTTTCGCAACAAAAACACCCATTCTACCCCATTAAACCCAGAATGATGTTTGGGAGTGTTTTGGAGCATATCGCAAACCTTCGGCATGTAAAAAGATGCAAAACTTGTGTTTCGGCCCTGAATGCACTATTTCGGGGTACCGAAGTTGCGAAAATGGTTTCGCAACGAAAACACCCATTCTACCCCATTAGACCCAGAATGATGTTTGGGAGTGTTTTGGAGCATATCGCAAACCTTCGGCATGTAAAAAGATGCAAAACTTGTGTTTCGGCCCTGAATGCACTATTTCGGGGTACCGAAGTTGCGAAAATGGTTTCGCAACGAAAACACCCATTCTACCCCATTAGACCCAGAATGATGTTTGGGAGTGTTTTTGAGCATATCGCAAACCTTCGGCATGTAAAAAGATGCAAAACTTGTGTTTCGGCCCTGAATGCACTATTTCGGGGTACCGAAGTTGCGAAAATGGTTTCGCAACGAAAACACCCATTCTACCCCATTAGACCCAGAATGATGTTTGGGAGTGTTTTGGAGCATATCGCAAACCTTCGGCATGTAAAATGATGCAAAACTTGTGTTTCAAGCCTGAATGCACTGTTTCGGGGTAACGATGTTGCGAAAATGGTTTCGCAACGAAAACACCCATTCGACTCCATTACACACAAAATGATGTTCGAGAGTGTTTTGAAGCATATCGCAAACGTTCGGCATGTAAAAAGATGCAAAACTTTTGTTTCGAGCCTGAATGCATTCTTTCGGGGTACCGAAGTTGCGAAAATAGTTTCGCAACAAAAACACCCATTCTACCCCATTAAACCCAGAATGATGTTTGGGAGTGTTTTGGAGCATATCGCAAACCTTCGGCATGTAAAAAGATGCAAAACTTGTGTTTCGGCCCTGAATGCACTATTTCGGGGTACCGAAGTTGCGAAAATGGTTTCGCAACGAAAACACCCATTCTACCCCATTAGACCCAGAATGATGTTTGGGAGTGTTTTGGAGCATATCGCAAACCTTCGGCATGTAAAAAGATGCAAAACTTGTGTTTCGGCCTTGAATGCACTATTTCGGGGTACCGAAGTTGCGAAAATGGTTTCGCAACGAAAACACCCATTCTACCCCATTAAACCCAGAATGATGTTTGGGAGTGTTTTGGAGCATATCGCAAACCTTCGGCATGTAAAAAGATACAAAACTTTTGTTTCGGCCCTGAATGCACTATTTCGGGGTACCGAAGTTGCGAAAATGGTTTCGCAACGAAAACACCCATTCTACCCCATTAGACCCAGAATGATGTTTGGGAGTGTTTTGGAGCATATCGCAAACCTTCGGCATGTAAAAAGATGCAAAACTTGTGTTTCAAGCCTGAATGCACTGTTTCGGGGTACCGATGTTGCGAAAATGGTTTCGCAACGAAAACACCCATTCTACTCCATTACACACAAAATGATGTTTGGGAGTGTTTTGGAGCATATCGCAAACCTTCGGCATGTAAAAAGATGCAAAACTTTTGTGTCGAGCCTGAATGCATTCTTTCGGGGTACCGAAGTTGCGAAAATAGTTTCACAACGAAAACACCCATTCTACCCCATTAAACCCAGAATGATGTTTGGGAGTGTTTTGGAGCATATCGCAAACCTTCGGCATGTAAAAAGATGCAAAACTTGTGTTTCGGCCCTGAATGCACTATTTCGGGGTACCGAAGTTGCGAAAATGGTTTCGCAACGAAAACACCCATTCTACACAATTAGACCCAGAATGATGTTTGGGAGTGTGTTGGAGCATATCGCAAACCTTCGGCATGCAAAAAGATGCAAAACTTGTGTTTCGAGCCTGAATGCATTCTTTTGGGGTACCGAAGTTGCGAAAATGGTTTCACAACGAAAACACCCATTCTACCCCATTAAACCCAGAATGATGTTTGGGAGTGTTTTGGAGCATATCGCAAACCTTCGGCATGTAAAAAGATGCAAAACTTGTGTTTCGGCCCTGAATGCACTATTTCGGGGTACCGAAGTTGCGAAAATGGTTTCGCAACGAAAACACCCATTCTACACAATTAGACCCAGAATGATGTTTGGGAGTGTGTTGGAGCATATCGCAAACATTCGGCATGCAAAAAGATGCAAAACTTGTGTTTTGAGCCTGAATGCATTCTTTCGGGGTACTGAAGTTGCGAAAATGGTTTCGCAACGAAAACACCCATTCTACCCCATTAAACCCAGAATGATGTTTGGGAGTGTTTTGGAGCATATCGCAAACCTTCGGCATGTAAAAAGATGCAAAACTTTTGTATCGGCCCTGAATGCTCTATTTTGGGGTACCGAAGTTGCGAAAATGGTTTCGCAACGAAAACACCCATTCTACCCCATTAGACCCAGAATGATGTTTGGGAGTGTGTTGGAGCATATCGCAAACCTTCGGCATGTAAAAAGATGCAAAACTTTTGTTTCGAGCCTGAATGCATTCTTTTGGGGTACCGATGTTGCGAAAATGGTTTCGCAACGAAAACACCCATTATACCCCATTAAACCCAGAATGATGTTTGGGAGTGTTTTTGAGCATATCGCAAACCTTCGGCATGTAAAAAGATTCAAAACTTGTGTTTCGGCCCTGAATGCACTATTTCGGGGTACCGAAGTTGCGAAAATGGTTTCGCAACGAAAACACCCATTCTACCCCATTAGACCCAGAATGATGTTTGGGAGTGTTTTGGAGCATATCGCAAACCTTCGGCATGTAAAAAGATGCAAAACTTGTGTTTCAAGCCTGAATGCACTGTTTCGGGGTAACGATGTTGCGAAAATGGTTTCGCAACGAAAACACCCATTCTACTCCATTACACACAAAATGATGTTCGGGAGTGTTTTGAAGCATATCGCAAACCTTCGGCATGTAAAAAGATGCAAAACTTTTGTTTCGAGCCTGAATGCATTCTTTCGGGGTACCGAAGTTGCGAAAATAGTTTCGCAACAAAAACACCCATTCTACCCCATTAAACCCAGAATGATGTTTGGGAGTGTTTTGGAGCATATCGCAAACCTTCGGCATGTAAAAAGATGCAAAACTTGTGTTTCGGCCCTGAATGCACTATTTCGGGGTACCGAAGTTGCGAAAACGGTTTCGCAACGAAAACACGCATTCTACCCCATTAGACCCAGAATGATGTTTGGGAGTGTTTTGGAGCATATCGCAAACCTTCGGCATGTAAAAAGATGCAAAACTTGTGTTTCGGCCTTGAATGCACTATTTCGGGGTACCGAAGTTGCGAAAATGGTTTCGCAACGAAAACACCCATTCTACCCCATTAAACCCAGAATGATGTTTGGGAGTGTTTTGGAGCATATCGCAAACCTTCGGCATGTAAAAAGATGCAAAACTTGTGTTTCGACCCTGAATGCACTATTTCGGGGGTACCGAAGTTGCGAAAATGGTTTCGCAACGAAAACACCCATTCTACCCCATTAAACCCAGAATGATGTTTGGGAGTGTTTTGGAGCATATCGCAAACCTTCGGCATGTAAAAAGATGCAAAACTTGTGTTTCGGCCCTGAATGCACTATTTCGGGGTACCGAAGTTGCGAAAATGGTTTCGCAACGAAAACACCCATTCTACACAATTAGACCCAGAATGATGTTTGGGAGTGTGTTGGAGCATATCGCAAACATTCGGCATGCAAAAAGATGCAAAACTTGTGTTTTGAGCCTGAATGCATTCTTTCGGGGTACTGAAGTTGCGAAAATGGTTTCGCAACGAAAACACCCATTCTACCCCATTAAACCCAGAATGATGTTTGGGAGTGTTTTGGAGCATATCGCAAACCTTCGGCATGTAAAAAGATGCAAAACTTTTGTATCGGCCCTGAATGCTCTATTTTGGGGTACCGAAGTTGCGAAAATGGTTTCGCAACGAAAACACCCATTCTACCCCATTAGACCCAGAATGATGTTTGGGAGTGTGTTGGAGCATATTGCAAACCTTCGGCATGTAAAAAGATGCAAAACTTTTGTTTCGAGCCTGAATGCATTCTTTTGGGGTACCGATGTTGCGAAAATGGTTTCGCAACGAAAACACCCATTATACCCCATTAAACCCAGAATGATGTTTGGGAGTGTTTTTGAGCATATCGCAAACCTTCGGCATGTAAAAAGATGCAAAACTTGTGTTTCGGCCCTGAATGCACTATTTCGGGGTACCGAAGTTGCGAAAATGGTTTCGCAACGAAAACACCCATTCTACCCCATTAGACCCAGAATGATGTTTGGGAGTGTTTTGGAGCATATCGCAAACCTTCGGCATGTAAAATGATGCAAAACTTGTGTTTCAAGCCTGAATGCACTGTTTCGGGGTAACGATGTTGCGAAAATGGTTTCGCAGCGAAAACACCCATTCTACTCCATTACACACAAAATGATGTTCGGGAGTGTTTTGAAGCATATCGCAAACCTTCGGCATGTAAAAAGATGCAAAACTTTTGTTTCGAGCCTGAATGCATTCTTTCGGGGTACCGAAGTTGCGAAAATAGTTTCGCAACAAAAACACCCATTCTACCCCATTAAACCCAGAATGATGTTTGGGAGTGTTTTGGAGCATATCGCAAACCTTCGGCATGTAAAAAGATGCAAAACTTGTGTTTTGGCCCTGAATGCACTATTTCGGGGTACCGAAGTTGCGAAAACGGTTTCGCAACGAAAACACGCATTCTACCCCATTAGACCCAGAATGATGTTTGGGAGTGTTTTGGAGCATATCGCAAACCTTCGGCATGTAAAAAGATGCAAAACTTGTGTTTCGGCCTTGAATGCACTATTTCGGGGTACCGAAGTTGCGAAAATGGTTTCGCAACGAAAACACCCATTCTACCCCATTAAACCCAGAATGATGTTTGGGAGTGTTTTGGAGCATATCGCAAACCTTCGGCATGTAAAAAGATGCAAAACTTGTGTTTCGGCCCTGAATGCACTATTTCGGGGTACCGAAGTTGCGAAAATGGTTTCGCAACGAAAACACCCATTCTACCCCATTAAACCCAGAATGATGTTTGGGAGTGTTTTGGAGCATATCGCAAACCTTCGGCATGTAAAAAGATGCAAAACTTGTGTTTCGGCCCTGAATGCACTATTTCGGGGTACCGAAGTTGCGAAAATGGTTTCGCAACGAAAACACCCATTCTACCCCATTAGACCCAGAATGATGTTTGGGAGTGTTTTGGAGCATATCGCAAACCTTCGGCATGTAAAATGATGCAAAACTTGTGTTTCAAGCCTGAATGCACTGTTTCGGGGTAACGATGTTGCGAAAATGGTTTCGCAGCGAAAACACCCATTCTACTCCATTACACACAAAATGATGTTCGGGAGTGTTTTGAAGCATATCGCAAACCTTCGGCATGTAAAAAGATGCAAAACTTTTGTTTCGAGCCTGAATGCATTCTTTCGGGGTACCGAAGTTGCGAAAATAGTTTCGCAACAAAAACACCCATTCTACCCCATTAAACCCAGAATGATGTTTGGGAGTGTTTTGGAGCATATCGCAAACCTTCGGCATGTAAAAAGATGCAAAACTTGTGTTTTGGCCCTGAATGCACTATTTCGGGGTACCGAAGTTGCGAAAAAGGTTTCGCAACGAAAACACGCATTCTACCCCATTAGACCCAGAATGATGTTTGGGAGTGTTTTGGAGCATATCGCAAACCTTCGGCATGTAAAAAGATGCAAAACTTGTGTTTCGGCCTTGAATGCACTATTTCGGGGTACCGAAGTTGCGAAAATGGTTTCGCAACGAAAACACCCATTCTACCCCAATAAACCCAGAATGATGTTTGGGAGTGTTTTGGAGCATATCGCAAACCTTCGGCATGTAAAAAGATGCAAAACTTGTGTTTCGGCCCTGAATGCACTATTTCGGGGTACCCAAGTTGCGAAAATGGTTTCGCAACGAAAACACCCATTCTACCCCATTAAACCCAGAATGATGTTTGGGAGTGTTTTGGAGCATATCGCAAACCTTCGGCATGTAAAAAGATGCAAAACTTGTGTTTCGGCCCTGAATGCACTATTTCGGGGTACCGAAGTTGCGAAAATGGTTTCGCAACGAAAACACCCATTCTACACAATTAGACCCAGAATGATGTTTGGGAGTGTGTTGGAGCATATCGCAAACATTCGGCATGCAAAAAGATGCAAAACTTGTGTTTTGAGCCTGAATGCATTCTTTCGGGGTACTGAAGTTGCGAAAATGGTTTCGCAACGAAAACACCCATTCTACCCCATTAAACCCAGAATGATGTTTGGGAGTGTTTTGGAGCATATCGCAAACCTTCGGCATGTAAAAAGATGCAAAACTTTTGTATCGGCCCTGAATGCTCTATTTTGGGGTACCGAAGTTGCGAAAATGGTTTCGCAACGAAAACACCCATTATACCCCATTAAACCCAGAATGATGTTTGGGAGTGTTTTGGAGCATATCGCAAACCTTCGGCATGTAAAAAGATGCAAAACTTGTGTTTCGGCCCTGAATGCACTATTTCGGGGTACCGAAGTTGCGAAAATGGTTTCGCAACGAAAACACCCATTCTACCCCATTAGACCCAGAATGATGTTTGGGAGTGTTTTGGAGCATATCGCAAACCTTCGGCATGTAAAAAGATGCAAAACTTGTGTTTCAAGCCTGAATGCACTGTTTCGGGGTACCGATGTTGCGAAAATGGTTTCGCAACGAAAACACCCATTCTACTCCATTACACACAAAATGATGTTTGGGAGTGTTTTGGAGCATATCGCAAACCTTCGGCATGTAAAAAGATGCAAAACTTTTGTGTCGAGCCTGAATGCATTCTTTCGGGGTACTGAAGTTGTGAAAATAGTTTCGCAACGAAAACACCCATTCTACCCCATTAAACCCAGAATGATGTTTGGGAGTGTTTTGGAGCATATCGCAAACCTTCGGCATGTAAAAAGATGCAAAACTTGTGTTTCGGCCCTGAATGCACTATTTCGGGGTACCGAAGTTGCGAAAATGGTTTCGCAACGAAAACACCCATTCTACACAATTAGACCCAGAATGATGTTTGGGAGTGTGTTGGAGCATATCGCAAACATTCGGCATGCAAAAAGATGCAAAACTTGTGTTTTGAGCCTGAATGCATTCTTTCGGGGTACTGAAGTTGCGAAAATGGTTTCGCAACGAAAACACCCATTCTACCCCATTAAACCCAGAATGATGTTTGGGAGTGTTTTGGAGCATATCGCAAACCTTCGGCATGTAAAAAGATGCAAAACTTTTGTATCGGCCCTGAATGCTCTATTTTGGGGTACCGAAGTTGCGAAAATGGTTTCGCAACGAAAACACCCATTCTACCCCATTAGACCCAGAATGATGTTTGGGAGTGTGTTGGAGCATATCGCAAACCTTCGGCATGTAAAAAGATGCAAAACTTTTGTTTCGAGCCTGAATGCATTCTTTTGGGGTACCGATGTTGCGAAAATGGTTTCGCAACGAAAACACCCATTATACCCCATTAAACCCAGAATGATGTTTGGGAGTGTTTTTGAGCATATCGCAAACCTTCGGCATGTAAAAAGATTCAAAACTTGTGTTTCGGCCCTGAATGCACTATTTCGGGGTACCGAAGTTGCGAAAATGGTTTCGCAACGAAAACACCCATTCTACCCCATTAGACCCATAATGATGTTTGGGAGTGTTTTGGAGCATATCGCAAACCTTCAGCATGTAAAATGATGCAAAACTTGTGTTTCAAGCCTGAATGCACTGTTTCGGGGTAACGATGTTGCGAAAATGGTTTCGCAACGAAAACACCCATTCTACTCCATTACACACAAAATGATGTTCGGGAGTGTTTTGAAGCATATCGCAAACCTTCGGCATGTAAAAAGATGCAAAACTTTTGTTTCGAGCCTGAATGCATTCTTTCGGGGTACCGAAGTTGCGAAAATAGTTTCGCAACAAAAACACCCATTCTACCCCATTAAACCCAGAATGATGTTTGGGAGTGTTTTGGAGCATATCGCAAACCTTCGGCATGTAAAAAGATGCAAAACTTGTGTTTCGGCCCTGAATGCACTATTTCGGGGTACCGAAGTTGCGAAAACGGTTTCGCAACGAAAACACGCATTCTACCCCATTAGACCCAGAATGATGTTTGGGAGTGTTTTGGAGCATATCGCAAACCTTCGGCATGTAAAAAGATGCAAAACTTGTGTTTCGGCCTTGAATGCACTATTTCGGGGTACCGAAGTTGCGAAAATGGTTTCGCAACGAAAACACCCATTCTACCCCATTAAACCCAGAATGATGTTTGGGAGTGTTTTGGAGCATATCGCAAACCTTCGGCATGTAAAAAGATGCAAAACTTGTGTTTCGGCCCTGAATGCACTATTTCGGGGGTACCGAAGTTGCGAAAATGGTTTCGCAACGAAAACACCCATTCTACCCCATTAAACCCAGAATGATGTTTGGGAGTGTTTTGGAGCATATCGCAAACCTTCGGCATGTAAAAAGATGCAAAACTTGTGTTTCGGCCCTGAATGCACTATTTCGGGGTACCGAAGTTGCGAAAATGGTTTCGCAACGAAAACACCCATTCTACACAATTAGACCCAGAATGATGTTTGGGAGTGTGTTGGAGCATATCGCAAACATTCGGCATGCAAAAAGATGCAAAACTTGTGTTTTGAGCCTGAATGCATTCTTTCGGGGTACTGAAGTTGCGAAAATGGTTTCGCAACGAAAACACCCATTCTACCCCATTAAACCCAGAATGATGTTTGGGAGTGTTTTGGAGCATATCGCAAACCTTCGGCATGTAAAAAGATGCAAAACTTTTGTATCGGCCCTGAATGCTCTATTTTGGGGTACCGAAGTTGCGAAAATGGTTTCGCAACGAAAACACCCATTCTACCCCATTAGACCCAGAATGATGTTTGGGAGTGTGTTGGAGCATATCGCAAACCTTCGGCATGTAAAAAGATGCAAAACTTTTGTTTCGAGCCTGAATGCATTCTTTTGGGGTACCGATGTTGCGAAAATGGTTTCGCAACGAAAACACCCATTATACCCCATTAAACCCAGAATGATGTTTGGGAGTGTTTTTGAGCATATCGCAAACCTTCGGCATGTAAAAAGATGCAAAACTTGTGTTTCGGCCCTGAATGCACTATTTCGGGGTACCGAAGTTGCGAAAATGGTTTCGCAACGAAAACACCCATTCTACCCCATTAGACCCAGAATGATGTTTGGGAGTGTTTTGGAGCATATCGCAAACCTTCGGCATGTAAAATGATGCAAAACTTGTGTTTCAAGCCTGAATGCACTGTTTCGGGGTAACGATGTTGCGAAAATGGTTTCGCAGCGAAAACACCCATTCTACTCCATTACACACAAAATGATGTTCGGGAGTGTTTTGAAGCATATCGCAAACCTTCGGCATGTAAAAAGATGCAAAACTTTTGTTTCGAGCCTGAATGCATTCTTTCGGGGTACCGAAGTTGCGAAAATAGTTTCGCAACAAAAACACCCATTCTACCCCATTAAACCCAGAATGATGTTTGGGAGTGTTTTGGAGCATATCGCAAACCTTCGGCATGTATAAAGATGCAAAACTTGTGTTTTGGCCCTGAATGCACTATTTCGGGGTACCGAAGTTGCGAAAATGGTTTCGCAACGAAAACACCCATTCTACCCCATTAAACCCAGAATGATGTTTGGGAGTGTTTTGGAGCATATCGCAAACCTTCGGCATGTAAAAAGATGCAAAACTTGTGTTTCGGCCTTGAATGCACTATTTCGGGGTACCGAAGTTGCGAAAATGGTTTCGCAACGAAAACACCCATTCTACCCCATTAAACCCAGAATGATGTTTGGGAGTGTTTTGGAGCATATCGCAAACCTTCGGCATGTAAAAAGATGCAAAACTTGTGTTTCGGCCCTGAATGCACTATTTCGGGGTACCGAAGTTGCGAAAATGGTTTCGCAACGAAAACACCCATTCTACACAATTAGACCCAGAATGATGTTTGGGAGTGTGTTGGAGCATATCGCAAACATTCGGCATGCAAAAAGATGCAAAACTTGTGTTTTGAGCCTGAATGCATTCTTTCGGGGTACTGAAGTTGCGAAAATGGTTTCGCAACGAAAACACCCATTCTACCCCATTAAACCCAGAATGATGTTTGGGAGTGTTTTGGAGCATATCGCAAACCTTCGGCATGTAAAAAGATGCAAAACTTTTGTATCGGCCCTGAATGCTCTATTTTGGGGTACCGAAGTTGCGAAAATGGTTTCGCAACGAAAACACCCATTCTACCCCATTAGACCCAGAATGATGTTTGGGAGTGTGTTGGAGCATATCGCAAACCTTCGGCATGTAAAAAGATGCAAAACTTTTGTTTCGAGCCTGAATGCATTCTTTTGGGGTACCGATGTTGCGAAAATGGTTTCGCAACGAAAACACCCATTATACCCCATTAAACCCAGAATGATGTTTGGGAGTGTTTTTGAGCATATCGCAAACCTTCGGCATGTAAAAAGATGCAAAACTTGTGTTTCGGCCCTGAATGCACTATTTCGGGGTACCGAAGTTGCGAAAATGGTTTCGCAACGAAAACACCCATTCTACCCCATTAGACCCAGAATGATGTTTGGGAGTGTTTTGGAGCATATCGCAAACCTTCGGCATGTAAAATGATGCAAAACTTGTGTTTCAAGCCTGAATGCACTGTTTCGGGGTAACGATGTTGCGAAAATGGTTTCGCAGCGAAAACACCCATTCTACTCCATTACACACAAAATGATGTTCGGGAGTGTTTTGAAGCATATCGCAAACCTTCGGCATGTAAAAAGATGCAAAACTTTTGTTTCGAGCCTGAATGCATTCTTTCGGGGTACCGAAGTTGCGAAAATAGTTTCGCAACAAAAACACCCATTCTACCCCATTAAACCCAGAATGATGTTTGGGAGTGTTTTGGAGCATATCGCAAACCTTCGGCATGTATAAAGATGCAAAACTTGTGTTTTGGCCCTGAATGCACTATTTCGGGGTACCGAAGTTGCGAAAATGGTTTCGCAACGAAAACACCCATTCTACCCCATTAAACCCAGAATGATGTTTGGGAGTGTTTTGGAGCATATCGCAAACCTTCGGCATGTAAAAAGATGCAAAACTTGTGTTTCGGCCTTGAATGCACTATTTCGGGGTACCGAAGTTGCGAAAATGGTTTCGCAACGAAAACACCCATTCTACCCCATTAAACCCAGAATGATGTTTGGGAGTGTTTTGGAGCATATCGCAAACCTTCGGCATGTAAAAAGATGCAAAACTTTTGTTTCGAGCCTGAATGCATTCTTTTGGGGTACCGATGTTGCGAAAATGGTTTCGCAACGAAAACACCCATTATACCCCATTAAACCCAGAATGATGTTTGGGAGTGTTTTTGAGCATATCGCAAACCTTCGGCATGTAAAAAGATGCAAAACTTGTGTTTCGGCCCTGAATGCACTATTTCGGGGTACCGAAGTTGCGAAAATGGTTTCGCAACGAAAACACCCATTCTACCCCATTAGACCCAGAATGATGTTTGGGAGTGTTTTGGAGCATATCGCAAACCTTCGGCATGTAAAATGATGCAAAACTTGTGTTTCAAGCCTGAATGCACTGTTTCGGGGTAACGATGTTGCGAAAATGGTTTCGCAGCGAAAACACCCATTCTACTCCATTACACACAAAATGATGTTCGGGAGTGTTTTGAAGCATATCGCAAACCTTCGGCATGTAAAAAGATGCAAAACTTTTGTTTCGAGCCTGAATGCATTCTTTCGGGGTACCGAAGTTGCGAAAATAGTTTCGCAACAAAAACACCCATTCTACCCCATTAAACCCAGAATGATGTTTGGGAGTGTTTTGGAGCATATCGCAAACCTTCGGCATGTAAAAAGATGCAAAACTTGTGTTTTGGCCCTGAATGCACTATTTCGGGGTACCGAAGTTGCGAAAACGGTTTCGCAACGAAAACACGCATTCTACCCCATTAGACCCAGAATGATGTTTGGGAGTGTTTTGGAGCATATCGCAAACCTTCGGCATGTAAAAAGATGCAAAACTTGTGTTTCGGCCTTGAATGCACTATTTCGGGGTACCGAAGTTGCGAAAATGGTTTCGCAACGAAAACACCCATTCTACCCCATTAAACCCAGAATGATGTTTGGGAGTGTTTTGGAGCATATCGCAAACCTTCGGCATGTAAAAAGATGCAAAACTTGTGTTTCGGCCCTGAATGCACTATTTCGGGGTACCGAAGTTGCGAAAATGGTTTCGCAACGAAAACACCCATTCTACCCCATTAAACCCAGAATGATGTTTGGGAGTGTTTTGGAGCATATCGCAAACCTTCGGCATGTAAAAAGATGCAAAACTTGTGTTTCGGCCCTGAATGCACTATTTCGGGGTACCGAAGTTGCGAAAATGGTTTCGCAACGAAAACACCCATTCTACACAATTAGACCCAGAATGATGTTTGGGAGTGTGTTGGAGCATATCGCAAACATTCGGCATGCAAAAAGATGCAAAACTTGTGTTTTGAGCCTGAATGCATTCTTTCGGGGTACTGAAGTTGCGAAAATGGTTTCGCAACGAAAACACCCATTCTACCCCATTAAACCCAGAATGATGTTTGGGAGTGTTTTGGAGCATATCGCAAACCTTCGGCATGTAAAAAGATGCAAAACTTTTGTATCGGCCCTGAATGCTCTATTTTGGGGTACCGAAGTTGCGAAAATGGTTTCGCAACGAAAACACCCATTCTACCCCATTAGACCCAGAATGATGTTTGGGAGTGTGTTGGAGCATATCGCAAACCTTCGGCATGTAAAAAGATGCAAAACTTTTGTTTCGAGCCTGAATGCATTCTTTTGGGGTACCGATGTTGCGAAAATGGTTTCGCAACGAAAACACCCATTATACCCCATTAAACCCAGAATGATGTTTGGGAGTGTTTTTGAGCATATCGCAAACCTTCGGCATGTAAAAAGATGCAAAACTTGTGTTTCGGCCCTGAATGCACTATTTCGGGGTACCGAAGTTGCGAAAATGGTTTCGCAACGAAAACACCCATTCTACCCCATTAGACCCAGAATGATGTTTGGGAGTGTTTTGGAGCATATCGCAAACCTTCGGCATGTAAAAAGATGCAAAACTTGTGTTTCGGCCTTGAATGCACTATTTCGGGGTACCGAAGTTGCGAAAATGGTTTCGCAACGAAAACACCCATTCTACCCCATTAAACCCAGAATGATGTTTGGGAGTGTTTTGGAGCATATCGCAAACCTTCGGCATGTAAAAAGATGCAAAACTTGTGTTTCGGCCCTGAATGCACTATTTCGGGGTACCGAAGTTGCGAAAATGGTTTCGCAACGAAAACACCCATTCTACACAATTAGACCCAGAATGATGTTTGGGAGTGTGTTGGAGCATATCGCAAACATTCGGCATGCAAAAAGATGCAAAACTTGTGTTTTGAGCCTGAATGCATTCTTTCGGGGTACTGAAGTTGCGAAAATGGTTTCGCAACGAAAACACCCATTCTACCCCATTAAACCCAGAATGATGTTTGGGAGTGTTTTGGAGCATATCGCAAACCTTCGGCATGTAAAAAGATGCAAAACTTTTGTATCGGCCCTGAATGCTCTATTTTGGGGTACCGAAGTTGCGAAAATGGTTTCGCAACGAAAACACCCATTCTACCCCATTAAACCCAGAATGATGTTTGGGAGTGTGTTGGAGCATATCGCAAACCTTCGGCATGTAAAAAGATGCAAAACTTTTGTTTCGAGCCTGAATGCATTCTTTTGGGGTACCGATGTTGCGAAAATGGTTTCGCAACGAAAACACCCATTATACCCCATTAAACCCAGAATGATGTTTGGGAGTGTTTTTGAGCATATCGCAAACCTTCGGCATGTAAAAAGATGCAAAACTTGTGTTTCGGCCCTGAATGCACTATTTCGGGGTACCGAAGTTGCGAAAATGGTTTCGCAACGAAAACACCCATTCTACCCCATTAGACCCAGAATGATGTTTGGGAGTGTTTTGGAGCATATCGCAAACCTTCGGCATGTAAAAAGATGCAAAACTTGTGTTTCGGCCTTGAATGCACTATTTCGGGGTACCGAAGTTGCGAAAATGGTTTCGCAACGAAAACACCCATTCTACCCCATTAAACCCAGAATGATGTTTGGGAGTGTTTTGGAGCATATCGCAAACCTTCGGCATGTAAAAAGATGCAAAACTTGTGTTTCGGCCCTGAATGCACTATTTCGGGGTACCGAAGTTGCGAAAATGGTTTCGCAACGAAAACACCCATTCTACACAATTAGACCCAGAATGATGTTTGGGAGTGTGTTGGAGCATATCGCAAACATTCGGCATGCAAAAAGATGCAAAACTTGTGTTTTGAGCCTGAATGCATTCTTTCGGGGTACTGAAGTTGCGAAAATGGTTTCGCAACGAAAACACCCATTCTACCCCATTAAACCCAGAATGATGTTTGGGAGTGTTTTGGAGCATATCGCAAACCTTCGGCATGTAAAAAGATGCAAAACTTTTGTATCGGCCCTGAATGCTCTATTTTGGGGTACCGAAGTTGCGAAAATGGTTTCGCAACGAAAACACCCATTCTACCCCATTAAACCCAGAATGATGTTTGGGAGTGTTTTGGAGCATATCGCCAACCTTCGGCATGTAAAAAGATGCAAAACTTTTGTATCGGCCCTGAATGCTCTATTTTGGGGTACCGAAGTTGCGAAAATGGTTTCGCAACGAAAACACCCATTCTACCCCATTAGACCCAGAATGATGTTTGGGAGTGTGTTGGAGCATATCGCAAACCTTCGGCATGTAAAAAGATGCAAAACTTTTGTTTCGAGCCTGAATGCATTCTTTTGGGGTACCGATGTTGCGAAAATGGTTTCGCAACGAAAACACCCATTATACCCCATTAAACCCAGAATGATGTTTGGGAGTGTTTTTGAGCATATCGCAAACCTTCGGCATGTAAAAAGATGCAAAACTTGTGTTTCGGCCCTGAATGCACTATTTCGGGGTACCGAAGTTGCGAAAATGGTTTCGCAACGAAAACACCCATTCTACCCCATTAGACCCAGAATGATGTTTGGGAGTGTTTTGGAGCATATCGCAAACCTTCGGCATGTAAAATGATGCAAAACTTGTGTTTCAAGCCTGAATGCACTGTTTCGGGGTAACGATGTTGCGAAAATGGTTTCGCAACGAAAACACCCATTCTACTCCATTACACACAAAATGATGTTCGGGAGTGTTTTGAAGCATATCGCAAACCTTCGGCATGTAAAAAGATGCAAAACTTTTGTTTCGAGCCTGAATGCATTCTTTCGGGGTACCGAAGTTGCGAAAATAGTTTCGCAACAAAAACACCCATTCTACCCCATTAAACCCAGAATGATGTTTGGGAGTGTTTTGGAGCATATCGCAAACCTTCGGCATGTAAAAAGATGCAAAACTTGTGTTTCGGCCCTGAATGCACTATTTCGGGGTACCGAAGTTGCGAAAACGGTTTCGCAACGAAAACACGCATTCTACCCCATTAGACCCAGAATGATGTTTGGGAGTGTTTTGGAGCATATCGCAAACCTTCGGCATGTAAAAAGATGCAAAACTTGTGTTTCGGCCTTGAATGCACTATTTCGGGGTACCGAAGTTGCGAAAATGGTTTCGCAACGAAAACACCCATTCTACCCCATTAAACCCAGAATGATGTTTGGGAGTGTTTTGGAGCATATCGCAAACCTTCGGCATGTAAAAAGATGCAAAACTTGTGTTTCGGCCCTGAATGCACTATTTCGGGGTACCGAAGTTGCGAAAATGGTTTCGCAACGAAAACACCCATTCTACACAATTAGACCCAGAATGATGTTTGGGAGTGTGTTGGAGCATATCGCAAACATTCGGCATGCAAAAAGATGCAAAACTTGTGTTTTGAGCCTGAATGCATTCTTTCGGGGTACTGAAGTTGCGAAAATGGTTTCGCAACGAAAACACCCATTCTACCCCATTAAACCCAGAATGATGTTTGGGAGTGTTTTGGAGCATATCGCAAACCTTCGGCATGTAAAAAGATGCAAAACTTTTGTATCGGCCCTGAATGCTCTATTTTGGGGTACCGAAGTTGCGAAAATGGTTTCGCAACGAAAACACCCATTCTACCCCATTAGACCCAGAATGATGTTTGGGAGTGTGTTGGAGCATATCGCAAACCTTCGGCATGTAAAAAGATGCAAAACTTTTGTTTCGAGCCTGAATGCATTCTTTTGGGGTACCGATGTTGCGAAAATGGTTTCGCAACGAAAACACCCATTATACCCCATTAAACCCAGAATGATGTTTGGGAGTGTTTTTGAGCATATCGCAAACCTTCGGCATGTAAAAAGATGCAAAACTTGTGTTTCGGCCCTGAATGCACTATTTCGGGGTACCGAAGTTGCGAAAATGGTTTCGCAACGAAAACACCCATTCTACCCCATTAGACCCAGAATGATGTTTGGGAGTGTTTTGGAGCATATCGCAAACCTTCGGCATGTAAAATGATGCAAAACTTGTGTTTCAAGCCTGAATGCACTGTTTCGGGGTAACGATGTTGCGAAAATGGTTTCGCAGCGAAAACACCCATTCTACTCCATTACACACAAAATGATGTTCGGGAGTGTTTTGAAGCATATCGCAAACCTTCGGCATGTAAAAAGATGCAAAACTTTTGTTTCGAGCCTGAATGCATTCTTTCGGGGTACCGAAGTTGCGAAAATAGTTTCGCAACAAAAACACCCATTCTACCCCATTAAACCCAGAATGATGTTTGGGAGTGTTTTGGAGCATATCGCAAACCTTCGGCATGTAAAAAGATGCAAAACTTGTGTTTCGGCCTTGAATGCACTATTTCGGGGTACCGAAGTTGCGAAAATGGTTTCGCAACGAAAACACCCATTCTACCCCATTAAACCCAGAATGATGTTTGGGAGTGTTTTGGAGCATATCGCAAACCTTCGGCATGTAAAAAGATGCAAAACTTGTGTTTCGGCCCTGAATGCACTATTTCGGGGTACCGAAGTTGCGAAAATGGTTTCGCAACGAAAACACCCATTCTACACAATTAGACCCAGAATGATGTTTGGGAGTGTGTTGGAGCATACCGCAAACATTCGGCATGCAAAAAGATGCAAAACTTGTGTTTTGAGCCTGAATGCATTCTTTCGGGGTACTGAAGTTGCGAAAATGGTTTCGCAACGAAAACACCCATTCTACCCCATTAAACCCAGAATGATGTTTGGGAGTGTTTTGGAGCATATCGCAAACCTTCGGCATGTAAAAAGATGCAAAACTTTTGTATCGGCCCTGAATGCTCTATTTTGGGGTACCGAAGTTGCGAAAATGGTTTCGCAACGAAAACACCCATTCTACCCCATTAGACCCAGAATGATGTTTGGGAGTGTGTTGGAGCATATCGCAAACCTTCGGCATGTAAAAAGATGCAAAACTTTTGTTTCGAGCCTGAATGCATTCTTTTGGGGTACCGATGTTGCGAAAATGGTTTCGCAACGAAAACACCCATTATACCCCATTAAACCCAGAATGATGTTTGGGAGTGTTTTTGAGCATATCGCAAACCTTCGGCATGTAAAAAGATGCAAAACTTGTGTTTCGGCCCTGAATGCACTATTTCGGGGTACCGAAGTTGCGAAAATGGTTTCGCAACGAAAACACCCATTCTACCCCATTAGACCCAGAATGATGTTTGGGAGTGTTTTGGAGCATATCGCAAACCTTCGGCATGTAAAATGATGCAAAACTTGTGTTTCAAGCCTGAATGCACTGTTTCGGGGTAACGATGTTGCGAAAATGGTTTCGCAGCGAAAACACCCATTCTACTCCATTACACACAAAATGATGTTCGGGAGTGTTTTGAAGCATATCGCAAACCTTCGGCATGTAAAAAGATGCAAAACTTTTGTTTCGAGCCTGAATGCATTCTTTCGGGGTACCGAAGTTGCGAAAATAGTTTCGCAACAAAAACACCCATTCTACCCCATTAAACCCAGAATGATGTTTGGGAGTGTTTTGGAGCATATCGCAAACCTTCGGCATGTAAAAAGATGCAAAACTTGTGTTTCGGCCCTGAATGCACTATTTCGGGGTACCGAAGTTGCGAAAACGGTTTCGCAACGAAAACACGCATTCTACCCCATTAGACCCAGAATGATGTTTGGGAGTGTTTTGGAGCATATCGCAAACCTTCGGCATGTAAAAAGATGCAAAACTTGTGTTTCGGCCTTGAATGCACTATTTCGGGGTACCGAAGTTGCGAAAATGGTTTCGCAACGAAAACACCCATTCTACCCCATTAAACCCAGAATGATGTTTGGGAGTGTTTTGGAGCATATCGCAAACCTTCGGCATGTAAAAAGATGCAAAACTTGTGTTTCGGCCCTGAATGCACTATTTCGGGGTACCGAAGTTGCGACAATGGTTTCGCAACGAAAACACCCATTCTACCCCATTAAACCCAGAATGATGTTTGGGAGTGTTTTGGAGCATATCGCAAACCTTCGGCATGTAAAAAGATGCAAAACTTGTGTTTCGGCCCTGAATGCACTATTTCGGGGTACCGAAGTTGCGAAAATGGTTTCGCAACGAAAACACCCATTCTACACAATTAGACCCAGAATGATGTTTGGGAGTGTGTTGGAGCATATCGCAAACATTCGGCATGCAAAAAGATGCAAAACTTGTGTTTTGAGCCTGAATGCATTCTTTCGGGGTACTGAAGTTGCGAAAATGGTTTCGCAACGAAAACACCCATTCTACCCCATTGAACCCAGAATGATGTTTGGGAGTGTTTTGGAGCATATCGCAAACCTTCGGCATGTAAAAAGATGCAAAACTTTTGTATCGCCCCTGAATGCTCTATTTTGTGGTACCGAAGTTGCGAAAATGGTTTCGCAACGAAAACACCCATTCTACCCCATTAGACCCAGAATGATGTTTGGGAGTGTGTTGGAGCATATCGCAAACATTCGGCATGTAAAAAGATGCAAAACTTTTGTTTCGAGCCTGAATGCATTCTTTCGGGGTACCGATGTTGCGAAAATGGTTTCGCAACGAAAACACCCATTCTACCCCATTAAACCCAGAATGATGTTTGGGAGTGTTTTGGAGCATATCGCAAACCTTCGGCATGTAAAAAGATGCAAAACTTGTGTTTCGGCCCTGAATGCACTATTTCGGGGTACCGAAGTTGCGAAAATGGTTTCGCAACGAAAACACCCATTCTACCCCATTAGACCCAGAATGATGTTTGGGAGTGTTTTGGAGCATATCGCAAACCTTCGGCATGTAAAATGATGCAAAACTTGTGTTTCAAGCCTGAATGCACTGTTTCGGGGTAACGATGTTGCGAAAATGGTTTCGCAACGAAAACACCCATTCTACTCCATTACACACAAAATGATGTTCGGGAGTGTTTTGAAGCATATCGCAAACCTTCGGCATGTAAAAAGATGCAAAACTTTTGTTTCGAGCCTGAATGCATTCTTTCGGGGTACCGAAGTTGCGAAAATAGTTTCGCAACAAAAACACCCATTCTACCCCATTAAACCCAGAATGATGTTTGGGAGTGTTTTGGAGCATATCGCAAACCTTCGGCATGTAAAAAGATGCAAAACTTGTGTTTCGGCCCTGAATGCACTATTTCGGGGTACCGAAGTTGCGAAAACGGTTTCGCAACGAAAACACGCATTCTACCCCATTAGACCCAGAATGATGTTTGGGAGTGTTTTGGAGCATATCGCAAACCTTCGGCATGTAAAAAGATGCAAAACTTGTGTTTCGGCCTTGAATGCACTATTTCGGGGTACCGAAGTTGCGAAAATGGTTTCGCAACGAAAACACCCATTCTACCCCATTAAACCCAGAATGATGTTTGGGAGTGTTTTGGAGCATATCGCAAACCTTCGGCATGTAAAAAGATGCAAAACTTGTGTTTCGGCCCTGAATGCACTATTTCGGGGTACCGAAGTTGCGAAAATGGTTTCGCAACGAAAACACCCATTCTACACAATTAGACCCAGAATGATGTTTGGGAGTGTGTTGGAGCATATCGCAAACATTCGGCATGCAAAAAGATGCAAAACTTGTGTTTTGAGCCTGAATGCATTCTTTCGGGGTACTGAAGTTGCGAAAATGGTTTCGCAACGAAAACACCCATTCTACCCCATTAAACCCAGAATGATGTTTGGGAGTGTTTTGGAGCATATCGCAAACCTTCGGCATGTAAAAAGATGCAAAACTTTTGTATCGGCCCTGAATGCTCTATTTTGGGGTACCGAAGTTGCGAAAATGGTTTCGCAACGAAAACACCCATTCTACCCCATTAAACCCAGAATGATGTTTAGGAGTGTTTTGGAGCATATCGCAAACCTTCGGCATGTAAAAAGATGCAAAACTTGTGTTTCGGCCCTGAATGCACTATTTCGGGGTACCGAAGTTGCGAAAATGGTTTCGCAACGAAAACACCCATTCTACACAATTAGACCCAGAATGATGTTTGGGAGTGTGTTGGAGCATATCGCAAACATTCGGCATGCAAAAAGATGCAAAACTTGTGTTTTGAGCCTGAATGCATTCTTTCGGGGTACTGAAGTTGCGAAAATGGTTTCGCAACGAAAACACCCATTCTACCCCATTAAACCCAGAATGATGTTTGGGAGTGTTTTGGAGCATATCGCAAACCTTCGGCATGTAAAAAGATGCAAAACTTTTGTATCGGCCCTGAATACTCTATTTTGGGGTACCGAAGTTGCGAAAATGGTTTCGCAACGAAAACACCCATTCTACCCCATTAGACCCAGAATGATGTTTGGGAGTGTGTTGGAGCATATCGCAAACCTTCGGCATGTAAAAAGATGCAAAACTTTTGTTTCGAGCCTGAATGCATTCTTTTGGGGTACCGATGTTGCGAAAATGGTTTCGCAACGAAAACACCCATTATACCCCATTAAACCCAGAATGATGTTTGGGAGTGTTTTTGAGCATATCGCAAACCTTCGGCATGTAAAAAGATGCAAAACTTGTGTTTCGGCCCTGAATGCACTATTTCGGGGTACCGAAGTTGCGAAAATGGTTTCGCAACGAAAACACCCATTCTACCCCATTAGACCCAGAATGATGTTTGGGAGTGTTTTGGAGCATATCGCAAACCTTCGGCATGTAAAATGATGCAAAACTTGTGTTTCAAGCCTGAATGCACTGTTTCGGGGTAACGATGTTGCGAAAATGGTTTCGCAACGAAAACACCCATTCTACTCCATTACACACAAAATGATGTTCGGGAGTGTTTTGAAGCATATCGCAAACCTTCGGCATGTAAAAAGATGCAAAACTTTTGTTTCGAGCCTGAATGCATTCTTTCGGGGTACCGAAGTTGCGAAAATAGTTTCGCAACAAAAACACCCATTCTACCCCATTAAACCCAGAATGATGTTTGGGAGTGTTTTGGAGCATATCGCAAACCTTCGGCATGTAAAAAGATGCAAAACTTGTGTTTCGGCCCTGAATGCACTATTTCGGGGTACCGAAGTTGCGAAAACGGTTTCGCAACGAAAACACGCATTCTACCCCATTAGACCCAGAATGATGTTTGGGAGTGTTTTGGAGCATATCGCAAACATTCGGCATGTAAAAAGATGCAAAACTTGTGTTTCGGCCTTGAATGCACTATTTCGGGGTACCGAAGTTGCGAAAATGGTTTCGCAACGAAAACACCCATTCTACCCCATTAAACCCAGAATGATGTTTGGGAGTGTTTTGGAGCATATCGCAAACCTTCGGGACGTAAAAAGATGCAAAACTTGTGTTTCGGCCCTGAATGCACTATTTCGGGGTACCGAAGTTGCGAAAATGGTTTCGCAACGAAAACACCCATTCTACCCCATTAAACCCAGAATGATGTTTGGGAGTGTTTTGGAGCATATCGCAAACCTTCGGCATGTAAAAAGATGCAAAACTTGTGTTTCGGCCCTGAATGCACTATTTCGGGGTACCGAAGTTGCGAAAATGGTTTCGCAACGAAAACACCCATTCTACCCCATTAAACCCAGAATGATGTTTAGGAGTGTTTTGGAGCATATCGCAAACCTTCGGCATGTAAAAAGATGCAAAACTTGTGTTTCGGCCCTGAATGCACTATTTCGGGGTACTGAAGTTGCGAAAATGGTTTCGCAACGAAAACACCCATTCTACACAATTAGACCCAGAATGATGTTTGGGAGTGTGTTGGAGCATATCGCAAACATTCGGCATGCAAAAAGATGCAAAACTTGTGTTTTGAGCCTGAATGCATTCTTTCGGGGTACTGAAGTTGCGAAAATGGTTTCGCAACGAAAACACCCATTCTACCCCATTAAACCCAGAATGATGTTTGGGAGTGTTTTGGAGCATATCGCAAACCTTCGGCATGTAAAAAGATGCAAAACTTTTGTATCGGCCCTGAATACTCTATTTTGGGGTACCGAAGTTGCGAAAATGGTTTCGCAACGAAAACACCCATTCTACCCCATTAGACCCAGAATGATGTTTGGGAGTGTGTTGGAGCATATCGCAAACCTTCGGCATGTAAAAAGATGCAAAACTTTTGTTTCGAGCCTGAATGCATTCTTTTGGGGTACCGATGTTGCGAAAATGGTTTCGCAACGAAAACACCCATTATACCCCATTAAACCCAGAATGATGTTTGGGAGTGTTTTTGAGCATATCGCAAACCTTCGGCATGTAAAAAGATGCAAAACTTGTGTTTCGGCCCTGAATGCACTATTTCGGGGTACCGAAGTTGCGAAAATGGTTTCGCAACGAAAACACCCATTCTACCCCATTAGACCCAGAATGATGTTTGGGATTGTTTTGGAGCATATCGCAAACCTTCGGCATGTAAAATGATGCAAAACTTGTGTTTCAAGCCTGAATGCACTGTTTCGGGGTAACGATGTTGCGAAAATGGTTTCGCAACGAAAACACCCATTCTACTCCATTACACACAAAATGATGTTCGGGAGTGTTTTGAAGCATATCGCAAACCTTCGGCATGTAAAAAGATGCAAAACTTTTGTTTCGAGCCTGAATGCATTCTTTCGGGGTACCGAAGTTGCGAAAATAGTTTCGCAACAAAAACACCCATTCTACCCCATTAAACCCAGAATGATGTTTGGGAGTGTTTTGGAGCATATCGCAAACCTTCGGCATGTAAAAAGATGCAAAACTTGTGTTTCGGCCCTGAATGCACTATTTCGGGGTACCGAAGTTGCGAAAACGGTTTCGCAACGAAAACACGCATTCTACCCCATTAGACCCAGAATGATGTTTGGGAGTGTTTTGGAGCATATCGCAAACATTCGGCATGTAAAAAGATGCAAAACTTGTGTTTCGGCCTTGAATGCACTATTTCGGGGTACCGAAGTTGCGAAAATGGTTTCGCAACGAAAACACCCATTCTACCCCATTAAACCCAGAATGATGTTTGGGAGTGTTTTGGAGCATATCGCAAACCTTCGGGACGTAAAAAGATGCAAAACTTGTGTTTCGGCCCTGAATGCACTATTTCGGGGTACCGAAGTTGCGAAAATGGTTTCGCAACGAAAACACCCATTCTACCCCATTAAACCCAGAATGATGTTTGGGAGTGTTTTGGAGCATATCGCAAACCTTCGGCATGTAAAAAGATGCAAAACTTGTGTTTCGGCCCTGAATGCACTATTTCGGGGTACCGAAGTTGCGAAAATGGTTTCGCAACGAAAACACCCATTCTACCCCATTAAACCCAGAATGATGTTTAGGAGTGTTTTGGAGCATATCGCAAACCTTCGGCATGTAAAAAGATGCAAAACTTGTGTTTCGGCCCTGAATGCACTATTTCGGGGTACCGAAGTTGCGAAAATGGTTTCGCAACGAAAACACCCATTCTACACAATTAGACCCAGAATGATGTTTGGGAGTGTGTTGGAGCATATCGCAAACATTCGGCATGCAAAAAGATGCAAAACTTGTGTTTTGAGCCTGAATGCATTCTTTCGGGGTACTGAAGTTGCGAAAATGGTTTCGCAACGAAAACACCCATTCTACCCCATTAAACCCAGAATGATGTTTGGGAGTGTTTTGGAGCATATCGCAAACCTTCGGCATGTAAAAAGATGCAAAACTTTTGTATCGGCCCTGAATACTCTATTTTGGGGTACCGAAGTTGCGAAAATGGTTTCGCAACGAAAACACCCATTCTACCCCATTAGACCCAGAATGATGTTTGGGAGTGTGTTGGAGCATATCGCAAACCTTCGGCATGTAAAAAGATGCAAAACTTTTGTTTCGAGCCTGAATGCATTCTTTTGGGGTACCGATGTTGCGAAAATGGTTTCG
The DNA here is from genome assembly GCA_036936925.1 of Cenchrus fungigraminus. Lineage (NCBI taxonomy): Eukaryota > Viridiplantae > Streptophyta > Magnoliopsida > Poales > Poaceae > Cenchrus > Cenchrus fungigraminus. Next base: position 32,788,282 of record CM072775.1, read on the forward strand.
CAACGAAAACACCCATTATACCCCATTAAACCCAGAATGATGTTTGGGAGTGTTTTTGAGCATATCGCAAACCTTCGGCATGTAAAAAGATGCAAAACTTGTGTTTCGGCCCTGAATGCACTATTTCGGGGTACCGAAGTTGCGAAAATGGTTTCGCAACGAAAACACCCATTCTACCCCATTAGACCCAGAATGATGTTTGGGAGTGTTTTGGAGCATATCGCAAACCTTCGGCATGTAAAATGATGCAAAACTTGTGTTTCAAGCCTGAATGCACTGTTTCGGGGTAACGATGTTGCGAAAATGGTTTCGCAACGAAAACACCCATTCTACTCCATTACACACAAAATGATGTTCGGGAGTGTTTTGAAGCATATCGCAAACCTTCGGCATGTAAAAAGATGCAAAACTTTTGTTTCGAGCCTGAATGCATTCTTTCGGGGTACCGAAGTTGCGAAAATAGTTTCGCAACAAAAACACCCATTCTACCCCATTAAACCCAGAATGATGTTTGGGAGTGTTTTGGAGCATATCGCAAACCTTCGGCATGTAAAAAGATGCAAAACTTGTGTTTCGGCCCTGAATGCACTATTTCGGGGTACCGAAGTTGCGAAAACGGTTTCGCAACGAAAACACGCATTCTACCCCATTAGACCCAGAATGATGTTTGGGAGTGTTTTGGAGCATATCGCAAACATTCGGCATGTAAAAAGATGCAAAACTTGTGTTTCGGCCTTGAATGCACTATTTCGGGGTACCGAAGTTGCGAAAATGGTTTCGCAACGAAAACACCCATTCTACCCCATTAAACCCAGAATGATGTTTGGGAGTGTTTTGGAGCATATCGCAAACCTTCGGGACGTAAAAAGATGCAAAACTTGTGTTTCGGCCCTGAATGCACTATTTCGGGGTACCGAAGTTGCGAAAATGGTTTCGCAACGAAAACACCCATTCTACCCCATTAAACCCAGAATGATGTTTGGGAGTGTTTTGGAGCATATCGCAAACCTTCGGCATGTAAAAAGATGCAAAACTTGTGTTTCGGCCCTGAATGCACTATTTCGGGGTACCGAAGTTGCGAAAATGGTTTCGCAACGAAAACACCCATTCTACCCCATTAAACCCAGAATGATGTTTAGGAGTGTTTTGGAGCATATCGCAAACCTTCGGCATGTAAAAAGATGCAAAACTTGTGTTTCGGCCCTGAATGCACTATTTCGGGGTACCGAAGTTGCGAAAATGGTTTCGCAACGAAAACACCCATTCTACACAATTAGACCCAGAATGATGTTTGGGAGTGTGTTGGAGCATATCGCAAACATTCGGCATGCAAAAAGATGCAAAACTTGTGTTTTGAGCCTGAATGCATTCTTTCGGGGTACTGAAGTTGCGAAAATGGTTTCGCAACGAAAACACCCATTCTACCCCATTAAACCCAGAATGATGTTTGGGAGTGTTTTGGAGCATATCGCAAACCTTCGGCATGTAAAAAGATGCAAAACTTTTGTATCGGCCCTGAATACTCTATTTTGGGGTACCGAAGTTGCGAAAATGGTTTCGCAACGAAAACACCCATTCTACCCCATTAGACCCAGAATGATGTTTGGGAGTGTGTTGGAGCATATCGCAAACCTTCGGCATGTAAAAAGATGCAAAACTTTTGTTTCGAGCCTGAATGCATTCTTTTGGGGTACCGATGTTGCGAAAATGGTTTCGCAACGAAAACACCCATTATACCCCATTAAACCCAGAATGATGTTTGGGAGTGTTTTTGAGCATATCGCAAACCTTCGGCATGTAAAAAGATGCAAAACTTGTGTTTCGGCCCTGAATGCACTATTTCGGGGTACCGAAGTTGCGAAAATGGTTTCGCAACGAAAACACCCATTCTACCCCATTAGACCCAGAATGATGTTTGGGAGTGTTTTGGAGCATATCGCAAACCTTCGGCATGTAAAATGATGCAAAACTTGTGTTTCAAGCCTGAATGCACTGTTTCGGGGTAACGATGTTGCGAAAATGGTTTCGCAACGAAAACACCCATTCTACTCCATTACACACAAAATGATGTTCGGGAGTGTTTTGAAGCATATCGCAAACCTTCGGCATGTAAAAAGATGCAAAACTTTTGTTTCGAGCCTGAATGCATTCTTTCGGGGTACCGAAGTTGCGAAAATAGTTTCGCAACAAAAACACCCATTCTACCCCATTAAACCCAGAATGATGTTTGGGAGTGTTTTGGAGCATATCGCAAACCTTCGGCATGTAAAAAGATGCAAAACTTGTGTTTCGGCCCTGAATGCACTATTTCGGGGTACCGAAGTTGCGAAAACGGTTTCGCAACGAAAACACGCATTCTACCCCATTAGACCCAGAATGATGTTTGGGAGTGTTTTGGAGCATATCGCAAACATTCGGCATGTAAAAAGATGCAAAACTTGTGTTTCGGCCTTGAATGCACTATTTCGGGGTACCGAAGTTGCGAAAATGGTTTCGCAACGAAAACACCCATTCTACCCCATTAAACCCAGAATGATGTTTGGGAGTGTTTTGGAGCATATCGCAAACCTTCGGGACGTAAAAAGATGCAAAACTTGTGTTTCGGCCCTGAATGCACTATTTCGGGGTACCGAAGTTGCGAAAATGGTTTCGCAACGAAAACACCCATTCTACCCCATTAAACCCAGAATGATGTTTGGGAGTGTTTTGGAGCATATCGCAAACCTTCGGCATGTAAAAAGATGCAAAACTTGTGTTTCGGCCCTGAATGCACTATTTCGGGGTACCGAAGTTGCGAAAATGGTTTCGCAACGAAAACACCCATTCTACACAATTAGACCCAGAATGATGTTTGGGAGTGTGTTGGAGCATATCGCAAACATTCGGCATGCAAAAAGATGCAAAACTTGTGTTTTGAGCCTGAATGCATTCTTTCGGGGTACTGAAGTTGCGAAAATGGTTTCGCAACGAAAACACCCATTCTACCCCATTAAACCCAGAATGATGTTTGGGAGTGTTTTGGAGCATATCGCAAACCTTCGGCATGTAAAAAGATGCAAAACTTTTGTATCGGCCCTGAATGCTCTATTTTGGGGTACCGAAGTTGCGAAAATGGTTTCTCAACGAAAACACCCATTCTACCCCATTAGACCCAGAATGATGTTTGGGAGTGTGTTGGAGCATATCGCAAACCTTCGGCATGTAAAAAGATGCAAAACTTTTGTTTCGAGCCTGAATGCATTCTTTTGGGGTACCGATGTTGCGAAAATGGTTTCGCAACGAAAACATCCATTATACCCCATTAAACCCAGAATGATGTTTGGGAGTGTTTTTGAGCATATCGCAAACCTTCGGCATGTAAAAAGATGCAAAACTTGTGTTTCGGCCCTGAATGCACTATTTCGGGGTACCGAAGTTGCGAAAATGGTTTCGCAACGAAAACACCCATTCTACCCCATTAGACCCAGAATGATGTTTGGGAGTGTTTTGGAGCATATCGCAAACCTTCGGCATGTAAAATGATGCAAAACTTGTGTTTCAAGCCTGAATGCACTGTTTCGGGGTAACAATGTTGCGAAAATGGTTTCGCAACGAAAACACCCATTCTACTCCATTACACACAAAATGATGTTCGGGAGTGTTTTGAAGCATATCGCAAACCTTCGGCATGTAAAAAGATGCAAAACTTTTGTTTCGAGCCTGAATGCATTCTTTCGGGGTACCGAAGTTGCGAAAATAGTTTCGCAACAAAAACACCCATTCTACCCCATTAAACCTAGAATGATGTTTGGGAGTGTTTTGGAGCATATCGCAAACCTTCGGCATGTAAAAAGATGCAAAACTTGTGTTTCGGCCCTGAATGCACTATTTCGGGGTACCGAAGTTGCGAAAACGGTTTCGCAACGAAAACACGCATTCTACCCCATTAGACCCAGAATGATGTTTGGGAGTGTTTTGGAGCATATCGCAAACCTTCGGCATGTAAAAAGATGCAAAACTTGTGTTTCGGCCTTGAATGCACAATTTCGGGGTACCGAAGTTGCGAAAATGGTTTCGCAACGAAAACACCCATTCTACCCCATTAAACCCAGAATGATGTTTGGGAGTGTTTTGGAGCATATCGCAAACCTTCGGCATGTAAAAAGATGCAAAACTTGTGTTTCGGCCCTGAATGCACTATTTCGGGGTACCGAAGTTGCGAAAATGGTTTCGCAACGAAAACACCCATTCTACCCCATTAGACCCAGAATGATGTTTGGGAGTGTTTTGGAGCATATCAAACCTTCGGCATGTAAAAAGATGCAAAACTTGTGTTTCAAGCCTGAATGCACTGTTTCGGGGTACCGATGTTGCGAAAATGGTTTCGCAACGAAAACACCCATTCTACTCCATTACACACAAAATGATGTTTGGGAGTGTTTTGGAGCATATCGCAAACCTTCGGCATGTAAAAAGATGCAAAACTTTTGTGTCGAGCCTGAATGCATTCTTTCGGGGTACCGAAGTTGCGAAAATAGTTTCGCAACGAAAACACCCATTCTACCCCATTAAACCCAGAATGATGTTTGGGAGTGTTTTGGAGCATATCGCAAACCTTCGGCATGTAAAAAGATGCAAAACTTGTGTTTCGGCCCTGAATGCACTATTTCGGGGTACCGAAGTTGCGAAAATGGTTTCGCAACGAAAACACCCATTCTACACAATTAGACCCAGAATGATGTTTGGGAGTGTGTTGGAGCATATCGCAAACCTTCGGCACGCAAAAAGATGCAAAACTTTTGTTTCGAGCCTGAATGCATTCTTTCGGGGTACTGAAGTTGCGAAAATGGTTTCGCAACAAAAACACCCATTCTACCCCATTAAACCCAGAATGATGTTTGGGAGTGTTTTGGAGCATATCGCAAACCTTCGGCACGTAAAAAGATGCAAAACTTGTGTTTCGGGCCTGAATGCACTGTTTCGGGGTACCGATGTTGCGAAAATGGTTTCGCAACGAAAACACCCATTCTACACAATTAGACCCAGAATGATGTTTGGGAGTGTGTTGGAGCATATCGCAAACCTTCGGCATGTAAAAAGATGCAAAACTTTTGTTTCGAGCCTGAATGCATTCTTTCGGGGTACCGAAGTTGCGAAAATAGTTTCGCAACGAAAACCCCCATTCTACCCCATTAAACCCAGAATGATGTTTGGGAGTGTTTTGGAGCATATCGCAAACCTTCGGCATGTAAAAAGATGCAAAACTTGTGTTTCGGCCCTGAATGCACTATTTCGGGGTACCGAAGTTGCGAAAATGGTTTCGCAACGAAAACACCCATTCTACCCCATTAGACCCAGAATGATGTTTGGGAGTGTGTTGGAGCATATCGCAAACCTTCGGCATGTAAAAAGATGCAAAACTTGTGTTTCGGCCTTGAATGCACTATTTCGGGGTACCGAAGTTGCGAAAATGGTTTCGCAACGAAAACACCCATTCTACCCCATTAAACCCAGAATGATGTTTGGGAGTGTTTTGGAGCATATCGCAAACCTTCGGGACGTAAAAAGATGCAAAACTTGTGTTTCGGCCCTGAATGCACTATTTCGGGGTACCGAAGTTGCGAAAATGGTTTCGCAACGAAAACACCCATTCTACCCCATTAAACCCAGAATGATGTTTGGGAGTGTTTTGGAGCATATCGCAAACCTTCGGCATGTAAAAAGATGCAAAACTTGTGTTTCGGCCCTGAATGCACTATTTCGGGGTACCGAAGTTGCGAAAATGGTTTCGCAACGAAAACACCCATTCTACACAATTAGACCCAGAATGATGTTTGGGAGTGTGTTGGAGCATATCGCAAACATTCGGCATGCAAAAAGATGCAAAACTTGTGTTTTGAGCCTGAATGCATTCTTTCGGGGTACTGAAGTTGCGAAAATGGTTTCGCAACGAAAACACCCATTCTACCCCATTAAACCCAGAATGATGTTTGGGAGTGTTTTGGAGCATATCGCAAACCTTCGGCATGTAAAAAGATGCAAAACTTTTGTATCGGCCCTGAATGCTCTATTTTGGGGTACCGAAGTTGCGAAAATGGTTTCTCAACGAAAACACCCATTCTACCCCATTAGACCCAGAATGATGTTTGGGAGTGTGTTGGAGCATATCGCAAACCTTCGGCATGTAAAAAGATGCAAAACTTTTGTTTCGAGCCTGAATGCATTCTTTTGGGGTACCGATGTTGCGAAAATGGTTTCGCAACGAAAACATCCATTATACCCCATTAAACCCAGAATGATGTTTGGGAGTGTTTTTGAGCATATCGCAAACCTTCGGCATGTAAAAAGATGCAAAACTTGTGTTTCGGCCCTGAATGCACTATTTCGGGGTACCGAAGTTGCGAAAATGGTTTCGCAACGAAAACACCCATTCTACCCCATTAGACCCAGAATGATGTTTGGGAGTGTTTTGGAGCATATCGCAAACCTTCGGCATGTAAAATGATGCAAAACTTGTGTTTCAAGCCTGAATGCACTGTTTCGGGGTAACAATGTTGCGAAAATGGTTTCGCAACGAAAACACCCATTCTACTCCATTACACACAAAATGATGTTCGGGAGTGTTTTGAAGCATATCGCAAACCTTCGGCATGTAAAAAGATGCAAAACTTTTGTTTCGAGCCTGAATGCATTCTTTCGGGGTACCGAAGTTGCGAAAATAGTTTCGCAACAAAAACACCCATTCTACCCCATTAAACCTAGAATGATGTTTGGGAGTGTTTTGGAGCATATCGCAAACCTTCGGCATGTAAAAAGATGCAAAACTTGTGTTTCGGCCCTGAATGCACTATTTCGGGGTACCGAAGTTGCGAAAACGGTTTCGCAACGAAAACACGCATTCTACCCCATTAGACCCAGAATGATGTTTGGGAGTGTTTTGGAGCATATCGCAAACCTTCGGCATGTAAAAAGATGCAAAACTTGTGTTTCGGCCTTGAATGCACAATTTCGGGGTACCGAAGTTGCGAAAATGGTTTCGCAACGAAAACACCCATTCTACCCCATTATACCCAGAATGATGTTTGGGAGTGTTTTGGAGCATATCGCAAACCTTCGGCATGTAAAAAGATGCAAAACTTGTGTTTCGGCCCTGAATGCACTATTTCGGGGTACCGAAGTTGCGAAAATGGTTTCGCAACGAAAACACCCATTCTACCCCATTAGACCCAGAATGATGTTTGGGAGTGTTTTGGAGCATATCAAACCTTCGGCATGTAAAAAGATGCAAAACTTGTGTTTCAAGCCTGAATGCACTGTTTCGGGGTACCGATGTTGCGAAAATGGTTTCGCAACGAAAACACCCATTCTACTCCATTACACACAAAATGATGTTTGGGAGTGTTTTGGAGCATATCGCAAACCTTCGGCATGTAAAAAGATGCAAAACTTTTGTGTCGAGCCTGAATGCATTCTTTCGGGGTACCGAAGTTGCGAAAATAGTTTCGCAACGAAAACACCCATTCTACCCCATTAAACCCAGAATGATGTTTGGGAGTGTTTTGGAGCATATCGCAAACCTTCGGCATGTAAAAAGATGCAAAACTTGTGTTTCGGCCCTGAATGCACTATTTCGGGGTACCGAAGTTGCGAAAATGGTTTCGCAACGAAAACACCCATTCTACACAATTAGACCCAGAATGATGTTTGGGAGTGTGTTGGAGCATATCGCAAACCTTCGGCACGCAAAAAGATGCAAAACTTTTGTTTCGAGCCTGAATGCATTCTTTCGGGGTACTGAAGTTGCGAAAATGGTTTCGCAACAAAAACACCCATTCTACCCCATTAAACCCAGAATGATGTTTGGGAGTGTTTTGGAGCATATCGCAAACCTTCGGCACGTAAAAAGATGCAAAACTTGTGTTTCGGGCCTGAATGCACTGTTTCGGGGTACCGATGTTGCGAAAATGGTTTCGCAACGAAAACACCCATTCTACACAATTAGACCCAGAATGATGTTTGGGAGTGTGTTGGAGCATATCGCAAACCTTCGGCATGTAAAAAGATGCAAAACTTTTGTTTCGAGCCTGAATGCATTCTTTCGGGGTACCGAAGTTGCGAAAATAGTTTCGCAACGAAAACCCCCATTCTACCCCATTAAACCCAGAATGATGTTTGGGAGTGTTTTGGAGCATATCGCAAACCTTCGGCATGTAAAAAGATGCAAAACTTGTGTTTCGGCCCTGAATGCACTATTTCGGGGTACCGAAGTTGCGAAAATGGTTTCGCAACGAAAACACCCATTCTACCCCATTAGACCCAGAATGATGTTTGGGAGTGTGTTGGAGCATATCGCAAACCTTCGGCATGTAAAAAGATGCAAAACTTGTGTTTCGGCCTTGAATGCACTATTTCGGGGTACCGAAGTTGCGAAAATGGTTTCACAACGAAAACACCCATTCTACCCCATTAAACCCAGAATGATGTTTGGGAGTATTTTGGAGCATATCGCAAACCTTCGGCATGTAAAAAGATGCAAAACTTGTGTTTCGGCCCTGAATGCACTATTTCGGGGTACCGAAGTTGCGAAAATGGTTTCGCAACGAAAACACCCATTCTACCCCATTAGACCCAGAATGATGTTTGGGAGTGTGTTGGAGCATATCGCAAACATTCGGCATGCAAAAAGATGCAAAACTTGTGTTTTGAGCCTGAATGCACTATTTCGCGGTACCGAAGTTGCGAAAATGGTTTCGCAACGAAAACACCCATTCTACCCTATTAGACCCAGAATGATGTTTGGGAGTGTGTTGGAGCCTGAATGCATTCTTTCGGGGTACCGAAGTTGCGAAAATAGTTTCGCAACAAAAACACCCATTCTACCCCATTAAACCCAGAATGATGTTTTGGAGTGTTTTGGAGCATATCGCAAACCTTCGGCATGTAAAAAGATGCAAAACTTGTGTTTCGGCCCTGAATGCACTATTTCGGGGTACCGAAGTTGCGAAAATGGTTTCGCAACGAAAACACCCATTCTACCCCATTAGACCCAGAATGATGTTTGGGAGTGTTTTGGAGCATATCGCAAACCTTCGGCATGTAAAAAGATGCAAAACTTGTGTTTCGGCCTTGAATGCACTATTTCGGGGTACCGAAGTTGCGAAAATGGTTTCGCAACGAAAACACCCATTCTACCCCATTAAACCCAGAATGATGTTTGGGAGTGTTTTGGAGCATATCGCAAACCTTTGGCTTGTAAAAAGATGCAAAACTTGTGTTTCGGCCCTGAATGCACTATTTCGGGGTACCGAAGTTGCGAAAATGGTTTCGCAACGAAAACACCCATTCTACCCCATTAGACCCAGAATGATGTTTGGGAGTGTGTTGGAGCATATCGCAAACCTTCGGCATGTAAAAAGATGCAAAACTTTTGTTTCGAGCCTGAATGCATTCTTTTGGGTACCGAAGTTGCGAAAATGGTTTCGCAACGAAAACACCCATTATACCCCATTAAACCCAGAATGATGTTTGGGAGTGTTTTTGAGCTTATCGCAAACCTTCGGCATGTAAAAAGATGCAAAACTTGTGTTTCGGCCCTGAATGCACTATTTCGGGGTACCGAAGTTGCGAAAATGGTTTCGCAACGAAAACACCCATTCTATCTCATTAGACCCAGAATGATGTTTGGGAGTGTTTTGGAGCATATCGCAAACCTTCGGCATGTAAAAAGATGCAAAACTTGTGTTTCAAGCCTGAATGCACTGTTTCGGGGTACCGATGTTGCGAAAATGGTTTCGCAACGAAAACACCCATTCTACTCCATTACACACAAAATGATGTTTGGGAGTGTTTTGGAGCATATCGCAAACCTTCGGCATGTAAAAAGATGCAAAACTTTTGTGTCGAGCCTGAATGCATTCTTTCGGGGTACTGAAGTTGCGAAAATAGTTTCGCAACGAAAACACCCATTCTACCCCATTAAACCCAGAATGATGTTTGGGAGTGTTTTGGAGCATATCGCAAACCTTCGGCATGTAAAAAGATGCAAAACTTGTGTTTCGGCCCTGAATGCACTATTTCGGGGTACCGAAGTTGCGAAAATGGTTTCGCAACGAAAACACCCATTCTACACAATTAGACCCAGAATGATGTTTGGGAGTGTGTTGGAGCATATCGCAAACATTCGGCATGCAAAAAGATGCAAAACTTGTGTTTTGAGCCTGAATGCATTCTTTCGGGGTACTGAAGTTGCGAAAATGGTTTCGCAACGAAAACACCCATTCTACCCCATTAAACCCAGAATGATGTTTGGGAGTGTTTTGGAGCATATCGCAAACCTTCGGCATGTAAAAAGATGCAAAACTTTTGTTTCGGCCCTGAATGCTCTATTTTGGGGTACCGAAGTTGCGAAAATGGTTTCGCAACGAAAACACCCATTCAACCCCATTAGACCCAGAATGATGTTTGGGAGTGTGTTGGAGCATATCGCAAACCTTCGGCATGTAAAAAGATGCAAAACTTTTGTTTCGAGCCTGAATGCATTCTTTTGGGGTACCGAAGTTGCGAAAATGGTTTCGCAACGAAAACACCCATTATACCCCATTAAACCCAGAATGATGTTTGGGAGTGTTTTTGAGCTTATCGCAAACCTTCGGCATGTAAAAAGATGCAAAACTTGTGTTTCGGCCCTGAATGCACTATTTCGGGGTACCGAAGTTGCGAAAATGGTTTCGCAACGAAAACACCCATTCTATCCCATTAGACCCAGAATGATGTTTGGGAGTGTTTTGGAGCATATCGCAAACCTTCGGCATGTAAAAAGATGCAAAACTTGTGTTTCAAGCCTGAATGCACTGTTTCGGGGTACCGATGTTGCGAAAATGGTTTCGCAACGAAAACACCCATTCTACTCCATTACACACAAAATGATGTTTGGGAGTGTTTTGGAGCATATCGCAAACCTTCGGCATGTAAAAAGATGCAAAACTTTTGTGTCGAGCCTGAATGCATTCTTTCGGGGAACTGAAGTTGCGAAAATAGTTTCGCAACGAAAACACCCATTCTACCCCATTAAACCCAGAATGATGTTTGGGAGTGTTTTGGAGCATATCGCAAACCTTCGGCATGTAAAAAGATGCAAAACTTGTGTTTCGGCCCTGAATGCACTATTTCGCGGTACCGATGTTGCGAAAATGGTTTCGCAACGAAAACACCCATTCTACCCTATTAGACCCAGAATGATGTTTGGGAGTGTGTTGGAGCCTGAATGCATTCTTTCGGGGTACCGAAGTTGCGAAAATAGTTTCGCAACAAAAACACCCATTCTACCCCATTAAACCCAGAATGATGTTTTGGAGTGTTTTGGAGCATATCGCAAACCTTCGGCATGTAAAAAGATGCAAAACTTGTTTTTCGGCCCTGAATGCACTATTTCGGGGTACCGAAGTTGCGAAAATGGTTTCGCAACGAAAACACCCATTCTACCCCATTAGACCCAGAATGATGTTTGGGAGTGTTTTGGAGCATATCGCAAACCTTCGGCATGTAAAAAGATGCAAAACTTGTGTTTCGGCCTTGAATGCACTATTTCGGGGTACCGAAGTTGCGAAAATGGTTTCGCAACGAAAACACCCATTCTACCCCATTAAACCCAGAATGATGTTTGGGAGTGTTTTGGAGCATATCGCAAACCTTTGGCTTGTAAAAAGATGCAAAACTTGTGTTTCGGCCCTGAATGCACTATTTCGGGGGTACCGAAGTTGCGAAAATGGTTTCGCAACGAAAACACCCATTCTACCCCATTAAACCCAGAATGATGTTTGGGAGTGTTTTGGAGCATATCGCAAACCTTCGGCATGTAAAAAGATGCAAAACTTGTGTTTCGGCCCTGAATGCACTATTTCGGGGTACCGAAGTTGCGAAAATGGTTTCGCAACGAAAACACCCATTCTACACAATTAGACCCAGAATGATGTTTGGGAGTGTGTTGGAGCATATCGCAAACATTCGGCATGCAAAAAGATGCAAAACTTGTGTTTTGAGCCTGAATGCATTCTTTCGGGGTACTGAAGTTGCGAAAATGGTTTCGCAACGAAAACACCCATTCTACCCCATTAAACCCAGAATGATGTTTGGGAGTGTTTTGGAGCATATCGCAAACCTTCGGCATGTAAAAAGATGCAAAACTTTTGTTTCGGCCCTGAATGCTCTATTTTGGGGTACCGAAGTTGCGAAAATGGTTTCGCAACGAAAACACCCATTCAACCCCATTAGACCCAGAATGATGTTTGGGAGTGTGTTGGAGCATATCGCAAACCTTCGGCATGTAAAAAGATGCAAAACTTTTGTTTCGAGCCTGAATGCATTCTTTTGGGGTACCGAAGTTGCGAAAATGGTTTCGCAACGAAAACACCCATTATACCCCATTAAACCCAGAATGATGTTTGGGAGTGTTTTTGAGCTTATCGCAAACCTTCGGCATGTAAAAAGATGCAAAACTTGTGTTTCGGCCCTGAATGCACTATTTCGGGGTACCGAAGTTGCGAAAATGGTTTCGCAACGAAAACACCCATTCTATCCCATTAGACCCAGAATGATGTTTGGGAGTGTTTTGGAGCATATCGCAAACCTTCGGCATGTAAAAAGATGCAAAACTTGTGTTTCAAGCCTGAATGCACTGTTTCGGGGTACCGATGTTGCGAAAATGGTTTCGCAACGAAAACACCCATTCTACTCCATTACACACAAAATGATGTTTGGGAGTGTTTTGGAGCATATCGCAAACCTTCGGCATGTAAAAAGATGCAAAACTTTTGTGTCGAGCCTGAATGCATTCTTTCGGGGAACTGAAGTTGCGAAAATAGTTTCGCAACGAAAACACCCATTCTACCCCATTAAACCCAGAATGATGTTTGGGAGTGTTTTGGAGCATATCGCAAACCTTCGGCATGTAAAAAGATGCAAAACTTGTGTTTCGGCCCTGAATGCACTATTTCGGGGTACCGAAGTTGCGAAAATGGTTTCGCAACGAAAACACCCATTCTACACAATTAGACCCAGAATGATGTTTGGGAGTGTGTTGGAGCATATCGCAAACATTCGGCATGCAAAAAGATGCAAAACTTGTGTTTTGAGCCTGAATGCATTCTTTCGGGGTACTGAAGTTGCGAAAATGGTTTCGCAACGAAAACACCCATTCTACCCCATTAAACCCAGAATGATGTTTGGGAGTGTTTTGGTGCATATCGCAAACCTTCGGCATGTAAAAAGATGCAAAACTTTTGTTTCGGCCCTGAATGCTCTATTTTGGGGTACCGAAGTTGCGAAAATGGTTTCGCAACGAAAACACCCATTCTACCCCATTAGACCCAGAATGATGTTTGGGAGTGTGTTGGAGCATATCGCAAACCTTCGGCATGTAAAAAGATGCAAAACTTTTGTTTCGAGCCTGAATGCATTCTTTTGGGGTACCGATGTTGCGAAAATGGTTTCGCAACGAAAACACCCATTATACCCCATTAAACCCAGAATGATGTTTGGGAGTGTTTTTGAGCATATCGCAAACCTTCGGCATGTAAAAAGATGCAAAACTTGTGTTTCGGCGCTGAATGCACTATTTCGGGGTACCGAAGTTGCGAAAATGGTTTCACAATGAAAACACCCATTCTACCCCATTAGACCCAGAATGATGTTTGGGAGTGTTTTGGAGCATATCGCAAACCTTCGGCATGTAAAATGATGCAAAACTTGTGTTTCAAGCCTGAATGCACTGTTTCGGGGTACCGATGTTGCGAAAATGGTTTCGCAACGAAAACACCCATTCTACTCCATTACACACAAAATGATGTTTGGGAGTGTTTTGGAGCATATCGCAAACCTTCGGCATGTAAAAAGATGCAAAACTTTTGTTTCGAGCCTGAATGCATTCTTTCGGGGTACCGAAGTTGCGAAAATAGTTTCGCAACAAAAACACCCATTCTACCCCATTAAACCCAGAATGATGTTTGGGAGTGTTTTGGAGCATATCGCAAACCTTCGGCATGTAAAAAGATGCAAAACTTGTGTTTCGGCCCTGAATGCACTATTTCGGGGTACCGAAGTTGCGAAAATGGTTTCGCAACGAAAACACCGATTCTACCCCATTAGACCCAGAATGATGTTTGGGAGTGTTTTGGAGCATATCGCAAACCTTCGGCATGTAAAAAGATGCAAAACTTGTGTTTCGGCCTTGAATGCACTATTTCGGGGTACCGAAGTTGCGAAAATGGTTTCGCAACGAAAACACCCATTCTACCCCATTAAACCCAGAATGATGTTTGGGAGTGTTTTGGAGCATATCGCAAACCTTCGGCATGTAAAAAGATGCAAAACTTGTGTTTCGGCCCTGAATGCACTATTTCGGGGTACCGAAGTTGCGAAAATGGTTTCGCAACGAAAACACCCATTCTACCCCATTAGACCCAGAATGATGTTTGGGAGTGTGTTGGACCATATCGCAAACCTTCGGCATGTAAAAAGATGCAAAACTTTTGTTTCGAGCCTGAATGCATTCTTTTGGGGTACCGAAGTTGCGAAAATGGTTTCGCAACGAAAACACCCATTATACCCCATTAAACCCAGAATGATGTTTGGGAGTGTTTTTGAGCATATCGCAAACCTTCGGCATGTAAAAAGATGCAAAACTTGTGTTTCGGCCCTGAATGCACTATTTCGGGGTACCGAAGTTGCGAAAATGGTTTCGCAACGAAAACACCCATTCTACACAATTAGACCCAGAATGATGTTTGGGAGTGTGTTGGAGCATATCGCAAACATTCGGCATGCAAAAAGATGCAAAACTTGTGTTTTGAGCCTGAATGCATTCTTTCGGGGTACTGAAGTTGCGAAAATGGTTTCGCAACGAAAACACCCATTCTACCCCATTAAACCCAGAATGATGTTTGGGAGTGTTTTGGAGCATATCGCAAACCTTCGGCATGTAAAAAGATGCAAAACTTTTGTTTCGGCCCTGAATGCTCTATTTTGGGGTACCGAAGTTGCGAAAATGGTTTCGCAACGAAAACACCCATTCTACCCCATTAGACCCAGAATGATGTTTGGGAGTGTGTTGGAGCATATCGCAAACCTTCGGCATGTAAAAAGATGCAAAACTTTTGTTTCGAGCCTGAATGCATTCTTTTGGGGTACCGATGTTGCGAAAATGGTTTCGCAACGAAAACACCCATTATACCCCATTAAACCCAGAATGATGTTTGGGAGTGTTTTTGAGCATATCGCAAACCTTCGGCATGTAAAAAGATGCAAAACTTGTGTTTCGGCCCTGAATGCACTATTTCGGGGTACCGAAGTTGCGAAAATGGTTTCGCAACGAAAACACCCATTCTACCCCATTAGACCCAGAATGATGTTTGGGAGTGTTTTGGAGCATATCGCAAACCTTCGGCATGTAAAATGATGCAAAACTTGTGTTTCAAGCCTGAATGCACTGTTTCGGGGGTACCGATGTTGCGAAAATGGTTTCGCAACGAAAACACCCATTCTACTCCATTACACACAAAATGATGTTTGGGAGTGTTTTGGAGCATATCGCAAACCTTCGGCATGTAAAAAGATGCAAAACTTTTGTTTCGAGCCTGAATGCATTCTTTCGGGGTACCAAAGTTGCGAAAATAGTTTCGCAACAAAAACACCCATTCTACCCCATTAAACCCAGAATGATGTTTGGGAGTGTTTTGGAGCATATCGCAAACCTTCGGCATGTAAAAAGATGCAAAACTTGTGTTTCGGCCCTGAATGCACTATTTCGGGGTACCGAAGTTGCGAAAATGGTTTCGCAACGAAAACACCCATTCTACCCCATTAGACCCAGAATGATGTTTGGGAGTGTTTTGGAGCATATCGCAAACCTTCGGCATGTAAAAAGATGCAAAACTTGTGTTTCGGCCTTGAATGCACTATTTCGGGGTACCGAAGTTGCGAAAATGGTTTCGCAACGAAAACACCCATTCTACCCCATTAAACCCAGAATGATGTTTGGGAGTGTTTTGGAGCATATCGCAAACCTTCGGCATGTAAAAAGATGCAAAACTTGTGTTTCGGCCCTGAATGCACTATTTCGGGGTACCGAAGTTGCGAAAATGGTTTCGCAACGAAAACACCCATTCTACCCCATTAGACCCAGAATGATGTTTGGGAGTGTGTTGGAGCATATCGCAAACCTTCGGCATGTAAAAAGATGCAAAACTTTTGTTTCGAGCCTGAATGCATTCTTTTGGGGTACCGAAGTTGCGAAAATGGTTTCGCAACGAAAACACCCATTATACCCCATTAAACCCAGAATGATGTTTGTGAGTGTTTTTGAGCATATCGCAAACCTTCGGCATGTAAAAAGATGCAAAACTTGTGTTTCGGCCTTGAATGCACTATTTCGGGGTACCGAAGTTGCGAAAATGGTTTCGCAACGAAAACACCCATTCTACCCCATTAGACCCAGAATGATGTTTGTGAGTGTTTTGGAGCATATCGCAAACCTTCGGCATGTAAAAAGATGCAAAAATTGTGTTTCGGCCCTGAATGCACTATTTCGGGGTACCGAAGTTGCGAAAATGGTTTCGCAACGAAACACCCATTCTACACAATTAGACCCAGAATGATGTTTGGGAGTGTGTTGGAGCATATCGCAAACCTTCGGCATGCAAAAAGATGCAAAACTTGTGTTTCGAGCCTGAATGCATTCTTTCGGGGTACTGAAGTTGCGAAAATGGTTTTGCAACGAAAACACCCATTCTACCCCATTAAACCCAGAATGATGTTTGGGAGTGTTTTGGAGCATATCGCAAACCTTCGGCATGTAAAAAGATGCAAAACTTTTGTTTCGGCCCTGAATGCTCTATTTCGGGGTACCGAAGTTGCGAAAATGGTTTCGCAACGAAAACACCCATTCTACTCCATTAGACCCAGAATGATGTTTGGGAGTGTGTTGGAGCATATCGCAAACCTTCGGCATGTAAAAAGATGCAAAACTTTTGTTTCGAGCCTGAATGCATTCTTTTGGGGTACCGAAGTTGCGAAAATGGTTTCGCAACGAAAACACCCATTATACCCCATTAAACCCAGAATGATGTTTGGGAGTGTTTTTGAGCATATCGCAAACCTTCGGCATGTAAAAAGATGCAAAACTTGTGTTTCGGCCTTGAATGCACTATTTCGGGGTACCGAAGTTGCGAAAATGGTTTCGCAACGAAAACACCCATTCTACCCCATTAGACCCAGAATGATGTTTGGGAGTGTTTTGGAGCATATCGCAAATCTTCGGCATGTAAAAAGATGCAAAACTTTTGTTTCGAGCCTGAATGCATTCTTTTGGGGTACCGATGTTGCGAAAATGGTTTCGCAACGAAAACACCCATTATACCCCATTAAACCCAGAATGATGTTTGGGAGTGTTTTTGAGCATATCGCAAACCTTCGGCATGTAAAAAGATGCAAAACTTGTGTTTCGGCCCTGAATGCACTATTTCGGGGTACCGAAGTTGCGAAAATGGTTTCGCAACGAAAACACCCATTCTACCCCATTAGACCCAGAATGATGTTTGGGAGTGTGTTGGAGCATATCGCAAACCTTCGGCATGTAAAAAGATGCAAAACTTTTGTTTCGAGCCTGAATGCATTCTTTTGGGGTACCGAAGTTGCGAAAATGGTTTCGCAACGAAAACACCCATTATACCCCATTAAACCCAGAATGATGTTTGGGAGTGTTTTTGAGCATATCGCAAACCTTCGGCATGTAAAAAGATGCAAAACTTGTGTTTCGGCCTTGAATGCACTATTTCGGGGTACCGAAGTTGCGAAAATGGTTTCGCAACGAAAACACCCATTCTACCCCATTAGACCCAGAATGATGTTTGGGAGTGTTTTGGAGCATATCGCAAATCTTCGGCATGTAAAAAGATGCAAAACTTTTGTTTCGAGCCTGAATGCATTCTTTTGGGGTACCGATGTTGCGAAAATGGTTTCGCAACGAAAACACCCATTATACCCCATTAAACCCAGAATGATGTTTGGGAGTGTTTTTGAGCATATCGCAAACCTTCGGCATGTAAAAAGATGCAAAACTTGTGTTTCGGCCCTGAATGCACTATTTCGGGGTACCGAAGTTGCGAAAATGGTTTCGCAACGAAAACACCCATTCTACCCCATTAGACCCAGAATGATGTTTGGGAGTGTTTTGGAGCATATCGCAAACCTTCGGCATGTAAAATGATGCAAAACTTGTGTTTCAAGCCTGAATGCACTGTTTCGGGGGTACCGATGTTGCGAAAATGGTTTCGCAACGAAAACACCCATTCTACTCCATTACACACAAAATGATGTTTGGGAGTGTTTTGGAGCATATCGCAAACCTTCGGCATGTAAAAAGATGCAAAACTTTTGTTTCGAGCCTGAATGCATTCTTTCGGGGTACCAAAGTTGCGAAAATAGTTTCGCAACAAAAACACCCATTCTACCCCATTAAACCCAGAATGATGTTTGGGAGTGTTTTGGAGCATATCGCAAACCTTCGGCATGTAAAAAGATGCAAAACTTGTGTTTCGGCCCTGAATGCACTATTTCGGGGTACCGAAGTTGCGAAAATGGTTTCGCAACGAAAACACCCATTCTACCCCATTAGACCCAGAATGATGTTTGGGAGTGTTTTGGAGCATATCGCAAACCTTCGGCATGTAAAAAGATGCAAAACTTGTGTTTCGGCCTTGAATGCACTATTTCGGGGTACCGAAGTTGCGAAAATGGTTTCGCAACGAAAACACCCATTCTACCCCATTAAACCCAGAATGATGTTTGGGAGTGTTTTGGAGCATATCGCAAACCTTCGGCATGTAAAAAGATGCAAAACTTGTGTTTCGGCCCTGAATGCACTATTTCGGGGTACCGAAGTTGCGAAAATGGTTTCGCAACGAAAACACCCATTCTACCCCATTAGACCCAGAATGATGTTTGGGAGTGTGTTGGAGCATATCGCAAACCTTCGGCATGTAAAAAGATGCAAAACTTTTGTTTCGAGCCTGAATGCATTCTTTTGGGGTACCGAAGTTGCGAAAATGGTTTCGCAACGAAAACACCCATTATACCCCATTAAACCTAGAATGATGTTTGTGAGTGTTTTTGAGCATATCGCAAACCTTCGGCATGTAAAAAGATGCAAAACTTGTGTTTCGGCCTTGAATGCACT
The DNA here is from genome assembly GCA_036936925.1 of Cenchrus fungigraminus. Lineage (NCBI taxonomy): Eukaryota > Viridiplantae > Streptophyta > Magnoliopsida > Poales > Poaceae > Cenchrus > Cenchrus fungigraminus. The sequence continues at coordinate 32,807,489 of CM072775.1, forward strand.
ATTTCGGGGTACCGAAGTTGCGAAAATGGTTTCGCAACGAAAACACCCATTCTACCCCATTAGACCCAGAATGATGTTTGGGAGTGTTTTGGAGCATATCGCAAACCTTCGGCATGTAAAAAGATGCAAAACTTGTGTTTCGGCCCTGAATGCACTATTTCGGGGTACCGAAGTTGCGAAAATGGTTTCGCAACGAAACACCCATTCTACACAATTAGACCCAGAATGATGTTTGGGAGTGTGTTGGAGCATATCGCAAACCTTCGGCATGCAAAAAGATGCAAAACTTGTGTTTCGAGCCTGAATGCATTCTTTCGGGGTACTGAAGTTGCGAAAATGGTTTTGCAACGAAAACACCCATTCTACCCCATTAAACCCAGAATGATGTTTGGGAGTGTTTTGGAGCATATCGCAAACCTTCGGCATGTAAAAAGATGCAAAACTTTTGTTTCGGCCCTGAATGCTCTATTTCGGGGTACCGAAGTTGCGAAAATGGTTTCGCAACGAAAACACCCATTCTACCCCATTAGACCCAGAATGATGTTTGGGAGTGTGTTGGAGCATATCGCAAACCTTCGGCATGTAAAAAGATGCAAAACTTTTGTTTCGAGCCTGAATGCATTCTTTTGGGGTACCGAAGTTGCGAAAATGGTTTCGCAACGAAAACACCCATTATACCCCATTAAACCCAGAATGATGTTTGGGAGTGTTTTTGAGCATATCGCAAACCTTCGGCATGTAAAAAGATGCAAAACTTGTGTTTCGGCCTTGAATGCACTATTTCGGGGTACCGAAGTTGCGAAAATGGTTTCGCAACGAAAACACCCATTCTACCCCATTAGACCCAGAATGATGTTTGGGAGTGTTTTGGAGCATATCGCAAATCTTCGGCATGTAAAAAGATGCAAAACTTTTGTTTCGAGCCTGAATGCATTCTTTTGGGGTACCGATGTTGCGAAAATGGTTTCGCAACGAAAACACCCATTATACCCCATTAAACCCAGAATGATGTTTGGGAGTGTTTTTGAGCATATCGCAAACCTTCGGCATGTAAAAAGATGCAAAACTTGTGTTTCGGCCCTGAATGCACTATTTCGGGGTACCGAAGTTGCGAAAATGGTTTCGCAACGAAAACACCCATTCTACCCCATTAGACCCAGAATGATGTTTGGGAGTGTTTTGGAGCATATCGCAAACCTTCGGCATGTAAAATGATGCAAAACTTGTGTTTCAAGCCTGAATGCACTGTTTCGGGGGTACCGATGTTGCGAAAATGGTTTCGCAACGAAAACACCCATTCTACTCCATTACACACAAAATGATGTTTGGGAGTGTTTTGGAGCATATCGCAAACCTTCGGCATGTAAAAAGATGCAAAACTTTTGTTTCGAGCCTGAATGCATTCTTTCGGGGTACCAAAGTTGCGAAAATAGTTTCGCAACAAAAACACCCATTCTACCCCATTAAACCCAGAATGATGTTTGGGAGTGTTTTGGAGCATATCGCAAACCTTCGGCATGTAAAAAGATGCAAAACTTGTGTTTCGGCCCTGAATGCACTATTTCGGGGTACCGAAGTTGCGAAAATGGTTTCGCAACGAAAACACCCATTCTACCCCATTAGACCCAGAATGATGTTTGGGAGTGTTTTGGAGCATATCGCAAACCTTCGGCATGTAAAAAGATGCAAAACTTGTGTTTCGGCCTTGAATGCACTATTTCGGGGTACCGAAGTTGCGAAAATGGTTTCGCAACGAAAACACCCATTCTACCCCATTAAACCCAGAATGATGTTTGGGAGTGTTTTGGAGCATATCGCAAACCTTCGGCATGTAAAAAGATGCAAAACTTGTGTTTCGGCCCTGAATGCACTATTTCGGGGTACCGAAGTTGCGAAAATGGTTTCGCAACGAAAACACCCATTCTACCCCATTAGACCCAGAATGATGTTTGGGAGTGTGTTGGAGCATATCGCAAACCTTCGGCATGTAAAAAGATGCAAAACTTTTGTTTCGAGCCTGAATGCATTCCTTTGGGGTACCGAAGTTGCGAAAATGGTTTCGCAACGAAAACACCCATTATACCCCATTAAACCTAGAATGATGTTTGTGAGTGTTTTTGAGCATATCGCAAACCTTCGGCATGTAAAAAGATGCAAAACTTGTGTTTCGGCCTTGAATGCACTATTTCGGGGTACCGAAGTTGCGAAAATGGTTTCGCAACGAAAACACCCATTCTACCCCATTAGACCCAGAATGATGTTTGGGAGTGTTTTGGAGCATATCGCAAACCTTCGGCATGTAAAAAGATGCAAAACTTGTGTTTCGGCCCTGAATGCACTATTTCGGGGTACCGAAGTTGCGAAAATGGTTTCGCAACGAAACACCCATTCTACACAATTAGACCCAGAATGATGTTTGGGAGTGTGTTGGAGCATATCGCAAACCTTCGGCATGCAAAAAGATGCAAAACTAGTGTTTCGAGCCTGAATGCATTCTTTCGGGGTACTGAAGTTGCGAAAATGGTTTTGCAACGAAAACACCCATTCTACCCCATTAAACCCAGAATGATGTTTGGGAGTGTTTTGGAGCATATCGCAAACCTTCGGCATGTAAAAAGATGCAAAACTTTTGTTTCGGCCCTGAATGCTCTATTTCGGGGTACCGAAGTTGCGAAAATGGTTTCGCAACGAAAACACCCATTCTACCCCATTAGACCCAGAATGATGTTTGGGAGTGTGTTGGAGCATATCGCAAACCTTCGGCATGTAAAAAGATGCAAAACTTTTGTTTCGAGCCTGAATGCATTCTTTTGGGGTACCGAAGTTGCGAAAATGGTTTCACAACGAAAACACCCATTATACCCCATTAAACCCAGAATGATGTTTGGGAGTGTTTTTGAGCATATCGCAAACCTTCGGCATGTAAAAAGATGCAAAACTTGTGTTTCGGCCTTGAATGCACTATTTCGGGGTACCGAAGTTGCGAAAATGGTTTCGCAACGAAAACACCCATTCTACCCCATTAGACCCAGAATGATGTTTGGGAGTGTTTTGGAGCATATCGCAAACCATCGGCATGTAAAAAGATGCAAAACTTGTGTTTCGGCCCTGAATGCACTATTTCGGGGTACCGAAGTTGCGAAAATGGTTTCGCAACGAAAACACCCATTCTACACAATTAGACCCAGAATGATGTTTGGGAGTGAGTTGGAGCATATCGCAAACCTTCGGCATGCAAAAAGATGCAAAACTTGTGTTTCGAGCCTGAATGCATTCTTTTGGGGTACCGATGTTGCGAAAATGGTTTCGCAACGAAAACACCCATTATACCCCATTAAACCCAGAATGATGTTTGGGAGTGTTTTTGAGCATATCGCAAACCTTCGGCATGTAAAAAGATGCAAAACTTGTGTTTCGGCCCTGAATGCACTATTTCGGGGTACCGAAGTTGCGAAAATGGTTTCGCAACGAAAACACCCATTCTACTCCATTACACACAAAATGATGTTTGGGAGTGTTTTGGAGCATATCGCAAACCTTCGGCATGTAAAAAGATGCAAAACTTTTGTTTCGAGCCTGAATGCATTCTTTCGGGGTACCGAAGTTGCGAAAATAGTTTCGCAACAAAAACACCCATTCTACCCCATTAACCACAGAATGATGTTTGGGAGTGTTTTGGAGCATATCGCAAACCTTCGGCATGTAAAAAGATGCAAAACTTGTGTTTCGGCCCTGAATGCACTATTTCGGGGTACCGAAGTTGCGAAAATGGTTTCGCAACGAAAACAACCATTCTACCCCATTAGACCCAGAATGATGTTTGGGAGTGTTTTGGAGCATATCGCAAACCTTCGGCATGTAAAAAGATACAAAACTTGTGTTTCGGCCTTGAATGCACTATTTCGGGGTACCGAAGTTGCGAAAATGGTTTCGCATAGAAAACACCCATTCTACCCCATTAAACCCAGAATGATGTTTGGGAGTATTTTGGAGCATATCGCAAACCTTCGGCATGTAAAAAGATGCAAAACTTGTGTTTCGGCCCTGAATGCACTATTTCGGGGTACCGAAGTTGCGAAAATGGTTTCGCAACGAAAACAGCCATTCTACCCCATTAGACCCAGAATGATGTTTGGGAGTGTGTTGGAGCATATCGCAAACCTTCGGCATGTAAAAAGATGCAAAACTTTTGTTTCGAGCCTGAATGCATTCTTTTGGGGTACCGAAGTTGCGAAAATGGTTTCGCAACGAAAACACCCATTCTACCCCATTAGACCCAGAATGATGTTTGGGAGTGTTTTGGAGCATATCGCAAACCTTCGGCATGTAAAAAGATGCAAAACTTGTGTTTCGGCCCTGAATGCACTATTTCGGGGTACCGAAGTTGCGAAAATGGTTTCGCAACGAAACACCCATTCTACACAATTAGACCCAGAATGATGTTTGGGATTATGTTGGAGCATATCGCAAACCTTCGGCATGCAAAAAGATGCAAAACTTGTGTTTCGGGCCTGAATGCATTCTTTCGGGGTACTGAAGTTGCGAAAATGGTTTCGCAACGAAAACACCCATTCTACCCCATTAAACCCAGAATGATGTTTAGGAGTGTTTTGGAGCATATCGCAAACCTTCGGCATGTAAAAAGATGCAAAACTTTTGTTTCGGCCCTGAATGCTCTATTTCGGGGTACCGAAGTTGCGAAAATGGTTTCGCAACGAAAACACCCATTCTACCCCATTAGACCCAGAATGATGTTTGGGAGTGTGTTGGAGCATATCACAAACCTTCGGCATGTAAAAAGATGCAAAACTTTTGTTTCGAGCCTGAATGCATTCTTTTGGGGTACCGAAGTTGCGAAAATGGTTTCGCAACGAAAACACCCATTATACCCCATTAAACCCAGAATGATGTTTGGGAGTGTTTTTGAGCATATCGCAAACCTTCGGCATGTAAAAAGATGCAAAACTTGTGTTTCGGCCCTGAATGCACTATTTCGGGGTACCGAAGTTGCGAAAATGGTTTCGCAATGAAAACACCCATTCTACCCCATTAAACCCAGAATGATGTTTGGGAGTGTTTTGGAGCATATCGCAAACCTTCGGCATGTAAAAAGATGCAAAACTTTTGTTTCGGCCCTGAATGCTCTATTTCGGGGTACCGAAGTTGCGAAAATGGTTTCGCAACGAAAACACCCATTCTACCCCATTAGACCCAGAATGATGTTTGGGAGTGTGTTGGAGCATATCGCAAACCTTCGGCATGTAAAAAGATGCAAAACTTTTGTTTCGAGCCTGAATGCATTCTTTTGGGATACCGAAGTTGCGAAAATGGTTTCGCAACGAAAACACCCATTATACCCCATTAAACCCAGAATGATGTTTGGGAGTGTTTTTGAGCATATCGCAAACCTTCGGCATGTAAAAAGATGCAAAACTTGTGTTTCGGCCTTGAATGCACTATTTCGGGGTACCGAAGTTGCGAAAATGGTTTCGCAACGAAAACACCCATTCTACCCCATTAGACCCAGAATGATGTTTGGGAGTGTTTTGGAGCATATCGCAAACCTTCGGCATGTAAAAAGATGCAAAACTTGTGTTTCGGCCCTGAATGCACTATTTCGGGGTACCGAAGTTGCGAAAATGGTTTCGCAACGAAAACACCCATTCTACACAATTAGACCCAGAATGATGTTTGGGAGTGAGTTGGAGCATATCGCAAACCTTCGGCATGCAAAAAGATGCAAAACTTGTGTTTCGAGCCTGAATGCATTCTTTCGGGGAACTGAAGTTGCGAAAATGGTTTCGCAACAAAAACACCCATTCTACCCCATTAAACCCAGAATGATGTTTGGGAGTGTTTTGGAGCATATCGCAAACCTTCGGCATGTAAAAAGATGCAAAACTTTTGTTTCGGCCCTGAATGCTCTATTTCGGGGTACCGAAGTTGCGAAAATGGTTTCGCAACGAAAACACCCATTCTACCCCATTAAACCCAGAATGATGTTTGGGAGTGTTTTGGAGCATATCGCAAACCTTCGGCATGTAAAAAGATGCAAAACTTGTGTTTTGGCCCTGAATGCACTATTTCGGGGTACCGAAGTTGCGAAAATGGTTTCGCAACGAAAACACCTATTCTACCCCATTAGACCCAGAATGATGTTTGGGAGTGTTTTGGAGCATATCGCAAACCTTCGGCATGTAAAAAGATGCAAAACTTGTGTTTCGGCCTTGAATGCACTATTTCGGGGTACCGAAGTTGCGAAAATGGTTTCGCAACGAAAACACCCATTCTACCCCATTAGACCCAGAATGATGTTTGGGAGTGTTTTGGAGCATATCGCAAACCTTCGGCATGTAAAAAGATGCAAAACTTGTGTTTCGGCCCTGAATGCACTATTTCGGGGTACCGAAGTTGCGAAAATGGTTTCGCAACGAAACACCCATTCTACACAATTAGACCCAGAATGATGTTTGGGAGTGTGTTGGAGCATATCGCAAACATTCGGCATGCAAAAAGATGCAAAACTTGTGTTTCGAGCCTGAATGCATTCTTTCGGGGTACTGAAGTTGCGAAAATGGTTTCGCAACGAAAACACCCATTCTACCCCATTAAACCCAGAATGATGTTTGGGAGTGTTTTGGAGCATATCGCAAACCTTCGGCATGTAAAAAGATGCAAAACTTTTGTTTCGGTCCCGAATGCTCTATTTCGGGGTACCGAAGTTGCGAAAATGGTTTCGCAACGAAAACACCCATTCTACCCCATTAGACCCAGAATGATGTTTGGGAGTGTGTTGGAGCATATCGCAAACCTTCGGCATGTAAAAAGATGCAAAACTTTTGTTTCGAGCCTGAATGCATTCTTTTGGGGTACCGAAGTTGCGAAAATGGTTTCGCAACGAAAACACCCATTATACCCCATTAAACCCAGAATGATGTTTGGGAGTGTTTTTGAGCATATCGCAAACCTTCGGCATGTAAAAAGATGCAAAACTTGTGTTTCGGCCTTGAATGCACTATTTCGGGGTACCGAAGTTGCGAAAATGGTTTCGCAACGAAAACACCCATTCTACACAATTAGACCCAGAATGATGTTTGGGAGTGAGTTGGAGCATATCGCAAACCTTCGGCATGCAAAAAGATGCAAAACTTGTGTTTCGAGCCTGAATGCATTCTTTCGGGGTACTGAAGTTGCGAAAATGGTTTCGCAACGAAAACACCCATTCTACCCCATTAGACCCAGAATGATGTTTGGGAGTGTTTTGGAGCATATCGCAAACCTTCGGCATGCAAAAAGATGCAAAACTTGTGTTTCGAGCCTGAATGCATTCTTTCGGGGTACTGAAGTTGCGAAAATGGTTTCGCAACGAAAACACCCATTCTACCCCATTAAACCCAGAATGATGTTTGGGAGTGTTTTGGAGCATATCGCAAACCTTCGGCATGTAAAAAGATGCAAAACTTTTGTTTCGGCCCTGAATGCTCTATTTCGGGGTACCGAAGTTGCGAAAATGGTTTCGCAACGAAAACACCCATTCTACCCCATTAGACCCAGAATGATGTTTGGGAGTGTGTTGGAGCATATCGCAAACCTTCGGCATGTAAAAAGATGCAAAACTTTTGTTTCGAGCCTGAATGCATTCTTTTGGGGTACCGAAGTTGCGAAAATGGTTTCGCAACGAAAACACCCATTATACCCCATTAAACCCAGAATGATGTTTGGGAGTGTTTTTGAGCATATCGCAAACCTTCGGCATGTAAAAAGATGCAAAACTTGTGTTTCGGCCTTGAATGCACTATTTCGGGGTACCGAAGTTGCGAAAATGGTTTCGCAACGAAAACACCCATTCTACACAATTAGACCCAGAATGATGTTTGGGAGTGAGTTGGAGCATATCGCAAACCTTCGGCATGCAAAAAGATGCAAAACTTGTGTTTCGAGCCTGAATGCATTCTTTCGGGGTACTGAAGTTGCGAAAATGGTTTCGCAACGAAAACACCCATTCTACCCCATTAGACCCAGAATGATGTTTGGGAGTGTTTTGGAGCATATCGCAAACCTTCGGCATGCAAAAAGATGCAAAACTTGTGTTTCGAGCCTGAATGCATTCTTTCGGGGTACTGAAGTTGCGAAAATGGTTTCGCAACGAAAACACCCATTCTACCCCATTAAACCCAGAATGATGTTTGGGAGTGTTTTGGAGCATATCGCAAACCTTCGGCATGTAAAAAGATGCAAAACTTTTGTTTCGGCCCTGAATGCTCTATTTCGGGGTACCGAAGTTGCGAAAATGGTTTCGCAACGAAAACACCCATTCTACCCCATTAGACCCAGAATGATGTTTGGGAGTGTGTTGGAGCATATCGCAAACCTTCGGCATGTAAAAAGATGCAAAACTTTTGTTTCGAGCCTGAATGCATTCTTTTGGGGTACCGAAGTTGCGAAAATGGTTTCGCAACGAAAACACCCATTATACCCCATTAAACCCAGAATGATGTTTGGGAGTGTTTTTGAGCATATCGCAAACCTTCGGCATGTAAAAAGATGCAAAACTTGTGTTTCGGCCTTGAATGCACTATTTCGGGGTACCGAAGTTGCGAAAATGGTTTCGCAACGAAAACACCCATTCTACCCCATTAGACCCAGAATGATGTTTGGGAGTGTTTTGGAGCATATCGCAAACCTTCGGCATGTAAAAAGATGCAAAACTTGTGTTTCGGCCCTGAATGCACTATTTCGGGGTACCGAAGTTGCGAAAATGGTTTCGCAACGAAAACACCCATTCTACACAATTAGACCCAGAATGATGTTTGGGAGTGAGTTGGAGCATATCGCAAACCTTCGGCATGCAAAAAGATGCAAAACTTGTGTTTCGAGCCTGAATGCATTCTTTCGGGGTACTGAAGTTGCGAAAATGGTTTCGCAACGAAAACACCCATTCTACCCCATTAAACCCAGAATGATGTTTGGGAGTGTTTTGGAGCATATCGCAAACCTTCGGCATGTAAAAAGATGCAAAACTTTTGTTTCGGCCCTGAATGCTCTATTTCGGGGTACCGAAGTTGCGAAAATGGTTTCGCAACGAAAACACCCATTCTACCCCATTAGACCCAGAATGATGTTTGGGAGTGTGTTGGAGCATATCGCAAACCTTCGGCATGTAAAAAGATGCAAAACTTTTGTTTCGAGCCTGAATGCATTCTTTTGGGGTACCGATGTTGCGAAAATGGTTTCGCAACGAAAACACCCATTATACCCCATTAAACCCAGAATGATGTTTGGGAGTGTTTTTGAGCATATCGAAAACCTTCGGCATGTAAAAAGATGCAAAACTTGTGTTTCGGCCCTGAATGCACTATTTCGGGGTACCGAAGTTGCGAAAATGGTTTCGCAACGAAAACTCCCATTCTACCCCATTAGACCCAGAATGATGTTTGGGAGTGTTTTGGAGCATATCGCAAACCTTCGGCATGTAAAAAGATGCAAAACTTGTGTTTCGGCCCTGAATGCACTATTTCGGGGTACCGAAGTTGCGAAAATGGTTTCGCAACGAAACACCCATTCTACACAATTAGACCCAGAATGATGTTTGGGAGTGTGTTGGAGCATATCGCAAACCTTCGGCATGCAAAAAGATGCAAAACTTGTGTTTCGAGCCTGAATGCATTCTTTCGGGGTACTGAAGTTGCGAAAATGGTTTCGCAACGAAAACACCCATTCTACCCCATTAAACCCAGAATGATGTTTGGGAGTGTTTTGGAGCATATCGCAAACCTTCGGCATGTAAAAAGATGCAAAACTTTTGTTTCGGCCCTGAATGCTCTATTTCGGGGTACCGAAGTTGCGAAAATGGTTTCGCAACGAAAACACCCATTCTACCCCATTAGACCCAGAATGATGTTTGGGAGTGTGTTGGAGCATATCGCAAACCTTCGGCATGTAAAAAGATGCAAAACTTTTGTTTCGAGCCTGAATGCATTCTTTTGGGGTACCGAAGTTGCGAAAATGGTTTCGCAACGAAAACACCCATTATACCCCATTAAACCCAGAATGATGTTTGGGAGTGTTTTTGAGCATATCGCAAACCTTCGGCATGTAAAAAGATGCAAAACTTGTGTTTCGGCCTTGAATGCACTATTTCGGGATACCGAAGTTGCGAAAATGGTTTCGCAACGAAAACACCCATTCTACCCCATTAGACCCAGAATGATGTTTGGGAGTGTTTTGGAGCATATCGCAAACCTTCGGCATGTAAAAAGATGCAAAACTTGTGTTTCGGCCCTGAATGCACTATTTCGGGGTACCGAAGTTGCGAAAATGGTTTCGCAACGAAAACACCCATTCTACACAATTAGACCCAGAATGATGTTTGGGAGTGAGTTGGAGCATATCGCAAACCTTCGGCATGCAAAAAGATGCAAAACTTGTGTTTCGAGCCTGAATGCATTCTTTCGGGGTACTGAAGTTGCGAAAATGGTTTCGCAACGAAAACACCCATTCTACCCCATTAAACCCAGAATGATGTTTGGGAGTGTTTTGGAGCATATCGCAAACCTTCGGCATGTAAAAAGATGCAAAACTTTTGTTTCGGCCCTGAATGCTCTATTTCGGGGTACCGAAGTTGCGAAAATGGTTTCGCAACGAAAACACCCATTCTACCCCATTAGACCCAGAATGATGTTTGGGAGTGTGTTGGAGCATATCGCAAACCTTCGGCATGTAAAAAGATGCAAAACTTTTGTTTCGAGCCTGAATGCATTCTTTTGGGGTACCGATGTTGCGAAAATGGTTTCGCAACGAAAACACCCATTATACCCCATTAAACCCAGAATGATGTTTGGGAGTGTTTTTGAGCATATCGAAAACCTTCGGCATGTAAAAAGATGCAAAACTTGTGTTTCGGCCCTGAATGCACTATTTCGGGGTACCGAAGTTGCGAAAATGGTTTCGCAACGAAAACTCCCATTCTACCCCATTAGACCCAGAATGATTTTTGGGAGTGTTTTGGAGCATATCGCAAACCTTCGGCATGTAAAATGATGCAAAACTTGTGTTTCAAGCCTGAATGCACTGTTTCGGGGTACCGATGTTGTGAAAATGGTTTCGCAACGAAAACACCCATTCTACTCCATTACACACAAAATGATGTTTGGGAGTGTTTTGGAGCATATCGCAAACCTTCGGCATGTAAAAAGATGCAAAACTTTTGTTTCGAGCCTGAATGCATTCTTTCGGGGTACAGAAGTTGCGAAAATAGTTTCGCAACAAAAACATCCATTCTACCCCATTAAACCCAGAATGATGTTTGGGAGTGTTTTGGAGCATATCGCAAACCTTCGGCATGTAAAAAGATGCAAAACTTGTGTTTCGGCCTTGAATGCACTATTTCGGGGTACCGAAGTTGCGAAAATGGTTTCGCAACGAAAACACCCATTCTACCCCATTAGACCCAGAATGATGTTTGGGAGTGTTTTGGAGCATATCGCAAACCTTCGGCACGTAAAAAGATGCAAAACTTGTGTTTCGGCCCTGAATGCACTATTTCGGGGTACCGAAGTTGCGAAAATGGTTTCGCAACGAAACACCCATTCTACACAATTAGACCCAGAATGATGTTTGGGAGTGTGTTGGAGCATATCGCAAACCTTCGGCATGCAAAAAGATGCAAAACTTGTGTTTCGAGCCTGAATGCATTCTTTCGGGGTACTGAAGTTGCGAAAATGGTTTCGCAACGAAAACACCCATTCTACCCCATTAAACCCAGAATGATGTTTGGGAGTGTTTTGGAGCATATCGCAAACCTTCGGCATGTAAAAAGATGCAAAACTTTTGTTTCGGCCCTGAATGCTCTATTTCGGGGTACCGAAGTTGCGAAAATGGTTTCGCAACGAAAACACCCATTCTACCCCATTAGACCCAGAATGATGTTTGGGAGTGTGTTGGAGCATATCGCAAACCTTCGGCATGTAAAAAGATGCAAAACTTTTGTTTCGAGCCTGAATGCATTCTTTTGGGGTACCGAAGTTGCGAAAATGGTTTCGCAACGAAAACACCCATTATACACCATTAAACCCAGAATGATGTTTGGGAGTGTTTTTGAGCATATCGCAAACCTTCGGCATGTAAAAAGATGCAAAACTTGTGTTTCGGCCTTGAATGCACTATTTCGGGGTACCGAAGTTGCGAAAATGGTTTCGCAACGAAAACACCCATTCTACCCCATTAGACCCAGAATGATGTTTGGGAGTGTTTTGGAGCATATCGCAAACCTTCGGCATGTAAAAAGATGCAAAACTTGTGTTTCGGCCCTGAATGCACTATTTCGGGGTACCGAAGTTGCGAAAATGGTTTCGCAACGAAAACACCCATTCTACACAATTAGACCCAGAATGATGTTTGGGAGTGAGTTGGAGCATATCGCAAACCTTCGGCATGCAAAAAGATGCAAAACTTGTGTTTCGAGCCTGAATGCATTCTTTCGGGGTACTGAAGTTGCGAAAATGGTTTCGCAACGAAAACACCCATTCTACCCCATTAAACCCAGAATGATGTTTGGGAGTGTTTTGGAGCATATCGCAAACCTTCGGCATGTAAAAAGATGCAAAACTTTTGTTTCGGCCCTGAATGCTCTATTTCGGGGTACCGAAGTTGCGAAAATGGTTTCGCAACGAAAACACCCATTCTACCCCATTAGACCCAGAATGATGTTTGGGAGTGTGTTGGAGCATATCGCAAACCTTCGGCATGTAAAAAGATGCAAAACTTTTGTTTCGAGCCTGAATGCATTCTTTTGGGGTACCGATGTTGCGAAAATGGTTTCGCAACGAAAACACCCATTATACCCCATTAAACCCAGAATGATGTTTGGGAGTGTTTTTGAGCATATCGAAAACCTTCGGCATGTAAAAAGATGCAAAACTTGTGTTTCGGCCCTGAATGCACTATTTCGGGGTACCGAAGTTGCGAAAATGGTTTCGCAACGAAAACACCCATTCTACCCCATTAGACCCAGAATGATGTTTGGGAGTGTGTTGGAGCATATCGCAAACCTTCGGCATGTAAAAAGATGCAAAACTTTTGTTTCGAGCCTGAATGCATTCTTTTGGGGTACCGATGTTGCGAAAATGGTTTCGCAACGAAAACACCCATTATACCCCATTAAACCCAGAATGATGTTTGGGAGTGTTTTTGAGCATATCGAAAACCTTCGGCATGTAAAAAGATGCAAAACTTGTGTTTCGGCCCTGAATGCACTATTTCGGGGTACCGAAGTTGCGAAAATGGTTTCGCAACGAAAACTCCCATTCTACCCCATTAGACCCAGAATGATTTTTGGGAGTGTTTTGGAGCATATCGCAAACCTTCGGCATGTAAAATGATGCAAAACTTGTGTTTCAAGCCTGAATGCACTGTTTCGGGGTACCGATGTTGTGAAAATGGTTTCGCAACGAAAACACCCATTCTACTCCATTACACACAAAATGATGTTTGGGAGTGTTTTGGAGCATATCGCAAACCTTCGGCATGTAAAAAGATGCAAAACTTTTGTTTCGAGCCTGAATGCATTCTTTCGGGGTACAGAAGTTGCGAAAATAGTTTCGCAACAAAAACATCCATTCTACCCCATTAAACCCAGAATGATGTTTGGGAGTGTTTTGGAGCATATCGCAAACCTTCGGCATGTAAAAAGATGCAAAACTTGTGTTTCGGCCTTGAATGCACTATTTCGGGGTACCGAAGTTGCGAAAATGGTTTCGCAACGAAAACACCCATTCTACCCCATTAGACCCAGAATGATGTTTGGGAGTGTTTTGGAGCATATCGCAAACCTTCGGCATGTAAAAAGATGCAAAACTTGTGTTTCGGCCCTGAATGCACTATTTCGGGGTACCGAAGTTGCGAAAATGGTTTCGCAACGAAACACCCATTCTACACAATTAGACCCAGAATGATGTTTGGGAGTGTGTTGGAGCATATCGCAAACCTTCGGCATGCAAAAAGATGCAAAACTTGTGTTTCGAGCCTGAATGCATTCTTTCGGGGTACTGAAGTTGCGAAAATGGTTTCGCAACGAAAACACCCATTCTACCCCATTAAACCCAGAATGATGTTTGGGAGTGTTTTGGAGCATATCGCAAACCTTCGGCATGTAAAAAGATGCAAAACTTTTGTTTCGGCCCTGAATGCTCTATTTCGGGGTACCGAAGTTGCGAAAATGGTTTCGCAACGAAAACACCCATTCTACCCCATTAGACCCAGAATGATGTTTGGGAGTGTGTTGGAGCATATCGCAAACCTTCGGCATGTAAAAAGATGCAAAACTTTTGTTTCGAGCCTGAATGCATTCTTTTGGGGTACCGAAGTTGCGAAAATGGTTTCGCAACGAAAACACCCATTATACCCCATTAAACCCAGAATGATGTTTGGGAGTGTTTTTGAGCATATCGCAAACCTTCGGCATGTAAAAAGATGCAAAACTTGTGTTTCGGCCTTGAATGCACTATTTCGGGGTACCGAAGTTGCGAAAATGGTTTCGCAACGAAAACACCCATTCTACCCCATTAGACCCAGAATGATGTTTGGGAGTGTTTTGGAGCATATCGCAAACCTTCGGCATGTAAAAAGATGCAAAACTTGTGTTTCGGCCCTGAATGCACTATTTCGGGGTACCGAAGTTGCGAAAATGGTTTCGCAACGAAAACACCCATTCTACACAATTAGACCCAGAATGATGTTTGGGAGTGAGTTGGAGCATATCGCAAACCTTCGGCATGCAAAAAGATGCAAAACTTGTGTTTCGAGCCTGAATGCATTCTTTCGGGGTACTGAAGTTGCGAAAATGGTTTCGCAACGAAAACACCCATTCTACCCCATTAAACCCAGAATGATGTTTGGGAGTGTTTTGGAGCATATCGCAAACCTTCGGCATGTAAAAAGATGCAAAACTTTTGTTTCGGCCCTGAATGCTCTATTTCGGGGTACCGAAGTTGCGAAAATGGTTTCGCAACGAAAACACCCATTCTACCCCATTAGACCCAGAATGATGTTTGGGAGTGTGTTGGAGCATATCGCAAACCTTCGGCATGTAAAAAGATGCAAAACTTTTGTTTCGAGCCTGAATGCATTCTTTTGGGGTACCGATGTTGCGAAAATGGTTTCGCAACGAAAACACCCATTATACCCCATTAAACCCAGAATGATGTTTGGGAGTGTTTTTGAGCATATCGAAAACCTTCGGCATGTAAAAAGATGCAAAACTTGTGTTTCGGCCCTGAATGCACTATTTCGGGGTACCGAAGTTGCGAAAATGGTTTCGCAACGAAAACTCCCATTCTACCCCATTAGACCCAGAATGATTTTTGGGAGTGTTTTGGAGCATATCGCAAACCTTCGGCATGTAAAATGATGCAAAACTTGTGTTTCAAGCCTGAATGCACTGTTTCGGGGTACCGATGTTGTGAAAATGGTTTCGCAACGAAAACACCCATTCTACTCCATTACACACAAAATGATGTTTGGGAGTGTTTTGGAGCATATCGCAAACCTTCGGCATGTAAAAAGATGCAAAACTTTTGTTTCGAGCCTGAATGCATTCTTTCGGGGTACAGAAGTTGCGAAAATAGTTTCGCAACAAAAACATCCATTCTACCCCATTAAACCCAGAATGATGTTTGGGAGTGTTTTGGAGCATATCGCAAACCTTCGGCATGTAAAAAGATGCAAAACTTGTGTTTCGGCCTTGAATGCACTATTTCGGGGTACCGAAGTTGCGAAAATGGTTTCGCAACGAAAACACCCATTCTACCCCATTAGACCCAGAATGATGTTTGGGAGTGTTTTGGAGCATATCGCAAACCTTCGGCACGTAAAAAGATGCAAAACTTGTGTTTCGGCCCTGAATGCACTATTTCGGGGTACCGAAGTTGCGAAAATGGTTTCGCAACGAAACACCCATTCTACACAATTAGACCCAGAATGATGTTTGGGAGTGTGTTGGAGCATATCGCAAACCTTCGGCATGCAAAAAGATGCAAAACTTGTGTTTCGAGCCTGAATGCATTCTTTCGGGGTACTGAAGTTGCGAAAATGGTTTCGCAACGAAAACACCCATTCTACCCCATTAAACCCAGAATGATGTTTGGGAGTGTTTTGGAGCATATCGCAAACCTTCGGCATGTAAAAAGATGCAAAACTTTTGTTTCGGCCCTGAATGCTCTATTTCGGGGTACCGAAGTTGCGAAAATGGTTTCGCAACGAAAACACCCATTCTACCCCATTAGACCCAGAATGATGTTTGGGAGTGTGTTGGAGCATATCGCAAACCTTCGGCATGTAAAAAGATGCAAAACTTTTGTTTCGAGCCTGAATGCATTCTTTTGGGGTACCGAAGTTGCGAAAATGGTTTCGCAACGAAAACACCCATTATACACCATTAAACCCAGAATGATGTTTGGGAGTGTTTTTGAGCATATCGCAAACCTTCGGCATGTAAAAAGATGCAAAACTTGTGTTTCGGCCTTGAATGCACTATTTCGGGGTACCGAAGTTGCGAAAATGGTTTCGCAACGAAAACACCCATTCTACCCCATTAGACCCAGAATGATGTTTGGGAGTGTTTTGGAGCATATCGCAAACCTTCGGCATGTAAAAAGATGCAAAACTTGTGTTTCGGCCCTGAATGCACTATTTCGGGGTACCGAAGTTGCGAAAATGGTTTCGCAACGAAAACACCCATTCTACACAATTAGACCCAGAATGATGTTTGGGAGTGAGTTGGAGCATATCGCAAACCTTCGGCATGCAAAAAGATGCAAAACTTGTGTTTCGAGCCTGAATGCATTCTTTCGGGGTACTGAAGTTGCGAAAATGGTTTCGCAACGAAAACACCCATTCTACCCCATTAAACCCAGAATGATGTTTGGGAGTGTTTTGGAGCATATCGCAAACCTTCGGCATGTAAAAAGATGCAAAACTTTTGTTTCGGCCCTGAATGCTCTATTTCGGGGTACCGAAGTTGCGAAAATGGTTTCGCAACGAAAACACCCATTCTACCCCATTAGACCCAGAATGATGTTTGGGAGTGTGTTGGAGCATATCGCAAACCTTCGGCATGTAAAAAGATGCAAAACTTTTGTTTCGAGCCTGAATGCATTCTTTTGGGGTACCGATGTTGCGAAAATGGTTTCGCAACGAAAACACCCATTATACCCCATTAAACCCAGAATGATGTTTGGGAGTGTTTTTGAGCATATCGAAAACCTTCGGCATGTAAAAAGATGCAAAACTTGTGTTTCGGCCCTGAATGCACTATTTCGGGGTACCGAAGTTGCGAAAATGGTTTCGCAACGAAAACACCCATTCTACCCCATTAGACCCAGAATGATGTTTGGGAGTGTGTTGGAGCATATCGCAAACCTTCGGCATGTAAAAAGATGCAAAACTTTTGTTTCGAGCCTGAATGCATTCTTTTGGGGTACCGATGTTGCGAAAATGGTTTCGCAACGAAAACACCCATTATACCCCATTAAACCCAGAATGATGTTTGGGAGTGTTTTTGAGCATATCGAAAACCTTCGGCATGTAAAAAGATGCAAAACTTGTGTTTCGGCCCTGAATGCACTATTTCGGGGTACCGAAGTTGCGAAAATGGTTTCGCAACGAAAACTCCCATTCTACCCCATTAGACCCAGAATGATTTTTGGGAGTGTTTTGGAGCATATCGCAAACCTTCGGCATGTAAAATGATGCAAAACTTGTGTTTCAAGCCTGAATGCACTGTTTCGGGGTACCGATGTTGTGAAAATGGTTTCGCAACGAAAACACCCATTCTACTCCATTACACACAAAATGATGTTTGGGAGTGTTTTGGAGCATATCGCAAACCTTCGGCATGTAAAAAGATGCAAAACTTTTGTTTCGAGCCTGAATGCATTCTTTCGGGGTACAGAAGTTGCGAAAATAGTTTCGCAACAAAAACATCCATTCTACCCCATTAAACCCAGAATGATGTTTGGGAGTGTTTTGGAGCATATCGCAAACCTTCGGCATGTAAAAAGATGCAAAACTTGTGTTTCGGCCTTGAATGCACTATTTCGGGGTACCGAAGTTGCGAAAATGGTTTCGCAACGAAAACACCCATTCTACCCCATTAGACCCAGAATGATGTTTGGGAGTGTTTTGGAGCATATCGCAAACCTTCGGCATGTAAAAAGATGCAAAACTTGTGTTTCGGCCCTGAATGCACTATTTCGGGGTACCGAAGTTGCGAAAATGGTTTCGCAACGAAACACCCATTCTACACAATTAGACCCAGAATGATGTTTGGGAGTGTGTTGGAGCATATCGCAAACCTTCGGCATGCAAAAAGATGCAAAACTTGTGTTTCGAGCCTGAATGCATTCTTTCGGGGTACTGAAGTTGCGAAAATGGTTTCGCAACGAAAACACCCATTCTACCCCATTAAACCCAGAATGATGTTTGGGAGTGTTTTGGAGCATATCGCAAACCTTCGGCATGTAAAAAGATGCAAAACTTTTGTTTCGGCCCTGAATGCTCTATTTCGGGGTACCGAAGTTGCGAAAATGGTTTCGCAACGAAAACACCCATTCTACCCCATTAGACCCAGAATGATGTTTGGGAGTGTGTTGGAGCATATCGCAAACCTTCGGCATGTAAAAAGATGCAAAACTTTTGTTTCGAGCCTGAATGCATTCTTTTGGGGTACCGAAGTTGCGAAAATGGTTTCGCAACGAAAACACCCATTATACACCATTAAACCCAGAATGATGTTTGGGAGTGTTTTTGAGCATATCGCAAACCTTCGGCATGTAAAAAGATGCAAAACTTGTGTTTCGGCCTTGAATGCACTATTTCGGGGTACCGAAGTTGCGAAAATGGTTTCGCAACGAAAACACCCATTCTACCCCATTAGACCCAGAATGATGTTTGGGAGTGTTTTGGAGCATATCGCAAACCTTCGGCATGTAAAAAGATGCAAAACTTGTGTTTCGGCCCTGAATGCACTATTTCGGGGTACCGAAGTTGCGAAAATGGTTTCGCAACGAAAACACCCATTCTACACAATTAGACCCAGAATGATGTTTGGGAGTGAGTTGGAGCATATCGCAAACCTTCGGCATGCAAAAAGATGCAAAACTTGTGTTTCGAGCCTGAATGCATTCTTTCGGGGTACTGAAGTTGCGAAAATGGTTTCGCAACGAAAACACCCATTCTACCCCATTAAACCCAGAATGATGTTTGGGAGTGTTTTGGAGCATATCGCAAACCTTCGGCATGTAAAAAGATGCAAAACTTTTGTTTCGGCCCTGAATGCTCTATTTCGGGGTACCGAAGTTGCGAAAATGGTTTCGCAACGAAAACACCCATTCTACCCCATTAGACCCAGAATGATGTTTGGGAGTGTGTTGGAGCATATCGCAAACCTTCGGCATGTAAAAAGATGCAAAACTTTTGTTTCGAGCCTGAATGCATTCTTTTGGGGTACCGATGTTGCGAAAATGGTTTCGCAACGAAAACACCCATTATACCCCATTAAACCCAGAATGATGTTTGGGAGTGTTTTTGAGCATATCGAAAACCTTCGGCATGTAAAAAGATGCAAAACTTGTGTTTCGGCCCTGAATGCACTATTTCGGGGTACCGAAGTTGCGAAAATGGTTTCGCAACGAAAACACCCATTCTACCCCATTAGACCCAGAATGATGTTTGGGAGTGTGTTGGAGCATATCGCAAACCTTCGGCATGTAAAAAGATGCAAAACTTTTGTTTCGAGCCTGAATGCATTCTTTTGGGGTACCGATGTTGCGAAAATGGTTTCGCAACGAAAACACCCATTATACCCCATTAAACCCAGAATGATGTTTGGGAGTGTTTTTGAGCATATCGAAAACCTTCGGCATGTAAAAAGATGCAAAACTTGTGTTTCGGCCCTGAATGCACTATTTCGGGGTACCGAAGTTGCGAAAATGGTTTCGCAACGAAAACTCCCATTCTACCCCATTAGACCCAGAATGATTTTTGGGAGTGTTTTGGAGCATATCGCAAACCTTCGGCATGTAAAATGATGCAAAACTTGTGTTTCAAGCCTGAATGCATTCTTTTGGGGTACCGATGTTGCGAAAATGGTTTCGCAACGAAAACACCCATTATACCCCATTAAACCCAGAATGATGTTTGGGAGTGTTTTGGAGCATATCGCAAACCTTCGGCATGTAAAAAGATGCAAAACTTTTGTTTCGAGCCTGAATGCATTCTTTCGGGGTACAGAAGTTGCGAAAATAGTTTCGCAACAAAAACATCCATTCTACCCCATTAAACCCAGAATGATGTTTGGGAGTGTTTTGGAGCATATCGCAAACCTTCGGCATGTAAAAAGATGCAAAACTTGTGTTTCGGCCTTGAATGCACTATTTCGGGGTACCGAAGTTGCGAAAATGGTTTCGCAACGAAAACACCCATTCTACCCCATTAGACCCAGAATGATGTTTGGGAGTGTTTTGGAGCATATCGCAAACCTTCGGCATGTAAAAAGATGCAAAACTTGTGTTTCGGCCCTGAATGCACTATTTCGGGGTACCGAAGTTGCGAAAATGGTTTCGCAACGAAACACCCATTCTACACAATTAGACCCAGAATGATGTTTGGGAGTGTGTTGGAGCATATCGCAAACCTTCGGCATGCAAAAAGATGCAAAACTTGTGTTTCGAGCCTGAATGCATTCTTTCGGGGTACTGAAGTTGCGAAAATGGTTTCGCAACGAAAACACCCATTCTACCCCATTAAACCCAGAATGATGTTTGGGAGTGTTTTGGAGCATATCGCAAACCTTCGGCATGTAAAAAGATGCAAAACTTTTGTTTCGGCCCTGAATGCTCTATTTCGGGGTACCGAAGTTGCGAAAATGGTTTCGCAACGAAAACACCCATTCTACCCCATTAGACCCAGAATGATGTTTGGGAGTGTGTTGGAGCATATCGCAAACCTTCGGCATGTAAAAAGATGCAAAACTTTTGTTTCGAGCCTGAATGCATTCTTTTGGGGTACCGAAGTTGCGAAAATGGTTTCGCAACGAAAACACCCATTATACCCCATTAAACCCAGAATGATGTTTGGGAGTGTTTTTGAGCATATCGCAAACCTTCGGCATGTAAAAAGATGCAAAACTTGTGTTTCGGCCTTGAATGCACTATTTCGGGGTACCGAAGTTGCGAAAATGGTTTCGCAACGAAAACACCCATTCTACACAATTAGACCCAGAATGATGTTTGGGAGTGTGTTGGAGCATATCGCAAACCTTCGGCATGCAAAAAGATGAAAAACTTGTGTTTCGAGCCTGAATGCATTCTTTCGGGGTACTGAAGTTGCGAAAATGGTTTCACAACGAAAACACCCATTCTACCCCATTAAACCCAGAATGATGTTTGGGAGTGTTTTGGAGCATATCGCAAACCTTCGGCATGTAAAAAGATGCAAAACTTGTGTTTCGGCCCTGAATGCTCTATTTCGGGGTACCGAAGTTGCGAAAATGGTTTCGCAACGAAAACACCCATTCTACCCCATTAGACCCAGAATGATGTTTGGGAGTGTGTTGGAGCATATCGCAAACCTTCGGCATGTAAAAAGATGCAAAACTTTTGTTTCGAGCCTGAATGCATTCTTTTGGGGTACCGATGTTGCGAAAATGGTTTCGCAACGAAAACACCCATTATACCCCATTAAACCCAGAATGATGTTTGGGAGTGTTTTTGAGCATGTCGAAAACCTTCGGCATGTAAAAAGATGCAAAACTTGTGTTTCGGCCCTGAATGCACTATTTCGGGGTACCGAAGTTGCGAAAATGGTTTCGCAACGAAAACTCCCATTCTACCCCATTAGACCCAGAATGATGTTTGGGAGTGTTTTGGAGCATATCGCAAACCTTCGGCATATAAAAAGATGCAAAACTTGTGTTTCGGCCCTGAATGCACTATTTCGGGGTACCGAAGTTGCGAAAATGGTTTCGCAACGAAACACCCATTCTACACAATTAGACCCAGAATGATGTTTGGGAGTGTGTTGGAGCATATCGCAAACCTTCGGCATGCAAAAAGATGCAAAACTTGTGTTTCGAGCCTGAATGCATTCTTTCGGGGTACTGAAGTTGCGAAAATGGTTTCGCAACGAAAACACCCATTCTACCCCATTAAACCCAGAATGATGTTTGGGAGTGTTTTGGAGCATATCGCAAACCTTCGGCATGTAAAAAGATGCAAAACTTTTGTTTCGGCCCTGAATGCTCTATTTCGGGGTACCGAAGTTGCGAAAATGGTTTCGCAACGAAAACACCCATTCTACCCCATTAGACCCAGAATGATGTTTGGGAGTGTGTTGGAGCATATCGCAAACCTTCGGCATGTAAAAAGATGCAAAACTTTTGTTTCGAGCCTGAATGCATTCTTTTGGGGTACCGAAGTTGCGAAAATGGTTTCGCAACGAAAACACCCATTATACCCCATTAAACCCAGAATGATGTTTGGGAGTGTTTTTGAGCATATCGCAAACCTTCGGCATGTAAAAAGATGCAAAACTTGTGTTTCGGCCTTGAATGCACTATTTCGGGGTACCGAAGTTGCGAAAATGGTTTCGCAACGAAAACACCCATTCTACCCCATTAGACCCAGAATGATGTTTGGGAGTGTTTTGGAGCATATCGCAAACCTTCGGCATGTAAAAAGATGCAAAACTTGTGTTTCGGCCCTGAATGCACTATTTCGGGGTACCGAAGTTGCGAAAATGGTTTCGCAACGAAAACACCCATTCTACACAATTAGACCCAGAATGATGTTTGGGAGTGAGTTGGAGCATATCGCAAACCTTCGGCATGCAAAAAGATGCAAAACTTGTGTTTCGAGCCTGAATGCATTCTTTCGGGGTACTGAAGTTGCGAAAATGGTTTCGCAACGAAAACACCCATTCTACCCCATTAAACCCAGAATGATGTTTGGGAGTGTTTTGGAGCATATCGCAAACCTTCGGCATGTAAAAAGATGCAAAACTTTTGTTTCGGCCCTGAATGCTCTATTTCGGGGTACCGAAGTTGCGAAAATGGTTTCGCAACGAAAACACCCATTCTACCCCATTAGACCCAGAATGATGTTTGGGAGTGTGTTGGAGCATATCGCAAACCTTCGGCATGTAAAAAGATGCAAAACTTTTGTTTCGAGCCTGAATGCATTCTTTTGGGGTACCGATGTTGCGAAAATGGTTTCGCAACGAAAACACCCATTATACCCCATTAAACCCAGAATGATGTTTGGGAGTGTTTTTGAGCATATCGAAAACCTTCGGCATGTAAAAAGATGCAAAACTTGTGTTTCGGCCCTGAATGCACTATTTCGGGGTACCGAAGTTGCGAAAATGGTTTCGCAACGAAAACTCCCATTCTACCCCATTAGACCCAGAATGATGTTTGGGAGTGTTTTGGAGCATATCGCAAACCTTCGGCATGTAAAATGATGCAAAACTTGTGTTTCAAGCCTGAATGCACTGTTTCGGGGTACCGATGTTGTGAAAATGGTTTCGCAACGAAAACACCCATTCTACTCCATTACACACAAAATGATGTTTGGGAGTGTTTTGGAGCATATCGCAAACCTTCGGCATGTAAAAAGATGTAAAACTTTTGTTTCGAGCCTGAATGCATTCTTTCGGGGTACCGAAGTTGCGAAAATAGTTTCGCAACAAAAACATCCATTCTACCCCATTAAACCCAGAATGATGTTTGGGAGTGTTTTGGAGCATATCGCAAACCTTCAGCATGTAAAAAGATGCAAAACTTGTGTTTCGGCCCTGAATGCACTATTTCGGGGTACCGAAGTTGCGAAAATGGTTTCACAACGAAAACACCCATTCTACACAATTAGACCCAGAATGATGTTTGGGAGTGTGTTGGAGCATATCGCAAACATTCGGCATGCAAAAAGATGCAAAACTTGTTTTTTGAGCCTGAATGCATTCTTTCGGGGTACCGAAGTTGCGAAAATGGTTTCGCAACGAAAACACCCATTCTACCCCATTAGACCCAGAATGATGTTTGGGAGTGTGTTGGAGCATATCGCAAACCTTCGGCATGTAAAAAGATGCAATACTTTTGTTTCGAGCCTGAATGCATTCTTTTGGGGTACCGATGTTGCGAAAATGGTTTCGCAACGAAAACACCCATTATACCCCATTAAACCCAGAATGATGTTTGGGAGTGTTTTTGAGCATATCGCAAACCTTCGGCATGTAAAAAGATGCAAAACTTGTGTTTCGGCCCTGAATGCACTATTTCGGGGTACCGAAGTTGCGAAAATGGTTTCGCAACGAAAACACCCATTCTACCCCATTAGACCCAGAATGATGTTTGGGAGTGTTTTGGAGCATATTGCAAACCTTCGGCATGTAAAATGATGCAAAACTTGTGTTTCAAGCCTGAATGCACTGTTTCGAGGTACCGATGTTGCGAAAATGGTTTCGCAACGAAAACACCCATTCTACTCCATTACACACAAAATGATGTTTGGGAGTGTTTTGGAGCATATCGCAAACCTTCGGCATGTAAAAAGATGCAAAACTTTTGTTTCGAGCCTGAATGCATTCTTTTGGGGTACCGAAGTTGCGAAAATGGTTTCGCAACGAAAACACCCATTATACCCCATTAAACCCAGAATGATGTTTGGGAGTGTTTTGGAGCATATCGCAAACCTTCGGCATGTAAAAAGATGCAAAACTTTTGTTTCGGCCCTGAATGCTCTATTTCGGGGTACCGAAGTTGCGAAAATGGTTTCGCAACGAAAACACCCATTCTACCCCATTAGACCCAGAATGATGTTTGGGAGTGTTTTGGAGCATATCGCAAACCTTCGGCATGTAAAAAGATGCAAAACTTGTGTTTCGGCCCTGAATGCACTATTTCGGGGTACCAAAGTTGCGAAAATGGTTTCGCAACGAAAACACCCATTCTACCCCATTAGACCCAGAATGATGTTTGGGAGTGTTTTGGAGCATATCGCAAACCTTCGGCATGTAAAAAGATGCAAAACTTGTGTTTCGGCCTTGAATGCACTATTTCGGGGTACCGAAGTTGCGAAAATGGTTTCGCAACGAAAACACCCATTCTACACAATTAGACCCAGAATGATGTTTGGGAGTGTGTTGGAGCATATCGCAAACCTTCGGCATGCAAAAAGATGAAAAACTTGTGTTTCGAGCCTGAATGCATTCTTTCGGGGTACTGAAGTTGCGAAAATGGTTTCACAACGAAAACACCCATTCTACCCCATTAAACCCAGAATGATGTTTGGGAGTGTTTTGGAGCATATCGCAAACCTTCGGCATGTAAAAAGATGCAAAACTTTTGTTTCGGCCCTGAATGCTCTATTTCGGGGTACCGAAGTTGCGAAAATGGTTTCGCAACGAAAACACCCATTCTACCCCATTAGACCCAGAATGATGTTTGGGAGTGTGTTGGAGCATATCGCAAACCTTCGGCATGTAAAAAGATGCAAAACTTTTGTTTCGAGCCTGAATGCATTCTTTTGGGGTACTGATGTTGCGAAAATGGTTTCGCAACGAAAACACCCATTATACCCCATTAAACCCAGAATGATGTTTGGGAGTGTTTTTGAGCATATCGCAAACCTTCGGCATGTAAAAAGATGCAAAACTTGTGTTTCGGCCTTGAATGCACTATTTCGGGGTACCGAAGTTGCGAAAATGGTTTCGCAACGAAAACACCCATTCTACCCCATTAGACCCAGAATGATGTTTGGGAGTGTTTTGGAGCATATCGCAAACCTTCGGCATGTAAAAAGATGCAAAACTTGTGTTTCGGCCCTGAATGCACTATTTCGGGGTACCGAAGTTGCGAAAATGGTTTCGCAACGAAAACACCCATTCTACACAATTAGACCCAGAATGATGTTTGGGAGTGTGTTGGAGCATATCGCAAACCTTCGGCATGCAAAAAGATGAAAAACTTGTGTTTCGAGCCTGAATGCATTCTTTCGGGGTACTGAAGTTGCGAAAATGGTTTCGCAACGAAAACACCCATTCTACACAATTAGACCCAGAATGATGTTTGGGAGTGTGTTGGAGCATATCGCAAACCTTCGGCATGTAAAATGATGCAAAACTTGTGTTTCAAGCCTGAATGCACTGTTTCGGGGTACCGATGTTGTGAAAATGGTTTCGCAACGAAAACACCCATTCTACTCCATTACACACAAAATGATGTTTGGGAGTGTTTTGGAGCATATCGCAAACCTTCGGCATGTAAAAAGATGCAAAACTTTTGTTTCGAGCCTGAATGCATTCTTTCGGGGTACCGAAGTTGCGAAAATAGTTTCGCAACAAAAACACCCATTCTACCCCATTAAACCCAGAATGATGTTTGGGAGTGTTTTGGAGCATATCGCAAACCTTCGGCATGTAAAAAGATGCAAAACTTGTGTTTCGGCCCTGAATGCACTATTTCGGGGTACCAAAGTTGCGAAAATGGTTTCGCAACGAAAACACCCATTCTACCCCATTAGACCCAGAATGATGTTTGGGAGTGTTTTGGAGCATATCGCAAACCTTCGGCATGTAAAAAGATGCAAAACTTGTGTTTCGGCCTTGAATGCACTATTTCGGGGTACCGAAGTTGCGAAAATGGTTTCGCAACGAATACACCCATTCTACCCCATTAAACCCAGAATGATGTTTGGGAGTGTTTTGGAGCATATCGCAAACCTTCGGCATGTAAAAAGATGCAAAACTTGTGTTTCGGCCCTGAATGCACTATTTCGGGGTACCGAAGTTGCGAAAATGGTTTCGCAACGAAAACACCCATTCTACCCCATTAGACCCAGAATGATGTTTGGGAGTGTTTTGGAGCATATCGCAAACCTTCGGCATGTAAAAAGATGCAAAACTTGTGTTTCGGCCTTGAATGCACTATTTCGGGGTACCGAAGTTGCGAAAATGGTTTCGCAACGAAAACACCCATTCTACACAATTAGACCCAGAATGATGTTTGGGAGTGTGTTGGAGCATATCGCAAACCTTCGGCATGCAAAAAGATGAAAAACTTGTGTTTCGAGCCTGAATGCATTCTTTCGGGGTACTGAAGTTGCGAAAATGGTTTCACAACGAAAACACCCATTCTACCCCATTAAACCCAGAATGATGTTTGGGAGTGTTTTGGAGCATATCGCAAACCTTCGGCATGTAAAAAGATGCAAAACTTTTGTTTCGGCCCTGAATGCTCTATTTCGGGGTACCGAAGTTGCGAAAATGGTTTCGCAACGAAAACACCCATTCTACCCCATTAGACCCAGAATGATGTTTGGGAGTGTGTTGGAGCATATCGCAAACCTTCGGCATGTAAAAAGATGCAAAACTTTTGTTTCGAGCCTGAATGCATTCTTTTGGGGTACTGATGTTGCGAAAATGGTTTCGCAACGAAAACACCCATTATACCCCATTAAACCCAGAATGATGTTTGGGAGTGTTTTTGAGCATATCGCAAACCTTCGGCATGTAAAAAGATGCAAAACTTGTGTTTCGGCCTTGAATGCACTATTTCGGGGTACCGAAGTTGCGAAAATGGTTTCGCAACGAAAACACCCATTCTACCCCATTAGACCCAGAATGATGTTTGGGAGTGTTTTGGAGCATATCGCAAACCTTCGGCATGTAAAAAGATGCAAAACTTGTGTTTCGGCCCTGAATGCACTATTTCGGGGTACCGAAGTTGCGAAAATGGTTTCGCAACGAAAACACCCATTCTACACAATTAGACCCAGAATGATGTTTGGGAGTGTGTTGGAGCATATCGCAAACCTTCGGCATGCAAAAAGATGAAAAACTTGTGTTTCGAGCCTGAATGCATTCTTTCGGGGTACTGAAGTTGCAAAAATGGTTTCGCAACGAAAACACCCATTCTACACAATTAGACCCAGAATGATGTTTGGGAGTGTGTTGGAGCATATCGCAAACCTTCGGCATGTAAAATGATGCAAAACTTGTGTTTCAAGCCTGAATGCACTGTTTCGGGGTACCGATGTTGTGAAAATGGTTTTGCAACGAAAACACCCATTCTACTCCATTACACACAAAATGATGTTTGGGAGTGTTTTGGAGCATATCGCAAACCTTCGGCATGTAAAAAGATGCAAAACTTTTGTTTCGAGCCTGAATGCATTCTTTCGGGGTACCGAAGTTGCGAAAATAGTTTCGCAACAAAAACACCCATTCTACCCCATTAAACCCAGAATGATGTTTGGGAGTGTTTTGGAGCATATCGCAAACCTTCGGCATGTAAAAAGATGCAAAACTTGTGTTTCGGCCTTGAATGCACTATTTCGGGGTACCGAAGTTGCGAAAATGGTTTCGCAACGAATACACCCATTCTACCCCATTAAACCCAGAATGATGTTTGGGAGTGTTTTGGAGCATATCGCAAACCTTCGGCATGTAAAAAGATGCAAAACTTGTGTTTCGGCCCTGAATGCACTATTTCGGGGTACCGAAGTTGCGAAAATGGTTTCGCAACGAAAACACCCATTCTACACAATTAGACCCAGAATGATGTTTGGGAGTGTGTTGGAGCATATCGCAAACCTTCGGCATGCAAAAAGATGCAAAACTTGTGTTTCGAGCCTGAATGCATTCTTTCGGGGAACTGAAGTTGCGAAAATGGTTTCGCAACGAAAACACCCATTCTACCCCATTAAACCCAGAATGATGTTTGGGAGTGTTTTGGAGCATATCGCAAACCTTCGGCATGTAAAAAGATGCAAAACTTTTGTTTCGGCCCTGAATGCTCTATTTCGGGGTACCGAAGTTGCGAAAATGGTTTCGCAACGAAAACACCCATTCTACCCCATTAGACCCAGAATGATGTTTGGGAGTGTGTTGGAGCATATCGCAAACCTTCGGCATGTAAAAAGATGCAAAACTTTTGTTTCGAGCCTGAATGCATTCTTTCGGGGTACTGATGTTGCGAAAATGGTTTCGCAACGAAAACACCCATTCTACCCCATTAAACCCAGAATGATGTTTGGGAGTGTTTTGGAGCATATCGCAAACCTTCGGCATGTAAAAAGATGCAAAACATTTGTTTCGGCCCTGAATGCTCTATTTCGGGGTACCGAAGTTGCGAAAATGGTTTCGCAACGAAAACACCCATTCTACCCCATTAGACCCAGAATGATGTTTGGGAGTGTTTTGGAGCATATCGCAAACCTTCGGCATGTAAAAAGATGCAAAACTTTTTTTTCGAGCCTGAATGCATTCTTTTGGGGTATCGATGTTGCGAAAATGGTTTCGCAACGAAAACACCCATTCTACTCCATTACACACAAAATGATGTTTGGGAGTGTTTTGGAGCATATCGCAAACCTTCGGCATGTAAAAAGATGCAAAACTTTTGTGTCGAGCCTGAATGCATTCTTTCGGGGTACCGAAGTTGCGAAAATAGTTTCACAACGAAAACACCCATTCTACCCCATTAAACCCAGAATGATGTTTGGGAGTGTTTTGGAGCATATCGCAAACCTTCGGCACGTAAAATGATGCAAAACTTTTGTTTCGAGCCTGAATGCATTCTTTCGGGGTACCGAAGTTGCGAAAATAGTTTCGTAACGAAAACACTCATTCTACCCCATTAAACCCAGAATGATGTTCGGGAGTGTTTTGGAGCATATCGCAAACCTTCGGCATGTAAAAGATGCAAAACTTGTGTTTCGGCCCTGAATGCACTATTTCGGGGTACCGAAGTTGCGAAAATGGTTTCGCAACGAAAACACCCATTCTACCTCATTAGACCCAGAATGATGTTTGGGAGTGTTTTGGAGCATATCGCAAACCTTCGGCATGTAAAAAGATGCAAAACTTATGTTTCGGCCCTGAATGCACTATTTCGGGGTACCGAAGTTGCGAAAATGGTTTCGCAACGAAAACACCCATTCTACCCCATTAGACCCAGAATGATGTTTGGGAGTGTGTTGGAGCATATCGCAAACCTTCGGCATGTAAAAAGATGCAAAACTTTTGTTTCGGCCCTGAATGCTCTATTTCGGGGTACCGAAGTTGCGAAAATGGTTTCGCAACGAAAACACCCATTCTACCCCATTAGACCCAGAATGATGTTTGGGAGTGTGTTGGAGCATATCGCAAACCTTCGGCATGTAAAAAGATGCAAAACTTTTGTTTCGAGCCTGAATGCATTCTTTTGGGGTACTGATGTTGCGAAAATGGTTTCGCAACGAAAACACCCATTATACCCCATTAAACCCAGAATGATGTTTGGGAGTGTTTTTGAGCATATCGCAAACCTTCGGCATGTAAAAAGATGCAAAACTTGTGTTTCGGCCTTGAATGCACTATTTCGGGGTACCGAAGTTGCGAAAATGGTTTCGCAACGAAAACACCCATTCTACCCCATTAGACCCAGAATGATGTTTGGGAGTGTTTTGGAGCATATCGCAAACCTTCGGCATGTAAAAAGATGCAAAACTTGTGTTTCGGCCCTGAATGCACTATTTCGGGGTACCGAAGTTGCGAAAATGGTTTCGCAACGAAAACACCCATTCTACACAATTAGACCCAGAATGATGTTTGGGAGTGTGTTGGAGCATATCGCAAACCTTCGGCATGCAAAAAGATGAAAAACTTGTGTTTCGAGCCTGAATGCATTCTTTCGGGGTACTGAAGTTGCAAAAATGGTTTCGCAACGAAAACACCCATTCTACACAATTAGACCCAGAATGATGTTTGGGAGTGTGTTGGAGCATATCGCAAACCTTCGGCATGTAAAATGATGCAAAACTTGTGTTTCAAGCCTGAATGCACTGTTTCGGGGTACCGATGTTGTGAAAATGGTTTTGCAACGAAAACACCCATTCTACTCCATTACACACAAAATGATGTTTGGGAGTGTTTTGGAGCATATCGCAAACCTTCGGCATGTAAAAAGATGCAAAACTTTTGTTTCGAGCCTGAATGCATTCTTTCGGGGTACCGAAGTTGCGAAAATAGTTTCGCAACAAAAACACCCATTCTACCCCATTAAACCCAGAATGATGTTTGGGAGTGTTTTGGAGCATATCGCAAACCTTCGGCATGTAAAAAGATGCAAAACTTGTGTTTCGGCCTTGAATGCACTATTTCGGGGTACCGAAGTTGCGAAAATGGTTTCGCAACGAATACACCCATTCTACCCCATTAAACCCAGAATGATGTTTGGGAGTGTTTTGGAGCATATCGCAAACCTTCGGCATGTAAAAAGATGCAAAACTTGTGTTTCGGCCCTGAATGCACTATTTCGGGGTACCGAAGTTGCGAAAATGGTTTCGCAACGAAAACACCCATTCTACACAATTAGACCCAGAATGATGTTTGGGAGTGTGTTGGAGCATATCGCAAACCTTCGGCATGCAAAAAGATGCAAAAACTTGTGTTTCGAGCCTGAATGCATTCTTTCGGGGAACTGAAGTTGCGAAAATGGTTTCGCAACGAAAACACCCATTCTACCCCATTAAACCCAGAATGATGTTTGGGAGTGTTTTGGATCATATCGCAAACCTTCGGCATGTAAAAAGATGCAAAACTTTTGTTTCGGCCCTGAATGCTCTATTTCGGGGTACCGAAGTTGCGAAAATGGTTTCGCAACGAAAACACCCATTCTACCCCATTAGACCCAGAATGATGTTTGGGAGTGTGTTGGAGCATATCGCAAACCTTCGGCATGTAAAAAGATGCAAAACTTTTGTTTCGAGCCTGAATGCATTCTTTCGGGGTACTGATGTTGCGAAAATGGTTTCGCAACGAAAACACCCATTCTACCCCATTAAACCCAGAATGATGTTTGGGAGTGTTTTGGAGCATATCGCAAACCTTCGGCATGTAAAAAGATGCAAAACATTTGTTTCGGCCCTGAATGCACTATTTCGGGGTACCGAAGTTGCGAAAATGGTTTCGCAACGAAAACACCCATTCTACCCCATTAGACCCAGAATGATGTTTGGGAGTGTTTTGGAGCATATCGCAAACCTTCGGCATGTAAAAAGATGCAAAACTTTTTTTTCGAGCCTGAATGCATTCTTTTGGGGTATCGATGTTGCGAAAATGGTTTCGCAACGAAAACACCCATTCTACTCCATTACACACAAAATGATGTTTGGGAGTGTTTTGGAGCATATCGCAAACCTTCGGCATGTAAAAAGATGCAAAACTTTTGTGTCGAGCCTGAATGCATTCTTTCGGGGTACCGAAGTTGCGAAAATAGTTTCACAACGAAAACACCCATTCTACCCCATTAAACCCAGAATGATGTTTGGGAGTGTTTTGGAGCATATCGCAAACCTTCGGCACGTAAAATGATGCAAAACTTTTGTTTCGAGCCTGAATGCATTCTTTCGGGGTACCGAAGTTGCGAAAATAGTTTCGCAACGAAAACACTCATTCTACCCCATTAAACCCAGAATGATGTTCGGGAGTGTTTTGGAGCATATCGCAAACCTTCGGCATGTAAAAGATGCAAAACTTGTGTTTCGGCCCTGAATGCACTATTTCAGGGTACCGAAGTTGCGAAAATGGTTTCGCAACGAAAACACCCATTCTACCCCATTAGACCCAGAATGATGTTTGGGAGTGTTTTGGAGCATATCGCAAACCTTCGGCATGTAAAAAGATGCAAAACTTATGTTTCGGCCCTGAATGCACTATTTCGGGGTACCGAAGTTGCGAAAATGGTTTCGCAACGAAAACACCCATTCTACCCCATTAGACCCAGAATGATGTTTGGGAGTGTGTTGGAGCATATCGCAAACCTTCGGCATGTAAAAAGATGCAAAACTTTTGTTTCGAGCCTGAATGCATTCTTTTGGGGTACCGAAGTTGCGAAAATGGTTTCGCAACGAAAACACCCATTATACCCCATTAAACCCAGAATGATGTTTGGGAGTGTTTTTGAGCATATCGCAAACCTTCGGCATGTAAAAAGATGCAAAACTTGTGTTTCGGCCTTGAATGCACTATTTCGGGGTACCGAAGTTGCGAAAATGGTTTCGCAACGAAAACACCCATTCTACCCCATTAGACCCAGAATGATGTTTGGGAGTGTTTTGGAGCATATCGCAAACCTTCGGCATGTAAAAAGATGCAAAACTTGTGTTTCAAGCCTGAATGCACTGTTTCGGGGTACCGATGTTGCGAAAATGGTTTCGCAACGAAAACACCCATTCTACTCCATTACACACAAAATGATGTTTGGGAGTGTTTTGGAGCATATCGCAAACCTTCGGCATGTAAAAAGATGCAAAACTTGTGTTTCGGCCCTGAATGCACTATTTCGGGGTACCGAAGTTGCGAAAATGGTTTCGCAACGAAAACACCCATTCTACACAATTAGACCCAGAATGATGTTTGGTAGTGTGTTGGAGCATATCGAAAACCTTCGGCATGCAAAAAGATGCAAAACTTGTGTTTCGAGCCTGAATGCATTCTTTCGGGGTACTGATGTTGCGAAAATGGTTTCGCAACGAAAACACCCATTCTACCCCATTAAACCCAGAATGATGTTTGGGAGTGTTTTGGAGCATATCGCAAACCTTCGGCATGTAAAAAGATGCAAAACTTTTGTTTCGGCCCTGAATGCACTATTTCGGGGTACCGAAGTTGCGAAAATGGTTTCGCAACGAAAACACCCATTCTACCCCATTAGACCCAGAATGATGTTTGGGAGTGTTTTGGAGCATATCGCAAACCTTCGGCATGTAAAAAGATGCAAAACTTGTGTTTCGGCCTTGAATGCACTATTTCGGGGTACCGAAGTTGCGAAAATGGTTTCGCAACGAAAACACCCATTCTACCCCATTAGACCCAGAATGTTGTTTGGGAGTGTGTTGGAGCATATCGCAAACCTTCGGCATGTAAAAAGATGTAAAACTTTTTTTTCGAGCCTGAATGCATTCTTTTGGGGTACCGATGTTGCGAAAATGGTTTCGCAACGAAAACACCCATTATACCCCATTAAACCCAGAATGATGTTTGGGAGGGTTTTTGAGCATATCGCAAACCTTCGGCATGTAAAAAGATGCAAAACTTGTGTTTCGGCCCTGAATGCACTATTTCGGGGTACCGAAGTTGCGAAAATGGTTTCGCAACGAAAACACCCATTATACCCCATTAAACCCAGAATGATGTTTGGGAGTGTTTTTGAGCATATCGCAAACCTTCGGCATGTAAAAAGATGCAAAGCTTGTGTTTCGGCCCTGAATGCACTATTTCGGGGTACCGAAGTTGCGAAAATGGTTTCGCAACGAAAACACCCATTCTACCCCATTAGACCCAGAATGATGTTTGGGAGTGTTTTGGAGCATATTGCAAACCTTCGGCATGTAAAATGATGCAAAACTTGTGTTTCAAGCCTGAATGCACTGTTTCGGGGTACCGATGTTGCGAAAATGGTTTCGCAACGAAAACACCCATTCTACTCCATTACACACAAAATGATGTTTGGGAGTGTTTTGGAGCATATCGCAAACCTTCGGCATGTAAAAAGATGCAAAACTTGTGTTTCGGCCCTGAATGCACTATTTCGGGGTACCGAAGTTGCGAAAATGGTTTCGCAACGAAAACACCCATTCTACACAATTAGACCCAGAATGATGTTTGGGAGTGTGTTGGAGCATATCGAAAACCTTCGGCATGCAAAAAGATGCAAAACTTGTGTTTCGAGCCTGAATGCATTCTTTCGGGGTACTGAAGTTGCGAAAATGGTTTCGAAACGAAAACACCCTTTCTACCCCATTAAACCCAGAATGATGTTTGGGAGTGTTTTGGAGCATATCGCAAACCTTCGGCATGTAAAAAGATGCAAAAGTTTTGTTTCGGCCCTGAATGCACTATTTCGGGGTACCGAAGTTGCGAAAATGGTTTCGCAACGAAAACACCCATTCTACCCCATTAGACCCAGAATGATGTTTGGGAGTGTTTTGGAGTATATCGCAAACCTTCGGCATGTAAAAAGATGCAAAACTTGTGTTTCGGCCTTGAATGCACTATTTCGGGGTACCGAAGTTGCGAAAATGGTTTCGCAACGAAAACACCCATTCTACCCCATTAGACCCAGAATGTTGATTGGGAGTGTGTTGGAGCATATCGCAAACCTTCGGCATGTAAAAAGATGTAAAACTTTTTTTTCGAGCCTGAATGCATTCTTTTGGGGTACCGATGTTGCGAAAATGGTTTCGCAACGAAAACACCCATTCTACACAATTAGACCCAGAATGATGTTTGGGAGTGT
Source organism: Cenchrus fungigraminus (assembly GCA_036936925.1). Lineage (NCBI taxonomy): Eukaryota > Viridiplantae > Streptophyta > Magnoliopsida > Poales > Poaceae > Cenchrus > Cenchrus fungigraminus. Next base: position 32,842,821 of record CM072775.1, read on the forward strand.
GTTGGAGCATATCGCAAACCTTCGGCATGCAAAAAGATGCAAAACTTGTGTTTCGAGCCTGAATGCATTCTTTCGGGGAACTGAAGTTGCGAAAATGGTTTCGCAACGAAAACACCCATTCTACCCCATTAAACCCAGAATGATGTTTGGGAGTGTTTTGGAGCATATCGCAAACCTTCGGCATGTAAAAAGATGCAAAACTTTTGTTTCGGCCCTGAATGCACTATTTCGGGGTACCGAAGTTGCGAAAATGGTTTCGCAACGAAAACACCCATTCTACACAATTAGACCCAGAATGATGTTTGGGAGTGTGTTGGAGCATATCGCAAACCTTCGGCATGCAAAAAGATGCAAAACTTGTGTTTCGAGCCTGAATGCATTCTTTCGGGGAACTGAAGTTGCGAAAATGGTTTCGCAACGAAAACACCCATTCTACCCCATTAAACCCAGAATGATGTTTGGGAGTGTTTTGGAGCATATCGCAAACCTTCGGCATGTAAAAAGATGCAAAACTTTTGTTTCGGCCCTGAATGCTCTATTTCGGGGTACCGAAGTTGCGAAAATGGTTTCGCAACGAAAACACCCATTCTACCCCATTAGACCCAGAATGATGTTTGGGAGTGTGTTGGAGCATATCGCAAACCTTCGGCATGTAAAAAGATGCAAAACTTTTGTTTCGAGCCTGAATGCATTCTTTCGGGGTACTGATGTTGCGAAAATGGTTTCGCAACGAAAACACCCATTCTACCCCATTAAACCCAGAATGATGTTTGGGAGTGTTTTGGAGCATATCGCAAACCTTCGGCATGTAAAAAGATGCAAAACATTTGTTTCGGCCCTGAATGCACTATTTCGGGGTACCGAAGTTGCGAAAATGGTTTCGCAACGAAAACACCCATTCTACCCCATTAGACCCAGAATGATGTTTGGGAGTGTTTTGGAGCATATCGCAAACCTTCGGCATGTAAAAAGATGCAAAACTTTTTTTTCGAGCCTGAATGCATTCTTTTGGGGTATCGATGTTGCGAAAATGGTTTCGCAACGAAAACACCCATTCTACTCCATTACACACAAAATGATGTTTGGGAGTGTTTTGGAGCATATCGCAAACCTTCGGCATGTAAAAAGATGCAAAACTTTTGTGTCGAGCCTGAATGCATTCTTTCGGGGTACCGAAGTTGCGAAAATAGTTTCACAACGAAAACACCCATTCTACCCCATTAAACCCAGAATGATGTTTGGGAGTGTTTTGGAGCATATCGCAAACCTTCGGCACGTAAAATGATGCAAAACTTTTGTTTCGAGCCTGAATGCATTCTTTCGGGGTACCGAAGTTGCGAAAATAGTTTCGCAACGAAAACACTCATTCTACCCCATTAAACCCAGAATGATGTTCGGGAGTGTTTTGGAGCATATCGCAAACCTTCGGCATGTAAAAGATGCAAAACTTGTGTTTCGGCCCTGAATGCACTATTTCGGGGTACCGAAGTTGCGAAAATGGTTTCGCAACGAAAACACCCATTCTACCCCATTAGACCCAGAATGATGTTTGGGAGTGTTTTGGAGCATATCGCAAACCTTCGGCATGTAAAAAGATGCAAAACTTATGTTTCGGCCCTGAATGCACTATTTCGGGGTACCGAAGTTGCGAAAATGGTTTCGCAACGAAAACACCCATTCTACCCCATTAGACCCAGAATGATGTTTGGGAGTGTGTTGGAGCATATCGCAAACCTTCGGCATGTAAAAAGATGCAAAACTTTTGTTTCGAGCCTGAATGCATTCTTTTGGGGTACCGAAGTTGCGAAAATGGTTTCGCAACGAAAACACCCATTATACCCCATTAAACCCAGAATGATGTTTGGTTGTGTTTTTGAGCATATCGCAAACCTTCGGCATGTAAAAAGATGCAAAACTTGTGTTTCGGCCTTGAATGCACTATTTCGGGGTACCGAAGTTGCGAAAATGGTTTCGCAACGAAAACACCCATTCTACCCCATTAGACCCAGAATGATGTTTGGGAGTGTTTTGGAGCATATCGCAAACCTTCGGCATGTAAAAAGATGCAAAACTTGTGTTTCAAGCCTGAATGCACTGTTTCGGGGTACCGATGTTGCGAAAATGGTTTCGCAACGAAAACACCCATTCTACTCCATTACACACAAAATGATGTTTGGGAGTGTTTTGGAGCATATCGCAAACCTTCGGCATGTAAAAAGATGCAAAACTTGTGTTTCGGCCCTGAATGCACTATTTCGGGGTACCGAAGTTGCGAAAATGGTTTCGCAACGAAAACACCCATTCTACACAATTAGACCCAGAATGATGTTTGGTAGTGTGTTGGAGCATATCGAAAACCTTCGGCATGCAAAAAGATGCAAAACTTGTGTTTCGAGCCTGAATGCATTCTTTCGGGGTACTGAAGTTGCGAAAATGGTTTCGAAACGAAAACACCCTTTCTACCCCATTAAACCCAGAATGATGTTTGGGAGTGTTTTGGAGCATATCGCAAACCTTCGGCATGTAAAAAGATGCAAAACTTTTGTTTCGGCCCTGAATGCACTATTTCGGGGTACCGAAGTTGCGAAAATGGTTTCGCAACGAAAACACCCATTCTACCCCATTAGACCCAGAATGATGTTTGGGAGTGTTTTGGAGCATATCGCAAACCTTCGGCATGTAAAAAGATGCAAAACTTGTGTTTCGGCCTTGAATGCACTATTTCGGGGTACCGAAGTTGCGAAAATGGTTTCGCAACGAAAACACCCATTCTACCCCATTAGACCCAGAATGTTGTTTGGGAGTGTGTTGGAGCATATCGCAAACCTTCGGCATGTAAAAAGATGTAAAACTTTTTTTTCGAGCCTGAATGCATTCTTTTGGGGTACCGATGTTGCGAAAATGGTTTCGCAACGAAAACACCCATTATACCCCATTAAACCCAGAATGATGTTTGGGAGGGTTTTTGAGCATATCGCAAACCTTCGGCATGTAAAAAGATGCAAAACTTGTGTTTCGGCCCTAAATGCACTATTTCGGGGTACCGAAGTTGCGAAAATGGTTTCGCAACAAAAACACCCATTCTACCCCATTAGACCCAGAATGATGTTTGGGAGTGTGTTGGAGCATATCGCAAACATTCGGCATGTAAAAAGATGCAAAACTTTTTTTTCGAGCCTGAATGCATTCTTTTGGGGTACCGAAGTTGCGAAAAAGGTTTCGCAACGAAAACACCCATTATACCCCATTAAACCCAGAATGATGTTTGGGAGTGTTTTTGAGCATATCGCAAACCTTCGGCATGTAAAAAGATGCAAAGCTTGTGTTTCGGCCCTGAATGCACTATTTCGGGGTACCGAATTTGCGAAAATGGTTTCGCAACGAAAACACCCATTCTACCCCATTAGACCCAGAATGATGTTTGGGAGTGTTTTGGAGCATATTGCAAACCTTCGGCATGTAAAATGATGCAAAACTTGTGTTTCAAGCCTGAATGCACTGTTTCGGGGTACCGATGTTGCGAAAATGGTTTCGCAACGAAAACACCCATTCTACTCCATTACACACAAAATGATGTTTGGGAGTGTTTTGGAGCATATCGCAAACCTTCGGCATGTAAAAAGATGCAAAACTTGTGTTTCGGCCCTGAATGCACTATTTCGGGGTACCGAAGTTGCGAAAATGGTTTCGCAACGAAAACACCCATTCTACACAATTAGACCCAGAATGATGTTTGGGAGTGTGTTGGAGCATATCGAAAACCTTCGGCATGCAAAAAGATGCAAAACTTGTGTTTCGAGCCTGAATGCATTCTTTCGGGGTACTGAAGTTGCGAAAATGGTTTCGAAACGAAAACACCCTTTCTACCCCATTAAACCCAGAATGATGTTTGGGAGTGTTTTGGAGCATATCGCAAACCTTCGGCATGTAAAAAGATGCAAAACTTTTGTTTCGGCCCTGAATGCACTATTTCGGGGTACCGAAGTTGCGAAAATGGTTTCGCAACGAAAACACCCATTCTACCCCATTAGACCCAGAATGATGTTTGGGAGTGTTTTGGAGTATATCGCAAACCTTCGGCATGTAAAAAGATGCAAAACTTGTGTTTCGGCCTTGAATGCACTATTTCGGGGTACCGAAGTTGCGAAAATGGTTTCGCAACGAAAACACCCATTCTACCCCATTAGACCCAGAATGTTGTTTGGGAGTGTGTTGGAGCATATCGCAAACCTTCGGCATGTAAAAAGATGTAAAACTTTTTTTTCGAGCCTGAATGCATTCTTTTGGGGTACCGATGTTGCGAAAATGGTTTCGCAACGAAAACACCCATTATACCCCATTAAACCCAGAATGATGTTTGGGAGGGTTTTTGAGCATATCGCAAACCTTCGGCATGTAAAAAGATGCAAAACTTGTGTTTCGGCCCTGAATGCACTATTTCGGGGTACCGAAGTTGCGAAAATGGTTTCGCAACAAAAACACCCATTCTACCCCATTAGACCCAGAATGATGTTTGGGAGTGTGTTGGAGCATATCGCAAACATTCGGCATGTAAAAAGATGCAAAACTTTTTTTTCGAGCCTGAATGCATTCTTTTGGGGTACCGAAGTTGCGAAAAAGGTTTCGCAACGAAAACACCCATTATAACCCATTAAACCCAGAATGATGTTTGGGAGTGTTTTTGAGCATATCGCAAACCTTCGGCATGTAAAAAGATGCAAAGCTTGTGTTTCGGCCCTGAATGCACTATTTCGGGGTACCGAAGTTGCGAAAATGGTTTCGCAACGAAAACACCCATTCTACCCCATTAGACCCAGAATGATGTTTGGGAGTGTTTTGGAGCATATCGCAAACCTTCGGCATGTAAAATGATGCAAAACTTGTGTTTCAAGCCTGAATGCACTGTTTCGGGGTACCGATGTTGCGAAAATGGTTTCGCAACGAAAACACCCATTCTACTCCATTACACACAAAATGATGTTTGGGAGTGTTTTGGAGCATATCGCAAACCTTCGGCATGTAAAAAGATGCAAAACTTTTGTTTCGAGCCTGAATGCATTCTTTCGGGGTACCGAAGTTGCGAAAATAGTTTCGCAACAAAAACACCCATTCTACCCCATTAAACCCAGAATGATGTTTGGGAGTGTTTTGGAGCATATCGCAAACCTTCGGCATGTAAAAAGATGCAAAACTTGTGTTTCGGCCCTGAATGCACTATTTCGGGGTACCGAAGTTGCGAAAATGGTTTCGCAACGAAAACACCCATTCTACCCCATTAGACCCAGAATGATGTTTGGGAGTGTTTTGGAGCATATCGCAAACCTTCGGCATGTAAAAAGATGCAAAACTTGTGTTTCGGCCTTGAATGCACTATTTCGGGGTAGCGAAGTTGCGAAAATGGTTTCGCAACGAAAACACCCATTCTACCCCATTAAACCCAGAATGATGTTTTGGAGTGTTTTGGAGCATATCGCAAACCTTCGGCATGTAAAAAGATGCAAAACTTGTGTTTCGGCCCTGAATACACTATTTCGGTGTACCGAAGTTGCGAAAATGGTTTCGCAACGAAAACACCCATTCTACCCCATTAGACCCAGAATGATGTTTGGGAGTGTGTTGGAGCATATCGCAAACCTTCGGCATGTAAAAAGATGCAAAACTTTTGTTTCGAGCCTGAATGGATTCTTTTGGGGTACCGAAGTTGCGAAAATGGTTTCGCAACGAAAACACCCATTATACCCCATTAAACCCAGTATGATGTTTGGGAGTGTTTTTGAGCATATCGCAAACCTTCGGCATGTAAAAAGATGCAAAACTTGTGTTTCAAGCCTGAATGCACTGTTTCGGGGTACCGATGTTGCGAAAATGGTTTCGCAACGAAAACACCCATTCTACTCCATTACACACAAAATGATGTTTGGGAGTGTTTTGGAGCATATCGCAAACCTTCGGCATGTAAAAAGATGCAAAACTTTTGTCTCGAGCCTGAATGCATTCTTTCGGGGTACCGAAGTTGCGAAAATAGTTTCACAACGAAAACACCCATTCTACCCCATTAAGCCCAGAATGATGTTTGGGAGTGTTTTGGAGCATATCGCAAACCTTCGGCATGTAAAAAGATGCAAAACTTGTGTTTCGGCCCTGAATGCACTATTTCGGGGTACCGAAGTTGCGAAAATGGTTTCGCAACGAAAACACCCATTCTACACAATTAGACCCAGAATGATGATTGGGAGTGTGTTGGAGCATATCGCAAACCTTCGGCATGCAAAAAGATGCAAAACTTGTGTTTCGAGCCTGAATGCATTCTTTCGGGGTACTGAAGTTGGGAAAATGGTTTCGCAACGAAAACACCCATTCTACCCCATTATACCCAGAATGATGTTTGGGAGTGTTTTGGAGCATATCGCAAACCTTCGGCATGTAAAAAGATGCAAAACTTTTGTTTCGGCCCTGAATGCTCTATTTCGGGGTACCGAAGTTGCGAAAATGGTTTCGCAACGAAAACACCCATTCTACCCCATTAGACCCAGAATGATGTTTGGGAGTGTTTTGGAGCATATCGCAAACCTTCGGCATGTAAAAAGATGCAAAACTTGTGTTTCGGCCCTGAATGCACTATTTCGGGGTACCGAAGTTGCGAAAATGGTTTCGCAACGAAAACACCCATTCTACCCCATTAAACCCAGAATGATGTTTGGGAGTGTTTTGGAGCATATCGCAAACCTTCGGCATGTAAGAAGACGCAAAACTTGTGTTTCGGCCCTGAATGCACTATTTCGGGGTACCGAAGTTGCGAAAATGGTTTCGCAACGAAAACACCCATTCTACCCCATTAGACCCAGAATGATGTTTGGGAGTGTGTTGGAGCATATCGCAAACCTTCGGCATCTAAAAAGATGCAAAACTTTTTTTTCGAGCCTGAATGCATTCTTTTGGGGTACCGAAGTTGCGAAAATGGTTTCGCAACGAAAACACCCATTATACCCCATTAAACCCAGTATGATGTTTGGGAGTGTTTTTGAGCATATCGCAAACCTTCGGCATGTAAAAAGATGCAAAACTTGTGTTTCGGCCTTGAATGCACTATTTCGGGGTACCGAAGTTGCGAAAATGGTTTCGCAACGAAAACACCCATTCTACCCCATTAGACCCAGAATGATGTTTGGGAGTGTTTTGGAGCATATCGCAAACCTTCGGCATGTAAAAAGATGCAAAACTTGTGTTTCAAGCCTGAATGCACTGTTTCGGGGTACCGATGTTGCGAAAATGGTTTCGCAACGAAAACACCCATTCTACTCCATTACACACAAAATGATGTTTGGGAGTGTTTTGGAGCATATCGCAAACCTTCGGCATGTAAAAAGATGCAAAACTTTTGTCTCGAGCCTGAATGCATTCTTTCGGGGTACCGAAGTTGCGAAAATAGTTTCACAACGAAAACACCCATTCTACCCCATTAAGCCCAGAATGATGTTTGGGAGTGTTTTGGAGCATATCGCAAACCTTCGGCATGTAAAAAGATGCAAAACTTGTGTTTCGGCCCTGAATGCACTATTTCGGGGTACCGAAGTTGCGAAAATGGTTTCGCAACGAAAACACCCATTCTACACAATTAGACCCAGAATGATGTTTGGGAGTGTGTTGGAGCATATCGCAAACCTTCGGCATGCAAAAAGATGCAAAACTTGTGTTTCGAGCCTGAATGCATTCTTTCGGGGTACTGAAGTTGCGAAAATGGTTTCGCAACGAAAACACCCATTCTACCCCATTAAACCCAGAATGATGTTTGGGAGTGTTTTGGAGCATATCGCAAACCTTCGGTATGTAAAATGATGCAAAACTTGTGTTTCAAGCCTGAATGCACTGTTTCGGGGTACCGATGTTGCGAAAATGGTTTCGCAACGAAAACACCCATTCTACTCCATTACACACAAAATGATGTTTGGGAGTGTTTTGGAGCATATCGCAAACCTTCGGCTTGTAAAAAGATGCAAAACTTTTGTTTCGAGCCTGAATGCATTCTTTCGGGGTACCGAAGTTGCGAAAATAGTTTCGCAACAAAAACACCCATTCTACCCCATTAAACCCAGAATGATGTTTGGGAGTGTTTTGGAGCATATCGCAAACCTTCGGCATGTAAAAAGATGCAAAACTTGTGTTTCGGCCCTGAATGCACTATTTCGGGGTACCGAAGTTGCGAAAATGGTTTCGCAACGAAAACACCCATTCTACACAATTAGACCCAGAATGATGTTTGGGAGTGTGTTGGAGCATATCGCAAACCTTCGGCATGCAAAAAGATGCAAAACTTGTGTTTCGAGCCTGAATGCATTCTTTCGGGGTACTGAAGTTGCGAAAATGGTTTCGCAACGAAAACACCCATTCTACCCCATTATACCCAGAATGATGTTTGGGAGTGTTTTGGAGCATATCGCAAACCTTCGGCATGTAAAAAGATGCAAAACTTTTGTTTCGGCCCTGAATGCTCTATTTCGGGGTACCGAAGTTGCGAAAATGGTTTCGCAACGAAAACACCCATTCTACCCCATTAGACCCAGAATGATGTTTGGGAGTGTTTTGGAGCATATCGCAAACCTTCGGCATGTAAAAAGATGCAAAACTTGTGTTTCGGCCCTGAATGCACTATTTCGGGGTACCGAAGTTGCGAAAATTGTTTCGCAACGAAAACACCCATTCTACCCCATTAAACCCAGAATGATGTTTGGGAGTGTTTTGGAGCATATCGCAAACCTTCGGCATGTAAGAAGACGCAAAACTTGTGTTTCGGCCCTGAATGCACTATTTCGGGGTACCGAAGTTGCGAAAATGGTTTCGCAACGAAAACACCCATTCTACCCCATTAGACCCAGAATGATGTTTGGGAGTGTGTTGGAGCATATCGCAAACCTTCGGCATGTAAAAAGATGCAAAACTTGTGTTTCAAGCCTGAATGCACTGTTTCGGGGTACCGATGTTGCGAAAATGGTTTCGCAACGAAAACACCCATTCTACTCCATTACACCCAGAATGATGTTTGGGAGTGTTTTGGAGCATATCGCAAACCTTCGGCATGTAAAAAGATGCAAAACTTTTGTTTCGGCCCTGAATGCTCTATTTCGGGGTACCGAAGTTGCGAAAATGGTTTCGCAACGAAAACACCCATTCTACCCCATTAGACCCAGAATGATGTTTGGGAGTGTTTTGGAGCATATCGCAAACCTTCGGCATGTAAAAAGATGCAAAACTTGTGTTTCGGCCCTGAATGCACTATTTCGGGGTACCGAAGTTGCGAAAATGGTTTCGCAACGAAAACACCCATTCTACCCCATTAAACCCAGAATGATGTTTGGGAGTGTTTTGGAGCATATCGCAAACCTTCGGCATGTAAGAAGACGCAAAACTTGTGTTACGGCCCTGAATGCACTATTTCGGGGTACCGAAGTTGCGAAAATGGTTTCGCAACGAAAACACCCATTCTACCCCATTAGACCCAGAATGATGTTTGGGAGTGTGTTGGAGCATATCGCAAACCTTCGGCATGTAAAAAGATGCAAAACTTTTTTTTCGAGCCTGAATGCATTCTTTTGGGGTACCGAAGTTGCGAAAATGGTTTCGCAACGAAAACACCCATTATACCCCATGAAACCCAGAATGATGTTTGGGAGTGTTTTTGAGCATATCGCAAACCTTCGGCATGTAAAAAGATGCAAAACTTGTGTTTCGGCCCTGAATGCACTATTTCGGGGTACCGAAGTTGCGAAAATGGTTTCGCAACGAAAACACCCATTCTACCCCATTAGACCCAGAATGATGTTTGGGAGTGTTTTGGAGCATATCGCAAACCTTCGGTATGTAAAATGATGCAAAACTTGTGTTTCAAGCCTGAATGCACTGTTTCGGGGTACCGATGTTGCGAAAATGGTTTCGCAACGAAAACACCCATTCTACTCCATTACACACAAAATGATGTTTGGGAGTGTTTTGGAGCATATCGCAAACCTTCGGCTTGTAAAAAGATGCAAAACTTTTGTTTCGAGCCTGAATGCATTCTTTCGGGGTACCGAAGTTGCGAAAAAAGTTTCGCAACAAAAACACCCATTCTACCCGATTAAACCCAGAATGATGTTTGGGAGTGTTTTGGAGCATATCGCAAACCTTCGGCATGTAAAAAGATGCAAAACTTGTGTTTCGGCCCTGAATGCACTATTTCGGGGTACCGAAGTTGCGAAAATGGTTTCGCAACGAAAACACCCATTCTACCCCATTAGACCCAGAATGATGTTTGGGAGTGTTTTGGAGCATATCGCAAACCTTCGGCATGTAAAAAGATGCAAAACTTGTGTTTCGGCCCTGAATGCTAGGGGTACCGAAGTTGCGAAAATGGTTTCGCAACGAAAACACCCATTCTACCCCATTAAACCCAGAATGATGTTTGGGAGTGTTTTGGAGCATATCGCAAACCTTCGGTATGTAAAATGATGCAAAACTTGTGTTTCAAGCCTGAATGCACTGTTTCGGGGTACCGATGTTGCGAAAATGGTTTCGCAACGAAAACACCCATTCTACTCCATTACACACAAAATGATGTTTGGGAGTGTTTTGGAGCATATCGCAAACCTTCGGCTTGTAAAAAGATGCAAAACTTTTGTCTCGAGCCTGAATGCATTCTTTCGGGGTACCGAAGTTGCGAAAATAGTTTCACAACGAAAACACCCATTCTACCCCATTAAGCCCAGAATGATGTTTGGGAGTGTTTTGGAGCATATCGCAAACCTTCGGCATGTAAAAAGATGCAAAACTTGTGTTTCGGCCCTGAATGCACTATTTCGGGGTACCGAAGTTGCGAAAATGGTTTCGCAACGAAAACACCCATTCTACACAATTAGACCCAGAATGATGATTGGGAGTGTGTTGGAGCATATCGCAAACCTTCGGCATGCAAAAAGATGCAAAACTTGTGTTTCGAGCCTGAATGCATTCTTTCGGGGTACTGAAGTTGGGAAAATGGTTTCGCAACGAAAACACCCATTCTACCCCATTATACCCAGAATGATGTTTGGGAGTGTTTTGGAGCATATCGCAAACCTTCGGCATGTAAAAAGATGCAAAACTTTTGTTTCGGCCCTGAATGCTCTATTTCGGGGTACCGAAGTTGCGAAAATGGTTTCGCAACGAAAACACCCATTCTACCCCATTAGACCCAGAATGATGTTTGGGAGTGTTTTGGAGCATATCGCAAACCTTCGGCATGTAAAAAGATGCAAAACTTGTGTTTCGGCACTGAATGCACTATTTCGGGGTACCGAAGTTGCGAAAATGGTTTCGCAACGAAAACACCCATTCTACCCCATTAAACCCAGAATGATGTTTGGGAGTGTTTTGGAGCATATCGCAAACCTTCGGCATGTAAGAAGACGCAAAACTTGTGTTTCGGCCCTGAATGCACTATTTCGGGGTACCGAAGTTGCGAAAATGGTTTCGCAACGAAAACACCCATTCTACCCCATTAGACCCAGAATGATGTTTGGGAGTGTGTTGGAGCATATCGCAAACCTTCGGCATCTAAAAAGATGCAAAACTTTTTTTTCGAGCCTGAATGCATTCTTTTGGGGTACCGAAGTTGCGAAAATGGTTTCGCAACGAAAACACCCATTATACCCCATTAAACCCAGTATGATGTTTGGGAGTGTTTTTGAGCATATCGCAAACCTTCGGCATGTAAAAAGATGCAAAACTTGTGTTTCGGCCTTGAATGCACTATTTCGGGGTACCGAAGTTGCGAAAATGGTTTCGCAACGAAAACACCCATTCTACCCCATTAGACCCAGAATGATGTTTGGGAGTGTTTTGGAGCATATCGCAAACCTTCGGCATGTAAAAAGATGCAAAACTTGTGTTTCAAGCCTGAATGCACTGTTTCGGGGTACCGATGTTGCGAAAATGGTTTCGCAACGAAAACACCCATTCTACTCCATTACACACAAAATGATGTTTGGGAGTGTTTTGGAGCATATCGCAAACCTTCGGCATGTAAAAAGATGCAAAACTTTTGTCTCGAGCCTGAATGCATTCTTTCGGGGTACCGAAGTTGCGAAAATAGTTTCACAACGAAAACACCCATTCTACCCCATTAAGCCCAGAATGATGTTTGGGAGTGTTTTGGAGCATATCGCAAACCTTCGGCATGTAAAAAGATGCAAAACTTGTGTTTCGGCCCTGAATGCACTATTTCGGGGTACCGAAGTTGCGAAAATGGTTTCGCAACGAAAACACCCATTCTACACAATTAGACCCAGAATGATGTTTGGGAGTGTGTTGGAGCATATCGCAAACCTTCGGCATGCAAAAAGATGCAAAACTTGTGTTTCGAGCCTGAATGCATTCTTTCGGGGTACTGAAGTTGCGAAAATGGTTTCGCAACGAAAACACCCATTCTACCCCATTAAACCCAGAATGATGTTTGGGAGTGTTTTGGAGCATATCGCAAACCTTCGGTATGTAAAATGATGCAAAACTTGTGTTTCAAGCCTGAATGCACTGTTTCGGGGTACCGATGTTGCGAAAATGGTTTCGCAACGAAAACACCCATTCTACTCCATTACACACAAAATGATGTTTGGGAGTGTTTTGGAGCATATCGCAAACCTTCGGCTTGTAAAAAGATGCAAAACTTTTGTTTCGAGCCTGAATGCATTCTTTCGGGGTACCGAAGTTGCGAAAATAGTTTCGCAACAAAAACACCCATTCTACCCCATTAAACCCAGAATGATGTTTGGGAGTGTTTTGGAGCATATCGCAAACCTTCGGCATGTAAAAAGATGCAAAACTTGTGTTTCGGCCCTGAATGCACTATTTCGGGGTACCGAAGTTGCGAAAATGGTTTCGCAACGAAAACACCCATTCTACACAATTAGACCCAGAATGATGTTTGGGAGTGTGTTGGAGCATATCGCAAACCTTCGGCATGCAAAAAGATGCAAAACTTGTGTTTCGAGCCTGAATGCATTCTTTCGGGGTACTGAAGTTGCGAAAATGGTTTCGCAACGAAAACACCCATTCTACCCCATTATACCCAGAATGATGTTTGGGAGTGTTTTGGAGCATATCGCAAACCTTCGGCATGTAAAAAGATGCAAAACTTTTGTTTCGGCCCTGAATGCTCTATTTCGGGGTACCGAAGTTGCGAAAATGGTTTCGCAACGAAAACACCCATTCTACCCCATTAGACCCAGAATGATGTTTGGGAGTGTTTTGGAGCATATCGCAAACCTTCGGCATGTAAAAAGATGCAAAACTTGTGTTTCGGCCCTGAATGCACTATTTCGGGGTACCGAAGTTGCGAAAATTGTTTCGCAACGAAAACACCCATTCTACCCCATTAAACCCAGAATGATGTTTGGGAGTGTTTTGGAGCATATCGCAAACCTTCGGCATGTAAGAAGACGCAAAACTTGTGTTTCGGCCCTGAATGCACTATTTCGGGGTACCGAAGTTGCGAAAATTGTTTCGCAACGAAAACACCCATTCTACCCCATTAAACCCAGAATGATGTTTGGGAGTGTTTTGGAGCATATCGCAAACCTTCGGCATGTAAGAAGACGCAAAACTTGTGTTTCGGCCCAGAATGCACTATTTCGGGGTACCGAAGTTGCGAAAATGGTTTCGCAACGAAAACACCCATTCTACCCCATTAGACCCAGAATGATGTTTGGGAGTGTGTTGGAGCATATCGCAAACCTTCGGCATGTAAAAAGATGCAAAACTTGTGTTTCAAGCCTGAATGCACTGTTTCGGGGTACCGATGTTGCGAAAATGGTTTCGCAACGAAAACACCCATTCTACTCCATTACACCCAGAATGATGTTTGGGAGTGTTTTGGAGCATATCGCAAACCTTCGGCATGTAAAAAGATGCAAAACTTTTGTTTCGGCCCTGAATGCTCTATTTCGGGGTACCGAAGTTGCGAAAATGGTTTCGCAACGAAAACACCCATTCTACCCCATTAGACCCAGAATGATGTTTGGGAGTGTTTTGGAGCATATCGCAAACCTTCGGCATGTAAAAAGATGCAAAACTTGTGTTTCGGCCCTGAATGCACTATTTCGGGGTACCGAAGTTGCGAAAATGGTTTCGCAACGAGAACACCCATTCTACCCCATTAAACCCAGAATGATGTTTGGGAGTGTTTTGGAGCATATCGCAAACCTTCGGCATGTAAGAAGACGCAAAACTTGTGTTACGGCCCTGAATGCACTATTTCGGGGTACCGAAGTTGCGAAAATGGTTTCGCAACGAAAACACCCATTCTACCCCATTAGACCCAGAATGATGTTTGGGAGTGTGTTGGAGCATATCGCAAACCTTCGGCATGTAAAAAGATGCAAAACTTTTTTTTCGAGCCTGAATGCATTCTTTTGGGGTACCGAAGTTGCGAAAATGGTTTCGCAACGAAAACACCCATTATACCCCATGAAACCCAGAATGATGTTTGGGAGTGTTTTTGAGCATATCGCAAACCTTCGGCATGTAAAAAGATGCAAAACTTGTGTTTCGGCCCTGAATGCACTATTTCGGGGTACCGAAGTTGCGAAAATTGTTTCGCAACGAAAACACCCATTCTACCCCATTAAACCCAGAATGATGTTTGGGAGTGTTTTGGAGCATATCGCAAACCTTCGGCATGTAAAAAGATGCAAAACTTGTGTTTCGGCCCTGAATGCACTATTTCGGGGTACCGAAGTTGCGAAAATTGTTTCGCAACGAAAACACCCATTCTACCCCATTAAACCCAGAATGATGTTTGGGAGTGTTTTGGAGCATATCGCAAACCTTCGGCATGTAAGAAGACGCAAAACTTGTGTTTCGGCCCTGAATGCACTATTTCGGGGTACCGAAGTTGCGAAAATTGTTTCGCAACGAAAACACCCATTCTACCCCATTAAACCCAGAATGATGTTTGGGAGTGTTTTGGAGCATATCGCAAACCTTCGGCATGTAAGAAGACGCAAAACTTGTGTTTCGGCCCAGAATGCACTATTTCGGGGTACCGAAGTTGCGAAAATGGTTTCGCAACGAAAACACCCATTCTACCCCATTAGACCCAGAATGATGTTTGGGAGTGTGTTGGAGCATATCGCAAACCTTCGGCATGTAAAAAGATGCAAAACTTGTGTTTCAAGCCTGAATGCACTGTTTCGGGGTACCGATGTTGCGAAAATGGTTTCGCAACGAAAACACCCATTCTACTCCATTACACCCAGAATGATGTTTGGGAGTGTTTTGGAGCATATCGCAAACCTTCGGCATGTAAAAAGATGCAAAACTTTTGTTTCGGCCCTGAATGCTCTATTTCGGGGTACCGAAGTTGCGAAAATGGTTTCGCAACGAAAACACCCATTCTACCCCATTAGACCCAGAATGATGTTTGGGAGTGTTTTGGAGCATATCGCAAACCTTCGGCATGTAAAAAGATGCAAAACTTGTGTTTCGGCCCTGAATGCACTATTTCGGGGTACCGAAGTTGCGAAAATGGTTTCGCAACGAGAACACCCATTCTACCCCATTAAACCCAGAATGATGTTTGGGAGTGTTTTGGAGCATATCGCAAACCTTCGGCATGTAAGAAGACGCAAAACTTGTGTTACGGCCCTGAATGCACTATTTCGGGGTACCGAAGTTGCGAAAATGGTTTCGCAACGAAAACACCCATTCTACCCCATTAGACCCAGAATGATGTTTGGGAGTGTGTTGGAGCATATCGCAAACCTTCGGCATGTAAAAAGATGCAAAACTTTTTTTTCGAGCCTGAATGCATTCTTTTGGGGTACCGAAGTTGCGAAAATGGTTTCGCAACGAAAACACCCATTATACCCCATGAAACCCAGAATGATGTTTGGGAGTGTTTTTGAGCATATCGCAAACCTTCGGCATGTAAAAAGATGCAAAACTTGTGTTTCGGCCCTGAATGCACTATTTCGGGGTACCGAAGTTGCGAAAATGGTTTCGCAACGAAAACACCCATTCTACCCCATTAGACCCAGAATGATGTTTGGGAGTGTTTTGGAGCATATCGCAAACCTTCGGTATGTAAAATGATGCAAAACTTGTGTTTCAAGCCTGAATGCACTGTTTCGGGGTACCGATGTTGCGAAAATGGTTTCGCAACGAAAACACCCATTCTACTCCATTACACACAAAATGATGTTTGGGAGTGTTTTGGAGCATATCGCAAACCTTCGGCTTGTAAAAAGATGCAAAACTTTTGTTTCGAGCCTGAATGCATTCTTTCGGGGTACCGAAGTTGCGAAAAAAGTTTCGCAACAAAAACACCCATTCTACCCGATTAAACCCAGAATGATGTTTGGGAGTGTTTTGGAGCATATCGCAAACCTTCGGCATGTAAAAAGATGCAAAACTTGTGTTTCGGCCCTGAATGCACTATTTCGGGGTACCGAAGTTGCGAAAATGGTTTCGCAACGAAAACACCCATTCTACCCCATTAGACCCAGAATGATGTTTGGGAGTGTTTTGGAGCATATCGCAAACCTTCGGCATGTAAAAAGATGCAAAACTTGTGTTTCGGCCCTGAATGCTAGGGGTACCGAAGTTGCGAAAATGGTTTCGCAACGAAAACACCCATTCTACCCCATTAAACCCAGAATGATGTTTGGGAGTGTTTTGGAGCATATCGCAAACCTTCGGTATGTAAAATGATGCAAAACTTGTGTTTCAAGCCTGAATGCACTGTTTCGGGGTACCGATGTTGCGAAAATGGTTTCGCAACGAAAACACCCATTCTACTCCATTACACACAAAATGATGTTTGGGAGTGTTTTGGAGCATATCGCAAACCTTCGGCTTGTAAAAAGATGCAAAACTTTTGTTTCGAGCCTGAATGCATTCTTTCGGGGTACCGAAGTTGCGAAAATAGTTTCGCAACAAAAACACCCATTCTACCCCATTAAACCCAGAATGATGTTTGGGAGTGTTTTGGAGCATATCGCAAACCTTCGGCATGTAAAAAGATGCAAAACTTTTGTTTCGGCCCTGAATGCTCTATTTCGGGGTACCGAAGTTGCGAAAATGGTTTCGCAACGAAAACACCCATTCTACACAATTAGACCCAGAATGATGTTTGGGAGTGTGTTGGAGCATATCGCAAACCTTCGGCATGCAAAAAGATGCAAAACTTGTGTTTCGAGCCTGAATGCATTCTTTCGGGGTACTGAAGTTGCGAAAATGGTTTCGCAACGAAAACACCCATTCTACCCCATTATACCCAGAATGATGTTTGGGAGTGTTTTGGAGCATATCGCAAACCTTCGGCATGTAAAAAGATGCAAAACTTTTGTTTCGGCCCTGAATGCTCTATTTCGGGGTACCGAAGTTGCGAAAATGGTTTCGCAACGAAAACACCCATTCTACCCCATTAGACCCAGAATGATGTTTGGGAGTGTTTTGGAGCATATCGCAAACCTTCGGCATGTAAAAAGATGCAAAACTTGTGTTTCGGCCCTGAATGCACTATTTCGGGGTACCGAAGTTGCGAAAATGGTTTCGCAACGAAAACACCCATTCTACCCCATTAAACCCAGAATGATGTTTGGGAGTGCTTTGGAGCATATCGCAAACCTTCGGCATGTAAGAAGACGCAAAACTTGTGTTTCGGCCCTGAATGCACTATTTCGGGGTACCGAAGTTGCGAAAATGGTTTCGCAACGAAAACACCCATTCTACCCCATTAGACCCAGAATGATGTTTGGGAGTGTGTTGGAGCATATCGCAAACCTTCGGCATGTAAAAAGATGCAAAACTTGTGTTTCAAGCCTGAATGCACTGTTTCGGGGTACCGATGTTGCGAAAATGGTTTCGCAACGAAAACACCCATTCTACTCCATTACACCCAGAATGATGTTTGGGAGTGTTTTGGAGCATATCGCAAACCTTCGGCATGTAAAAAGATGCAAAACTTTTGTTTCGGCCCTGAATGCTCTATTTCGGGGTACCGAAGTTGCGAAAATGGTTTCGCAACGAAAACACCCATTCTACCCCATTAGACCCAGAATGATGTTTGGGAGTGTTTTGGAGCATATCGCAAACCTTCGGCATGTAAAAAGATGCAAAACTTGTGTTTCGGCCCTGAATGCACTATTTCGGGGTACCGAAGTTGCGAAAATGGTTTCGCAACGAAAACACCCATTCTACCCCATTAAACCCAGAATGATGTTTGGGAGTGTTTTGGAGCATATCGCAAACCTTCGGCATGTAAGAAGACGCAAAACTTGTGTTTCGGCCCTGAATGCACTATTTCGGGGTACCGAAGTTGCGAAAATGGTTTCGCAACGAAAACACCCATTCTACCCCATTAGACCCAGAATGATGTTTGGGAGTGTGTTGGAGCATATCGCAAACCTTCGGCATGTAAAAAGATGCAAAACTTTTTTTTCGAGCCTGAATGCATTCTTTTGGGGTACCGAAGTTGCGAAAATGGTTTCGCAACGAAAACACCCATTATACCCCATTAAACCCAGAATGATGTTTGGGAGTGTTTTTGAGCATATCGCAAACCTTCGGCATGTAAAAAGATGCAAAACTTGTGTTTCGGCCCTGAATGCACTATTTCGGGGTACCGAAGTTGCGAAAATGGTTTCGCAACGAAAACACCCATTCTACCCCATTAGACCCAGAATGATGTTTGGGAGTGTTTTGGAGCATATCGCAAACCTTCGGTATGTAAAATGATGCAAAACTTGTGTTTCAAGCCTGAATGCACTGTTTCGGGGTACCGATGTTGCGAAAATGGTTTCGCAACGAAAACACCCATTCTACTCCATTACACACAAAATGATGTTTGGGAGTGTTTTGGAGCATATCGCAAACCTTCGGCTTGTAAAAAGATGCAAAACTTTTGTTTCGAGCCTGAATGCATTCTTTCGGGGTACCGAAGTTGCGAAAAAAGTTTCGCAACAAAAACACCCATTCTACCCGATTAAACCCAGAATGATGTTTGGGAGTGTTTTGGAGCATATCGCAAACCTTCGGCATGTAAAAAGATGCAAAACTTGTGTTTCAAGCCTGAATGCATTCTTTCGGGGTACCGAAGTTGCGAAAAAAGTTTCGCAACAAAAACACCCATTCTACCCGATTAAACCCAGAATGATGTTTGGGAGTGTTTTGGAGCATATCGCAAACCTTCGGCATGTAAAAAGATGCAAAACTTGTGTTTCGGCCCTGAATGCACTATTTCGGGGTACCGAAGTTGCGAAAATGGTTTCGCAACGAAAACACCCATTCTACCCCATTAGACCCAGAATGATGTTTGGGAGTGTTTTGGAGCATATCGCAAACCTTCGGCATGTAAAAAGATGCAAAACTTGTGTTTCGGCCCTGAATGCTAGGGGTACCGAAGTTGCGAAAATGGTTTCGCAACGAAAACACCCATTCTACCCCATTAAACCCAGAATGATGTTTGGGAGTGTTTTGGAGCATATCGCAAACCTTCGGTATGTAAAATGATGCAAAACTTGTGTTTCAAGCCTGAATGCACTGTTTCGGGGTACCGATGTTGCGAAAATGGTTTCGCAACGAAAACACCCATTCTACTCCATTACACACAAAATGATGTTTGGGAGTGTTTTGGAGCATATCGCAAACCTTCGGCTTGTAAAAAGATGCAAAACTTTTGTTTCGAGCCTGAATGCATTCTTTCGGGGTACCGAAGTTGCGAAAATAGTTTCGCAACAAAAACACCCATTCTACCCCATTAAACCCAGAATGATGTTTGGGAGTGTTTTGGAGCATATCGCAAACCTTCGGCATGTAAAAAGATGCAAAACTTTTGTTTCGGCCCTGAATGCTCTATTTCGGGGTACCGAAGTTGCGAAAATGGTTTCGCAACGAAAACACCCATTCTACACAATTAGACCCAGAATGATGTTTGGGAGTGTGTTGGAGCATATCGCAAACCTTCGGCATGCAAAAAGATGCAAAACTTGTGTTTCGAGCCTGAATGCATTCTTTCGGGGTACTGAAGTTGCGAAAATGGTTTCGCAACGAAAACACCCATTCTACCCCATTATACCCAGAATGATGTTTGGGAGTGTTTTGGAGCATATCGCAAACCTTCGGCATGTAAAAAGATGCAAAACTTTTGTTTCGGCCCTGAATGCTCTATTTCGGGGTACCGAAGTTGCGAAAATGGTTTCGCAACGAAAACACCCATTCTACCCCATTAGACCCAGAATGATGTTTGGGAGTGTTTTGGAGCATATCGCAAACCTTCGGCATGTAAAAAGATGCAAAACTTGTGTTTCGGCCCTGAATGCACTATTTCGGGGTACCGAAGTTGCGAAAATGGTTTCGCAACGAAAACACCCATTCTACCCCATTAAACCCAGAATGATGTTTGGGAGTGCTTTGGAGCATATCGCAAACCTTCGGCATGTAAGAAGACGCAAAACTTGTGTTTCGGCCCTGAATGCACTATTTCGGGGTACCGAAGTTGCGAAAATGGTTTCGCAACGAAAACACCCATTCTACCCCATTAGACCCAGAATGATGTTTGGGAGTGTGTTGGAGCATATCGCAAACCTTCGGCATGTAAAAAGATGCAAAACTTGTGTTTCAAGCCTGAATGCACTGTTTCGGGGTACCGATGTTGCGAAAATGGTTTCGCAACGAAAACACCCATTCTACTCCATTACACCCAGAATGATGTTTGGGAGTGTTTTGGAGCATATCGCAAACCTTCGGCATGTAAAAAGATGCAAAACTTTTGTTTCGGCCCTGAATGCTCTATTTCGGGGTACCGAAGTTGCGAAAATGGTTTCGCAACGAAAACACCCATTCTACCCCATTAGACCCAGAATGATGTTTGGGAGTGTTTTGGAGCATATCGCAAACCTTCGGCATGTAAAAAGATGCAAAACTTGTGTTTCGGCCCTGAATGCACTATTTCGGGGTACCGAAGTTGCGAAAATGGTTTCGCAACGAAAACACCCATTCTACCCCATTAAACCCAGAATGATGTTTGGGAGTGTTTTGGAGCATATCGCAAACCTTCGGCATGTAAGAAGACGCAAAACTTGTGTTTCGGCCCTGAATGCACTATTTCGGGGTACCGAAGTTGCGAAAATGGTTTCGCAACGAAAACACCCATTCTACCCCATTAGACCCAGAATGATGTTTGGGAGTGTGTTGGAGCATATCGCAAACCTTCGGCATGTAAAAAGATGCAAAACTTTTTTTTCGAGCCTGAATGCATTCTTTTGGGGTACCGAAGTTGCGAAAATGGTTTCGCAACGAAAACACCCATTATACCCCATTAAACCCAGAATGATGTTTGGGAGTGTTTTTGAGCATATCGCAAACCTTCGGCATGTAAAAAGATGCAAAACTTGTGTTTCGGCCCTGAATGCACTATTTCGGGGTACCGAAGTTGCGAAAATGGTTTCGCAACGAAAACACCCATTCTACCCCATTAGACCCAGAATGATGTTTGGGAGTGTTTTGGAGCATATCGCAAACCTTCGGTATGTAAAATGATGCAAAACTTGTGTTTCAAGCCTGAATGCACTGTTTCGGGGTACCGATGTTGCGAAAATGGTTTCGCAACGAAAACACCCATTCTACTCCATTACACACAAAATGATGTTTGGGAGTGTTTTGGAGCATATCGCAAACCTTCGGCTTGTAAAAAGATGCAAAACTTTTGTTTCGAGCCTGAATGCATTCTTTCGGGGTACCGAAGTTGCGAAAAAAGTTTCGCAACAAAAACACCCATTCTACCCGATTAAACCCAGAATGATGTTTGGGAGTGTTTTGGAGCATATCGCAAACCTTCGGCATGTAAAAAGATGCAAAACTTGTGTTTCGGCCCTGAATGCACTATTTCGGGGTACCGAAGTTGCGAAAATGGTTTCGCAACGAAAACACCCATTCTACCCCATTAGACCCAGAATGATGTTTGGGAGTGTTTTGGAGCATATCGCAAACCTTCGGCATGTAAAAAGATGCAAAACTTGTGTTTCGGCCCTGAATGCTAGGGGTACCGAAGTTGCGAAAATGGTTTCGCAACGAAAACACCCATTCTACCCCATTAAACCCAGAATGATGTTTGGGAGTGTTTTGGAGCATATCGCAAACCTTCGGTATGTAAAATGATGCAAAACTTGTGTTTCAAGCCTGAATGCACTGTTTCGGGGTACCGATGTTGCGAAAATGGTTTCGCAACGAAAACACCCATTCTACTCCATTACACACAAAATGATGTTTGGGAGTGTTTTGGAGCATATCGCAAACCTTCGGCTTGTAAAAAGATGCAAAACTTTTGTTTCGAGCCTGAATGCATTCTTTCGGGGTACCGAAGTTGCGAAAATAGTTTCGCAACAAAAACACCCATTCTACCCCATTAAACCCAGAATGATGTTTGGGAGTGTTTTGGAGCATATCGCAAACCTTCGGCATGTAAAAAGATGCAAAACTTTTGTTTCGGCCCTGAATGCTCTATTTCGGGGTACCGAAGTTGCGAAAATGGTTTCGCAACGAAAACACCCATTCTACCCCATTAGACCCAGAATGATGTTTGGGAGTGTTTTGGAGCATATCGCAAACCTTCGGCATGTAAAAAGATGCAAAACTTGTGTTTCGGCCCTGAATGCACTATTTCGGGGTACCGAAGTTGCGAAAATGGTTTCGCAACGAAAACACCCATTCTACCCCATTAAACCCAGAATGATGTTTGGGAGTGTTTTGGAGCATATCGCAAACCTTCGGCATGTAAGAAGACGCAAAACTTGTGTTTCGGCCCTGAATGCACTATTTCGGGGTACCGAAGTTGCGAAAATGGTTTCGCAACGAAAACACCCATTCTACCCCATTAGACCCAGAATGATGTTTGGGAGTGTGTTGGAGCATATCGCAAACCTTCGGCATGTAAAAAGATGCAAAACTTTTTTTTCGAGCCTGAATGCATTCTTTTGGGGTACCGAAGTTGCGAAAATGGTTTCGCAACGAAAACACCCATTATACCCCATTAAACCCAGAATGATGTTTGGGAGTGTTTTTGAGCATATCGCAAACCTTCGGCATGTAAAAAGATGCAAAACTTGTGTTTCAAGCCTGAATGCACTGTTTCGGGGTACCGATGTTGCGAAAATGGTTTCGCAACGAAAACACCCATTCTACTCCATTACACACAAAATGATGTTTGGGAGTGTTTTGGAGCATATCGCAAACCTTCGGTATGTAAAATGATGCAAAACTTGTGTTTCAAGCCTGAATGCACTGTTTCGGGGTACCGATGTTGCGAAAATGGTTTCGCAACGAAAACACCCATTCTACTCCATTACACACAAAATGATGTTTGGGAGTGTTTTGGAGCATATCGCAAACCTTCGGCTTGTAAAAAGATGCAAAACTTTTGTTTCGAGCCTGAATGCATTCTTTCGGGGTACCGAAGTTGCGAAAATAGTTTCGCAACAAAAACACCCATTCTACCCCATTAAACCCAGAATGATGTTTGGGAGTGTTTTGGAGCATATCGCAAACCTTCGGCATGTAAAAAGATGCAAAACTTGTGTTTCGGCCCTGAATGCACTATTTCGGGGTACCGAAGTTGCGAAAATGGTTTCGCAACGAAAACACCCATTCTACCCCATTAGACCCAGAATGATGTTTGGGAGTGTTTTGGAGCATATCGCAAACCTTCGGCATGTAAAAAGATGCAAAACTTGTGTTTCGGCCCTGAATGCTAGGGGTACCGAAGTTGCGAAAATGGTTTCGCAACGAAAACACCCATTCTACCCCATTAAACCCAGAATGATGTTTGGGAGTGTTTTGGAGCATATCGCAAACCTTCGGCATGTAAAAAGATGCAAAACTTGTGTTTCGGCCCTGAATGCACTTTTTCGGGGTACCGAAGTTGCGAAAATGGTTTCGTAACGAAAACACCCATTCTACCCCATTAGACCCAGAATGATGTTTGGGAGTGTGTTGGAGCATATCGCAAACCTTCGGCATGTAAAAAGATGCAAAACTTTTGTTTCGAGCCTGAATGCATTCTTTTGGGGTACCGAAGTTGCGAAAATGGTTTCGCAACGAAAACACCCATTATACCCCATTAAACCCAGAATGATGTTTGGGAGTGTTTTTGAGCATATCGCAAACCTTCGGCATGTAAAAAGATGCAAAACTTGTGTTTCGGCCCTGAATCAACTATTTCGGGGTACCGAAGTTGCGAAAATGGTTTCGCAACGAAAACACCCATTCTACCCCATTAGACCCAGAATGATGTTTGGGAGTGTTTTGGAGCATATCGCAAACCTTCGGCATGTAAAATGATGCAAAACTTGTGTTTCAAGCCTGAATGCACTGTTTCGGGGTACCGATGTTGCGAAAATGGTTTCGCAACGAAAACACCCATTCTACTCCATTACACACAAAATGATGTTTGGGAGTGTTTTGGAGCATATCGCAAACCTTCGGCTTGTAAAAAGATGCAAAACTTTTGTTTCGAGCCTGAATGCATTCTTTCGGGGTACCGAAGTTGCGAAAATAGTTTCGCAACAAAAACACCCATTCTACCCCATTAAACCCAGAATGATGTTTGGGAGTGTTTTGGAGCATATCGCAAACCTTCGGCATGTAAAAAGATGCAAAACTTGTGTTTCGGCCCTGAATGCACTATTTCGGGGTACCGAAGTTGCGAAAATGGTTTCGCAACGAAAACACCCATTCTACCCCAATAGACCCAGAATGATGTTTGGGAGTGTTTTGGAGCATATCGCAAACCTTCGGCATGTAAAAAGATGCAAAACTTGTGTTTCGGTCCTGAATGCTAGGGGTACCGAAGTTGCGAAAATGGTTTCGCAACGAAAACACCCATTCTACCCCATTAAACCCAGAATGATGTTTGGGAGTGTTTTGGAGCATATCGCAAAACTTCGGCATGTAAAAAGATGCAAAACTTGTGTTTCGGCCCTGAATGCTAGGGGTACCGAAGTTGCGAAAATGGTTTCGCAACGAAAACACCCATTCTACCCCATTAAACCCAGAATGATGTTTGGGAGTGTTTTGGAGCATATCGCAAACCTTCGGTATGTAAAATGATGCAAAACTTGTGTTTCAAGCCTGAATGCACTGTTTCGGGGTACCGATGTTGCGAAAATGGTTTCGCAACGAAAACACCCATTCTACTCCATTACACACAAAATGATGTTTGGGAGTGTTTTGGAGCATATCGCAAACCTTCGGCTTGTAAAAAGATGCAAAACTTTTGTTTCGAGCCTGAATGCATTCTTTCGGGGTACCGAAGTTGCGAAAATAGTTTCGCAACAAAAACACCCATTCTACCCCCATTAAACCCAGAATGATGTTTGGGAGTGTTTTGGAGCATATCGCAAACCTTCGGCATGTAAAAAGATGCAAGACTTTTGTTTCGGCCCTGAATGCTCTATTTCGGGGTACCGAAGTTGCGAAAATGGTTTCGCAACGAAAACACCCATTCTACCCCATTAGACCCAGAATGATGTTTGGGAGTGTTTTGGAGCATATCGCAAACCTTCGGCATGTAAAAAGATGCAAAACTTGTGTTTCGGCCCTGAATGCACTATTTCGGGGTACCGAAGTTGCGAAAATGGTTTCGCAACGAAAACACCCATTCTACCCCATTAAACCCAGAATGATGTTTGGGAGTGTTTTGGAGCATATCGCAAACCTTCGGCATGTAAGAAGACGCAAAACTTGTGTTTCGGCCCTGAATGCACTATTTCGGGGTACCGAAGTTGCGAAAATGGTTTCGCAACGAAAACACCCATTCTACCCCATTAGACCCAGAATGATGTTTGGGAGTGTGTTGGAGCATATCGCAAACCTTCGGCATGTAAAAAGATGCAAAACTTTTTTTTCGAGCCTGAATGCATTCTTTTGGGGTACCGAAGTTGCGAAAATGGTTTCGCAACGAAAACACCCATTATACCCCATTAAACCCAGAATGATGTTTGGGAGTGTTTTTGAGCATATCGCAAACCTTCGGCATGTAAAAAGATGCAAAACTTGTGTTTCGGCCCTGAATGCACTATTTCGGGGTACCGAAGTTGCGAAAATGGTTTCGCAACGAAAACACCCATTCTACCCCATTAGACCCAGAATGATGTTTGGGAGTGTTTTGGAGCATATCGCAAACCTTCGGTATGTAAAATGATGCAAAACTTGTGTTTCAAGCCTGAATGCACTGTTTCGGGGTACCGATGTTGCGAAAATGGTTTCGCAACGAAAACACCCATTCTACTCCATTACACACAAAATGATGTTTGGGAGTGTTTTGGAGCATATCGCAAACCTTCGGCTTGTAAAAAGATGCAAAACTTTTGTTTCGAGCCTGAATGCATTCTTTCGGGGTACCGAAGTTGCGAAAATAGTTTCGCAACAAAAACACCCATTCTACCCCATTAAACCCAGAATGATGTTTGGGAGTGTTTTGGAGCATATCGCAAACCTTCGGCATGTAAAAAGATGCAAAA
This sequence comes from Cenchrus fungigraminus, assembly GCA_036936925.1. Taxonomy (NCBI): domain Eukaryota; kingdom Viridiplantae; phylum Streptophyta; class Magnoliopsida; order Poales; family Poaceae; genus Cenchrus; species Cenchrus fungigraminus. The sequence goes on from CM072775.1 coordinate 32,869,343, forward strand.
CTTGTGTTTCGGCCCTGAATGCACTATTTCGGGGTACCGAAGTTGCGAAAATGGTTTCGCAACGAAAACACCCATTCTACCCCATTAGACCCAGAATGATGTTTGGGAGTGTTTTGGAGCATATCGCAAACCTTCGGCATGTAAAAAGATGCAAAACTTGTGTTTCGGCCCTGAATGCTAGGGGTACCGAAGTTGCGAAAATGGTTTCGCAACGAAAACACCCATTCTACCCCATTACACCCAGAATGATGTTTGGGAGTGTTTTGGAGCATATCGCAAACCTTCGGCATGTAAAAAGATACAAAACTTGTGTTTCGGCCCTGAATGCACTTTTTCGGGGTACCGAAGTTGCGAAAATGGTTTCGTAACGAAAACACCCATTCTACCCCATTAGACCCAGAATGATGTTTGGGAGTGTGTTGGAGCATATCGCAAACCTTCGGCATGTAAAAAGATGCAAAACTTTTGTTTCGAGCCTGAATGCATTCTTTTGGGGTACCGAAGTTGCGAAAATGGTTTCGCAACGAAAACACCCATTATACCCCATTAAACCCAGAATGATGTTTGGGAGTGTTTTTGAGCATATCGCAAACCTTCGGCATGTAAAAAGATGCAAAACTTGTGTTTCGGCCCTGAATCAACTATTTCGGGGTACCGAAGTTGCGAAAATGGTTTCGCAACGAAAACACCCATTCTACCCCATTAGACCCAGAATGATGTTTGGGAGTGTTTTGGAGCATATCGCAAACCTTCGGCATGTAAAATGATGCAAAACTTGTGTTTCAAGCCTGAATGCACTGTTTCGGGGTACCGATGTTGCGAAAATGGTTTCGTAACGAAAACACCCATTCTACTCCATTACACACAAAATGATGTGTTGGGAGTGTTTTGGAGCATATCGCAAACCTTCGGCATGTAAAAAGATGCAAAACTTTTGTTTCGAGCCTGAATGCATTCTTTCGGGGTACCGAAGTTGCGAAAATAGTTTCACAACAAAAACACCCATTCTACCCCATTAAACCCAGAATGATGTTTGGGAGTGTTTTGGAGCATATCGCAAACCTTCGGCATGTAAAAAGATGCAAAACTTGTGTTTCGGCCCTGAATGCACTATTTCGGGGTACCGAAGTTGCGAAAATGGTTTCGCAACGAAAACACCCATTCTACCCCATTAGACCCAGAATGATGTTTGGGAGTGTGTTGGAGCATATCGCAAACCTTCGGCATGTAAAAAGATGCAAAACTTTTGTTTCGAGCCTGAATGCATTCTTTTGGGGTACCAAAGTTGCGAAAATGGTTTCGCAACGAAAACACCCATTATACCCCATTAAACCCAGAATGATGTTTGGGAGTGTTTTTGACCATATCGCAAACCTTCGGCATGTAAAAAGATGCAAAACTTGTGTTTCGGCCCTGAATGCACTATTTCGGGGTACCGAAGTTGCGAAAATGGTTTCGCAACGAAAACACCCATTCTACCCCATTAGACCCAGAATGATGTTTGGGAGTGTTTTGGAGCATATCGCAAACCTTCGGCATGTAAAAAGATGCAAAACTTGTGTTTCAAGCCTGAATGCACTGTTTCGGGGTACCGATGTTGCGAAAATGGTTTCGCAACGAAAACACCCATTCTACTCCATTACACACAAAATGATGTTTGGGAGTGTTTTGGAGCATATCGCAAACCTTCGGCATGTAAAAAGATGCAAAACTTTTGTCTCGAGCCTGAATGCATTCTTTCGGGGTACCGAAGTTGCGAAAATAGTTTCACAACGAAAACACCCATTCTACCCCATTAAGCCCAGAATGATGTTTGGGAGTGTTTTGGAGCATATCGCAAACCTTCGGCATGTAAAAAGATGCAAAACTTGTGTTTCGGCCCTGAATGCACTATTTCGGGGTACCGAAGTTGCGAAAATGGTTTCGCAACGAAAACACCCATTCTACACAATTAGACCCAGAATGATGTTTGGGAGTGTGTTGGAGCATATCGCAAACCTTCGGCATGCAAAAAGATGCAAAACTTGTGTTTCGAGCCTGAATGCATTCTTTCGGGGTACTGAAGTTGCGAAAATGGTTTCGCAACGAAAACACCCTTTCTACCCCATTATACCCAGAATGATGTTTGGGAGTGTTTTGGAGCATATCGCAAACCTTCGGCATGTAAAAAGATGCAAAACTTTTGTTTCGGCCCTGAATGCTCTATTTCGGGGTACCGAAGTTGCGAAAATGGTTTCGCAACGAAAACACCCATTCTACCCCATTAGACCCAGAATGATGTTTGGGAGTGTGTTGGAGCATATCGCAAACCTTCGGCATGTAAAAAGATGTAAAACTTTTTTTCGAGCCTGAATGCATTCTTTTGGGGTACCGATGTTGCGAAAATGGTTTCGCAATGAAAACACCCATTATACCCCATTAAACCCAGAATGATGTTTGGGAGTGTTTTTGAGCATATCGCAAACCTTCGGCACGTAAAAAGATGCAAAACTTGTGTTTCGGCCCTGAATGCACTATTTCGGGGTACCGAAGTTGCGAAAATGGTTTCGCAACGAAAACACCCATTCTACCCCATTAGAGCCAGAATGATGTTTGGGAGTGTTTTGGAGCATATCGCAAACCTTCGGCATGTAAAATGATGCAAAACTTGTGTTTCAAGCCTGAATGCACTGTTTCGGGGTACCGATGTTGCGAAAATGGTTTCGCAACGAAAACACCCATTCAACTCCATTACACACAAAATGATGTTTGGGAGTGTTTTGAAGCATATCGCAAACCTTCGGCATGTAAAAAGATGCAAAACTTTTGTTTCGAGCCTGAATGCATTCTTTCGGGGTACCGAAGTTGCGAAAATAGTTTCGCAACAAAAACACCCATTCTACCCCATTAAACCCAGAATGATGTTTGGGAGTGTTTTGGAGCATATCGCAAACCTTCGGCATGTAAAAAGATGCAAAACTTGTGTTTCGGCCCTGAATGCACTATTTCGGGGTACCGAAGTTGTGAAAATGGTTTCGCAACGAAAACACCCATTCTACCCCATTAGACCCAGAATGATGTTTGGGAGTGTTTTGGAGCATATCGCAAACCTTCGGCATGTAAAAAGATGCAAAACTTGTGTTTCGGCCCTGAATGCACTATTTCGGGGTACCGAAGTTGCGAAAATGGTTTCGCAACGAAAACACCCATTCTACCCCATTAAACCCAGAATGATGTTTGGGAGTGTGTTGGAGCATATCGCAAACCTTCGGCATGTAAAAAGATGCAAAACTTTTTTTTCGAGCCTGAATGCATTCTTTTGGGGTACCGAAGTTGCGAAAATGGTTTCGCAACGAAAACACCCATTATACCCCATTAAACCCAGAATGATGTTTGGGAGTGTTTTTGAGCATATCGCAAACCTTCGGCATGTAAAAAGATGCAAAACTTGTGTTTCGGCCCTGAATGCACTATTTCGGGGTACCGAAGTTGCGAAAATGGTTTCGCAACGAAAACACCCATTCTACCCCATTAGACCCAGAATGATGTTTGGGAGTGTTTTGGAGCATATCGCAAACCTTCGGTATGTAAAATGATGCAAAACTTGTGTTTCAAGCCTGAATGCACTGTTTCGGGGTACCGATGTTGCGAAAATGGTTTCGCAACGAAAACACCCATTCTACTCCATTACACACAAAATGATGTTTGGGAGTGTTTTGGAGCATATCGCAAACCTTCGGCATGTAAAAAGATGCAAAACTTTTGTTTCGAGCCTGAATGCATTCTTTCGGGGTACCGAAGTTGCGAAAATAGTTTCGCAACAAAAACACCCATTCTACCCCATTAAACCCAGAATGATGTTTGGGAGTGTTTTGGAGCATATCGCAAACCTTCGGCATGTAAAAAGATGCAAAACTTGTGTTTCGGCCCTGAATGCACTATTTCGGGGTACCGAAGTTGCGAAAATGGTTTCGCAACGAAAACACCCATTCTACCCCATTCGACCCAGAATGATGTTTGGGAGTGTTTTGGAGCATATCGCAAACCTTCGGCATGTAAAAAGATGCAAAACTTGTGTTTCGGCCCTGAATGCTAGGGGTACCGAAGTTGCGAAAATGGTTTCGCAACGAAAACACCCATTCTACCCCATTAAACCCAGAATGATGTTTGGGAGTGTTTTGGAGCATATCGCAAACCTTCGGCATGTAAAAAGATGCAAAACTTGTGTTTCGGCCCTGAATGCACTTTTTCGGGGTACCGAAGTTGCGAAAATGGTTTCGTAACGAAAACACCCATTCTACCCCATTAGACCCAGAATGATGTTTGGGAGTGTGTTGGAGCATATCGCAAACCTTCGGCATGTAAAAAGATGCAAAACTTTTGTTTCGAGCCTGAATGCATTCTTTTGCGGTACCGAAGTTGCGAAAATGGTTTCGCAACGAAAACACCCATTATACCCCATTAAACCCAGAATGATGTTTGGGAGTGTTTTTGAGCATATCGCAAACCTTCGGCATGTAAAAAGATGCAAAACTTGTGTTTCGGCCCTGAATCCACTATTTCGGGGTACCGAAGTTGCGAAAATGGTTTCGCAACGAAAACACCCATTCTACCCCATTAGACCCAGAATGATGTTTGGGAGTGTTTTGGAGCATATCGCAAACCTTCGGCATGTAAAATGATGCAAAACTTGTATTTCAAGCCTGAATGCACTGTTTCGGGGTACCGATGTTGCGAAAATGGTTTCGTAACGAAAACACCCATTCTACTCCATTAGACACAAAATGATGTTTGGGAGTGTTTTGGAGCATATCGCAAACCTTCGGCATGTAAAAAGATGCAAAACTTTTGTTTCGAGCCTGAATGCATTCTTTCGGGGTACCGAAGTTGCGAAAATAGTTTCGCAACAAAAACACCCATTCTACCCCATTAAACCCAGAATGATGTTTGGGAGTGTTTTGGAGCATATCGCAAACCTTCTGCATGTAAAAAGATGCAAAACTTGTGTTTCGGCCCTGAATGCACTATTTCGGGGTACCGAAGTAGCGAAAATGGTTTCGCAACGAAAACACCCATTCTACCCCATTAGACCCAGAATGATGTTTGGGAGTGTGTTGGAGCATATCGCAAACCTTCGGCATGTAAAAAGATGCAAAACTTTTGTTTCGAGCCTGAATGCATTCTTTTGGGGTACCAAAGTTGCGAAAATGGTTTCGCAACGAAAACACCCATTATACCCCATTAAACCCAGAATGATGTTTGGGAGTGTTTTGGAGCATATCGCAAACCTTCGGCATGTAAAAAGATGCAAAACTTGTGTTTCGGCCCTGAATGCACTATTTCGGGGTACCGAAGTTGCGAAAATGGTTTCGCAACGAAAACACCCATTCTACCCCATTAAACCCAGAATGATGTTTGGGAGTGTTTTGGAGCATATCGCAAACCTTCGGCATGTAAGAAGACGCAAAACTTGTGTTTCGGCCCTGAATGCACTATTTCGGGGTACCGAAGTTGCGAAAATGGTTTCGCAACGAAAACACCCATTCTACCCCATTAGACCCAGAATGATGTTTGGGAGTGTGTTGGAGCATATCGCAAACCTTCGGCATGTAAAAAGATGCAAAACTTTTTTTTCGAGCCTGAATGCATTCTTTTGGGGTACCGAAGTTGCGAAAATGGTTTCGCAACGAAAACACCCATTATACCCCATTAAACCCAGAATGATGTTTGGGAGTGTTTTTGAGCATATCGCAAACCTTCGGCATGTAAAAAGATGCAAAACTTGTGTTTCGGCCCTGAATGCACTATTTCGGGGTACCGAAGTTGCGAAAATGGTTTCGCAACGAAAACACCCATTCTACCCCATTAGACCCAGAATGATGTTTGGGAGTGTTTTGGAGCATATCGCAAACCTTCGGTATGTAAAATGATGCAAAACTTGTGTTTCAAGCCTGAATGCACTGTTTCGGGGTACCGATGTTGCGAAAATGGTTTCGCAACGAAAACACCCATTCTACTCCATTACACACAAAATGATGTTTGGGAGTGTTTTGGAGCATATCGCAAACCTTCGGCATGTAAAAAGATGCAAAACTTTTGTTTCGAGCCTGAATGCATTCTTTCGGGGTACCGAAGTTGCAAAAATAGTTTCGCAACAAAAACACCCATTCTACCCCATTAAACCCAGAATGATGTTTGGGAGTGTTTTGGAGCATATCGCAAACCTTCGGCATGTAAAAAGATGCAAAACTTGTGTTTCGGCCCTGAATGCACTATTTCGGGGTACCGAAGTTGCGAAAATGGTTTCGCAACGAAAACACCCATTCTACCCCATTAGACCCAGAATGATGTTTGGGAGTGTTTTGGAGCATATCGCAAACCTTCGGCATGTAAAAAGATGCAAAACTTGTGTTTCGGCCCTGAATGCTAGGGGTACCGAAGTTGCGAAAATGGTTTCGCAACGAAAACACCCATTCTACCCCATTAAACCCAGAATGATGTTTGGGAGTGTTTTGGAGCATATCGCAAACCTTCGGCATGTAAAAAGATGCAAAACTTGTGTTTCGGCCCTGAATGCACTTTTTCGGGGTACCGAAGTTGCGAAAATGGTTTCGTAACGAAAACACCCATTCTACCCCATTAGACCCAGAATGATGTTTGGGAGTGTGTTGGAGCATATCGCAAACCTTCGGCATGTAAAAAGATGCAAAACTTTTGTTTCGAGCCTGAATGCATTCTTTTGCGGTACCGAAGTTGCGAAAATGGTTTCGCAACGAAAACACCCATTATACCCCATTAAACCCAGAATGATGTTTGGGAGTGTTTTTGAGCATATCGCAAACCTTCGGCATGTAAAAAGATGCAAAACTTGTGTTTCGGCCCTGAATCCACTATTTCGGGGTACCGAAGTTGCGAAAATGGTTTCGCAACGAAAACACCCATTCTACCCCATTAGACCCAGAATGATGTTTGGGAGTGTTTTGGAGCATATCGCAAACCTTCGGCATGTAAAATGATGCAAAACTTGTATTTCAAGCCTGAATGCACTGTTTCGGGGTACCGATGTTGCGAAAATGGTTTCGTAACGAAAACACCCATTCTACTCCATTAGAAACAAAATGATGTTTGGGAGTGTTTTGGAGCATATCGCAAACCTTCGGCATGTAAAAAGATGCAAAACTTTTGTTTCGAGCCTGAATGCATTCTTTCGGGGTACCGAAGTTGCGAAAATAGTTTCGCAACAAAAACACCCATTCTACCCCATTAAACCCAGAATGATGTTTGGGAGTGTTTTGGAGCATATCGCAAACCTTCTGCATGTAAAAAGATGCAAAACTTGTGTTTCGGCCCTGAATGCACTATTTCGGGGTACCGAAGTTGCGAAAATGGTTTCGCAACGAAAACACCCATTCTACCCCATTAGACCCAGAATGATGTTTGGGAGTGTGTTGGAGCATATCGCAAACCTTCGGCATGTAAAAAGATGCAAAACTTTTGTTTCGAGCCTGAATGCATTCTTTTGGGGTACCAAAGTTGCGAAAATGGTTTCGCAACGAAAACACCCATTATACCCCATTAAACCCAGAATGATGTTTGGGAGTGTTTTTGAGCATATCGCAAACCTTCGGCATGTAAAAAGATGCAAAACTTGTGTTTCGGCCCTGAATGCACTATTTCGGGGTACCGAAGTTGCGAAAATGGTTTCGCAACGAAAACACCCATTCTACCCCATTAGACCCAAAATGATGTTTGGGAGTGTTTTGGAGCATATCGCAAACCTTCGGCATGTAAAAAGATGCAAAACTTGTGTTTCAAGCCTGAATGCACTGTTTCGGGGTACCGATGTTGCGAAAATGGTTTCGTAACGAAAACACCCATTCTACTCCATTACACACAAAATGATGTTTGGGAGTGTTTTGGAGCATATCGCAAACCTGCGGCATGTAAAAAGATGCAAAACTTTTGTTTCGAGCCTGAATGCATTCTTTCGGGGTACCGAAGTTGCGAAAATAGTTTCGCAACAAAAACACCCATTCTACCCCATTAAACCCAGAATGATGTTTGGGAGTGTTTTGGAGCATATCGCAAACCTTCGGCATGTAAAAAAGATGCAAAACTTGTGTTTCGGCCCTGAATGCACTATTTCGGGGTACCAAAGTTGCGAAAACGGTTTCACAACGAAAACACCCATTCTACCCCATTAGACCCAGAATGATGTTTGGGAGTGTTTTGGAGCATATCGCAAACCTTCGGCATGTAAAAAGATGCAAAACTTGTGTTTCGGCCCTGAATGCACTATTTCGGGGTACCGAAGTTGCGAAAATGGTTTCGCAACGAAAACACCCATTCTACCCCATTAAACCCAGAATGATGTTTGGGAGTGTTTTGGAGCATATCGCAAACCTTCGGCATGTAAAAAGATGCAAAACTTGTGTTTCGGCCCTGAATGCACTATTTCGGGGTACCGAAGTTGCGAAAATGGTTTCGCAACGAAAACACCCATTCTACCCCATTAGACCCAGAATGATGTTTGGGAGTGTGTTGGAGCATATCGCAAACCTTCGGCATGTAAAAAGATGCAAAACTTTTGTTTCGAGCCTGAATGCATTCTTTTGGGGTACCGAAGTTGCGAAAATGGTTTCGCAACGAAAACACCCATTATACCCCATTAAACCCAGAATGATGTTTGGGAGTGTTTTGGAGCATATCGCAAACCTTCGGCATGTAAATAGATGCAAAACTTGTGTTTCAAGCCTGAATGCACTGTTTCGGGGTACCGATGTTGCGAAAATGGTTTCGTAACGAAAACACCCATTCCACTCCATTACACACAAAATGATGTTTGGGAGTGTTTTGGAGCATATCGCAAACCTGCGGCATGTAAAAAGATGCAAAACTTTTGTTTCGAGCCTGAATGCATTCTTTCGGGGTACCGAAGTTGCGAAAATAGTTTCGCAACAAAAACACCCATTCTACCCCATTAAACCCAGAATGATGTTTGGGAGTGTTTTGGAGCATATCGCAAACCTTCGGCATGTAAAAAGATGCAAAACTTGTGTTTCGGCCCTGAATGCACTATTTCGGGGTACCGAAGTTGCGAAAATGGTTTCGCAACGAAAACACCCATTCTACCCCATTGGACCCAGAATGATGTTTGGGAGTGTGTTGGAGCATATCGCAAACCTTCGGCATGTAAAAAGATGCAAAACTTTTGTTTCGAGCCTGAATGCATTCTTTTGGGGTACCGAAGTTGCGAAAATGGTTTCGCAACGAAAACACCCATTATACCCCATTAAACCCAGAATGATGTTTGGGAGTGTTTTTGAGCATATCGCAAACCTTCGGCATGTAAAAAGATGCAAAACTTGTGTTTCGGCCCTGAATGCACTATTTCGGGGTACCGAAGTTGCGAAAATGGTTTCGCAACGAAAACATCCATTCTACTCCATTACACACAAAATGATGTTTGGGAGTGTTTTGGAGCATATCGCAAACCTTCGGCATGTAAAAAGATGCAAAACTTTTGTTTCGAGCCTGAATGCATTCTTTCGGGGTACCGAAGTTGCGAAAATGGTTTCGCAACGAAAATACCCATTATACCCCATTAAACCCAGAATGATGTTTGGGAGTGTTTTTGAGCATATCGCAAACCTTCGGCATGTAAAAAGATGCAAAACTTGTGTTTCGGCCCTGAATGCACTATTTCGGGGTACCGAAGTTGCGAAAATGGTTTCGCAACGAAAACACCCATTCTACCCCATTAGACCCAGAATGATGTTTGGGAGTGTTTTGGAGCATATCGCAAACCTTCGGCATGTAAAAAGATGCAAAACTTTTGTTTCAAGCCTCATGCACTGTTTCGGGGTACCGATGTTGCGAAAATGGTTTCGCAACGAAAACACCCATTCTACTCCATTACACACAAAATGATGTTTGGGAGTGTTTTTGAGCATATCGCAAACCTTCGGCATGTAAAAAGATGCAAAACTTTTGTTTCGGCCCTGAATGCACTATTTCGGGGTACCGAAGTTGCGAAAATGATTTCGCAACGAAAACACCCATTCTACACAATTAGACCCAGAGTGAGGTTTGGGAGTGTGTTGGAGCATATCGCAAACCTTCGGCATGCAAAAAGATGCAAAACTTGTGTTTCGAGCCTGAATGCAATCTTTCGGGGTACTGAAGTTGCGAAAATGGTTTCGCAACGAAAACACCCATTCTACCCCATTAAACCCAGAATGATGTTTGGGAGTGTTTTTGAGCATATCGCAAACCTTCGGCATGTAAAAAGATGCAAAACTTTTGTTTCGGCCCTGAATGCTCTATTTCGGGGTACCGAAGTTGCGAAAATGGTTTCGCAACGAAAACACCCATTCTACCCCATTAGACCCAGAATGATGTTTGGGAGTGTGTTGGAGCATATCGCAAACCTTCGGCATGTAAAAAGATGCAAAACTTTTTTTTCGAGCCTGAATGCATTCTTTTGGGGTACCGATGTTGCGAAAATGGTTTCGCAACGAAAACACCCATTATACCCCATTAAACCCAGAATGATGTTTGGGAGTGTTTTTGAGCATATCGCAAACCTTCGGCATGTAAAAAGATGAAAAACTTGTGTTTCGGCCCTGAATGCATTATTTCGGGGTACCGAAGTTGCGAAAATGGTTTCGCAACGAAAACACCCATTCTACCCCATTAGACCCAGAATGATGTTTGGGAGTGTTTTGGAGCATATCGCAAACCTTCGGCATGTAAAATGATGCAAAACTTGTGTTTCAAGCCTGAATGCACTGTTTCGGGGTACCGATGTTGCGAAAATGGTTTCGCAACGAAAACACCCATTCTACTCCATTACACACAAAATGATGTTTGGGAGTGTTTTGGAGCATATCGCAAACCTTCGGCATGTAAAAAGATGCAAAACTTTTGTTTCGAGCCTGAATGCATTCTTTCGGGGTACCGAAGTTGCGAAAATAGTTTCGCAACGAAAACACCCATTCTACCCCATTAAACCCAGAATGATATTTGGGAGTGTTTTGGTGCATATCGCAAACCTTCGGCATGTAAAAAGATGCAAAACTTGTGTCTCGGCCCTGAATGCACTATTTCGGGGTACCGAAGTTGCAAAAATGGTTTCGCAACGAAAACACCCATTCTACCCCGTTAAACCCAGAATGATGTTTGGGAGTGTTTTGGAGCATATCGCAAACCTTCGGCATGTAAAAAGATGCAAAACTTTTGTTTCGGCCCTGAATGCTCTATTTCGGGGTACCGAAGTTGCGAAAATGGTTTCGCAACGAAAACACCCATTCTACCACATTAGACCCAGAATGATGTTTGGGAGTGTGTTGGAGCATATCGCAAACCTTCGGCATGTAAAAAGATGCAAAACTTTTGTTTCGAGCCTGAATGCATTCTTTTGGGGTACCGATGTTGCGAAAATGGTTTCACAACGAAAACACCCATTCTACCACATTAGACCCAGAATGATGTTTGGGAGTGTGTTGGAGCATATCGCAAACCTTCGGCATGTAAAAAGATGCAAAACTTTTGTTTCGAGCCTGAATGCATTCTTTTGGGGTACCGATGTTGCGAAAATGGTTTCGCAACGAAAACACCCATTATACCCCATTAAACCCAGAATGATGTTTGGGAGTGTTTTTGAGCATATCGCAAACCTTCGGCATGTAAAAAGATGCAAAACTTGTGTTTCGGACCTGAATGCACTATTTCGGGGTACCGAAGTTGCGATAATGGTTTCGCAACGAAAACACCCATTCTACCCCATTAGACCCAGAATGATGTTTGGGAGTGTTTTGGAGCATATCGCAAACCTTCGGCATGTAAAAAGATGCAAAATTTTTGTTTCGAGCCTGAATGCATTCTTTTGGGGTACCGAAGTTGCGAAAATGGTTTCGCAACGAAAACACCCATTATACCCCATTAAACCCTGAATGATGTTTGGGAGTGTTTTTGAGCATATCGCAAACCTTCGGCATGCAAAAAGATGCAAAACTTGTGTTTCGGCCCTGAATGCACTATTTCGGGGTACCGAAGTTGCGAAAATGGTTTCGCAACGAAAACACCCATTCTACACAATTAGACCCAGAATGATGTTTGGGAGTGTTTTGGAGCATATCGCAAACCTTCGGCATGTAAAAAGATGCAAAACTTGTGTTTCGGCCCTGAATGCACTAATTCGGGGTACCGAAGTTGCGAAAATGGTTTCGCAACGAAAACACCCATTCTACCCCATTAGACCCAGAATGATGTTTGGGAGTGTTTTGGAGCATATCGCAAACCTTCGGCATGTAAAAAGATGCAAAACTTGTGTTACGGCCCTGAATGCACTATTTCGGGGTACCGAAGTTGCGAAAATGGTTTCGCAACGAAAACACCCATTCTACCCCATTAAACCCAGAATGATGTTTGGGAGTGTTTTGGAGCATATCGCAAACCTTCGGCATGTAAAAAGATGCAAACCTTGTGTTTCGGCCCTGAATGCACTATTTCGGGGTACCGAAGTTGCGAAAATGGTTTCGCAACGAAAACACCCATTCTACCCCATTAGACCCAGAATGATGTTTGGGAGTGTGTTGGAGCATATCGCAAACCTTCGGCATGTAAAAAGATGCAAAACTTTTGTTTCGAGCCTGAATGCATTCTTTTGGGGTACCGAAGTTCCGAAAATGGTTTCGCAACGAAAACACCCATTATACCCCATTAAACCCAGAATGATGTTTGGGAGTGTTTTTGAGCATATCGCAAACCTTCGGCATGTAAAAAGATGCAAAACTTGTGTTTCGGCCCTGAATGCACTATTTCGGGGTACCGAAGTTGCGAAAATGGTTTCGCAACGAAAACACCCATTCTACCCCATTAGACCCAGAATGATGTTTGGGTGTGTTTTGGAGCATATCGCAAACCTTCGGCATGTAAAATGATGCAAAACTTGTGTTTCAAGCCTGAATGCACTGTTTCGGGGTACCGATGTTGCGAAAATGGTTTCGCAACGAAAACATCCATTCTACTCCATTACACACAAAATGATGTTTGGGAGTGTTTTGGAGCATATCGCAAACCTTCGGCATGTAAAAAGATGCAAAACTTTTGTTTCGAGCCTGAATGCATTCTTTCGGGGTACCGAAGTTGCGAAAATAGTTTCGCAACAAAAACACCCATTCTACCCCATTAAACCCAGAATGATGTTTGGGAGTGTTTTGGAGCATATCGCAAACCTTCGGCATGTAAAAAGATGCAAAACTTGTGTTTCGGCCCTGAATGCACTATTTCGGGGTACCGAAGTTGCGAAAATGGTTTCGCAACGAAAACACCCATTCTACCCCATTAGACCCAGAATGATGTTTGGGAGTGTGTTGGAGCATATCGCAAACCTTCGGCATGTAAAAAGATGCAAAACTTGTGTTTCGGCCCTGAATGCACTATTTCGGGGTACCGAAGTTGCGAAAATGGTTTCGCAACGAAAACACCCATTCTACCCCATTAGACCCAGAATGATGTTTGGGAGTGTTTTGGAGCATATCGCAAACCTTCGGCATGTAAAAAGATGCAAAATTTTTGTTTCGAGCCTGAATGCATTCTTTTGGGGTACCGAAGTTGCGAAAATGGTTTCGCAACGAAAACACCCATTATACCCCATTAAACCCAGAATGATGTTTGGGAGTGTTTTTGAGCATATCGCAAACCTTCGGCATGTAAAAAGATGCAAAACTTGTGTTTCGGCCCTGAATGCACTATTTCGGGGTACCGAAGTTGCGAAAATGGTTTCGCAACGAAAACACCCATTCTACACAATTAGACCCAGAATGATGTTTGGGAGTGTTTTGGAGCATATCGCAAACCTTCGGCATGTAAAAAGATGCAAAACTTGTGTTTCGGCCCTGAATGCACTAATTCGGGGTACCGAAGTTGCGAAAATGGTTTCGCAACGAAAACACCCATTCTACCCCATTAGACCCAGAATGATGTTTGGGAGTGTTTTGGAGCATATCGCAAACCTTCGGCATGTAAAAAGATGCAAAACTTGTGTTACGGCCCTGAATGCACTATTTCGGGGTACCGAAGTTGCGAAAATGGTTTCGCAACGAAAACACCCATTCTACCCCATTAAACCCAGAATGATGTTTGGGAGTGTTTTGGAGCATATCGCAAACCTTCGGCATGTAAAAAGATGCAAAACTTGTGTTTCGGCCCTGAATGCACTATTTCGGGGTACCGAAGTTGCGAAAATGGTTTCGCAACGAAAACACCCATTCTACCCCATTAGACCCAGAATGATGTTTGGGAGTGTGTTGGAGCATATCGCAAACCTTCGGCATGTAAAAAGATGCAAAACTTTTGTTTCGAGCCTGAATGCATTCTTTTGGGGTACCGAAGTTCCGAAAATGGTTTCGCAACGAAAACACCCATTATACCCCATTAAACCCAGAATGATGTTTGGGAGTGTTTTTGAGCATATCGCAAACCTTCGGCATGTAAAAAGATGCAAAACTTGTGTTTCGGCCCTGAATGCACTATTTCGGGGTACCGAAGTTGCGAAAATGGTTTCGCAACGAAAACACCCATTCTACCCCATTACACCCAGAATGATGTTTGGGTGTGTTTTGGAGCATATCGCAAACCTTCGGCATGTAAAATGATGCAAAACTTGTGTTTCAAGCCTGAATGCACTGTTTCGGGGTACCGATGTTGCGAAAATGGTTTCGCAACGAAAACATCCATTCTACTCCATTACACACAAAATGATGTTTGGGAGTGTTTTGGAGCATATCGCAAACCTTCGGCATGTAAAAAGATGCAAAACTTTTGTTTCGAGCCTGAATGCATTCTTTCGGGGTACCGAAGTTGCGAAAATAGTTTCGCAACAAAAACACCCATTCTACCCCATTAAACCCAGAATGATGTTTGGGAGTGTTTTGGAGCATATCGCAAACCTTCGGCATGTAAAAAGATGCAAAACTTGTGTTTCGGCCCTGAATGCACTATTTCGGGGTACCGAAGTTGCGAAAATGGTTTCGCAACGAAAACACCCATTCTACCCCATTAGACCCAGAATGATGTTTGGGAGTGTGTTGGAGCATATCGCAAACCTTCGGCATGTAAAAAGATGCAAAACTTGTGTTTCGGCCCTGAATGCACTATTTCGGGGTACCGAAGTTGCGAAAATGGTTTCGCAACGAAAACACCCATTCTACCCCATTAGACCCAGAATGATGTTTGGGAGTGTTTTGGAGCATATCGCAAACCTTCGGCATGTAAAAAGATGCAAAACTTGTGTTTCGGCCCTGAATGCACTATTTCGGGGTACCGAAGTAGCGAAAATGGTTTCGCAACGAAAACACCCATTCTACACAATTAGACCCAGAATGATGTTTGTGAGTGTTTTGGAGCATATCGCAAACCTTCGGCATGTAAAAAGATGCAAAACTTGTGTTACGGCCCTGAATGCACTATTTCGGGGTACCGAAGTTGCGAAAATGGTTTCGCAACGAAAACACCCATTCTACCCCATTAAACCCAGAATGATGTTTGGGAGTGTTTTGGAGCATATCGCAAACCTTCGGCATGTAAAAAGATGCAAAACTTGTGTTTCGGCCCTGAATGCACTATTTCGGGGTACCGAAGTTGCGAAAATGGTTTCGCAACGAAAACACCCATTCTACCCCATTAGACCCAGAATGATGTTTGGGAGTGTGTTGGAGCATATCGCAAACCTTCGGCATGTAAAAAGATGCAAAACTTTTGTTTCGAGCCTGAATGCATTCTTTTGGGGTACCGAAGTTCCGAAAATGGTTTCGCAACGAAAACACCCATTATACCCCATTAAACCCAGAATGATGTTTGGGAGTGTTTTTGAGCATATCGCAAACCTTCGGCATGTAAAAAGATGCAAAACTTGTGTTTCGGCCCTGAATGCACTATTTCGGGGTACCGAAGTTGCGAAAATGGTTTCGCAACGAAAACACCCATTCTACCCCATTAGACCCAGAATGATGTTTGGGTGTGTTTTGGAGCATATCGCAAACCTTCGGCATGTAAAATGATGCAAAACTTGTGTTTCAAGCCTGAATGCACTGTTTCGGGGTACCGATGTTGCGAAAATGGTTTCGCAACGAAAACATCCATTCTACTCCATTACACACAAAATGATGTTTGGGAGTGTTTTGGAGCATATCGCAAACCTTCGGCATGTAAAAAGATGCAAAACTTTTGTTTCGAGCCTGAATGCATTCTTTCGGGGTACCGAAGTTGCGAAAATAGTTTCGCAACAAAAACACCCATTCTACCCCATTAAACCCAGAATGATGTTTGGGAGTGTTTTGGAGCATATCGCAAACCTTCGGCATGTAAAAAGATGCAAAACTTGTGTTTCGGCCCTGAATGCACTATTTCGGGGTACCGAAGTTGCGAAAATGGTTTCGCAACGAAAACACCCATTCTACCCCATTAGACCCAGAATGATGTTTGGGAGTGTGTTGGAGCATATCGCAAACCTTCGGCATGTAAAAAGATGCAAAACTTGTGTTTCGGCCCTGAATGCACTATTTCGGGGTACCGAAGTTGCGAAAATGGTTTCGCAACGAAAACACCCATTCTACCCCATTAGACCCAGAATGATGTTTGGGAGTGTTTTGGAGCATATCGCAAACCTTCGGCATGTAAAAAGATGCAAAACTTGTGTTTCGGCCCTGAATGCACTATTTCGGGGTACCGAAGTAGCGAAAATGGTTTCGCAACGAAAACACCCATTCTACACAATTAGACCCAGAATGATGTTTGGGAGTGTTTTGGAGCATATCGCAAACCTTCGGCATGTAAAAAGATGCAAAACTTGTGTCTCGGCCCTGAATGCACTATTTCGGGGTACCGAAGTTGCAAAAATGGTTTCGCAACGAAAACACCCATTCTACCCCATTAAACCCAGAATGATGTTTGGGAGTGTTTTGGAGCATATCGCAAACCTTCGGCATGTAAAAAGATGCAAAACTTTTGTTTCGGCCCTGAATGCTCTATTTCGGGGTACCGAAGTTGCGAAAATGGTTTCGCAACGAAAACACCCATTCTACCACATTAGACCCAGAATGATGTTTGGGAGTGTGTTGGAGCATATCGCAAACCTTCGGCATGTAAAAAGATGCAAAACTTTTGTTTCGAGCCTGAATGCATTCTTTTGGGGTACCGATGTTGCGAAAATGGTTTCGCAAGGAAAACACCCATTCTACCACATTAGACCCAGAATGATGTTTGGGAGTGTGTTGGAGCATATCGCAAACCTTCGGCATGTAAAAAGATGCAAAACTTTTGTTTCGAGCCTGAATGCATTCTTTTGGGGTACCGATGTTGCGAAAATGGTTTCGCAACGAAAGCACCCATTATACCCCATTAAACCCAGAATGATGTTTGGGAGTGTGTTGGAGCATATCGCAAACATTCGGCATGCAAAAAGATGCAAAACTTGTGTTTCGGCCCTGAATGCACTATTTCGGGGTACCGAAGTTGCGAAAATGGTTTCGCAACGAAAACACCCATTCTACCCCATTAGACCCAGAATGATGTTTGGGAGTGTTTTGGAGCATATCGCAAACCTTCGGCATGTAAAAAGATGCAAAACTTTTGTTTCGAGCCTGAATGCATTCTTTTGGGGTACCGAAGTTGCGAAAATGGTTTCGCAACGAAAACACCCATTATACCCCATTAAACCCAGAATGATGTTTGGGAGTGTTTTTGAGCATATCGCAAACCTTCGGCATGTAAAAAGATGCAAAACTTGTGTTTCGGCCCTGAATGCACTATTTCGGGGTACCGAAGTTGCGAAAATGGTTTCGCAACGAAAACACCCATTCTACACAATTAGACCCAGAATGATGTTTGGGAGTGTTTTGAAGCATATCGCAAACCTTCGGCATGTAAAAAGATGCAAAACTTGTGTTTCGGCCCTGAATGCACTATTTCGGGGTACCGAAGTTGCGAAAATGGTTTCGCAACGAAAACACCCATTCTACCCCATTAGACCCAGAATGATGTTTGGGAGTGTTTTGGAGCATATCGCAAACCTTCGGCATGTAAAAAGATGCAAAACTTGTGTTACGGCCCTGAATGCACTATTTCGGGGTACCGAAGTTGCGAAAATGGTTTCGCAACGAAAACACCCATTCTACCCCATTACACCCAGAATGATGTTTGGGAGTGTTTTGGAGCATATCGCAAACCTTCGGCATGTAAAAAGATGCAAAACTTGTGTTTCGGCCCTGAATGCACTATTTCGGGGTACCCAAGTTGCGAAAATGGTTTCGCAACGAAAACACCCATTCTACCCCATTAGACCCAGAATGATGTTTGGGAGTGTGTTGGAGCATATCGCAAACCTTCGGCATGTAAAAAGATGCAAAACTTTTGTTTCGAGCCTGAATGCATTCTTTTGGGGTACCGAAGTTCCGAAAATGGTTTCGCAACGAAAACACCCATTATACCCAATTAAACCCAGAATGATGTTTGGGAGTGTTTTTGAGCATATCGCAAACCTTCGGCATGTAAAAAGATGCAAAACTTGTGTTTCGGCCCTGAATGCACTATTTCGGGGTACCGAAGTTGCGAAAATGGTTTCGCAACGAAAACACCCATTCTACCCCATTAGACCCAGAATGATGTTTGGGTGTGTTTTGGAGCATATCGCAAACCTTCGGCATGTAAAATGATGCAAAACTTGTGTTTCAAGCCTGAATGCACTGTTTCGGGGTACCGATGTTGCGAAAATGGTTTCGCAACGAAAACACCCATTCTACTCCATTACACACAAAATGATGTTTGGGAGTGTTTTGGAGCATATCGCAAACCTTCGGCATGTAAAAAGATGCAAAACTTTTGTTTCGAGCCTGAATGCATTCTTTCGGGGTACCGAAGTTGCGAAAATAGTTTCGCAACAAAAACACCCATTCTACCCCATTAAACCCAGAATGATGTTTGGGAGTGTTTTGGAGCATATCGCAAACCTTCGGCATGTAAAAAGATGCAAAACTTGTGTTTCGGCCCTGAATGCACTATTTCGGGGTACCGAAGTTGCGAAAATGGTTTCGCAACGAAAACACCCATTCTACCCCATTAGACCCAGAATGATGTTTGGGAGTGTGTTGGAGCATATCGCAAACCTTCGGCATGTAAAAAGATGCAAAACTTGTGTTTCGGCCCTGAATGCACTATTTCGGGGTACTGAAGTTGCGAAAATGGTTTCGCAACGAAAACACCCATTCTACCCCATTAGACCCAGAATGATGTTTCGGAGTGTTTTGGAGCATATCGCAAACCTTCGGCATGTAAAATGATGCAAAACTTGTGTTTCAAGCCTGAATGCACTGTTTCGGGGTACCGATGTTGCGAAAATGGTTTCGCAACGAAAACACCCATTCTACTCCATTACACACAAAATGATGTTTGGGAG
The DNA here is from genome assembly GCA_036936925.1 of Cenchrus fungigraminus. Classification (NCBI taxonomy): domain Eukaryota; kingdom Viridiplantae; phylum Streptophyta; class Magnoliopsida; order Poales; family Poaceae; genus Cenchrus; species Cenchrus fungigraminus. The sequence goes on from CM072775.1 coordinate 32,888,778, forward strand.
TGTTTTGGAGCATATCGCAAACCTTCGGCATGTAAAAAGATGCAAAACTTTTGTTTCGAGCCTGAATGCATTCTTTCGGGGTACCGAAGTTGCGAAAATAGTTTCGCAACGAAAACACCCATTCTACCCCATTAAACCCAGAATGATATTTGGGAGTGTTTTGGAGCATATCGCAAACCTTCGGCATGTAAAAAGATGCAAAACTTGTGTTTCGGCCCTGAATGCACTATTTCGGGGTACCGAAGTTGCGAAAATGGTTTCGCAACGAAAACACCCATTCTACACAATTAGACCCAGAATGATGTTTGGGAGTGTTTTGGAGCATATCGCAAACCTTCGGCATGTAAAAAGATGCAAAACTTGTGTCTCGGCCCTGAATGCACTATTTCGGGGTACCGAAGTTGCAAAAATGGTTTCGCAACGAAAACACCCATTCTACCCCATTAAACCCAGAATGATGTTTGGGAGTGTTTTGGAGCATATCGCAAACCTTCGGCATGTAAAAAGATGCAAAACTTTTGTTTCGGCCATGAATGCTCTATTTCGGGGTACCGAAGTTGCGAAAATGGTTTCGCAACGAAAACACCCATTCTACCCCATTAGACCCAGAATGATGTTTGGGAGTGTTTTGGAGCATATCGCAAACCTTCGGCATGTAAAAAGATGCAAAACTTGTGTCTCGGCCCTGAATGCACTATTTCGGGGTACCGAAGTTGCAAAAATGGTTTCGCAACGAAAACACCCATTCTACCCCATTAAACCCAGAATGATGTTTGGGAGTGTTTTGGAGCATATCGCAAACCTTCGGCATGTAAAAAGATGCAAAACTTTGTTTCGGCCATGAATGTTCTATTTCGGGGTACCGAAGTTGCGAAAATGGTTTCGCAACGAAAACACCCATTCTACCACATTAGACCCAGAATGATGTTTGGGAGTGTGTTGGAGCATATCGCAAACCTTCGGCATGTAAAAAGATGCAAAACTTTTGTTTCGAGCCTGAATGCATTCTTTTGGGGTACCGATGTTGCGAAAATGGTTTCGCAACGAAAACACCCATTCTACCACATTAGACCCAGAATGATGTTTGGGAGTGTGTTGGAGCATATCGCAAACCTTCGGCATGTAAAAAGATGCAAAACTTTTGTTTCGAGCCTGAATGCATTCTTTTGGGGTACCGATGTTGCGAAAATGGTTTCGCAACGAAAACACCCATTATACCCCATTAAACCCAGAATGATGTTTGGGAGTGTTTTTGAGCATATCGCAAACCTTCGGCATGTAAAAAGATGCAAAACTTGTGTTTCGGCCCTGAATGCTCTATTTCGGGGTACCGAAGTTGCGAAAATGGTTTCGCAACGAAAACACCCATTCTACCACATTAGACCCAGAATGATGTTTGGGAGTGTGTTGGAGTATATCGCAAACCTTCGGCATGTAAAAAGATGCAAAACTTTTGTTTCGAGCCTGAATGCATTCTTTTGGGGTACCGATGTTGCGAAAATGGTTTCGCAACGAAAACACCCATTATACCCCATTAAACCCAGAATGATGTTTGGGAGTGTTTTGGAGCATATCGCAAACCTTCGGCATGTAAAAAGATGCAAAACTTGTGTCTCGGCCCTGAATGCACTATTTCGGGGTACCGAAGTTGCAAAAATGGTTTCGCAACGAAAACACCCATTATACCCCATTAAACCCAGAATGATGTTTGGGAGTGTTTTGGAGCATATCGCAAACCTTCGGCATGTAAAAAGATGCAAAACTTTTGTTTCGGCCATGAATGCTCTATTTCGGGGTACCGAAGTTGCGAAAATGGTTTCGCAACGAAAACACCCATTCTACCCCATTAGACCCAGAATGATGTTTGGGAGTGTTTTGGAGCATATCGCAAACCTTCGGCATGTAAAAAGATGCAAAACTTGTGTCTCGGCCCTGAATGCACTATTTCGGGGTACCGAAGTTGCAAAAATGGTTTCGCAACGAAAACACCCATTATACCCCATTAAACCCAGAATGATGTTTGGGAGTGTTTTGGAGCATATCGCAAACCTTCGGCATGTAAAAAGATGCAAAACTTTTGTTTCGGCCATGAATGCTCTATTTCGGGGTACCGAAGTTGCGAAAATGGTTTCGCAACGAAAACACCCATTCTACCCCATTAGACCCAGAATGATGTTTGGGAGTGTTTTGGAGCATATCGCAAACCTTCGGCATGTAAAAAGATGCAAAACTTGTGTCTCGGCCCTGAATGCACTATTTCGGGGTACCGAAGTTGCAAAAATGGTTTCGCAACGAAAACACCCATTCTACCCCATTAAACCCAGAATGATGTTTGGGAGTGTTTTGGAGCATATCGCAAACCTTCGGCATGTAAAAAGATGCAAAACTTTTGTTTCGAGCCTGAATGCATTCTTTTGGGGTACCGATGTTGCGAAAATGGTTTCGCAACGAAAACACCCATTATACCCCATTAAACCCAGAATGATGTTTGGGAGTGTTTTGGAGCATATCGCAAACCTTCGGCATGTAAAAAGATGCAAAACTTGTGTCTCGGCCCTGAATGCACTATTTCGGGGTACCGAAGTTGCAAAAATGGTTTCGCAACGAAAACACCCATTATACCCCATTAAACCCAGAATGATGTTTGGGAGTGTTTTGGAGCATATCGCAAACCTTCGGCATGTAAAAAGATGCAAAACTTTTGTTTCGGCCATGAATGCTCTATTTCGGGGTACCGAAGTTGCGAAAATGGTTTCGCAACGAAAACACCCATTCTACCCCATTAGACCCAGAATGATGTTTGGGAGTGTTTTGGAGCATATCGCAAACCTTCGGCATGTAAAAAGATGCAAAACTTGTGTCTCGGCCCTGAATGCACTATTTCGGGGTACCGAAGTTGCAAAAATGGTTTCGCAACGAAAACACCCATTCTACCCCATTAAACCCAGAATGATGTTTGGGAGTGTTTTGGAGCATATCGCAAACCTTCGGCATGTAAAAAGATGCAAAACTTTGTTTCGGCCATGAATGCTCTATTTCGGGGTACCGAAGTTGCGAAAATGGTTTCGCAACGAAAACACCCATTCTACCACATTAGACCCAGAATGATGTTTGGGAGTGTGTTGGAGCATATCGCAAACCTTCGGCATGTAAAAAGATGCAAAACTTTTGTTTCGAGCCTGAATGCATTCTTTTGGGGTACCGATGTTGCGAAAATGGTTTCGCAACGAAAACACCCATTCTACCACATTAGACCCAGAATGATGTTTGGGAGTGTGTTAGAGCATATCGCAAACCTTCGGCATGTAAAAAGATGCAAAACTTTTGTTTCGAGCCTGAATGCATTCTTTTGGGGTACCGATGTTGCGAAAATGGTTTCGCAACGAAAACACCCATTATACCCCATTAAACCCAGAATGATGTTTGGGAGTGTTTTTGAGCATATCGCAAACCTTCGGCATGTAAAAAGATGCAAAACTTGTGTTTCGGCCCTGAATGCACTATTTCGGGGTACCGAAGTTGCGAAAATGGTTTCGCAACGAAAACACCCATTCTACCCCATGAGACCCAGAATGATGTTTGGGAGTGTTTTGGAGCATATCGCAAACCTTCGGCATGTAAAAAGATTGAAAACTTGTGTCTCGGCCCTGAATGCACTATTTCGGGGTACCGAAGTTGCAAAAATGGTTTCGCAACGAAAACACCCATTCTACCCCATTAAACCCAGAATGATGTTTGGGAGTGTTTTGGAGCATATCGCAAACCTTCGGCATGTAAAAAGATGCAAAACTTTTGTTTCGGCCATGAATGCTCTATTTCGGGGTACCGAAGTTGCGAAAATGGTTTCGCAACGAAAACACCCATTCTACCCCATTAGACCCAGAATGATGTTTGGGAGTGTTTTGGAGCATATCGCAAACCTTCGGCATGTAAAAAGATGCAAAACTTGTGTCTCGGCCCTGAATGCACTATTTCGGGGTACCGAAGTTGCAAAAATGGTTTCGCAACGAAAACACCCATTCTACCCCATTAAACCCAGAATGATGTTTGGGAGTGTTTTGGAGCATATCGCAAACCTTCGGCATGTAAAAAGATGCAAAACTTTGTTTCGGCCATGAATGCTCTATTTCGGGGTACCGAAGTTGCGAAAATGGTTTCGCAACGAAAACACCCATTCTACCACATTAGACCCAGAATGATGTTTGGGAGTGTGTTGGAGCATATCGCAAACCTTCGGCATGTAAAAAGATGCAAAACTTTTGTTTCGAGCGTGAATGCATTCTTTTGGGGTACCGATGTTGCGAAAATGGTTTCGCAACGAAAACACCCATTCTACCACATTAGACCCAGAATGATGTTTGGGAGTGTGTTGGAGCATATCGCAAACCTTCGGCATGTAAAAAGATGCAAAACTTTTGTTTCGAGCCTGAATGCATTCTTTTGGGGTACCGATGTTGCGAAAATGGTTTCGCAACGAAAACACCCATTATACCCCATTAAACCCAGAATGATGTTTGGGAGTGTTTTTGAGCATATCGCAAACCTTCGGCATGTAAAAAGATGCAAAACTTGTGTTTCGGCCCTGAATGCTCTATTTCGGGGTACCGAAGTTGCGAAAATGGTTTCGCAACGAAAACACCCATTCTACCACATTAGACCCAGAATGATGTTTGGGAGTGTGTTGGAGCATATCGCAAACCTTCGGCATGTAAAAAGATGCAAAACTTTTGTTTCGAGCCTGAATGCATTCTTTTGGGGTACCGATGTTGCGAAAATGGTTTCGCAACGAAAACACCCATTATACCCCATTAAACCCAGAATGATGTTTGGGAGTGTTTTGGAGCATATCGCAAACCTTCGTCATGTAAAAAGATGCAAAACTTGTGTCTCGGCCCTGAATGCACTATTTCGGGGTACCGAAGTTGCTAAAATGGTTTCGCAACGAAAACACCCATTATACCCCATTAAACCCAGAATGATGTTTGGGAGTGTTTTGGAGCATATCGCAAACCTTCGGCATGTAAAAAGATGCAAAACTTTTGTTTCGGCCATGAATGCTCTATTTCGGGGTACCGAAGTTGCGAAAATGGTTTCGCAACGAAAACACCCATTCTACCCCATTAGACCCAGAATGATGTTTGGGAGTGTTTTGGAGCATATCGCAAACCTTCGGCATGTAAAAAGATGCAAAACTTGTGTCTCGGCCCTGAATGCACTATTTCGGGGTACCGAAGTTGCAAAAATGGTTTCGCAACGAAAACACCCATTCTACCCCATTAAACCCAGAATGATGTTTGGGAGTGTTTTGGAGCATATCGCAAACCTTCGGCATGTAAAAAGATGCAAAACTTTTGTTTCGAGCCTGAATGCATTCTTTTGGGGTACCGATGTTGCGAAAATGGTTTCGCAACGAAAAACCCATTATACCCCATTAAACCAAGAATGATGTTTGGGAGTGTTTTGGAGCATATCGCAAACCTTCGGCATGTAAAAAGATGCAAAACTTGTGTCTCGGCCCTGAATGCACTATTTCGGGGTACCGAAGTTGCAAAAATGGTTTCGCAACGAAAACACCCATTATACCCCATTAAACCCAGAATGATGTTTGGGAGTGTTTTGGAGCATATCGCAAACCTTCGGCATGTAAAAAGATGCAAAACTTTTGTTTCGGCCATGAATGCTCTATTTCGGGGTACCGAAGTTGCGAAAATGGTTTCGCAACGAAAACACCCATTCTACCCCATTAGACCCAGAATGATGTTTGGGAGTGTTTTGGAGCATATCGCAAACCTTCGGCATGTAAAAAGATTGAAAACTTGTGTCTCGGCCCTGAATGCACTATTTCGGGGTACCGAAGTTGCGAAAATGGTTTCGCAACGAAAACACCCATTCTACCCCATTAGACCCAGAATGATGTTTGGGAGTGTTTTGGAGCATATCGCAAACATTCGGCATGTAAAAAGATTGAAAACTTGTGTCTCGGCCCTGAATGCACTATTTCGGGGTACCGAAGTTGCAAAAATGGTTTCGCAACGAAAACACCCATTCTACCCCATTAAACCCAGAATGATGTTTGGGAGTGTTTTGGAGCATATCGCAAACCTTCGGCATGTAAAAAGATGCAAAACTTTTGTTTCGGCCATGAATGCTCTATTTCGGGGTACCGAAGTTGCGAAAATGGTTTCGCAACGAAAACACCCATTCTACCCCATTAGACCCAGAATGATGTTTGGGAGTGTTTTGGAGCATATCGCAAACCTTCGGCATGTAAAAAGATGCAAAACTTGTGTCTCGGCCCTGAATGCACTATTTCGGGGTACCGAAGTTGCAAAAATGGTTTCGCAACGAAAACACCCATTCTACCCCATTAAACCCAGAATGATGTTTGGGAGTGTTTTGGAGCATATCGCAAACCTTCGGCATGTAAAAAGATGCAAAACTTTGTTTCGGCCATGAATGCTCTATTTCGGGGTACCAAAGTTGCGAAAATGGTTTCGCAACGAAAACACCCATTCTACCACATTAGACCCAGAATGATGTTTGGGAGTGTGTTGGAGCATATCGCAAACCTTCGGCATGTAAAAAGATGCAAAACTTTTGTTTCGAGCCTGAATGCATTCTTTTGGGGTACCGATGTTGCGAAAATGGTTTCGCAACGAAAACACCCATTCTACCACATTAGACCCAGAATGATGTTTGGGAGTGTGTTGGAGCATATCGCAAACCTTCGGCATGTAAAAAGATGCAAAACTTTTGTTTCGAGCCTGAATGCATTCTTTTGGGGTACCGATGTTGCGAAAATGGTTTCGCAACGAAAACACCCATTTTACCCCATTAAACCCAGAATGATGTTTGGGAGTGTTTTTGAGCATATCGCAAACCTTCGGCATGTAAAAAGATGCAAAACTTGTGTTTCGGCCCTGAATGCTCTATTTCGGGGTACCGAAGTTGCGAAAATGGTTTCGCAACGAAAACACCCATTCTACCACATTAGACCCAGAATGATGTTTGGGAGTGTGTTGGAGCATATCGCAAACCTTCGGCATGTAAAAAGATGCAAAACTTTTGTTTCGAGCCTGAATGCATTCTTTTGGGGTACCGATGTTGCGAAAATGGTTTCGCAACGAAAACACCCATTCTACCACATTAGACCCAGAATGATGTTTGGGAGTGTGTTAGAGCATATCGCAAACCTTCGGCATGTAAAAAGATGCAAAACTTGTGTTTCGGCCCTGAATGCTCTATTTCGGGGTACCGAAGTTGCGAAAATGGTTTCGCAACGAAAACACCCATTCTACCACATTAGACCCAGAATGATGTTTGGGAGTGTGTTAGAGCATATCGCAAACCTTCGGCATGTAAAAAGATGCAAAACTTGTGTTTCGGCCCTGAATGCTCTATTTCGGGGTACCGAAGTTGCGAAAATGGTTTCGCAACGAAAACACCCATTCTACCACATTAGACCCAGAATGATGTTTGGGAGTGTGTTGGAGCATATCGCAAACCTTCGGCATGTAAAAAGATGCAAAACTTTTGTTTCGAGCCTGAATGCATTCTTTTGGGGTACCGATGTTGCGAAAATGGTTTCGCAACGAAAACACCCATTATACCCCATTAAACCCAGAATGATGTTTGGGAGTGTTTTGGAGCATATCGCAAACCTTCGGCATGTAAAAAAATGCAAAACTTGTGTCTCGGCCCTGAATGCACTATTTCGGGGTACCGAAGTTGCAAAAATGGTTTCGCAACGAAAACACCCATTATACCCCATTAAACCTAGAATGATGTTTGGGAGTGTTTTGGAGCATATCGCAAACCTTCGGCATGTAAAAAGATGCAAAACTTTTGTTTCGGCCATGAATGCTCTATTTCGGGGTACCGAAGTTGCGAAAATGGTTTCGCAACGAAAACTCCCATTCTACCCCATTAGACCCAGAATGATGTTTGGGAGTGTTTTGGAGCATATCGCAAACCTTCGGCATGTAAAAAGATGCAAAACTTTTGTCTCGGCCCTGAATGCACTATTTCGGGGTACCGAAGTTGCAAAAATGGTTTCGCAACGAAAACACCCATTCTACCCCATTAAACCCAGAATGATGTTTGGGAGTGTTTTGGAGCATATCGCAAACCTTCGGCATGTAAAAAGATGCAAAACTTTTGTTTCGAGCCTGAATGCATTCTTTTGGGGTACCGAAGTTCCGAAAATGGTTTCGCAACGAAAACACCCATTATACCCCATTAAACCCAGAATGATGTTTGGGAGTGTTTTTGAGCATATCGCAAACCTTCGGCATGTAAAAAGATGCAAAACTTGTGTTTCGGCCCTGAATGCACTATTTCGGGGTACCCAAGTTGCGAAAATGGTTTCGCAACGAAAACACCCATTCTACCCCATTAGACCCAGAATGATGTTTGGGAGTGTGTTGGAGCATATCGCAAACCTTCGGCATGTAAAAAGATGCAAAACTTTTGTTTCGAGCCTGAATGCATTCTTTTGGGGTACCGAAGTTCCGAAAATGGTTTCGCAACGAAAACACCCATTATACCCCATTAAACCCAGAATGATGTTTGGGAGTGTTTTTGAGCATATCGCAAACCTTCGGCATGTAAAAAGATGCAAAACTTGTGTTTCGGCCCTGAATGCACTATTTCGGGGTACCGAAGTTGCGAAAATGGTTTCGCAACGAAAACACCCATTCTACCCCATTAGACCCAGAATGATGTTTGGGTGTGTTTTGGAGCATATCGCAAACCTTCGGCATGTAAAATGATGCAAAACTTGTGTTTCAAGCCTGAATGCACTGTTTCGGGGTACCGATGTTGCGAAAATGGTTTCGCAACGAAAACACCCATTCTACTCCATTACACACAAAATGATGTTTGGGAGTGTTTTGGAGCATATCGCAAACCTTCGGCATGTAAAAAGATGCAAAACTTTTGTTTCGAGCCTGAATGCATTCTTTCGGGGTACCGAAGTTGCGAAAATAGTTTCGCAACAAAAACACCCATTCTACCCCATTAAACCCAGAATGATGTTTGGGAGTGTTTTGGAGCATATCGCAAACCTTCGGCATGTAAAAAGATGCAAAACTTGTGTTTCGGCCCTGAATGCACTATTTCGGGGTACCGAAGTTGCGAAAATGGTTTCGCAACGAAAACACCCATTCTACCCCATTAGACCCAGAATGATGTTTGGGAGTGTGTTGGAGCATATCGCAAACCTTCGGCATGTAAAAATATGCAAAACTTGTGTTTCGGCCCTGAATGCACTATTTCGGGGTACCGAAGTTGCGAAAATGGTTTCGCAACGAAAACACCCATTCTACCCCATTAGACCCAGAATGATGTTTCGGAGTGTTTTGGAGCATATCGCAAACCTTCGGCATGTAAAATGATGCAAAACTTGTGTTTCAAGCCTGAATGCACTGTTTCGGGGTACCGATGTTGCGAAAATGGTTTCGCAACGAAAACACCCATTCTACTCCATTACACACAAAATGATGTTTGGGAGTGTTTTGGAGCATATCGCAAACCTTCGGCATGTAAAAAGATGCAAAACTTTTGTTTCGAGCCTGAATGCATTCTTTCGGGGTACCGAAGTTGCGAAAATAGTTTCGCAACGAAAACACCCATTCTACCCCATTAAACCCAGAATGATATTTGGGAGTCTTTTGGAGCATATCGCAAACCTTCGGCATGTAAAAAGATGCAAAACTTGTGTTTCGGCCCTGAATGCACTATTTCGGGGTACCGAAGTTGCGAAAATGGTTTCGCAACGAAAACACCCATTCTACACAATTAGACCCAGAATGATGTTTGGGAGTGTTTTGGAGCATATCGCAAACCTTCGGCATGTAAAAAGATGCAAAACTTGTGTCTCGGCCCTGAATGCACTATTTCGGGGTACCGAAGTTGCAAAAATGGTTTCGCAACGAAAACACCCATTCTACCCCATTAAACCCAGAATGATGTTTGGGAGTGTTTTGGAGCATATCGCAAACCTTCGGCATGTAAAAAGATGCAAAACTTTTGTTTCGGCCATGAATGCTCTATTTCGGGGTACCGAAGTTGCGAAAATGGTTTCGCAACGAAAACACCCATTCTACCCCATTAGACCCAGAATGATGTTTGGGAGTGTTTTGGAGCATATCGCAAACCTTCGGCATGTAAAAAGATGCAAAACTTGTGTCTCGGCCCTGAATGCACTATTTCGGGGTACCGAAGTTGCAAAAATGGTTTCGCAACGAAAACACCCATTCTACCCCATTAAACCCAGAATGATGTTTGGGAGTGTTTTGGAGCATATCGCAAACCTTCGGCATGTAAAAAGATGCAAAACTTTGTTTCGGCCATGAATGCTCTATTTCGGGGTACCGAAGTTGCGAAAATGGTTTCGCAACGAAAACACCCATTCTACCACATTAGACCCAGAATGATGTTTGGGAGTGTGTTGGAGCATATCGCAAACCTTCGGCATGTAAAAAGATGCAAAACTTTTGTTTCGAGCCTGAATGCATTCTTTTGGGGTACCGATGTTGCGAAAATGGTTTCGCAACGAAAACACCCATTCTACTACATTAGACCCAGAATGATGTTTGGGAGTGTGTTGGAGCATATTGCAAACCTTCGGCATGTAAAAAGATGCAAAACTTTTGTTTCGAGCCTGAATGCATTCTTTTGGGGTACCGATGTTGCGAAAATGGTTTCGCAACGAAAACACCCATTATACCCCATTAAACCCAGAATGATGTTTGGGAGTGTTTTTGAGCATATCGCAAACCTTCGGCATGTAAAAAGATGCAAAACTTGTGTTTCGGCCCTGAATGCACTATTTCGGGGTACCGAAGTTGCGAAAATGGTTTCGCAACGAAAACACCCATTCTACCCCATTAGACCCAGAATGATGTTTGGGAGTGTTTTGGAGCATATCGCAAACCTTCGGCATGTAAAAAGATGCAAAACTTTTGTTTCGAGCCTGAATGCATTCTTTTGGGGTACCGAAGTTGCGAAAATGGTTTCGCAACGAAAACACCCATTATACCCCATTAAACCCAGAATGATGGTTGGGAGTGTTTTTGAGCATATCGCAAACCTTCGGCATGTAAAAAGATGCAAAACTTGTGTTTCGGCGCTGAATGCACTATTTCGGGCTACCAAAGTTGCGAAAATGGTTTCGCAACGAAAACACCCATTCTACCCCATTAAACCCAGAATGATGTTTGGGAGTGTTTTTGAGCATATCGCAAACCTTCGGCATGTAAAAAGATGCAAAACTTGTGTTTCGGCCCTGAATGCACTATTTCGGGGTACCGAAGTTGCGAAAATGGTTTCGCAACGAAAACACCCATTCTACCCCATTAGACCCAGAATGATGTTTGGGTGTGTTTTGGAGCATATCGCAAACCTTTGGCATGTAAAATGATGCAAAACTTGTGTGTTCAAGCCTGAATGCACTGTTTCGGGGTACCGATGTTGCGAAAATGGTTTCGCAACGAAAACACCCATTCTACTCCATTACACACAAAATGATGTTTGGGAGTGTTTTGGAGCATATCGCAAACCTTCGGCATGTAAAAAGATGCAAAACTTTTGTTTCGAGCCTGAATGCATTCTTTCGGGGTACCGAAGTTGCGAAAATAGTTTCGCAACAAAAACACCCATTCTACCCCATTAAACCCAGAATGATGTTTGGGAGTGTTTTGGAGCGTATCGCAAACCTTCGGCATGTAAAAAGATGCAAAACTTGTGTTTCGGCCCTGAATGCACTATTTCGGGGTACCGAAGTTGCGAAAATGGTTTCGCAACGAAAACACCCATTCTACCCCATTAGACCCAGAATGATGTTTGGGAGTGTGTTGGAGCATATCGCAAACCTTCGGCATGTAAAAAGATGCAAAACTTGTGTTTCGGCCCTGAATGCACTATTTCGGGGTACCGAAGTTGCGAAAATGGTTTCGCAACGAAAACACCCATTCTACCCCATTAGACCCAGAATGATGTTTGGGAGTGTTTTGGAGCATATCGCAAACCTTCGGCATGTAAAAAGATGCAAAACTTTTGTTTCGAGCCTGAATGCATTCTTTTGGGGTACCGAAGTTGGGAAAATGGTTTCGCAACGAAAACACCCATTATACCCCATTAAACCCAGAATGATGTTTGGGAGTGTTTTTGAGCATATCGCAAACCTTCGGCATGTAAAAAGATGCAAAACTTGTGTTTCGGCCCTGAATGCACTATTTCGGGGTACCGAAGTTGCGAAAATGGTTTCGCAACGAAAACACCCATTCTACACAATTAGACCCAGAATGATGTTTGGGAGTGTTTTGGAGCATATCGCAAACCTTCGGCATGTAAAAAGATGCAAAACTTGTGTTTCGGCCCTGAATGCACTATTTCGGGGTACCGAAGTTGCGAAAATGGTTTCGCAACGAAAACACCCATTCTACCCCATTAGACCCAGAATGATGTTTGGGAGTGTTTTGGAGCATATCGCAAACCTTCGGCATGTAAAAAGATGCAAAACTTGTGTTTCGGCCCTGAATGCACTATTTCGGGGTACCGAAGTTGCGAAAATGGTTTCGCAACGAAAACACCCATTCTACCCCATTAAACCCAGAATGATGTTTGGGAGTGTTTTGGAGCATATCGCAAACCTTCGGCATGTAAAAAGATGCAAAACTTGTGTTTCGGCCCTGAATGCACTATTTCGGGGTACCGAAGTTGCGAAAATGGTTTCGCAACGAAAACACCCATTCTACCCCATTAGACCCAGAATGATGTTTGGGAGTGTGTTGGAGCATATCGCAAACCTTCGGCATGTAAAAAGATGCAAAACTTTTGTTTCGAGCCTGAATGCATTCTATTGGGGTACCGAAGTTCCAAAAATGGTTTCGCAACGAAAACACCCATTATACCCCATTAAACCCAGAATGATGTTTGGGAGTGTTTTTGAGCATATCGCAAACCTTCGGCATGTAAAAAGATGCAAAACTTGTGTTTCGGCCCTGAATGCACTATTTCGGGGTACCGAAGTTGCGAAAATGGTTTCGCAACGAAAACACCCATTCTACCCCATTAGACCCAGAATGATGTTTGGGTGTGTTTTGGAGCATATCGCAAACCTTTGGCATGTAAAATGATGCAAAACTTGTGTTTCAAGCCTGAATGCACTGTTTCGGGGTACCAATGTTGCGAAAATGGTTTCGCAACGAAAACACCCATTCTACTCCATTACACACAAAATGATGTTTGGGAGTGTTTTGGAGCATATCGCAAACCTTCGGCATGAAAAAAGATGCAAAACTTTTGTTTCGAGCCTGAATGCATTCTTTCGGGGTACCGAAGTTGCGAAAATAGTTTCGCAACAAAAACACCCATTCTACCCCATTAAACCCAGAATGATGTTTGGGAGTGTTTTGGAGCGTATCGCAAACCTTCGGCATGTAAAAAGATGCAAAACTTGTGTTTCGGCCCTGAATGCACTATTTCGGGGTACCGAAGTTGCGAAAATGGTTTCGCAACGAAAACACCCATTCTACCCCATTAGACCCAGAATGATGTTTGGGAGTGTGTTGGAGCATATCGCAAACCTTCGGCATGTAAAAAGATGCAAAACTTGTGTTTCGGCCCTGAATGCACTATTTCGGGGTACCGAAGTTGCGAAAATGGTTTCGCAACGAAAACACCCATTCTACCCCATTAAACCCAGAATGATGTTTGGGAGTGTTTTTGAGCATATCGCAAACCTTCGGCATGTAAAAAGATGCAAAACTTGTGTTTCGGCCCTGAATGCACTATTTCGGGGTACCGAAGTTGCGAAAATGGTTTCGCAACGAAAACACCCATTCTACCCCATTAGACCCAGAATGATGTTTGGGAGTGTGTTGGAGCATATCGCAAACCTTCGGCATGTAAAAAGATGCAAAACTTTTGTTTCGAGCCTGAATGCATTCTTTTGGGGTACCGAAGTTGCGAAAATGGTTTCGCAACGAAAACACCCATTATACCCCATTAAACCCAGAATGATGTTTGGGAGTGTTTTTGAGCATATCGCAAACCTTCGGCATGTAAAAAGATGCAAAACTTGTGTTTCGGCCCTGAATGCACTATTTCGTGCTACCGAAGTTGCGAAAATGGTTTCGCAACGAAAACACCCATTCTACCCCATTAGACCCAGAATGATGTTTGGGTGTGTTTTGGAGCATATCGCAAACCTTCGGCATGTAAAATGATGCAAAACTTGTGTTTCAAGCCTGAATGCACTGTTTCGGGGTACCGATGTTGCGAAAATGGTTTCGCAACGAAAACACCCATTCTACTCCATTACACACAAAATGATGTTTGGGAGTGTTTTGGAGCATATCGCAAACCTTCGGCATGTAAAAAGATGCAAAACTTTTGTTTCGAGCCTGAATGCATTCTTTCGGGGTACCGAAGTTGCGAAAATAGTTTCGCAACAAAAACACCCATTCTACCCCATTAAACCCAGAATGATGTTTGGGAGTGTTTTGGAGCATATCGCAAACCTTCGGCATGTAAAAAGATGCAAAACTTGTGTTTCGGCCCTGAATGCACTATTTCGGGGTACCGAAGTTGCGAAAATGGTTTCGCAACGAAAACACCCATTCTACCCCATTAGACCCAGAATGATGTTTGGGAGTGTGTTGGAGCATATCACAAACCTTCGGCATGTAAAAAGATGCAAAACTTGTGTTTCGGCCCTGAATGCACTATTTCGGGGTACCGAAGTTGCGAAAATGGTTTCGCAACGAAAACACCCATTATACCCCATTAAACCCAGAATGATGTTTGGGAGTGTTTTTGAGCATATCGCAAACCTTCGGCATGTAAAAAGATGCAAAACTTGTGTTTCGGCCCTGAATGCACTATTTCGGGGTACCGAAGTTGCGAAAATGGTTTCGCAACGAAAACACCCATTCTACCCCATTAGACCTAGAATGATGTTTGGGAGTGTTTTGGAGCATATCGCAAACCTTCGGCATGTAAAATGATGCAAAACTTGTGTTTCAAGCCTGAATGCACTGTTTCGGGGTACCGATGTTGCGAAAATGGTTTCGCAACGAAAACACCCATTCTACTCCATTACACACAAAATGATGTTTGGGAGTGTTTTCGAGCATATCGCAAACCTTCGGCATGTAAAAAGATGCAAAACTTTTGTTTCGAGCCTGAATGCATTCTTTCGGGGTACCGAAGTTGCGAAAATAGTTTCGCAACAAAAACACCCATTCTACCCCATTAAACCCAGAATGATGTTTGGGAGTTTTTTGGAGCATATCGCAAACCTTCGGCATGTAAAAAGATGCAAAACTTGTGTTTCGGCCCTGAATGCACTATTTCGGGGTACCGAAGTTGCGAAAATGGTTTCGCAACGAAAACAACCATTCTACTCCATTAGACCCAAAATGATGTTTGGGAGTGTTTTGGAGCATATCACAAATCTTCGGCATGTAAAAAGATGCAAAACTTGTGTTTCAGGCCAGAATGCACTATTTCGGGGCACCGATGTTGCGAAAATGGTTTCGCAATGAAAACACCCATTCTACTCCATTACACCCAAAATGATGTTTGGGAGTGTTTTGGAGCATATCGCAAACCTTCGGCTTGTAACAGATGCAAAACTTGTGTTTCGGGATTGAATGCACTATTTCGGCGTACCGAAGTTGCGAAAATAGTTTCGCAAAGAAAACATCCATTCTACCCCATTAAACCCAGAATGATGTTTGGGAGTGTTTTGGAGCATATCGCAAACCTTCGGCATGTAAAAACATGCAAAACTTGTGTTTCAAGCCTGAATGCATTATTTCGGGGTACCGAAGTTGCGAAAATGGTTTCGCAACGAAAACAACCTTTCTACTCCATTAGACCCAAAATGATGTTTGGGAGTGTTTTGGAGCATTTCGCAAACCTTCGGCATGTAAAAGATGCAAAACTTGTGTTTCGGGCCTGAATGCACTATTTCGGGGTGCCGAAGTTGCGAAAATGGTTTCGCAACGAAAACAACCATTCTACTCCATTAGACCCAACATGATGTTTTGGAGTGTTTTGGAGCATATCACAAATCTTCGGCATGTAAAAACATGCAAAACTTGTGTTTCAGGCCTGAATGCACTATTTCGGGGCACCGATGTAGCGAAAATGGTTTCGCAACAAAAACAACCATTCTACTCCATTACACCCAAAATGATGTTTGGGAGTGTTTTGGATCATATCGCAAACCTTCGGCATGTAAAAGATGCAAAACTTGTGTTTCGAGCTTGAATGCACTATTTCGGCGTACCGAAGTTGCAAAAATAGTTTCGCAAAGAAAACATCCATTCTACCCCATTAAACCCAGAATGATGTTTGGGAGTGTTTTGGAGCATATCGCAAACCTTCGGAATGTAAAAGATGCAAAACTTGTGTTTTGGGCCTGAATGCACTATTTCGGGGTACCGAAGTTGCGAAAATGGTTTCGCAACGAAATCAACCAATCTACTCCATTAGACCCAAAATGATGTTTGGGAGTGTTTTGGAGCATATCGCAAACCTTCGGCATGTGAAAAGATGCAAAACTTGTGTTTCAAGCCTGAATGCATTATTTCGGGGTACCGAAGTTGCGAAAATGGTTTCGCAACGAAAACAACCATTCTACTCCATTAGACCCAAAATGATGTTTGGGAGTGTTTTGGAGCATTTCGCAAACCTTCGGCATGTAAAAGATGCAAAACTTGTGTTTCGGGCCTGAATGCACTATTTCGGGGTACCGAAGTTGCGAAAATGGTTTCGCAACGAAAACAACCATTCTACTCCATTAGACCCAAAATGATGTTTGGGAGTGTTTTGGAGCATATCACAAATCTTCGGCATGTAAAAAGATGCAAAACTTGTGTTTCAGGCCAGAATGCACTATTTCGGGGCACCGATGTTGCGAAAATGGTTTCGCAACGAAAACACCCATTCTACTCCATTACACCCAAAATGATGTTTGGGAGTGTTTTGGAGCATATCGCAAACCTTCGGCTTGTAAAAGATGCAAAACTTGTGTTTCGGGATTGAATGCACTATTTCGGCGTACCGAAGTTGCGAAAATAGTTTCGCAAAGAAAACATCCATTCTACCCCATTAAACCCAGAATGATGTTTGGGAGTGTTTTGGAGCATATCGCAAACCTTCGGCATGTAAAAACATGCAAAACTTGTGTTTCAAGCCTGAATGCATTATTTCGGGGTACCGAAGTTGCGAAAATGGTTTCGCAACGAAAACAACCTTTCTACTCCATTAGACCCAAAATGATGTTTGGGAGTGTTTTGGAGCATTTCGCAAACCTTCGGCATGTAAAAGATGCAAAACTTGTGTTTCGGGCCTGAATGCACTATTTCGGGGTGCCGAAGTTGCGAAAATGGTTTCGCAACGAAAACAACCATTCTACTCCATTAGACCCAACATGATGTTTTGGAGTGTTTTGGAGCATATCACAAATCTTCGGCATGTAAAAACATGCAAAACTTGTGTTTCAGGCCTGAATGCACTATTTCGGGGCACCGATGTAGCGAAAATGGTTTCGCAACAAAAACAACCATTCTACTCCATTACACCCAAAATGATGTTTGGGAGTGTTTTGGATCATATCGCAAACCTTCGGCATGTAAAAGATGCAAAACTTGTGTTTCGGGCTTGAATGCACTATTTCGGCGTACCGAAGTTGCAAAAATAGTTTCGCAAAGAAAACATCCATTCTACCCCATTAAACCCAGAATGATGTTTGGGAGTGTTTTGGAGCATATCGCAAACCTTCGGAATGTAAAAGATGCAAAACTTGTGTTTTGGGCCTGAATGCACTATTTCGGGGTACCGAAGTTGCGAAAATGGTTTCGCAACGAAAACAACCAATCTACTCCATTAGACCCAAAATGATGTTTGGGAGTGTTTTGGAGCATATCGCAAACCTTCGGCATGTGAAAAGATGCAAAACTTGTGTTTCAAGCCCGAATGCATTATTTCGGGGTACCGAAGTTGCGAAAATGGTTTCGCAACGAAAACAACCATTCTACTCCATTAGACCCAAAATGATGTTTGGGAGTGTTTTGGAGCATTTCGCAAACCTTCAGCATGTAAAAGATGCAAAACTTGTGTTTCGGGCCTGAATGCACTATTTCGGGGTACCGAAGTTGCGAAAATGGTTTCGCAACGAAAACAACCATTCTACTCCATTAGACCCAAAATGATGTTTGGGAGTGTTTTGGAGCATTTCGCAAACCTTCGGCATGTAAAAGATGCAAAACTTGTGTTTCGGGCCTGAATGCACTATTTCGGGGTACCGAAGTTGCGAAAATGGTTTCGCAACGAAAACAACCATTCTACTCCATTAGACCCAAAATGATGTTTGGGAGTGTTTTGGAGCATTTCGCAAACCTTCGGCATGTAAAAGATGCAAAACTTGTGTTTCGGGCCTGAATGCACTATTTCGGGGTACCGAAGTTGCGAAAATGGTTTCGCAACGAAAACAACCATTCTACTCCATTAGACCCAAAATGATGTTTGGGAGTGTTTTGGAGCATATCACAAATCTTCGGCATGTAAAAAGAAGCAAAACTTGTGTTTCAGGCCAGAATGCACTATTTCGGGGCACCGATGTTGCGAAAATGGTTTCGCAACGAAAACAACCAATCTACTCCATTAGACCCAAAATGATGTTTGGGAGTGTTTTGGAGCATATCGCAAACTTTCGGCATGTGAAAAGATGCAAAACTTGTGTTTCAAGCCTGAATGCATTATTTCGGGTTACCGAAGTTGCGAAAATGGTTTCGCAACGAAAACAACCATTCTACTCCATTAGACCCAAAATGATGTTTGGGAGTGTTTTGGAGCATTTCGCAAACCTTCGGCATGTAAAAGATGCAAAACTTGTGTTTCGGGCCTGAATGCACTATTTCGGGGTACCGAAGTTGCGAAAATGGTTTCGCAACGAAAACAACCATTCTACTCCATTAGACCCAAAATGATGTTTGGGAGTGTTTTGGAGCATTTCGCAAACCTTCGGCATGTAAAAGATGCAAAACTTGTGTTTCGGACCTGAATGCACTATTTCGGGGTACCGAAGTTGCGAAAATGGTTTTGCAACGAAAACAACCATTCTACTCCATTAGACCCAAAATGATGTTTGGGAGTGTTTTGGAGCATATCACAAATCTTCGGCATGTAAAAAGATGCAAAACTTGTGTTTCAGGCCAGAATGCACTATTTCGTGGCACCGATGTTGCGAAAATGTTTTCGCAACGAAAACACCCATTCTACTCCATTACACCCAAAATGATGTTTGGGAGTGCTTTGGAGCATATCGCAAACCTTCGGCTTGTAAAAGATGCAAAACTTGTGTTTCGGGATTGAATGCACTATTTCGGCGTACCGAAGTTGCGAAAATAGTTTCGCAAAGAAAACACCCATTCTACCCCATTAAACCCAGAATGATGTTTGGGATTGTTTTGGAGCATATCGCAAACCTTCGGCATGTAAAAAGATGCAAAACTTGTGTTTCAAGCCTGAATGCATTATTTCGGGGTACCGAAGTTGCGAAAATGGTTTCGCAACGAAAACAACCATTCTACTCCATTAGACCCAAAATGATGTTTGGGAGTGTTTTGGAGCATTTCGCAAACCTTCGGCATGTAAAAGATGCAAAACTTGTGTTTCGGGCCTGAATGCACTATTTCGGGGTACCGAAGTTGCGAAAATGGTTTCGCAACGAAAACAACCATTCTACTCCATTAGACCCAAAATGATGTTTGGGAGTGTTTTGGAGCATATCACAAATCTTCGGCATGTAAAAAGATGCAAAACTTGTGTTTCAGGCCAGAATGCACTATTTCGGGGCACCGATGTTGCGAAAATGGTTTCGCAACGAAAACACCCATTCTACTCCATTACACCCAAAATGATGTTTGGGAGTGTTTTGGAGCATATCGCAAACCTTCGGCTTGTAAAAGATGCAAAACTTGTGTTTCGGGATTGAATGCACTATTTCGGCGTACCGAAGTTGCGAAAATAGTTTCGCAAAGAAAACATCCATTCTACCCCATTAAACCCAGAATAATGTTTGGGAGTGTATTGGAGCATATCGCAAACCTTCGGCATGTAAAAAGATGCAAAACTTGTGTTTCAAGCCTGAATGCATTATTTCGGGGTACCGAAGTTGCGAAAATGGTTTCGCAACGAAAACAACCATTCTACTCCATTAGACCCAAAATGATGTTTGGGAGTGTTTTGGAGCATTTCGCAAACCTTCGGCATGTAAAAGATGCAAAACTTGTGTTTCGGGCCTGAATGCACTATTTCGGGGTGCCGAAGTTGCGAAAATGGTTTCGCAACGAAAACAACCATTCTACTCCATTAGACCCAACATCATGTTTTGGAGTGTTTTGGAGCATATCACAAATCTTCGGCATGTAAAAACATGCAAAACTTGTGTTTCAGGCCTGAATGCACTATTTCGGGGCACCGATGTTGCAAAAATGCTTTCGCAACGAAAACAACCATTCTACTCCATTACACCCAAAATGATGTTTGGGAGTGTTTTGGATCATATCGCAAACCTTCGGCATGTAAAAGATGCAAAACTTGTGTTTCGGGCTTGAATGCACTATTTCGGCGTACCGAAGTTGCGAAAATAGTTTCGCAAAGAAAACATCCATTCTACCCCATTAAACCCAGAATGATGTTTGGGAGTGTTTTGGAGCATATCGCAAACCTTCGGAATGTAAAAGATGCAAAACTTGTGTTTTGGGCCTGAATGCACTATTTCGGGGTACCGAAGTTGCGAAAATGGTTTCGCAACGAAAACAACCAATCTACTCCATTAGACCCAAAATGATGTTTGCGAGTGTTTTGGAGCATATCGCAAACCTTCGGCATGTGAAAAGATGCAAAACTTGTGTTTCAAGCCTGAATGCATTATTTCGGGGTACCGAAGTTGCGAAAATGGTTTCGCAACGAAAACAACCATTCTACTCCATTAGACCCAAAATGATGTTTGGGAGTGTTTTGGAGCATTTCGCAAACCTTCGGCATGTAAAAGATGCAAAACTTGTGTTTCGGGCCTGAATGCACTATTTCGGGGTACCGAAGTTGCGAAAATGGTTTCGCAACGAAAACAACCATTCTACTCCATTAGACCCAAAATGATGTTTGGGAGTGTTTTGGAGCATTTCGCAAACCTTCGGCTTGTAAAAGATGCAAAACTTGTGTTTCGGGCCTGAATGCACTATTTCGGGGTACCGAAGTTGCGAAAATGGTTTCGCAACGAAAACAACCATTCTACGCCATTAGACCCAAAATGATGTTTGGGAGTGTTTTGGAGCATATCACAAATCTTCGGCATGTAAAAAGATGCAAAACTTGTGTTTCAGGCCAGAATGTACTATTTCGTGGCACCGATGTTGCGAAAATGTTTTCGCAACGAAAACACCCATTCTACTCCATTACACCCAAAATGATGTTTGGGAGTGCTTTGGAGCATATCGCAAACCTTCGGCTTGTAAAAGATGCAAAACTTGTGTTTCGGGATTGAATGCACTCTTTCGGCGTACCGAAGTTGCGAAAATAGTTTCGCAAAGAAAACATCCATTCTACCCCATTAAACCCAGAATGATGTTTGGGAGTGTTTTGGAGCATTTCGCAAACCTTCGGCATGTAAAAGATGCAAAACTTGTGTTTCGGGCCTAAATGCACTATTTCGTGGTACCGAAGTTGCGAAAATGGTTTCGCAACGAAAACAACCATTCTACTCCATTAGACCCAAAATGATGTTTGGGAGTGTTTTGGAGCATTTCGCAAACCTTCGGCATGTAAAAGATGCAAAACTTGTGTTTCGGGCCTGAATGCACTATTTCGAGGTACGGAAGTTGCGAAAATGGTTTCGCAACGAAAACAACCATTCTACTCCATTAGACCCAAAATGATGTTTGGGAGTGTTTTGGAGCATTTCGCAAACCTTCGGCATGTAAAAGATGCAAAACTTGTGTTTCGGGCCTGAATGCACTATTTCGGGGTACCGAACTTGCGAAAATGGTTTCACAACGAAAACAACCATTCTACTCCATTAGACCCAAAATGATGTTTGGGAGTGTTTTGGAGCATATCACAAATCTTCGGCATGTAAAAAGATGCAAAACTTGTGTTTCAGGCCAGAATGCACTATTTCGTGGCACCGATGTTGCGAAAATGTTTTCGCAACGAAAACACCCATTCTACTCCATTACACCCAAAATGATGTTTGGGAGTGCTTTGGAGCATATCGCAAACCTTCGGCTTGTAAAAGATGCAAAACTTGTGTTTCGGGATTGAATGCACTATTTCGGCGTACCGAAGTTGCGAAAATAGTTTCGCAAAGAAAACATCCATTCTACCCCATTAAACCCAGAATGATGTTTGGGATTGTTTTGGAGCATATCGCAAACCTTCGGCATGTAAAAAGATGCAAAACTTGTGTTTCAAGCCTGAATGCATTATTTCGGGGTACCGAAGTTGCGAAAATGGTTTCGCAACGAAAACAACCATTCTACTCCATTAGACCCAAAATGATGTTTGGGAGTGTTTTGGAGCATTTCGCAAACCTTCGGCATGTAAAAGATGCAAAACTTGTGTTTCGGGCCTGAATGCACTATTTCGGGGTACCGAAATTGCGAAAATGGTTTCGCAACGAAAACAACCATTCTACTCCATTAGACCCAAAATGATGTTTGGGAGTGTTTTGGAGCATATCACAAATCTTCGGCATGTAAAAAGATGCAAAACTTGTGTTTCAGGCCAGAATGCACTATTTCGGGGCACCGATGTTGCGAAAAAGGTTTCGCAACGAAAACACCCATTCTACTCCATTACACCCAAAATGATGTTTGGGAGTGTTTTGGAGCATATCGCAAACCTTCGGCTTGTAAAAGATGCAAAACTTGTGTTTCGGGATTGAATGCACTATTTCGGCGTACCGAAGTTGCGAAAATAGTTTCGCAAAGAAAACATCCATTCTACCCCATTAAACCCAGAATGATGTTTGGGAGTGTTTTGGAGCATATCGCAAACCTTCGGAATGTAAAAGATGCAAAACTTGTGTTTTGGGCCTGAATGCACTATTTCGGGGTACCGAAGTTGCGAAAATGGTTTCGCAACGAAAACAACCAATCTACTCCATTAGACCCAAAATGATGTTTGCGAGTGTTTTGGAGCATATCGCAAACCTTCGGCATGTGAAAAGATGCAAAACTTGTGTTTCAAGCCTGAATGCATTATTTCGGGGTACCGAAGTTGCGAAAATGGTTTCGCAACGAAAACAACCATTCTACTCCATTAGACCCAAAATGATGTTTGGGAGTGTTTTGGAGCATTTCGCAAACCTTCGGCATGTAAAAGATGCAAAACTTGTGTTTCGGGCCTGAATGCACTATTTCGGGGTACCGAAGTTGCGAAAATGGTTTCGCAACGAAAACAACCATTCTACTCCATTAGACCCAAAATGATGTTTGGGAGTGTTTTGGAGCATTTCGCAAACCTTCGGCTTGTAAAAGATGCAAAACTTGTGTTTCGGGCCTGAATGCACTATTTCGGGGTACCGAAGTTGCGAAAATGGTTTCGCAACGAAAACAACCATTCTACTCCATTAGACCCAAAATGATGTTTGGGAGTGTTTTGGAGCATATCACAAATCTTCGGCATGTAAAAAGATGCAAAACTTGTGTTTCAGGCCAGAATGTACTATTTCGTGGCACCGATGTTGCAAAAATGTTTTCGCAACGAAAATACCCATTCTACTCCATTACACCCAAAATGATGTTTGGGAGTGCTTTGGAGCATATCGCAAACCTTCGGCTTGTAAAAGATGCAAAACTTGTGTTTCGGGATTGAATGCACTCTTTCGGCGTACCGAAGTTGCGAAAATAGTTTCGCAAAGAAAACATCCATTCTACCCCATTAAACCCAGAATGATGTTTGGGATTGTTTTGGAGCATATCGCAAACCTTCGGCATGTAAAAAGATGCAAAACTTGTGTTTCAAGCCTGAATGCATTATTTCGGGGTACCGAAGTTGCGAAAATGGTTTCGCAACGAAAACAACCATTCTACTCCATTAGACCCAAAATGATGTTTGGGAGTGTTTTGGAGCATTTCGCAAACCTTCGGCATGTAAAAGATGCAAAACTTGTGTTTCGGGCCTGAATGCACTATTTCGGGGTACCGAAATTGCGAAAATGGTTTCGCAACGAAAACAACCATTCTACTCCATTAGACACAAAATGATGTTTGGGAGTGTTTTGGAGCATATCACAAATCTTCGGCATGTAAAAAGATGCAAAACTTGTGTTTCAGGCCAGAATGCACTATTTCGGGGCACCGATGTTGCGAAAATGGTTTCGCAACGAAAACACCCATTCTACTCCATTACACCCAAAATGATGTTTGGGAGTGTTTTGGAGCATATCGCAAACCTTCGGCTTGTAAAAGATGCAAAACTTGTGTTTCGGGATTGAATGCACTATTTCGGCGTACCGAAGTTGCGAAAATAGTTTCGCAAAGAAAACATCCATTCTACCCCATTAAACCCAGAATGATGTTTGGGAGTGTTTTGGAGCATTTCGCAAACCTTCGGCATGTAAAAGATGCAAAACTTGTGTTTCGGGCCTGAATGCACTATTTCGTGGTACCGAAGTTGCGAAAATGGTTTCGCAACGAAAACAACCATTCTACTCCATTAGACCCAAAATGATGTTTGGGAGTGTTTTGGAGCATTTCGCAAACCTTCGGCATGTAAAAGATGCAAAACTTGTGTTTCGGGCCTGAATGCACTATTTCGAGGTACGGAAGTTGCGAAAATGGTTTCGCAACGAAAACAACCATTCTACTCCATTAGACCCAAAATGATGTTTGGGAGTGTTTTGGAGCATTTCGCAAACCTTCGGCATGTAAAAGATGCAAAACTTGTGTTTCGGGCCTGAATGCACTATTTCGGGGTACCGAACTTGCGAAAATGGTTTCACAACGAAAACAACCATTCTACTCCATTAGACCCAAAATGATGTTTAGGAGTGTTTTGGAGCATATCACAAATCTTCGGCATGTAAAAAGATGCAAAACTTGTGTTTCAGGCCAGAATGCACTATTTCGTGGCACCGATGTTGCGAAAATGTTTTCGCAACGAAAACACCCATTCTACTCCATTACACCCAAAATGATGTTTGGGAGTGCTTTGGAGCATATCGCAAACCTTCGGCTTGTAAAAGATGCAAAACTTGTGTTTCGGGATTGAATGCACTATTTCGGCGTACCGAAGTTGCGAAAATAGTTTCGCAAAGAAAACATCCATTCTACCCCATTAAACCCAGAATGATGTTTGGGATTGTTTTGGAGCATATCGCAAACCTTCGGCATGTAAAAAGATGCAAAACTTGTGTTTCAAGCCTGAATGCATTATTTCGGGGTACCGAAGTTGCGAAAATGGTTTCGCAACGAAAACAACCATTCTACTCCATTAGACCCAAAATGATGTTTGGGAGTGTTTTGGAGCATTTCGCAAACCTTCGGCATGTAAAAGATGCAAAACTTGTGTTTCGGGCCTGAATGCACTATTTCGGGGTACCGAAATTGCGAAAATGGTTTCGCAACGAAAACAACCATTCTACTCCATTGGACCCAAAATGATGTTTGGGAGTGTTTTGGAGCATATCACAAATCTTCGGCATGTAAAAAGATGCAAAACTTGTGTTTCGGGCTTGAATGCACTATTTCGGGGCACCGATGTTGCGAAAATGGTTTCGCAACGAAAACACCCATTCTACTCCATTACACCCAAAATGATGTTTGGGAGTGTTTTGGAGCATATCGCAAACCTTCGGCTTGTAAAAGATGCAAAACTTGTGTTTCGGGATTGAATGCACTATTTCGGCGTACCGAAGTTGCGAAAATAGTTTCGCAAAGAAAACATCCATTCTACCCCATTAAACCCAGAATGATGTTTGGGAGTGTTTTGGAGCATATCGCAAACCTTCGGCATGTAAAAAGATGCAAAACTTGTGTTTCAAGCCTGAATGCATTATTTCGGGGTACCGAAGTTGCGAAAATGGTTTCGCAACGAAAACAACCATTCTACTCCATTAGACCCAAAATGATGTTTGGGAGTGTTTTGGAGCATTTCGCAAACCTTCGGCATGTAAAAGATGCAAAACTTGTGTTTCGGGCATGAATGCACTATTTCGGGGTACCGAAGTTGCGAAAATGGTTTCGCAACGAAAACAACCATTCTACTCCATTAGACCCAACATGATGTTTTGGAGTGTTTTGGAGCATATCACAAATCTTCGGCATGTAAAAACATGCAAAACTTGTGTTTCAGGCCTGAATGCACTATTTCGGGGCACCGATGTTGCGAAAATGGTTTCGCAACGAAAACAACCATTCTACTCCATTACACCCAAAATGATGTTTGGGAGTGTTTTGGAGCATATCGCAAACCTTCGGCATGTAAAAGATGCAAAACTTGTGTTTCGGACTTGAATGCACTATTTCGGCGTACCGAAGTTGCGAAAATAGTTTCGCAAAGAAAACATCCATTCTACCCCATTAAACCAAGAATGATGTTTGGGAGTGTTTTGGAGCATATCGCAAACCTTCGGCATGTAAAAAGATGCAAAACTTGTGTTTCAAGCCTGAATGCATTATTGCGGGGTACCGATGTTGCGAAAATGGTTTCGCAACGAAAACAACCATTCTACTCCATTAGACCCAAAATGATGTTTGGGAGTGTTTTGGAGCATTTCGCAAACCTTCGGCATGTAAAAGATGCAAAACTTGTGTTTCGGGCCTGAATGCACTATTTCGGGGTACCGAAGTTGCGAAAATGGTTTCGCAACGAAAACAACCATTCTACTCCATTAGACCCAAAATGATGTTTGGGAGTGTTTTGGAGCATATCACAAATCTTCGGCATGTAAAAAGATGAAAAACTTGTGTTTCAGGCCAGAATGCACTATTTCGGGGCACCGATGTTGCGAAAATGGTTTTGCAACGAAAACACCCATTCTACTCCATTACACCCAAAATGATGTTTGGCAGTGTTTTGGAGCATATCGCAAACCTTCGGCTTGTAAAAGATGCAAAACTTGTGTTTCGGGATTGAATGCACTATTTCGGCGTACCGAAGTTGCGAAAATAGTTTCGCAAAGAAAACATCCATTCTACCCCATTAAACTCAGAATGATGTTTGGGAGTGTTTTGGAGCATATCGCAAACCTTTGGCATGTAAAAAGATGCAAAACTTGTGTTTCAAGCCTGAATGCATTATTTCGGGGTACCGAAGTTGCGAAAATGGTTTCGCAACGAAAACAACCATTCTACTCCATTAGACCCAAAATGATGTTTGGGAGTGTTTTGGAGCGTTTCGCAAACCTTCGGCATGTCAAAGATGCAAAACTTGTGTTTCGGGCCTGAATGCACTATTTCGGGGTACCGAAGTTGCGAAAATGGTTTCGCAACGAAAACAACCATTCTACTCCATTAGACCCAACATGATGTTTTGGAGTGTTTTGGAGCATATCACAAATCTTCGGCATGTAAAAACATGCAAAACTTGTGTTTCAGGCCTGAATGCACTATTTCGGGGCACCGATGTTGCGAAAATGGTTTCGCAACGAAAACAACCATTCTACTCCATTACACCCAAAATGATGTTTGGGAGTGTTTTGGAGCATATCGCAAACCTTCGGCATGTAAAAGATGCAAAACTTGTGTTTCGGGCTTGAATGCACTATTTCGGCGTACCGAAGTTGCGAAATTAGTTTCGCAAAGAAAACATCCATTCTACCCCATTAAACCCAGAATGATGTTTGGGAGTGTTTTGGAGCATATCGCAAACCTTCGGCATGTAAAAAGATGCAAAACTTGTGTTTCAAGCCTGAATGCATTATTGCGGGGTACCGAAGTTGCGAAAATGGTTTCGCAACGAAAACAACCATTCTACTCCATTAGACCCAAAATGATGTTTGGGAGTGTTTTGGAGCATTTCGCAAACCTTCGGCATGTAAAAGATGCAAAACTTGTGTTTCGGGCCTGAATGCACTATTTCGGGGTACCGAAGTTGCGAAAATGGTTTCGCAACGAAAACAACCATTCTACTCCATTAGACCCAACATGATGTTTGGGAGTGTTTTGGAGCATATCACAAATCTTCGGCATGTAAAAACATGCAAAACTTGTGTTTCAAGCCTGAATGCACTATTTCGGGGCACCGATGTTGCGAAAATAGTTTCGTAACGAAAACACCCATTCTACTCCATTACACCCAAAATGATGTTTGGGATTGTTTTGGAGCATATTGCAAACCTTCGGCATGTAAAAAGATGCAAAACTTGTGTTTCAAGCCTGAATGCATTATTTCGGGGTACCGAAGTTGCGAAAATGGTTTCGCAACGAAAACAACCATTCTACTCCATTAGACCCAAAATGATGTTTGGGAGTGTTTTGGAGCATTTCGCAAACCTTCAGCATGTAAAAGATGCAAAACTTGTGTTTCGGGCCTGAATGCACTATTTCGGGGTACCGAAGTTGCGAAAATGGTTTCGCAACGAAAACAACCATTCTACTCCATTGGACCCAAAATGATGTTTGGGAGTGTTTTGGAGCATATCACAAATCTTCGGCATGTAAAAAGATGCAAAACTTGTGTTTCGGGCTTGAATGCACTATTTCGGGGCACCGATGTTGCGAAAATGGTTTCGCAACGAAAACACCCATTCTACTCCATTACACCCAAAATGATGTTTGGGAGTGTTTTGGAGCATATCGCAAACCTTCGGCATGTAAAAGATGCAAAACTTGTGTTTCGGGCTTGAATGCACTATTTCGGCGTACCGAAGTTGCGAAAATAGTTTCGCAAAGAAAACATCCATTCTACCCCATTAAACCCAGAATGATGTTTGGGAGTGTTTTGGAGCATTTCGCAAACCTTCGGCATGTAAAAAGATGCAAAACTTGTGTTTCATGCCTGAATGCATTATTTCGGGGTACCGAAGTTGCGAAAATGGTTTCGCAACGAAAACAACCATTCTACTCCATTAGACCCAAAATGATGTTTGGGAGTGTTTTGGAGCATTTCGCAAACCTTCGGCATGTAAAAGATGCAAAACTTGTGTTTCGGGCCTGAATGCACTATTTCGGGGTACCGAAGTTGCGAAAATGGTTTCGCAACGAAAACAACCATTCTACTCCATTAGACCCAAAATGATGTTTGGGAGTGTTTTGGAGCATTTCGCAAACCTTCGGCATGTAAAAGATGCAAAACTTGTGTTCCGGGCCTGAATGCACTATTTCGGGGAACCGAAGTTGCGAAAATGGTTTCGCAACGAAAACAACCATTCTACTCCATTAGACCCAAAATGATGTTTGGGAGTGTTTTGGAGCATTTCGCAAACCTTCGGCATGTAAAAGATGCAAAACTTGTGTTTCGGG
The DNA here is from genome assembly GCA_036936925.1 of Cenchrus fungigraminus. Taxonomy (NCBI): domain Eukaryota; kingdom Viridiplantae; phylum Streptophyta; class Magnoliopsida; order Poales; family Poaceae; genus Cenchrus; species Cenchrus fungigraminus. The sequence continues at coordinate 32,918,264 of CM072775.1, forward strand.
CCTGAATGCACTATTTCGGGGTACCGAAGTTGCGAAAATGGTTTCGCAACAAAAACACCCCTTCTACTCCATTAGACCCAAAATGATGTTTGGGAGTGTTTTGGAGCATATCACAAATCTTCGGCATGTAAAAAGATGCAAAACTTGTGTTTCAGGCCAGAATGCACTATTTCGGGGCACCGATGTTGCGAAAATGGTTTCGTAACGAAAACACCCATTCTACTCCATTACACCCAAAATGATGTTTGGGAGTGTTTTGGAGCATACGCAAACCTTCGGCTTGTAAAAGATGCAAAACTTGTGTTTCGGGATTGAATGCACTATTTCGGGGTACCGATGTTGCGAAAATAGTTTCGCAAAGAAAACATCCATTCTACCCCATTAAACCCAGAATGATGTTTGGGAGTGTTTTGGAGCATATCGCAAACCTTCGGCATGTAAAAAGATGCAAAACTTGTGTTTCAAGCCTGAATGCATTATTTCGGGGTACCGAAGTTGCGAAAATGGTTTCGCAACGAAAACAACCATTCTACTCCATTAGACCCAAAATGATGTTTGGTAGTGTTTTGGAGCATTTCGCAAACCTTCGGCATGTCAAAGATGCAAAACTTGTGTTTCGGGCCTGAATGCACTATTTCGGGGTACCGAAGTTGCGAAAATGGTTTCGCAACGAAAATAACCATTCTACTCCATTAGACCCAACATGATGTTTTGTAGTGTTTTGGAGCATATCACAAATCTTCGGCATGTAAAAACATGCAAAACTTGTGTTTCAGTCCTGAATGCACTATTTCGGGGCACCGATGTTGCGAAAATGGTTTCGCAACGAAAACAACCATTCTACTCCATTACACCCAAAATGATGTTTGGGAGTGTTTTGGAGCATTTCGCAAACCTTTCGCATGTAAAAGATGCAAAACTTGTGTTTCGGGCCTGAATGCACTATTTCGGGGTACCGAAGTTGCGAAAATGGTTTCGCAACGAAAACAACCATTCTACTCCATTAGACCCAAAATGATGTTTGGGAGTGTTTTGGAGCATTTCGCAAACCTTCGGCATGTAAAAGATGCAAAACTTGTGTTTCGGGCCTGAATGCACTATTTCGGGGTACCGAAGTTGCGAAAATGGTTTCGCAACGAAAACAACCATTCTACTCCATTAGACCCAAAATGATGTTTGGTAGTGTTTTGGAGGATATCACAAACCTTCGGCATGTAAAAGATGCAAAACTTGTGTTTCGGGCTTGAATGCACTATTTCGGCGTACCGAAGTTGCGAAAATAGTTTCGCAAAGAAAACATCCATTCTACCCCATTAAACCCAGAATGATGTTTGGGAGTGTTTTGGAGCATTTCGCAAACCTTCGGCATGTAAAAAGATGCAAAACTTGTGTTTCGAGCCTGAATGCACTATTTCGGGGTACCGAAGTTGCGAAAATGGTTTCGCAACAAAAACAACCATTCTACTCCATTAGACCCAAAATGATGTTTGGGAGTGTTTTGGAGCATATCACAAATATTCGGCATGTAAAAAGATGCAAAACTTGTGTTTCGGGCTTGAATGCACTATTTCGGCGTACCGAAGTTGCGAAAATAGTTTCGCAAAGAAAACATCCATTCTACCCCATTAAACCCAGAATGATGTTTGGGAGTGTTTTGGAGCATTTCGCAAACCTTCGGCATGTAAAAAGATGCAAAACTTGTGTTTCAAGCCTGAATGCATTATTTCGGGGTACCGAAGTTGCGAAAATGGTTTCGCAACGAAAACAACCATTCTACTCCATTAGACCCAAAATGATGTTTGGGAGTGTTTTGGAGCATTTCGCAGACCTTCGGCATGTAAAAGATGCAAAACTTGTGTTTCGGGCCTGAATGCACTATTTCGGGGTACCGAAGTTGCGAAAATGGTTTCGCAACGAAAACAATCATTCTACTCCATTAGACCCAACATGATGTTTGGGAGTGTTTTGGAGCATATCACAAATCTTCGGCATGTAAAAGATGCAAAACTTGTGTTTCGGGCCTGAATGCACTATTTCGGGGTACCGAAGTTGCGAAAATGGTTTCGCAACGAAAACAACCATTCTACTCCATTAGACCCAAAATGATGTTTGGGAGTGTTTTGGAGCATTTCGCAAATCTTCGGCATGTAAAAGATGCAAAACTTGTGTTTCGGGCCTGAATGCACTATTTCGGGGTACCGAAGTTGCGAAAATGGTTTCGCAACGAAAACAACCATTCTACTCCATTAGACCCAAAATGATGTTTGGGAGTGTTTTGGAGCATTTCGCAAACCTTCGGCATGTAAAAGATGCAAAACTTGTGTTTCGGGCCTGAATGCACTATTTCGGGGTACCGAAGTTGCGAAAATGGTTTCGCAACGAAAACAACCATTCTACTCCATTAGACCCAAAATGATGTTTGGGAGTGTTTTGGAGCATATCACAAATCTTCGGCATGTAAAAAGATGCAAAACTTGTGTTTCAGGCTTGAATGCACTATTTCGGGGCACCGATGTTGCGAAAATGGTTTCGCAACGAAAACACCCATTCTACTCCATTACACCCAAAATGATGTTTGGGAGTGTTTTGGAGCATATCGCAAACCTTCGGCATGTAAAAGATGCAAAACTTGTGTTTCGGGCTTGAATGCACTATTTCGGCGTACCGAAGTTGCGAAAATAGTTTCGCAAAGAAAACATCCATTCTACCCCATTAAACCCAGAATGATGTTTGGGAGTGTTTTGGAGCATTTCGCAAACCTTCGGCATGTAAAAAGATGCAAAACTTGTGTTTCGAGCCTGAATGCACTATTTCGGGGTACCGAAGTTGCGAAAATGGTTTCGCAACAAAAACAACCATTCTACTCCATTAGACCCAAAATGATGTTTGGGAGTGTTTTGGAGCATATCACAAATATTCGGCATGTAAAAAGATGCAAAACTTGTGTTTCGGGCTTGAATGCACTATTTCGGCGTACCGAAGTTGCGAAAATAGTTTCGCAAAGAAAACATCCATTCTACCCCATTAAACCCAGAATGATGTTTGGGAGTGTTTTGGAGCATTTCGCAAACCTTCGGCATGTAAAAAGATGCAAAACTTGTGTTTCAAGCCTGAATGCATTATTTCGGGGTACCGAAGTTGCGAAAATGGTTTCGCAACGAAAACAACCATTCTACTCCATTAGACCCAAAATGATGTTTGGGAGTGTTTTGGAGCATTTCGCAGACCTTCGGCATGTAAAAGATGCAAAACTTGTGTTTCGGGCCTGAATGCACTATTTCGGGGTACCGAAGTTGCGAAAATGGTTTCGCAACGAAAACAATCATTCTACTCCATTAGACCCAACATGATGTTTGGGAGTGTTTTGGAGCATATCACAAATCTTCGGCATGTAAAAGATGCAAAACTTGTGTTTCGGGCCTGAATGCACTATTTCGGGGTACCGAAGTTGCGAAAATGGTTTCGCAACGAAAACAACCATTCTACTCCATTAGACCCAAAATGATGTTTGGGAGTGTTTTGGAGCATTTCGCAAATCTTCGGCATGTAAAAGATGCAAAACTTGTGTTTCGGGCCTGAATGCACTATTTCGGGGTACCGAAGTTGCGAAAATGGTTTCGCAACGAAAACAACCATTCTACTCCATTAGACCCAAAATGATGTTTGGGAGTGTTTTGGAGCATTTCGCAAACCTTCGGCATGTAAAAGATGCAAAACTTGTGTTTCGGGCCTGAATGCACTATTTCGGGGTACCGAAGTTGCGAAAATGGTTTCGCAACGAAAACAACCATTCTACTCCATTAGACCCAAAATGATGTTTGGGAGTGTTTTGGAGCATATCACAAATCTTCGGCATGTAAAAAGATGCAAAACTTGTGTTTCAGGCTTGAATGCACTATTTCGGGGCACCGATGTTGCGAAAATGGTTTCGCAACGAAAACACCCATTCTACTCCATTACACCCAAAATGATGTTTGGGAGTGTTTTGGAGCATATCGCAAACCTTCGGCATGTAAAAGATGCAAAACTTGTGTTTCGGGCTTGAATGCACTATTTCGGCGTACCGAAGTTGCGAAAATAGTTTCGCAAAGAAAACATCCATTCTACCCCATTAAACCCAGAATGATGTTTGGGAGTGTTTTGGAGCATTTCGCAAACCTTCGGCATGTAAAAAGATGCAAAACTTGTGTTTCGAGCCTGAATGCACTATTTCGGGGTACCGAAGTTGCGAAAATGGTTTCGCAACAAAAACAACCATTCTACTCCATTAGACCCAAAATGATGTTTGGGAGTGTTTTGGAGCATATCACAAATATTCGGCATGTAAAAAGATGCAAAACTTGTGTTTCGGGCTTGAATGCACTATTTCGGCGTACCGAAGTTGCGAAAATAGTTTCGCAAAGAAAACATCCATTCTACCCCATTAAACCCAGAATGATGTTTGGGAGTGTTTTGGAGCATTTCGCAAACCTTCGGCATGTAAAAAGATGCAAAACTTGTGTTTCAAGCCTGAATGCATTATTTCGGGGTACCGAAGTTGCGAAAATGGTTTCGCAACGAAAACAACCATTCTACTCCATTAGACCCAAAATGATGTTTGGGAGTGTTTTGGAGCATTTCGCAGACCTTCGGCATGTAAAAGATGCAAAACTTGTGTTTCGGGCCTGAATGCACTATTTCGGGGTACCGAAGTTGCGAAAATGGTTTCGCAACGAAAACAATCATTCTACTCCATTAGACCCAACATGATGTTTGGGAGTGTTTTGGAGCATATCACAAATCTTCGGCATGTAAAAGATGCAAAACTTGTGTTTCGGGCCTGAATGCACTATTTCGGGGTACCGAAGTTGCGAAAATGGTTTCGCAACGAAAACAACCATTCTACTCCATTAGACCCAAAATGATGTTTGGGAGTGTTTTGGAGCATTTCGCAAATCTTCGGCATGTAAAAGATGCAAAACTTGTGTTTCGGGCCTGAATGCACTATTTCGGGGTACCGAAGTTGCGAAAATGGTTTCGCAACGAAAACAACCATTCTACTCCATTAGACCCAAAATGATGTTTGGGAGTGTTTTGGAGCATTTCGCAAACCTTCGGCATGTAAAAGATGCAAAACTTGTGTTTCGGGCCTGAATGCACTATTTCGGGGTACCGAAGTTGCGAAAATGGTTTCGCAACGAAAACAACCATTCTACTCCATTAGACCCAAAATGATGTTTGGGAGTGTTTTGGAGCATATCACAAATCTTCGGCATGTAAAAAGATGCAAAACTTGTGTTTCAGGCTTGAATGCACTATTTCGGGGCACCGATGTTGCGAAAATGGTTTCGCAACGAAAACACCCATTCTACTCCATTACACCCAAAATGATGTTTGGGAGTGTTTTGGAGCATATCGCAAACCTTCGGCATGTAAAAGATGCAAAACTTGTGTTTCGGGCTTGAATGCACTATTTCGGCGTACCGAAGTTGCGAAAATAGTTTCGCAAAGAAAACATCCATTCTACCCCATTAAACCCAGAATGATGTTTGGGAGTGTTTTGGAGCATTTCGCAAACCTTCGGCATGTAAAAAGATGCAAAACTTGTGTTTCAAGACTGAATGCATTATTTCGGGGTACCGAAGTTGCGAAAATGGTTTCGCAACGAAAACAACCATTCTACTCCATTAGACCCAAAATGATGTTTGGGAGTGTTTTGGAGCATTTCGCAGACCTTCGGCATGTAAAAGATGCAAAACTTGTGTTTCGGGCCTGAATGCACTATTTCGGGGTACCGAAGTTGCGAAAATGGTTTCGCAACGAAAACAATCATTCTACTCCATTAGACCCAACATGATGTTTGGGAGTGTTTTGGAGCATATCACAAATCTTCGGCATGTAAAAACATGCAAAACTTTTGTTTCAGGCCTGAATGCACTATTTCGGGGCACCGATGTTGCGAAAATGGTTTCGCAACGAAAACACCCATTCTACTCCATTACACCCAAAATGATGTTTGGGAGTGTTTTGGAGCATATCGCAAACCTTCGGCATGTGAAAAGATGCAAAACTTGTGTTTCAAGCCTGAATGCATTATTTCGGGGTACCGAAGTTGCGAAAATGGTTTCGCAACGAAAACAACCATTCTACTCCATTAGACCCAAAATGATGTTTGGGAGTGTTTTGGAGCATATCACAAATCTTCGGCATGTAAAAAGATGCAAAACTTGTGTTTCAGGCTTGAATGCACTATTTCGGGGCACCGATGTTGCGAAAATGGTTTCGCAACGAAAACACCCATTCTACTCCATTACACCCAAAATGATGTGTGGGAGTGTTTTGGAGCATTTCGCAAACCTTCGGCATGTAAAAGATGCAAAACTTGTGTTTCGGGCTTGAATGCACTATTTCGGCGTACCCAAGTTGCGAAAATCGTTTCGCAAAGAAAACATCCATTCTACCCCATTAAACCCAGAATGATGTTTGGGAGTGTTTTGGAGCATTTCGCAAACCTTCGGCATGTAAAAAGATGCAAAACTTGTGTTTCAAGCCTGAATGCATTATTTCGGGGTACCGAAGTTGCGAAAATGGTTTCGCAACGAAAACAACCATTCTACTCCATTAGACCCAAAATGATGTTTGGGAGTGTTTTGGAGCATTTCGCAGACCTTCGGCATGTAAAAGATGCAAAACTTGTGTTTCGGGCCTGAATGCACTATTTCGGGGTACCGAAGTTGCGAAAATGGTTTCGCAACGAAAACAATCATTCTACTCCATTAGACCCAACATGATGTTTGGGAGTGTTTTGGAGCATATCACAAATCTTCGGCATGTAAAAGATGCAAAACTTGTGTTTCGGGCTTGAATGCACTATTTCGGGGCACCGATGTTGCGAAAATAGTTTCGTAACGAAAACACCCATTCTACTCCATTACACCCAAAATGATGTTTGGGATTGTTTTGGAGCATATTGCAAACCTTCGGCATGTAAAAAGATGCAAAACTTGTGTTTCAAGCCTGAATGCATTATTTCGGGGTACCGAAGTTGCGAAAATGGTTTCGCAACGAAAACAACCATTCTACTCCATTAGACCCAAAATGATGTTTGGGAGTGTTTTGGAGCATTTCGCAAACCTTCAGCATGTAAAAGATGCAAAACTTGTGTTTCGGGCCTGAATGCACTATTTCGGGGTACCGAAGTTGCGAAAATGGTTTCGCAACGAAAACAACCATTCTACTCCATTGGACCCAAAATGATGTTTGGGAGTGTTTTGGAGCATATCACAAATCTTCGGCATGTAAAAAGATGCAAAACTTGTGTTTCGGGCTTGAATGCACTATTTCGGGGCACCGATGTTGCGAAAATGGTTTCGCAACGAAAACACCCATTCTACTCCATTACACCCAAAATGATGTTTGGGAGTGTTTTGGAGCATATCGCAAACCTTCGGCATGTAAAAGATGCAAAACTTGTGTTTCGGGCTTGAATGCACTATTTCGGCGTACCGAAGTTGCGAAAATAGTTTCGCAAAGAAAACATCCATTCTACCCCATTAAACCCAGAATGATGTTTGGGAGTGTTTTGGAGCATTTCGCAAACCTTCGGCATGTAAAAAGATGCAAAACTTGTGTTTCATGCCTGAATGCATTATTTCGGGGTACCGAAGTTGCGAAAATGGTTTCGCAACGAAAACAACCATTCTACTCCATTAGACCCAAAATGATGTTTGGGAGTGTTTTGGAGCATTTCGCAAACCTTCGGCATGTAAAAGATGCAAAACTTGTGTTTCGGGCCTGAATGCACTATTTCGGGGTACCGAAGTTGCGAAAATGGTTTCGCAACGAAAACAACCATTCTACTCCATTAGACCCAAAATGATGTTTGGGAGTGTTTTGGAGCATTTCGCAAACCTTCGGCATGTAAAAGATGCAAAACTTGTGTTCCGGGCCTGAATGCACTATTTCGGGGAACCGAAGTTGCGAAAATGGTTTCGCAACGAAAACAACCATTCTACTCCATTAGACCCAAAATGATGTTTGGGAGTGTTTTGGAGCATTTCGCAAACCTTCGGCATGTAAAAGATGCAAAACTTGTGTTTCGAGCCTGAATGCACTATTTCGGGGTACCGAAGTTGCGAAAATGGTTTCGCAACAAAAACACCCATTCTACTCCATTAGACCCAAAATGATGTTTGGGAGTGTTTTGGAGCATATCACAAATCTTCGGCATGTAAAAAGATGCAAAACTTGTGTTTCAGGCCAGAATGCACTATTTCGGGGCACCGATGTTGCGAAAATGGTTTCGCAACGAAAACACCCATTCTACTCCATTACACCCAAAATGATGTTTGGGAGTGTTTTGGAGCATACGCAAACCTTCGGCTTGTAAAAGATGCAAAACTTGTGTTTCGGGATTGAATGCACTATTTCGGGGTACCGATGTTGCGAAAATAGTTTCGCAAAGAAAACATCCATTCTACCCCATTAAACCCAGAATGATGTTTGGGAGTGTTTTGGAGCATATCGCAAACCTTCGGCATGTAAAAAGATGCAAAACTTGTGTTTCAAGCCTGAATGCATTATTTCGGGGTACCGAAGTTGCGAAAATGGTTTCGCAACGAAAACAACCATTCTACTCCATTAGACCCAAAATGATGTTTGGTAGTGTTTTGGAGCATTTCGCAAACCTTCGGCATGTCAAAGATGCAAAACTTGTGTTTCGGGCCTGAATGCACTATTTCGGGGTACCGAAGTTGCGAAAATGGTTTCGCAACGAAAATAACCATTCTACTCCATTAGACCCAACATGATGTTTTGTAGTGTTTTGGAGCATATCACAAATCTTCGGCATGTAAAAACATGCAAAACTTGTGTTTCAGGCCTGAATGCACTATTTCGGGGCACCGATGTTGCGAAAATGGTTTCGCAACGAAAACAACCATTCTACTCCATTACACCCAAAATGATGTTTGGGAGTGTTTTGGAGCATTTCGCAAACCTATCGCATGTAAAAGATGCAAAACATGTGTTTCGGGCCTGAATGCACTATTTCGGGGTACCGAAGTTGCGAAAATGGTTTCGCAACGAAAACAACCATTCTACTCCATTAGACCCAAAATGATGTTTGGGAGTGTTTTGGAGCATTTCGCAAACCTTCGGCATGTAAAAGATGCAAAACTTGTGTTTCGGGCCTGAATGCACTATTTCGGGGTACCGAAGTTGCGAAAATGGTTTCGCAACGAAAACAACCATTCTACTCCATTAGACCCAAAATGATGTTTGGGAGTGTTTTGGAGCATATCACAAACCTTCGGCATGTAAAAGATGCAAAACTTGTGTTTCGGGCTTGAATGCACTATTTCGGCGTACCGAAGTTGCGAAAATAGTTTCGCAAAGAAAACATCCATTCTACCCCATTAAACCCAGAATGATGTTTGGGAGTGTTTTGGAGCATTTCGCAAACCTTCGGCATGTAAAAAGATGCAAAACTTGTGTTTCGAGCCTGAATGCACTATTTCGGGGTACCGAAGTTGCGAAAATGGTTTCGCAACAAAAACAACCATTCTACTCCATTAGACCCAAAATGATGTTTGGGAGTGTTTTGGAGCATATCACAAATCTTCGGCATGTAAAAAGATGCAAAACTTGTGTTTCGGGCTTGAATGCACTATTTCGGCGTACCGAAGTTGCGAAAATAGTTTCGCAAAGAAAACATCCATTCTACCCCATTAAACCCAGAATGATGTTTGGGAGTGTTTTGGAGCATTTCGCAAACCTTCAGCATGTAAAAAGATGCAAAACTTGTGTTTCAAGCCTGAATGCATTATTTCGGGGTACCGAAGTTGCGAAAATGGTTTCGCAACGAAAACAACCATTCTACTCCATTAGACCCAAAATGATGTTTGGGAGTGTTTTGGAGCATTTCGCAGACCTTCGGCATGTAAAAGATGCAAAACTTGTGTTTCGGGCCTGAATGCACTATTTCGGGGTACCGAAGTTGCGAAAATGGTTTCGCAACGAAAACAATCATTCTACTCCATTAGACCCAACATGATGTTTGGGAGTGTTTTGGAGCATATCACAAATCTTCGGCATGTAAAAGATGCAAAACTTGTGTTTCGGGCCTGAATGCACTATTTCGGGGTACCGAAGTTGCGAAAATGGTTTCGCAACGAAAACAACCATTCTACTCCATTAGACCCAAAATGATGTTTGGGAGTGTTTTGGAGCATTTCGCAAATCTTCGGCATGTAAAAGATGCAAAACTTGTGTTTCGGGCCTGAATGCACTATTTCGGGGTACCGAAGTTGCGAAAATGGTTTCGCAACGAAAACAACCATTCTACTCCATTAGACCCAAAATGATGTTTGGGAGTGTTTTGGAGCATTTCGCAAACCTTCGGCATGTAAAAGATGCAAAACTTGTGTTTCGGGCGTGAATGCACTATTTCGGGGTACCGAAGTTGCGAAAATGGTTTCGCAACGAAAACAACCATTCTACTCCATTAGACCCAAAATGATGTTTGGGAGTGTTCTGGAGCATATCACAAATCTTCGGCATGTAAAAAGATGCAAAACTTGTGTTTCAGGCTTGAATGCACTATTTCGGGGCACCGATGTTGCGAAAATGGTTTCGCAACGAAAACACCCATTCTACTCCATTACACCCAAAATGATGTTTGGGAGTGTTTTGGAGCATATCGCAAACCTTCGGCATGTAAAAGATGCAAAACTTGTGTTTCGGGCTTGAATGCACTATTTCGGCGTACCGAAGTTGCGAAAATAGTTTCGCAAAGAAAACATCCATTCTACCCCATTAAACCCAGAATGATGTTTGGGAGTGTTTTGGAGCATTTCGCAAACCTTCGGCATGTAAAAAGATGCAAAACTTGTGTTTCAAGACTGAATGCATTATTTCGGGGTACCGAAGTTGCGAAAATGGTTTCGCAACGAAAACAACCATTCTACTCCATTAGACCCAAAATGATGTTTGGGAGTGTTTTGGAGCATTTCGCAGACCTTCGGCATGTAAAAGATGCAAAACTTGTGTTTCGGGCCTGAATGCACTATTTCGGGGTACCGAAGTTGCGAAAATGGTTTCGCAACGAAAACAATCATTCTACTCCATTAGACCCAACATGATGTTTGGGAGTGTTTTGGAGCATATCACAAATCTTCGGCATGTAAAAACATGCAAAACTTGTGTTTCAGGCCTGAATGCACTATTTCGGGGCACCGATGTTGCGAAAATGGTTTCGCAACGAAAACACCCATTCTACTCCATTACACCCAAAATGATGTTTGGGAGTGTTTTGGAGCATATCGCAAACCTTCGGCATGTGAAAAGATGCAAAACTTGTGTTTCAAGCCTGAATGCATTATTTCGGGGTACCGAAGTTGCGAAAATGGTTTCGCAACGAAAACAACCATTCTACTCCATTAGACCCAAAATGATGTTTGGGAGTGTTTTGGAGCATATCACAAATCTTCGGCATGTAAAAAGATGCAAAACTTGTGTTTCAGGCTTGAATGCACTATTTCGGGGCACCGATGTTGCGAAAATGGTTTCGCAACGAAAACACCCATTCTACTCCATTACACCCAAAATGATGTTTGGGAGTGTTTTGGAGCATTTCGCAAACCTTCGGCATGTAAAAGATGCAAAACTTGTGTTTCGGGCTTGAATGCACTATTTCGGCGTACCCAAGTTGCGAAAATAGTTTCACAAAGAAAACATCCATTCTACCCCATTAAACCCAGAATGATGTTTGGGAGTGTTTTGGAGCATTTCGCAAACCTTCGGCATGTAAAAAGATGCAAAACTTGTGTTTCAAGCCTGAATGCATTATTTCGGGGTACCGAAGTTGCGAAAATGGTTTCGCAACGAAAACAACCATTCTACTCCATTAGACCCAAAATGATGTTTGGGAGTGTTTTGGAGCATTTCGCAGACCTTCGGCATGTAAAAGATGCAAAACTTGTGTTTCGGGCCTGAATGCACTATTTCGGGGTACCGAAGTTGCGAAAATGGTTTCGCAACGAAAACAATCATTCTACTCCATTAGACCCAACATGATGTTTGGGAGTGTTTTGGAGCATATCACAAATCTTCGGCATGTAAAAGATGCAAAACTTGTGTTTCGGGCCTGAATGCACTATTTCGGGGTACCGAAGTTGCGAAAATGGTTTCGCAACGAAAACAACCATTCTACTCCATTAGACCCAAAATGATGTTTGGTAGTGTTTTGGAGCATTTCGCAAACCTTCGGCATGTCAAAGATGCAAAACTTGTGTTTCGGGCCTGAATGCACTATTTCGGGGTACCGATGTTGCGAAAATGGTTTCGCAACGAAAATAACCATTCTACTCCATTAGACCCAACATGATGTTTTGTAGTGTTTTGGAGCATATCACAAATCTTCGGCATGTAAAAACAAGCAAAACTTGTGTTTCAGGCCTGAATGCACTATTTCGGGGCACCGATGTTGCGAAAATGGTTTCGCAACGAAAACAACCATTCTACTCCATTACACCCAAAATGATGTTTGGGAGTGTTTTGGAGCATTTCGCAAAACTTTCGCATGTAAAAGATGCAAAACTTGTGTTTCGGGCCTGAATGCACTATTTCGGGGTACCGAAGTTGCGGAAATGGTTTCGCAACGAAAACAACCATTCTACTCCATTAGACCCAAAATGATGTTTGGGAGTGTTTTGGAGCATTTCGCAAACCTTCGGCATGTAAAAGATGCAAAACTTGTGTTTCGGGCCTGAATGCACTATTTCGGGGTACCGAAGTTGCGAAAATGGTTTCGCAACGAAAACAACCATTCTACTCCATTAGACCCAAAATGATGTTTGGGAGTGTTTTGGAGCATTTCGCAAACCTTCGGCATGTAAAAGATGCAAAACTTGTGTTTCGGGCCTGAATGCACTATTTCGGGGTACCGAAGTTGCGAAAATGGTTTCGCAATGAAAACAACCATTCTACTCCATTAGACCCAAAATGATGTTTGGGAGTGTTTTGGAGCATATCACAAATCTTCGGCATGTAAAAAGATGCAAAACTTGTGTTTCAGGCTTGAATGCACTATTTCGGGGCACCGATGTTGCGAAAATGGTTTCGCAACGAAAACACCCATTCTACTCCATTACACCCAAAATGATGTTTGGGAGTGTTTTGGAGCATATCGCAAACCTTCGGCATGTAAAAGATGCAAAACTTGTGTTTCGGGCTTGAATGCACTATTTCGGCGTACCGAAGTTGCGAAAATAGTTTCGCAAAGAAAACATCCATTCTACCCCATTAAACCCAGAATGATGTTTGGGAGTGTTTTGGAGCATTTCGCAAACCTTCGGCATGTAAAAAGATGCAAAACTTGTGTTTCAAGACTGAATGCATTATTTCGGGGTACCGAAGTTGCGAAAATGGTTTCGCAACGAAAACAACCATTCTACTCCATTAGACCCAAAATGATGTTTGGGAGTGTTTTGGAGCATTTCGCAGACCTTCGGCATGTAAAAGATGCAAAACTTGTGTTTCGGGCCTGAATGCACTATTTCGGGGTACCGAAGTTGCGAAAATGGTTTCGCAACGAAAACAATCATTCTACTCCATTAGACCCAACATGATGTTTGGGAGTGTTTTGGAGCATATCACAAATCTTCGGCATGTAAAAACATGCAAAACTTGTGTTTCAGGCCTGAATGCACTATTTCGGGGCACCGATGTTGCGAAAATGGTTTCGCAACGAAAACACCCATTCTACTCCATTACACCCAAAATGATGTTTGGGAGTGTTTTGGAGCATATCGCAAACCTTCGGCATGTGAAAAGACGCAAAACTTGTGTTTCAAGCCTGAATGCATTATTTCGGGGTACCGAAGTTGCGAAAATGGTTTCGCAACGAAAACAACCATTCTACTCCATTAGACCCAAAATGATGTTTGGGAGTGTTTTGGAGCATATCACAAATCTTCGGCATGTAAAAAGATGCAAAACTTGTGTTTCAGGCTTGAATGCACTATTTCGGGGCACCGATGTTGCGAAAATGGTTTCGCAACGAAAACACCCATTCTACTCCATTACACCCAAAATGATGTTTGGGAGTGTTTTGGAGCATTTCGCAAACCTTCGGCATGTAAAAGATGCAAAACTTGTGTTTCGGGCTTGAATGCACTATTTCGGCGTACCGAAGTTGCGAAAATAGTTTCGCAAAGAAAACATCCATTCTACCCCATTAAACCCAGAATGATGTTTGGGAGTGTTTTGGAGCATTTCGCAAACCTTCGGCATGTAAAAAGATGCAAAACTTGTGTTTCATGCCTGAATGCATTATTTCGGGGTACCGAAGTTGCGAAAATGGTTTCGCAACGAAAACAACCATTCTACTCCATTAGACCCAAAATGATGTTTGGGAGTGTTTTGGAGCATTTCGCAGACCTTCGGCATGTAAAAGATGCAAAACTTGTGTTTCGGGCCTGAATGCACTATTTCGGGGTACCGAAGTTGCGAAAATGGTTTCGCAACGAAAACAATCATTCTACTCCATTAGACCCAACATGATGTTTGGGAGTGTTTTGGAGCATATCACAAATCTTCGGCATGTAAAAGATGCAAAACTTGTGTTTCGGGCCTGAATGCACTATTTCGGGGTACCGAAGTTGCGAAAATGGTTTCGCAACGAAAACAACCATTCTACTCCATTAGACCCAAAATGATGTTTGGTAGTGTTTTGGAGCATTTCGCAAACCTTCGGCATGTCAAAGATGCAAAACTTGTGTTTCGGGCCTGAATGCACTATTTCGGGGTACCGATGTTGCGAAAATGGTTTCGCAACGAAAATAACCATTCTACTCCATTAGACCCAACATGATGTTTTGTAGTGTTTTGGAGAATATCACAAATCTTCGGCATGTAAAAACATGCAAAACTTGTGTTTCAGGCCTGAATGCACTATTTCGGGGCACCGATGTTGCGAAAATGGTTTCGCAACGAAAACAACCATTCTACTCCATTACACCCAAAATGATGTTTGGGAGTGTTTTGGAGCATTTCGCAAAACTTTCGCATGTAAAAGATGCAAAACTTGTGTTTCGGGCCTGAATGCACTATTTCGGGGTACCGAAGTTGCGGAAATGGTTTCGCAACGAAAACAACCATTCTACTCCATTAGACCCAAAATGATGTTTGGGAGTGTTTTGGAGCATTTCGCAAACCTTCGGCATGTAAAAGATGCAAAACTTGTGTTTCGGGCCTGAATGCACTATTTCGGGGTACCGAAGTTGCGAAAATGGTTTCGCAACGAAAACAACCATTCTACTCCATTAGACCCAAAATGATGTTTGGGAGTGTTTTGGAGCATTTCGCAAACCTTCGGCATGTAAAAGATGCAAAACTTGTGTTTCGGGCCTGAATGCACTATTTCGGGGTACCGAAGTTGCGAAAATGGTTTCGCAACGAAAACAACCATTCTACTCCATTAGACCCAAAATGATGTTTGGGAGTGTTTTGGAGCATATCACAAACCTTTGGCATGTAAAAGATGCAAAACTTGTGTTTCGGGCTTGAATGCACTAATTCGGCGTACCGAAGTTGCGAAAATAGTTTCGCAAAGAAAACATCCATTCTACCCCATTAAACCCAGAATGATGTTTGGGAGTGTTTTGGAGCATTTCGCAAACCTTCGGCATGTAAAAAGATGCAAAACTTGTGTTTCGAGCCTGAATGCACTATTTCGGGGTACCGAAGTTGCGAAAATGGTTTCGCAACAAAAACAACCATTCTACTCCATTAGACCCAAAATGATGTTTGGGAGTGTTTTGGAGCATATCACAAATCTTCGGCATGTAAAAAGATGCAAAACTTGTGTTTCGGGCTTTAATGCACTATTTCGGCGTACCGAAGTTGCGAAAATAGTTTTGCAAAGAAAACATCCATTCTACCCCATTAAACCCAGAATGATGTTTGGGAGTGTTTTGGAGCATTTCGCAAACCTTCGGCATGTAAAAAGATGCAAAACTTGTGTTTCAAGCCTGAATGCATTATTTCGGGGTACCGAAGTTGCGAAAATGGTTTCGCAACGAAAACAACCATTCTAGTCCATTAGACCCAAAATGATGTTTGGGAGTGTTTTGGAGCATTTCGCAGACCTTCGGCATGTAAAAGATGCAAAACTTGTGTTTCGGGCCTGAATGCACTATTTCGGGGTACCGAAGTTGCGAAAATGGTTTCGCAACGAAAACAATCATTCTACTCCATTAGACCCAACATGATGTTTGGGAGTGTTTTGGAGCATATCACAAATCTTCGGCATGTAAAAGATGCAAAACTTGTGTTTCGGGCCTGAATGCACTATTTCGGGGTACCGAAGTTGCGAAAATGGTTTCGCAACGAAAACAACCATTCTACTCCATTAGACCCAAAATGATGTTTGGGAGTGTTTTGGAGCATTTCGCAAACCTTCGGCATGTAAAAGATGCAAAACTTGTGTTTCGGGCCTGAATGCACTATTTCGGGGTACCGAAGTTGCGAAAATGGTTTCGCAATGAAAACAACCATTCTACTCCATTAGACCCAAAATGATGTTTGGGAGTGTTTTGGAGCATATCACAAATCTTCGGCATGTAAAAAGATGCAAAACTTGTGTTTCAGGCTTGAATGCACTATTTCGGGGCACCGATGTTGCGAAAATGGTTTCGCAACGAAAACACCCATTCAACTCCATTACACCCAAAATGATGTTTGGGAGTGTTTTGGAGCATATCGCAAACCTTCGGCATGTAAAAGATGCAAAACTTGTGTTTCGGGCTTGAATGCACTATTTCGGCGTACCGAAGTTGCGAAAATAGTTTCGCAAAGAAAACATCCATTCTACCCCATTAAACCCAGAATGATGTTTGGGAGTGTTTTGGAGCATTTCGCAAACCTTCGGCATGTAAATAGATGCAAAACTTGTGTTTCAAGACTGAATGCATTATTTCGGGGTACCGAAGTTGCGAAAATGGTTTCGCAACGAAAACAACCATTCTACTCCATTAGACCCAAAATGATGTTTGGGAGTGTTTTGGAGCATTTCGCAGACCTTCGGCATGTAAAAGATGCAAAACTTGTGTTTCGGGCCTGAATGCACTATTTCGGGGTACCGAAGTTGCGAAAATGGTTTCGCAACGAAAACAATCATTCTACTCCATTAGACCCAACATGATGTTTGGGAGTGTTTTGGAGCATATCACAAATCTTCGGCATGTAAAAACATGCAAAACTTGTGTTTCAGGCCTGAATGCACTATTTCGGGGCACCGATGTTGCGAAAATGGTTTCGCAACGAAAACACCCATTCTACTCCATTACACCCAAAATGATGTTTGGGAGTGTTTTGGAGCATATCGCAAACCTTCGGCATGTGAAAAGATGCAAAACTTGTGTTTCAAGCCTGAATGCATTATTTCGGGGTACCGAAGTTGCGAAAATGGTTTCGCAACGAAAACAACCATTCTACTCCATTAGACCCAAAATGATGTTTGGGAGTGTTTTGGAGTATTTCGCAAACCTTCAGCATGTAAAAGATGCAAAACTTGTGTTTCGGGCCTGAATGCACTATTTCGGGGTACCGAAGTTGCGAAAATGGTTTCGCAATGAAAACAACCATTCTACTCCGTTAGACCTAAAATGATGTTTGGGAGTGTTTTGGAGCATTTCGCAAACCTTCGGCATGTAAAAGATGCAAAACTTGTGTTTCGGGCCTGAATGCACTATTTCGGGGTACCGAAGTTGCGAAAATGGTTTCGCAACGAAAACAACCATTCTACTCCATTAGACCCAAAATGATGTTTGGGAGTGTTTTGGAGCATATCACAAACCTTCGGCATGTAAAAGATGCAAAACTTGTGTTTCGGGCTTGAATGCACTAATTCGGCGTACCGAAGTTGCGAAAATAGTTTCGCAAAGAAAACATCCATTCTACCCCATTAAACCCAGAATGATGTTTGGGAGTGTTTTGGAGCATTTCGCAAACCTTCGGCATGTAAAAAGATGCAAAACTTGTGTTTCGAGCCTGAATGCACTATTTCGGGGTACCGAAGTTGCGAAAATGGTTTCGCAACAAAAACAACCATTCTACTCCATTAGACCCAAAATGATGTTTGGGAGTGTTTTGGAGCATATCACAAATCTTCGGCATGTAAAAAGATGCAAAACTTGTGTTTCGGGCTTGAATGCACTATTTCGGCGTACCGAAGTTGCGAAAATAGTTTTGCAAAGAAAACATCCATTCTACCCCATTAAACCCAGAATGATGTTTGGGAGTGTTTTGGAGCATTTCGCAAACCTTCGGCATGTAAAAAGATGCAAAACTTGTGTTTCAAGCCTGAATGCATTATTTCGGGGTACCGAAGTTGCGAAAATGGTTTCGCAACGAAAACAACCATTCTACTCCATTAGACCCAAAATGATGTTTGGGAGTGTTTTGGAGCATTTCGCAGACCTTCGGCATGTAAAAGATGCAAAACTTGTGTTTCGGGCCTGAATGCACTATTTCGGGGTACCGAAGTTGCGAAAATGGTTTCGCAACGAAAACAATCATTCTACTCCATTAGACCCAACATGATGTTTGGGAGTGTTTTGGAGCATATCACAAATCTTCGGCATGTAAAAGATGCAAAACTTGTGTTTCGGGCCTGAATGCACTATTTCGGGGTACCGAAGTTGCGAAAATGGTTTCGCAACGAAAACAACCATTCTACTCCATTAGACCCAAAATGATGTTTGGGAGTGTTTTGGAGCATTTCGCAAACCTTCGGCATGTAAAAGATGCAAAACTTGTGCTCGGGCCTGAATGCACTATTTCGGGGTACCGAAGTTGCGAAAATGGTTTCGCAATGAAAACAACCATTCTACTCCATTAGACCCAAAATGATGTTTGGGAGTGTTTTGGAGCATATCACAAATCTTCGGCATGTGAAAAGATGCAAAACTTGTGTTTCAGGCTTGAATGCACTATTTCGGGGCACCGATGTTGCGAAAATGGTTTCGCAACGAAAACACCCATTCTACTCCATTACACCCAAAATGATGTTTGGGAGTGTTTTGGAGCATATCGCAAACCTTCGGCATGTAAAAGATGCAAAACTTGTGTTTCGGGCTTGAATGCACTATTTCGGCGTACCGAAGTTGCGAAAATAGTTTCGCAAAGAAAACATCCATTCTACCCCATTAAACCCAGAATGATGTTTGGGAGTGTTTTGGAGCATTTCGCAAACCTTCGGCATGTAAAAAGATGCAAAACTTGTGTTTCAAGACTGAATGCATTATTTCGGGGTACCGAAGTTGCGAAAATGGTTTCGCAACGAAAACAACCATTCTACTCCATTAGACCCAAAATGATGTTTGGGAGTGTTTTGGAGCATTTCGCAGACCTTCGGCATGTAAAAGATGCAAAACTTGTGTTTCGGGCCTGAATGCACTATTTCGGGGTACCGAAGTTGCGAAAATGGTTTCGCAACGAAAACAATCATTCTACTCCATTAGACCCAACATGATGTTTGGGAGTGTTTTGGAGCATATCACAAATCTTCGGCATGTAAAAACATGCAAAACTTGTGTTTCAGGCCTGAATGCACTATTTCGGGGCACCGATGTTGCGAAAATGGTTTCGCAACGAAAACACCCATTCTACTCCATTACACCCAAAATGATGTTTGGGAGTGTTTTGGAGCATATCGCAAACCTTCGGCATGTGAAAAGATGCAAAACTTGTGTTTCAAGCCTGAATGCATTATTTCGGGGTACCGAAGTTGCGAAAATGGTTTCGCAACGAAAACAACCATTCTACTCCATTAGACCCAAAATGATGTTTGGGATTGTTTTGGAGTATTTCGCAAACCTTCAGCATGTAAAAGATGCAAAACTTGTGTTTCGGGCCTGAATGCACTATTTCGGGGTACCGAAGTTGCGAAAATGGTTTCGCAACGAAAACAACCATTCTACTCCATTAGACCCAAAATGATGTTTGGGAGTGTTTTGGAGCATTTCGCAAACCTTCGGCATGTAAAAGATGCAAAACTTGTGTTTCGGGCCTGAATGCACTATTTCGGGGTACCGAAGTTGCGAAAATGGTTTCGCAACGAAAACAACCATTCTACTCCATTAGACCCAAAATGATGTTTGGGAGTGTTTTGGAGCATATCACAAACCTTCGGCATGTAAAAGATGCAAAACTTGTGTTTCGGGCTTGAATGCACTAATTCGGCGTACCGAAGTTGCGAAAATAGTTTCGCAAAGAAAACATCCATTCTACCCCATTAAACCCAGAATGATGTTTGGGAGTGTTTTGGAGCATTTCGCAAACCTTCGGCATGTAAAAAGATGCAAAACTTGTGTTTCGAGCCTGAATGCACTATTTCGGGGTACCGAAGTTGCGAAAATGGTTTCGCAACAAAAACAACCATTCTACTCCATTAGACCCAAAATGATGTTTGGGAGTGTTTTGGAGCATATCACAAATCTTCGGCATGTAAAAAGATGCAAAACTTGTGTTTCGGGCTTGAATGCACTATTTCGGCGTACCGAAGTTGCGAAAATAGTTTTGCAAAGAAAACATCCATTCTACCCCATTAAACCCAGAATGATGTTTGGGAGTGTTTTGGAGCATTTCGCAAACCTTCGGCATGTAAAAAGATGCAAAACTTGTGTTTCAAGCCTGAATGCATTATTTCGGGGTACCGAAGTTGCGAAAATGGTTTCGCAACGAAAACAACCATTCTACTCCATTAGACCCAAAATGATGTTTGGGAGTGTTTTGGAGCATTTCGCAGACCTTCGGCATGTAAAAGATGCAAAACTTGTGTTTCGGGCCTGAATGCACTATTTCGGGGTACCGAAGTTGCGAAAATGGTTTCGCAACGAAAACAATCATTCTACTCCATTAGACCCAACATGATGTTTGGGAGTGTTTTGGAGCATATCACAAATCTTCGGCATGTAAAAGATGCAAAACTTGTGTTTCGGGCCTGAATGCACTATTTCGGGGTACCGAAGTTGCGAAAATGGTTTCGCAACGAAAACAACCATTCTACTCCATTAGACCCAAAATGATGTTTGGGAGTGTTTTGGAGCATTTCGCAAACCTTCGGCATGTAAAAGATGCAAAACTTGTGTTTCGGGCCTGAATGCACTATTTCGGGGTACCGAAGTTGCGAAAATGGTTTCGCAATGAAAACAACCATTCTACTCCATTAGACCCAAAATGATGTTTGGGAGTGTTTTGGAGCATATCACAAATCTTCGGCATGTAAAAAGATGCAAAACTTGTGTTTCAGGCTTGAATGCACTATTTCGGGGCACCGATGTTGCGAAAATGGTTTCGCAACGAAAACACCCATTCTACTCCATTACACCCAAAATGATGTTTGGGAGTGTTTTGGAGCATATCGCAAACCTTCGGCATGTAAAAGATGCAAAACTTGTGTTTCGGGCTTGAATGCACTATTTCGGCGTACCGAAGTTGCGAAAATAGTTTCGCAAAGAAAACATCCATTCTACCCCATTAAACCCAGAATGATGTTTGGGAGTGTTTTGGAGCATTTCGCAAACCTTCGGCATGTAAAAAGATGCAAAACTTGTGTTTCAAGACTGAATGCATTATTTCGGGGTACCGAAGTTGCGAAAATGGTTTCGCAACGAAAACAACCATTCTACTCCATTAGACCCAAAATGATGTTTGGGAGTGTTTTGGAGCATTTCGCAGACCTTCGGCATGTAAAAGATGCAAAACTTGTGTTTCGGGCCTGAATGCACTATTTCGGGGTACCGAAGTTGCGAAAATGGTTTCGCAACGAAAACAATCATTCTACTCCATTAGACCCAACATGATGTTTGGGAGTGTTTTGGTGCATATCACAAATCTTCGGCATGTAAAAACATGCAAAACTTGTGTTTCAGGCCTGAATGCACTATTTCGGGGCACCGATGTTGCGAAAATGGTTTCGCAACGAAAACACCCATTCTACTCCATTACACCCAAAATGATGTTTGGGAGTGTTTTGGAGCATATCGCAAACCTTCGGCATGTGAAAAGATGCAAAACTTGTGTTTCAAGCCTGAATGCATTATTTCGGGGTACCGAAGTTGCGAAAATGGTTTCGCAACGAAAACAACCATTCTACTCCATTAGACCCAAAATGATGTTTGGGAGTGTTTTGGAGTATTTCGCAAACCTTCAGCATGTAAAAGATGCAAAACTTGTGTTTCGGGCCTGAATGCACTATTTCGGGGTACCGAAGTTGCGAAAATGGTTTCGCAACGAAAACAACCATTCTACTCCATTAGACCCAAAATGATGTTTGGGAGTGTTTTGGAGCATTTCGCAAACCTTCGGCATGTAAAAGATGCAAAACTTGTGTTTCGGGCCTGAATGCACTATTTCGGGGTACCGAAGTTGCGAAAATGGTTTGGCAACGAAAACAACCATTCTACTCCATTAGACCCAAAATGATGTTTGGGAGTGTTTTGGAGCATATCACAAATCTTCGGCATGTAAAAAGATGCAAAACTTGTGTTTCAGGCTTGAATGCACTATTTCGGGGCACCGATGTTGCGAAAATGGTTTCGCAACGAAAACACCCATTCTACTCCATTACACCCAAAATGATGTTTGGGAGTGTTTTGGAGCATATCGCAAACCTTCGGCATGTAAAAGATGCAAAACTTGTGTTTCGGGCTTGAATGCACTATTTCGGCGTACCGAAGTTGCGAAAATAGTTTCGCAAAGAAAACATCCATTCTACCCCAATAAACCCAGAATGATGTTTGGGAGTGTTTTGGAGCATTTCGCAAACCTTCGGCATGTAAAAAGATGCAAAACTTGTGTTTCAAGCCTGAATGCATTATTTCGGGGTACCGAAGTTGCGAAAATGGTTTCGCAACGAAAACAACCATTCTACTCCATTAGACCCAAAATGATGTTTGGGAGTGTTTTGGAGCATTTCGCAGACCTTCGGCATGTAAAAGATGCAAAACTTGTGTTTCGGGCCTGAATGCACTATTTCGGGGTACCGAAGTTGCGAAAATGGTTTCGCAACGAAAACAATCATTCTACTCCATTAGACCCAACATGATGTTTGGGAGTGTTTTGGAGCATATCACAAATCTTCGGCATGTAAAAGATGCAAAACTTGTGTTTCGGGCCTGAATGCACTATTTCGGGGTACCGAAGTTGCGAAAATGGTTTCGCAACGAAAACAACCATTCTACTCCATTAGACCCAAAATGATGTTTGGTAGTGTTTTGGAGCATTTCGCAAACCTTCGGCATGTAAAAGATGCAAAACTTGTGTTTCGGGCCTGAATGCACTATTTCGGGGTACCGAAGTTGCGAAAATGGTTTCGCAATGAAAACAACCATTCTACTCCATTAGACCCAAAATGATGTTTGGGAGTGTTTTGGAGCATATCACAAATCTTCGGCACGTAAAAAGATGCAAAACTTGTGTTTCAGGCTTGAATGCACTATTTCGGGGCACCGATGTTGCGAAAATGGTTTCGCAACGAAAACACCCATTCTACTCCATTACACCCAAAATGATGTTTGGGAGTGTTTTGGAGCATATCGCAAACCTTCGGCATGTAAAAGATGCAAAACTTGTGTTTCGGGCTTGAATGCACTATTTCGGCGTACCGAAGTTGCGAAAATAGTTTCGCAAAGAAAACATCCATTCTACCCCATTAAACCCAGAATGATGTTTGGGAGTGTTTTGGAGCATTTCGCAAACCTTCGGCATGTAAAAAGATGCAAAACTTGTGTTTCAAGACTGAATGCATTATTTCGGGGTACCGAAGTTGCGAAAATGGTTTCGCAACGAAAACAACCATTCTACTCCATTAGACCCAAAATGATGTTTGGGAGTGTTTTGGAGCATTTCGCAGACCTTCGGCATGTAAAAGATGCAAAACTTGTGTTTCGGGCCTGAATGCACTATTTCGGGGTACCGAAGTTGCGAAAATGGTTTCGCAACGAAAACAATCATTCTACTCCATTAGACCCAACATGATGTTTGGGAGTGTTTTGGAGCATATCACAAATCTTCGGCATGTAAAAACATGCAAAACTTGTGTTTCAGGCCTGAATGCACTATTTCGGGGCACCGATGTTGCGAAAATGGTTTCGCAACGAAAACACCCATTCTACTCCATTACACCCAAAATGATGTTTGGGAGTGTTTTGGAGCATATCGCAAACCTTCGGCATGTGAAAAGATGCAAAACTTGTGTTTCAAGCCTGAATGCATTATTTCGGGGTACCGAAGTTGCGAAAATGGTTTCGCAACGAAAACAACCATTCTACTCCATTAGACCCAAAATGATGTTTGGGAGTGTTTTGGAGTATTTCGCAAACCTTCAGCATGTAAAAGATGCAAAACTTGTGTTTCGGGCCTGAATGCACTATTTCGGGGTACCGAAGTTGCGAAAATGGTTTCGCAACGAAAACAACCATTCTACTCCATTAGACCCAAAATGATGTTTGGGAGTGTTTTGGAGCATTTCGCAAACCTTCGGCATGTAAAAGATGCAAAACTTGTGTTTCGGGCCTGAATGCACTATTTCGGGGTACCGAAGTTGCGAAAATGGTTTGGCAACGAAAACAACCATTCTACTCCATTAGACCCAAAATGATGTTTGGGAGTGTTTTGGAGCATATCACAAATCTTCGGCATGTAAAAAGATGCAAAACTTGTGTTTCAGGCTTGAATGCACTATTTCGGGGCACCGATGTTGCGAAAATGGTTTCGCAACGAAAACACCCATTCTACTCCATTACACCCAAAATGATGTTTGGGAGTGTTTTGGAGCATATCGCAAACCTTCGGCATGTAAAAGATGCAAAACTTGTGTTTCGGGCTTGAATGCACTATTTCGGCGTACCGAAGTTGCGAAAATAGTTTCGCAAAGAAAACATCCATTCTACCCCATTAAACCCAGAATGATGTTTGGGAGTGTTTTGGAGCATTTCGCAAACCTTCGGCATGTAAAAAGATGCAAAACTTGTGTTTCAAGCCTGAATGCATTATTTCGGGGTACCGAAGTTGCGAAAATGGTTTCGCAACGAAAACAACCATTCTACTCCATTAGACCCAAAATGATGTTTGGGAGTGTTTTGGAGCATTTCGCAAACCTTGGGCATGTAAAAGATGCAAAACTTGTGTTTCGGGCCTGAAGGCACTATTTCGGGGTACCGAAGTTGCGAAAATGGTTTCGCAACGAAAACAATCATTCTACTCCATTAGACCCAAAATGATGTTTGGGAGTGTTTTGGAGCATAACACAAACCTTCGGCATGTAAAAGATGCAAAACTTGTGTTTCGGGCCTGAATGCACTATTTCGGGGTACCGAAGTTACGAAAATGGTTTCGCTACGAAAACAACCATTCTACTCCATTAGACCCAAAATGATGTTTGGGAGTGTTTTGGAGCATTTCGCAAACCTTGGGCATGTAAAAGATGCAAAACTTGTGTTTCGGGCCTGAAGGCACTATTTCGGGGTACCGAAGTTGCGAAAATGGTTTCGCAACGAAAACAACCATTCTACTCCATTAGACCCAAAATGATGTTTGGGAGTGTTTTGGAGCATATCACAAACCTTCAGCATGTAAAAGATGCAAAACTTGTGTTTCGGGCTTGAATGCACTATTTCGGCGTACCGAAGTTGCGAAAATAGTTTCGCAAAGAAAACATCCATTCTACCCCATTAAACCCAGAATGATGTTTGGGAGTGTTTTGGAGCATTTCGCAAACCTTCGGCATGTAAAAAGATGCAAAACTTGTGTTTCGAGCCTGAATGCACTATTTCGGGGTACCGAAGTTGCGAAAATGGTTTCGCAACAAAAACAACCATTCTACTCCATTAGACCCAAAATGATGTTTGGGAGTGTTTTGGAGCATATCACAAATCTTCGGCATGTAAAAAGATGCAAAACTTGTGTTTCGGGCTTGAATGCACTATTTCGGCGTACCGAAGTTGCGAAAATAGTTTCGCAAAGAAAACATCCATTCTACCCCATTAAACCCAGAATGATGTTTGGGAGTGTTTTGGAGCATTTCGCAAACCTTCGGCATGTAAAAAGATGCAAAACTTGTGTTTCAAGCCTGAATGCATTATTTCGGGGTACCGAAGTTGCGAAAATGGTTTCGCAACGAAAACAACCATTCTACTCCATTAGACCCAAAATGATGTTTGGGAGTGTTTTGGAGCATTTCGCAGACCTTCGGCATGTAAAAGATGCAAAACTTGTGTTTCGGGCCTGAATGCACTATTTCGGGGTACCGATGTTGCGAAAATGGTTTCGCAACGAAAACAATCATTCTACTCCATTAGACCCAACATGATGTTTGGGAGTGTTTTGGAGCATATCACAAATCTTCGGCATGTAAAAGATGCAAAACTTGTGTTTCGGGCATGAATGCACTATTTCGGGGTACCGAAGTTGCGAAAATGGTTTCGCAACGAAAACAACCATTCTACTCCATTAGACCCAAAATGATGTTTGGGAGTGTTTTGGAGCATTTCGCAAACCTTCGGCATGTAAAAGATGCAAAACTTGTGTTTCGGGCCTGAATGCACTATTTCGGGGTACCGAAGTTGCGAAAATGGTTTCGCAACGAAAACAACCATTCTACTCCATTAGACCCAAAATGATGTTTGGGAGTGTTTTGGAGCATATCACAAATCTTCGGCATGTAAAAAGATGCAAAACTTGTGTTTCAGGCTTGAATGCACTATTTCGGGGCACCGATGTTGCGAAAATGGTTTCGCAACGAAAACACCCATTCTACTCCATTACACCCAAAATGATGTTTGGGAGTGTTTTGGAGCATATCGCAAACCTTCGGCATGTAAAAGATGCAAAACTTGTGTTTCGGGCTTGAATGCACTATTTCGGCGTACCGAAGTTGCGAAAATAGTTTCGCAAAGAAAACATCCATTCTACCCCATTAAACCCAGAATGATGTTTGGGAGTGTTTTGGAGCATTTCGCAAACCTTCGGCATGTAAAAAGATGCAAAACTTGTGTTTCAAGACTGAATGCATTATTTCGGGGTACCGAAGTTGCGAAAATGGTTTCGCAACGAAAACAACCATTCTACTCCATTAGACCCAAAATGATGTTTGGGAGTGTTTTGGAGCATTTCGCAGACCTTCGGCATGTAAAAGATGCAAAACTTGTGTTTCGGGCCTGAATGCACTATTTCGGGGTACCGAAGTTGCGAAAATGGTTTCGCAACGAAAACAATCATTCTACTCCATTAGACCCAACATGATGTTTGGGAGTGTTTTGGAGCATATCACAAATCTTCGGCATGTAAAAACATGCAAAACTTGTGTTTCAGGCCTGAATGCACTATTTCGGGGCACCGATGTTGCGAAAATGGTTTCGCAACGAAAACACCCATTCTACTCCATTACACCCAAAATGATGTTTGGGAGTGTTTTGGAGCATATCGCAAACCTTCGGCATGTGAAAAGATGCAAAACTTGTGTTTCAAGCCTGAATGCATTATTTCGGGGTACCGAAGTTGCGAAAATGGTTTCGCAACGAAAACAACCATTCTACTCCATTAGACCCAAAATGATGTTTGGGAGTGTTTTGGAGCATTTCGCAGACCTTCGGCATGTAAAAGATGCAAAACTTGTGTTTCGGGCCTGAATGCACTATTTCGGGGTACCGAAGTTGCGAAAATGGTTTCGCAACGAAAACAATCATTCTACTCCATTAGACCCAACATGATGTTTGGGAGTGTTTTGGAGCATATCACAAATCTTCGGCATGTAAAAACATGCAAAACTTGTGTTTCAGGCCTGAATGCACTATCTCGGGGCACCGATGTTGCGAAAATGGTTTCGCAACGAAAACACCCATTCTACTCCATTACACCCAAAATGATGTTTGGGAGTGTTTTGGAGCATATCGCAAACCTTCGGCATGTGAAAAGATGCAAAACTTGTGTTTCAAGCCTGAATGCATTATTTCGGGGTACCGAAGTTGCGAAAATGGTTTCGCAACGAAAACAACCATTCTACTCCATTAGACCCAAAATGATGTTTGGGAGTGTTTTGGAGCATTTCGCAAACCTTCAGCATGTAAAAGATGCAAAACTTGTGTTTCGGGCCTGAATGCACTATTTCGGGGTACCGAAGTTGCGAAAATGGTTTCGCAACGAAAACAACCATTCTACTCCATTAGACCCAAAATGATGTTTGGGAGTGTTTTGGAGCATTTCGCAAACCTTCGGCATGTAAAAGATGCAAAACTTGTGTTTCGGGCCTGAATGCACTATTTCGGGGTACCGAAGTTGCGAAAATGGTTTCGCAACGAAAACAACCATTCTACTCCATTAGACCCAAAATGATGTTTGGGAGTGTTTTGGAGCATATCACAAATCTTCGGCATGTAAAAAGATGCAAAACTTGTGTTTCAGGCCAGAATGCACTATTTCGGGGCACCGATGTTGCGAAAATGGTTTCGCAACGAAAACACCCATTCTACTCTATTACACCCAAAATGATGTTTGGGAGTGTTTTGGAGCATATCGCAAACCTTCGGCTTGTAAAAGATGCAAAACTTGTGTTTCGGGATTGAATGCACTATTTCGGCGTACCGAAGTTGCAAAAATAGTTTCGCAAAGAAAACATCCATTCTACCCCATTAAACCCGGAATGATGTTTGGGAGTGTTTTGGAGCATATCGCAAACCTTCGGCATGTAAAAAGATGCAAAACTTGTGTTTCAAGCCTGAATGCATTATTTCGGGGTACCGAAGTTGCGAAAATGGTTTCGCAACGAAAACAACCATTCTACTCCATTAGACCCAAAATGATGTTTGGGAGTGTTTTGGAGCATTTCGCAAACCTTCGGCATGTAAAAGATGCAAAACTTGTGTTTCGGGCCTGAATGCACTATTTCGGGGTACCGAAGTCGCGAAAATGGTTTCGCAACGAAAACAACCATTCTACTCCATTAGACCCAACATGATGTTTGGGAGTGTTTTGGAGCATATCACAAATCTTCGGCATGTAAAAACATGCAAAACTTGTGTTTCAGGCCTGAATGCACTATTTCGGGGCACCGATGTTGCGAAAATGGTTTCGCAACGAAAACAACCATTCTACTCAATTACACCCAAAATGATGTCTGTGAGTGTTTTGGAGCATATCGCAAACATTCGGCATGTAAAAGATGCAAAACTTGTGTTTCGGGCTTGAATGCACAATTTCGGCGTACCGAAGTTGCGAAAATAGTTTCGCAAAGAAAACATCCATTCTACCCCATTAAACCCAGAATGATGTTTGGGAGTGTTTTGGAGCATTTCGCAAACCTTCGGCATGTAAAAAGATGCAAAACTTGTGTTTCAAGCCTGAATGCATTATTTCGGGGTACCGAAGTTGCGAAAATGGTTTCGCAACGAAAACAACCATTCTACTCCATTAGACCCAAAATGATGTTTGGGAGTGTTTTGGAGCATTTCGCAAACCTTCGGCATGTAAAAGATGCAAAACTTGTGTTTCGGGCCTGAATGCACTATTTCGGGGTACCGAAGTTGCGAAAATGGTTTCGCAACGAAAACAATCATTCTACTCCATTAGACCCAACATGATGTTTGGGAGTGTTTTGGAGCATATCACAAATCTTCGGCATGTAAAAACATGCAAAACTTGTGTTTCAGGCCTGAATGCACTATTTCGGGGCACCGATGTTGCCAAAATGGTTTCGCAACGAAAACAACCATTCTACTCCATTAGACCCAAAATGATGTTTGGGAGTGTTTTGGAGCATATCACAAATCTTCGGCATGTAAAAAGATGCAAAACTTGTGTTTCAGGCCAGAATGCACTATTTCGGGGCACCGATGTTGCGAAAATGGTTTCGCAACGAAAACACCCATTCTACTCTATTACACCCAAAATGATGTTTGGGAGTGTTTTGGAGCATATCGCAAACCTTCGGCTTGTAAAAGATGCAAAACTTGTGTTTCGGGATTGAATGCACGATTTCGGCGTACCGAAGTTGCAAAAATAGTTTCGCAAAGAAAACATCCATTCTACCCCATTAAACCCGGAATGTTGTTTGGGAGTGTTTTGGAGCATATCGCAAACCTTCGGCATGTAAAAAGATGCAAAACTTGTGTTTCAAGCCTGAATGCATTATTTCGGGGTACCGAAGTTGCGAAAATGGTTTCGCAACGAAAACAACCATTCTACTCCATTAGACCCAAAATGATGTTTGGGAGTGTTTTGGAGCATTTCGCAAACCTTCGGCATGTAAAAGATGCAAAACTTGTGTTTCGGGCCTGAATGCACTATTTCGGGGTACCGAAGTCGCGAAAATGGTTTCGCAACGAAAACAACCATTCTACTCCATTAGACCCAACATGATGTTTGGGAGTGTTTTGGAGCATATCACAAATCTTCGGCATGTAAAAACATGCAAAACTTGTGTTTCAGGCCTGAATGCACTATTTCGGGGCACCGATGTTGCGAAAATGGTTTCGCAACGAAAACAACCATTCTACTCCATTACACCCAAAATGATGTCTGTGAGTGTTTTGGAGCATATCGCAAACATTCGGCATGTAAAAGATGCAAAACTTGTGTTTCGGGCTTGAATGCACTATTTCGGCGTACCGAAGTTGCGAAAATAGTTTCGCAAAGAAAACATCCATTCTACCCCATTAAACCCAGAATGATGTTTGGGAGTGTTTTGGAGCATATCGCAAACCTTCGGCATGTAAAAAGATGCAAAACTTGTGTTTCAAGCCTGAATGCATTATTTCGGGGTACCGAAGTTGCGAAAATGGTTTCGCAACGAAAACAACCATTCTACTCCATTAGACCCAAAATGATGTTTGGGAGTGTTTTGGAGCATTTCGCAGACCTTCGGCATGTAAAAGATGCAAAACTTGTGTTTCGGGCCTGAATGCACTATTTCGGGGTACCGAAGTTGCGAAAATGGTTTCGCAACGAAAACAATCATTCTACTCCATTAGACCCAACATGATGTTTGGGAGTGTTTTGGAGCATATCACAAATCTTCGGCATGTAAAAACATGCAAAACTTGTGTTTCGGGCCTGAATGCACTATTTCGGGGTACTGATGTTGCGAAAATGGTTTCGCAACGAAAACACCCATTCTACTCCATTACACCCAAAATGATGTTTGGGAGTGTTTTGGAGCATATCGCAAACCTTCGGCATGTGAAAAGATGCAAAACTTGTGTTTCAAGCCTGAATGCATTATTTCGGGGTACCGAAGTTGCGAAAATGGTTTCGCAACGAAAACAACCATTCTACTCCATTAGACCCAAAATGATGTTTGGGAGTGTTTTGGAGCATTTCGCAAACCTTCAGCATGTAAAAGATGCAAAACTTGTGTTTCAGGCCTGAATGCACTATTTCGGGGTACCGAAGTTGCGAAAATGGTTTCGCAACGAAAACAACCATTCTACTCCATTAGACCCAAAATGATGTTTGGGTGTGTTTTGGAGCATTTCGCAAACCTTCGGCATGTAAAAGATGCAAAACTTGTGTTTCGGGCCTGAATGCACTATTTCGGGGTACCGAAGTTGCGAAAATGGTTTGGCAACGAAAACAACCATTCTACTCCATTAGACCCAAAATGATGTTTGGGAGTGTTTTGGAGCATATCACAAATCTTCGGCATGTAAAAAGATGCAAAACTTGTGTTTCAGGCTTGAATGCACTATTTCGGGGCACCGATGTTGCGAAAATGGTTTCGCAACGAAAACACCCATTCTACTCCATTACACCCAAAATGATGTTTGGGAGTGTTTTGGAGCATATCGCAAACCTTCGGCATGTAAAAGATGCAAAACTTGTGTTTCGGGCTTGAATGCACTATTTCGGCGTACCGAAGTTGCGAAAATAGTTTCGCAAAGAAAACATCCATTCTACCCCATTAAACCCAGAATGATGTTTGGGAGTGTTTTGGAGCATTTCGCAAACCTTCGGCATGTAAAAAGATGCAAAACTTGTGTTTCAAGCCTGAATGCATTATTTCGGGGTACCGAAGTTGCGAAAATGGTTTCGCAACGAAAACAACCATTCTACTCCATTAGACCCAAAATGATGTTTGGGAGTGTTTTGGAGCATTTCGCAAACCTTCGGCATGTAAAAGATGCAAAACTTGTGTTTCGGGCCTGAATGCACTATTTCGGGGTACCGAAGTTGCGAAAATGGTTTCGCAACGAAAACAATCATTCTACTCCATTAGACCCAACATGATGTTTGGGAGTGTTTTGGAGCATATCACAAATCTTCGGCATGTAAAAACATGCAAAACTTGTGTTTCAGGCCTGAATGCACTATTTCGGGGCACCGATGTTGCCAAAATGGTTTCGCAACGAAAACACCCATTCTACTCCATTACACCCAAAATGATGTTTGGGAGTGTTTTGGAGCATATCGCAATCCTTCGGCATGTGAAAAGATGCAAAACTTGTGTTTCAAGCCTGAATGCATTATTTCGGGGTACCGAAGTTGCGAAAATGGTTTCGCAACGAAAACAACCATTCTACTCCATTAGACCCAAAATGATGTTTGGGAGTGTTTTGGAGCATTTCGCAAACCTTCAGCATGTAAAAGATGCAAAACTTGTGTTTCGGGCCTGAATGCACTATTTCGGGGTACCGAAGTTGCGAAAATGGTTTCGCAACGAAAACAACCATTCTACTCCATTAGACCCAAAATGATGTTTGGGAGTGTTTTGGAGCATTTCGCAAACCTTCGGCATGTAAAAGATGCAAAACTTGTGTTTCGGGCCTGAATGCACTATTTCGGGGTACCGAAGTTGCGAAAATGGTTTCGCAACGAAAACAACCATTCTACTCCATTAGACCCAAAATGATGTTTGGGAGTGTTTTGGAGCATATCACAAATCTTCGGCATGTAAAAAGATGCAAAACTTGTGTTTCAGGCCAGAATGCACTATTTCGGGGCACCGATGTTGCGAAAATGGTTTCGCAACGAAAACACCCATTCTACTCTATTACACCCAAAATGATGTTTGGGAGTGTTTTGGAGCATATCGCAAACCTTCGGCTTGTAAAAGATGCAAAACTTGTGTTTCGGGATTGAATGCACTATTTCGGCGTACCGAAGTTGCAAAAATAGTTTCGCAAAGAAAACATCCATTCTACCCCATTAAACCCAGAATGATGTTTGGGAGTGTTTTGGAGCATATTGCAAACCTTCGGCATGTAAAAAGATGCAAAACTTGTGTTTCAAGCCTGAATGCATTATTTCGGGGTACCGAAGTTGCGAAAATGGTTTCGCAACGAAAACAACCATTCTACTCCATTAGACCCAAAATGATGTTTGGGAGTGTTTTGGAGCATTTCGCAAACCTTCGGCATGTAAAAGATGCAAAACTTGTGTTTCGGGCCTGAATGCACTATTTCGGCGTACCGAAGTCGCGAAAATGGTTTCGCAACGAAAACAACCATTCTACTCCATTAGACCCAACATGATGTTTGGGAGTGTTTTGGAGCATATCACAAATCTTCGGCATGTAAAAACATGCAAAACTTGTGTTTCAGGCCTGAATGCACTATTTCGGGGCACCGATGTTGCGAAAATGGTTTCGCAACGAAAACAACCATTCTACTCCATTACACCCAAAATGATGTCTGTGAGTGTTTTGGAGCATATCGCAAACATTCGGCATGTAAAAGATGCAAAACTTGTGTTTCGGGCTTGAATGCACTATTTCGGCGTACCGAAGTTGCGAAAATAGTTTCGCAAAGAAAACATCCATTCTACCCCATTAAACCCAGAATGATGTTTGGGAGTGTTTTGGAGCATATCGCAAACCTTCGGCATGTAAAAAGATGCAAAACTTGTGTTTCAAGCCTGAATGCATTATTTCGGGGTACCGAAGTTGCGAAAATGGTTTCGCAACGAAAACAACCATTCTACTCCATTAGACCCAAAATGATGTTTGGGAGTGTTTTGGAGCATTTCGCAGACCTTCGGCATGTAAAAGATGCAAAACTTGTGTTTCGGGTCTGAATGCACTATTTCGGGGTACCGAAGTTGCGAAAATGGTTTCGCAACGAAAACAATCATTCTACTCCATTAGACCCAACATGATGTTTGGGAGTGTTTTGGAGCATATCACAAATCTTCGGCATGTAAAAACATGCAAAACTTGTGTTTCGGGCCTGAATGCACTATTTCGGGGTACTGATGTTGCGAAAATGGTTTCGCAACGAAAACACCCATTCTACTCCATTACACCCAAAATGATGTTTGGGAGTGTTTTGGAGCATATCGCAAACCTTCGGCATGTGAAAAGATGCAAAACTTGTGTTTCAAGCCTGAATGCATTATTTCGGGGTACCGAAGTTGCGAAAATGGTTTCGCAACGAAAACAACCATTCTACTCCATTAGACCCAAAATGATGTTTGGGAGTGTTTTGGAGCATTTCGCAAACCTTCAGCATGTAAAAGATGCATAACTTGTGTTTCGGGCCTGAATGCACTATTTCGGGGTACCGAAGTTGCGAAAATGGTTTCGCAATGAAAACAACCATTCTACTCCATTAGACCCAAAATGATGTTTGGGAGTGTTTTGGAGCATTTCGCAAACCTTCGCCATGTAAAAGATGCAAAACTTGTGTTTCGGGCCTGAATGCACTATTTCGGGGTACCGAAGTTGCGAAAATGGTTTCGCAACGAAAACAACCATTCTACTCCATTAGACCCAAAATGATGTTTGGGAGTGTTTTGGAGCATATCACAAATCTTCGGCATGTAAAAAGATGCAAAACTTGTGTTTCAGGCCAGAATGCACTATTTCGGGGCACCGATGTTGCGAAAATGGTTTCGCAACGAAAACACCCATTCTACTCTATTACAGCCAAAATGATGTTTGGGAGTGTTTTGGAGCATATCGCAAACCTTCGGCTTGTAAAAGATGCAAAACATGTGTTTCGGGATTGAATGCACTATTTCGGCGTACCGAAGTTGCGAAAATAGTTTCGCAAAGAAAACATCCATTCTACCCCATTAAACCCAGAATGATGTTTGGGAGTGTTTTGGAGCCTATCGCAAACCTTCGGCATGTAAAAAGATGCAAAACTTGCGTTTCAAACCTGAATGCATTATTTCGGGGTACCGAAGTTGCGAAAATGGTTTCGCAACGAAAACAACCATTCTACTCCATTAGACCCAAAATGATGTTTGGGAGTGTTTTGGAGCATTTCGCAAACCTTCGGCATGTAAAAGATGCAAAACTTGTGTTTCGGGCCTGAATGCACTATTTCGGGGTACCGAAGTTGCGAAAATTGTTTCGCAACGAAAACAACCATTCTACTCCATTAGACCCAAAATGATGTTTGGGAGTGTTTTGGAGCATATCACAAATCTTCGGCATGTAAAAAGATGCAAAACTTGTGTTTCGGGCCTGAATGCATTATTTCGGGGTACCGAAGTCGCGAAAATGGTTTCGCAACGAAAACAACCATTCTACTCCATTAGACCCAACATGATGTTTGGGAGTGTTTTGGAGCAAATCACAAATCTTCGGCATGTAAAAACATGCAAAACTTGTGTTTCAGGCCTGAATGCACTATTTCGGGGCACCGATGTTGCGAAAATGGTTTCGCAACGAAAACAACCATTCTACTCCATTACACCCAAAATGATGTGTGTGAGTGTTTTGGAGCATATCGCAAACATTCGGCATGTAAAAGATGCAAAACTTGTGTTTCGGGCTTGAATGCACTATTTCGGCGTACCGAAGTTGCGAAAATAGTTTCGCAAAGAAAACATCAATTCTACCCCATTAAACCCAGAATGATGTTTGGGAGTGTTTTGGAGCATATCGCAAACCTTCGGCATGTAAAAAGATGCAAAACTTGTGTTTCAAGCCTGAATGCATTATTTCGGGGTACCGAAGTTGCGAAAATAGTTTCGCAACGAAAACAACCATTCTACTCCATTAGACCCAACATGATGTTTGGGAGTGTTTTGGAGCATATCACAAATCTTCGGCATGTAAAAACATGCAAAACTTGTGTTTCAGGCCTGAATGCACTATTTCGGGGCACCGATGTTGCGAAAATGGTTTCGCAACGAAAACAACCATTCTACTCCATTAGACCCAAAATGATGTTTGGGAGTGTTTTGGAGCATTTCGCAAACCTTTGGCATGTAAAAGATGCAAAACTTGTGTTTCGGGCCTGAATGCACTATTTCGGGGTACCGAAGTTGCGAAAATGGTTTCGCAACGAAAACAACCATTCTACTCCATTAGACCCAACATGATGTTTGGGAGTGTTTTGGAGCATATCACAAATCTTCGGCATGTAAAAAGACGCAAAACTTGTGTTTCGGGATTGAATGCACTATTTCGGGGCACCGATGTTGCGAAAATGGTTTCGCAACGAAAACACCCATTCTACTCCATTACACCCAAAATGATGTTTGGGAGTGTTTTGGACCATATCGCAAACCTTCGGCATGTAAAAAGATGCAAAACTTGTGTTTCAAACCTGAATGCATTATTTCGAGGTACCGAAGTTGCGAAAATGGTTTCGCAACGAAAACAACCATTCTACTCCATTAGACCCAAAATGATGTTTGGGAGTGTTTTGGAGCATTTCGCAAACCTTCGGCATGTAAAAGATGCAAAACTTGTGTTTAGGGCCTGAATGCACTATTTCGGGGTACCGAAGTTGCGAAAATGGTTTCGCAACGAAAACAACCAATCTACTCCATTAGACCCAAAATGATGTTTGGGAGTGTTTTGGAGCATTTCGCAATCCTTCGGCAAGTAAAAGATGCAAAACTTGTGTTTCGGGCCTGAAAGCACTATTTCGGGGTACCGAAGTTGCGAAAATGGTTTCGCAACGAAAACAACCATTCTACTCCATTAGACCCAAAATGATGTTTGGGAGTGTTTTGGAGCATATCACAAATCTTCGGCATGTAAAAAGATGCAAAACTTGTGTTTCGGGCTTGAATGCACTATTTCGGGGCACCGATGTTGCGAAAATGGTTTCGCAACGAAAACACCCATTCTACTCCATTACACCCAAAATGATGTTTGGGAGTGTTTTGGAGCATATCGCAAACCTTCGGCATGTAAAGGATGCAAAACAAGTGTTTCGGGCTTGAATGCACTATTTCGGGGTCCCGAAGTTGCGAAAATTGTTTCGCAAAGAAAACACCCATTCTACCCCATTAAACCCAGAATGATGTTTGGGAGTGTTTTGGAGCATATCGCAAACCTTCGGCATGTAAAAAGAAGCAAAACTTGTGTTTCAAGCCTGAATGCATTATTTCGGGGTACCGAAGTTGCGAAAATGGTTTCGCAACGAAAACAACCATTCTACTCCATTACCCCCAGAATGATTTTTGGGAGTGTTTTGGAGCATTTCGCAAACCTTCGGCATGTAAAAGATGCAAAACTTGTGTTTCGGGCCTGAATGCACTATTTCGGGGTACCGAAGTTGTGAAAATGGTTTCGCAACGAAAACACCCATCCTACTCCATTAGACCCAAAATGATGTTTGGTAGTGTTTTGGAGCATATCACAAATCTTCGGCATGTAAAAAGATGCAAAACTTGTGTTTCGGGCTTGAATGCACTATTTCGGGGCACCGATGTTGCGAAAATGGTTTCGCAACGAAAACACCCATTCTACTCCATTACACCCAAAATGATGTTTGGGCGTGTTTTAAACCATATCGCAAACCTTCGGCATGTAAAAAGATGCAAAACTTGTGTTTCAAGCCTGAATGCATTATTTCGGGGTACCGAAGTTGCGAAAATGGTTTCGCAACGAAAACAACCATTCTACTCCATTAGACCCAAAATGATGTTTGGGAGTGTTTTGGAGCATTTCGCAAACCTTCGGCAAGTAAAGGATGCAAAACTTGTGTTTCGGGCTTGAATGCACTATTTCGGGGTACCGAAGTTGCGAAAATGGTTTCGCAAAGAAAACACCCATTCTACCCCATTAAACCCAGAATGATGATTGGGAGTGTTTTGGAGCATATCGCAAACCTTCGGCATGTAAAAAGATGCAAAACTTGTGTTTCAAACCTGAATGCATTATTTCGAGGTACCGAAGTTGCGAAAATGGTTTCGCAACGAAAACAACCATTCTACTCCATTAGACCCAAAATGATGTTTGGGAGTGTTTTGGAGCATTTCGCAAACCTTCGGCATGTAAAAGATGCAAAACTTGTGTTTAGGGCCTGAATGCACTATTTCGGGGTACCGAAGTTGCGAAAATGGTTTCGCAACGAAAACAACCAATCTACTCCATTAGACCCAAAATGATGTTTGGGAGTGTTTTGGAGCATTTCGCAAACCTTCGGCAAGTAAAAGATGCAAAACTTGTGTTTCGGGCCTGAAAGCACTATTTCGGGGTACCGAAGTTGCGAAAATGGTTTCGCAACAAAAACAACCATTCTACTCCATTAGACCCAAAATGATGTTTGGGAGTGTTTTGGAGCATATCACAAATCTTCGGCATGTAAAAAGATGCAAAACTTGTGTTTCGGGCTTGAATGCACTATTTCGGGGCACCGATGTTGCGAAAATGGTTTCGCAACGAAAACACCCATTCTACTCCATTACACCCAAAATGATGTTTGGGAGTGTTTTGGAGCATATCGCAAACCTTCGGCATGTAAAGGATGCAAAACAAGTGTTTCGGGCTTGAATGCACTATTTCGGGGTCCCGAAGTTGCGAAAATTGTTTCGCAAAGAAAACACCCATTCTACCCCATTAAACCCAGAATGATGTTTGGGAGTGTTTTGGAGCATATCGCAAACCTTCGGCATGTAAAAAGAAGCAAAACTTGTGTTTCAAGCCTGAATGCATTATTTCGGGGTACCGAAGTTGCGAAAATGGTTTCGCAACGAAAACAACCATTCTACTCCATTACCCCCAGAATGATTTTTGGGAGTGTTTTGGAGCATTTCGCAAACCTTCGGCATGTAAAAGATGCAAAACTTGTGTTTCGGGCCTGAATGCACTATTTCGGGGTACCGAAGTTGCGAAAATGGTTTCGCAACGAAAACACCCATCCTACTCCATTAGACCCAAAATGATGTTTGGTAGTGTTTTGGAGCATATCACAAATCTTCGGCATGTAAAAAGATGCAAAACTTGTGTTTCGGGCTTGAATGCAGTATTTCGGGGCACCGATGTTGCGAAAATGGTTTCGCAACGAAAACACCCATACTACTCCATTACACCCAAAATGATGTTTGGGCGTGTTTTAAACCATATCGCAAACCTTCGGCATGTAAAAAGATGCAAAACTTGTGTTTCAAGCCTGAATGCATTATTTCGGGGTACCGAAGTTGCGAAAATGGTTTCGCAACGAAAACAACCATTCTACTCCATTAGACCCAAAATGATGTTTGGGAGTGTTTTGGAGCATTTCGCAAACCTTCGGCATGTAAAAGATGCAAAACTTGTGTTTCGGGCCTGAATGCACTATTTCGGGGTACCGAAGTCGCGAAAATGGTTTCGCAACGAAAACAACCATTCTACTCCATTAGACCCAAAATGATGTTTGGGAGTGTTTTGGAGCATTTCGCAGACCTTCGGCATGTAAAAGATGCAAAACTTGTGTTTCGGGCCTGAATGCACTATTTCGGGGTACCGAAGTTGCGAAAATGGTTTCGCAACGAAAACAATCATTCTACTCCATTAGACCCAACATGATGTTTGGGAGTGTTTTGGAGCATATCACAAATCTTCGGCATGTAAAAACATGCAAAACTTGTGTTTCGGGCCTGAATGCACTATTTCGGGGTACTGATGTTGCGAAAATGGTTTCGCAACGAAAACACCCATTCTACTCCATTACACCCAAAATGATGTTTGGGAGTGTTTTGGAGCATATCGCAAACCTTCGGCATGTGAAAAGATGCAAAACTTGTGTTTCAAGCCTGAATGCATTATTTCGGGGTACCGAAGTTGCGAAAATGGTTTCGCAACGAAAACAACCATTCTACTCCATTAGACCCAAAATGATGTTTGGGAGTGTTTTGGAGCATTTCGCAGACCTTCGGCATGTAAAAGATGCAAAA
Organism: Cenchrus fungigraminus; assembly: GCA_036936925.1. Classification (NCBI taxonomy): domain Eukaryota; kingdom Viridiplantae; phylum Streptophyta; class Magnoliopsida; order Poales; family Poaceae; genus Cenchrus; species Cenchrus fungigraminus. The sequence continues at coordinate 32,958,359 of CM072775.1, forward strand.
CTTGTGTTTCGGGCCTGAATGCACTATTTCGGGGTACCGAAGTTGCGAAAATGGTTTCGCAACGAAAACAATCATTCTACTCCATTAGACCCAACATGATGTTTGGGAGTGTTTTAAACCATATCGCAAACCTTCGGCATGTAAAAAGATGCAAAACTTGTGTTTCAAGCCTGAATGCATTATTTCGGGGTACCGAAGTTGCGAAAATGGTTTCGCAACGAAAACAACCATTCTACTCCATTAGACCCAAAATGATGTTTGGGAGTGTTTTGGAGCATATCGCAAACCTTCGGCATGTAAAGGATGCAAAACTTGTGTTTCGGGCTTGAATGCACTATTTCGGGGTACCGAAGTTGCGAAAATGGTTTCGCAACGAAAACACCCATTCTACTCTATTAGACCCAAAATGATGTTTGGGAGTGTTTTGGAGCATTTCGCAAACCTTCAGCATGTAAAAGATGTGAAACTTGTGTTTCGTGCCTGAATGCACTATTTCGGGGTACCGAAGTTGCGAAAATGGTTTCGCAACGAAAACAACCATTCTATTCCATTAGACCCAGAATGATTTTTGGGAGTGTTTTGGAGCATTTCGCAAACCTTCGGCATGTAAAAGATGCAAAACTTGTGTTTCGGGCCTGAATGCACTATTTCGGGGTACCGAAGTTGCGAAAATGGTTTTGCAACGAAAACAACCATTCTACTCCATTAGACCCAGAATGATTTTTGGGAGTGTTTTGGAGCATTTCGCAAACCTTCGGCATGTAAAAGATGCAAAACTTGTGTTTCGGGCCTGAATGCATTTCGGGGTACCGAAGTTGCGAAAATGGTTTCGCAACGAAAACACCCATCCTACTCCATTAGACCCAAAATGATGTTTGGTAGTGTTTTGGAGTATATCACAAATCTTCGGCATGTAAAAAGAAGCAAAACTTGTGTTTCAAGCCTGAATGCATTATTTCGGGGTACCGAAGTTGCGAAATTGGTTTCGCAACGAAAACCACCATTCTACTCCATTAGACCCAGAATGATTTTTGGGCGTGTTTTGGAGCATTTCGCAAACCTTCGGCATGTAAAAGATGCAAAACTTGTGTTTCGGGCCTGAATGCATTTCGGGGTACCGAAGTTGCGAAAATGGTTTCGCAACGAAAACACCCATCCTACTCCATTAGACCCAAAATGATGTTTGGTAGTGTTTTGGAGTATATCACAAATCTTCGGCATGTAAAAAGATGCAAAACTTGTGTTTCGGGCTTGAATGCACTATTTCGGGGCACCGATGTTGCGAAAATGGTTTCGCAACGAAAACACCCATTCTACTCCATTACACCCAAAATGATGTTTGGGCGTGTTTTGGACCATATCGCAAACCTTCGGCATGTAAAGGATGCAAAACTTGTGTTTCGGGCTTGAATGCACTATTTTGGGGTACCGAAGTTGTGAAAATGGTTTCGCAAAGAAAACACCCATTCTACCCCGTTAAACCCAGAATGATGTTTGGGAGTGTTTTGGAGCATATCGCAAACCTTCGGCATGTAAAAAGAAGCAAAACTTGTGTTTCAAGCCTGAATGCATTATTTCGGGGTACCGAAGTTGCGAAAATGGTTTCGCAACGAAAACACCCATTCTACTCCATTAGACCCAGAATGATTTTTGGGAGTGTTTTGGAGCATTTCGCAAACCTTCGGCATGTAAAAGATGCAAAACTTGTGTTTCGGGCCTGAATGCACTATTTCGGGGTACCGAAGTTGCGAAAATGGTTTCGCAACGAAAACACCCATCCTACTCCATTAGACCCAAAATGATGTTTGCTAGTGTTTTGGAGCATATCACAAATCTTCGGCATGTAAAAAGATGCAAAACTTGTGTTTCGGGCTTGAATGCACTATTTCGGGGCACCGATGTTGCGAAAATGGTTTCGCAACGAAAACACCCATTCTACTCCATTACACCCAAAATGATGTTTGGGAGTGTTTTGGACCATATCGCAAACCTTCGGCATGTAAAGGATGCAAAACTTGTGTTTCGGGCTTGAATGCACTATTTCGGGGTACCGAAGTTGCGAAAATGTTTTCGCAAAGAAAACACCCATTCTACCCCATTAAACCCAGAATGATGTTTGGGAGTGTTTTGGAGCATATCGCAAACCTTCGGCATGTAAAAAGAAGCAAAACTTGTGTTTCAAGCCTGAATGCATTATTTCGGGGTACCGAAGTTGCGAAATTGGTTTCGCAACGAAAACAACCATTCTACTCCATTAGACCCAGAATGATTTTTGGGCGTGTTTTGGAGCATTTCGCAAACCTTCGGCATGTAAAAGATGCAAAACTTGTGTTTTGGGCCTGAATGAACTATTTCGGGGTACCGAAGTTGCGAAAATGGTTTCGCAACGAAAACAACCAATCTACTCCATTAGACCCAAAATGATGTTTGGGAGTGTTTTGGAGCATTTCGCAAACCTTTGGCATGTAAAAGATGCAAAACTTGTGTTTTGGGCCTGAATGCACTATTTCGGGGTACCGAAGTTGCGAAAATGGTTTCGCAACGAAAACAATCATTCTACTCCATTAGACCCAACATGATGTTTGGGAGTGTTTTGGAGCATATCGCAAACCTTCGGCATGTAAAAATATGCAAAACTTGTGTTTCAAGCCTGAATGCATTATTTCGGGGTACCAAAGTTGCGAAAATGGTTTCGCAACGAAAACAACCATTCTACTCCATTAGACCCAAAATGATGTTTGGGAGTGTTTTGGAGCATTTCGCAAACCTTCGGCATGCAAAAGATGCAAAACTTGTGTTTTGGGCCTGAATGCACTATTTCGGGGTACCGAAGTTGCGAAAATGGTTTCGCAACGAAAACAACCAATCTACTCCATTAGACCCAAAATGATGTTTGGGAGTGTTTTGGAGCATTTCGCAAACCTTCGGCATGTAAAAGATGCAAAACTTGTGTTTAGGGCCTGAATGCACTATTTCGGGGTACCGAAGTTGCGAAAATGGTTTCGCAACGAAAACAACCAATCTACTCCATTAGACCCAAAATGATGTTTGGGAGTGTTTTGGAGCATTTCGCAAACCTTCGGCAAGTAAAAGATGCAAAACTTGTGTTTCGGGCCTGAATGCACTATTTCGGGGTACCGAAGTTGCGAAAATGGTTTCGCAACGAAAACAACCATTCTACTCCATTAGACCCAAAATGATGTTTGGGAGTGTTTTGGAGCATATCACAAATCTTCGGCATGTAAAAAGATGCAAAACTTGTGTTTCGGGCTTGAATGCACTATTTCGGGGCACCGATGTTGCGAAAATGGTTTCGCAACGAAAACACCCATTCTACTCCATTACACCCAAAATGATGTTTGGGAGTGTTTTGGAGCATATCGCAAACCTTCGGCATGTAAAGGATGCAAAACATGTGTTTCGGGCTTGAATGCACTATTTCGGGGTCCCGAAGTTGCAAAAATTGTTTCGCAAAGAAAACACCCATTCTACCCCATTAAACCCAGAATGATGTTTGGGAGTGTTTTGGAGCATATCGCAAACCTTCGGCATGTAAAAAGAAGCAAAACTTGTGTTTCAAGCCTGAATGCATTATTTCGGGGTACCGAAGTTGCGAAAATGGTTTCGCAACGAAAACAACCATTCTACTCCATTACCCCCAGAATGATTTTTGGGAGTGTTTTGGAGCATTTCGCAAACCTTCGGCATGTAAAAGATGCAAAACTTGTGTTTCGGGCCTGAATGCACTATTTCGGGGTACCGAAGTTGCGAAAATGGTTTCGCAACGAAAACACCCATCCTACTCCATTAGACCCAAAATGATGTTTGGTAGTGTTTTGGAGCATATCACAAATCTTCGGCATGTAAAAAGATGCAAAACTTGTGTTTCGGGCTTGAATGCACTATTTCGGGGCACCGATGTTGCGAAAATGGTTTCGCAACGAAAACACCCATTCTACTCCATTACACCCAAAATGATGTTTGGGCGTGTTTTGGACCATATCGCAAACCTTCGGCATGTAAAGGATGCAAAACATGTGTTTCGGGCTTGAATGCACTATTTCGGGGTACCGAAGTTGTGAAAATGGTTTCGCACAGAAAACACCCATTCTACCCCGTTAAACCCAGAATGATGTTTGGGAGTGTTTTGGAGCATATCGCAAACCTTCGGCATGTAAAAAGAAGCAAAACTTGTGTTTCAAGCCTGAATGCATTATTTCGGGGTACCGAAGTTGCGAAAATGGTTTCGCAACGAAAACACCCATTCTACTCCATTAGACCCAGAATGATTTTTGGGAGTGTTTTGGAGCATTTCGCAAACATTCGGCATGTAAAAGATGCAAAACTTGTGTTTTGGGCCTGAATGAACTATTTCGGGGTACCGAAGTTGCGAAAATGGTTTCGCAACGAAAACAACCAATCTACTCCATTAGACCCACAATGATGTTTGGGAGTGTTTTGGAGCATTTCGCAAACCTTCGGCATGTAAAAGATGCAAAACTTGTGTTTTGGGCCTGAATGCACTATTTCGGGGTACCGAAGTTGCGAAAATGGTTTCGCAACGAAAACAACCATTCTACTCCATTGGACCCAAAATGATGTTTGGGAGTGTTTTGGAGCATATCACAAATCTTCGGCATGTAAAAAGATGCAAAACTTGTGTTTCGGGCTTGAATGCACTATTTCGGGGCACCGATGTTGCGAAAATGGTTTCGCAACGAAAACAACCATTCTACTCCATTAGACCCAAAATGATGTTTGGGAGTGTTTTGGAGCATATCGCAAACCTTCGGCATGTAAAGGATGCAAAACTTGTGTTTCGGGCTTGAATGCACTATTTCGGGGTACCGAAGTTGCGAAAATGGTTTCGCAACGAAAACACCCATTCTACTCTATTAGACCCAAAATGATGTTTGGGAGTGTTTTGGAGCATTTCGCAAACCTTCAGCATGTAAAAGATGCGAAACTTGTGTTTCGTGCCTGAATGCACTATTTCGGGGTACCGAAGTTGCGAAAATGGTTTCGCAACGAAAACAACCATTCTATTCCATTAGACCCAGAATGATTTTTGGGAGTGTTTTGGAGCATTTCGCAAACCTTCGGCATGTAAAAGATGCAAAACTTGTGTTTCGGGCCTGAATGCACTATTTCGGGGTACCGAAGTTGCGAAAATGGTTTCGCAACGAAAACAACCATTCTACTCCATTAGACCCAGAATGATTTTTGGGAGTGTTTTGGAGCATTTCGCAAACCTTCGGCATGTAAAAGATGCAAAACTTGTGTTTCGGGCCTGAATGCATTTCGGGGTACCGAAGTTGCGAAAATGGTTTCGCAACGAAAACACCCATCCTACTCCATTAGACCCAAAATGATGTTTGGTAGTGTTTTGGAGTATATCACAAATCTTCGGCATGTAAAAAGATGCAAAACTTGTGTTTCGGGCTTGAATGCACTATTTCGGGGCACCGATGTTGCGAAAATGGTTTCGCAACGAAAACACCCATTCTACTCCATTACACCCAAAATGATGTTTGGGCGTGTTTTGGACCATATCGCAAACCTTCGGCATGTAAAGGATGCAAAACTTGTGTTTCGGGCTTGAATACACTATTTTGGGGTACCGAAGTTGTGAAAATGGTTTCGCAAAGAAAACACCCATTCTACCCCGTTAAACCCAGAATGATGTTTGGGAGTGTTTTGGAGCATATCGCAAACCTTCGGCATGTAAAAAGAAGCAAAACTTGTGTTTCAAGCCTGAATGCATTATTTCGGGGTACCGAAGTTGCGAAAATGGTTTCGCAACGAAAACACCCATTCTACTCCATTAGACCCAGAATGATTTTTGGGAGTGTTTTGGAGCATTTCGCAAACCTTCGGCATGTAAAAGATGCAAAACTTGTGTTTCGGGCCTGAATGCACTATTTCGGGGTACCGAAGTTGCGAAAATGGTTTCGCAACGAAAACACCCATCCTACTCCATTAGACCCAAAATGATGTTTGGTAGTGTTTTGGAGCATATCACAAATCTTCGGCATGTAAAAAGATGCAAAACTTGTGTTTCGGGCTTGAATGCACTATTTCGGGGCACCGATGTTGCGAAAATGGTTTCGCAACGAAAACACCCATTCTACTCCATTACACCCAAAATGATGTTTGGGAGTGTTTTGGACCATATCGCAAACCTTCGGCATGTAAAGGATGCAAAACTTGTGTTTCGGGCTTGAATGCACTATTTCGGGGTACCGAAGTTGCGAAAATGTTTTCGTAAAGAAAACACCCATTCTACCCCATTAAACCCAGAATGATGTTTGGGAGTGTTTTGGAGCATATCGCAAACCTTCGGCATGTAAAAAGAAGCAAAACTTGTGTTTCAAGCCTGAATGCATTATTTCGGGGTACCGAAGTTGCGAAAATGGTTTCGCAACGAAAACAACCATTCTACTCCATTAGACCCAGAATGATTTTTGGGCGTGTTTTGGAGCATTTCGCAAACCTTCGGCATGTAAAAGATGCAAAACATGTGTTTTGGGCCTGAATGAACTATTTCGGGGTACCGAAGTTGCGAAAATGGTTTCGCAACGAAAACAACCAATCTACTCCATTAGACCCAAAATGATGTTTGGGAGTGTTTTGGAGCATTTCGCAAACCTTCGGCATGTAAAAGATGCAAAACTTGTGTTTTGGGCCTGAATGCACTATTTCGGGGTACCGAAGTTGCGAAAATGGTTTCGCAACGAAAACAACCATTCTACTCCATTGGACCCAAAATGATGTTTGGGAGTGTTTTGGAGCATATCACAAATCTTCGGCATGTAAAAAGATGCAAAACTTGTGTTTCGGGCTTGAATGCACTATTTCGGGGCACCGATGTTGCGAAAATGGTTTCGCAACGAAAACAACCATTCTACTCCATTAGACCCAAAATGATGTTTGGGAGTGTTTTGGAGCATATCGCAAACCTTCGGCATGTAAAGGATGCAAAACTTGTGTTTCGGGCTTGAATGCACTATTTCGGGGTACCGAAGTTGCGAAAATGGTTTCGCAACGAAAACACCCATTCTACTCTATTAGACCCAAAATGATGTTTGGGAGTGTTTTGGAGCATTTCGCAAACCTTCAGCATGTAAAAGATGCGAAACTTGTGTTTCGTGCCTGAATGCACTATTTCGGGGTACCGAAGTTGCGAAAATGGTTTCGCAACGAAAACAACCATTCTATTCCATTAGACCCAGAATGATTTTTGGGAGTGTTTTGGAGCATTTCGCAAACCTTCGGCATGTAAAAGATGCAAAACTTGTGTTTCGGGCCTGAATGCACTATTTCGGGGTACCGAAGTTGCGAAAATGGTTTCGCAACGAAAACAACCATTCTACTCCATTAGACCCAGAATGATTTTTGGGAGTGTTTTGGAGCATTTCGCAAACCTTCGGCATGTAAAAGATGCAAAACTTGTGTTTCGGGCCTGAATGCATTTCGGGGTACCGAAGTTGCGAAAATGGTTTCGCAACGAAAACACCCATCCTACTCCATTAGACCCAAAATGATGTTTGGTAGTGTTTTGGAGTATATCACAAATCTTCGGCATGTAAAAAGATGCAAAACTTGTGTTTCGGGCTTGAATGCACTATTTCGGGGCACCGATGTTGCGAAAATGGTTTCGCAACGAAAACACCCATTCTACTCCATTACACCCAAAATGATGTTTGGGCGTGTTTTGGACCATATCGCAAACCTTCGGCATGTAAAGGATGCAAAACTTGTGTTTCGGGCTTGAATGCACTATTTTGGGGTACCGAAGTTGTGAAAATGGTTTCGCAAAGAAAACACCCATTCTACCCCGTTAAACCCAGAATGATGTTTGGGAGTGTTTTGGAGCATATCGCAAACCTTCGGCATGTAAAAAGAAGCAAAACTTGTGTTTCAAGCCTGAATGCATTATTTCGGGGTACCGAAGTTGCGAAAATGGTTTCGCAACGAAAACACCCATTCTACTCCATTAGACCCAGAATGATTTTTGGGAGTGTTTTGGAGCATTTCGCAAACCTTCGGCATGTAAAAGATGCAAAACTTGTGTTTCGGGCCTGAATGCACTATTTCGGGGTACCGAAGTTGCGAAAATGGTTTCGCAACGAAAACAACCATTCTACTCCATTAGACCCAGAATGATTTTTGGGAGTGTTTTGGAGCATTTCGCAAACCTTCGGCATGTAAAAGATGCAAAACTTGTGTTTCGGGCCTGAATGCATTTCGGGGTACCGAAGTTGCGAAAATGGTTTCGCAACGAAAACACCCATCCTACTCCATTAGACCCAAAATGATGTTTGGTAGTGTTTTGGAGTATATCACAAATCTTCGGCATGTAAAAAGATGCAAAACTTGTGTTTCGGGCTTGAATGCACTATTTCGGGGCACCGATGTTGCGAAAATGGTTTCGCAACGAAAACACCCATTCTACTCCATTACACCCAAAATGATGTTTGGGCGTGTTTTGGACCATATCGCAAACCTTCGGCATGTAAAGGATGCAAAACTTGTGTTTCGGGCTTGAATACACTATTTTGGGGTACCGAAGTTGTGAAAATGGTTTCGCAAAGAAAACACCCATTCTACCCCGTTAAACCCAGAATGATGTTTGGGAGTGTTTTGGAGCATATCGCAAACCTTCGGCATGTAAAAAGAAGCAAAACTTGTGTTTCAAGCCTGAATGCATTATTTCGGGGTACCGAAGTTGCGAAAATGGTTTCGCAACGAAAACACCCATTCTACTCCATTAGACCCAGAATGATTTTTGGGAGTGTTTTGGAGCATTTCGCAAACCTTCGGCATGTAAAAGATGCAAAACTTGTGTTTCGGGCCTGAATGCACTATTTCGGGGTACCGAAGTTGCGAAAATGGTTTCGCAACGAAAACACCCATCCTACTCCATTAGACCCAAAATGATGTTTGGTAGTGTTTTGGAGCATATCACAAATCTTCGGCATGTAAAAAGATGCAAAACTTGTGTTTCGGGCTTGAATGCACTATTTCGGGGCACCGATGTTGCGAAAATGGTTTCGCAACGAAAACACCCATTCTACTCCATTACACCCAAAATGATGTTTGGGAGTGTTTTGGACCATATCGCAAACCTTCGGCATGTAAAGGATGCAAAACTTGTGTTTCGGGCTTGAATGCACTATTTCGGGGTACCGAAGTTGCGAAAATGTTTTCGTAAAGAAAACACCCATTCTACCCCATTAAACCCAGAATGATGTTTGGGAGTGTTTTGGAGCATATCGCAAACCTTCGGCATGTAAAAAGAAGCAAAACTTGTGTTTCAAGCCTGAATGCATTATTTCGGGGTACCGAAGTTGCGAAAATGGTTTCGCAACGAAAACAACCATTCTACTCCATTAGACCCAGAATGATTTTTGGGCGTGTTTTGGAGCATTTCGCAAACCTTCGGCATGTAAAAGATGCAAAACTTGTGTTTTGGGCCTGAATGAACTATTTCGGGGTACCGAAGTTGCGAAAATGGTTTCGCAACGAAAACAACCAATCTACTCCATTAGACCCAAAATGATGTTTGGGAGTGTTTTGGAGCATTTCGCAAACCTTCGGCATGTAAAAGATGCAAAACTTGTGTTTTGGGCCTGAATGCACTATTTCGGGGTACCGAAGTTGCGAAAATGGTTTCGCAACGAAAACAACCATTCTACTCCATTGGACCCAAAATGATGTTTGGGAGTGTTTTGGAGCATATCACAAATCTTCGGCATGTAAAAAGATGCAAAACTTGTGTTTCGGGCTTGAATGCACTATTTCGGGGCACCGATGTTGCGAAAATGGTTTCGCAACGAAAACAACCATTCTACTCCATTAGACCCAAAATGATGTTTGGGAGTGTTTTGGAGCATATCGCAAACCTTCGGCATGTAAAGGATGCAAAACTTGTGTTTCGGGCTTGAATGCACTATTTCGGGGTACCGAAGTTGCGAAAATGGTTTCGCAACGAAAACACCCATTCTACTCTATTAGACCCAAAATGATGTTTGGGAGTGTTTTGGAGCATTTCGCAAACCTTCAGCATGTAAAAGATGCGAAACTTGTGTTTCGTGCCTGAATGCACTATTTCGGGGTACCGAAGTTGCGAAAATGGTTTCGCAACGAAAACAACCATTCTATTCCATTAGACCCAGAATGATTTTTGGGAGTGTTTTGGAGCATTTCGCAAACCTTCGGCATGTAAAAGATGCAAAACTTGTGTTTCGGGCCTGAATGCACTATTTCGGGGTACCGAAGTTGCGAAAATGGTTTCGCAACGAAAACAACCATTCTACTCCATTAGACCCAGAATGATTTTTGGGAGTGTTTTGGAGCATTTCGCAAACCTTCGGCATGTAAAAGATGCAAAACTTGTGTTTCGGGCCTGAATGCATTTCGGGGTACCGAAGTTGCGAAAATGGTTTCGCAACGAAAACACCCATCCTACTCCATTAGACCCAAAATGATGTTTGGTAGTGTTTTGGAGTATATCACAAATCTTCGGCATGTAAAAAGATGCAAAACTTGTGTTTCGGGCTTGAATGCACTATTTCGGGGCACCGATGTTGCGAAAATGGTTTCGCAACGAAAACACCCATTCTACTCCATTACACCCAAAATGATGTTTGGGCGTGTTTTGGACCATATCGCAAACCTTCGGCATGTAAAGGATGCAAAACTTGTGTTTCGGGCTTGAATGCACTATTTTGGGGTACCGAAGTTGTGAAAATGGTTTCGCAAAGAAAACACCCATGCTACCCTGTTAAACCCAGAATGATGTTTGGGAGTGTTTTGGAGCATATCGCAAACCTTCGGCATGTAAAAAGAAGCAAAACTTGTGTTTCAAGCCTGAATGCATTATTTCGGGGTACCGAAGTTGCGAAAATGGTTTCGCAACGAAAACACCCATTCTACTCCATTAGACCCAGAATGATTTTTGGGAGTGTTTTGGAGCATTTCGCAAACCTTCGGCATGTAAAAGATGCAAAACTTGTGTTTCGGGCCTGAATGCACTATTTCGGGGTACCGAAGTTGCGAAAATGGTTTCGCAACGAAAACACCCATCCTACTCCATTAGACCCAAAATGATGTTTGGTAGTGTTTTTGAGCATATCACAAATCTTCGGCATGTAAAAAGATGCAAAACTTTTGTTTCGGGCTTGAATGCACTATTTCGGGGCACCGATGTTGCGAAAATGGTTTCGCAACGAAAACACCCATTCTACTCCATTACACCCAAAATGATGTTTGGGAGTGTTTTGGACCATATCGCAAACCTTCGGCATGTAAAGGATGCAAAACTTGTGTTTCGGGCTTGAATGCACTATTTCGGGGTACCGAAGTTGCGAAAATGTTTTCGTAAAGAAAACACCCATTCTACCCCATTAAACCCAGAATGATGTTTGGGAGTGTTTTGGAGCATATCGCAAACCTTCGGCATGTAAAAAGAAGCAAAACTTGTGTTTCAAGCCTGAATGCATTATTTCGGGGTACCGAAGTTGCGAAAATGGTTTCGCAACGAAAACAACCATTCTACTCCATTAGACCCAGAATGATTTTTGGGCGTGTTTTGGAGCATTTCGCAAACCTTCGGCATGTAAAAGATGCAAAACTTGTGTTTTGGGCCTGAATGAACTATTTCGGGGTACCGAAGTTGCGAAAATGGTTTCGCAACGAAAACAACCAATCTACTCCATTAGACCCAAAATGATGTTTGGGAGTGTTTTGGAGCATTTCGCAAACCTTCGGCATGTAAAAGATGCAAAACTTGTGTTTTGGGCCTGAATGCACTATTTCGGGGTACCGAAGTTGCGAAAATGGTTTCGCAACGAAAACAATCATTCTACTCCATTAGACCCAACATGATGTTTGGGAGTGTTTTGGAGCATATCGCAAACCTTCGGCATGTAAAAATATGCAAAACTTGTGTTTCAAGCCTGAATGCATTATTTCGGGGTACCGAAGTTGCGAAAATGGTTTCGCAACGAAAACAACCATTCTACTCCATTAGACCCAAAATGATGTTTGGGAGTGTTTTGGAGCATTTCGCAAACCTTCGGCATGCAAAAGATGCAAAACTTGTGTTTTGGGCCTGAATGCACTATTTCGGGGTACCGAAGTTGCGAAAATGGTTTCGCAACGAAAACAACCAATCTACTCCATTAGACCCAAAATGATATTTGGGAGTGTTTTGGAGCATTTCGCAAACCTTCGGCATGTAAAAGATGCAAAACTTGTGTTTTGGGCCTGAATGCACTATTTCGGGCTTGAATGCACTATTTCGGGGCACCGATGTTGCGAAAATGGTTTCGCAACGAAAACACTCATTCTACTCCATTACACCCAAAATGATGTTTGGGAGTGTTTTGGACCATATCGCAAACCTTCGGCATGTAAAGGATGCAAAACTTGTGTTTCGGGCTTGAATGCACTATTTCGGGGTACCGAAGTTGCGAAAATGGTTTCGCAAAGAAAACACCCATTCTACCCCATTAAACCCAGAATGATGTTTGGGAGTGTTTTGGAGCATATCGCAAACCTTCGGCATGTAAAAAGATGCAAAACTTGTGTTTCAAGCCTGAATGCATTATTTCGGGGTACCGAAGTTGCGAAAATGGTTTCGCAACGAAAACAACCATTCTACTCCATTAGACCCAAAATGATGTTTGGGAGTGTTTTGGAGCATTTCGCAAACCTTCGGCATGTAAAAGATGCAAAACTTGTGTTTTGGGCCTGAATGCACTATTTCGGGGTACCGAAGTTGCGAAAATGGTTTCGCAACGAAAACAACCAATCTACTCCATTAGACCCAAAATGATGTTTGGGAGTGTTTTGGAGCATTTCGCAAACCTTCGGCATGTAAAAGATGCAAAACTTGTGTTTCGGGCCTGAATGCACTATTTCGGGGTACCAAAGTTGCGAAAATGGTTTCGCAAGGAAAACAACCATTCTACTCCATTGGACCCAAAATGATGTTTGGGAGTGTTTTGGAGCATATCACAAATCTTCGGCATGTAAAAAGATGCAAAACTTGTGTTTCGGGCTTGAATGCACTGTTTCGGGGCACCGATGTTGCGAAAATGGTTTCGCAACGAAAACACCCATTCTACTCCATTACACCCAAAATGATGTTTGGGAGTGTTTTGGAGCATATCGCAAACCTTCGGCATGTAAAGGATGCAAAACTTGTGTTTCGGGCTTGAATGCACTATTTCGGGGTACCGAAGTTGCGAAAATGGTTTCGCAACGAAAACACCCATTCTACTCCATTAGACCCAAAATGATGTTTGGGAGTGTTTTGGAGCATTTCGCAAACCTTCAACATTTAAAAGATGCAAAACTTGTGTTTCGGGCCTGAATGCACTATTTTGGGGTACCGAAGTTGCGAAAATGGTTTCACAACGAAAACAACCATTCTACTCCATTAGACCCAGAATGATTTTTGGGAGTGTTTTGGAGCATTTCGCAAACCTTCGGCATGTAAAAGATGCAAAACTTGTGTTTCGGGCTTGAATGCACTATTTCGGGGTACCGAAGTTGCGAAAATGGTTTCGCAACGAAAACAACCATTCTACTCCATTAGACCCAAAATGATGTTTTGGAGTGTTTTGGAGCATATCACAAATCTTCGACATGTAAAAAGATGCAAAACTTGTGTTTCGGGCTTGAATGCACTATTTCGGGGCACCGATGTTGCGAAAATGGTTTCGCAACGAAAACACCCATTCTACTCCATTACACCCAAAATGATGTTTGGGAGTGTTTTGGACCATATCGCAAACCTTCGGCATGTAAAGGATGCAAAACTTGTGTTTCGGGCTTGAATGCACTATTTCGGGGTACCGAAGTTGCGAAAATGGTTTCGCAAAGAAAACACCCATTCTACCCCATTAAACCCAGAATGATGTTTGGGAGTGTTTTGGAGCAAATCGCAAACCTTCGGCATGTAAAAAGATGCAAAACTTGTGTTTCAAGCCTGAATGCATTATTTCGGGGTACCGAAGTTGCGAAAATGGTTTCGCAACGAAAACAACCATTCTACTCCATTAGACCCAAAATGATGTTTGGGAGTGTTTTGGAGCATTTCGCAAACCTTCGGCATGTAAAAGATGCAAAACTTGTGTTTTGGGCCTGAATGCACTATTTCGGGGTACCGAAGTTGCGAAAATGGTTTCGCAACGAAAACAACCAATCTACTCCATTAGACCCAAAATCATGTTTGGGAGTGTTTTGGAGCATTTCGCAAACCTTCGGCATGTAAAAGATGCAAAACTTGTGTTTCGGGCCTGAATGCACTATTTCGGGGTACCAAAGTTGCGAAAATGGTTTCGCAAGGAAAACAACCATTCTACTCCATTGGACCCAAAATGATGTTTGGGAGTGTTTTGGAGCATATCACAAATCTTCGGCATGTAAAAAGATGCAAAACTTGTGTTTCGGGCTTGAATGCACTGTTTCGGGGCACCGATGTTGCGAAAATGGTTTCGCAACGAAAACACCCATTCTACTCCATTACACCCAAAATGATGTTTGGGAGTGTTTTGGAGCATATCGCAAACCTTCGGCATGTAAAGGATGCAAAACTTGTGTTTCGGGCTTGAATGCACTATTTCGGGGTACCGAAGTTGCGAAAATGGTTTCGCAACGAAAACAACCATTCTACTCCATTAGACCTAAAATGATGTTTGGGAGTGTTTTGGAGCATTTCGCAAACCTTCGGCATCTAAAAGATGCAAAACTTATGTTTCGGGCCTGAATGCACTATTTCGGGGTACCGAAGTTGCGAAAATGGTTTCGCAAAGAAAACAACCATTCTACTCCATTGGACCCAAAATGATGTTTGGGAGTGTTTTGGAGCATATCACAAATCTTCGGCATGTAAAAAGATGCAAAACTTGTGTTTCGGGCTTGAATGCACTATTTCGGGGCACCGATGTTGCGAAAATGGTTTCGCAACGAAAACACCCATTCTACTCCATTGCACCCAAAATGATGTTTGGGAGTGTTTTGGAGCATAGCGCAAACCTTCGGCATGTAAAGGATGCAAAACTTGTGTTTCGGGCTTGAATGCACTATTTCGGGGTACCGAAGTTGCGAAAATGGTTTCGCAAAGAAAACACCCATTCTACCCCATTAAACCCAGAATGATGTTTGGGAGTGTTTTGGAGCATATCGCAAACCTTCGGCATGTAAAAAGATGCAAAACTTGTGTTTCAAGACTGAATGCATTATTTCGGGGTACCGAAGTTGCGAAAATGGTTTCGCAACGAAAACAACCATTCTACTCCATTAGACCCAAAATGATGTTTGGGAGTGTTTTGGAGCATTTCGCAAACCTTCGGCATGTAAAAGATGCAAAACTTGTGTTTCGGGCCTGAATGCACTATTTCGGGGTACCGAAGTTGCGAAAATGGTTTCGCAACGAAAACAACCATTCTACTCCATTGGACCCAAAATGATGTTTGGGAGTGTTTTGGAGCATATCGCAAACCTTCGGCATGTAAAAGATGCAAAACTTGTGTTTCGGGCTTGAATGCAGTATTTCGGGGTACCGATGTTGCGAAAATGGTTTCGCAACGAAAACACCCATTCTACCCCATTAAACCCAGAATGATGTTTGGGAGTGTTTTGGAGCATATCGCAAACCTTCGGCATGTAAAAGATGCAAAACTTGTGTTTCGGGCTTGAATGCAGTATTTCGGGGTACCGATGTTGCGAAAATGGTTTCGCAACGAAAACACCCATTCTACCCCATTACACCCAGAATGATGTTTGGGAGTGTTTTGGAGCATATCGCAAACCTTCGGCATGTAAAAGATGCAAAACTTGTGTTTCGGGCCTGAATGCCCTATTTTGTGATACCGAAGTTGCGAAAATGGTTTCGCAACAAAAACAACCATTCTACTCCATTAGACCCAAAATGATGTTTGGGAGTGTTTTGGAGCATATCACAAATGTTCGGCATGTAAAAGATGCAAAACTTGTGTTTCGGGCTGGAATGCAGTATTTCGGGGTACCGATGTTGCGAAAATGGTTTCGCAACGAAAACACCCATTCTACTCCATTACACCCAAAATGATGTCTGGGAGTGTGTTGAAGCATATCGCAAACCTTCGGCATGTAAAAGATGCAAAACTTGTGTTTCGGGCTTGAATGCACTATTTCGGGGTACCGAAGTTGCGAAAATGGTTTCGCAACGAAAACACCCATTCTACCCCATTAAACCCAGAATGATGTTTGGGAGTGTTTGGGAGCATATCGCAAACCTTCGGCATGTAAAAGATGCAAAACTTGTGTTTCGGGCTGGAATGCACTATTTCGGGGTACCGATGTTGCGAAAATGGTTTCGCAACGAAAACACCCATTCTACTCCATTACACCCAAAATGATGTTTTGGAGTGTTTTGGAGCATATCGCAAATCTTCGGTATGTAAAAGATGCAAAACTTGTGTTTCGGGCCTGAATGCACTATTTCGTGATACCGAAGTTGCAAAAATGGTTTCGCAACAAAAACAACCATTCTACTCCATTAGACCCAAAATGATGTTTGGGAGTGTTTTGGAGCATATCACAAATGTTCGGCATGTAAAAAGATGCAAAACTTGTGTTTCGGCCCTGAATGCACTATTTCGGGGTACCGAAGTTGCGAAAATGGTTTCGCAACGAAAACACCGATTCTACCCCATTAGACCCAGAATGATGTCTGGGAGTGTGTTGAAGCATATCGCAAACCTTCGGCATGTAAAAAGATGCAAAACTTTTGTTTCGAGCCTGAATGCATTCTTTCGGGGTACCGAAGTTGCGAAAATGGTTTCGCAACGAAAACACCCATTCTACCCCATTAAACCCAGAATGATGTTTGGGAGTGTTTTGGAGCAAATCGCAAACCTTCGGCATGTAAAAAGATGCAAAACATGTGTTTCGGCCCTGAATGCACTATTTCGGGGTACCGAAGTTGCGAAAATGGTTTCGCAACGAAAACACCCATTCTACCCCATTAGACCCAGAATGATGTTTGGGAGTGTGTTGGAGCATATCGCAAACCTTCGGCATGTAAAAAGATGCAAAACTTTTGTTTCGAGCCTGAATGCATTCTTTTGGGGTACCGAAGTTGCGAAAATGGTTTCGCAACGAAAACACCCATTCTACCCTATTAAACCCAGAATGATGTTTGGTAGTGTTTTGGAGCATATCGCAAACCTTCGGCATGTAAAAAGATGCAAAACTTGTGTTTCGGGCTGGAATGCACTATTTCGGGGTACCGATGTTGCGAAAATGGTTTCGCAACGAAAACACCCATTCTACTCCATTACACCCAAAATGATGTTTGGGAGTGTTTTGGAGCATATCGCAAATCTTCGGTATGTAAAAGATGCAAAACTTGTGTTTCGGGCCTGAATGCACTATTTCGTGATACCGAAGTTGCAAAAATGGTTTCGCAACAAAAACAACCATTCTACTCCATTAGACCCAAAATGATGTTTGGGAGTGTTTTGGAGCATATCACAAATGTTCGGCATGTAAAAAGATGCAAAACTTGTGTTTCGGGCTTGAATGCACTATTTCGGGGTACCGATGTTGCGAAAATGGTTTCGCAACGAAAACACCCATTCTACTCCATTACACCCAAAATGATGTTTGGGAGTGTTTTGGAGCATATCGCAAACCTTCGGCATGTAAAAAGATGCAAAACTTGTGTTCCGGCCCTGAATGCACTATTTCAGAGTACCGAAGTTGCGAAAATGGTTTCGCAACGAAAACACCCATTCTACCCCATTAGACCCACAATGATGTTTGGGAGTGTTTTAGAGCATATCGCAAACCTTCGGCATGTAAAAAGATGCAAAACTTGTGTTTCGAGCGTGAATGCATTCTTTCGGGGTACTGAAGTTGCAAAAATGGTTTCGCAACGAAAACACCCATTCTACCCCATTAAACCCAGAATGATGTTTGGGAGTGTTTTGGAGCATATCGCAAACCTTCGGCATGTAAAAGATGCAAAACTTGTGTTTCGGGCTTGAATGCACTATTTCGGGGTACCGAAGTTGCGAAAATGGTTTCGCAACGAAAACACCCATTCTACCCCATTACACCCAAAATGATGTTTGGGAGTGTTTTGGAGCATATCGCAAATCTTCGGTATGTAAAAGATGCAAAACTTGTGTTTCGGGCCTGAATGCACTATTTCGTGATACCGAAGTTGCAAAAATGGTTTCGCAACAAAAACAACCATTCTACTCCATTAGACCCAAAATGATGTTTGGGAGTGTTTTGGAGCATATCACAAATGTTCGGCATGTAAAAAGATGCAAAACTTGTGTTTCGGGCTTGAATGCACTATTTCGGGGTACCGATGTTGCGAAAATGGTTTCGCAACGAAAACACCCATTCTACTCCATTACACCCAAAATGATGTTTGGGAGTGTTTTGGAGCATATCGCAAACCTTCGGCATGTAAAAAGATGCAAAACTTGTGTTCCGGCCCTGAATGCACTATTTCAGAGTACCGAAGTTGCGAAAATGGTTTCGCAACGAAAACACCCATTCTACCCCATTAGACCCACAATGATGTTTGGGAGTGTTTTAGAGCATATCGCAAACCTTCGGCATGTAAAAAGATGCAAAACTTGTGTTTCGAGCGTGAATGCATTCTTTCGGGGTACTGAAGTTGCAAAAATGGTTTCGCAACGAAAACACCCATTCTACCCCATTAAACCCAGAATGATGTTTGGGAGTGTTTTGGAGCATATCGCAAACCTTCGGCATGTAAAAGATGCAAAACTTGTGTTTCGGGCTTGAATGCACTATTTCGGGGTACCGAAGTTGCGAAAATGGTTTCGCAACGAAAACACCCATTCTACCCCATTAAACCCAGAATGATGTTTGGGAGTGTTTGGGAGCATATCGCAAACCTTCGGCATGTAAAAGATGCAAAACTTGTGTTTCGGGCTGGAATGCACTATTTCGGGGTACCGATGTTGCGAAAATGGTTTCGCAACGAAAACACCCATTCTACTCCATTACACCCAAAATGATGTTTGGGAGTGTTTTGGAGCATATCGCAAATCTTCGGTATGTAAAAGATGTAAAACTTGTGTTTCGGGCCTGAATGCACTATTTCGTGATACCGAAGTTGCAAAAATGGTTTCGCAACAAAAACAACCATTCTACTCCATTAGACCCAAAATGATGTTTGGGAGTGTTTTGGAGCATATCACAAATGTTCGGCATGTAAAAAGATGCAAAACTTGTGTTTCGGCCCTGAATGCACTATTTCGGGGTACCGAAGTTGCGAAAATGGTTTCGCAAAGAAAACACCCATTCTACCCCATTAAACCCAGAATGATGTTTGGGAGTGTTTTGGAGCATATCGCAAACCTTCGGCGTGTAAAAAGATGCAAAACTTGTGTTTCAAGACTGAATGCATTATTTCGGGGTACCGAAGTTGCGAAAATGGTTTCGCAACGAAAACAACCATTCTACTCCATTAGACCCAAAATGATGTTTGGGAGTGTTTTGGATCATTTCGCAAACCTTCGGCATGTAAAAGATGCAAAACTTGTGTTTCGGGCCTGAATGCACTATTTCGGGGTACCGAAGTTGCGAAAATGGTTTCGCAACGAAAACAACCATTCTACTCCATTGGACCCAAAATGATGTTTGGGAGTGTTTTGGAGCATATCGCAAACCTTCGGCATGTAAAAGATGCAAAACTTGTGTTTCGGGCTTGAATGCAGTATTTCGGGGTACCGATGTTGCGAAAATGGTTTCGCAACGAAAACACCCATTCTACCCCATTAAACCCAGAATGATGTTTGGGAGTGTTTTGGAGCATATCGCAAACCTTCGGCATGTAAAAGATGCAAAACTTGTGTTTCGGGCTTGAATGCAGTATTTCGGGGTACCAATGTTGCGAAAATGGTTTCGCAACGAAAACACCCATTCTACTCCATTACACCCAGAATGATGTTTGGGAGTGTTTTGGAGCATATCGCAAACCTTCGGCATGTAAAAGATGCAAAACTTGTGTTTCGGGCCTGAATGCCCTATTTTGTGATACCGAAGTTGCGAAAATGGTTTCGCAACAAAAACAACCATTCTACTCCATTAGACCCAAAATGATGTTTGGGAGTGTTTTGGAGCATATCACAAATGTTCGGCATGTAAAAAGATGCAAAACTTGTGTTTCGGGCTTGAATGCACTATTTCGGGGTACCGATGTTGCGAAAATGGTTTCGCAACGAAAACACCCATTCTACTCCATTACACCCAAAATGATGTTTGGGAGTGTTTTGGAGCATATCGCAAACCTTCGGCATCTAAAAAGATGCAAAACTTGTGTTCCCGCCCTGAATGCACTATTTCAGAGTACCGAAGTTGCGAAAATGGTTTCGCAACGAAAACACCCATTCTACCCCATTAGACCCACAATAATGTTTGGGAGTGTTTTAGAGCATATCGCAAACCTTCGGCATGTAAAAAGATGCAAAACTTGTGTTTCGAGCGTGAATGCATTCTTTCGGTGTACTGAAGTTGCAAAAATGGTTTCGCAACGAAAACACCCATTCTACCCCATTAAACCCAGAATGATGTTTGGGAGTGTTTTCGAGCATATCGCAAACCTTCGGCATGTAAAAGATGCAAAACTTGTGTTTCGGGCGTGAATGCACTATTTCGGGGTACCGAAGTTGCGAAAATGGTTTCGCAACGAAAACACCCATTCTACCCCATTAAACCCAGAATGATGTTTGGGAGTGTTTGGGAGCATATCGCAAACCTTCGGCATGTAAAAGATGCAAAACTTGTGTTTCGGGCTGGAATGCACTATTTCGGGGTACCGATGTTGCGAAAATGGTTTCGCAACGAAAACACCCATTCTACTCCATTACACCCAAAATGATGTTTGGGAGTGTTTTGGAGCATATCGCAAATCTTCGGTATGTAAAAGATGCAAAACTTGTGTTTCGGGCCTGAATGCACTATTTCGTGATACCGAAGTTGCAAAAATGGTTTCGCAACAAAAACAACCATTCTACTCCATTAGACCCAAAATGATGTTTGGGAGTGTTTTGGAGCATATCACAAATGTTCGGCATGTAAAAAGATGGAAAACTTGTGTTTCGGCCCTGAATGCACTATTTCGGGGTACCGAAGTTGCGAAAATAGTTTCGCAACGAAAACACCCATTCTACCCCATTAGACCCAGAATGATGTTTGGGAGTGTGTTGGAGCATATCGCAAACCTTCGGCATGTAAAAAGATGCAAAACTTTTGTTTCGAGCCTGAATGCATTCTTTTGGGGTACCGAAGTTGCGAAAATGGTTTCGCAACGAAAACACCCATTCTACCCTATTAAACCCAGAATGATGTTTGGGAGTGTTTTGGAGCATATCGCAAACCTTCGGCATGTAAAAAGATGCAAAACTTGTGTTTCGGGCTGGAATGCACTATTTCGGGGTACCGATGTTGCGAAAATGGTTTCGCAACGAAAACACCCATTCTACTCCATTACACCCAAAATGATGTTTGGGAGTGTTTTGGAGCATATCGCAAATCTTCGGTATGTAAAAGATGCAAAACTTGTGTTTCGGGCCTGAATGCACTATTTCGTGATACCGAAGTTGCAAAAATGGTTTCGCAACAAAAACAACCATTCTACTCCATTAGACCCAAAATGATGTTTGGGAGTGTTTTGGAGCATATCACAAATGTTCGGCATGTAAAAAGATGCAAAACTTGTGTTTCGGGCTTGAATGCACTATTTCGGGGTACCGATGTTGCGAAAATGGTTTCGCAACGAAAACACCCATTCTACTCCATTACACCCAAAATGATGTTTGGGAGTGTTTTGGAGCATATCGCAAACCTTCGGCATGTAAAAGATGCAAAACTTGTGTTTCGGGCTTGAATGCACTAATTCGGGGTACCGATGTTGCGAAAATGGTTTCGCAATGAAAACACCCATTCTACCCCATTAGACCCAGAATGATGTTTGGGAGTGTTTTGGAGCATATCGCAAACCTTCGGCATGTAAAAGATGCAAAACTTGTGTTACGGGCCTGAATGCACTATTTCGGGGTACCGAAGTTGCGAAAATGGTTTCGCAACGAAAACACCCATTCTACCCCATTAGACCCAGAATGATGTTTGGGAGTGTTTTGGAGCATATCGCAAACCTTCGGCATGTAAAAAGATGCAAAACTTGTGTTACGGCCCTGAATGCACTATTTCGGGGTACCGAAGTTGCGAAAATGGTTTCACAACGAAAACACCCATTCTACTCCATTACACCCAAAATGATGTTTGGGAGTGTTTTGGAGCATATCGCAAACCTTCGGCATCTAAAAGATGCAAAACTTATGTTTCGGGCCTGAATGCACTATTTCGGGGTACCGAAGTTGCGAAAATGGTTTCGCAAAGAAAACAACCATTCTACTCCATTGGACCCAAAATGATGTTTGGGAGTGTTTTGGAGCATATCACAAATCTTCGGCATGTAAAAAGATGCAAAACTTGTGTTTCGGGATTGAATGCACTATTTCGGGGCACCGAAGTTGCGAAAATGGTTTCGCAACGAAAACACCCATTCTACTCCATTAGACCCAAAATGATGTTTGGGAGTGTTTTGGAGCATTTCGCAAACCTTCGGCATGTAAAAGATGCAAAACTTGTGTTTCGGGCCTGAATGCACTATTTTGGGGTACCGAAGTTGCGAAAATGGTTTCGCAAGGAAAACAACCATTCTACTCCATTGGACCCAAAATGATGTTTGGGAGTGTTTTGGAGCATATCACAAATCTTCGGCATGTAAAAAGATGCAAAACTTGTGTTTCGGGCTTGAATGCACTGTTTCGGGGCACCGATGTTGCGAAAATGGTTTCGCAACGAAAACACCCATTCTACTCCATTACACCCAAAATGATGTTTGGGAGTGTTTTGGAGCATATCGCAAACCTTCGGCATGTAAAGGATGCAAAACTTGTGTTTCGGGCTTGAATGCACTATTTCGGGGTACCGAAGTTGCGAAAATGGTTTCGCAACGAAAACACCCATTCTACTCCATTGCACCCAAAATGATGTTTGGGAGTGTTTTGGAGCATAGCGCAAACCTTCGGCATGTAAAGGATGCAAAACTTGTGTTTCGGGCTTGAATGCACTATTTCGGGGTACCGAAGTTGCGAAAATGGTTTCGCAAAGAAAACACCCATTCTACCCCATTAAACCCAGAATGATGTTTGGGAGTGTTTTGGAGCATATCGCAAACCTTCGGCATGTAAAAAGATGCAAAACTTGTGTTTCAAGACTGAATGCATTATTTCGGGGTACCGAAGTTGCGAAAATGGTTTCGCAACGAAAACAACCATTCTACTCCATTAGACCCAAAATGATGTTTGGGAGTGTTTTGGAGCATTTCGCAAACCTTCGGCATGTAAAAGATGCAAAACTTGTGTTTCGGGCCTGAATGCACTATTTTGGGGTACCGAAGTTGCGAAAATGGTTTCGCAACGAAAACAACCAATCTACTCCATTGGACCCAAAATGATGTTTGGGAGTGTTTTGGAGCATTTCGCAAACCTTCGGCATGTAAAAGATGCAAAACTTGTGTTTTGGGTCTGAATGCACTATTTCGGGGTACCGAAGTTGCGAAAATGGTTTCGCAACGAAAACAACCAATCTACTCCATTAGACCCAGAATGATGTTTGGGAGTGTTTTGGAGCATTTCGCAAACCTTCGGCAAGTAAAAAGATGCAAAACTTGTGTTTCGGGCCTGAATGCATTATTTCGGGGTACCGAAGTTGCGAAAATGGTTTCGCAACGAAAACAACCATTCTACTCCATTGGACCCAAAATGATGTTTGGGAGTGTTTTGGAGCATATCACAAATCTTCGGCATGTAAAAGATGCAAAACTTGTGTTTCGGGCTTGAATGCATTATTTCGGGGCACCGAAGTTGCGAAAATGGTTTCGCAACGAAAACACCCATTCTACTCCATTAGACCCAAAATGATGTTTGGGAGTGTTTTGGAGCATTTCGCAAACCTTCGGCATGTAAAAGATGCAAAACTTGTGTTTCGGGCCTGAATGCACTATTTTGGGGTACCGAAGTTGCGAAAATGGTTTCGCAAGGAAAACAACCATTCTACTCCATTGGACCCAAAATGATGTTTGGGAGTGTTTTGGAGCATATCACAAATCTTCGGCATGTAAAAAGATGCAAAACTTGTGTTTCGGGCTTGAATGCACTGTTTCGGGGCACCGATGTTGCGAAAATGGTTTCGCAACGAAAACACCCATTCTACTCCATTACACCCAAAATGATGTTTGGGAGTGTTTTGGAGCATATCGCAAACCTTCGGCATGTAAAGGATGCAAAACTTGTGTTTCGGGCTTGAATGCACTATTTCGGGGTACCGAAGTTGCGAAAATGGTTTCGCAACGAAAACACCCATTCTACTCCATTAGACCCAAAATGATGTTTGGGAGTGTTTTGGAGCATTTCGCAAACCTTCAACATGTAAAAGATGCAAAACTTGTGTTTCGGGCCTGAATGCACTATTTCGGGGTACCGAAGTTGCGAAAATGGTTTCACAACGAAAACAACCATTCTACTCCATTAGACCCAGAATGATTTTTGGGAGTGTTTTGGAGCATTTCGCAAACCTTCGGTATCTAAAAGATGCAAAACTTGTGTTTCGGGCTTGAATGCACTATTTCGGGGTACCGAAGTTGCGAAAATGGTTTCGCAACGAAAACAACCATTCTACTCCATTAGACCCAAAATGATGTTTTGGAGTGTTTTGGAGCATATCACAAATCTTCGACATGTAAAAAGATGCAAAACTTGTGTTTCGGGCTTGAATGCACTATTTCGGGGCACCGATGTTGCGAAAATGGTTTCGCAACGAAAACACCCATTCTACTCCATTACACCCAAAATGATGTTTGGGAGTGTTTTGGAGCATATCGCAAACCTTCGGCATGTAAAGGATGCAAAACTTGTGTTTCGGGCTTGAATGCACTATTTCGGGGTACCGAAGTTGCGAAAATGGTTTCGCAACGAAAACACCCATTCTACTCCATTAGACCCAAAATGATGTTTGGGAGTGTTTTGGAGCATTTCGCAAACCTTCAACATGTAAAAGATGCAAAACTTGTGTTTCGGGCCTGAATGCACTATTTCGGGGTACCGAAGTTGCGAAAATGGTTTCACAACGAAAACAACCATTCTACTCCATTAGACCCAGAATGATTTTTGGGAGTGTTTTGGAGCATTTCGCAAACCTTCGGTATCTAAAAGATGCAAAACTTGTGTTTCGGGCTTGAATGCACTATTTCGGGGTACCGAAGTTGCGAAAATGGTTTCGCAACGAAAACAACCATTCTACTCCATTAGACCCAAAATGATGTTTTGGAGTGTTTTGGAGCATATCACAAATCTTCGACATGTAAAAAGATGCAAAACTTGTGTTTCGGGCTTGAATGCACTATTTCGGGGCACCGATGTTGCGAAAATGGTTTCGCAACGAAAACACCCATTCTACTCCATTACACCCAAAATGATGTTTGGGAGTGTTTTGGACCATATCGCAAACCTTCGGCATGTAAAGGATGCAAAACTTGTGTTTCGGTCTTGAATGCACTATTTCGGGGTACCGAAGTTGCGAAAATGGTTTCGCAAAGAAAACACCCATTCTACCCCATTAAACCCAGAATGATGTTTGGGAGTGTTTTGGAGCAGATCGCAAACCTTCGGCATGTAAAAAGATGCAAAACTTGTGTTTCAAGCCTGAATGCATTATTTCGGGGTACCGAAGTTGCGAAAATGGTTTCGCAACAAAAACAACCATTCTACTCCATTAGACCCAAAATGATGTTTGGGAGTGTTTTGGAGCATTTCGCAAACCTTCGGCATGTAAAAGATGCAAAACTTGTGTTTTGGGCCTGAATGCACTGTTTCGGGGTACCGAAGTTGCGAAAATGGTTTCGCAACGAAAACAACCAATCTACTCCATTAGACCCAAAATGATGTTTGGGAGTGTTTTGGAGCATTTCGCAAACCTTCGGCATGTAAAAGATGCAAAACTTATGTTTCGGGCCTGAATGCACTATTTCGGGGTACCGAAGTTGCGAAAATGGTTTCGCAAAGAAAACAACCATTCTACTCCATTGGACCCAAAATGATGTTTGGGAGTGTTTTGAAGCATATCACAAATCTTCGGCATGTAAAAAGATGCAAAACTTGTGTTTCGGGCTTGAATGCACTATTTCGGGGCACCGATGTTGCGAAAATGGTTTCGCAACGAAAACACCCATTCTACTCCATTGCACCCAAAATGATGTTTGGGAGTGTTTTGGAGCATATCGCAAACCTTCGGCATGTAAAGGATGCAAAACTTGTGTTTCGGGCTTGAATGCACTATTTCGGGGTACCGAAGTTGCGAAAATGGTTTCGCAAAGAAAACACCCATTCTACCCCATTAAACCCAGAATGATGTTTGGGAGTGTTTTGGAGCATATCGCAAACCTTCGGCATGTAAAAGATGCAAAACTTGTGTTTCGGGCTTGAATGCACTATTTCGGGGTACCGAAGTTGCGAAAATGGTTTCGCAAAGAAAACACCCATTCTACCCCATTAAACCCAGAATGATGTTTGGGAGTGTTTTGGAGCATATCGCAAACCTTCGGCATGTAAAAAGATGCAAAACTTGTGTTTCAAGACTGAATGCATTATTTCGGGGTACCGAAGTTGCGAAAATGGTTTCGCAACGAAAACAACCATTCTACTCCATTAGACCCAAAATGATGTTTGGGAGTGTTTTGGAGCATTTCGCAAACCTTCGGCATGTAAAAGATGCAAAACTTGTGTTTCGGGCCTGAATGCACTATTTCGGGGTACCGAAGTTGCGAAAATGGTTTCGCAACGAAAACAACCATTCTACTCCATTGGACCCAAAATGATGTTTGGGAGTGTTTTGGAGCAGATCGCAAACCTTCGGCATGTAAAAAGATGCAAAACTTGTGTTTCAAGCCTGAATGCATTATTTCGGGGTACCGAAGTTGCGAAAATGGTTTCGCAACGAAAACAACCAATCTACTCCATTGGACCCAAAATGATGTTTGGGAGTGTTTCGGGCTTGAATGCACTATTTCGGGGTACCGATGTTGCGAAAATGGTTTCGCAACGAAAACACCCATTCTACTCCATTACACCCAAAATGATGTTTGGGAGTGTTTTGGAGCATATCGCAAACCTTCGGCATGTAAAAGATGCAAAACTTGTGTTTCGGGCCTGAATGCACTATTTCGGGGTACCGAAGTTGCGAAAATGGTTTCGCAACGAAAACAACCAATCTACTCCATTAGACCCAGAATGATGTTTGGGAGTGTTTTGGAGCATTTCGCAAACCTTCGGCAAGTAAAAAGATGCAAAACTTGTGTTTCGGGCCTGAATGCATTATTTCGGGGTACCGAAGTTGCGAAAATGGTTTCACAACGAAAACAACCATTCTACTCCATTGGACCCAAAATGATGTT
This sequence comes from Cenchrus fungigraminus, assembly GCA_036936925.1. Lineage (NCBI taxonomy): Eukaryota > Viridiplantae > Streptophyta > Magnoliopsida > Poales > Poaceae > Cenchrus > Cenchrus fungigraminus. The sequence continues at coordinate 32,985,918 of CM072775.1, forward strand.
TGGGAGTGTTTTGGAGCATATCACAAATCTTCGGCATGTAAAAGATGCAAAACTTGTGTTTCGGGCTTGAATGCACTATTTCGGGGCACCGAAGTTGCGAAAATGGTTTCGCAACGAAAACACCCATTCTACTCCATTAGACCCAAAATGATGTTTGGGAGTGTTTTGGAGCATTTCGCAAACCTTCGGCATGTAAAAGATGCAAAACTTGTGTTCCGGGCTTGAATGCACTGTTTCGGGGCACCGATGTTGCGAAAATGGTTTCGCAACGAAAACACCCATTCTACTCCATTACGCCCAAAATGATGTTTGGGAGTGTTTTGGAGCATATCGCAAACCTTCGGCATGTAAAGGATGCAAAACTTGTGTTTCGGGCTTGAATGCACTATTTCGGGGTACCGAAGTTGCGAAAATGGTTTCGCAACAAAAACACCCATTCTACTCCATTAGACCCAAAATGATGTTTGGGAGTGTTTTGGAGCATTTCGCAAACCTTCAACATGTAAAAGATGCAAAACTTGTGTTTCGGGCCTGAATGCACTATTTCGGGGTACCGAAGTTGCGAAAATGGTTTCACAACGAAAACAACCATTCTACTCCATTAGACCCAGAATGATTTTTGGGAGTGTTTTGGAGCATTTCGCAAACCTTCGGTATCTAAAAGATGCAAAACTTGTGTTTCGGGCTTGAATGCACTATTTCGGGGTACCGAAGTTGCGAAAATGGTTTCGCAACGAAAACAACCATTCTACTCCATTAGACCCAAAATGATGTTTTGGAGTGTTTTGGAGCATATCACAAATCTTCGACATGTAAAAAGATGCAAAACTTGTGTTTCGGGCTTGAATGCACTATTTCGGGGCACCGATGTTGCGAAAATGGTTTCGCAACGAAAACACCCATTCTACTCCATTACACCCAAAATGATGTTTGGGAGTGTTTTGGACCATATCGCAAACCTTCGGCATGTAAAGGATGCAAAACTTGTGTTTCGGTCTTGAATGCACTATTTCAGGGTACCGAAGTTGCGAAAATGGTTTCGCAAAGAAAACACCCATTCTACCCCATTAAACCCAGAATGATGTTTGGGAGTGTTTTGGAGCAGATCGCAAACCTTCGGCATGTAAAAAGATGCAAAACTTGTGTTTCAAGCCTGAATGCATTATTTCGGGGTACCGAAGTTGCGAAAATGGTTTCGCAACGAAAACAACCATTCTACTCCATTAGACCCAAAATGATGTTTGGGAGTGTTTTGGAGCATTTCGCAAACCTTCGGCATGTAAAAGATGCAAAACTTGTGTTTTGGGCCTGAATGCACTATTTCGGGGTACCGAAGTTGCGAAAATGGTTTCGCAACGAAAACAACCAATCTACTCCATTAGACCCTAAATGATGTTTGGGAGTGTTTTGGAGCATTTCGCAAACCTTCGGCATGTAAAAGATGCAAAACTTATGTTTCGGGCCTGAATGCACTATTTCGGGGTACCGAAGTTGCGAAAATGGTTTCGCAAAGAAAACAACCATTCTACTCCATTGGACCCAAAATGATGTTTGGGAGTGTTTTGAAGCATATCACAAATCTTCGGCATGTAAAAAGATGCAAAACTTGTGTTTCGGGCTTGAATGCACTATTTCGGGGCACCGATGTTGCGAAAATGGTTTCGCAACGAAAACACCCATTCTACTCCATTGCACCCAAAATGATGTTTGGGAGTGTTTTGGAGCATATCGCAAACCTTCGGCATGTAAAGGATGCAAAACTTGTGTTTCGGGCTTGAATGCACTATTTCGGGGTACCGAAGTTGCGAAAATGGTTTCGCAAAGAAAACACCCATTCTACCCCATTAAACCCAGAATGATGTTTGGGAGTGTTTTGGAGCATATCGCAAACCTTCGGCATGTAAAAAGATGCAAAACTTGTGTTTCAAGACCGAATGCATTATTTCGGGGTACCGAAGTTGCGAAAATGGTTTCGCAACGAAAACAACCATTCTACTCCATTAGACCCAAAATGATGTTTGGGAGTGTTTTGGAGCATTTCGCAAACCTTCGGCATGTAAAAGATGCAAAACTTGTGTTTCGGGCCTGAATGCACTATTTCGGGGTACCGAAGTTGCGAAAATGGTTTCGCAACGAAAACAACCATTCTACTCCATTGGACCCAAAATGATGTTTGGGAGTGTTTTGGAACAGATCGCAAACCTTCGGCATGTAAAAAGATGCAAAACTTATGTTTCAAGCCTGAATGCATTATTTCGGGGTACCGAAGTTGCGAAAATGGTTTCGCAACGAAAACAACCAATCTACTCCATTGGACCCAAAATGATGTTTGGGAGTGTTTTGGAGCATTTCGCAAACCTTCGGCATGTAAAAGATGCAAAACTTGTGTTTTGGGCCTGAATGCACTATTTCGGGGTACCGAAGTTGCGAAAATGGTTTCGCAACGAAAACAACCAATCTACTCCATTAGACCCAAAATGATGTTTGGGAGTGTTTTGGAGCATTTCGCAAACCTTCGGCAAGTAAAAGATGCAAAACTTGTGTTTCGGGCCTGAATGCACTATTTCGGGGTACCGAAGTTGCGAAAATGGTTTCGCAACGAAAACAACCATTCTACTCCATTGGACCCAAAATGATGTTTGGGAGTGTTTTGGAGCATATCACAAATCTTCGGCATATAAAAAGATGCAAAACTTGTGTTTCGGGCTTGAATGCACTATTTCGGGGCACCGATGTTGCGAAAATGGTTTCGGAACGAAAACACCCATTCTACTCCATTACACCCAAAATGATGTTTGGGAGTGTTTTGCAGCATATCGCAAACCTTCGGCATGTAAAGGATGCAAAACTTGTGTTTCGGGCTTCAAGGCACTATTTTGGGGTACCGATGTTGCGAAAATGGTTTCGCAAAGAAAACACCCATTCTACCCCATTAAACCCAGAATGATGTTTGGGAGTGTTTTGGAGCATATCGCAAACCTTCGGCATGTAAAAAGAAGCAAAACTTGTGTTTCAAGCCTGAATGCATTATTTCGGGGTACCGAAGTTGCGAAAATGGTTTCGCAACGAAAACAACCATTCTACTCCATTAGCCCAGAATGATTTTTGGGAGTGTTTTGGAGCATTTCGCAAATCTTCGGCATGTAAAAGATGCAAAACTTGTGTTTCGGGCCTGAATGCACTATTTCGGGGTACCGAAGTTGCGAAAATGGTTTCGCAACGAAAACACCCATTCTACTCCATTAGACCCTAAATGATGTTTGGGAGTGTTTTGGAGCATTTCGCAAACCTTCGGCATGTAAAAGATGCAAAACTTGTGTTCCGGGCTTGAATGCACTATTTCGGGGCACCGATGTTGCGAAAATGGTTTCGCAACGAAAACACCCATTCTACTCCATTACACCCAAAATGATGTTTGGGAGTGTTTTGGAGCATATCGCAAACCTTCGGCATGTAAAGGATGCAAAACTTGTGTTTCGGGCTTGAATGCACTATTTCGGGGTACCGAAGTTGCGAAAATGGTTTCGCAACAAAAACACCCATTCTACTCCATTAGACCCAAAATGATGTTTGGGAGTGTTTTGGAGCATTTCGCAAACCTTCAACATGTAAAAGATGCAAAACTTGTGTTTCGGGCCTGAATGCACTATTTCGGGGTACCGAAGTTGCGAAAATGGTTTCACAACGAAAACAACCATTCTACTCCATTAGACCCAGAATGATTTTTGGGAGTGTTTTGGAGCATTTCGCAAACCTTCGGTATCTAAAAGATGCAAAACTTGTGTTTCGGGCTTGAATGCACTATTTCGGGGTACCGAAGTTGCGAAAATGGTTTCGCAATGAAAACAACCATTCTACTCCATTAGACCCAAAATGATGTTTTGGAGTGTTTTGGAGCATATCACAAATCTTCGACATGTAAAAAGATGCAAAACTTGTGTTTCGGGCTTGAATGCACTATTTCGGGGCACCGATGTTGCGAAAATGGTTTCGCAACGAAAACACCCATTCTACTCCATTACACCCAAAATGATGTTTGGGAGTGTTTTGGAGCATTTCGCAAACCTTCGGCATGTAAAAGATGCAAAACTTGTGTTCCGGGCTTGAATGCACTGTTTCGGGGCACCGATGTTGCGAAAATGGTTTCGCAACGAAAACACCCATTCTACTCCATTACACCCAAAATGATGTTTGGGAGTGTTTTGGAGCATATCGCAAACCTTCGGCATGTAAAGGATGCAAAACTTGTGTTTCGGGCTTGAATGCACTATTTCGGGGTACCGAAGTTGCGAAAATGGTTTCGCAACAAAAACACCCATTCTACTCCATTAGACCCAAAATGATGTTTGGGAGTGTTTTGGAGCATTTCGCAAACCTTCAACATGTAAAAGATGCAAAACTTGTGTTTCGGGCCTGAATGCACTATTTCGGGGTACCGAAGTTGCGAAAATGGTTTCACAACGAAAACAACCATTCTACTCCATTAGACCCAGAATGATTTTTGGGAGTGTTTTGGAGCATTTCGCAAACCTTCGGTATCTAAAAGATGCAAAACTTGTGTTTCGGGCTTGAATGCACTATTTCGGGGTACCGAAGTTGCGAAAATGGTTTCGCAACGAAAACAACCATTCTACTCCATTAGACCCAAAATGATGTTTTGGAGTGTTTTGGAGCATATCACAAATCTTCGACATGTAAAAAGATGCAAAACTTGTGTTTCGGGCTTGAATGCACTATTTCGGGGCACCGATGTTGCGAAAATGGTTTCGCAACGAAAACACCCATTCTACTCCATTACACCCAAAATGATGTTTGGGAGTGTTTTGGACCATATCGCAAACCTTCGGCATGTAAAGGATGCAAAACTTGTGTTTCGGTCTTGAATGCACTATTTCAGGGTACCGAAGTTGCGAAAATGGTTTCGCAAAGAAAACACCCATTCTACCCCATTAAACCCAGAATGATGTTTGGGAGTGTTTTGGAGCAGATCGCAAACCTTCGGCATGTAAAAAGATGCAAAACTTGTGTTTCAAGCCTGAATGCATTATTTCGGGGTACCGAAGTTGCGAAAATGGTTTCGCAACGAAAACAACCATTCTACTCCATTAGACCCAAAATGATGTTTGGGAGTGTTTTGGAGCATTTCGCAAACCTTCGGCATGTAAAAGATGCAAAACTTGTGTTTTGGGCCTGAATGCACTATTTCGGGGTACCGAAGTTGCGAAAATGGTTTCGCAACGAAAACAACCAATCTACTCCATTAGACCCTAAATGATGTTTGGGAGTGTTTTGGAGCATTTCGCAAACCTTCGGCATGTAAAAGATGCAAAACTTATGTTTCGGGCCTGAATGCACTATTTCGGGGTACCGAAGTTGCGAAAATGGTTTCGCAAAGAAAACAACCATTCTACTCCATTGGACCCAAAATGATGTTTGGGAGTGTTTTGAAGCATATCACAAATCTTCGGCATGTAAAAAGATGCAAAACTTGTGTTTCGGGCTTGAATGCACTATTTCGGGGCACCGATGTTGCGAAAATGGTTTCGCAACGAAAACACCCATTCTACTCCATTGCACCCAAAATGATGTTTGGGAGTGTTTTGGAGCATATCGCAAACCTTCGGCATGTAAAGGATGCAAAACTTGTGTTTCGGGCTTGAATGCACTATTTCGGGGTACCGAAGTTGCGAAAATGGTTTCGCAAAGAAAACACCCATTCTACCCCATTAAACCCAGAATGATGTTTGGGAGTGTTTTGGAGCATATCGCAAACCTTCGGCATGTAAAAAGATGCAAAACTTGTGTTTCAAGACCGAATGCATTATTTCGGGGTACCGAAGTTGCGAAAATGGTTTCGCAACGAAAACAACCATTCTACTCCATTAGACCCAAAATGATGTTTGGGAGTGTTTTGGAGCATTTCGCAAACCTTCGGCATGTAAAAGATGCAAAACTTGTGTTTCGGGCCTGAATGCACTATTTCGGGGTACCGAAGTTGCGAAAATGGTTTCGCAACGAAAACAACCATTCTACTCCATTGGACCCAAAATGATGTTTGGGAGTGTTTTGGAACAGATCGCAAACCTTCGGCATGTAAAAAGATGCAAAACTTATGTTTCAAGCCTGAATGCATTATTTCGGGGTACCGAAGTTGCGAAAATGGTTTCGCAACGAAAACAACCAATCTACTCCATTGGACCCAAAATGATGTTTGGGAGTGTTTTGGAGCATTTCGCAAACCTTCGGCATGTAAAAGATGCAAAACTTGTGTTTTGGGCCTGAATGCACTATTTCGGGGTACCGAAGTTGCGAAAATGGTTTCGCAACGAAAACAACCAATCTACTCCATTAGACCCAAAATGATGTTTGGGAGTGTTTTGGAGCATTTCGCAAACCTTCGGCAAGTAAAAGATGCAAAACTTGTGTTTCGGGCCTGAATGCACTATTTCGGGGTACCGAAGTTGCGAAAATGGTTTCGCAACGAAAACAACCATTCTACTCCATTGGACCCAAAATGATGTTTGGGAGTGTTTTGGAGCATATCACAAATCTTCGGCATATAAAAAGATGCAAAACTTGTGTTTCGGGCTTGAATGCACTATTTCGGGGCACCGATGTTGCGAAAATGGTTTCGGAACGAAAACACCCATTCTACTCCATTACACCCAAAATGATGTTTGGGAGTGTTTTGCAGCATATCGCAAACCTTCGGCATGTAAAGGATGCAAAACTTGTGTTTCGGGCTTCAAGGCACTATTTTGGGGTACCGATGTTGCGAAAATGGTTTCGCAAAGAAAACACCCATTCTACCCCATTAAACCCAGAATGATGTTTGGGAGTGTTTTGGAGCATATCGCAAACCTTCGGCATGTAAAAAGAAGCAAAACTTGTGTTTCAAGCCTGAATGCATTATTTCGGGGTACCGAAGTTGCGAAAATGGTTTCGCAACGAAAACAACCATTCTACTCCATTAGCCCAGAATGATTTTTGGGAGTGTTTTGGAGCATTTCGCAAATCTTCGGCATGTAAAAGATGCAAAACTTGTGTTTCGGGCCTGAATGCACTATTTCGGGGTACCGAAGTTGCGAAAATGGTTTCGCAACGAAAACACCCATTCTACTCCATTAGACCCTAAATGATGTTTGGGAGTGTTTTGGAGCATTTCGCAAACCTTCGGCATGTAAAAGATGCAAAACTTGTGTTCCGGGCTTGAATGCACTATTTCGGGGCACCGATGTTGCGAAAATGGTTTCGCAACGAAAACACCCATTCTACTCCATTACACCCAAAATGATGTTTGGGAGTGTTTTGGAGCATATCGCAAACCTTCGGCATGTAAAGGATGCAAAACTTGTGTTTCGGGCTTGAATGCACTATTTCGGGGTACCGAAGTTGCGAAAATGGTTTCGCAACAAAAACACCCATTCTACTCCATTAGACCCAAAATGATGTTTGGGAGTGTTTTGGAGCATTTCGCAAACCTTCAACATGTAAAAGATGCAAAACTTGTGTTTCGGGCCTGAATGCACTATTTCGGGGTACCGAAGTTGCGAAAATGGTTTCACAACGAAAACAACCATTCTACTCCATTAGACCCAGAATGATTTTTGGGAGTGTTTTGGAGCATTTCGCAAACCTTCGGTATCTAAAAGATGCAAAACTTGTGTTTCGGGCTTGAATGCACTATTTCGGGGTACCGAAGTTGCGAAAATGGTTTCGCAACGAAAACAACCATTCTACTCCATTAGACCCAAAATGATGTTTTGGAGTGTTTTGGAGCATATCACAAATCTTCGACATGTAAAAAGATGCAAAACTTGTGTTTCGGGCTTGAATGCACTATTTCGGGGCACCGATGTTGCGAAAATGGTTTCGCAACGAAAACACCCATTCTACTCCATTACACCCAAAATGATGTTTGGGAGTGTTTTGGACCATATCGCAAACCTTCGGCATGTAAAGGATGCAAAACTTGTGTTTCGGTCTTGAATGCACTATTTCAGGGTACCGAAGTTGCGAAAATGGTTTCGCAAAGAAAACACCCATTCTACCCCATTAAACCCAGAATGATGTTTGGGAGTGTTTTGGAGCAGATCGCAAACCTTCGGCATGTAAAAAGATGCAAAACTTGTGTTTCAAGCCTGAATGCATTATTTCGGGGTACCGAAGTTGCGAAAATGGTTTCGCAACGAAAACAACCATTCTACTCCATTAGACCCAAAATGATGTTTGGGAGTGTTTTGGAGCATTTCGCAAACCTTCGGCATGTAAAAGATGCAAAACTTGTGTTTTGGGCCTGAATGCACTATTTCGGGGTACCGAAGTTGCGAAAATGGTTTCGCAACGAAAACAACCAATCTACTCCATTAGACCCTAAATGATGTTTGGGAGTGTTTTGGAGCATTTCGCAAACCTTCGGCATGTAAAAGATGCAAAACTTATGTTTCGGGCCTGAATGCACTATTTCGGGGTACCGAAGTTGCGAAAATGGTTTCGCAAAGAAAACAACCATTCTACTCCATTGGACCCAAAATGATGTTTGGGAGTGTTTTGAAGCATATCACAAATCTTCGGCATGTAAAAAGATGCAAAACTTGTGTTTCGGGCTTGAATGCACTATTTCGGGGCACCGATGTTGCGAAAATGGTTTCGCAACGAAAACACCCATTCTACTCCATTGCACCCAAAATGATGTTTGGGAGTGTTTTGGAGCATATCGCAAACCTTCGGCATGTAAAGGATGCAAAACTTGTGTTTCGGGCTTGAATGCACTATTTCGGGGTACCGAAGTTGCGAAAATGGTTTCGCAAAGAAAACACCCATTCTACCCCATTAAACCCAGAATGATGTTTGGGAGTGTTTTGGAGCATATCGCAAACCTTCGGCATGTAAAAAGATGCAAAACTTGTGTTTCAAGACCGAATGCATTATTTCGGGGTACCGAAGTTGCGAAAATGGTTTCGCAACGAAAACAACCATTCTACTACATTAGACCCAAAATGATGTTTGGGAGTGTTTTGGAGCATTTCGCAAACCTTCGGCATGTAAAAGATGCAAAACTTGTGTTTCGGGCCTGAATGCACTATTTCGGGGTACCGAAGTTGCGAAAATGGTTTCGCAACGAAAACAACCATTCTACTCCATTGGACCCTAAATGATGTTTGGGAGTGTTTTGGAGCATTTCGCAAACCTTCGGCATGTAAAAGATGCAAAACTTATGTTTCGGGCCTGAATGCACTATTTCGGGGTACCGAAGTTGCGAAAATGGTTTCGCAAAGAAAACAACCATTCTACTCCATTGGACCCAAAATGATGTTTGGGAGTGTTTTGAAGCATATCACAAATCTTCGGCATGTAAAAAGATGCAAAACTTGTGTTTCGGGCTTGAATGCACTATTTCGGGGCACCGATGTTGCGAAAATGGTTTCGCAACGAAAACACCCATTCTACTCCATTACACCCAAAATGATGTTTGGGAGTGTTTTGGACCATATCGCAAACCTTCGGCATGTAAAGGATGCAAAACTTGTGTTTCGGTCTTGAATGCACTATTTCAGGGTACCGAAGTTGCGAAAATGGTTTCGCAAAGAAAACACCCATTCTACCCCATTAAACCCAGAATGATGTTTGGGAGTGTTTTGGAGCAGATCGCAAACCTTCGGCATGTAAAAAGATGCAAAACTTGTGTTTCAAGCCTGAATGCATTATTTCGGGGTACCGAAGTTGCGAAAATGGTTTCGCAACGAAAACAACCATTCTACTCCATTAGACCCAAAATGATGTTTGGGAGTGTTTTGGAGCATTTCGCAAACCTTCGGCAAGTAAAAGATGCAAAACTTGTGTTTTGGGCCTGAATGCACTATTTCGGGGTACCGAAGTTGCGAAAATGGTTTCGCAACGAAAACAACCAATCTACTCCATTAGACCCTAAATGATGTTTGGGAGTGTTTTGGAGCATTTCGCAAACCTTCGGCATGTAAAAGATGCAAAACTTATGTTTCGGGCCTGAATGCACTATTTCGGGGTACCGAAGTTGCGAAAATGGTTTCGCAAAGAAAACAACCATTCTACTCCATTGGACCCAAAATGATGTTTGGGAGTGTTTTGAAGCATATCACAAATCTTCGGCATGTAAAAAGATGCAAAACTTGTGTTTCGGGCTTGAATGCACTATTTCGGGGCACCGATGTTGCGAAAATGGTTTCGCAACGAAAACACCCATTCTACTCCATTGCACCCAAAATGATGTTTGGGAGTGTTTTGGAGCATATCGCAAACCTTCGGCATGTAAAGGATGCAAAACTTGTGTTTCGGGCTTGAATGCACTATTTCGGGGTACCGAAGTTGCGAAAATGGTTTCGCAAAGAAAACACCCATTCTACCCCATTAAACCCAGAATGATGTTTGGGAGTGTTTTGGAGCATATCGCAAACCTTCGGCATGTAAAAAGATGCAAAACTTGTGTGTCAAGACCGAATGCATTATTTCGGGGTACCGAAGTTGCGAAAATGGTTTCGCAACGAAAACAACCATTCTACTACATTAGACCCAAAATGATGTTTGGGAGTGTTTTGGAGCATTTCGCAAACCTTCGGCATGTAAAAGATGCAAAACTTGTGTTTCGGGCCTGAATGCACTATTTCGGGGTACCGAAGTTGCGAAAATGGTTTCGCAACGAAAACAACCATTCTACTCCATTGGACCCTAAATGATGTTTGGGAGTGTTTTGGAGCATTTCGCAAACCTTCGGCATGTAAAAGATGCAAAACTTATGTTTCGGGCCTGAATGCACTATTTCGGGGTACCGAAGTTGCGAAAATGGTTTCGCAAAGAAAACAACCATTCTACTCCATTGGACCCAAAATGATGTTTGGGAGTGTTTTGAAGCATATCACAAATCTTCGGCATGTAAAAAGATGCAAAACTTGTGTTTCGGGCTTGAATGCACTATTTCGGGGCACCGATGTTGCGAAAATGGTTTCGCAACGAAAACACCCATTCTACTCCATTGCACCCAAAATGATGTTTGGGAGTGTTTTGGAGCATATCGCAAACCTTCGGCATGTAAAGGATGCAAAACTTGTGTTTCGGGCTTGAATGCACTATTTCGGGGTACCGAAGTTGCGAAAATGGTTTCGCAAAGAAAACACCCATTCTACCCCATTAAACCCAGAATGATGTTTGGGAGTGTTTTGGAGCATATCGCAAACCTTCGGCATGTAAAAAGATGCAAAACTTGTGTTTCAAGACCGAATGCATTATTTCGGGGTACCGAAGTTGCGAAAATGGTTTCGCAACGAAAACAACCATTCTACTCCATTAGACCCAAAATGATGTTTGGGAGTGTTTTGGAGCATTTCGCAAACCTTCGGCATGTAAAAGATGCAAAACTTGTGTTTCGGGCCTGAATGCACTATTTCGGGGTACCGAAGTTGCGAAAATGGTTTCGCAACGAAAACAACCATTCTACTCCATTGGACCCAAAATGATGTTTGGGAGTGTTTTGGAGCAGATCGCAAACCTTCGGCATGTAAAAAGATGCAAAACTTATGTTTCAAGCCTGAATGCATTATTTCGGGGTACCGAAGTTGCGAAAATGGTTTCGCAACGAAAACAACCAATCTACTCCATTGGACCCAAAATGATGTTTGGGAGTGTTTTGGAGCATTTCGCAAACCTTCGGCATGTAAAAGATGCAAAACTTGTGTTTTGGGCCTGAATGCACTATTTCGGGGTACCGAAGTTGCGAAAATGGTTTCGCAACGAAAACAACCAATCTACTCCATTAGACCCAAAATGATGTTTGGGAGTGTTTTGGAGCATTTCGCAAACCTTCGGCAAGTAAAAGATGCAAAACTTGTGTTTCGGGCCTGAATGCACTATTTCGGGGTACCGAAGTTGCGAAAATGGTTTCGCAACGAAAACAACCATTCTACTCCATTGGACCCAAAATGATGTTTGGGAGTGTTTTGGAGCATATCACAAATCTTCGGCATATAAAAAGATGCATAACTTGTGTTTCGGGCTTGAATGCACTATTTCGGGGCACCGATGTTGCGAAAATGGTTTCGGAACGAAAACACCCATTCTACTCCATTACACCCAAAATGATGTTTGGGAGTGTTTTGGAGCATATCGCAAACCTTCGGCATGTAAAGGATGCAAAACTTGTGTTTCGGGCTTCAAGGCACTATTTTGGGGTACCGATGTTGCGAAAATGGTTTCGCAAAGAAAACACCCATTCTACCCCATTAAACCCAGAATGATGTTTGGGAGTGTTTTGGAGCATATCGCAAACCTTCGGCATGTAAAAAGAAGCAAAACTTGTGTTTCAAGCCTGAATGCATTATTTCGGGGTACCGAAGTTGCGAAAATGGTTTCGCAACGAAAACAACCATTCTACTCCATTAGCCCAGAATGATTTTTGGGAGTGTTTTGGAGCATTTCGCAAATCTTCGGCATGTAAAAGATGCAAAACTTGTGTTTCGGGCCTGAATGCACTATTTCGGGGTACCGAAGTTGCGAAAATGGTTTCGCAACGAAAACACCCATTCTACTCCATTAGACCCAAAATGATGTTTGGGAGTGTTTTGGAGCATATCACAAATCTTCGGCATGTAAAAAGATGCAAAACTTGTGTTTCGGGCTTGAATGCACTATTTCGGGGCACCGATGTTGCGAAAATGGTTTCGCAACGAAAACACCCATTCTACTCCATTACACCCAAAATGATGTTTGGGAGTGTTTTGGACCATATCGCAAACCTTCGGCATGTAAAGGATGCAAAACTTGTGTTTCGAGCTTGAATGCACTATTTCGGGGTACCGAAGTTGCGAAAATGGTTTCGCAAAGAAAACACCCATTCTACCCCATTAAACCCAGAATGATGTTTGGGAGTGTTTTGGAGCATATCGCAAACCTTCGGCATGTAAAAGGTGCAAAACTTGTGTTTCAAGCCTGAATGCATTATTTCGGGGTACCGAAGTTGCGAAAATGGTTTCGCAACGAAAACAACCATTCTACTCCATTAGACCCAAAATGATGTTTGGGAGTGTTTTGGAGCATTTCGCAAACCTTCGGCATGTAAAAGATGCAAAACTTGTGTTTCGGGCTTGAATGCACTGTTTCGGGGCACCGATGTTGCGAAAATGGTTTCGCAACGAAAACACCCATTCTACTCCATTACACCCAAAATGATGTTTGGGAGTGTTTTGGAGCATATCGCAAACCTTCGGCATGTAAAGGATGCAAAACTTGTGTTTCGGGCTTGAATGCACTATTTCGGGGTACCGAAGTTGCGAAAATGGTTTCGCAACAAAAACACCCATTCTACTCCATTAGACCCAAAATGATGTTTGGGAGTGTTTTGGAGCATTTCGCAAACCTTCAACATGTAAAAGATGCAAAACTTGTGTTTCGGGCCTGAATGCACTATTTCGGGGTACCGAAGTTGCGAAAATGGTTTCACAACGAAAACAACCATTCTACTCCATTAGACCCAGAATGATTTTTGGGAGTGTTTTGGAGCATTTCGCAAACCTTCGGTATCTAAAAGATGCAAAACTTGTGTTTCGGGCTTGAATGCACTATTTCGGGGTACCGAAGTTGCGAAAATGGTTTCGCAACGAAAACAACCATTCTACTCCATTAGACCCAAAATGATGTTTTGGAGTGTTTTGGAGCATATCACAAATCTTCGACATGTAAAAAGATGCAAAACTTGTGTTTCGGGCTTGAATGCACTATTTCGGGGCACCGATGTTGCGAAAATGGTTTCGCAACGAAAACACCCATTCTACTCCATTACACCCAAAATGATGTTTGGGAGTGTTTTGGACCATATCGCAAACCTTCGGCATGTAAAGGATGCAAAACTTGTGTTTCGGTCTTGAATGCACTATTTCAGGGTACCGAAGTTGCGAAAATGGTTTCGCAAAGAAAACACCCATTCTACCCCATTAAACCCAGAATGATGTTTGGGAGTGTTTTGGAGCAGATCGCAAACCTTCGGCATGTAAAAAGATGCAAAACTTGTGTTTCAAGCCTGAATGCATTATTTCGGGGTACCGAAGTTGCGAAAATGGTTTCGCAACGAAAACAACCATTCTACTCCATTAGACCCAAAATGATGTTTGGGAGTGTTTTGGAGCATTTCGCAAACCTTCGGCAAGTAAAAGATGCAAAACTTGTGTTTTGGGCCTGAATGCACTATTTCGGGGTACCGAAGTTGCGAAAATGGTTTCGCAACGAAAACAACCAATCTACTCCATTAGACCCTAAATGATGTTTGGGAGTGTTTTGGAGCATTTCGCAAACCTTCGGCATGTAAAAGATGCAAAACTTATGTTTCGGGCCTGAATGCACTATTTCGGGGTACCGAAGTTGCGAAAATGGTTTCGCAAAGAAAACAACCATTCTACTCCATTGGACCCAAAATGATGTTTGGGAGTGTTTTGAAGCATATCACAAATCTTCGGCATGTAAAAAGATGCAAAACTTGTGTTTCGGGCTTGAATGCACTATTTCGGGGCACCGATGTTGCGAAAATGGTTTCGCAACGAAAACACCCATTCTACTCCATTGCACCCAAAATGATGTTTGGGAGTGTTTTGGAGCATATCGCAAACCTTCGGCATGTAAAGGATGCAAAACTTGTGTTTCGGGCTTGAATGCACTATTTCGGGGTACCGAAGTTGCGAAAATGGTTTCGCAAAGAAAACACCCATTCTACCCCATTAAACCCAGAATGATGTTTGGGAGTGTTTTGGAGCATATCGCAAACCTTCGGCATGTAAAAAGATGCAAAACTTGTGTTTCAAGACCGAATGCATTATTTCGGGGTACCGAAGTTGCGAAAATGGTTTCGCAACGAAAACAACCATTCTACTCCATTAGACCCAAAATGATGTTTGGGAGTGTTTTGGAGCATTTCGCAAACCTTCGGCATGTAAAAGATGCAAAACTTGTGTTTCGGGCCTGAATGCACTATTTCGGGGTACCGAAGTTGCGAAAATGGTTTCGCAACGAAAACAACCATTCTACTCCATTGGACCCAAAATGATGTTTGGGAGTGTTTTGGAGCAGATCGCAAACCTTCGGCATGTAAAAAGATGCAAAACTTATGTTTCAAGCCTGAATGCATTATTTCGGGGTACCGAAGTTGCGAAAATGGTTTCGCAACGAAAACAACCATTCTACTCCATTAGACCCAAAATGATGTTTGGGAGTGTTTTGGAGCATTTCGCAATCCTTCGGCATGTAAAAGATGCAAAACTTGTGTTTTGGGCCTGAATGCACTATTTCGGGGTACCGAAGTTGCGAAAATGGTTTCGCAACGAAAACAACCAATCTACTCCATTAGACCCAAAATGATGTTTGGGAGTGTTTTGGAGCATTTCGCAAACCTTCGGCAAGTAAAAGATGCAAAACTTGTGTTTCGGGCCTGAATGCACTATTTCGGGGTACCGAAGTTGCGAAAATGGTTTCGCAACGAAAACAACCATTCTACTCCATTGGACCCAAAATGATGTTTGGGAGTGTTTTGGAGCATATCACAAATCTTCGGCATATAAAAAGATGCAAAACTTGTGTTTCGGGCTTGAATGCACTATTTCGGGGCACCGATGTTGCGAAAATGGTTTCGGAACGAAAACACCCATTCTACTCCATTACACCCAAAATGATGTTTGGGAGTGTTTTGGAGCATATCGCAAACCTTCGGCATGTAAAGGATGCAAAACTTGTGTTTCGGGCTTCAAGGCACTATTTTGGGGTACCGATGTTGCGAAAATGGTTTCGCAAAGAAAACACCCATTCTACCCCATTAAACCCAGAATGATGTTTGGGAGTGTTTTGGAGCATATCACAAATCTTCGGCATATAAAAAGATGCAAAACTTGTGTTTCGGGCTTGAATGCACTATTTCGGGGCACCGATGTTGCGAAAATGGTTTCGGAACGAAAACACCCATTCTACTCCATTACACCCAAAATGATGTTTGGGAGTGTTTTGCAGCATATCGCAAACCTTCGGCATGTAAAGGATGCAAAACTTGTGTTTCGGGCTTCAAGGCACTATTTTGGGGTACCGATGTTGCGAAAATGGTTTCGCAAAGAAAACACCCATTCTACCCCATTAAACCCAGAATGATGTTTGGGAGTGTTTTGGAGCATATCGCAAACCTTCGGCATGTAAAAAGAAGCAAAACTTGTGTTTCAAGCCTGAATGCATTATTTCGGGGTACCGAAGTTGCGAAAATGGTTTCGCAACGAAAACAACCATTCTACTCCATTAGCCCAGAATGATTTTTGGGAGTGTTTTGGAGCATTTCGCAAATCTTCGGCATGTAAAAGATGCAAAACTTGTGTTTCGGGCCTGAATGCACTATTTCGGGGTACCGAAGTTGCGAAAATGGTTTCGCAACGAAAACACCCATTCTACTCCATTAGACCCAAAATGATGTTTGGGAGTGTTTTGGAGCATATCACAAATCTTCGGCATGTAAAAAGATGCAAAACTTGTGTTTCGGGCTTGAATGCACTATTTCGGGGCACCGATGTTGCGAAAATGGTTTCGCAACGAAAACACCCATTCTACTCCATTACACCCAAAATGATGTTTGGGAGTGTTTTGGACCATATCGCAAACCTTCGGCATGTAAAGGATGCAAAACTTGTGTTTCGAGCTTGAATGCACTATTTCGGGGTACCGAAGTTGCGAAAATGGTTTCGCAAAGAAAACACCCATTCTACCCCATTAAACCCAGAATGATGTTTGGGAGTGTTTTGGAGCATATCGCAAACCTTCGGCATGTAAAAGGTGCAAAACTTGTGTTTCAAGCCTGAATGCATTATTTCGGGGTACCGAAGTTGCGAAAATGGTTTCGCAACGAAAACAACCATTCTACTCCATTAGACCCAAAATGATGTTTGGGAGTGTTTTGGAGCATTTCGCAATCCTTCGGCATGTAAAAGATGCAAAACTTGTGTTTTGGGCCTGAATGCACTATTTCGGGGTACCGAAGTTGCGAAAATGGTTTCGCAACGAAAACAACCAATCTACTCCATTAGACCAAAAATGATGTTTGGGAGTGTTTTGGAGCATTTCGCAAACCTTCGGCAAGTAAAAGATGCAAAACTTGTGTTTCGGGCCTGAATGCACTATTTCGGGGTACCGAAGTTGCGAAAATGGTTTCGCAACGAAAACAACCATTCTACTCTATTGGACCCAAAATGATGTTTGGGAGTGTTTTGGAGCATATCACAAATCTTCGGCATGTAAAAAGATGCAAAACTTGTGTTTCGGGCTTGAATGCACTATTTCGGGGCACCGATGTTGCGAAAATGGTTTCGCAACGAAAACACCCATTCTACTCCATTACACCCAAAATGATGTTTGGGAGTGTTTTGGAGCATATCGCAAACCTTCGGCATGTAAAGGATGCAAAACTTGTGTTTCGGGCTTGAATGCACTATTTTGGGGTACCGAAGTTGCGAAAATGGTTTCGCAAAGAAAACACCCATTCTACCCCATTAAACCCAGAATGATGTTTGGGAGTGTTTTGGAGCATATCGCAAACCTTCGGCATGTAAAAAGAAGCAAAACTTGTGTTTCAAGCCTGAATGCATTATTTCGGGGTACCGAAGTTGCGAAAATGGTTTCGCAACGAAAACAACCATTCTACTCCATTAGCCCAGAATGATTTTTGGGAGTGTTTTGGAGCATTTCGCAAATCTTCGGCATGTAAAAGATGCAAAACTTGTGTTTCGGGCCTGAATGCACTATTTCGGGGTACCGAAGTTGCGAAAATGGTTTCGCAACGAAAACACCCATTCTACTCCATTAGACGCAAAATGATGTTTGGGAGTGTTTTGGAGCATATCACAAATCTTCGGCATGTAAAAAGATGCAAAACTTGTGTTTCGGGCTTGAATGCACTATTTCGGGGCACCGATGTTGCGAAAATGGTTTCGCAACGAAAACACCCATTCTACTCCATTACACCCAAAATGATGTTTGGGAGTGTTTTGGACCATATCGCAAACCTTCGGCATGTAAAGGATGCAAAACTTGTGTTTCGAGCTTGAATGCACTATTTCGGGGTACCGAAGTTGCGAAAATGGTTTCGCAAAGAAAACACCCATTCTACCCCATTAAACCCAGAATGATGTTTGGGAGTGTTTTGGAGCATATCGCAAACCTTCGGCATGTAAAAGGTGCAAAACTTGTGTTTCAAGCCTGAATGCATTATTTCGGGGTACCGAAGTTGCGAAAATGGTTTCGCAACGAAAACAACCATTCTACTCCATTAGACCCAAAATGATGTTTGGGAGTGTTTTGGAGCATTTCGCAATCCTTCGGCATGTAAAAGATGCAAAACTTGTGTTTTGGGCCTGAATGCACTATTTCGGGGTACCGAAGTTGCGAAAATGGTTTCGCAACGAAAACAACCAATCTACTCCATTAGACCAAAAATGATGTTTGGGAGTGTTTTGGAGCATTTCGCAAACCTTCGGCAAGTAAAAGATGCAAAACTTGTGTTTCGGGCCTGAATGCACTATTTCGGGGTACCGAAGTTGCGAAAATGGTTTCGCAACGAAAACAACCATTCTACTCTATTGGACCCAAAATGATGTTTGGGAGTGTTTTGGAGCATATCACAAATCTTCGGCATGTAAAAAGATGCAAAACTTGTGTTTCGGGCTTGAATGCACTATTTCGGGGCACCGATGTTGCGAAAATGGTTTCGCAACGAAAACACCCATTCTACTCCATTACACCCAAAATGATGTTTGGGAGTGTTTTGGAGCATATCGCAAACCTTCGGCATGTAAAGGATGCAAAACTTGTGTTTCGGGCTTGAATGCACTATTTTGGGGTACCGAAGTTGCGAAAATGGTTTCGCAAAGAAAACACCCATTCTACCCCATTAAACCCAGAATGATGTTTGGGAGTGTTTTGGAGCATATCGCAAACCTTCGGCATGTAAAAAGAAGCAAAACTTGTGTTTCAAGCCTGAATGCATTATTTCGGGGTACCGAAGTTGCGAAAATGGTTTCGCAACGAAAACACCCATTCTACTCCATTAGACCCAGAATGATTTTTGGGAGTGTTTTGGAGCATTTCGCAAACCTTCGGCATGTAAAAGATGCAAAACTTGTGTTTCGGGCCTGAATGCACTACTATTTCGGGGTACCGAAGTTGCGAAAATGGTTTCGCAACGAAAACACCCATTCTACTCCATTAGACCCAAAATGATGTTTGGGAGTGTTTTGGAGCATATCACAAATCTTCGGCATGTAAAAAGATGCAAAACTTGTGTTTCGGGCTTGAATGCACTATTTCGGGGCACCGATGTTGCGAAAATGGTTTCGCAACGAAAACACCCATTCTACTCCATTGCACCCAAAATGATGTTTGGGAGTGTTTTGGAGCATATCGCAAACCTTCGGCATGTAAAGGATGCAAAACTTGTGTTTCGGGCTTGAATGCACTATTTCGGGGTACCGAAGTTGCGAAAATGGTTTCGCAAAGAAAACACCCATTCTACCCCATTAAACCCAGAATGATGTTTGGGAGTGTTTTGGAGCATATCGCAAACCTTCGGCATGTAAAAAGATGCAAAACTTGTGTTTCAAGACCGAATGCATTATTTCGGGGTACCGAAGTTGCGAAAATGGTTTCGCAACGAAAACAACCATTCTACTCCATTAGACCCAAAATGATGTTTGGGAGTGTTTTGGAGCATTTCGCAAACCTTCGGCATGTAAAAGATGCAAAACTTGTGTTTCGGGCCTGAATGCACTATTTCGGGGTACCGAAGTTGCGAAAATGGTTTCGCAACGAAAACAACCATTCTACTCCATTGGACCCAAAATGATGTTTGGGAGTGTTTTGGAGCATATCACAAATCTTCGGCATATAAAAAGATGCAAAACTTGTGTTTCGGGCTTGAATGCACTATTTCGGGGCACCGATGTTGCGAAAATGGTTTCGGAACGAAAACACCCATTCTACTCCATTACACCCAAAATGATGTTTGGGAGTGTTTTGCAGCATATCGCAAACCTTCGGCATGTAAAGGATGCAAAACTTGTGTTTCGGGCTTCAAGGCACTATTTTGGGGTACCGATGTTGCGAAAATGGTTTCGCAAAGAAAACACCCATTCTACCCCATTAAACCCAGAATGATGTTTGGGAGTGTTTTGGAGCATATCGCAAACCTTCGGCATGTAAAAAGAAGCAAAACTTGTGTTTCAAGCCTGAATGCATTATTTCGGGGTACCGAAGTTGCGAAAATGGTTTCGCAACGAAAACAACCATTCTACTCCATTAGCCCAGAATGATTTTTGGGAGTGTTTTGGAGCATTTCGCAAATCTTCGGCATGTAAAAGATGCAAAACTTGTGTTTCGGGCCTGAATGCACTATTTCGGGGTACCGAAGTTGCGAAAATGGTTTCGCAACGAAAACACCCATTCTACTCCATTAGACCCAAAATGATGTTTGGGAGTGTTTTGGAGCATATCACAAATCTTCGGCATGTAAAAAGATGCAAAACTTGTGTTTCGGGCTTGAATGCACTATTTCGGGGCACCGATGTTGCGAAAATGGTTTCGCAACGAAAACACCCATTCTACTCCATTACACCCAAAATGATGTTTGGGAGTGTTTTGGACCATATCGCAAACCTTCGGCATGTAAAGGATGCAAAACTTGTGTTTCGAGCTTGAATGCACTATTTCGGGGTACCGAAGTTGCGAAAATGGTTTCGCAAAGAAAACACCCATTCTACCCCATTAAACCCAGAATGATGTTTGGGAGTGTTTTGGAGCATATCGCAAACCTTCGGCATGTAAAAGGTGCAAAACTTGTGTTTCAAGCCTGAATGCATTATTTCGGGGTACCGAAGTTGCGAAAATGGTTTCGCAACGAAAACAACCATTCTACTCCATTAGACCCAAAATGATGTTTGGGAGTGTTTTGGAGCATTTCGCAATCCTTCGGCATGTAAAAGATGCAAAACTTGTGTTTTGGGCCTGAATGCACTATTTCGGGGTACCGAAGTTGCGAAAATGGTTTCGCAACGAAAACAACCAATCTACTCCATTAGACCAAAAATGATGTTTGGGAGTGTTTTGGAGCATTTCGCAAACCTTCGGCAAGTAAAAGATGCAAAACTTGTGTTTCGGGCCTGAATGCACTATTTCGGGGTACCGAAGTTGCGAAAATGGTTTCGCAACGAAAACAACCATTCTACTCTATTGGACCCAAAATGATGTTTGGGAGTGTTTTGGAGCATATCACAAATCTTCGGCATGTAAAAAGATGCAAAACTTGTGTTTCGGGCTTGAATGCACTATTTCGGGGCACCGATGTTGCGAAAATGGTTTCGCAACGAAAACACCCATTCTACTCCATTACACCCAAAATGATGTTTGGGAGTGTTTTGGAGCATATCGCAAACCTTCGGCATGTAAAGGATGCAAAACTTGTGTTTCGGGCTTGAATGCACTATTTTGGGGTACCGAAGTTGCGAAAATGGTTTCGCAAAGAAAACACCCATTCTACCCCATTAAACCCAGAATGATGTTTGGGAGTGTTTTGGAGCATATCGCAAACCTTCGGCATGTAAAAAGAAGCAAAACTTGTGTTTCAAGCCTGAATGCATTATTTCGGGGTACCGAAGTTGCGAAAATGGTTTCGCAACGAAAACAACCATTCTACTCCATTAGCCCAGAATGATTTTTGGGAGTGTTTTGGAGCATTTCGCAAATCTTCGGCATGTAAAAGATGCAAAACTTGTGTTTCGGGCCTGAATGCACTATTTCGGGGTACCGAAGTTGCGAAAATGGTTTCGCAACGAAAACACCCATTCTACTCCATTAGACGCAAAATGATGTTTGGGAGTGTTTTGGAGCATATCACAAATCTTCGGCATGTAAAAAGATGCAAAACTTGTGTTTCGGGCTTGAATGCACTATTTCGGGGCACCGATGTTGCGAAAATGGTTTCGCAACGAAAACACCCATTCTACTCCATTACACCCAAAATGATGTTTGGGAGTGTTTTGGACCATATCGCAAACCTTCGGCATGTAAAGGATGCAAAACTTGTGTTTCGAGCTTGAATGCACTATTTCGGGGTACCGAAGTTGCGAAAATGGTTTCGCAAAGAAAACACCCATTCTACCCCATTAAACCCAGAATGATGTTTGGGAGTGTTTTGGAGCATATCGCAAACCTTCGGCATGTAAAAGGTGCAAAACTTGTGTTTCAAGCCTGAATGCATTATTTCGGGGTACCGAAGTTGCGAAAATGGTTTCGCAACGAAAACAACCATTCTACTCCATTAGACCCAAAATGATGTTTGGGAGTGTTTTGGAGCATTTCGCAATCCTTCGGCATGTAAAAGATGCAAAACTTGTGTTTTGGGCCTGAATGCACTATTTCGGGGTACCGAAGTTGCGAAAATGGTTTCGCAACGAAAACAACCAATCTACTCCATTAGACCAAAAATGATGTTTGGGAGTGTTTTGGAGCATTTCGCAAACCTTCGGCAAGTAAAAGATGCAAAACTTGTGTTTCGGGCCTGAATGCACTATTTCGGGGTACCGAAGTTGCGAAAATGGTTTCGCAACGAAAACAACCATTCTACTCTATTGGACCCAAAATGATGTTTGGGAGTGTTTTGGAGCATATCACAAATCTTCGGCATGTAAAAAGATGCAAAACTTGTGTTTCGGGCTTGAATGCACTATTTCGGGGCACCGATGTTGCGAAAATGGTTTCGCAACGAAAACACCCATTCTACTCCATTACACCCAAAATGATGTTTGGGAGTGTTTTGGAGCATATCGCAAACCTTCGGCATGTAAAGGATGCAAAACTTGTGTTTCGGGCTTGAATGCACTATTTTGGGGTACCGAAGTTGCGAAAATGGTTTCGCAAAGAAAACACCCATTCTACCCCATTAAACCCAGAATGATGTTTGGGAGTGTTTTGGAGCATATCGCAAACCTTCGGCATGTAAAAAGAAGCAAAACTTGTGTTTCAAGCCTGAATGCATTATTTCGGGGTACCGAAGTTGCGAAAATGGTTTCGCAACGAAAACACCCATTCTACTCCATTAGACCCAGAATGATTTTTGGGAGTGTTTTGGAGCATTTCGCAAACCTTCGGCATGTAAAAGATGCAAAACTTGTGTTTCGGGCCTGAATGCACTACTATTTCGGGGTACCGAAGTTGCGAAAATGGTTTCGCAACGAAAACACCCATTCTACTCCATTAGACCCAAAATGATGTTTGGGAGTGTTTTGGAGCATATCACAAATCTTCGGCATGTAAAAAGATGCAAAACTTGTGTTTCGGGCTTGAATGCACTATTTCGGGGCACCGATGTTGCGAAAATGGTTTCGCAACGAAAACACCCATTCTACTCCATTGCACCCAAAATGATGTTTGGGAGTGTTTTGGAGCATATCGCAAACCTTCGGCATGTAAAGGATGCAAAACTTGTGTTTCGGGCTTGAATGCACTATTTCGGGGTACCGAAGTTGCGAAAATGGTTTCGCAAAGAAAACACCCATTCTACCCCATTAAACCCAGAATGATGTTTGGGAGTGTTTTGGAGCATATCGCAAACCTTCGGCATGTAAAAAGATGCAAAACTTGTGTTTCAAGACCGAATGCATTATTTCGGGGTACCGAAGTTGCGAAAATGGTTTCGCAACGAAAACAACCATTCTACTCCATTAGACCCAAAATGATGTTTGGGAGTGTTTTGGAGCATTTCGCAAACCTTCGGCATGTAAAAGATGCAAAACTTGTGTTTCGGGCCTGAATGCACTATTTCGGGGTACCGAAGTTGCGAAAATGGTTTCGCAACGAAAACAACCATTCTACTCCATTGGACCCAAAATGATGTTTGGGAGTGTTTTGGAGCAGATCGCAAACCTTCGGCATGTAAAAAGATGCAAAACTTATGTTTCAAGCCTGAATGCATTATTTCGGGGTACCGAAGTTGCGAAAATGGTTTCGCAACGAAAACAACCATTCTACTCCATTAGACCCAAAATGATGTTTGGGAGTGTTTTGGAGCATTTCGCAATCCTTCGGCATGTAAAAGATGCAAAACTTGTGTTTTGGGCCTGAATGCACTATTTCGGGGTACCGAAGTTGCGAAAATGGTTTCGCAACGAAAACAACCAATCTACTCCATTAGACCAAAAATGATGTTTGGGAGTGTTTTGGAGCATTTCGCAAACCTTCGGCAAGTAAAAGATGCAAAACTTGTGTTTCGGGCCTGAATGCACTATTTCGGGGTACCGAAGTTGCGAAAATGGTTTCGCAACGAAAACAACCATTCTACTCCATTGGACCCAAAATGATGTTTGGGAGTGTTTTGGAGCATATCACAAATCTTCGGCATATAAAAAGATGCAAAACTTGTGTTTCGGGCTTGAATGCACTATTTCGGGGCACCGATGTTGCGAAAATGGTTTCGGAACGAAAACACCCATTCTACTCCATTACACCCAAAATGATGTTTGGGAGTGTTTTGGAGCATATCGCAAACCTTCGGCATGTAAAGAATGCAAAACTTGTGTTTCGGGCTTCAAGGCACTATTTTGGGGTACCGATGTTGCGAAAATGGTTTCGCAAAGAAAACACCCATTCTACCCCATTAAACCCAGAATGATGTTTGGGAGTGTTTTGGAGCATATCGCAAACCTTCGGCATGTAAAAAGAAGCAAAACTTGTGTTTCAAGCCTGAATGCATTATTTCGGGGTACCGAAGTTGCGAAAATGGTTTCGCAACGAAAACAACCATTCTACTCCATTAGCCCAGAATGATTTTTGGGAGTGTTTTGGAGCATTTCGCAAATCTTCGGCATGTAAAAGATGCAAAACTTGTGTTTCGGGCCTGAATGCACTATTTCGGGGTACCGAAGTTGCGAAAATGGTTTCGCAACGAAAACACCCATTCTACTCCATTAGACCCAAAATGATGTTTGGGAGTGTTTTGGAGCATATCACAAATCTTCGGCATGTAAAAAGATGCAAAACTTGTGTTTCGGGCTTGAATGCACTATTTCGGGGCACCGATGTTGCGAAAATGGTTTCGCAACGAAAACACCCATTCTACTCCATTACACCCAAAATGATGTTTGGGAGTGTTTTGGACCATATCGCAAACCTTCGGCATGTAAAGGATGCAAAACTTGTGTTTCGAGCTTGAATGCACTATTTCGGGGTACCGAAGTTGCGAAAATGGTTTCGCAAAGAAAACACCCATTCTACCCCATTAAACCCAGAATGATGTTTGGGAGTGTTTTGGAGCATATCGCAAACCTTCGGCATGTAAAAGGTGCAAAACTTGTGTTTCAAGCCTGAATGCATTATTTCGGGGTACCGAAGTTGCGAAAATGGTTTCGCAACGAAAACAACCATTCTACTCCATTAGACCCAAAATGATGTTTGGGAGTGTTTTGGAGCATTTCGCAATCCTTCGGCATGTAAAAGATGCAAAACTTGTGTTTTGGGCCTGAATGCACTATTTCGGGGTACCGAAGTTGCGAAAATGGTTTCGCAACGAAAACAACCAATCTACTCCATTAGACCAAAAATGATGTTTGGGAGTGTTTTGGAGCATTTCGCAAACCTTCGGCAAGTAAAAGATGCAAAACTTGTGTTTCGGGCCTGAATGCACTATTTCGGGGTACCGAAGTTGCGAAAATGGTTTCGCAACGAAAACAACCATTCTACTCTATTGGACCCAAAATGATGTTTGGGAGTGTTTTGGAGCATATCACAAATCTTCGGCATGTAAAAAGATGCAAAACTTGTGTTTCGGGCTTGAATGCACTATTTCGGGGCACCGATGTTGCGAAAATGGTTTCGCAACGAAAACACCCATTCTACTCCATTACACCCAAAATGATGTTTGGGAGTGTTTTGGAGCATATCGCAAACCTTCGGCATGTAAAGGATGCAAAACTTGTGTTTCGGGCTTGAATGCACTATTTTGGGGTACCGAAGTTGCGAAAATGGTTTCGCAAAGAAAACACCCATTCTACCCCATTAAACCCAGAATGATGTTTGGGAGTGTTTTGGAGCATATCGCAAACCTTCGGCATGTAAAAAGAAGCAAAACTTGTGTTTCAAGCCTGAATGCATTATTTCGGGGTACCGAAGTTGCGAAAATGGTTTCGCAACGAAAACAACCATTCTACTCCATTAGCCCAGAATGATTTTTGGGAGTGTTTTGGAGCATTTCGCAAATCTTCGGCATGTAAAAGATGCAAAACTTGTGTTTCGGGCCTGAATGCACTATTTCGGGGTACCGAAGTTGCGAAAATGGTTTCGCAACGAAAACACCCATTCTACTCCATTAGACCCAAAATGATGTTTGGGAGTGTTTTGGAGCATATCACAAATCTTCGGCATGTAAAAAGATGCAAAACTTGTGTTTCGGGCTTGAATGCACTATTTCGGGGCACCGATGTTGCGAAAATGGTTTCGCAACGAAAACACCCATTCTACTCCATTACACCCAAAATGATGTTTGGGAGTGTTTTGGACCATATCGCAAACCTTCGGCATGTAAAGGATGCAAAACTTGTGTTTCGAGCTTGAATGCACTATTTCGGGGTACCGAAGTTGCGAAAATGGTTTCGCAAAGAAAACACCCATTCTACCCCATTAAACCCAGAATGATGTTTGGGAGTGTTTTGGAGCATATCGCAAACCTTCGGCATGTAAAAGGTGCAAAACTTGTGTTTCAAGCCTGAATGCATTATTTCGGGGTACCGAAGTTGCGAAAATGGTTTCGCAACGAAAACAACCATTCTACTCCATTAGACCCAAAATGATGTTTGGGAGTGTTTTGGAGCATTTCGCAATCCTTCGGCATGTAAAAGATGCAAAACTTGTGTTTTGGGCCTGAATGCACTATTTCGGGGTACCGAAGTTGCGAAAATGGTTTCGCAACGAAAACAACCAATCTACTCCATTAGACCAAAAATGATGTTTGGGAGTGTTTTGGAGCATTTCGCAAACCTTCGGCAAGTAAAAGATGCAAAACTTGTGTTTCGGGCCTGAATGCACTATTTCGGGGTACCGAAGTTGCGAAAATGGTTTCGCAACGAAAACAACCATTCTACTCTATTGGACCCAAAATGATGTTTGGGAGTGTTTTGGAGCATATCACAAATCTTCGGCATGTAAAAAGATGCAAAACTTGTGTTTCGGGCTTGAATGCACTATTTCGGGGCACCGATGTTGCGAAAATGGTTTCGCAACGAAAACACCCATTCTACTCCATTACACCCAAAATGATGTTTGGGAGTGTTTTGGAGCATATCGCAAACCTTCGGCATGTAAAGGATGCAAAACTTGTGTTTCGGGCTTGAATGCACTATTTTGGGGTACCGAAGTTGCGAAAATGGTTTCGCAAAGAAAACACCCATTCTACCCCATTAAACCCAGAATGATGTTTGGGAGTGTTTTGGAGCATATCGCAAACCTTCGGCATGTAAAAAGAAGCAAAACTTGTGTTTCAAGCCTGAATGCATTATTTCGGGGTACCGAAGTTGCGAAAATGGTTTCGCAACGAAAACACCCATTCTACTCCATTAGACCCAGAATGATTTTTGGGAGTGTTTTGGAGCATTTCGCAAACCTTCGGCATGTAAAAGATGCAAAACTTGTGTTTCGGGCCTGAATGCACTACTATTTCGGGGTACCGAAGTTGCGAAAATGGTTTCGCAACGAAAACACCCATTCTACTCCATTAGACCCAAAATGATGTTTGGGAGTGTTTTGGAGCATATCACAAATCTTCGGCATGTAAAAAGATGCAAAACTTGTGTTTCAAGCCTGAATGCATTATTTCGGGGTACCGAAGTTGCGAAAATGGTTTCGCAACGAAAACAACCATTCTACTCCATTAGACCCAAAATGATGTTTGGGAGTGTTTTGGAGCATATCGCAAACCTTCGGCATGTAAAGGATGCAAAACTTGTGTTTCGAGCTTGAATGCACTATTTCGGGGTACCGAAGTTGCGAAAATGGTTTCGCAAAGAAAACACCCATTCTACCCCATTAAACCCAGAATGATGTTTGGGAGTGTTTTGGAGCATATCGCAAACCTTCGGCATGTAAAAGATGCAAAACTTGTGTTTCAAGCCTGAATGCATTATTTCGGGGTACCGAAGTTGCGAAAATGGTTTCGCAACGAAAACAACCATTCTACTCCATTAGACCCAAAATGATGTTTGGGAGTGTTTTGGAGCATTTCGTAATCCTTCGGCATGTAAAAGATGCAAAACTTGTGTTTTGGGCCTGAATGCACTATTTCGGGGTACCGAAGTTGCGAAAATGGTTTCGCAACGAAAACAACCAATCTACTCCATTAGACCCAAAATGATGTTTGGGAGTGTTTTGGAGCATTTCGCAAACCTTTGGCAAGTAAAAGATGCAAAACTTGTGTTTCGGGCCTGAATGCACTATTTCGGGGTACCGAAGTTGCGAAAATGGTTTCGCAACGAAAACAACCATTCTACTCCATTACACCCAAAATGATGTTTGGGAGTGTTTTGGACCATATCGCAAACCTTCGGCATGTAAAGGATGCAAAACTTGTGTTTCGGGCTTCAATGCACTATTTTGGGGTACCGAAGTTGCGAAAATGGTTTCGCAAAGAAAACACCCATTCTACCCCATTAAACCCAGAATGATGTTTGGGAGTGTTTTGGAGCATATCGCAAACCTTCGGCATGTAAAAAGAAGCAAAACTTGTGTTTCAAGCCTGAATGCATTATTTCGGGGTACCGAAGTTGCGAAAATGGTTTCGCAACGAAAACAACCATTCTACTCCATTAGCCCCAGAATGATTTTTGGGAGTGTTTTGGAGCATTTTGCAAACCTTCGGCATGTAAAAGATGCAAAACTTGTGTTTCGGGCCTGAATGCACTATTTCGGGGTACCGAAGTTGCGAAAATGGTTTCGCGACGAAAACACCCATTCTACTCCATTAGACCCAAAATGATGTTTGGGAGTGTTCCGGAGCATATCACAAATCTTCGGCATGTAAAAAGATGCAAAACTTGTGTTTCGGGCTTGAATGCACTATTTCGGGGTACCGATGTTGCGAAAATGGTTTCGCAACGAAAAAACCCAGTCTACTCCATTACACCCAAAATGATGTTTGGGAGTGTTTTGGACCATATCGCAAACCTTCGGCATGTAAAGGATGCAAAACTTGTGTTTCGGGCTTGAATGCACTATTTCGGGGTACCGAAGTTGCGAAAATGGTTTCGCAAAGAACACACCCATTCTACCCCATTAAACACAGAATGATGTTTGGGAGTGTTTTGGAGCATATCGCAAACCTTCGGCATGTAAAAAGATGCAAAACTTGTGTTTCAAGCCTGAATGCATTATTTCGGGGTACCGAAGTTGCGAAAATGGTTTCGCAACGAAAACAACCATTCTACTCCATTAGACCCAAAATGATGTTTGGGAGTGTTTTGGAGCATTTCGCAAACCTTCGGCATGTAAAAGATGCAAAACTTGTGTTTTGGGCCTGAATGCACTATTTCGGGGTACCGAAGTTGCGAAAATGGTTTCGCAACGAAAACAACCAATCTACTCCATTAGACCCAAAATCATGTTTGGGAGTGTTTTGGAGCATTTCGCAAACCTTCGGCATGTAAAAGATGCAAAACTTGTGTTTCGGGCCTGAATGCAGTATTTCGGGGTACCGAAGTTGCGAAAATGGTTTCGCAACGAAAACAACCATTCTACTCCATTGGACCCAAAATGATGTTTGGGAGTGTTTTGGAGCATATCACAAATCTTCGGCATGTAAAAAGATGCAAAACTTGCGTTTCGGGCTTGAATGCACTATTTCGGGGCACCGATGTTGCGAAAATGGTTTCACAACGAAAACACCCATTCTACTCCATTACACCCAAAATGATGTTTGGGAGTGTTTTGGTCCATATCGCAAACCTTCGGCATGTAAAGGATGCAAAACTTGTGTTTCGGGCTTCAATGCACTATTTTGGGGTACCGAAGTTGCGAAAATGATTTCGCAAAGAAAACACCCATTCTACCCCATTAAACCCAGAATGATGTTTGGGAGTGTTTTGGAGCATATCGCAAACCTTCGGCATGTAAAAAGAAGCAAAACTTGTGTTTCAAGCCTGAATGCATTATTTCGGGGTACCGAAGTTGCGAAAATGGTTTCGCAACGAAAACAACCATTCTACTCCATTAGCCCCAGAATGATTTTTGGGAGTGTTTTGGAGCATTTTGCAAACCTTCGGCATGTAAAAGATGCAAAACTTGTGTTTCGGGCCTGAATGCACTATTTCGGGGTACCGAAGTTGCGAAAATGGTTTCGCGACGAAAACACCCATTCTACTCCATTAGACCCAAAATGATGTTTGGGAGTGTTCCGGAGCATATCACAAATCTTCGGCATGTAAAAAGATGCAAAACTTGTGTTTCGGGCTTGAATGCACTATTTCGGGGTACCGATGTTGCGAAAATTATTTCGCAACGAAAACACCCATTCTACTCCATTACACCCAAAATGATGTTTGGGAGTGTTTTGGAGCATATCACAAATCTTCGGCATGTAAAAAGATGCAAAACTTGTGTTTCAAGCCTGAATGCATTATTTCGGGGTACCGAAGTTGCGAAAATGGTTTCGCAACGAAAACAACCATTCTACTCCATTAGACCCAAAATGATGTTTGGGAGTGTTTTGGAGCATATCGCAAACCTTCGGCATGTAAAGGATGCAAAACTTGTGTTTCGAGCTTGAATGCACTATTTCGGGGTACCGAAGTTGCGAAAATGGTTTCGCAAAGAAAACACCCATTCTACCCCATTAAACCCAGAATGATGTTTGGGAGTGTTTTGGAGCATATCGCAAACCTTCGGCATGTAAAAGATGCAAAACTTGTGTTTCAAGCCTGAATGCATTATTTCGGGGTACCGAAGTTGCGAAAATGGTTTCGCAACGAAAACACCCATTCTACTCCATTAGACCCAAAATGATGTTTGGGAGTGCTCCGAAGCATTTCGCAATCCTTCGACTTGTAAAAAGATGCAAACTTCTGTTTCGGGCTTGAATGCACTATTTCGGGGTAACGAAGTTGCGAAAATTATTTCGCAATGAAAACACCCATTCGACTCCCTTAGACCCAAAATGATGTTTGGGAGTGTTCCGGAGCATTTCACAAATTTTCGGCATGTAAAAAGATGCAAAACTTGTGTTTCGGGCATGAATGCACTAATTCGGGGTACCGAAGTTGCGAAAATTATTTCGCAATGAAAACACCCATTCTACTCCATTAGACTCAAAATGATGTTTGGGAGTGCTCCGGAGGATTTCGCAAACTTGCGGCATGTAAAAAGATGCAAAACTTTAGTTTCGGGCCTGAATGCACTATTTCGGGGTACCGAAGTTGCGAAAATTATTTCGCAACGAAAACACCCATTCGACTCCCTTAGACCCAAAATGATGTTTGGGAGTGTTCCGGAGCATTTCACAAATTTTCGGCATGTAAAAAGATGCAAAACTTGTGTTTCGAGCATGAATGCACTAATTCGGGGTACCGAAGTTGCGAAAATTATTTCGCAACGAAAACACCCATTCAACTCCCTTAGACCCAAAATGATGTTTGGGAGTGTTCCGGAGCATTTCACAAATTTTCGGCATGTAAAAAGATGCAAAACTTTAGTTTCAGGCCTGAATGCACTATTTCGGGGTACCGAAGTTGCGAAAATGGTTTCGCAACGAAAACACCCATTCTACTCCATTAGACCCAAAATGATGTTTGGGAGTGCTCCGAAGCATTTCGCAATCCTTCGACTTGTAAAAAGATGCAAACTTCTGTTTCGGGCTTGAATGCACTATTTCGGGGTAACGAAGTTGCGAAAATTATTTCGCAATGAAAACACCCATTCGACTCCCTTAGACCCAAAATGATGTTTGGGAGTGTTCCGGAGCATTTCACAAATTTTCGGCATGTAAAAAGATGCAAAACTTGTGTTTCGGGCATGAATGCACTAATTCGGGGTACCGAAGTTGCGAAAATGGTTTCACAACGAAAACACCCATTCTACTCCATTAGACCCAAAATGATGTTTGGGTGTGTACCGGAGCATTTCGCAAACTTTCGGCATGTAAAAAGATGCAAAACATATTTTTCGGGCCTGAATGCAATATTTCGGGGTACCGAAGTAGCGATAATAGCTTCGCAATGAAAACACTCATTCTACTCCATTAGAACCAAAATGCTGCTTGGGAGTGCTTCGGAGCATTTCGCAAACTTTCGGCATGTAAAAAGATGCAAAACTTGTGTTTCGAGCCTGAATGCACTATTTCGGGGTACCGAAGTTGCGAAAATGGTTTCACAACGAAAACACCAATTCTACTCCATTTGACCCAAAATGATGTTTGGGAGT
This sequence comes from Cenchrus fungigraminus, assembly GCA_036936925.1. Classification (NCBI taxonomy): domain Eukaryota; kingdom Viridiplantae; phylum Streptophyta; class Magnoliopsida; order Poales; family Poaceae; genus Cenchrus; species Cenchrus fungigraminus. The sequence continues at coordinate 33,018,399 of CM072775.1, forward strand.
GCTCCGGAGGATTTCGCAAACTTGCGGCATGTAAAAAGATGCAAAACTTTAGTTTCGGGCCTGAATGCACTATTTCGGGGTACCGAAGTTGCGAAAATGGTTTCGCAACGAAAACACCCATTCTACTCCATTAGACTCAAAATGATGTTTGGGAGTGCTCCGAAGCATTTCGCAAACCTTCGACTTGTAAACAGATGCAAACTTCTGTTTCGGGCTTGAATGCACTATTTCGGGGTAACGAAGTTGCGAAAATTATTTCGCAATGAAAACACCCATTCTACTCCATTAGACTCAAAATGATGTTTGGGAGTGTTCTGGAGCATTTCGCAAACTTTCAGCATGTAAAAGGATGCAAAACTTGTTTTTCGGGTCTGAATGCAATATTTCGGGGTACCGAAGTTGCGATAATAGGTTCGCAACGAAAACACCCATTCTACTCCATTAGAACCAAAATGATGTTTGGGAGTGCTCCGAAGCATTTCGCAAACCTTCGATTTGTAAAAAGACGCAAAACTTGTGTTTCGAGCATGAATGCACTAATTCAGGGTACCGAAGTTGCGAAAATTATTTCGCAACGAAAACACACATTCGACTCCCTTAGACCCAAAATGATGTTTGGGAGTGTTCCAGAGCATTTCACAAATTTTCGGCATGTAAAAAGATGCAAAACTTGTGTTTCGGGCATGAATGCACTAATTCGGGGTATCGAAGTTGCGTAAATGGTTTCACAACGAAAACACCCATTCTACTCCATTAGACCCAAAATGATGTTTGGGTGTGTTCCGGAGCATTTCACAAACTTTCGGCATGTAAAAAGATGCAAAACATATTTTTCGGGCCTGAATGCAATATTTCGGGGTACCGAAGTTGCGATAATAGCTTCGCAATGAAAACACTCATTCTACTCCATTAGAACCAAAATGATGCTTGGGAGTGCTTCGGAGCATTTCGCAAACTTTCGGCATGTAAAAAGATGCAAAACTTGTGTTTCGAGCCTGAATGCACTATTTCGGGGTACCGAAGTTGCGAAAATGGTTTCGCAACGAAAACACCAATTCTACTCCATTTGACACAAAATGATGTTTGGGAGTGCTCCGAAGCATTTCGCAAACCTTCGACTTGTCAAAAGATGCAAACTTCTGTTTCAGGCTTGAATGCACTATTTCGGGGTAACGAAGTTGTGAAAATTATTTCGCAACGAAAACACCTATTCTACTCCATTAGACTCAAAATGATGTTTGGGAGTGTTCTGGAGCATTTCGCAAACTTTCGGCATGTAAAAAGATGCAAAACTTTAGTTTCAGGCCTGAATGCACTATTTCGGGGTACCGAAGTTGCGAAAATGGTTTCGCAACGAAAACACCCATTCTACTCCATTAGACCCAAAATGATGTTTGGGAGTGCTCCGAAGCATTTCGCAAACCTTCGACTTGTAAAAAGATGCAAACTTCTGTTTCGGGCTTGAATGCACTATTTCGGGGTAACGAAGTTGCGAAAATTATTTCGCAATGAAAGCACCCATTCTACTCCATTAGACTCAAAATGATGTTTGGGAGTGTTCTGGAGCATTTCGCAAACTTTCAGCATGTAAAAGGATGCAAAACTTGTTTTTCGGGTCTGAATGTAATATTTCGGGGTACCGAAGTTGCGATAATAGCTTCGCAATGAAAACACCCATTCTACTCCATTAGAACCAAAATGATGTTTGGGAGTGCTCCGAAGCATTTCGCAAACCTTCGATTTGTAAAAAGATGCAAAACTTGTGTTTCGAGCATGAATGCACTAATTCGGGGTACCGAAGTTGCGAAAATGGTTTCACAACGAAAACACCCATTCTACTCCATTAGAACCAAAATGATGTTTGGGTGTGTTCCGGAGCATTTCACAAACTTTCGGCATGTAAAAAGATGCAAAACATATTTTTCGGGCCTGAATGCAATATTTCGGGGTACCGAAGTAGCGATAATAGCTTCGCAATGAAAACACTCATTCTACTCCATTAGAACCAAAATGATGCTCGGGAGTGCTTCGGAGCATTTCGCAAACTTTCGGCATGTAAAAAGATGCAAAACTTGTGTTTCGAGCCTGAATGCACTATTTCGGGGTACCGAAGTTGCGAAAATGGTTTCGCAACGAAAACACCAATTCTACTCCATTTGACACAAAATGATGTTTGGGAGTGCTCCGAAGCATTTCGCAAACCTTCGACTTGTAAAAAGATGCAAACTTCTGTTTCAGGCTTGAATGCACTATTTCGGGGTAACGAAGTTGTGAAATTATTTCACAACGAAAACACCCATTCTACTCCATTAGACTCAAAATGATGTTTGGGAGTGTTCTGGAGCATTTCGCAAACTTTCGGCATGTAAAAAGATGCAAAACTTTAGTTTCAGGCCTGAATGCACTATTTCGGGGTACCGAAGTTGCGAAAATGGTTTCGCAACGAAAACACCCATTCTACTCCACTAGACCCAAAATGATGTTTGGGAGTGCTCCGAAGCATTTCGCAAACCTTCGACTTGTAAAAAGATGCAAACTGCTGTTTCGGGCTTGAATGCACTATTTCGGGGTAACGAAGTTGCGAAAATTATTTCGCAATGAAAGCACCCATTCTACTCCATTAGACTCAAAATGATGTTTGGGAGTGTTCTGGAGCATTTCGCAAACTTTCAGCATGTAAAAGGATGCAAAACTTGTTTTTCGGGTCTGAATGCAATATTTCGGGGTACCGAAGTTGCGATAATAGCTTCGCAACGAAAACACCCATTCTACTCCATTAGAACCAAAATGATGTTTGGGAGTGCTCCGAAGCATTTCGCAAACCTTCGATTTGTAAAAAGATGCAAAACTTGTGTTTCGAGCATGAATGCACTAATTCGGGGAACCGAAGTTGCGAAAATTATTTCGCAACGAAAACACCCATTCGACTCCCTTAGACCCAAAATGATGTTTGGGAGTGTTCCGGAGCATTTCACAAATTTTCGGCATGTAAAAAGATGCAAGACTTGTGTTTCGGGCATGAATGCACTAATTCGGGGTACCGAAGTTGCGAAAATGGTTTCACAATGAAAACACCCATTCTACTCCATTAGACCCAAAATGATGTTTGGGTGTGTTCCGGAGCATTTCACAAACTTTCGGCATGTAAAAAGATGCAAAACATATTTTTCGGGCCTGAATGCAATATTTCGGGGTACCGAAGTAGCGATAATAGCTTCGCAATGAAAACACTCATTCTACTCCATTAGAACAAAAATGATGCTTGGGAGTGCTTCGGAGCATTTCGCAAACTTTCGGCATGTAAAAAGATGCAAAACTTGTGTTTCGAGCCTGAATGCACTATTTCGGGGTACCGAAGTTGCGAAAATGGTTTCGCAACGAAAACACCAATTCTACTCCATTTGACACAAAATGATGTTTGGGAGTGCTCCGAAGCATTTCGCAAACCTTCGACTTGTAAAAAGATGCAAACTTCTTTTTCAGGCTTGAATGCACTATTTCGGGGTAACGAAGTTGTGAAAATTATTTCGCAACGAAAACACCCATTCTACTCCATTAGACTCAAAATGATGTTTGGGAGTGTTCTGGAGCATTTCGCAAACTTTCGGCATGTAAAAAGATGCAAAACTTTAGTTTCAGGCCTGAATGCACTATTTCGGGGTACCGAAGTTGCGAAAATGGTTTCGCAACGAAAACACCCATTCTACTCCATTAGACCCAAAATGATGTTTGGGAGTGCTCCGAAGCATTTCGCAAACCTTCGACTTGTAAAAAGATGCAAACTTCTGTTTCGGGCTTGAATGCACTATTTCGGGGTAACGAAGTTGCGAAAATTATTTCGCAATGAAAGCACCCATTCTACTCCATTAGACTCAAAATGATGTTTGGGAGTGTTCTGGATCATTTCGCAAACTTTCAGCATGTAAAAGGATGCAAAACTTGTTTTTCGGGTCTGAATGCAATATTTCGGGGTACCGAAGTTGCGATAATAGCTTCGCAACGAAAACACCCATTCTACTCCATTAGAACCAAAATGATGTTTGGGAGTGCTCCGAAGCATTTCGCAAACCTTCGATTTGTAAAAAGATGCAAAACTTGTGTTTCGAGCATGAATGCACTAATTCGGGGTACCGAAGTTGCGAAAATTATTTCGCAACGAAAACACCCATTCGACTCCCTTAGACCCAAAATGATGTTTGGGAGTGTTCCGGAGCATTTCACAAATTTTCAGCATGTAAAAAGATGCAAAACTTGTGTTTTGGGCATGAATGCACTAATTCGGGGTACCGAAGTTGCGAAAATGGTTTCACAATGAAAACACCCATTCTACTCCATTAGACACAAAATGATGTTTGGGTGTGTTCCGGAGCATTTCACAAACTTTCGGCATGTAAAAAGATGCAAAACATATTTTTCGGGCCTGAATGCAATATTTCGGGGTACCGAAGTAGCGATAATAGCTTCGCAATGAAAACACTCATTCTACTCCATTAGAACCAAAATGATGCTTGGGAGTGCTTCGGAGCATTTCGCAAACTTTCGGCTTGTAAAAAGATGCAAAACTTGTGTTTCGAGCCTGAATGCACTATTTCGGGGTACCGAAGTTGCGAAAATGGTTTCGCAACGAAAACACCAATTCTACTCCATTTGACACAAAATGATGTTTGGGAGTGCTCCGAAGCATTTCGCAAACCTTCGACTTGTAAAAAGATGCAAACTTCTTTTTCGGGCTTGAATGCACTATTTCGGGGTAACGAAGTTGCGAAAATTATTTCGCAACGAAAACACCCATTCTACTCCATTAGACTCAAAATGATGTTTGGGAGTGTTCTGGAGCATTTCGCAAACTTTCGGCATGTAAAAAGATGCAAAACTTTAGTTTCAGGCCTGAATGCACTATTTCGGGGTACCGAAGTTGCGAAAATGGTTTCGCAACGAAAACACCCATTCTACTCCATTAGACCCAAAATGATGTTTGGGAGTGCTCCGAAGCATTTCGCAAACCTTCGACTTGTAAAAAGATGCAAACTTCTGTTTCGGGCTTGAATGCACTATTTCGGGGTAACGAAGTTGCGAAAATTATTTCACAATGAAAGCACCCATTCTACTCCATTAGACTCAAAATGATGTTTGGGAGTGTTCTGGAGCATTTCGCAAACTTTCAGCATGTAAAAGGATGCAAAACTTGTTTTTCGGGTCTGAATGCAATATTTCGGGGTACCGAAGTTGCGATAATAGCTTCGCAACGAAAACACCCATTCTACTCCATTAGAACCAAAATGATGTTTGGGAGTGCTCCGAAGCATTTCGCAAACCTTCGATTTGTAAAAAGATGCAAAACTTGTGTTTCGAGCATGAATGCACTAATTCGGGGTACCGAAGTTGCGAAAATTATTTCGCAACGAAAACACCCATTCGACTCCCTTAGACCCAAAATGATGTTTGGGAGTGTTCCGGAGCATTTCACAAATTTTCGGCATGTAAAAAGATGCGAAACTTGTGTTTTGGGCATGAATGCACTAATTCGGGGTACCGAAGTTGCGAAAATGGTTTCACAATGAAAACACCCATTCTACTCCATTAGACCCAAAATGATGTTTGGGTGTGTTCCGGAGCATTTCACAAACTTTCGGCATGTAAAAAGATGCAAAACATATTTTTCGGGCCTGAATGCAATATTTCGGGGTACCGAAGTAGCGATAATAGCTTCGCAATGAAAACACTCATTCTACTCCATTAGAACCAAAATGATGCTTGGGAGTGCTTCGGAGCATTTCGCAAACTTTCGGCTTGTAAAAAGATGCAAAACTTGTGTTTCGAGCCTGAATGCACTATTTCGGGGTACCGAAGTTGCGAAAATGGTTTCGCAACGAAAACACCAATTCTACTCCATTTGACACAAAATGATGTTTGGGAGTGCTCCGAAGCATTTCGCAAACCTTCGACTTGTAAGAAGATGCAAACTTCTTTTTCGGGCTTGAATGCACTATTTCGGGGTAACGAAGTTGCGAAAATTATTTCGCAACGAAAACACCCATTCTACTCCATTAGACTCAAAATGATGTTTGGGAGTGTTCTGGAGCATTTCGCAAACTTTCGGCATGTAAAAAGATGCAAAACTTTAGTTTCAGGCCTGAATGCACTATTTCGGGGTACCGAAGTTGCGAAAATGGTTTCGCAACGAAAACACCCATTCTACTCCATTAGACCCAAAATGATGTTTGGGAGTGCTCCGAAGCATTTCGCAAACCTTCGACTTGTAAAAAGATGCAAACTTCTATTTCGGGCTTGAATGCACTATTTCGGGGTAACGAAGTTGCGAAAATTATTTCGCAATGAAAGCACCCATTCTACTCCATTAGACTCAAAATGATGTTTGGGAGTGTTCTGGAGCATTTCGCAAACTTTCAGCATGTAAAAGGATGCAAAACTTGTTTTTCGGGTCTGAATGCAATATTTCGGGGTACCGAAGTTGCGATAATAGCTTCGCAACGAAAACACCCATTCTACTCCATTAGAACCAAAATGATGTTTGGGAGTGCTCCGAAGCATTTCGCAAACCTTCGATTTGTAAAAAGATGCAAAACTTGTGTTTCGAGCATGAATGCACTAATTCGGGGTACCGAAGTTGCGAAAATTATTTCGCAACGAAAACACCCATTCGACTCCCTTAGACCCAAAATGATGTTTGGGAGTGTTCCGGAGCATTTCACAAATTTTCGGCATGTAAAAAGATGCGAAACTTGTGTTTTGGGCATGAATGCACTAATTCGGGGTACCGAAGTTGCGAAAATGGTTTCACAATGAAAACACCCATTCTACTCCATTAGACCCAAAATGATGTTTGGGTGTGTTCCGGAGCATTTCACAAACTTTCGGCATGTAAAAAGATGCAAAACATATTTTTCGGGCCTGAATGCAATATTTCGGGGTACCGAAGTAGCGATAATAGCTTCGCAATGAAAACACTCATTCTACTCCATTAGAACCAAAATGATGCTTGGGAGTGCTTCGGAGCATTTCGCAAACTTTCGGCTTGTAAAAAGATGCAAAACTTGTGTTTCGAGCCTGAATGCACTATTTCGGGGTACCGAAGTTGCGAAAATGGTTTCGCAACGAAAACACCAATTCTACTCCATTTGACACAAAATGATGTTTGGGAGTGCTCCGAAGCATTTCGCAAACCTTCGACTTGTAAAAAGATGCAAACTTCTTTTTCGGGCTTGAATGCACTATTTCGGGGTAACGAAGTTGCGAAAATTATTTCGCAACGAAAACACCCATTCTACTCCATTAGACTCAAAATGATGTTTGGGAGTGTTCTGGAGCATTTCGCAAACTTTCGGCATGTAAAAAGATGCAAAACTTTAGTTTCAGGCCTGAATGCACTATTTCGGGGTACCGAAGTTGCGAAAATGGTTTCGCAACGAAAACACCCATTCTACTCCATTAGACCCAAAATGATGTTTGGGAGTGCTCCGAAGCATTTCGCAAACCTTCGACTTGTAAAAAGATGCAAACTTCTGTTTCGGGCTTGAATGCACTATTTCGGGGTAACGAAGTTGCGAAAATTATTTCGCAATGAAAGCACCCATTCTACTCCATTAGACTCAAAATGATGTTTGGGAGTGTTCTGGAGCATTTCGCAAACTTTCAGCATGTAAAAGGATGCAAAACTTGTTTTTCGGGTCTGAATGCAATATTTCGGGGTACCGAAGTTGCGATAATAGCTTCGCAACGAAAACACCCATTCTACTCCATTAGAACCAAAATGATGTTTGGGAGTGCTCCGAAGCATTTCGCAAACCTTCGATTTGTAAAAAGATGCAAAACTTGTGTTTCGAGCATGAATGCACTAATTCGGGGTACCGAAGTTGCGAAAATTATTTCGCAATGAAAACACCCATTCGACTCCCTTAGACCCAAAATGATGTTTGGGAGTGTTCCGGAGCATTTCACAAATTTTCGGCATGTAAAAAGATGCGAAACTTTTGTTTCGGGCATGAATGCACTAATTCGGGGTACCGAAGTTGCGAAAATGGTTTCACAACGAAAACACCCATTCTACTCCATTAGACCCAAAATGATGTTTGGGTGTGTACCGGAGCATTTCGCAAACTTTCGGCATGTAAAAAGATGCAAAACATATTTTTCGGGACTGAATGCAATATTTCGGGGTACCGAAGTAGCGATAATAGCTTCGCAATGAAAACACTCATTCTACTCCATTAGAACCAAAATGCTTCTTGGGAGTGCTTCGGACCATTTCGCAAACTTTCGGCATGTAAAAAGATGCAAAACTTGTGTTTCGAGCCAGAATGCACTATTTCGGGGTACCGAAGTTGCGAAAATGGTTTCGCAACGAAAACACCAATTCTACTCCATTTGACCCAAAATGATGTTTGGGAGTGCTCCGGAGGATTTCGCAAACTTGCGGCATGTAAAAAGATGCAAAACTTTAGTTTCGGGCCTGAATGCACTATTTCGGGGTACCGAACTTGCGAAAATGGTTTCGCAACGAAAACTCCCATTCTACTCCATTAGACCCAAAATGATGTTTGGGAGTGCTCCGAAGCATTTCGCAAACCTTCGACTTGTAAAAAGAGGCAAACTTCTGTTTCGGGCTTGAATGCACTATTTCGGGGTAACGAAGTTGTGAAAATTATTTCGCAACGAAAACACCCATTCTACTCCATTAGACTCAAAATGATGTTTGGGAGTGTTCTGGAGCATTTCGCAAACTTTCGGCATGTAAAAAGATGCAAAACTTTAGTTTCGGGCCTGAATGCTCTATTTCGGGGTACCGAAGTTGCGAAAATGGTTTCGAAACGAAAACACCCATTCTACTCCAATAGACCCAAAATGATGTTTAGGAGTGCTCCGATGCATTTCGCAAACCTTCGACTTGTAAAAAGATGCAAACTTCTGTTTCGGGCTTGAATGCACTATTCCGGCGTAACGAAGTTGTGAAAATTATTTCGCAACGAAAACACCCATTCTACTCCATTAGACTCAAAATGATGTTTGGGAGTGTTCTGGAGCATTTCGTAAACTTTCGGCATGTAAAAAGATGCAAAACTTTAGTTTCAGGCCTGAATGCACTATTTCGGGGTACCGAAGTTGCGAAAATGGTTTCGCAACGAAAACACCCATTCTACTCCATTAGACTCAAAATGATGTTTGGGAGTGCTCCGAAGCATTTCGCAAACCTTCGACTTGTAAAAAGATGCAAACTTCTGTTTCGGGCTTGAATGCACTATTTCGGGGTAACGAAGTTGCGAAAATTATTTCACAATGAAAACACCCATTCTACTCCATTAGACTCAAAATGATGTTTGGGAGTGTTCTGGAGCATTTCGCAAACTTTCAGCATGTAAAAGGATGCAAAACTTGTTTTTCGGGTCTGAATGCAATATTTCGGGGTACCGAAGTTGCGATAATAGCTTCGCAACGAAAACACCCATTCTACTCCATTAGAACCAAAATGATGTTTGGGAGTGCTCCGAAGCATTTCGCAAACCTTCGATTTGTAAAAAGACGCAAAACTTGTGTTTCGAGCACGAATGCACTAATTCGGGGTACCGAAGTTGCGAAAATTATTTCGCAACGAAAACACCCATTCGACTCCCTTAGACCCAAAATGATGTTTGGGAGTGTTCCGGAGCATTTCACAAATTTTCGGCATGTAAAAAGATGCGAAACTTTTGTTTCGGGCATGAATGCACTAATTCGGGGTACCGAAGTTGCGAAAATGGTTTCACAACGAAAACACCCATTCTACTCCATTAGACCCAAAATGATGTTTGGGTGTGTACCGGAGCATTTCGCAAACTTTCGGCATGTAAAAAGATGCAAAACATATTTTTCGGGACTGAATGCAATATTTCGGGGTACCGAAGTAGCGATAATAGCTTCGCAATGAAAACACTCATTCTACTCCATTAGAACCAAAATGCTTCTTGGGAGTGCTTCGGACCATTTCGCAAACTTTCGGCATGTAAAAAGATGCAAAACTTGTGTTTCGAGCCAGAATGCACTATTTCGGGGTACCGAAGTTGCGAAAATGGTTTCGCAACGAAAACACCAATTCTACTCCATTTGACCCAAAATGATGTTTGGGAGTGCTCCGGAGGATTTCGCAAACTTGCGGCATGTAAAAAGATGCAAAACTTTAGTTTCGGGCCTGAATGCACTATTTCGGGGTACCGAACTTGCGAAAATGGTTTCGCAACGAAAACTCCCATTCTACTCCATTAGACCCAAAATGATGTTTGGGAGTGCTCCGAAGCATTTCGCAAACCTTCGACTTGTAAAAAGAGGCAAACTTCTGTTTCGGGCTTGAATGCACTATTTCGGGGTAACGAAGTTGTGAAAATTATTTCGCAACGAAAACACCCATTCTACTCCATTAGACTCAAAATGATGTTTGGGAGTGTTCTGGAGCATTTCGCAAACTTTCGGCATGTAAAAAGATGCAAAACTTTAGTTTCGGGCCTGAATGCTCTATTTCGGGGTACCGAAGTTGCGAAAATGGTTTCGAAACGAAAACACCCATTCTACTCCAATAGACCCAAAATGATGTTTAGGAGTGCTCCGATGCATTTCGCAAACCTTCGACTTGTAAAAAGATGCAAACTTCTGTTTCGGGCTTGAATGCACTATTCCGGCGTAACGAAGTTGTGAAAATTATTTCGCAACGAAAACACCCATTCTACTCCATTAGACTCAAAATGATGTTTGGGAGTGTTCTGGAGCATTTCGTAAACTTTCGGCATGTAAAAAGATGCAAAACTTTAGTTTCAGGCCTGAATGCACTATTTCGGGGTACCGAAGTTGCGAAAATGGTTTCGCAACGAAAACACCCATTCTACTCCATTAGACTCAAAATGATGTTTGGGAGTGCTCCGAAGCATTTCGCAAACCTTCGACTTGTAAAAAGATGCAAACTTCTGTTTCGGGCTTGAATGCACTATTTCGGGGTAACGAAGTTGCGAAAATTATTTCACAATGAAAACACCCATTCTACTCCATTAGACTCAAAATGATGTTTGGGAGTGTTCTGGAGCATTTCGCAAACTTTCAGCATGTAAAAGGATGCAAAACTTGTTTTTCGGGTCTGAATGCAATATTTCGGGGTACCGAAGTTGCGATAATAGCTTCGCAACGAAAACACCCATTCTACTCCATTAGAACCAAAATGATGTTTGGGAGTGCTCCGAAGCATTTCGCAAACCTTCGATTTGTAAAAAGACGCAAAACTTGTGTTTCGAGCACGAATGCACTAATTCGGGGTACCGAAGTTGCGAAAATTATTTCGCAACGAAAACACCCATTCGACTCCCTTAGACCCAAAATGATGTTTGGGAGTGTTCCGGAGCATTTCACAAATTTTCGGCATGTAAAAAGATGCAAAACTTGTGTTTCGAGCATGAATGCACTAATTCGGGGTACCGAAGTTGCGTAAATGGTTTCACAACGAAAACACCCATTCTACTCCATTAGACCCAAAATGATGTTTGGGTGTGTTCCGGAGCATTTCACAAACTTTCGGCATGTAAAAAGATGCAAAACATATTTTTCGGGCCTGAATGCAATATTTCGGGGTACCGAAGTAGCGATAATAGCTTTGCAATGAAAACACTCATTCTACTCCATTAGAACCAAAATGATGCTTGGGAGTGCTTCGGAGCATTTCGCAAACTTTCGGCATGTAAAAAGATGCAAAACTTGTGTTTCGAGCCTGAATGCACTATTTCGGGGTACCGAAGTTGCGAAAATGGTTTCGCAACGAAAACACAAATTCTACTCCATTTGACACAAAATGATGTTTGGGAGTGCTCCGAAGCATTTCGCAAACCTTCGACTTGTAAAAAGATGCAAACTTCTGTTTCGGCTTGAATGCACTATTTCGGGGTAACGAAGTTGCGAAAATTATTTCGCAATGAAAGCACCCATTCTACTCCATTTGACTCAAAATGATGTTTGGGAGTGTTCTGGAGCATTTCGCAAACTTTTAGCATGTAAAAGGATGCAAAACTTGTTTTTCGGGTCTGAATGCAATATTTCGGGGTACCGAAGTTGCGATAATAGCTTCGCAACGAAAACACCCATTCTACTCCATTAGAACCAAAATGATGTTTGGGAGTGCTCCGAAGCATTTCGCAAACCTTCAATTTGTAAAAAGATGCAAAACTTGTGTTTCGAGCATGAATGCACTAATTCGGGGTACCGAAGTTGCGAAAATTATTTCGCAATGAAAACACCCATTCGACTCCCTTAGACCCAAAATGATGTTTGGGAGTGTTCCGGAGCATTTCACAAATTTTCGGCATGTAAAAAGATGCAAAACTTGTGTTTCGGGCATGAATGCACTAATTCGGGGTACCGAAGTTGCGAAAATGGTTTCACAACGAAAACACCCATTCTACCCCATTAGACCCAAAATGATGTTTGGGTGTGTACCGGAGCATTTCGCAAACTTTCGGCATGTAAAAAGATGCAAAACATATTTTTCGGGCCTGAATGCAATATTTCGGGGTACCGAAGTAGCGATAATAGCTTCGCAATGAAAACACACATTCTACTCCATTAGAACCAAAATGCTGCTTGGGAGTGCTTCGGAGCATTTCGCAAACTTTCGGCATGTAAAAAGATGCAAAACTTGTGTTTCGAGTCTGAATGCACTATTTCGGGGTACCGAAATTGCGAAAATGGTTTTGCAACGAAAACACCAATTCTACTCCATTTGACCCAAAATGATGTTTGGGAGTGCTCCGGAGGATTTCGCAAACTTGCGGCATGTAAAAAGATGCAAAACTTTAGTTTCGGGCCTGAATGCATTATTTCGGGGTACCGAAGTTGCGAAAATGGTTTCGCAATGAAAACACCCATTCTACTCCATTAGACTCAAAATGATGTTTGGGAGTGCTCCGAAGCATTTCGCAAACCTTCGACTTGTAAAAAGATGCAAACTTCTGTTTCGGGCTTGAATGCACTATTTCGGGGTAACGAAGTTGCGAAAATTATTTCGCAATGAAAACACCCATTCTACTCCATTAGACTCAAAATGATGTTTGGGAGTGTTCTGGAGCATTTCGCAAACTTTCAGCATGTAAAAGGATGCAAAACTTGTTTTTCGGGTCTGAATGCAATATTTCGGGCTACCGAAGTTGCGATAATAGCTTCGCAACGAAAACACCCATTCTACTCCATTAGAACCAAAATGATGTTTGGGAGTGCTCCGAAGCATTTCGCAAACCTTCGATTTGTAAAAAGACGCAAAACTTGTGTTTCGAGCATGAATGCACTAATTCGGGGTACCGAAGTTGCGAAAATTATTTCGCAACGAAAACACCCATTCGACTCCCTTAGACCCAAAATGATGTTTGGGAGTGTTCCGGAGCATTTCACAAATTTTCGGCTTGTAAAAAGATGCAAAACTTGTGTTTCGGGCATGAATGCACTAATTCGGGGTACCGAAGTTGCGAAAATGGTTTCGCAACGAAAACACCCATTCTACTCCATTAGACCCAAAATGATGTTTGGGTGTGCTCCGAAGCATTTCGCAAACCTTCGACTTGTAAAAAGATGCAAACTTCTGTTTCGGGCTTGAATGCACTATTTCGGGGTAACGAAGTTGCGAAAATTATTTCGCAATGAAAACACCCATTCTACTCCATTAGACTCAAAATGAAGTTTGGGAGTGTTCTGGAGCATTTCGCAAACTTTCAGCATGTAAAAGGATGCAAAACTTGTTTTTCGGGTCTGAATGCAATATTTCGGGGTACCGAAGTTGCGATAATAGGTTCGCAACGAAAACACCCATTCTACTCCATTAGAACCAAAATGATGTTTGGGAGTGCTCCGAAGCATTTCGCAAACCTTCGATTTGTAAAAAGACGCAAAACTTGTGTTTCAAGCATGAATGCACTAATTCGGGGTACCGAAGTTGCGAAAATTATTTCGCAACGAAAACACCCATTCAACTCCCTTAGACCCAAAATGATGTTTGGGAGTGTTCCGGAGCATTTCACAAATTTTCGGCATGTAAAAAGATGCAAAACATTAGTTTCAGGCCTGAATGCACTATTTCGGGGTACCGAAGTTGCGAAAATGGTTTCGCAACGAAAACACCCATTCTACTCCATAAGACCCAAAATGATGTTTGGGAGTGCTCCGAAGCATTTCGCAATCCTTCGACTTGTAAAAAGATGCAAACTTCTGTTTCGGGCTTGAATGCACTATTTCGGGGTAACGAAGTTGCGAAAATTATTTCGCAATGAAAACACCCATTCGACTCCCTTAGACCCAAAATGATGTTTGGGAGTGTTCCGGAGCATTTCACAAATTTTCGGCATGTAAAAAGATGCAAAACTTGTGTTTCGGGCTTGAATGCACTAATTCGGGGTACCGAAGTTGCGAAAATGGTTTCACAACGAAAACACCCATTCTACTCCATTAGACCCAAAATGATGTTTGGGTGTGTACCGGAGCATTTCGCAAACTTTCGGCATGTAAAAAGATGCAAAACATATTTTTCGGGCCTGAATGCAATATTTCGGGGTACCGAAGTAGCGATAATAGCTTCGCAATGAAAACACTCATTCTACTCCATTAGAACCAAAATGCTGCTTGGGAGTGCTTCGGAGCATTTCGCAAACTTTCGGCATGTAAAAAGATGCAAAACTTGTGTTTCGAGCCTGAATGCACTATTTCGGGGTACCGAAGTTGCGAAAATGGTTTCGCAACGAAAACACCAATTCTACTCCATTTGACCCAAAATGATGTTTGGGAGTGCTCCGGAGGATTTCGCAAACTTGCGGCATGTAAAAAGATGCAAAACTTTAGTTTCGGGCCTGAATGCACTATTTCGGGGTACCGAAGTTGCGAAAATGGTTTCGCAACGAAAACACCCATTCTACTCCATTAGACTCAAAATGATGTTTGGGAGTGCTCCGAAGCATTTCGCAAACCTTCGACTTGTAAACAGATGCAAACTTCTGTTTCGGGCTTGAATGCACTATTTCGGGGTAACGAAGTTGCGAAAATTATTTCGCAATGAAAACACCCATTCTACTCCATTAGACTCAAAATGATGTTTGGGAGTGTTCTGGAGCATTTCGCAAACTTTCAGCATGTAAAAGGATGCAAAACTTGTTTTTCGGGTCTGAATGCAATATTTCGGGGTACCGAAGTTGCGATAATAGGTTCGCAACGAAAACACCCATTCTACTCCATTAGAACCAAAATGATGTTTGGGAGTGCTCCGAAGCATTTCGCAAACCTTCGATTTGTAAAAAGACGCAAAACTTGTGTTTCGAGCATCAATGCACTAATTCAGGGTACCGAAGTTGCGAAAATTATTTCGCAACGAAAACACACATTCGACTCCCTTAGACCCAAAATGATGTTTGGGAGTGTTCCGGAGCATTTCACAAATTTTCGGCATGTAAAAAGACGCAAAACTTGTGTTTCGGGCATGAATGCACTAATTCGGGGTACCGAAGTTGCGTAAATGGTTTCACAACGAAAACACCCATTCTACTCCATTAGACCCAAAATGATGTTTGGGTGTGTTCCGGAGCATTTCACAAACTTTCGGCATGTAAAAAGATGCAAAACATATTTTTCGGGCCTGAATGCAATATTTCGGGGTACCGAAGTTGCGATAATAGCTTCGCAATGAAAACACTCATTCTACTCCATTAGAACCAAAATGATGCTTGGGAGTGCTTCGGAGCATTTCGCAAACTTTCGGCATGTAAAAAGATGTAAAACTTGTGTTTCGAGCCTGAATGCACTATTTCGGGGTACCGAAGTTGCGAAAATGGTTTCACAACGAAAACACCAATTCTACTCCATTTGACACAAAATGATGTTTGGGAGTGCTCCGAAGCATTTCGCAAACCTTCGACTTGTAAAAAGATGCAAACTTCTGTTTCGGGCTTGAATGCACTATTTCGGGGTAACGAAGTTGCGAAAATTATTTCGCAACGAAAACACCCATTCTACTCCATTAGACTCAAAATGATGTTTGGGAGTGTTCTAGAGCATTTCGCAAACTTTCGGCATGTAAAAAGATGCAAAACTTTAGTTTCAGGCCTGAATGCACTATTTCGGGGTACCGAAGTTGCGAAAATGGTTTCGCAACGAAAACACCCATTCTACTCCATTAGACCCAAAATGATGTTTGGGAGTGCTCCGAACCATTTCGCAAACCTTCGACTTGTAAAAAGATGCAAACTTCTGTTTCGGGCTTGAATGCACTATTTCGGGGTAACGAAGTTGCGAAAATTATTTCGCAATGAAAGCACCCATTCTACTCCATTAGACTCAAAATGATGTTTGGGAGTGTTCTGGAGCATTTCGCAAACTTTCAGCATGTAAAAGGATGCAAAACTTGTTTTTCGGGTCTGAATGCAATATTTCGGGGTACCGAAGTTGCGATAATAGCTTCGCAACGAAAACACCCATTCTACTCCATTAGAACCAAAATGATGTTTGGGAGTGCTCCGAAGCATTTCGCAAACCTTCGATTTGTAAAAAGAAGCAAAACTTGTGTTTCGAGCATGAATGCACTAATTCGGGGTACCGAAGTTGCGAAAATTATTTCGCAATGAAAACACCCATTCGACTCCCTTAGACCCAAAATGATGTTTGGGAGTGTTCCGGAGCATTTCACAAATTTTCGGCATGTAAAAAGATGCAAAACTTGTGTTTCGGGCATGAATGCACTAATTCGGGGTACGGAAGTTGCGAAAATGGTTTCACAACGAAAACACCCATTCTACTCCATTAGACCCAAAATGATGTTTGGGTGTGTACCGGAGCATTTCGCAAACTTTCGGCATGTAAAAAGATGCAAAACATATTTTTCGGGCCTGAATGCAATATTTCGGGGTACCGAAGTAGCGATAATAGCTTCGCAATGAAAACACTCATTCTACTCCATTAGAACCAAAATGCTGCTTGGGAGTGCTTCGGAGCATTTCGCAAACTTTCGGCATGTAAAAAGATGCAAAACTTTTGTTTCGAGCCTGAATGCACTATTTCGGGGTACCGAAGTTGCGAAAATGGTTTCGCAACGAAAACACCAATTCTACTCCATTTGACCCAAAATGATGTTTGGGAGTGCTCCGGAGGATTTCGCAAACTTGCGGCACGTAAAAAGATGCAAAACTTTAGTTTCGGGCCTGAATGCACTATTTCGGGGTACCGAAGTTGCGAAAATGGTTTCGCAACGAAAACACCCATTCTACTCCATTAGACCCAAAATCATGTTTGGGAGTGCTCCGAAGCATTTCGCAAACCTTCGACTTGTAAAAAGATGCAAACTTCTGTTTCGGGCTTGAATGCACTATTCCGGGGTAACGAAGTTGTGAAAATTATTTCGCAACGAAAACACCCATTCTACTCCATTAGACTCAAAATGATGTTTGGGAGTGTTCTGGAGCATTTCGCAAACTTTCAGCACGTAAAAGGATGCAAAACATTAGTTTCAGGCCAGAATGCACTATTTCGGGGTACCGAAGTTGCGAAAATGGTTTCGCAACGAAAACACCCATTCTACTCCATTAGACCCAAAATGATGTTTGGGAGTGCTCCGAAGCATTTCGCAAACCTTCGACTTGTAAAAAGATGCAAACTTCTGTTTCGGGCTTGAATGCACTATTTCGGGGTAACGAAGTTGCGAAAATTATTTCGCAATGAAAACACCCATTCTACTCCATTAGACTCAAAATGATGTTTGGGAGTGTTCTGGAGCATTTCGCAAACTTTCAGCACGTAAAAGGATGCAAAACTTGTTTTTCGGGTCTGAATGCAATATTTCGGGGTACCGAAGTTGCGATAATAGCTTCGCAACGAAAACACCCATTCTACTCCATTAGAACCAAAATGATGTTTGGGAGTGCTCCGAAGCATTTCGCAAACCTTCGATTTGTAAAAAGACGCAAAACTTGTGTTTCGAGCATGAATGCACTATTTCGGGGTACCGAAGTTGCGAAAATTATTTCGCAACGAAAACACCCATTCGACTCCCTTAGACCCAAAATGATGTTTGGGAGTGTTCCGGAGCATTTCACAAATTTTCGGCATGTAAAAAGATGCAAAACTTGTGTTTCGGGCATGAATGCACTAATTCGGGGTACCGAAGTTGCGTAAATGGTTTCACAACGAAAACACCCATTCTACTCCATTAGACCCAAAATGATGTTTGGGTGTGTTCCGGAGCATTTCACAAACTTTCGGCATGTAAAAAGATGCAAAACATATTTTTCTGGCCTGAATGCAATATTTCGGGGTACCGAAGTAGCGATAATAGCTTCGCAATGAAAACACTCATTCTACTCCATTAGAACCAAAATAATGCTTGGGAGTGCTTCGGAGCATTTCGCAAACTTTCGGCATGTAAAAAGATGCAAAACTTGTGTTTCGAGCCTGAATGCACTATTTCGGGGTACCGAAGTTGCGAAAATGGTTTCGCAACGAAAACACCAATTCTACTCCATTTGACACAAAATGATGTTTGGGAGTGCTCTGAAGCATTTCGCAAACCTTCGATTTGTAAAAAGATGCAAAACTTGTGTTTCGAGCATGAATGCACTAATTCGGGGTACTGAAGTTGCGAAAATTATTTCGCAATGAAAACACCCATTCTACTCCCTTAGACCCAAATTGATGTTTGGGAGTGTTCCGGAGCATTTCACAAATTTTCGGCATGTAAAAAGATGCAAAACTTGTGTTTCGGGCATGAATGCACTAATTCGGGGTACCGAAGTTGCGAAAATGGTTTCACAACGAAAACACCCATTCTACTCCATTAGACCCAAAATGATGTTTGGGTGTGTACCGGAGCATTTCGCAAACTTTCGGCATGTAAAAAGATGCAAAACATATTTTTCGGGCCTGAATGCAATATTTCGGGGTACCGAAGTAGCGATAATAGCTTCGCAATGAAAACACTCATTCTACTCCATTAGAACCAAAATGCTGCTTGGGAGTGCTTCGGAGCATTTTGCAAACTTTCGGCATGTAAAAAGATGCAAAACTTGTGTTTCGAGCCTGAATGCACTATTTCGGGGTACCGAAGTTGCGAAAATGGTTTCACAACGAAAACACCCATTCTACTCCATTAGACCCAAAATGATGTTTGGGTGTGTTCCGGAGCATTTCACAAACTTTCGGCATGTAAAAAGATGCAAAACATATTTTTCTGGCCTGAATGCAATATTTCGGGGTACCGAAGTAGCGATAATAGCTTCGCAATGAAAACACTCATTCTACTCCATTAGAACCAAAATAATGCTTGGGAGTGCTTCGGAGCATTTCGCAAACTTTCGGCATGTAAAAAGATGCAAAACTTGTGTTTCGAGCCTGAATGCACTATTTCGGGGTACCGA
The DNA here is from genome assembly GCA_036936925.1 of Cenchrus fungigraminus. Taxonomy (NCBI): domain Eukaryota; kingdom Viridiplantae; phylum Streptophyta; class Magnoliopsida; order Poales; family Poaceae; genus Cenchrus; species Cenchrus fungigraminus. The sequence continues at coordinate 33,037,799 of CM072775.1, forward strand.
AGTTGCGAAAATGGTTTCGCAACGAAAACACCAATTCTACTCCATTTGACACAAAATGATGTTTGGGAGTGCTCTGAAGCATTTCGCAAACCTTCGATTTGTAAAAAGATGCAAAACTTGTGTTTCGAGCATGAATGCACTAATTCGGGGTACTGAAGTTGCGAAAATTATTTCGCAATGAAAACACCCATTCTACTCCCTTAGACCCAAATTGATGTTTGGGAGTGTTCCGGAGCATTTCACAAATTTTCGGTATGTAAAAAGATGCAAAACTTGTGTTTCGGGCATGAATGCACTAATTCGGGGTACCGAAGTTGCGAAAATGGTTTCACAACGAAAACACCCATTCTACTCCATTAGACCCAAAATGATGTTTGGGTGTGTACCGGAGCATTTCGCAAACTTTCGGCATGTAAAAAGATGCAAAACATATTTTTCGGGCCTGAATGCAATATTTCGGGGTACCGAAGTAGCGATAATAGCTTCGCAATGAAAACACTCATTCTACTCCATTAGAACCAAAATGCTGCTTGGGAGTGCTTCGGAGCATTTTGCAAACTTTCGGCATGTAAAAAGATGCAAAACTTGTGTTTCGAGCCTGAATGCACTATTTCGGGGTACCGAAGTTGCGAAAATGGTTTCGCAACGAAAACACCAATTCTACTCCATTTGACCCAAAATGATGTTTGGCAGTGCTCCGGAGGATTTCGCAAACTTGCGGCATGTAAAAAGATGCAAAACTTTAGTTTCGAGCCTGAATGCACTATTTCGGGGTACCGAAGTTGCGAAAATGGTTTCGCAACGAAAACACCCATTCTACTCCATTAGACCCAAAATGATGTTTGGGAGTGCTCCGAAGCATTTCGCAAACCTTCGACTTGTAAAAAGATGCAAACTTCTGTTTCAGGCTTGAATGCACTATTTCGGGGTAACGAAGTTGCGAAAATTATTTCGCAACGAAAACACCCATTCTACTCCATTAGACTCAAAATGATGTTTGGGAGTGTTCTGGAGCATTTCGCAAACTTTCGACATGTAAAAAGATGCAAAACTTTAGTTTCGGGCCTGAATGCTCTATTTCGGGGTACCGAAGTTGCGAAAATGGTTTTGCAACGAAAACACCCATTCTACTCCAATAGACCCAAAATGATGTTTAGGAGTGCTCCGAAGCATTTCGCAAACCTTCGACTTGTAAAAAGATGCAAACTTCTGTTTCGGGCTTGAATGCACTATTCCGGGGTAACGAAGTTGTGAAAATTATTTCGCAACGAAAACATCCATTCTACTCCATTAGACTCAAAATGATGTTTGGGAGTGTTCTGGAGCATTTCGCAAACTTTCGGCATGTAAAAAGATGCAAAACTTTAGTTTCAGGCCAGAATGCACTATTTCGGGGTACCGAACTTGCGAAAATGGTTTCGCAACGAAAACACCCATTCTACTCCATTAGACCCAAAATGATGTTTGGGTGTGCTCCGAAGCATTTCGCAAACCTTCGACTTGTAAAAAGATGCAAACTTCTGTTTCGGGCTTGAATGCACTATTTCGGGGTAACGAAGTTGCAAAAATTATTTCGCAACGAAAACATGCATTCTACTCCATTAGACTCAAAATGATGTTTGGGAGTGTTCTGGAGCATTTCGCAAACATTCAGCATGTAAAATGATGCAAAACTTGTTTTTCGGGTCTGAATGCAATATTTCGGGGTACCGAAGTTGCGATAATAGCTTCGCAACGAAAACACCCATTCTACTCCATTAGAACCAAAATGATGTTTGGGAGTGCTCCAGAGCATTTCGCAAACCTTCAATTTGTAAAAAGATGCAAAACTTGTGTTTCGAACATGAATGCACTAATTCGGGGTACCGAAGTTGCGAAAATTATTTCGCAACGAAAACACCCATTCTACTCCATTAGACCCAAAATGATGTTTGGGAGTGTTCCGGAGCATTTCACAAATTTTCGGCATGTAAAAAGATGCAAAACTTGTGTTTCGGGCTTGAATGCACTAATTCGGCGTACCGAAGTTGCGAAAATGGTTTCACAACGAAAACACCCATTCTACTCCATTAAACCGAAAATGATGTTTGGGAGTGTTCCGGAGCATTTCGCAAACTTTCGGCATGTAAAAAGATGCAAAACATATTTTTCGGGCCTGAATGCAATATTTCGGGGTACCAAAGTAGCAATAATAGCTTCGCAATGAAAACACTCATTCTACTCCATTAGAACCAAAATGATGCTTGGGAGTGCTCCGGAGCATTTCGCAAACTTTCGACATGTAAAACGATGCAAAACTTTTGTTTCGGGCCTGAATGCACTATTTCAGGGTACCGAAGTTGCGAAAATAGTTTCGCAACAAAAACACCAATTCTACTCCATTTGACCCAAAATGATGTTTGGGAGTGCTTCGGAGGATTTCGCAAACTTGCGGCATGTAAAAAGATGCAAAACTTTAGTTTCGGGCCTGAATGCACTATTTCGGGGTACCGAAGTTGCGAAAATGGTTTCGCAACGAAAACACCCATTCTACTCAATTAGACCCAAAATGATGTTTGGGAGTGCTCCGAAGCACATTTCGCAAACCTTCGAATTGTAAAAAGATGCAAACTTATGTTTCGGGCTTGAATGCACTATTTCGGGGTAACGAAGTTGCGAAAATTATTTCGCAACGAAAACACCCATTCTACTCCATTAGTCTCAAAATGATGTTTGGGAGTGTTCTGGAGCATTTCGCAAACTTTCGGCATGTAAAAAGATGCAAAACTTTAGTTTCGGGCCTGAATGCTCTATTTCGGGGTACCGAAGTTGCGAAAATGGTTTCGCAACGAAAACACCCATTCTACTCCATTAGACCGAAAATGATGTTTGGGAGTGCTCCGAAGCATTTCGCAAACCTTCGACTTGTAAAAAGATGCAAACTTCTGTTTCGGGCTTGAATGCACTATTTCGAGGTAACGAAGTTGCGAAAATTATTTCGCAATGAAAGCACCCATTCTACTCCATTAGACTCAAAATGACGTTTGGGAGTGTTCTGGAGCATTTCGCAAACTTTCAGCATGTAAAAGGATGCAAAACTTGTTTTTCGGGTCTGAATGCAATATTTCGGGGTACCGAAGTTGCGATAATAGCTTCGCAACGAAAACACCCATTCTACTCCATTAGAACCAAAATGATGTTTGGGAGTGCTCCGAAGCATTTCGCAAACCTTCGATTTGTAAAAAGATGCAAAACTTGTGTTTCGAGCATGAATGCACTAATTCGGGGTACCGAAGTTGCGAAAATTATTTCCCAATGAAAACACCCATTCTACTCCCTTAGACCCAAAATGATGTTTGGGAGTGTTCCGGAGCATTTCACAAATTTTCGGCATGTAAAAAGATGCAAAACTTGTGTTTCGGGCATGAATGCACTAATTCGGGGTACCGAAGTTGCGAAAATGGTTTCACAACAAAAACACCCATTCTACTCCCTTAGACCCAAAATGATGTTTGGGAGTGTTCCGGAGCATTTCACAAATTTTCGGCATGTAAAAAGATGCAAAACTTGTGTTTCGGGCATGAATGCACTAATTCGGGGTACCGAAGTTGCGTAAATCGTTTCACAACGAAAACACCCATTCTACTCCATTAGACCCAAAATGATGTTTGGGTGTGTTCCGGAGCATTTCACAAACTTTCGGCATGTAAAAAGATGCAAAACATATTTTTCGGGCCTGAATGCAATATTTCGGGGTACCGAAGTAGCGATAATAGCTTCGCAATAAAAACACTCATTCTACTCCATTAGAACCAAAATGATGCTTGGGAGTGCTTCGGAGCATTTCGCAAACTTTCGGCATGTAAAAAGATGCAAAACTTGTGTTTCGAGCCTGAATGCACTATTTCGGGGTACCGAAGTTGCGAAAATGGTTTCGCAACGAAAACACCAATTCTACTCCATTTGACACAAAATGATGTTTGGGAGTGCTCTGAAGCATTTCGCAAACCTTCGATTTGTAAAAAGATGCAAAACTTGTGTTTCGAGCATGAATGCACTAATTCGGGGTACCGAAGTTGCGAAAATTATTTCGCAATGAAAACACCCATTCTACTCCCTTAGACCCAAATTGATGTTTGGGAGTGTTCCGGAGCATTTCACAAATTTTCGGCATGTAAAAAGATGCAAAACTTGTGTTTCGGGCATGAATGCACTAATTCGGGGTACCGAAGTTGCGAAAATGGTTTCACAACGAAAACACCCATTCTACTCCATTAGACCCAAAATGATGTTTGGGTGTGTACCGGAGCATTTCGCAAACTTTCGGCATGTAAAAAGATGCAAAACATATTTTTCGGGCCTGAATGCAATATTTCGGGGTACCGAAGTAGCGATAATAGCTTCGCAATGAAAACACTCATTCTACTCCATTAGAACCAAAATGCTGCTTGGGAGTGCTTCGGAGCATTTCGCAAACTTTCGGCATGTAAAAAGATGCAAAACTTGTGTTTCGAGCCTGAATGCACTATTTCGGGGTACCGAAGTTGCGAAAATGGTTTCGCAACGAAAACACCAATTCTACTCCATTTGACCCAAAATGATGTTTGGGAGTGCTCCGGAGGATTTCGCAAACTTGCGGCATGTAAAAAGATGCAAAACTTTAGTTTCGAGCCTGAATGCACTATTTCGGGGTACCGAAGTTGCGAAAATGGTTTCGCAACGAAAACACCCATTCTACTCCATTAGACCCAAAATGATGTTTGGGAGTGCTCCGAAGCATTTCGCAAACCTTCGACTTGTAAAAAGATGCAAACTTCTGTTTCGGGCTTGAATGCACTATTTCGGGGTAACGAAGTTGCGAAAATTATTTCGCAACGAAAACACCCATTCTACTCCATTAGACTCAAAATGATGTTTGGGAGTGTTCTGGAGCATTTCGCAAACTTTCGGCATGTAAAAAGATGCAAAACTTTAGTTTCGGGCCTGAATGCTCTATTTCGGGGTACCGAAGTTGCGAAAATGGTTTCGCAACGAAAACACCCATTCTACTCCAATAGACCCAAAATGATGTTTAGGAGTGCTCCGAAGCATTTCGCAAACCTTCGACTTGTAAAAAGATGCAAACTTCTGTTTCGGGCTTGAATGCACTATTCCGGGGTAACGAAGTTGTGAAAATTATTTCACAACGAAAACATCCATTCTACTCCATTAGGCTCAAAATGATGTTTGGGAGTGTTCTGGAGCATTTCGCAAACTTTCGGCATGTAAAAAGATGCAAAACTTTAGTTTCAGGCCAGAATGCACTATTTTAGGGTACCGAACTTGCGAAAATGGTTTCGCAACGAAAACACCCATTCTACTCCATTAGAACCAAAATGATGTTTGGGAGTGCTCCGAAGCATTTCGCAAACCTTCGATTTGTAAAAAGATGCAAAACTTGTGTTTCGAGCATGAATGCACTAATTCGGGGTACCGAAGTTGCGAAAATTATTTCCCAATGAAAACACCCATTCTACTCCCTTAGACCCAAAATGATGTTTGGGAGTGTTCCGGAGCATTTCACAAATTTTCGGCATGTAAAAAGATGCAAAACTTGTGTTTCGGGCATGAATGCACTAATTCGGGGTACCGAAGTTGCGAAAATGGTTTCACAACAAAAACACCCATTCTACTCCCTTAGACCCAAAATGATGTTTGGGAGTGTTCCGGAGCATTTCACAAATTTTCGGCATGTAAAAAGATGCAAAACTTGTGTTTCGGGCATGAATGCACTAATTCGGGGTACCGAAGTTGCGTAAATCGTTTCACAACGAAAACACCCATTCTACTCCATTAGACCCAAAATGATGTTTGGGTGTGTTCCGGAGCATTTCACAAACTTTCGGCATGTAAAAAGATGCAAAACATATTTTTCGGGCCTGAATGCAATATTTCGGGGTACCGAAGTAGCGATAATAGCTTCGCAATAAAAACACTCATTCTACTCCATTAGAACCAAAATGATGCTTGGGAGTGCTTCGGAGCATTTCGCAAACTTTCGGCATGTAAAAAGATGCAAAACTTGTGTTTCGAGCCTGAATGCACTATTTCAGGGTACCGAAGTTGCGAAAATGGTTTCGCAACGAAAACACCAATTCTACTCCATTTGACACAAAATGATGTTTGGGAGTGCTCTGAAGCATTTCGCAAACCTTCGATTTGTAAAAAGATGCAAAACTTGTGTTTCGAGCATGAATGCACTAATTCGGGGTACCGAAGTTGCGAAAATTATTTCCCAATGAAAACACCCATTCTACTCCCTTAGACCCAAATTGATGTTTGGGAGTGTTCCGGAGCATTTCACAAATTTTCGGCATGTAAAAAGATGCAAAACTTGTGTTTCGGGCATGAATGCACTAATTCGGGGTACCGAAGTTGCGAAAATGGTTTCACAACGAAAACACCCATTCTACTCCATTAGACCCAAAATGATGTTTGGGTGTGTACCGGAGCATTTCGCAAACTTTCGGCATGTAAAAAGATGCAAAACATATTTTTCGGGCCTGAATGCAATATTTCGGGGTACCGAAGTAGCGATAATAGCTTCGCAATGAAAACACTCATTCTACTCCATTAGAACCAAAATGCTGCTTGGGAGTGCTTCGGAGCATTTCGCAAACTTTCGGCATGTAAAAAGATGCAAAACTTGTGTTTCGAGCCTGAATGCACTATTTCGGGGTACCGAAGTTGCGAAAATGGTTTCGCAACGAAAACACCAATTCTACTCCATTTGACCCAAAATGATGTTTGGGAGTGCTCCGGAGGATTTCGCAAACTTGCGGCATGTAAAAAGATGCAAAACTTTAGTTTCGAGCCTGAATGCACTATTTCGGGGTACCGAAGTTGCGAAAATGGTTTCGCAACGAAAACACCCATTCTACTCCATTAGACCCAAAATGATGTTTGGGAGTGCTCCGAAGCATTTCGCAAACCTTCGACTTGTAAAAAGATGCAAACTTCTGTTTCGAGCTTGAATGCACTATTTCGGGGTAACGAAGTTGCGAAAATTATTTCGCAACGAAAACACCCATTCTACTCCATTAGACTCAAAATGATGTTTGGGAGTGTTCTGGAGCATTTCGCAAACTTTCGGCATGTAAAAAGATGCAAAACTTTAGTTTCGGGCCTGAATGCTCTATTTCGGGGTACCGAAGTTGCGAAAATGGTTTCGCAACGAAAACACCCATTCTACTCCAATAGACCCAAAATGATGTTTAGGAGTGCTCCGAAGCATTTCGCAAACCTTCGACTTGTAAAAAGATGCAAACTTCTGTTTCGGGCTTGAATGCACTATTCCGGGGTAACGAAGTTGTGAAAATTATTTCACAACGAAAACATCCATTCTACTCCATTAGGCTCAAAATGATGTTTGGGAGTGTTCTGGAGCATTTCGCAAACTTTCGGCATGTAAAAAGATGCAAAACTTTAGTTTCAGGCCAGAATGCACTATTTTAGGGTACCGAACTTGCGAAAATGGTTTCGCAACGAAAACACCCATTCTACTCCATTAGACCCAAAATGATGTTTGGGTGTGCTCCGAAGCATTTCGCAAACCTTCGACTTGTAAAAAGATGCAAACTTCTGTTTCGGGCTTGAATGCACTATTTCGGGGTAACGAAGTTGCAAAAATTATTTCGCAACGAAAACATCTATTCTACTCCATTAGACTCAAAATGATGTTTGGGAGTGTTCTGGAGCATTTCGCAAACTTTCAGCATGTAAAAGGATGCAAAACTTGTTTTTCGGGTCTGAATGCAATATTTCGGGGTACCGAAGTTGCGATAATAGCTTCGCAACGAAAACACCCATTCTACTCCATTAGAACCAAAATGATGTTTGGGAGTGCTCTGAAGCATTTCGCAAACCTTCAATTTGTAAAAAGATGCAAAACTTGTGTTTCGAACATGAATGCACTAATTCGGGGTACCGAAGTTGCGAAAATTATTTCGCAACGAAAACACCCATTCTACTCCATTAGACCCAAAATGATGTTTGGGAGTGTTCCGGAGAATTTCACAAATTTTCGGCATGTAAAAAGATGCAAAACTTGTGTTTCGGGCATGAATGCACTAATTCGGCGTACCGAAGTTGCGAAAATGGTTTCACAACGAAAACACCCATTCTACTCCATTAAACCGAAAATGATGTTTGGGAGTGTTCCGGAGCATTTCGCAAACTTTCGGCATGTAAAAAGATGCAAAACATATTTTTCGGGCCTGAATGCAATATTTCGGGGTACCGAAGTAGCGATAATAGCTTCGCAATGAAAACACTCATTCTACTCCATTAGAACCAAAATGATGCTTGGGAGTGCTCCGGAGCATTTCGCAAACTTTCGACATGTAAAACGATGCAAAACTTGTGTTTCGGGCCGGAATGCACTATTTCGGGGTACCGAAGTTGCGAAAATGGTTTCGCAACAAAAACACCAATTCTACTCCATTTGACCCAAAATGATGTTTGGGAGTGCTTCGGAGGATTTCGCAAACTTGCGGCATGTAAAAAGATGCAAAACTTTAGTTTCGGGCCTGAATGCACTATTTCGGGGTACCGAAGTTGCGAAAATGGTTTCGCAACGAAAACACCCATTCTACTCAATTAGACCCAAAATGATGTTTGGGAGTGCTCCGAAGCACATTTCGCAAACCTTCGAATTGTAAAAAGATGCAAACTTATGTTTCGGGCTTGAATGCACTATTTCGGGGTAACGAAGTTGCGAAAATTATTTCGCAACGAAAACACCCATTCTACTCCATTAGACTCAAAATGATGTTTGGGAGTGTTCTGGAGCATTTCGCAAACTTTCGGCATGTAAAAAGATGCAAAACTTTAGTTTCGGGCCTGAATGCTCTATTTCGGGGTACCGAAGTTGCGAAAATGGTTTCTCAACGAAAACACCCATTCTACTCCATTAGACCCAAAATGATGTTTAGGAGTGCTCCGAAGCATTTCGCAAACCTTCGACTTGTAAAAAGATGCAAACTTCTGTTTCGGGCTTGAATGCACTGTTTCGGGGTAACGAAGTTGCGAAAATTATTTCGCAATGAAAACACCCATTCTACTCCATTAGACTCAAAATGATGTTTGGGAGTGTTCTGGAGCATTTCGCAAACTTTCAGCATGTAAAAGGATGCAAAACTTGTTTTTCGGGTCTGAATGCAATATTTCGGGGTACCGAAGTTGCGATAATAGCTTCGCAACGAAAACACCCATTCTACTCCATTAGAACCAAAATGATGTTTGGGAGTGCTCCGAAACATTTCGCAAACCTTCGATTTGTAAAAAGATGCAAAACTTGTGTTTCGAGCATGAATGCACTAATTCGGGGTACCGAAGTTGCGAAAATTATTTCGCAACGAAAACACCCATTCTACTCCCTTAGACCCAAAATGATGTTTGGGAGTGTTCCGGAGCATTTCACAAATTTTCGGCATGTAAAAAGATGCAAAACTTGTGTTTCGGGCATGAATGCACTAATTCGGGGTATCGAAGTTGCGAAAATGGTTTCACAACGAAAACACCCATTCTACTCCATTAGACCCAAAATGATGTTTGGGTGTGTTCCGGAGCATTTCGCAAACTTTCGGCATGTAAAAAGATGCAAAACATATTTTTCGGGCCTGAATGCAATATTTCGGGGTACCAAAGTAGCGATAATAGCTTCGCAATGAAAACACTCATTCTACTCCATTAGAACCAAAATGATGCTTGGGAGTACTTCGGAGCATTTCGCAAACTTTCGGCATGTAAAAAGATGCAAAACTTGTGTTTCGAGCCTGAATGCACTATTTCGGGGTACCGAAGTTGCCAAAATGGTTTCGCAACGAAAACACCAATTCTACTCCATTTGACCCAAAATGATGTTTGGGAGTGCTCCGAAGCATTTCGCAAACCTTCGACTTGTAAAAAGATGCAAACTTCTGTTTCGGGCTTGAATGCACTATTTCGGGGTAACGAAGTTGTGAAAATTATTTCGCAACGAAAACACCCATTCTACTCCATTAGACTCAAAATGATGTTTGGGAGTGTTCTGGAGCATTTCGCAAACTTTCGGCATGTAAAAAGATGCAAAACTTTAGTTTCAGGCCTGAATGCACTATTTCGGGGTACCGAAGTTGCGAAAATGGTTTCGCAACGAAAACACCCAATCTACTCCATTAGACCGAAAATGATGTTTGGGAGTGCTCCGAAGCATTTCGCAAACCTTCGACTTGTAAAAAGATGCAAACTTCTGTTTCGGGCTTGAATGCACTATTTCGAGGTAACGAAGTTGCGAAAATTATTTCGCAATGAAAGCACCCATTCTACTCCATTAGACTCAAAATGATGTTTGGGAGTGTTCTGGAGCATTTCGCAAACTTTCAGCATGTAAAAGGATGCAAAACTTGTTTTTCGGGTCTGAATGCAATATTTCGGGGTACCGAAGTTGCGATAATAGCTTCGCAACGAAAACACCCATTCTACTCCATTAGAATCAAAATGATGTTTGGGAGTGCTCCGAAGCATTTCGCAAACCTTCGATTTGTAAAAAGATGCAAAACTTGTGTTTCGAGCATGAATGCACTAATTCGGGGTACCGAAGTTACGAAAATTATGTCCTAATGAAAACACCCATTCTACTCCCTTAGACCCAAAATGATGTTTGGGAGTGTTCCGGAGCATTTCACAAATTTTTGGCATGTAAAAAGATGCAAAACTTGTGTTTCGGGCATGAATGCACTAATTCGGGGTACCGAAGTTGCGAAAATGGTTTCACAACAAAAACACCCATTCTACTCCATTAGACCCAAAATGATGTTTGTGTGTGTACCGGAGCATTTCGCAAACTTTCGGCATGTAAAAAGATGCAAAACATATTTTTCGGGCCTGAATGCAATATTTCGGGGTACCGAAGTAGCGATAATAGCTTCGCAATGAAAACACTCATTCTGCTCCATTAGAACCAAAATGCTGCTTGGGAGTGCTTCGGAGCATTTCGCAAACTTTCGGCATGTAAAAAGATGCAAAACTTGTGTTTCGAGCCTGAATGCACTATTTCGGGGTACCGAAGTTGCGAAAATGGTTTCGCAACGAAAACACCAATTCTACTCCATTTGACCCAAAATGATGTTTGGGAGTGCTCCGGAGGATTTCGCAAACTTGCGGCACGTAAAAAGATGCAAAACTTTAGTTTCGGGCCTGAATGCACTATTTCGGGGTACCGAACTTGCGAAAATGGTTTCGCAACGAAAACACCCATTCTACTCTATTAGACCCAAAATGATGTTTGGGAGTGCTCCGAAGCATTTCGCAAACCTTCGACTTGTAAAAAGATGCAAACTTCTGTTTCGGGCTTTAATGCACTATTTCGGGTTAACGAAGTTGCGAAAATTATTTCGCAACGAAAACACCCATTCTACTCCATTAGACTCAAAATGTTGTTTGGGAGTGTTCTGGAGCATTTCGCAAACTTTCGGCTTGTAAAAAGATGCAAAACTTTAGTTTCGGCCCTGAATGCTCTATTTCGGGGTACCGAAGTTGCGAAAATGGTTTCGCAACGAAAACACCCATTCTACTCCATTAAACCCAAAATAATGTTTAGGAGTGCTCCGAAGCATTTCGCAAACCTTCGACTTGTAAAAAGATGCAAACTTCTGTTTCGGGCTTGAATGCACTATTCCGGGGTAACGAAGTTGTGAAAATTATTTCGCAACGAAAACACCCATTCTACTCCATTAGACTCAAAATGATGTTTGGGAGTGTTCTGGAGCATTTCGCAAACTTTCGGCATGTAAAAAGATGCAAAACTTTAGTTTCAGGCCTTAATGCACTATTTCGGGGTACCGAAGTTGCGAAAATGGTTTCGCAACGAAAACACCCATTCTACTCCATTAGACCCAAAATGATGTTTAGGAGTGCTCCGAAGCATTTAGCAATCCTTCGACTTGTAAAAAGATGCAAACTTCTGTTTCGGGCTTGAATGCACTATTTCGGGGTAACGAAGTTGTGAAAATTATTTCGCAACGAAAACACCCATTCTACTCCATTAGACTCAAAATGATGTTTGGGAGTGTTCTGGAGCATTTCGCAAACTTTCGGCATGTAAAAAGATGCAAAACTTTAGTTTCGGGCCTGAATGATCTATTTCGGGGTACCGAAGTTGCGAAAATGGTTTCGCAACGAAAACACCCATTCTACTCCATTAGACCCAAAATGATGTTTAGGAGTGCTCCGAAGCATTTCGCAAACCTTCGACTTGTAAAAAGATGCAAACTTCCGTTTCGGGCTTGAATGCACTATTTCGGGGTAACGAAGTTGTGAAAATTATTTCGCAACGAAAACACCCATTCTACTCCATTAGACTCAAAATGATATTTGGGAGTGTTCTGGAGCATTTCGCAAACTTTCGGCATGTAAAAGGATGCAAAACTTGTTTTTCGGGTCTGAATGCAATATTTCGGGGTACCGAAGTTTCGAAAATGGTTTCGCAACGAAAACACCAATTCTACTCCATTTGACCCAAAATGATGTTTGGGAGTGCTCCGGAGGATTTCGCAAACTTGCGGCACGTAAAAAGATGCAAAACTTTAGTTTCGGGCCTGAATGCACTATTTCGGGGTACCGAACTTGCGAAAATGGTTTCGCAACGAAAACACCCATTCTACTCTATTAGACCCAAAATGATGTTTGGGAGTGCTCCGAAGCATTTCGCAAACCTTCGACTTGTAAAAAGATGCAAACTTCTGTTTCGGGCTTTAATGCACTATTTCGGGTTAACGAAGTTGCGAAAATTATTTCGCAACGAAAACACCCATTCTACTCCATTAGACTCAAAATGTTGTTTGGGAGTGTTCTGGAGCATTTCGCAAACTTTCGGCATGTAAAAAGATGCAAAACTTTAGTTTCGGCCCTGAATGCTCTATTTCGGGGTACCGAAGTTGCGAAAATGGTTTCGCAACGAAAACACCCATTCTACTCCATTAGACCCAAAATGATGTTTAGGAGTGCTCCGAAGCATTTCGCAAACCTTCGACTTGTAAAAAGATGCAAACTTCTGTTTCGGGCTTGAATGCACTATTCCGGGGTAACGAAGTTGTGAAAATTATTTCGCAACGAAAACACCCATTCTACTCCATTAGACTCAAAATGATGTTTGGGAGTGTTCTGGAGCATTTCGCAAACTTTCGGCATGTAAAAAGATGCAAAACTTTAGTTTCAGGCCTTAATGCACTATTTCGGGGTACCGAAGTTGCGAAAATGGTTTCGCAACGAAAACACCCATTCTACTCCATTAGACCCAAAATGATGTTTGGGAGTGCTCCGAAGCATTTCGCAAACCTTCCACTTGTAAAAAGATACAAACTTCTGTTTCGGGCTTGAATGCACTATTTCGGGGTAACGAAGTTGTGAAAATTATTTCGCAACGAAAACACCCATTCTACTCCATTAGACTCAAAATGATGTTTGGGAGTGTTCTGGAGCATTTCGCAAACTTTCGGCATGTAAAAAGATGCAAAACTTTAGTTTCAGGCCTGAATGCACTATTTCGGGGTACCGAAGTTGCGAAAATGGTTTCGCAACGAAAACACCCATTCTACTCCATTAGACCCAAAATGATGTTTAGGAGTGCTCCGAAGCATTTCGCAAACCTTCGACTTGTAAAAAGATGCAAACTTCTGTTTCGGGCTTGAATGCACTATTCCGGGGTAACGAAGTTGTGAAAATTATTTCACAACGAAAACACCCATTCTACTACATTAGACTCAAAATGATGTTTGGGAGTGTTCTGGAGCATTTCGCAAACTTTCGGCATGTAAAAAGATGCAAAACTTTAGTTTCAGGCCTTAATGCACTATTTCGGGGTACCGAAGTTGCGAAAATGGTTTCGCAACGAAAACACCCATTCTACTCCATTAGACCCAAAATGATGTTTGGGAGTGCTCCGAAGCATTTCGCAAACCTTCCACTTGTAAAAAGATACAAACTTCTGTTTCGGGCTTGAATGCACTATTTCGGGGTAACGAAGTTGTGAAAATTATTTCGCAACGAAAACACCCATTCTACTCCATTAGACTCAAAATGATGTTTGGGAGTGTTCTGGAGCATTTCGCAAACTTTCGGCATGTAAAAAGATGCAAAACTTTAGTTTCAGGCCTGAATGCACTATTTCGGGGTACCGAAGTTGCGAAAATGGTTTCGCAACGAAAACACCCATTCTACTCCATTAGACCCAAAATGATGTTTGGGAGTGCTCCGAAGCATTTCGCAAACCTTCGACTTGTAAAAAGATGCAAACTTCTGTTTCGGGCTTGAATGCACTATTTCGGGGTAACGAAGTTGCAAAAATTATTTCGCAATGAAAACACCCATTCTACTCCATTAGACTCAATATGATGTTTGGGAGTGTTCTGGAGCATTTCGCAAACTTTCAGCATGTAAAAGGATGCAAAACTTGTTTTTGGGGTCTGAATGCAATATTTCGGGGTACCGAAGTTGCGATAATAGCTTCGCAACGAAAACACCCATTCTACTCCATTAGAACCAAAATGATGTTTGGGAGTGCTCCAGAGCATTTCGCAAACATTCAATTTGTAAAAAGATGGAAAACTTGTGTTTCGAACATGAATGCACTAATTCGGGGTACCGAAGTTGCGAAAATTATTTCGCAACGAAAACACCCATTCTACTCCATTAGACCCAAAATGATGTTTGGGAGTGTTCCGGAGCATTTCACAAATTTTCGGCATGTAAAAAGATGCAAAACTTGTGTTTCAGGCTTGAATGCACTAATTCGGCGTACCGAAGTTGCGAAAATGGTTTCACAACGAAAACACCCATTCTACTCCATTAGACCCAAAATGATGTTTGGGTGTGTTCCGGAGCATTTCGCAAACTTTCGGCATGTAAAAAGATGCAAAACATATTTTTCGGGCCTGAATGCAATATTTCGGGGTACCGAAGTAGCGATAATAGCTTCGCAATGAAAACACTCATTCTACTCCATTAGAACCAAAATGATGCTTGGGAGTGCTCCGGAGCATTTCGCAAACTTTCGACATGTAAAAAGATGCAAAACTTGTGTTTCGGGCCTGAATGCACTATTTCGGGGTACCGAAGTTGCGAAAATGGTTTCGCAACAAAAACACCAATTCTACTCCATTTGACCCAAAATGATGTTTGGGAGTGCTTCGGAGGATTTCGTAAACTTGCGGCATGTAAAAAGATGCAAAACTTTTGTTTCGGGCCTGAATGCACTATTTCGGGGTACCGAAGTTGCGAAAATGGTTTCGCAACGAAAACACCCATTCTACTCAATTAGACCCAAAATGATGTTTGGGAGTGCTCCGAAGCATTTCGCAAACCTTCGAATTGTAAAAAGATGCAAACTTATGGTTCGGGCTTGAATGCACTATTTCAGGGTAACGAAGTTGCGAAAATTATTTCGCAACGAAAACACCCATTCTACTCCATTAGACTCAAAGTGATGTTTGGGAGTGTTCTGGAGCATTTCGCAAACTTTCGGCATGTAAAAAGATGCAAAACTTTAGTTTCGGGCCTGAATGATCTATTTCGGGGTACCGAAGTTGCGAAAATGGTTTCGCAACGAAAACACCCATTCTACTCCATTAGACCCAAAATGATGTTTTGGAGTGCTCCGAAGCATTTCGCAAACCTTCGACTTGTAAAAAGATGCAAACTTCTGTTTCGGGCTTGAATGCACTATTTCGGGGTAACGAAGTTGTGAAAATTATTTCGCAACGAAAACACCCATTCTACTCCATTAGACTCAAAATGATATTTGGGAGTGTTCTGGAGCATTTCGCAAACTTTCGGCATGTAAAAGGATGCAAAACTTGTTTTTCGGGTCTGAATGCAATATTTCGGGGTACCGAAGTTGCGAAAATGGTTTCGCAACGAAAACACCAATTCTACTCCATTTGACCCAAAATGATGTTTGGGAGTGCTCCGGAGCATTTCGCAAACTTGCGGCACGTAAAAAGATGCAAACTTTAGTTTCGGGCCTGAATGCACTATTTCGGGGTACCGAAGTTGCGAAAATGGTTTCGCAACGAAAACACCCATTCTACTCCATTAGACCCAAAATGATGTTTGGGAGTGCTCCGAAGCATTTCGCAAACCTTCGACTTGTAAAAAGATGCAAACTTCTGTTTCGGGCTTTAATGCACTATTTCGGGGTAACGAAGTTGCGAAAATTATTTCGCAACGAAAACACCCATTCTACTCCATTAGACTCAAAATGATGTTTGGGAGTGTTCTGGAGCATTTCGCAAACTTTCGGCATGTAAAAAGATGCAAAACTTTAGTTTCGGCCCTGAATGCTCAATTTCGGGGTACCGAAGTTGCGAAAATGGTTTCGCAACGAAAACACCCATTCTACTCCATTAGACCCAAAATGATGTTTAGGAGTGCTCCGAAGCATTTCGCAAACCTTCGACTTGTAAAAAGATGCAAACTTCTGTTTCGGGCTTGAATGCACTATTCCGGGGTAACGAAGTTGTGAAAATTATTTCGCAACGAAAACACCCATTCTACTCCATTAGACTCAAAATGATGTTTGGGAGTGTTCTGGAGCATTTCGCAAACTTTCGGCATGTAAAAAGATGCAAAACTTTAGTTTCAGGCCTGAATGCACTATTTCGGGGTACCGAAGTTGCGAAAATGGTTTCGCAACGAAAACACCCATTCTACTCCAATAGACCCAAAATGATGTTTGGGAGTGCTCCGAAGCATTTCGCAAACCTTCGACTTGTAAAAAGATGCAAACTTCTGTTTCGGGCTTGAATGCACTATTTCGGGGTAACGAAGTTGTGAAAATTATTTCGCAACGAAAACACCCATTCTACTCCATTAGACTCAAAATGATGTTTGGGAGTGTTCTGGAGCATTTCGCAAACTTTCAGCATGTAAAAAGATGCAAAACTTTAGTTTCAGGCCTGAATGCACTATTTCGGGGTACCGAAGTTGCGAAAATGGTTTCGCAACGAAAACACCCATTCTACTCCATTAGACCCAAAATGATGTTTGGGAGTGCTCCGAAGCATTTCGCAAACCTTCGACTTGTAAAAAGATGCAAACTTCTGTTTCGGGCTTGAATGCACTATTTCAGGGTAACGAAGTTGCAAAAATTATTTCGCAATGAAAACACCCATTCTACTCCATTAGACTCAATATGATGTTTGGGAATGTTCTGGAGCATTTCGCAAACTTTCAGCATGTAAAAGGATGCAAAACTTGTTTTTCGGGTCTGAATGCAATATTTCGGGGTACCGAAGTTGCGATAATAGCTTCGCAATGAAAACACCCATTCTACTCCATTAGAACCAAAATGATGTTTGGGAGTGCTCTAGAGCATTTCGCAAACCTTCAATTTGTAAAAAGATGGAAAACTTGTGTTTCGAACATGAATGCACTAATTCGGGGTTCCGAAGTTGCGAAAATTATTTCGCAACGAAAACACTCATTCTACTCCATTAGACCCAAAATGATGTTTGGGAGTGTTCCGGAGCATTTCACAAATTTTCGGCATGTAAAAAGATGCAAAACTTGTGTTTCAGGGTTGAATGCACTAATTCGGCGTACCGAAGTTGCGAAAATGGTTTCACAACGAAAACACCCATTCTACTCCATTAGACCCAAAATGATGTTTGGGAGTGTTCCAGAGCATTTCACAAATTTTCGGCATGTAAAAAGATGCAAAACTTGTGTTTCAGGGTTGAATGCACTAATTCGGGGTACTGAAGTTGCGATAATAGCTTCGCAATGAAAACACCCATTCTACTCCATTAGAACCAAAATGATGTTTGGGAGTGCTCCAGAGCATTTCGCAAACCTTCAATTTGTAAAAAGATGGAAAACTTGTGTTTCGAACATGAATGCACTAATTCGGGGTACCGAAGTTGCGAAAATTATTTCGCAACGAAAACACCCATTCTACTCCATTAGACCCAAAATGATGTTTGGGAGTGTTCCGGAGCATTTCACAAATTTTCGGCATGTAAAAAGATGCAAAACTTGTGTTTCAGGCTTGAATGCACTAATTCGGCGTACCGAAGTTGCGAAAATGGTTTCACAACGAAAACACCCATTCTACTCCATTAGACCCAAAATGATGTTTGGGTGTGTTCCGGAGCATTTCGCAAACTTTCGGCATGTAAAAAGATGCAAAACATATTTTTCGGGCCTGAATGCAATATTTCGGGGTACCGAAGTAGCGATAATAGCTTCGCAATGAAAACACTCATTCTACTCCATTAGAACCAAAATGATGCTTGGGAGTGCTCCGGAGCATTTCGCAAACTTTTGACATGTAAAAAGATGCAAAACTTGTGTTTCGGGCCTGAATGCACTATTTCGGGGTACCGAAGTTGCGAAAATGGTTTCGCAACAAAAACACCAATTCTACTCCATTTGACCCAAAATGATGTTTGGGAGTGCTGCGGAGGATTTCGCAAACTTGCGGCATGTAAAAAGATGCAAAACTTTAGTTTCGGGCCTGAATGCTCTATTTCGGGGTACCGAAGTTGCGAAAATGGTTTCGCAACGAAAACACCCATTCTACTCCATTAGACCCAAAATGATGTTTAGGAGTGCTCCGAAGCATTTCGCAAACCTTCGACTTGTAAAAAGATGCAAACTTCTGTTTCGGGCTTGAATGCACTATTTCGGGGTAACGAAGTTGTGAAAATTATTTCGCAACGAAAACACCCATTCTACTCCATTAGACTCAAAATGATATTTGGGAGTGTTCTGGAGCATTTCGCAAACTTTCGGCATGTAAAAAGATGCAAAACTTTAGTTTCAGGCCTGAATGCACTATTTCGGGGTACCGAAGTTGCGAAAATGGTTTCGCAATGAAAACACCCATTCTACTCCATTATTCTCAAAATGATGTTTGGGAGTGTTCTGGAGCACTTCGCAAACTTTCGGCATGTAAAAAGATGCAAAACTTTAGTTTCAGGCCTGAATGCACTATTTCGGGGTACCGAAGTTGCGAAAATGGTTTCGCAACGAAAACTCCCATTCTACTCCATTAGACTCAAAATGATGTTTGGGAGTGTTCTGGAGCATTTCGCAAACTTTCAGCATGTAAAAAGATGCAAAACTTTAGTTTCGGGCCTGAATGCTCTATTTCGGGGTACCGAAGTTGCGAAAATGGTTTCGCAACGAAAACACCCATTCTACTCCATTAGACCCAAAATGATGTTTAGGAGTGCTCCGAAGCATTTCGCAAACCTTCGACTTGTAGAAAGATGCAAACTTCTGTTTCGTGCTTGAATGCACTATTTCGGGGTAACGAAGTTGTGAAAATTATTTCGCAACGAAAACACCCATTCTACTCCATTAGACTCAAAATGATGTTTGGGAGTGTTCTGGAGCATTTCGCAAACTTTCGGCATGTAAAAAGATGCAAAACTTTAGTTTCAGGCCTGAATGCACTAATTCGGGGTACCGAAGTTGCGAAAATGGTTTCGCAACGAAAACACCAATTCTACTCCATTAGACCCAAAATGATGTTTGGGAGTGCTACGAAGCATTTCGCAAACCTTCGACTTGTAAAAAGATGCAAACTTCTGTTTCGGGCTTTAATGCACTATTTCGGGGTAACGAAGTTGCGAAAATTATTTCGCAATGAAAACACCCATTCTACTCCATTAGACTCAAAATGATGTTTGGGAGTGTTCTGGAGCATTTCGCAAACTTTCAGCATGTAAAAGGATGCAAAAACTTGTTTTTCGGGTCTGAATGCAATATTTCGGGGTACCGAAGTTGCGATAATAGCTTCGCAACGAAAACACCCATTCTACTCCATTAGAACCAAAATGATGTTTGGGAGTGCTCCAGAGCATTTCGCAAACCTTCAATTTGTAAAAATATGCAAAACTTGTGTTTCGAACATGAATGCACTAATTCGGGGTACCGAAGTTGCGAAAATTATTTCGCAACGAAAACACCCATTCTACTCCATTAGACCCAAAATGATGTTTGGGAGTGTTCCGGAGCATTTCACAAATTTTCGGCATGTAAAAAGATGCAAAACTTGTGTTTCGGGCTTGAATGCAGTAATTCGGGGTACCGAAGTTGCGAAAATGGTTTCACAACGAAAACACCCATTCTACTCCATTAGACCCAAAATGATGTTTGGGTGTGTTCCGGAGCATTTCGCAAACTTTCAGCATGTAAAAAGATGCAAAACATATTTTTCGGGCCTGAATGCAATATTTCGGGGTACCGAAGTAGCCATAATAGCTTCGCAATGAAAACACTCATTCTACTCCATTAGAACCAAAATGATGCTTGGGAGTACTCCGGAGCATTTCGCAAACTTTCGACATGTAAAAAGATGCAAAACTTGTGTTTCGGGCATGAATGCACTATTTCGGGGTACCGAAGTTGTGAAAATGGTTTCGCAACAAAAACACCAATTCTACTCCATTTGACCCAAAATGACGTTTGGGAGTGCTTCGGAGGATTTCGCAAACTTGCGGCATGTAAAAAGATGCGAAACTTTAGTTTCGGGCCTGAATGCACTATTTCGGGGTACCGAAGTTGCGAAAATGGTTTCGCAATGAAAACACTCATTCTACTCAATTAGACCCAAAATGATGTTTGGGAGTGCTCCGAAGCATTTCGCAAACCTTCGAATTGTAAAAAGATGCAAACTTATGTTTCGGGCTTGAATGCACTATTTTGGGGTAACGAAGTTGCGAAAATTATTTCGCAATGAAAACACCCATTCTACTCCATTAGACTCAAAACGATGTTTGGGAGTGTTCTAGAGCATTTCGCAAACTTTCGAAATGTAAAAAGATGCAAAACTTTAGTTTCGGGCCTGAATGCACTATTTCGGGGTACCAAAGTTGCGAAAATGGTTTCGCATTGAAAACACCAATTCTACTCCATTAGACCCAAAATAATGTTTGGGAGTGCTCCGAAGCATTTCGCAAACCTTCGACTTGTAAAAAGCTGCAAACTTCAGTTTCGGGCTTGAATGCACTATTTCGGGGTAACGAAGTTGCGACAATTATTTCGCAACGAAAATACCCATTCTACTCCATTGGACTCAAAATGATGTTCGGGAGTGTTCTGGAGCTTTTCGCAAACTTTCGGCATGTAAAAATATGCAAAACATGTTTTTCGAGTCTGAATGCAATATTTCGGGGTACCGAAGTTGCGATAATAGCTTCGCAACGAAAACACCAATTCTACTCCATTAGAACCAAAATGATGTTTTGGAGTGCTCCAGAGCATTTCGCAAACCTTCAATTTGTAAAAAGATGCAAAACTTGTGTTTCGGGCATGAATACATTAATTCGGGGTACCGAAGTTGCGAAAATTATTTCACAACGAAATCCCCCATTCTACTCCATTAGACCCAAAATGATGTTTGGGAGTGTTCCGGAGCATTTCACAAACTTTCGGCATGTAAAAAGATGCAAAACTTGTGTTTCGGGCCTGAATGCACTATTTCAGGGTACCGAAGTTGCGAAAATGGTTTCGCAACGAAAACACCAATTCTATTCCATTTGACCCAAAATGATGTTTGGGAGTGCTCCGGACCATTTCGCAATCTTGCGGCATGTACAAAGATGCAAAACTTTAGTTTCGGGACTGAATGGACTATTTTGGGGTACCGAAGTTGCGAAAATTATTTCACAATGAAAACACCCATTCTACTCCATTAGACTCAAAATGATGTTTGGGAGTGTTCTGGAGCATTTCGCAAACTTTCAGCATGTAAAAGGATGCAAAACTTGTTTTTCGGGTCTGAATGCAATATTTCGGGGTACCGAAGTTGCGATAATAGCTTCGCAACGAAAACACCCATTCTACTCCATTAGAACCAAAATGATGTTTGGGAGTGCTCCGAAGCATTTCGCAAACCTTCGATTTTCAAAAAGATGCAAAACTTGTGTTTCGAGCATGAATGCACTAATTCGGGGTACCGAAGTTGCGAAAATTATTTCGCAACGAAAACACCCATTCTACTCCCTTAGACCCAAAATGATGTTTGGGAGTGTTCCGGAGCATTTCACAAATTTTCGGCATGTAAAAAGATGCGAAACTTGTGTTTCGGGCATGAATGCACTAATTCGGGGTACCGAAGTTGCGAAAATGGTTTCACAACGAAAACACCCATTCTACTCCATTAGACCCAAAATGATGTTTGGGTGTGTTCCGGAGCATTTCGCAAACTTTCGGCATGTAAAAAGATGCAAAACATATTTTTCGGGCCTGAATGCAATATTTCGGGGTACCGAAGAAGCGATAATAGCTTCGCAATGAAAACACTCATTCTACTCCATTAGAACTAAAATGATGCTTGGGAGTGCTTCGGAGCATTTCGCAAACTTTCGGCATGTAAAAAGATGCAAAACTTGTGTTTCGAGCCTGAATGCACAATTTCGGGGTACCGAAGTTGCGAAAATGGTTTCGCAACGAAAACACCAATTCTACTCCATTTGACCCAAAATGATGTTTGGGAGTGCTCCGGAGGATTTCGCAAACTTGCGGCATGTAAAAAGATGCAAAACTTTAGTTTCGGGCCTGAATGCACTATTTCGGGGTACCGAAGTTGCGAAAATGGTTTCGCAACGAAAACACCCATTCTACTCCATTAGACCCAAAATGATGTTTGGGAGTGCTCCGAAGCATTTCGCAAACCTTCGACTTGTAAAAAGATGCAAACTTCTGTTTCGGGCTTGAATGCACTATTTTGGGGTAACGCAGTTGCAAAAATTATTTCGCAACGAAAACACCCATTCTACTCCATTACACTCAAAATGATGTTTGGGAGTGTTCTGGAGCATTTCGCAAACTTTCGGCATGTAAAAAGATGCAAAACTTTAGTTTCGGGCCTGAATGCTCTATTTCGGGGTACCGAAGTTGCGAAAATGGTTTCGCAACGAAAACACCCATTCTACTCCATTAGACCCAAAATGATGTTTAGGAGTGCTCCAAAGCATTTCGCAAACCTTCGACTTCTAAAAAGATGCAAACTTCTGTTTCGGGCTTGAATGCACTATTTCGGGGTAACGAAGTTGTGAAAATTATTTCGCAACGAAAACACCCATTCTACTCCATTAGACTCAAAATGATGTTTGGGAGTGTTCTGGAGCATTTCGCAAACTTTCGGCATGTAAAAAGATGCAAAACTTTAGTTTCAAGCCTGAATGCACCATTTCGAGGTACCGAAGTTGCGAAAATGGTTTCTCAACGAAAACACCCATTCTACTCCATTAGACCCAAAATGATGTTTGGGAGTGCTCCGAAGCATTTCGCAAACGTTCGACTTGTAAAAAGATGCAAACTTCTGTTTCGGGCTTGAATGCACTATTTCGGGGTAACGAAGTTGCGAAAATTATTTCGCAATGAAAACACCCATTCTACTCCATTAGACCCAAAATGATGTTTGGGAGTGTTCTGGAGCATTTCGCAAACTTTCAGCATGTAAAATGATGCAAAACTTGTTTTTCGGGTTTGAATGCAATATTTCGGGGTACCGAAGTTGCGATAATAGCTTCGCAACGAAAACACCCATTCTACTCCATTAGAACGAAAATGATGTTTGGGAGTGCTCCAGAGCATTTCGCAATCCTTCAATTTGTAAAAAGATGCAAAACTTGTGTTTCGAACATGAATGCACTAATTCGGGGTACCGAAGTTGCGAAAATTATTTCGCAACGAAAACACCCATTGTACTCCATTAGACCCAAAATGATGTTTGGGAGTGTTCCAGAGCATTTCACAAATTTTCGGCATGTAAAAAGATGCAAAACTTGTGTTTCGGGCTTGAATGCACTAATTCGGGGTACCGAAGTTGCGAAAATGGTTTCACAACGAAAACACCCATTCTACTCCATTAGACCCAAAATGATGTTTGGGTGTGTTCCGGAGCATTTCGCAAACTTATGGCATGTAAAAAGATGCAAAACATATTTTTCGGGCCTGAATGCAATATTTCGGGGTACCGAAGTAGCGATAATAGCTTCGCAATGAAAACACTCATTCTACTCCATTAGAACCAAAATGACGCTTGGGAGTGCTCCGGAGCATTTCGCAAACTTTCGACATGTAAAAAGATGCAAAACTTGTGTTTCGGGCCTGAATGCACTATTTCGGGGTACCGAAGTTGCGAAAATGGTTTCGCAACAAAAACACCAATTCTACTCCATTTGACCCAAAATGATGTTTGGGAGTGCTTCGGAGGATTTCGCAAACTTGCGGCATGTAAAAAGATGCAAAACTTTAGTTTCGGGCCTGAATGCACTATTTCGGGGTACCGGAGTTGAGAAAATGGTTTCGCAACGAAAACACCCATTCAACTCAATTAGACCCAAAATGATGTTTGGGAGTGCTCCGAAGCATTTCGCAAACCTTCGAATTGTAAAAAGATGCAAACTTATGTTTCGGGCTTGAATGCACTATTTCGGGGTAACGAAGTTGCGAAAATTATTTCGCAACGAAAACACCCATTCTACTCCATTAGACTGAAAATGATGTTTGTGAGTGTTCTGGAGCATTTCGCAAACTTTCGGCATGTAAAATGATGCAAAACTTGTTTTTCGGGTTTGAATGCAATATTTCGGGGTACCGAAGTTGCGATAATAGCTTCGCAACGAAAACACCCATTCTACTCCATTAGAACGAAAATGATGTTTGGGAGTGCTCCAGAGCATTTCGCAATCCTTCAATTTGTAAAAAGATGCAAAACTTGTGTTTCGAACATGAATGCACTAATTCGGGGTACCGAAGTTGCGAAAATTATTTCGCAACGAAAACACCCATTGTACTCCATTAGACCCAAAATGATGTTTGGGAGTGTTCCAGAGCATTTCACAAATTTTCGGCATGTAAAAAGATGCAAAACTTGTGTTTCGGGCTTGAATGCACTAATTCGGGGTACCGAAGTTGCGAAAATGGTTTCACAACGAAAACACCCATTCTACTCCATTAGGCCCAAAATGATGTTTGGGTGTGTTCCGGAGCATTTCGCAAACTTATGGCATGTAAAAAGATGCAAAACATATTTTTCGGGCCTGAATGCAATATTTCGGGGTACCGAAGTAGCGATAATAGCTTCGCAATGAAAACACTCATTCTACTCCATTAGAACCAAAATGACGCTTGGGAGTGCTCCGGAGCATTTCGCAAACTTTCGACATGTAAAAAGATGCAAAACTTGTGTTTCGGGCCTGAATGCACTATTTCGGGGTACCGAAGTTGCGAAAATGGTTTCGCAACAAAAACACCAATTCTACTCCATTTGACCCAAAATGATGTTTGGGAGTGCTTCGGAGGATTTCGCAAACTTGCGGCATGTAAAAAGATGCAAAACTTTAGTTTCGGGCCTGAATGCACTATTTCGGGGTACCGGAGTTGAGAAAATGGTTTCGCAACGAAAACACCCATTCAACTCAATTAGACCCAAAATGATGTTTGGGAGTGCTCCGAAGCATTTCGCAAACCTTCGAATTGAAAAAAGATGCAAACTTATGTTTCGGGCTTGAATGCACTATTTCGGGGTAACGAAGTTGCGAAAATTATTTCGCAACGAAAACACCCATTCTACTCCATTAGACTGAAAATGATGTTTGTGAGTGTTCTGGAGCATTTCGCAAACTTTCGGCATGTAAAAAGATGCAAAACTTTAGTTTCGGGCCTGAATGCACTATTTCGGGGTACCAAAGTTGCGAAAATGGTTTCGCATAGAAAACACCAATTCTACTCCATTAGACCCAAAATAATGTTTGGGAGTGCTCCGAAGCATTTTGCAAACCTTCGACTTGCAAAATGATGCAAACTTCTGTTTCGGGCTTGAATGCACTATTTCGGGGTAACGAAATTGCGAAAATTATTTCGCAACGAAAACACCCATTCTACTCCATTAGACTCAAAATGATGTTTGGGAGTGTTTTGGAGCATTTCGCAAACTTTCGGCATGTAAAAAGTTGCAAAACATTAGTTTCGAGCCTGCATGCACTATTTCAGGGTACCGAAGTTGCGAAAATGGTTTCGCAACGAAAACACCAATTCTACTCCATTTGACCCAAAATGATGTTTGGGAGTGCTCCGGAGGATTTCGCAAACTTGCGGCATGTAAAAAGATGCAAAACTTTAGTTTCGGGCCTGAATGCACTATTTCGGGGTACCGAAGTTGCGAAAATGGTTTCGCAACGAAAACACCCATTCTACTCCATTAGACCCAAAATGATGTTTGGGAGTGCTCCGAAGCATTTCGGAAACCTTCGACTTGTAAAAAGATGCAAACTTCTGTTTCGGGCTTGAATGCACTATTTCGGGGTAACGAAGTTGTGAAAATTATTTCGCAACGAAAACACCCATTCTACTCCATTAGACTCAAAATGATGTTTTGGAGTGCTCCAGAGCATTTCGCAAACCTTCAATTTGTAAAAAGATGCAAAACTTGTGTTTCGGGCATGAATACATTAATTCGGGGTACCGAAGTTGCGAAAATTATTTCGCAACGAAAACACCCATTCTACTCCATTAGACCCAAAATGATGTTTGGGAGTGTTCCGGAGCATTTCACAAATTTTCGGCATGTAAAAAGATGCAAAACTTGTGTTTCAGGGTTGAATGCACTAATTCGGCGTACCGAAGTTGCGAAAATGGTTTCACAACGAAAACACCCATTCTACTCCATTAGACCCAAAATGATGTTTGGGTGTGTTCCGGAGCATTTCGCAAACTTTCGGCATGTAAAAAGATGCAAAACATATTTTTCGGGCCTGAATGCAATATTTCGGGGTACCGAAGTAGCGATAATAGCTTCGCAATGAAAACACTCATTCTACTCCATTAGAACAAAAATGATGCTTGGGAGTGCTCCGGAGCATTTCGCAAACTTTTGACATGTAAAAAGATGCAAAACTTGTGTTTCGGGCCTGAATGCACTATTTCGGGGTACCGAAGTTGCGAAAATGGTTTCGCAACAAAAACACCAATTCTACTCCATTTGACCCAAAATGATGTTTGGGAGTGCTGCGGAGGATTTCGCAAACTTGCGGCATGTAAAAAGATGCAAAACTTTAGTTTCGGGCCTGAATGCTCTATTTCGGGGTACCGAAGTTGCGAAAATGGTTTCGCAACGAAAACACCCATTCTACTCCATTAGACCCAAAATGATGTTTAGGAGTGCTCCGAAGCATTTCTCAAACCTTCGACTTGTAGAAAGATGCAAACTTCTGTTTCGGGCTTGAATGCACTATTTCGGGGTAACGAAGTTGTGAAAATTATTTCGCAACGAAAACACCCATTCTACTCCATTAGACTCAAAATGATGTTTGGGAGTGTTCTGGAGCATTTCGCAAACTTTCGGCATGTAAAAAGATGCAAAACTTTAGTTTCAGGCCTGAATGCACTAATTCGGGGTACCGAAGTTGCGAAAATGGTTTCGCAACGAAAACACCCATTCTACTCCATTAGACCCAAAATGATGTTTGGGAGTGCTCCGAAGCATTTCGCAAACCTTCGACTTGTAAAAAGATGCAAACTTCTGTTTCAGGCTTGAATGCACTATTTCGGGGTAACGAAGTTGCGAAAATTATTTCGCAATGAAAACACCCATTCTACTCCATTAGACTCAAAATGATGTTTGGGAGTGTTCTGGAGCATTTCGCAAACTTTCAGCATGTAAAAGGATGCAAAAACTTGTTTTTCGGGTCTGAATGCAATATTTCGGGGTACCGAAGTTGCGATAATAGCTTCGCAACGAAAACACCCATTCTACTCCATTAGAACCAAAATGATGTTTGGGAGTGCTCCAGAGCATTTCGCAAACCTTCAATTTGTAAAAAGATGCAAAACTTGTGTTTCGAACATGAATGCACTAATTCGGGGTACCGAAGTTGCGAAAATTATTTCGCAACGAAAACACCCATTCTACTCCATTAGACCCAAAATGATGTTTGGGAGTGTTCCGGAGCATTTCACAAATTTTCGGCATGTAAAAAGATGCAAAACTTGTGTTTCGGGCTTGAATGCAGTAATTCGGGGTACCGAAGTTGCGAAAATGGTTTCACAACGAAAACACCCATTCTACTCCATTAGACCCAAAATGATGTTTGGGTGTGTTCCGGAGCATTTCGCAAACTTTCAGCATGTAAAAAGATGCAAAACATATTTTTCGGGCCTGAATGCAATATTTCGGGGTACCGAAGTAGCCATAATAGCTTCGCAATGAAAACACTCATTCTACTCCATTAGAACCAAAATGATGCTTGGGAGTACTCCGGAGCATTTCGCAAACTTTCGACATGTAAAAAGATGCAAAACTTGTGTTTCGGGCATGAATGCACTATTTCGGGGTACCGAAGTTGTGAAAATGGTTTCGCAACAAAAACACCAATTCTACTCCATTTGACCCAAAATGACGTTTGGGAGTGCTTCGGAGGATTTCGCAAACTTGCGGCATGTAAAAAGATGCGAAACTTTAGTTTCGGGCCTGAATGCACTATTTCGGGGTACCGAAGTTGCGAAAATGGTTTCGCAATGAAAACACTCATTCTACTCAATTAGACCCAAAATGATGTTTGGGAGTGCTCCGAAGCATTTCGCAAACCTTCGAATTGTAAAAAGATGCAAACTTATGTTTCGGGCTTGAATGCACTATTTCGGGGTAACGAAGTTGCGAAAATTATTTCGCAATGAAAACACCCATTCTACTCCATTAGACTCAAAATGATGTTTGGGAGTGTTCTGGAGCATTTCGCAAACTTTCGAAATGTAAAAAGATGCAAAACTTTAGTTTCGGGCCTGAATGCACTATTTCGGGGTACCAAAGTTGCGAAAATGGTTTCGCATTGAAAACACCAATTCTACTCCATTAGACCCAAAATAATGTTTGGGAGTGCTCCGAAGCATTTCGCAAACCTTCGACTTGTAAAAAGCTGCAAACTTCAGTTTCGGGCTTGAATGCACTATTTCGGGGTAACGAAGTTGCGACAATTATTTCGCAACGAAAATACCCATTCTACTCCATTGGACTCAAAATGATGTTCGGGAGTGTTCTGGAGCTTTTCGCAAACTTTCGGCATGTAAAAATATGCAAAACATGTTTTTCGAGTCTGAATGCAATATTTCGGGGTACCGAAGTTGCGATAATAGCTTCGCAACGAAAACACCAATTCTACTCCATTAGAACCAAAATGATGTTTTGGAGTGCTCCAGAGCATTTCGCAAACCTTCAAATTGTAAAAAGATGCAAAACTTGTGTTTCGGGCATGAATACATTAATTCGGGGTACCGAAGTTGCGAAAATTATTTCACAACGAAATCCCCCATTCTACTCCATTAGACCCAAAATGATGTTTGGGAGTGTTCTGGAGCATTTCGCAAACTTTCAGCATGTAAAATGATGCAAAACTTGTTTTTCGGGTTTGAATGCAATATTTCGGGGTACCGAAGTTGCGATAATAGCTTCGCAACGAAAACACCCATTCTACTCCATTAGAACGAAAATGATGTTTGGGAGTGCTCCAGAGCATTTCGCAATCCTTCAATTTGTAAAAAGATGCAAAACTTGTGTTTCGAACATGAATGCACTAATTCGGGGTACCGAAGTTGCGAAAATTATTTCGCAACGAAAACACCCATTCTACTCCATTAGACCCAAAATGATGTTTGGGAGTGTTCCAGAGCATTTCACAAATTTTCGGCATGTAAAAAGATGCAAAACTTGTGTTTCGGGCTTGAATGCACTAATTCGGGGTACCGAAGTTGCGAAAATGGTTTCACAACGAAAACACCCATTCTACTCCATTAGACCCAAAATGATGTTTGGGTGTGTTCCGGAGTATTTCGCAAACTTATGGCATGTAAAAAGATGCAAAACATATTTTTCGGGCCTGAATGCAATATTTCGGGGTACCGAAGTAGCGATAATAGCTTCGCAATGAAAACACTCATTCTACTCCATTAGAACCAAAATGACGCTTGGGAGTGCTCCGGAGCATTTCGCAAACTTTCGACATGTAAAAAGATGCAAAACTTGTGTTTCGGGCCTGAATGCACTATTTCGGGGTACCGAAGTTGCGAAAATGGTTTCGCAACAAAAACACCAATTCTACTCCATTTGACCCAAAATGATGTTTGGGAGTGCTTCGGAGGATTTCGCAAACTTGCGGCATGTAAAAAGATGCAAAACATTAGTTTCGGGCCTGAATGCACTATTTCAGGGTACCGGAGTTGAGAAAATGGTTTCGCAACGAAAACACCCATTCAACTCAATTAGACCCAAAATGATGTTTGGGAGTGCTCCGAAGCATTTCGCAAACCTTCGAATTGTAAAAAGATGCAAACTTATGTTTCGGGCTTGAGTGCACTATTTCGGGGTAACGAAGTTGCGAAAATTATTTCGCAACGAAAACACCCATTCTACTCCATTAGACTGAAAATGATGTTTGTGAGTGTTCTGGAGCATTTCGCAAACTTTCGGCATGTAAAAAGATGCAAAACTTTAGTTTCGGGCCTGAATGCACTATTTCGGGGTACCAAAGTTGCGAAAATGGTTTCGCATAGAAAACACCAATTCTACTCCATTAGACCCAAAATAATGTTTGGGAGTGCTCCGAAGCATTTTGCAAACCTTCGACTTGCAAAATGATGCAAACTTCTGTTTCGGGCTTGAATGCACTATTTCGGGGTAACGAAATTGCGAAAATTATTTCGCAACGAAAACACCCATTCTACTCCATTAGACTCAAAATGATGTTTGGGAGTGTTTTGGAGCATTTCGCAAACTTTCGGCATGTAAAAAGTTGCAAAACATTAGTTTCGAGCCTGCATGCACTATTTCAGGGTACCGAAGTTGCGAAAATGGTTTCGCAACGAAAACACCAATTCTACTCCATTTGACCCAAAATGATGTTTGGGAGTGCTCCGGAGGATTTCGCAAACTTGCGGCATGTAAAAAGATGCAAAACTTTAGTTTCGGGCCTGAATGCACTATTTCGGGGTACCGAAGTTGCGAAAATGGTTTCGCAACGAAAACACCCATTCTACTCCATTAGACCCAAAATGATGTTTGGGAGTGCTCCGAAGCATTTCGGAAACCTTCGACTTGTAAAAAGATGCAAACTTCTGTTTCGGGCTTGAATGCACTATTTCGGGGTAACGAAGTTGTGAAAATTATTTCGCAACGAAAACACCCATTCTACTCCATTAGACTCAAAATGATGTTTTGGAGTGCTCCAGAGCATTTCGCAAACCTTCAATTTGTAAAAAGATGCAAAACTTGTGTTTCGGGCATGAATACATTAATTCGGGGTACCGAAGTTGCGAAAATTATTTCGCAACGAAAACACCCATTCTACTCCATTAGACCCAAAATGATGTTTGGGAGTGTTCCGGAGCATTTCACAAATTTTCGGCATGTAAAAAGATGCAAAACTTGTGTTTCAGGGTTGAATGCACTAATTCGGCGTACCGAAGTTGCGAAAATGGTTTCACAACGAAAACACCCATTCTACTCCATTAGACCCAAAATGATGTTTGGGTGTGTTCCGGAGCATTTCGCAAACTTTCGGCATGTAAAAAGATGCAAAACATATTTTTCGGGCCTGAATGCAATATTTCGGGGTACCGAAGTAGCGATAATAGCATCGCAATGAAAACACTCATTCTACTCCATTAGAACCAAAATGATGCTTGGGAGTGCTCCGGAGCATTTCGCAAACTTTTGACATGTAAAAAGATGCAAAACTTGTGTTTCGGGCCTGAATGCACTATTTCGGGGTACCGAAGTTGCGAAAATGGTTTCGCAACAAAAACACCAATTCTACTCCATTTGACCCAAAATGATGTTTGGGAGTGCTGCGGAGGATTTCGCAAACTTGCAGCATGTAAAAAGATGCAAAACTTTAGTTTCGGGCCTGAATGCTCTATTTCGGGGTACCGAAGTTGCGAAAATGGTTTCGCAACGAAAACACCCATTCTACTCCATTAGACCCAAAATGATGTTTAGGAGTGCTCCGAAGCATTTCGCAAACCTTCGACTTGTAAAAAGATGCAAACTTCTGTTTCGGGCTTGAATGCACTATTTCGGGGTAACGAAGTTGTGAAAATTATTTCGCAACGAAAACACCCATTCTACTCCATTAGACTCAAAATGATATTTGGGAGTGTTCTGGAGCATTTCGCAAACTTTCGGCATGTAAAAAGATGCAAAACTTTAGTTTCAGGCCTGAATGCACTATTTCGGGGTATCGAAGTTGCGAAAATGGTTTCGCAACGAAAACACCCATTCTACTCCATTAGACTCAAAATGATGTTTGGGAGTGTTCTGGAGCACTTCGCAAACTTTCGGCATGTAAAAAGATGCAAAACTTTAGTTTCAGGCCTGAATGCACTATTTCGGGGTACCGAAGTTGCGAAAATGGTTTCGCAACGAAAACTCCCATTCTACTCCATTAGACTCAAAATGATGTTTGGGAGTGTTCTGGAGCATTTCGCAAACTTTCAGCATGTAAAAAGATGCAAAACTTTAGTTTCGGGCCTGAATGCTCTATTTCGGGGTACCGAAGTTGCGAAAATGGTTTCGCAACGAAAACACCCATTCTACTCCATTAGACCCAAAATGATGTTTAGGAGTGCTCCGAAGCATTTCGCAAACCTTCGACTTGTAGAAAGATGCAAACTTCTGTTTCGGGCTTGAATGCACTATTTCGGGGTAACGAAGTTGTGAAAATTATTTCGCAACGAAAACACCCATTCTACTCCATTAGACTCAAAATGATGTTTGGGAGTGTTCTGGAGCATTTCGCAAACTTTCGGCATGTAAAAAGATGCAAAACTTTAGTTTCAGGCCTGAATGCACTAATTCGGGGTACCGAAGTTGCGAAAATGGTTTCGCAACGAAAACACCAATTCTACTCCATTAGACCCAAAATGATGTTTGGGAGTGCTACGAAGCATTTCGCAAACCTTCGACTTGTAAAAAGATGCAAACTTCTGTTTCGGGCTTGAATGCACTATTTCGGGGTAACGAAGTTGCGAAAATTATTTCGCAATGAAAACACCCATTCTACTCCATTAGACTCAAAATGATGTTTGGGAGTGTTCTGGAGCATTTCGCAAACTTTCAGCATGTAAAAGGATGCAAAAACTTGTTTTTCGGGTCTGAATGCAATATTTCCGGGTACCGAAGTTGCGATAATAGCTTCGCAACGAAAACACCCATTCTACTCCATTAGAACCAAAATGATGTTTGGGAGTGCTCCAGAGCATTTCGCAAACCTTCAATTTGTAAAAAGATGCAAAACTTGTGTTTCGAACATGAATGCACTAATTCGGGGTACCGAAGTTGCGAAAATTATTTCGCAACGAAAACACCCATTCTACTCCATTAGACCCAAAATGATGTTTGGGAGTGTTCCGGAGCATTTCACAAATTTTCGGCATGTAAAAAGATGCAAAACTTGTGTTTCGGGCCTGAATGCACTATTTCGGGGTACCGAAGTTGCGAAAATGGTTTCGCAATGAAAACACTCATTCTACTCAATTAGACCCAAAATGATGTTTGGGAGTGCTCCGAAGCATTTCGCAAACCTTCGAATTGTAAAAAGATGCAAACTTATGTTTCGGGCTTGAATGCACTATTTCGGGGTAACGAAGTTGCGAAAATTATTTCGCAATGAAAACACCCATTCTACTCCATTAGACTCAAAATGATGTTTGGGAGTGTTCTGGAGCATTTCGCAAACTTTCGAAATGTAAAAAGATGCAAAACTTTAGTTTCGGGCCTGAATGCACTATTTCGGGGTACCAAAGTTGCGAAAATGGTTTCGCATTGAAAACACCAATTCTACTCCATTAGACCCAAAATAATGTTTGGGAGTGCTCCGAAGCATTTCGCAAACCTTCGACTTGTAAAAAGCTGCAAACTTCAGTTTCGGGCTTGAATGCACTATTTCGGGGTAACGAAGTTGCGACAATTATTTCGCAACGAAAATACCCATTCTACTCCATTGGACTCAAAATGATGTTCGGGAGTGTTCTGGAGCTTTTCGCAAACTTTCGGCATGTAAAAATATGCAAAACATGTTTTTCGAGTCTGAATGCAATATTTCGGGGTACCGAAGTTGCGATAATAGCTTCGCAACGAAAACACCAATTCTACTCCATTAGAACCAAAATGATGTTTTGGAGTGCTCCAGAGCATTTCGCAAACCTTCAATTTGTAAAAAGATGCAAAACTTGTGTTTCGGGCATGAATACATTAATTCGGGGTACCGAAGTTGCGAAAATTATTTCACAACGAAATCCCCCATTCTACTCCATTAGACCCAAAATGATGTTTGGGAGTGTTCCGGAGCATTTCACAAACTTTCAGCATGTAAAAGGATGCAAAACTTGTTTTTCGGGTCTGAATGCAATATTTCGGGGTACCGAAGTTGCGATAATAGCTTCGCAACGAAAACACCCATTCTACTCCATTAGAACCAAAATGATGTTTGGGAGTGCTCCGAAGCATTTCGCAAACCTTCGATTTTCAAAAAGATGCAAAACTTGTGTTTCGAGCATGAATGCACTAATTCGGGGTACCGAAGTTGCGAAAATTATTTCGCAACGAAAACACCCATTCTACTCCCTAAGACCCAAAATGATGTTTGGGAGTGTTCCGGAGCATTTCACAAATTTTCGGCATGTAAAAAGATGCAAAACTTGTGTTTCGGGCATGAATGCACTAATTCGGGGTACCGAAGTTGCGAAAATGGTTTCACAACGAAAACACCCATTCTACTCCATTAGACCCAAAATGATGTTTGGGTGTGTTCCGGAGCATTTCGCAAACTTTCGGCATGTAAAAAGATGCAAAACATATTTTTCGGGCCTGAATGCAATATTTCGGGGTACCGAAGAAGCGATAATAGCTTCGCAATGAAAACACTCATTCTACTCCATTAGAACTAAAATGATGCTTGGGAGTGCTTCGGAGCATTTCGCAAACTTTCGGCATGTAAAAAGATGCAAAACTTGTGTTTCGAGCCTGAATGCACAATTTCGGGGTACCGAAGTTGCGAAAATGGTTTCGCAACGAAAACACCAATTCTACTCCATTTGACCCAAAATGATGTTTGGGAGTGCTCCGGAGGATTTCGCAAACTTGCGGCATGTAAAAAGATGCAAAACTTTAGTTTCGGGCCTGAATGCACTATTTCGGGGTACCGAAGTTGCGAAAATGGTTTCGCAACGAAAACACCCATTCTACTCCATTAGACCCAAAATGATGTTTAGGAGTGCTCCAAAGCATTTCGCAAACCGTCGACTTGTAAAAAGATGCAAACTTCTGTTTCGGGCTTGAATGCACTATTTTGGGGTAACGCAGTTGCAAAAATTATTTCGCAACGAAAACACCCATTCTACTCCATTACACTCAAAATGATGTTTGGGAGTGTTCTGGAGCATTTCGCAAACTTTCGGCATGTAAAAAGATGCAAAACTTTAGTTTCGGGCCTGAATGCTCTATTTCGGGGTACCGAAGTTGCGAAAATGGTTTCGCAACGAAAACACCCATTCTACTCCATTAGACCCAAAATGATGTTTAGGAGTGCTCCAAAGCATTTCGCAAACCTTCGACTTGTAAAAAGATGCAAACTTCTGTTTCGGGCTTGAATGCACTATTTCGGGGTAACGAAGTTGTGAAAATTATTTCGCAACGAAAACACCCATTCTACTCCATTAGACTCAAAATGATGTTTGGGAGTGTTCTGGAGCATTTCGCAAACTTTCGGCATGTAAAAAGATGCAAAACTTTAGTTTCAAGCCTGAATGCACCATTTCGAGGTACCGAAGTTGCGAAAATGGTTTCTCAACGAAAACACCCATTCTACTCCATTAGACCCAAAATGATGTTTGGGAGTGCTCCAAAGCATTTCGCAAACGTTCGACTTGTAAAAAGATGCAAACTTCTGTTTCGGGCTTGAATGCACTATTTCGGGGTACCGAAGTTGCGATAATAGCTTCGCAACGAAAACACCCATTCTACTCCATTAGAACGAAAATGATGTTTGGGAGTGCTCCAGAGCATTTCGCAATCCTTCAATTTGTAAAAAGATGCAAAACTTGTGTTTCGAACATGAATGCACTAATTCGGGGTACCGAAGTTGCGAAAATTATTTCGCAACGAAAACACCCATTGTACTCCATTAGACCCAAAATGATGTTTGGGAGTGTTCCAGAGCATTTCACAAATTTTCGGCATGTAAAAAGATGCAAAACTTGTGTTTCGGGCTTGAATGCACTAATTCGGGGTACCGAAGTTGCGAAAATGGTTTCACAACGAAAACACCCATTCTACTCCATTAGACCCAAAATGATGTTTGGGTGTGTTCCGGAGCATTTCGCAAACTTATGGCATGTAAAAAGATGCAAAACATATTTTTCGGGCCTGAATGCAATATTTTGGGGTACCGAAGTAGCGATAATAGCTTCGCAATGAAAACACTCATTCTACTCCATTAGAACCAAAATGACGCTTGGGAGTGCTCCGGAGCATTTCGCAAACTTTCGACATGTAAAAAGATGCAAAACTTGTGTTTCGGGCCTGAATGCACTATTTCGGGGTACCGAAGTTGCGAAAATGGTTTCGCAACAAAAACACCAATTCTACTCCATTTGACCCAAAATGATGTTTGGGAGTGCTTCGGAGGATTTCGCAAACTTGCGGCATGTAAAAAGATGCAAAACTTTAGTTTCGGGCCTGAATGCACTATTTCGGGGTACCGGAGTTGAGAAAATGGTTTCGCAACGAAAACACCCATTCAACTCAATTAGACCCAAAATGATGTTTGGGAGTGCTCCGAAGCATTTCGCAAACCTTCGAATTGTAAAAAGATGCAAACTTCTGTTTCGGGCTTGAATGCACTATTTCGGGGTACCGAAGTTGCGAAAATGGTTTCGCAACGAAAACACCCATTCTACTCCATTAGACCCAAAATTATGTTTGGGAGTGCTCCGAAGCATTTCGGAAACCTTCGACTTGTAAAAAGATGCAAACTTCTGTTTCGGGCTTGAATGCACTATTTCGGGGTAACGAAGTTGTGAAAATTATTTCGCAACGAAAACACCCATTCTACTCCATTAGACTCAAAATGATGTTTTGGAGTGCTCCAGAGCATTTCGCAAACCTTCAATTTGTAAAAAGATGCAAAACTTGTGTTTCGGGCATGAATACATTAATTCGGGGTACCGAAGTTGCGAAAATTATTTCACAACGAAAACACCCATTCTACTCCATTAGACCCAAAATGATGTTTGGGAGTGCTCCGAAGCATTTCGCAAACCTTCGACTTGTAAAAAGATGCAAACTTCTGTTTCGGGCTTGAATGCACTATTTCGGGGTATCGAAGTTGCGAAAATTATTTCGCAACGAAAACACCCATTCCACTCCCTTAGCCTCAAAATGATGTTTGGGAGTGTTCTGGAGCATTTCGCAAACTTTCTGCATGTAAAAAGATGCAAAACTTTAGTTTCGGGCCTGAATGCACTATTTCGGGGTAACGAAGTTGCGAAAATGGTTTCGCAATGAAAACACCCATTCTACTCCATTAGACCCAAAATAATGTTTGGGAGTGCTCCGAAGCATTTCGCAAACCTTTGACTTGTAAAAAGATGCAAACTTCAGTTTCGGGCTTGAATGCACTATTTCGGGGTAACGAAGTTGCGACAATTATTTCGCAACGAAAACACCCATTCTACTCCATTGGAGTCAAAACGATGTTCGGGAGTGTTCTGGAGCTTTTCGCAAACTTTCAGCTTGTAAAAATATGCAAAACATGTTTTTCGGGTCTGAATGCAATATTTCGGGGTACCGAAGTTGCGATAATAGCTTCGCAACGAAATCACCCATTCTACTCCATTAGAACCAAAGTGATGTTTTGGAGTGCTCTAGAGAATTTCGCAAACCTTCAATTTGTAAAAAGATGCAAAACTTGTGTTTCGGGCATGAATACATTAATTCGGGGTACCGAAGTTAAGAAAATTTTTTCACAACGAAAGCTCCCATTCTACTCCATTAGACCCAAAATGATGTTTGGGAGTGTTTCGGAGCATTTCACAAACTTTCGGCATGTAAAAAGATGCAAAACTTGTGTGTCGGGCCTGAATGCACTATTTCGGGGTACCGAAGTTGCGAAAATGGTTTCGCAACGAAAACACAAATTCTATTCCATTTGACCCAAAATGATGTTTGGGAGTGCTCCGGACCATTTCGCAAACTTGCGGCATGTGCAAAGATGCAAAACTTTAGTTTCGGGACTGAATGGACTATTTCGGGGTACCGAAGTTGCGAAAATAGTTTTGCAACGAAAGCACCCATTCTACTCCATTAGACCCAAAATAATGTTTGGGAGTGCTCCGAAGCATTTCGCAAACCTTCGACTTGTAAAAAGATGCAAACTTCTGTTTCGGGCTTGAATGCACTATTTCGGGGTAACAAAGTTGCGAAAATTATTTCGCAACGAAAACACCCATTCTACTCCATTATACTCAAAATGATGTTCGGGAGTGTTCTGGAGCTTTTCGCAAACTTTCGGCATGTAAAAATATGCAAAACATGTTTTTCGGGTCTGAATGCAATATTTTGGGATACCGAAGTTGCGATAATAGCTTCGCAACGAAAACACCCATTCTACTCCATTAGAACCAAAATGATGTTTGGGAGTGCTCCGGAGCATTTCGCAAACCTTCGATTTGTAAAAAGATGCAAAACTTGTGTTTCGGGCATGAATACACTAATTCGGGGTACCGAAGTTGTGAAAATTATTTCACAACGAAAACACCCATTCTACACCATTAGACCCAAAATGATGTTTGGGAGTGTTCCGGAGCATTTCACAAACTTTCGGCATGTAAAAAGATGCAAAACTTGTGTTTCGGGACTGAATGCACTATTTCGGGGTACCGAAGTTGCGAAAATGGTTTCGCAACGAAAACACCCATTCTACTCCATTAGACCTGATGTGAACCCGCTAGGGTTTGTGGTCGATCTTTGGATGAGAGGCGTGGGGGGTAATTTGATTGGAGGAGAGAACGTTCACGGCCCGACTACAACCTTTCCAAGGATGCTCCTTAGCAACCGATACACCACCTCCTATGGCTGCAGCGATCTTGTGGAGCACGTCAACCGCCACTAGGGCACCCGTTCCTGCAAGCAATCGAAGAACAAGCAAGAACAAGTATAACAAGCAACTCAATTGCAAATGTGGAGATGGAAACCAATCTAATATCACCAAGTTGGGGTTCTGAATCAGGTAGAACGGGTGGTCTAGCCAACACACGCGTCTACAAGGAAGTAGCAATGGCTAAACTTACAACGAAACAAAACCCAATCTATTTGTGACGGCTATGGGGGTATATGAGAGCGTAGGGGCACGACCAGGACCTGGTGGGGGTCGTGCTCCAACCCTAGGACGCGCCCCTATGGGCTCCAACATGATACACGGGCCAACGGGCGAAAACCGGGCAACGTAGCACCTTGACAGATTCTGGACATCAACTTGTTTTGATGATTCCCGCCGACTCAAATATTATTTTGACATGAGACTGGTGCCATTGGAAGCTCTATGAAATTGTCTTTCCAACCATATAAAGAACGTCCCAAACGGTGTCCGTATGAGGTCGTGGCGTCCGTTTGAAGTTGGCCCAGTCATGCAGTCCGAATCCAGAGCCCAAAACGTGTTGGCCTTGATCTCTTTCCATCTTCGGGCCAAAAGTGACATGGTGGCCTGGTGGAGGACGTGGGGAACACTCGGACTTGGCCCCCAATCAACCTCTTTGGTCCTCCATGCCTTCCATGTGTGTTGAGCACCCTTTTTGATCCACGTAAGTATTTCTGAAAATGACAAGCAACAAACATCATAGTGCAGCAACAATTCATCAAATATATTGGATACAATGATGATAAGGAATCGGTTCACCTTAGAATAAAAATATGCTATTGTGGTTATATCTGAGATGGTGATGTCCTCATCATTCTCCCCTTCTTGGCTTCAAGTCGTCCTCAACTTGCTTCGGTGGTATCCGAAGGTGCTTGGGTTGATGTTCGAACACGGAGCGACTACTATGCTGCAAGTTGACAACCAACGATGCTCTCCTTCTTTGGGCTGACCCTGTTGCTTAAGAAAACAACTAGAAAAACTTTGCAAGACATTATTAGTGTTAAGGCAGCCCCCTATTTGATCATGGTATTCTAGCCCAAAAGGATATTTCAGATTAGAGCAAATATAAACTTGATGCACAAAATATTCTCCTTTGCAATTGTACTTGCCAATAAAGTGATATGTATGATTCGACAAGAATTTCAACTCAGAATATGCAAAAATTTTCTCCTCTAAATAGTTTAGATTACAAAGAATATCAAATTCAATATAACCTAAAGTATTTAAGGAAGACAACAATTTCAGTTCATCTTGTGCACAAGTAATAGGAAGCAAAATCTTTTCTTCGGCACATATGGATGGTTCCAAACAAAAAGTATCACAATTATTCGCTACTTGTGGCACAGGAATAAACGAAGCATCAACACAAAATTCCTCTTTATCACAAGAAACAACAAGCAATTCATCATTTGACAAAATCAAATCAGCATCAGGTTCCACTATATGTTGCTCTTGATTAGCATGCAGATTGGACAAATATTCAATATTATGGTTCACATCATTCATGCAAGTACTCACAGATAAAAGAATCTCCTTTTCAGCGCTAAGAGCAAGCCAAAACAAAGAAGCAATATTGTTGTATGAGTTGCTATTTAACATGGTTCGAATTTCAGAATTAAGCCCTTTCAGGAACCTACTCATAACATCTTTCTTGCATTCATCTAATCCACCAAACATGACACAAATCTTAATGGTATGATAGTATTCCTTGACAGTCCTACTACCTTGCTTCAAGTTGTGTAATTTTGCAAGCAAGCAATCCGCATAATATTCAAGAACATATTCATCACGGAAAAGTATTTTAAAATCTTTCCAAGTTTGTGGAACTTTGTTGTGCCTACAAATATGTTTCCATGTAGTCAAAGCATAATTTGTTATAGCACTAGAAGCAGCAAAAATCATTTGATGTTCAGACAAGTCATACTTATCAAATTCTGCATCTACCTTAAGCTCCCATTCAATGTAAGCATGAGGATCAAACATACCAGCATATAATGGCAAGTGCTGAATGATACCTTGAATGTGACGGTCTAGCTTCAACTGCTCAAAAAACTCTATATCACCTTCCATGATTAGTAGAAAACAAGAAACACAAAATATTTTGTTTTCTCCTGTCAACTACTAGGATGTGTCGGGTGTAATTCTCTTAAACTCAACTTGTTCAAACACAAGCTCTTACAAGTTCTTACCAAGCAAAACAGGAGGGGACGGTAACCAACAAGATGTCAACCTTGAAGAAAGTGTATCGGTGCCGCGGCAACAAGACCTGTCAAGTTGTAGTCGAATATGTGGAGCTATAGGAGGGCTGAAACAAGGAATGAACTAGCACCACATTAGTTATAAAAGCAAGCTGAATAATCGTTCAATGGCGGTACTGTGCTGATCCTAGGCTAAACCATGCTAGAGACGTGAGCCTAGGCACAAAGGTAATCACCGACAAAGAGGAACTAGCACAGCACAAGGAAAACACCAAATTCAGCCCCTTTTTTCATTCACTTCCTTTCCTCCTCTCTTTCTTTTTTTTCTCTTCTTTTTTTTCTCTTTCTTTCTTTCACTTCTTTTTTCACAAGACTAAACTCTTTTGCTGAATAACATGACAAATCCACACCAAAGGATGAGTTTACACAGATTGCAGATCGTCAATCTCCAGGACAATTGCGGAACGCTCAAAATGAATTTTGCAACAAGGCTAGATGATGTGAACCCGCTAGGGTTTGTGCCCGATCTTTCGATGAGATGCGTGGGGGATAATTCGATTGGAGGAGATGACGTTCACAGCCCGACTACAACCTTTCCAAGGATGCGCCTTAGCAACCGATACACCACCTCCTATGGCTGCCGCGATCTTGTGGAGCGCGTCACCCGGCCACTAGGGCACCCGTTCCTGCAAGCAATCGAAGAACTAGCAAGAACAAGTATAGAACAAGTACTGAATTTACTAGATGGGAATGAAGTATTAAATCTCAAACTCAATCACGAATACGGGGGGGTTCCGAAGACAGGAAGTCGGGCGGCTGATTCAGCACGCGCGCTTCAGCAAGTAGCAATGGCTAAACTTGATATAAACAAAACCCAATCAGTTTGTGGCGGCTATGGAGCTATATGAGAGGGTGGAGGACAACCTGGATGTGGTGGGGGTCGTCCTACAACCCTAGGACGCGCCCCTATGGGGCTCCACTTGATACACGGCCCATTGGGCCGAATAAGGTGGCGCAGCACCTGGGACAGATTGACATCCGGTCATTGATTTGACAATTGCGACCGGCACAGAGCAGATATGGACATGAGTCCGGATCCATATGAAAGTTCACTTCACTCTCGTTCCAGGGAGTACTTGAACGCCCCAATCCGACTCCGTATGCGACCGTGGTGTCCGTCACAAGTTGGTGTTTTTCTGCAGTCCGAATCCAGCCTGCGCGACTGCTTCTCCCTTTCGGTCTTGACCATGATTCCTAATCAAAAGAAGAGTGCACGTGTCTCCACAATCTAAATATGATGAACATGAACTCAGGAGTGAACTCACTTGTTGATTAAGTTGACGAGCACGGGCACGAGTAATAGGACCAGCAATAACTCGATTTTGTGTAGGCGTGGATGTATCGCTGGTGGTGATGTCCTCATCATCCTGCCCTTCTTGCATTTGAGTCGTCCTCGACTCAAGCTCATCGTCTTCTCCCAAATATGGCTTCAAATCTGCAATGTTAAATGTGGGACTAACCCCAAAATCTGCTGGCAGATCTAGTTTGTATGCATTGTCATTAATTGTCTCTAACACTTTAAAAGGTCCATCAGCCCGAGGTAACAATTTAGATTTGCGCAATTCAGGAAACCTTTCCTTTCTCAAATGCAACCACACTAAATCTCCAGGTTCAAACTTTATTTCCTTTCTACCTTTATCACCAGCAAGTTTGTACTTAGCATTCATACGCTCAATGTTCTCTTTAGTTGTTTCATGCAATTTTAACATCAATTCAGCACGTTTAGTAGCATCAAAATTAAGTTTCTCAGATGATGGCAAGGGCATTAAATCTATAGGGGCACGAGGTAAGAAACCATACACAATCTGAAATGGGCACATCTTTGTGGTAGAATGCATCGAACGATTATAAGCAAATTCAATATGAGGTAAATAATCTTCCCACATTTTAATGTTCGTCTTTAACACAGCCCTTAGCATAGTAGACAAAGTTCTATTCACAACTTCAGTTTGACCATCAGTTTGGGGGTGACATGTAGTTGAAAACAAAAGCTTAGTCCCCAATTTAGCCCACAATGCCTTCCAAAAATAGCTAAGAAATTTAACATCATGATCAGAAACAATTGTATTGGGCACACCATGCAAGCGAACAATTTCCCGAAAGAACAAATCAGCAATATGAGGAGCATCATCAGTTTTATGACATGGTATAAAGTGTGCCATCTTAGAAAATCTATCAACCACAACAAACACACTATCACGACCCTTCCTACTCCTTGGTAAACCCAACACAAAATCCATAGAAATATCTTCCCAAGGAGCATTAGGAACGGGTAAAGGCAAATACAAACCGTGTGCATTCAATCTTGACTTAGCCTTCTGACATGTAGTGCAACGAGCAACAAATCTCTCCACATCTCTTCTCATCCTTGGCCAAAAGAAGTGACCAGCAAGTATGTCCTCCGTCTTTTTAACTCCAAAATGCCCCATCAAGCCACCTCCATGCGCTTCCTGCAGCAACAATAAGCGAACGGAGCTAGCTGGAATGCATAGCTTGTTAGCTCTAAACACAAACCCATCACTCACGATGAATTTGTTCCATCCTTTCCCATCCTTGCAATGCAGCAACACATCTTTAAAATCAGCATCGTTAACATATTGGGCTTTAATTGTTTCTAATCCAAAGATCTTGTAATCAAGTTGGTTCAGCAAAGTATATCTCCTAGACAAAGCATCAGTAATGATATTTTCTTTCCCTCTCTTGTGTTTAATAACATAAGGAAAAGATTCAATAAATTCAACCCACTTAGCATGTGTACGGTTCAGTTTGCCTTGACTACGAATATGTTTCAAAGATTCATGATCAGAATGTATAACAAATTCTTTAGGCCACAAATAATGCTGCCATGTTTCCAATGTTCGAACAAGATCATACAATTCTTTATCATAAGTGGAATAATTCAGAATAGGCCCACTCAATTTTTCACTAAAATATGCAACCGGTTTACCTTCTTGTAATAAAACACCACCCAAACCAATTCCACTAGCATCACATTCAAGTTCAAAAGTTTTATTAAAATCAGGGAGTTGGAGAAGAGGTGTATGTGTCAACTTATCTTTCAACATGACGAAGGCGTTCTCTTGTTTATTACCCCAACTAAAAGGCACTCCCTTCTTTGTAAGCTCATTCAACGGTGCAGCAATGGTGCTAAAGTCCTTCACAAAACGGCGATAAAATCCAGCAAGTCCTAGAAAACTCTGCACCTGTGTGATAGTCTTCGGTACAGGCCAACCCTGTATAGCTTCAACCTTGGCTTGATCAACCTCAATTCCCTGTGGAGTCACAACATAGCCAAGAAAAGACACTCGATCGGTGCAAAATGTGCACTTCTCAAGGTTACCAAATAAACGTGCATCCCGTAAGGCATTAAAAATAGCACGTAAATGATCAATATGTTCATCCATAGATTTGCTGTAGATCAATATATCATCAAAGTATACTACAACAAATTTTCC
The DNA here is from genome assembly GCA_036936925.1 of Cenchrus fungigraminus. Classification (NCBI taxonomy): domain Eukaryota; kingdom Viridiplantae; phylum Streptophyta; class Magnoliopsida; order Poales; family Poaceae; genus Cenchrus; species Cenchrus fungigraminus. Next base: position 33,082,709 of record CM072775.1, read on the forward strand.
AATGAAAGCACGCAAAACTTCGTTCATTAATCTCATAAAAGTGCTAGGTGCATTAGTTAACCCAAAAGGCATGACTAACCACTCATATAAACCGAACTTAGTTTTGAAAGCAGTTTTCCATTCATCTCCCAATTTCATACGAATCTGATGGTACCCACTACGTAAATCAACCTTAGAGAAAATAGTAGCACCACTCAATTCATCAAGCATGTCATCTAGACGTGGAATAGGATGTCGATATCGGATAGTGATATTATTAATAGCTCTACAATCAACACACATACGCCATGTTCCATCTTTCTTAGGTACCAAAATAACCGGAACAGCACAAGGACTAAGAGACTCACGCACATAACCTTTGTCAAGTAATTCTTGCACTTGTCGCTGAATTTCTTTTGTTTCCTCCGGATTTGTCCTGTATGGTGCACGGTTGGGCAAAGAAGCACCTGGAATAAGATCAATTTGGTGCTCAATCCCTCGTATAGGTGGCAGCCCTGCTGGTATCTCACTTGGAAAGACATCAGAATACTCCTGCAAAATGTTAGCAATAGCAGGAGGCAAGGAATGCTGCATATCTTGAACTGAAAACAAAGCATCCTTGCATACCAAAGCGTAGGCAACAGAAGTGGAAGCAATTAATTCATTAATATCAGATTTAGTAGCAAGCAAGCAATGTCCTTTCAATTTTATCCCATCTTCATTATACCAACAGATTTGCTAATTTTATTGTTCTCAGTTTTAGCTTTTGCAGCTTTAGCAATGTCATCACGCACAATAGCCTCAGGAGACATAGGAAGCAAAGCAATTTTCTTAGGGAGAGAATACTAATTTGATCTACCATGATGCAAACAATCAGTATCAAATTTCCAAGGTCTACCTAATAGAATGTGACAAGCTTCCATAGGCACAACATCACACTCCACAACATCATGATATGAACCAATAGAAAAATTAATTCGTACCAGCCTTGTTACCTTTACCTTACCACTGTTGTTCAGCCAACGAATGTAATATGGATGTGGGTGTGGTTTGGTTGTAAGTGCAAGCTTCTCCACCATGTCGCTGCTAGCCAAATTGTTGCAGCTACCTCCATCAATAATCAAGCGGCAAGAACGCTCTTTAATCACACACTTGGTTTGGAACAATGTATGCCGCTGATTTTGCTCCGCCTTCTCTATTTGTGCACTAAGCACACGCTGCACAATGAGGCTCTCATAATGCTCAGCATCCTCTGTACCAATCTGTTCGTCTAATGGCTCCTCTCTACCTGCATCGTCAGTCGCAAGCAAAGCAAGTGTATCTTCATCAAAATCACTAGCAGAGGAATACCCACCATTATTTGTTACCACCATAACCCGCTTGTTGGGACAATCACGCTGCACATGTCCTAATCCCTTGCATCGATGGCACTGAATATCTCTTGCTCTCCCTGTGGAGGCAACTGAAGAAGCACTAGCAGCTGGTTTTTGAGCAGATTTGGTTGCTGAATTTGTGGGAGTACCACATGTCTTGTCACTGGAGGGAGGTGGTGGTGGTGCTAATCGACTCGGTGAGGACGATGGGGGAGGTGCACGCCCACTAAAAGAAGTAGTCGTTCGCTGCCATGGTGTTGATTTCCCTACAGAAATGTTAGACCTTGCACTGGCATGTCGTCCCTGCACTTCCCTTTCAGCTTTACAAGCAATATGAAAACAATCTGTTACGTTAGTATACTCTCTGTATTCAACAATGTCCCGAATTTCTCTATTCAAACCGCCCACAAATCTAGCAATAGCAGGTTCATTTCCCTCCTCTATGTTACAACGCAACATGCCCATTTGTAATTCCTGATAGTATTCTTCTACACTTTTAGTACCCTGTCTCAATTGTTGTAACTTATGTAACAGATCACGTGCATAGTAAGAAGGAACAAATCTAGCCCGCATGACCCGTTTCAAAGCATCCCAAGTTCGTGGTATATTATTAGGATTTTTCTTGCTATGTTCTATCCACCAAACAGAAGCAAAATCAGTAAACTCACTAGTAGCAGCCCTAACACGTGTTTTCTCAGGAAATTCATGACATTCAAATTTTTGATCAACAGCAATCTCCCAAGTAATGTAAGCATTAGGATCATATTTACCGGCAAAAGGAGGTATCTTAAATTTAATCTTACTAAAAGCATCATTATTAACATGTACCTCACGTCCTCGGCGGAATCCACCCATACCTCTACGATTAGTACGTAGCCGTCGTCGATCCCGGTCTTCTTGTTCTGTATCAGCAACATAGTCTTCCCAATTGTCCTCGAAGGACTCATCCTTCTTGTCATCTTTCTTGCCATCAGTCTTCTTGCTATCAGTCTTCTTGCTATTCTCATCATACCCACCATTGATTTTAGCATACATCTCATCAAACCTGCGCACAAAAGAAGAAAGACTCCTATCCATACGAGCAACTGTCGCCTCCACCCCTGCAAGCTTGTTGTTGGTGTCCATCTGTGTGGTCTCCAATTGCCCGATCTTCTCATTCGTCGTGAGCAAGTCATTATCAATTCCTTCATTGTGGTCCTTCACCTTCTTTTCAAAGTATTGTATGATTCTCTTGGTGCGAGGAGACTGTGGAAAGGAGTTGTTGGATCCATCACTACCATCTCCTGGTCCTGTCATGGCTTGACAAACAGAAACAACAAGAAAACAAGTGAAGAAATAAAAGCCCTACAACTATTAGGATGTAGCTACTGTAAGGCACTCACTCTCAACCTGTTATACAAGCTCTTACCAATTCTTACCATGCTCGACAGGAGGGGACGGCCACCAACAAGTCTGCAAACCAGGAAGAAGTGTATCGGTGCCGCGGCAACAAAACCTGTCAAGTTGTAGTCTAATATGTGGAGCTATAGGTGGGCTGAAACAAGGAATGACTAGCACCACAATAGTTAAAAAACAAGCTGAATAATTGTTCAACGGCGGTACTGTGCTAGTCCTAGGCTAAACCATGCTAGAGACGTGAGCCTAGGCACAAAGGTAGTCACCGACAAAGAGCAACTAGCACAGCACAAAAGAAAACACCAAATTCAGCCCCCTCTTTTTTTTTCTTCTTCTTCTCTTGTCTTTTTTTTCTATCTTTCTTTCACTCTTTTTTTTCCTCTTCTGTTTTTTTTTGCTTTCACTTTTATTTTTTCTCTTTCTTTGACTTTTTTTTGCTGAATATCAGGACAAATCAATATAGAATGCGTATTGCACAGATTGCAGATCGCAGATCTCCAGGACAATTGCGGAGTGCTCAAAGGGAATTTTCTAACAAGGCCAAATCCGTTAGAAAGATAAAAAGATAACCTTTCCAGATTGTATTTAAACACTTGAATCGGACTTAAGATGGATCCGTGGTGACTAAAACGTGATAGAACTCAAAACTCTAAAGGATTAGACACTAAGACCAGCAACTCGACACAACCGATGCAAGCAAAAACTCAACAAGCCCTAACTAAGTAGTACTAGTAAAGGCTCAAAGGGTTTATGGGACAGCGGGTAACCTAATCTATAATTTTTTTTTGGCTTTTCTGGACTATAGGAAAAAAAATTAGCGATTGATGTGGAAGTCTCTCACCGAACAACCTTGCTCTGATACCAACTGATGTGAACCCGCTAGGGTTTGTGCCCGATCTTTCGATGAGATGCGTGGGGGATAATTCGATTGGAGGAGATGACGTTCACGGCCCGACTACAACCTTTCCAAGGATGCGCCTTAGCAACCGATACACCACCTCCTATGGCTGCCGCGATCTTGTGGAGCGCGTCACCCGGCCACTAGGGCACCCGTTCCTGCAAGCAATCGAAGAACTAGCAAGAACAAGTATAGAACAAGTACTGAATTTACTAGATGGGAATGAAGTATTAAATCTCAAACTCAATCACGAATACGGTGGGGTTCCGAAGATAGGAAGTCGGGCGGCTGATTCAGCACGCGCGCTTCAGCAAGTAGCAATGGCTAAACTTGATCTAAACAAAACCCAATCAGTTTGTGGTGGCTATGGAGCTATATGAGAGGGTGGAGGACGACCTGGACGTAGTGGGGGTCGTCCTACAACCCTAGGATGCGCCCCTATGGGGCTCCACTTGATACACGGCCCATTGGGCCGAATAAGGTGGCGTAGCACCTGGGACAGATTGACATCCGGTCATTGATTTGACAATTGCGACCGGCACAGAGCAGATATGGACATGAGTCCGGATCCATATGAAAGTTTACTTCACCCTCGTTCCAGGGAGTACTTGAACGCCCCAATCCGACTCCGTATGCGACCGTGGCGTCCGTCACAAGTTGGTGTTTTTCTGCAGTCCGAATCCAGCCTGCGCGAGTCCTTCTCCCTTTCGGTCTTGACCATGATTCCTAATCAAAAGAAGAGTGCACGTGTCTCCACAATCTAAATATGATGAACATGAGCTCAGGAGTGAACTCACTTGTTGATTAAGTTGACGAGCACGGGCACGAGTAATAGGACCAGCAATAACTCGATTTTGTGTAGGCGTGGATGTATCGCTGGTGGTGATGTCCTCATCACTAGATCCATTGGAAAGATAAAAAGCTACACTTTCCAGATTGTACTCAAACACTTGAATCGGACTTAAGATGGATTCGTGGTGGCCAAAACGCCACACTGATGTATATGGTGATGCTGGATCTCGTGGTGATCAAAACGTGATAGAACTCAAAACTCTAAAGGATTAGACACTAAGACCAGCAACTCGATGCAACCGAAAATTCAACAAGCCCTAACTAAGTAGTACTAGAAAAGGCTCGAATGGTTTATAGGATTGCAGGTAAACTAATCAACTATTTTTTTGGCTTTTCTGGACTATAGGAAAATAAAAACAGCGATGGATTGATAATCTCTCACCGATAAACCTTGCTCTGATTACCAACTGATGTGAACCCGCTAGGGTTTGTGGCCGATCTTTCGATGAGAGGCGTGGGGGATAACTCAATTGGAGGAGACAATGTTCACGGCCCGACTACAACCTTTCCAAGGATGCGCCTTAGCAACCGATACACCACCTCCTATGGCTGCAGCGATCTTGTGGAGCGCGTCAACCGCCACTAGGGCACCCGTTCCTGCAAGCAATCGAAGAACAAGCAAGAACAAGTATAACAACCAACTCAATTGCAAATGTGGAGATGAAAACCAATCTGATATCACCAAGTTGGGGTTCTGAATCAGGTAGAACGGGTGGTCTAGCCGACACACGCGTCTACAAGGAAGTAGCAATGGCTAAACTTACAACGAAACAAAACCCAATCTATTTGTGACGGCTATGGGGGTATATGAGAGCATAGGGGCATGACCAGGACCTGGTGGGGGTCGTGCTGGAACCCTAGGACGTGCCCCTATGGGCTCCAACATGATACACGGGCCAATGGGCCAAAACCGGGCAACGTTGCACCTTGACAGATTCTGGACGTCAACTTGTTTCGATGATTCCCGTCGACTCAGATATTATTTTGACATGAGACTGGTGTCATTGGAAGCTCTATGAAATTATCTTTCCAACCATATAAAGAACGTCCCAAACGGAGTCTGTATGAGGTCGTGGCGTCCGTTTGAAGTTGGCCAAGTTATGCAGTCCGAATCCAGCGCCCAAAACGTGTTGGCCTTGATCTCTTTCCATCTTCAGGCCAAAAGTGACGTGGTGGCCTGATGGAGGATGTGGGGAACACTCGGACTTGGCCCCCAATCAACCTCTTTGGTCCTCCATGCCTTCCATGTGTGTTGAGCACCCTTTTTGATCCACGTAAGTATTTCTGAAAATGACAAGCAACAAACATCATAGTGCAGCAACAATTCATCAAATATATTGGATACAATGATGATAAGGAATCGGTTCACCTTAGAATAAAAACATGCTATTGTGGTTATATCCGAGACGGTGATGTCCTCATCAAGACCCAAAATGATGTTTGGGAGTGCTCCGAAGCATTTCGCAAACCTTCGACTTGTAAAAAGATGCAAACTTCTGTTTCGGGCTTGAATGCACTATTTCAGGGTAACGAAGTTGCGAAAATTATTTCGCAACGAAAACACCCATTCTACTCCATTAGACTCAAAATGATGTTTGGGAGTGTTCTGGAGCATTTCGCAAACTTTCGGCATGTAAAAAGATGCAAAACTTTAGTTTCAGACCTGAATGCACTATTTCGGGGTACCGAAGTTGCGAAAATGGTTTCGCAACGAAAACACCCACTCTACTCCATTAGACCCAAAATGATGTTTGGGAGTGCTCTGAAGCATTTCGCAAACCTTTGACTTGTAAAAAGATGCAAACTTCTGTTTCGGGAGTGAATGCACTATTTCGGGGTAACGAAGTTGCGAAAATTATTTCACAACGAAAACACCCAGTCTACTCCATTAGACTCAAAATGATGTTTGGGAGTGTACTGGAGCATTTCGCAAACTTTCGGCATGTAAAAAGATGCAGAACTTTAGTTTCAGGCCTGAATGCACTATTTTGGGGTACCGAAGTTGTGAAAATGGTTTCGCAACGAAAACACCCATTCTACTCCATTAGACCCAAAATGATGTTTGGGAGTGCTCCGAAGCATTTCGCAAACCTTCGACTTGTAAAAAGATGCAAACTTCTGTTTCGGGAGTGAATGCACTATTTCGGGGTCACGAAGTTGTGAAAATTATTTCGCAACGAAGACACCCATTCTACTCCATTAGACTCAAAATGATGTTTGGGAGTGTTATGGAGCATTTCGCAAACTTTCGGCATGTAAAAAGATGCAAAACTTTAGTTTCAGGCCTGAATGCACTATTTCGGGGTACCGAAGTTGCGAAAATGATTTCGCAACGAAAACACCCATTCTACTGCATTAGACCCAAAATGATGTTTGGGAGTGCTCCGAAGCATTTCGCAAACCTTCGACTTGTAAATAGATGCAATCTTCTGTTTCGGGCATAAATGCACTATTTCGGGGTAACGATGTTGCGAAAATTATTTCGCAACGAAAACACACATTCTACTCCATTACACTCAAAATGATGTTTCGGAGTGTTCTGGAGCATTTCGCAAACTTTCGGCATGTAAAAAGATGCAAAACTTTAGTTTCGGGCCTGAATGCACTATTTCGGGGTACCGAAGTTGCGAAAATGGTTTCGCAACAAAAACACCCATTCTACTCCATTAGACCCAAAATGATGTTTGGGAGTGCTCCGAAGCATTTCGCAAACCTTCGACTTGTAAAAAGATGCAAACTTCTGTTTCGGGCTTGAATGCACTATTTCGGGGTAACGAAGTTGCGAAAATTATTTCACAACGAAAACACCCATTCTACTCCATTAGACTCAAAATGATGTTTGGGATTGTTCTGGAGCATTTCGCAAACTTTCGGCATGTAAAAAGATGCAAAACATGTTTCTCGGGTCTGAATGCAATATTTCGGGGTACCGAAGTTGCGATAATAGCTTCGCAATGAAAACACCCATTCTACTCCATTAGAACCAAAATGACGTTTGGGAGTGCTCCAGAGCATTTTGCAAACCTTCGATTTGTAAAAAGATGCAAAACTTGTGTTTCGAGCATGAATAGACTAATTCGGGGTACCGAAGTTGCGAAAATTATTTCACAGTGAAAACACCCATTCTACTATATTAGACCCAAAATGATGTTTGGGAGTGTTCCGTAGCATTTCACAAACTTTCGGCATGTAAAAAGATGCAACACTTGTGTTTCGGGCCTGAATGCACTATTTCGAGGTACCGAAGTTGCAAAAATGGTTTCGCAACCAAAACACCAATTCCACTCCATTTGACCCAAAATGATGTTTGGGAGTGCTCCGGAGCATTTCGCAAACTTGCGGCACGTAAAGAGATGCAAAGCTTTAGTTTCGGGACTGAATCCACTATTTCGGGGTACCGAAGTTGCGAAAATGGTTTCGCAACGAAAACACCCATTCTACTCAATCAGACCCAAAATGATGTTTGGGAGTGCTCCGAAGCATTTCGCAAAGCTTCGACTTGTAAAAAGATGCAAACTTATCTTTCGGGTTTGAATGCACTATTTCGGGGTAACGAAGTTGCGAAAATTATTTCACAACGAAAACACCCATTCTACTCGATTAGACTCAAAATGATGTTTGGGAGTGTTCTGGAGCATTTCGCAAACTTTTGGCATGTAAAAAGATGGAAAACTTTAGTTTCGGGCTTGAATGCACTGTTTCGGTGTACCGAAGTTGCGAAAATGGTTTCGCAACGAAAAAACCCATTCTACTCCATTAGACCCAAAATGATGTTTGGGAGTGCTCCGAAGCATTTCGCAAACCTTCGACTTGTAAAAAGATGCAAACTTCTGTTTCGGTCTTGAATGCACTATTTCGGGGTAACGAAGTTGCGAAAATTATTTCGCAACGAAAACACCCATTCTACTCCATTAGACTCAAAATGATGTTTGGGAGTGTTCTGGAGTATTTCGCAAACTTTCGGCATGTAAAAAGATGCAAAACTTTAGTTTCAGGCCTGAATGCACTATTTCGGGGTACCGAAGTTGCGAAAATGGTTTCGCAACAAAAACACCCATTCTACTCCATTAGACCAAAAATGATGTTTGGGAGTGCTCCGAAGCATTTCGCAAACCTTCGACTCGTAGAAAGATGCAAACTTCTGTTTCGGGAGTGAATGCACTATTTCGGGGTCACGAAGTTGCGAAAATTATTTCGCAACGAAGACACCCATTCTACTCCATTAGACTCAAAATGATGTTTGGGAGTGTTCTGGAGCATTTCGCAAACTTTCGGCATGTAAAAAGATGCAAAACTTTAGTTTCAGGCCTGAATGCACTATTTCGGGGTACCGAAGTTGCGAAAATGATTTCGCAACGAAAACACCCATTCTACTGCATTAGACCCAAAATAATGTTTGGGAGTGCTCCGAAGCATTTCGCAAACCTTCGACTTGTAAATAGATGCAATCTTCTGTTTCGGGCATGAATGCACTATTTCGGGGTAACGATGTTGCGAAAATTATTTCGCAACGAAAACACCCATTCTACTCCATTTCACTCAAAATGATGTTTCGGAGTGTTCTGGAGCATTTCGCAAACTTTCGGCATGTAAAAAGATGCAAAACTTTAGTTTCGGGCCTGAATGCACTATTTCGAGGTACCGAAGTTGCGAAAATGGTTTCGCAACCAAAACACCAATTCTACACCATTTGACCCAAAATGATGTTTGGGAGTGGTCCGGAGCATTTCGCAAACTTGCGGCATGTAAAAAGATGCAAAACTTTAGTTTCGGGACTGAATGCACTATTTCGGGGTTCCGAAGTTGCGAAAATGGTTTCGCAACAAAAACACCCATTCTACTCCATTAGATCCAAAATGATGTTTGGGAGTGCTCCGGAGCATTTTGCAAACCTTCGATTTGTAAAAAGATGCAAAACTTGTGTTTCGGGCATGAATACACTAATTCGGGGTACCCAAGTTGCGAAAATTATTTCACAACGAAAACACCCATTCTACTCCATTAGACCCAAAATGATGTTTGGGAGTGTTCCGGAGCATTTCACAAACTTTCGGCATGTAAAAAGATGCAAAACTTGTGTTTCGGGCATGAATGCACTATTTCGAGGTACCGATGTTGCGAAAATGTTTTCGCAACCAAAACACCAATTCTACTCCATTTGACCCAAAATGATGTTTGGTAGTGCTCCGTAGCATTTCGCAAACTTGCGGCATGTAAAAAGATGCAAAACTTTAGTTTCGGGACTGAATGCACTATTTCGGGGTACCGAAGTTGCGAAAATTATTTTGCAACGAAAACACCCATTCTACTCAATTGGACTCAAAATGATGTTTGGGAGTGTTCTGGAGCATTTCGCAAACTTTCGGCATGTAAAAAGATGCAAAACTTTAGTTTCGGGCCTGAATGCACTATTTCGTGGTACCGAAGTTGCGAAAATGGTTTCGCAACGAAAACACCCATTCTACTCTATTAGACCCACAATGATGTTTGGGAGTGCTCCGAAGCATTTCGCAAACCTTCGACTTGTAAAAAGATGCAAACTTCTGTTTCGGGCTTGAATGCACTATTTCGGGGTAACGAAGTTGCGAAAATTATTTCGCAACGAAAACACCCATTCTAGTCCATTAGACTCAAAATGATGTTTGGGATTGTTCTGGAGCATTTCGCAAACTTTCGGCATGTAAAAAGATGCAAAACATGTTTCTCGGGTCTTAATGCAATATTTCGGGGTACCGAAGTTGCGATAATAGCTTCGCAACGAAAACACCCATTCTACTCCATTAGAACCAAAATGACATTTGGGAGTGCTCCGAAGCATTTTGCAAACCTTTGATTTGTAAAAAGATGCAAAACTTGTGTTTCGGTCATGAATAGACTAATTCGGGGTACCGAAGTTGCGAAAATTATTTCACAATGAAAACACCCATTCTACTATATTAGACCCAAAATGATGTTTGGCAGTGTTCCGTAGCATTTCACAAACTTTCGGCATGTAAAAAGATGCAAAACTTGTGTTTCGGGCCTGAATGCACTATTTCGAGGTACCGAAGTTGCGAAAATGGTTTCGCAACCAAAACACTAATTCCACTCCATTTGACCCAAAATGATGTTTGGGAGTGCTCCGGAGCATTTCGCAAACTTGCGGCATGTAAAAAGATGCAAAACTTTAGTTTCGGGACTGAATCCACTATTTCGGGGTACCGAAGTTGCGAAAATGGTTTCGCAACGAAAACACCCATTCTACTCAATTAGACCCAAAATGATGTTTGGGAGTGCTCCGAAGCATTTCGCAAAGCTTCGACTTGTAAAAAGATGCAAACTTATGTTTCGGGCTTGAATGCACTATTTCGGGGTAACGAAGTTGCGAAAATTATTTCACAACGAAAACACCCATTCTACTCGATTAGACTCAAAATGATGTTTGGGAGTGTTCTGGAGCATTTCGCAAACTTTCGGCATGTAAAAAGATGGAAAACTTTAGTTTCGGGCTTGAATGCACTGTTTCGGGGTACCGAAGTTGCAAAAATGGTTTGGCAACGAAAAAACCCATTCTACTCCATTAGACCCAAAATGATGTTTGGGAGTGCTCCGAAGCATTTCGCAAACCTTCGACTTGTAAAAAGATGCAAACTTCTGTTTCGGGCTTGAATGCACTATTTCGGGGTAACGAAGTTGCGAAAATTATTTCACAACGAAAACACCCATTCTACTCCATTAGACTCAAAATGATGTTTGGGAGTGTTCTGGAGCATTTCGCAAACTCTATTACCCGTTGGCAAAGACGCAACAAATGGGCCACCGAGTGGCCCAAGTTGTAGTCGGGCGGCGGCCGTGTGAGCCTCATTATCCCAGCTTGCTTAGCTTGGGAGGAGGAAGCCACCTTAAAAGGGAGAGCCACCCTTCCCCTATCATACTAGTCTTTTGGGGTGATTAGGCCTTTCCGTGAGGGGCACACCAGAGTTGCGGTTCAGCGATTGCATTGGCGCTTCTAGCTTGCCCGTCGTAGTCGGATTGTGAGGGTCGTCTATTCGGTGTGGGCACACCAGAGTTGCGGTTCAGCGATTGCATTGGCGCTTTGGGCTTGCCTGTCGTAGTCAGATCGTGAGGGTCGTCTATTCGGTGTGCCATGCTAACCGCAACTCTGGTGTGCCCACACCGAATAGACGACCCTCACGATCCGACTACGACGGGCAAGCCCAAAGCGCCAATGCAATCGCTGAACCGCAACTCTAGTGTGCCCCTCAGGGAAAGGCCTAATCACCCCAAAAGACTAGTCTGATAGGGGAAGGGTGGCTCTCCCTTTTAAGGTGGCTTCCTCCTCCCAAGCTAAGCAAGGTGGGATAATGAGGCTCACACGGTCGCCGCCCGACTACAACTTGGCCCACTCGGTGGCCCATTTGTTGCGTCTTTGCCAACGGGTAATAGTGGAGGATGTCCTCATCATTCTCCCCTTCTTAACAAGGGCCCAGCTCTGATACCAAATGATAGAGGGGGAGTGCCCGATCTTTCGGTGAGTGGAGATAAATCCGATTTGGTGGTTGTTGACCCTCACGATCCGACTACGACGAGCAAGCCCGAAGCGCCAATGCAATCGCTGAACCAACTCCCTGTGGTTACTGACCTTGTTGGAGCAAGATCGGCCTGATCACGAAGATCAATTCCTGTACGCAATCGAAGAACGAACAAGAATTATGAAGCGAGCAATCTTAATATCACTCGAAGGTGGAGTCTGCAATACACGAAGGAAGCGCTGTGCGGCTGTTCGGTTGTAGCTAAAGCTAACTTGTAAAACAAACTCAAGTCTGAAAGTAAAAGAGGGGTCTATCTAAATAGAGGGGAGAAGGGGGCGCAGCCCCTAGCACCCTCGGGGGAAGGGCGCGCGGCGTCTCGCGAGGGGGAGGGTGCGCGGCTCCCTCTCCTGGCGCCCAACCCTAGGAGCCCCTCCTGGGCCGTCCTGTTGGGCCGTCTTCTATGCATCTTGGGCCTTCGTTCTTCAACAGCAAGATGTAGTTTAATTCCCTCGCACGAGCCCGAGTAATTGGCCCAACTGGTGACGCCTGACGTAGTGGAACATCTTGGTGTGGCGCCTGAGCTTCTGGAGATGGCGCCTGAGCGTCTGGAGACGCAGCTGCGGGTGTAGATGTACTCGTGGTGTCCTCATCAACTCCCAAACATCATTTTGGTTCTACTGGAGTAGAATGGGTGTTTTTTTTGCGAAGCTATTATCACAACTTCGGTACCCCAAAATATTGCATTCAGACCTGAAAAACATGTTTTGCATCTTTTTACATGTCGAAAGTTTGCAAAATGCTCCAGAACACTCCCAAACATCATTTTGAGTCTAATGGAGTAGAATGGGTGTTTTCGTTGCGAAATAATTTTCGCAACTTCGTTACCCCGAAATAGTGCATTCAAGCCCGAAACAGAAGTTTGCATCTTTTTAAAAGTCGAAGGTTTGCGAAATGCTTCGGAGCACTCCCAAACATCATTTGGGTCTAATGGAGTAGAATGGGTGTTTTCGTTGTGAAACCATTTTCGCAACTTCGGTACCCCGAAATAGTGCATTCAGTCCCGAAACTCAAGTTTTGCATCTTTTTACATGCCGCAAGTTTGCGAAATGCTCCGGAGCACTCCCAAACATCATTTTGGGTTAAATGGAGTAGAATTGGTGTTTTCGTTGCGAAACCATTTTCGCAACTTCGGTACCCCGAAATAGTGCATTCAGGCCCGAAACACAAGTTTTGCATCTTTTTACATGCCAAAAGTTTGTGAAATGCTCCGGAACACTCCCAAACATCATTTTGGGTCTAATGGAGTAGTATGGGTGTTTTCGTTGTGAAAAAGATTTCGCAACTTTGGTACCCCGAATTAGTGTATTCATGCCCGAAACACAAGTTTTGCATCTTTTTACAAATCAAAGGTTTGCGAAATGCTCCGGAGCACTCCCAAACATTATTTTGGTTCTAATGGAGTAGAATGGGTGTTTACGTTGCGAAGCTATTATTGCAACTTCGGTACCCCGAAATATTACATTCAGACCTGAAAAACATGTTTTGCATCTTTTTACATGTCGAAAGTTTGCGAAATGCTCCAGAACACTCCCAAACATCATTTTGAGTCTAATGGAGTAGAATGGGTGTTTTCGTTGCGAAATAATTTTCGCAACTTCGTTACCCCGAAATAGTGCATTCAAGCCCGAAACAGAAGTTTGCATCTTTTTACAAGTCGAAGGTTTGCGAAATGCTTCGGAGCACTCCCAAACATCATTTTGGGTTTAATGGAGTAGAATGGGTGTTTTCGTTGCGAAACCATTTTCGCAACTTCGGTACACCGAAACAGTGCATTCAAGCCCGAAACTAAAGTTTTGCATCTTTTTACATACCGAAAGTTTGCGAAATGCTCCAGAACACTCCCAAACATCTTTTTGAGTCTAATGGAGTAGAATGGGTGTTTTCGTTGTGAAATAATTTTCGCAACTTCGTTACCCCGAAATAGTGCATTCAAGCCCGAAACATAAGTTTGCATCTTTTTACAAGTCGAAGCTTTGTGAAATGCTTCGGAGCACTCCCAAACATCATTTTGGGTCTAATGGAGTAGAATGGGTGTTTTCGTTGCGAAACCATTTTCGCAACTTCGGTACCCCGAAATAGTGGATTCAGTCCCGAAACTAAAGTTTTGCATCTTTTTACATGCCGCAAGTTTGCGAAATGCTCCGGAGCACTCCCAAACATCATTTTGCGTCAAATGGAGTGGAATTGGTGTTTTGGTTGCGAAACCATTTTCGCAACTTCGGTACCTCGAAATAGTGCATTCAGGCCCGAAACACAAGTTTTGCATCTTTTTACATGCCGAAAGTTTGTGAAATGCTACGGAACACTCCCAAACATCATTTTGGGTCTAATATAGTAGAATGGGTGTTTTCATTGTGAAATAATTTTCGCAACTTCGGTACCCTGAATTAGTGTATACATGCCCGAAACACAAGTTTTGCATCTTTTTACAAATCGAAGGTTTGCAAAATGCTCCGGAGCACTCCAAAACATCATTTTGGTTCTAATGGAGTAGAATGGGTGTTTTCGTTGTGAAGCTATTATCGCAACTTCGGTACCCCGAAATATTGCATTCAGACCCGAAAAACATGTTTTGCATCTTTTTAGATGCCGAAAGTTTGCGAAATGCTCCAGAACACTCCCAAACATCATTTTGAGTCTAATGGAGTAGAATGGGTGTTTTCGTTGCGAAATAATTTTCGCAACTTCGTTATCTCGAAAGAGTGCATTCAAGCTCAAAACAGAAGTTTGCATCTTTTTACAAGTCGAAGGTTTGCGAAATGCTTCGGAGCACTCCCAAACATCATTTTGGGTCTAATGGAGTAGAATGAGTGTTTTCGTTGCGAAACCATTTTCGCAACTTCGGTACCCCGAAATAGTGCATTCAGTCGCGAAACAAAAGTTTTGCATCTTTTTACATGCCGTAAGTTTGCGAAATGCTTCGGAGCACTCCCAAACATCATTTTGGGTTAAATGGAGTAGAATTGGTGTTTTGGTTGCGAAACCATTTTCGCAACTTCGGTACCTCGAAATAGTGCATCCAGGCCCGAAACACAAGTTTTCATCAGTTTACATGCCGAAAGTTTGTGAAATGCTCCGGAACACTCCCAAACATCATTTTGTGTCTAATGGAGTAGAATGGGTGTTTACGTTGCGAAGCTATTATTGCAACTTCGGTACCCCGAAATATTACATTCAGACCTGAAAAACATGTTTTGCATCTTTTTACATGTCGAAAGTTTGCGAAATGCTCCAGAACACTCCCAAACATCATTTTGAGTCTAATGGAATAGAATGGGTGTTTTCGTTGCGAAATAATTTTCGCAACTTCGTTACCCCGAAATAGTGCATTCAAGCCCGAAACAGAAGTTTGCATCTTTTTACAAGTCGAAGGTTTGCGAAATGCTTCGGAGCACTCCCAAACATCATTTTGGGTTTAATGGAGTAGAATGGGTGTTTTCGTTGCGAAACCATTTTCGCAACTTCGGTACACCGAAACAGTGCATTCAAGCCCGAAACTAAAGTTTTGCATCTTTTTACATACCGAAAGTTTGCGAAATGCTCCAGAACACTCCCAAACATCTTTTTGAGTCTAATGGAGTAGAATGGGTGTTTTCGTTGTGAAATAATTTTCGCAACTTCGTTACCCCGAAATAGTGCATTCAAGCCCGAAACATAAGTTTGCATCTTTTTACAAGTCGAAGCTTTGTGAAATGCTTCGGAGCACTCCCAAACATCATTTTGGGTCTAATGGAGTAGAATGGGTGTTTTCGTTGCGAAACCATTTTCGCAACTTCGGTACCCCGAAATAGTGGATTCAGTCCCGAAACTAAAGTTTTGCATCTTTTTACATGCCGCAAGTTTGCGAAATGCTCCGGAGCACTCCCAAACATCATTTTGCGTCAAATGGAGTGGAATTGGTGTTTTGGTTGCGAAACCATTTTCGCAACTTCGGTACCTCGAAATAGTGCATTCAGGCCCGAAACACAAGTTTTGCATCTTTTTACATGCCGAAAGTTTGTGAAATGCTACGGAACACTCCCAAACATCATTTTGGGTCTAATATAGTAGAATGGGTGTTTTCATTGTGAAATAATTTTCGCAACTTCGGTACCCTGAATTAGTGTATACATGCCCGAAACACAAGTTTTGCATCTTTTTACAAATCGAAGGTTTGCAAAATGCTCCGGAGCACTCCAAAACATCATTTTGGTTCTAATGGAGTAGAATGGGTGTTTTCGTTGTGAAGCTATTATCGCAACTTCGGTACCCCGAAATATTGCATTCAGACCCGAAAAACATGTTTTGCATCTTTTTAGATGCCGAAAGTTTGCGAAATGCTCCAGAACACTCCCAAACATCATTTTGAGTCTAATGGAGTAGAATGGGTGTTTTCGTTGCGAAATAATTTTCGCAACTTCGTTATCTCGAAAGAGTGCATTCAAGCTCAAAACAGAAGTTTGCATCTTTTTACAAGTCGAAGGTTTGCGAAATGCTTCGGAGCACTCCCAAACATCATTTTGGGTCTAATGGAGTAGAATGAGTGTTTTCGTTGCGAAACCATTTTCGCAACTTCGGTACCCCGAAATAGTGCATTCAGTCGCGAAACAAAAGTTTTGCATCTTTTTACATGCCGTAAGTTTGCGAAATGCTTCGGAGCACTCCCAAACATCATTTTGGGTTAAATGGAGTAGAATTGGTGTTTTGGTTGCGAAACCATTTTCGCAACTTCGGTACCTCGAAATAGTGCATCCAGGCCCGAAACACAAGTTTTCATCAGTTTACATGCCGAAAGTTTGTGAAATGCTCCGGAACACTCCCAAACATCATTTTGTGTCTAATGGAGTAGAATGGGTGTTTACGTTGCGAAGCTATTATTGCAACTTCGGTACCCCGAAATATTACATTCAGACCTGAAAAACATGTTTTGCATCTTTTTACATGTCGAAAGTTTGCGAAATGCTCCAGAACACTCCCAAACATCATTTTGAGTCTAATGGAATAGAATGGGTGTTTTCGTTGCGAAATAATTTTCGCAACTTCGTTACCCCGAAATAGTGCATTCAAGCCCGAAACAGAAGTTTGCATCTTTTTACAAGTCGAAGGTTTGCGAAATGCTTCGGAGCACTCCCAAACATCATTTTGGGTTTAATGGAGTAGAATGGGTGTTTTCGTTGCGAAACCATTTTCGCAACTTCGGTACACCGAAACAGTGCATTCAAGCCCGAAACTAAAGTTTTGCATCTTTTTACATACCGAAAGTTTGCGAAATGCTCCAGAACACTCCCAAACATCTTTTTGAGTCTAATGGAGTAGAATGGGTGTTTTCGTTGTGAAATAATTTTCGCAACTTCGTTACCCCGAAATAGTGCATTCAAGCCCGAAACATAAGTTTGCATCTTTTTACAAGTCGAAGCTTTGTGAAATGCTCCGGAGCACTCCCAAACATCATTTTGGGTCTAATGGAGTAGAATGGGTGTTTTCGTTGCGAAACCATTTTCGCAACTTCGGTACCCCGAAATAGTGGATTCAGTCCCGAAACTAAAGTTTTGCATCTTTTTACAAGCCGCAAGTTTGCGAAATGCTCCGGAGCACTCCCAAACATCATTTTGTGTCAAATGGAGTGGAATTGGTGTTTTGGTTGCGAAACCATTTTCGCAACTTCGGTACCTCGAAATAGTGCATTCAGGCCCGAAACACAAGTTTTGCATCTTTTTACATGCCGAAAGTTTGTGAAATGCTACGGAACACTCCCAAACATCATTTTGGGTCTAATATAGTAGAATGGGTGTTTTCATTGTGAAATAATTTTCGCAACTTCGGTACCCTGAATTAGTGTATACATGCCCGAAACACAAGTTTTGCATCTTTTTACAAATCGAAGGTTTGCAAAATGCTCCGGAGCACTCCAAAACATCATTTTGGTTCTAATGGAGTAGAATGGGTGTTTTCGTTGTGAAGCTATTATCGCAACTTCGGTACCCCGAAATATTGCATTCAGACCCGAAAAACATGTTTTGCATCTTTTTAGATGCCGAAAGTTTGCGAAATGCTCCAGAACACTCCCAAACATCATTTTGAGTCTAATGGAGTAGAATGGGTGTTTTCGTTGCGAAATAATTTTCGCAACTTCGTTATCTCGAAAGAGTGCATTCAAGCTCAAAACAGAAGTTTGCATCTTTTTACAAGTCGAAGGTTTGCGAAATGCTTCGGAGCACTCCCAAACATCATTTTGGGTCTAATGGAGTAGAATGAGTGTTTTCGTTGCGAAACCATTTTCGCAACTTCGGTACCCCGAAATAGTGCATTCAGTCGCGAAACAAAAGTTTTGCATCTTTTTACATGCCGTAAGTTTGCGAAATGCTTCGGAGCACTCCCAAACATCATTTTGGGTTAAATGGAGTAGAATTGGTGTTTTGGTTGCGAAACCATTTTCGCAACTTCGGTACCTCGAAATAGTGCATCCAGGCCCGAAACACAAGTTTTCATCAGTTTACATGCCGAAAGTTTGTGAAATGCTCCGGAACACTCCCAAACATCATTTTGTGTCTAATGGAGTAGAATGGGTGTTTACGTTGCGAAGCTATTATTGCAACTTCGGTACCCCGAAATATTACATTCAGACCTGAAAAACATGTTTTGCATCTTTTTACATGTCGAAAGTTTGCGAAATGCTCCAGAACACTCCCAAACATCATTTTGAGTCTAATGGAATAGAATGGGTGTTTTCGTTGCGAAATAATTTTCGCAACTTCGTTACCCCGAAATAGTGCATTCAAGCCCGAAACAGAAGTTTGCATCTTTTTACAAGTCGAAGGTTTGCGAAATGCTTCGGAGCACTCCCAAACATCATTTTGGGTTTAATGGAGTAGAATGGGTGTTTTCGTTGCGAAACCATTTTCGCAACTTCGGTACACCGAAACAGTGCATTCAAGCCCGAAACTAAAGTTTTGCATCTTTTTACATACCGAAAGTTTGCGAAATGCTCCAGAACACTCCCAAACATCTTTTTGAGTCTAATGGAGTAGAATGGGTGTTTTCGTTGTGAAATAATTTTCGCAACTTCGTTACCCCGAAATAGTGCATTCAAGCCCGAAACATAAGTTTGCATCTTTTTACAAGTCGAAGCTTTGTGAAATGCTTCGGAGCACTCCCAAACATCATTTTGGGTCTAATAGAGTAGAATGGGTGTTTTCGTTGCGAAACCATTTTCGCAACTTCGGTACCCCGAAATAGTGGATTCAGTCCCGAAACTAAAGTTTTGCATCTTTTTACATGCCGCAAGTTTGCGAAATGCTCCGGAGCACTCCCAAACATCATTTTGTGTCAAATGGAGTGGAATTGGTGTTTTGGTTGCGAAACCATTTTCGCAACTTCGGTACCTCGAAATAGTGCATTCAGGCCCGAAACACAAGTTTTGCATCTTTTTACATGCCGAAAGTTTGTGAAATGCTACGGAACACTCCCAAACATCATTTTGGGTCTAATATAGTAGAATGGGTGTTTTCATTGTGAAATAATTTTCGCAACTTCGGTACCCTGAATTAGTGTATACATGCCCGAAACACAAGTTTTGCATCTTTTTACAAATCGAAGGTTTGCAAAATGCTCCGGAGCACTCCCAAACATCATTTTGGTTCTAATGGAGTAGAATGGGTGTTTTCGTTGTGAAGCTATTATCGCAACTTCGGTACCCCGAAATATTGCATTCAGACCCGAAAAACATGTTTTGCATCTTTTTAGATGCCGAAAGTTTGTGAAATGCTCCAGAACACTCCCAAACATCATTTTGAGTCTAATGGAGTAGAATGGGTGTTTTCGTTGCGAAATAATTTTCGCAACTTCGTTATCTCGAAAGAGTGCATTCAAGCTCGAAACAGAAGTTTGCATCTTTTTACAAGTCGAAGGTTTGCGAAATGCTTCGGAGCACTCCCAAACATCATTTTGGGTCTAATGGAGTAGAATGAGTGTTTTCGTTGCGAAACCATTTTCGCAACTTCGGTACCCCGAAATAGTGCATTCAGTCCCGAAACAAAAGTTTTGCATCTTTTTACATGCCGTAAGTTTGCGAAATGCTTCGGAGCACTCCCAAACATCATTTTGGGTCAAATGGAGTAGAATTGGTGTTTTGGTTGCGAAACCATTTTCGCAACTTCGGTACCTCGAAATAGTGCATCCAGGCCCGAAACACAAGTTTTCATCATTTTACATGCCGAAAGTTTGTGAAATGCTCCGGAACACTCCCAAACATCATTTTGTGTCTAATGGAGTAGAATGGGTGTTTTCGTTGTGAAATAATTTTCGCAACTTCGGTACCCCGAATTAGTGTATTCATGCCCGAAACACGAGTTTTGCATCTTTTTACAAATCGAAGGTTTGCAAAAGGCTCTGGAGCACTCCCAAACATCATTTTGGTTCTAATAGAGTAGAATGGGTGTTTTCGTTGCGAAGCTATTATCGCAACTTCGGTACCCCAAAATATTGCATTCAGACCTGAAAATCATGTTTTGCATCTTTTTACATGCCGAAAGTTTGCAAAATGCTCCAGAACTCTCCCAAACATCATTTTGAGTCTAATGGAGTGGAATGGGTGTTTTCGTTGCAAAATAATTTTCGCAACTTCGTTACCCTGAAATAGTGCATTCAAGCCCGAAATAGAAATTTGCATCTTTATACAAGTCGAAGGTTTGCAAAATGCTTCGGAGCACTCCCAAACATCATTTGGGTCTAATGGAGTAGAATGGGTGTTTTCGATGTGAAACCATTTTCGCAACTTCGGTACCTCAAAATAGTGCATTCAGTCCCGAAACTAAAGTTTTGCATCTTTTTACATGCCGCAAGTTTGCGAAATGCTCCGGAGCACTCCCAAACATCATTTTGGGTCAAATGGAGTAGAATTGGTGTTTTTGTTGCGAAACCATTTTCGCAACTTTGGTACCTCGAAATAGAGCATCTAGGCCCGAAACACAAGTTTTCATCATTTTACATGCCGAAAGTTTGTGAAATGCTCCAGAACACTCCCAAACATCATTTTTGGTCTAATGGAGTAGAATGGGTGTTTTCGTTGTGAAATAATTTTCGCAACTTCGGTACCCCGAATTAGTGTATTCATGCCCGAAACTAAAGTTTTGCATCTTTTTACAAATCGAAGGTTTGCAAAATGCTCCGGAGCACTCCTAAACATCATTTTGGTTCTAATGGAGTAGAATGGGTGTTTTCGTTGCGAAGCTATTATCGCAACTTCGGTACCGCGAAATGTTGCATTCAGACCCGAAAAACATGTTTTGCATCTTTTTACATGCCGAAAGTTTGCGAAATGCTCCAAAACACTCCCAAACATCATTTTGAGTCTAATGCAGTAGAATGGGTGTTTTCGTTGTGAAATAATTTTCGCAACTTCGTTACCCCGAAATAGTGCATTCAAGCCCGAAACAGAAGTTTGCATCTTTTTACATTTCGAAGGTTTGCGAAATGCTTCGGAGCACTCCCAAACATCATTTTGGGTCTAATGGAGTAGAATGGGTGCTTTCGTTGCGAAACCATTTTCGTAACTTCGGTACCCCGAAATAGTCCATTCAGTCCCGAAACTAAAGTTTTGCATCTTTTTACATGCCGCAAATTTGCGAAATGCTCCGAGCACTCCCAAACATCATTTTGGGTCAATGGAGTAGAATTGGTGTTTTCGTTGCGAAACCATTTTCGCAACTTCGGTACCCCGAAATAGTGCATTCAGTCCCGAAACTCAAGTTTTGCATCTTTTTACATGCCGCAAGTTTGCGAAATGCTCCGGAGCACTCCCAAACATCATTTTGGGTTAAATGGAGTAGAATTGGTGTTTTCGTTGCGAAACCATTTTCGCAACTTCGGTACCCCGAAATAGTGCATTTAGGCCCGAAACACAAGTTTTGCATCTTTTTACATGCCAAAAGTTTGTGAAATGCTCCGGAACACTCCCAAACATCATTTTGGGTCTAATGGAGTAGAATGGGTGTTTTCGTTGTGAAAAAGATTTCTTAACTTTGGTACCCCGAATTAGTGTATTCATGCCCGAAACACAAGTTTTGCATCTTTTTACAAATCAAAGGTTTGCGAAATGCTCCGGAGCACTCCCAAAAGTTATTTTGGTTCTAATGGAGTAGAATGGGTGTTTACGTTGCGAAGCTATTATTGCAACTTCGGTACCCCGAAATATTACATTCAGACCTGAAAAACATGTTTTGCATCTTTTTACATGTCGAAAGTTTGCGAAATGCTCCAGAACACTCCCAAACATCATTTTGAGTCTAATGGAGTAGAATGGGTGTTTTCGTTGCGAAATAATTTTCGCAACTTCGTTACCCCGAAATAGTGCATTCAAGCCCGAAACAGAAGTTTGCATCTTTTTACAAGTCGAAGGTTTGCGAAATGCTTCGGAGCACTCCCAAACATCATTTTGGGTTTAATGGAGTAGAATGGGTGTTTTCGTTGCGAAACCATTTTCGCAACTTCGGTACACCGAAACAGTGCATTCAAGCCCGAAACTAAAGTTTTGCATCTTTTTACATACCGAAAGTTTGCGAAATGCTCCAGAACACTCCCAAACATCTTTTTGAGTCTAATGGAGTAGAATGGGTGTTTTCGTTCTGAAATAATTTTCGCAACTTCGTTACCCCGAAATAGTGCATTCAAGCCCGAAACATAAGTTTGCATCTTTTTACAAGTCGAAGCTTTGTGAAATGCTTCGGAGCACTCCCAAACATCATTTTGGGTCTAATGGAGTAGAATGGGTGTTTTCGTTGCGAAACCATTTTCGCAACTTCGGTACCCCGAAATAGTGGATTCAGTCCCGAAACTAAAGTTTTGCATCTTTTTACATGCCGCAAGTTTGCGAAATGCTCCGGAGCACTCCCAAACATCATTTTGCGTCAAATGGAGTGGAATTGGTGTTTTGGTTGCGAAACCATTTTCGCAACTTCGGTACCTCGAAATAGTGCATTCAGGCCCGAAACACAAGTTTTGCATCTTTTTACATGCCGAAAGTTTGTGAAATGCTACGGAACACTCCCAAACATCATTTTGGGTCTAATATAGTAGAATGGGTGTTTTCATTGTGAAATAATTTTCGCAACTTCGGTACCCTGAATTAGTGTATACATGCCCGAAACACAAGTTTTGCATCTTTTTACAAATCGAAGGTTTGCAAAATGCTCCGGAGCACTCCCAAACATCATTTTGGTTCTAATGGAGTAGAATGGGTGTTTTCGTTGTGAAGCTATTATCGCAACTTCGGTACCCCGAAATATTGCATTCAGACCCGAAAAACATGTTTTGCATCTTTTTAGATGCCGAAAGTTTGCGAAATGCTCCAGAACACTCCCAAACATCATTTTGAGTCTAATGGAGTAGAATGGGTGTTTTCGTTGCGAAATAATTTTCGCAACTTCGTTATCTCGAAAGAGTGCATTCAAGCTCGAAACAGAAGTTTGCATCTTTTTACAAGTCGAAGGTTTGCGAAATGCTTCGGAGCACTCCCAAACATCATTTTGGGTCTAATGGAGTAGAATGAGTGTTTTCGTTGCGAAACCATTTTCGCAACTTCGGTACCCCGAAATAGTGCATTCAGTCCCGAAACAAAAGTTTTGCATCTTTTTACATGCCGTAAGTTTGCGAAATGCTTCGGAGCACTCCCAAACATCATTTTGGGTCAAATGGAGTAGAATTGGTGTTTTGGTTGCGAAACTATTTTTGCAACTTCGGTACCTCGAAATAGTGCATCCAGGCCCGAAACACAAGTTTTCATCATTTTACATGCCGAAAGTTTGTGAAATGCTCCGGAACACTCCCAAACATCATTTTGTGTCTAATGGAGTAGAATGGGTGTTTTCGTTGTGAAATAATTTTCGCAACTTCGGTACCCCGAATTAGTGTATTCATGCCCGAAACACAAGTTTTGCATCTTTTTACAAATCGAAGGTTTGCAAAATGCTCTGGAGCACTCCCAAACATCATTTTGGTTCTAATAGAGTAGAATGGGTGTTTTCGTTGCGAAGCTATTATCGCAACTTCGGTACCCCAAAATATTGCATTCAGACCTGAAAATCATGTTTTGCATCTTTTTACATGCCGAAAGTTTGCAAAATGCTACAGAACACTCCCAAACATCATTTTGAGTCTAATGGAGTGGAATGGGTGTTTTCGTTGCAAAATAATTTTCGCAACTTCGTTACCCTGAAATAGTGCATTCAAGCCCGAAATAGAAATTTGCATCTTTATACAAGTCGAAGGTTTGCGAAATGCTTCGGAGCACTCCCAAACATCATTTGGGTCTAATGGAGTAGAATGGGTGTTTTCGATGTGAAACCATTTTCGCAACTTCGGTACCTCAAAATAGTGCATTCAGTCCCGAAACTAAAGTTTTGCATCTTTTTACATGCCGCAAGTTTGCGAAATGCTCCGGAGCACTCCCAAACATCATTTTGGGTCAAATGGAGTAGAATGGGTGTTTTCGTTGTGAAATAATTTTCGATGTGAAACCATTTTCGCAACTTTGGTACCTCGAAATAGAGCATCCAGGCCCGAAACACAAGTTTTCATCATTTTACATGCCGAAAGTTTGTGAAATGCTCCAGAACACTCCCAAACATCATTTTGGGTCTAATGGAGTAGAATGGGTGTTTTCGTTGTGAAATAATTTTCGCAACTTCGGTACCCCGAATTAGTGTATTCATGCCCGAAACTAAAGTTTTGCATCTTTTTACAAATCGAAGGTTTGCAAAATGCTCCGGAGCACTCCTAAACATCATTTTGGTTCTAATGGAGTAGAATGGGTGTTTTCGTTGCGAAGCTATTATCGCAACTTCGGTACCGCGAAATGTTGCATTCAGACCCGAAAAACATGTTTTGCATCTTTTTACATGCCGAAAGTTTGCGAAATGCTCCAAAACACTCCCAAACATCATTTTGAGTCTAATGCAGTAGAATGGGTGTTTTCGTTGTGAAATAATTTTCGCAACTTCGTTACCCCGAAATAGTGCATTCAAGCCCGAAACAGAAGTTTGCATCTTTTTACATTTCGAAGGTTTGCGAAATGCTTCGGAGCACTCCCAAACATCATTTTGGGTCTAATGGAGTAGAATGGGTGCTTTCGTTGCGAAACCATTTTCGTAACTTCGGTACCCCGAAATAGTCCATTCAGTCCCGAAACTAAAGTTTTGCATCTTTTTACATGCCGCAAATTTGCGAAATGCTCCGAGCACTCCCAAACATCATTTTGGGTCAATGGAGTAGAATTGGTGTTTTCGTTGCGAAACCATTTTCGCAACTTCGGTACCCCGAAATAGTGCATTCAGGCCCGAAACACAACTTTTGCATCTTTTTACATGCCGAAAGTTTGTGAAATGCTCCGGAACACTCCAAAACATCATTTTGGGTCTAATGGAGTAGATTGGGTGTTTTCGTTGTGAAATAATTTTCGCAACTTTGGTACCCCGAATTAGTGTATTCATGCCCGAAACACAAGTTTTGCATCTTTTTACAAATCAAAGGTTTGCGAAATGCTCCAGAGCACTCCCAAACATTATTTTGGTTCTAATGGAGTAGAATGGGAGTTTTCGTTGCGAAGCTATTATTGCAACTTCGGTACCCCGAAATATTACATTCAGACCTGAAAAACATGTTTTGCATGGGGTACCGAAGTTGCGAAAATGGTTTCGCAACGAAAACACCCATTCTACTCCATTAGACCCAAAATGATGTTTGGGAGTGCTCCGAAGCATTTCGCAAACCTTCGACTTGTAAAAAGATGCAAACTTCTGTTTCGGGCTTGAATGCACTATTTCGGGGTAACGAAGTTGCGAAAATTATTTCGCAACGAAAACACCCATTCTACTCCATTAGACTCAAAATGATGTTTGGGAGTGTTCTGGAGCATTTCGCAAACTTTCGGCATGTAAAAAGATGCAAAACATGTTTTTCAGGTCTGAATGTAATATTTCGTGGTACCGAAGTTGCAATAATAGCTTCGCAACGAAAACACCCATTCTACTCCATTAGAACCAAAATAATGTTTGGGAGTGCTCCGGAGCTTTTCGCAAACCTTTGAGTTGTAAAAAGATGCAAAAGTTGTGTTTCGGGCTTGCATACACTAATTCGGGGTACCAAAGTTGCGAAAATTATTTCACAACGAAAACACCCATTCTATTCCATTAGACCCAAAATGATGTTTGGGAGTGTTCCGGAGCATTTCACAAACTTTCAGCATGTAAAAAGATGCAAAACTTGTGTTTCGGGGGCCTGAATGCACTATTTCGGGGTACCGAAGTTGCGAAAATGGTTTCGCAACGAAAACACCAATTCTACTCCATTTGACCCAAAATGATGTTTGGGGTGCTCTGGAGCATTTCGCAAACTTGCGGCATGTAAAAAGATGCAAAACTTTAGTTTCGGGCCTGAATGCACTGTTTCGGGGTACCGAAGTTGCGAAAATGGTTTCGCAACGAAAACACCCATTCTACACCATTAGACCCAAAATGATGTTTGGGAGTGCTCCGAAGCATTTCGCAAACCTTCGACTTGTAAAAAGATGAAAACTTCTGTTTCGGGCTTGAATACACTATTTCGGGGTAACGAAGTTGCGAAAATTATTTCGCAACAAAAACACCCTTTCTACTCCATTAGACTGAAAATGATGTTTGGGAGTGTTCTGGAGCATTTCGCAAACTTTTGGCATGTAAAAAGATCCAAAACTTTAGTTTCGGGCCTGAATGCACTATTTCGGGGTACCTAGAATGATGTTTGGGTGTGTTTTGGAGCATATCGCAAACCTTCGGCATGTAAAAAGATGCAAAACTTTTGTTTCAGGGCTGAATGCACTATTTCGGAGTACCGAAGTTGTGAAAATGGTTTCATAACAAAAACAACCATTCTACTCCATTAGACCCAAAATAATGTTTGGGAGTGTTTTGGAGCATATCACAAATCTTCATCATGTAAAAAGATGCAAAACATGTGTTTCGGGCCTGAATGCACTATTTCGGGGTACCGATGTTGCGAAAATGGTTTCACAACGAAAACAACCATTCTACTCCGTTAGACCCAAAATGAAGTTTGGGAATGTTTTGGCGCATATCACAAATCTCCGGCATGTAAAAAGATGCATAACTTTCGTTTCAGGCCTGAATGCACTATTTCGGGGTACCGAAGTTGGGAAAATGGTTTCGCAACGAAAACACCCATTCTACTCCATTTGAACCAAAATGATGTTTGGGAGTGCTCCGGAGCATTTCGCAAACTTGCGGCATGTAAAAAGATGCAAAACTTTAGTTTCGGGACTGAATGCACTATTTCGGGGTACCGAAGTTGCGAAAATGGTTTCGCAACGAAAACACCCATTCTACTCCATTTGACCCAAAATGATGTTTGGGAGTGCTCCGGAGCATTTCGCAAACTTGCGGCATGTAAAAAGATGCAAACCTTTAGTTTCGGGACTGAATGCACTATTTCGGGGTACCGAAGTTGCGAAAATTGTTTCGCAACGAAAACACCCATTCTACTCCATTAGACCCAAAATGATGTTTGGGAGTGCTCCGAAGCATTTCGCAAACCTTCGACTTGTAAAAAGATGAAAACTTCTGTTTCGGGCTTGAATGCACTATTTCGGGGTAACGAAGTTGTGAAAATTATTTCGCAACGAAAACACCCATTCTACTCCATTAGACTCAAAATTATGTTTGGGAGTGTTCTGGAGCATTTCGCAACCTTTCGGCACGTAAAAAGATGCAAAACTTTAGTTTCAGGCCTGAATGCACTATTTCGGGGTACCGAAGTTGGGAAAATGGTTTTGCAACGAAAACACCCATTCTACTCCATTTGACCCAAAATGATGTTTGGGAGTGCTCCGGAACATTTCGCAAACTTGCGGCATGTAAAAAGATGCAAACCTTTAGTTTCGGGACTGAATGTACTATTTCGGGGTACCGAAGTTGCGAAAATGGTTTCGCAACGAAAACACCCATTCTACTCCATTTGACCCAAAATGATGTTTGGGAGTGCTCCGGAGCATTTCGCAAACTTGCGGCATGTAAAAAGATGCAAAACTTTAGTTTTGGGACTGAATGCACTATTTCGGGGTACCGAAGTTGCGAAAATGGTTTCGCAACGAAAACACCCATTCTACACCATTAGACCCAAAATGATGTTTGGGAGTGCTCCGGAGCATTTCGCAAACTTGCGGCATGTAAAAAGATGCAAACCTTTAGTTTCGGGACTGAATGCACAATTTCGGGGTACCGAAGTTGCGAAAATGGTTTCACAACGAAAACAACCATTCTACTCCATTAGACCCAAAATGATGTTTGGGTGTGTTTTGGCGCATATCACAAATCTTCGGCATGTAAAAAGATGCAAAACTTTAGTTTCAGGCCTGAATGCACTATTTCGGGGTACCGAAGTTGGGAAAATGGTTTCGCAACGAAAACACCCATTCTACTCCATTTGACCCAAAATGTTGTTTGGGAGTGCTCCGGAGCATTTCGCAAACTTGCGGCATGTAAAAAGATGCAAAACTTTAGTTTTGGGACTGAATGCACTATTTCGGGGTACCGAAGTTGCGAAAATGGTTTCGCAACGAAAACACCCATTCTACTCCATTTGACCCAAAATGATGTTTGGGAGTGCTCCGGAGCATTTCGCAAACTTGCGGCATGTAAAAAGATGCAAACCTTTAGTTTCGGGACTGAATGCACTATTTCGGGGTATCGAAGTTGCGAAAATGGTTTCGCAACGAAAACACCCATTCTACTCCATTAGACCCAAAATGATGTTTGGGAGTGCTCCGAAGCATTTCGCAAACCTTCGACTTGTAAAAAGATGAAAACTTCTGTTTCGGGCTTGAATGCACTATTTCGGGGTAACGAAGTTGTGAAAATTATTTCGCAACGAAAACACCGATTCTACTCCATTAGACTGAAAATGATGTTTGGGAGTGTTCTGGAGCATTTCGCAACCTTTCGGCATGTAAAAAGATGCAAAACTTTAGTTTCAGGCCTGAATGCACTATTTCGGGGTACCGAAGTTGGGAAAATGGTTTCGCAACGAAAACACCCATTCTACTCCATTTGACCCAAAATGATGTTTGGGAGTGCTCCGGAGCATTTCGCAAACTTGCGGCATGTAAAAAGATGCAAACCTTTAGTTTCGGGACTGAATGCACTATTTCGGGGTACCGAAGTTGCGAAAATGGTTTCGCAACAAAAACACCCATTCTACTCCATTAGACCCAAAATGATGTTTGGGAGTGCTCCGAACCATTTCGCAAAGCTTCGACTTGTAAAAAGATGAAAACTTCTGTTTCGGGCTTGAATGCACTATTTCGGGGTAACGAAGTTGTGAAAATTATTTCGCAACGAAAACACCCATTCTACTCCATTAGACTCAAAATGATGTTTGGGAGTGTTCTGGAGCATTTCCCAACCTTTCGGCATGTAAAAAGATGCAAAACTTTAGTTTCAGGCTTGATTGCATAATTTCGGGGTACCGAAGTTGGGAAAATGGTTTCGCAACGAAAACACCCATTCTACTCCATTTGAACCAAAATGATGTTTGGGAGTGCTCCGGAGCATTTCGCAAACTTGCGGCATGTAAAAAGATGCAAAACTTTAGTTTCGGGACTGAATGCACTATTTCGGGGTACCGAAGTTGCGAAAATGGTTTCGCAACGAAAACACCCATTCTACTCCATTGGACCCAAAATGATGTTTGGGAGTGCTCCGAAGCATTTCGCAAACCTTCGACTTGTAAAAAGATGAAAACTTCTGTTTCGTGCTTGAATGCACTATTTCGGGGTAACGAAGTTGTGAAAATTATTTCGCAACAAAAACACCCATTCTACTCCATTAGACTGAAAATGATGTTTGGGAGTGTTCTGGAGCATTTCGCAAACTTTCGGAATGTAAAAAGATCCAAAACTTTAGTTTCGGGCCTGAATGCACTATTTCGGGGTACCTAGAATGATGTTTGGGAGTGTTTTGTAGCATATCGCAAACCTTCGGCATGTAAAAAGATGCAAAACTTTTGTTTTAGGGCTGAATGCACTATTTCGGAGTACCGAAGTTGTGAAAATGGTTTCATAACAAAAACAACCATTCTACTCCATTAGACCCAAAATAATGTTTGGGAGTGTTTTGGAGCATATCACAAATCTTCATCATGTAACAAGATGCAAAACATGTGTTTCGGGCCCGAATGCACTATTTCGTGGTACCGAAGTTGCGAAAATGGTTTCACAACGAAAACAACCTTTCTACTCCATTGGACCCAAAATGATGTTTGGGAATGTTTTGCCGCATATCACAAATCTTCGGCATGTAAAAAGATGCAAAACTTTAGTTTCAGGCCTGAATGCACTATTTCGGGGTACCGAAGTTGGGAAAATGATTTCGCAACGAAAACACCCATTCTACTCCATTTGACCCAAAATGATGTTTGGGAGTGCTCCAGAGCATTTCGCAAACTTGCGGCATGTAAAAAATGCAAAACTTTAGTTTCGGGACTGAATGCACTATTTCGGGGTACCGAAGTTGCGAAAATTGTTTCGCAACGAAAACACCCATTCTACTCCATTAGACCCAAAATGATGTTTGGGAGTGCTCCGCAGCATTTCGCAAACCTTCGACTTGTAAAAAGATGAAAACTTCTGTTTCGGGCTTGAATGCACTATTTCGGGGTAACGAAGTTGTGAAAATTATTTCGCAACGAAAACACCCATTCTACTCCATTAGACTCAAAATGATGTTTGGGAGTGTTCAGGAGCATTTCGCAACCTTTCGGCACGTAAAAAGATGCAAAACTTTAGTTTCAGGCCTGAATGCACTATTTCGGGGTACCGAAGTTGGGAAAATGGTTTCGCAACGAAAACACCCATTCTACTCCATTTGACCCAAAATGATGTTTGGGAGTGCTCCGGAGCATTTCGCAAACTTGCGGCATGTAAAAAGATGCAAACCTTTAGTTTCGAGACTGAATGCCCTATTTCGGGGTACCGAAGTTGCGAAAATGGTTTCGCAACGAAAACACCCATTCTACTCCATTAGACCCAAAATGATGTTTGGGAGTGCTCCGAAGCATTTCGCAAACCTTCGACTTGTAAAAAGATGAAAACTTCTGTTTCGGGCTTGAATGCACTATTTCGGGGTAACGAAGTTGTGAAAATTATTTCGCAACGAAAACACCCATTCTACTCCATTAGACTCAAAATGATGTTTGGGAGTGTTCTGGAACATTTCCCAACCTTTCGGCACGTAAAAAGATGCAAAACTTTAGTTTCAGGCCTGAATGCACTATTTCGGGGTACCGAAGTTGGGAAAATGGTTTCGCAACGAAAACACCCATTCTACTCCATTTGAACCAAAATGATGTTTGGGAGTGCTCCGGAGCATTTCGCAAACTTGCGGCATGTAAAAAGATGCAAAACTTTAGTTTCGGGACTGAATGCACTATTTCGGGGTACCGAAGTTGCGAAAATGGTTTCGCAACGAAAACACGCATTCTACTCCATTGGACCCAAAATGATGTTTGGGAGTGCTCCGAAGCATTTCGCAAACCTTCGACTTGTAAAAAGATGAA
The DNA here is from genome assembly GCA_036936925.1 of Cenchrus fungigraminus. Taxonomy (NCBI): domain Eukaryota; kingdom Viridiplantae; phylum Streptophyta; class Magnoliopsida; order Poales; family Poaceae; genus Cenchrus; species Cenchrus fungigraminus. The sequence continues at coordinate 33,114,355 of CM072775.1, forward strand.
AACTTCTGTTTCGGGATTGAATGCACTATTTCGGGGTAACGAAGCTGTGAAAATTATTTCACAACGAAAACACCAATTCTACTCCATTAGACTGAAAATGATGTTTGGGAGTGTTCTGGAGCATTTCGCAAACTTTCGGCATGTAAAAAGATCCAAAACTTTAGTTTTGGGCCTGAATGCACTATTTTGGGGTACCTAGAATGATGTTTGGGAGTGTTTTGGAGCATATCGCAAACCTTCGGCATGTAAAAAGATGCAAAACTTTTGTTTCAGGGCTGAATGCACTAGTTCGGAGTACCGAAGTTGTGAAAATGGTTTCGCAACAAAAACAACCATTCTACTCCATTAGACCCAAAATAATGTTTGGGAGTGTTTTGGAGCTTATCACAAATCTTCATCATGCAAAAAGATGCAAAACATGTGTTTCGGGCCTGAATGCACTATTTCGGGGTACCGAAGTTGGGAAAATGGTTTCGCAACGAAAACAACCATTCTACTCCATTAGAACCAAAATGATGTTTGGGAGTGCTCCGGAGCATTTCGCAAACTTGCGGCATGTAAAAAGATGCAAAACTTTAGTTTCGGGACTGAATGCACAATTTCGGGATACCGAAGTTGCGAAAATGGTTTCGCAACGAAAACACCCATTCTACTCCATTGGACCCAAAATGATGTTTGGGAGTGCTCCGAAGCATTTCGCAAACCTTCGACTTGTAAAAAGATGAAAACTTCTGTTTCGGGATTGAATGCACTATTTCGGGGTAACGAAGTTGTGAAAATTATTTCGCAACGAAAACACCCATTCTACTCCATTAGACTGAAAATGATGTTTGGGAGTGTTCTGGAGCATTTCGCAAACTTTCGGCATGTAAAAAGATCCAAAACTTTAGTTTCGGGCCTGAATGCACTATTTCGGGGTACCTAGAATGATGTTTGGGAGTGTTTTGGAGCATATCGCAAACCTTCGGCATGTAAAAAGATGCAAAACTTTTGTTTCAGGGCTGAATGCACTATTTCGGAGTACCGAAGTTGTGAAAATGGTTTCATAACAAAAACAACCATTCTACTCCATTAGACTGAAAATGATGTTTGGGAGTGTTCTGGAGCATTTCGCAAACTTTCGGCATGTCAAAAGATGCAAAACTTTTGTTTCAGGGCTGAATTTACTATTTCGGAGTACCGAAGTTGTGAAAATGGTTTCATAACAAAAACAACCATTCTACTCCATTAGACACAAAATAATGTTTGGGAGTGTTTTGGAGCATATCACAAATCTTCATAATGTAAAAAGATGCAAAACATGTGTTTCGGGACTAAATGCACTATTTCGGGGTACCGAAGTTGCGAAAATGGTTTCACAACGAAAACAACCATTCTACTCCATTAGACCCAAAATGATGTTTGGGAGTGTTTTGGCGCATATCACAAATCTTCGGCATGTAAAAAGATGCAAAACTTTAGTTTCAGGCCTGAATGCACTATTTCGGGGTACCGAAGTTGGGAAAATGGTTTTGCAACGAAAACACCCATTGTACTCCATTTGACCCAAAATGATGTTTGGGAGTGCTCCGGAGCATTTCGCAAACTTGCGGCATGTAAAAAGATGCAAAACTTTTGTTTCGGGACTAAATGCATTCTTTTGGGGTACCGATGTTGCGAAAATGGTTTCGCAACGAAAACACCCATTCTACTCCATTAGACCCAAAATGATGTTTGGGAGTGCTCCGAAGCATTTCACAAACCTTCGACTTGTAAAAATATGAAAACTTCTGTTTCGGGCTTGAATGCACTATTTCGGGGTAACGAAGTTGTGAAAATTATTTCGCAACGAAAACACCCATTCTACTCCATTAGACTCAAAATGATGTTTGGGAGTGTTCTGTAGCATTTCGCAACCTTTCGGCATGTAAAAAGATGCAAAACTTTAGTTTCAGGCCTGAATGCACAATTTCGGGGTACCGAAGTTGGGAAAATGGTTTCGCAACGAAAGCACCCATTCTACTCCATTTGACCCAAAATGATGTTTAGGAGTGCTCCGGAGCATTTCGCAAACTTGCGGCATGTAAAAAGATGCAAAACTTTAGTTTCGGGACTGAATGCACTATTTCGGGGTACCGAAGTTGCGAAAATGGTTTCGCAACGAAAACACCCATTCTACTCCATTTGACCCGAAATGATGTTTGGAGTGCTCCGAAGCATTTCGAAAACCTTCGACTTGTAAAAAGATGAAAACTTTTGTTTCGGGCTTGAATGCACTATTTCGGGGTAACGAAGTTGTGAAAATTAGTTCGCAACGAAAACACCCATTCTACTCCATTAGACTCAAAATGATGTTTGGGAGTGTTCTGGAGCATTTCCCAACCTTTCGGCATGTAAAAAGATGCAAAACTTTAGTTTCAGGCCTGAATGCAAAATTTCGGGGTACCGAAGTTGGGAAAATGGTTTTGCAACGAAAACACCCATTCTACTCCATTTGAACCAAAATGATGTTTGGGAGTGCTCCGGAGCATTTCGCAAACTTGCGGCATGTAAAAAGATGCAAAACTTTAGTTTCGGGACTGAATGCACTATTTCGGGGTACCGAAGTTGCGAAAATGGTTTCGCAATGAAAACACCCATTCTACTCCATTAGACCCAAAATGATGTTTGGGAGTGTTTTGGAGCATACCGCAAACCTTCGGCATGTAAAAAGATGCAAAACTTTTGTTTCAGGGCTGAATGCACTATTTCGGAGTACCGAAGTTGTGAAAATGGTTTCGCAAAAAAAAACAAGCATTCTACTCCATTAGACCCAAAATAATGTTTGGGAGTGTTTTGGAGCATATCACAAATCTTCATCATGTAAAAAGATGCAAAACATGTGTTTCGGGCCTGAATGCACTATTTCGGGTACCGAAGTTGCGAAAATGGTTTCACAACGAAAACAACCATTCTACTCCATTAGACCCAAAATGATGTTTGGGAGTGTTTTGGCGCATATCACAAATCTTCGGCACGTTAAAAGATGCAAAACTTTAGTTTCAGGCCTTATTGCACTATTTCGGGGTACCGAAGTTGGGAAAATGGTTTCGCAACGAAAACACCCATTCTACTCCATTTGACCCAAAATGATGTTTGGGAGTGTTTTGGCGCATATCACAAATCTTCGGCATGTAAAAAGATGCAAAACTTTAGTTTCAGGCCTGAATGCACTATTTCGGGGTACCGAAGTTGGGAAAATGGTTTTGCAACGAAAACACCCATTGTACTCCGTTTGACCCAAAATGATGTTTGGGAGTGCTCCGGAGCATTTCGCAAACTTGCGGCATGTAAAAAGATGCAAAACTTTTGTTTCGGGACTGAATGCACTATTTCGGGGTCCCGAAGTTGCGAAAATTGTTTCGCAACGAAAACACCCATTCTACTCCATTAGAGCCAAAATGATGTTTGGGAGTGCTCCGAAGCATTTCACAAACCTTCGACTTGTAAAAAGATGAAAACTTCTGTTTCGGGCTTGAATGCACTATTTCGGGGTAACGAAGTTGTGAAAATTATTTCGCAACGAAAACACCCATTCTACTCCATTAGACTCAAAATGATTTTTGGGAGTGTTCTGGAGCATTTCGCAACCTTTCGGCATGTAAAAAGATGCAAAACTTTAGTTTCAGGCCTGAATGCACAATTTCGAGGTACCGAAGTTGGGAAAATGGTTTCGCAACAAAAACACCCATTCTACTCCATTTGAACCAAAATGATGTTTGGGAGTGCTCCGGAGCATTTCGCAAACTTGCGGCATGTAAAAAGATGCAAAACTTTAGTTTCGGGACTCGGGGTACCGAAGTTGCGAAAATGGTTTTGCAACGAAAACACCCATTCTACTCCATTAGACCCAAAATGATGTTTGGGAGTGCTCCGAAGCATTTCGCAAACCTTCGACTTGTAAAAAGATGAAAACTTCTGTTTCGGGATTGAATGCACTATTTCGGGGTAACGAAGTTGTGAAAATTATTTCGCAACGAAAACACCCTTTCTACTCCATTAGACTGAAAATGATGTTTGGGAGTGTTCTGGAGCATTTCGCAAACTTTCGGCATGTAAAAATATCCAAAACTTTAGTTTTGGGCCTGAATGCACTATTGCGGGTACCTAGAATGATGTTTGGGAGTGTTTTGGAGCATATCGCAAACCTTCGGCATGTAAAAAGATGCAAAACTTTTGTTTCAGGGCTGAATGCACTATTTCGGAGTACCGAAGTTGTGAAAATGGTTTCATAACAAAAACAACCATTCTACTCCATTAGACTGAAAATGATGTTTGGGAGTGTTCTGGAGCATTTCGCAAACTTTCGGCATGTAAAAAGATGCAAAACTTTTGTTTCAGGGCTGAATGCACTATTTCGGAGTACCGAAGTTGTGAAAATGGTTTCATAACAAAAACAACCATTCTACTCCATTAGACTGAAAATGATGTTTGGGAGTGCTCCGAAGCATTTCGCAAACCTTCGACTTGTAAAAAGATGAAAACTTCTGTTTCGGGCTTGAATGCACTATTTTGGGGTAACGAAGTTGTGAAAATTATTTCGCAACGAAAACACCCATTCTACTCCATTAGACTCAAAATGATGTTTGGGAGTGTTCTGTAGCATTTCGCAACCTTTCGGCATGTAAAAAGATGCAAAACTTTAGTTTCAGGCCTGAATGCACAATTTCGGGGTACCGAAGTTGGGAAAATGGTTTCGCAACGAAAGCACCCATTCTACTCCATTTGACCCAAAATGATGTTTAGGAGTGCTCCGGAGCATTTCGCAAACTTGCGGCATGTAAAAAGATGCAAAACTTTAGTTTCGGGACTGAATGCACTATTTCGGGGTACCGAAGTTGCGAAAATGGTTTCGCAACGAAAACACCCATTCTACTCCATTTGACCCGAAATGATGTTTGGAGTGCTCCGAAGCATTTCGAAAACCTTCGACTTGTAAAAAGATGAAAACTTTTGTTTCGGGCTTGAATGCACTATTTCGGGGTAACGAAGTTGTGAAAATTAGTTCGCAACGAAAACACCCATTCTACTCCATTAGACTCAAAATGATGTTTGGGAGTGTTCTGGAGCATTTCCCAACCTTTCGGCATGTAAAAAGATGCAAAACTTTAGTTTCAGGCCTGAATGCAAAATTTCGGGGTACCGAAGTTGGGAAAATGGTTTTGCAACGAAAACACCCATTCTACTCCATTTGAACCAAAATGATGTTTGGGAGTGCTCCGGAGCATTTCGCAAACTTGCGGCATGTAAAAAGATGCAAAACTTTAGTTTCGGGACTGAATGCACTATTTCGGGGTACCGAAGTTGCGAAAATGGTTTCGCAATGAAAACACCCATTCTACTCCATTAGACCCAAAATGATGTTTGGGAGTGTTTTGGAGCATACCGCAAACCTTCGGCATGTAAAAAGATGCAAAACTTTTGTTTCAGGGCTGAATGCACTATTTCGGAGTACCGAAGTTGTGAAAATGGTTTCGCAAAAAAAACAAGCATTCTACTCCATTAGACCCAAAATAATGTTTGGGAGTGTTTTGGAGCATATCACAAATCTTCATCATGTAAAAAGATGCAAAACATGTGTTTCGGGCCTGAATGCACTATTTCGGGTACCGAAGTTGCGAAAATGGTTTCACAACGAAAACAACCATTCTACTCCATTAGACCCAAAATGATGTTTGGGAGTGTTTTGGCGCATATCACAAATCTTCGGCACGTTAAAAGATGCAAAACTTTAGTTTCAGGCCTTATTGCACTATTTCGGGGTACCGAAGTTGGGAAAATGGTTTCGCAACGAAAACACCCATTCTACTCCATTTGACCCAAAATGATGTTTGGGAGTGTTTTGGCGCATATCACAAATCTTCGGCATGTAAAAAGATGCAAAACTTTAGTTTCAGGCCTGAATGCACTATTTCGGGGTACCGAAGTTGGGAAAATGGTTTTGCAACGAAAACACCCATTGTACTCCGTTTGACCCAAAATGATGTTTGGGAGTGCTCCGGAGCATTTCGCAAACTTGCGGCATGTAAAAAGATGCAAAACTTTTGTTTCGGGACTGAATGCACTATTTCGGGGTCCCGAAGTTGCGAAAATTGTTTCGCAACGAAAACACCCATTCTACTCCATTAGAGCCAAAATGATGTTTGGGAGTGCTCCGAAGCATTTCACAAACCTTCGACTTGTAAAAAGATGAAAACTTCTGTTTCGGGCTTGAATGCACTATTTCGGGGTAACGAAGTTGTGAAAATTATTTCGCAACGAAAACACCCATTCTACTCCATTAGACTCAAAATGATTTTTGGGAGTGTTCTGGAGCATTTCGCAACCTTTCGGCATGTAAAAAGATGCAAAACTTTAGTTTCAGGCCTGAATGCACAATTTCGAGGTACCGAAGTTGGGAAAATGGTTTCGCAACAAAAACACCCATTCTACTCCATTTGAACCAAAATGATGTTTGGGAGTGCTCCGGAGCATTTCGCAAACTTGCGGCATGTAAAAAGATGCAAAACTTTAGTTTCGGGACTCGGGGTACCGAAGTTGCGAAAATGGTTTTGCAACGAAAACACCCATTCTACTCCATTAGACCCAAAATGATGTTTGGGAGTGCTCCGAAGCATTTCGCAAACCTTCGACTTGTAAAAAGATGAAAACTTCTGTTTCGGGATTGAATGCACTATTTCGGGGTAACGAAGTTGTGAAAATTATTTCGCAACGAAAACACCCTTTCTACTCCATTAGACTGAAAATGATGTTTGGGAGTGTTCTGGAGCATTTCGCAAACTTTCGGCATGTAAAAATATCCAAAACTTTAGTTTTGGGCCTGAATGCACTATTGCGGGTACCTAGAATGATGTTTGGGAGTGTTTTGGAGCATATCGCAAACCTTCGGCATGTAAAAAGATGCAAAACTTTTGTTTCAGGGCTGAATGCACTATTTCGGAGTACCGAAGTTGTGAAAATGGTTTCATAACAAAAACAACCATTCTACTCCATTAGACTGAAAATGATGTTTGGGAGTGTTCTGGAGCATTTCGCAAACTTTCGGCATGTAAAAAGATGCAAAACTTTTGTTTCAGGGCTGAATGCACTATTTCGGAGTACCGAAGTTGTGAAAATGGTTTCATAACAAAAACAACCATTCTACTCCATTAGACTGAAAATGATGTTTGGGAGTGCTCCGAAGCATTTCGCAAACCTTCGACTTGTAAAAAGATGAAAACTTCTGTTTCGGGCTTGAATGCACTATTTTGGGGTAACGAAGTTGTGAAAATTATTTCGCAACGAAAACACCCATTCTACTCCATTAGACTGAAAATGATGTTTGGGAGTGTTCTGGAGCATTTCGCAAACTTTCGGCATGTAAAAAGATCCAAAACTTTCGTTTCGGGCCTGAATGCACTATTTCGAGGTACCTAGAATGATGTTTGGGAGTGTTTTGGAGCATATCGCAAACCTTCGGCATGTAAAAAGATGCAAAGCTTTTGTTTCAGGGCTGAATGCACTATTTCAGAGTACCGAAGTTGTGAAAATGGTTTCGCAACAAAAACAACCATTCTACTCCATTAGACCCAAAATAATGTTTGGGAGTGTTTTGGAGCATATCACAAATCTTCATCATGTAAAAAGATGAAAAACATGTGTTTTGGGCCTGAATGCACTATTTCGGGGTACCGAAGTTGCGAAAATGGTTTCACAACGAAAACAACCATTCTACTCCATTAGACCCAAAATGATGTTTGGGAGTGTTTTGGCGCATATCACAAATCTTCGGCATGTAAAAAGATGCAAAACTTGTGTTTCGGGCTTGAATGCACTATTTCGGGGTACCGAAGTTGCGAAATTGGTTTCAAAACGAAAACACCCGTTCTACCCCATTAAACCCAGAATGATGTTTGGGTGTGTTTTGGAGCATATCGCAAACCTTCGGCATGTATAAGATGCCAAACATGTGTTTTGGGCCTGAATGCACTATTTCAGGGTACCGAAGTTGCGAAAATGGTTTCGCAATGAAAACCCCCATTCTACCCCCATTAGACCTAGAATGATGTTTGGGAGTGTTTTGGAGCAGATCGCAAGCCTTCGGCATGTAAAAAGATGCAAAACTTGTGTTTTGGGCCTGAATGCACTATTTCGGGGTACAGAAGTTGCAAAAATGGTTTCGCAACGAAAATACCCAAACCTAGAATGATGTATGGGAGTGTTTTGGAGCACATCACAAATATTCAGCATGTAAAAAGATGCAAAACTTGTGTTTCGGGCCTAAATGCACTATTTCGGGGTACCGAAGTTGCGCAATTGGTTTCGCAACGAAAACACCCGTTCTACCCCATTAAACCCAGAATGATGTTTTGGAGTGTTTTGGAGCATATCGCAAACCTTCGGCATGTAAAAGATGCAAAACTTGTGATTTGGGCCTGAATGCACGATTTCGGGGTACCGAAGTTGCGAAAATGGTTTCACAACGAAAACACCCATTCTACACCATTAGACCTAGAATGATGTTTGGGAGTGTTTTGGAGCATATCGCAAACCTTCGGCTTGTAGAAGATGCAAAACTTGTGTTCCGGGCCTGAATGCACTATTTCGGGGTACCGAAGTTGCGAAAATGGATTCACAACGAAAACAACCATTCTACTCCATTAGACCCAAAATGAAGTTAGGTAGTGTTTTGGAGCATATCACAAATCTTCGGCATGTAAAAAGATGCAAAACTTGTATTTCGGGCCTGAATGCACTATTTTGGGGTACCGAAGTTGCGAAAATGGTTTCGCAATGAAAACACCCATTCTACCCCATTAAACCCAGAATGATGTTTCGGAGTGTTTTGGAGCATATCGCAAACCTTCGGCATGTAAAAGATGCAAAACTTGTGTTTTGGGCCTGAATGCACTATTTCGGGGTACCAAAGTTGCGAAAATGGTTTCGCAACGAAAACATCCATTCTACCCCATTAAACCCAGAATGATGTTTGGGAGTGTTTTGGAGCATATCACAAATCTACGGCATGTAAAAAGATGCAAAACTTGTGTTTCAGGCCTGAATGCACTATTTCGAGGTACCGAAGTTCCGAAATTGGTTTCGCAACGAAAACTCCCGTTCTACCTCATTAAACCCAGAATGATGTTTGGGAGTGTTTTGGAGCATATCGCAAAGCTTCGGCATGTAAAAGATGCAAAACTTGTGTTTTTGGCCTGAATGCACTATTTCGGGGTACCGAAGTTGCGAAAATGGTTTCGCAACGAAAACACCCATTCTACCCCATTAGACGTAGAATGATGTCTGGGAGTGTTTTGGAGCATATCGCAAACCTTCGGCATGTAAAAAGATGCAAAACATTTGTTTCAGGGCTGAATGCACTATTTCGGAGTACCGAAGTTGCGAAAATGGTTTCGCAACGAAAACAACCATTTTACTCCATTAGACCCAAAATAATGTTTGGGAGTGTTTTGGAGCATATCACAAATCTTCAGCATGTAAAAAGATGCAACACATGTGTTTCGGGCCTGAATGCACTATTTTAGGGTACCGAAGTTGTGAAAATGGTTTCACAACGAAATCAACCATTCTACTCTATTAGACCCAAAATGAAGTTTGGGAGTGTTTTGGAGCATATCACAAATCTTCGGCATGTAAAAAGATGCAAAACTTGTGTTTCGGGCCTAAATGCACTATTTCGGGATACCGAAGTTGCGAAATTGGTTTCAAAACGAAAACACCCGTTCTACCCCATTAAACCCAGAATGATGTTTGGGAGTGTTTTGGAGCATATCGCAAACCTTCAGCATGTAAAAGATGCCAAACTTGTGTTTTGGGCCTAAATGCACTATTTCGGGGTACCGAAGTTGCGAAAATGGTTTCGGAATGAAAACCCCCATTCTACCCCCATTGGACCCAGAATGATGTTTGGGAGTGTTTTGGAGCATATCGCAAACCATCGGCATGTAAAAAGATGCAAAACTTGTGTTCCGAGCCTGAATGCACTATTTCGGGGTACCGAAGTAGCGAAAATGGTTTCACAACGAAAACAACCTTTCTACTCCATTAGACCCAAAATGATGTTAGGGAGTGTTTTGGAGCATATCACAAATCTTCGGCATGTAAAAAGATGCAAAACTTGTATTTCGGGCCAGAATGCACTATTTCGGGGTTCCGAAGTTGCGAAAATGGTTTCGCAATGAAAACACCCATTCTACCCCATTAAACCCAGAATGATGTTTCGGAGTGTTTTGGAGCATATCGCAAACCTTCGGCATGTAAAAGATGCAAAACTTGTGTTTTGGGCCTGAATGCACTATTTCGGGGTACCGAAGTTGCGAAAATGGTTTTGCAACGAAAACACCCATTCCACCCCATTAAACCCAGAATGATGTTTGGGAGTGTTTTGGAGCATATCACAAATCTTCGGCATGTAAAAAGATGCAAAACTTGTGTTTCGGGCCTGAACGCACTATTTCGGGGTACCGAAGTTGCGAAATTGGTTTCGCAACGAAAACACCCGTTCTACCCCATTAAACCCAGAATGATGTTTGGGAGTGTTTTGGAGCATATCGCAAAGCTTCGGCATGTAATAGATGCAAAACATGTGTTTTGGGCCTGAATGCACTATTTTGGGGTACCGAAGTTGCAAAAATGGTTTCGCAACGAAAACACCCATTCTACCCCATTAGACCTAGAATGATGTTTCGGAGTGTTTTGGAGCATATCGCACACCTTCGGCATGTAAAAAGATGCAAAACTTTTGTTTCACGGCTGAATGCACTATTTCGGAGTACCAAAGTTGCGAAAATGGTTTCGCAACGAAAGCAACCATTCTACTCCATTAGACCCAAAATAATGTTTGGGAGTGTTTTGGAGCATATCACAAATCTTCAGCATGTAAAAAGATGCAAAACATGTATTTCGGGCCTGAATGCACTATTTCGGGGTACCGAAGTTGTGAAAATGGTTTCACAACGAAAACAACCATTCTACTCCATTAGACCCAAAATGATGTTTGGGAGTGTTTTGGAGCTTATCACAAATCTTCGGCATGTAAAAAGATGCAAAACTTGTGTTTCGGGCCTAATTGCACTATTTCGGGGTACCGAAGTTGCGAAATTGGTTTCAAAACGAAAACACCCGTTCTACCCCATTAAACCCAAAATGATGTTTGGGAGTGTTTTGGAGCATATCGCAAACCTTCGGCATGTAAAAGATGCCAAACTTGTGTTTTGGGCCTGAATGCACTATTTCGGGGTACCGAAGGTGCGAAAATGGTTTCGCAACGAAAACCCCCATTCTACCCCCATTAGACCCAGAATGATGTTTGGGAGTGTTTTGGAGCATATCGCAAACCTTCGGCATGTAAAAAGATGCAAAACTTGTGTTCCAGGCCTGAATGCACTATTTCGGGGTACCGAAGTTGCGAAAATGGTTTCACAACGAAAACAACCATTCTACTCCATTAGACCCAAAATGATGTTAGGGAGTGTTTTGGAGCATATCACAAATCTTCGGCATGTAAAAAGATGCAAAACTTGTATTTCGGGCCTGAATGCACTATTTCGGGGGGGTACCGAAGTTGCGAAAATGGTTTCGCAATGAAAACACTCATTCTACCCCATTAAACCCAGAATGATGTTTGGGAGTGTTTTGGAGCATATCGCAAACCTTCGGCATGTAAAAGATGCAAAACTTGTGTTTTGGGCCTGAATGCACTATTTCAGGTTAACGAAGTTGCGAAAATTATTTCGCAACGAAAACACCCATTCTACTCCATTAGACCCAAAATGATGTTTGGGAGTGTTCTGGAGCATTTCGCAAACATTCGACATGTAAAAAGATGAAAAACAAGTTTTTTGGGCCTAAATGCAATATTTCGGGGTACCGAAGTAGCGATAACAGCTTCGCAATGAAAACACCCATTCTACTCCATTAGAACCAAAATGATGTTTGGGAGTGTTCCGGAGCATTTCGCAAACATTCGACATGTAAAAAGATACAAAACAAGTTTTTTGGGCCTAAATGCAATATTTCGGGGTACCGAAGTAGCGATAATAGTTTCGCAATGAAAACACCCATTCTACTCCATTAGAACCAAAATGATGTCTGGGAGTGTTCCGGAGCATTTCGGAAAGTTTGGGCTTGTAAAAAGATGCAAAACATGTTTTTCGGGCCTGAATGCAATATTTCGGGGTACCGAAGTAGCGATAATAGCTTCACAATGAAAACACTCATTCTATTCCATTAGAACCAAAATGATGTATGGGAGTGTTCCGGAGCATTTCGCAAACTTTCGGCATGTAAAAAGATGCAAAACATGTGTTTCAGGCCTGAATGCACCATTTCGGGGTACCGAAGTTGCGAAAATGGTTTCGCAACGAAAACACTCATTCTACTCCATTAGACCCAAAATGATGTTTGGGTGTGTTCCGGAGCATTTCGCAAACTTTCGGCATGTAAAAAGATGCAAAACGTAATAGCTTCGCAATGAAAATACCCATTCTACTCCATTAGAACCAAAATGATGTTTGGGAGTGTTCCGGAGCATTAAGCAAACTTTCACCATGTAAAAAGATGCAAAACATGTTTTTCGGGCCTGAATGCAATATTTTAGGGTACCGAAGTTGCGATAATAGCTTCGTAACGAAAACACCCATTCTACTCCATTAGAACCAAAATGATGTTTGGAAGTGCTCCGGAGCATTTCGCAAACCTTCGACTTGTAAAAAGATGCAAAACTTGTGGTTCGGGCACGAATGCACTAATTCGGGGTACTGACGTTGCGAAAATTATTTCGCAACGAAAACACCCAATCTACTCCATTAGACCCAAAATGATGTTTGGGAGTGTTCTGGAGCGTTTCGCAAACATTCGACATGTAAAAAGATGCAAAACATGTTTTTTGGGCCTGAATGCAATATTTCGGGGTACCGAAGTAGCAATAATATGTTCGCAATGAAAACACCCATTCTACTCCGTTAGAACCAAAATTATGTTTTGGAGTGTTCCAGAGCATTTCGCAAACATTCGACATGTAAAAAGATGGAAAACAAGGTTTTTGGGCCTGAATGTAATATTTCGGGGTACCGAAGTAGCGATAATAGCTTCGCAATGAAAACACCCATTCTACTCCATTAGAACCAAAATGATGTTTGGGAGTGTTCCGGAGCATTTCGCAAACTTTCGGCATGTAAAAAGATGCAAAACATGTTTTTCGGGCCTGAATGCAATATTTTGGGGTACCGAAGTTGCGAAAACTATTTCGCAACGAAAACACCCATTCTACTCCATTAGACCCAAAATGATGTTTGGGAGTGCTCCGAAGCATTTCGCAAACCTTTGACTTGTAAAAAGATGCAAAACTTCTGTTTCAGGCTTGAATGCACTATTTTGGTTTAACAAAGTTGCGAAAATTATTTCGCAATGAAAACACCCATTCTACTCCATTAGACCCAAAATTATGTTTGGGTGTGTTCCGGAGCATTTCGCAAACTTTCAGCATGTAAAAAGATGCAAAACATGTTTTTCGGCCTGAATGCAATATTTCGGGGTACCGAAGTAGCGATAATAGCTTCGCAATGAAAACACTCATTCTATTCCATTAGAACCAAAATTATGTTTGGGAGTGTTCCGGAGCATTTCGCAAACTTTCGGCATGTAAAAAGATGCAAAACTTGTGTTTCGGGCCAGAACGCACCATTTCGGGGTACCGAAGTTGCGAAAATAGTTTCGCAACGAAAACACTCATTCTACTCAATTTGACCCAAAATGATGTTTGGGTGTGTTCCGGAGCATTTCGCAAACTTTCGGCATGTAAAAAGATGCAAAACATAATAGCCTCGCAAAGAAAACACCCATTCTACTCCATTAGAACCAAAATGATGTTTGGGAGTGTTCCGGAGCATTAAGCAAACTTTCGCCTTGTAAAAAGATGCAAAACATGTTTTTCGGGCCTGAATGCAATATTTTAGGGTACCGAAGTTGCGATAATAGCTTCGCAACGAAAACACCCATTCTACTCCATTAGAACCAAAATGATGTTTGGGAGTGCACCGGAGTATTTCTCAAACCTTCGACTTGTAAAAAGATGCAAAACTTGTGGTTCGGGCACGAATTCACTAATTCGGGGTACTGACGTTGCGAAAATTATTTCGCAACGAAAACACCCATTATACTCCATTAGACCCAAAATGATCTTTGGGAGTGGTCCGAAGCATTTCGCAAACCTTTCACTTGTAAAAAGATGCAAAACTTGTGTTTCAGGTTTGAATGCACTATTTCGGGTTAATGAAGTTGCAAAAATTATTTCGCAACGAAAACACCCATTCTGCTCCATTAGACCCAAAATGATGTTTGGGAGTGTTCCGGAGCATTTCGTAAACATTCGACATGTAAAAAGATGCAAAACAAGTTTTTTGGGCCTGGATGCAATATTTCGGGGTACCGAAGTAGCGATAATAGCTTCGCAATGAAAACACCCATTCTACTCCATTAGAACCAAAATGATGTTTGGGAGTGTTCCGGAGCATTTCGCAAACTTTAGGCATGTAAAAAGATGCAAAACTTGTTTTTCGGGCCTGAATGCAATATTTCAGGGTACCGAAGTTGCGATAATAGCTTCGCAACGAAAACACCCATTCTACTCCATTAGAACCAAAATGATGTTTGGGAGTGTTCTGGAGCATTTCGCAAACTTTCGGCATGTAAAAAGGTGCAAAACATGTTTTTCGGGCCTGAATGCAATATTTCGGGGTACCGAAGTTGCGATAATAGCTTCACAACGGAAACACCCATTCTACTCCATTAGACTCAAAATGATGTTTGGGAGTGTTTAGGACCATTTCACAAACTTTCGGCATGAAAAAAGATGAAAAAATTTGTGTTTCGGGCCTGAATACAATATTTCAGGGTACCGAAGTTGTGATAATGGCTTCGCAACGAAAACACCCATTCCACTCCATTAGAACCAAACAATGTTTGGGAGTATTCCGTAGCATTTCACAAACTTTCAGCATGTAAAAAGATGCAAAACTTGTGTTTCGGGCCTGAATTCAATATTTCGGGGTACCAAAGTTGCGATAATGGGTTCTCAACGAAAACAGCCATTCTACTCCATTAGACCCAAATTGTTGTTTGGATGTGTTCTAGAGCATTTGGCAATCTTCGACATGTAAAAAGATTCAAAACTTATGCTACGGGCCTGAATGCACTATTTCAGGGTACCGAAGTTGTGAAAATGGTTTCGTAACAAAAACACCTAGTCTACTCCATTAGAACCAAAATGATCTTTGGGAGTGCTCCGGAGCATTTCGCAAGCCTTCGATTTGCAAAAAGATGGAAAACTTATGTTTCGGGCCTGAATGCACTATTTCAGGGTACCGAAGTTGCGAAAATGGTTTCGCAACGAAAACACTCATTCTACTCAATTTGACCCAAAATGATGTTTGGGTGTGTTCCGGAGCATTTCGCAAACTTTCGGCATGTAAAAAGATGCAAAACATAATAGCTTCGCAACGAAAATACCCATTCTACTCCATTAGAACCAAAATGATGTTTGGGAGTGTTCCGGAGCATTAAGCAAACTTTCACCATGTAAAAAGATGCAAAACATGTTTTTCGGGCCTGAATGCAATATTTTAGGGTACCGAAGTTGCGATAATAGCTTCGTAACGAAAACACCCATTCTACTCCATTAGAACCAAAATGATGTTTGGAAGTGCTCCGGAGCATTTCGCAAACCTTCGACTTGTAAAAAGATGCAAAACTTGTGGTTCGGGCACGAATGCACTAATTCGGGGTACTGACGTTGCGAAAATTATTTCGCAACGAAAACACCCATTATACTCCATTAGACCCAAAATGATCTTTGGGAGTGGTCCGAAGCATTTCGCAAACCTTTCACTTGTAAAAAGATGCAAAACTTGTGTTTCAGGTTTGAATGCACTATTTCGGGTTAATGAAGTTGCAAAAATTATTTCGCAACGAAAACACCCATTCTGCTCCATTAGACCCAAAATGATGTTTGGGAGTGTTCCGGAGCATTTCGTAAACATTCGACATGTAAAAAGATGCAAAACAAGTTTTTTGGGCCTGGATGCAATATTTCGGGGTACCGAAGTAGCGATAATAGCTTCGCAATGAAAACACCCATTCTACTCCATTAGAACCAAAATGATGTTTGGGAGTGTTCCGGAGCATTTCGCAAACTTTAGGCATGTAAAAAGATGCAAAACTTGTTTTTCGGGCCTGAATGCAATATTTCAGGGTACCGAAGTTGCGATAATAGCTTCGCAACGAAAACACCCATTCTACTCCATTAGAACCAAAATGATGTTTGGGAGTGTTCTGGAGCATTTCGCAAACTTTCGGCATGTAAAAAGGTGCAAAACATGTTTTTCGGGCCTGAATGCAATATTTCGGGGTACCGAAGTTGCGATAATAGCTTCACAACGGAAACACCCATTCTACTCCATTAGACTCAAAATGATGTTTGGGAGTGTTTAGGACCATTTCACAAACTTTCGGCATGAAAAAAGATGAAAAAATTTGTGTTTCGGGCCTGAATACAATATTTCAGGGTACCGAAGTTGTGATAATGGCTTCGCAACGAAAACACCCATTCCACTCCATTAGAACCAAACAATGTTTGGGAGTATTCCGTAGCATTTCACAAACTTTCAGCATGTAAAAAGATGCAAAACTTGTGTTTCGGGCCTGAATTCAATATTTCGGGGTACCAAAGTTGCGATAATGGGTTCTCAACGAAAACAGCCATTCTACTCCATTAGACCCAAATTGTTGTTTGGATGTGTTCTAGAGCATTTGGCAATCTTCGACATGTAAAAAGATTCAAAACTTATGCTACGGGCCTGAATGCACTATTTCAGGGTACCGAAGTTGTGAAAATGGTTTCGTAACAAAAACACCTAGTCTACTCCATTAGAACCAAAATGATCTTTGGGAGTGCTCCGGAGCATTTCGCAAGCCTTCGATTTGCAAAAAGATGGAAAACTTATGTTTCGGGCCTGAATGCACTATTTCAGGGTACCGAAGTTGCGAAAATGGTTTCGCAACGAAAACACTCATTCTACTCAATTTGACCCAAAATGATGTTTGGGTGTGTTCCGGAGCATTTCGCAAACTTTCGGCATGTAAAAAGATGCAAAACATAATAGCTTCGCAACGAAAATACCCATTCTACTCCATTAGAACCAAAATGATGTTTGGGAGTGTTCCGGAGCATTAAGCAAACTTTCACCATGTAAAAAGATGCAAAACATGTTTTTCGGGCCTGAATGCAATATTTTAGGGTACCGAAGTTGCGATAATAGCTTCGTAACGAAAACACCCATTCTACTCCATTAGAACCAAAATGATGTTTGGAAGTGCTCCGGAGCATTTCGCAAACCTTCGACTTGTAAAAAGATGCAAAACTTGTGGTTCGGGCACGAATGCACTAATTCGGGGTACTGACGTTGCGAAAATTATTTCGCAACGAAAACACCCATTATACTCCATTAGACCCAAAATGATCTTTGGGAGTGGTCCGAAGCATTTCGCAAACCTTTCACTTGTAAAAAGATGCAAAACTTGTGTTTCAGGTTTGAATGCACTATTTCGGGTTAATGAAGTTGCAAAAATTATTTCGCAACGAAAACACCCATTCTGCTCCATTAGACCCAAAATGATGTTTGGGAGTGTTCCGGAGCATTTCGTAAACATTCGACATGTAAAAAGATGCAAAACAAGTTTTTTGGGCCTGGATGCAATATTTCGGGGTACCGAAGTAGCGATAATAGCTTCGCAATGAAAACACCCATTCTACTCCATTAGAACCAAAATGATGTTTGGGAGTGTTCCGGAGCATTTCGCAAACTTTAGGCATGTAAAAAGATGCAAAACTTGTTTTTCGGGCCTGAATGCAATATTTCAGGGTACCGAAGTTGCGATAATAGCTTCGCAACGAAAACACCCATTCTACTCCATTAGAACCAAAATGATGTTTGGGAGTGTTCTGGAGCATTTCGCAAACTTTCGGCATGTAAAAAGGTGCAAAACATGTTTTTCGGGCCTGAATGCAATATTTCGGGGTACCGAAGTTGCGATAATAGCTTCACAACGGAAACACCCATTCTACTCCATTAGACTCAAAATGATGTTTGGGAGTGTTTAGGACCATTTCACAAACTTTCGGCATGAAAAAAGATGAAAAAATTTGTGTTTTGGGCCTGAATACAATATTTCAGGGTACCGAAGTTGTGATAATGGCTTCGCAACGAAAACACCCATTCCACTCCATTAGAACCAAACAATGTTTGGGAGTATTCCGTAGCATTTCACAAACTTTCAGCATGTAAAAAGATGCAAAACTTGTGTTTCGGGCCTGAATTCAATATTTCGGGGTACCAAAGTTGCGATAATGGGTTCTCAACGAAAACAGCCATTCTACTCCATTAGACCCAAATTGTTGTTTGGATGTGTTCTAGAGCATTTGGCAATCTTCGACATGTAAAAAGATTCAAAACTTATGCTACGGGCCTGAATGCACTATTTCAGGGTACCGAAGTTGTGAAAATGGTTTCGTAACAAAAACACCTAGTCTACTCCATTAGAACCAAAATGATCTTTGGGAGTGCTCCGGAGCATTTCGCAAGCCTTCGATTTGCAAAAAGATGGAAAACTTATGTTTCGGGCCTGAATGCACTATTTCAGGGTACCGAAGTTGCGAAAATGGTTTCGCAACGAAAACACTCATTCTACTCAATTTGACCCAAAATGATGTTTGGGTGTGTTCCGGAGCATTTCGCAAACTTTCGGCATGTAAAAAGATGCAAAACATAATAGCTTCGCAACGAAAATACCCATTCTACTCCATTAGAACCAAAATGATGTTTGGGAGTGTTCCGGAGCATTAAGCAAACTTTCACCATGTAAAAAGATGCAAAACATGTTTTTCGGGCCTGAATGCAATATTTTAGGGTACCGAAGTTGCGATAATAGCTTCGTAACGAAAACACCCATTCTACTCCATTAGAACCAAAATGATGTTTGGAAGTGCTCCGGAGCATTTCGCAAACCTTCGACTTGTAAAAAGATGCAAAACTTGTGGTTCGGGCACGAATGCACTAATTCGGGGTACTGACGTTGCGAAAATTATTTCGCAACGAAAACACCCATTATACTCCATTAGACCCAAAATGATCTTTGGGAGTGGTCCGAAGCGTTTCGCAAACCTTTGACTTGTAAAAAGATGCAAAACTTGTGTTTCAGGTTTGAATGCACTATTTCGGGTTAATGAAGTTGCGAAAATTATTTCATAATGAAAACACCCATTCTACTCCATTAGACCCAAATTGTTGTTTGGATGTGTTCCAGAGCATTTGGCAATCTTTCGACATGTAAAAAGATTCAAAACTTATGCTACGGGCCTGAATGCACTATTTCAGGGTACCGAAGTTGTGAAAATGGTTTCGTAACAAAAACACCTAGTCTACTCCATTAGACCCAAAATGATGTTTGGGAGTGCTCCGAAGCATTTCTCAAACCTTCGACTAGTAAAAAGATGCAAACTTTTATTTCGGGCTTGAATGCACTATTTCGGGGTAGCGAAGTTGCGAAAATTATTTCGCAACAAAAACACCCATTCTACTCCATTAGACCCAAAATGATGCTTGGGAGTGTTCCGGAGCATTTCGCAAACTTTCGGCATCTAAAAAGATGCAAAACATGTTTTTCGGGCCTGAATGCAATATTTCGGGGTACCGAAGTTGCGATAATAGCTTCGCAACGAAAACACCCATTCTACTCCATTAGAACCAGAATGATGTTTGGGAGTGCTCCGGAGCATTTCGCAAACCTTCGATTTTTAATAAGATGCAAAACTTGTGTTTCGGGCATGAACGCACTAATTCGGGGTACCGAAGTTGCGAAAATTATTTCGCAACGAAAACACCCATTCTACTCCATTAGACCCAAAATGATATTTGGGAGTGTTCCGGAGCATTTCACAAATTTTCGGCATGTAAAAAGATGCAAAACTTGTGTTTCGGGCCTGAATGCAATATTTCAGGGTACCGAAGTTGCGATAATGGCTTCGGAACGAAATCACCCATTCCACTCCATTAGAACCAAATGATGTTTGGGAGTATTCCGGAGCATTTTACAAACTTTCTGTATATAAAAAGATGCAAAACTTGTATTTTCGGCCCGAATGCAATATTTCGGGGTACCAAAGTTGCGATAATGGTTTCGCAACGAAAAGACCCATTCTTCCCCATTAGACCCAAATTGTTGTTTCGGTGTGTTCCGGAGCATTTGGCAAACTTTCGTCATGTAAAAAGATGCAAAACTTGTGCTTCGAGCCTGAATGCACTATTTCAGGGTACCGAAGTTGTGAAAATGGTTTCGTAACAAAAACACCCGGTCTACTCCATTAGAACAAAAATGATGTTTGGGAGTGCTCCGGAGCATTTCAGAAGGCTTCACTTTGCAAAAAGATGCAAAACTTTTGTTGTGGGCCTGAATGCAACATTTCGGGGTACCGAAGTTGCGAAAATGGTTTCGCAACAAAAACACCCATTCTACTCCATTAGACCCAAAATGATGTTTGGGAGTGTTTCGGAGCATTTCGCAAACATTCGACATGTAAAAAGATGCAAAACATGTTTTTCGGGCCTGAATGCAATATTTAGGGGTACCGAAGTTGCGATAATAGCTTCGCAACGAAAACACCCATTCTACTCCATTAAACTCAAAATGATGTTTGGGAGTGTTCCGGACCATTTCACAAACTTTCGGCATGAAAAAAGATGAAAAAATTTGTGTTTCGGGCCTGAATACAATATTTCAGGGTACCGAAGTTGTGATAATGGCTTCGCAACGAAAACACCCATTCCACTCCATTAGAACCAAACGATGTTTGGGAGTATTCCGTAGCATTTCACAAACTTTCAGCATGTAAAAAGATGCAAAATTTATGTTTCGGGCCTGAATGCAATATTTCGGGGTACCAAAGTTGCGATAATGGGTTCTCAACGAAAACACCCATTCTACTCCATTAGACCCAAATTGTTGTTTGGATGTGTTCCAGAGCATTTGGCAATCTTTCGACATGTAAAAAGATTCAAAACTTATGCTACGGGCCTGAATGCACTATTTCAGGGTACCGAAGTTGTGAAAATGGTTTCGTAACAAAAACACCTAGTCTACTCCATTAGAACCAAAAAGATCTTTGGGAGTGCTCTGGAGCATTTCGCAAGCCTTCGATTTGCAAAACGATGGAAAACTTATGTTTCGGGCCTGAATGCACTATTTCAGGGTACCGAAGTTGCGAAAATGGTTTCGCAACGAAAACACCCATTCTACTCCATTAAACCCAAAATGATGTTTGGGAGTGCTCCGAAGCATTTCTCAAACCTTCAACTAGTAAAAAGATGCAAACTTTTGTTTCGGGCTTGAATGCACTATTTCGGGGTAGCGAAGTTGCGAAAATTATTTCACAACAAAAACACCCATTCTACTCCATTAGACCCAAAATGATGCTTGGGAGTGTTCCGGAGCATTTCGCAAACTTTCGGCATGTAAAAAGATGCAAAACATGTTTTTCGGGCCTGAATGCAATATTTCGGGGTACCGAAGTTGCGATAATAGCTTCGCAACGAAAACACCCATTCTACTCCATTAGAACCAGAATGATGTTTGGGAGTGGTCCGGAGCATTTCGCAAACCTTCGATTTTTAATAAGATGCAAAACTTGTGTTTCGGGCATGAACGCACTAATTCGGGGTACCGAAGTTGCGAAAATTATTTCACAACGAAAACACCCATTCTACTCCATTAGACCCAAAATGATATTTGGGAGTGTTCCGGAGCATTTCGCAAACTTTCGGCATGTAAAAAGATGCAAAACTTGTGTTTCGGGCCTGAATGCAATATTTCAGGGTACCGAAGTTGCGATAATGGCTTCGCAACGAAATCACCCATTCCACTCCATTAGAACCAAATGATGTTTGGGAGTATTCCGGAGCATTTTACAAACTTTCAGTATATAAAAAGATGCAAAACTTGTGTTTTCGGCCCGAATGCAATATTTCGGGGTACCAAAGTTGCGATAATGGTTTCGCAACGAAAAGACCCATTCTTCCCCATTAGACCCAAATTGTTGTTTCGGTGTGTTCCGGAGCATTTGGCAAACTTTCGTCATGTAAAAAGATGCAAAACTTGTGCTTCGAGCCTGAATGCACTATTTCAGGGTACCGAAGTTGTGAAAATGGTTTCGTAACAAAAACACCCGGTCTACTCCATTAGAACAAAAATGATGTTTGGGAGTGCTCCGGAGCATTTCAGAAGGCTTCACTTTGCAAAAAGATGCAAAACTTTTGTTGTGGGCCTGAATGCAACATTTCGGGGTACCGAAGTTGCGAAAATGGTTTCGCAACAAAAACACCCATTCTACTCCATTAGACCCAAAATGATGTTTGGGAGTGTTTCGGAGCATTTCGCAAACATTCGACATGTAAAAAGATGCAAAACATGTTTTTCGGGCCTGAATGCAATATTTAGGGGTACCGAAGTTGCGATAATAGCTTCGCAACGAAAACACCCATTCTACTCCATTAAACTCAAAATGATGTTTGGGAGTGTTCCGGACCATTTCACAAACTTTCGGCATGAAAAAAGATGAAAAAATTTGTGTTTCGGGCCTGAATACAATATTTCAGGGTACCGAAGTTGTGATAATGGCTTCGCAACGAAAACACCCATTCCACTCCATTAGAACCAAACGATGTTTGGGAGTATTCCGTAGCATTTCACAAACTTTCAGCATGTAAAAAGATGCAAAATTTATGTTTCGGGCCTGAATGCAATATTTCGGGGTACCAAAGTTGCGATAATGGGTTCTCAACGAAAACACCCATTCTACTCCATTAGACCCAAATTGTTGTTTGGATGTGTTCCAGAGCATTTGGCAATCTTTCGACATGTAAAAAGATTCAAAACTTATGCTACGGGCCTGAATGCACTATTTCAGGGTACCGAAGTTGTGAAAATGGTTTCGTAACAAAAACACCTAGTCTACTCCATTAGAACCAAAATGATCTTTGGGAGTGCTCTGGAGCATTTCGCAAGCCTTCGATTTGCAAAACGATGGAAAACTTATGTTTCGGGCCTGAATGCACTATTTCAGGGTACCGAAGTTGCGAAAATGGTTTCGCAACGAAAACACCCATTCTACTCCATTAAACCCAAAATGATGTTTGGGAGTGCTCCGAAGCATTTCTCAAACCTTCAACTAGTAAAAAGATGCAAACTTTTGTTTCGGGCTTGAATGCACTATTTCGGGGTAGCGAAGTTGCGAAAATTATTTCACAACAAAAACACCCATTCTACTCCATTAGACCCAAAATGATGCTTGGGAGTGTTCCGGAGCATTTCGCAAACTTTCGGCATGTAAAAAGATGCAAAACATGTTTTTCGGGCCTGAATGCAATATTTCGGGGTACCGAAGTTGCGATAATAGCTTCGCAACGAAAACACCCATTCTACTCCATTAGAACCAGAATGATGTTTGGGAGTGGTCCGGAGCATTTCGCAAACCTTCGATTTTTAATAAGATGCAAAACTTGTGTTTCGGGCATGAACGCACTAATTCGGGGTACCGAAGTTGCGAAAATTATTTCACAACGAAAACACCCATTCTACTCCATTAGACCCAAAATGATATTTGGGAGTGTTCCGGAGCATTTCGCAAACTTTCGGCATGTAAAAAGATGCAAAACTTGTGTTTCGGGCCTGAATGCAATATTTCAGGGTACCGAAGTTGCGATAATGGCTTCGCAACGAAATCACCCATTCCACTCCATTAGAACCAAATGATGTTTGGGAGTATTCCGGAGCATTTTACAAACTTTCAGTATATAAAAAGATGCAAAACTTGTGTTTTCGGCCCGAATGCAATATTTCGGGGTACCAAAGTTGCGATAATGGTTTCGCAACGAAAAGACCCATTCTTCCCCATTAGACCCAAATTGTTGTTTCGGTGTGTTCCGGAGCATTTGGCAAACTTTCGTCATGTAAAAAGATGCAAAACTTGTGCTTCGAGCCTGAATGCACTATTTCAGGGTACCGAAGTTGTGAAAATGGTTTCGTAACAAAAACACCCGGTCTACTCCATTAGAACAAAAATGATGTTTGGGAGTGCTCCGGAGCATTTCAGAAGCCTTCACTTTGCAAAAAGATGCAAAACTTTTGTTGTGGGCCTGAATGCAACATTTCGGGGTACCGAAGTTGCGAAAATGGTTTCGCAACAAAAACACCCATTCTACTCCATTAGACCCAAAATGATGTTTGGGAGTGTTTCGGAGCATTTCGCAAACATTCGACATGTAAAAAGATGCAAAACATGTTTTTCGGGCCTGAATGCAATATTTAGGGGTACCGAAGTTGCGATAATAGCTTCGCAACGAAAACACCCATTCTACTCCATTAAACTCAAAATGATGTTTGGGAGTGTTCCGGACCATTTCACAAACTTTCGGCATGAAAAAAGATGAAAAAATTTGTGTTTCGGGCCTGAATACAATATTTCAGGGTACCGAAGTTGTGATAATGGCTTCGCAACGAAAACACCCATTCCACTCCATTAGAACCAAACAATGTTTGGGAGTATTCCGTAGCATTTCACAAACTTTCAGCATGTAAAAAGATGCAAAATTTATGTTTCGGGCCTGAATGCAATATTTCGGGGTACCAAAGTTGCGATAATGGGTTCTCAACGAAAACACCCATTCTACTCCATTAGACCCAAATTGTTGTTTGGATGTGTTCCAGAGCATTTGGCAATCTTTCGACATGTAAAAAGATTCAAAACTTATGCTACGGGCCTGAATGCACTATTTCAGGGTACCGAAGTTGTGAAAATGGTTTCGTAACAAAACACCTAGTCTACTCCATTAGAACCAAAATGATCTTTGGGAGTGCTCCGGAGCATTTCGCAAGCCTTCGATTTGCAAAAAGATGGAAAACTTATGTTTCGGGCCTGAATGCACTATTTCAGGGTACCGAAGTTGCGAAAATGGTTTCGCAACGAAAACACTCATTCTACTCAATTTGACCCAAAATGATGTTTGGGTGCGTTCCGGAGCATTTCGCAAACTTTTGGCATGTAAAAAGATGCAAAACATAATAGCCTCGCAAAGAAAACACCCATTCTACTCCATTAGAACCAAAATGATATTTGGGAGTGTTCCGGAGCATTAAGCAAACTTTCGCCTTGTAAAAAGATGCAAAACATGTTTTTCGGGCCTGAATGCAATATTTTAGGGTACCGAAGTTGCGATAATAGCTTCGCAACGAAAACACCCATTCTACTCCATTAGAACCAAAATGATGTTTGGGAGTGCACCGGAGTATTTCGCAAACCTCCGACTTGTAAAAAGATGCAAAACTTGTGGTTCGGGCACGAATGCACTAATTCGGGGTACTGACGTTGCGAAAATTATTTCGCAACGAAAACACCCATTATACTCCATTAGACCCAAAATGATCTTTGGGAGTGGTCCGAAGCATTTCGCAAACCTTTGACTTGTAAAAAGATGCAAAACTTGTGTTTCAGGTTTGAATGCACTATTTCGGGTTAATGAAGTTGCAAAAATTATTTCGCAACGAAAACACCCATTCTGCTCCATTAGACCCAAAATGATGTTTGGGAGTGTTCCGGAGCATTTCGTAAACATTTGACATGTAAAAAGATGCAAAACAAGTTTTTTGGGCCTCAATGCAATATTTCGGGGTACCGAAGTAGCGATAATAGCTTCGCAATGAAAACACCCATTCTACTCCATTAGAACCAAAATGATGTTTGGGAGTGTTCCGGAGCATTTCGCAAACTTTCGGCATGTAAAAAGATGCAAAACTTGTTTTTCGGGCCTGAATGCAATATTTCGGGGTACCGAAGTTGCGATAATAGCTTCGCAACGAAAACACCCATTCTACTCCATTAGAACCAAAATGATGTTTGGGAGTGTTCTGGAGCATTTCGCAAACTTTCGGCATGTAAAAAGATGCAAAACATGTTTTTGGTCCTGAATGCAATATTTCGGGGTACCGAAGTTGCGATAATAGCTTCGCAACGAAAACACCCATTCTACTCCATTAGACTCAAAATGATGTTTGGGAGTGTTCCGGACCATTTCACAAACTTTCGGCATGAAAAAAGATGAAAAAATTTGTGTTTCGGGCCTGAATACAATATTTCAGGGTACCGAAGTTGTGATAATGGCTTCGCAACGAAAACACCCATTCCACTCCATTAGAACCAAACGATGTTTGGGTGTATTCCGTAGCATTTCACAAACTTTCAGCATGTAAAAAGATGCAAAACTTGTGTTTCGGGCCTGAATGCAATATTTCGGGGTACCAAAGTTGCGATAATGGGTTCTCAACGAAAACACCCATTCTACTCCATTAGACCCAAATTGTTGTTTGGATGTGTTCCAGAGCATTTGGCAATCTTTCGACATGTAAAAAGATTCAAAACTTATGCTACGTGCCTGAATGCACTATTTCAGGGTACCGAAGTTGTGAAAATGGTTTCGTAACAAAAACACCTAGTCTACTCCATTAGAACCAAAATGATCTTTGGGAGTGCTCTGGAGCATTTCGCAAGCCTTCGATTTGGAAAAAGATGGAAAACTTATGTTTCGGGCCTGAATGCACTATTTCAGGGTACCGAAGTTGCGAAAATGGTTTCGCAACGAAAACACCCATTCTACTCCATTAGACCCAAAATGATGTTTGGGAGTGCTCCGAAGCATTTCTCAAACCTTCGACTAGTAAAAAGATGCAAACTTTTGTTTCGGGCTTGAATGCACTATTTCGGGGTAGCGAAGTTGCGAAAATTATTTCGCAACAAAAACACCCATTCTACTCCATTAGACCCAAAATGATGCTTTTGAGTGTTCCGGAGCATTTCGCAAACTTTCGGCATGTAAAAAGATGCAAAACATGTTTTTCGGGCCTGAATGCAATATTTCGGGGTACCGAAGTTGCGATAATAGCTTCGCAACGAAAACACCCATTCTACTCCATTAGAACCAGAATGATGTGTGGGAGTGCTCCGGAGCATTTCGCAAACCTTCGATTTTTAATAAGATGCAAAACTTGTGTTTCGGGCATGAACGCACTAATTCGGGGTACCGAAGTTGCGAAAATTATTTCGCAACGAAAACACCCATTCTACTCCATTAGACCCAAAATGATATTTGGGAGTGTTCCGGAGCATTTCACAAATTTTCGGCATGTAAAAAGATGCAAAACTTGTGTTTCGGGCCTGAATGCAATATTTCAGGGTACCGAAGTTGCGATAATGGCTTCGCAACGAAATCACCCATTCCACTCCATTAGAACCAAATGATGTTTGGGAGTATTCCGGAGCATTTCACAAACTTTCAGTATATAAAAAGATGCAAAACTTGTGTTTTCGGCCCGAATGCAATATTTCGGGGTACCAAAGTTGCGATAATGGTTTCGCAACGAAAAGGCCCATTCTTCCCCATTAGACCCAAATTGTTGTTTCGGTGTGTTCCGGAGCATTTGGCAAACTTTCGTCATGTAAAAAGATGCAAAACTTGTGCTTCGAGCCTGAATGCACTATTTCAGGGTATCGAAGTTGTGAAAATGGTTTCGTAACGAAAACACCCGGTCTACTCCATTAGAACGAAAATGATGTTTGGGACTGCTCCGGAGCATTTCAGAAGCCTTCACTTTTCAAAAAGATGCAAAACTTTTGTTGTGGGCCTGAAAGCAACATTTCGGGGTACCGAAGTTGCGAAAATGGTTTCGCAACAAAAACACCCATTCTACTCCATTAGACCCAAAATGATGTTTGGGAGTGTTTCGGAGCATTTCGCAAACATTCGACATGTAAAAAGATGCAAAACATGTTTTTCGGGCCTATTGCAATATTTCGGGGTACCGAAGTTGCGATAATAGCTTCGCAACGAAAACACCCATTCTACTCCATTAGACTCAAAATGATGTTTGGGAGTGTTCCGGACCATTTCACATACTTTCGGCATGAAAAAAGATGAAAAAATTTGTGTTTCGGGCCTGAATACAATATTTCAGGGTACCGAAGTTGTGATAATGGCTTCGCAACGAAAACACCCATTCCACTCCATTAGAACCAAACGATGTTTGGGAGTATTCCGTAGCATTTCACAAACTTTCAGCATGCAAAAAGATGGAAAACTTATGTTTCGGGCCTGAATGCACTATTTCAGGGTACCGAAGTTGCGAAAATGGTTTCGCAATGAAAACACTCATTCTACTCAATTTGACCCAAAATGATGTTTGGGTGTGTTCCGGAGCATTTCGCAAACTTTCGGCATGTAAAAAGATGCAAAACATAATAGCCTCGCAAAGAAAACACCCATTCTACTCCATTAGAACCAAAATGATATTTGGGAGTGTTCCGGAGCATTAAGCAAACTTTCGCCTTGTAAAAAGATGCAAAACATGTTTTTCGGGCCTGAATGCAATATTTTAGGGTACCGAAGTTGCAATAATAGCTTCGCAACGAAAACACCCATTCTACTCCATTAGACTCAAAATGATGTTTGGGAGTATTCCGGAGCATTTCGCAAACATTCAGCATGTAAAAAGATGCAAAACATGTTTTTCGGGCCTGAATGCAATATTTCGTGGTACCGTAGTTGCGGTAATAGCTTTGCAACGAAAACACCCATTCTACTCCATTAGAACCAAAATGATGTTTGGGAGTGCTCCGAAGCATTTTGCAAATCTTCGATTTGTAAAAAGATGCAAAACTTATGGTTCGGGCACGAATGCACTAATTTGGGATACCGAAGTTGCGAAAACTGTTTCGGAACGAAAACACCCATTCTACTCCATTAGACTCAAAATGATGTTTGGGAGTGTTCCGGAGCATTTCGCAAACTTTCGGCATGTAAAAAGATGCAAAACATGTTTTTCGGGCCTGAATGCAATATTTCGGGGTACCGAAGTTGCGATCATAGCTTCGCAACGAAAACACCCATTCTACTCCATTAGAACCAAAATGGTGTTTGGGAGTGCTCCGGAGCATTTCGCAAATCTTCGATTTGTAAAAAGATGCAAAACTTATGGTTCGGGCACGAATGCACTAATTCGGGGTACCGAAGTTGCGAAAATTATTTCGCAACGAAAACACCCATTCTACTCCATTAGACCCAAAATTATGTTTGGGAGTGCTCCGAAGCATTTCGCAAACCTTTGACTTGTAAAAAGATGCAAAACATGTTTTTCGGGCCTGAATGCAATATTTCGGGGTACGGAAGTTGCGATAGTAACTTCGCAACGAAAACACCCATTCTACTACATTAGAACCAAAATGATGTTTGGGAGTGCTCCGGAGCATTTCGCAAGCCTTCGATTTGCAAAAAGATGCAAAACTTGTGTTTTGGGCCTGAATGCACCATTTCGGGGTATCGAAGTTGCGAAAATGGTTTCGCAACAGAAACACATATTTTACTCCATTAGACCCAAAATGATGTTTGGGTGTGTTCCGGAGCATTTCGCAAACTTTCGGCATGAAAAAAGATCCAAAATTTGTGTTTCGAGCCTGAATACAATATTTCAGGGTACCGAAGTTGCGATAATGGCTTCGCAACAAAAACACCCATTCCACTCCATTAGAACCAAATGATGTTTGGGAGTATTCGGGAGTATTTCGCAAACTTTCGGCATGTAAAAAGATGCAAAACATGTTTTTTGGGCATGAATGCAATATTTCGGGGTACCGAAGTTGCGATAAAAGCTTCGCAACGAAAACACCCATTCTACTCCATTAGAACCAAAATGATGTTTGGGAGTGCTCCGGAGCATTTCGCAAATCTTCGATTTGTAAAAAGATGCAAAACTTATGGTTTGGGCAAGAATGCACTAATTCGGGGTACCGAAGTTGCGAAAACTATTTCGCAACGAAAACACCCATTCTACTCCATTAGACCCAAAATGATGTTTGGGAGTGCTCCGAAGCATTTCTCAAACCTTTGACTTGTAAAAAGATGCAAAACTTGTGTTTCGGTCTTGAATGCACTATTTCGGGTTAACGAAGTGGCGAAAATTATTTCGCAATGAAAACAACCATTCTACTCTATTTGACCCAAAATGATGATTGGGTGTGTTCTGGAGCATTTCGCAAACTTTCGGCATGTAAAAAGATGCAAAACATGTTTTTCGGGCCTGAATGAAATATTTCGGGGTACCGAAGTTGCGATAATAGCTTCGCAACGAAAACACCCATTCTACTCCATTAGAACCAAAATGATGATTGGGAGTGCTCTGGAGCATTTCGCAAACCTTCGATTTGTAAAAAGATGCAAAACTTATGGTTCGGGCACGAATGCACTAATTCGGGGTACCGAAGTTGCAAAAATTATTTCGCAACGAAAACACCCATTCTACTCCATTAGACCCAAAATGAAGTTTGGGAGTGCTCTGAAGCATTTTGCAGAGCTTTGACTTGTAAAAAGATGCAAAACATGTGTTTCAGGCTTGAATGCACTATTTCGGGTTAACGAAGTTGCGAAAATTATTTCGCAATGAAAACACCCATTCTACTCCATTAGACCCAAAATGATGTTTGGGTGTGTTCTGGAGCATTTCGCAAACTTTCGGCATGTAAAAAGATTCAAAATATGTTTTTCGGGCCTGAATGCAATATTTCGGGGTACCGAAATAGCGATAATAGCTTCGCAATGAAAACACTCATTCTACTCCATTAGAACCAAAATGATGTTTGGGAGTGTTCCGGAGCATTTCACATACTTTCGGCATGTAAAAAGATGCAAAACATGTTTTTTGGGCTTGAATGCAATATTTCGGGTTAACGAAGTTGCGATAATGGCTTCGCAATGAAAACACCCATTCCACTCCATTAGACCCAAAATGATGTTTGGGTGTGTTCCGGAGCATTTCGCAAACTTTCGACATGTAAAAAGATGCAATACATGTTTTTCGGGCCTGAATGCAATATTTCGGGGTACCGAAGTAGCGATAATAGCTTCGCAATGAAAACACTCATTCTACTCCATTAGAACCAAAATGATGTTTGGGAGTGTTCCGGAGCATTTCGCAAACTTTCGGCATGTAAAAAGATGAAAAACATGTTTTTCGGGCCTGAATGCAATATTTCGGGGTACCGAAGTTGCGATAATAGCTTCGCAACGAAAACACCCATTCTACTCCATTAGAACCAAAATGATGTTTGGGAGTGCTCCGGAGCATTTCGCAAACCTTCGATTTGTAAAAAGATGCAAAACTTGTGTTTCGGGCACGAATGCACTAATTCGGGGTACCGAAGTTGCGAAAACTATTTCGCAACGAAAACACCCATTCTACTCCATTAGACTCAAAATGATGTTTGGGAGTGTTCCGGACCATTTCACAAACTTTCGGTACGAAAAAAGATCCCAAATTTGTGTTTTGGGCCTGAATACAATATTTCAGGGTACCGAAGTTACGATATTGGCTTCGCAACGAAAACACCCATTCCAATCCATTAGAACCAAATGATGTTTGGGAGTATTCCGGAGCATTTCACAAACTATCGGCATGTAAAAAGATGCAAAACATGTTTTTCGGGCCTGAATGCAATATTTCGGGGTACCGAAGTTGCGATAATAGCTTCACAACGAAAACACCCATTCGACTCCATTAGAAACAATATGATGTTTGGGAGTGCTCCGTAGCATTTCGCAAATCTTCGATTTGTAAAAAGATGGAAAACTTACGGTTCGGGCACGAATGCACTAATTCGGGGTACCGAAGTTGCGAAAACTATTTCGCAACGAAAACACCCATTCTACTCCATTAGACTCAAAATGATGTTTGGGAGTGTTCCGGACCATTTCACAAACTTTCGGCACGAAAAAAGATCCCAAATTTGTGTTTCGGGCCTGAATACAATATTTCAGGGTACCGAAGTTGCGATAATGGCTTCGCAACGAAAACACCCATTTATATCCATTAGAACAAAATGATGTTTGGGAGTATTCCGGAGCATTTCACAAACTATCGGCATGTAAAAAGATGCAAAACATGTTTTTCGGGCCTGAATGCAATATTTCGGGGTACCGAAGTTGCGATAATAGCTTCGCAACGAAAACACCCATTCGACTCCATTAGAACCAATATGATGTTTGGGAGTGCTCCGGAGCATTTCGCAAATCTTCGATTTGTAAAAAGATGGAAAACTTACGGTTCGGGCACGAATGCAGTAATTCGGGGTACCGAAGTTGCAAAAATTATTTCGCAACAAAAACACCCATTCTACTCCATTAGACCCAAAATGATGTTTGGGAGTGCTCCGAAGCATTTCGCAAACCTTTGACATGTACAAAGAAGCAAAACTTGTGTTTCGGGCTTGAATGCACTATTTCGGGTTAACGAAGTTGCGAAAATTATTTCGCAACGAAAACACCCATTCTACTCCATTAGACCCAAAATGATGTTTGGGTGTGTTCCGGAGCATTTCGCAAACTTTCGGCATGTAAAAAGAAGCAAAATATGTTTTTCGGGCCTGAATGCAATATTTCGGGGTACCGAAGTAGCGATAATAGCTTCGCAATGAAAACACTCATTCTACTCCATTAGAACCAAAATGATGTTTGGGAGTCTTCTGGAGCATTTCGCAAACTTTCGGCATGTAAAAAGATGCAAAACATGTTTTTTGGGCTTGAATGCAATATTTTGGGTTAACGAAGTTGCGATAATGGCTTCGCAATTAAAACACCCATTCCACTGCATTAGACCCAAACTGATGTTTGGGTGCGTTCCGGAGCATTTCGCAAACTTTCGGCTTGTAAAAAATGCAAAACATGTTTTTCGGGCCTGAATCCAATATTTCGGGGTACCGAAGTAGCGATAATAGCTTCGCAATGAAAACACTCATTCTACTCCACTAGAACCAAAATGATGTTTGGGAGTGTGCCGGAGGATTTCGCAAACTTTCGGCATGTAAAAAGATGCCAAACATGTTTTTCGAGCCTGAATGCTATATTTCGTGGTACCGAAGTTGCGATAATAGCTTCGCAACGAAAACACCCATTCTACTCCATTAGAACCAAAATGATGTTTGGGAGTGCTCCGGAGCATTTCGCAAACCTTCGAGTTGTAAAAAGATGCAAAACTTGTGTTTCGGGCACGAATGCACTAATTCGGGGTACCGAAGTTGCGAAAACTATTTCGCAACGAAAACACCCATTCTACTCCATTAGACTCAAAATGATGTTTGGGAGTGTTCCGGACCATTTCACAAACTTTCGGCACGAAAAAACATCCCAAATTTGTGTTTCGGGCCTGAATACAATATTTCAGGGTACCGAAGTTGCGATAATGGCTTCGCAACAAAAACACCAATTCCACTCCATTAGAACCAAATGATGTTTGGGAGTATTCCGGAGCATTTCGCAAACTTTCAGCATGTAAAAAGATGCAAAACATGTTTGTCGGGCCTGAATGCAATATTCTGGGGGTACCGAAGTTGCGATAATAGCTTCGCAACGAAAACAACCATTCTACTCCATTAGAACCAAAATGATGTTTGGGAGTGCCCCGGAGCATTTCGCAAATCTTCGATTTGTAAAAAGATGCAAAACTCATGGTTCGGGCACGAATGCACTAATTCGGGGTACCGAAGTTGCGAAAATTATTTCGCAACGAAAACACCCATTCTACTCCATTAGACCCAAAATGATGTTTGGGAGTGCTCCGAAGCATTTCGCAAACCTTTGACTTGTAAAAAGATGCAAAACTTGTGGTTCGGGCTTGAATGCACTATTTCGAGTTAACGAAGTCGCGAAAATTATTTCACAATGAAAAAACCCATTCTACTCCATTAGACCCAAAATGATGTTTGGGTGTGTTCCGGAGCATTTCACAAACTTTCGGCATGTAAAAAGATGGAAAACATGTTTTTCGGTCCTGAATGCAATATTTCGGGGTACCGAAGTTGCGATCATAGCTTCGCGATGAAAACACCCATTCTACTCCATTAGAACCAAAATGATGTTTGGGAGTGCTCCGGAGCATTTCGCAAATCTTCGATTTGTAAAAAGATGCAAAACTTATGGTTCGGGCACGAATGCACTAATTCGGGGTACCAAAGTTGCGAAAATTATTTCGCAACGAAAACACCCATTCTACTCCGTTAGACCCAAAATGATGTTTGGTAGTGCTCCGAAGCATTTCGTAAACCTTTGACTTGTAAAAAGATGTAAAACTTGTGTTTCGGGCTTGAATGCACTATTTCGGGTTAACGAAGTTGCGAAAATTATTTCACAATGAAAAAACCCATTCTACTCCATTAGACCCAAAATGATGTTTGGGTGTGTTCCGGAGCATTTCGCAAAATTTCGGCATGTAAAAAGATGCAAAACATGTTTTTCGGGCCTAAATGCAATATTTCGGGGTACCGAAGTTGCGATAATTGCTTCGCAACGAAAACACCCATTCTACTCCATTAGAACCAAAATGATGTTTGGGAGTGCTCCGGAGCATTTCGCAAATCTTCGATTTGTAAAAAGATGCAAAACTTATGGTTCGGGCACGAATGCACTAATTCGGGGTACCGAAGTTGCGAAAATTATTTCGCAACGAAAACCCCCATTCTACTCCATTAGACCCAAAATGATGTTTGGGAGTGCTCCGAAGCATTTCGCAAACCTTTGACTTGTAAAAAGATGCAAAACTTGTGTTTCGGGCATGAATGCACTATTTCAGGTTAACGAACTTGCGAAAATTATTTCGCAACGAAAACACCTAATCTACTCCATTAGACCCAAAATGATATTTGGGTGTGTTCCGGAGCATTTCGCAAACTTTTGGCATGTAAAAAGATGCAAAACATGTTTTTCGGGCCTGAATGCAATATTTCGGGGTACCGAAGTAGCGATAATAGCTTCGCAATGAAAACACTCATTCTACTCCATTAGAACCAAAATGATGGTTGGGAGTGTTCCGGAGCATTTCGCAAACTTTTGGCATGTAAAAAGATGCAAAACATGTTTTTAGGGCCTGAATGCAATATTTCGGGGTACCGAAGTTGCGATCATAGCTTCGCAAAGAAAACTCCCATTCTACTCCATTAGAACTAAAATGATGTTTGGGAGTGCTCCGGAGCATTTCGCAAACCTTCGATTTGTTAAAAGATGAAAAACTTGTGTTTTGGGCACGAATGAACTAATTCGGGGTACCGAAGTTGCGAAAACTATTTCGCAACAAAATCACCCATTCTACTCCATTAGAACCAAAATGATGTTTGGGAGTGCGGCGGAGCATTTCGCAAGCCTTCGAATTGCAAAAAGATGCAAAACTTGTGTTTTGGGCCTGAAAGCACCATTTCGGGGTACTGAAGTTGCGAAAATAGTTTCGCAACAAAAACACATATTATACTCCATTAGACCCAAAATGATGTTTGGGTGTGTTCTGGAGCATTTCGCAAAATTTTGGGCATGAAAAAAGATCCAAAATTTGTGTTTCGGGCCTGAATACAATATTTGAGGGTACCGAAGTTGCGATAATGGCTTCGCAACGAGAACACCCATTCCCCTCCATTAGAACCAAATGATGTTTGGGACTATTCCGGAGTATTTCGCAAACTTTCGGCTTGTAAAAAGATGCAAAACATGTTTTTCGGGCCTGAATGCAATATTTTGGGGTACCGAAGTTGCGATAAAAGCTTCGCAACGAAAACACCCATTCTACTCCATTAGAACCAAAATGATGTTTGGGAATGCTCCGGAGCATTTCGCAAATCTTCGATTTGTAAAAAGATGCAAAACTTATGGTTCGGGCACGAATGCACTAATTCGGGGTACCGAAGTTGCGAAAATTATTTCGCAACGAAATCACCCATTCTACTCCGTTAGACCCAAAATGATGTTTGGGAGTGCTCCGACGTATTTCATAAACCTTTGACTTGTAAAAAGATGCAAAACTTGTGTTTCGGGCTTGAATGCACTATTTCGGGTTAACGAAGTTGCGAAAATTATTTCACAATGAAAACACCCATTCTACTTCATTAGACCCAAAATGATGTTTGGGTCTGTTCTGGAGCATTTCGCAAACTTTCGGCATTTCAAAAGATGCAAAACATGTTTTTCGGGCCTGAATGCAATATTTCGGGGTACTGAAGTTG
The DNA here is from genome assembly GCA_036936925.1 of Cenchrus fungigraminus. Lineage (NCBI taxonomy): Eukaryota > Viridiplantae > Streptophyta > Magnoliopsida > Poales > Poaceae > Cenchrus > Cenchrus fungigraminus. The sequence continues at coordinate 33,150,554 of CM072775.1, forward strand.
CGATCATAGCTTCGCAACGAAAACACCCATTCTACTCCATTAGAACCAAAATGATGTTTGGGAGTGCTCCGGAGCATTTCACAAATCTTCGATTTGTAAAAAGATGCAAAACTTATGGTTCTGGCACGAATGAACTAATTCGGGGTACCGAAGTTGCGAAAACTATTTCGCAACAAAAACACCCATTCTACTCCATTAGAACCAACATGATGTTTGGGAGTACACCGGAGCATTTCGCAAGCCTTCGATTTGCAAAAAGATGAAAACTTGTGTTTTGGGCCTGAATGCACCATTTCGGGGTACTGAAGTTGCGAAAATAGTTTCGCAACAAAAACACCTATTTTACTACATTAGACCCAAAATGATGTTTGGGTGTGTTCCGGAGCATTTCGCAAACTTTCGGCATGAAAAAAGATCCAAAATTTGTGTTTCGGGCCTGAATACAATATTTCAGGGTACCGAAGTTGCGATAATGGCTTCGCAACGAAAACACCCATTCCACTCCATTAGAACCAAATGATGTTTGGGAGTATTCCGGAGTATTTCACAAACTTTTGGCATGTAAAAAGATGCAAAACATGTTTTTCGGGCCTAAATGCAATATTTCGGGGTACCGAAGTTGCGATAATAGCTTTGCAACGAAAACACCCATTCTACTCCATTAGAACCAAAATGATGTTTGGGAGTGCTCCGGAGCATTTCGCAAATCTTCGATTTGTAAAAAGATGCAAAACTTATGGTTCGGGCACGAATGCACTAATTCGGGGTACCGAAGTTGCGAAAATTATTTCGCAACGAAAACACCAATTCTACTCCATTAGACCCAAAATGATGTTTGGGAGTGCTCCGAAGCATTTCGCAAACCTTTGACTTGTAAAAAGATGCAAAACTTGTGTTTCGAGCTTGAATGCACTATTTCAGGTTAACGAAGTTGCAAAAATTATTTCGCAACGAAAACAGCCAATCTACTCCATTAGAACCAATTTGATGTTTGGGTATATTCCGGAGCATTTCGCAAACTTTTGGCATGTAAAAAGATGCAAAACATGTTTTTCGGGCCTGAATGCAACATTTCGGGGTACCGAAGTAGCGATAATAGCTTCGCAATGAAAACACTCATTCTACTCCATTAGAACCAAAATGATGTTTGGGAGTGTTCCGGAGCATTTCGCAAACTTTCGGCATGTAAAAAGATGCAAAACATGTTTTTTGGGCCTGAATGCAATATTTTGGGGTACCGAAGTTGCGATCATAGCTTCGCAACGAAAACACCCATTCTACTCCATTAGAACCAAAATGATGTTTGGGAGTGCTCCGGAGCATTTCGCAAACCTTCGATTTGTTAAAAGATGCAAAACTTGTGTTTCGGGCACGAATGAACAAATTCGGGGTACTAAAGTTGCGAAAACTATTTCGCAACAAAAACACCCATTCTACTCCATTAGAACCAAAATGATGTTTGGGAGTGCTCCGGAGCATTTCGCAAGCCTTCGATTTGCAAAAAGATGCAAAACTTGTGTTTTGGGCCTGAATGCACCTTTTCGGGGTACTGAAGTTGTGAAAATAGTTTCGCAACAAAAACACCTATTTTCCTCCATTAGACCAAAAATTATGTTTGGGTGTGTTCAGGAGCATTTCGCAAACTTTTGGCATGAAAAAAGATCCAAAATTTGTGTTTCGGGCCTGAATACAATATTTGAGGGTACCGAAGTTGCGATAATGGCTTCGCAACGAGAACACCCATTCCCCTCCATTAGAACCAAATGATGTTTGGGACTATTCCGGAGTATTTCGCAAACTTTCGGCTTGTAAAAAGATGCAAAACATGTTTTTCGGGCCTGAATGCAATATTTCGGGGTACCGAAGTTGCGATAATAGCTTCGCAACGAAAACACCCATTCTACTCCATTAGAACCAAAATGATGTTTGGGAATGCTCCGGAGCATTTCGCAAATCTTCGATTTGTAAAAAGATGCAAAACTTATGGTTCGGGCACGAATGCACTAATTCGGGGTACCGAAGTTGCGAAAATTATTTCGCAACGAAAACACCCATTCTACTCCGTTAGACCCAAAATGATGTTTGGGAGTGCTCCGAAGTATTTCGCAAACCTTTGACTTGTAAAAAGATGCAAAACTTGTGTTTCGGGCTTGAATGCACTATTTCGGGTTAACGAAGTTGCGAAAATTATTTCACAATGAAAACACCCATTCTACTCCATTAGACCCAAAATGATGTTTGGGTCTGTTCTGGAGCATTTCGCAAACTTTCGGCATTTCAAAAGATGCAAAACATGTTTTTCGGGCCTGAATGCAATATTTCGGGGTACTGAAGTTGCGATCATAGCTTCGCAATGAAAACACCCATTCTACTCCATTAGAACCAAAATGATGTTTGGGAGTGCTCCGGAGCATTTCACAAATCTTCGATTTGTAAAAAGATGCAAAACTTATGGTTCTGGCACGAATGAACTAATTCGGGGTACCGAAGTTGCGAAAACTATTTCGCAACAAAAACACCCATTCTACTCCATTAGAACCAACATAATGTTTGGGAGTACACCGGAGCATTTCGCAAGCCTTCGATTTGCAAAAAGATGAAAACTTGTGTTTTGGGCCTGAATGCACCATTTCGGGGTACTGAAGTTGCGAAAATAGTTTCGCAACAAAAACACCTATTTTACTGCATTAGACCCAAAATGATGTTTGGGTGTGTTCCGGAGCATTTCGCAAACTTTCGGCATGAAAAAAGATCCAAAATTTGTGTTTCGGGCCTGAATACAATATTTCAGGGTACCGAAGTTGCGATAATGGCTTCGCAACGAAAACACCCATTCCACTCCATTAGAACCAAATGATGTTTGGGAGTATTCCGGAGTATTTCACAAACTTTTTGCCTGTAAAAAGATGCAAAACATGTTTTTCGGGCCTAAATGCAATATTTCGGGGTACCGAAGTTGCGATAATAGCTTTGCAACGAAAACACCCATTCTACTCCATTAGAACCAAAATGATGTTTGGGAGTGCTCCGGAGCATTTCGCAAATCTTCGATTTGTAAAAAGATGCAAAACTTATGGTTCGGGCACGAATGCACTAATTCGGGGTACCGAAGTTGCGAAAATTATTTCGCAACGAAAACACTAATTCTACTCCATTAGACCCAAAATGATGTTTGGGAGTGCTCCGAAGCATTTCGCAAACCTTTGACTTGTAAAAAGATGCAAAACTTGTGTTTCGAGCTTGAATGCACTATTTCAGGTTAACGAAGTTGCAAAAATTATTTCGCAACGAAAACACCCAATCTACTCCATTAGACCCAAAATGATGTTTGGGTGTGTTCCGGAGCATTTCGCAAACTTTTGGCATGTAAAAAGATGCAAAACATGTTTTTCGGGCCTGAATGCAATATTTCGGGGTACCGAAGTAGCGATAATAGCTTCGCAATGAAAACACTCATTCTACTCCATTAGAACCAAAATGATGTTTGGGAGTGTTCTGGAGCATTTCGCAAACTTTCGGCATGTAAAAAGATGCAAAACATGTTTTTTGGGCCTGAATGCAATATTTTGGGGGTACCGAAGTTGCGATCATAGCTTCGCAACGAAAACACCCATTCTACTCCATTAGAACCAAAATGATGTTTGGGAGTGCTCCGGAGCATTTCGCAAACCTTTGATTTGTTAAAAGGTGCAAAACTTGTGTTTCGGGCACGAATGAACTAATTCGGGGTACCGAAGTTGCGAAAACTATTTCGCAACAAAAACACCCGTTCTACTCCATTAGAACCAACATGATGTTTGGGAGTGCTCCGGAGTATTTCGCAAGCCTTCGATTTGCAAAAAGATGCAAAACTTGTGTTTTGGGCCTGAATGCACCATTTCGGGGTACTGAAGTTGCGAAAATAGTTTCGCAACAAAAACACCTATTTTACTCCATTAGACCCAAAATGATGTTTTGGTGTGTTCCGGAGAATTTCGCAAACTTTCGGCATGAAAAAAGATCCAAAATTTGTGTTTCGGGCCTGAATACAATATTTCAGGGTACCGAAGTTGCGATAATGGCTTCGCAACGAAAACACCCATTCCACTCCATTAGAACCAAATGATGTTTGGGAGTATTCCGGAGTATTTCGCAAACATTCGGCATGTAAAAAGATGCAAAACATATTTTTCGGGCCTAAATGCAATATTTCGGGGTACCGAAGTTGCGATAATAGCTTCGCAACGAAAACACCCATTCTACTCCATTAGAACCAAAATGATGTTTGGGAGTGCTCCGGAGCATTTCGCAAGCCTTCGATTTGCAAAAAGATGCAAAACTTGTGTTTTGGGCCTGAATGCACCATTTCGGGGTACTCAAGTTGCGAAAATAGTTTCACAACAAAAACACTTATTTTACTCCATTAGACCCAAAATGATGTTTGGGTGTGTTCCGGAGCATTTCGCAAACTTTCGGCATGAAAAATGATCCAAAATTTGTGTTTCGGGCCTGAATACAATATTTGAGGGTACCGAAGTTGCGATAATGGCTTCGCAACGAGAACACCCATTCCCTCCAAGAGAACCAAATGATGTTTGGGACTATTCCGGCGTATTTCGCAAACTTTCGGCTTGTAAAAAGATGCAAAACATGTTTTTCGTGCCTGAATGCAATATTTCGGGGTACCGAAGTTGCGATAATAGCTTCGCAACGAAAACACCCATTCTACTCCATTAGAACCAAAATGATGTTTGGGAGTGCTCCGGAGCATTTCGCAAATCTTCGATTTGTAAAAAGATGCAAAACTTATGGTTCGGGCACGAATGCACTAATTCGGGGTACCGAAGTTGCGAAAATTATTTCGCAACGAAAACACCCATTCTACATCATTAGACCCAAAAGGATGTTTGGGTGTGTTCCGGAGCATTTCGCAAACTTTTGGCATGTAAAAGGATGCAAAACATGTTTTTCGGGCCTGAATGCAGTATTTCGGGGTACCGAAGTAGCGATAATAGCTTCGCAATGAAAACACTCATTCTACTCCATTAGAACCAAAATGATGTTTGGGAGTGTTCCGGAGCATTTCGCAAACTTTCGGCATGTAAAAAGATGCAAAACATGTTTTTTGGGCCTGAATGCAATATTTCGGGGTACCGAAGTTGCGATCATAGCTTCGCAAAGAAAACACCCATTCTACTCCATTAGAACCAAAATGATGTTTGGGAGTGCTCCGGAGCATTTCGCAAACCTTCGATTTGTTAAAAGATGCAAAACTTGTGTTTCGGGCACGAATGAACAAATTCGGGGTACTAAAGTTGCGAAAACTATTTCGCAACAAAAACACCCATTCTACTCCATTAGAACCAAAATGATGTTTGGGAGTGCTCCGGAGCATTTCGCAAGCCTTCGATTTGCAAAAAGATGCAAAACTTGTGTTTTGGGCCTGAATGCACCTTTTCGGGGTACTGAAGTTGTGAAACTAGTTTCGCAACAAAAACACCTATTTTCCTCCATTAGACCCAAAATTATGTTTGGGTGTGTTCAGGAGCATTTCGCAAACTTTTGGCATGAAAAAAGATCCAAAATTTGTGTTTCGGGCCTGAATACAATATTTGAGGGTACCGAAGTTGCGATAATGGCTTCGCAACGAGAACACCAATTCTACTCCATTAGAACCAAATGATGTTTGGTAGTATTCCGGAGTATTTCGCAAACTTTTTGCCTGTAAAAAGATGCAAAACATGTTTTTCGGGCCTAAATGCAATATTTCAGGGTACCGAAGTTGCGATAATGGCTTCGCAACGAAAACACCCATTCCACTCCATTAGAACCAAATGATGTTTGGGAGTATTCCGGAGTATTTCACAAACTTTTTGCCTGTAAAAAGATGCAAAACATGTTTTTCGGGCCTAAATGCAATATTTCGGGGTACCGAAGTTGCGATAATAGCTTTGCAACGAAAACACCCATTCTACTCCATTAGAACCAAAATGATGTTTGGGAGTGCTCCGGAGCATTTCGCAAATCTTCGATTTGTAAAAAGATGCAAAACTTATGGTTCGGGCACGAATGCACTAATTCGGGGTACCGAAGTTGCGAAAATTATTTCGCAACGAAAACACTAATTCTACTCCATTAGACCCAAAATGATGTTTGGGAGTGCTCCGAAGCATTTCGCAAACCTTTGACTTGTAAAAAGATGCAAAACTTGTGTTTCGAGCTTGAATGCACTATTTCAGGTTAACGAAGTTGCAAAAATTATTTCGCAACGAAAACACCCAATCTACTCCATTAGACCCAAAATGATGTTTGGTTGTGTTCCGGAGCATTTCGCAAACTTTTGGCATGTAAAAAGATGCAAAACATGTTTTTCGGGCCTGAATGCAATATTTCGGGGTACCGAAGTAGCGATAATAGCTTCGCAATGAAAACACTCATTCTACTCCATTAGAACCAAAATGATGTTTTGGTGTGTTCCGGAGAATTTCGCAAACTTTCGGCATGAAAAAAGATCCAAAATTTGTGTTTCGGGCCTGAATACAATATTTCAGGGTACCGAAGTTGCGATAATGGCTTCGCAACGAAAACACCCATTCCACTCCATTAGAACCAAATGATGTTTGGGAGTATTCCGGAGTATTTCGCAAACATTCGGCATGTAAAAAGATGCAAAACACATTTTTCGGGCCTAAATGCAATATTTCGGGGTACCGAAGTTGCGATAATAGCTTCGCAACGAAAACACCCATTCTACTCCATTAGAACCAAAATGATGTTTGGGAGTGCTCCGGAGCATTTCGCAAGCCTTCGATTTGCAAAAAGATGCAAAACTTGTGTTTTGGGCCTGAATGCACCATTTCGGGGTACTCAAGTTGCGAAAATAGTTTCACAACAAAAACACTTATTTTACTCCATTAGACCCAAAATGATGTTTGGGTGTGTTCCGGAGCATTTCGCAAACTTTTGGCATGTAAAAGGATGCAAAACATGTTTTTCGGGCCTGAATGCAGTATTTCGGGGTACCGAAGTAGCGATAATAGCTTCGCAATGAAAACACTCATTCTACTCCATTAGAACCAAAATGATGTTTGGGAGTGTTCCGGAGCATTTCGCAAACTTTCGGCATGTAAAAAGATGCAAAACATGTTTTTTGGGCCTGAATGCAATATTTCGGGGTACCGAAGTTGCGATCATAGCTTCGCAAAGAAAACACCCATTCTACTCCATTAGAACCAAAATGATGTTTGGGAGTGCTCCGGAGCATTTCGCAAACCTTCGATTTGTTAAAAGATGCAAAACTTGTGTTTCGGGCACGAATGAACAAATTCGGGGTACTAAAGTTGCGAAAACTATTTCGCAACAAAAACACCCATTCTACTCCATTAGAACCAAAATGATGTTTGGGAGTGCTCCGGAGCATTTCGCAAGCCTTCGATTTGCAAAAAGATGCAAAACTTGTGTTTTGGGCCTGAATGCACCTTTTCGGGGTACTGAAGTTGTGAAAATAGTTTCGCAACAAAAACACCTATTTTCCTCCATTAGACCCAAAATTATGTTTGGGTGTGTTCAGGAGCATTTCGCAAACTTTTGGCATGAAAAAAGATCCAAAATTTGTGTTTCGGGCCTGAATACAATATTTGAGGGTACCGAAGTTGCGATAATGGCTTCGCAACGAGAACACCAATTCTACTCCATTAGAACCAAATGATGTTTGGTAGTATTCCGGAGTATTTCGCAAACTTTCGGCTTGTAAAAAGATGCAAAACATGTTTTTCGGGCCTGAATGCAATAATTCGGGGTACCGAAGTTGCGATAATAGCTTCGCAACGAAAACACCCATTCTACTCCATTAGAACCAAAATGATGTTTGGGAGTGCTCCGGAGCATTTCGCAAATCTTTGATTTTTAAAAGATGCAAAACTTATGGTTCGGGCACGAATGCACTAATTCGGGGTACCGAAGTTGCAAAAATTATTTCGCAACGAATACACCCATTCTACTCCATTAGACCCAAAATGATGTTTGGGAGTGCTCCGAAGCATTTCGCTAACCTTTGACTTGTAAAAAGATGCATAACTTGTGTTTCGGGCTTGAATGCACTATTTTGGGTTAACGAAGTTGCGAAAATTATTTCGCAACGAAAACACCCATTCTACTCCATTAGACCCAAAATGATGTTTGGGTGTGTTCCGGAGCATTTCGCAAACTTTCGGCATGTGAAAAGATGCAAAACATGTTTTTCGGGCCTGAATGCAATATTTCGGGGTACCGAAGTAGCGATAATAGTTTCGCAATGAAAACACTCATTCTACTCCATTAGAACCAAAATGATGTTTGGGAGTGTTCCGGAGCATTTCGCAAACTTTCGGCATGTAAAAAGATGCAAAACATGTTTTTTTGGCCTGAATGCAATATTTCGGGGTACCGAAGTTGCGATCATAGCATCGCAACGAAAACAGCCATACTACTCCATTACACCCAAAATGATGTTTGGGAGTGCTCCGAAGCATTTCGCAGACATTTGACTTGTAAAAAGATGCAAAACTTGTGTTTCGGGCTTGAATGCACTATTTCGGGTTAACGAAGTTGCGAAAATTATTTCGCAATGAAAACACCCATTCTACTCCATTAGACCCAAAATGATGTTTGGGTGTGTTCCGGAGCATTTCGCAAACTTTCGGCATGTAAAAAATGCAATATATGTTTTTCGGGCCTGAATGTAATATTTCGGGGTACCGAAGTAGTGATAATAGCTTCGCAATGAAAACACTCATTCTACTCCATTAGAACCAAAATGATGTTTGGGAGTGTTCCGGAGCATTTCGCAAACTTTCGGCATGTCAAAAGATGCAAAACATGTTTTTCGGGCCTGAATGCAATATTTCGGGGTACCGAAGTTGCGATAATGGCTTCGCAACAAAAACACCCATTCCATTCCATTAGAACCAAAGGATGTTTGGGAGTATTTCGGAGCATTTGTCAAACTTTCGGCATGTAAAAAGATGCAAAACATGTTTTTTTGGCCTGAATGCAATATTTCGGGGTACCGAAGTAGCGATAATAGCTTCGCAATGAAAGCACTCATTCTACTCTATTAGACCCAAAATGATGTTTGGGTGTGTTCTGGAGCATTTCGCGAACTTTCGGCATGTAAAAAGATGCAAAACATGTTTTTCGGGCCTGAATGCAATATTTCGGGGTACCGAAGTAGCGATAATAGCTTCGCAATGAAAGCACTCATTCTACTCCATTAGAACCAAAATGATGTTTGGGAATATTCCGGAGCATTTGTCAAACTTTCTGCATGTAAAAAGATGCAAAACATGTTTCTTTGGCCTGAATGCAATATTTCGGGGTACCGAAGTAGCGATAATAGCTTCGCAATGAAAGCACTCATTCTACTCTATTAGACCCAAAATGATGTTTGGGTGTGTTCTGGAGCATTTCGCGAACTTTCGGCATGTAAAAAGATGCAAAACATGTTTTTCGGGCCTGAATGCAATATTTCGGGGTACCGAAGTAGCGATAATAGCTTCGCAATGAAAGCACTCATTCTACTCCATTAGAACCAAAATGATGTTTGGGAGTGTTCCGGAGCATTTCGCAAACTTTCGGCATGTCAAAAGATGCAAAACATGTTTTTCGGGCCTGAATGCAACATTTCGGGGTACCGAAGTTGCGATAATAGCTTCGCAACGAAAACACCCATTCTACTCCATTAGAACCAAAATGATATTTGGGAGTGCTCCGGAGGATTTCGCAAATCCTCGATTTGTAAAAAGATGCAAAACTTTTGGTTCGGGCACGAATGCACTAATTCGGGGTACCGAAGTTGCGAAAATTATTTCGCAACGAAAACTCCCATTCTACTCCATTAGACCCAAAATGATGTTTGGGAGTGCTCCGAAGCATTTCGCAAACCTTTGACTTGTAAAAAGATGCAAAACATGTGTTTCAGGCTTGAATACACTATTTCGGGTTAACGAAGTTGCGAAAATTATTTCGCAATGAAAACACCCATTCTACTCCATTAGACCCAAAATGATGTTTGGGTGTGTTCCGGAGCATTTCGCAAACTTTCGGCATGTAAAAAGATGCAAAACATGTTTTTCGGGATTGAATGCAATATTTCGGGGTACCGAAGTAGCGATAATAGCTTCGCAATGAAAACACTCATTCTACTCCATTAGAACCAAAATGATGTTTGGGAGTGTTCTGGAGTATTTCGCAAACTTTCGGCATGTAAAAAGATGCAAAACATGTTTTTCAGGCCTGAATGCAATATTTTGGGGTACCGAAGTTGCGATAATAGCTTCGCAACGAAAACACCCATTCTACTCCATTAGAACCAAAATGATGTTTGGGAGTGCTCCGGAGCATTTCGCAAGCCTTCGATTTGCAAAAAGATGCAAAACTTGTGTTTTAGGCCTGAATGCACCATTTCGGGGTACCGAAGTTGCGAAAATAGTTTCGCAACAAAAACACCTATTTTACTCCATTAGACCCAAAATTATGTTTGGGTGTGTTCCGGAGCATTTTGCAAACTTTCGGCATGTAAAAAGATGCAAAATATGTTTTTCGGGCCTGAATGCAATATTTTGGGGTACCGAAGTTGCGATCATAGCTTCGCAACGAAAACACCCATTCCACTCCATTAGAACCAAAATGATGTTTGGGAGTGCTCCGGAGCATTTCGCAAATCTTCGATTTCTAAAAAGATGCAAAACTTATGGTTCGGGCACGAACGCACTAATTCGGGGTACCGAAGTTGCAAAAATTATTTCGCAACGAAAACACCCATTCTACTCCATTAGACCCAAAATGATGTTTGGGAGTGCTCCGAAGCATTTCGCAAACCTTTGACTTGTAAAAAGATGCATAACTTGTGTTTCGGGCTTGAATGCACTATTTCGGGTTAACGAAGTTGCGAAAATTATTTCACAACGAAAACACCCATTCTACTCCATTAGACCCAAAATGATGTTTGGGTGTGTTCCGGAGCATTTCGCAAACTTTCGGCATGTGAAAAGATGCAAAACATGTTTTTCGGGCCTGAATGCAATATTTCGGGGTACCGAAGTAGCGATAATAGCTTCGCAATGAAAACACTCATTCTACTCCATTAGAACCAAAATGATGTTTGGGATTGTTCCGGAGCATTTCGCAAACTTTCGGCATGTAAAAAATGCAATATATGTTTTTCGGGCCTGAATGTAATATTTCGAGGTACCGAAGTAGCGATAATAGCTTCGCAATGAAAACACTCATTCTACTCCATTAGAACCAAAATGATGTTTGGGAGTGTTCCGGAGCATTTCGCAAACTTTCGGCATGTAAAAGATGCAAAACATGTTTTTTGGGCCTGAATGCAATATTTCGGGGTACCGAAGTTGCGATCATAGCTTCGCAACGAAAACACCCATTCTACTCCATTAGAACCAAAATGATGTTTGGGAGTGCTCCGGAGCATTTCGCAAACCTTCGATATGAAAAAAGATCCAAAACTTGTGTTTCGGGCACGAATGAACTAATTCGGGGTACCGAAGTTGTGAAAACTATTTCGCAACAAAAACACCCATTCTACTCCATTAGCACCAAAATGATGTTTGGGAGTGCTCTGGAGCATTTCGCAAGCCTTCGATTTGCAAAAAGATGCAAAACTTGTGTTTTAGGCCTGAATGCACCATTTCGGGGTACCGAAGTTGCGAAAATAGTTTCGCAACAAAAACACCTATTTTACTCCATTGGACCCAAAATTATGATTGGGTGTGTTCCGGAGCATTTTGCAAACTTTCGGCATGTAAAAAGATGCAAAACATGTTTTTCGAGCCTGAATGCAATATTTTGGGGTATCGAAGTTGCGATCATAGCTTCGCAACGAAAACACCCATTCCACTCCATTAGAACCAAAATGATGTTTGGGAGTGCTCCGGAGCATTTCGCAAATCTTCGATTTCTAAAAAGATGCAAAACTTTTGGTTCGGGCACGAATGCACTAATTCGGGGTACCGAAGTTGCAAAAATTATTTCGCAATGAAAACACCAATTCTACTCCATTAAACCCAAAATGATGTTTGGGAGTGCTCCGAAGCATTTCGCAAACCTTTGACTTGTAAAAAGATGCATAACTTGTGTTTCGGGCTTGAATGCACTATTTCGGGTTAACCAAGTTGCGAAAATTATTTCGCAACGAAAACACCCATTCTACTCCATTAGACCCAAAATGATGTTTGGGTGTGTTCCGGAGCATTTCGCAAACTTTCGGCATGTGAAAAGATGCAAAACATGTTTTTTGGGCCTGAATGCAATATTTCGGGGTACCGAAGTAGTGATAATAGCTTCGCAATGAAAACACTCATTCTACTCCATTGGAACCAAAATGATATTTGGGAGTGTTCCGGAGCATTTCGCAAACTTTCGGCATGTAAAAAGATGCAAAACATGTTTTTTTGGCCTGAATGCTATATTTCGGGGTACCGAAGTTGCGATCATAGCATCGCAACGAAAACACCCATTCTACTCCATTACACCCAAAATGATGTTTGGGAGTGCTCCGAAGCATTTCGCAGACATTTGACTTGTAAAAAGATGCAAAACTTGTGTTTCGGGCTTGAATGCACTATTTCAGGTTAACGAAGTTGCAAAAATTATTTCGCAATGAAAACACCCATTCTACTCCATTAGACCCAAAATGATGTTTGGGTGTGTTCCGGAGCATTTCGTAAACTTTCGGCATGTAAAAAATGCGATATATGTTTTTCGGGCCTGAATGTAATATTTCGGGGTACCGAAGTAGCGATAATAGCTTCGCAATGAAAACACTCATTCTACTCCATTAGAACCAAAATGATGTTTGGGCGTGTTCCGGAGCATTTCGCAAACTTTCGGCATGTAAAAGATGCAAAACATGTTTTTTGGGCCTGAATGCAATATTTCGGGGTACCGAAGTTGCGATAATAACTTCGCAACGAAAATACCCATTCTACTCCATTAGAACCAAAATGATATTTGGGAGTGCTCCGGAGCATTTCGCAAATCTTCGATTTGTAAAAAGATGCAAAACTTATGGTTCGGGCACGAATGCACTAATTCGGGGTACCGAAGTTGCGAAAATTATTTCGCAACGAAAACTCCCATTCTACTCCATTAGACCCAAAATGATGTTTGGGAGTGCTCCGAAGCATTTCGCAAACCTTTGACTTGTAAAAAGATGCAAAACTTGTGTTTTAGGCTTGAATGCACTATATCAGGTTAACGAAGATGCGAAAATTATTTCGCAATTAAAACACCCATTCTACTCCATTAGACCCAAAATGATGTTTGGATGTGTTCCGGAGCATTTCGCAAATTTTCGGCATGTAAAAAGATGCAAAACATGTTTTTCGGGACTGAATGCAATATTTCGGGGTACCGAAGTAGCGATAATAGCTTCGCAATGAAAACACTCATTCTACTCCATTAGAACCAAAATGATGTTTGGGAGTGTTCTGGAGCATTTCGCAAACTTTCGGCATGTAAAAAGATGCAAAACATGTTTTTCAGGCCTGAATGCAATATTTTGGGGTACCGAAGTTGCGATAATAGCTTCACAATGAAAACACCCATTATACTCCATTAGAACCAAAATGATGTTTGGGAGTGCTCCGGAGCATTTCGCAAACCATCGATTTGTAAAAAGATGCAAAACTTGTGTTTCGGGCACGAATACACTAATTCGGGGTACCGAAGTTGCGAAAACTATTTCGCAACGAAAACACCCATTCTACTCTGTTAGACTCAAAATGATGTTTGGGAGTGTTCCGGACCATTTCACAAACTTTCGTCATGAAAAAAGATCCAAAATTTGTGTTTCGGGCCTGAATATACAATTTCAGGGTACCAAAGTTACGATAATAGCTTCACAACGAAAACACCCATTCTACTCCATTAGAACCGAAATGATGTTTGGGAGTGCTCCGGAGAATTTCGCAAATCTTCAATTTGTAAAAAGATGCAAAACTTATGGTTCGGGCACGAATGCACTAATTCGGGGTACCGAAGTTGCGAAAATTATTTTGCAACGAAAACACCCATTCTACTCTATTAGACCCAAAATGATGTTTGGGAGTGCTCCGAAGCATTTCGCAAACCTTTGACTTGTAAAACGATGCAAAACTTGTGTTTCGGGCTTGAATGCACTATTTCGGGTTAACGAAGTTGCGAAAATTATTTCGCAATGAAAACACCCATTCTACTCTATTAGACCCAAAATGATGTTTGGGTGTGTTCTGGAGCATTTCGCAAACTTTCGGCATGTAAAAAGATGCAAAACATGTTTTTCGGGCCTGAATGCAATATTTCGGGGTACCGAAGTAGCGATAATAGCTTCGCAATGAAAGCACTTATTCTACTCCATTAGAACCAAAATGATGTTTGGGAGTGTTCCGGAGCATTTCGCAATCTTTCGGCATGTCAAAAGATGCAAAACATGTTTTTCGGGCCTGAATGCAATATTTCGGGGTACCGAAGTTGCCATAATGGCTTCGCAACGAAAACACCCATTCCACTCCATTAGAACCAAATGATGTTTGGGAGTTTTCCGGAGCATTTCGCAAACTTTCGGCATCAATTTGTAAAAAGATGCAAAACTTATGGTTCGGGCACGAATGCACTAATTCGGGGTACCGAAGTTGCGAAAATTATTTTGCAACGAAAACACCCATTCTACTCTATTAGACCCAAAATGATGTTTCGGAGTGCTCCGAAGCATTTCGCAAACCTTTGACTTGTAAAACGATGCAAAACTTGTGTTTCGGGCTTGAATGCACTATTTCGGGTTAACGAAGTTGCGAAAATTATTTCGCAATGAAAACACCCATTCTACTCTATTAGACCCAAAATGATGTTTGGGTGTGTTCTGGAGCATTTCGCAAACTTTCGGCATGTAAAAAGATGCAAAACATGTTTTTCGGGCCTGAATGCAATATTTCGGGGTACCGAAGTAGCGATAATAGCTTCGCAATGAAAGCACTTATTCTACTCCATTAGAACCAAAATGATGTTTGGGAGTGTTCCGGAGCATTTCGCAATCTTTCGGCATGTCAAAAGATGCAAAACATGTTTTTCGGGCCTGAATGCAATATTTCGGGGTACCGAAGTTGCCATAATGGCTTCGCAACGAAAACACCCATTCCACTCCATTAGAACCAAATGATGTTTGGGAGTTTTCCGGAGCATTTCGCAAACTTTCGGCATGTCAAAAGATGCAAAACATGTTTTTTGGGCCTGAATGCAATATTTCGGGGTACCGAACTTGCGATAATAACTTCGCAACGAAAACACCCATTCTACTCCATTAGAACCAAAATGATATTTGGGAGTGCTCCGGAGCATTTCGCAAATCTTCGATTTGTAAAAAGATGCAAAACTTATGGTTCGGGCACGAATGCACTAATTCGGGGTACCGAAGTTGCGAAAATTATTTCGCAACGAAAACTCCCATTCTAGTCCATTAGACCCAAAATGATGTTTGGGAGTGCTCCGAAGCATTTCGCAAACCTTTGACTTGTAAAAAGATGCAAAACTTGTGTTTCAGGCTTGAATGCACTATTTCGGGTTAACGAAGTTGCGAAAATTATTTCGCAATGAAAACACCCATTCTACTCCATTAGACCCAAAATGATGTTTGGGTGTGTTCCGGAGCATTTCGCAAACTTTCGGCATGTAAAAAGATGCAAAACATGTTTTTCGGGACTGAATGCAATATTTCGGGGTACCGAAGTAGCGATAATAGCTTCGCAATGAAAACACTCATTCTACTCCATTAGAACCAAAATGATGTTTGGGAGTGTTTTGGAGCATTTTGCAAACTTTCGGCATGTAAAAAGATGCAAAACATGTTTTTCAGGCCTGAATGCAATATTTCAGGGTACCGAAGTTGCGATAATAGCTTAGCAACGAAAACACCCATTCTACTCCATTATAACCAAAATGATGTTTGGGAGTGCTCCGGAGCATTTCGCAAATCTTCGATTTGTAAAAAGATGCAAAACTTGTGTTTCGGGCACGAATGCACTAATTCGGGGTACCGAAGTTGCGAAAACTATTTCGCAACGAAAACACCCATTCTACTCCGTTAGACTCAAAATGATGTTTGGGAGTGTTCCGGACCATGTCACAAACTTTCGGCATGAAAAAAGATCCAAAATTTGTGTTTCGGGCCTGAATATATTATTTCAGGGTACCAAAGTTAGGATAATAGCTTCACAACAAAAACACCCATTCTACTCCATTAGAACCAAAATGATGTTTGGGAGTGCTCCGGAGAATTTCGCAAATCTTCAATTAGTAAAAAGATCCAAAACTTATGGTTCGGGCATGAATGCACTAATTCGGGGTACCGAAGTTGCAAAAATTATTTCGCAACGAAAACACCCATTCTACTCCATTAGACCCAAAATGATGTTTGGGAGTGCTCCGAAGCATTTTGCAAACCTTTGACTTGTAAAACGATGCAAAACTTGTGTTTCGGGCTTGAATGCACTATTTCAGGTTAACGAAGTTGCGAAAATTATTTCGCAATGAAAACACCCATTCTACTCTATTAGACCCAAAATGATGTTTGGCTGTGTTCTGGAGCATTTCGCAAACTTTCGGCATGTAAAAAGATGCAAAACATGTTTTTCGGGCCTGAATGCAATATTTCGGGGTACCGAAGTAGCGATAATAGCTTCGCAATGAAAGCACTCATACTACTCCATTAGAACCAAAATGATGTTTGGGAGTGTTCCGGAGCATTTCGCAAACTTTCGGCATGTCAAAAGATGCAAAACATGTTTTTCGGGCCTGAATGCAATATTTCGGGGTACCGAAGTTGCGATAATAGCTTCGCAACGAAAACACCCATTCTACTCCATTAGAACCAAAATGATATTTGGGAGTGCTCCAGAGGATTTCGCAAATCCTCGATTTGTAAAAAGATGCAAAACTTATGGTTCGGGCACGAATGCACTAATTCGGGGTACCGAAGTTGCGAAAATTATTTCGCAACGAAAACTCCCATTCTACTCCATTAGACCCAAAATGATGTTTGGGAGTGCTCCGAAACATTTCGCAAACCTTTGACTTGTAAAAAGATGCAAAACTTGTGTTTCAGGCTTGAATGCACTATTTCGGGTTAACGAAGTTGCGAAAATTATTTCGCAATGAAAACACCCATTCTACTCCATTAGACCCAAAATGATGTTTGGGTGTGTTACGGAGCATTTCGCAAACTTTCGGCATGTAAAAAGATGCAAAACATGTTTTTCGGGATTGAATGCAATATTTCGGGGTACCGAAGTAGCGATAATAGCTTCGCAATGAAAACACTCATTCTACTCCATTAGAACCAAAATGATGTTTGGGAGTGTTCTGGAGTATTTCGCAAACTTTCGGCATGTAAAAAGATGCAAAACATGTTTTTCAGGCCTGAATGCAATATTTTGGGGTACCGAAGTTGCGATAATAGCTTCGCAACGAAAACACCCATTCTACTCCATTAGAACCAAAATGATGTTTGGGAGTGCTCCGGCGCATTTCGCAAACCTTCGATTTGTAAAAAGATGCAAAACTTGTGTTTCGGGCACGAATGCACTAATTCGGGGTACCGAAGTTGCGAAAACTATTTCGCAACGAAAACACTCATTCTACTCCGTTAGACTCAAAATGATGTTTGGGAGTGTTCCGGACCATGTCACAAACTTTCGGCATGAAAAAAGATCCAAAATTTGTGTTTCGGGCCTGAATATATTATTTCAGGGTACCAAAGTTAGGATAATAGCTTCACAACAAAAACACCCATTCTACTCCATTAGAACCAAAATGATGTTTGGGAGTGCTCCGGAGAATTTCGCAAATCTTCAATTAGTAAAAAGATCCAAAACTTATGGTTCGGGCATGAATGCACTAATTCGGGGTACCGAAGTTGCAAAAATTATTTCGCAACGAAAACACCCATTCTACTCCATTAGACCCAAAATGATGTTTGGGAGTGCTCCGAAGCATTTCGCAAACGTTTGACTTGTAAAACGATGCAAAACTTGTGTTTCGGGCTTGAATGCACTATTTCGGGTTAACGAAGTTGCGAAAATTATTTCGCAATGAAAACACCCATTCCACTCTATTAGACCCAAAATGATGTTTGGGTGTGTTCTGGAGCATTTCGCAAACTTTCGGCATGTAAGAAGATGCAAAACATGTTTTTCGGGCCTGAATGCAATATTTCGGGGTACCGAAGTAGCGATAATAGCTTCGCAATGAAAGCACTCATTCTACTCCATTAGAACCAAAATGATGTTTGGGAGTGTTCTGGAGTATTTCGCAAACTTTCGGCATGTAAAAAGATGCAAAACATGTTTTTCAGGCCTGAATGCAATATTTTGGGGTACCGAAGTTGCGATAATAGCTTCGCAACGAAAACACCCATTCTACTCCATTAGAACCAAAATGGTGTTTGGGAGTGCTCCGGCGCATTTCGCAAACCTTCGATTTGTAAAAAGATGCAAAACTTGTGTTTCGGGCACGAATGCACTAATTCGGGGTACCGAAGTTGCGAAAACTATTTCGCAACGAAAACACTCATTCTACTCCGTTAGACTCAAAATGATGTTTGGGAGTGTTCCGGACCATGTCACAAACTTTCGGCATGAAAAAAGATCCAAAATTTGTGTTTCGAGCCTGAATATATTATTTAAGGGTACCAAAGTTAGGATAATAGCTTCACAACAAAAACACCCATTCTACTCCATTAGAACCAAAATGATGTTTGGGAGTGCTCCGGAGAATTTCGCAAATCTTCAATTTGTAAAAAGATCCAAAACTTATGGTTCGGGCACGAATGCACTAATTCGGGGTACCGAAGTTGCAAAAATTATTTCGCAACAAAAACACCCATTCTACTCCATTAGACCCAAAATGATGTTTGGAAGTGCTCCGAAGCATTTCGCAAACCTTTGACTTGTAAAACGATGCAAAACTTGTGTTTCGGGCTTGAATGCACTATTTCGGGTTAACGAAGTGGCGAAAATTATTTCGCAATGAAAACACCCATTCTACTCTATTTGACCCAAAATGATGTTTGGGTGTGTTCTGGAGCATTTCGCAAACTTTCGGCATGTAAAAAGATGCAAAACATGTTTTTCGGGCCTGAATGCAATATTTCGGGGTACCGAAGTAGCGATAATAGCTTCGCAATGAAAGCACTCATTCTACTCCATTAGAACCAAAATGATGTTTGGGAGTGTTCCGGAGCATTTCGCAAACTTTCGGCATGTCAAAAGATGCAAAACATGTTTTTTGGGCCTGAATGCAATATTTTGTGGTACCAAAGTTGTGATAATAGCTTCGCAACGAAAACACCCATTCTACTCCATTGGAACCAAAATGATGTTTGGGAGTGCACCGGAGCATTTCGCAAACCTTCGATTTGTTAAAAGATGCAAAACTTGTGTTTCGGGCACGAATGAACTTATTCGGGGTACCGAAGTTGCGAAAATTATTTCGTAACGAAAACACCCATTCTACTCCATTAGACCCAAAATGATGTTTGGGAGTGCTCCGAAGTATTTCGCAAACCTTTGACTTGTAAAACGATGCAAAACTTGTGTTTCGGGCTTGAATGCACTATTTCGGGTTAACGAAGTTGCGAAAATTATTTCGCAATGAAAACACCCATTCTACTCTATTAGAACCAAAATGATGTTTGGGAGTGCTCCGGAGCATTTCGCAAACCTTCGGTTTGTAGAAAGATGTAAAACTTGTGTTTCGGGCACGAATGCACTAATTCGGGGTACCGAAGTTGCGAAAACTATTTTGCAACGAAAACACCCATTCTACTCCATTGGAACCAAAATGATGTTTGGGAGTGCTCCGGAGCATTTCGCAAACCTTCGATTTGTTAAAAGATGCAAAACTTGTGTTTCGGGCACGAATGAACTAATTCGGGGTACCGAAGTTGTGAAAATTATTTCACAACGAAAACACCCATTCTACTCCATTAGACCCAAAATGATGTTTGGGAGTGCTCCGAAGCATTTCGCAAACCTTTGACTTGTAAAACGATGCAAAACTTGTGTTTCGAGCTTGAATGCTCTATTTCGTGTTAACGAAGTTGCGAAAATTATTTCGCAATGAAAACAACCATTCTACTCTATTAGACCCAAAATGATGTTTGGGTGTGTTCTGGAGCATTTCGCAAACTTTCGGCATGTAAAAAGATGCAAAACATGTTTTTCGGGCCTGAATGCAATATTTCGGTTGACCGAAGTAGCGATAATAGCTTCGCAATGAAAACACTCATTCTACTCCATTAGAACCAAAATGATGTTTGGGAGTGTTCCGGAGCATTTCGCAAACTTTCGCCATGTAAAAAGATGCAAAACATATATTTCAGGCCTGAGTGCAATATTTCGGGGTACCGAAGTTGCGATCATAGCTTCGCAACGAAAACACCCATTCTACTCCATTAGAACCAAAATGATGTTTGGGAGTACTCCGGAGCATTTCGCAACTCTTCGATTGGTAAAAAGATGCTAAACTTATGGTTCGGGCACGAATGCACTAATTCGGTGTACCGAAGTTGCGAAAATTATTTCGTAACGAAAACACCCATTCTACTCCATTAGACCCAAAATGATGTTTGGGAGTGCTCCGAAGCATTTCGCAAACCTTTGACTTGTAAAAAGATGCAAAACTTGTGTTTCGAGCTTGAATGCACTATTTCGGGTTAGAGAAGTTGCGAAAATTATTTCGCAATGAAAACACCCATTCTACTCCATTAGACCAAAAATGATGTTTGGGTGTGGTCCGGAGCATTTCGCAAACTTTCGGCATGTAAAAAGATGCAAAACATCTTTTTCGGGCTTGAAAGCAATATTTCAGGGTACCGAAGTTGCGAAAATTATTTCGCAATGAAAACACCCATTCTACTCTATTAGACCCAAAATGATGTTTGGGTGTGTTCCGGAGCATTTCGCAAACTTTCGGCATGTAAAAAGTGCAAAACATGTTTTTTGGGCCTGAATTCAATATTTCGGGGTACCGAAGTTGCGATCATAGTTTCGCAACGAAAACACCCATTCTACTCCATTAGAAACAAAATGATGATTGGGAGTGTTCCGGAGCAATTCGCAAACTTTCGGCATGTAAAAAGATGTAAAACATGTTTTTCGGGCCTGAATGCAATATTTCAAGGTTCTGAAGTTGCGATCATAGCTTCGCAACGAAAACACCCATTCTACTCCACTAGAACCAAAATGATGTTTGGGAGTGCTCCGGAGCATTTCGCAAATCTTCGATTTTCAAAAAGATGCTAAACTTATGGTTCGGGCACGAATGCACTAATTCGGGGTACCGAAGTTGCGAAAATTATTTCGCAACGAAAACACCCATTCTACTCCATTAGACCCAAAATGATGTTTGGGAGTGCTCCGAGGCATTTCGCAAACCTTTGACTTGTAAAAAGATGCAAAACTTGTGTTTCGGGCTTGAATGCACTATTTCGGGTTAACGAAGTTGCGAAAGTTATTTCGCAATGAAAACACCCATTCAACTCCATTAGACCCAAAATGATGTTTGGGTGTGGTCCGGAGCATTTCGCAAACTTTCGGCATGTAAAAAGATGCAAAACATGTTTTTCGGGCCAGAATGCAATATTTCAGGGTACCGAAGTAGCGATAATAGCTTCGCAATGAAAACACTTATTCTACTCCATTAGAACCAAAATGATGTTTGGGAGTGTTCCGGAGCATTGCGCAAACTTTCGGCATGTAAAAAGATGCAAAACATGTTTTTCTGGCCTCTATGCAATATTTCGGGGTACCGAAGTTGCGATAATAGCTTCGCAACGAAAACACTCATTCTACTCCATTAGAACCAAAATGATGTTTGGGAGTGCTCCAGACCATTTCGCAAGCCTTCGATTTGACAAAAGATGCAAAACTTGTGTTATGGGCCTGAATGCACCATTTCGGGGTACCGAAGTTGCGAAAATGGTTTCGCAACAAAAACACCTATTTAACTCCATTAAACCCATAATGATGTTTGGGTTTGTTCCGGAGCATTTCGCAAACTTTCGGCATGTAAAAAGATGCAAAACATGTTTTTCGGGCCTGAATGCAATATTTCGGGGTACCGAAGTTGCGATCATAGCTTTGCAACGAAAACACCCATTCTACTCCATTAGACCCAAAATGATGTTTGGGAGTGCTCCAAAGCATTTCGCAAACCTTTGACTTGTAAAAAGATGCAAAACTTGTGTTTCGGGCCTGAATGCATTATTTCAGGTTAACGAAGTTGCGAAAATTATTTCGCAATGAAAACACGCATTCTAGTCCATTATACCCAAAATGATGTTTGGGTGTGTTCCGGAGCATTTCGCAAACTTTCGGCATGTAAAAAGTGCAAAACATGTTTTTTGGGCCTGAATTCAATATTTCGGGGTACCGAAGTTGCGATCATAGTTTCGCAACGAAAACACCCATTCTACTCCATTAGAAACAAAATGATGTTTGGGAGTGCTCCGGAGCATTTCGCAAAACTTGTGTTTCGGGCACGAATGAACTAAATCGGGGTACTGAAGTTGCGAAAACTATTTCGCAACAAAAACACCTATTCTACTCCATTAGAACCAAAATGATGTTTGGGAGTGCTCCGGAGCATTTCGCAAGCCTTCGATTTGCAAAAAGATGCAAAACTTGTGTTTTGGGCCTGAATGCACCATTTCGGGGTACTGAAATTGCGAAAATGGTTTCGCAACAAAAACACCTATTTAACTCCATTAGACCCAAAATGATGTTTGGGTGTGTTCCGGAGCATTTCGCAAACTTTCGGCATGTAAAAAGATGCAAAACATGTTTTTCGGGCCTGAATGCAATATTTCGGGGTACCGAAGTTGTGATCATAGCTTCGCAACGAAAACACCCATTCTACTCCATTAGAACCAAAATGATGTTTGGGAGTGCTCCGGAGCATTTCGCAAACCTTCGATTTGTTAAAAGATGCAAAAGTTGTGTTTCGGGCACGAATGAACTAATTCGGGGTACCGAAGTTGCGAAAATTATTTCGCAACAAAAACACCCATTCTACTCCATTAGACCCAAAATGATGTTTGGGAGTGCTCCGAAGCATTTCGCAAACCTTTGACTTGTAAAACGATGCAAAACTTGTGTTTCGGGCTTGAATGCACTATTTCGGGTTAACGAAGTTGCGAAAATTATTTCGCAATGAAAACACCCATTCTACTCTATTAGAACCAAAATGATGTTTGGGAGTGCTCCGGAGCATTTCGCAAACCTTCGATTTGTAAAAATAAGCAAAACATGTGTTTCGGGCACGAATGCACTAATTCGGGGTACCGAAGTTGCGAAAATGGTTTCACAACAAAAATACCTATTTAACTCCATTAGACCCATAATGATGTTTGGGTGTGTTCCGGAGCATTTCGCAACCTTTCGGCATGTAAAAAGATGCAAAACATGTTTTTCGGGCCTGAATGCAATATTTTGGGGTACCGATGTTGCGATAATAGCTTCGCAACGAAAACACCCATTCTACTCCATTAGAACCAAAATGATGTTTGGGAGTGCTCCGGAGCATTTCGCAAGCCTTCGATTCGCAAAAAGACGCAAAACTTGTGTTATGGGCCTGAATGCACCATTTCGGGGTACCGAAGTTGCGAAAATGGTTTCGCAACAAAAACACCTATTTAACTCTAATAGACCCATAATGATGTTTGGGTGTGTTCCGGAGCATTTCGCAAACTTTCAGCATGTAAAAAGATGCAAAACATGTTTTTCGGGCCTGAATGCAATATTTCGGGGTACCGAAGTTGCGATCATAGCTTTGCAACAAAAACACCAATTCTACTCCATTAGAACCAAAATGATGTTTGGGAGTGCTCCGGAGCATTTCGCACACCTTCGATTTGTTAAAAGATGCAAAACTTGTGTTTCGGGCACGAATGAACTAATTCGGGGTATTGAAGTTGCGAAAACTATTTCGCAACAAAAACACCCATTCTACTCCATTAGATCCAAAATGATGTTTGGGAGTGCTCCGGAGCATTTCGCAAGCCTTCGATTTGCAAAAAGATGCAAAACTTGTGTTTTGGGCCTGAAAGCACCATTTCGGGGTACCGAAATTGCGAAAATGGTTTCACAACAAAAACACCTATTTAACTCCATTAGACCCAAAATGATGTTTGGGTGTGTTCCGGAGCATTTCGCAAACTTTCGGCATGTAAAAAGATGCAAAACATGTTTTCCGGGCCTGAATGCAATATTTCGGGGTACCGAAGTTGCGATCATAGCTTCGCAACGAAAACACCCATTCTACTCCATTAGAACCAAAATGATGTTTGGGTGTGCTCCGGAGCATTTCGCAAACCTTCGATTTGTTAAAAGATGCAAAACTTGTGTTTCGGGCACGAATGCACTACTTCGGGGTACCGAAGTTGCGAAAATTATTTCGCAACGAAAACACCCATTCTACTCTATTAGACCCAAAATGATGTTTGGGAGTGCTCCGATGCATTTCGCAAACCTTTCACTTGTAAAAAGATGCAAAACTTGTTTTTCGGGCTTGAATGCACTATTTCGGGTTGACGAAGTTGCGAAAATTATTTCGCAATGAAAACACCCATTCTGCTCCTTTAGACCCAAAATGTTGTTTGGGTGTGTTCCGGAGCATTTCGCAAACATTCGACATGTAAAAAGATGCAAAACATGATTCTAAGGCCTGAATGCAATATTTCGGGGTACCGAAGTTGCGACCATAGGTTCACAACGAAGACACCCATTCTACTCCACTAGAATCAATATGATGTTTGGGAGTGCTCCGGAGCATTTCGCAAATCTTCGATTTGTAAAAAGATGCAAAACTTTTGGTTCGGGCACGAATGCACTAATTCGGGGTACCGAAGTTGCGAAAATTATTTCGCAACGAAAACACCCATTCTACTCCATCAGACCCGAAATGATGTTTGGGAGTGCTCCGAAGCATTTCGCAGATCTTTGACTTGTAAAAAGATGCAAAACTTGTGTTTCGGGCTTGAATGCACTATTTCGGGTTAACGAAGTTGCGAAAATTATTTCGCAATGAAAACATGCATTCTACTCCATTTACCCAAAATGATGTTTGGGTGTGTTCCGGAGCATTTCGCATACTTTCGGCATGTAAAAAGATGCAAAACATGTTTTTCGGGCCTGAATGCAACAATTCGGGGTGCCGAAGTAGCGATAATAGCTTCGCAATGAAAACACTCATTCTACTCCATTAGAACCAAAATGATGTTTGGGAGTGTTCCGGAGCATTTCGCAAACTTTCGGCATGTAAAAAGATGCAAAACATGTTTTTCGGGCCTGAATGCAATATTTCGGGGTACCGAAGTTGCGATAACAGCTTCACAACGAAAACACCCATTCTGCACCATTAGAACCAAAATGATGTTCGGGAGTGCTCCAGAGCGTTTCGCAAACCTTCGACTTTTTAAAAGATGCAAAACTTGTGTATCGGGCACAAATGAACTAATTCGGGGTACCGAAGTTGCGAAAACTATTTCGCAACAAAAACACACATTCTACTCCATTAGAACCAAATGATGTTTGGGAGTATTCCGGAGCATTTCGCAAACTTTCGGCATGTAAAAAGATGCAAAACATGTTTTTCGAGCCTGAATGAAATATTTCGGGGTACCGAAGTTGTGATCATATCTTCGCAACGAAAACACCCATTCTACTCCATTAGAACCAAAATGATGTTTGGGAGTGCTCCGGAGCATTTCGCAAATCTTCGATTTGTAAAAAGATGCAAAACATATGGTTCGGGCACGAATGCACTAATTCGGGGTACCGAAGTTGCGAAAATTATTTCGCAACGAAAGCACCCATTCTACTCCATTAGACCCAAAATGATGTTTGGGGGTGCTTCGAAGCATTTCGCAAACCTTTGACTTGTAACAAGATGCAAAACTTGTGTTTCGGGCTTCAATGCACTATTTCGGGTTAACGAAGTTGCGAAAATTATTTCGCAATGAAAACACCCATTCCACTCCATTACACCCAAAATTATGTTTGGGTGTGTTCCGGAGCATTTCGCAAACTTTTGGCATGTAAAAAGATGCAAAACATGTTTTTCGGGCCTGAATGCATTATTTCGGGGTACCGAAGTAGCGATAATAGCTTCGCAATGAAAACGCTCATTCTAATACATTAGAACCAAAATGATGTTTGGGAGTGTTCCGGAGCATTTCACAAACTTTCGGCATGTAAAAAGATTCAAAACATGTTTTTCGGGCCTGAATGCAATATTTCGGGGTACCGAAGTTGCGATCATAGCTTCGCAACGAAAACACCCATTCCACTCCATTAAAACCAAATGATGTTTGGGAGTATTCCGGAGCATTTCGCAAACTTTCGGCAAGTAAAAAGATGCAAAACATGTTTTTCGGGCCTGAATGCAATATTTCGGGGTACCGAAGTTACGATAATAGCTTCGCAACGAAAACTCCCATTCTACTCCATTAGAACCAAAATGATGTTTGGGAGTGCTCCGGAGCATTTCGCAAATCTTCGTTCTGTAAAAAGATGCAAAACTTATGGTTCGGGCACGAATGCACTAATTCGGGGTACCGAAGTTGCGAAAATTATTTCGCCACGAAAACACCCATTCTACTCCATTAGACCCAAAATGATGTTTGGGAGTGCTCCGAAGCATTTCGCAAACCTTTGACTTGTAAAAATATGCAAAACTTGTGTTTCGGGCTTGAATGCACTATTTCGGGTTAACGAAGTTGCGAAATTTATTTCGCAATGAAAACATTCATTCTACTCCATTAGACACAAAATGATGTTTGGGTGTGTTCCGGAGCATTTCGCAAACTTTCGGCATGTAAAAAGATACAAAACATGTTTTTCGGGCCTGAATGCAATATTTCGGGGTACCGAAGTAGCGATAATAGCTTCGCAATGAAAACACTCATTACACTCCATTAGAACCAAAATGATGTTTGGGAGTGTTCCGGAGCATTTCACAAACTTTCGGCATGCAAAAAGGTGCAAAACATGTTTTTCGGGCCTGAATGCAATATTTCGGGGTACCGAAGTTGCGATCATAGCTTCGCAACAAAAACACCCAGTCTACTCCATTAGAACCAAAATGATGTTTGGGAGTGCTCCGGAGGATTTCACAAACCTTCGATTAGTTAAAGGATGCAAAACCTGTGTTTCGGGGACGAATGAACTAATTCGGGGTACCGAAGTTGCGAAAACTATTTCGCAACAAAAACACCCATTCTACTCCTTTAGAACCAAACTGATGTTTGGGAGTGCTCCGGAGCATTTCGCAAGCCTTCGATTTGCAAAAAGTTGCAAAACTTGTGTCTTGGGCCTGAATGCACCATTTCGGGGTACCGAAGTTGCGAAAATGGTTTCGCAACAAAAACACCTATTTTACTCCATTAGACCCAAAATGATGTTGGGTGTGTTCCGGAGGATTTCGCAAACTTTCGGCAGGAAAAAAGATCCAAAATTTGTGTTTCGGGCCAGAATACAATATTTCAGGGTACCGAAGTTGCGATAATGGCTTCGCAATGAAAACACCCATTCCACTCCATTAGAACCAAATGATGTTTGGGAGTATTCCGGAGCATTTCGCAAACTTTCGGCATGTAAAAAGATGCAAAACATGTTTTTCGGGCCTGAGTGCAATATTTCGGGGTACCGAAGTTGTGAACATAGCTTCGCAAGGAAAACACCCATTCTACTCCATTGGAACCAAAATGATGTTTGGGAGTGCTCGGGAGCATTTCGCAAACCTACGATTTGTTAAAAGATGCAAAACCTGTGTTTCGGGCACGAATGAACAAATTCGGGGTACCGAAGTTGCGAAAACTTTTTAGCAACAAAAACACCCATTCTACTCCATTAGAACCAAAATGATGTTTGGGAGTGGTCCGGAGCATTTCGTAAGCCTTCGATTTGCAAAAAGATGCAAAACTTCTGTATTGGGCCTGAATGCACCATTTCGGGGTACCGAAGTTGCGAAAATGGTTTCGCAACAAAAACACCTATTTTACTCGATTAGACCCAAAATGATGTTGGGTGTGTTCCGGGGCATTTCGCAAACTTTCAGCATGAAAAAAGATTCAAAATTTGTGTTTCGTGCCTGAATACAATATTTCATGGTACCGAAGTTGCGATAATGGCTTCGCAACGTAAACGCCCATTCCACTCCATTAGAACCAAATGATGTTTGGGAGTTTTCCGGAGCATTTCGCAAACTTTCGGCATGTAAAAAGATGCAAATCATGTTTTTCGGGACTGAATGCAATATTTCAGGGTACCGAAGTTGCGATAATAGCTTGGCAACGAAAACACCCATTCTACTTCATTAGAACCAAAATGATGTTTGGGGGTGCTCCGGAGCATTTCGCAAATCTTCGATTTGTAAAAAGAAGCAAAACTTATGGTTTGGGCACGAATGCACTAATTCGGGGTACCGAAGTTGCGAAAATTATTTCGCAACGAAAACACCCATTCTACTCCATTAGACCCAAAATAATGTTTGGGAGTGCTCCGAAGCATTTCGCAAACCTTTGACTTGTAAAAAGATGCAAAACTTGTATTTCGGGCTTGAGTGCACTATTTCGGGTTAACGAAGTTGCGAAATTTATTTCGCAATGAAAACATCCATTCTACTCCATTAGACCCAAAATGATGTTTGGGTGTGTTCCAGAGCATTTCGCAAACTTTCGGCATGTAAAAAGATGCAAAACATGTTTTTCGGGCCTGAATGCAATATTTCGGGGTTCCAAAGTAGCGATAATAGCTTCACAATGAAAACACTCATTCCACTCCATTAGAACCAAAATGATGTTTGGGAGTGTTACGGAGCATTTCGCAAACTTTCGGCATGTAAAAAGATGGAAAACATGTTTTTCGGGCCTGAATGCAATATTTTGGGGTACCGAAGTTGCGATCATAGCTTCGCAACGAAAACACCCATTCTACTCCATTAGAACCAAAATGATGTTTGGGAGTGATAGAGGGGGAGTGCCCGATCTTTCGGTGAGTGGAGATAAATCAGATTTGGTGGTTGTTGACCCTCACGATCCGACTACGACGAGCAAACTCGAAGCACCAATGCAATCACTGAACCAACTCCCGATGGTTACCAACCTTGCCGGTGCAATGTCAGCCTGATCACGAAGATCGTTTCCTGCACGCAATCGAAAAACGAACAAGAAAAAGAGGCGATCAATCATACTATCACTCGAAGGTGGAGTCTGCAATACACGAAGGCAGCGCTATGCGGCTGTTCGGTTGTAGCTAAAGCTAACTTGTAAAACAAACTCAAGTCTGAAAATAAACTATTTCGCAACAAAAACATCCATTCTACTCCATTAGAACCAAAATGATGTTTGGGAGTGGTCCGGAGCATTTCGCAAGCCTTCGGTTTGCAAAAAGATGCAAAAGTTGTGTCTTGGGCCTGAATGCACCATTTCGGGGTACCGAAGTTGCGAAAATGGTTTCGCAACAAAAACACCTATTTTACTCCATTAGACCCAAAATGATGTTGGGTGTGTTCCGGAGCATTTCGCAAACTTTCGGCATGAAAAAAGATCCAAAATTTGTGTTTCGGGCCTGAATACAATATTTTAGGGTACCGAAGTTGCGATAATGGCTTCGCAACGAAAACACCCATTCCACTCCATTAGAACCAAATGATGTTTGGTAGTATTCTGGAGCATTTCGCAAACTTTCGGCACGTAAAAAGATGCAAAACATGTTTTTCGGGCCTGAATGCAATATTTCGGGGTACCGAAGTTGTGATCATAGCTTCGCAACGAAAACACCCATTCTACTCCATTAGAACCAAAATGATGTTTGGGAGTGCTCCGGAGCATTTCGCAAACTTTCGGCATGTAAAAATATGCAAAACATGTTTTTCGGGCCTGAATGCAATATTTCAGGGTACCGATGTAGCGATAATAGCTTCACAATGAAAACACTCATTCCACTCCATTAGAACCAAATGATGTTTGGGAGAATTCTGGAGCATTTCGCAAACTTTCGGCATGTAAAAAGATGCATAACCTATTTTTCGGGCCTGAATGCAATATTTCGGGGTACCGAAGTTGTGATAATAGCTTCGCAACGAAAACACCCATTCTACTCCATTAGAACCAAAATGATGTTTGGGAGTGCTCCGGAGCATTTCGCAAATCTTCGATTTGTAAAAAGATGCAAAACTTATGGTTCGGGCACGAATGCACTAATTCGGGGTACCGAAGTTGCGAAAATTATTTCACAACAAAAACACCCATTCTACTCCATTAGAACAGAAAAGACCTTTGGGAGTGCTCCGGAGCATTTCGCAAGCCTTCGATTTGCAAAAAGATGCAAAACTTGTGATTTGGGCCTGAATGCACCATTTCGGGGTACCGAAGTTGCGAAAATGGTTTCCCAACAAAAACACCTATTTAACTCCATTAGACCCAAAATGATGTTTGGGTGTGTTCCGGAGCATTTCGCAAACTTTCGGCATGTAAAAGATGCAAAACATGTTTTTCGGGCCTGAATGCAATATTTCGGGGTACCGAAGTTGCGATCATAGCTTCGCAACGAAAACACCCATTCTACTCCATTAGAACCAAAATGATGTTTGGGAGTGCTCCGGAGCATTTCGCAAACCTTCGATTTGTTAAAAGATGCAAAACTTGTGTTTTGGGCACGAATGAACTAATTCGGGGTACCGAAGTTGCGAAAATTATTTCGCAACAAAAACACCCATTCTACTCCATTAGACCTTAAATGATGTTTGGGAGTGCTCCGAAGCATTTCGCAAACCTTTGACTTGCAAAAAGATGCAAAACTTGTGTCTTGGGCATGAATGCACCATTTCGGGGTACCGAAGTTGCGAAAATGGTTTCGCAACAAAAACACCTATTTTACTCGATTAGACCCAAAATGATGTTGGGTGTGTTCCGAAGCATTTCGCAAACTTTCGGCATGAAAAAAGATCCAAAATTTGTGTTTCGGGCCTGAATACAATATTTCAGGGTACCGAAGTTGCAATAATGGCTTCGCAACGAAAACACCCATTCCACTCCATTAGAACCAAATGATGTTTGGGAGTATTCCGGAGCATTTCGCAAACTTTCGGCATGTAAAAAGATGCAAAACATGTTTTTCGGGCCTGAATGCAATATTTCGGGGTACCGAAGTTGCGATCACAGCTTCGCAACGAAAACACCCATTCTACTCCATTAGAACCAATATGATGTTTGGGAGTGCTCCGGAGCATTTCGCAAACCTTCGATTTGTTTAAAGATGCAAAACTTGTGTTTCGGGCACGAATTAACTAATTCGGGGTACCGAAGTAGCGAAAATTATTTCGCAACGAAAACACCCATTCTACTCCATTAGACCCAAAATGATGTTTGGGAGTGCTCCGAAGCATTTCGCAAACCTTTGACTTGTAAAAAGATGCAAAACTTGTGTTTCGGGCTTGAATGCACTATTTCGGGTTAACGAAGTTGCGAAATTTATTTCGCAATGAAAACATCCATTCTACTCCATTAGTCCCAAAATGATGTTTGGGTGTGTTCCGGAGCATTTCGCAAACTTTCGGCATGTTAAAAGATGCAAAACATGTTATTCGGGCCTGAATGCTATAGTTCAGGGTACCAAAGTTGCGATCATAGCTTCGCAACGGAAACACCCATTCTACTCCATTAGAACCAAAATGATGTTTGGGAGTGCTCCGGAGCATTTCACAAACCTTCGATTTGTTAAAAGATGCAAAACCTGTGTTTCGCGCACGAATGAACTAATTCGGGGTACCGAAGTTGCGAATACTATTTCGCAACAAAAACACCCATTCTACTCCATTAGAACCAAAATGATGTTTGCGAGTGCTCCGGAGCATTTCGCAAGCCTTCGATTTGCAAAAAGATGCAAAACTTGTGTCTTGGGCCTGAATGCACCATTTCGGGGTACCGAAGTTGCGAAAATGGTTTCGCAACAAAAACACCTATTTTACTCCATTAGACCCAAAATGATGTTGGGTGTGTTCCGGAGCATTTCGCAAACTTTAGGCATGAAAAAAGATCCAAAATTTGTGTTTCGGGCCTGAATACAATATTTCAGGGTACCGATGTTGCGATAATGGCTTCGCAACGAAAACACCCATTCCACTCCATTAGAACCAAATGATGTTTGGGAGTATTCCGGAGCATTTCGCAAACTTTCGGCATGTAAAAAGATGCAAAACATATTTTTCGGGCCTGAATGCAATATTTCGGGGTACCGAAGTTGCGATCATAGCTTCGCAACGAAAACACCCATTCTACTCCATTAGAACCAATATGATGTTTGGGAGTGCTCCGGAGCATTTCGCAAACCTTCGATTTGAATAAAGATGCAAAACTTGTGTTTCGGGCACGAATTAACTAATTCGGGGTACCGAAGTTGCGAAAATTATTTCGCAACGAAAACACCCATTCTACTCCATTAGACCAAAAATGATCTTTGGGAGTGCTCCGGAGCATTTCGCAAGCCTTCGATTTGCAAAAAGATGCAAAACTTGTGTTTTGGGCCTGAATGCACCATTTCGGGATACCGAAGTTGCGAAAATGGTTTCGCCACAAAAACACCTATTTAACTCCATTAGACCCAAAATGATGTTTGGGTGTGTTCCGGAGCATTTCGCAAACTTTCGGCATGTAAAAAGATGCAAAACATGTTTTTCGGGCCTGAATGTAATATTTCGGGGTACCGAAGTTGCGATCATAGCTTCGCAACGAAAACACCCATTCTACTCCATTAGAACCAGAATGATGTTTGGGAGTGCTCCGGAGCATTTCGCAAATCTTCGATTTGTAAAAAGATGCAAAACTTCTGGTTCGGGCACGAATGCACTAATTCGGGGTACCGAAGTTGCGAAAATTATTTCGCAACAAAAACACCCATTCTACTACATTAGACCAAAAATGATCTTTGGGAGTGCTCCGGAGCATTTCGCAAGCCTTCGATTTGCAAAAAGATGCAAAACTTGTGTTTTGGGCCTGAATGCACCATTTCGGGATACCGAAGTTGCGAAAATGGTTTCGCCACAAAAACACCTATTTAACTCCATTAGACCCGAAATGATGTTTGGGTGTGTTCCGGAGCATTTCGCAAACTTTCGGCATGTAAAAAGATGCAAAACATGTTTTTCGGGCCTGAATGTAATATTTCGGGGTACCGAAGTTGCGATCATAGCTTCGCAACGAAAACACCCATTCTACTCCATTAGAACCAAAATGATGTTTGTGACTGCTCCGGAGTATTTCGCAAATCTTCGATTTGTAAAAAGATGCAAAACTTATGGTTCGGGCACGAATGCACTAATTCGGGGTACCGAAGTTGCGAAAATTATTTCGCAACGAAAACACTCATTCTACTCCATTAGTCCCAAAATGATGTCTGGGAGTGCTCCGAAGCATTTCGCAAACCTTTGACTTGTAAAAAGATGCAAAACTT
Source organism: Cenchrus fungigraminus (assembly GCA_036936925.1). Classification (NCBI taxonomy): domain Eukaryota; kingdom Viridiplantae; phylum Streptophyta; class Magnoliopsida; order Poales; family Poaceae; genus Cenchrus; species Cenchrus fungigraminus. Next base: position 33,184,072 of record CM072775.1, read on the forward strand.
GTGCTTCGGGCTTGAATGCACTATTTCGGGTTAACGAAGTTGCGAAATTTATTTCGCAATGAAAACATCCATTCTACTCCATTAGACCCAAAATGATGTTTGGGTGTGTTCCGGAGCATTTCGCAAACTTTCGGCAAGTAAAAAGATGCAAAACATGTTTTTCGGGCCTGAATGCAATATTTCGGGGTACCGAAGTAGCGATAATAGCTTCGCAATGAAAACACTCATTCCACTCCATTAGAACCAAAATGATGTTTGGGAGTGTTCCAGAGCATTTCGCAAACTTTCGGTTTGCTAAAAGATGCAAAACATGTTTTTCGGGCCTGAATGCTATAGTCCAGGGTACGAAAGTTGCGATCATAGCTTCGCAATGGAAACACCCATTCTACTCCATTAGAACCAAAATGATGTTTGGGAGTGCTCCGGAGCATTTCACAAACCTTCGATTTGTTAAAAGATGCAAAACCTGTGTTTCGCGAACGAATGAACTAATTCGGGGTACCGAAGTTGCGAAAACTATTTCGCAACAAAAACACCCATTCTACTCCATTAGAACCAAAATGATGTTTGGGATTGCTCCAGAGCATTTCGCAAACCTTCGATTTGCAAAAAGAAGCAAAACTTGTGTCTTGGGCCTGAATGCACCATTTCGGGGTACCGAAGTTGCGAAAATGGTTTCGCAACAAAAACACCTATTTTACTCCATTAGACCCAAAATGATGTTGGGTGTGTTCCGGAGCATTTCGCAAACTTTCGGCATGAAAAAAGATCCAAAATTTGTGTTTCGGGCCTGAATACAATATTTCAGGGTACCGAAGTTGCGATAATGGCTTCGCAACGAAAACACCCACTCCACTCCATTAGTACCAAATGATGTTTGGGAGTATTCCAGAGCAATTCGCAAACTTTCGGCATGTAAAAAGATGCAAAACATGTTTTTCAGGCCGGAATGCAATTTTTCGGGGTACCGAAGTTTTGATCACAGCTTCGCAACGAAAACACCCATTCTACTCCATTAGAACCAAAATGATGTTTGGGAGTGCTCCGGAGCATTTCGCAAATCTTCGATTTGTAAAAAGATGCAAAACATATGGTTCGGGCACGAATGCACTAATTCGGGGTACCGAAGTTGCGAAAATTATTTCGCAACAAAAACACCCATTCTACTCCATTAGACCAAAAATGATCTTTGGGAGTGCTCCGGAGCATTTCGCAAGCCTTCGATTTGCAAAAAGATGCAAAACTTGTGTTTTGGGCCTGAATGCACCATTTCGGGATACCGAAGTTGCGAAAATGGTTTCGCAACAAAAACACCTATTTAACTCCATTAGACCCAAAATGATGTTTGGGTGTGTTCCGGAGCATTTCGCAAACTTTCGGCATGTAAAAAGATGCAAAACATGTTTTTCGGGCCTGAATGTAATATTTCGGGGTACCGAAGTTGCGATCATAGCTTCGCAACGAAAACACCCATTCTACTCCATTAGAACCAAAATGATGTTTGTGACTGCTCCGGAGCATTTCGCAAATCTTCGATTTGTAAAAAGATGCAAAACTTATGGTTCGGGCACGAATGCACTAATTCGGGGTACCGAAGTTGCGAAAATTATTTCGCAACGAAAACACTCATTCTACTCCATTAGTCCCAAAATGATGTCTGGGAGTGCTCCGAAGCATTTCGCAAACCTTTGACTTGTAAAAAGATGCAAAACTTGTGCTTCGGGCTTGAATGCACTATTTCGGGTTAACGAAGTTGCGAAATTTATTTCGCAATGAAAACATCCATTCTACTCCATTAGACCCAAAATGATGTTTGGGTGTGTTCCGGAGCATTTCGCAAACTTTCGAAATGTAAAAAGATGCAAAACATGTTTTTCGGGCCTGAATGCAATATTTCGGGGTACCGAAGTTGCGATCATAGCTTCGCAACGAAAACACCCATTCTACTCCATTAGAACCAAAATGATGTTTGGGAGTGCTCTGGAGCATTTCGCAAATCTTCGATTTGTAAAAAGATGCAAAACTTATGGTTCGGGCACGAATGCACTAATTCGGGGTACCGAAGTTGCAAAAATTATTTCGCAACGAAAACACTCATTCTACTCCGTTAGACCCAAAATGATGTTTGGGAGTGCTTCGAAGCATTTCGCAAACCTTTGACTTGTAAAAAGATGCAAAACTTATGTTTCAGGCTTGAATGCAGTATTTCGGGTTAACGAAGTTGCGAAATTTATTTCGCAATGAAAACATCCATTCTACTCCATTAGACCCAAAATGATGTTTGGGTGTGTTCCGGAGCATTTCGCAAACTTTCGGCATGTAAAAAGGTGCAAAACATGTTTTTCGGGCCTGAATGCAATATTTCGGGGTACCGAAGTAGCGATAATAGCTTCGCAATGAAAACACTCATTCCACTCCATTAGAACCAAAATGAGGTTTGGGAGTGTTCCAGAGCATTTCGCAAACTTTCGGTTTGTTAAAAGATGCAAAACATGTTTTTCGGGCCTGAATGCTATAGTTCAGGGTACCAAAGTTGCTATCATAGCTTCGCAACGGAAACACCCATTCTACACCATTAGAACCAAAATGATGTTTGGGAGTGCTCCGGAGCATTTCACAAACCTTCGATTTGTTAAAAGATGCAAAACCTGTGTTTCGCGCACGAATGAACTAATTCGGGGTACCGAAGTTGCGAAAACTATTTCGCAACAAAAACACCCATTCTACTACATTAGAACCAAAATGATGTTTGGGAGTGCTCCGGAGCATTTTGCAAGCCTTCGATTTGCAAAAAGATGCAAAACTTGTGTCTTGGGCCTGAATGCACCATTTCGGGGTACCGAAGTTGCGAAAATGGTTTCGCAACAAAAAACACCTATTTTACTCCATTAAACCCAAAATGATGTTGGGTGTGTTCCGGAGCATTACGCAAACTTTCGGCATGAAAAAAGATCCAAAATTTGTGTTTCGGGCCTGAATACAATATTTCAGGGTACCGAAGTTGCGATAATGGTTTCTTAACGAAAACACCCAATCCACTCCATTAGAACCAAATGATGTTTGGGAGTATTCCGGAGCATTTCGCAAACTTTCGGCATGTAAAAAGAGGCAAAACATGTTTTTCGGGCCGGAATGCAATATTTCGGGGTACGAAAGTTTTGATCACAGCTTCGCAACGAAAACACCCATTCTACTCCATTAGAACCAAAATGATGTTTGGGAGTGCTCCGGAGCATTTCGCAAATCTTCGATTTGTAAAAAGATGCAAAACTTATGGTTCGGGCACGAATGCACTAATTCGGGGTACCGAAGTTGCGAAAATTATTTCGCAACAAAAACACCCATTCTACTGCATTAGACCAAAAATGATCTTTGGGAGTGCTCCGGAGCATTTCGCAAACCTTCGATTTGCAAAAAGATGCAAAACTTGTGTTTTGGGCCTGAATGCACCATTTCGGGATACCGAAGTTGCGAAAATGGTTTCGCAACAAAAACACCTATTTAACTCCATTAGACCCAAAATGATGTTTGGGTGTGTTCCGGAGCATTTTGCAAACTTTCGGCATGTCAAAAGATGCAAAACATGTTTTTCGGGCCTGAATGTAATATTTCGGGGTACCGAAGTTGCGATCATAGCTTCGCAACGAAAACACCCATTCTACTCCATTAGAACCAAAATGATGTTTGTGAGTGCTCCGGAGCATTTCGCAAATCTTCGATTTGTAAAAAGATGCAAAACTTATGGTTCGGGCACGAATGCACTAATTCGGGGTACCGAAGTTGCGAAAAATATTTCGCAACGAAAACACTCATTCTACTCCATTAGACCCAAAATGATGTCTGGGAGTGCTCCGAAGCATTTCGCAAACCTTTGACTTGAAAAAAGATGCAAAACTTGTGCTTCGGGCTTGAATGCACTATTTCGGGTTAACGAAGTTGCGAAATTTATTTCGCAATGAAAACATCCATTCTACTCCATTAGACCCAAAATGATGTTTGGGTGTGTTCCGGAGCATTTCGCAAACTTTCGGCAAGTAAAAAGATGCAAAACATGTTTTTCGGGCCTGAATGCAATATTTCGTGGTACCGAAGTAGCGATAATAGCTTCGCAATGAAAACACTCATTCCACTCCATTAGAACCAAAATGATGTTTGGGAGTGTTCCAGAGCATTTCGCAAACTTTCGGTTTGTTAAAAGATGCAAAACATGTTTTTCGGGCCTGAATGCTATAGTCCAGGGTACCAAAGTTGCGATCATAGCTTCGCAACGGAAACACCCATTCTACTCCATTAGAACCAAAATGATGTTTGGGAGTGCTCCGGAGCATTTCACAAACCTTCGATTTGTTAAAAGATGCAAAACCTGTGTTTCGCGCACGAATGAACTAATTCGGGGTACCGAAGTTGCGAAAACTATTTCGCAACAAAAACACCCATTCTACTCCATTAGAACCAAAATGATGTTTGGGATTGCTCCAGAGCATTTCACAAACCTTAGATTTGCAAAAAGAAGCAAAACTTGTGTCTTGGGCCTGAATGCACCATTTCGGGGTACCGAAGTTGCGAAAATGGTTTCGCAACAAAAACACCTATTTTACTCCATTAGACCCAAAATGATGTTGGGTGTGTTCCGGAGCATTTCGCAAACTTTCGGCATGAAAAAAGATCCAAATTTTGTGTTTCGGGCCTGAATACAATATTTCAGGGTACCGAAGTTGCGATAATGGCTTCGCAACGAAAACACCCACTCCACTCCATTAGAACCAAATGATGTTTGGGAGTATTCCGGAGCATTTCGCAAACTTTCGGCATGTAAAAAGATGCAAAACATGTTTTTCGGGCCGGAATGCAATTTTTCGGGGTACCGAAGTTTTGATCACAGCTTCGCAACGAAAACACCCATTCTACTCCATTAGAACCAAAATGATGTTTGGGCGTGCTCCGGAGCATTTCGCAAATCTTCGATTTGTAAAAAGATGCAAAACTTATGGTTCGGGCACGAATGCACTAATTCGGGGTACCGAAGTTGCGAAAATTATTTCGCAACGAAAACACCCATTCTACTCCATTAGACCAAAAATGATCTTTGGGAGTGCTCCGGAGCATTTCGCAAGCCTTCGATTTGCAAAAAGATGCAAAACTTGTGTTTTGGGCCTGAATGCACCATTTCGGGGGACCGAAGTTGCGAAAATGGTTTCGCAACAAAAACACCTATTTAACTCCATTAGACCCAAAATGATGTTTGGGTGTGTTCCGGAGCATTTCGCAAACTTTCGGAATGTAAAAAGATGCAAAACATGTTTTTCGGGCCTGAATGCAATATTTCGGGGTACCGAAGTTGCGATCATAGCTTCGCAACGAAAACACCCATTCTACTCCATTAGAACCAAAATGATGTTTGGGAGTGCTCTGGAGCATTTCGCAAATCTTCGATTTGTAAAAAGATGCAAAACTTATGGTTCGGGCACGAATGCACTAATTCGGGGTACCGAAGTTGCAAAAATTATTTCGCAACGAAAACACTCATTCTACTCCATTAGACCCAAAATGTTGTTTGGGAGTGCTTCGAAGCATTTCGCAAACCTTTGACTTGTAAAAAGATGCAAAACTTATGTTTCGGGCTTGAATGCACTATTTCGGGTTAACGAAGTTGCGAAATTTATTTCGCAATGAAAACATCCATTCTACTCCATTAGACCCAAAATGATGTTTGGGTGTGTTCCGGAGCATTTCGCAAACTTTCGGCATGTAAAAAGATGCAAAACATGTTTTTCGGGCCTGAATGCAATATTTCGGGGTACCGAAGTAGCGATAATAGCTTCGCAATGAAAACACTCATTCCACTCCATTAGAACCAAAATGAGGTTTGGGAGTGTTCCAGAGCATTTCGCAAACTTTCGGTTTGTTAAAAGATGCAAAACATGTTTTTCGGGCCTGAATGCTATAGTTCAGGGTACCAAAGTTGCTATCATAGCTTCGCAACGGAAACACCCATTCTACACCATTAGAACCAAAATGATGTTTGGGAGTGCTCCGGAGCATTTCACAAACCTTCGATTTGTTAAAAGATGCAAAACCTGTGTTTCGCGCACGAATGAACTAATTCGGGGTACCGAAGTTGCGAAAACTATTTCGCAACAAAAACACCCATTCTACTACATTAGAACCAAAATGATGTTTGGGAGTGCTCCGGAGCATTTTGCAAGCCTTCGATTTGCAAAAAGATGCAAAACTTGTGTCTTGGGCCTGAATGCACCATTTCGGGGTACCGAAGTTGCGAAAATGGTTTCGCAACAAAAAACACCTATTTTACTCCATTAGACCCAAAATGATGTTGGGTGTGTTCCGGAGCATTACGCAAACTTTCGGCATGAAAAAAGATCCAAAATTTGTGTTTCGGGCCTGAATACAATATTTCAGGGTACCGAAGTTGCGATAATGGTTTCTTAACGAAAACACCCAATCCACTCCATTAGAACCAAATGATGTTTGGGAGTATTCCGGAGCATTTCGCAAACTTTCGGCATGTAAAAAGAGGCAAAACATGTTTTTCGGGCCGGAATGCAATATTTCGGGGTACGAAAGTTTTGATCACAGCTTCGCAACGAAAACACCCATTCTACTCCATTAGAACCAAAATGATGTTTGGGAGTGCTCCGGAGCATTTCGCAAATCTTCGATTTGTAAAAAGATGCAAAACTTATGGTTCGGGCACGAATGCACTAATTCGGGGTACCGAAGTTGCGAAAATTATTTCGCAACAAAAACACCCATTCTACTGCATTAGACCAAAAATGATCTTTGGGAGTGCTCCGGAGCATTTCGCAAACCTTCGATTTGCAAAAAGATGCAAAACTTGTGTTTTGGGCCTGAATGCACCATTTCGGGATACCGAAGTTGCGAAAATGGTTTCGCAACAAAAACACCTATTTAACTCCATTAGACCCAAAATGATGTTTGGGTGTGTTCCGGAGCATTTTGCAAACTTTCGGCATGTCAAAAGATGCAAAACATGTTTTTCGGGCCTGAATGTAATATTTCGGGGTACCGAAGTTGCGATCATAGCTTCGCAACGAAAACACCCATTCTACTCCATTAGAACCAAAATGATGTTTGTGAGTGCTCCGGAGCATTTCGCAAATCTTCGATTTGTAAAAAGATGCAAAACTTATGGTTCGGGCACGAATGCACTAATTCGGGGTACCGAAGTTGCGAAAAATATTTCGCAACGAAAACACTCATTCTACTCCATTAGACCCAAAATGATGTCTGGGAGTGCTCCGAAGCATTTCGCAAACCTTTGACTTGAAAAAAGATGCAAAACTTGTGCTTCGGGCTTGAATGCACTATTTCGGGTTAACGAAGTTGCGAAATTTATTTCGCAATGAAAACATCCATTCTACTCCATTAGACCCAAAATGATGTTTGGGTGTGTTCCGGAGCATTTCGCAAACTTTCGGCAAGTAAAAAGATGCAAAACATGTTTTTCGGGCCTGAATGCAATATTTCGTGGTACCGAAGTAGCGATAATAGCTTCGCAATGAAAACACTCATTCCACTCCATTAGAACCAAAATGATGTTTGGGAGTGTTCCAGAGCATTTCGCAAACTTTCGGTTTGTTAAAAGATGCAAAACATGTTTTTCGGGCCTGAATGCTATAGTCCAGGGTACCAAAGTTGCGATCATAGCTTCGCAACGGAAACACCCATTCTACTCCATTAGAACCAAAATGATGTTTGGGAGTGCTCCGGAGCATTTCACAAACCTTCGATTTGTTAAAAGATGCAAAACCTGTGTTTCGCGCACGAATGAACTAATTCGGGGTACCGAAGTTGCGAAAACTATTTCGCAACAAAAACACCCATTCTACTCCATTAGAACCAAAATGATGTTTGGGATTGCTCCAGAGCATTTCACAAACCTTAGATTTGCAAAAAGAAGCAAAACTTGTGTCTTGGGCCTGAATGCACCATTTCGGGGTACCGAAGTTGCGAAAATGGTTTCGCAACAAAAACACCTATTTTACTCCATTAGACCCAAAATGATGTTGGGTGTGTTCCGGAGCATTTCGCAAACTTTCGGCATGAAAAAAGATCCAAATTTTGTGTTTCGGGCCTGAATACAATATTTCAGGGTACCGAAGTTGCGATAATGGCTTCGCAACGAAAACACCCACTCCACTCCATTAGAACCAAATGATGTTTGGGAGTATTCCGGAGCATTTCGCAAACTTTCGGCATGTAAAAAGATGCAAAACATGTTTTTCGGGCCGGAATGCAATTTTTCGGGGTACCGAAGTTTTGATCACAGCTTCGCAACGAAAACACCCATTCTACTCCATTAGAACCAAAATGATGTTTGGGCGTGCTCCGGAGCATTTCGCAAATCTTCGATTTGTAAAAAGATGCAAAACTTATGGTTCGGGCACGAATGCACTAATTCGGGGTACCGAAGTTGCGAAAATTATTTCGCAACGAAAACACCCATTCTACTCCATTAGACCAAAAATGATCTTTGGGAGTGCTCCGGAGCATTTCGCAAGCCTTCGATTTGCAAAAAGATGCAAAACTTGTGTTTTGGGCCTGAATGCACCATTTCGGGGGACCGAAGTTGCGAAAATGGTTTCGCAACAAAAACACCTATTTAACTCCATTAGACCCAAAATGATGTTTGGGTGTGTTCCGGAGCATTTCGCAAACTTTCGGAATGTAAAAAGATGCAAAACATGTTTTTCGGGCCTGAATGCAATATTTCGGGGTACCGAAGTTGCGATCATAGCTTCGCAACGAAAACACCCATTCTACTCCATTAGAACCAAAATGATGTTTGGGAGTGCTCTGGAGCATTTCGCAAATCTTCGATTTGTAAAAAGATGCAAAACTTATGGTTCGGGCACGAATGCACTAATTCGGGGTACCGAAGTTGCAAAAATTATTTCGCAACGAAAACACTCATTCTACTCCATTAGACCCAAAATGTTGTTTGGGAGTGCTTCGAAGCATTTCGCAAACCTTTGACTTGTAAAAAGATGCAAAACTTATGTTTCGGGCTTGAATGCACTATTTCGGGTTAACGAAGTTGCGAAATTTATTTCGCAATGAAAACATCCATTCTACTCCATTAGACCCAAAATGATGTTTGGGTGTGTTCCGGAGCATTTCGCAAACTTTCGGCATGTAAAAAGATGCAAAACATGTTTTTCGGGCCTGAATGCAATATTTCGGGGTACCGAAGTAGCGATAATAGCTTCGCAATGAAAACACTCATTCCACTCCATTAGAACCAAAATGAGGTTTGGGAGTGTTCCAGAGCATTTCGCAAACTTTCGGTTTGTTAAAAGATGCAAAACATGTTTTTCGGGCCTGAATGCTATAGTTCAGGGTACCAAAGTTGCTATCATAGCTTCGCAACGGAAACACCCATTCTACTCCATTAGAACCAAAATGATGTTTGGGAGTGCTCCGGAGCATTTCACAAACCTTGGATTTGTTAAAAGATGCAAAACCTGTGTTTCGCACACGAATGAACTAATTCGGGGTACCGAAGTTGCGAAAACTATTTCGCAACAAAAACAGCCATTCTACTATATTAGAACCAAAATGATGTTTGGGAGTGCTCCGGAGCATTTCGCAAGCCTTCGATTTGCAAAAAGATGCAAAACTTGTGTCTTGGGCCTGAATGCACCATTTCGGGGTACCGAAGTTGCGAAAATGGTTTCACAACAAAAAACACCTATTTTACTCCATTAGACCCAAAATGATGTTGGGTGTGTTCCGGAGCATTACGCAAACTTTCGGCATGAAAAAAGATGCAAAACTTGTGTCTTGGGCCTGAATGCACCATTTCGGGGGACCGAAGTTGCGAAAATGGTTTCGCAACAAAAACACCTATTTAACTCCATTAGACCCAAAATGATGTTTGGGTGTGTTCCGGAGCATTTCGCAAACTTTCGGAATGTAAAAAGATGCAAAACATGTTTTTCGGGCCTGAATGCAAGATTTCGGGGTACCGAAGTTGCGATCATAGCTTCGCAACGAAAACACCCATTCTACTCCATTAGAACCAAAATGATGTTTGGGAGTGCTCCGGAGCATTACGCAAACTTTCGGCATGAAAAAAGACCCAAAATTTGTGTTTCGGGCCTGAATACAATATTTCAGGGTACCGAAGTTGCGATAATGGCTTCTTAACGAAAACACCCACTCCACTCCATTAGAACCAAATGATGTTTGGGAGTATTCCGGAGCATTTCGCAAACTTTCGGCATGTAAAAAGATGCAAAACATGTTTTTCGGGCCGGAATGCAATATTTCGGGGTACGAAAGTTTTGATCACAGCTTCGCAATGAAAACACCCATTCTACTCCATTAGAACGAAAATGATGTTTCGGAGTGCTCCGGAGCATTTCGCAAATCTTCGATTTGTAAAAAGATGCAAAACTTATGGTTCGGGCACGAATGCACTAATTCGGGGTACCGAAGTTGCGAAAATTATTTCGCAACAAAAACACCCATTCTACTCCATTAGACCAAAAATGATCTTTGGGAGTGCTCCGGAGCATTTCGCAAGCCTTCGATTTGCAAAAAGATGCAAAACTTGTGTTTTGGGCCTGAATGCACCATTTCGGGATACCGAAGTTGCGAAAATGGTTTCGCAACAAAAACACCTATTTAACTCCATTAGACCCAAAATGATGTTGGGTGTGTTCCGGAGCATTACGCAAACTTTCGGCATGAAAAAAGATCCAAAATTTGTGTTTCGGGACTGAATACAATATTTCAGGGTACCGAAGTTGCGATAATGGCTTCTTAACGAAAACACCCACTCCACTCCATTAGAACCAAATGATGTTTGGGAGTATTCCGGAGCATTTCGCAAACTTTCGGCATGTAAAAAGATGCAAAACATGTTTTTCGGGCCGGAATGCAATTTTTCGGGGTACCGAAGTTTTGATCACAGCTTCGCAACGAAAACACCCATTCTACTCCATTAGAACCAAAATGATGTTTGGGAGTGCTCCGGAGCATTTCACAAACCTTCGATTTGTTAAAAGATGCAAAACCTGTGTTTCGCGCACGAATGAACTAATTCGGGGTACCGAAGTTGCGAAAACTATTTCGCAACAAAAACACCCATTCTACTCCATTAGAACCAAAATGATGTTTGGGATTGCTCCAGAGCATTTCGCAAACCTTCGATTTGCAAAAAGAAGCAAAACTTGTGTCTTGGGCCTGAATGCACCATTTCGGGGTACCGAAGTTGCGAAAATGGTTTCGCAACAAAAACACCTATTTTACTCCATTAGACCCAAAATGATGTTGGGTGTGTTCCGGAGCATTTCGCAAACTTTCGGCATGAAAAAAGATCCAAAATTTGTGTTTCGGGCCTGAATACAATATTTCAGGGTACCGAAGTTGCGATAATGGCTTCGCAACGAAAACACCCACTCCACTCCATTAGAACCAAATGATGTTTGGGAGTATTCCGGAGCATTTCGCAAACTTTCGGCATGTAAAAAGATGCAAAACATGTTTTTCGGGCCGGAATGCAATTTTTCGGGGTACCGAAGTTTTGATCACAGCTTCGCAACGAAAACACCCATTCTACTCCATTAGAACCAAAATGATGTTTGGGAGTGCTCCGGAGCATTACGCAAACTTTCGGCATGAAAAAAGACCCAAAATTTGTGTTTCGGGCCTGAATACAATATTTCAGGGTACCGAAGTTGCGATAATGGCTTCTTAACGAAAACACCCACTCCACTCCATTAGAACCAAATGATGTTTGGGAGTATTCCGGAGCATTTCGCAAACTTTCGGCATGTAAAAAGATGCAAAACATGTTTTTCGGGCCGGAATGCAATTTTTCGGGGTACCGAAGTTTTGATCACAGCTTCGCAACGAAAACACCCATTCTACTCCATTAGAACCAAAATGATGTTTGGGCGTGCTCCGGAGCATTTCGCAAATCTTCGATTTGTAAAAAGATGCAAAACTTATGGTTCGGGCACGAATGCACTAATTCGGGGTACCGAAGTTGCGAAAATTATTTCGCAACAAAAACACCCATTCTACTCCATTAGACCAAAAATGATCTTTGGGAGTGCTCCGGAGCATTTCGCAAGCCTTCGATTTGCAAAAAGATGCAAAACTTGTGTTTTGGGCCTGAATGCACCATTTCGGGGGACCGAAGTTGCGAAAATGGTTCCGCAACAAAAACACCTATTTAACTCCATTAGACCCAAAATGATGTTTGGGTGTGTTCCGGAGCATTTCGCAAACTTTCGGAATGTAAAAAGATGCAAAACATGTTTTTCGGGCCTGAATGCAAGATTTCGGGGTACCGAAGTTGCGATCATAGCTTCGCAACGAAAACACCCATTCTACTCCATTAGAACCAAAATGATGTTTGGGAGTGCTCCGGAGCATTACGCAAACTTTCGGCATGAAAAAAGACCCAAAATTTGTGTTTCGGGCCTGAATACAATATTTCAGGGTACCGAAGTTGCGATAATGGCTTCTTAACGAAAACACCCACTCCACTCCATTAGAACCAAATGATGTTTGGGAGTATTCTGGAGCATTTCGCAAACTTTCGGCATGTAAAAAGATGCAAAACATGTTTTTCGGGCCGGAATGCAATATTTCGGGGTACGAAAGTTTTGATCACAGCTTCGCAATGAAAACACCCATTCTACTCCATTAGAACCAAAATGATGTTTGGGAGTGCTCTGGAGCATTTCGCAAATCTTCGATTTGTAAAAAGATGCAAAACTTATGGTTCGGGCACGAATGCACTAATTCGGGGTACCGAAGTTGCGAAAATTATTTCGCAACAAAAACACCCATTCTACTCCATTAGACCAAAAATGATCTTTGGGAGTGCTCCGGAGCATTTCGCAAGCCTTCGATTTGCAAAAAGATGCAAAACTTGTGTTTTGGGCCTGAATGCACCATTTCGGGATACCGAAGTTGCGAAAATGGTTTCGCAACAAAAACACCTATTTAACTCCATTAGACCCAAAATGATGTTGGGTGTGTTCCGGAGCATTACGCAAACTTTCGGCATGAAAAAAGATCCAAAATTTGTGTTTCGGGACTGAATACAATATTTCAGGGTACCGAAGTTGCGATAATGGCTTCTTAACGAAAACAGCCACTCCACTCCATTAGAACCAAATGATGTTTGGGAGTATTCCGGAGCATTTCGCAAACTTTCGGCATGTAAAAAGATGCAAAACATGTTTTTCGGGCCGGAATGCAATTTTTCGGGGTACCGAAGTTTTGATCACAGCTTCGCAACGAAAACACCCATTCTACTCCATTAGAACCAAAATGATGTTTGGGAGTGCTCCGGAGCATTTCACAAACCTTCGATTTGTTAAAAGATGCAAAACCTGTGTTTCGCGCACGAATGAACTAATTCGGGGTACCGAAGTTGCGAAAACTATTTCGCAACAAAAACACCCATTCTACTCCATTAGAACCAAAATGATGTTTGGGATTGCTCCAGAGCATTTCGCAAACCTTCGATTTGCAAAAAGAAGCAAAACTTGTGTCTTGGGCCTGAATGCACCATTTCGGGGTACCGAAGTTGCGAAAATGGTTTCGCAACAAAAACACCTATTTTACTCCATTAGACCCAAAATGATGTTGGGTGTGTTCCGGAGCATTTCGCAAACTTTCGGCATGAAAAAAGATCCAAAATTTGTGTTTCGGGCCTGAATACAATATTTCAGGGTACCGAAGTTGCGATAATGGCTTCGCAACGAAAACACCCACTCCACTCCATTAGAACCAAATGATGTTTGGGAGTATTCCGGAGCATTTCGCAAACTTTCGGCATGTAAAAAGATGCAAAACATGTTTTTCGGGCCGGAATGCAATTTTTCGGGGTACCGAAGTTTTGATCACAGCTTCGCAACGAAAACACCCATTCTACTCCATTAGAACCAAAATGATGTTTGGGAGTGCTCCGGAGCATTACGCAAACTTTCGGCATGAAAAAAGACCCAAAATTTGTGTTTCGGGCCTGAATACAATATTTCAGGGTACCGAAGTTGCGATAATGGCTTCTTAACGAAAACACCCACTCCACTCCATTAGAACCAAATGATGTTTGGGAGTATTCCGGAGCATTTCGCAAACTTTCGGCATGTAAAAAGATGCAAAACATGTTTTTCGGGCCGGAATGCAATTTTTCGGGGTACCGAAGTTTTGATCACAGCTTCGCAACGAAAACACCCATTCTACTCCATTAGAACCAAAATGATGTTTGGGCGTGCTCCGGAGCATTTCGCAAATCTTCGATTTGTAAAAAGATGCAAAACTTATGGTTCGGGCACGAATGCACTAATTCGGGGTACCGAAGTTGCGAAAATTATTTCGCAACAAAAACACCCATTCTACTCCATTAGACCAAAAATGATCTTTGGGAGTGCTCCGGAGCATTTCGCAAGCCTTCGATTTGCAAAAAGATGCAAAACTTGTGTTTTGGGCCTGAATGCACCATTTCGGGATACCGAAGTTGCGAAAATGGTTTCACAACAAAAACACCTATTTAACTCCATTAGACCCAAAATGATGTTGGGTGTGTTCCGGAGCATTACGCAAACTTTCGGCATGAAAAAAGATCCAAAATTTGTGTTTCGGGACTGAATACAATATTTCAGGGTACCGAAGTTGCGATAATGGCTTCTTAACGAAAACACCCACTCCACTCCATTAGAACCAAATGATGTTTGGGAGTATTCCGGAGCATTTCGCAAACTTTCGGCATGTAAAAAGATGCAAAACATGTTTTTCGGGCCGGAATGCAATTTTTCGGGGTACCGAAGTTTTGATCACAGCTTCGCAACGAAAACACCCATTCTACTCCATTAGAACCAAAATGATGTTTGGGAGTGCTCCGGAGCATTTCACAAACCTTCGATTTGTTAAAAGATGCAAAACCTGTGTTTCGCGCACGAATGAACTAATTCGGGGTACCGAAGTTGCGAAAACTATTTCGCAACAAAAACACCCATTCTACTCCATTAGAACCAAAATGATGTTTGGGATTGC
The DNA here is from genome assembly GCA_036936925.1 of Cenchrus fungigraminus. Lineage (NCBI taxonomy): Eukaryota > Viridiplantae > Streptophyta > Magnoliopsida > Poales > Poaceae > Cenchrus > Cenchrus fungigraminus. The sequence continues at coordinate 33,199,135 of CM072775.1, forward strand.
TCCAGAGCATTTCGCAAACCTTCGATTTGCAAAAAGAAGCAAAACTTGTGTCTTGGGCCTGAATGCACCATTTCGGGGTACCGAAGTTGCGAAAATGGTTTCGCAACAAAAACACCTATTTTACTCCATTAGACCCAAAATGATGTTGGGTGTGTTCCGGAGCATTTCGCAAACTTTCGGCATGAAAAAAGATCCAAAATTTGTGTTTCGGGCCTGAATACAATATTTCAGGGTACCGAAGTTAAGATAATGGCTTCGCAACGAAAACACCCACTCCACTCCATTAGAACCAAATGATGTTTGGGAGTATTCCGGAGCATTTCGCAAACTTTCGGCATGTAAAAAGATGCAAAACATGTTTTTCGGGCCGGAATGCAATTTTTCGGGGTACCGAAGTTTTGATCACAGCTTCGCAACGAAAACACCCATTCTACTCCATTAGAACCAAAATGATGTTTGGGCGTGCTCCGGAGCATTTCGCAAATCTTCGATTTGTAAAAAGATGCAAAACTTATGGTTCGGGCACGAATGCACTAATTCGGGGTACCGAAGTTGCGAAAATTATTTTGCAACAAAAACACCCATTCTACTCCATTAGACCAAAAATGATCTTTGGGAGTGCTCCGGAGCATTTCGCAAGCCTTCGATTTGCAAAAAGATGCAAAACTTGTGTTTTGGACCTGAATGCACCATTTCGGGGGACCGAAGTTGCGAAAATGGTTTCGCAACAAAAACACCTATTTAACTCCATTAGACCCAAAATGATGTTTGGGTGTGTTCCGGAGCATTTCGCAAACTTTCGGAATGTAAAAAGATGCAAAACATGTTTTTCGGGCCTGAATGCAAGATTTCGGGGTACCGAAGTTGCGATCATAGCTTCGCAACGAAAACACCCATTCTACTCCATTAGAACCAAAATGATGTTTGGGAGTGCTCCGGAGCATTACGCAAACTTTCGGCATGAAAAAAGACCCAAAATTTGTGTTTCGGGCCTGAATACAATATTTCAGGGTACCGAAGTTGCGATAATGGCTTCTTAACGAAAACACCCACTCCACTCCATTAGAACCAAATGATGTTTGGGAGTATTCCGGAGCATTTCGCAAACTTTCGGCATGTAAAAAGATGCAAAACATGTTTTTCGGGCCGGAATGCAATATTTCGGGGTACGAAAGTTTTGATCACAGCTTCGCAATGAAAACACCCATTCTACTCCATTAGAACCAAAATGATGTTTGGGAGTGCTCCGGAGCATTTCGCAAATCTTCGATTTGTAAAAAGATGCAAAACTTATGGTTCGGGCACGAATGCACTAATTCGGGGTACCGAAGTTGCGAAAATTATTTCGCAACAAAAACACCCATTCTACTCCATTAGACCAAAAATGATCTTTGGGAGTGCTCCGGAGCATTTCGCAAGCCTTCGATTTGCAAAAAGATGCAAAACTTGTGTTTTGGGCCTGAATGCACCATTTCGGGATACCGAAGTTGCGAAAATGGTTTCGCAACAAAAACACCTATTTAACTCCATTAGACCCAAAATGATGTTGGGTGTGTTCCGGAGCATTACGCAAACTTTCGGCATGAAAAAAGATCCAAAATTTGTGTTTCGGGACTGAATACAATATTTCAGGGTACCGAAGTTGCGATAATGGCTTCTTAACGAAAACACCCACTCCACTCCATTAGAACCAAATGATGTTTGGGAGTATTCCGGAGCATTTCGCAAACTTTCGGCATGTAAAAAGATGCAAAACATGTTTTTCGGGCCGGAATGCAATTTTTCGGGGTACCGAAGTTTTGATCACAGCTTCGCAACGAAAACACCCATTCTACTCCATTAGAACCAAAATGATGTTTGGGAGTGCTCCGGAGCATTTCACAAACCTTCGATTTGTTAAAAGATGCAAAACCTGTGTTTCGCGCACGAATGAACTAATTCGGGGTACCGAAGTTGCGAAAACTATTTCGCAACAAAAACACCCATTCTACTCCATTAGAACCAAAATGATGTTTGGGATTGCTCCAGAGCATTTCGCAAACCTTCGATTTGCAAAAAGAAGCAAAACTTGTGTCTTGGGCCTGAATGCACCATTTCGGGGTACCGAAGTTGCGAAAATGGTTTCGCAACAAAAACACCTATTTTACTCCATTAGACCCAAAATGATGTTGGGTGTGTTCCGGAGCATTTCGCAAACTTTCGGCATGAAAAAAGATCCAAAATTTGTGTTTCGGGCCTGAATACAATATTTCAGGGTACCGAAGTTGCGATAATGGCTTCGCAACGAAAACACCCACTCCACTCCATTAGAACCAAATGATGTTTGGGAGTATTCCGGAGCATTTCGCAAACTTTCGGCATGTAAAAAGATGCAAAACATGTTTTTCGGGCCGGAATGCAATTTTTCGGGGTACCGAAGTTTTGATCACAGCTTCGCAACGAAAACACCCATTCTACTCCATTAGAACCAAAATGATGTTTGGGCGTGCTCCGGAGCATTTCGCAAATCTTCGATTTGTAAAAAGATGCAAAACTTATGGTTCGGGCACGAATGCACTAATTCGGGGTACCGAAGTTGCGAAAATTATTTCGCAACAAAAACACCCATTCTACTCCATTAGACCAAAAATGATCTTTGGGAGTGCTCCGGAGCATTTCGCAAGCCTTCGATTTGCAAAAAGATGCAAAACTTGTGTTTTGGGCCTGAATGCACCATTTCGGGGGACCGAAGTTGCGAAAATGGTTTCGCAACAAAAACACCTATTTAACTCCATTAGACCCAAAATGATGTTTGGGTGTGTTCCGGAGCATTTCGCAAACTTTCGGAATGTAAAAAGATGCAAAACATGTTTTTCGGGCCTGAATGCAAGATTTCGGGGTACCGAAGTTGCGATCATAGCTTCGCAACGAAAACACCCATTCTACTCCATTAGAACCAAAATGATGTTTGGGAGTGCTCCGGAGCATTATGCAAACTTTCGGCATGAAAAAAGATCCAAAATTTGTGTTTCGGGCCTGAATACAATATTTCAGGGTACCGAAGTTGCGATAATGGCTTCTTAACGAAAACACCCACTCCACTCCATTAGAACCAAATGATGTTTGGGAGTATTCCGGAGCATTTCGCAAACTTTCGGCATGTAAAAAGATGCAAAACATGTTTTTCGGGCCGGAATGCAATATTTCGGGGTACGAAAGTTTTGATCACAGCTTCGCAATGAAAACACCCATTCTACTCCATTAGAACGAAAATGATGTTTCGGAGTGCTCCGGAGCATTTCGCAAATCTTCGATTTGTAAAAAGATGCAAAACTTATGGTTCGGGCACGAATGCACTAATTCGGGGTACCGAAGTTGCGAAAATTATTTCGCAACAAAAACACCCATTCTACTCCATTAGACCAAAAATGATCTTTGGGAGTGCTCCGGAGCATTTCGCAAGCCTTCGATTTGCAAAAAGATGCAAAACTTGTGTTTTGGGCCTGAATGCACCATTTCGGGATACCGAAGTTGCGAAAATGGTTTCGCAACAAAAACACCTATTTAACTCCATTAGACCCAAAATGATGTTGGGTGTGTTCCGGAGCATTACGCAAACTTTCGGCATGAAAAAAGATCCAAAATTTGTGTTTCGGGACTGAATACAATATTTCAGGGTACCGAAGTTGCGATAATGGCTTCTTAACGAAAACACCCACTCCACTCCATTAGAACCAAATGATGTTTGGGAGTATTCCGGAGCATTTCGCAAACTTTCGGCATGTAAAAAGATGCAAAACATGTTTTTCGGGCCGGAATGCAATTTTTCGGGGTACCGAAGTTTTGATCACAGCTTCGCAACGAAAACACCCATTCTACTCCATTAGAACCAAAATGATGTTTGGGAGTGCTCCGGAGCATTTCACAAACCTTCGATTTGTTAAAAGATGCAAAACCTGTGTTTCGCGCACGAATGAACTAATTCGGGGTACCGAAGTTGCGAAAACTATTTCGCAACAAAAACACCCATTCTACTCCATTAGAACCAAAATGATGTTTGGGATTGCTCCAGAGCATTTCGCAAACCTTCGATTTGCAAAAAGAAGCAAAACTTGTGTCTTGGGCCTGAATGCACCATTTCGGGGTACCGAAGTTGCGAAAATGGTTTCGCAACAAAAACACCTATTTTACTCCATTAGACCCAAAATGATGTTGGGTGTGTTCCGGAGCATTTCGCAAACTTTCGGCATGAAAAAAGATCCAAAATTTGTGTTTCGGGCCTGAATACAATATTTCAGGGTACCGAAGTTGCGATAATGGCTTCGCAACGAAAACACCCACTCCACTCCATTAGAACCAAATGATGTTTGGGAGTATTCCGGAGCATTTCGCAAACTTTCGGCATGTAAAAAGATGCATAACATGTTTTTCGGGCCGGAATGCAATTTTTCGGGGTACCGAAGTTTTGATCACAGCTTCGCAACGAAAACACCCATTCTACTCCATTAGAACCAAAATGATGTTTGGGCGTGCTCCGGAGCATTTCGCAAATCTTCGATTTGTAAAAAGATGCAAAACTTATGGTTCGGGCACGAATGCACTAATTCGGGGTACCGAAGTTGCGAAAATTATTTCGCAACAAAAACACCCATTCTACTCCATTAGACCAAAAATGATCTTTGGGAGTGCTCCGGAGCATTTCGCAAGCCTTCGATTTGCAAAAAGATGCAAAACTTGTGTTTTGGGCCTGAATGCACCATTTCGGGATACCGAAGTTGCGAAAATGGTTTCGCAACAAAAACACCTATTTAACTCCATTAGACCCAAAATGATGTTTGGGTGTGTTTCGGAGCATTTCGCAAACTTTCGGAATGTAAAAAGATGCAAAACATGTTTTTCGGGCCTGAATGCAATATTTCGGGGTACCGAAGTTGCGATCATAGCTTCGCAACGAAAACACCCATTCTACTCCATTAGAACCAAAATGATGTTTGGGAGTGCTCCGGAGCATTTCGCCAATCTTCGATTTGTAAAAAGATGCAAAACTTATGGTTCGGGCACGAATGCACTAATTCGGGGTACCGAAGTTGCGAAAATTATTTCGCAACGAAAACACTCATTCTACTCCATTAGATACAAAATGATGTTTGGGAGTGCTCCGAACCGAAGCATTTCGCAAACCTTTGATTTGTAAAAAAATGCAAAACTTGTGTTTCGGGCTTGAATGCACTATTTCGAGTTAATGAAGTTGCGAGAATTATTTCGTAATGAAAACATTCATTCTACTCCAATAGACCCAAAATGATGTTTGGGTGTGTTACGGAGCATTTCGCAAACTTTCGGCATGAAAAAAGATCCAAAATTTGTGTTTCGGGCCAGAATACAATATTTCAGGGTACCGAAGTTGCGATAATGGCTTCGCAACGAAAACACCCATTCCACTGCATTAGAACCAAATGATGTTTGGGAGTATTCCGGAGCATTTCGCAAACTTTCGGCTTGTAAAAAGATGCAAAACATGTTTTTCGGGCCTGAATGCAACATTTCGGGGTACCGAACTTGCGGTAATAGCTTCGTAACGAAAACACCCATTCTACTCCATTAGAACCAGAATGATGTTTGGGAGTGCTCCGGAGCATTTTGCAAATCTTCGACTTGTAAAAAGATGCAAAACTTATGGTCGGGCACGAATGCACTAATTCGGGGTACCGAAGTTGCGAAAATTATTTCGCAACGAAAACACCCATTCTACTCCATTAGATACAAAATGATGTTTGGGAGTGCTCCGAAGCATTTCACAAATCTTCGATTTGTAAAAAGATGCAAAACTTATGGTTCGGGCACGAATGCAATAATTCGGGGTACCGAAGTTGCGAAAATTATTTCGCAACGAAAACACCCATTCTACTCCATTAGACACAAAATGATGTTTGGGAGTGCTCCGAAGCATTTCGCAAACCTTTGACTTGTAAAAAATGCAAAACTTGTGTTTCGGGCTTGAATGCACTATTTTGGGTTAATGAAGTTGCGAAAATTATTTCGCAATGAAAACATTTATTCTACTCCAATAGACCCAAAATGATGTTTGGGTGTGTTCCGGAGCATTTCGCAATCTTTCGACATGTAAAAAGATGCAAAACATGTTTTTCGGGCCTGAATGCAATATTTCGGGGTACCGAAGTAGCGATAATAGCTTTGCAATGAAAACACTCATTCTACTCCATTAGAACCAAAATGATGTTTGGGAGTGTTCCGGAGCATTTCGCCAACTTTCGCATTTAAAAAGATGCAAAACATGTTTTTCAGGCCTGAATGCAATATTTCGGGGTACCGAAGTTGCGATCATAGCTTCGCAACGAAAACACCCATTCTACTCCATTTGCACCAAAATGATGTTTGGGAGTGGTCCGGAGCATTTCGCAAATCTTCGATTTGTAAAAAGATGCAAAACTTATGGTTCGGGCACGAATGCACTAATTCGGGGTACCGAAGTTGCGAAAATTATTTCGCAACGAAAACACCCATTCTACTCCATTAGATACAAAATGATGTTTGGGAGTGCTCCGAAGCATTTCGCAAACCTTTGATTTGTAAAAAAATGCAAAACTTGTGTTTCGGGCTTGAATGCACTATTTCGGGTTAATGAAGTTGCGAAAATTATTTCGCAATGAAAACATTCATTCTACTCCAATAGACCCAAAATGATGTTTGGGTGTGTTCCGGAGCATTTCGCAAACTTTCGGCATGTAAAAAGATGCAAAACATGTTTTTCGGGCCTAAATGCATTATTTCGGGGTACCGAAGTAGCGATAATAGCTTTGCAATGAAAACACTCATTCTACTCCATTAGAACCGAAATGATGTTTGGGAGTGTTCCGGAGCATTTCGCAAACTTTCACATTTAAAAAGATGCAAAACAAGTTTTTCGGGCTTGAATGCAATATTTTGGGGTACCGAAGTTGCGATCATAGCTTCGCAATGAAAATACCCATTCTACTCCATTAGAACCAAAATGATGTTTGGGAGCGCTCCGGAGCATTTCGCAAATCTTCGATTTGTAAAAAGATGCAAAACTTATGGTTCGGGCACGAATGCACTAATTCGGGGTACCGAAGTTGCGAAAATTATTTCGCAACGAAAACACCCATTCTACTCCATTAGACCCAAAATGATGTTTGGGAGTGCTCCGAAGCATTTCGCAAACCTTTGACTTGTAAAAAGATGCAAAACTTGTGTTTCGGGCTTGAATGCACTATTTCGAGTTAATGATGTTGCGAAAATTATTTCGCAATGAAAACATTCATTCTACTCCATTAGACCCAAATTGATATTTGGGTGTGTTCCGGAGCATTTCGCAAACTTTCGGCATGTAAAAAGATGCAAAACATGTTTTTCGGGCCTGAATGCAATATTTTGGGGTACCGAAGTAGCGATAATAGCTTCGCAATGAAAACACTCATTCTACTCCAATAGAACCAAATTGATATTTGGGAGTGTTCCGGAGCATTTCGCAAACTTTCGGCATGTAAAAAGATGCAAAACATGTTTTTCGGGCCTGAATGCAATATTTTGGGGTACCGAAGTTGCGATCATAGCTTCGCAACGAAAACACCCATTCTACTCCATTAGTACCAAAATGATGTTTGGGAGTGGTCCGGAGCATTTCGCAAATCTTCGATTTGTAAAAAGATGCAAAACTTATGGTTCGGGCACGAATGCAATAATTCGGGGTACCGAAGTTGCGAAAATTATTTCGCAACGAAAACACCCATTCTACTCCATTAGACACAAAATGATGTTTGGGAGTGCTCCGAAGCATTTCGCAAACCTTTGACTTGTAAAAAAATGCAAAACTTGTGTTTCGGGCTTGAATGCACTATTTCGGATTAATGAAGTTGCGAAAATTATTTCGCAATGAAAACATTTATTCTACTCCAATAGACCCAAAATGATGTTTGGGTGTGTTCCGGAGCATTTCGCAATCTTTCGGCATGTCAAAAGATGCAAAACATGTTTTTCGGGCCTGAATGCAATATTTCGGGGTACCGAAGTAGTGATAATAGCTTTGCAATGAAAACACTCATTCTACTCCATTAGAACCAAAATGATGTTTGGGAGTGTTCCGGAGCATTTCGCCAACTTTCGCATTCAAAAAGATGCAAAACATGTTTTTCGGGCCTGAATGCAATATTTCGGGGTACCGAAGTTGCGATCATAGCTTCGCAACGAAAACACCCATTCTACTCCATTTGCACCAAAATGATGTTTGGGAGTGGTCCGGAGCATTTCGCAAATCTTCGATTTGTAAAAAGATGCAAAACTTATGGTTCGGGCACGAATGCACTAATTCGGGGTACCGAAGTTGCGAAAATTATTTCGCAACGAAAACACCCATTCTACTCCATTAGATACAAAATGATGTTTGGGAGTGCTCCGAAGCATTTCGCAAACCTTTGACTTGTAAAAAAATGCAAAACTTGTGTTTCGGGCTTGAATGCACTATTTCGGGTTAATGAAGTTGCGAAAATTATTTCGCAATGAAAACATTTATTCTACTCCAATAGACCCAAAATGATGTTTGGGTGTGTTCCGGAGCATTTCGCAATCTTTCGGCATGTCAAAAGATGCAAAACATGTTTTTCGGGCCTGAATGCAATATTTCGGGGTACCGAAGTAGTGATAATAGCTTTGCAATGAAAACACTCATTCTACTCCATTAGAACCAAAATGATGTTTGGGAGTGTTCCGGAGCATTTCGCCAACTTTCGCATTCAAAAAGATGCAAAACATGTTTTTCGGGCCTGAATGCAATATTTCGGGGTACCGAAGTTGCGATCATAGCTTCGCAACGAAAACACCCATTCTACTCCATTTGCACCAAAATGATGTTTGGGAGTGGTCCGGAGCATTTCGCAAATCTTCGATTTGTAAAAAGATGCAAAACTTATGGTTCGGGCACGAATGCACTAATTCGGGGTACCGAAGTTGCGAAAATTATTTCGCAACGAAAACACCCATTCTACTCCATTAGATACAAAATGATGTTTGGGAGTGCTCCGAAGCATTTCGCAAACCTTTGATTTGTAAAAAAATGCAAAACTTGTGTTTCGGGCTTGAATGCACTATTTCGGGTTAATGAAGTTGCGAAAATTATTTCGTAATGAAAACATTCATTCTACTCCAATAGACCCAAAATGATGTTTGGGTGCGTTACGGAGCATTTCGCAAACTTTCGGCATGAAAAAAGATCCAAAATTTGTGTTTCGGGCCAGAATACAATATTTCAGGGTACCGAAGTTGCGATAATGGCTTCGCAACGAAAACACCCATTCCACTGCATTAGAACCAAATGATGTTTGGGAGTATTCCGGAGCATTTCGCAAACTTTCGGCTTGTAAAAAGATGCAAAACATGTTTTTCGGGCCTGAATGCAATATTTAGGGGTACCGAACTTGCGGTAATAGCTTCGTAACGAAAACACCCATTATACTCCATTAGAACCAAAATGATGTTTGGGAGTGCTCCGGAGCATTTCGCAAATCTTCGACTTGTAAAAAGATGCAAAACTTATGGTCGGGCACGAATGCACTAATTCGGGGTACCGAAGTTGCGAAAATTATTTCACAACGAAAAGATCCATTTTACTCCAATAGACCCAAAATGATGTTTGGGAGTGCTCCGAAGCATTTCGTAAACCTTTGACTTGTAAAAAAATGCAAAACTTGTGTTTCGGGCTTGAATGCACTATTTCGGGTTAATGAAGTTGCGAAAATTATTTCGCAATGAAAACATTCATTCTACTCCAATAGACCCAAAATGATGTTTGGGTGTGTTCCGGAGCATTTCGCAAACTTTCGGCATGTAAAAAGATGCAAAACATGTTTTTCGGGCCTAAATGCATTATTTCGGGGTACCGAAGTAGCGATAATAGCTTTGCAATGAAAACACTCATTCTACTCCATTAGAACCAAAATGATGTTTGGGAGTGTTCCGGAGCATTTCGCAAACTTTCGCATTTAAAAAGATGCAAAACAAGTTTTTCGGGCTTGAATGCAATATTTCGGGGTACCGAAGTTGAGATCATAGCTTCGCAACGAAAACACCCATTCTACTCCATTAGAACCAAAATGATGTTTGGGAGCGCTCCGGAGCATTTCGCAAATCTTCGATTTGTAAAAAGATGCAAAACTTATGGTTCGGGCACGAATGCACTAATTCGGGGTACCGAAGGTGCGAAAATTATTTCGCAACGAAAACACCCATTCTACTCCATTAGACCCAAAATGATGTTTGGGAGTGCTCCGAAGCATTTCGCAAACCTTTGACTTGTAAAAAGATGCAAAACTTGTGTTTCGCGCTTGAATGCACTATTCGAGTTAATGATGTTGCGAAAATTATTTCGCAATGAAAACATTCATTCTACTCCATTAGACCCAAAATGATATTTGGGTGTGTTCCGGAGCATTTCGCAAACTTTCGGCATGTAAAAAGATGCAAAACATGTTTTTCGGGCCTGAATGCAATATTTCGGGGTACCGAAGTAGCGATAATAGCTTCGCAATGAAAACACTCATTCTACTCCAATAGAACCAAATTGATATTTGGGAGTGTTCCGGAGCATTTCGCAAACTTTCGGCATGTAAAAATATGCAAAACATGTTTTTCGGGCCTGAATGCAATATTTCGGGGTACCGAAGTTGCGATCATAGCTTCGCAACGAAAACACCCATTCTACTCCATTAGTACCAAAATGATGTTTGGGAGTGGTCCGGAGCATTTCGCAAATCTTCGATTTGTAAAAAGATGCAAAACTTATGGTTCGGGCACGAATGCAATAATTCGGGGTACCGAAGTTGCGAAAATTATTTCGCAACGAAAACACCCATTCTACTCCATTAGACACAAAATGATGTTTGGGAGTGCTCTGAAGCATTTCGCAAACCTTTGACTTGTAAAAAAATGCAAAACTTGTGTTTCGGGCTTGAATGCACTATTTCGGGTTAATGAAGTTGCGAAAATTATTTCGCAATGAAAACATTTATTCTACTCCAATAGACCCAAAATGATGTTTGGGTGTGTTCCGGAGCATTTCGCAATCTTTCGGCATGTAAAAAGATGCAAAACATGTTTTTCGGGCCTGAATGCAATATTTCGGTGTACCGAAGTAGTGATAATAGCTTTGCAATGAAAACACTCATTCTACTCCATTAGAACCAAAATGATGTTTGGGAGTGTTCCGGAGCATTTCGCCAACTTTCGCATTCAAAAAGATGCAAAACATGTTTTTCGGGCCTGAATGCAATATTTCGGGGTACCGAAGTTGCGATCATAGCTTCGCAACGAAAACACCCATTCTACTCCATTTGCACCAAAATGATGTTTGGGAGTGGTCCGGAGTATTTCGCAAATCTTCGATTTGTAAAAAGATGCAAAACTTATGGTTCGGGCACGAATGCACTAATTCGGGGTACCGAAGTTGCGAAAACTATTTCGCAACGAAAACACCCATTCTACTCCATTAGATACAAAATGATGTTTGGGAGTGCTCCGAAGCATTTCGCAAACCTTTGATTTGTAAAAAAATGCAAAACTTGTGTTTCGGGCTTGAATGCACTATTTCGGGTTAATGAAGTTGCGAAAATTATTTCGTAATGAAAACATTCATTCTACTCCAATAGACCCAAAATGATGTTTGGGTGTGTTACGGAGCATTTCGCAAACTTTCGGCATGAAAAAAGATCCAAAAATTGTGTTTCGAGCCAGAATACAATATTTCAGGGTACCGAAGTTGCGATAATGGCTTCGCAACGAAAACACCCATTCCACTGCATTAGAACCAAATGATGTTTGGGAGTATTCCGGAGCATTTCGCAAACTTTCGGCTTGTAAAAAGATGCAAAACATGTTTTTCGGGCCTGAATGCAATATTTCGGGGTACCGAACTTGCGGTAATAGCTTCGTAACGAAAACACCCATTCTACTCCATTAGAACCAAAATGATGTTTGGGAGTGCTCCGGAGCATTTCGCAAATCTTCGACTTGTAAAAAGATGCAAAACTTATGGTCGGGCACGAATGCACTAATTCGGGGTACCGAAGTTGCGAAAATTATTTCACAACGAAAAGATCCATTTTACTCCAATAGACCCAAAATGATGTTTGGGAGTGCTCCGAAGCATTTCGTAAACCTTTGACTTGTAAAAAAATGCAAAACTTGTGTTTCGGGCTTGAATGCACTATTTCGGGTTAATGAAGTTGCGAAAATTATTTCGCAATGAAAACATTCATTCTACTCCAATAGACCCAAAATGATGTTTGGGTGTGTTCCGGAGCATTTCGCAAACTTTCGGCATGTAAAAAGATGCAAAACATGTTTTTCGGGCCTAAATGCATTATTTCGGGGTACCGAAGTAGCGATAATAGCTTTGCAATGAAAACACTCATTCTACTCCATTAGAACCAAAATGATGTTTGGGAGTGTTCCGGAGCATTTCGCAAACTTTCGCATTTAAAAAGATGCAAAACAAGTTTTTCGGGCTTGAATGCAATATTTCGGGGTACCGAAGTTGAGATCATAGCTTCGCAACGAAAACACCCATTCTACTCCATTAGAACCAAAATGATGTTTGGGAGCGCTCCGGAGCATTTCGCAAATCTTCGATTTGTAAAAAGATGCAAAACTTATGGTTCGGGCACGAATGCACTAATTCGGGGTACCGAAGGTGCGAAAATTATTTCGCAACGAAAACACCCATTCTACTCCATTAGACCCAAAATGATGTTTGGGAGTGCTCCGAAGCATTTCGCAAACCTTTGACTTGTAAAAAGATGCAAAACTTGTGTTTCGAGCTTGAATGCACTATTCGAGTTAATGATGTTGCGAAAATTATTTCGCAATGAAAACATTCATTCTACTCCATTAGACCCAAAATGATATTTGGGTGTGTTCCGGAGCATTTCGCAAACTTTCGGCATGTAAAAAGATGCAAAACATGTTTTTCGGGCCTGAATGCAATATTTCGGGGTACCGAAGTAGCGATAATAGCTTCGCAATGAAAACACTCATTCTACTCCAATAGAACCAAATTGATATTTGGGAGTGTTCCGGAGCATTTCGCAAACTTTCGGCATGTAAAAATATGCAAAACATGTTTTTCGGGCCTGAATGCAATATTTCGGGGTACCGAAGTTGCGATCATAGCTTCGCAACGAAAACACCCATTCTACTCCATTAGTACCAAAATGATGTTTGGGAGTGGTCCGGAGCATTTCGCAAATCTTCGATTTGTAAAAAGATGCAAAACTTATGGTTCGGGCACGAATGCAATAATTCGGGGTACCGAAGTTGCGAAAATTATTTCGCAACGAAAACACCCATTCTACTCCATTAGACACAAAATGATGTTTGGGAGTGCTCCGAAGCATTTCGCAAACCTTTGACTTGTAAAAAAATGCAAAACTTGTGTTTCGGGCTTGAATGCACTATTTCGGGTTAATGAAGTTGCGAAAATTATTTCGCAATGAAAACATTTATTCTACTCCAATAGACCCAAAATGATGTTTGGGTGTGTTCCGGAGCATTTCGCAATCTTTCGGCATGTAAAAAGATGCAAAACATGTTTTTCGGGCCTGAATGCAATATTTCGGTGTACCGAAGTAGTGATAATAGCTTTGCAATGAAAACACTCATTCTACTCCATTAGAACCAAAATGATGTTTGGGAGTGTTCCGGAGCATTTCGCCAACTTTCGCATTCAAAAAGATGCAAAACATGTTTTTCGGGCCTGAATGCAATATTTCGGGGTACCGAAGTTGCGATCATAGCTTCGCAACGAAAACACCCATTCTACTCCATTTGCACCAAAATGATGTTTGGGAGTGGTCCGGAGTATTTCGCAAATCTTCGATTTGTAAAAAGATGCAAAACTTATGGTTCGGGCACGAATGCACTAATTCGGGGTACCGAAGTTGCGAAAACTATTTCGCAACGAAAACACCCATTCTACTCCATTAGATACAAAATGATGTTTGGGAGTGCTCCGAAGCATTTCGCAAACCTTTGATTTGTAAAAAAATGCAAAACTTGTGTTTCGGGCTTGAATGCACTATTTCGGGTTAATGAAGTTGCGAAAATTATTTCGTAATGAAAACATTCATTCTACTCCAATAGACCCAAAATGATGTTTGGGTGTGTTACGGAGCATTTCGCAAACTTTCGGCATGAAAAAAGATCCAAAATTTGTGTTTCGAGCCAGAATACAATATTTCAGGGTACCGAAGTTGCGATAATGGCTTCGCAACGAAAACACCCATTCCACTGTATTAGAACCAAATGATGTTTGGGAGTATTCCGGAGCATTTCGCAAACTTTCGGCTTGTAAAAAGATGCAAAACATGTTTTTCGGGCCTGAATGCAATATTTCGGGGTACCGAACTTGCGGTAATAGCTTCGTAACGAAAACACCCATTCTACTCCATTAGAACCAAAATGATGTTTGGGAGTGCTCCGGAGCATTTCGCAAATCTTCGACTTGTAAAAAGATGCAAAACTTATGGTCGGGCACGAATGCACTAATTCGGGGTACCGAAGTTGCGAAAATTATTTCACAACGAAAAGATCCATTTTACTCCAATAGACCCAAAATGATGTTTGGGAGTGCTCCGAAGCATTTCGTAAACCTTTGACTTGTAAAAAAATGCAAAACTTGTGTTTCGGGCTTGAATGCACTATTTCGGGTTAATGAAGTTGCGAAAATTATTTCGCAATGAAAACATTCATTCTACTCCAATAGACCCAAAATGATGTTTGGGTGTGTTCCGGAGCATTTCGCAAACTTTCGGCATGTAAAAAGATGCAAAACATGTTTTTCGGGCCTAAATGCATTATTTCGGGGTACCGAAGTAGCGATAATAGCTTTGCAATGAAAACACTCATTCTACTCCATTAGAACCAAAATGATGTTTGGGAGTGTTCCGGAGCATTTCGCAAACTTTCGCATTTAAAAAGATGCAAAACAAGTTTTTCGGGCTTGAATGCAATATTTCGGGGTACCGAAGTTGAGATCATAGCTTCGCAAAGAAAACACCCATTCTACTCCATTAGAACCAAAATGATGTTTGGGAGCGCTCCGGAGCATTTCGCCAATCTTCGATTCGTAAAAAGATGCAAAACTTATGGTTCGGGCACGAATGCACTAATTCGGGGTACCGAAGTTGCGAAAATTATTTCGCAACGAAAACACCCATTCTACTCCATTAGACCCAAAATGATGTTTGGGAGTGCTCCGAAGCATTTCGCAAACCTTTGACTTGTAAAAAGATGCAAAACTTGTGTTTCGGGCTTGAATGCACTATTTCGAGTTAATGATGTTGCGAAAATTATTTCGCAATGAAAACATTCATTCTACTCCATTAGACCCAAAATGATATTTGGGTGTGTTCCGGAGCATTTCGCAAACTTTCGGCATGTAAAAAGATGCAAAACATGTTTTTCGGACCTGAATGCAATATTTCGGGGTACCGAAGTAGCGATAATAGCTTCGCAATGAAAACACTCATTCTACTCCAATAGAACCAAATTGATATTTGGGAGTGTTCCGGAGCATTTCGCAAACTTTCGGCATGTAAAAATATGCAAAACATGTTTTTCGGGCCTGAATGCAATATTTCGGGGTACTGAAGTTGCGATCATAGCTTCGCAACGAAAACACCCATTCTACTCCATTAGTACCAAAATGATGTTTGGGAGTGGTCCGGAGCATTTCACAAATCTTCGATTTGTAAAAAGATGCAAAACTTATGGTTCGGGCACGAATGCAATAATTCGGGGTACCGAAGTTGCGAAAATTATTTCGCAACGAAAACAGCCATTCTACTCCATTAGACACAAAATGATGTTTGGGAGTGCTCCGAAGCATTTCGCAAACCTTTGACTTGTAATAAAATGCAAAACTTGTGTTTCGGGCTTGAATGCACTATTTCGGGTTAATGAAGTTGCGAAAATTATTTCGCAATGAAAACATTTATTCTACTCCAATAGACCCAAAATGATGTTTGGGTGTGTTCCGGAGCATTTCGCAATCTTTAGGCATGTAAAAAGATGCAAAACATGTTTTTCGGGCCTGAATGCAATATTTCGGGGTACCGAAGTAGTGATAATAGCTTTGCAATGAAAACACTCATTCTACTCCATTAGAACCAAAATGATGTTTGGGAGTGTTCCGGAGCATTTCGCCAACTTTCGCATTTAAAAAGATGCAAAACATGTATTTCGGGCCTGAATGCAATATTTCGGGGTACCGAAGTTGCGATCATAGCTTCGCAACGAAAACACCCATTCTACTCCATTTGCACCAAAATGATGTTTGGGAGTGGTCCGGAGCATTTCGCAAATCTTCGATTTGTAAAAAGATGCAAAACTTATGGTTCGGGCACGAATGCACTAATTCGGGGTACCGAAGTTGCGAAAATTATTTCGCAACGAAAACACCCATTCTACTCCATTAGATACAAAATGATGTTTGGGAGTGCTCCGAAGCATTTCGCAAACCTTTGATTTGTAAAAAAATGCAAAACTTGTGTTTCGGGCTTCAATGCACTATTTCGGGTTAATGAAGTTGCGAAAATTATTTCGTAATGAAAACATTCATTCTACTCCAATAGACCCAAAATGATGTTTGGGTGTGTTACGGAGCATTTCGCAAACTTTCGGCATGAAAAAAGATCCAAAATTTGTGTTTCGGGCCAGAATACAATATTTCAGGGTACCGAAGTTGCGATAATGGCTTCGCAACGAAAACACCCATTCCACTGCATTAGAACCAAATGATGTTTGGGAGTATTCCGGAGCATTTCGCAAACTTTCGGCTTGTAAAAAGATGCAAAACATGTTTTTCGGGCCTGAATGCAATATTTCGGGGTACCGAACTTGCGGTAATAGCTTCGTAACGAAAACACCCATTGTACTCCATTAGAACCAAAATGATGTTTGGGAGTGCTCCGGAGCATTTCGCAAATCTTCGACTTGTAAAAAGATGCAAAACTTATGGTCGGGCACGAATGCACTAATTCGGGGTACCGAAGTTGCGAAAATTATTTCACAACGAAAAGATCCATTTTACTCCAATAGACCCAAAATGATGTTTGCGAGTGCTCCGAAGCATTTCGCAAACCTTTGACTTGTAAAAAAATGCAAAACTTGTGTTTCGAGCTTGAATGCACTATTTCGGGTTAATGAAGTTGCGAAAATTATTTCGCAATGAAAACATTCATTCTACTCCAATAGACCCAAAATGATGTTTGGGTGTGTTCCGGAGCATTTCGCAAACTTTCGGCATGTAAAAAGATGCAAAACATGTTTTTCGGGCCTAAATGCATTATTTCGGGGTACCGAAGTAGCGATAATAGCTTTGCAATGAAAACACTCATTCTACTCCATTAGAACCAAAATGATGTTTGGGAGTGTTCCGGAGCATTTCGCAAACTTTCGCATTTAAAAAGATGCAAAACAAGTTTTTCGGGCTTGAATGCAATATTTCGGGGTACCGAAGTTGAGATCATAGCTTCGCAACGAAAACACCCATTCTACTCCATTAGAACCAAAATGATGTTTGGGAGCGCTCCGGAGCATTTTGCAAATCTTCGATTTGTAAAAAGATGCAAAACTTATGGTTCGGGCACGAATGCACTAATTCGCGGTACCGAAGTTGCGAAAATTATTTCGCAACGAAAACACCCATTCTACTCCATTAGACCCAAAATGATGTTTGGGAGTGCTCCGAAGCATTTCGCAAACCTTTGACTTGTAAAAAGATGCATCACTTGTGTTTCGGGCTTGAATGCACTAATTCGAGTTAATGATGTTGCGAAAATTATTTCGCAATGAAAACATTCATTCTACTCCAATAGACCCAAAATGATGTTTGGGTGTGTTCCGGAGCATTTCGCAAACTTTCGGCATGTAAAAAGATGCAAGACATGTTTTTCGGGCCTAAATGCATTATTTCGGGGTACCGAAGTAGCGATAATAGCTTTGCAATGAAAACACTCATTCTACTCCATTAGAACCAAAATGATGTTTGGGAGTGTTCCGGAGCATTTCGCAAACTTTCGCATTTAAAAAGATGCAAAACAAGTTTTTCGGGCTTGAATGCAATATTTCGGGGTACCGAAGTTGAGATCATAGCTTCGCAACGAAAACACCCATTCTACTCCATTAGAACCAAAATGATGTTTGGGAGCGCTCCGGAGCATTTCGCAAATCTTCGATTTGTAAAAAGATGCAAAACTTATGGTTCGGGCACGAATGCACTAATTCGGGGTACCGAAGGTGCGAAAATTATTTCGCAACGAAAACACCCATTCTACTCCATTAGACCCAAAATGATGTTTGGGAGTGCTCCGAAGCATTTCGCAAACCTTTGACTTGTAAAAAGATGCAAAACTTGTGTTTCGAGCTTGAATGCACTATTCGAGTTAATGATGTTGCGAAAATTATTTCGCAATGAAAACATTCATTCTACTCCATTAGACCCAAAATGATATTTGGGTGTGTTCCGGAGCATTTCGCAAACTTTCGGCATGTAAAAAGATGCAAAACATGTTTTTCGGGCCTGAATGCAATATTTCGGGGTACCGAAGTAGCGATAATAGCTTCGCAATGAAAACACTCATTCTACTCCAATAGAACCAAATTGATATTTGGGAGTGTTCCGGAGCATTTCGCAAACTTTCGGCATGTAAAAATATGCAAAATATGTTTTTCGGGCCTGAATGCAATATTTCGGGGTACCGAAGTTGCGATCATAGCTTCGCAACGAAAACACCCATTCTACTCCATTAGTACCAAAATGATGTTTGGGAGTGGTCCGGAGCATTTCGCAAATCTTCGATTTGTAAAAAGATGCAAAACTTATGGTTCGGGCACGAATGCAATAATTCGGGGTACCGAAGTTGCGAAAATTATTTCGCAACGAAAACAGCCATTCTACTCCATTAGACACAAAATGATGTTTGGGAGTGCTCCGAAGCATTTCGCAAACCTTTGACTTGTAAAAAAATGCAAAACTTGTGTTTCGGGCTTGAATGCACTATTTCGGGTTAATGAAGTTGCGAAAATTATTTCGCAATGAAAACATTTATTCTACTCCAATAGACCCAAAATGATGTTTGGGTGTGTTCCGGAGCATTTCGCAATCTTTAGGCATGTAAAAAGATGCAAAACATGTTTTTCGGGCCTGAATGCAATATTTCGGGGTACCGAAGTAGTGATAATAGCTTTGCAATGAAAACACTCATTCTACTCCATTAGAACCAAAATGATGTTTGGGAGTGTTCCGGAGCATTTCGCCAACTTTCGCATTTAAAAAGATGCAAAACATGTATTTCGGGCCTGAATGCAATATTTCGGGGTACCGAAGTTGCGATCATAGCTTCGCAACGAAAACACCCATTCTACTCCATTTGCACCAAAATGATGTTTGGGAGTGGTCCGGAGCATTTCGCAAATCTTCGATTTGTAAAAAGATGCAAAACTTATGGTTCGGGCACGAATGCACTAATTCGGGGTACCGAAGTTGCGAAAATTATTTCGCAACGAAAACACCCATTCTACTCCATTAGATACAAAATGATGTTTGGGAGTGCTCCGAAGCATTTCGCAAACCTTTGATTTGTAAAAAAATGCAAAACTTGTGTTTCGGGCTTCAATGCACTATTTCGGGTTAATGAAGTTGCGAAAATTATTTCGTAATGAAAACATTCATTCTACTCCAATAGACCCAAAATGATGTTTGGGTGTGTTACGGAGCATTTCGCAAACTTTCGGCATGAAAAAAGATCCAAAATTTGTGTTTCGGGCCAGAATACAATATTTCAGGGTACCGAAGTTGCGATAATGGCTTCGCAACGAAAACACCCATTCCACTGCATTAGAACCAAATGATGTTTGGGAGTATTCCGGAGCATTTCGCAAACTTTCGGCTTGTAAAAAGATGCAAAACATGTTTTTCGGGCCTGAATGCAATATTTCGGGGTACCGAACTTGCGGTAATAGCTTCGTAACGAAAACACCCATTGTACTCCATTAGAACCAAAATGATGTTTGGGAGTGCTCCGGAGCATTTCGCAAATCTTCGACTTGTAAAAAGATGCAAAACTTATGGTCGGGCACGAATGCACTAATTCGGGGTACCGAAGTTGCGAAAATTATTTCACAACGAAAAGATCCATTTTACTCCAATAGACCCAAAATGATGTTTGCGAGTGCTCCGAAGCATTTCGCAAACCTTTGACTTGTAAAAAAATGCAAAACTTGTGTTTCGAGCTTGAATGCACTATTTCGGGTTAATGAAGTTGCGAAAATTATTTCGCAATGAAAACATTCATTCTACTCCAATAGACCCAAAATGATGTTTGGGTGTGTTCCGGAGCATTTCGCAAACTTTCGGCATGTAAAAAGATGCAAAACATGTTTTTCGGGCCTAAATGCATTATTTCGGGGTACCGAAGTAGCGATAATAGCTTTGCAATGAAAACACTCATTCTACTCCATTAGAACCAAAATGATGTTTGGGAGTGTTCCGGAGCATTTCGCAAACTTTCGCATTTAAAAAGATGCAAAACAAGTTTTTCGGGCTTGAATGCAATATTTCGGGGTACCGAAGTTGAGATCATAGCTTCGCAACGAAAACACCCATTCTACTCCATTAGAACCAAAATGATGTTTGGGAGCGCTCCGGAGCATTTTGCAAATCTTCGATTTGTAAAAAGATGCAAAACTTATGGTTCGGGCACGAATGCACTAATTCGCGGTACCGAAGTTGCGAAAATTATTTCGCAACGAAAACACCCATTCTACTCCATTAGACCCAAAATGAGGTTTGGGAGTGCTCCGAAGCATTTCGCAAACCTTTGACTTGTAAAAAGATGCATCACTTGTGTTTCGGGCTTGAATGCACTATTTCGAGTTAATGATGTTGCGAAAATTATTTCGCAATGAAAACATTCATTCTACTCCATTAGACCCAAAGTGATATTTGGTTGTGTTCCGGAGCATTTCGCAAACTTTCGGCATGTAAAAAGATGCAAAACATGTTTTTCGGGCCTGAATGCAATATTTCGGGGTACCGAAGTAGCGATAATAGCTTCGCAATGAAAACACTCATTCTACTCCAATAGAACCAAATTGATATTTGGGAGTGTTCCGGAGCATTTCGCAAACTTTCGGCATGTAAAAATATGCAAAACATGTTTTTCGGGCCTGAATGCAATATTTCGGGGTACCGAAGTTGCGATCATAGCTTCGCAACGAAAACACCCATTCTACTCCATTAGTACCAAAATGATGTTTGGGAGTGGTCCGGAGCATTTCGCAAATCTTCGATTTGTAAAAAGATGCAAAACTTATGCTTCGGGCACGAATGCAATAATTCGGGGTACCGAAGTTGCGAAAATTATTTCGCAACGAAAACACCCATTCTACTCCATTAGACACAAAATGATGTTTGGGAGTGCTCCGAAGCATTTCGCAAACCTTTGACTTGTAAAAAAATGCAAAACTTGTGTTTCGGGCTTGAATGCACTATTTCGGGTTAATGAAGTTGCGAAAATTATTTCGCAATGAAAACATTTATTCTACTCCAATAGACCCAAAATGATTGGGTGTGTTCCGGAGCATTTCGCAATCTTTCGGCATGTAAAAAGATGCAAAACATGTTTTTCGGGCCTGAATGCAATATTTCGGGGTACCGAAGTAGCGATAATAGCTTTGCAATGAAAACACTCATTCTACTCCATTAGAACCAAAATGATATTTGGGAGTGTTCCGGAGTATTTCGCCAACTTTCGCATTTAAAAAGATGCAAAACATGTTTTTCGGGCCTGAATGCAATATTTCGGGGTACCGAAGTTGCGATCATAGCTTCGCAACGAAAACACCCATTCTACTCCATTAGTACCAAAATGATGTTTGGGAGTGGTCCGGAGCATTTCGCAAATCTTCGATTTGTAAAAAGATGCAAAACTTATGCTTCGGGCACGAATGCAATAATTCGGGGTACCGAAGTTGCTAAAATTATTTCGCAACGAAAACACCCATTCTACTCCATTAGACACAAAATGATGTTTGGGAGTGCTCCGAAGCATTTCGCAAACCTTTGACTTGTAAAAAAATGCAAAACTTGTGTTTCGGGCTTGAATGCACTATTTCGGGTTAATGAAGTTGCGAAAATTATTTCGCAATGAAAACATTCATTCTACTCCAATAGACCCAAAATGATGTTTGGGTGTGTTCCGGAGCATTTCGCAAACTTTCGGCATGTAAAAAGATGCAAAACATGTTTTTCGGGCCTGAATGCAATATTTCGGGGTACCGAAGTAGCGATAATAGCTTTGCAATGAAAACACTCATTCTACTCCATTAGAACCAAAATGATGTTTGGGAGTGTTCCGGAGCATTTCGCCAACTTTCGCATTTAAAAAGATGCAAAACATGTTTTTCGGGCCCGAATGCAATATTTGGGGGTACCGAAGTTGCGATCATAGCTTCGCAACGAAAACACCCATTCTACTCCATTTGCACCAAAATGATGTTTGGGAGTGGTCCGGAGCATTTCGCAAATCTTCGATTTGTAAAAAGATGCAAAACTTATGGTTCGGGCACGAATGCACTAATTCGGGGTACCGAAGTTGCGAAAATTATTTCGCAACGAAAACACCCATTCTACTCCATTAGACACAAAATGATGTTTGGGAGTGCTCCGAAGC
The DNA here is from genome assembly GCA_036936925.1 of Cenchrus fungigraminus. NCBI lineage: Eukaryota > Viridiplantae > Streptophyta > Magnoliopsida > Poales > Poaceae > Cenchrus > Cenchrus fungigraminus. The sequence goes on from CM072775.1 coordinate 33,221,877, forward strand.
ATTTCGCAAACCTTTGATTTGTAAAAAAATGCAAAACTTGTGTTTCGGGCTTGAATGCACTATTTCGGGTTAATGAAGTTGCGAAAATTATTTCGCAATGAAAACATTCATTCTACTCCAATAGACCCAAAATGATGTTTGGGTGTGTTACGGAGCATTTCGCAAACTTTCGGCATGAAAAAAGATCCAAAATTTGTGTTTCGGGCCTGAATACAATATTTTAGGGTACCGAAGTTGCGATAATGGCTTCGCAACGAAAACACCCATTCCACTCCATTAGAACCAAAATGATGTTTGGGAGTGTTCCGGAGCATTTCGCAAACTTTCGCATTTAAAAAGATGCAAAACAAGTTTTTCGGGCTTGAATGCAATATTTCGGGGAACCGAAGTTGCGATCATAGCTTCGCAACGAAAACACCCATTCTACTCTATTAGAACCAAAATGATGTTTGGGAGTGCTCCGGAGCATTTCGCAAATCTTCGATTTGTAAAAAGATGCCAAACTTATGGTTCGGGCACGAATGCACTAATTCGGGGTACCGAAGTTGCGAAAATTATTTCGCAACGAAAACACCTATTCTACTCCATTAGACCCAAAATGATGTTTGGGAGTGCTCCGAAGCATTTCGCAAACCGTTGACTTGTAAAAAGATGCAAAACTTGTGTTTCGGGCTTGAATGCACTATTTCGAGTAAATGAAGTTGCGAAAATTATTTCACAATGAAAACATTCATTCTACTCCATTAGACCCAAAATGATATTTGGGTGTGTTCCGGAGCATTTCGCAAACTTTCGGCCTGTAAAAAGATGCAAAACATGTTTTTCGGGCCTGAATGCAATATTTCGGGGTACCGAAGTAGCGATAATAGATTCGCAATGAAAACACTCATTCTACTCCAATAGAACCAAATTGATATTTGGGAGTGTTCCGGAGCATTTCGCAAACTTTCGGCATGTAAAAAGATGCAAAACATGTTTTTCGGGCCTGAATGCAATATTTCGGGGTACCGAAGTTGCGATCATAGCTTCGCAACGAAAACACCCATTCTACTCCATTAGTACCAAAATGATGTTTGGGAGTGGTCCGGAGCATTTCGCAAATCTTCGATTTGTAAAAAGATGCAAAACTTATGCTTCGGGCACGAATGCAATAATTCGGGGTACCGAAGTTGCTAAAATTATTTCGCAACGAAAACACCCATTCTACTCCATTAGACACAAAATGATGTTTGGGAGTGCTCCGAAGCATTTCGCAAACCTTTGACTTGTAAAAAAATGCAAAACTTGTGTTTCGGGCTTGAATGCACTATTTCGGGTTAATGAAGTTGCGAAAATTATTTCGCAATGAAAACATTCATTCTACTCCAATAGACCCAAAATGATGTTTGGGTGTGTTCCGGAGCATTTCGCAAACTTTCGGCATGTAAAAAGATGCAAAACATGTTTTTCGGGCCTGAATGCAATATTTCGGGGTACCGAAGTAGCGATAATAGCTTTGCAATGAAAACACTCATTCTACTCCATTAGAACCAAAATGATGTTTGGGAGTGTTCCGGAGCATTTCGCCAACTTTCGCATTTAAAAAGATGCAAAACATGTTTTTCGGGCCCGAATGCAATATTTGGGGGTACCGAAGTTGCGATCATAGCTTCGCAACGAAAACACCCATTCTACTCCATTTGCACCAAAATGATGTTTGGGAGTGGTCCGGAGCATTTCGCAAATCTTCGATTTGTAAAAAGATGCAAAACTTATGGTTCGGGCACGAATGCACTAATTCGGGGTACCGAAGTTGCGAAAATTATTTCGCAACGAAAACACCCATTCTACTCCATTAGACACAAAATGATGTTTGGGAGTGCTCCGAAGCATTTCGCAAACCTTTGATTTGTAAAAAAATGCAAAACTTGTGTTTCGGGCTTGAATGCACTATTTCGGGTTAATGAAGTTGCGAAAATTATTTCGCAATGAAAACATTCATTCTACTCCAATAGACCCAAAATGATGTTTGGGTGTGTTACGGAGCATTTCGCAAACTTTCGGCATGAAAAAAGATCCAAAATTTGTGTTTCGGGCCTGAATACAATATTTTAGGGTACCGAAGTTGCGATAATGGCTTCGCAACGAAAACACCCATTCCACTCCATTAGAACCAAAATGATGTTTGGGAGTGTTCCGGAGCATTTCGCAAACTTTCGCATTTAAAAAGATGCAAAACAAGTTTTTCGGGCTTGAATGCAATATTTCGGGGAACCGAAGTTGCGATCATAGCTTCGCAACGAAAACACCCATTCTACTCTATTAGAACCAAAATGATGTTTGGGAGTGCTCCGGAGCATTTCGCAAATCTTCGATTTGTAAAAAGATGCCAAACTTATGGTTCGGGCACGAATGCACTAATTCGGGGTACCGAAGTTGCGAAAATTATTTCGCAACGAAAACACCTATTCTACTCCATTAGACCCAAAATGATGTTTGGGAGTGCTCCGAAGCATTTCGCAAACCGTTGACTTGTAAAAAGATGCAAAACTTGTGTTTCGGGCTTGAATGCACTATTTCGAGTAAATGAAGTTGCGAAAATTATTTCACAATGAAAACATTCATTCTACTCCATTAGACCCAAAATGATATTTGGGTGTGTTCCGGAGCATTTCGCAAACTTTCGGCCTGTAAAAAGATGCAAAACATGTTTTTCGGGCCTGAATGCAATATTTCGGGGTACCGAAGTAGCGATAATAGATTCGCAATGAAAACACTCATTCTACTCCAATAGAACCAAATTGATATTTGGGAGTGTTCCGGAGCATTTCGCAAACTTTCGGCATGTAAAAAGATGCAAAACATGTTTTTCGGGCCTGAATGCAATATTTCGGGGTACCGAAGTTGCGATCATAGCTTCGCAACGAAAACACCCATTCTACTCCATTAGTACCAAAATGATGTTTGGGAGTGGTCCGGAGCATTTCGCAAATCTTCGATTTGTAAAAAGATGCAAAACTTATGCTTCGGGCACGAATGCAATAATTCGGGGTACCGAAGTTGCTAAAATTATTTCGCAACGAAAACACCCATTCTACTCCATTAGACACAAAATGATGTTTGGGAGTGCTCCGAAGCATTTCGCAAACCTTTGACTTGTAAAAAAATGCAAAACTTGTGTTTCGGGCTTGAATGCACTATTTCGGGTTAATGAAGTTGCGAAAATTATTTCGCAATGAAAACATTCATTCTACTCCAATAGACCCAAAATGATGTTTGGGTGTGTTCCGGAGCATTTCGCAAACTTTCGGCATGTAAAAAGATGCAAAACATGTTTTTCGGGCCTGAATGCAATATTTCGGGGTACCGAAGTAGCGATAATAGCTTTGCAATGAAAACACTCATTCTACTCCATTAGAACCAAAATGATGTTTGGGAGTGTTCCGGAGCATTTCGCCAACTTTCGCATTTAAAAAGATGCAAAACATGTTTTTCGGGCCCGAATGCAATATTTCGGGGTACCGAAGTTGCGATCATAGCTTCGCAACGAAAACACCCATTCTACTCCATTTGCACCAAAATGATGTTTGGGAGTGGTCCGGAGCATTTCGCAAATCTTCGATTTGTAAAAAGATGCAAAACTTATGGTTCGGGCACGAATGCACTAATTCGGGGTACCGAAGTTGCGAAAATTATTTCGCAACGAAAACACCCATTCTACTCCATTAGACACAAAATGATGTTTGGGAGTGCTCCGAAGCATTTCGCAAAACTTTGATTTGTAAAAAAATGCAAAACTTGTGTTTCGGGCTTGAATGCACTATTTCGGGTTAATGAAGTTGCGAAAATTATTTCGCAATGAAAACATTCATTCTACTCCAATAGACCCAAAATGATGTTTGGGTGTGTTACGGAGCATTTCGCAAACTTTCGGCATGAAAAAAGATCCAAAATTTGTGTTTCGGGCCTGAATACAATATTTTAGGGTACCGAAGTTGCGATAATGGCTTCGCAACGAAAACACCCATTCCACTCCATTAGAACCAAAATGATGTTTGGGAGTGTTCCGGAGCATTTCGCAAACTTTCGCATTTAAAAAGATGCAAAACAAGTTTTTCGGGCTTGAATGCAATATTTCGGGGAACCGAAGTTGCGATCATAGCTTCGCAACGAAAACACCCATTCTACTCTATTAGAACCAAAATGATGTTTGGGAGTGCTCCGGAGCATTTCGCAAATCTTCGATTTGTAAAAAGATGCCAAACTTATGGTTCGGGCACGAATGCACTAATTCGGGGTACCGAAGTTGCGAAAATTATTTCGCAACGAAAACACCTATTCTACTCCATTAGACCCAAAATGATGTTTGGGAGTGCTCCGAAGCATTTCGCAAACCTTTGACTTGTAAAAAGATGCAAAACTTGTGTTTCGGGCTTGAATGCACTATTTCGAGTAAATGAAGTTGCGAAAATTATTTCACAATGAAAACATTCATTCTACTCCATTAGACCCAAAATGATATTTGGGTGTGTTCCGGAGCATTTCGCAAACTTTCGGCCTGTAAAAAGATGCAAAACATGTTTTTCGGGCCTGAATGCAATATTTCGGGGTACCGAAGTAGCGATAATAGATTCGCAATGAAAACACTCATTCTACTCCAATAGAACCAAATTGATATTTGGGAGTGTTCCGGAGCATTTCGCAAACTTTCGGCATGTAAAAAGATGCAAAACATGTTTTTCGGGCCTGAATGCAATATTTCGGGGTACCGAAGTTGCGATCATAGCTTCGCAACGAAAACACCCATTCTACTCCATTAGTACCAAAATGATGTTTGGGAGTGGTCCGGAGCATTTCGCAAATCTTCGATTTGTAAAAAGATGCAAAACTTATGCTTCGGGCACGAATGCAATAATTCGGGGTACCGAAGTTGCTAAAATTATTTCGCAACGAAAACACCCATTCTACTCCATTAGACACAAAATGATGTTTGGGAGTGCTCCGAAGCATTTCGCAAACCTTTGACTTGTAAAAAAAATGCAAAACTTGTGTTTCGGGCTTGAATGCACTATTTCGGGTTAATGAAGTTGCGAAAATTATTTCGCAATGAAAACATTCATTCTACTCCAATAGACCCAAAATGATGTTTGGGTGTGTTCCGGAGCATTTCGCAAACTTTCGGCATGTAAAAAGATGCAAAACATGTTTTTCGGGCCTGAATGCAATATTTCGGGGTACCGAAGTAGCGATAATAGCTTTGCAACGAAAACACTCATTCTACTCCATTAGAACCAAAATGATGTTTGGGAGTGTTCCGGAGCATTTCGCCAACTTTCGCATTTAAAAAGATGCAAAACATGTTTTTCGGGCCCGAATGCAATATTTCGGGGTACCGAAGTTGCGATCATAGCTTCGCAACGAAAACACCCATTCTACTCCATTTGCACCAAAATGATGTTTGGGAGTGGTCCGGAGCATTTCGCAAATCTTCGATTTGTAAAAAGATGCAAAACTTATGGTTCGGGCACGAATGCACTAATTCGGGGTACCGAAGTTGCGAAAATTATTTCGCAACGAAAACACCCATTCTACTCCATTAGACACAAAATGATGTTTGGGAGTGCTCCGAAGCATTTCGCAAACCTTTGATTTGTAAAAAAATGCAAAACTTGTGTTTCGAGCTTGAATGCACTATTTCGGGTTAATGAAGTTGCGAAAATTATTTCGCAATGAAAACATTCATTCTACTCCAATAGACCCAAAATGATGTTTGGGTGTGTTGCGGAGCATTTCGCAAACTTTCGGCATGAAAAAAGATCCAAAATTTGTGTTTCGGGCCTGAATACAATATTTTAGGGTACCGAAGTTGCGATAATGGCTTCGCAACGAAAACACCCATTCCACTCCATTAGAACCAAAATGATGTTTGGGAGTGTTCCGGAGCATTTCGCAAACTTTCGCATTTAAAAAGATGCAAAACAAGTTTTTCGGGCTTGAATGCAATATTTCGGGGTACCGAAGTTGCGATCATAGCTTCGCAACGAAAACACCCATTCTACTCTATTAGAACCAAAATGATGTTTGGGAGTGCTCCGGAGCATTTCGCAAATCTTCGATTTGTAAAAAGATGCCAAACTTATGGTTCGGGCACGAATGCACTAATTCGGGGTACCGAAGTTGCGAAAATTATTTCGCAACGAAAACACCTATTCTACTCCATTAGACCCAAAATGATGTTTGGGAGTGCTCCGAAGCATTTCGCAAACCTTTGACTTGTAAAAAGATGCAAAACTTGTGTTTCGGGCTTGAATGCACTATTTCGAGTTAATGAAGTTGCGAAAATTATTTCGCAATGAAAACATTCATTCTACTCCATTAGACCCAAAATGATATTTGGGTGTGTTCCGGAGCATTTCGCAAACTTTCGGCATGTAAAAAGATGCAAAACATGTTTTTCGGGCCTGAATGCAATATTTCGGGGTACCGAAGTAGCGATAAAAGCTTCGCAATGAAAACACTCATTCTACTCCAATAGAACCAAATTGATATTTGGGAGTGTTCCGGAGCATTTCGCAAACTTTCGGCATGTAAAAAGATGCAAAACATGTTTTTCGGGCCTGAATGCAATATTTCGGGTACCGAAGTTGCGATCATAGCTTCGCAATGAAAACACCCATTCTACTCCATTAGTACCAAAATGATGTTTGGGAGTGGTCCGGAGCATTTCGCAAATCTTCGATTTGTAAAAAGATGCAAAACTTATGGTTCGGGCACGAATGTACTAATTCGGGGTACTGAAGTTGCGAAAATTATTTCGCAACGAAAACACCCATTCTACTCCATTAGACACAAAATGATGTTTGGGAGTGCTCCGAAGCATTTCGCAAACCTTTGACTTGTAAAAAAATGCAAAACTTGTGTTTTGGGCTTGAATGCACTATTTCGGGTTAATGAAGTTGCGAAAATTATTTCGCAATGAAAACATTCATTCTTCTCCAATAGACCCAAAATGATGTTTGGGTGTGTTCCGGAGCATTTCGCAAACTTTCGGCATGTAAAAAGATGCAAAACATGTTTTTCGGGCCTGAATGCAATATTTCGGGGTACCGAAGTAGCGATAATAGCATTGCAATGAAAACACTCATTCTACTCCATTAGAACCAAAATGATGTTTGGGAGTGTTCCGGAGCATTTCGCCAACTTTCGCATTTAAAAAGATGCAAAACATGTTTTTCGGGCCTGAATGCAATATTTCGGGGTACCGAAGTTGCGATCATAGCTTCGCAACGAAAACACCCATTCTACTCCATTTGCACCAAAATGATGTTTGGGAGTGGTCCGGAGCATTTCGCAAATCTTCGATTTGTAAAAAGATGCAAAACTTATGGTTCGGGCACGCATGCACTAATTCGGGGTACCGAAGTTGCGAAAATTATTTCGCAACGAAAACACCCATTCTACTCCATTAGACACAAAATGATGTTTGGGAGTGCTCCGAAGCATTTCGCAAACCTTTGATTTGTAAAAAAATGCAAAACTTGTGTTTCGGGCTTGAATGCACTATTTCGGGTTACTGAAGTTGCGAAAATTATTTCGCAATGAAAACATTCATTCTACTCCAATAGACCCAAAATGATGTTTGGGTGTGTTACGGAGCATTTCGCAAACTTTCGGCATGAAAAAAGATCCAAAATTTGTGTTTCGGGCCTGAATATTTTAGGGTACCGAAGTTGCGATAATGGCTTCGCAACGAAAACACCCATTCCACTCCATTAGAACCAAAAAGATGTTTGGGAGTGTTCCGGAGCATTTCGCAAACTTTCGCATTTAAAAAGATGCAAAACAAGTTTTTCGGGCTTGAATGCAATATTTCGGGGTACCGAAGTTGCGATCATAGCTTCGCAACGAAAACACCCATTCTACTCTATTAGAACCAAAATGATGTTTGGGAGCGCTCCGGAGCATTTCGCAAATCTTCGATTTGTAAAAAGATGCCAAACTTATGGTTCGGGCACGAATGCACTAATTCGGGGTACCGAAGTTGCGAAAATTATTTCGCAACGAAAACACCTATTCTACTCCATTAGACCCAAAATGATGTTTGGGAGTGCTCCGAAGCATTTCGCAAACCTTTGACTTGTAAAAAGATGCAAAACTTGTGTTTCGGGCTTGAATGCACTATTTGGAGTTAATGAAGTTGCGAAAATTATTTCGCAATGAAAACATTCATTCTACTCCATTAGACCCAAAATGATATTTGGTTGTGTTCCGGAGCATTTCGCAAACTTTCGGCATGTAAAAAGATGCAAAACATGTTTTTCGGGCCTGAATGCAATATTTCGGGGTACCGAAGTAGCGATAATAGCTTCGCAATGAAAACACTCATTCTACTCCAATAGAACCAAATTGATATTTGGGAGTGTTCCGGAGCATTTCGCAAACTTTCGGCATGTAAAAAGATGCAAAACATGTTTTTCGGGCCTGAATGCAATATTTCGGGGTACCGAAGTTGCGATCATAGCTTCGCAACGAAAACACCCATTCTACTCCATTAGAACCAAAATGATGTTTGGGAGTGCTTCGGAGCATTTCGCAAACCTTCGATTTGTTAAAAGATGCAAAACCTGTGTTTCGGGCACGAATGAACTAATTCGGGGTACCGACGTTGCGAAAACTAAATACCCATTCTACTCCATTAGAACAAAAATGATGTTTGGGAGTGCTCCGGAGCATTTCGCAAGCCTTCGATTTGCAAAAAGATGCAAAACTTGTGTCTTGGGCCTTAATGCACCATTTCGGGGTACCGAAGTTGCGAAAATGGTTTCGCAACAAAAACACCTATTTTACTCCATTAGACCCAAAATGATGTTTGGGTGTGTTACGGAGCATTTCGCAAACTTTCGGCATGAAAAAAGATCCAAAATTTGTGTTTCGGGCCTGAATACAATATTTTAGGGTACCGAAGTTGCGATAATGGCTTCGTAACGAAAACACCCATTCCACTCCATTAGAACCAAATGATGTTTGGGAGTATTTCGTAGCATTTCGCAAACTTTCGGCTTGTAAAAAGATGCAAAACATGTTTTTCGAGCCTGAATGTAATATTTCGGGGTACCGAACTTGCGGTAATAGCTTCGTAACGAAAACACCCATTCTACTCCATTAGAACCAAAATGATGTTTGGGAGTGCTCCGGAGCATTTCGCAAATCTTCGATTTGTAAAAAGATGCAAACCTTATGGTCGGGCACGAATGCACTAATTCGGGGTACCGAAGTTGCGAAAATTATTTCACAACGAAAAGACCCATTTTACTCCATTAGACCCAAAATGATGTTTGGGAGTGCTCCGAAGCATTTCGCAAACCTTTGACTTGTAAAAAGATGCAAAACTTGTGTTTCGAGCTTGAATGCACTATTTCGGGTTAACGAAGTTGCAAAAATTATTTCGCAATGAAAACACCCATTCTACTCCATTAGACCCAAAAAGATGTTTTGGTGTGTTCCGGAGCATTTCGCAAACTTTCGGCATGTAAAAAGATGCAAAACATGTTTTTCGGGCCTGAATGCAATATTTCGGGGTACCAAAGTTGCGATCGTAGCTTCGCAACGAAAACACCCATTCTACTCCATTAGAACCAAAATGATGTTTGGGAGTGCTACGGAGCATTTCGCAAACCTTCGATTTGTTAAAAGATGCAAAACCTGTGTTTCGGGCACGAATGAACTAATTCGGGTACCGAAGTTGTGAAAACTATTTCACAACAAAAACACCCATTCTACTCCATTAGAACCAAAATGGTGTTTGGGAATGCTCCGGAGCATTTCGCAAGCCTTCGATATGCAAAAAGATGCAAAACTTGTGTTTTGGGCCTGAATGCACCATTTCGGGGTACCGAAGTTGCGAAAATAGTTTCGCAACAAAAACCCCTATTTTACTCCATTAGACCCAAAATGATGTTTGTGTGTGTTCCGGAGCATTTTGAAACTTTCGGCATGAAAAAAGATCCAAAATTTGTGTTTCGGGCCTGAATACAATATTTCAGGGTACCGAAGTTGCGATAATGGCTTCGTAACGAAAACACCCATTCCACTCCATTAGAACCAAATGATGTTTGGGAGTATTTCGGAGCATTTCGCAAACTTTCGGCTTGTAAAAAGATGCAAAACATGTTTTTTGGGCCATAATGTAATATTTCGGGGTACCGAACTTGCGGTAATAGCTTCGTAACGAAAACACCCATTCTACTCCATTAGAACCAAAATGATGTTTGGGAGTGCTCCGGAGCATTTCGCAAATCTTCGATTTGTAAAAAGATGCAAAACTTATGGTCGGGCACGAATGCACTAATTCGGGGTACCGAAGTTGCGAAAATTATTTCACAACGAAAAGACCCATTTTACTCCATTAGACCCAAAATGATGTTTGGCAGTGCTCCGAAGCATTTCGCAAACCTTTGACTTGTAAAAAGATGCAAAACTTGTGTTTCGGGCTTGAATGCACTATTTCGGGTTAACGAAGTTGCAAAAATTATTTCGCAATGAAAACACCCATTCTACTCCATTAGACCCAAAAAGATGTTTTGGTGTGTTCCGGAGCATTTCGCAAACTTTCGGCATGTAAAAAGATGCAAAACATGTTTTTCGGGCCTGAATGCAATATTTCGGGGTACCAAAGTTGCGATCGTAGCTTCGCAACGAAAACACCCATTCTACTCCATTAGAACCAAAATGATGTTTGGGAGTGCTCCGGAGCATTTCGCAAACCTTCGATTTGTTAAAAGATGCAAAACCTGTGTTTCGGGCACGAATGAACTAATTCGGGTACCGAAGTTGTGAAAACTATTTCACAACAAAAACACCCATTCTACTCCATTAGAACCAAAATGGTGTTTGGGAATGCTCCGGAGCATTTCGCAAGCCTTCAATATGCAAAAAGATGCAAAACTTGTGTTTTGGGCCTGAATGCGCCATTTCGGGGTACCGAAGTTGCGAAAATAGTTTCGCAACAAAAACCCCTATTTTACTCCATTAGACCCAAAATGATGTTTGTGTGTGTTCCGGAGCATTTCGAAACTTTCGGCATGAAAAAAGATCCAAAATTTGTGTTTCGGGCCTGAATACAATATTTCAGGGTACCGAAGTTGCGATAATGGCTTCGCAACGAAAACACCCATTCCACTCCATTAGAACCAAATGATGTTCGGGAGTATTTCGGAGCATTTCACAAACTTTCGGCATGTAAAAAGATGCAAAACATGTTTTTTGGGCCTGAATGCAATATTTCGGGGTACTGGGGTACTGAAGTTGCGATAATAGCTTCGCAACGAAAACACCCATTCTACTCCATTGGAACCAAAATGATGTTTGCGAGTGCTCCGGAGCATTTCGCAAATCTTCGATTTGTAAAAAGATGCAAAACTTATGGACGGGCACGAATGCAGTAATTCGGGGTACCGAAGTTGCGAAAATTATTTCGCAACGAAAAGACCCATTCTACTCCATTAGACCCAAAATGATGTTTGGGAGTGCTCCGAAGCATTTCGCGAACCTTTGACTTGTAAAAAGATGCAAAACTTGTGTTTCGGGCTTGAATGCACTATTTCGGGTTAACGAAGTTGCGAAAATTATTTCGCAATGAAAACACCCATTCTTCTCCATTAGACCCAAAATGATGTTTGGGAGTGTTCCGGAGCATTTCGCAAACTTTCGGCATGTAAAAAGATGCAAAACATGTTTTTCGGGCCTGAATGCAATATTTCGGGGTACCGAAGTTGCGATCATAGCTTCGCAACGAAAACACCCATTCTACTCCATTAGAACCAAAATGATGTTTGGGAGTGCTCCGGAGCATTTCGCAAACCTTCGATTTGTTAAAAGATGCAAAACTTGTGTTTCGGGCACGAATGCACTAATTCGGGATACCGAAGTTGCGAAAATTATTTCGCAACGAAAACACCCATTCTACTCCAATAGACCCAAAATGATGTTTGGGAGTGTTCCGGTGCATTTCGCAAACCTTCGATTTGTTAAAAGATGCAAAACTTGTGTTTCGGGCACGAATGCACCATTTCGGGGTACCGAAGTTGCGAAAATTATTTCGCAACGAAAACACCCATTCTACTCCAATAGACCCAAAATGATGTTTGGGAGTGTTCTGGAGCATTTCACAAATTTTCGGCATGTAAAAAGATGCAAAATTTGTGTTTCGGGCCTGAATACAATATTTCAGGGTACCGAAGTTGCGATAATGGCTTCGCAACGAAAACACCCATTCCACTCCATTAGAACCAAATGATGTTTGGGAGTATTCCTGAGCATTTCGCAAACTTTCGGCATTTAAAAAGATGCAAAACATGTTTTTCGGGCCTGAATGCAATATTTCGGGGTACCGAAGTTGCGATCATAGCTTCGCAACGAAAACACCCATTCTACTCCATTAGAACCAAAATGATGTCTGGGAGTGTTCCGAAGCATTTCGCAAACTTTCGGCATGTAAAAAGATGCAAAACTTGTTTTTCGGGCCTGAATGCAATATTTTGGGGTACTGAAGTTGCGATAATAGCTTCGCAACGAAAACACCCATTCTACTCCATTAGAACCAAAATGATGTTTGGGGGCGCTCCGGAGCATTTCGCAAATCTTCGATTTGTAAAAAGATGCAAAACTTATGGTTCGGGCACGAATGCACTAATTCGGGGTACCGAAGTTGCGAAAATTATTTCGCAACGTAAACACCCATTCTACTCCATTAAACCCAAAATGATGTTTGGGAGTGCTCCGAAGCATTTCGCAAACCTTTGACTTGTAAAAAGATGCAAAACTTGTGTTTCGGGTTTGAATGCACTATTTCGGGTTAACAAAGTTGCGAAAATTATTTCGCAATGAAAACACCCATTCTACTCCAGTAGAACCAAATGATGTTTGGGTGTGTTCTGGAGCATTTCGCAAACTTTCGGCATGTAAAAAGATGCAAAATATGTTTTTCAGGTCTGAATGTAATATTTCGCGGTACCGAAGTTGTGATAATAGCTTCGCAATGAAAACACTCATTCTACTCCAGTAGAACCAAAATGATGTTTGGGAGTGTTCCGGAGCATTTCGCAAACTTTCGGCATGTAAAAAGATGCAAAACATGTTTTTCGGGCCTGAATGTAATATTTCGGGGTACCGAAGTTGCGATCATAGCTTCGCAACGAAAACACCCATTCTACTCCATTAGAATCAAAATGATGTTTGGGAGTGCTCCGGAGCATTTCGCAAATCTTCAATTTGTAAAAAGATGCAAAACTTATGGTTCGGGAACGAATGCACTAATTCGGGGTACCGAAGTTGCGAAAATTATTTCGCAACAAAAACACCCATTCTACTCCATTAGAACCAAAATGATCTTTGGGAGTGCTCCGGAGCATTTCGGAAGCCTTCGATTTGCAAAAAGATGCAAAACTTGTGTTTTGGGCCTGAATGCACCATTTCGGGGTACCGAAGATGCGAAAATGGTTTCGCAACAAAAACACCTATTTAACTCCATTAGACCCAAAATGATGTTTGGGTGTGTTCCGGAGCATTTCGCAAACTTTCGGCATGAAAAAAGATCCAAAATTTGTGTTTCGGGCCTGAATACAATATTTGAGGGTACCGAAGTTGCGATAATGGTTTCGCAACGAAAACACCTATTCCACTCCATTAGAACCAAATGATGTTTGGGAGTATTCCGGAGCATTTCGCAAACTTTCGGCATGTAAAAAGATGCAAAACATGTTTTTCGGGCCTGAATGCAATATTTCGGGGTACCGAAGTTGCGATCATAGCTTCGCAATGAGAACACTCATTGTACTCCATTAGAACCAAAATGATGTTTGGGAGTGTTCCGGAGCATTACGCAAACTTTCGGAATGTAAAAAGATGCAAAACATGTTTTTCAGGCCTGAATGCAATATTTTGGGGTACCGAAGTTGCGATAATAGCTTCGCAACGAAAACACCCATTCTACTCCATTAGAACCAATTGATGTTTGGGAGTATTCCGGAGCATTTCGCAAACTTTCGGCATGTAAAAAGATGCAAAACTTATGGTTCGGGCACGAATGCACTAATTCGGGGTACCGAAGTTGCGAAAATTATTTCGCAACGAAAACATCCATTCTACTCCATTAGACCCAAAATGATGTATGGGACTGCTCCGAAGCATTTCGCAAACCTTTGACTTGTAAAAAGATACAAAACTTGTGTTTCGGGCTTGAATGCACTATTTCGAGTTAATGAAGTTGCGAAAATTATTTCGCAATGAAAACATTCATTCTACTCCAATAGACCCAAAATGATGTTTGGGTGTGTTCCGGAGCATTTCGCAAACTTTCGGCATGTAAAAAGATGCAAAACATGTTTTTCGGGCCTGAATGCAATATTTCGGGGTACCGAAGTTGCGATCATAGCTTCGCAACGAAAACACCCATTCTACTCCATTAGAACCAAAATGATGTTTGGGAGTGCTCCGGAGCATTTCGCAAACCTTCGATTTGTTAAAAGATGCAAAACTTGTGTTTCGGGCACGAATGCACTAATTCGGGGTACCGAAGTTGCGAAAATTATTTCGCAACGAAAACATCCATTCTACTCCAATAGACCCAAAATGATGTTTGGGAGTGTTCCGGTGCATTTCGCAAACCTTCGATTTGTTAAAAGATGCAAAACTTGTGTTTCGGGCACGAATGCACCATTTCGGGGTACCGAAGTTGCGAAAATTATTTCGCAACGAAAACACCCATTCTACTCCAATAGACCCAAAATGATGTTTGGGAGTGTTCCGGAGCATTTCACAAAATTTCGGCATGTAAAAAGATGCAAAATTTGTGTTTCGGGCCTGAATACAATATTTCAGGGTACCGAAGTTGCGATAATGGCTTTGCAACGAAAACACCCATTCCACTCCATTAGAACCAAATGATGTTTGGGAGTATTCCTGAGCATTTCGCAAACTTTCGGCATGTAAAAAGATGCAAAACATGTTTTTCGGGTCTGAATGCAATATTTCGGGGTACCGAAGTTTTGATCACAGCTTCGCAACGAAAACACCCATTCTACTCCATTAGAACCAAAATGATGTTTGGGAGTGCTCCGGAGCATTTCGCAAATCTTCAATTTGTAAAAAGATGCAAAACTTATGGTTCGGGCACGAATGCACTAATTCAGGTTACCGAAGTTGCGAAAATTATTTCGCAACAAAACACCCATTCTACTCCATTAGACCAAAAATGATCTTTGGGAGTGCTCCGGAGCATTTCGCAGGCCTTCGATTTGCAAAAAGATGCAAAACTTGTGTTTTGGGCCTGAATGCACCATTTGGGGGTACCAAAGTTGCGAAAATGGTTTCGCAACAAAAACACCTATTTCACTCCATTAGACCCAAAATGATGTTTGGGTGTGTTCCGGAGCATTTCGCAAACTTTCGGCATGTAAAAAGATGCAAAACATGTTTTTCGGGCCTGAATGCAATATTTCGGGGTACCGAAGTTGCGATCATAGCTTCGCAACGAAAACACCCATTCTACTCCATTAGAACCAAAATGATGTTTGGGAGTGTTCCGAAGCATTTCGCAAACTTTCGGCATGTAAAAAGATGCAAAACATGTTTTTCGGGCCTGAATGCAATATTTTGGGGTACTGAAGTTGCGATAATAGCTTCGCAACGAAAACACCCATTCTACTCCATTAGAACCAAAATGATGTTTGGGGGCGCTCCGGAGCATTTCGCAAATCTTCGATTTGTAAAAAGATGCAAAACTTATGGTTCAGGCACGAATGCACTAATTCGGGGTACCGAAGTTGCGAAAATTATTTCACAACGTAAACACCCATTCTACTCCATTAAACCCAAAATGATGTTTGGGAGTGCTCCGAAGCATTTTGCAAACCTTTGACTTGTAAAAAGATGCAAAACTTGTGTTTCGGGTTTGAATGCACTATTTTGGGTTAACAAAGTTGCGAAAATTATTTCGCAATGAAAACATCCATTCTACTCCATTAGACCCAAAATGATGTTTGGGTGTGTTCCGGAGCATTTTGCAAACTTTCGGCATGTAAAAAGATGCAAAACATGTTTTTCGGGCCTGAATGCAATATTTCGGGGTACCGAAGTTGCGATCATAGCTTCGCAACGAAAACACCCATTCTACTCCATTAGAACCAAAATGATGTTTGGGAGTGCTCCGGAGCATTTCGCAAACCTTCGATTTGTTAAAAGATGCAAAACCTGTGTTTCGGGCACGAATGAACTAATTCGGGGTACCGAAGTTGCGAAAACTATTTCGCAACAAAAACACCCATTCTACTCCATTAGAACCAAAATGATGTTTGGGAGTGCTCCGGAGCATTTCGCAAGCCTTCGATTTGGAAAAAGATGCAAAACTTGTGTCTTGGGCCTGATGCACCATTTCGGGGTTCCGAAGTTGCGAAAATGGTTTCGCAACAAAAACACCTATTTAACTCCAATAGACCCAAAATGATGTTTGGGTGTGTTACGGAGCATTTCGCAAACTTTCGGCATGAAAAAAGATCCAAAATTTGTGTTTCGGGCCTGAATACAATATTTCAGGGTACCGAAGTTGCGATAGTGGCTTCGCAACGGAAACACCCATTCCACTCCATTAGAACCAAAATGATGTTTGGGAGTGTTCCGGAGCATTTCGCAAACTTTCGGCATGTAAAAAGATGCAAAACATGTTTTTCGGGCCTGAATGCAATATTTCGGGGTACCGAAGTTGTGATCATAGCTTAGCAACGAAAACACCCATTCTACTCCATTAGAACCAAAATGATGTTTGGGAGTGCTCCGGAGCATTTCGCAAATCTTCGATTTGTAAAAAGGTGCAAAACTTATGGTTCGGGCACGAATGCACTAATTCGGGGTACAGAAGTTGCGAAAATTATTTCGCAACAAAAACACCCATTCTACTCCATTAGACCCAAAATGATGTTTGGGAGTGCTCCGAAGCATTTCGCAAACCTTTGACTTGTAAAAATATGCAAAACATGTGTTTCGGGCTTGAATGCACTATTTTGGGTTAACGAAGTTGCAAAAATTATTTCGCAATGAAAACACCCATTCTACTCCGTTAGACCCAAAATGTTGTTTGGGTGTGTTCCGGAGCATTTCGCAAACTTTCGGCATGTAAAGAGATGCAAAACATGTTTTTCGGGCCTGAATGCAATATTTCGGGGTACCGAAGTAGTGATAATGCTTCGCAATGAAAACACTCATTCTACTCCATTAGAACCAAAATGATGTTTGGGAGTGTTCCGCAGCATTTCGCAAACTTTCGGCATGTAAAAAGATGCAAAACATGTTTTTCGGGCCTGAATGCAATATTATGGGGTACCGAAGTTGTGATCATAGCTTCGCAACGAAAAGACCCATTCTACTCCATTAGAACCAAAATGATGTTTGGGAGTGCTCCGAAGCATTTTGCAAATCTTCAATTTGTAAAAAGATGCAAAACATATGGTTCGGGCACGAATGCACTAATTTGGGGTACCGAAGTTGCGAAAACTATTTCGCAACGAAAACACCCATTCTACTCCATTAGACTCAAAATGATGTTTGGGAGTGTTCCGGACCATTTCACAAACTTTCGGCATGAAAAAAGATCCAAAATTTGTGTTTCGGGCCTGAATACAATATTTCAGGGTACCGAAGTTGCGATAATAGCTTCGCAACGAAAACACCCATTCTACTCCATTAGACCCAAAATGAGGTTTGGGATTGCTCCGAAGCATTTCGCAAACCTTTGACTTGTAAAAAAATGCAAAACTTGTGTTTCGGGCTTGAATGCACTATTTCGGGTTAATGAAGTTGCGAAAATTATTTCGCAATGAAAACACCCATTCTACTCTATTAGACCCAAAATGATGTTTGGGTGTGTTCTGGAGCATTTCGCAAACTTTCGGCATGTAAAAAGATGCAAAACATGTTTTCGGGCCTGAATGTAATATTTCGGGGTACCGAAGTAGCAATAATAGCTTCGCAATGAAAACACTCATTCTACTCCATTAGAACCAAAATGATGTTTGAGAGTGTTCCGGAGCATTTCGCAAACTTTCGCATTTAAAAAGATGCAAAACATGTTTTTCGGGCCTGAATGCAATATTTTGGGGTACCGAAGTTGCGATCATAGCTTCTTAACGAAAACACCCATTCTACTCCATTAGAACCAAAATGATGTTTGGGAGTGGTCCGGAGCATTTCGCAAATCTTCGATTTGTAAAAAGATGCAAAACTTATGGTTCGGGCACGAATGCACTAATTCGGGGTACCGAAGTCGCGAAAATTATTTCGCAACGAAAACACCCATTCTACTCCATTAGACCCAAAATGATGTATGGGACTGCTCCGAAGCATTTCGCAAACCTTTGACTTGTAAAAAGATACAAAACTTGTGTTTCGGGCTTGAATGCACTATTTCGAGTTAATGTATTGCGAAAATTATTTCGCAATGAAAACATTCATTCTACTCCATTAGACCCAAAATGATGTTTGGGTGTGTTCCGGAGCATTTCGCAAACTTTCGGCATGTAAAAAGATGCAAAACATGTTTTTCGGGCCTGAATGCAATATTTCGGGGTACCGAAGTAGCGATAATAGCTTCGCAATGAAAACACTCATTCTACTCCAATAGAACCAAATTGATGTTTGTGAGTGTTCCGGAGCATTTCGCAAACTTTCGGCATGTAAAAAGATGCAAAACATGTTTTTCGGGCTCGAATGCTATATTTCGGGGTACCGAAGTTGCGATCATAGCTTCGCAACGAAAACACCCATTCTACTCCATTAGAACCAAAATGATGTTTGGGAGTGCTTCGGAGCATTTCGCAAACCTTCGATTTGTTAAAAGATGCAAAACCTGTGTTTCGGGCACGAATGAACTAATTCGGGGTACCGAAGTTGCGAAAACTAAACACCCATTCTACTCCATTAGAACGAAAATGATGTTTGGGATGCTCCGTAGCATTTCGCAAGCCTTCGATTTGCAAAAAGATGCAAAACTTGTGTCTTGGGCCTTAATGCACCATTTCGGGGTACCGAAGTTGCGAAAATGGTTTCGCAACAAAAACCCCTATTTTCCTCCATTAGACCCAAAATGATGTTTGTGTGTGTTCCGGAGCATTTCGCAAACTTTCGGCATGAAAAAAGATCCAAAATTTGTGTTTCGGGCCTGAATACAATATTTCAGGGTACCGAAGTTGCGATAATGGCTTCGCAACGAAAACACCCATTCCACTCCATTAGAACCAAATGATGTTCGGGAGTATTTCGGAGCGTTTCGCAAACTTTCGGCATGTAAAATGATGCAAAACATGTTTTTTGGGCCTGAATGCAATATTTCAGGGTACTGAAGTTGCGATAATAGCTTCGCAACGAAAAACATCCATTCTACTCCATTGGAACCAAAATGATGTTTGGGAGTGCTCCGGAGCATTTCGCAAATCTTCGATTTGTAAAAAGAGGCAAAACTTATGGTCGGGCACGAATGCACTAATTCGGGGTACCGAAGTTGCGAAAATTATTTCGCAATGAAAAGACCCATTCTACTCCATTAGACCCAAAATGATGTTTGGGAGTGCTCCGAAGCATTTCGCATACCTTTGACTTGTAAAAAGATGCAAAACTTGTGTTTCGGGCTTGAATGCACTATTTCGGGTTAACGAAGATGCGAAAATTATTTCGCAATGAAAACACCCATTCTACTCCATTAGACCCAAAATGATGTTTGGGTGTGTTCCGGAGCATTTCGCAAACTTTCGGCATGTAAAAAGATGCAAAACATGTTTTTCGGGCCTGAATGCAATATTTCGAGGTACCGAAGTTGCGATCATAGCTTCGCAACGAAAACACCCATTCTACTCCATTAGAACCAAAATGATGTTTGGGAGTGCTCCGGAGCATTTCGCAAACCTTCGATTTGTTAAAAGGTGCAAAACTTGTGTTTCGGGCACGAATGCACTAATTCGGGGTACCGAAGTTGCGAAAATTATTTCGCAACGAAAACACTCATTCTACTCCATTAGACCCAAAATGATGTTTGGGACTGTTCCGGAGCATTTCACAAATTTTCGGCATGTAAAAAGATGCAAAATTTGTGTTTGGGGCCCGAATGCAATATTTCAGGGTACCGAAGTTGCGATAATGGCTTCGCAACGAATTCACCCATTCCACTCCATTAGATCCGAATGATGTTTGGGAGTATTCCGGAGCATTTCACAAACTTTCAGCATGTAAAAAGATGCAAAACTTGTGTTTCGGTCCTACATGCAATATTACGGGGTACCAAAGTTGCGATAATGGTTTAGCAACGAAAAGACCCATTCTACTCCATTGGACCCAAGTTGTAGTTTGGGTGTGTTCCAGAGCATTCGGCAAACTTTCGGCATGTAAAAAGATGCAAAACTTGTGCTTCGACCCTGAATGCACTATTTCAGGGTACCGAAGTTGCGAAAATGGTTTCGTAATGAAAACACCCGGTCTACTCCATTATAATGAAAATGATGTTTGGGAGTGCTCCGGAGCATTTCGCAAGCCTTCGATTTGCAAACAGATGCAAAACTTGTGTTTTAGGCCTGAATGCACCATTTCGGGGTACCGAAGTTGCGAAAATGATTTCGCAATGAAAACCCCCATTCTAGTCCATTAGACCCAAAATGATGTTTGGGTGTGTTCCGAAGCATTTCGCAATCCTTCGATTTGTAAAAGGATGCAAAACCTGTGTTTCGGGCACGAATGCACTAATTCGGGGTACCGAAGTTGCGAAAATTATTTCACAACGAAAACACCCATTGTACTCCATTAGACCCAAAATGATGTTTGGGAGTGTTCCGGAGCATTTCACAAATTTTCGGCATGTAAAAAGAAGCAAAATTTGTGTTTCGGGCCTGAATGCAATATTTCAGGGTACCGAAGTTGCGATAATGGCTTCGCAACGAAATCACCCATTCCACTCCATTAGAACCAAATGATCTTTGGGAGTATTCCGGAGAATTTCACAAACTTTCAGCATGTAAAAAGGTGCAAAACTTGTGTTTCGGGCCTGAATGCAATATTTCGGGGTATGAAAGTTGCTATAATGGTTTCGCAATGAAAAGACCCATTCTACTCCATTGGACCCAAATTGTTGTTTGGGTGTGTTCCACAGCATTTGGCAAACTTTCGGCTTGTAAAAAGTTGCAAAACTTGTGCTTCGAGCCTGAATCCACTATTTCAGGGTACCGAAGTTGCGAAAATGGTTTCATAACGAAAACACCCAGTCTACTCCATTAGAACGAAAATGATATTTGGGAGTGCTCTGGAGCATTTCGCAAGCCTTCGATTTGCAAAAAGATGCAAAACTTGTGTTTTGGGCCTGAATGCACCATTTCGGGGTACCCAAGTTGCGAAAATAGTTTCGCAACGAAAACACCCATTCTACTCCATTAGACCCAAAATGATGTTTGGGAGTGTTCTGGAGCATTTCACAAATTTTCGGCATGTAAAAAGTGCAAAATTGTTTCGGGCCTGAATTCAATATTTCAGGGTACCGAAATTGCGATAATGGCTTCGCAACGAAATCACCCATTCCACTCCATTAGAACCAAATGATGTTTGGGTGTATTCCGGAGCATTTCACAAACTTTCAGCATGTAAAAAGATGCAAAACTTGTGTTTCGGGCCTGAATGCAATATTTCAGGATACCAAAGTTGCGATAATGGTTTCGCAACGAAAAGACCCATTCTACTCCATTGGACCCAAATTGTAGTTTGGGTGTGTTCCGGAGCATTTGGCAAGCTTTCGGCATGTAAAAAGATGCAAAACTTGTGCTTCGAGCCTGAATGCACTATTTCAGGGTACCGAAGTTGCGAAAATGGTTTCATAACGAAAACACCCAGTCTACTCCATTAGAACGAAAATGATGTTTGGGAGTGCTCCGGAGCATTTCGCAAGCCTTCGATTTGCAAAAAGATGCAAAACTTGTGTTTTGGCCCTGAATGCACCATTTCGGGGTACCAAAGCTGCGAAAATGGTTTCGCAACGAAAACACCCATTCTACTCCATTAGAACCAAAATCATGTTTCGGAGTGCTCCGGAGCATTTCGCAAACCTTCGATTTGTAAAAGGATGCAAAACTTGTGTTTCGAGCTCGAATGCACTAATTCGGGGTACCGAAGTTGTGAAAATTATTTCGCAACGAAAACACCCATTCTACTCCATTAGACCCAAAATGATGTTTGGGAGTGCTCCGGAGCATTTCGGAAGCCTTCGATTTGCAAAAAGATGCAAAACTTGTGTTTTGGGCCTGAATGCACCATTTCTGGGTACCGAAGATGCGAAAATGGTTTCGCAATGAAAACACCCATTCTACTCCATTACACCCAAAATGATGTTTGGGTGTGTTCCGGAGCATTTCACAAACTTTCGGCATGTAAAAAGATGCAAAATTTATGTTTGGGGCCTGAATGCAATATTTCAGGGTACCGAAGTTGCGATAATGGCTTCGCAACGAAATCACCCATTCCACTCCATTAGATCCGAATGATGTTTGGGAGTATTCCGGAGCATTTCACTAACTTTCAGCATGTAAAAAGATGCAAAACTTGTGTTTCGGGCCTGCATGCAATATTTCGGGGTACCAATGTTGCGATAATGGTTTAGCAACGAAAAGACCCATTCTACTCCATTGGACCCAAGTTGTAGTTTGGGTGTGTTCCAGAGCATTCGGCAAACTTTCGGCATGTAAAAAGATGCAAAACTTGTGCTTCGAGCCTGAATGCACTATTTCAGGGTACCGAAGTTGCGAAAATGGTTTCGTAATGAAAACACCCGGTCTACTCCATTAGAATGAAAATGATGTTTGGGAGTGCTCTGGAGCATTTCGCAAGCCTTCGATTTGCAAAAAGATGCAAAACTTGTGTTTTGGGCCTGAATGCACCATTTCGGGGTACCGAAGTTGCGAAAATAGTTTCGCAACGAAAACACCCATTCTACTCCATTAGACCCAAAATGATGTTTGGGAGTGTTCAGGAGCATTTCACAAACTTTCGGCATGTAAAAAGATGCAAAATTTGTGTTTGGGGCCTGAATGCAATATTTCAGGGTACCGAAGTTGCGATAATGGCTTCGCAACGAAATCACCCATTCCACTCCATTAGATCCGAATGATGTTTGGGAGTATTCCGGAGCATTTCACAAACTTTCAGCATGTAAAAAGATGCAAAACTTGTGTTTCGGGCCTGCATGCAATATTTCGGGGTACCAAAGTTGCGATAATGGTTTAGCAACGAAAAGACCCATTCTACTCCATTGGACCCAAGTTGTAGTTTGGGTGTGTTCCAGAGCATTCGGCTAACTTTCGGCATGTAAAAAGATGCAAAACTTGTGCTTCGAGCCTGAATGCACTATTTCAGGGTACCGAAGTTGCGAAAATGGTTTCGTAATGAAAACACCCGGTCTACTCCATTAGAATGAAAATGATGTTTGGGAGTGCTCCGGTGCATTTCGCAAGCCTTCGATTTGCAAAAAGATGCAAAACTTGTGTTTTAGGCCTGAATGCACCATTTCGGGGTGCCGAAGTTGCGAAAATGGTTTCGCAATGAAAACACCCATTCTACTCCATTAGACCCAAAATGATGTTTGGGTGTGTTCCGAAGCATTTCGCAATCCTTCGATTTGTAAAAGGATGCAAAACCTGTGTTTCGGGCACAAATGCACTAATTCGGGGTACCGAAGTTGCGAAAATTATTTCACAACGAAAACACCCATTGTACTCCATTAGACCCAAAATGATGTTTGGGAGTGTTCCGGAGCATTTCACAAATTTTCGGCATGTAAAAAGAAGCAAAATTTGTGTTTCGAGCCTGAATGCAATATTTCAGGGTACCGAAGTTGCGATAATGGCTTCGCAACGAAATCACCCATTCCACTCCATTAGAACCAAATGATCTTTGGGAGTATTCCGGAGAATTTCACAAACTTTCAGCATGTAAAAAGGTGCAAAACTTGTGTTTCGGGCCTGAATGCAATATTTCGGGGTATGAAAGTTGCTATAATGGTTTCGCAATGAAAAGACCCATTCTACTCCATTGGACCCAAATTGTTGTTTGGGTGTGTTCCACAGCATTTGGCAAACTTTCGGCTTGTAAAAAGTTGCAAAACTTGTGCTTCGAGCCTGAATCCACTATTTCAGGGTATCGAAGTTGCGAAAATGGTTTCATAACGAAAACACCCAGTCTACTCCATTAGAACGAAAATGACATTTGGGAGTGCTCTGGAGCATTTCGCAAGCCTTCGATTTACAAAAAGATGCAAAACTTGTGTTTTGGGCCTGAATGCACCATTTCGGGGTACCGAAGTTGCGAAAATAGTTTCGCAACGAAAACACCCATTCTACTCCAATAGACCCAAAATGATGTTTGGGAGTGTTCCGGAGCATTTCACAAACTTTCGGCATGTAAAAAGATGCAAAATTTGTGTTTGGGGCCTGAATGCAATATTTCAGGGTACCGAAGTTGCGATAATGGCTTCGCAACGAAATCACCCATTCCACTCCATTAGATCCGAATGATGTTTGGGAGTATTCCGGAGCATTTCACAAACTTTCAGCATGTAAAAAGATGCAAAACTTGTGTTTCGGGCCTGCATGCAATATTTCGGGGTACCAAAGTTGCGATAATGGTTTAGCAACGAAAAGACCCATTCTACTCCATTGGACCCAAATTGTAGTTTGGGTGTGTTCCGGAGCAAGTGGCAAACTTTCGGCATGTAAAAAGATGCAAAACTTGTGCTTCGAGCCTGAATGCACTATTTCAGGGTACCGAAGTTGCGAAAATGGTTTCGTAATGAAAACACCCGGTCTACTCCATTAGAATGAAAATGATGTTTGGGAGTGCTCCGGTGCATTTCGCAAGCCTTCGATTTGCAAAAAGATGCAAAACTTGTGTTTTAGGCCTGAATGCACCATTTCGGGGTACCGAAGTTGCGAAAATGGTTTCGCAATGAAAACACCCATTCTACTCCATTAGACCCAAAATGATGTTTGGGTGTGTTCCGAAGCATTTCGCAATCCTTCGATTTGTAAAAGGATGCAAAACCTGTGTTTCGGGCACGAATGCACTAATTCGGGGTACCGAAGTTGCGAAAATTATTTCACAACGAAAACACCCATTGTACTCCATTAGACCCAAAATGATGTTTGGGAGTGTTCCGGAGCATTTCACAAATTTTCGGCATGTAAAAAGAAGCAAAATTTGTGTTTCGAGCCTGAATGCAATATTTCAGGGTACCGAAGTTGCGATAATGGCTTCGCAACGAAATCACCCATTCCACTCCATTAGAACCAAATGATCTTTGGGAGTATTACGGAGAATTTCACAAACTTTCAGCATGTAAAAAGGTGCAAAACTTGTGTTTCGGGCCTGAATGCAATATTTCGGGGTATGAAAGTTGCTATAATGGTTTCGCAATGAAAAGACCCATTCTACTCCATTGGACCCAAATTGTTGTTTGGGTGTGTTCCACAGCATTTGGCAAACTTTCGGCTTGTAAAAAGTTGCAAAACTTGTGCTTCGAGCCTGAATCCACTATTTCAGGGTATCGAAGTTGCGAAAATGGTTTCATAACGAAAACACCCAGTCTACTCCATTAGAACGAAAATGACATTTGGGAGTGCTCTGGAGCATTTCGCAAGCCTTCGATTTACAAAAAGATGCAAAACTTGTGTTTTGGGCCTGAATGCACCATTTCGGGGTACCGAAGTTGCGAAAATAGTTTCGCAACGAAAACACCCATTCTACTCCAATAGACCCAAAATGATGTTTGGGAGTGTTCCGGAGCATTTCACAAACTTTCGGCATGTAAAAAGATGCAAAATTTGTGTTTGGGGCCTGAATGCAATATTTCAGGGTACCGAAGTTGCGATAATGGCTTCGCAACGAAATCACCCATTCCACTCCATTAGAACCAAATGATGTTTGGGTGTATTCCGGAGCATTTCACAAACTTTCAGCATGTAAAAAGATGCAAAACTTGTGTTTCGGGCCTGAATGCAATATTTCAGGGTACCAAAGTTGCGATAATGGTTTCGCAACGAAAAGACCCATTCTACTCCATTGGACCCAAATTGTAGTTTGGGTGTGTTCCGGAGCATTTGGCAAGCTTTCGGCATGTAAAAAGATGCAAAACTTGTGCTTCGAGCCTGAATGCACTATTTCAGGGTACCGAAGTTGCGAAAATGGTTTCGTAACGAAAACACCCAGTCTACTCCATTAGAACAAAAATGATGTTTGGGAGTGCTCCGGAGCATTTCGCAAGCCTTCGATTTGCAAAAAGATGCAAAACTTGTGTTTTGGCCCTGAATGCACCATTTCGGGGTACCAGAGTTGCGAAAATGGTTTCGCAACGAAAACACCCATTCTACACCATTAGAACCAAAATCATGTTTCGGAGTGCTCCGGAGCATTTCGCAAACCTTCAATTTGTAAAAGGATGCAAAACTTGTGTTTCGAGCTCGAATGCACTAATTCGGGGTACCGAAGTTTTTAAAATTATTTCGCAACGAAAACACCCATTCTACTCCATTAGACCCAAAATGATGTTTAGGAGTGCTCCGGAGCATTTCGGAAGCCTTCGATTTGCAAAAAGATGCAAAACTTGTGTTTTGGGCCTGAATGCACCATTTCGGGGTACCGAAGTTGCGAAAATGGTTTCGCAACGAAAACACCCATTCTACTCCATTAGAACCAAAATCATGTTTCGGAGTGCTCCGGAGCATTTCGCAAACCTTCGATTTTTAAAAGGATGCAAAACTTGTGTTTCGAGCTCGAATGCACTAATTCGGGGTACCGAAGTTGTGAAAATTATTTCGCAACGAAAACACCCATTCTACTCCATTAGACCCAAAATGATGTTTGGGATTGCTCCGGAGCATTTCGGAAGCCTTCGATTTGCAAAAAGATGCAAAACTTGTGTTTTGGGCCTGAATGCACCATTTCTGGGTACCGAAGTTGCGAAAATGGTTTCGCAACGAAAACTTGTGTTTGGGTGTGTTCCGGAGCATTTCACAAACTTTCGACATGTAAAAAGATGCAAAATTTGTGTTTCGGGCCTGAATGCAATATTTTAGGGTGCCGAAGTTGCGATAATAGCTTCGCAACGAAATCACCCATTCCACTCCATTAGAACCAAATGATGTTTGGGAGTATTCCGGAGCATTTCACAAACTTTTAGCATGTAAAAAGATGCAAAACTTGTGTTTCGGGCCTGAATGCAATATTTCGGGGTACCAAAGTTGCTATCATGGTTTCGCAACGAAAAGACCCATTCTACTCCATTGGACCCAAATTGTAGTTTGGGTGTGTTCTGGAGCATTTTGGAAACTTTCGGCATGTAAAAAGATGCAAAACTTGTGCTTCGAACTTGAACGCACTATTTCAGGGTTCCGAAGTTTCGAAAATGGTTTCGTAACGAAAACGCCCAGTCTACTCCATTAGAACGAAAATGATGTTTGGGAGTTCTCCGGAGCATTTCGCAAGCCTTCGATTTGCAAAAAGATGCAAAACATGTTTTTCGGGCCTGAATGCAATATTTCGGGGTACCAAAGTAGTGATAATAGCTTCGCAATGAAAACACCCATTCTACTCCATTAGAACCAAAATGATATTTGGGAGTGTTCCGGAGCATTTCGCAAACTTTCGGCATGGAAAAAGATGCAAAACATGTTTTTCGGGCCTGAATGAAATATTTCGAGGTACCGAAGTTGCGATAATAGCTTCACAATGAAAACACCTATTCTACTCCATTAGAACCAAAATGATGTTTCGGAGTGCTCCGGAGCATTTCGCAAACCTTCGATTAGTAAATGGATGCAAAACTTGTGTTTCGAGCAAGAATGCACTAATTCGGGTTACCGAAGTTGTGAAAATTATTTCGCAACGAAAACACCCATTCTACTCCATTAGACCCAAAATGATGTTTGGGAGTGCTCCGGAGCATTTCGCAAGCCTTCGATTTGCAAAAAGATGCAAAACTTGTGTTTTGGGCCTGAATGCACCATTTCGGGGTACCGAAGTTGCGAAAATGGACGAAAACACCCATTCTACTCCATTAGACCCAAAATGATGTTTGGGTGTGTTCCGGAGCATTTAACAAATTTTTGGCATGTAAAAAGATGCCAAATTTGTGTTTCGGGCCTGAATGCAATATTTCAGGGTACCGAAGTTGCGATAATGGCTTCGCAACGAAATCACTCATTGCACTCCATTAGAACCAAATGATGTTGGGAGTATTCCGGAGCATTTCACAAACTTTTAGCATGTAAAAAGATGCAAAACTTGTGTTTCGGGCCTGAATGCAATATTTCAGGGTACCAAAGTTGCAATAATGGTTTCGTAATGAAAACACCCAGTCTACTCCATTAGAACGAAAATGATGTTTGGGAGTGCTCCGGAGCATTTCGCAAGCCTTCGATTTGCAAAAAGATGCAAAACTTGTGTTTTGGGCCTGAATGCACCATTTTGGGGTACCGAAGTTGCGAAAATGGTTTCGCAACAAAAACACCAATTCTACTCCATTAGACCCAAAATGATGTTTGGGTGTGTTCTGGAGCATTTCGCAAACTTTCGGCATGTAAAAAGATGCAAAACATGTTTTTCGGGCCTGAATGCAATATTTCGCGGTACCGAAGTAGCGATAATAGCTTCGCAATGAAAACACCCATTCTACTCCATTAGACCCAAAATGATGTTTGGGAGTGTTCCGGAGCATTTCGCAAACTTTCGCCATGTAAAAAGATGCAAAACATGTTTTTGGGGCCTGAATGCAATATTTCGAGGTACCGAAGTTGTGATACTAGCTTCTCAACGAAAACACCCATTCTACTCCATTAGAACCAAAATGATGTTTCGGAGTGCTCCGGAGCATTTCGCAAACCTTCGATTTGTAAAAGGATGCAAAACCTGTGTTTCGGGCAGCAATGCACTAATTCGGGGTACCGAAGTTGCAAAAATTATTTCGCAACGAAAACACCCATTCTACTCCATTAGACCCAAAATGATGTTTGGGAGTGTTCCGGAGCATTTCACAAATTTTCGGCATGTAAAAAGATGCAAAATTTGTGTTTCGGGCCTCAATGTAATATTTCAGGGTACTGAATTTGCGATAATGGCTTCGCAACGAAATCACCCATTCCACTCCATTAGAACCAAATGATGTTTGGGAGTATTCCGGAGCATTTCACAAACTTGCAGCATGTAAAAAGATGCAAAACTTGTGTTTCGGGCCTGAATGCAATATTTCGGGGTACCAAAGTTGCGATAATGGTTTCGCAACAAAACGACCCATTCAACTCCATTGGACCTAAATTGTTGTTTGGGCGTGTTCCGGAGCATTTCACAAATTTTCGGCATGTAAAAAGATGCAAAATTTGTGTTTTGGGCCTGAATGCAATATTTCAGGGTACCGAAGTTGTGATAATGGCTTCGCAACGAAATCACCCATTCCACTCCATTAGAACCAAATGATGTTTGGGAGTATTCCGGAGCATTTCACAAACTTTTAGCATGTAAAAAGATGCAAAACTTGTGTTTTGGGCCTGAATGCAATATTTCAGGGTACCAAAGTTGCGATAATGGTTTCGCAACGAAAAGACCCATTCTACTCCGTTGGACCTAAATTGTAGTTTGGGTGTGTTCCGGAGCATTTGGCAAACTTTCAGCATGTAAAAAGATGCAAAACATGTTTTTCGGGCCTGAATGCAATATTTCGGGGTACCGAAGTAGCGATAATAGCTTCGCAAAGAAAACACCCATTCTACTCCATTAGACCCAAAATGATGTTTGGGAGTGTTCCGGAGCATTTCGCAAACTTTCGGCATGTAAAAAGATGCAAAACATGTTTTTCGGGCCTGAATGCAATATTTCGAGGTACCGAAGTTGCGGTACAAGCTTCACAACGAAAACACCCATTCTACTCCATTAGAACCAAAATGATGTTTTGGAGTGCTCCGGAGCATTTCGCAAACCTTCGATTTGTAAAAGGATGCAAAACCTGTGTTTCAGGCAGCAATGCACTAATTCGGGGTACCGAATTTGCGAAAATTATTTCGCAACGAAAACACCCATTCTACTCCATTAGACCCAAAATGATGTTTGGGAGTGTTCCGGAGCATTTCACAAATTTTCGGCATGTAAAAAGATGCAAAATTTGTGTTTCGGGCCTGAATGTAATATTTCAGGGTACCGAAGTTGCGATAATGGCTTCGCAACGAAATCACCCATTCCACTCCATTAGAACCAAATGATGTTTGGGAGAATTCCGGAGCATTTCACAAACTTGCAGCATGTAAAAAGATGCAAAACTTGTGTTTCGGGCCTGAATGCAATATTTCGGGGTACCAAAGTTGCGATAATCGTTTCGCAACAAAACGACCCATTCTACTCCATTGGACCTAAATTGTTGTTTGGGCGTGTTCCGGAGCATTTCACAAATTTTCGGCATGTAAAAAGATGCAAAATTTGTGTTTTGGGCCTGAATGCAATATTTCAGGGTACCGAAGTTGTGATAATGGCTTCGCAACGAAATCACTCATTCCACTCCATTAGAACCAAATGATGTTTGGGAGTATTCCGGAGCATTTCACAAACTTTTAGCATGTAAAAAGATGCAAAACTTGTGTTTTGGGCCTGAATGCAATATTTCAGGGTACCAAAGTTGCGATAGTGGTTTCGCAACGAAAAGACCCATTCTACTCCGTTGGACCCAAATTGTAGTTTGGGTGTGTTCCGGAGCATTTGGGAAACTTTCGGCATGTAAAAAGATGCAAAACATGTTTTTCGGGCCTGAATGCAATATTTTGGAGTACCGAAGTAGCGATAATAGCTTCGCAAAGAAAACACCCATTCTACTCCATTAGACCCAAAATGATGTTTGGGAGTGTTCCGGAGCATTTCGCAAACTTTCGGCATGTAAAAAGATGCAAAACATGTTTTTCGGGCCTGAATGCAATATTTCGAGGTACTGAAGTTGCGATACTAGCTTCTCAACGAAAACACCCATTCTACTCCATTAGAACCAAAATGATGTTTCGGAGTGCTCCGGAGTATTTCGCAAACCTTCGATTTGTAAAAGGATGCAAAACCTGTGTTTCGGGCAGCAATGCACTAATTCGGGGTACCGAATTTGCGAAAATTATTTCGCAACGAAAACACCCATTCTACTCCATTAGACCCAAAATGATGTTTGGGAGTGTTCCGGAGCATTTCACAAATTTTCGGCATGTAAAAAGATGCAAAATTTGTGTTTCGGGCCTGAATGTAATATTTCAGGGTACCGAAGTTGCGATAATGGCTTCGCAACGAAATCACCCATTCCACTCCATTAGAACCAAATGATGTTTGGGAGTATTTCGGAGCATTTAACAAACTTTCAGCATGTAAAAAGATGCAAAATTTGTGTTTCGGGCCTGAATGCAATATTTCGGGGTACCAAAGTTGCGATAATGGTTTCGCAACAAAACGACCCATTCTACTCCATTAGACCTAAATTGTTGTTTGGGTGTGTTCCGGAGCATTTCACAAATTTTCGGCTTGTAAAAAGATGCAAAATTTGTGTTTTGGGCCTGAATGCAATATTTCAGGGTACCGAAGTTGCGATAATGGCTTCGCAACGAAATCACCCATTCCACTCCATTAGAACCAAATGATGTTTGGGAGTATTCCGGAGCATTTCACAAACTTTTAGCATGTAAAAAGATGCAAAACTTGTGTTTCGGGCCTGAATGCAATATTTCAGGGTACCAAAGTTGCGATAATGGTTTCGCAACGAAAAGACCCATTCTATTTCGTTGGACCCAAATTGTAGTTTGGGTGTGTTCCGGAGCATTTCGCAAGCCTTCGATTTGCAAAAAGATGCAAAACTTGTGTTTTGGGCCTAAATGCACCATTTCGGGGTACCGAAGTTGCGAAAATGGTTTCGCAACGAAAACACCCATTCTACTCCATTAGACCCAAAATGATGTTTGGGTGTGTTCCGGAGCCTTTCACAAATTTTCGGCATGTAAAAAGATGCAAAATTTGTGTTTCGGGCCTGAATGCAATATTTCAGGGTACCGAAGTTGCGATAATGGCTTCGCAACGAAATCACCCATTCCACTCTATTAGAACCAAATGATATTTGGGAGTATTTCGGAGCATTTCAGAAACTTTTAGCATGTAAAAAGATGCAAAACTTGTGTTTCAGTCCTGAATGCAATATTTCGGGCTACCAAAGTTGCGATCATGGTTTCGCAACGAAAAAACCCATTCTACTCCATTGGACCCAAATTGTAGTTTGGGTGTGTTCCGGAGCATTTCGCAAACTTTCGGCATGTAAAAAGATGCAAAACATGTTTTCGGGCCTGAATGCAATATTTCGGGGTACCGAAGTAGCGATAATAGCTTCGCAATGAAAACACTCATTCTACTCCATTAGAACCAAAATGATGTTTGGGAGTGTTCCGGAGCATTTCGCAAACTTTCGGCATGTAAAAAGATGTAAAACATGTTTTTCGGGCCTGAATGCAATATTTCGAGGTACCGAAGTTGCGATAATAGCTTCGCAATGAAAACACCCATTCTACTCCATTAGAACCAAAATGATGTTTCGGAGTGCTCCGGAGCATTTCGCGAACCTTCGATTTGTAAAAGGATGCAAAACTTGTGTTTCGAGCAAAAATGCACTAATTCGGGGTACCGAAGTTGTGAAAATTATTTCACAACGAAAACAGCCATTCTACTCCATTAGACCCAAAATGATGTTTGGGAGTGCTCCGGAGCATTTCGCAAGCCTTTGATTTGCAAAAAGATGCAAAACTTGTGATTTGGGTCTGAATGCACCATTTCGGGGTACCGAAGTTGCCAAAAAGGTTTCACAAAGAAAACACCCATTCTACTCCATTAGACCCAAAATGATGTTTGGGTGTGTTCCGGAGCATTTTGCAAACTTTCGGCTTGTAAAAAGATGCAAAACATGTTTTCGGGCCTGAATGCAATATTTCGGGGTACCGAAGTAGCGATAATAGCTTCGTAATGAAAACACCCATTCTACTCCATTAGACCCAAAATGATGTTTGGGAGTGTTCCGGAGCATTTCGCAAACTTTCGGCATGTAAAAAGATGCAAAACGTGTTTTTCATGCCTGAATGCAATATTTCAAGGTACTGAAGTTGCGATACTAGCTTCACAACGAAAACACCCGTTCTACACCATTAGAACCAAAATGATGTTTCGGAGTGCTCCGGAGCATTTCACAAACCTTCGATTTGTAAAAGGATGCAAAACCTGTGTTTCGGGCAGGAATGCACTAATTCAGGGTGCTGAAGTTGCGAAAATTATTTCGCAACGAAAACACCCATTCTACTCCATTAGACCCAAAATGATGTTTGGGAGTGTTCCGGAGCATTTCACAAATTTTCGGCATGTAAAAAGATGCAAAATTTGTGTTTCGGGCCTGAATGCAATATTTCAGGGTACCGAAGTTGCGATAATGGCTTCGTAACGAAATCACCCATTCCACTCCATTAGAACCAAATGATGTTTGGGAGTATTCCGGAGCATGTCACAAACTTTTAGCATGTAAAAAGATGCAAAACTTGTGTTTCGGGCCTGAATGCAATATTTCGGGGTACCAATGTTGCGATCATGGTTTCGCAACGAAAAGACCCATTCTACTCCATTGGACCCAAATTGTAGTTTGGGTGTGTTCCAGAGCATTTGGCAAACTTTCGGCATGTAAAAAGATGCAAAGCTTGTGCTTTGAGCCTTAATGCACTATTTCAGGGTACCGAAGTTGCGAAAATGGTTTCGTAACGAAAACACCCAGTCTACTCCATTTGAACAAAAATGATGTTTGGGAGTGCTCCGGAGCATTTCGCAAGCCTTCGATTTGGAAAAAGATGCAAAACATGTTTTTCGGGCCTGAATGCAATATTTCAGGGTACGAAGTAGTGATAATAGCTTCGCAATGAAAACACCCATTCTACTCCATTAGAACCAAAATGATGTTTGGGAGTGTTCCGGAGCATTTCGCAAACTTTCGGCATGTAAAAAGATGCAAAACATGTTTTTCGGGCCTGAATGCAATATTTCGAGGTACCGAAGTTGCGGTAATAGCTTCGCAACGAAAACACCCATTCTACGCCATTAGAACCAAAATGATGTTTCGGAGTGCTCCGGAGCATTTCGCAAACCTTCGATTTGTAAACAGATGCAAAACTTGTGTTTCGAGCACGAATGCACTAATTCGGGGTACCGAAGTTGTGAAAATTATTTCGCAACGAAAACACCCATTCTACTACATTAGACCCAAAATGATGTTTGGGAGTGCTCCGGAGCATTTCGCAAGCCTTCGAATTGCAAAACGATGCAAAACTTGTGTTTTGGGCCTGAATGCACCACTTCGGGGTACCGAAGTTGCGAAAATGGTTTCGCAACGAAAACACCCATTCTACTCGATTAGACCCAAAATGATGTTTGGGTGTCTTCCAGAGCATTTCACAAATTTTCGGCATGTAAAAAGATGCAAAATTTGTGTTTCGAGCCTGAATGCAATATTTTAGGGTACCGAAGTTGCGATAATGGCTTCGCAACGAAATCACCCATTCCACTCCATTAGAACCAAATGATGTTTGGGAGTATTCCGGAGCATTTCACAAACTTTTAGCATGTAAAAAGATGCAAAACTTGTGTTTCGGGCCTGAATGCAATATTTCGGGGTACCAAAGTTGCGATCATGGTTTCGCAACGAAAAGACCCATTCTACTCCATTAGACCCAAAATGATGTTTGGGAGTGCTCCGGAGCATTTCGCAAGCCTTCGATTTGCAAAAAGATGCAAAACTTGTGTTTTGGGCCTGAATGCACCATTTCGGGGTACCGAAGTTGCGAAAATGGTTTCACAATGAAAACACCCATTCTACTCCATTAGACCCAAAATGATGTTTGGGTGTGTTCCGGAGCATTTCGCAAACTTTCGGCTTGTAAAAAGATGCAAAACATGTTTTCGGGCCTGAATGCAATATTTCGGGGTACCGAAGTAGCGACAATAGCTTCACAATGAAAACACCCATTCTACTCCATTAGACCCAAAATGATGTTTGGGAGTGCTCCGGAGCATTTCGCAAGCCTTCGAATTGGAAAACGTTGCAAAACTTGTGTTTTGGGCCTGAATGCACCACTTCGGGGTACCGAAGTTGCGAAAATGGTTTCGCAACGAAAACACCCATTCTACTCGATTAGACCCAAAATGATGTTTGGGTGTCTTCCAGAGCATTTCGCAAACTTTCGGCTTGTAAAAAGATGCAAAACATGTTTTCGGGCCTGAATGCAATATTTCGGGGTACCGAAGTAGCGACAATAGCTTCACAATGAAAACACCCATTCTACTCCATTAGACCCAAAATGATGTTTGGGAGTGTTCCGGAGCATTTCGCAAACTTTCGGCATGTAAAAAGATGCAAAACGTGTTTTTCGTGCCTGAATGCAATATTTCAAGGTACTGAAGTTGCGATACTAGCTTCACAACGAAAACACCCGTTCTACACCATTAGAACCAAAATGATGTTTCGGAGTGCTCCGGAGCATTTCACAAACCTTCGATTTGTAAAAGGATGCAAAACCTGTGTTTCGGGCAGGAATGCACTAATTTGGGGTACCGAAGTTGCGGAAATTATTTCGCAACGAAAACACCCATTCTACTCCATTAGACCCAAAATGACGTTTGGGAGTGTTCCGGAGCATTTCACAAATTTTTGGCATGTAAAAAGATGCAAAATTTGTGTTTCGGGCCTGAATGCAATATTTCAGGGTACCGAAGTTGCGATAATGGCTTCGCAACTAAATCACCCATTCCACTCCATTAGAACCAAATGATGTTTGGGAGTATTCCGGAGCATGTCACAAACTTTTAGCATGTAAAAAGATGCAAAACTTGTGTTTCCATCCTGAATGCAATATTTCGGGGTACCAAAGTTGCGATCATGGTTTCGCAACGAAAAGACCCATTCTACTCCATTGAACCCAAATTGTAGTTTGGGTGTGTTCCAGAGCATTTGGCAAACTTTCGGCATGTAAAAAGATGCAAAACTTGTGCTTCGAGCCTGAATGCAGTATTTTAGGGTACCGAAGTTGTGAAAATTATTTCACAACGAAAACACCCATTCTACTCCATTAGACCCAAAATGATGTTTGGGAGTGCTCCAGAGCATTTCGCAAGCCTTCGATTTGCAAAAAGATGCAAAACTAGTGTTTTGGGCCTCAATGCACCAATTCGGGGTACCAAAGTTGCGAAAATGGTTTCGCAACGAAAACACCCATTCTACTCCATTAGACCCAAAATGATCTTTGGGTGTGTTTTGGAGCATATCACAAATCTTCGGCATCTAAAAAGATGCAAAACTTGTGTTTCGGGCCTGAATGCACTATTTCGGGGTACCGATGTTGCGAAAATGGTTTCGCAACGAAAACACCCATTATACTCCATTAGACCCAAAATGATGTTTGGGTGTGTTCCGGAGCATTTCGCAAACTTTCGGCATGTAAAAAGATGCAAAACATGTTTTTCGGGCCTGAATGCAATATTTCGAGGTACCGAAGTAGCGATAATAGCTTCGCAATGAAAACACACATTCTACTCCATTAGACCCAAAATGATGTTTGGGAGTGATCCGGAGCATATCGCAAACTTTTAGCATGTAAAAAGATGCAAAACATGTTTTTCGGGCCTGAATGCAATATTTCGGGGTACCGAAGTAGCGATAATAGCTTCGCAATGAAAACACCCATTCTACTCCATTAGACCCAAAATGATGTTTGGGAGTGTTCCGGAGCATATCGCAAACTTTCGGCATGTTAAAAGTTGCAAAACGTGTTTTTCGGGCCTGAATGCAATAATTCAAGGTACCGAAGTTGCGATACTTGCTTCACAACGAAAACACCCATTCTACTCCATTAGAACCAAAATGATGTTTCAGAGTGCTCCGGAGTATTTGGCAAACCTTCGATTTGTAAAAGGATGCAAAACCTGTGTTTCGGGCAGGAATGCACTAATTCGGGGTACCGAAGTTGTGAAAATTATTTCGCAACGAAAACACCCATTCTACTCCATTAGACCCAAAATGATGTTTGGGAGTGTTCCGGAGCATTTCACAAATTTTCGGCATGTAAAAAGATGCAAAATTTGTGTTTCGGGCCTGAATGCAATATTTCAGGGTACCGAAGTTGCGATAATGGCTTCGCAACGAAATCACCTATTCCACTCCATTAGAACCAAATGATGTTTGGGAGTATTCCGGAGCATTTCACAAACTTTTAGCATGTAAAAAGATGCAAAACTTGTGCTTCGAGCCTGAATGCACTATTTCAGGGTACCGAAGTTGCGAAAATGGTTTCGTAACAAAAACACCCAAGCCTACTCTATTAGAATGAAAATGATGTTTGGGAGTGCTCCGGAGCATTTCGCAAGCCTTCGATTTGCAAAAAGATGCAAAACTTGTGTTTTGGGCCTGAATGCACTATTTCGGGGTACCGAAGTTGCAAAAATGGTTTCGCAACGAAAACACCCATTCTACTCCATTAGACCCAAAATGATGTTTGGGAGTGTTTTGGAGCATATCGCAAACCTTCGGCATGTAAAAAGATGCAAAACTTGTGTTTCGGGCCTGAATGCACTATTTCGGGGTACCGATGTTGCGAAAATGGTTTCGTAACGAAAACACCCATTCTACTCCATTAGACCCAAAATGATGTTTGGGTGTGTTCTGGAGCATTTCGCAAACTTTCGGCATGTAAAAAGATGCAAAACATGTTTTTCGGGCCTGAATGCAATATTTCGGGGTACCGAAGTAGCGATAATAGCTTCGCAATGAAAACACCCATTCTACTCCATTAGACCCAAAATGATGTTTGGGTGTGTTTTGGAGCATATTACAAATCTTCGGCATGTAAAAAGATGCAAAACTTGTGTTTCGGGCCTGAATGCACTATTTCGGGGTACCGATGTTGCGAAAATGGTTTCGCAACGAAAACACCCATTCTACTCCATTAGACCCAAAATGATGTTTGGGTGTGTTCCGGAGCATTTCGCAAACTTTCGGCATGTAAAAAGATGCAAAACATGTTTTTCGGGCCTGAATGCAATATTTCGGGGTACCGAAGTAGCGATAATAGCTTCGCAATGAAAACACCCATTCTACTCCATTAGACCCAAAATGATGTTTGGGTGTGTTTTGGACCATATCACAAATCTTCGGCATGTAAAAAGATGCAAAACTTGTGTTTCGGGCCTGAATGCACTATTTCGGGGTACCGATGTTGCGAAAATGGTTTCGCAACGAAAACACCCATTCTACTCCATTAGACCCAAAATGATGTTTGGGTGTGTTCCGGAGCATTTCGCAAACTTTCGGCATGTAAAAAGATGCAAAACATGTTTTTCGGGCCTGAATGCAATATTTCGGGGTACCGAAGTAGCGATAATAGCTTCGCAATGAAAACACCCATTCTACTCCATTAGACCCAAAATGATGTTTGGGTGTGTTTTGGAGCATATCACAAATCTTCGGCATGTAAAAAGATGCAAAACTTGTGTTTCGGGCATGAATACACTATTTCAGGGTACCGATGTTGCGAAAATGGTTTCGCAATGAAAACACCCATTCTACTCCATTAGACCCAAAATGATGTTTGGGTGTGTTCCGGAGCATTTCGCAAACTTTCGGCATGTAAAAAGATGCAAAACATGTTTTTCGGGCCTGAATGCAATATTTCGGGGTATCGAAGTAGCGATAATAGCTTCGCAATGAAAACACCCATTCTACTCCGTTAGACCCAAAATGATGTTTGGGAGTGTTCCGGAGCATATCGCAAACTTTCGGCATGTTAAAAGATGCAAAACGTGTTTTTCGGGCCTGAATGCAATAATTCAAGGTACCGAAGTTGCGATACTTGCTTCACAACGAAAACACCCATTCTACTCCATTAGAACCAAAATGATGTTTCAGAGTGCTCCGGAGTATTTCGCAAACCTTCGATTTGTAAAAGGATGCAAAACCTGTGTTTCGGGCGGGAATGCACTAGTTCGGGGTACCGAAGTTGTGAAAATTATTTCGCAACGAAAACACCCATTCTACTCCATTAGACCCAAAATGATGTTTGGGAGTGTTCCGGAGCATTTCACAAATTTTCGGCATGTAAAAAGATGCAAAATTTGTGTTTCGGGCCTGAATGCAATATTTCAGGGTACCGAAGTTGCGATAATGGCTTCGCAACGAAATCACCCATTCCACTCCATTAGAACCAAACGATGTTTGGGAGTATTCCGGAGCATTTCACAAACTTTTAGCATGTAAAAAGATGCAAAACTTGTGCTTCGAGCCTGAATGCACTATTTCAGGGTACCGAAGTTGCGAAAATGGTTTCGTAACAAAAACACCCAAGCCTACTCTATTAGAATGAAAATGATGTTTGGGAGTGCTCCGGAGCATTTCGCAAGCCTTCAATTTGCAAAAAGATGCAAAACTTGTGTTTTGGGCCTGAATGCACCATTTCGGGGTACCGAAGTTGCAAAAATGGTTTCGCAACGAAAACACCCATTCTACTCCATTAGACCCAAAATGATGTTTGGGTGTGTTCTGGAGCATTTCGCAAACTTTCGGCATGTAAAAAGATGCAAAACATGTTTTTCGGGCCTGAATGCAATATTTCGGGGTACCGAAGTAGCGATAATAGCTTCGCAATGAAAACACCCATTCTACTCCATTAGACCCAAAATGATGTTTGGGTGTGTTTTGGAGCATATCACAAATCTTCGGCATGTAAAAAGATGCAAAACTTGTGTTTCGGGCCTGAATGCACTATTTCGGGGTACCGATGTTGCGAAAATGGTTTCGCAACGAAAACACCCATTCTACTCCATTAGACCCAAAATGATGTTTGGGTGTGTTCCGGAGCATTTCGCAAACTTTCGGCATGTAAAAAGATGCAAAACATGTTTTTCGGGCCTGAATGCAATATTTCGGGGTACCGAAGTAGCGATAATAGCTTCGCAATGAAAACACCCATTCTACTCCATTAGACCCAAAATGATGTTTGGGAGTGTTCCGGAGCATATCGCAAACTTTCGGCATGTTAAAAGATGCAAAACGTGTTTTTCGGGCCTGAATGCAATAATTCAAGGTACCGAAGTTGCGATACTTGCTTCACAACGAAAACACCCATTCTACTCCATTAGAACCAAAATGATGTTTCAGAGTGCTCCGGAGTATTTCGCAAACCTTCGATTTGTAAAAGGATGCAAAACCTGTGTTTCGGGCAGGAATGCACTAAT
The DNA here is from genome assembly GCA_036936925.1 of Cenchrus fungigraminus. Taxonomy (NCBI): domain Eukaryota; kingdom Viridiplantae; phylum Streptophyta; class Magnoliopsida; order Poales; family Poaceae; genus Cenchrus; species Cenchrus fungigraminus. Next base: position 33,262,227 of record CM072775.1, read on the forward strand.
TCGGGGTACCGAAGTTGTGAAAATTATTTCGCAACGAAAACACCCATTCTACTCCATTAGACCCAAAATGATGTTTGGGAGTGTTCCGGAGCATTTCACAAATTTTCGGCATGTAAAAAGATGCAAAATTTTTGTTTCGGGCCTGAATGCAATATTTCAGGGTACCGAAGTTGCGATAATGGCTTCGCAACGAAATCACCCATTCCACTCCATTAGAACCAAACGATGTTTGGGAGTATTCCGGAGCATTTCACAAACTTTTAGCATGTAAAAAGATGCAAAACTTGTGCTTCGAGCCTGAATGCACTATTTCAGGGTACCGAAGTTGCGAAAATGGTTTCGTAACAAAAACACCCAAGCCTACTCCATTAGAATGAAAATGATGTTTGGGAGTGCTCCGGAGCATTTCGCAAGCCTTCAATTTGCAAAAAGATGCAAAACTTGTGTTTTGGGCCTGAATGCACCATTTCGAGGTACCGAAGTTGCAAAAATGGTTTCGCAACGAAAACACCCATTCTACTCCATTAGACCCAAAATGATGTTTGGGTGTGTTCTGGAGCATTTCGCAAACTTTCGGCATGTAAAAAGATGCAAAACATGTTTTTCGGGCCTGAATGCAATATTTCGGGGTACCGAAGTAGCGATAATAGCTTCGCAATGAAAACACCCATTCTACTCCATTAGACCCAAAATGATGTTTGGGTGTGTTTTGGAGCATATCACAAATCTTCGGCATGTAAAAAGATGCAAAACTTGTGTTTCGGGCCTGAATGCACTATTTCGGGGTACCGATGTTGCGAAAATGGTTTCGCAACGAAAACACCCATTCTACTCCATTAGACCCAAAATGATGTTTGGGTGTGTTCCGGAGCATTTCGCAAACTTTCGGCATGTAAAAAGATGCAAAACATGTTTTTCGGGCCTGAATGCAATAATTCGGGGTACCGAAGTAGCGATAATAGCTTCGCAATGAAAACACCCATTCTACTCCATTAGACCCAAAATGATGTTTGGGAGTGTTCCGGAGCATATCGCAAACTTTCGGCATGTTAAAAGATGCAAAACGTGTTTTTCGGGCCTGAATGCAATAATTCAAGGTACCGAAGTTGCGATACTTGCTTCACAACGAAAACACCCATTCTACTCCATTAGAACCAAAATGATGTTTCAGAGTGCTCCGGAGTATTTCGCAAACCTTCGATTTGTAAAAGGATGCAAAACCTGTGTTTCGGGCAGGAATGCACTAATTCGGGGTACCGAAGTTGTGAAAATTATTTCGCAACGAAAACACCCATTCTACTCCATTAGACCCAAAATGATGTTTGGGAGTGTTCCGGAGCATTTCACAAATTTTCGGCATGTAAAAAGATGCAAAATTTTTGTTTCGGGCCTGAATGCAATATTTCAGGGTACCGAAGTTGCGATAATGGCTTCGCAACGAAATCACCCATTCCACTCCATTAGAACCAAATGATGTTTGGGAGTATTCCGGAGCATTTCACAAACTTTTAGCATGTAAAAAGATGCAAAACTTGTGCTTCGAGCCTGAATGCACCATTTCGGGGTACCGAAGTTGCGAAAATGGTTTCGCAACGAAAACACCCATTCTACTCCATTAGACCCAAAATGATGTTTGGGATTGTTTTGGAGCATATCACAAATCTTCGGCATGAAAAAGATGCAAAACTTGTGTTTCGGGCCTGAATGCACTATTTCGGGGTACCGATGTTGCGAAAATGGGTTCGCAACGAAAACACCCATTCTACTCCATTAGACCCAAAATGATGTTTGGGTGTGTTCTGGAGCATTTCGCAAACTTTCGGCATGTAAAAAGATGCAAAACATGTTTTTCGGGCCTGAATGCAATATTTTGGGGTACCGAAGTAGCGATAATAGCTTCGCAATGAAAACACCCATTCTACTCCATTAGACCCAAAATGATGTTTGGGTGTGTTTTGGAGCATATCACAAATCTTCGGCATGTAAAAAGATGCAAAACTTGTGTTTCGGGCATGAATACACTATTTCAGGGTACCGATGTTGCGAAAATGGTTTCGCAATGAAAACACCCATTCTACTCCATTAGACCCAAAATGATGTTTGGGTGTGTTCCGGAGCATTTCGCAAACTTTCGGCATGTAAAAAGATGCAAAACATGTTTTTCGGGCCTGAATGCAATATTTCGGGGTATCGAAGTAGCGATAATAGCTTCGCAATGAAAACACCCATTCTACTCCGTTAGACCCAAAATGATGTTTGGGAGTGTTCCGGAGCATATCGCAAACTTTCGGCATGTTAAAAGATGCAAAACGTGTTTTTCGGGCCTGAATGCAATAATTCAAGGTACCGAAGTTGCGATACTTGCTTCACAACGAAAACACCCATTCTACTCCATTAGAACCAAAATGATGTTTCAGAGTGCTCCGGAGTATTTCGCAAACCTTCGATTTGTAAAAGGATGCAAAACCTGTGTTTCGGGCAGGAATGCACTAATTCGGGGTACCGAAGTTGTGAAAATTATTTCGCAACGAAAACACCCATTCTACTCCATTAGACCCAAAATGATGTTTGGGAGTGTTCCGGAGCATTTCACAAATTTTCGGCATGTAAAAAGATGCAAAATTTGTGTTTCGGGCCTGAATGCAATATTTCAGGGTACCGAAGTTGCGATAATGGCTTCGCAACGAAATCACCCATTCCACTCCATTAGAACCAAATGATGTTTGGGAGTATTCCGGAGCATTTCACAAACTTTTAGCATGTAAAAAGATGCAAAACTTGTGCTTCGAGCCTGAATGCACCATTTCGGGGTACCGAAGTTGCGAAAATGGTTTCGCAACGAAAACACCCATTCTACTCCATTAGACCCAAAATGATGTTTGGGAGTGTTTTGGAGCATATCACAAATCTTCGGCATGAAAAAGATGCAAAACTTGTGTTTCGGGCCTGAATGCACTATTTCGGGGTACCGATGTTGCGAAAATGGGTTCGCAACGAAAACACCCATTCTACTCCATTAGACCCAAAATGATGTTTGGGTGTGTTCTGGAGCATTTCGCAAACTTTCGGCATGTAAAAAGATGCAAAACATGTTTTTCGGGCCTGAATGCAATATTTTGGGGTACCGAAGTAGCGATAATAGCTTCGCAATGAAAACACCCATTCTACTCCATTAGACCCAAAATGATGTTTGGGTGTGTTTTGGAGCATATCACAAATCTTCGGCATGTAAAAAGATGCAAAACTTGTGTTTCGGGCATGAATACACTATTTCAGGGTACCGATGTTGCGAAAATGGTTTCGCAATGAAAACACCCATTCTACTCCATTAGACCCAAAATGATGTTTGGGTGTGTTCCGGAGCATTTCGCAAACTTTCGGCATGTAAAAAGATGCAAAACATGTTTTTCGGGCCTGAATGCAATATTTCGGGGTATCGAAGTAGCGATAATAGCTTCGCAATGAAAACACCCATTCTACTCCGTTAGACCCAAAATGATGTTTGGGAGTGTTCCGGAGCATATCGCAAACTTTCGGCATGTTAAAAGTTGCAAAACGTGTTTTTCGGGCCTGAATGCAATAATTCAAGGTACCGAAGTTGCGATACTTGCTTCACAACGAAAACACCCATTCTACTCCATTAGAACCAAAATGATGTTTCAGAGTGCTCCGGAGTATTTCGCAAACCTTCGATTTGTAAAAGGATGCAAAACCTGTGTTTCGGGCAGGAATGCACTAATTCGGGGTACCGAAGTTGTGAAAATTATTTCGCAACGAAAACACCCATTCTACTCCATTAGACCCAAAATGATGTTTGGGAGTGTTCCGGAGCATTTCACAAATTTTCGGCATGTAAAAAGATGCAAAATTTGTGTTTCGGGCCTGAATGCAATATTTCAGGGTACCGAAGTTGCGATAATGGCTTCGCAACGAAATCACCCATTCCACTCCATTAGAACCAAATGATGTTTGGGAGTATTCCGGAGCATTTCACAAACTTTTAGCACGTAAAAAGATGCAAAACTTATGCTTCGAGCCTGAATGCACTATTTCAGGGTACCGAAGTTGCGAAAATGGTTTCGTAACAAAAACACCCAGCCTACTCTATTAGAATGAAAATGATGTTTGGGAGTGCTCCGGAGCATTTCGCAAGCCTTCAATTTGCAAAAAGATGCAAAACTTGTGTTTTGGGCCTGAATGCACCATTTCGGGGTACCGAAGTTGCGAAAATGGTTTCGCAACGAAAACACCCATTCTACTCCATTAGACCCAAAATGATGTTTGGGAGTGTTTTGGAGCATATCGCAAACCTTCGGCATGTAAAAAGATGCAAAACTTGTGTTTCGGGCCTGAATGCACTATTTCGGGGTACCGATGTTGCGAAAATTGTTTCGTAACGAAAACACCCATTCTACTCCATTAGACCCAAAATGATGTTTGGGTGTGTTCTGGAGCATTTCGCAAACTTTCGGCATGTAAAAAGATGCAAAACATGTTTTTCGGGCCTGAATGCAATATTTCGGGGTACCAAAGTAGCGATAAAAGCTTCGCAATGAAAACACCCATTCTACTCCATTAGACCCAAAATGATGTTTGGGTGTGTTTTGGAGCATATCACAAATCTTCGGCATGTAAAAAGATGCAAAACTTGTGTTTCGGGCCTGAATGCACTATTTCGGGGTACCGATGTTGCGAAAATGGTTTCGCAACGAAAACACCCATTCTACTCCATTAGACCCAAAATGATGTTTGGGTGTGTTCCGGAGCATTTCGCAAACTTTCGGCATGTAAAAAGATGCAAAACATGTTTTTCGGGCCTGAATGCAATATTTCGGGGTACCGAAGTAGCGATAATAGCTTCGCAATGAAAACACCCATTCTACTCCATTAGACCCAAAATGATGTTTGGGAGTGTTCCGGAGCATATCGCAAACTTTCGGCATGTTAAAAGATGCAAAACGTGTTTTTCGGGCCTGAATGCAATAATTCAAGGTACCGAAGTTGCGATACTTGCTTCACAACGAAAACACCCATTCTACTCCATTAGAACCAAAATGATGTTTCAGAGTGCTCCGGAGTATTTCGCAAACCTTCGATTTGTAAAAGGATGCAAAACCTGTGTTTCGGGCAGGAATGCACTAATTCGGGGTACCGAAGTTGTGAAAATTATTTCGCAACGAAAACACCCATTCTACTCCATTAGACCCAAAATGATGTTTGGGAGTGTTCCGGAGCATTTCACAAATTTTCGGCATGTAAAAAGATGCAAAATTTGTGTTTCGGGCCTGAATGCAATATTTCAGGGTACCGAAGTTGCGATAATGGCTTCGCAACGAAATCACCCATTCCACTCCATTAGAACCAAATGATGTTTGGGAGTATTCCGGAGCATTTCACAAACTTTTAGCATGTAAAAAGATGCAAAACTTGTGCTTCGAGCCTGAATGCACCATTTCGGGGTACCGAAGTTGCGAAAATGGTTTCGCAACGAAAACACCCATTCTACTCCATTAGACCCAAAATGATGTTTGGGAGTGTTTTGGAGCATATCACAAATCTTCGGCATGAAAAAGATGCAAAACTTGTGTTTCGGGCCTGAATGCACTATTTCGGGGTACCGATGTTGCGAAAATGGGTTCGCAACGAAAACACCCATTCTACTCCATTAGACCCAAAATGATGTTTGGGTGTGTTCTGGAGCATTTCGCAAACTTTCGGCATGTAAAAAGAAGCAAAACATGTTTTTCGGGCCTGAATGCAATATTTTGGGGTACCGAAGTAGCGATAATAGCTTCGCAATGAAAACACCCATTCTACTCCATTAGACCCAAAATGATGTTTGGGTGTGTTTTGGAGCATATCACAAATCTTCGGCATGTAAAAAGATGCAAAACTTGTGTTTCGGGCATGAATACACTATTTCAGGGTACCGATGTTGCGAAAATGGTTTCGCAATGAAAACACCCATTCTACTCCATTAGACCCAAAATGATGTTTGGGTGTGTTCCGGAGCATTTCGCAAACTTTCGGCATGTAAAAAGATGCAAAACATGTTTTTCGGGCCTGAATGCAATATTTCGGGGTATCGAAGTAGCGATAATAGCTTCGCAATGAAAACACCCATTCTACTCCGTTAGACCCAAAATGATGTTTGGGAGTGTTCCGGAGCATATCGCAAACTTTCGGCATGTTAAAAGTTGCAAAACGTGTTTTTCGGGCCTGAATGCAATAATTCAAGGTACCGAAGTTGCGATACTTGCTTCACAACGAAAACACCCATTCTACTCCATTAGAACCAAAATGATGTTTCAGAGTGCTCCGGAGTATTTGGCAAACCTTCGATTTGTAAAAGGATGCAAAACCTGTGTTTCGGGCAGGAATGCACTAATTCGGGGTACCGAAGTTGTGAAAATTATTTCGCAACGAAAACACCCATTCTACTCCATTAGACCCAAAATGATGTTTGGGAGTGTTCCGGAGCATTTCACAAATTTTCGGCATGTAAAAAGATGCAAAATTTGTGTTTCGGGCCTGAATGCAATATTTCAGGGTACCGAAGTTGCGATAATGGCTTCGCAACGAAATCACCCATTCCACTCCATTAGAACCAAATGATGTTTGGGAGTATTCCGGAGCATTTCACAAACTTTTAGCATGTAAAAAGATGCAAAACTTGTGCTTCGAGCCTGAATGCACCATTTCGGGGTACCGAAGTTGCGAAAATGGTTTCGCAACGAAAACACCCATTCTACTCCATTAGACCCAAAATGATGTTTGGGAGTGTTTTGGAGCATATCACAAATCTTCGGCATGAAAAAGATGCAAAACTTGTGTTTCGGGCCTGAATGCACTATTTCGGGGTACCGATGTTGCGAAAATGGGTTCGCAACGAAAACACCCATTCTACTCCATTAGACCCAAAATGATGTTTGGGTGTGTTCTGGAGCATTTCGCAAACTTTCGGCATGTAAAAAGAAGCAAAACATGTTTTTCGGGCCTGAATGCAATATTTTGGGGTACCGAAGTAGCGATAATAGCTTCGCAATGAAAACACCCATTCTACTCCATTAGACCCAAAATGATGTTTGGGTGTGTTTTGGAGCATATCACAAATCTTCGGCATGTAAAAAGATGCAAAACTTGTGTTTCGGGCATGAATACACTATTTCAGGGTACCGATGTTGCGAAAATGGTTTCGCAATGAAAACACCCATTCTACTCCATTAGACCCAAAATGATGTTTGGGTGTGTTCCGGAGCATTTCGCAAACTTTCGGCATGTAAAAAGATGCAAAACATGTTTTTCGGGCCTGAATGCAATATTTCGGGGTATCGAAGTAGCGATAATAGCTTCGCAATGAAAACACCCATTCTACTCCGTTAGACCCAAAATGATGTTTGGGAGTGTTCCGGAGCATATCGCAAACTTTCGGCATGTTAAAAGTTGCAAAACGTGTTTTTCGGGCCTGAATGCAATAATTCAAGGTACCGAAGTTGCGATACTTGCTTCACAACGAAAACACCCATTCTACTCCATTAGAACCAAAATGATGTTTCAGAGTGCTCCGGAGTATTTCGCAAACCTTCGATTTGTAAAAGGATGCAAAACCTGTGTTTCGGGCAGGAATGCACTAATTCGGGGTACCGAAGTTGTGAAAATTATTTCGCAACGAAAACACCCATTCTACTCCATTAGACCCAAAATGATGTTTGGGAGTGTTCCGGAGCATTTCACAAATTTTCGGCATGTAAAAAGATGCAAAATTTGTGTTTCGGGCCTGAATGCAATATTTCAGGGTACCGAAGTTGCGATAATGGCTTCGCAACGAAATCACCCATTCCACTCCATTAGAACCAAATGATGTTTGGGAGTATTCCGGAGCATTTCACAAACTTTTAGCACGTAAAAAGATGCAAAACTTATGCTTCGAGCCTGAATGCACTATTTCAGGGTACCGAAGTTGCGAAAATAGTTTCGTAACAAAAACACCCAGCCTACTCTATTAGAATGAAAATGATGTTTGGGAGTGCTCCGGAGCATTTCGCAAGCCTTCAATTTGCAAAAAGATGCAAAACTTGTGTTTTGGGCCTGAATGCACCATTTCGGGGTACCGAAGTTGCGAAAATGGTTTCGCAACGAAAACACCCATTCTACTCCATTAGACCCAAAATGATGTTTCGGAGTGTTTTCGAGCATATCGCAAACCTTCGGCATGTAAAAAGATGCAAAACTTGTGTTTCGGGCCTGAATGCACTATTTCGGGGTACCGATGTTGCGAAAATGGTTTCGTAACGAAAACACCCATTCTACTCCATTAGACCCAAAATGATGTTTGGGTGTGTTCTGGAGCATTTCGCAAACTTTCGGCATGTTAAAAGATGCAAAACATGTTTTTCGGGCCTGAATGCAATATTTCGGGGTACCGAAGTAGCGATAAAAGCTTCGCAATGAAAACACCCATTCTACTCCATTAGACCCAAAATGATGTTTGGGTGTGTTTTGGAGCATATCACAAATCTTCGGCATGTAAAAAGATGCAAAACTTGTGTTTCGGGCCTGAATGCACTATTTCGGGGTACCGATGTTGCGAAAATGGTTTCGCAACGAAAACACCCATTCTACTCCATTAGACCCAAAATGATGTTTGGGTGTGTTCCGGAGCATTTCGCAAACTTTCGGCATGTAAAAAGATGCAAAACATGTTTTTCGGGCCTGAATGCAATATTTCGGGGTACCGAAGTAGCGATAATAGCTTCGCAATGAAAACACCCATTCTACTCCATTAGACCCAAAATGATGTTTGGGAGTGTTCCGGAGCATATCGCAAACTTTCGGCATGTTAAAAGATGCAAAACGTGTTTTTCGGGCCTGAATGCAATAATTCAAGGTACCGAAGTTGCGATACTTGCTTCACAACGAAAACACCCATTCTACTCCATTAGAACCAAAATGATGTTTCAGAGTGCTCCGGAGTATTTCGCAAACCTTCGATTTGTAAAAGGATGCAAAACCTGTGTTTCGGGCAGGAATGCACTAATTCGGGGTACCGAAGTTGTGAAAATTATTTCGCAACGAAAACACCCATTCTACTCCATTAGACCCAAAATGATGTTTGGGAGTGTTCCGGAGCATTTCACAAATTTTCGGCATGTAAAAAGATGCAAAATTTTTGTTTCGGGCCTGAATGCAATATTTCAGGGTACCGAAGTTGCGATAATGGCTTCGCAACGAAATCACCCATTCCACTCCATTAGAACCAAATGATGTTTGGGAGTATTCCGGAGCATTTCACAAACTTTTAGCATGTAAAAAGATGCAAAACTTGTGCTTCGAGCCTGAATGCACCATTTCGGGGTACCGAAGTTGCGAAAATGGTTTCGCAACGAAAACACCCATTCTACTCCATTAGACCCAAAATGATGTTTGGGAGTGTTTTGGAGCATATCACAAATCTTCGGCATGAAAAAGATGCAAAACTTGTGTTTCGGGCCTGAATGCACTATTTCGGGGTACCGATGTTGCGAAAATGGGTTCGCAACGAAAACACCCATTCTACTCCATTAGACCCAAAATGATGTTTGGGTGTGTTCTGGAGCATTTCGCAAACTTTCGGCATGTAAAAAGATGCAAAACATGTTTTTCGGGCCTGAATGCAATATTTTGGGGTACCGAAGTAGCGATAATAGCTTCGCAATGAAAACACCCATTCTACTCCATTAGACCCAAAATGATGTTTGGGTGTGTTTTGGAGCATATCACAAATCTTCGGCATGTAAAAAGATGCAAAACTTGTGTTTCGGGCATGAATACACTATTTCAGGGTACCGATGTTGCGAAAATGGTTTCGCAATGAAAACACCCATTCTACTCCATTAGACCCAAAATGATGTTTGGGTGTGTTCCGGAGCATTTCGCAAACTTTCGGCATGTAAAAAGATGCAAAACATGTTTTTCGGGCCTGAATGCAATATTTCAGGGTACCGAAGTAGCGATAATAGCTTCGCAATGAAAACACCCATTCTACTCCATTAGACCCAAAATGATGTTTGGGAGTGTTCCGGAGCATATCGCAAACTTTCGGCATGTTAAAAGATGCAAAACGTGTTTTTCGGGCCTGAATGCAATAATTCAAGGTACCGAAGTTGCGATACTTGCTTCACAACGAAAACACCCATTCTACTCCATTAGAACCAAAATGATGTTTCAGAGTGCTCCGGAGTATTTCGCAAACCTTCGATTTGTAAAAGGATGCAAAACCTGTGTTTCGGGCAGGAATGCACTAATTCGGGGTACCGAAGTTGTGAAAATTATTTCGCAACGAAAACACCCATTCTACTCCATTAGACCCAAAATGATGTTTGGGAGTGTTCCGGAGCATTTCACAAATTTTCGGCATGTAAAAAGATGCAAAATTTGTGTTTCGGGCCTGAATGCAATATTTCAGGGTACCGAAGTTGCGATAATGGCTTCGCAACGAAATCACCCATTCCACTCCATTAGAACCAAATGATGTTTGGGAGTATTCCGGAGCATTTCACAAACTTTTAGCATGTAAAAAGATGCAAAACTTGTGCTTCGAGCCTGAATGCACTATTTCAGGGTACCGAAGTTGCGAAAATGGTTTCGTAACAAAAACACCCAAGCCTACTCTATTAGAATGAAAATGATGTTTGGGAGTGCTCCGGAGCATTTCGCAAGCCTTCAATTTGCAAAAAGATGCAAAACTTGTGTTTTGGGCCTGAATGCACCATTTCGGGGTACCGAAGTTGCAAAAATGGTTTTGCAACGAAAACACCCATTCTACTCCATTAGACCCAAAATGATGTTTGGGTGTGTTCTGGAGCATTTCGCAAACTTTCGGCATGTAAAAAGATGCAAAACATGTTTTTCGGGCCTGAATGCAATATTTTGGGGTACCGAAGTAGCGAAAATAGCTTCGCAATGAAAACACCCATTCTACTCCATTAGACCCAAAATGATGTTTGGGTGTGTTTTGGAGCATATCACAAATCTTCGGCATGTAAAAAGATGCAAAACTTGTGTTTCGGGCCTGAATGCACTATTTCGGGGTACCGATGTTGCGAAAATGGTTTCGCAACGAAAACACCCATTCTACTCCATTAGACCCAAAATGATGTTTGGGTGTGTTCCGGAGCATTTCGCAAACTTTCGGCATGTAAAAAGATGCAAAACATGTTTTTCGGGCCTGAATGCAATATTTCGGGGTACCGAAGTAGCGATAATAGCTTCGCAATGAAAACACCCATTCTACTCCATTAGACCCAAAATGATGTTTGGGAGTGTTCCGGAGCATATCGCAAACTTTCGGCATGTTAAAAGATGCAAAACGTGTTTTTCGGGCCTGAATGCAATAATTCAAGGTACCGAAGTTGCGATACTTGCTTCACAACGAAAACACCCATTCTACTCCATTAGAACCAAAATGATGTTTCAGAGTGCTCCGGAGTATTTCGCAAACCTTCGATTTGTAAAAGGATGCAAAACCTGTGTTTCGGGCAGGAATGCACTAATTCGGGGTACCGAAGTTGTGAAAATTATTTCGCAACGAAAACACCCATTCTACTCCATTAGACCCAAAATGATGTTTGGGAGTGTTCCGGAGCATTTCACAAATTTTCGGCATGTAAAAAGATGCAAAATTTGTGTTTCGGGCCTGAATGCAATATTTCAGGGTACCGAAGTTGCGATAATGGCTTCGCAACGAAATCACCCATTCCACTCCATTAGAACCAAATGATGTTTGGGAGTATTCCGGAGCATTTCACAAACTTTTAGCATGTAAAAAGATGCAAAACTTGTGCTTCGAGCCTGAATGCACTATTTCAGGGTACCGAAGTTGCGAAAATGGTTTCGTAACAAAAACACCCAAGCCTACTCTATTAGAATGAAAATGATGTTTGGGAGTGCTCCGGAGCATTTCGCAAGCCTTCAATTTGCAAAAAGATGCAAAACTTGTGTTTTGGGCCTGAATGCACCATTTCGGGGTACCGAAGTTGCGAAAATGGTTTCGCAACGAAAACACCCATTCTACTCCATTAGACCCAAAATGATGTTTGGGAGTGTTTTGGAGCATATCGCAAACCTTCGGCATGTAAAAAGATGCAAAACTTGTGTTTCGGGCCTGAATGCACTATTTCGGGGTACCGATGTTGCGAAAATGGTTTCGTAACGAAAACACCCATTCTACTCCATTAGACCCAAAATGATGTTTGGGTGTGTTCCGGAGCATTTCGCAAACTTTCGGCATGTAAAAAGATGCAAAACATGTTTTTCGGGCCTGAATGCAATATTTCGGGGTACCGAAGTAGCGATAATAGCTTCGCAATGAAAACACCCATTCTACTCCATTAGACCCAAAATGATGTTTGGGAGTGTTCCGGAGCATATCGCAAACTTTCGGCATGTTAAAAGATGCAAAACGTGTTTTTCGGGCCTGAATGCAATAATTCAAGGTACCGAAGTTGCGATACTTGCTTCACAACGAAAACACCCATTCTACTCCATTAGAACCAAAATGATGTTTCAGAGTGCTCCGGAGTATTTCGCAAACCTTCGATTTGTAAAAGGATGCAAAACCTGTGTTTCGGGCAGGAATGCACTAATTCGGGGTACCGAAGTTGTGAAAATTATTTCGCAACGAAAACACCCATTCTACTCCATTAGACCCAAAATGATGTTTGGGAGTGTTCCGGAGCATTTCACAAATTTTCGGCATGTAAAAAGATGCAAAATTTGTGTTTCGGGCCTGAATGCAATATTTCAGGGTACCGAAGTTGCGATAATGGCTTCGCAACGAAATCACCCATTCCACTCCATTAGAACCAAATGATGTTTGGGAGTATTCCGGAGCATTTCACAAACTTTTAGCATGTAAAAAGATGCAAAACTTGTGCTTCGAGCCTGAATGCACTATTTCAGGGTACCGAAGTTGCGAAAATGGTTTCGTAACAAAAACACCCAAGCCTACTCTATTAGAATGAAAATGATGTTTGGGAGTGCTCCGGAGCATTTCGCAAGCCTTCAATTTGCAAAAAGATGCAAAACTTGTGTTTTGGGCCTGAATGCACCATTTCGGGGTACCGAAGTTGCGAAAATGGTTTCGCAACGAAAACACCCATTCTACTCCATTAGACCCAAAATGATGTTTGGGAGTGTTTTGGAGCATATCGCAAACCTTCGGCATGTAAAAAGATGCAAAACTTGTGTTTCGGGCCTGAATGCACTATTTCGGGGTACCGATGTTGCGAAAATGGTTTCGTAACGAAAACACCCATTCTACTCCATTAGACCCAAAATGATGTTTGGGTGTGTTCCGGAGCATTTCGCAAACTTTCGGCATGTAAAAAGATGCAAAACATGTTTTTCGGGCCTGAATGCAATATTTCGGGGTACCGAAGTAGCGATAATAGCTTCGCAATGAAAACACCCATTCTACTCCATTAGACCCAAAATGATGTTTGGGAGTGTTCCGGAGCATATCGCAAACTTTCGGCATGTTAAAAGATGCAAAACGTGTTTTTCGGGCCTGAATGCAATAATTCAAGGTACCGAAGTTGCGATACTTGCTTCACAACGAAAACACCCATTCTACTCCATTAGAACCAAAATGATGTTTCAGAGTGCTCCGGAGTATTTCGCAAACCTTCGATTTGTAAAAGGATGCAAAACCTGTGTTTCGGGCAGGAATGCACTAATTCGGGGTACCGAAGTTGTGAAAATTATTTCGCAACGAAAACACCCATTCTACTCCATTAGACCCAAAATGATGTTTGGGAGTGTTCCGGAGCATTTCACAAATTTTCGGCATGTAAAAAGATGCAAAATTTGTGTTTCGGGCCTGAATGCAATATTTCAGGGTACCGAAGTTGCGATAATGGCTTCGCAACGAAATCACCCATTCCACTCCATTAGAACCAAATGATGTTTGGGAGTATTCCGGAGCATTTCACAAACTTTTAGCATGTAAAAAGATGCAAAACTTGTGCTTCGAGCCTGAATGCACTATTTCAGGGTACCGAAGTTGCGAAAATGGTTTCGTAACAAAAACACCCAAGCCTACTCTATTAGAATGAAAATGATGTTTGGGAGTGCTCCGGAGCATTTCGCAAGCCTTCAATTTGCAAAAAGATGCAAAACTTGTGTTTTGGGCCTGAATGCACCATTTCGGGGTACCGAAGTTGCGAAAATGGTTTCGCAACGAAAACACCCATTCTACTCCATTAGACCCAAAATGATGTTTGGGAGTGTTTTGGAGCATATCGCAAACCTTCGGCATGTAAAAAGATGCAAAACTTGTGTTTCGGGCCTGAATGCACTATTTCGGGGTACCGATGTTGCGAAAATGGTTTCGTAACGAAAACACCCATTCTACTCCATTAGACCCAAAATGATGTTTGGGTGTGTTCCGGAGCATTTCGCAAACTTTCGGCATGTAAAAAGATGCAAAACATGTTTTTCGGGCCTGAATGCAATATTTCGGGGTACCGAAGTAGCGATAATAGCTTCGCAATGAAAACACCCATTCTACTCCATTAGACCCAAAATGATGTTTGGGAGTGTTCCGGAGCATATCGCAAACTTTCGGCATGTTAAAAGATGCAAAACGTGTTTTTCGGGCCTGAATGCAATAATTCAAGGTACCGAAGTTGCGATACTTGCTTCACAACGAAAACACCCATTCTACTCCGTTAGACCCAAAATGATGTTTGGGTGTGTTCTGGAGCATTTCGCAAACTTTCGGCATGTAAAAAGATGCAAGACATGTTTTTCGGGCCTGAATGCAATATTTCGGGGTACCGAAGTAGCGATAATAGCTTCGCAATGAAAACACCCATTCTACTCCATTAGACCCAAAATGATGTTTGGGTGTGTTTTGGAGCATTTCACAAATTTTCGGCATGTAAAAAGATGCAAAATTTGTGTTTCGGGCCTGAATGCAATATTTCAGGGTACCGAAGTTGCGATAATGGCTTCGCCACGAAATCACCCATTCCACTCCATTAGAACCAAATGATGTTTGGGAGTATTCCGGAGCATTTCACAAACTTTTAGCATGTAAAAAGATGTAAAACTTGTGCTTCGAGCCTGAATGCACTATTTCAGGGTACCGAAGTTGCGAAAATGGTTTCGTAACAAAAACACCCAAGCCTAGTCTATTAGAATGAAAATGATGTTTGGGAGTGCTCCGGAGCATTTCGCAAGCCTTCAATTTGCAAAAAGATGCAAAACTTGTGTTTTGGGCCTGAATGCACCATTTCGGGGTACCGAAGTTGCAAAAATGGTTTCGCAACGAAAACACCCATTCTACTCCATTAGACCCAAAATGATGTTTGGGTGTGTTCTGGAGCATTTCGCAAACTTTCGGCATGTAAAAAGATGCAAAACATGTTTTCGGGCCTGAATGCAATATTTTGGGGTACCGAAGTAGCGATAATAGCTTCGCAATGAAAACACCCATTCTACTCCATTAGACCCAAAATGATGTTTGGGTGTGTTTTGGAGCATATCACAAATCTTCGGCATGTAAAAAGATGCAAAACTTGTGTTTCGGGCCTGAATGCACTATTTCGGGGTACCGATGTTGCGAAAATGGTTTCGCAACGAAAACACCCATTCTACTCCATTAGACCCAAAATGATGTTTGGGTGTGTTCCGGAGCATTTCGCAAACTTTCGGCATGTAAAAAGATGCAAAACATGTTTTTCGGGCCTGAATGCAATATTTCGGGGTACCGAAGTAGCGATAATAGCTTCGCAATGAAAACACCCATTCTACTCCATTAGACCCAAAATGATGTTTGGGAGTGTTCCGGAGCATATCGCAAACTTTCGGCATGTTAAAAGATGCAAAACGTGTTTTTCGGGCCTGAATGCAATAATTCAAGGTACCGAAGTTGCGATACTTGCTTCACAACGAAAACACCGATTCTACTCCATTAGAACCAAAATGATGTTTCAGAGTGCTCCGGAGTATTTCGCAAACCTTCGATTTGTAAAAGGATGCAAAACCTGTGTTTCGGGCAGGAATGCACTAATTCGGGGTACCGAAGTTGTGAAAATTATTTCGCAACGAAAACACCCATTCTACTCCATTAGACCCAAAATGATGTTTGGGAGTGTTCCGGAGCATTTCACAAATTTTCGGCATGTAAAAAGATGCAAAATTTGTGTTTCGGGCCTGAATGCAATATTTCAGGGTACCGAAGTTGCGATAATGGCTTCGCAACGAAATCACCCATTCCACTCCATTAGAACCAAATGATGTTTGGGAGTATTCCGGAGCATTTCACAAACTTTTAGCATGTAAAAAGATGCAAAACTTGTGCTTCGAGCCTGAATGCACTATTTCAGGGTACCGAAGTTGCGAAAATGGTTTCGTAACAAAAACACCCAAGCCTACTCTATTAGAATGAAAATGATGTTTGGGAGTGCTCCGGAGCATTTCGCAAGCCTTCAATTTGCAAAAAGATGCAAAACTTGTGTTTTGGGCCTGAATGCACCATTTCGGGGTACCGAAGTTGCGAAAATGGTTTCGCAACGAAAACACCCATTCTACTCCATTAGACCCAAAATGATGTTTGGGTGTGTTCTGGAGCATTTCGCAAACTTTCGGCATGTAAAAAGATGCAAAACATGTTTTTTGGGCCTGAATGCAATATTTCGGGGTACCGAAGTAGCGATAATAGCTTCGCAATGAAAACACCCATTCTACTCCATTAGACCCAAAATGATGTTTGGGTGTGTTCTGGAGCATTTCGCAAACTTTCGGCATGTAAAAAGATGCAAGACATGTTTTTCGGGCCTGAATGCAATATTTCGGGGTACCGAAGTAGCGATAATAGCTTCGCAATGAAAACACCCATTCTACTCCATTAGACCCAAAATGATGTTTGGGTGTGTTTTGGAGCATATCACAAATCTTCGGCATGTAAAAAGATGCAAAACTTGTGTTTCGGGCCTGAATGCACTATTTCGGGGTACCGATGTTGCGAAAATGGTTTCGCAACGAAAACACCCATTCTACTCCATTAGACCCAAAATGATGTTTGGGTGTGTTCCGGAGCATTTCGCAAACTTTCGGCATGTAAAAAGATGCAAAACATGTTTTTCGGGCCTGAATGCAATATTTCGGGGTACCGAAGTAGCGATAATAGCTTCGCAATGAAAACACCCATTCTACTCCATTAGACCCAAAATGATGTTTGGGAGTGTTCCGGAGCATATCGCAAACTTTCGGCATGTTAAAAGATGCAAAACGTGTTTTTCGGGCCTGAATGCAATAATTCAAGGTACCGAAGTTGCGATACTTGCTTCACAACGAAAACACCGATTCTACTCCATTAGAACCAAAATGATGTTTCAGAGTGCTCCGGAGTATTTCGCAAACCTTCGATTTGTAAAAGGATGCAAAACCTGTGTTTCGGGCAGGAATGCACTAATTCGGGGTACCGAAGTTGTGAAAATTATTTCGCAATGAAAACACCCATTCTACTCCATTAGACCCAAAATGATGTTTGGGAGTGTTCCGGAGCATTTCACAAATTTTCGGCATGTAAAAAGATGTAAAATTTATGTTTCGGGCCTGAATGCAATATTTCAAGGTACCGAAGTTGCGATAATGGCTTCGCAACGAAATCACCCATTCCACTCCATTAGAACCAAATGATGTTTGGGAGTATTCCGGAGCATTTCACAAACTTTTAGCATGTAAAAAGATGTAAAACTTGTGCTTCGAGCCTGAATGCACTATTTCAGGGTACCGAAGTTGCGAAAATGGTTTCGTAACAAAAACACCCAAGCCTACTCTATTAGAATGAAAATGATGTTTGGGAGTGCTCCAGAGCATTTCGCAAGCCTTCAATTTGCAAAAAGATGCAAAACTTGTGTTTTGGGCCTGAATGCACCATTTCGGGGTACCGAAGTTGCAAAAATGGTTTCGCAACGAAAACACCCATTCTACTCCAATAGACCCAAAATGATGTTTGGGTGTGTTCTGGAGCATTTCGCAAACTTTCGGCATGTAAAAAGATGCAAAACATGTTTTTCGGGCCTGAATGCAATATTTTGGGGTACCGAAGTAGCGATAATAGCTTCGCAATGAAAACACCCATTCTACTCCATTAGACCCAAAATGATGTTTGGGTGTGTTTTGGAGCATATCACAAATCTTCGGCATGTAAAAAGATGCAAAACTTGTGTTTCGGGCCTGAATGCACTATTTCGGGGTACCGATGTTGCGAAAATGGTTTCGCAACGAAAACACCCATTCTACTCCATTAGACCCAAAATGATGTTTAGGTGTGTTCCGGAGCATTTCGCAAACTTTCGGCATGTAAAAAGATGCAAAACATGTTTTTCCGGCCTGAATGCAATATTTCGGGGTACCGAAGTAGCGATAATAGCTTCGCAATGAAAACACCCATTCTACTCCATTAGACCCAAAATGATGTTTGGGAGTGTTCCGGAGCATATCGCAAACTTTCGGCATGTTAAAAGATGCAAAACGTGTTTTTCGGGCCTGAATGCAATAATTCAAGGTACCGAAGTTGCGATACTTGCTTCACAACGAAAACACCCATTCTACTCCATTAGAACCAAAATGATGTTTCAGAGTGCTCCGGAGTATTTCGCAAACCTTCGATTTGTAAAAGGATGCAAAACCTGTGTTTCGGGCAGGAATGCACTAATTCGGGGTACCGAAGTTGTGAAAATTATTTCGCAACGAAAACACCCATTCTACTCCATTAGACCCAAAATGATGTTTGGGAGTGTTCTGGAGCATTTCGCAAACTTTCGGCATGTAAAAAGATGCAAAACATGTTTTTTGGGCCTGAATGCAATATTTCGGGGTACCGAAGTAGCGATAATAGCTTCGCAATGAAAACACCCATTCTACTCCATTAGACCCAAAATGATGTTTGGGTGTGTTTTGGAGCATATCACAAATCTTTGGCATGTAAAAAGATGCAAAACTTGTGTTTCGGGCCTGAATGCACTATTTCGGGGTACCGATGTTGCGAAAATGGTTTCGCAACGAAAACACCCATTCTACTCCATTAGACCCAAAATGATGTTTGGGTGTGTTCCGGTGCATTTCGCAAACTTTCGGCATGTAAAAAGATGCAAAACATGTTTTTCCGGCCTGAATGCAATATTTCGGGGTACCGAAGTAGCGATAATAGCTTCGCAATGAAAACACCCATTCTACTCCATTAGACCCAAAATGATGTTTGGGAGTGTTCCGGAGCATATCGCAAACTTTCGGCATGTTAAAAGATGCAAAACGTGTTTTTCGGGCCTGAATGCAATAATTCAAGGTACCGAAGTTGCGATACTTGCTTCACAACGAAAACACCCATTCTACTCCATTAGAACCAAAATGATGTTTCAGAGTGCTCCGGAGTATTTCGCAAACCTTCGATTTGTAAAAGGATGCAAAACCTGTGTTTCGGGCAGGAATGCACTAATTCTGGGTACCGAAGTTGTGAAAATTATTTCGCAACGAAAACACCCATTCTACTCCATTAGACCCAAAATGATGTTTGGGAGTGTTCCGGAGCATTTCACAAATTTTCGGCATGTAAAAAGATGCAAAATTTGTGTTTCGGGCCTGAATGCAATATTTCAGGGTACCGAAGTTGCGATAATGGCTTCGCAACGAAATCACCCATTCCACTCCATTAGAACCAAATGATGTTTGGGAGTATTCCGGAGCATTTCACAAACTTTTAGCATGTAAAAAGATGCAAAACTTGTGCTTCGAGCCTGAATGCACTATTTCAGGGTACCGAAGTTGCGAAAATGGTTTCGTAACAAAAACACCCAAGCCTACTCTATTAGAATGAAAATGATATTTGGGAGTGCTCCGGAGCATTTCGCAAGCCTTCAATTTGCAAAAAGATGCAAAACTTGTGTTTTGGGCCTGAATGCACCATTTTGGGGTACCGAAGTTGCGAAAATGGTTTCGCAACGAAAACACCCATTCTACTCCATTAGACCCAAAATGATGTTTGGGAGTGTTTTGGAGCATATCGCAAACCTTCGGCATGTCAAAAGATGCAAAACTTGTGTTTCGGGCCTGAATGCACTATTTCGGGGTACCGATGTTGCGAAAATGGTTTCGTAACGAAAACACCCATTCTACTCCATTAGACCCAAAATGATGTTTGGGTGTGTTCTGGAGCATTTCGCAAACTTTCGGCATGTAAAAAGATGCAAGACATGTTTTTCGGGCCTGAATGCAATATTTCGGGGTACCGAAGTAGCGATAATAGCTTCGCAATGAAAACACCCATTCTACTCCATTAGACCCAAAATGATGTTTGGGTGTGTTTTGGAGCATATCACAAATCTTCGGCATGTAAAAAGATGCAAAACTTGTGTTTCGGGCCTGAATGCACTATTTCGGGGTACCGATGTTGCGAAAATGGTTTCGCAACGAAAACACCCATTCTACTCCATTAGACCCAAAATGATGTTTGGGTGTGTTCCGGAGCATTTCGCAAACTTTCGGCATGTAAAAAGATGCAAAACATGTTTTTCGGGCCTGAATGCAATATTTCGGGGTACCGAAGTAGCGATAATAGCTTCGCAATGAAAACACCCATTCTACTCCATTAGACCCAAAATGATGTTTGGGAGTGTTTTGGAGCATATCGCAAACCTTCGGCATGTAAAAAGATGCAAAACTTGTGTTTCGGGCCTGAATGCACTATTTCGGGGTACCGATGTTGCGAAAATAGTTTCGTAACGAAAACACCCATTCTACTCCATTAGACCCAAAATAATGTTTGGGTGTGTTCTGGAGCATTTCGCAAACTTTCGGCATGTAAAAAGATGCAAAACATGTTTTTCGGGCCTGAATGCAATATTTCGGGGTACTGAAGTAGCGATAATAGCTTCGCAATGAAAACACCCATTCTACTCCATTAGACCCAAAATGATGTTTGGGTGTGTTTTGGAGCATATCACAAATCTTCGGCATGTAAAAAGATGCAAAACTTGTGTTTCGGGCCTGAATGCACTATTTCGGGGTACCGATGTTGCGAAAATGGTTTCGCAACGAAAACACCCATTCTACTCCATTAGACCCAAAATGATGTTTGGGTGTGTTCCGGAGCATTTCGCAAACTTTCGGCATGTAAAAAGATGCAAAACATGTTTTTCGGGCCTGAATGCAATATTTCGGGGTACCGAAGTAGCGATAATAGCTTCGCAATGAAAACACCCATTCTACTCCATTAGACCCAAAATGATGTTTCGGAGTGTTCCGGAGCATTTCACAAATTTTCGGCATGTAAAAATGTGCAAAATTTGTGTTTCGGGCCTGAATGCAATATTTCAGGGTACCGAAGTTGTGATAATGGCTTCGCAACGAAATCACCCATTCCACTCCATTAGAACCAAATGATGTTTGGGAGTATTCCGGAGCATTTCACAAACTTTTAGCATGTAAAAAGATGCAAAACTTGTGCTTCGAGCCTGAATGCACTATTTCAGGGTACCGAAGTTGCGAAAATGGTTTCGTAACAAAAACACCCAGCCTACTCTATTAGAATGAAAATGTTGTTTAGGAGTGCTCCGGAGCATTTCGCAAGCCTTCGATTTGCAAAAAGATGCAAAACTTGTGTTTTGGGGCTGAATGCACCATTTCGGGGTACCGAAGTTGCGAAAATGGTTTCGCAACGAAAACACCCATTCTACTGCATTAGACCCAGAATGATGTTTGGGTGTGTTCCGGAGCATTTCACAAATTTTCGGCATGTAAAAAGATGCAAAATTTGTGTTTCGGGCCTGAATGCAATATTTCGGGGTACCGAAGTAGCGATAATAGCTTCACAATGAAAACACCCATTCTACTCCATTAGAACCAAAATGATGTTTGGGAGTGTTCCGGAGCATTTCGCAAACTTTCGGCATGTAAAAAGATGCAATATTTCAAGGTAACGAAGTTGCGATAATAGCTTCGCAACTAAAACACCCATTCTACTCCATTAGAACCAAAATGATGTTTCGGAGTGCTCCGGAGCATTTCGCAAACCTTCGATTTGGAAACGGATGCAAAACTTGTGTTTCGAGCACGAATGCACTAATTCGGGGTACCGAAGTTGTGAAAATTATTTCGCAACGAAAACACCCATTCTACTCCATTAGACCCAAAATGATGTTTGGGAGTGCTCTGGAGCATTTCGCAAGCCTTCGAATTGCAAAACGATGCAAAACTTGTGTTTTGGGCCTGAATGCACCATTTTGGGGTACCGAAGTTGCGAAAATGGTTTCGCAACGAAAACACCCATTCTACTCCATTAGACCCAAAATGATGTTTGGGTGTGTTCCGGAGCATTTCACAAATTTTCGGCATGTAAAAAGATGCAAAATTGTTTTGGGCCTAAATTCAATATTTCGGGGTACCGAAGTTGCGATAATGGCTTCGCAACGAAACCACCTATTCCACTCCATTAGAACCAAATGAAGTTTGGGAGTATTCCGGAGCATTTCACAAACTTTTAGCATGTAAAAAGATGCAAAACTTGAGTTTCGGTCCTGAATGCAATATTTCGGGGTACCAAAGTTGCCATCATGGTTTCGCAATGAAAAGACCCATTCTACTCCATTGGACCCAAATTGTAGTTTGGGTGTGTTCCGGAGCATTTGGCAAACTTTCGGCATTTAAAAAGATGCAAAACTTGTGCTTCGAGCCTGAATGCACTATTTTAAGGTACCGAAGTTGTTAAAATTATTTCACAATGAAAACACCCATTCTACTCCATTAGACCCAAAATGATGTTTGGGAGTGCTCCGGAGCATTTCGCAAGCCTTCGATTTGCAAAAAGATGCAAAACTTGTCTTTTGGGCCTGAAGTGGGTACCGAAGTTGCGAAAATGGTTTCGCAACGAAAACACCCGTTGTACTCCATTAGACCCAAAATGATGTTTGGGTGTGTTTTGGAGCATATCACAAATCTTCGGCATCTAAAAAGATGCAAAACTTGTGTTTCGGGCCTGAAAGCACAATTTCGGGGTACCGATGTTGCGAAAATGGTTTCGCAACGAAAACACCCATTCTACTCCATTAGACCCAAAATGATGTTTGGGTGTGTTCCGGAGCATTTCGCAAACTTTCGGCATGTAAAAAGATTGAAAACATGTTTTTCGGGCCTGAATGCAATATTTCGGGGTACCGAAGTAGCGATAATAGCTTCGCAATGAAAACACCCATTCTACTCCATTAGACCCAAAATGATGTTTGGGAGTGTTCCGGAGCAGTTCGCAAACTTTCGGCACGTTAAAAGATGCAAAACGTGTTTTTCGGGCCTGAATGCAATAATTCAAGGTACCGAAGTTGCGATACTAGCTTCACAACGAAAACACCCATTCTACTCCATTAGAACCAAAATGATGTTTCGGAGTGCTCCGAAGCATTTCGCAAACCTTTGATTTGTAAAAGGATGCAAAACCTGTGTTTCGGGCAGGAATGCACTAATTCGGGGTACCGAAGTTGCGAAAATTATTTCGCAACGAAAACACCCATTCTACTCCATTAGACACAAAATGATGTTTGGGTGTGTTCCGGAGCATTTCACAAATTTTCGGCATGTAAAAAGATGCAAAATTTGTGTCTCGGGCCTGAATGCAATATTTCGGGGTACAAAAGTTGCGATCATGGTTTCGCAACGAAAAGACCCATTCTACTCCATTGGACCCAAATTGTAGTTTGGGTGTGTTCCGGAGCATTTGGCAAACTTTCATCATGTAAAAAGATGCAAAACTTGTGCTTTGAGCCTGAATGCACTATTTCAGGGTACCGAAGTTGCGAAAATGGTTTCGTAATGAAAACACCCAGTCTACTCCATTAGAACGAAAATGATGTTTGGGAGTGCTCCGGAGCATTTCGCAAGCGTTCGACTTGCAAAAAGATGCAAAACATGTTTTTCGGGCCTGAATGAAATATTTCGGGGTCCCGAAGTAGCGATAATAGCTTCGTAATGAAAACACCCATTTTACTCCATTAGACGCAAAATGATGTTTGGGAGTGTTCCAGAGCATTTCGCAAGCTTTCGGCATGTAAAAAGATGCACAACATGTGTTTTCGAGCCTGAATGCAATATTTCGAGGTACCGAAGTTGCGATAATAGCTTTGAAACGAAAACACCATATGAAAGTTAACTTCAACATGGTTCCAGGAAGTAATTGAACGCTCCAATCCGACTCCGCATTCGACCGTGGCATCCGTCAGAAGTTGGTGCTGTGCTGCAGTCTGAATCCAGCCGACTCGAATCCTTTTCCGAGTCGGTCTTCTCCATGGTTCCTAAGCAAACCAATAGTGCACGTGTCTCCACAATCTAAACATGGTGTATATGAACTAAGGAGGGAACTTACTTGATTATTTAGTTGGCGAGCACGAGCACGAGTAATAGGACCAGCGAGAGGAATTGAATCCTGTTGAGGTAGTGATGATGTCGATGTCGGGGATGTATCGTTGGCAGGAATGTCCTCATCAGGCTTGAATGCACTATTTCGGGGTAGCGAAGTTGCGAAAATTATTTTTCAACGAAAACACCCATTCTACTCCATTAGACCCAAAATGATGTTTGGGAGTGTTCCGGAGCATTTCGCGAACTTTCGGCATGTAAAATTAGAACCAAAATGATGTTTGGGAGTGCTCCGGAGCATTTCGCAAACCTTCGATTTGTAAAAAGATGCAAAACTTTTGTTTCGGGCATGAATCAACTAATTCAGGGTACCGAAGTTGCGAAAATTATTTCGCAACGAAAACACCCATTCTACTCCGTTAGACCCAAAATGATGTTTGGGAGTGTTCCGGAGCATTTCACAAACTTTCGGCATTTAAAAAGATGCAAAATTTGTGTTTCGGGCCTGAATGCAATATTTCAGGGTACCGAAGTTGCGATAATGGCTTCGCAACGAAATCACACATTCCACTCCATTAGAACCAAATGATGTTTCGGAGTATTCCGAAGCATTTCACAAACTTTCAGCATGTAACAAGATGCAAAACTAGTGTTTCGGGCCTGAATGCAATATTTCGGGGTACCAACGTTGTGAGAATGGTTTCGCAATGAAAAGACGCATTCTACTCCATTGGACCCATATTGTTGTTTGGGTGTGTTCCGGAGCATTTGGCAAACTTTCGGCATGTAAAAAGATGCAAAACTTGTGCTTCGAGCCTAAATGCACTATTTTAGGGTACCGAAGTTGCGAAAATGGTTTCGTAACGAAAACAACCAGTCTACTCCATTAAAACGAAAATGATGTTTGGGAGTGCTCCGGAGCATTTTGCAACCCTTCGATTTGCAAAAGACGCAAAACTTGTGTTTTGGGCCTGAATGCACCATTACGGGGTACCGAAATTGTGAAAATGGTTTCGCAACGAAAACACCCATTCTACCCCATTAGACCCAAAATGATGTTTGGGTGTGTTCCGGAGTATTTCGCAAACTTTCGGCATTTAAAAAGATGCAAAACATATTTTTTGAGCCTGAATGCAATATTTCGGTGTACCGAAGTTGCGATAATAGCTTCGCAACGAAAACACCCATTCTACTAAATTAGAAGCAAAATGATGTTTGGGAGTGCTCCGGAGCATTTCGCAAACTTTTGGCATATAAAAAGATGCAAACCATGTTTTTCGGGCCTGAATGCAATATTTCGGAGTACCGAAATTGCGATAATTACTTCGCAACGAAAACACCCATTCTACTCCATTAGAACCAAAATGATGTTTTGGAGTGCTACGGAGCATTTCACAAACCTTCGATTTGTAAAAATATGCAAAACTTGTGTTTCGGGCACGAATTCACTAATTCGGGGTACCGAAGTTGCGAAAATTATTTCGCAACGAAAACACCCATTCTACTCCGTTAGACCAAAAATGATGTTTGGGAGTGTTCGGAGCATTTCGCAAACTTTCGGCATGTAAAAAGATGCAAAACATGTTTTTCGGGCCTGAATGCAATATTTCGGGGTACCGAAGTTGCGAGAATTACTTCGCAACGAAAACACGCATTCTACTCCATTAGAACCAAAATGATGTTTGGGAGTGCTTCGGAGCTTTTCGCAAACCTTCGATTTGTAAAAAGATGCAAGACTTGTATTTCAGGCATGAATGCACTAATTCGGGGTACCGAAGTTGCAAAAATTATTTCGTAACGAAAACACCAATTCTACTCCATTAAACCCAAAATGATGTTTGGGAGTGTTCCGGAGCATTTCACAAACTTTCGGCATGTAAAAAGATGCAAAATTTGTGTTTCGGGCCTGAATGCAATATTTCGGGGTACTGAAGTTGCGATAATGGTTTCGCAACGAAAAGACCCATTCTACTCCATTGGACCCAAATTGTAGTTTGGGTGTGTTCCGGAGCATTTGGCAAACTTTCGGAATGTAAAAAGATTCAAAACTTGTGCTTCGAGCCTGAATGAACTATTTCAGGGTACTGAAGTTGCGAAAATGGTTTTGTAACGAAAACCCCCAGTCTGCTGCATTAGAACCAAAATGATGTTTGGGAGTGCTCCGGAGCATTTCGCAAACCTGTGACTTGTAAAAAGATGCAAAACTTGTGTTTCGGGCTTGAATGCACTATTTCGAGTTAACGAAGTTGCGAAAATTATTTCGCAACGAAAACACCCATTCTACTCCATTAGACCCAAAATGATGTTTGGGAGTGTTCCGGAGGATTTCTCAAACATTCGGCATGTAAAAAGATGCAAAACATGTTGCAATATTTCGGCGTACCGAAGTTGCGATAATAGCTTCGCAATGAAACACCCATTCTACTCCATTAGAACCAAAATGATGTTTGGGAGTGCTCTGGAACATTTCACAAAGTTTCGGTATGTAAAAAATGCAAAATTTGTGTTTCGGGTCTGAATGCAATATTTAAGGGTACCGAAGTTGCGATAATGGCTTCGCAACGAAAACACCCATTCCACTCCATTAGAACCAAATGATGTTTGGGAGTATTCCGAAGCATTTCGCAAACCTTCGATTTGTAAAAAGATGCAAACTTCTGTTTCCGGCTTGAACTATTTCGGGGTAACGAAGTTGCGAAAATTATTTCGCAACGAAAACACCCATTCTACTCCATTAGACCCAAAATGATGTTTGGGAGTCTTCCGGAGCATTTCGCAAAGTTTCGACATGTAAAAAGATGCAAAACATGTTTTTCGGGTCTGAATGCCATATTTCGGGGAACCGAAGTTGCGATAATTGCTTCGCAACGAAAACTTCCATTCTACTCCATTAGAACCAAAATGATGTTTCGGAGTGCTCCGGAGCATTTCGCAAACCTGTGATTTGTAAAAAGATGCAAAACTTGTGTTTCGGGCATGAATGCACTAATTCGGGGTACCGAAGTTGCGAAAATTATTTCGCAACGAAAACACCCATTCTACTCCATTAGACCCAAAATGATGTTTGGGAGTCTTCCGGAGCATTTCACAAACTTTCGGCATGTAAAAAGATGCAAAATTTGTGTTTCGGGACTGAATGCAATATTTCAGAGTACCGAAGTTGAGATAATGGCTTCGCAACGACAACACCCATTCCACTCCACTAGGACCAAATGATGTTTGGGAGTATTCCGAAGCATTTCACAAACTTTCAGCATGTAAAAAGATGCAAAACTTGTGTTTCGGGCCTGAATACAACATTTCGGGGTACCAAAGTTGCGATAATGGTTTCGGGCATGAATCAACTAATTCAGGGTACCGAAGTTGCGAAAATTATTTCGCAACGAAAACACCCATTCTACTCCGTTAGACCCAAAATGATGTTTGGGAGTGTTCCGGAGCATTTCACAAACTTTCGGCATTTAAAAAGATGCAAAATTTGTGTTTCGGGCCTGAATGCAATATTTCAGGGTACCGAAGTTGCGATAATGGCTTCGCAACGAAATCACACATTCCACTCCATTAGAACCAAATGATGTTTCGGAGTATTCCGAAGCATTTCACAAACTTTCAGCATGTAACAAGATGCAAAACTAGTGTTTCGGGCCTGAATGCAATATTTCGGGGTACCAACGTTGCGATAATGGTTTCGCAACGAAAAGACGCATTCTACTCCATTGGACCCATATTGTTGTTTGGGTGTGTTCCGGAGCATTTGGCAAACTTTCGGCATGTAAAAAGATGCAAAACTTGTGCTTCGAGCCTAAATGCACTATTTTAGGGTACCGAAGTTGCGAAAATGGTTTCGTAACGAAAACAACCAATCTACTCCATTAAAACGAAAATGATGTTTGGGAGTGCTCCGGAGCATTTTGCAAGCCTTCGATTTGCAAAAGACGAAAACTTGTGTTTTGGGCCTGAATGCACCATTACGGGGTACCGAAATTGGGAAAATGGTTTCGCAACGAAAACACCCATTCTACCCCATTAGACCCAAAATGATGTTTGGGTGTGTTCCGGAGTATTTCGCAAACTTTCGGCATTTAAAAAGATGCAAAACATATTTTTTGAGCCAGAATGCAATATTTCGGTGTACCGAAGTTGCGATAATAGCTTCGCAACGAAAACACCCATTCTACTAAATTAGAAGCAAAATGATGTTTGGGAGTGCTCCGGAGCATTTCGCAAACTTTTGGCATATAAAAAGATGCAAACCATGTTTTTCGGGCCTGAATGCAATATTTCGGAGTACCGAAATTGCGATAATTACTTCGCAACGAAAACACCCATTCTACTCCATTAGAACCAAAATGATGTTTTGGAGTGCTACGGAGCATTTCACAAACCTTCAATTTGTAAAAATATGCAAAACTTGTGTTTCGGGCACGAATTCACTAATTCGGGGTACCGAAGTTGCGAAAATTATTTCGCAACGAAAACACCCATTCTACTCCGTTAGACCCAAAATGATGTTTGGGAGTGTTCGGAGCATTTCGCAAACTTTCGGCATGTAAAAAGATGCAAAACATGTTTTTCGGGCCTGAATGCAATATTTCGGGGTACCGAAGTTGCGAGAATTGCTTCGCAACGAAAACACGCATTCTACTCCATTAGAACCAAAATGATGTTTGGGAGTGCTTCGGAGCTTTTCGCAAACCTTCGATTTGTAAAAAGATGCAAGACTTGTATTTCAGGCATGAATGCACTAATTCGGGGTACCGAAGTTGCAAAAATTATTTCGTAACGAAAACACCAATTCTACTCCATTAAACCCAAAATGATGTTTGGGAGTGTTCCGGAGCATTTCACAAACTTTCGGCATGTAAAAAGATGCAAAATTTGTGTTTCGGGCCTGAATGCAATTTTTCGGGGTACTGAAGTTGCGATAATGGTTTCGCAACGAAAAGACCCATTCTACTCCATTGGACCCAAATTGTAGTTTGGGTGTGTTCCGGAGCATTTGGCAAACTTTCGGAATGTAAAAAGATTCAAAACTTGTGCTTCGAGCCTGAATGAACTATTTCAGGGTACTGAAGTTGCGAAAATGGTTTTGTAACGAAAACACCCAGTCTGCTGCATTAGATCCAAAATGATGTTTGGGAGTGCTCCGGAGCATTTCACGAGCCTTCTATTTGCAAAAAGATGCAAAACTTTTGTTTTGGGCCTGAATGCACCATTTCGGGGTACCGAAGTTGCGAAAATGGTTTCGCAATGAAAACAACCATTCTACTCCATTAGACCCAAAATGATGTTTGGGTGTGTTCCGGAGCATTTCGCAAACTTTCGGCATGTAAAAAGATGCAAAACATGTTTTTCGGGCCTGAATGCAATATTTCGGGGTACCGAAGTTGCGACAATAGCTTCGCAACGAAAACACCCATTCTACTCCATTAGAACCAAAATGATGTTTGGCAGTGCTCCGGAGCATTTCGCAAACTTTCGGCATGTAAAAAGATGCAAAACTTGTGTTTCGGGCATGAATGCACTAATTCGGGGTACCGAAGTTGCAAAAATTATTTCGCAACGAAAACACCCATTCTACTACATTAAACCCAAAATGATGTTTGGGAGTGTTCCGGAGCATTTCTCAAACTTTCAGCATGTAAAAAGATGCAAAATTTGTGTTTCGGGACTGAATGCAATATTTCGGGGTACCGAAGTTGCGACAATAGCTTCGCAACGAAAACACCCATTCTACTCCATTAGAACCAAAATGATGTTTGGCAGTGCTCCGGAGCATTTCTCAAACTTTCAGCATGTAAAAAGATGCAAAACTTGCGCTTCGAGCCTGAATGCACTATTTCAGGGTACCGAAGTTGCGAAAATGGTTTTGTAACAAGAAACACCCAGTCTACTCCA
Source organism: Cenchrus fungigraminus (assembly GCA_036936925.1). Classification (NCBI taxonomy): domain Eukaryota; kingdom Viridiplantae; phylum Streptophyta; class Magnoliopsida; order Poales; family Poaceae; genus Cenchrus; species Cenchrus fungigraminus. Next base: position 33,292,515 of record CM072775.1, read on the forward strand.
TTAGAACCAAAATGATGTTTGGGAGTGCTCCGGAGCATTTCGCAAGCCTTCAATTTGCAAAAAGATGCAAAACTTGTGTTTCGGGCCTGAATGCACTATTTCGGGGTACCGAAGTTGCAAAAATAGTTTCTCACCAAAAACACCCATTCTACTCCATTAGACCCAAAATGATGTTTGGGAGTGCTCCAAAGCATTTCGCAAACCTTCGACTTGTAAAAAGATGCAAAACTTGTTTTTCGAGCTTGAATGCGCTATTTCGGGGTAACGAAGTTGCGAAAATTATTTTGCAATCAAAACACCCTTTCTACTCCATTAGACCCAAAATGAAGTTTGGGTGTGTTCCGGAGCATTTCACAAACTTTCGGCATAAAAAGATGCAAAACATGTTTTTCGTGCCTGAATGCAATATTTCGAGGTACCAAAGTTGTGATAATAGCTTCGCAATGAAAACACCCAGTCTACTCCATTAGAACCAAAATGATGTTTGGGATGCTCCGGAGCATTTCGCAAGCCTTCGATTTGCAAAAAGATGCAAAACTTGTGTTTTGGACCTGAATGCACAATTTCGGGGTTCCGAAGTTGCGAAAATGGTTTCGGGCATGAATGCACTAATTCAGGGTACCGAAGTTGCGAAAATTATTTCGCAATGAAAACACCCATTCTACTCCATTAGACCCAAAATGATGTTTGGTAGTGTTTCGGACCATTTCGCAAACTTTCGGCATAAAAAGATGCAAAACATGTTTTTCGGGCCTGAATGCAATATTTCGGGGTACCGATGTTGCGATAATAGCTTCGCAATGAAAACACCCAGTCTACTCCATTAGAACCAAAATGATGTTTGGGATGCTCCGGAGCATTTCGCAAGCCTTCGATTTGCAAAAAGATGCAAAACTTGTGTTTTGGACCTGAATGCACAATTTCGGGGTTCCGAAGTTGCGAAAATGGTTTCGGGCATGAATGCACTAATTCAGGGTACCGAAGTTGCGAAAATTATTTCGCAATGAAAACACCCATTCTACTCCATTAGACCCAAAATGATGTTTGGGAGTTTTCTGGAGCATTTCACAAACTTTCGGCATAAAAAGATGCAAAACATGTTTTTCGTGCCTGAATGCAATATTTCGAGGTACCAAAGTTGTGATAATAGCTTCGCAATGAAAACACCCAGTCTACTCCATTAGAACCAAAATGATGTTTGGGATGCTCCGGAGCATTTCGCAAGCCTTCGATTTGCAAAAAGATGCAAAACTTGTGTTTTGGACCTGAATGCACAATTTCGGGGTTCCGAAGTTGCGAAAATGGTTTCGGGCATGAATGCACTAATTCAGGGTACCGAAGTTGCGAAAATTATTTCGCAATGAAAACACCCATTCTACTCCATTAGACCCAAAATGATGTTTGGTAGTGTTTCGGACCATTTCGCAAACTTTCGGCATAAAAAGATGCAAAACATGTTTTTCGGGCCTGAATGCAATATTTCGGGGTACCGATGTTGCGATAATAGCTTCGCAATGAAAACACCCAGTCTACTCCATTAGAACCAAAATGATGTTTGGGATGCTCCGGAGCATTTCGCAAGCCTTCGATTTGCAAAAAGATGCAAAACTTGTGTTTTGGACCTGAATGCACAATTTCGGGGTTCCGAAGTTGCGAAAATGGTTTCGGGCATGAATGCACTAATTCAGGGTACCGAAGTTGCGAAAATTATTTCGCAATGAAAACACCCATTCTACTCCATTAGACCCAAAATGATGTTTGGGAGTTTTCTGGAGCATTTCACAAACTTTCGGCATGTAAAAAGATGCAAAATTTGTGTTTCGGGACTGAATGTAATATTTCAGAGTACCGAAGTTGAGATAATGGCTTCACAACGAAAAATCCCATTCCACTCCACTAGAACCAAATGATGTTTGGGAGTATTCCGAAGCATTTCACAAACTTTCAGCATGTAAAAAGATGCAAAACTTGTGTTTCGGGCATGAATGCAATATTTCGGGGTACCAAAGTTGCGATAATGGTTTCGCAACGAAAACACCCATTCTACTCCATTAGACCCAAATTGTTGTTTGGGTGTGTTCCGGAGCATTTTGCAAACTTTCGGCATGTAAAAAGATGCAAAACATGTTTTTCGGGCCTGAATGCAATATTTCGGGGTACCGATGTTGCGATAATAGCTTCAGAATGAAAACACCCAGTCTACTCCATTAGAACCAAAATGATGTTTGGGAGTGCTCCGGAGCATTTCGCATGCCTTCGATTTGGAAAAAGATGCAAAACTTGTGTTTTGGACCTGAATGCACCATTTCGAGGTTCCGAAGTCGCGAAAATGGTTTCGCAACGAAAACACCCATTCTACTCCACTAGACCCAAAATGATGTTTGGGAGTGCTCCGAAGCATTTCGCAAACCTTCGACTTGTAAAAATATTTAAAACTTGTGTTTCGGGCTTGAATACACTATTTCGGGGAAACGAAGGTGTGAACATTATTTCGCAATGAAAACACCCATTCTACTCCATTAGACCCAAAATGAAGTTTGGGTGTGTTCCGGAGCATTTCACAAACTTTCGGCATAAAAAGATGCAAAACATGTTTTTCGTGCCTGAATGCAATATTTCGGGGTACCAAAGTTGTGATAATAGCTTCGCAATGAAAACACCCAGTCTACTCCATTAGAACCAAAATGATGTTTGGGATGCTCCGGAGCATTTCGCAAGCCTTCGATTTGCAAAAAGATGCAAAACTTGTGTTTTGGACCTGAATGCACAATTTCGGGGTTCCGAAGTTGCGAAAATGGTTTCGGGCATGAATGCACTAATTCGGGGTACCGAAGTTGCGAAAATTATTTCGCAATGAAAACACCCATTCTACTCCATTAGACCCAAAATGATGTTTGGGAGTTTTCTGGAGCATTTCACAAACTTTCGGCATGTAAAAAGATGCAAAATTTGTGTTTCGGGACTGAATGTAATATTTCAGAGTACCGAAGTTGAGATAATGGCTTCACAACGAAAAATCCCATTCCACTCCACTAGAACCAAATGATGTTTGGGAGTATTCCGAAGCATTCCACAAACTTTCAGCATGTAAAAAGATGCAAAACTTGTGTTTCGGGCATTAATGCAATATTTCGGGGTACCAAAGTTGCGATAATGGTTTCGCAACGAAAACACCCATTCTACTCCATTAGACCCAAATTGTTGTTTGGGTGTGTTCCGGAGCATTTTGCAAACTTTCGGCATGTAAAAAGATGCAAAACATGTTTTTCGGGCCTGAATGCAATATTTCGGGGTACCGATGTTGCGATAATAGCTTCAGAATGAAAACACCCAGTCTACTCCATTAGAACCAAAATGATGTTTGGGAGTGCTCCGGAGCATTTCGCATGCCTTCGATTTGGAAAAAGATGCAAAACTTGTGTTTTGGACCTGAATGCACCATTTCGAGGTTCCGAAGTCGCGAAAATGGTTTCGCAACGAAAACACCCATTCTACTCCACTAGACCCAAAATGATGTTTGGGAGTGCTCCGAAGCATTTCGCAAACCTTCGACTTGTAAAAAGATGCAAAACTTGTGTTTCGAGCTTGAATGCACTATTTCGGGGTAACAAAGTTACGAAAATTATTTCGCAATGAAAACACCCATTCTACTCCATTAGAACCAAAATGATGTTTGGGAGTGCTCTGGAACATTTCACAAAGTTTCGGTATGTAAAAAATGCAAAATTTGTGTTTCGGGTTTGAATGCAATATTTAAGGGTACCGAAGTTGCGATAATGGCTTCGCAACGAAAACTTCCATTCTACTCCATTAGAACCAAAATGAAGTTTGGGAGTGCTCCGAAGCATTTCGCAAACTTCGATTTGTAAAAAGATGCGAAACTTGTGTTTCGGGCTTGAATTCACTAATTCGGGGTACCGAAGTTGCGAAAATTATTTCGCAACGAAAACACCCATTCTACTCCATTAGACCCAAAATGATGTTTGGGAGTCTCCCGGAGCATTTCGCAAAGTTTTGACATGTAAAAAGATGCAAAACATGTTTTTCGGGTCTGAATGCCATATTTCGGGGAACTGAAGTTGCCCTAATAGCTTCGCAATGAAAACACCCATTCTACTCCATTAGAACCAAAATGATGTTTCGGAGTGCTCCGGAGCATTTCGCAAACCTTCGATTTGTAAAAAGATGCAAAACTTGTGTTTCGGGCATGAATGCACTAATTCGGGGTACCGAAGTTGTGAAAATTATTTCGCAACAAAAACACCCATTCTACTCCATTAATCCCAAAATGATGTTTGGGAGTGCTCCGAAGCATTTCGCAAACCTTCGACTTGTAAAAAGATGCAAAACTTGTTTTTCGGGACTGAATGCAATATTTCAGAGTACCAAAGTTGAGATAATGGCTTCGCAACGACAACACCCATTCCACTCCACTAGAACCAAATGATGTTTGGGAGTATTCCGAAGCATTTCACAAACTTTCAGCATGTAAAAAGATGCAAAACTTGTCTTTTGGGCCTGAATGCAACATTTCGGGGTACCAAAGTTGCGATAATGGTTTCGCAACGAAACCCCCCATTCTACTCCATTAGACCCAAATTGTTGTTTGGGTGTGTTCCGGAGCATTTGACAAACTTTCGGCATGTAAAAAGATGCATAACTTGCGCTTCGAGCCTGAATGCACTATTTCAGGGTACCGAAGTTGCGAAAATGGTTTCGTAACAAGAAACACCCAGTCTACTCCATTAGAACCAAAATGATGTTTGGGAGTGCTCCGGAGCATTTCGCAAGCCTTCAATTTGCAAAAAGATGCAAAACTTGTGTTTCGGGCCTGAATGCACTATTTCGGGGTACCGAAGTTGCAAAAATAGTTTCGCACCAAAAACACCCATTCTACTCCATTAGACCCAAAATGATGTTTAGGAGTGCTCCGAAGCATTTCGCAAACCTTCGACTTGTAAAAAGATGCAAAACTTGTTTTTCGAGCTTGAATGCGCTATTTCGAGGTAACGAAGTTGCGAAAATTATTTTGCAATCAAAACACCCTTTCTACTCCATTAGACCCAAAATGAAGTTTGGGTGTGTTCCGGAGCATTTCACAAACTTTCAGCATAAAAAGATGCAAAACATGTTTTTCGTGCCTGAATGCAATATTTCGGGGTACCGAAGTTGTGATAATAGCTTCGCAATGAAAACACCCAGTCTACTCCATTAGAACCAAAATGATGTTTGGGATGCTCCGGAGCATTTCGCAAGCCTTCGATTTGCAAAAAGATGCAAAACTTGTGTTTTGGACCTGAATGCACAATTTCGGGGTTCCGAAGTTGCGAAAATGGTTTCGGGCATGAATGCACTAATTCGGGGTACCGAAGTTGCGAAAATTATTTCGCAATGAAAACACCCATTCTACTCCATTAGACCCAAAATGATGTTTGGGAGTTTTCTGGAGCATTTCACAAACTTTCGGCATGTAAAAAGATGCAAAATTTGTGTTTCGGGACTGAATGTAATATTTCAGAGTACCGAAGTTGAGATAATGGCTTCGCAACGAAAAATCCCATTCCACTCCACTAGAACCAAATGATGTTTGGGAGTATTCCGAAGCATTTCACAAACTTTCAGCATGTAAAAAGATGCAAAACTTGTGTTTCGGGCATGAATGCAATATTTCGGGGTACCAAAGTTGCGATAATGGTTTCGCAACGAAAACACCCATTCTACTCCATTAGACCCAAATTGTTGTTTGGGTGTGTTCCGGAGCATTTTGCAAACTTTCGGCATGTAAAAAGATGGAAAACATGTTTTTCGGACCTGAATGCAATATTTCGGGGTACCGATGTTGCGATAATAGCTTCAGAATGAAAACACCCAGTCCACTCCATTAGAACCAAAATGATGTTTGGGAGTGCTCCGGAGCATTTCGCATGCCTTCGATTTGGAAAAAGATGCAAAACTTGTGTTTTGGACCTGAATGCACCATTTCGAGGTTCCGAAGTCGCGAAAATGGTTTCGCAATGAAAACACCCATTCTACTCCACTAGACCCAAAATGATGTTTGGGAGTGCTCCGAAGCATTTCGCAAACCTTCGACTTGTAAAAATATTTAAAACTTGTGTTTCGGGCTTGAATACACTATTTCGGGGAAACGAAGGTGTGAAAATTATTTCGCAATGAAAACACCCATTCTACTCCATTAGACCCAAAATGATGTTTGGGTGTGTTCCGGAGCATTTCTCAAACTTTCGGCATGTAAAAAGATGCAAAACATGTTTTTCGGGCCAGAATGCAATATTTCGGGGTACCGAAGTTGCGATAATAGCTTCGCAATGAAAACACCCATCCTACTCCATTAGAACCAAAATGATGTTTGGGAGTGCTCCGGAGCATTTTGCAAACCTTTGATTTGTAAAAAGATGCAAAACTTGTGTTTTGGACCTGAATGCACAATTTCGGGGTTCCGAAGTTGCGAAAATGGTTTTGGGCATGAATGCACTAATTCGGGGTACCGAAGTTGCGAAAATTATTTCGCAACGAAAACACCCATTCTACTCCATTAGACCCAAAATGATGTTTGGGAGTGTTCTGGAGCATTTCACAAACTTTCGGCATGTAAAAAGATGCAAAATTTGTGTTTCGGGACTGAATGCAATATTTCAGAGTACCGAAGTTGAGATAATGGCTTCGCAACGAAAAATCCCATTCCACTCCACTGGAACCAAATGATGTTTGGGAGTATTCCGAAGCATTTCACAAACTTTCAGCATGTAAAAAGATGCAAAACTTGGGTTTCGGGCATGAATGCAATATTTCGGGGTCCCCAAGTTGCGATAATGGTTTCGCAACGAAAACACCCATTCTACTCCATTAGACCCAAATTGTTGTTTGGGTGTGTTCCGGAGCATTTTGCAAACTTTCGGCATGTAAAAAGATGCAAAACTTGCGCTTCGGTCCTGAATGCACTATTTCGGGGTACCGAAGTTGCAAAAATGGTTTCGCACCAAAAACACCCATTCTACTCCATTAGACCCAAAATGATATTTGGGAGTGCACCGAAGCATTTCGCAAACCTTCGACTTGTAAAAAGATGCAAAACTTGTGTTTCGAGCTTGAATGCACTATTTCGGGGTAACGAAGTTACGAAAATTATTTCGCAATGAAAACACCCATTCTACTCCATTAGAACCAAAATGATGTTTGGGAGTGCTCTGGAACATTTCACAAAGTTTCGGTATGTAAAAAATGCAAAATTTGTGTTTCGGGTTTGAATGCAATATTTAAGGGTACCGAAGTTGCGATAATGGCTTCGCAACGAAAACTTCCATTCTACTCCATTAGAACCAAAATGAAGATTGGGAGTGCTCCGAAGCATTTCGCAAACCTTCGACTTGTAAAAAGATGCAAAACTTGTGTTTCGGGCTTGAATGCGCTATTTCGGGGTAACGAAGTTGCAAAAATTATTTTGCAATCAAAACACCCTTTCTACTCCATTAAACCCAAAATGAAGTTTGGGTGTGTTCCGGAGCATTTCACAAACTTTCGGCATAAAAAGATGCAACACATGTTTTTCGTGCCTGAATGCAATATTTCGGGGTACCGAAGTTGTGATAATAGCTTCGCAATGAAAACACCCAGTCTACTCCATTAGAACCAAAATGATGTTTGGGATGCTCCAGAGCATTTCGCAAGCCTTCGATTTGCAAAAAGATGCAAAACTTGTGTTTTGGACCTGAATGCACAATTTCGTGGTGCCGAAGTTGCGAAAATGGTTTCGGGCATGAATGCACTAATTCGGGGTACCGAAGTTGCGAAAATTATTTCGCAATGAAAACACCCATTCTACTCCATTAGACCCAAAATGATGTTTGGGAGTGTTCTGGAGCATTTCACAAACTTTCGGCATGTAAAAAGATGCAAAATTTGTGTTTCGGGACTGAATGTAATATTTCAGAGTACCGAAGTTGAGATAATGGCTTCGCAACGAAAAATCCCATTCCACTCCACTAGAACCAAATGAAGTTTGGGAGTATTCCGAAGCATTTCACAAACGTTCAGCATGTAAAAAGATGCAAAATTTGTGTTTCGGGCATGAATGCAATATTTCGGGGTACCAAAGTTGCGATAATGGTTTCGCAACGAAAACACCCATTCTACTCGATTAGACCCAAATTGTTGTTTGGGTGTGTTCCGGAGCATTTTGCAAACTTTCAGCATGTAAAAAGATGCAAAACTTGCGCTTCGAGCCTGAATGCACTTTTTCAGGCTACCGAAGCTGCAAAAATGGTTTCGTAACAAGAAACACCCAATCTACTCCATTAGAACCAAAATGATGTTTGGGAGTGCTATGGAGCATTTCGCAAGCCTTCGATTTGCAAAAAGATGCAAAACTTGTGTTTCGGTCCTGAATGCACTATTTCGGGGTACCGAAGTTGCAAAAATGGTTTCGTACCAAAAACACCCATTCTACTCCATTAGACCCAAAATGATATTTGGGAGTGCACCGAAGCATTTCGCAAACCTTCGACTTGTAAAAAGATGCAAAACTTGTGTTTCGAGCTTGAATGCACTATTTCGGGGTAACGAAGTTTCGAAAATTATTTCGCAATGAAAACACCCATTCTACTCCATTAGAACCAAAATGATGTTTGGGACTGCTCTGGAACATTTCACAAACTTTCGGTATGTAAAAAATGCAAAATTTGTGTTTTGGGTCTGAATGCAATATTTAAGGGTACCGAAGTTGCGATAATGGCTTCGCAACGAAAACACCCATTCCACTCCATTATAACCAAATGATGTTTGGGAGTATTCCGAAGCATTTCGCAAACCTTCGACTTGTAAAAAGATGCAAACTTCTGTTTCAGGCTTGAATACACTATTTCGGGGTAACGAAGTTGCGAAAATTATTTCGCAATGAAAACACCCATTCTACTCCATTAGACCCAAAATGATGTTTGGGAGTCTCCCGGAGCATTTCGCAAAGTTTCGACATGTAAAAAGATGCAAAACATGTTTTTTGGGTTTGAATGCCATATTTCGGGGAACCGAAGTTGCCCTAATAGCTTCGCAATGAAAACACCCATTCTACTCCATTAGAACCAAAATGATGTTTCGGAGTGCTCCGGAGCATTTCGCAAACCTTCGATTTGTAAAAAGATGCAAAACTTGTGTTTCGGGCATGAATTCACTAATTCGGGGTACCGAAGTTGCGAAAATTATTTCCCAACGAAAACACCCATTCTACTCCATTAGACCCAAAATGATGTTTGGGAGTCTCCCGGAGCATTTCGCAAAGTTTCGACATGTAAAAAGATGCAAAACATGTTTTTTGGGTCTGAATGCCATATTTCGGGGAACCGAAGTTGCCCTAATAGCTTCGCAATGAAAACACCCATTCTACTCCATTAGAACCAAAATGATGTTTCGGAGTGCTCCGGAGCATTTCGCAAACCTTCGATTTGTAAAAAGATGCAAAACTTGTGTTTCGGGCATGAATGCACTAATTCGAGGTACCGAAGTTGCGAAAATTATTTCGCAACGAAAACACACATTCTACTCCATTAATCCCAAAATGATGTTTGGGAGTGCTCCGAAGCATTTCGCAAACCTTCGACTTGTAAAAAGATGCAAAACTTGTTTTTCGGGACTGAATGCAATATTTCAGAGTACCAAAGTTGAGATAATGGCTTCGCAACGACAACACCCATTCCACTCCACTAGAACCAAATGATGTTTGGGAGTATTCCGAAGCATTTCACAAACTTTCAGCATGTAAAAAGATGCAAAACTTGTGTTTCGGGCCTGAATGCAACATTTCGGGGTACCAAAGTCGCGATAATGGTTTCGCAACGAAAACCCCCATTCTACTCCATTAGACCCAAATTGTTGTTTGGGTGTGTTCCGGAGCATTTGACAAACTTTCGGCTTGTAAAAAGATGCATAACTTGCGCTTCGAGCCTGAATGCACTATTTCAGGGTACCGAAGTTGCGAAAATGGTTTCGTAACCAGAAACACCCAGTTTACTCCATTAGAACCAAAATGATGTTTGGGAGTGCTCCGGAGCATTTCGCAAGCCTTCAATTGGCAAAAAGATGCAAAACTTGTGTTTCGGGCCTGAATGCACTATTTCGGGGTACTGAAGTTGCAAAAATAGTTTCGCACCAAAAACACCCATTCTACTCCATTAGACCCAAAATGATGTTTGGGGGTGCTCCGAAGCATTTCGCAAACCTTCGATTTGTAAAAAGATGCAAAACTTGTGTTTCGGGCATGAATTCACTAATTCGGGGTACCGAAGTTGCGAAAATTATTTCCCAACGAAAACGCCCATTCTACTCCATTAGACCCAAAATGATGTTTGGGAGTCTCCCGGAGCATTTCGCAAAGTTTCGACATGTAAAAAGATGCAAAACATGTTTTTCGGGTCTGAATGCCATATTTCGGGGAACCGAAGTTGCCCTAATAGGTTCGCAATGAAAACACCCATTCTACTCCATTAGAACCAAAATGATGTTTCGGAGTGCTCCGGAGCATTTCGCAAACCTTCGATTTGTAAAAAGATGCAAAACTTGTGTTTCGGGCATGAATGCACTAATTTGGGGTACCGAAGTTGCGAAAATTATTTCGCAACGAAAACACCCATTCTACTCCAATAATCCCAAAATGATGTTTGGGAGTGCTCCGAAGCATTTCGCAAACCTTCGACTTGTAAAAAGATGCAAAACTTGTTTTTCGGGACTGAATGCAATATTTCAGAGTACCAAAGTTGAGATAATGGCTTCGCAACGACAACACCCATTCCACTCCACTAGAACCAAATGATGTTTGGGAGTATTCCGAAGCATTTCACAAACTTTCAGCATGTAAAAAGATGCAAAACTTGTGTTTCGGGCCTGAATGCAACATTTCGGGGTACCAAAGTTGCGATAATGGTTTCGCAACGAAAACCCCCATTCTACTCCATTAGACCCAAATTGTTGTTTGGGTGTGTTCCGGAGCATTTGACAAACTTTCGGCATGTAAAAAGATGCATAACTTGCGCTTCGAGCCTGAATGCACTATTTCAGGGTGCCGAAGTTGCGAAAATGGTTTCGTAACCAGAAACACCCAGTCTACTCCATTAGAACCAAAATGATGTTTGGGAGTGCTCCGGAGCATTTCGCAAGCCTTCAATTTGCAAAAAGATGCAAAACTTGTGTTTCGGGCCTGAATGCACTATTTCGGGGTACCGAAGTTGCAAAAATAGTTTCGCACCAAAAACACCCATTCTACTCCATTAGACCCAAAATGATGTTTGGGAGTGCTCCGAAGCATTTCGCAAACCTTCGACTTGTAAAAAGATGCAAAACTTGTTTTTCGGGACTGAATGCAATATTTCAGAGTACCAAAGTTGAGATAATGGCTTCGCAACGACAACACCCATTCCACTCCACTAGAACCAAATGATGTTTGGGAGTATTCCGAAGCATTTCACAAACTTTCAGCATGTAAAAAGATGCAAAACTTGTGTTTCGGGCCTGAATGCAACATTTCGGGGTACCAAAGTCGCGATAATGGTTTCGCAACGAAAACCCCCATTCTACTCCATTAGACCCAAATTGTTGTTTGGGTGTGTTCCGGAGCATTTGACAAACTTTCGGCTTGTAAAAAGATGCATAACTTGCGCTTCGAGCCTGAATGCACTATTTCAGGGTACCGAAGTTGCGAAAATGGTTTCGTAACCAGAAACACCCAGTTTACTCCATTAGAACCAAAATGATGTTTGGGAGTGCTCCGGAGCATTTCGCAAGCCTTCAATTGGCAAAAAGATGCAAAACTTGTGTTTCGGGCCTGAATGCACTATTTCGGGGTACTGAAGTTGCAAAAATAGTTTCGCACCAAAAACACCCATTCTACTCCATTAGACCCAAAATGATGTTTGGGGGTGCTCCGAAGCATTTCGCAAACCTTCGATTTGTAAAAAGATGCAAAACTTGTGTTTCGGGCATGAATTCACTAATTCGGGGTACCGAAGTTGCGAAAATTATTTCCCAACGAAAACGCCCATTCTACTCCATTAGACCCAAAATGATGTTTGGGAGTCTCCCGGAGCATTTCGCAAAGTTTCGACATGTAAAAAGATGCAAAACATGTTTTTCGGGTCTGAATGCCATATTTCGGGGAACCGAAGTTGCCCTAATAGGTTCGCAATGAAAACACCCATTCTACTCCATTAGAACCAAAATGATGTTTCGGAGTGCTCCGGAGCATTTCGCAAACCTTCGATTTGTAAAAAGATGCAAAACTTGTGTTTCGGGCATGAATGCACTAATTTGGGGTACCGAAGTTGCGAAAATTATTTCGCAACGAAAACACCCATTCTACTCCATTAATCCCAAAATGATGTTTGGGAGTGCTCCGAAGCATTTCGCAAACCTTCGACTTGTAAAAAGATGCAAAACTTGTTTTTCGGGACTGAATGCAATATTTCAGAGTACCAAAGTTGAGATAATGGCTTCGCAACGACAACACCCATTCCACTCCACTAGAACCAAATGATGTTTGGGAGTATTCCGAAGCATTTCACAAACTTTCAGCATGTAAAAAGATGCAAAACTTGTGTTTCGGGCCTGAATGCAACATTTCGGGGTACCAAAGTTGCGATAATGGTTTCGCAACGAAAACCCCCATTCTACTCCATTAGACCCAAATTGTTGTTTGGGTGTGTTCCGGAGCATTTGACAAACTTTCGGCATGTAAAAAGATGCATAACTTGCGCTTCGAGCCTGAATGCACTATTTCAGGGTGCCGAAGTTGCGAAAATGGTTTCGTAACCAGAAACACCCAGTCTACTCCATTAGAACCAAAATGATGTTTGGGAGTGCTCCGGAGCATTTCGCAAGCCTTCAATTTGCAAAAAGATGCAAAACTTGTGTTTCGGGCCTGAATGCACTATTTCGGGGTACCGAAGTTGCAAAAATAGTTTCGCACCAAAAACACCCATTCTACTCCATTAGACCCAAAATGATGTTTGGGAGTGCTCCGAAGCATTTCGCAAACCTTCGACTTGTAAAAAGATGCAAAACTTGTTTTTCGAGCTTGAATGCGCTATTTCGGGGTAACGAAGTTGCAAAAATTATTTTGCAATCAAAACACCCTTTCTACTCCATTAGACCCAAAATGAAGTTTGGGTGTGTTCTGGAGCATTTCACAAACTTTCGGCATAAAAAGATGCAAAACATGTTTTTCGTGCCTGAATGCAATATTTCGGGGTACCGAAGTTGTGATAATAGCTTCGCAATGAAAACACCCAGTCTACTCCATTAGAACCAAAATGATGTTTGGGATGCTCCGGAGCATTTCGCAAGCCTTCGATTTGCAAAAAGATGCAAAACTTGTGTTTTGGACCTGAATGCACAATTTCGGGGTTCCGAAGTTGCGAAAATGGTTTCGCAACGAAAACACCCATTCTACTCCACTAGACCCAAAATGATGTTTCGGAGTGCTGCGAAGCATTTCGCCAACCTTCGACTTGTAAAAAGATGCAAAACTTGTGTTTCGAGCTTGAATGCACTATTTCGGGGTATCGAAGTTGCGAAAATTATTTCGCAATGAAAACACCCATTCTACTCCATTAGACCCAAAATGATGTTTGGTAGTGTTTCGGACCATTTCGCAAACTTTCGGCATAAAAAGATGCAAAACATGTTTTTCGGGCCTGAATGCAATATTTCGGGGTACCGATGTTGCGATAATAGCTTCGCAATGAAAACACCCAGTCTACTCCATTAGAACCAAAATGATGTTTGGGAGTGCTCCGGAGCATTTCGCATGCCTTCGATTTGCAAAAAGATGCAAAACTTGTGTTTTGGACCTGAATGCACCATTTCGAGGTTCCGAAGTTGCGAAAATGGTTTCGTAACGAAAACACCCATTCTACTCCACTAGACCCAAAATGATGTTTTTTTTTTGAGTAGGACCCAAAATGATGTTTGGGAGTGCTCCGAAGCATTTCGCAAACCTTCGACTTGTAAAAATATTTAAAACTTGTGTTTCGGGCTTGAATACACTATTTCGGGGAAACGAAGGTGTGAAAATTATTTCGCAATGAAAACACCCATTCTACTCCATTAGACCCAAAATGATGTTTGGGTGTGTTCCGGAGCATTTCACAAACTTTCGGCATATAAAAAGATGCAAAACATGTTTTTCGGTGTTGAATGCAATATTTCGGGGTACCGAATTTGCGATAATAGCTTCGCAACGAAAACACCCATTCTACTCCATTAGACCCAAATTGTTGTTTGGGTGTGTTCCGGAGCATTTTGCAAACTTTCGGCATGTAAAAAGATGCAAAACTTGCGCTTCGGTCCTGAATGCACTATTTCGGGGTACCGAAGTTGCAAAAATGGTTTCGCACCAAAAACACCCATTCTACTCCATTAGACCCAAAATGATATTTGGGAGTGCACCGAAGCATTTCGCAAACCTTCGACTTGTAAAAAGATGCAAAACTTGTGTTTCGAGCTTGAATGCACTATTTCGGGGTAACGAAGTTACGAAAATTATTTCGCAATGAAAACACCCATTCTACTCCATTAGAACGAAAATGATGTTTGGGAGTGCTCTGGAACATTTCACAAAGTTTCGGTATGTAAAAAATGCAAAATTTGTGTTTCGGGTTTGAATGCAATATTTAAGGGTACCGAAGTTGCGATAATGGCTTCGCAACGAAAACTTCCATTCTACTCCATTAGAACCAAAATGAAGTTTGGGAGTGCTCCGAAGCATTTCGCAAACCTTCGACTTGTAAAAAGATGCAAAACTTGTGTTTCGGGCTTGAATGCGCTATTTCGGGGTAACGAAGTTGCAAAAATTATTTTGCAATCAAAACACCCTTTCTACTCCATTAAACCCAAAATGAAGTTTGGGTGTGTTCCGGAGCATTTCACAAACTTTCGGCATAAAAAGATGCAACACATGTTTTTCGTGCCTGAATGCAATATTTCGGGGTACCGAAGTTGTGATAATAGCTTCGCAATGAAAACACCCAGTCTACTCCATTAGAACCAAAATGATGTTTGGGATGCTCCAGAGCATTTCGCAAGCCTTCGATTTGCAAAAAGATGCAAAACTTGTGTTTTGGACCTGAATGCACAATTTCGTGGTGCCGAAGTTGCGAAAATGGTTTCGGGCATGAATGCACTAATTCGGGGTACCGAAGTTGCGAAAATTATTTCGCAATGAAAACACCCATTCTACTCCATTAGACCCAAAATGATGTTTGGGAGTGTTCTGGAGCATTTCACAAACTTTCGGCATGTAAAAAGATGCAAAATTTGTGTTTCGGGACTGAATGTAATATTTCAGAGTACCGAAGTTGAGATAATGGCTTCGCAACGAAAAATCCCATTCCACTCCACTAGAACCAAATGATGTTTGGGAGTATTCCGAAGCATTTCACAAACGTTCAGCATGTAAAAAGATGCAAAATTTGTGTTTCGGGCATGAATGCAATATTTCGGGGTACCAAAGTTGCGATAATGGTTTCGCAACGAAAACACCCATTCTACTCGATTAGACCCAAATTGTTGTTTGGGTGTGTTCCGGAGCATTTTGCAAACTTTCAGCATGTAAAAAGATGCAAAACTTGCGCTTCGAGCCTGAATGCACTTTTTCAGGCTACCGAAGCTGCAAAAATGGTTTCGTAACAAGAAACACCCAATCTACTCCATTAGAACCAAAATGATGTTTGGGAGTGCTATGGAGCATTTTGCAAGCCTTCGATTTGCAAAAAGATGCAAAACTTGTGTTTCGGTCCTGAATGCACTATTTCGGGGTACCGAAGTTGCAAAAATGGTTTCGTACCAAAAACACCCATTCTACTCCATTAGACCCAAAATGATATTTGGGAGTGCACCGAAGCATTTCGCAAACCTTCGACTTGTAAAAAGATGCAAAACTTGTGTTTCGAGCTTGAATGCACTATTTCGGGGTAACGAAGTTGCGAAAATTATTTCGCAATGAAAACACCCATTCTACTCCATTAGAACCAAAATGATGTTTGGGACTGCTCTGGAACATTTCACAAACTTTCGGTATGTAAAAAATGCAAAATTTGTGTTTTGGGTCTGAATGCAATATTTAAGGGTACCGAAGTTGCGATAATGGCTTCGCAACGAAAACACCCATTCCACTCCATTATAACCAAATGATGTTTGGGAGTATTCCGAAGCATTTCGCAAACCTTCGACTTGTAAAAAGATGCAAACTTCTGTTTCAGGCTTGAATACACTATTTCGGGGTAACGAAGTTGCGAAAATTATTTCGCAATGAAAACACCCATTCTACTCCATTAGACCCAAAATGATGTTTGGGAGTCTCCCGGAGCATTTCGCAAAGTTTCGACATGTAAAAAGATGCAAAACATGTTTTTTGGGTTTGAATGCCATATTTCGGGGAACCGAAGTTGCCCTAATAGCTTCGCAATGAAAACACCCATTCTACTCCATTAGAACCAAAATGATGTTTCGGAGTGCTCCGGAGCATTTCGCAAACCTTCGATTTGTAAAAAGATGCAAAACTTGTGTTTCGGGCATGAATTCACTAATTCGGGGTACCGAAGTTGCGAAAATTATTTCCCAACGAAAACACCCATTCTACTCCATTAGACCCAAAATGATGTTTGGGAGTCTCCCGGAGCATTTCGCAAAGTTTCGACATGTAAAAAGATGCAAAACATGTTTTTTGGGTCTGAATGCCATATTTCGGGGAACCGAAGTTGCCCTAATAGCTTCGCAATGAAAACACCCATTCTACTCCATTAGAACCAAAATGATGTTTCGGAGTGCTCCGGAGCATTTCGCAAACCTTCGATTTGTAAAAAGATGCAAAACTTGTGTTTCGGGCATGAATGCACTAATTCGAGGTACCGAAGTTGCGAAAATTATTTCGCAACGAAAACACACATTCTACTCCATTAATCCCAAAATGATGTTTGGGAGTGCTCCGAAGCATTTCGCAAACCTTCGACTTGTAAAAAGATGCAAAACTTGTTTTTCGGGACTGAATGCAATATTTCAGAGTACCAAAGTTGAGATAATGGCTTCGCAACGACAACACCCATTCCACTCCACTAGAACCAAATGATGTTTGGGAGTATTCCGAAGCATTTCACAAACTTTCAGCATGTAAAAAGATGCAAAACTTGTGTTTCGGGCCTGAATGCAACATTTCGGGGTACCAAAGTCGCGATAATGGTTTCGCAACGAAAACCCCCATTCTACTCCATTAGACCCAAATTGTTGTTTGGGTGTGTTCCGGAGCATTTGACAAACTTTCGGCTTGTAAAAAGATGCATAACTTGCGCTTCGAGCCTAAATGCACTATTTCAGGGTACCGAAGTTGCGAAAATGGTTTCGTAACCAGAAACACCCAGTTTACTCCATTAGAACCAAAATGATGTTTGGGAGTGCTCCGGAGCATTTCGCAAGCCTTCAATTGGCAAAAAGATGCAAAACTTGTGTTTCGGGCCTGAATGCACTATTTCGGGGTACTGAAGTTGCAAAAATAGTTTCGCACCAAAAACACCCATTCTACTCCATTAGACCCAAAATGATGTTTGGGGGTGCTCCGAAGCATTTCGCAAACCTTCGATTTGTAAAAAGATGCAAAACTTGTGTTTCGGGCATGAATTCACTAATTCGGGGTACCGAAGTTGCGAAAATTATTTCCCAACGAAAACGCCCATTCTACTCCATTAGACCCAAAATGATGTTTGGGAGTCTCCCGGAGCATTTCGCAAAGTTTCGACATGTAAAAAGATGCAAAACATGTTTTTCGGGTCTGAATGCCATATTTCGGGGAACTGAAGTTGCCCTAATAGGTTCGCAATGAAAACACCCATTCTACTCCATTAGAACCAAAATGATGTTTCGGAGTGCTCCGGAGCATTTCGCAAACCTTCGATTTGTAAAAAGATGCAAAACTTGTGTTTCGGGCATGAATGCACTAATTTGGGGTACCGAAGTTGCGAAAATTATTTCGCAACGAAAACACCCATTCTACTCCATTAATCCCAAAATGATGTTTGGGAGTGCTCCGAAGCATTTCGCAAACCTTCGACTTGTAAAAAGATGCAAAACTTGTTTTTCGGGACTGAATGCAATATTTCAGAGTACCAAAGTTGAGATAATGGCTTCGCAACGACAACACCCATTCCACTCCACTAGAACCAAATGATGTTTGGGAGTATTCCGAAGCATTTCACAAACTTTCAGCATGTAAAAAGATGCAAAACTTGTGTTTCGGGCCTGAATGCAACATTTCGGGGTACCAAAGTTGCGATAATGGTTTCGCAACGAAAACCCCCATTCTACTCCATTAGACCCAAATTGTTGTTTGGGTGTGTTCCGGAGCATTTGACAAACTTTCGGCATGTAAAAAGATGCATAACTTGCGCTTCGAGCCTGAATGCACTATTTCAGGGTGCCGAAGTTGCGAAAATGGTTTCGTAACCAGAAACACCCAGTCTACTCCATTAGAACCAAAATGATGTTTGGGAGTGCTCCGGAGCATTTCGCAAGCCTTCAATTTGCAAAAAGATGCAAAACTTGTGTTTCGGGCCTGAATGCACTATTTCGGGGTACCGAAGTTGCAAAAATAGTTTCGCACCAAAAACACCCATTCTACTCCATTAGACCCAAAATGATGTTTGGGAGTGCTCCGAAGCATTTCGCAAACCTTCGACTTGTAAAAAGATGCAAAACTTGTTTTTCGAGCTTGAATGCGCTATTTCGGGGTAACGAAGTTGCAAAAATTATTTTGCAATCAAAACACCCTTTCTACTCCATTAGACCCAAAATGAAGTTTGGGTGTGTTCTGGAGCATTTCACAAACTTTCGGCATAAAAAGATGCAAAACATGTTTTTCGTGCCTGAATGCAATATTTCGGGGTACCGAAGTTGTGATAATAGCTTCGCAATGAAAACACCCAGTCTACTCCATTAGAACCAAAATGATGTTTGGGATGCTCCGGAGCATTTCGCAAGCCTTCGATTTGCAAAAAGATGCAAAACTTGTGTTTTGGACCTGAATGCACAATTTCGGGGTTCCGAAGTTGCGAAAATGGTTTCGCAACGAAAACACCCATTCTACTCCACTAGACCCAAAATGATGTTTCGGAGTGCTGCGAAGCATTTCGCCAACCTTCGACTTGTAAAAAGATGCAAAACTTGTGTTTCGAGCTTGAATGCACTATTTCGGGGTATCGAAGTTGCGAAAATTATTTCGCAATGAAAACACCCATTCTACTCCATTAGACCCAAAATGATGTTTGGTAGTGTTTCGGACCATTTCGCAAACTTTCGGCATAAAAAGATGCAAAACATGTTTTTCGGGCCTGAATGCAATATTTCGGGGTACCGATGTTGCGATAATAGCTTCGCAATGAAAACACCCAGTCTACTCCATTAGAACCAAAATGATGTTTGGGAGTGCTCCGGAGCATTTCGCATGCCTTCGATTTGCAAAAAGATGCAAAACTTGTGTTTTGGACCTGAATGCACCATTTCGAGGTTCCGAAGTTGCGAAAATGGTTTCGTAACGAAAACACCCATTCTACTCCACTAGACCCAAAATGATGTTTTTTTTTGAGTAGGACCCAAAATGATGTTTGGGAGTGCTCCGAAGCATTTCGCAAACCTTCGACTTGTAAAAATATTTAAAACTTGTGTTTCGGGCTTGAATACACTATTTCGGGGAAACGAAGGTGTGAAAATTATTTCGCAATGAAAACACCCATTCTACTCCATTAGACCCAAAATGATGTTTGGGTGTGTTCCGGAGCATTTCACAAACTTTCGGCATATAAAAAGATGCAAAACATGTTTTTCGGTGTTGAATGCAATATTTCGGGGTACCGAATTTGCGATAATAGCTTCGCAACGAAAACACCCATTCTACTCCATTAGAACCAAAATGATGTTTGGCAGTGCTCCGGAGCATTTTGCAAAGCTTTGATTTGTAAAAAGATGCAAAACTTGTGTTTCGGGCATGAATGCACTAATTCGGGGTACCGAAGTTGCGAAAATTATTTCGCAATGAAAACACCCATTCTACTCCATTAGACCCAAAATGATGTTTGGGAGTGTTCTGGAGCATTTCACAAACTTTCGGCATGTAAAAAGATGCAAAATTTGTGTTTCGGGACTGAATGCAATATTTCAGAGTACCGAAGTTGAGATAATGGCTTCGCAACGAAAAATCCCATTCCACTCCACTAGAACCAAATGATGTTTGGGAGTATTCCGAAGCATTTCACAAACTTTTAGCATGTAAAAAGATGCAAAACTTGTGTTTCGGGCATGAATGCAATATTTTGGGGTACCAAAGTTGCGATAATGGTTTCACAACGAAAACACCCATTCTACTCCATTAGACCCAAATTGTTGTTTGGGTGTGTTCCGAAGCATTTTGCAAACTTTCGGCATGTAAAAAGATGCAAAACTTGCGCTTCGAGCCAGAATGCACTTTTTCAGGCTACCGAAGCTGCAAAAATGGTTTCGTAACAAGAAACACCCAGTCTACTCCATTAGAACCAAAATGATGTTTGGGAGTGCTACGGAGCATTTCGCAAGCCTTCGATTTGCAAAAAGATCCAAAACTTGTGTTTCGGTCCTGAATGCACTATTTCGGGGTACCGAAGTTGCAAAAATGGTTTCGCACCAAAAACACCCATTCTACTACATTGGACCCAAATTGATATTTGGGAGTGCACCGAAGCATTTCGCAAACCTTCGACTTGTAAAAAGATGAAAAACTTGTGTTTCGAGCTTGACTGCACTATTTCGGGGTAACGAAGTTGCGAATATTATTTCGCAATGAAAACATCCGTTCTACTCCGTTAGACCCAAAATGATGTTTGGGAGTGTTCCGGAGCATTTCGCAAACTTTCGGCATAAAAAGATGCAAAACATGTTTTTCGGGCCTGAATGCAATATTTCGGGGTACCGAAGTTGCGATAATAGCTTCGCAATGAAAACACCCAGTCTACTCCATTCGAACCAAAATGATGTTTGGGATGCTCCGGAGCATTTTGCAAGCCTTCGGTTTGCAAAAAGATGCAAAACTTGTGTTTTTGACCTGAATGCACCATTTCGGGGTTCCGAAGTTGCGAAAATGGTTTCGCAACGAAAACACCCATTCTACTCCACTTGACCCAAAATGATGTTTGGGAGTGCTCCGAAGCATTTCGCAAACCTTCAACTTGTAAAAAGATGCAAAACTTGTGTTTCGAGCTTGAATGCACTATTTCGGGGTAATGAAGTTGCGAAAATTATTTCGCAATGAAAACACCCATTCGACTCCATTAGACCCAAAATGATGTTTGGGAGTGTTTTAGAGCATATCGGCATAAAAAGATGGAAAACATGTTTTCATTGCGAAACCATTTTCGCAACTTAGGTACCCGAAAGAATGCACTGAGGCTCGAAACACAAGTTTTGCATCTTTTTACATGCCGAAGGTTTGCGATATGCTCCAAAACACTCCCAAACATCATTCTGAGTTTAATGGGGTAGAATGGGTGTTTTCGTTGCGAACCCATTTTCGCAACTTCGGTAACCCGAAATAGTGCATTCAAGCCTGAAACACAAGTTTTGTATGTTTTACGTGCCGAAGGTTTGCGATATGCTCCAAAATTCTCCCAACATCATTCTGGGTTTAATGGGGTAGAATGGGTGTTTTCGTTGCGAAACCATTTTCGCAACTTCGGTACCCCGAAATAGTGCATTCAAGCCAGAAACACAAGTTTTGCATGTTTTACGTGCCGAAGGTTTGCGATATGCTCCAAAACACTCCCAAACATCATTTTGTGTGTAATGGAGTAGAATGGGTGTTTTCATTGCGAAACCATTTTCGCAACTTCGGTACCCCGAAATAGTGCATTCAGGGCCGAAACACGAGTTTTGAATCTTTTTACATGCCGAAGGTTTGCGATATGCTCCAAAACACTCCCAAACATCATTCTGGGTTTAATGGGGTAGAATGGGTGTTTTCGTTGCGAAACCATTTTCGGAACTTCGGTAGCCCAAAATAGTGCATTCAAGCCTGAAACACAAGTTTTGCATCTTTTACATGCCGAAGGTTTGCGATATGCTCCAAAACACTCCCAAACATCATTTTGTGTGTAATGGAGTAGAATGGCTGTTTTCATTGCAAAACAATTTTCCCAACATCGGTACCCCGATGTAGTGCATTCAGGCCGAAACACAAGTTTTGCATCTTTTTACATGCTGAAGATTTGTGATATGCTCCAAAACACTCCCAAATATCATTTTGGGTCTAATGGAGTAGAATGGTTGTTTTTGTTGCGAAACCATTTTCGCAACTTCGGTACCACGAAATAGTTCATTCAGGCCCGAAACACAAGTTTTGCATCTTTTACAGGCCGAAGGTTTGCAAAATGCTCCAAAACACTCCCAAACATCATTCTGGGTTTAATTGGGTAGAATGGGTGTTTTCGTTGCGAAACCATTTTCGCAACTTCGGTACCCCGAAATAGTGCATTCAAGCCTGAAACGCAAGTTTTGCATCTTTTACATGCCGAAGGTTTGCGATATTGATGAGGACACCACGAGTACATCTACACCCGCAGCTGCGTCTCCAGACGCTCAGGCGCCATCTCCAGAAGCTCAGGCGCCACACCAAGATGTTCCACTACGTCAGGCGTCACCAGTTGGGCCAATTACTCGGGCTCGTGCGAGGGAATTAAACTACATCTTGCTATTGAAGAACGAAGGCCCAAGATGCATATAAGACGGTCCAACAGGACGGCCCAGGAGGGGCTCCTAGGGTTGGGCGCCAGGAGAGGGAGCCGCGCGCCCTCCCCCTCGCGAGACGCCGCGCGCCCTTCCCCCGAGGGGGCTAGGGGCTGCGCCCCCTTCTCCCCTCTATTTAGATAGACCCCTCTTTTACTTTCAGACTCAAGTTTTGTTTTACATCTAGCTTTAGCTACACCAGAACACGCACAAATACGTGCTGTCGTCTGTGATTCAGAACTCCACCTTCGAGTGATATTAAGATTGCTCGCCTCAGATTCTTGTTCGTTTTTCGATTGCGTACAGGAATTGATCTTCCTGATCAGGCTGATCTTGCGCCAACAAGGTCGGTAACCATCGGGAGTTGGTTCAGCGATTGCATTGGCGCTTCGAGTCTCGCTCGTCGTAGTCGGATCGTGAGGGTCGCCTCCCACCAGATCGAAGTTATCTCCACTCATCGAAAGATCAGGCACTTCACCTCTATCAAGTGGTATCAGCTTTCCAGGTTGATCGGTGAGTTTTATCTAGTGTTTTTCCCTTCCTACAGTCCAAAAAAAACCAAACAAAAATTTACTTTCAGGTTAGATCTT
Source organism: Cenchrus fungigraminus (assembly GCA_036936925.1). Classification (NCBI taxonomy): domain Eukaryota; kingdom Viridiplantae; phylum Streptophyta; class Magnoliopsida; order Poales; family Poaceae; genus Cenchrus; species Cenchrus fungigraminus. The sequence continues at coordinate 33,315,899 of CM072775.1, forward strand.
TGCCCCAGCAACCGTTTAGCCTTGCACATTCTTTCAATAAGTGTCTTTGTTGAATTTGTGTGCTTACGCGTTCAATTGTTGCTGGTTACTTGTGTTTTCTACCTTTTGTTCCTTCTTTTCTTCTAACCCTAGTTCCTTGCCGTTTCTCTCCGCTGCTCATCCATCCACCACCTCGCCGCACTCCTCCTCGCGTGCACACCCGTCGCGCAGCCGCCTCTCGGTCGCCCCGTCCCTGTTCCGTGGTGCGGTAGGTCAAAAAAAAGGAAAGAAAAAAAAGGAAAAAAAGGAAAACAATCAAAAAAAGGGAAAAAAAGAATCCAAAAAAAAAGAGAGACCGCCACACAGTCCAAGTGGGAAACGGGAACCAATTCGTCTCGGTGAAGGAGTTTTGCGCCACAGTTTCCCCTGGCTCGCAAGCCTCCTGGGCTGCACCGTGCATGCCCTGGTAGCTATCTCTCCCTGATCGTGCTGCGTACCCCCACACCGAGCCATCTCCTCTCTCTTTTCCAGTACCATATTCTGAGTTTCGCCTTACTCTAGAGAGAGAGAGAGAGTGTGTGTGTGTGTGGTAATTTGCTGTTGAAGATCCTCTGTGTTCATATTATCAGTTTTGAGGACTCCTGCAAAAAAAATAGAAGCAAAAAAAAACAGCAATTTGCTACACCCTCTCCACCTTACTTGTTGTCTTTTTTATTTCACTTGTTGCCAGCAGCGTTTGTTTCGTGTTTAGCACTATAATTCAACTTTGCATTATTGTTTGAGTGTGCTAATCCTTGACTTGAGTGCAGCCTACCCAGAACTCCACATATTTCTACGACGAGTAGATTTTGTTTCTCCAGGCAATCGCTCCTCCAATCTTTCGCGAGTTCCACCAGTTGGTTGCAGGTCGCCCCTGTGTGCGTGGTAAGAACAGATAAGAATTTGATAACAGCATTAGTTTGAGCGCCTTTGTGAGCTGTTCCACCCCTGTGTTGGCGTCCGTTTTGTTTCGTGTTTGCGCTAAGCATGGCAGGCGACGACGACAAGAAACAGCTGCAGGACATGCGGGCTAAGATTGATGGCCTTGTCACAGACATCAAGACGTTCCACGAGCGGATGGATTCCACGGTTACTACGGCCAACGGGCGGTTCGACCAGCTTGATCTCGCGCAGACAGCCACCAAGACGACGCTCGACGCCATCGTGTCACGACTCGATGCATTGAACACGGTGGTCACTGATTTGGTGGCCCAAGGATGTGTGGGTGACGATGAGCAGGAGGATGCTGACCGCCGAGGCAAAGCCCGCCGTGTACCACGACGCCCCGCTGGTAACGATTCCTTCTCTAATATCAAATTTAAAATTCCACCCTTTAATGGCAAATATGATCCTGCTGCATATCTTGATTGGGAGTTAGAAGTTGAACAAAAATTTTCATGTCATGATATTGCTGCTAGCTCTCAAGTTAAGGCTGCCATTAGTGAATTTACTGATTTTGCTTTAATTTGGTGGTGTGAGTATAAAATAAAAATCCTACTGCTGTTCCGACCACTTGGGAGCAATTAAAAACTGCTATGCGACATCGCTTTGTGCCATCATATTATGCTCGTGATTTGCTTAACAAAATGCAGCGATTTCAGCAAGGTTCTCAGTCTGTTGAGGACTACTACCAGGAGTTGCAAAAAGGTATGATTCGTTGTGGTATATTGGAGGAACCCGACGCTGCAATGGCACGCTTTCGTGGTGCTTTGAACCGCGAAATTCAGGACATCCTTGATTATAAAGAATATGCTGACATGACCCAATTATTTGAGTTTGCTTGCAAAGCTGAACGCGAAGTGCAGGGATGCCGCTCGAGGACATATTCTAACACTTTTGCAGGTAGAAACTCGTCATCCAGTTCAGCACCTGCTCTCCCTGCGCCATCCACACCTACACCGCGTGAGAGGACAGCTACGCCGGCAGGAGCCGCCCCAGCCACAGGCACCACTCCATCCACAGGCGCAGCATCCACCACAGGTCGTACACGGGATATCACGTGTTTTCGTTGCAGCGGACGTGGCCACGTGGCTCGGGACTGTCCGAACAAGCGCACATTACTCATTCATGACAATGGTGAGTACTCTTCAGCTAGTGATTCAGAAGAACTTGAACATACTTTGCTTGCCACTGACAATGCAGCTAAGACGGACATACATGTCAATCCGAGGGACGCCGATAGGTACGAGAGTCTTATTGTGCAGCGTGTTCTTAGTACACAGGTCGCCCCAGCCGAGAAGAATCAGCGACACACTCTGTTCCATACGAAGGGTGTTGTGCAGGAGCGGTCAATTCGCATCATCATCGACAGCGGTAGCTGCAACAATTTGGCGAGTACTATGCTGGTCGAGAAGTTGTCATTACCCACTCGTAAGCATTCAAACCCATATCACATTCAATGGCTTAATGATGGTGGCAAAATTAGAGTATCACGATCGGTGCGTGTTCCTTTTTCTATAGGTGCTTACTCAGATTATGTTGATTGTGATGTTGTTCCTATGGAAGCATGCTCTTTGTTACTTGGTAGACCTTGGCAATATGATACTGATAGCTTGCATCATGGTCGTTCGAATCATTATTCTCTCATGTTTAAGGGTCAGAAAATAATTATACATCCTATGACACCTGAACAAATTGTTAAAGATGATCTTGCTAGAGCTGTTAAAATTGCTAAAGAACAGGAACCATCACCATCCACTTCTGATAAATCTGAAATTAAGTTGAATGCTCCTGTTTTACTTGCTACACGTGCTGATTTCGATGATATTCGAGATGCTCCTTTGCCATGCTATGCACTTGTATGCTCTAGTGTGCTTGTTTCCCTTGATGATGCACCATCTTTGGATATTCTGCCTGCGGTTGCTAACCTTTTGCAGGAGTATGCTGATGTCTTTCCCAAAGACTTGCCACTGGGTCTCCCACCGCTTTGTGGCATTGAGCACCAGATCGACCTCATTCCCGGCGCCCAGCTTCCAAACCGCACCCCGTACCGTACAAACCGGATGAGACAAAAGAGATTCAGCGCCAGGTGCAGGCGTTACTTGATAAGGGTTACATTCGTGAGTCTCTTAGCCCTTGCTCGGTTCCTGTGTTACTTGTTCCTAAGAAAGATGGTTCATGGCGTATGTGTGTAGACTGTCGTGCTATTAATAACATAACCATTCGTTATCGATACCCTATACCACACCTTGATGATATGCTAGATGAGCTTAGTGGTGCCATTCTTTTTACTAAGATTGATTTGCGTAGTGGTTACCACCAGATTAGAATGAAATTGGGAGATGAATGGAAAACGGCTTTTAAAACAAAATTTGGCTTATATGAATGGTTGGTTATGCTGTTTGGTTTGACTAATGCTCCCAGCACTTTTATGCGCTTGATGAATGAAGTTCTGAGGCCCTTCACAGGATTGTTTGTCATTGTCTATTTTGATGATATCTTGATTTACAGCAAGTCTATGGCAGAGCATTTAGAACATTTGAGTGCTGTTTTTGACGCGTTGAGGGCTGCCCATTTATTTGCTAACATTGAAAAATGCATCTTCTGCACACAACGTGTCTCGTTTCTTGGTTATGTTATTACCCCACAGGGTATTGAGGTGGACAACAGCAAGATTGATGCCATTCGGGAGTGGCCTACACCGACGACGGTTACAAAGATTCGGAGTTTCCTTGGTCTTGTAGGTTTCTACCGCCGTTTTGTCCGTGATTTTAGCACCATTGCAGCACCTCTACATGAGCTTACAAAGAAAGATGTACCTTTTGCTTGGAGTGATGCACAGGAGGTAGCGTTCAACACATTGAAAGATAAGTTAACCCACACTCCTCTCTTGCAGTTGCCTGATTTTACTAAAGTGTTTGAGCTTGAATGCGATGCTAGTGGTATTGGGCTAGGTGCTGTTTTGTTACAAGAAGGTAAACCTGTTGCTTACTTTAGCAAGAAATTAAGTGGTGCTAGCTTGAAATACTCAACTTATGATAAGGAACTTTATGCTTTAGTGCGAACGTTGCAAACATGGTAGCACTATCTTTGGCATCGCGAGTTTATAATTCATTATGATCATGAGGCTTTGAAACATATCCGTACCCAAACAAATCTGAACCGTCGTCATGCTAAATGGGTCGAATTTATTGAGTCCTTTCCTTACATTATAAAACACAAGAACAGGAAGGATAATGTTATCGCTGATGCTTTGTCTCGTCGTTATACTATGCTGTCACAGTTAGATTTTAAAATTTTTGGCTTGCAAACTGTGAAAGATTTATATGTGGACGACGCTGATTTCAAAGATGTTTTCGCTCATTGTGTTAATGAGAAACCATGGGGCAAATTTCACTTGCAGGACGGGTTCCTGTTTCGCGCTAACAAGCTGTGTGTTCCAGCTAGTTCGGTTCGTCTGTTGTTGTTGCAGGAAGCGTATGGAGGCGGTCTCATGAGGCACTTTGGCGTTTACAAGATGCATGAGGTGCTGGCTGCCCACTTCTTTTGGCCCCGGATGTGCAAAGATGTTGAGCGCATTGTTGCACGTTGCACTACTTGTCCGAAAGCTAAGTCACGTTTGAGCAACCATGGTTTGTATATGCCTTTGCCTGTCCCTACTTCTCCTTGGCTTGATATTTCGATGGATTTTGTTTTGGGATTGCCTAGAACTAAGAAGGGGAGGGATAGCATTTTTGTGGTTGTTGATCGTTTCTCCAAAATGGCTCATTTCATACCTTGTCATAAGACTGATGATGCTAGCAGTGTTGCTGATTTGTTCTTTAGAGAGATTATTCGTTTGCATGGTATTCCAAATACAATAGTCTCTGATCGTGATGCTAAGTTTCTCAGTCATTTTTGGAGACCACTTTGGAATAAATTGGGAACTAAATTGCTGTTTAGTACAACTTGTCACCCTCAGACTGATTGGCAAACTGAGGTGGTTAATAGGACTTTGTCAACCATGCTTAGGGCTGTTCTAGATAAAAATTTGAAACATTGGGAAGATTGTTTGCCTCATGTTGAGTTTGCTTATAATCATGCAACACATTCTTCTACAAAGATGAGTCCTTTTCAGATTGTGTATGGTTACATTCCTCGGGCGCCTATTGATTTATTTTCGCTTGATGCTGAGGACGCCCCGCACATAGATGTTGTTGCACATGTTGAACAAATGATTAATCTGCATGAACAAACTCAACAAAACATTGCTGCCGCTAATGCTAAGTATCAAGTTGCTGGTAGTAAAGGTAGAAAACTTGTTACTTTTGAACCTGGTGATATGGTTTGGTTGCATTTACGAAAGGATCGTTTTCCTGCTTTGCACCGTTCTAAATTGATGCCTCGTGCTGCTGGTCCTTTTAAAGTGCTAACCAAAATTAATGATAATGCTTATGTTCTTGACCTGCCTGCGGAGTTTGGTGTTTCCGCTAGTTTTAATGTTGCAGATTGGAAACCATACGCGGGAGAAGATGAGGAGTTGCCGTCGAGGACGACTTCAGTTCAAGAAGGGGAGGATGATGAGGACACCACGAGTACATCTACACCCGCAGCTGCGTCTCCAGACGCTCAGGCGCCATCTCCAGAAGCTCAGGCGCCACACCAAGATGTTCCACTACGTCAGGCGTCACCAGTTGGGCCAATTACTCGGGCTCATGCGAGGGAATTAAACTACGTCTTGCTGTTGAAGAATGAAGGCCCAAGATGCATAGAAGACAGCCCAACAGGACGGCCCAGGAGGGGCTCCTAGGGTTGGGTGCCAGGAGAGGGAGCCGCGCGCCCTCCCCCTCGCGAGACGCCACGCGCCCTTCCCCCGAGGGTGCTAGGGGCTGCGCCCCCTTCTCCCCTCTATTTAGATAGACCCCTCTTTTACTTTCAGACTTGAGTTTTGTTTTACATCTAGCTTTAGCTACACCAGAACATGCACAAATACGTGCTGTCCTCTGTGATTCAGAACTCCACCTTCGAGTGATATTAAGATTGCTCGCCTCAGATTCTTGTTCGTTTTTCGATTCCGTACAGGAATTGATCTTCGTGATCAGGCTGATCTTGCGCCAGCAAGGTCGGTAACCATCGGGAGTTGGTTCAGCGATTGCATTGGCGCTTCGAGTCTCGCTCGTCGTAGTCGGATCGTGAGGGTCGCCTCCCACCAGATCGAAGTTATCTCCACTCACCGAAAGATCGGGCACTTCGCCTCTATCAGATATGCTCCAAAACACTCCCAAACATCATTTTGGTTGTAATGGAGTAGAATGGGTGTTTTCGTTGCGAAACCATTTTCGCAACATCGGTACCCCGAAATAGTGCATTCAGGCCCGAAACACAAGTTTTGCATCTTTTTACATGCCGAAGATTTGTGATATGCTCCAAAACACTCCCAAACATCATTTTGGTTCTAATGGAGTAGAATGGTTGTTTTCGTTACGAAACCATTTTCGCAACATCGGTACCCCGAAATAGTGCATTCAGGCCCGAAACACAAGTTTTGCATCTTTTACATGCCGAAGGTTTGCGAAATACTCCAAAACACTCCCAAACATCATTTTGGGTGTAATGGAGTAGAATGGGTGTTTTCGTTGCGAAACCATTTTCGCAACATCGGTACCCCGAAATAGTGCATTCAGGCCGAAACACAAGTTTTGCATCTTTTTACAAGCCGAACATTCGTGATATGCTCCAAAACACTCCCAAACATCATTTTGGGTCTAATGGAGTAGAATGGTTGTTTTTGTTGCGAAACCATTTTCGCAACTTCGTTACCACGAAATAGTGCATTCAGGCCCGAAAAACAAGTTTTGCAATATGCTCCAAAACACTACCAAACATCATTTTGGGTCTAATGGAGTAGAATGGTAGTTTTTGTTGCGAAACCATTTTCGCAACTTCGGTACCACGAAATAGTGCATTCAGGCCCGGAACACAAGTTTTGCATCTTTTACATGCCGAAGGTTTGCGATATGCTCCAAAACACTCCCAAACATCATTCTGGGTTTGATGGGGTAGAATGGGTGTTTTCGTTGCGAAACCATTTTCGCAACTTCGGTACCCTGAAATAGTGCATTCAAGCCTGAAACACAAGTTTTGCATCTTTTACTTGCCGAAGGTTTGCGATATGCTCCAAAACACTCCCAAACATCATTTTGTGTGTAATGGAGTAGAATGGGTGTTTTCGTTGCGAAACCATTTTCGCAACATCGGTACCCCAAAATAGTGCATTCAGGCTCGAAACACAAGTTTTGCATCTTTTTACATGCCAAAGGTTTGCGATATGCTCCAAAACACTCCCAAACATCATTCTGGGTCTAATGGGGTAAAATGGGTGTTTTCGTTGCGAAACCATTTTCGCAACTTCGGTACCCCGAAATAGTGCATTCAGGGCCGAAACACATGTTTTGCATCTTTTTACATGCCGAAGGTTTGCGATATGCTCCAAAACACTCCCAAACATCATTCTGGGTTTTATGGGGTAGAATGGGTGTATTCGTTGTGAAACCATTTTCGCAACTTCCGTACCCCGAAAGAATGCATTCAGTCTCGAAACAAAAGTTTTGCATCTTTTTACATGCCGAAGGTTTGCGATATGCTCCAACACACTCCCAGACATCATTCTGGGTCTAATGGGGTAGAATCGGTGTTTTCGTTGCGAAACCATTTTCGCAACTTCGGTACCCCGAAATAGTGCATTCAGGGCCGAAACACAAGTTTTGCATCTTTTTACATGCCGAACATTTGTGATATGCTCCAAAACACTCCCAAACATCATTTTGGTTCTAATGGAGTAGAATGGTTGTTTTCGTTGCGAAACCATTTTCGCAACTTCGGTACCCCGAAATAGTGCATTCAGGCCCGAAACACAAGTTTTGCATCTTTTACATGCCGAAGGTTTGCGAAATACTCCAAAACACTCCCAAACATCATTTTGGGTGTAATGGAGTAGAATGGGTGTTTTCGTTGTGAAACCATTTTCGCAACATCGGTACCCCGAAATAGTGCATTCAGGCCGAAACACAAGTTTTGCATCTTTTTACAAGCCGAACATTCGTGATATGCTCCAAAACACTCCCAAACATCATTTTGGGTCTAATGGAGTAGAATGATTGTTTTTGTTGCGAAACCATTTTCGCAACTTCGTTACCACGAAATAGTGCATTCAGGCCCGAAAAACAAGTTTTGCATCTTTTACATGCCGAAGGTTTGCAATATGCTCCAAAACACTACCAAACATCATTTTGGGTCTAATGGAGTAGAATGGTTGTTTTTGTTGCGAAACCATTTTCGCAACTTCGGTACCACGAAATAGTGCATTCAGGCCCGAAACACAAGTTTTGCATCTTTTACAAGCCGAAGGTTTGCGATATGCTCCAAAACACTCCCAAACATCATTCTGGGTTTAATGGGGTAGAATGGGTGTTTTCGTTGCGAAACCATTTTCGCAACTTCGGTACCCTGAAATAGTGCATTCAAGCCTGAAACACAAGTTTTGCATCTTTTACTTGCCGAAGGTTTGCGATATGCTCCAAAACACTCCCAAACATCATTTTGTGTGTAATGGAGTAGAATGGGTGTTTTCGTTGCGAAACCATTTTCGCAACTTCGGTACCTCGAAATAGTGCATTCAGGCTCGAAACACAAGTTTTGCATCTTTTTACATGCCGAAGGTTTGCCATATGCTCCAAAACACTCCCAAACATCATTCTGGGTCTAATGGGGTAGAATGGGTGTTTTCGTTGCGAAACCATTTTCGCAACTTCGGTACCCCGAAATAGTGCATTCAGGGCCGAAACACATGTTTTGCATCTTTTTACATGCCGAAGGTTTGCGATATGCTCCAAAACACTCCCAAACATCATTCTGGGTTTAATGGGGTAGAATGGGTGTATTTGTTGCGAAACCATTTTCGCAACTTCCGTACCCCGAAAGAATGCATTCAGGCTCGAAACAAAAGTTTTGCATCTTTTTACATGCCGAAGGTTTGCGATATGCTCCAACACACTCCCAGACATCATTCTGGGTCTAATGGGGTAGAATCGGTGTTTTCGTTGCGAAAGCATTTTCGCAACTTCGGTACCCCAAAATAGTGCATTCAGGGCCGAAACACATGTTTTGCATCTTTTTACATGCCGAACATTTGTGATATGCTCCAAAACACTCCCAAACATCATTTTGTGTCTAATGGAGTAGAATGGTTGTTTTTGTTGCGAAACCATTTTCGCAACTTCGGTATCACGAAATAGTGCATTCAGGCCCGAAACACAAGTTTTGCATCTTTTACATGCCGAAGGTTTGCGATATGCTCCAAAACACTCCCAAACATCATTCTGGGTTTAATGGGGTAGAATGGGTGTTTTCCTTGCGAAACCATTTTCGCAACTTCAGTACCCCGAAAGAATGCATTCAGGCTCGAAACACAAGTTTTGCATCTTTTTGCATGACGAAGGTTTGCGATATGCTCCAACACACTCCCAAACATCATTCTGGGTCTAATTGTGTAGAATGGGTGTTTTCGTTGCGAAACCATTTTCGCAACATCAGTACCCCGAAATAGTGCATTCAAGCACGAAACACAAGTTTTGCATCTTTTACATGCCGAAGGTTTGCGATATGCTCCAAAACACTCCCAAACATCATTCTGGGTTTAATGGGGTAGAATGGGTGTTTTCGTTGCGAAACCATTTTCGCAACTTCGGTACCCCGAAATAGTGCATTCAAGCCCGAAACACAAGTTTTGCATCTTTTACATGCCGAAGTTTGCGATATGCTCCAAAACACTCCCAAACATCATTCTGGGTTTAATGGGGTAGAATGGGTGTTTTCGTTGCGAAACCATTTTCGCAACTTCAGTACCCCGAAAGAATGCATTCTGGCTCGAAACACAAGTTTTGCATGTTTTTGCATGCCGAAGGTTTGCGATATGCTCCAACACACTCCCAAACATCATTCTGGGTCTAATTGTGTAGAATGGGTGTTTTCGTTGCGAAACCATTTTCGCAACTTCGGTACCCCGAAATAGTGCATTCAGGGCCGAAACACAAGTTTTGCATCTTTTTACATGCCGAAGGTTTGCGATATGCTCCAAAACACTCCCAAACATCATTCTAGGTTTAATGGGGTAGAATGGGTGTTTTCGTTGCGAAACTATTTTCGCAACTTCGGTACCCCGAAAGAATGCATTCATGCTCGAAACAAAAGTTTTGCATCTTTTTACATGCCGAAGGTTTGCGATATGCTCCAAAACACTCCCAAACATCATTGTGGGTCTAATGGGGTAGAATGGGTGTTTTCGTTGCGAAACCATTTTCGCAACTTCGGTACCCCGAAATAGTGCATTTAGGGCCGAAACACAAGTTTTGCATCTTTTTACATGCCGAACATTTGTGATATGCTCCAAAACACTCCCAAACATCATTTTGGTTCTAATGGAGTAGAATGGTTGTTTTTGTTGTAAAACCATTTTCGCAACTTCAGTACCCCGAAAGAATGCATTCAGGCTCGAAACACAAGTTTTGCATCTTTTTGCATGCCGAAGGTTTGCGATATGCTCCAACACACTCCCAAACATCATTCTGGGTCTAATTGTGTAGAATGGGTGTTTTCGTTGCGAAACCATTTTCGCAACTTCGGTACCCCGAAATAGTGCATTCAAGCCCGAAACACAAGTTTTGCATCTTTTACATGCCGAAGGTTTGCGATATCCTCGAAAACACTCCCAAACATCATTCTGGGTTTAATGGGGTAGAATGGGTGTTTTCGTTGTGAAACCATGTTCGCAACATCGCTACCCCGAAACAGTGCATTCAGGCTTGAAACACAAGTTTTGCATCTTTTTACATGCCGAAGGTTTGCGATATGCTCCAAAACACTCCCAAACATCATTCTGGGTTTAATGGGGTAGAATGGGTGTTTTTGTTGCGAAACCATTTTCGCAACTTCAGTACCCCGAAAGAATGCATTCAGGCTCGAAACACAAGTTTTGCATCTTTTTGCATGCCGAAGGTTTGCGATATGCTCCAACACACTCCCAAACATCATTCTGGGTCTTATTGTGTAGAATGGGTGTTTTCGTTGCGAAACCATTTTCGCAACTTCGGTACCCCGAAATAGTGCATTCAAGCCCGAAACACAAGTTTTGCATCTTTTACATGCCGAAGGTTTGCGATATGCTCCAAAACACTCCCAAACATCATTCTGGGTTTAATGGGGTAGAATGGGTGTTTTCGTTGTGAAACCATTTTCGCAACATCGGTACCCCGAAACAGTGCATTCAGGCTTGAAACACAAGTTTTGCATCTTTTTACATGCCGAAGGTTTGCGATATGCTCCAAAACACTCCCAAACATCATTCTGGGTTTAATGGGGTAGAATGGGTGTTTTCGTTGCGAAACCATTTTCGCAACTTCGGTACCCCGAAATAGTGCATTCAGGGCCGAAACACATGTTTTGCATCTTTTTACATGCCGAAGGTTTGTGATATGCTCCAAAACACCCCCAAACATCATTGTGGGTATAATGGGGTAGAATGGGTGTTTTCGTTGCGAAACCATTTTCGCAACTTCGGTTCCCTGAAATAGTGCATTCAGGGCCGAAACACAAGTTTTGCATCTTTTACATGCCGAAGGTTTGCGATATGCTCCAAAACACTCCCAAACATCATTCTGGGTTTAATGGGGTAGAATGGGTGTTTTCGTTGTAAAACCATTTTCGCAACTTCAGTACCCCGAAAGAATGCATTCAGGCTCGAAACACAAGTTTTGCATCTTTTTGCATGCCGAAGGTTTGCGATATGCTCCAACACACTCCCAAACATCATTCTGGGTCTAATTGTGTAGAATGGGTGTTTTCGTTGCGAAGCCATTTTCGCAACTTCGGTACCCCGAAATAGTGCATTCAAGCCCGAAACACAAGTTTTGCATCTTTTACATGCCGAAGGTTTGCGATATGCTCCAAAACACCCCCAAACATCATTGTGGGTATAATGGGGTAGAATGGGTGTTTTCGTTGCGAAACCATTTTCGCAACTTCGGTTCCATGAAATAGTGCATTCAGGGCCGAAACACAAGTTTTGCATCTTTTACATGCCGAAGGTTTGCGATATGCTCCAAAACACTCCCAAACATCATTCTGGGTTTAATGGGGTAGAATGGGTGTTTTCGTTGCGAAACCATTTTCGCAACTTCAGTACCCCGAAATAGTGCATTCAAGCCCGAAACACAAGTTTTGCATCTTTTACATGCCGAAGGTTTGCGATATGCTCCAAAACACCCCCAAACATCACTGTGGGTCTAATGGGGTAGAATGGGTGTTTTCGTTGCGAAACCATTTTCGCAACTTCGGTTCCCTGAAATAGTGCATTCAGGGCCGAAACACAATTTTGCATCTTTTACATGCCAAAGGTTTGCGATATGCTCCAAAACACTCCCATACATCATTCTGGGTTTAATGGGGTAGAATGGGTGTTTTCGTTGCGAAACCATTTTCGCAACTTCAGTACCCCGAAAGAATGCATTCAGGCTCGAAACACAAGTTTTGCATCTTTTTGCATGCCGAAGGTTTGCGATATGCTCCAACACACTCCCAAACATCATTCTGGGTCTAATTGTGTAGAATGGGTGTTTTCGTTGCGAAACCATTTTCGCAACTTCGGTACCCCGAAATAGTGCATTCAGGGCCGAAACACAAGTTTTGCATCTTTTTACATGCCGAAGGTTTGTGATATGCTCCAAAACACTCCCAAACATCATTCTAGGTTTAATGGGGTAGAATGGGTGTTTTCGTTGCGAAACTATTTTCGCAACTTCGGTACCCCGAAAGAATGCATTCATGCTCGAAACAAAAGTTTTGCATCTTTTTACATGCCGAACATTTGTGATATGCTCCAAAACACTCCCAAACATCATTTTGGTTCTAATGGAGTAGAATGGTTGTTTTTGTTGTAAAACCATTTTCGCAACTTCTGTATCACGAAATAGTGCATTCAGGCCCGAAACACAAGTTTTGCATCTTTTACATGCTGAAGGTTTGTGATATGCTCCAAAACACTCCCAAACATCATTCTGGGTTTAATGGGGTAGAATGGGTGTTTTCGTTGCGAAACCATTTTCGCAACTTCGGTACCCCGAAATAGTGCATTCAGGGCCGAAACACATGTTTTGCATCTTTTACATGCCGAAGGTTTGCGATATGCTCCAAAACACTCCCAAACATCATTCTAGGTTTAATGGGGTAGAATGGGTGTTTTCGTTGCGAAACTATTTTCGCAACTTCGGTACCCCGAAAGAATGCATTCATGCTCGAAACAAAAGTTTTGCATCTTTTTACATGCCGAACATTTGTGATATGCTCCAAAACACTCCCAAACATCATTTTGGTTCTAATGGAGTAGAATGGGTGTTTTCGTTGCGAAACCATTTTCGCAACTTCGGTACCCCGAAATAGTGCATTCAAGCCCGAAACACAAGTTTTGCATCTTTTACATGCCGAAGGTTTGCGATATGCTCCAAAACACCCCCAAACATCATTGTGGGTCTAATGGGGTAGAATGGGTGTTTTCGTTGCGAAACCATTTTCGCAACTTCGGTTCCCTGAAATAGTGCATTCAGGGCCGAAACACAAGTTTTGCATCTTTTTACATGCCGAAGGTTTGCGATATGCTCCAAAACACTCCCAAACATCATTCTGGGTTTAATGGGGTAGAATGGGTGTTTTTGTTGCGAAACCATTTTCGCAGCTTCAGTACCCCGAAAGAATGCATTCAGGCTCGAAACACAAGTTTTGCATCTTTTTGCATGCCGAAGGTTTGCGATATGCTCCAACACACTCCCAAACATCATTCTGGGTCTAATTGTGTAGAATGGGTGTTTTCGTTGCGAAACCATTTTCGCAACTTCGGTACCCCGAAATAGTGCATTCAGGGCCGAAACACAAGTTTTGCATCTTTTTACATGCCGAAGGTTTGCGATATGCTCCAAAACACTCCCAAACATCATTCTAGGTTTAATGGGGTAGAATGGGTGTTTTCGTTGCGAAACTATTTTCGCAACTTCGGTACCCCGAAAGAATGCATTCATGCTCGAAACAAAAGTTTTGCATCTTTTTACATGCCGAACATTTGTGATATGCTCCAAAACACTCCCAAACATCATTTTGGTTCTAATGGAGTAGAATGGTTGTTTTTGTTGTAAAACCATTTTCGCAACTTCTGTATCACGAAATAGTGCATTCAGGCCCGAAACACAAGTTTTGCATCTTTTACATGCTGAAGGTTTGCGATATGCTCCAAAACACTCCCAAACATCATTCTGGGTTTAATGGGGTAGAATGGGTGTTTTCGTTGCGAAACCATTTTCGCAACTTCGGTACCCCGAAATAGTGCATTCAAGCCCGAAACACAAGTTTTGCATCTTTTACATGCCGAAGGTTTGCGATATGCTCCAAAACACCCCCAAACATCATTGTGGGTCTAATGGGGTAGAATGGGTGTTTTCGTTGCGAAACCATTTTCGCAACTTCGGTTCCCTGAAATAGTGCATTCAGGGCCGAAACACAAGTTTTGCATCTTTTTACATGCCGAAGGTTTGCGATATGCTCCAAAACACTCCCAAACATCATTCTGGGTTTAATGGGGTAGAATAGGTGTTTTTGTTGCGAAACCATTTTCGCAGCTTCAGTACCCCGAAAGAATGCATTCAGGCTCGAAACACAAGTTTTGCATCTTTTTGCATGCCGAAGGTTTGCGATATGCTCCAACACACTCCCAAACATCATTCTGGGTCTAATTGTGTAGAATGGGTGTTTTCGTTGCGAAACCATTTTCGCAACTTCGGTACCCCGAAATAGTGCATTCAAGCCCGAAACACAAGTTTTGCATCTTTTACATGCCGAAGGTTTGCGATATGCTCCAAAACACTCCCAAACATCATTCTGGGTTTAATGGGGTAGAATGGGTGTTTTCGTTGTGAAACCATTTTCGCAACATCGGTACCCCGAAACAGTGCATTCAGGCTTGAAACACAAGTTTTGCATCTTTTTACATGCCGAAGGTTTGCGATATGCTCCAAAACACTCCCAAACATCATTCTGGGTTTAATGGGGTAGAATGGGTGTTTTCGTTGCGAAACCATTTTCGCAACTTCGGTACCCCGAAATAGTGCATTCAGGGCCGAAACACATGTTTTGCATCTTTTTACATGCCGAAGGTTTGTGATATGCTCCAAAACACCCCCAAACATCATTGTGGGTATAATGGGGTAGAATGGGTGTTTTCGTTGCGAAACCATTTTCGCAACTTCGGTTCCCTGAAATAGTGCATTCAGGGCCGAAACACAAGTTTTGCATCTTTTACATGCCGAAGGTTTGCGATATGCTCCAAAACACTCCCAAACATCATTCTGGGTTTAATGGGGTAGAATGGGTGTTTTCGTTGTAAAACCATTTTCGCAACTTCAGTACCCCGAAAGAATGCATTCAGGCTCGAAACACAAGTTTTGCATCTTTTTGCATGCCGAAGGTTTGCGATATGCTCCAACACACTCCCAAACATCATTCTGGGTCTAATTGTGTAGAATGGGTGTTTTCGTTGCGAAGCCATTTTCGCAACTTCGGTACCCCGAAATAGTGCATTCAAGCCCGAAACACAAGTTTTGCATCTTTTACATGCCGAAGGTTTGCGATATGCTCCAAAACACCCCCAAACATCATTGTGGGTATAATGGGGTAGAATGGGTGTTTTCGTTGCGAAACCATTTTCGCAACTTCGGTTCCATGAAATAGTGCATTCAGGGCCGAAACACAAGTTTTGCATCTTTTACATGCCGAAGGTTTGCGATATGCTCCAAAACACTCCCAAACATCATTCTGGGTTTAATGGGGTAGAATGGGTGTTTTCGTTGCGAAACCATTTTCGCAACTTCAGTACCCCGAAATAGTGCATTCAAGCCCGAAACACAAGTTTTGCATCTTTTACATGCCGAAGGTTTGCGATATGCTCCAAAACACCCCCAAACATCATTGTGGGTCTAATGGGGTAGAATGGGTGTTTTCGTTGCGAAACCATTTTCGCAACTTCGGTTCCCTGAAATAGTGCATTCAGGGCCGAAACACAATTTTGCATCTTTTACATGCCAAAGGTTTGCGATATGCTCCAAAACACTCCCATACATCATTCTGGGTTTAATGGGGTAGAATGGGTGTTTTCGTTGCGAAACCATTTTCGCAACTTCAGTACCCCGAAAGAATGCATTCAGGCTCGAAACACAAGTTTTGCATCTTTTTGCATGCCGAAGGTTTGCGATATGCTCCAACACACTCCCAAACATCATTCTGGGTCTAATTGTGTAGAATGGGTGTTTTCGTTGCGAAACCATTTTCGCAACTTCGGTACCCCGAAATAGTGCATTCAGGGCCGAAACACAAGTTTTGCATCTTTTTACATGCCGAAGGTTTGTGATATGCTCCAAAACACTCCCAAACATCATTCTAGGTTTAATGGGGTAGAATGGGTGTTTTCGTTGCGAAACTATTTTCGCAACTTCGGTACCCCGAAAGAATGCATTCATGCTCGAAACAAAAGTTTTGCATCTTTTTACATGCCGAACATTTGTGATATGCTCCAAAACACTCCCAAACATCATTTTGGTTCTAATGGAGTAGAATGGTTGTTTTTGTTGTAAAACCATTTTCGCAACTTCTGTATCACGAAATAGTGCATTCAGGCCCGAAACACAAGTTTTGCATCTTTTACATGCTGAAGGTTTGTGATATGCTCCAAAACACTCCCAAACATCATTCTGGGTTTAATGGGGTAGAATGGGTGTTTTCGTTGCGAAACCATTTTCGCAACTTCGGTACCCCGAAATAGTGCATTCAGGGCCGAAACACATGTTTTGCATCTTTTACATGCCGAAGGTTTGCGATATGCTCCAAAACACTCCCAAACATCATTCTAGGTTTAATGGGGTAGAATGGGTGTTTTCGTTGCGAAACTATTTTCGCAACTTCGGTACCCCGAAAGAATGCATTCATGCTCGAAACAAAAGTTTTGCATCTTTTTACATGCCGAACATTTGTGATATGCTCCAAAACACTCCCAAACATCATTTTGGTTCTAATGGAGTAGAATGGGTGTTTTCGTTGCGAAACCATTTTCGCAACTTCGGTACCCCGAAATAGTGCATTCAAGCCCGAAACACAAGTTTTGCATCTTTTACATGCCGAAGGTTTGCGATATGCTCCAAAACACCCCCAAACATCATTGTGGGTCTAATGGGGTAGAATGGGTGTTTTCGTTGCGAAACCATTTTCGCAACTTCGGTTCCCTGAAATAGTGCATTCAGGGCCGAAACACAAGTTTTGCATCTTTTTACATGCCGAAGGTTTGCGATATGCTCCAAAACACTCCCAAACATCATTCTGGGTTTAATGGGGTAGAATGGGTGTTTTTGTTGCGAAACCATTTTCGCAGCTTCAGTACCCCGAAAGAATGCATTCAGGCTCGAAACACAAGTTTTGCATCTTTTTGCATGCCGAAGGTTTGCGATATGCTCCAACACACTCCCAAACATCATTCTGGGTCTAATTGTGTAGAATGGGTGTTTTCGTTGCGAAACCATTTTCGCAACTTCGGTACCCCGAAATAGTGCATTCAGGGCCGAAACACAAGTTTTGCATCTTTTTACATGCCGAAGGTTTGCGATATGCTCCAAAACACTCCCAAACATCATTCTAGGTTTAATGGGGTAGAATGGGTGTTTTCGTTGCGAAACTATTTTCGCAACTTCGGTACCCCGAAAGAATGCATTCATGCTCGAAACAAAAGTTTTGCATCTTTTTACATGCCGAACATTTGTGATATGCTCCAAAACACTCCCAAACATCATTTTGGTTCTAATGGAGTAGAATGGTTGTTTTTGTTGTAAAACCATTTTCGCAACTTCTGTATCACGAAATAGTGCATTCAGGCCCGAAACACAAGTTTTGCATCTTTTACATGCTGAAGGTTTGCGATATGCTCCAAAACACTCCCAAACATCATTCTGGGTTTAATGGGGTAGAATGGGTGTTTTCGTTGCGAAACCATTTTCGCAACTTCGGTACCCCGAAATAGTGCATTCAAGCCCGAAACACAAGTTTTGCATCTTTTACATGCCGAAGGTTTGCGATATGCTCCAAAACACCCCCAAACATCATTGTGGGTCTAATGGGGTAGAATGGGTGTTTTCGTTGCGAAACCATTTTCGCAACTTCGGTTCCCTGAAATAGTGCATTCAGGGCCGAAACACAAGTTTTGCATCTTTTTACATGCCGAAGGTTTGCGATATGCTCCAAAACACTCCCAAACATCATTCTGGGTTTAATGGGGTAGAATAGGTGTTTTTGTTGCGAAACCATTTTCGCAGCTTCAGTACCCCGAAAGAATGCATTCAGGCTCGAAACACAAGTTTTGCATCTTTTTGCATGCCGAAGGTTTGCGATATGCTCCAACACACTCCCAAACATCATTCTGGGTCTAATTGTGTAGAATGGGTGTTTTCGTTGCGAAACCATTTTCGCAACTTCGGTACCCCGAAATAGTGCATTCAAGCCCGAAACACAAGTTTTGCATCTTTTACATGCCGAAGGTTTGCGATATGCTCCAAAACACTCCCAAACATCATTCTGGGTTTAATGGGGTAGAATGGGTGTTTTCGTTGTGAAACCATTTTCGCAACATCGGTACCCCGAAACAGTGCATTCAGGCTTGAAACACAAGTTTTGCATCTTTTTACATGCCGAAGGTTTGCGATATGCTCCAAAACACTCCCAAACATCATTCTGGGTTTAATGGGGTAGAATGGGTGTTTTCGTTGTGAAACCATTTTCGCAACTTCGGTACCCCGAAATAGTGCATTCAAGCCCGAAACACAAGTTTTGCATCTTTTACATGCCGAAGGTTTGCGATATGCTCCAAAACACCCCCAAACATCATTGTGGGTCTAATGGGGTAGAATGGGTGTTTTCGTTGCGAAACCATTTTCGCAACTTCGGTTCCATGAAATAGTGCATTCAGGGCCGAAACTCAAGTTTTTCATCTTTTTACATGCCGAAGGTTTGCGATATGCTCCAAAACACTCCCAAACATCATTCTGGGTTTAATGGGGTAGAATGGGTGTTTTTGTTGCGAAACAATTTTCGCAACTTCAGTACCCCGAAAGAATGCATTCAGGCTCGAAACACAAGTTTTGCATCTTTTTGCATGCTGAAGGTTTGCGATATGCTCCAACACACTCCCAAACATCATTCTGGGTCTAATTGTGTAGAATGGGTGTTTTCGTTGCGAAACCATTTTCGCAACTTCGGTACCCCGAAATAGTGCATTCAAGCCCGAAACACAAGTTTTGCATCTTTTACATGCCGAAGGTTTGCGATATGCTCCAAAACACTCCCAAACATCATTCTGGGTTTAATGGGGTAGAATGGGTGTTTTCGTTGTGAAACCATTTTCGCAACATCGGTACCCCGAAACAGTGCATTCAGGCTTGAAACACAAGTTTTGCATCTTTTTACATGCCGAAGGTTTGCGATATGCTCCAAAACACTCCCAAACATCATTCTGGGTTTAATGGGGTAGAATGGGTGTTTTCGTTGTGAAACCATTTTCGCAACTTCGGTACCCCGAAATAGTGCATTCAAGCCCGAAACACAAGTTTTGCATCTTTTACATGCCGAAGGTTTGCGATATGCTCCAAAACACCCCCAAACATCATTGTGGGTCTAATGGGGTAGAATGGGTGTTTTCGTTGCGAAACCATTTTCGCAACTTCGGTTCCCTGAAATAGTGCATTCAGGGCCGAAACTCAAGTTTTGCATCTTTTTACATGCCGAAGGTTTGCGATATGCTCCAAAACACTCCCAAACATCATTCTGGGTTTAATGGGGTAGAATGGGTGTTTTTGTTGCGAAACCATTTTCGCAACTTCAGTACCCCGAAAGAATGCATTCAGGCTCGAAACACAAGTTTTGCATCTTTTTGCATGCCGAAGGTTTGCGATATGCTCCAACACACTCCCAAACATCATTCTGGGTCTAATTGTGTAGAATGGGTGCTTTCGTTGCGAAACCATTTTCGCAACTTCGGTACCCCGAAATAGTGCATTCAAGCCCGAAACACAAGTTTTGCATCTTTTACATGCCGAAGGTTTGCGATATGCTCGAAAACACTCCCAAACATCATTCTGGGTTTAATGGGGTAGAATGGGTGTTTTCGTTGTGAAACCATTTTCGCAACTTCGGTACCCCGAAACAGTGCATTCAGGCTTGAAACACAAGTTTTGCATCTTTTTACATGCCGAAGGTTTGCGATATGCTCCAAAACACCCCCAAACATCATTGTGGGTCTAATGGGGTAGAATGGGTGTTTTCGTTGCGAAACCATTTTCGCAACTTCGGTTCCCTGAAATAGTGCATTCAGGGCCGAAACACAATTTTGCATCTTTTACATGCCAAAGGTTTGCGATATGCTCCAAAACACTCCCATACATCATTCTGGGTTTAATGGGGTAGAATGGGTGTTTTCGTTGCGAAACCATTTTCGCAACTTCGGTACCCCGAAATAGTGCATTCAAGCCCGAAACACAAGTTTTGCATCTTTTACATGCCGAAGGTTTGCGATATGCTCCAAAACACTCCCAAACATCATTCTGGGTTTAATGGGGTAGAATGGGTGTTTTCGTTGCGAAACCATTTTCGCAACTTCAGTACCCCGAAAGAATGCATTCAGGCTCGAAACACAAGTTTTGCATCTTTTTGCATGCCGAAGGTTTGCGATATGCTCCAACACACTCCCAAACATCATTCTGGGTCTAATTGTGTAGAATGGGTGTTTTCGTTGCGAAACCATTTTCGCAACTTCGGTACCCCGAAATAGTGCATTCAGGGCCGAAACACAAGTTTTGCATCTTTTTACATGCCGAAGGTTTGCGATATGCTCCAAAACACTCCCAAACATCATTCTAGGTTTAATGGGGTAGAATGGGTGTTTTCGTTGCGAAACTATTTTCGCAACTTCGGTACCCCGAAAGAATGCATTCATGCTCGAAACAAAAGTTTTGCATCTTTTTACATGCCGAACATTTGTGATATGCTCCAAAACACTCCCAAACATCATTTTGGTTCTAATGGAGTAGAATGGTTGTTTTTGTTGTAAAACCATTTTCGCAACTTCTGTATCACGAAATAGTGCATTCAGGCCCGAAACACAAGTTTTGCATCTTTTACATGCTGAAGGTTTGCGATATGCTCCAAAACACTCCCAAACATCATTCTGGGTTTAATGGGGTAGAATGGGTGTTTTCGTTGCGAAACCATTTTCGCAACTTCGGTACCCCGAAATAGTGCATTCAAGCCCGAAACACAAGTTTTGCATCTTTTACATGCCGAAGGTTTGCGATATGCTCCAAAACACCCCCAAACATCATTGTGGGTCTAATGGGGTAGAATGGGTGTTTTCGTTGCGAAACCATTTTCGCAACTTCGGTTCCCTGAAATAGTGCATTCAGGGCCGAAACACAAGTTTTGCATCTTTTTACATGCCGAAGGTTTGCGATATGCTCCAAAACACTCCCAAACATCATTCTGGGTTTAATGGGGTAGAATGGGTGTTTTTGTTGCGAAACCATTTTCGCAGCTTCAGTACCCCGAAAGAATGCATTCAGGCTCGAAACACAAGTTTTGCATCTTTTTGCATGCCGAAGGTTTGCGATATGCTCCAACACACTCCCAAACATCATTCTGGGTCTAATTGTGTAGAATGGGTGTTTTCGTTGCGAAACCATTTTCGCAACTTCGGTACCCCGAAATAGTGCATTCAAGCCCGAAACACAAGTTTTGCATCTTTTACATGCCGAAGGTTTGCGATATGCTCCAAAACACTCCCAAACATCATTCTGGGTTTAATGGGGTAGAATGGGTGTTTTCGTTGTGAAACCATTTTCGCAACATCGGTACCCCGAAACAGTGCATTCAGGCTTGAAACACAAGTTTTGCATCTTTTTACATGCCGAAGGTTTGCGATATGCTCCAAAACACTCCCAAACATCATTCTGGGTTTAATGGGGTAGAATGGGTGTTTTCGTTGTGAAACCATTTTCGCAACTTCGGTACCCCGAAATAGTGCATTCAAGCCCGAAACACAAGTTTTGCATCTTTTACATGCCGAAGGTTTGCGATATGCTCCAAAACACCCCCAAACATCATTGTGGGTCTAATGGGGTAGAATGGGTGTTTTCGTTGCGAAACCATTTTCGCAACTTCGGTTCCATGAAATAGTGCATTCAGGGCCGAAACTCAAGTTTTTCATCTTTTTACATGCCGAAGGTTTGCGATATGCTCCAAAACACTCCCAAACATCATTCTGGGTTTAATGGGGTAGAATGGGTGTTTTTGTTGCGAAACAATTTTCGCAACTTCAGTACCCCGAAAGAATGCATTCAGGCTCGAAACACAAGTTTTGCATCTTTTTGCATGCTGAAGGTTTGCGATATGCTCCAACACACTCCCAAACATCATTCTGGGTCTAATTGTGTAGAATGGGTGTTTTCGTTGCGAAACCATTTTCGCAACTTCGGTACCCCGAAATAGTGCATTCAAGCCCGAAACACAAGTTTTGCATCTTTTACATGCCGAAGGTTTGCGATATGCTCCAAAACACTCCCAAACATCATTCTGGGTTTAATGGGGTAGAATGGGTGTTTTCGTTGTGAAACCATTTTCGCAACATCGGTACCCCGAAACAGTGCATTCAGGCTTGAAACACAAGTTTTGCATCTTTTTACATGCCGAAGGTTTGCGATATGCTCCAAAACACTCCCAAACATCATTCTGGGTTTAATGGGGTAGAATGGGTGTTTTCGTTGTGAAACCATTTTCGCAACTTCGGTACCCCGAAATAGTGCATTCAAGCCCGAAACACAAGTTTTGCATCTTTTACATGCCGAAGGTTTGCGATATGCTCCAAAACACCCCCAAACATCATTGTGGGTCTAATGGGGTAGAATGGGTGTTTTCGTTGCGAAACCATTTTCGCAACTTCGGTTCCCTGAAATAGTGCATTCAGGGCCGAAACTCAAGTTTTGCATCTTTTTACATGCCGAAGGTTTGCGATATGCTCCAAAACACTCCCAAACATCATTCTGGGTTTAATGGGGTAGAATGGGTGTTTTTGTTGCGAAACCATTTTCGCAACTTCAGTACCCCGAAAGAATGCATTCAGGCTCGAAACACAAGTTTTGCATCTTTTTGCATGCCGAAGGTTTGCGATATGCTCCAACACACTCCCAAACATCATTCTGGGTCTAATTGTGTAGAATGGGTGCTTTCGTTGCGAAACCATTTTCGCAACTTCGGTACCCCGAAATAGTGCATTCAAGCCCGAAACACAAGTTTTGCATCTTTTACATGCCGAAGGTTTGCGATATGCTCGAAAACACTCCCAAACATCATTCTGGGTTTAATGGGGTAGAATGGGTGTTTTCGTTGTGAAACCATTTTCGCAACATCGGTACCCCGAAACAGTGCATTCAGGCTTGAAACACAAGTTTTGCATCTTTTTACATGCCGAAGGTTTGCGATATGCTCCAAAACACTCCCAAACATCATTCTGGGTTTAATGGGGTAGAATGGGTGTTTTCGTTGCGAAACCATTTTCGCAACTTCGGTACCCCAAAAGAATGCATTCAGGCTCGAAACAAAAGTTTTGCATCTTTTTACATGCCGAAGGTTTGCGATATGCTTCAACACACTCCCAGACATCATTCTGGGTCTAATGGGGTAGAATGGGTGTTTTCGTTGCGAAACCATTTTCGCAACTTCGGTACCCTGAAATAGTGCATTCAGGGCCGAAACACAAGTTTTGCATCTTTTTACATGCCGAAGGTTTGCGATATGCTCCAAAACACTCCCAAACATCATTCTGGGTTTAATGGGGTAGAATGGGTGTTCTCGTTGCGAAACCATTTTCGCAACTTCGGTACCCCGAAATAGTGCATTCAGGGCCGAAACACAAGTTTTGCATCTTTTTACATGCCGAAGGTTTGCGATATGCTCCAAAACACTCCCAAACATCATTCTGGGTTTAATGGGGTAGAATGGGTGTTTTCGTTGCGAAACCATTTTCGCAACTTCGGTACCCCGAAAGAATGCATTCAGGCTCGAAACAAAAGTTTTGCATCTTTTTACATGCCGAAGGTTTGCGATATGCTTCAACACACTCCCAGACATCATTCTGGGTCTAATGGGGTAGAATGGGTGTTTTCGTTGCGAAACCATTTTCGCAACTTCGGTACCCTGAAATAGTGCATTCAGGGCCGAAACACAAGTTTTGCATCTTTTTACATGCCGAAGGTTTGCGATATGCTCCAAAACACTCCCAAACATCATTCTGGGTTTAATGGGGTAGAATGGGTGTTTTCGTTGTGAAACCATTTTCGCAACATCGGTACCCCGAAACAGTGCATTCAGGCTTGAAACACAAGTTTTGCATCTTTTTACATGCCGAAGGTTTGCGATATGCTCCAAAACACTCCCAAACATCATTCTGGGTTTAATGGGGTAGAATGGGTGTTTTCGTTGCGAAACCATTTTCGCAACTTCGGTACCCCAAAAGAATGCATTCAGGCTCGAAACAAAAGTTTTGCATCTTTTTACATGCCGAAGGTTTGCGATATGCTTCAACACACTCCCAGACATCATTCTGGGTCTAATGGGGTAGAATGGGTGTTTTCGTTGCGAAACCATTTTCGCAACTTCGGTACCCTGAAATAGTGCATTCAGGGCCGAAACACAAGTTTTGCATCTTTTTACATGCCGAAGGTTTGCGATATGCTCCAAAACACTCCCAAACATCATTCTGGGTTTAATGGGGTAGAATGGGTGTTCTCGTTGCGAAACCATTTTCGCAACTTCGGTACCCCGAAATAGTGCATTCAGGGCCGAAACACAAGTTTTGCATCTTTTTACATGCCGAAGGTTTGCGATATGCTCCAAAACACTCCCAAACATCATTCTGGGTTTAATGGGGTAGAATGGGTGTTTTCGTTGCGAAACCATTTTCGCAACTTCGGTACCCCGAAAGAATGCATTCAGGCTCGAAACAAAAGTTTTGCATCTTTTTACATGCCGAAGGTTTGCGATATGCTTCAACACACTCCCAGACATCATTCTGGGTCTAATGGGGTAGAATGGGTGTTTTCGTTGCGAAACCATTTTCGCAACTTCGGTACCCTGAAATAGTGCATTCAGGGCCGAAACACAAGTTTTGCATCTTTTTACATGCCGAAGGTTTGCGATATGCTCCAAAACACTCCCAAACATCATTCTGGGTTTAATGGGGTAGAATGGGTGTTTTCGTTGTGAAACCATTTTCGCAACATCGGTACCCCGAAACAGTGCATTCAGGCTTGAAACACAAGTTTTGCATCTTTTTACATGCCGAAGGTTTGCGATATGCTCCAAAACACTCCCAAACATCATTCTGGGTTTAATGGGGTAGAATGGGTGTTTTCGTTGCGAAACCATTTTCGCAACTTCGGTACCCCAAAAGAATGCATTCAGGCTCGAAACAAAAGTTTTGCATCTTTTTACATGCCGAAGGTTTGCGATATGCTCCAACACACTCCCAAACATCATTCTGGGTCTAATGGGGTAGAATGGGTGTTTTCGTTGCGAAACCATTTTCGCAACTTCGGTACCCCAAAAGAATGCATTCAGGCTCGAAACAAAAGTTTTGCATCTTTTTACATGCCGAAGGTTTGCGATATGCTCCAACACACTCCCAAACATCATTCTGGGTCTAATGGGGTACAATGGGTGTTTTCGTTGCGAAACCATTTTCGCAACTTCGGTACCCCGAAAGAATGCATTCAGGCTCGAAACAAAAGTTTTGCATCTTTTTACATGCCGAAGGTTTGCGATATGCTCCAAAACACTCCCAAACATCATTCTGGGTTTAATGGGGTAGAATGGGTGTTTTCGTTGCGAAACCATTTTCGCAACTTCGGTACCCCAAAAGAATGCATTCAGGCTCGAAACAAAAGTTTTGCATCTTTTTACATGCCGAAGGTTTGCGATATGCTCCAACACACTCCCAAACATCATTCTGGGTCTAATGGGGTAGAATGGGTGTTTTCGTTGCGAAACCATTTTCGCAACTTCGGTACCCCAAAAGAATGCATTCAGGCTCGAAACAAAAGTTTTGCATCTTTTTACATGCCGAAGGTTTGCGATATGCTCCAACACACTCCCAAACATCATTCTGGGTCTAATGGGGTACAATGGGTGTTTTCGTTGCGAAACCATTTTCGCAACTTCGGTACCCCGAAATAGTGCATTCAGGGCCGAAACACAAGTTTTGCATCTTTTACATGCCGAAGGTTTGCGATATGCTCCAAAACACTCCCAAACATCATTCTGGGTTTAATGGGGTAGAATGGGTGTTTTCGTTGTGAAACCATTTTCGCAACTTCGGTACCCCGAAATAGTGCATTCAAGCCCGAAACACAAGTTTTGCATCTTTTACATGCCGAAGGTTTGCGATATGCTCCAAAACACCCCCAAACATCATTGTGGGTCTAATGGGGTAGAATGGGTGTTTTCGTTGCGAAACCATTTTCGCAACTTCGGTTCCCTGAAATAGTGCATTCAGGGCCGAAACTCAAGTTTTGCATCTTTTTACATGCCGAAGGTTTGCGATATGCTCCAAAACACTCCCAAACATCATTCTGGGTCTAATGGGGTAGAATGGGTGTTTTTGTTGCGAAACCATTTTCGCAACTTCAGTACCCCGAAAGAATGCATTCAGGCTCGAAACACAAGTTTTGCATCTTTTTGCATGCCGAAGGTTTGCGATATGCTCCAACACACTCCCAAACATCATTCTGGGTCTAATTGTGTAGAATGGGTGTTTTCGTTGCGAAACCATTTTCGCAACTTCGGTACCCCGAAATAGTGCATTCAAGCCCGAAACACAAGTTTTGCATCTTTTACATGCCGAAGGTTTGCGATATGCTCCGAAACACTCCCAAACATCATTCTGGGTTTAATGGGGTAGAATGGGTGTTTTCGTTGTGAAACCATTTTCGCAACATCGGTACCCCGAAACAGTGCATTCAGGCTTGAAACACAAGTTTTGCATCTTTTTACATGCCGAAGGTTTGCGATATGCTCCAAAACACTCCCAAACATCATTCTGGGTTTAATGGGGTAGAATGGGTGTTTTCGTTGTGAAACCATTTTCGCAACTTCGGTACCCCGAAATAGTGCATTCAAGCCCGAAACACAAGTTTTGCATCTTTTACATGCCGAAGGTTTGCGATATGCTCCAAAACACCCCCAAACATCATTGTGGGTCTAATGGGGTAGAATGGGTGTTTTCGTTGCGAAACCATTTTCGCAACTTCGGTTCCATGAAATAGTGCATTCAGGGCCGAAACTCAAGTTTTTCATCTTTTTACATGCCGAAGGTTTGCGATATGCTCCAAAACACTCCCAAACATCATTCTGGGTTTAATGGGGTAGAATGGGTGTTTTTGTTGCGAAACAATTTTCGCAACTTCAGTACCCCGAAAGAATGCATTCAGGCTCGAAACACAAGTTTTGCATCTTTTTGCATGCTGAAGGTTTGCGATATGCTCCAACACACTCCCAAACATCATTCTGGGTCTAATTGTGTAGAATGGGTGTTTTCGTTGCGAAACAATTTTCGCAACTTCGGTACCCCGAAATAGTGCATTCAAGCCCGAAACACAAGTTTTGCATCTTTTACATGCCGAAGGTTTGCGATATGCTCCAAAACACTCCCAAACATCATTCTGGGTTTAATGGGGTAGAATGGGTGTTTTCGTTGTGAAACCATTTTCGCAACATCGGTACCCCGAAACAGTGCATTCAGGCTTGAAACACAAGTTTTGCATCTTTTTACATGCCGAAGGTTTGCGATATGCTCCAAAACACTCCCAAACATCATTCTGGGTTTAATGGGGTAGAATGGGTGTTTTCGTTGTGAAACCATTTTCGCAACTTCGGTACCCCGAAATAGTGCATTCAAGCCCGAAACACAAGTTTTGCATCTTTTACATGCCGAAGGTTTGCGATATGCTCCAAAACACCACCAAACATCATTGTGGGTCTAATGGGGTAGAATGGGTGTTTTCGTTGCGAAACCATTTTCGCAACTTCGGTTCCCTGAAATAGTGCATTCAGGGCCGAAACTCAAGTTTTGCATCTTTTTACATGCCGAAGGTTTGCGATATGCTCCAAAACACTCCCAAACATCATTTTCGGTACCATGGAGTAGAATGGATGGATTTGATGCGAAACCATTTTCGCAACTTCAGTACCCCGAAAGAATGCATTCAGGCTCGAAACACAAGTTTTGCATCTTTTTGCATGCCGAAGGTTTGCGATATGCTCCAACACACTCCCAAACATCATTCTGGGTCTAATTGTGTAGAATGGGTGCTTTCGTTGCGAAACCATTTTCGCAACTTCGGTACCCCGAAATAGTGCATTCAAGCCCGAAACACAAGTTTTGCATCTTTTACATGCCGAAGGTTTGCGATATGCTCGAAAACACTCCCAAACATCATTCTGGGTTTAATGGGGTAGAATGGGTGTTTTCGTTGTGAAACCATTTTCGCAACATCGGTACCCCGAAACAGTGCATTCAGGCTTGAAACACAAGTTTTGCATCTTTTTACATGCCGAAGGTTTGCGATATGCTCCAAAACACTCCCAAACATCATTCTGGGTTTAATGGGGTAGAATGGGTGTTTTCGTTGTGAAACCATTTTCGCAACTTCGGTACCCCGAAATAGTGCATTCAAGCCCGAAACACAAGTTTTGCATCTTTTACATGCCGAAGGTTTGCGATATGCTCCAAAACACCCCCAAACATCATTGTGGGTCTAATGGGGTAGAATGGGTGTTTTCGTTGCGAAACCATTTTCGCAACTTCGGTTCCCTGAAATAGTGCATTCAGGGCCGAAACTCAAGTTTTGCATCTTTTTACATGCCGAAGGTTTGCGATATGCTCCAAAACACTCCCAAACATCATTCTGGGTTTAATGGGGTAGAATGGGTGTTTTTGTTGCGAAACCATTTTCGCAACTTCAGTACCCCGAAAGAATGCATTCAGGCTCGAAACACAAGTTTTGCATCTTTTTGCATGCCGAAGGTTTGCGATATGCTCCAACACACTCCCAAACATCATTCTGGGTCTAATTGTGTAGAATGGGTGCTTTCGTTGCGAAACCATTTTCGCAACTTCGGTACCCCGAAATAGTGCATTCAAGCCCGAAACACAAGTTTTGCATCTTTTACATGCCGAAGGTTTGCGATATGCTCGAAAACACTCCCAAACATCATTCTGGGTTTAATGGGGTAGAATGGGTGTTTTCGTTGTGAAACCATTTTCGCAACATCGGTACCCCGAAACAGTGCATTCAGGCTTGAAACACAAGTTTTGCATCTTTTTACATGCCGAAGGTTTGCGATATGCTCCAAAACACTCCCAAACATCATTCTGGGTTTAATGGGGTAGAATGGGTGTTTTCGTTGCGAAACCATTTTCGCAACTTCGGTACCCCAAAAGAATGCATTCAGGCTCGAAACAAAAGTTTTGCATCTTTTTACATGCCGAAGGTTTGCGATATGCTTCAACACACTCCCAGACATCATTCTGGGTCTAATGGGGTAGAATGGGTGTTTTCGTTGCGAAACCATTTTCGCAACTTCGGTACCCTGAAATAGTGCATTCAGGGCCGAAACACAAGTTTTGCATCTTTTTACATGCCGAAGGTTTGCGATATGCTCCAAAACACTCCCAAACATCATTCTGGGTTTAATGGGGTAGAATGGGTGTTCTCGTTGCGAAACCATTTTCGCAACTTCGGTACCCCGAAATAGTGCATTCAGGGCCGAAACACAAGTTTTGCATCTTTTTACATGCCGAAGGTTTGCGATATGCTCCAAAACACTCCCAAACATCATTCTGGGTTTAATGGGGTAGAATGGGTGTTTTCGTTGCGAAACCATTTTCGCAACTTCGGTACCCCGAAAGAATGCATTCAGGCTCGAAACAAAAGTTTTGCATCTTTTTACATGCCGAAGGTTTGCGATATGCTTCAACACACTCCCAGACATCATTCTGGGTCTAATGGGGTAGAATGGGTGTTTTCGTTGCGAAACCATTTTCGCAACTTCGGTACCCTGAAATAGTGCATTCAGGGCCGAAACACAAGTTTTGCATCTTTTTACATGCCGAAGGTTTGCGATATGCTCCAAAACACTCCCAAACATCATTCTGGGTTTAATGGGGTAGAATGGGTGTTTTCGTTGTGAAACCATTTTCGCAACATCGGTACCCCGAAACAGTGCATTCAGGCTTGAAACACAAGTTTTGCATCTTTTTACATGCCGAAGGTTTGCGATATGCTCCAAAACACTCCCAAACATCATTCTGGGTTTAATGGGGTAGAATGGGTGTTTTCGTTGCGAAACCGTTTTCGCAACTTCGGTACCCCAAAAGAATGCATTCAGGCTCGAAACAAAAGTTTTGCATCTTTTTACATGCCGAAGGTTTGCGATATGCTCCAACACACTCCCAAACATCATTCTGGGTCTAATGGGGTAGAATGGGTGTTTTCGTTGCGAAACCATTTTCGCAACTTCGGTACCCCAAAAGAATGCATTCAGGCTCGAAACAAAAGTTTTGCATCTTTTTACATGCCGAAGGTTTGCGATATGCTCCAACACACTCCCAAACATCATTCTGGGTCTAATGGGGTACAATGGGTGTTTTCGTTGCGAAACCATTTTCGCAACTTCGGTACCCCGAAAGAATGCATTCAGGCTCGAAACAAAAGTTTTGCATCTTTTTACATGCCGAAGGTTTGCGATATGCTCCAAAACACTCCCAAACATCATTCTGGGTTTAATGGGGTAGAATGGGTGTTTTCGTTGCGAAACCATTTTCGCAACTTCGGTACCCCAAAAGAATTCATTCAGGCTCGAAACAAAAGTTTTGCATCTTTTTACATGCCGAAGGTTTGCGATATGCTCCAACACACTCCCAAACATCATTCTGGGTCTAATGGGGTAGAATGGGTGTTTTCGTTGCGAAACCATTTTCGCAACTTCGGTACCCCAAAAGAATGCATTCAGGCTCGAAACAAAAGTTTTGCATCTTTTTACATGCCGAAGGTTTGCGATATGCTCCAACACACTCCCAAACATCATTCTGGGTCTAATGGGGTACAATGGGTGTTTTCGTTGCGAAACCATTTTCGCAACTTCGGTACCCCGAAATAGTGCATTCAGGGCCGAAACACAAGTTTTGCATCTTTTACATGCCGAAGGTTTGCGATATGCTCCAAAACACTCCCAAACATCATTCTGGGTTTAATGGGGTAGAATGGGTGTTTTCGTTGTGAAACCATTTTCGCAACTTCGGTACCCCGAAATAGTGCATTCAAGCCCGAAACACAAGTTTTGCATCTTTTACATGCCGAAGGTTTGCGATATGCTCCAAAACACCCCCAAACATCATTGTGGGTCTAATGGGGTAGAATGGGTGTTTTCGTTGCGAAACCATTTTCGCAACTTCGGTTCCCTGAAATAGTGCATTCAGGGCCGAAACTCAAGTTTTGCATCTTTTTACATGCCGAAGGTTTGCGATATGCTCCAAAACACTCCCAAACATCATTCTGGGTCTAATGGGGTAGAATGGGTGTTTTTGTTGCGAAACCATTTTCGCAACTTCAGTACCCCGAAAGAATGCATTCAGGCTCGAAACACAAGTTTTGCATCTTTTTGCATGCCGAAGGTTTGCGATATGCTCCAACACACTCCCAAACATCATTCTGGGTCTAATTGTGTAGAATGGGTGTTTTCGTTGCGAAACCATTTTCGCAACTTCGGTACCCCGAAATAGTGCATTCAAGCCCGAAACACAAGTTTTGCATCTTTTACATGCCGAAGGTTTGCGATATGCTCGAAAACACTCCCAAACATCATTCTGGGTTTAATGGGGTAGAATGGGTGTTTTCGTTGTGAAACCATTTTCGCAACATCGGTACCCCGAAACAGTGCATTCAGGCTTGAAACACAAGTTTTGCATCTTTTTACATGCCGAAGGTTTGCGATATGCTCCAAAACACTCCCAAACATCATTCTGGGTTTAATGGGGTAGAATGGGTGTTTTCGTTGCGAAACCATTTTCGCAACTTCGGTACCCCAAAAGAATGCATTCAGGCTCGAAACAAAAGTTTTGCATCTTTTTACATGCCGAAGGTTTGCGATATGCTCCAACACACTCCCAAACATCATTCTGGGTCTAATGGGGTAGAATGGGTGTTTTCGTTGCGAAACCATTTTCGCAACTTCGGTACCCCGAAATAGTGCATTCAGGGCCGAAACACAAGTTTTGCATCTTTTTACATGCCGAAGGTTTGCGATATGCTCCAAAACACTCCCAAACATCATTCTGGGTTTAATGGGGTAGAATGGGTGTTTTCGTTGCGAAACCATTTTCGCAACTTCGGTACCCCGAAAGAATGCATTCAGGCTCGAAACAAAAGTTTTGCATCTTTTTACATGCCGAAGGTTTGCGATATGCTTCAACACACTCCCAGACATCATTCTGGGTCTAATGGGGTAGAATGGGTGTTTTCGTTGCGAAACCATTTTCGCAACTTCGGTACCCTGAAATAGTGCATTCAGGGCCGAAACACAAGTTTTGCATCTTTTTACATGCCGAAGGTTTGCGATATGCTCCAAAACACTCCCAAACATCATTCTGGGTTTAATGGGGTAGAATGGGTGTTCTCGTTGCGAAACCATTTTCGCAACTTCGGTACCCCGAAATAGTGCATTCAAGCCCGAAACACAAGTTTTGCATCTTTTACATGCCGAAGGTTTGCGATATGCTCCAAAACACCCCCAAACATCATTGTGGGTCTAATGGGGTAGAATGGGTGTTTTCGTTGCGAAACCATTTTCGCAACTTCGGTTCCCTGAAATAGTGCATTCAGGGCCGAAACTCAAGTTTTGCATCTTTTTACATGCCGAAGGTTTGCGATATGCTCCAAAACACTCCCAAACATCATTCTGGGTTTAATGGGGTAGAATGGGTGTTTTTGTTGCGAAACCATTTTCGCAACTTCAGTACCCCGAAAGAATGCATTCAGGCTCGAAACACAAGTTTTGCATCTTTTTGCATGCCGAAGGTTTGCGATATGCTCCAACACACTCCCAAACATCATTCTGGGTCTAATTGTGTAGAATGGGTGTTTTCGTTGCGAAACCATTTTCGCAACTTCGGTACCCCGAAATAGTGCATTCAAGCCCGAAACACAAGTTTTGCATCTTTTACATGCCGAAGGTTTGCGATATGCTCCAAAACACTCCCAAACATCATTCTGGGTTTAATGGGGTAGAATGGGTGTTTTCGTTGTGAAACCATTTTCGCAACTTCGGTACCCCGAAATAGTGCATTCAAGCCCGAAACACAAGTTTTGCATCTTTTACATGCCGAAGGTTTGCGATATGCTCCAAAACACCCCCAAACATCATTGTGGGTCTAATGGGGTAGAATGGGTGTTTTCGTTGCGAAACCATTTTCGCAACTTCGGTTCCCTGAAATAGTGCATTCAGGGCCGAAACTCAAGTTTTGCATCTTTTTACATGCCGAAGGTTTGCGATATGCTCCAAAACACTCCCAAACATCATTCTGGGTCTAATGGGGTAGAATGGGTGTTTTTGTTGCGAAACCATTTTCGCAACTTCAGTACCCCGAAAGAATGCATTCAGGCTCGAAACACAAGTTTTGCATCTTTTTGCATGCCGAAGGTTTGCGATATGCTCCAACACACTCCCAAACATCATTCTGGGTCTAATTGTGTAGAATGGGTGTTTTCGTTGCGAAACCATTTTCGCAACTTCGGTACCCCGAAATAGTGCATTCAAGCCCGAAACACAAGTTTTGCATCTTTTACATGCCGAAGGTTTGCGATATGCTCGAAAACACTCCCAAACATCATTCTGGGTTTAATGGGGTAGAATGGGTGTTTTCGTTGTGAAACCATTTTCGCAACATCGGTACCCCGAAACAGTGCATTCAGGCTTGAAACACAAGTTTTGCATCTTTTTACATGCCGAAGGTTTGCGATATGCTCCAAAACACTCCCAAACATCATTCTGGGTTTAATGGGGTAGAATGGGTGTTTTCGTTGCGAAACCATTTTCGCAACTTCGGTACCCCAAAAGAATGCATTCAGGCTCGAAACAAAAGTTTTGCATCTTTTTACATGCCGAAGGTTTGCGATATGCTCCAACACACTCCCAAACATCATTCTGGGTCTAATGGGGTAGAATGGGTGTTTTCGTTGCGAAACCATTTTCGCAACTTCGGTACCCCGAAATAGTGCATTCAGGGCCGAAACACAAGTTTTGCATCTTTTTACATGCCGAAGGTTTGCGATATGCTCCAAAACACTCCCAAACATCATTCTGGGTTTAATGGGGTAGAATGGGTGTTTTCGTTGCGAAACCATTTTCGCAACTTCGGTACCCCGAAAGAATGCATTCAGGCTCGAAACAAAAGTTTTGCATCTTTTTACATGCCGAAGGTTTGCGATATGCTTCAACACACTCCCAGACATCATTCTGGGTCTAATGGGGTAGAATGGGTGTTTTCGTTGCGAAACCATTTTCGCAACTTCGGTACCCTGAAATAGTGCATTCAGGGCCGAAACACAAGTTTTGCATCTTTTTACATGCCGAAGGTTTGCGATATGCTCCAAAACACTCCCAAACATCATTCTGGGTTTAATGGGGTAGAATGGGTGTTCTCGTTGCGAAACCATTTTCGCAACTTCGGTACCCCGAAATAGTGCATTCAAGCCCGAAACACAAGTTTTGCATCTTTTACATGCCGAAGGTTTGCGATATGCTCCAAAACACCCCCAAACATCATTGTGGGTCTAATGGGGTAGAATGGGTGTTTTCGTTGCGAAACCATTTTCGCAACTTCGGTTCCCTGAAATAGTGCATTCAGGGCCGAAACTCAAGTTTTGCATCTTTTTACATGCCGAAGGTTTGCGATATGCTCCAAAACACTCCCAAACATCATTCTGGGTTTAATGGGGTAGAATGGGTGTTTTTGTTGCGAAACCATTTTCGCAACTTCAGTACCCCGAAAGAATGCATTCAGGCTCGAAACACAAGTTTTGCATCTTTTTGCATGCCGAAGGTTTGCGATATGCTCCAACACACTCCCAAACATCATTCTGGGTCTAATTGTGTAGAATGGGTGTTTTCGTTGCGAAACCATTTTCGCAACTTCGGTACCCCGAAATAGTGCATTCAAGCCCGAAACACAAGTTTTGCATCTTTTACATGCCGAAGGTTTGCGATATGCTCCAACACACTCCCAAACATCATTCTGGGTCTAATGGGGTAGAATGGGTGTTTTCGTTGCGAAACCATTTTTGCAACTTCGGTACCCCGAAATAGTGCATTCAGGGCCGAAACACAAGTTTTGCATCTTTTTACATGCCGAAGGTTTGCGATATGCTCCAAAACACTCCCAAACATCATTCTGGGTTTAATGGGCTAGAATGGGTGTTTTCGTTGCGAAACCATTTTCGCAACTTCGGTACCCCGAAAGAATGCATTCAGGCTCGAAACAAAAGTTTTGCATCTTTTTACATGCCGAAGGTTTGCGATATGCTTCAACACACTCCCAGACATCATTCTGGGTCTAATGGGGTAGAATCGGTGTTTTCGTTGCGAAACCATTTTCGCAACTTCGGTACCCCGAAATAGTGCATTCAGGGCCGAAACACAAGTTTTGCATCTTTTTACATGCCGAACATTTGTGATATGCTCTAAAACACTCCCAAACATCATTTTGGGTCTAATGGAGTAGAATGGTTGTTTTTGTTGCGAAACCATTTTCGCAACTTCGGTATCACAAAATAGTGCATTCAGGCCCGAAACACAAGTTTTGCATCTTTTACATGCCGAAGGTTTGCGATATACTCCAAAACACTCCCAAACATCATTTTGGGTGTAATGGAGTAGAATGGGTATTTTCGTTGCGAAACCATTTTCGCATCATCGGTACCCCGAAATAGTGCATTCAAGCCCGAAACACAAGTTTTGCATCTTTTACATGCCGAAGGTTTGCGATATGCTCCAAAACACTCCCAAACATCATTCTGGGTTTAATGGGGTAGAATGGGTATTTTCGTTGCGAAACCATTTTCGCAACTTCGGTACCCCGAAATAGTGCATTCAGGGCCGAAACACAAGTTTTGCATCTTTTTACATGCCGAAGGTTTGCGATATGCTCCGAAACACTCCCAAACATCATTCTGGGTTTAATGGGGTAGAATGGGTGTTTTCGTTGCGAAACCATTTTCGCAACTTCGGTACCCCGAAAGAATGCATTCAGGCTCGAAACAAAAGTTTTGCATCTTTTTACATGCCGAAGGTTTGCGATATGCTTCAACACACTCCCAAACATCATACTGGGTCTAATGGGGTAGAATCGGTGTTTTCGTTGCGAAACCATTTTCGCAACTTCGGTACCCCGAAATAGTGCATTCAGGGCCGAAACACAAGTTTTGCATTTTTTTACATGCCGAACATTTGTGATATGCTCCAAAACACTCCCAAACATCATTTTGGGTCTAATGGAGTAGAATGGTTGTTTTTGTTGCGAAACCATTTTCGCAACTTCGGTATCACGAAATAGTGCATTCAGTCCCGAAACACAAGTTTTGCATCTTTTACATACCGAAGGTTTGCGATATGCTCCAAAACACTCCCAAACATCATTTTGGGTGTAATGGAGTAGAATGGGTGTTTTCGTTGCGAAACCATTTTCGCAACATCGGTACCCCGAAATAGTGCATTCAAGCCCGAAACACAAGTTTTGCATCTTTTACATGCCGAAGGTTGGCGATATGCTCCCAAACACTCCCAAACATCATTCTGGGTTTAATGGGGTAGAAAGGGTGTTTTCGTTGCGAAACCATTTTCGCAACTTCGGTGCCCCGAAATAGTGCATTCAAGCCCGAAACACAAGTTTTGCATCTTTTACATGCCGAAGGTTTGCGATATGCTCCAAAACACTCCCAAACATCATTCTGGTTTTAATGGGGTAGAATGGGTGTTTTCGTTGCGAAACCATTTTCGCAACATCGGTACCCCGAAACAGTGCATTCAGGCTTGAAACACAAGTTTTGCATCTTTTTACATGCCGAAGGTTTGCGATATGCTCCAAAACACTCCCAAACATCATTCTGGGTCTAATGGGGTAGAATGGGTGTTTTCGTTGCGAAACCATTTTCGCAACTTCGGTACCCTGAAATAGTGTATTCAGGGCCGAAACACAAGTTTTGCATCTTTTTACATGCCGAAGGTTTGCGATATGCTCCAAAACACTCCCAAACATCATTCTGGGTTTAATGGGGTAGAATGGGTGTTTTCGTTGCGAAACCATTTTCGCAACTTCGGTACCCCGAAATAGTGCATTCAAGCCCGAAACACAAGTTTTGCATCTTTTACATGCCGAAGGTTTGCGATATGCTCCAAAACACCCCCAAACATCATTGTGGGTCTAATGGGGTAGAATGGGTGTTTTCGTTGCGAAACCATTTTCGCAACTTCGGTTCCCTGAAATAGTGCATTCAGGGCCGAAACTCAAGTTTTGCATCTTTTTACATGCCGAAGGTTTGCGATATGCTCCAAAACACTCCCAAACATCATTCTGGGTTTAATGGGGTAGAATATGTGTTTTTGTTGCGAAACCATTTTCGCAACTTCAGTACCCCGAAAGAATGCATTCAGGCTCGAAACACAAGTTTTGCATCTTTTTGCATGCCGAAGGTTTGCGATATGCTCCAACACACTCCCAAACATCATTCTGGGTCTAATTGTGTAGAATGGGTGTTTTCGTTGCGAAACTATTTTCGCAACTTCGGTACCCATAAATAGTGCATTCAAGCCCGAAACACAAGTTTTGCATCTTTTACATGCCGAAGGTTTGCGATATGCTCCAAAACACTCCCAAACATCATTCTGGGTTTAATGGGGTAGAATGGGTGTTTTCGTTGTGAAACCATTTTCGCAACATCGGTACCCCGAAACAGTGCATTCAGGCTTGAAACACAAGTTTTGCATCTTTTTACATGCCGAAGGTTTGCGATATGCTCCAAAACACTCCCAAACATCATTCTGGATTTAATGGGGTAGAATGGGTGTTTTCGTTGCGAAACCATTTTCGCAACTTCGGTACCCCAAAAGAATGCATTCAGGCTCGAAACAAAAGTTTTGCATCTTTTTACATGCCGAAGGTTTGCGATATGCTCCAACACACTCCCAAACATCATTCTGGGTCTAATGGGGTAGAATGGGTGTTTTCGTTGCGAAACCATTTTCGCAACTTCGGTACCCCGAAATAGTGCATTCAGGGCCGAAACACAAGTTTTGCATCTTTTTACATGCCGAAGGTTTGCGATATGCTCCAAAACACTCCCAAACATCATTCTGGGTTTAATGGGGTAGAATGGGTGTTTTCGTTGCGAAACCATTTTCGCAACTTCGGTACCCCGAAAGAATGCATTCAGGCTCGAAACAAAAGTTTTGCATCTTTTTACATGCCGAAGGTTTGCGATATGCTTCAACACACTCCCAGACATCATTCTGGGTCTAATGGGGTAGAATCGGTGTTTTCGTTGCGAAACCATTTTCGCAACTTCGGTACCCCGAAATAGTGCATTCTGGGCCGAAACACAAGTTTTGCATCTTTTTACATGCCGAACATTTGTGATATGCTCCAAAACACTCCCAAACATCATTTTGGGTCTAATGGAGTAGAATGGCTGTTTTTGTTGCGAAACCATTTTCGCAACTTCGGTATCACAAAATAGTGCATTCAGGCCCGAAACACAAGTTTTGCATCTTTTACATGCCGAAGGTTTGCGATATGCTCCAAAACACTCCCAAACATCATTTTGGGTGTAATCTAGTAGAATGGGTATTTTCGTTGCGAAACCATTTTCGCAACATCGGTACCCCGAAATAGTGCATTCAAGCCCGAAACACAAGTTTTGCATCTTTTACATGTCGAAGGTTTGCGATATGCTCCCAAACACTCCCAAACATCATTCTGGGTTTAATGGGGTAGAATGGGTGTTTTCGTTGCGAAACCGTTTTCGCAACTTCGGTACCCCGAAATAGTGCATTCAAGCCCGAAACACAAGTTTTGCATCTTTTACATGCCGAAGGTTTGCGATATGCTCCAACACACTCCCAAACATCATTCTGGGTCTAATTGTGTAGAATGGGTGTTTTCGTTGCGAAACCATTTTCGCAACTTCGGTACCCCGAAATAGTGCATTCAAGCCCGAAACATAAGTTTTGCATCTTTTACATGCCGAAGGTTTGCGATATGCTCCAAAACACTCCCAAACATCATTCTGGTTTTAATGGGGTAGAATGGGTGTTTTCGTTGCGAAACCATTTTCGCAACATCGGTACCCCGAAACAGTGCATTCAGGCTTGAAATACAAGTTTTGCATCTTTTTACATGCCGAAGGTTTGCGATATGCTCCAAAACACTCCAAAACATCATTCTGGGTCTAATGGGGTAGAATGGGTGTTTTCGTTGCGAAACCATTTTCGCAACTTCGGTACCCTGAAATAGTGCATTCAGGGCCGAAACACAAGTTTTGCATCTTTTTACATGCCGAAGGTTTGCGATATGCTCCAAAACACTCCCAAACATCATTCTGGGTTTAATGGGGTAGAATGGGTGTTTTCGTTGCGAAACCATTTTCGCAACTTCGGTACCCCAAAAGAATGCATTCAGGCTCGAAACAAAAGTTTTGCATCTTTTTACATGCCGAAGGTTTGCGATATGCTCCAACACACTCCCAAACATCATTCTGGGTCTAATGGGGTAGAATGGGTGTTTTCGTTGCGAAACCATTTTCGCAACATCGGTACCCCGAAATAGTGCATTCAGGGCCGAAAC
This sequence comes from Cenchrus fungigraminus, assembly GCA_036936925.1. Taxonomy (NCBI): domain Eukaryota; kingdom Viridiplantae; phylum Streptophyta; class Magnoliopsida; order Poales; family Poaceae; genus Cenchrus; species Cenchrus fungigraminus. The sequence goes on from CM072775.1 coordinate 33,355,962, forward strand.
ACAAGTTTTGCATCTTTTTACATGCCGAACATTTGTGATATGCTCCAAAACACTCCCAAACATCATTCTGGGTTTAATGGGGTAGAATGGGTATTTTCGTTGCGAAACCATTTTCGCAACTTCGGTACCCCGAAATAGTGCATTCAGGGCCGAAACACAAGTTTTGCATCTTTTTACATGCCGAAGGTTTGCGATATGCTCCGAAACACTCCCAAACATCATTCTGGGTTTAATGGGGTAGAATGGGTGTTTTCGTTGCGAAACCATTTTCGCAACTTCGGTACCCCGAAAGAATGCATTCAGGCTCGAAACAAAAGTTTTGCATCTTTTTACATGCCGAAGGTTTGCGATATGCTTCAACACACTCCCAAACATCATTCTGGGTCTAATGGGGTAGAATCGGTGTTTTCGTTGCGAAACCATTTTCGCAACTTCGGTACCCCGAAATAGTGCATTCAGGGCCGAAACACAAGTTTTGCATCTTTTTACATGCCGAACAATTGTGATATGCTCCAAAACACTCCCAAACATCATTTTGGGTCTAATGGAGTAGAATGGTTGTTTTTGTTGCGAAACCATTTTCGCAACTTCGGTATCACGAAATAGTGCATTTAGGCCCGAAACACAAGTTTTGCATCTTTTACATACCGAAGGTTTGCGATATGCTCCAAAACACTCCCAAACATCATTTTGGGTGTAATGGAGTAGAATGGGTGTTTTCGTTACGAAACCATTTTCGCAACATCGGTACCCCGAAATAGTGCATTCAAGCCCGAAACACAAGTTTTGCATCTTTTACATGCCGAAGGTTTGCGATATGCTCCCAAACACTCCCAAACATCATTCTAGGTTTAATGGGGTAGAATGGGTGTTTTCGTTGCGAAACCATTTTCGCAACTTCGGTACCCCGAAATAGTGCATTCAAGCCCGAAACACATGTTTTGAATTTTTTACATGCCGAAGGTTTGCGATATGCTCCAACACACTCCCAAACATCATTCTGGGTCTAATTGTGTAGAATGGGTGTTTTCGTTGCGAAACCATTTTCGCAACTTCGGTACCCCGAAATAGTGCATTCAAGCCCGAAACACAAGTTTTGCATCTTTTACATGCCGAAGGTTTGCGATATGCTCCAAAACACTCCCAAACATCATTCTGGTTTTAATGGGGTAGAATGGGTGTTTTCGTTGCGAAACCATTTTCGCAACATCGGTACCCCGAAACAGTGCATTCAGGCTTGAAACACAAGTTTTGCATCTTTTTACATGCCGAAGGTTTGCGATATGCTCCAAAACACTCCCAAACATCATTCTGGGTCTAATGGGGTAGAATGGGTGTTTTCGTTGCGAAACCATTTTCGCAACTTCGGTACCCTGAAATAGTGCATTCAGGGCCGAAACACAAGTTTTGCATCTTTTTACATGCCGAAGGTTTGCGATATGCTCCAAAACACTCCCAAACATCATTCTGGGTTTAATGGGGTAGAATGGGTATTTTCGTTGCGAAACCATTTTCGCAACTTCGGTACCCCGAAAGAATGCATTCAGGCTCGAAACAAAAGTTTTGCATCTTTTTACATGCCGAAGGTTTGCGATATGCTTCAACACACTCCCAAACATCATTCTGGGTCTAATGGGGTAGAATCGGTGTTTTCGTTGCGAAACCATTTTCGCAACTTCGGTACCCCGAAATAGTGCATTCAGGGCCGAAACACAAGTTTTGCATCTTTTTACATGCCGAACAATTGTGATATGCTCCAAAACACTCCCAAACATCATTTTGGGTCTAATGGAGTAGAATGGTTGTTTTTGTTGCGAAACCATTTTCGCAACTTCGGTATCACGAAATAGTGCATTTAGGCCCGAAACACAAGTTTTGCATCTTTTACATACCGAAGGTTTGCGATATGCTCCAAAACACTCCCAAACATCATTTTGGGTGTAATGGAGTAGAATGGGTGTTTTCGTTACGAAACCATTTTCGCAACATCGGTACCCCGAAATAGTGCATTCAAGCCCGAAACACAAGTTTTGCATCTTTTACATGCCGAAGGTTTGCGATATGCTCCCAAACACTCCCAAACATCATTCTAGGTTTAATGGGGTAGAATGGGTGTTTTCGTTGCGAAACCATTTTCGCAACTTCGGTACCCCGAAATAGTGCATTCAAGCCCGAAACACATGTTTTGAATTTTTTACATGCCGAAGGTTTGCGATATGCTCCAACACACTCCCAAACATCATTCTGGGTCTAATTGTGTAGAATGGGTGTTTTCGTTGCGAAACCATTTTCGCAACTTCGGTACCCCGAAATAGTGCATTCAAGCCCGAAACACAAGTTTTGCATCTTTTACATGCCGAAGGTTTGCGATATGCTCCAAAACACTCCCAAACATCATTCTGGTTTTAATGGGGTAGAATGGGTGTTTTCGTTGCGAAACCATTTTCGCAACATCGGTACCCCGAAACAGTGCATTCAGGCTTGAAACACAAGTTTTGCATCTTTTTACATGCCGAAGGTTTGCGATATGCTCCAAAACACTCCCAAACATCATTCTGGGTCTAATGGGGTAGAATGGGTGTTTTCGTTGCGAAACCATTTTCGCAACTTCGGTACCCTGAAATAGTGCATTCAGGCCCGAAACACAAGTTTTGCATCTTTTTACATGCCGAAGGTTTGCGATATGCTCCAAAACACTCCCAAACATCATTCTGGGTTTAATGGGGTAGAATGGGTGTTTTCGTTGCGAAACCATTTTCGCAACTTCGGTACCCCAAAAGAATGCATTCAGGCTCGAAACAAAAGTTTTGCATCTTTTTACATGCCGAAGGTTTGCGATATGCTCCAACACACTCCCAAACATCATTCTGGGTCTAATGGGGTAGAATGGGTGTTTTCGTTGCGAAACCATTTTCGCAACTTCGGTACCCCGAAATAGTGCATTCAGGGCCGAAACACAAGTTTTGCATCTTTTTACATGCCGAACATTTGTGATATGCTCCAAAACACTCCCAAACATCATTCTGGGTTTAATGGGGTAGAATGGGTGTTTTCGTTGCGAAACCATTTTCGCAACTTCGGTACCCCGAAAGAATGCATTCAGGCTCGAAACAAAAGTTTTGCATCTTTTTACATGCCGAAGGTTTGCGATATGCTTCAACACACTCCCAGACATCATTCTGGGTCTAATGGGGTAGAATCGGTGTTTTCGTTGCGAAACCATTTTCGCAACTTCGGTACCCCGAAATAGTGCATTCAGGGCCGAAACACATGTTTTGCATCTTTTTACATGCCGAACATTTGTGATATGCTCCAAAAGACTCCCAAACATCATTTTGGGTCTAATGGAGTAGAATGGTTGTTTTTGTTGCGAAACCATTTTTGCAACTTCGGTATCACGAAATAGTGCATTCAGGCCCGAAACACAAGTTTTGCATCTTTTACATACCGAAGATTTGCGATAAGCTCCAAAACACTCCCAAACATCATTTTGGGTGTAATGGAGTAGAATGGGTGTTTTCGTTGCGAAACCATTTTCGCAACATCGGTACCCCGAAATAGTGCATTCCAGCCCGAAACACAAGTTTTGCATCTTTTACATGCCGAAGGTTTGCGATATGCTCCCAAACACTCCCAAACATCATTCTGGGTTTAATGGGGTAGAATGGGTGTTTTCGTTGCGAAACCATTTTCGCAACTTCGGTACCCCGAAATAGTGCATTCAAGCCCGAAACACAAGTTTTGCATTTTTTACATGCCGAAGGTTTGCGATATGATCCAACACACTCCCAAACATCATTCTGGGTCTAATTGTGTAGAATGGGTGTTTTCGTTGCGAAACCATTTTCGCAACTTCGGTACCCCGAAATAGTGCATTCAAGCCCGAAACACAAGTTTTGCATCTTTTACATGCCGAAGGTTTGCGATATGCTCCAAAACACTCCCAAACATCATTCTGGTTTTAATGGGGTAGAATGGGTGTTTTCGTTGCGAAACCATTTTCGCAACATCGGTACCCCGAAATAGTGCATTCAGGCTTGAAACACAAGTTTTGCATCTTTTTACATGCCGAAGGTTTGCGATATGCTCCAAAACACTCCCAAACATCATTCTGGGTCTAATGGGGTAGAATGGGTGTTTTCGTTGCGAAACCATTTTCGCAACTTCGGTACCCTGAAATAGTGCATTCAGGGCCGAAACACAAGTTTTGCATCTTTTTACATGCCGAAGGTTTGCGATATGCTCCAAAACACTCCCAAACATCATTCTGGGTTTAACGGGGTAGAATGGGTGTTTTCGTTGCGAAACCATTTTCGCAACTTCGGTACCCCAAAAGAATGCATTCAGGCTCGAAACAAAAGTTTTGCATCTTTTTACATGCCGAAGGTTTGCGATATGCTCCAACACACTCCCAAACATCATTCTGGGTCTAATGGGGTAGAATGGGTGTTTTCGTTGCGAAACCATTTTCGCAACTTCGGTACCCCGAAATAGTGCATTCAGGGCCGAAACACATGTTTTGCATCTTTTTACATGCCGAAGGTTTGCGATATGCTCCAAAACACTCCCAAACATCATTCTGGGTTTAATGGGGTAGAATGGGTGTTTTCGTTGCGAAACCATTTTCGCAACTTCGGTACCCCGAAAGAATGCATTCAGGCTCGAAACAAAAGTTTTGCATCTTTTTACATGCCGAAGGTTTGCGATATGCTTCAACACACTCCCAGACATCATTCTGGGTCTAATGGGGTAGAATCGGTGTTTTCGTTGCGAAACCATTTTCGCAACTTCGGTACCCCGAAATAGTGCATTCAGGGCCGAACCACAAGTTTTGCATCTTTTTACATGCCGAACATTTGTGATATGCTCCAAAACACTCCCAAACATCATTTTGGGTCTAATGGAGTAGAATGGTTGTTTTTGTTGCGAAACCATTTTTGCAACTTCGGTATCACGAAATAGTGCATTCAGGCCCGAAACACAAGTTTTGCATCTTTTACATACCGAAGATTTGCGATATGCTCCAAAACACTCCCAAACATCATTTTGGGTGTAATGGAGTAGAATGGGTGTTTTCGTTGCGAAACCATTTTCGCAACATCGGTACCCCGAAATAGTGCATTCAGTGCCGAAACACATGTTTTGCATCTTTTTACATGCCGAAGGTTTGCGATACGCTCCAAAACACTCCCAAACATCATTCTGGGTTTAATGGGGTAGAATGGGTGTTTTCGTTGCGAAACCATTTTCGCAACTTCGGTACCCCGAAAGAATGCATTCAGGCTCGAAACAAAAGTTTTGCATCTTTTTACATGCCGAAGGTTTGCGATATGCTTCAACACACTCCCAGACATCATTCTGGGTCTAATGGGGTAGAATCGGTGTTTTTGTTGCGAAACCATTTTCGCAACTTCGGTACCCCGAAATAGTGCATTCAGGGCCGAAACACAAGTTTTGCATCTTTTTACATGCCGAACATTTGTGATATGCTCCAAAAGACTCCCAAACATCATTTTGGGTCTAATGGAGTAGAATGGTTGTTTTTGTTGCGAAACCATTTTTGCAACTTCGGTATCACGAAATAGTGCATTCAGGCCCGAAACACAAGTTTTGCATCTTTTACATACCGAAGATTTGCGATAAGCTCCAAAACACTCCCAAACATCATTTTGGGTGTAATGGAGTAGAATGGGTGTTTTCGTTGCGAAACCATTTTCGCAACATTGGTACCCCGAAATAGTGCATTCCAGCCCGAAACACAAGTTTTGCATCTTTTACATGCCGAAGGTTTGCGATATGCTCCCAAACACTCCCAAACATCATTCTGGGTTTAATGGGGTAGAATGGGTGTTTTCGTTGCGAAACCATTTTCGCAACTTCGGTACCCCGAAATAGTGCATTCACGCCCGAAACACAAGTTTTGCATCTTTTACATGCCGAAGGTTTGCGATATGCTCCAAAACACTCCCAAACATCATTCTGGGTTTAATGGGGTAGAATGGGTGTTTTCGTTGCGAAACCATTTTTGCAACTTCAGTACCCCGAAAGAATGCATTCACGCTCGAAACACAAGTTTTGCATCTTTTTACATGCCGAAGGTTTGCGATATGCTCTAAAACACTCCCAAACATCATTGTGGGTCTAATGGGGTAGAATGGGTGTTTTCGTTGCGAAACCATTTTCGCAACTTCGGTACTCTGAAATAGTGCATTCAGGGCCGGAACACAAGTTTTGCATCTTTTTACATGCCGAAGGTTTGCGATATGCTCCAAAACACTCCCAAACATCATTTTGGGTGTAATGGAGTAGAATGGGTGTTTTCGTTGCGAAACCATTTTCGCAACATCGGTACCCCGAAATAGTGCATTCAAGCCCGAAACACAAGTTTTGCATCTTTTTACATGCCGAACATTTGTGATATGCTCCAAAACACTCCCAAACATCATTTTGGGTCTAATGGAGTAGAATGGTTGTTTTTGTTGCGAAACCATTTTTGCAACTTCGGTATCACGAAATAGTGCATTCAGGCCCGAAACACAAGTTTTGCATCTTTTACATACCGAAGATTTGCGATATGCTCCAAAACACTCCCAAACATCATTTTGGGTGTAATGGAGTAGAATGGGTGTTTTCGTTGCGAAACCATTTTCGCAACATCGGTACCCCGAAATAGTGCATTCAGGGCCGAAACACATGTTTTGCATCTTTTTACATGCCGAAGGTTTGCGATACGCTCCAAAACACTCCCAAACATCATTCTGGGTTTAATGGGGTAGAATGGGTGTTTTCGTTGCGAAACCATTTTCGCAACTTCGGTACCCCGAAAGAATGCATTCAGGCTCGAAACAAAAGTTTTGCATCTTTTTACATGCCGAAGGTTTGCGATATGCTTCAACACACTCCCAGACATCATTCTGGGTCTAATGGGGTAGAATCGGTGTTTTTGTTGCGAAACCATTTTCGCAACTTCGGTACCCCGAAATAGTGCATTCAGGGCCGAAACACAAGTTTTGCATCTTTTTACATGCCGAACATTTGTGATATGCTCCAAAAGACTCCCAAACATCATTTTGGGTCTAATGGAGTAGAATGGTTGTTTTTGTTGCGAAACCATTTTTGCAACTTCGGTATCACGAAATAGTGCATTCAGGCCCGAAACACAAGTTTTGCATCTTTTACATACCGAAGATTTGCGATAAGCTCCAAAACACTCCCAAACATCATTTTGGGTGTAATGGAGTAGAATGGGTGTTTTCGTTGCGAAACCATTTTCGCAACATCGGTACCCCGAAATAGTGCATTCCAGCCCGAAACACAAGTTTTGCATCTTTTACATGCCGAAGGTTTGCGATATGCTCCCAAACACTCCCAAACATCATTCTGGGTTTAATGGGGTAGAATGGGTGTTTTCGTTGCGAAACCATTTTCGCAACTTCGGTACCCCGAAATAGTGCATTCACGCCCGAAACACAAGTTTTGCATCTTTTACATGCCGAAGGTTTGCGATATGCTCCAAAACACTCCCAAACATCATTCTGGGTTTAATGGGGTAGAATGGGTGTTTTCGTTGCGAAACCATTTTTGCAACTTCAGTACCCCGAAAGAATGCATTCACGCTCGAAACACAAGTTTTGCATCTTTTTACATGCCGAAGGTTTGCGATATGCTCTAAAACACTCCCAAACATCATTGTGGGTCTAATGGGGTAGAATGGGTGTTTTCGTTGCGAAACCATTTTCGCAACTTCGGTACTCTGAAATAGTGCATTCAGGGCCGGAACACAAGTTTTGCATCTTTTTACATGCCGAAGGTTTGCGATATGCTCCAAAACACTCCCAAACATCATTTTGGGTGTAATGGAGTAGAATGGGTGTTTTCGTTGCGAAACCATTTTCGCAACATCGGTACCCCGAAATAGTGCATTCAAGCCCGAAACACAAGTTTTGCATCTTTTTACATGCCGAACATTTGTGATATGCTCCAAAACACTCCCAAACATCATTTTGGGTCTAATGGAGTAGAATGGTTGTTTTTGTTGCGAAACCATTTTTGCAACTTCGGTATCACGAAATAGTGCATTCAGGCCCGAAACACAAGTTTTGCATCTTTTACATACCGAAGATTTGCGATATGCTCCAAAACACTCCCAAACATCATTTTGGGTGTAATGGAGTAGAATGGGTGTTTTCGTTGCGAAACCATTTTCGCAACATCGGTACCCCGAAATAGTGCATTCAGGGCCGAAACACATGTTTTGCATCTTTTTACATGCCGAAGGTTTGCGATACGCTCCAAAACACTCCCAAACATCATTCTGGGTTTAATGGGGTAGAATGGGTGTTTTCGTTGCGAAACCATTTTCGCAACTTCGGTACCCCGAAAGAATGCATTCAGGCTCGAAACAAAAGTTTTGCATCTTTTTACATGCCGAAGGTTTGCGATATGCTTCAACACACTCCCAGACATCATTCTGGGTCTAATGGGGTAGAATCGGTGTTTTTGTTGCGAAACCATTTTCGCAACTTCGGTACCCCGAAATAGTGCATTCAGGGCCGAAACACAAGTTTTGCATCTTTTTACATGCCGAACATTTGTGATATGCTCCAAAAGACTCCCAAACATCATTTTGGGTCTAATGGAGTAGAATGGTTGTTTTTGTTGCGAAACCATTTTTGCAACTTCGGTATCACGAAATAGTGCATTCAGGCCCGAAACACAAGTTTTGCATCTTTTACATACCGAAGATTTGCGATAAGCTCCAAAACACTCCCAAACATCATTTTGGGTGTAATGGAGTAGAATGGGTGTTTTCGTTGCGAAACCATTTTCGCAACATCGGTACCCCGAAATAGTGCATTCCAGCCCGAAACACAAGTTTTGCATCTTTTACATGCCGAAGGTTTGCGATATGCTCCCAAACACTCCCAAACATCATTCTGGGTTTAATGGGGTAGAATGGGTGTTTTCGTTGCGAAACCATTTTCGCAACTTCGGTACCCCGAAATAGTGCATTCACGCCCGAAACACATGTTTTGCATCTTTTACATGCCGAAGGTTTGCGATATGCTCCAAAACACTCCCAAACATCATTCTGGGTTTAATGGGGTAGAATGGGTGTTTTCGTTGCGAAACCATTTTTGCAACTTCAGTACCCCGAAAAAATGCATTCACGCTCGAAACACAAGTTTTGCATCTTTTTACATGCCGAAGGTTTGCGATATGCTCTAAAACACTCCCAAACATCATTGTGGGTCTAATGGGGTAGAATGGGTGTTTTCGTTGCGAAACCATTTTCGCAACTTCGGTACTCTGAAATAGTGCATTCAGGGCCGGAACACAAGTTTTGCATCTTTTTACATGCCGAAGGTTTGCGATATGCTCCAAAACACTCCCAAACATCATTTTGGGTGTAATGGAGTAGAATGGGTGTTTTCGTTGCGAAACCATTTTCGCAACATCGGTACCCCGAAATAGTGCATTCAAGCCCGAAACACAAGTTTTGCATCTTTTTACATGCCGAACATTTGTGATATGCTCCAAAACACTCCCAAACATCATTTTGGGTCTAATGGAGTAGAATGGTTGTTTTTGTTGCGAAACCATTTTTGCAACTTCGGTATCACGAAATAGTGCATTCAGGCCCGAAACACAAGTTTTGCATCTTTTACATACCGAAGATTTGCGATATGCTCCAAAACACTCCCAAACATCATTTTGGGTGTAATGGAGTAGAATGGGTGTTTTCGTTGCGAAACCATTTTCGCAACATCGGTACCCCGAAATAGTGCATTCCAGCCCGAAACACAAGTTTTGCATCTTTTTACATGCCGAAGGTTTGCGATATGCTCCAAAACACTCCCAAACATCATTCTGGGTTTAATAGGGTAGAATGGGTGTTTTCGTTGCGAAACCATTTTCGCAACTTCGGTACCCCAAAAGAATGCATTCAGGCTCGAAACAAAAGTTTTGCATCTTTTTACATGCCGAAGGTTTGCGATATGCTCCAACACACTCCCAAACATCATTCTGGGTCTAATGGGGTAGAATGGGTGTTTTCGTTGCGAAACCATTTTCGCAACTTCGGTACCCCGAAATAGTGCATTCAGGGCCGAAACACATGTTTTGCATCTTTTTACATGCCGAAGGTTTGCGATTTGCTCCAAAACACTCCCATACATCATTCTGGGTTTAATGGGGTAGAATGGGTGTTTTCGTTGCGAAACCATTTTCGCAACTTCGGTACCCCGAAAGAATGCATTCAGGCTCGAAACAAAAGTTTTGCATCTTTTTACATGCCGAAGGTTTGCGATATGCTTCAACACACTCCCAGACATCATTCTGGGTCTAATGGGGTAGAATCGGTGTTTTCGTTGCGAAACCATTTTCGCAACTTCGGTACCCCGAAATAGTGCATTCAGGGCCGAAACACAAGTTTTGCATCTTTTTACATGCCGAACATTTGTGATATGCTCCAAAACACTCCCAAACATCATTTTGGGTCTAATGGAGTAGAATGGTTGTTTTTGTTGCGAAACCATTTTTGCAACTTCGGTATCACGAAATAGTGCATTCAGGCCCGAAACACAAGTTTTACATCTTTTACATACCGAAGATTTGCGATATGCTCCAAAACACTCCCAAACATCATTTTGGGTGTAATGGAGTAGAATGGGTGTTTTCGTTGCGAAACCATTTTCGCAACATCGGTACCCCGAAATAGTGCATTCCAGCCCGAAACACAAGTTTTGCATCTTTTACATGCCGAAGGTTTGCGATATGCTCCCAAACACTCCCAAACATCATTCTGGGTTTAATGGGGTAGAATGGGTGTTTTCGTTGCGAAACCATTTTCGCAACTTCGGTACCCCGAAATAGTGCATTCAAGCCCGAAACACAAGTTTTGCATCTTTTACATGACGAAGGTTTGCGATATGCTCCAAAACACTCCCAAACATCATTCTGGGTTTAATGGGGTAGAATGGGTGTTTTCGTTGCGAAACCATTTTTGCAACTTCAGTACCCCGAAAGAATGCATTCACGCTCGAAACACAAGTTTTGCATCTTTTTACATGCCGAAGGTTTGCGATATGCTCTAAAACACTCCCAAACATCATTGTGGGTCTAATGGGGTAGAATGGGTGTTTTCGTTGCGAAACCATTTTCGCAACTTCGGTACTCTGAAATAGTGCATTCAGGGCCGGAACACAAGTTTTGCATCTTTTTACATGCCGAAGGTTTGCGATATGCTCCAAAACACTCCCAAACATCATTTTGGGTGTAATGGAGTAGAATGGGTGTTTTCGTTGCGAAACCATTTTCGCAACATCGGTACCCCGAAATAGTGCATTCAAGCCCGAAACACAAGTTTTGCATCTTTTTACATGCCGAACATTTGTGATATGCTCCAAAACACTCCCAAACATCATTTTGGGTCTAATGGAGTAGAATGGTTGTTTTTGTTGCGAAACCATTTTTGCAACTTCGGTATCACGAAATAGTGCATTCAGGCCCGAAACACAAGTTTTGCATCTTTTACATAACGAAGATTTGCGATATGCTCCAAAACACTCCCAAACATCATTTTGGGTGTAATGGAGTAGAATGGGTGTTTTCGTTGCGAAACCATTTTCGCAACATCGGTACCCCGAAATAGTGCATTCAAGCCCGAAACACAAGTTTTGCATCTTTTTACATGCCGAACATTTGTGATATGCTCCAAAACACTCCCAAACATCATTTTGGGTCTAATGGAGTAGAATGGTTGTTTTTGTTGCGAAACCATTTTTGCAACTTCGGTATCACGAAATAGTGCATTCAGGCCCGAAACACAAGTTTTGCATCTTTTACATACCGAAGATTTGCGATATGCTCCAAAACACTCCCAAACATCATTTTGGGTGTAATGGAGTAGAATGGGTGTTTTCGTTGCGAAACCATTTTCGCAACATCGGTACCCCGAAATAGTGCATTCAGGGCCGAAACACATGTTTTGCATCTTTTTACATGCCGAAGGTTTGCGATACGCTCCAAAACACTCCCAAACATCATTCTGGGTTTAATGGGGTAGAATGGGTGTTTTCGTTGCGAAACCATTTTCGCAACTTCGGTACCCCGAAAGAATGCATTCAGGCTCGAAACAAAAGTTTTGCATCTTTTTACATGCCGAAGGTTTGCGATATGCTTCAACACACTCCCAGACATCATTCTGGGTCTAATGGGGTAGAATCGGTGTTTTTGTTGCGAAACCATTTTCGCAACTTCGGTACCCCGAAATAGTGCATTCAGGGCCGAAACACAAGTTTTGCATCTTTTTACATGCCGAACATTTGTGATATGCTCCAAAAGACTCCCAAACATCATTTTGGGTCTAATGGAGTAGAATGGTTGTTTTTGTTGCGAAACCATTTTTGCAACTTCGGTATCACGAAATAGTGCATTCAGGCCCGAAACACAAGTTTTGCATCTTTTACATACCGAAGATTTGCGATAAGCTCCAAAACACTCCCAAACATCATTTTGGGTGTAATGGAGTAGAATGGGTGTTTTCGTTGCGAAACCATTTTCGCAACATCGGTACCCCGAAATAGTGCATTCCAGCCCGAAACACAAGTTTTGCATCTTTTACATGCCGAAGGTTTGCGATATGCTCCCAAACACTCCCAAACATCATTCTGGGTTTAATGGGGTAGAATGGGTGTTTTCGTTGCGAAACCATTTTCGCAACTTCGGTACCCCGAAATAGTGCATTCACGCCCGAAACACATGTTTTGCATCTTTTACATGCCGAAGGTTTGCGATATGCTCCAAAACACTCCCAAACATCATTCTGGGTTTAATGGGGTAGAATGGGTGTTTTCGTTGCGAAACCATTTTTGCAACTTCAGTACCCCGAAAGAATGCATTCACGCTCGAAACACAAGTTTTGCATCTTTTTACATGCCGAAGGTTTGCGATATGCTCTAAAACACTCCCAAACATCATTGTGGGTCTAATGGGGTAGAATGGGTGTTTTCGTTGCGAAACCATTTTCGCAACTTCGGTACTCTGAAATAGTGCATTCAGGGCCGGAACACAAGTTTTGCATCTTTTTACATGCCGAAGGTTTGCGATATGCTCCAAAACACTCCCAAACATCATTTTGGGTGTAATGGAGTAGAATGGGTGTTTTCGTTGCGAAACCATTTTCGCAACATCGGTACCCCGAAATAGTGCATTCAAGCCCGAAACACAAGTTTTGCATCTTTTTACATGCCGAACATTTGTGATATGCTCCAAAACACTCCCAAACATCATTTTGGGTCTAATGGAGTAGAATGGTTGTTTTTGTTGCGAAACCATTTTTGCAACTTCGGTATCACGAAATAGTGCATTCAGGCCCGAAACACAAGTTTTGCATCTTTTACATACCGAAGATTTGCGATATGCTCCAAAACACTCCCAAACATCATTTTGGGTGTAATGGAGTAGAATGGGTGTTTTCGTTGCGAAACCATTTTCGCAACATCGGTACCCCGAAATAGTGCATTCCAGCCCGAAACACAAGTTTTGCATCTTTTTACATGCCGAAGGTTTGCGATATGCTCCAAAACACTCCCAAACATCATTCTGGGTTTAATAGGGTAGAATGGGTGTTTTCGTTGCGAAACCATTTTCGCAACTTCGGTACCCCAAAAGAATGCATTCAGGCTCGAAACAAAAGTTTTGCATCTTTTTACATGCCGAAGGTTTGCGATATGCTCCAACACACTCCCAAACATCATTCTGGGTCTAATGGGGTAGAATGGGTGTTTTCGTTGCGAAACCATTTTCGCAACTTCGGTACCCCGAAATAGTGCATTCAGGGCCGAAACACATGTTTTGCATCTTTTTACATGCCGAAGGTTTGCGATTTGCTCCAAAACACTCCCAAACATCATTCTGGGTTTAATGGGGTAGAATGGGTGTTTTCGTTGCGAAACCATTTTCGCAACTTCGGTACCCCGAAAGAATGCATTCAGGCTCGAAACAAAAGTTTTGCATCTTTTTACATGCCGAAGGTTTGCGATATGCTTCAACACACTCCCAGACATCATTCTGGGTCTAATGGGGTAGAATCGGTGTTTTCGTTGCGAAACCATTTTCGCAACTTCGGTACCCCGAAATAGTGCATTCAGGGCCGAAACACAAGTTTTGCATCTTTTTACATGCCGAACATTTGTGATATGCTCCAAAACACTCCCAAACATCATTTTGGGTCTAATGGAGTAGAATGGTTGTTTTTGTTGCGAAACCATTTTTGCAACTTCGGTATCACGAAATAGTGCATTCAGGCCCGAAACACAAGTTTTACATCTTTTACATACCGAAGATTTGCGATATGCTCCAAAACACTCCCAAACATCATTTTGGGTGTAATGGAGTAGAATGGGTGTTTTCGTTGCGAAACCATTTTCGCAACATCGGTACCCCGAAATAGTGCATTCCAGCCCGAAACACAAGTTTTGCATCTTTTACATGCCGAAGGTTTGCGATATGCTCCCAAACACTCCCAAACATCATTCTGGGTTTAATGGGGTAGAATGGGTGTTTTCGTTGCGAAACCATTTTCGCAACTTCGGTACCCCGAAATAGTGCATTCAAGCCCGAAACACAAGTTTTGCATCTTTTACATGCCGAAGGTTTGCGATATGCTCCAAAACACTCCCAAACATCATTCTGGGTTTAATGGGGTAGAATGGGTGTTTTCGTTGCGAAACCATTTTTGCAACTTCAGTACCCCGAAAGAATGCATTCACGCTCGAAACACAAGTTTTGCATCTTTTTACATGCCGAAGGTTTGCGATATGCTCTAAAACACTCCCAAACATCATTGTGGGTCTAATAGGGTAGAATGGGTGTTTTCGTTGCGAAACCATTTTCGCAACTTCGGTACTCTGAAATAGTGCATTCAGGGCCGGAACACAAGTTTTGCATCTTTTTACATGCCGAAGGTTTGCGATATGCTCCAAAACACTCCCAAACATCATTTTGGGTGTAATGGAGTAGAATGGGTGTTTTCGTTGCGAAACCATTTTCGCAACATCGGTACCCCGAAATAGTGCATTCAAGCCCGAAACACAAGTTTTGCATCTTTTTACATGCCGAACATTTGTGATATGCTCCAAAACACTCCCAAACATCATTTTGGGTCTAATGGAGTAGAATGGTTGTTTTTGTTGCGAAACCATTTTTGCAACTTCGGTATCACGAAATAGTGCATTCAGGCCCGAAACACAAGTTTTGCATCTTTTACATACCGAAGATTTGCGATATGCTCCAAAACACTCCCAAACATCATTTTGGGTGTAATGGAGTAGAATGGGTGTTTTCGTTGCGAAACCATTTTCGCAACATCGGTACCCCGAAATAGTGCATTCCAGCCCGAAACACAAGTTTTGCATCTTTTTACATGCCGAAGGTTTGCGATATGCTCCAAAACACTCCCAAACATCATTCTGGGTTTAATAGGGTAGAATGGGTGTTTTCGTTGCGAAACCATTTTCGCAACTTCGGTACCCCAAAAGAATGCATTCAGGCTCGAAACAAAAGTTTTGCATCTTTTTACATGCCGAAGGTTTGCGATATGCTCCAACACACTCCCAAACATCATTCTGGGTCTAATGGGGTAGAATGGGTGTTTTCGTTGCGAAACCATTTTCGCAACTTCGGTACCCCGAAATAGTGCATTCAGGGCCGAAACACATGTTTTGCATCTTTTTACATGCCGAAGGTTTGCGATTTGCTCCAAAACACTCCCAAACATCATTCTGGGTTTAATGGGGTAGAATGGGTGTTTTCGTTGCGAAACCATTTTCGCAACTTCGGTACCCCGAAAGAATGCATTCAGGCTCGAAACAAAAGTTTTGCATCTTTTTACATGCCGAAGGTTTGCGATATGCTTCAACACACTCCCAGACATCATTCTGGGTCTAATGGGGTAGAATCGGTGTTTTCGTTGCGAAACCATTTTCGCAACTTCGGTACCCCGAAATAGTGCATTCAGGGCCGAAACACAAGTTTTGCATCTTTTTACATGCCGAACATTTGTGATATGCTCCAAAACACTCCCAAACATCATTTTGGGTCTAATGGAGTAGAATGGTTGTTTTTGTTGCGAAACCATTTTTGCAACTTCGGTATCACGAAATAGTGCATTCAGGCCCGAAACACAAGTTTTACATCTTTTACATACCGAAGATTTGCGATATGCTCCAAAACACTCCCAAACATCATTTTGGGTGTAATGGAGTAGAATGGGTGTTTTCGTTGCGAAACCATTTTCGCAACATCGGTACCCCGAAATAGTGCATTCCAGCCCGAAACACAAGTTTTGCATCTTTTACATGCCGAAGGTTTGCGATATGCTCCCAAACACTCCCAAACATCATTCTGGGTTTAATGGGGTAGAATGGGTGTTTTCGTTGCGAAACCATTTTCGCAACTTCGGTACCCCGAAATAGTGCATTCAAGCCCGAAACACAAGTTTTGCATCTTTTACATGCCGAAGGTTTGCGATATGCTCCAAAACACTCCCAAACATCATTCTGGGTTTAATGGGGTAGAATGGGTGTTTTCGTTGCGAAACCATTTTTGCAACTTCAGTACCCCGAAAGAATGCATTCACGCTCGAAACACAAGTTTTGCATCTTTTTACATGCCGAAGGTTTGCGATATGCTCTAAAACACTCCCAAACATCATTGTGGGTCTAATGGGGTAGAATGGGTGTTTTCGTTGCGAAACCATTTTCGCAACTTCGGTACTCTGAAATAGTGCATTCAGGGCCGGAACACAAGTTTTGCATCTTTTTACATGCCGAAGGTTTGCGATATGCTCCAAAACACTCCCAAACATCATTTTGGGTGTAATGGAGTAGATTGGGTGTTTTCGTTGCGAAACCATTTTCGCAACATCGGTACCCCGAAATAGTGCATTCAAGCCCGAAACACAAGTTTTGCATCTTTTTACATGCCGAACATTTGTGATATGCTCCAAAACACTCCCAAACATCATTTTGGGTCTAATGGAGTAGAATGGTTGTTTTTGTTGCGAAACCATTTTCGCAACTTCGGTATCACAAAATAGGGCATTCAGGCCCGAAACACAAGTTTTGCATCTTTTACATACCGAAGGTTTGCGATATGCTCCAAAACACTCCCAAACAACATTTTGGGTGTAATGGAGTAGAATGGGTGTTTTCGTTGCGAAACCATTTTCGCAACATCGGTACCTCGAAATAGTGCATTCAAGCCCGAAACACAAGTTTTGCATCTTTTACATGCCGAAGGTTTGCGATATGCTCCAAAACACTCCCAAACATCATTCTGGGTTTAATGGGGTAGAATGGGTGTTTTCGTTGCGAAACCATTTTCGCAACATCGGTACCCCGAAACAGTGCATTCAGGCTTGAAACACAAGTTTTGCATCTTTTTACATGCCGAAGGTTTGCGATATGCTCCAAAACACTCCCAAACATCATTCTGGGTCTAATGGGGTAGAATGGGTGTTTTCGTTGCGAAACCATTTTCGCAACTTCAGTACCCTGAAATAGTGCATTCAGGGCCGAAACACAAGTTTTGCCTCTTTTTACATGCCGAAGGTTTGCGATATGCTCCAAAACACTCCCAAACATCATTCTGGGTTTAATGGGGTAGAATGGGTGTTTTCGTTTCGAAACCATTTTCGCAACTTCAGCACCCCGAAATAGTGCATTCAAGCCCGAAATACAAGTTTTGCATCTTTTACATGCCGAAGGTTTGCGATATGCTCCAAAACACTCCCAAACATCATTCTGGGTTTAATGGGGTAGAATGGGTGTTTTCGTTGCGAAACCATTTTCGCAACTTCGGTACCCCGAAGTAGTGCATTCAGGGCCGAAACACAAGTTTTGCATCTTTTTACATGCCGAAGGTTTGCGATATGCTCCAAAACACTCCCAAACATCATTCTGGGTTTAATGGGGTAGAATGGGTGTTTTCGTTGCGAAACCATTTTCGCAACTTCGGTACCCCGAAAGAATGCATTCAGGCTCGAAACAAAAGTTTTGCATCTTTTTACATGCCGAAGGTTTGCGATATTCTTCAACACACTCCCAAACATCATTCTGGGTCTAATGGAGTAGAATGGGTGTTTTCGTTGCGAAACCATTTTCGCAACATCGGTACCCCGAAATAGTGCATTCAAGCCCGAAACACAAGTTTTGCATCTTTTACATGCCGAAGGTTTGCGATATGCTCCAAAACACTCCCAAACATCATTCTGGGTTTAATGGGGTAGAATGGGTGTTTTCGTTGCGAAACCATTTTCGCAACATCGGTACCCCGAAACAGTGCATTCAGGCTTGAAACACAAGTTTTGCATCTTTTTACATGCCGAAGGTTTGCGATATGCTCCAAAACACTCCCAAACATCATTCTGGGTCTAATGGGGTAGAATGGGTGTTTTCGTTGCGAAACCATTTTCGCAACTTCGGTACCCTGAAATAGTGCATTCAGGGCCGAAACACAAGTTTTGCATCTTTTTACATGCCGAAGGTTTGCGATATGCTCCAAAACACTCCTAAACATCATTCTGGGTTTAATGGGGTAGAATGGGTGTTTTTGTTGCGAAACCATTTTCGCAACTTCGGTACCCCAAAAGAATGCATTCAGGCAAGAAACAAAAGTTTTGCATCTTTTTACATGCCGAAGGTTTGCGATATGCTCCAACACACTCCCAAACATCATTCTGGGTCTAATGGGGTAGAATGGGTGTTTTCGTTGCGAAACCATTTTCGCAACTTCGGTACCCCGAAATAGTGCATTCAGGGCCGAAACACATGTTTTGCATCTTTTTACATGCCGGAGGTTTGCGATATGCTCCAAAACACTCCCAAACATCATTCTGGGTTTAATGGGGTAGAATGGGTGTTTTCGTTGCGAAACCATTTTCGCAACTTCGGTACCCCGGGAAACAAAAGTTTTGCATCTTTTTACATGCCGAAGGTTTGCGATATGCTTCAACACACTCCCAGACATCATTCTGGGTCTAATGGGGTAGAATCGGTGTTTTCGTTGCGAAACCATTTTCGCAACTTCGGTACCCCGAAATAGTGCATTCAGGGCCGAAACACAAGTTTTGCATCTTTTTACATGCCGAACATTTGTGATATGCTCCAAAACACTCCCAAACATCATTTTGGGTCTAATGGAGTAGAATGGTTGTTTTTGTTGCGAAACCATTTTCGCAACTTCGGTATCACGAAATAGTGCATTCAGGCCCGAAACACAAGTTTTGCATCTTTTACATACCGAAGGTTTGCGATATGCTCCAAAACACTCCCAAACATCATTTTGGGTGTAATGGAGTAGAATGGGTGTTTTCGTTGCGAAACCATTTTGGCAACATCGGTATCACGAAATAGTGCATTCAGGCCCGAAACACAAGTTTTGCATCTTTTACATACCGAAGGTTTTTGATATGCTCCAAAACACTCCCAAACATCATTTTGGGTGTAATGGAGTAGAATGGGTGTTTTCGTTGCGAAACCATTTTCGCAACATCGGTACCCCGAAATAGTGCATTCAAGCCCGAAACACAAGTTTTGCATCTTTAACATGCCGAAGGTTTGCGATATGCTCCAACACACTCCCAAACATCATTCTGGGTCTAATTGTGTAGAATGGGTGTTTTCGTTGCGAAACCATTTTCGCAACTTCGGTACCCCGAAATAGTGCATTCAAGCCCGAAACACAAGTTTTGCATCTTTTACATGCCGAAGGTTTGCGATATGCTCCAAAACACTCCCAAACATCATTCTGGGTTTAATGGGGTAGAATGGGTGTTTTCGTTGCGAAACCATTTTCGCAACATCGGTACCCCGAAACAGTGCATTCAGGCTTGAAACACAAGTTTTGCATATTTTTACATGCCGAAGGTTTGCGATATGCTCCAAAACACTCCCAAACATCATTCTGGGTCTAATGGGGTAGAATGGGTGTTTTCGTTGCGAAACCATTTTCGCAACTTCGGTACCCTGAAATAGTGCATTCAGGCTTGAAACACAAGTTTTGCATCTTTTTACATGCCGAAGGTTTGCGATATGCTCCAAAACACTCCCAAACATCATCCTGGGTTTAATGGGGTAGAATGGGTGTTTTCGTTGCGAAACCATTTTCGCAACTTCGGTACCCCAAAAGAATGCATTCAGGCTCGAAACAAAAGTTTTGCATCTTTTTACATGCCGAAGGTTTGCGATATGCTCCAACACACTCCCAAACATCATTCTGGGTCTAATGGGGTAGAATGGGTGTTTTCGTTGCGAAACCATTTTCGCAACTTCGGTACCCCGGAATAGTGCATTCAGGGCCGAAACACATGTTTTGCATCTTTTTACATGCCGAAGGTTTGCGATATGCTCCAAAACACTCCCAAACATCATTCTTGGTTTAATGGGGTAGAATGGGTGTTTTCGTTGCGAAACCATTTTCGCAGCTTCGGTACCCCGAAAGAATGCATTCAGGCTCGAAACAAAAGTTTTGCATCTTTTTACATGCCGAAGGTTTGCGATATGCTTCAACACACTCCCAAACATCATTCTGGGTCTAATGGGGTAGAATCGGTGTTTTCGTTGCGAAACCATTTTCGCAACTTCGGTACCCCGAAAGAATGCATTCAGGCTCGAAACAAAAGTTTTGCATCTTTTTACATGCCGAAGGTTTGCGATATTCTTCAACACACTCCCAAACATCATTCTGGGTCTAATGGGGTAGAATGGGTGTTTTCGTTGCGAAACCATTTTCGCAACATCGGTACCTCGAAATAGTGCATTCAAGCCCGAAACACAAGTTTTGCATCTTTTACATGCCGAAGGTTTGCGATATGCTCCAAAACACTCCCAAACATCATTCTGGGTTTAATGGGGTAGAATGGGTGTTTTCGTTGCGAAACCATTTTCGCAACATCGGTACCCCGAAACAGTGCATTCAGGCTTGAAACACAAGTTTTGCATCTTTTTACATGCCGAAGGTTTGCGATATGCTCCAAAACACTCCCAAACATCATTCTGGGTCTAATGGGGTAGAATGGGTGTTTTCGTTGCGAAACCATTTTCCCAACTTCGGTACCCCAAAAGAATGCATTCAGGCTCGAAACAAAAGTTTTGCATCTTTTTACATGCCGAAGGTTTGTGATATGCTCCAACACACTCCCAAACATCATTCTGGGTCTAATGGGGTAGAATGGGTGTTTTCGTTGCGAAACCATTTTCGCAACATCGGTACCTCGAAATAGTGCATTCAAGCCCGAAACACAAGTTTTGCATCTTTTACATGCCGAAGGTTTGCGATATGCTCCAAAACACTCCCAAACATCATTCTGGGTTTAATGGGGTAGAATGGGTGTTTTCGTTGCGAAACCATTTTCGCAACATCGGTACCCCGAAACAGTGCATTCAGGCTTGAAACACAAGTTTTGCATCTTTTTACATGCCGAAGGTTTGCGATATGCTCCAAAACACTCCCAAACATCATTCTGGGTCTAATGGGGTAGAATGGGTGTTTTCGTTGCGAAACCATTTTCGCAACTTCGGTACCCTGAAATAGTGCATTCAGGGCCGAAACACAAGTTTTGCATCTTTTTACATGCCGAAGGTTTGCGATATGCTCCAAAACACTCCTAAACATCATTCTGGGTTTAATGGGGTAGAATGGGTGTTTTTGTTGCGAAACCATTTTCGCAACTTCGGTACCCCAAAAGAATGCATTCAGGCTCGAAACAAAAGTTTTGCATCTTTTTACATGCCGAAGGTTTGCGATATGCTCCAACACACTCCCAAACATCATTCTGGGTCTAATGGGGTAGAATGGGTGTTTTCGTTGCGAAACCATTTTCGCAACTTCGGTACCCCGAAATAGTGCATTCAGGGCCGAAACACATGTTTTGCATCTTTTTACATGCCGGAGGTTTGCGATATGCTCCAAAACACTCCCAAACATCATTCTGGGTTTAATGGGGTAGAATGGGTGTTTTCGTTGCGAAACCATTTTCGCAACTTCGGTACCCCGGGAAACAAAAGTTTTGCATCTTTTTACATGCCGAAGGTTTGCGATATGCTTCAACACACTCCCAGACATCATTCTGGGTCTAATGGGGTAGAATCGGTGTTTTCGTTGCGAAACCATTTTCGCAACTTCGGTACCCCGAAATAGTGCATTCAGGGCCGAAACACAAGTTTTGCATCTTTTTACATGCCGAACATTTGTGATATGCTCCAAAACACTCCCAAACATCATTTTGGGTCTAATGGAGTAGAATGGTTGTTTTTGTTGCGAAACCATTTTCGCAACTTCGGTATCACGAAATAGTGCATTCAGGCCCGAAACACAAGTTTTGCATCTTTTACATACCGAAGGTTTGCGATATGCTCCAAAACACTCCCAAACATCATTTTGGGTGTAATGGAGTAGAATGGGTGTTTTCGTTGCGAAACCATTTTGGCAACATCGGTATCACGAAATAGTGCATTCAGGCCCGAAACACAAGTTTTGCATCTTTTACATACCGAAGGTTTTTGATATGCTCCAAAACACTCCCAAACATCATTTTGGGTGTAATGGAGTAGAATGGGTGTTTTCGTTGCGAAACCATTTTCGCAACATCGGTACCCCGAAATAGTGCATTCAAGCCCGAAACACAAGTTTTGCATCTTTTACATGCCGAAGGTTTGCGATATGCTCCCAAACACTCCCAAACATCATTCTGGGTCTAATTGTGTAGAATGGGTGTTTTCGTTGCGAAACCATTTTCGCAACTTCGGTACCCCGAAATAGTGCATTCAAGCCCGAAACACAAGTTTTGCATCTTTTTACATGCAGAACATTTGTGATATGCTCCAAAACACTCCCAAACATCATTTTGGGTCTAATGGAGTAGAATGGTTGTTTTTGTTGCGAAACCATTTTTGCAACTTCGGTATCACGAAATAGTGCATTCAGGCCCGAAACACAAGTTTTGCATCTTTTACATACCGAAGATTTGCGATATGCTCCAAAACACTCCCAAACATCATTTTGGGTGTAATGGAGTAGAATGGTTGTTTTCGTTGCGAAACCATTTTCGCAACATCGGTACCCCGAAATAGTGCATTCCAGCCCGAAACACAAGTTTTGCATCTTTTTACATGCCGAAGGTTTGCGATATGCTCCAAAACACTCCCAAACATCATTCTGGGTTTAATAGGGTAGAATGGGTGTTTTCGTTGCGAAACCATTTTCGCAACTTCGGTACCCCAAAAGAATGCATTCAGGCTCGAAACAAAAGTTTTGCATCTTTTTACATGCCGAAGGTTTGCGATATGCTCCAACACACTCCCAAACATCATTCTGGGTCTAATGGGGTAGAATGGGTGTTTTCGTTGCGAAACTATTTTCGCAACTTCGGTACCCCGAAATAGTGCATTCAGGGCCGAAACACAAGTTTTGCATCTTTTTACATGCCGAACATTTGTGATATGCTCCAAAACACTCCCAAACATCATTTTGGGTCTAATGGAGTAGAATGGTTGTTTTTGTTGCGAAACCATTTTTGCAACTTCGGTATCACGAAATAGTGCATTCAGGCCCGAAACACAAGTTTTGCATCTTTTACATACCGAAGATTTGCGATATGCTCCAAAACACTCCCAAACATCATTTTGGGTGTAATGGAGTAGAATGGGTGTTTTCGTTGCGAAACCATTTTCGCAACATCGGTACCCCGAAATAGTGCATTCCAGCCCGAAACACAAGTTTTGCATCTTTTACATGCCGAAGGTTTGCGATATGCTCCCAAACACTCCCAAACATCATTCTGGGTTTAATGGGGTAGAATGGGTGTTTTCGTTGCGAAACCATTTTCGCAACTTCGGTACCCCGAAATAGTGCATTCACGCCCGAAACACAAGTTTTGCATCTTTTACATGCCGAAGGTTTGCGATATGCTCCAAAACACTCCCAAACATCATTCTGGGTTTAATGGGGTAGAATGGGTGTTTTCGTTGCGAAACCATTTTTGCAACTTCAGTACCCCGAAAGAATGCATTCACGCTCGAAACACAAGTTTTGCATCTTTTTACATGCCGAAGGTTTGCGATATGCTCTAAAACACTCCCAAACATCATTGTGGGTCTAATGGGGTAGAATGGGTGTTTTCGTTGCGAAACCATTTTCGCAACTTCGGTACTCTGAAATAGTGCATTCAGGGCCGGAACACAAGTTTTGCATCTTTTTAGATGCCGAAGGTTTGCGATATGCTCCAAAACACTCCCAAACATCATTTTGGGTGTAATGGAGTAGAATGGGTGTTTTCGTTGCGAAACCATTTTCGCAACATCGGTACCCCGAAATAGTGCATTCAAGCCCGAAACACAAGTTTTGCATCTTTTTACATGCCGAACATTTGTGATATGCTCCAAAACACTCCCAAACATCATTTTGGGTCTAATGGAGTAGAATGGTTGTTTTTGTTGCGAAACCATTTTTGCAACTTCGGTATCACGAAATAGTGCATTCAGGCCCGAAACACAAGTTTTACATCTTTTACATACCGAAGATTTGCGATATGCTCCAAAACACTCCCAAACATCATTTTGGGTGTAATGGAGTAGAATGGGTGTTTTCGTTGCGAAACCATTTTCGCAACATCGGTACCCCGAAATAGTGCATTCCAGCCCGAAACACAAGTTTTGCATCTTTTTACATGCCGAAGGTTTGCGATATGCTCCAAAACACTCCCAAACATCATTCTGGGTTTAATAGGGTAGAATGGGTGTTTTCGTTGCGAAACCATTTTCGCAACTTCGGTACCCCAAAAGAATGCATTCAGGCTCGAAACAAAAGTTTTGCATCTTTTTACATGCCGAAGGTTTGCGATATGCTCCAACACACTCCCAAACATCATTCTGGGTCTAATGGGGTAGAATGGGTGTTTTCGTTGCGAAACCATTTTCGCAACTTCGGTACCCCGAAATAGTGCATTCAGGGCCGAAACACATGTTTTGCATCTTTTTACATGCCGAAGGTTTGCGATTTGCTCCAAAACACTCCCAAACATCATTCTGGGTTTAATGGGGTAGAATGGGTGTTTTCGTTGCGAAACCATTTTCGCAACTTCGGTACCCCGAAAGAATGCATTCAGGCTCGAAACAAAAGTTTTGCATCTTTTTACATGCCGAAGGTTTGCGATATGCTTCAACACACTCCCAGACATCATTCTGGGTCTAATGGGGTAGAATCGGTGTTTTCGTTGCGAAACCATTTTCGCAACTTCGGTACCCCGAAATAGTGCATTCAGGGCCGAAACACAAGTTTTGCATCTTTTTACATGCCGAACATTTGTGATATGCTCCAAAACACTCCCAAACATCATTTTGGGTCTAATGGAGTAGAATGGTTGTTTTTGTTGCGAAACCATTTTTGCAACTTCGGTATCACGAAATAGTGCATTCAGGCCCGAAACACAAGTTTTGCATCTTTTACATACCGAAGATTTGCGATATGCTCCAAAACACTCCCAAACATCATTTTGGGAGTAATGGAGTAGAATGGGTGTTTTCGTTGCGAAACCATTTTCGCAACATCGGTACCCCGAAATAGTGCATTCCAGCCCGAAACACAAGTTTTGCATCTTTTTACATGCCGAAGGTTTGCGATATGCTCCAAAACACTCCCAAACATCATTCTGGGTTTAATAGGGTAGAATGGGTGTTTTCGTTGCGAAACCATTTTCGCAACTTCGGTACCCCAAAAGAATGCATTCAGGCTCGAAACAAAAGTTTTGCATCTTTTTACATGCCGAAGGTTTGCGATATGCTCCAACACACTCCCAAACATCATTCTGGGTCTAATGGGGTAGAATGGGTATTTTCGTTGCGAAACCATTTTCGCAACTTCGGTACCCCGAAATAGTGCATTCAGGGCCGAAACACATGTTTTGCATCTTTTTACATGCCGAAGGTTTGCGATTTGCTCCAAAACACTCCCAAACATCATTCTGGGTTTAATGGGGTAGAATGGGTGTTTTCGTTGCGAAACCATTTTCGCAACTTCGGTACCCCGAAAGAATGCATTCAGGCTCGAAACAAAAGTTTTGCATCTTTTTACATGCCGAAGGTTTGCGATATGCTTCAACACACTCCCAGACATCATTCTGGGTCTAATGGGGTAGAATCGGTGTTTTCGTTGCGAAACCATTTTCGCAACTTCGGTACCCCGAAATAGTGCATTCAGGGCCGAAACACAAGTTTTGCATCTTTTTACATGCCGAACATTTGTGATATGCTCCAAAACACTCCCAAACATCATTTTGGGTCTAATGGAGTAGAATGGTTGTTTTTGTTGCGAAACCATTTTTGCAACTTCGGTATCACGAAATAGTGCATTCAGGCCCGAAACACAAGTTTTACATCTTTTACATACCGAAGATTTGCGATATGCTCCAAAACACTCCCAAACATCATTTTGGGTGTAATGGAGTAGAATGGGTGTTTTCGTTGCGAAACCATTTTCGCAACATCGGTACCCCGAAATAGTGCATTCCAGCCCGAAACACAAGTTTTGCATCTTTTACATGCCGAAGGTTTGCGATATGCTCCCAAACACTCCCAAACATCATTCTGGGTTTAATGGGGTAGAATGGGTGTTTTCGTTGCGAAACCATTTTCGCAACTTCGGTACCCCGAAATAGTGCATTCAATCCCGAAACACAAGTTTTGCATCTTTTACATGCCGAAGGTTTGCGATATGCTCCAAAACACTCCCAAACATCATTCTGGGTTTAATGGGGTAGAATGGGTGTTTTCGTTGCGAAACCATTTTTGCAACTTCAGTACCCCGAAAGAATGCATTCACGCTCGAAACACAAGTTTTGCATCTTTTTACATGCCGAAGGTTTGCGATATGCTCTAAAACACTCCCAAACATCATTGTGGGTCTAATGGGGTAGAATGGGTGTTTTCGTTGCGAAACCATTTTCGCAACTTCGGTACTCTGAAATAGTGCATTCAGGGCCGGAACACAAGTTTTGCATCTTTTTACATGCCGAAGGTTTGCGATATGCTCCAAAACACTCCCAAACATCATTTTGGGTGTAATGGAGTAGAATGGGTGTTTTCGTTGCGAAACCATTTTCGCAACATCGGTACCCCGAAATAGTGCATTCAAGCCCGAAACACAAGTTTTGCATCTTTTTACATGCCGAACATTTGTGATATGCTCCAAAACACTCCCAAACATCATTTTGGGTCTAATGGAGTAGAATGGTTGTTTTTGTTGCGAAACCATTTTTGCAACTTCGGTATCACGAAATAGTGCATTCAGGCCCGAAACACAAGTTTTGCATCTTTTACATACCGAAGATTTGCGATATGCTCCAAAACACTCCCAAACATCATTTTGGGTGTAATGGGGTAGAATGGGTGTTTTCGTTGCGAAACCATTTTCGCAACTTCGGTACCCCGAAATAGTGCATTCAAGCCCGAAACACAAGTTTTGCATCTTTTACATGCCGAAGGTTTGCGATATGCTCCAAAACACTCCCAAACATCATTCTGGGTTTAATGGGGTAGAATGGGTGTTTTCGTTGCGAAACCATTTTTGCAACTTCAGTACCCCGAAAGAATGCATTCACGCTCGAAACACAAGTTTTGCATCTTTTTACATGCCGAAGGTTTGCGATATGCTCTAAAACACTCCCAAACATCATTGTGGGTCTAATGGGGTAGAATGGGTGTTTTCGTTGCGAAACCATTTTCGCAACTTCGGTACTCTGAAATAGTGCATTCAGGGCCGGAACACAAGTTTTGCATCTTTTTACATGCCGAAGGTTTGCGATATGCTCCAAAACACTCCCAAACATCATTTTGGGTGTAATGGAGTAGAATGGGTGTTTTCGTTGCGAAACCATTTTCGCAACATCGGTACCCCGAAATAGTGCATTCAAGCCCGAAACACAAGTTTTGCATCTTTTTACATGCCGAACATTTGTGATATGCTCCAAAACACTCCCAAACATCATTTTGGGTCTAATGGAGTAGAATGGTTGTTTTTGTTGCGAAACCATTTTTGCAACTTCGGTATCACGAAATAGTGCATTCAGGCCCGAAACACAAGTTTTGCATCTTTTACATACCGAAGATTTGCGATATGCTCCAAAACACTCCCAAACATCATTTTGGGTGTAATGGAGTAGAATGGGTGTTTTCGTTGCGAAACCATTTTTGCAACTTCGGTATCACGAAATAGTGCATTCAGGCCCGAAACACAAGTTTTGGATCTTTTACATACCGAAGATTTGCGATATGCTCCAAAACACTCCAAAACATCATTTTGGGTGTAATGGAGTAGAAAGGGTGTTTTCGTTGCGAAACCATTTTCGCAACATCGGTACCCCGAAATAGTGCATTCCAGCCCGAAACACAAGTTTTGCATCTTTTACATGCCGAAGGTTTGCGATATGCTCCCAAACACTCCCAAACATCATTCTGGGTTTAATGGGGTAGAATGGGTGTTTTCGTTGCGAAACCATTTTCGCAACTTCGGTACCCCGAAATAGTGCATTCAAGCCCGAAACACAAGTTTTGCATCTTTTTACATACCGAACATTTGTGATATGCTTCAACACACTCCCAGACATCATTTTGGGTGTAATGGAGTAGAATGGGTGTTTTCGTTGCGAAACCATTTTCGCAACATCGGTACCCCGAAATAGTGCATTCCAGCCCGAAACACAAGTTTTGCATCTTTTACATGCCGAACATTTGTGATATGCTCCAAAACACTCCCAAACATCATTTTGGGTCTAATGGAGTAGAATGGTTGTTTTTGTTGCGAAACCATTTTCGCAACTTCGGTATCACAAAATAGGGCATTCAGGCCCGAAACACAAGTTTTGCATCTTTTACATGCCGAAGGTTTGCGATATGCTCCAAAACACTCCCAAACATCATTCTGGGTGTAATGGAGTAGAATGGGTGTTTTCGTTGCGAAACCATTTTCGCAACATCGGTACCCCGAAATACTGCATTCAAGCCCGAAACACAAGTTTTGCATCTTTTACATGCCGAAGGTTTGCGATATGCTCCAAAACACTCCCAAACATCATTCTGGGTTTAATGGGGTAGAATGGGTGTTTTCGTTGCGAAACCATTTTCGCAACATCGGTACCCCGAAATAGTGCATTCAAGCCCGAAACACAAGTTTTGCATCTTTTTACATGCCGAACATTTGTGATATGCTCCAAAACACTCCCAAACATCATTTTGGGTCTAATGGAGTAGAATGGTTGTTTTTGTTGCGAAACCATTTTTGCAACTTCGGTATCACAAAATAGTGCATTCAGGCCCGAAACACAAGTTTTGCATCTTTTACATACCGAAGATTTGCGATATGCTCCAAAACACTCCCAAACATCATTTTGGGTGTAATGGAGTAGAATGGGTGTTTTCGTTGCGAAACCATTTTCGCAACATCGGTAACTCGAAATAGTGCATTCCAGCCCGAAACACAAGTTTTGAATCTTTTTACATGCCGAAGGTTTGCGATATGCTCCAAAACACTCCCAAACATCATTCTGGGTTTAATGGGGTAGAATGGGTGTTTTCGTTGCGAAACCATTTTCGCAACTTCGGTACCCCAAAAGAATGCATTCAGGCTCGAAACAAAAGTTTTGCATCTTTTTACATGCCGAAGGTTTGCGATATGCTCCAACACACTCCCAAACATCATTCTGGGTCTAATGGGGTAGAATGGGTGTTTTCGTTGCGAAACCATTTTCGCAACTTCGGTACCCCGAAATAGTGCATTCAGGGCCGAAACACATGTTTTGCATCTTTTTACATGCCGAAGGTTTGCGATATGCTCCAAAACACTCCCAAACATCATTCTGGGTTTAATGGGGTAGAATGGGTGTTTTCGTTGCGAAACCATTTTCACAACTTCGGTACCCCGAAAGAATGCATTCAGGCTCGAAACAAAAGTTTTGCTTCTTTTTACATGCCGAAGGTTTGCGATATGCTTCAACACACTCCCAGACATCATTCTGGGTCTAATGGGGTAGAATCGGTGTTTTCGTTGCGAAACCATTTTCGCAACTTCGGTACCCCGAAATAGTGCATTCAGGGCCGAAACACAAGTTTTGCATCTTTTTACATGCCGAACATTTGTGATATGCTCCAAAACACTCCCAAACATCATTTTGGGTCTAATGGAGTAGAATGGTTGTTTTTGTTGCGAAACCATTTTTGCAACTTCGGTATCACGAAATAGTGCATTCAGGCCCGAAACACAAGTTTTGCATCTTTTACATACCGAAGATTTGCGATATGCTCCAAAACACTCCCAAACATCATTTTGGGTGTAATTGAGTAGAATGGGTGTTTTCGTTGCGAAACCATTTTCGCAACATCGGTACCCCGAAATAGTGCATTCCAGCCCGAAACACAAGTTTTGCACCTTTTTACATGCCGAAGGTTTGCGATATGCTCCAAAACACTCCCAAACATCATTCTGGGTTTAATGGGGTAGAATGGGTGTTTTCGTTGCGAAACCATTTTCGCAACTTCGGTACCCCGAAAGAATGCATTCAGGCTCGAAACAAAAGTTTTGCTTCTTTTTACATGCCGAAGGTTTGCGATATGCTTCAACACACTCCCAGACATCATTCTGGGTCTAATGGGGTAGAATCGGTGTTTTCGTTGCGAAACCATTTTCGCAACTTCGGTACCCCGAAATAGTGCATTCAGGGCCGAAACACAAGTTTTGCATCTTTTTACATGCCGAACATTTGTGATATGCTCCAAAACACTCCCAAACATCATTTTGTGTCTAATGGAGTAGAATGGTTGTTTTTGTTGCGAAACCATTTTTGCAACTTCGGTATCACGAAATAGTGCATTCAGGCCCGAAACACATGTTTTGCATCTTTTACATACCGAAGATTTGCGATATGCTCCAAAACACTCCCAAACATCATTTTGGGTGTAATGGAGTAGAATGGGTGTTTTCGTTGCGAAACCATTTTCGCAACATCGGTACCCCGAAATAGTGCATTCAAGCCCGAAACACAAGTTTTGCATCTTTTTACATGCCGAACATTTGTGATATGCTCCAGAACACTCCCAAACATCATTTTGGGTCTAATGGAGTAGAATGGTTGTTTTTGTAGCGAAACCATTTTCGCAACTTCGGTATCACAAAATAGTGCATTCAGGCCCGAAACACAAGTTTTGCATCTTTTACATGCCGAAGGTTTGCGATATGCTCCAAAACACTCCCAAACATCATTTTGGGTGTAATGGAGTAGAATGGGTGTTTTCGTTGCGAAACCATTTTCGCAACATCGGTACCCCGAAATAGTGCATTCAAGCCCGAAACACAAGTTTTGCATCTTTTACATGCCGAAGGTTTGCGATATGCTCCAAAACACTCCCAAACATCATTCTGGGTTTAATGGGATAGAATGGGTGTTTTCGTTGCGAAACCATTTTCGCAACATCAGTACCCCGAAATAGTGCATTCAAGCCCGAAATACAAGTTTTGCATCTTTTACATGCCAAAGGTTTGCGATATGCTCCAAAACACTCCCAAACATCATTCTGGGTTTAATGGGGTAGAATGGGCGTTTTCGTTGCGAAACCATTTTCGCAACTTCGGTACCCCGAAGTAGTGCATTCAGGGCCGAAACACAAGTTTTGCATCTTTTTACATGCCGAAGGTTTGCGATATGCTCCAAAACACTCCCAAACATCATTCTAAGTTTAATGGGGTAGAATGGGTGTTTTTGTTGCGAAACCATTTTCGCAACTTCGGTACCCCGAAAGAATGCATTCAGGCTCGAAACAAAAGTTTTGCATCTTTTTACGTGCCGAAGGTTTGCGATATGCTTCAACACACTCCCAAACATCATTCTGGGTCTAATGGGGTAGAATCGGTGTTTTCGTTGCGAAACCATTTTCGCAACTTCGGTACCCCGAAATAGTGCATTCAGGGCCGAAACACAAGTTTTGCATCTTTTTACATGCCGAACATTTGTGATATGCTCCAAAACACTCCCAAACATCATTTTGGGTCTAATGGAGTAGAATGGTTGTTTTTGTTGCGAAACCATTTTCGCAACTTCGGTATCACGAAATAGTGCATTCAGGCCCGAAACACAAGTTTTGCATCTTTTACATACCGAAGGTTTGCGATATGCTCCAAAACACTCCCAAACAACATTTTGGGTGTAATGGAGTAGAATGGGTGTTTTCGTTGCGAAACCATTTTCGCAACATCGGTACCTCGAAATAGTGCATTCAAGCCCGAAACACAAGTTTTGCATCTTTTACATGCCGAAGGTTTGCGATATGCTCCAAAACACTCCCAAACATCATTCTGGGTTTAATGGGGTAGAATGGGTGTTTTCGTTGCGAAACCATTTTCGCAACATCGGTACCCCGAAACAGTGCATTCAGGCTTGAAACACAAGTTTTGCATCTTTTTACATGCCGAAGGTTTGCGATATGCTCCAAAACACTCCCAAACATCATTCTGGGTTTAATGGGGTAGAATGGGTGTTTTCGTTGCGAAACCATTTTCGCAACTTCGGTACCCCGAAGTAGTGCATTCAGGGCCGAAACACAAGTTTTGCATCTTTTTACATGCCGAAGGTTTGCGATATGCTCCAAAACACTCCCAAACATCATTCTGGGTTTAATGGGGTAGAATGGGTGTTTTCGTTGCGAAACCATTTTCGCAACTTCGGTACCCCGAAAGAATGCATTCAGGCTCGAAACAAAAGTTTTGCATCTTTTTACATGCCGAAGGTTTGCGATATTCTTCAACACACTCCCAAACATCATTCTGGGTCTAATGGGGTAGAA
Organism: Cenchrus fungigraminus; assembly: GCA_036936925.1. Lineage (NCBI taxonomy): Eukaryota > Viridiplantae > Streptophyta > Magnoliopsida > Poales > Poaceae > Cenchrus > Cenchrus fungigraminus. The sequence continues at coordinate 33,388,850 of CM072775.1, forward strand.
TGGGTGTTTTCGTTGCGAAACCATTTTCGCAACATCGGTACCTCGAAATAGTGCATTCAAGCCCGAAACACAAGTTTTGCATCTTTTACATGCCGAAGGTTTGCGATATGCTCCAAAACACTCCCAAACATCATTCTGGGTTTAATGGGGTAGAATGGGTGTTTTCGTTGCGAAACCATTTTCGCAACATCGGTACCCCGAAACAGTGCATTCAGGCTTGAAACACAAGTTTTGCATCTTTTTACATGCCGAAGGTTTGCGATATGCTCCAAAACACTCCCAAACATCATTCTGGGTCTAATGGGGTAGAATGGGTGTTTTCGTTGCGAAACCATTTACGCAACTTCGGTATCCTGAAATAGTGCATTCAGGGCCGAAACACAAGTTTTGCATCTTTTTACATGCCGAAGGTTTGCGATATGCTCCAAAACACTCCTAAACATCATTCTGGGTTTAATGGGGTAGAATGGGTGTTTTTGTTGCGAAACCATTTTCGCAACATCGGTACCCCAAAAGAATGCATTCAGGCTCGAAACAAAAGTTTTGCATCTTTTTACATGCCGAAGGTTTGCGATATGCTCCAACACACTCCCAAACATCATTCTGGGTCTAATGGGGTAGAATGGGTGTTTTCGTTGCGAAACCATTTTCGCAACTTCGGTACCCCGAAATAGTGCATTCAGGGCCGAAACACATGTTTTGCATCTTTTTACATGCCGGAGGTTTGCGATATGCTCCAAAACACTCCCAAACATCATTCTGGGTTTAATGGGGTAGAATGGGTGTTTTCGTTGCGAAACCATTTTCGCAACTTCGGTACCCCGAAAGAATGCATTCAGGCTCGAAACAAAAGTTTTGCATCTTTTTACATGCCGAAGGTTTGCGATATGCTTCAACACACTCCCAGACATCATTCTGGGTCTAATGGGGTAGAATCGGTGTTTTCGTTGCGAAACCATTTTCGCAACTTCGGTACCCCGAAATAGTGCATTCAGGGCCGAAACACAAGTTTTGCATCTTTTTACATGCCGAACATTTGTGATATGCTCCAAAACACTCCCAAACATCATTTTGGGTCTAATGGAGTAGAATGGTTGTTTTTGTTGCGAAACCATTTTCGCAACTTCGGTATCACGAAATAGTGCATTCAGGCCCGAAACACAAGTTTTGCATCTTTTACATACCGAAGGTTTGCGATATGCTCCAAAACACTCCCAAACATCATTTTGGGTGTAATGGAGTAGAATGGGTGTTTTCGTTGCGAAACCATTTTGGCAACATCGGTATCACGAAATAGTGCATTCAGGCCCGAAACACAAGTTTTGCATCTTTTACATACCGAAGGTTTTTGATATGCTCCAAAACACTCCCAAACATCATTTTGGGTGTAATGGAGTAGAATGGGTGTTTTCGTTGCGAAACCATTTTCGCAACATCGGTACCCCGAAATAGTGCATTCAAGCCCGAAACACAAGTTTTGCATCTTTTACATGCCGAAGGTTTGCGATATGCTCCCAAACACTCCCAAACATCATTCTGGGTCTAATTGTGTAGAATGGGTGTTTTCGTTGCGAAACCATTTTCGCAACTTCGGTACCCCGAAATAGTGCATTCAAGCCCGAAACACAAGTTTTGCATCTTTAACATGCCGAAGGTTTGCGATATGCTCCAACACACTCCCAAACATCATTCTGGGACTAATTGTGTAGAATGGGTGTTTTCGTTGCGAAACCATTTTCGCAACTTCGGTACCCCGAAATAGTGCATTCAAGCCCGAAACACAAGTTTTGCATCTTTTACATGCCGAAGGTTTGCGATATGCTCCAAAACACTCCCAAACATCATTCTGGGTTTAATGGGGTAGAATGGGTGTTTTCGTTGCGAAACCATTTTCGCAACATCGGTACCCCGAAACAGTGCATTCAGGCTTGAAACACAAGTTTTGCATATTTTTACATGCCGAAGGTTTGCGATATGCTCCAAAACACTCCCAAACATCATTCTGGGTCTAATGGGGTAGAATGGGTGTTTTCGTTGCGAAACCATTTTCGCAACTTCGGTACCCTGAAATAGTGCATTCAGGCTTGAAACACAAGTTTTGCATCTTTTTACATGCCGAAGGTTTGCGATATGCTCCAAAACACTCCCAAACATCATCCTGGGTTTAATGGGGTAGAATGGGTGTTTTCGTTGCGAAACCATTTTCGCAACTTCGGTACCCCAAAAGAATGCATTCAGGCTCGAAACAAAAGTTTTGCATCTTTTTACATGCCGAAGGTTTGCGATATGCTCCAACACACTCCCAAACATCATTCTGGGTCTAATGGGGTAGAATGGGTGTTTTCGTTGCGAAACCATTTTCGCAACTTCGGTACCCCGGAATAGTGCATTCAGGGCCGAAACACATGTTTTGCATCTTTTTACATGCCGAAGGTTTGCGATATGCTCCAAAACACTCCCAAACATCATTCTTGGTTTAATGGGGTAGAATGGGTGTTTTCGTTGCGAAACCATTTTCGCAACTTCGGTACCCCGAAAGAATGCATTCAGGCTCGAAACAAAAGTTTTGCATCTTTTTACATGCCGAAGGTTTGCGATATGCATCAACACACTCCCAGACATCATTCTGGGTCTAATGGGGTAGAATCGGTGTTTTCGTTGCGAAACCATTTTCGCAACTTCGGTACCCCGAAATAGTGCATTCAGGGCCGAAACACAAGTTTTGCATCTTTTTACATGCCGAACATTTGTGATATGCTCCAAAACACTCCCAAACATCATTTTGGGTCTAATGGAGTAGAATGGTTGTTTTTGTTGCGAAACCATTTTCGCAACTTCGGTATCACGAAATAGTGCATTCAGGCCCGAAACACAAGTTTTGCATCTTTTACATACCGAAGGTTTGCGATATGCTCCAAAACACTCCCAAACATCATTTTGGGTGTAATGGAGTAGAATGGGTGTTTTCGTTGCGAAACCATTTTCGCAACATCGGTACCCCGAAATAGTGCATTCAAGCCCGAAACACAAGTTTTGCATCTTTTACATGCCGAAGGTTTGCGATATGCTCCCAAAAACTCCCAAACATCATTCTGGGTTTAATGGGGTAGAATGGGTGTTTTCATTGCGAAACCATTTTCGCAACTTCGGTACCCCGAAATAGTGCATTCAAGCCCGAAACACAAGTTTTGCATCTTTTACATGCCGAAGGTTTGCGATATGCTCCCAAACACTCCCAAACATCATTCTGGGTTTAATGGGGTAGAATGGGTGTTTTCGTTGAGAAACCATTTTCGCAACTTCGGTTCCCTGAAATAGTGCATTCAGGGCCGAAACACAAGTTTTGCATCTTTTACATGCTGAAGGTTTGCGATATGCTCCAACACACTCCCAAACATCATTCTGGGTCTAATTGTGTAGAATGGGTGTTTTCGTTGCGAAACCATTTTCGCAACTTCGGTACCCCGAAATAGTGCATTCAAGCCCGAAACACAAGTTTTGCATCTTTTACATGCCGAAGGTTTGCGATATGCTCCAAAACACTCCCAAACATCATTCTGGGTTTAATGGGGTAGAATGGGTGTTTTCGTTGCGAAACCATTTTCGCAACATCGGTACCCCGAAACAGTGCATTCAGGCTTGAAACACAAGTTTTGCATATTTTTACATGCCGAAGGTTTGCGATATGCTCCAAAACACTCCCAAACATCATTCTGGGTCTAATGGGGTAGAATGGGTGTTTTCGTTGCGAAACCATTTTCGCAACTTCGGTACCCTGAAATAGTGCATTCAGGCTTGAAACACAAGTTTTGCATCTTTTTACATGCCGAAGGTTTGCGATATGCTCCAAAACACTCCCAAACATCATCCTGGGTTTAATGGGGTAGAATGGGTGTTTTCGTTGCGAAACCATTTTCGCAACTTCGGTACCCCAAAAGAATGCATTCAGGCTCGAAACAAAAGTTTTGCATCTTTTTACATGCCGAAGGTTTGCGATATGCTCCAACACACTCCCAAACATCATTCTGGGTCTAATGGGGTAGAATGGGTGTTTTCGTTGCGAAACCATTTTCGCAACTTCGGTACCCCGGAATAGTGCATTCAGGGCCGAAACACATGTTTTGCATCTTTTTACATGCCGAAGGTTTGCGATATGCTCCAAAACACTCCCAAACATCATTCTTGGTTTAATGGGGTAGAATGGGTGTTTTCGTTGCGAAACCATTTTCGCAACTTCGGTACCCCGAAAGAATGCATTCAGGCTCGAAACAAAAGTTTTGCATCTTTTTACATGCCGAAGGTTTGCGATATGCTTCAACACACTCCCAGACATCATTCTGGGTCTAATGGGGTAGAATCGGTGTTTTCGTTGCGAAACCATTTTCGCAACTTCGGTACCCCGAAATAGTGCATTCAGGGCCGAAACACAAGTTTTGCATCTTTTTACATGCCGAACATTTGTGATATGCTCCAAAACACTCCCAAACATCATTTTGGGTCTAATGGAGTAGAATGGTTGTTTTTGTTGCGAAACCATTTTCGCAACTTCGGTATCACGAAATAGTGCATTCAGGCCCGAAACACAAGTTTTGCATCTTTTACATACCGAAGGTTTGCGATATGCTCCAAAACACTCCCAAACATCATTTTGGGTGTAATGGAGTAGAATGGGTGTTTTCGTTGCGAAACCATTTTCGCAACATCGGTACCCCGAAATAGTGCATTCAAGCCCGAAACACAAGTTTTGCATCTTTTACATGCCGAAGGTTTGCGATATGCTCCCAAAAACTCCCAAACATCATTCTGGGTTTAATGGGGTAGAATGGGTGTTTTCATTGCGAAACCATTTTCGCAACTTCGGTACCCCGAAATAGTGCATTCAAGCCCGAAACACAAGTTTTGCATCTTTTACATGCCGAAGGTTTGCGATATGCTCCCAAACACTCCCAAACATCATTCTGGGTTTAATGGGGTAGAATGGGTGTTTTCGTTGAGAAACCATTTTCGCAACTTCGGTTCCCTGAAATAGTGCATTCAGGGCCGAAACACAAGTTTTGCATCTTTTACATGCTGAAGGTTTGCGATATGCTCCAACACACTCCCAAACATCATTCTGGGTCTAATTGTGTAGAATGGGTGTTTTCGTTGCGAAACCATTTTCGCAACTTCGGTACCCCGAAATAGTGCATTCAAGCCCGAAACACAAGTTTTGCATCTTTTACATGCCGAAGGTTTGCGATATGCTCCAAAACACTCCCAAACATCATTCTGGGTTTAATGGGGTAGAATGGGTGTTTTCGTTGCGAAACCATTTTCGCAACATCGGTACCCCGAAACAGTGCATTCAGGCTTGAAACACAAGTTTTGCATATTTTTACATGTCGAAGGTTTGCGATATGCTCCAAAACACTCCCAAACATCATTCTGGGTCTAATGGGGTAGAATGGGTGTTTTCGTTGCGAAACCATTTTCGCAACTTCGGTACCCTGAAATAGTGCATTCAGGCTTGAAACACAAGTTTTGCATCTTTTTACATGCCGAAGGTTTGCGATATGCTCCAAAACACTCCCAAACATCATCCTGGGTTTAATGGGGTAGAATGGGTGTTTTCGTTGCGAAACCATTTTCGCAACTTCGGTACCCCAAAAGAATGCATTCAGGCTCGAAACAAAAGTTTTGCATCTTTTTACATGCCGAAGGTTTGCGATATGCTCCAACACACTCCCAAACATCATTCTGGGTCTAATGGGGTAGAATGGGTGTTTTCGTTGCGAAACCATTTTCGCAACTTCGGTACCCCGGAATAGTGCATTCAGGGCCGAAACACATGTTTTGCATCTTTTTACATGCCGAAGGTTTGCGATATGCTCCAAAACACTCCCAAACATCATTCTTGGTTTAATGGGGTAGAATGGGTGTTTTCGTTGCGAAACCATTTTCGCAACTTCGGTACCCCGAAAAATTCATTCAGGCTCGAAACAAAAGTTTTGCATCTTTTTACATGCCGAAGGTTTGCGATATGCTTCAACACACTCCCAGACATCATTCTGGGTCTAATGGGGTAGAATCGGTGTTTTCGTTGCGAAACCATTTTCGCAACTTCGGTACCCCGAAATAGTGCATTCAGGGCCGAAACACAAGTTTTGCATCTTTTTACATGCCGAACATTTGTGATATGCTCCAAAACACTCCCAAACATCATTTTGGGTCTAATGGAGTAGAATGGTTGTTTTTGTTGCGAAACCATTTTCGCAACTTCGGTATCACGAAATAGTGCATTCAGGCCCGAAACACAAGTTTTGCATCTTTTACATACCGAAGGTTTGCGATATGCTCCAAAACACTCCCAAACATCATTTTGGGTGTAATGGAGTAGAATGGGTGTTTTCGTTGCGAAACCATTTTCGCAACATCGGTACCCCGAAATAGTGCATTCAAGCCCGAAACACAAGTTTTGCATCTTTTACATGCCGAAGGTTTGCGATATGCTCCCAAAAACTCCCAAACATCATTCTGGGTTTAATGGGGTAGAATGGGTGTTTTCATTGCGAAACCATTTTCGCAACTTCGGTACCCCGAAATAGTGCATTCAAGCCCGAAACACAAGTTTTGCATCTTTTACATGCCGAAGGTTTGCGATATGCTCCCAAACACTCCCAAACATCATTCTGGGTTTAATGGGGTAGAATGGGTGTTTTCGTTGAGAAACCATTTTCGCAACTTCGGTTCCCTGAAATAGTGCATTCAGGGCCGAAACACAAGTTTTGCATCTTTTACATGCTGAAGGTTTGCGATATGCTCCAACACACTCCCAAACATCATTCTGGGTCTAATTGTGTAGAATGGGTGTTTTCGTTGCGAAACCATTTTCGCAACTTCGGTACCCCGAAATAGTGCATTCAAGCCCGAAACACAAGTTTTGCATCTTTTACATGCCGAAGGTTTGCGATATGCTCCAAAACACTCCCAAACATCATTCTGGGTTTAATGGGGTAGAATGGGTGTTTTCGTTGCGAAACCATTTTCGCAACATCGGTACCCCGAAACAGTGCATTCAGGCTTGAAACACAAGTTTTGCATCTTTTTACATGCCGAAGGTTTGCGATATGCTCCAAAACACTCCCAAACATCATTCTGGGTCTAATGGGGTAGAATGGGTGTTTTCGTTACGAAACCATTTTCGCAACTTCGGTACCCTGAAATAGTGCATTCAGGGCCGAAACACAAGTTTTGCATCTTTTTACATGCCGAAGGTTTGCGATATGCTCCAAAACACTCCCAAACATCATTCTGGGTTTAATGGGGTAGAATGGGTGTTTTCGTTGCGAAACCATTTTCCCAACTTCGGTACCCCAAAAGAATGCATTCAGGCTCGAAACAAAAGTTTTGCATCTTTTTACATGCCGAAGGTTTGCGATATGCTCCAACACACTCCCAAACATCATTCTGGGTCTAATGGGGTAGAATGGGTGTTTTCGTTGCGAAACCATTTTCGCAACTTCGGTACCCCGAAATAGTGCATTCAGGGCCGAAACACATGTTTTGCATCTTTTTACATGCCGAAGGTTTGCGATATGCTCCAAAACACTCCCAAACATCATTCTGGGTTTAATGGGGTAGAATGGGTGTTTTCGTTGCGAAACCATTTTCGCAACTTCGGTACCCCGAAAGAATGCATTCAGGCTCGAAACAAAAGTTTTGCATCTTTTTACATGCCGAAGGTTTGCGATATGCTTCAACACACTCCCAGACATCATTCTGGGTCTAATGGGGTAGAATCGGTGTTTTCGTTGCGAAACCATTTTCGCAACTTCGGTACCCCGAAATAGTGCATTCAGGGCCGAAACACAAGTTTTGCATCTTTTTACATGCCGAACATTTGTGATATGCTCCAAAACACTCCCAAACATCATTTTTGGTCTAATGGAGTAGAATGGTTGTTTTTGTTGCGAAACCATTTTCGCAACTTCGGTATCACGAAATAGTGCATTCAGGCCCGAAACACAAGTTTTGCATCTTTTACATACCGAAGGTTTGCGATATGCTCCAAAACACTCCCAAACATCATTCTGGGTTTAATGGGGTAGAATGGGTGTTTTCGTTGCGAAACCATTTTCGCAACTTCGGTACCCCGAAATAGTGCATTGAAGCCCGAAACACAAGTTTTGCATTTACATGCCGAAGGTTTGCGATATGCTTCAACACACTCCCAGACATCATTCTGGGTCTAATGGGGTAGAATCGGTGTTTTCGTTGCGAAACCATTGTCGCAACTTCGGTACCCCGAAATAGTGCATTCAGGGCCGAAACACAAGTTTTGCATCTTTTTACATGCCGAACATTTGTGATATGCTCCAAAACACTCCCAAACATCATTTTGGGTGTAATGGAGTAGAATGGTTGTTTTTGTTGCGAAACCATTTTCGCAACTTCGGTACCCCGAAAGAATGCATTCAGGCTCGAAACAAAAGTTTTGCATCTTTTTACATGCCGAAGGTTTGCGATATGCTTCAACACACTCCCAGACATCATTCTGGGTCTAATGGGGTAGAATCGGTGTTTTCGTTGCGAAACCATTTTCGCAACTTCGGTACCCCGAAATAGTGCATTCAGGGCCGAAACACAAGTTTTGCATCTTTTTACATGCCGAACATTTGTGATATGCTCCAAAACACTCCCAAACATCATTTTGGGTCTAATGGAGTAGAATGGTTGTTTTTGTTGCGAAACCATTTTCGCAACTTCGGTATCACGAAATAGTGCATTCAGGCCCGAAACACATGTTTTGCATCTTTTACATACCGAAGGTTTGCAATATGCTCCAAAACACTCCCAAACATCATTTTGGGTGTAATGGAGTAGAATGGGTGTTTTCGTTGCGAAACCATTTTCGCAACATCGGTACCCCGAAATAGTGCATTCAAGCCCGAAACACAAGTTTTGCATCTTTTACATGCCGAAGGTTTGCGATATGCTCCCAAAAACTCCCAAACATCATTCTGGGTTTAATGGGGTAGAATGGGTGTTTTCGTTGCGAAACCATTTTCGCAACTTCGGTACCCCGAAATAGTGCATTCAAGCCCGAAACACAAGTTTTGCATCTTTTACATGCCGAAGGTTTGCGATATGCTCCCAAACACTCCCAAACATCATTCTGGGTTTAATGGGGTAGAATGGGTGTTTTCGTTGCGAAACCATTTTCGCAACTTCGGTACCCCGAAATAGTGCATTCAAGCCCGAAACACAAGTTTTGCATCTTTTACATGCCGAAGGTTTGCGATATGCTCCAAAACACTCCCAAACATCATTCTGGGTTTAATGGGGTAGAATGGGTGTTTTCGTTGCGAAACCATTTTCGCAACATCGGTACCCCGAAACAGTGCATTCAGGCTTGAAACACATGTTTTGCATCTTTTTACATGCCGAAGGTTTGCGATATGCTCCAAAACACTCCCAAACATCATTCTGGGTCTAATGGGGTAGAATGGGTGTTTTCGTTGCGAAACCATTTTCGCAACTTCGGTACCCTGAAATAGTGCATTCAGGGCCGAAACACAAGTTTTGCATCTTTTTACATGCCGAAGGTTTGCGATATGCTCCAAAACACTCCCAAACATCATTCTGGGTTTAATGGGGTAGAATTGGTGTTTTCGTTGCGAAACCATTTTCCCAACTTCGGTACCCCAAAAGAATGCATTCAGGCTCGAAACAAAAGTTTTGCATCTTTTTACATGCCGAAGGTTTGCGATATGCTCCAACACACTCCCAAACATCATTCTGGGTCTAATGGGGTAGAATGGGTGTTTTCGTTGCGAAACCATTTTCGCAACTTCGGTACCCCGAAATAGTGCATTCAGGGCCGAAACACATGTTTTGCATCTTTTTACATGCCGAAGGTTTGCGATATGCTCCAAAACACTCCCAAACATCATTCTGGGTTTAATGGGGTAGAATGGGTGTTTTCGTTGCGAAACCATTTTCGCAACTTCGGTACCCCGAAAGAATGCATTCAGGCTCGAAACAAAAGTTTTGCATCTTTTTACATGCCGAAGGTTTGCGATATGCTTCAACACACTCCCAGACATCATTCTGGGTCTAATGGGGTAGAATCGGTGTTTTCGTTGCGAAACCATTTTCGCAACTTCGGTACCCCGAAATAGTGCATTCAGGGCCGAAACACAAGTTTTGCATCTTTTTACAAGCCGAACATTTGTGATATGCTCCAAAACACTCCCAAACATCATTTTGGGTCTAATGGAGTAGAATGGTTGTTTTTGTTGCGAAACCATTTTCGCAACTTCGGTATCACGAAATAGTGCATTCAGGCCCGAAACACAAGTTTTGCATCTTTTACATACCGAAGGTTTGCGATATGCTCCAAAACACTCCCAAACATCATTCTGGGTTTAATGGGGTAGAATGGGTGTTTTCGTTGCGAAACCATTTTCGCAACTTCGGTACCCCGAAATAGTGCATTCAAGCCCGAAACACAAGTTTTGCATCTTTTACATGCCGAAGGTTTGCGATATGCTTCAACACACTCCCAGACATCATTCTGGGTCTAATGGGGTAGAATCGGTGTTTTCGTTGCGAAACCATTTTCGCAACTTCGGTACCCCGAAATAGTGCATTCAAGCCCGAAACACAAGTTTTGCATCTTTTACATGCCGAAGGTTTGCGATATGCTCCAAAACACTCCCAAACATCATTCTGGGTCTAATGGGGTAGAATGGGTGTTTTCGTTGCGAAACCATTTTCGCAACTTCGGTACCCTGAAATAGTGCATTCAGGGCCGAAACACAAGTTTTGCATCTTTTTACATGCCGAACATTTGTGATATGCTCCAAAACACTCCCAAACATCATTTTGGGTCTAATGGAGTAGAATGGTTGTTTTTGTTGCGAAACCATTTTCGCAACTTCGGTATCACGAAATAGTGCATTCAGGCCCGAAACACAAGTTTTGCATCTTTTACATACCGAAGGTTTGCAATATGCTCCAAAACACTCCCAAACATCATTCTGGGTTTAATGGGGTAGAATGGGTGTTTTCGTTGCGAAACCATTTTCGCAACTTCGGTACCCCGAAATAGTGCATTCAAGCCCGAAACACAAGTTTTGCATCTTTTACATGCCGAAGGTTTGCGATATGCTTCAACACACTCCCAGACATCATTCTGGGTCTAATGGGGTAGAATCGGTGTTTTCGTTGCGAAACCATTTTCGCAACTTCGGTACCCCGAAATAGTGCATTCAGGGCCGAAACACAAGTTTTGCATCTTTTTACATGCCGAACATTTGTGATATGCTCCAAAACACTCCCAAACATCATTTTGGGTCTAATGGAGTAGAATGGTTGTTTTTGTTGCGAAACCATTTTCCCAACTTCGGTATCACGAAATAGTGCATTCAGGCCCGAAACACAAGTTTTGCATCTTTTACATACCGAAGGTTTGCAATATGCTCCAAAACACTCCCAAACATCATTCTGGGTTTAATGGGGTAGAATGGGTGTTTTCGTTGCGAAACCATTTTCGCAACTTCGGTACCCCGAAATAGTGCATTCAAGCCCGAAACACAAGTTTTGCATCTTTTACATGCCGAAGGTTTGCGATATGCTTCAACACACTCCCAGACATCATTCTGGGTCTAATGGGGTAGAATCGGTGTTTTCGTTGCGAAACCATTTTCGCAACTTCGGTACCCCGAAATAGTGCATTCAGGGCCGAAACACAAGTTTTGCATCTTTTTACATGCCGAACATTTGTGATATGCTCCAAAACACTCCCAGACATCATTTTGGGTCTAATGGAGTAGAATGGTTGTTTTTGTTGCGAAACCATTTTCGCAACTTCGGTATCACGAAATAGTGCATTCAGGCCCGAAACACAAGTTTTGCATCTTTTACATACCGAAGGTTTGCAATATGCTCCAAAACACTCCCAAACATCATTCTGGGTTTAATGGGGTAGAATGGGTGTTTTCGTTGCGAAACCATTTTCGCAACTTCGGTACCCCGAAATAGTGCATTCAAGCCCGAAACACAAGTTTTGCATCTTTTACATGCCGAAGGTTTGCGATATGCTTCAACACACTCCCAGACATCATTCTGGGTCTAATGGGGTAGAATCGGTGTTTTCGTTGCGAAACCATTTTCACAACTTCGGTACCCCGAAATAGTGCATTCAGGGCCGAAACACAAGTTTTGCATCTTTTTACATGCCGAACATTTGTGATATGCTCCAAAACACTCCCAGACATCATTTTGGGTCTAATGGAGTAGAATGGTTGTTTTTGTTGCGAAACCATTTTCGCAACTTCGGTATCACGAAATAGTGCATTCAGGCCCGAAACACAAGTTTTGCATCTTTTACATACCGAAGGTTTGCGATATGCTCCAAAACACTCCCAAACATCATTTTGGGTGTAATGGAGTAGAATGGGTGTTTTCGTTGCGAAACCATTTTCGCAACATCGGTACCCCGAAATAGTGCATTCAAGCCCGAAACACAAGTTTTGCATCTTTTACATGCCGAAGGTTTGCGATATGCTCCCAAAAACTCCCAAACATCATTCTGGGTTTAATGGGGTAGAATGGGTGTTTTCGTTGCGAAACCATTTTCGCAACTTCGGTACCCCGAAATAGTGCATTCAAGCCCGAAACACAAGTTTTGCATCTTTTACATGCCGAAGGTTTGCGATATGCTCCCAAACACTCCCAAACATCATTCTGGGTTTAATGGGGTAGAATGGGTGTTTTCGTTGAGAAACCATTTTCGCAACTTCGGTTCCCTGAAATAGTGCATTCAGGGCCGAAACACAAGTTTTGCAACTTTTACATGCTGAAGGTTTGCGATATGCTCCAACACACTCCCAAACATCATTCTGGGTCTAATTGTGTAGAATGGGTGTTTTCGTTGCGAAACCATTTTCGCAACTTCGGTACCCCGAAATAGTGCATTCAAGCCCGAGACACAAGTTTTGCATCTTTTACATGCCGAAGGTTTGCGATATGCTCCAAAACACTCCCAAACATCATTCTGGGTTTAATGGGGTAGAATTGGTGTTTTCGTTGCGAAACCATTTTCCCAACTTCGGTACCCCAAAAGAATGCATTCAGGCTCGAAACAAAAGTTTTGCATCTTTTTACATGCCGAAGGTTTGCGATATGCTCCAACACACTCCCAAACATCATTCTGGGTCTAATGGGGTAGAATGGGTGTTTTCGTTGCGAAACCATTTTCGCAACTTCGGTACCCCGAAATAGTGCATTCAGGGCCGAAACACATGTTTTGCATCTTTTTACATGCCGAAGGTTTGCGATATGCTCCAAAACACTCCCAAACATCATTCTGGGTTTAATGGGGTAGAATGGGTGTTTTCGTTGCGAAACCATTTTCGCAACTTCGGTACCCCGAAAGAATGCATTCAGGCTCGAAACAAAAGTTTTGCATCTTTTTACATGCCGAAGGTTTGCGATATGCTTCAACACACTCCCAGACATCATTCTGGGTCTAATGGGGTAGAATCGGTGTTTTCGTTGCGAAACCATTTTCGCAACTTCGGTACCCCGAAATAGTGCATTCAGGGCCGAAACACAAGTTTTGCATCTTTTTACATGCCGAACATTTGTGATATGCTCCAAAACACTCCCAAACATCATTTTGGGTCTAATGGAGTAGAATGGTTGTTTTTGTTGCGAAACCATTTTCGCAACTTCGGTATCACGAAATAGTGCATTCAGGCCCGAAACACAAGTTTTGCATCTTTTACATACCGAAGGTTTGCGATATGCTCCAAAACACTCCCAAACATCATTCTGGGTTTAATGGGGTAGAATGGGTGTTTTCGTTGCGAAACCATTTTCGCAACTTCGGTACCCCGAAATAGTGCATTCAAGCCCGAAACACAAGTTTTGCATCTTTTACATGCCGAAGGTTTGCGATATGCTTCAACACACTCCCAGACATCATTCTGGGTCTAATGGGGTAGAATCGGTGTTTTCGTTGCGAAACCATTTTCGCAACTTCGGTACCCCGAAATAGTGCATTCAGGGCCGAAACACAAGTTTTGCATCTTTTTACATGCCGAACATTTGTGATATGCTCCAAAACACTCCCAGACATCATTTTGGGTCTAATGGAGTAGAATGGTTGTTTTTGTTGCGAAACCATTTTCGCAACTTCGGTATCACGAAATAGTGCATTCAGGCCCGAAACACAAGTTTTGCATCTTTTACATACCGAAGGTTTGCGATATGCTCCAAAACACTCCCAAACATCATTTTGGGTGTAATGGAGTAGAATGGGTGTTTTCGTTGCGAAACCATTTTCGCAACATCGGTACCCCGAAATAGTGCATTCAAGCCCGAAACACAAGTTTTGCATCTTTTACATGCCGAAGGTTTGCGATATGCTCCCAAAAACTCCCAAACATCATTCTGGGTTTAATGGGGTAGAATGGGTGTTTTCGTTGCGAAACCATTTTCGCAACTTCGGTACCCCGAAATAGTGCATTCAAGCCCGAAACACAAGTTTTGCATCTTTTACATGCCGAAGGTTTGCGATATGCTCCCAAACACTCCCAAACATCATTCTGGGTTTAATGGGGTAGAATGGGTGTTTTCGTTGAGAAACCATTTTCGCAACTTCGGTTCCCTGAAATAGTGCATTCAGGGCCGAAACACAAGTTTTGCAACTTTTACATGCTGAAGGTTTGCGATATGCTCCAACACACTCCCAAACATCATTCTGGGTCTAATTGTGTAGAATGGGTGTTTTCGTTGCGAAACCATTTTCGCAACTTCGGTACCCCGAAATAGTGCATTCAAGCCCGAGACACAAGTTTTGCATCTTTTACATGCCGAAGGTTTGCGATATGCTCCAAAACACTCCCAAACATCATTCTGGGTTTAATGGGGTAGAATTGGTGTTTTCGTTGCGAAACCATTTTCCCAACTTCGGTACCCCAAAAGAATGCATTCAGGCTCGAAACAAAAGTTTTGCATCTTTTTACATGCCGAAGGTTTGCGATATGCTCCAACACACTCCCAAACATCATTCTGGGTCTAATGGGGTAGAATGGGTGTTTTCGTTGCGAAACCATTTTCGCAACTTCGGTACCCCGAAATAGTGCATTCAGGGCCGAAACACATGTTTTGCATCTTTTTACATGCCGAAGGTTTGCGATATGCTCCAAAACACTCCCAAACATCATTCTGGGTTTAATGGGGTAGAATGGGTGTTTTCGTTGCGAAACCATTTTCGCAACTTCGGTACCCCGAAAGAATGCATTCAGGCTCGAAACAAAAGTTTTGCATCTTTTTACATGCCGAAGGTTTGCGATATGCTTCAACACACTCCCAGACATCATTCTGGGTCTAATGGGGTAGAATCGGTGTTTTCGTTGCGAAACCATTTTCGCAACTTCGGTACCCCGAAATAGTGCATTCAGGGCCGAAACACAAGTTTTGCATCTTTTTACATGCCGAACATTTGTGATATGCTCCAAAACACTCCCAAACATCATTTTGGGTCTAATGGAGTAGAATGGTTGTTTTTGTTGCGAAACCATTTTCGCAACTTCGGTATCACGAAATAGTGCATTCAGGCCCGAAACACAAGTTTTGCATCTTTTACATACCGAAGGTTTGCGATATGCTCCAAAACACTCCCAAACATCATTCTGGGTTTAATGGGGTAGAATGGGTGTTTTCGTTGCGAAACCATTTTCGCAACTTCGGTACCCCGAAATAGTGCATTCAAGCCCGAAACACAAGTTTTGCATCTTTTACATGCCGAAGGTTTGCGATATGCTTCAACACACTCCCAGACATCATTCTGGGTCTAATGGGGTAGAATCGGTGTTTTCGTTGCGAAACCATTTTCGCAACTTCGGTACCCCGAAATAGTGCATTCAGGGCCGAAACACAAGTTTTGCATCTTTTTACATGCCGAACATTTGTGATATGCTCCAAAACACTCCCAGACATCATTTTGGGTCTAATGGAGTAGAATGGTTGTTTTTGTTGCGAAACCATTTTCGCAACTTCGGTATCACGAAATAGTGCATTCAGGCCCGAAACACAAGTTTTGCATCTTTTACATACCGAAGGTTTGCGATATGCTCCAAAACACTCCCAAACATCATTTTGGGTGTAATGGAGTAGAATGGGTGTTTTCGTTGCGAAACCATTTTCGCAACATCGGTACCCCGAAATAGTGCATTCAAGCCCGAAACACAAGTTTTGCATCTTTTACATGCCGAAGGTTTGCGATATGCTCCCAAAAACTCCCAAACATCATTCTGGGTTTAATGGGGTAGAATGGGTGTTTTCGTTGCGAAACCATTTTCGCAACTTCGGTACCCCGAAATAGTGCATTCAAGCCCGAAACACAAGTTTTGCATCTTTTACATGCCGAAGGTTTGCGATATGCTCCCAAACACTCCCAAACATCATTCTGGGTTTAATGGGGTAGAATGGGTGTTTTCGTTGAGAAACCATTTTCGCAACTTCGGTTCCCTGAAATAGTGCATTCAGGGCCGAAACACAAGTTTTGCAACTTTTACATGCTGAAGGTTTGCGATATGCTCCAACACACTCCCAAACATCATTCTGGGTCTAATTGTGTAGAATGGGTGTTTTCGTTGCGAAACCATTTTCGCAACTTCGGTACCCCGAAATAGTGCATTCAAGCCCGAAACACAAGTTTTGCATCTTTTACATGCCGAAGGTTTGCGATATGCTCCAAAACACTCCCAAACATCATTCTGGGTTTAATGGGGTAGAATGGGTGTTTTCGTTGCGAAACCATTTTCCCAACTTCGGTACCCCAAAAGAATGCATTCAGGCTCGAAACAAAAGTTTTGCATCTTTTTACATGCCGAAGGTTTGCGATATGCTCCAACACACTCCCAAACATCATTCTGGGTCTAATGGGGTAGAATGGGTGTTTTCGTTGCGAAACCATTTTCGCAACTTCGGTACCCCGAAATAGTGCATTCAGGGCCGAAACACATGTTTTGCATCTTTTTACATGCCGAAGGTTTGCGATATGCTCCAAAACACTCCCAAACATCATTCTGGGTTTAATGGGGTAGAATGGGTGTTTTCGTTGCGAAACCATTTTCGCAACTTCGGTACCCCGAAAGAATGCATTCAGGCTCGAAACAAAAGTTTTGCATCTTTTTACATGCCGAAGGTTTGCGATATGCTTCAACACACTCCCAGACATCATTCTGGGTCTAATGGGGTAGAATCGGTGTTTTCGTTGCGAAACCATTTTCGCAACTTCGGTACCCCGAAATAGTGCATTCAGGGCCGAAACACAAGTTTTGCATCTTTTTACATGCCGAACATTTGTGATATGCTCCAAAACACTCCCAAACATCATTTTGGGTCTAATGGAGTAGAATGGTTGTTTTTGTTGCGAAACCATTTTCGCAACTTCGGTATCACGAAATAGTGCATTCAGGCCCGAAACACAAGTTTTGCATCTTTTACATACCGAAGGTTTGCGATATGCTCCAAAACACTCCCAAACATCATTCTGGGTTTAATGGGGTAGAATGGGTGTTTTCGTTGCGAAACCATTTTCGCAACTTCGGTACCCCGAAATAGTGCATTCAAGCCCGAAACACAAGTTTTGCATCTTTTACATGCCGAAGGTTTGCGATATGCTTCAACACACTCCCAGACATCATTCTGGGTCTAATGGGGTAGAATCGGTGTTTTCGTTGCGAAACCATTTTCGCAACTTCGGTACCCCGAAATAGTGCATTCAGGGCCGAAACACAAGTTTTGCATCTTTTTACATGCCGAACATTTGTGATATGCTCCAAAACACTCCCAGACATCATTTTGGGTCTAATGGAGTAGAATGGTTGTTTTTGTTGCGAAACCATTTTCGCAACTTCGGTATCACGAAATAGTGCATTCAGGCCCGAAACACAAGTTTTGCATCTTTTACATACCGAAGGTTTGCGATATGCTCCAAAACACTCCCAAACATCATTTTGGGTGTAATGGAGTAGAATGGGTGTTTTCGTTGCGAAACCATTTTCGCAACATCGGTACCCCGAAATAGTGCATTCAAGCCCGAAACACAAGTTTTGCATCTTTTACATGCCGAAGGTTTGCGATATGCTCCCAAAAACTCCCAAACATCATTCTGGGTTTAATGGGGTAGAATGGGTGTTTTCGTTGCGAAACCATTTTCGCAACTTCGGTACCCCGAAATAGTGCATTCAAGCCCGAAACACAAGTTTTGCATCTTTTACATGCCGAAGGTTTGCGATATGCTCCCAAACACTCCCAAACATCATTCTGGGTTTAATGGGGTAGAATGGGTGTTTTCGTTGAGAAACCATTTTCGCAACTTCGGTTCCCTGAAATAGTGCATTCAGGGCCGAAACACAAGTTTTGCAACTTTTACATGCTGAAGGTTTGCGATATGCTCCAACACACTCCCAAACATCATTCTGGGTCTAATTGTGTAGAATGGGTGTTTTCGTTGCGAAACCATTTTCGCAACTTCGGTACCCCGAAATAGTGCATTCAAGCCCGAAACACAAGTTTTGCATCTTTTACATGCCGAAGGTTTGCGATATGCTCCAAAACACTCCCAAACATCATTCTGGGTTTAATGGGGTAGAATGGGTGTTTTCGTTGCGAAACCATTTTCGCAACATCGGTACCCCGAAACAGTGCATTCAGGCTTGAAACACAAGTTTTGCATCTTTTTACATGCCGAAGGTTTGCGATATGCTCCAAAACACTCCCAAACATCATTCTGGGTCTAATGGGGTAGAATGGGTGTTTTCGTTGCGAAACCATTTACGCAACTTCGGTATCCTGAAATAGTGCATTCAGGGCCGAAACACAAGTTTTGCATCTTTTTACATGCCGAAGGTTTGCGATATGCTCCAAAACACTCCTAAACATCATTCTGGGTTTAATGGGGTAGAATGGGTGTTTTTGTTGCGAAACCATTTTCGCAACTTCGGTACCCCAAAAGAATGCATTCAGGCTCGAAACAAAAGTTTTGCATCTTTTTACATGCCGAAGGTTTGCGATATGCTCCAACACACTCCCAAACATCATTCTGGGTCTAATGGGGTAGAATGGGTGTTTTCGTTGCGAAACCATTTTCGCAACTTCGGTACCCCGAAATAGTGCATTCAGGGCCGAAACACATGTTTTGCATCTTTTTACATGCCGGAGGTTTGCGATATGCTCCAAAACACTCCCAAACATCATTCTGGGTTTAATGGGGTAGAATGGGTGTTTTCGTTGCGAAACCATTTTCGCAACTTCGGTACCCCGAAAGAATGCATTCAGGCTCGAAACAAAAGTTTTGCATCTTTTTACATGCCGAAGGTTTGCGATATGCTTCAACACACTCCCAGACATCATTCTGGGTCTAATGGGGTAGAATCGGTGTTTTCGTTGCGAAACCATTTTCGCAACTTCGGTACCCTGAAATAGTGCATTCAGGGCCGAAACACAAGTTTTGCATCTTTTTACATGCCGAAGGTTTGCGATATGCTCCAAAACACTCCCAAACATCATTCTGGGTTTAATGGGGTAGAATGGGTGTTTTCGTTGCGAAACCATTTTCCCAACTTCGGTACCCCAAAAGAATGCATTCAGGCTCGAAACAAAAGTTTTGCATCTTTTTACACGCCGAAGGTTTGCGATATGCTCCAACACACTCCCAAACATCATTCTGGGTCTAATGGGGTAGAATGGGTGTTTTCGTTGCGAAACCATTTTCGCAACTTCGGTACCCCGAAATAGTGCATTCAGGGCCGAAACACATGTTTTGCATCTTTTTACATGCCGAAGGTTTGCGATATGCTCCAAAACACTCCCAAACATCATTCTGGGTTTAATGGGGTAGAATGGGTGTTTTCGTTGCGAAACCATTTTCGCAACTTCGGTACCCCGAAAGAATGCATTCAGGCTCGAAACAAAAGTTTTGCATCTTTTTACATGCCGAAGGTTTGCGATATGCTCCAAAACACTCCCAAACATCATTCTGGGTTTAATGGGGTAGAATGGGTGTTTTCGTTGCGAAACCATTTTCGCAACTTCGGTACCCCGAAAGAATGCATTCAGGCTCGAAACAAAAGTTTTGCATCTTTTTACATGCCGAAGGTTTGCGATATGCTTCAACACACTCCCAGACATCATTCTGGGTCTAATGGGGTAGAATCGGTGTTTTCGTTGCGAAACCATTTTCACAACTTCGGTACCCCGAAATAGTGCATTCAGGGCCGAAACACAAGTTTTGCATCTTTTTACATGCCGAACATTTGTGATATGCTCCAAAACACTCCCAGACATCATTTTGGGTCTAATGGAGTAGAATGGTTGTTTTTGTTGCGAAACCATTTTCGCAACTTCGGTATCACGAAATAGTGCATTCAGGCCCGAAACACAAGTTTTGCATCTTTTACATACCGAAGGTTTGCGATATGCTCCAAAACACTCCCAAACATCATTTTGGGTGTAATGGAGTAGAATGGGTGTTTTCGTTGCGAAACCATTTTCGCAACATCGGTACCCCGAAATAGTGCATTCAAGCCCGAAACACAAGTTTTGCATCTTTTACATGCCGAAGGTTTGCGATATGCTCCCAAAAACTCCCAAACATCATTCTGGGTTTAATGGGGTAGAATGGGTGTTTTCGTTGCGAAACCATTTTCGCAACTTCGGTACCCCGAAATAGTGCATTCAAGCCCGAAACACAAGTTTTGCATCTTTTACATGCCGAAGGTTTGCGATATGCTCCCAAACACTCCCAAACATCATTCTGGGTTTAATGGGGTAGAATGGGTGTTTTCGTTGAGAAACCATTTTCGCAACTTCGGTTCCCTGAAATAGTGCATTCAGGGCCGAAACACAAGTTTTGCAACTTTTACATGCTGAAGGTTTGCGATATGCTCCAACACACTCCCAAACATCATTCTGGGTCTAATTGTGTAGAATGGGTGTTTTCGTTGCGAAACCATTTTCGCAACTTCGGTACCCCGAAATAGTGCATTCAAGCCCGAAACACAAGTTTTGCATCTTTTACATGCCGAAGGTTTGCGATATGCTCCAAAACACTCCCAAACATCATTCTGGGTTTAATGGGGTAGAATGGGTGTTTTCGTTGCGAAACCATTTTCGCAACATCGGTACCCCGAAACAGTGCATTCAGGCTTGAAACACAAGTTTTGCATCTTTTTACATGCCGAAGGTTTGCGATATGCTCCAAAACACTCCCAAACATCATTCTGGGTCTAATGGGGTAGAATGGGTGTTTTCGTTGCGAAACCATTTTCGCAACTTCGGTACCCTGAAATAGTGCATTCAGGGCCGAAACACAAGTTTTGCATCTTTTTACATGCCGAAGGTTTGCGATATGCTCCAAAACACTCCCAAACATCATTCTGGGTTTAATGGGGTAGAATGGGTGTTTTCGTTGCGAAACCATTTTCCCAACTTCGGTACCCCAAAAGAATGCATTCAGGCTCGAAACAAAAGTTTTGCATCTTTTTACATGCCGAAGGTTTGCGATATGCTCCAACACACTCCCAGACATCATTCTGGGTCTAATGGGGTAGAATCGGTGTTTTCGTTGCGAAACCATTTTCGCAACTTCGGTACCCCGAAATAGTGCATTCAGGGCCGAAACACAAGTTTTGCATCTTTTTACATGCCGAACATTTGTGATATGCTCCAAAACACTCCCAAACATCATTTTGGGTCTAATGGAGTAGAATGGTTGTTTTTGTTGCGAAACCATTTTCGCAACTTCGGTATCACGAAATAGTGCATTCAGGCCCGAAACACAAGTTTTGCATCTTTTACATACCGAAGGTTTGCGATGTGCTCCAAAACACTCCCAAACATCATTTTGGGTGTAATGGAGTAGAATGGGTGTTTTCGTTGCGAAACCATTTTCGCAACATCGGTACCCCGAAATAGTGCATTCAAGCCCGAAACACAAGTTTTGCATCTTTTACATGCCGAAGGTTTGCGATATGCTCCCAAAAACTCCCAAACATCATTCTGGGTTTAATGGGGTAGAATGGGTGTTTTCGTTGCGAAACCATTTTCGCAACTTCGGTACCCCGAAATAGTGCATTCAAGCCCGAAACACAAGTTTTGCATCTTTTACATGCCGAAGGTTTGCGATATGCTCCCAAACACTCCCAAACATCATTCTGGGTTTAATGGGGTAGAATGGGTGTTTTCGTTGAGAAACCATTTTCGCAACTTCGGTTCCCTGAAATAGTGCATTCAGGGCCGAAACACAAGTTTTGCATCTTTTACATGCTGAAGGTTTGCGATATGCTCCAACACACTCCCAAACATCATTCTGGGTCTAATTGTGTTGAATGGGTGTTTTCGTTGCGAAACCATTTTCGCAACTTCGGTACCCCGAAATAGTGCATTCAAGCCCGAAACACAAGTTTTGCATCTTTTACATGCCGAAGGTTTGCGATATGCTCCAAAACACTCCCAAACATCATTCTGGGTTTAATGGGGTAGAATGGGTGTTTTCGTTGCGAAACCATTTTCGCAACATCGGTACCCCGAAACAGTGCATTCAGGCTTGAAACACAAGTTTTGCATCTTTTTACATGCCGAAGGTTTGCGATATGCTCCAAAACACTCCCAAACATCATTCTGGGTCTAATGGGGTAGAATGGGTGTTTTCGTTGCGAAACCATTTTCGCAACTTCGGTACCCTGAAATAGTGCATTCAGGCTCGAAACAAAAGTTTTGCATCTTTTTACATGCCGAAGGTTTGCGATATGCTCCAACACACTCCCAAACATCATTCTGGGTCTAATGGGGTAGAATGGGTGTTTTCGTTGCGAAACCATTTTCGCAACTTCGGTACCCCGAAATAGTGCATTCAGGGCCGAAACACATGTTTTGCATCTTTTTACATGCCGAAGGTTTGCGATATGCTCCAAAACACTCCCAAACATCATTCTGGGTTTAATGGGGTAGAATGGGTGTTTTCGTTGCGAAACCATTTTCGCAACTTCGGTACCCCGAAAGAATGCATTCAGGCTCGAAACAAAAGTTTTGCATCTTTTTACATGCCGAAGGTTTGCGATATGCTTCAACACACTCCCAGACATCATTCTGGGTCTAATGGGGTAGAATTGGTGTTTTCGTTGCGAAACCATTTTCGCAACTTCGGTACCCCGAAATAGTGCATTCAGGGCCGAAACACAAGTTTTGCATCTTTTTACATGCCGAACATTTGTGATATGCTCCAAAACACTCCCAAACATCATTTTGGGTCTAATGGAGTAGAATGGTTGTTTTTGTTGCGAAACCATTTTCGCAACTTCGGTATCACGAAATAGTGCATTCAGGCCCGAAACACAAGTTTTGCATCTTTTACATACCGAAGGTTTGCGATATGCTCCAAAACACTCCCAAACATCATTCTGGGTTTAATGGGGTAGAATGGGTGTTTTCGTTGCGAAACCATTTTCGCAACTTCGGTACCCCGAAATAGTGCATTCAAGCCCGAAACACAAGTTTTGCGTCTTTTACATGCCGAAGGTTTGCGATATGCTCCCAAACACTCCCAAACATCATTCTGGGTTTAATGGGGTAGAATGGGTGTTTTCGTTGCGAAACCATTTTCGCAACTTCGGTTCCCTGAAATAGTGCATTCAGGGCCGAAACACAAGTTTTGCATCTTTTACATGCCGAAGGTTTGCGATATGCCCCAAAACACTCCCAAACATCATTCTGGGTTTAATGGGGTAGAATGGGTGTTTTCGTTGCGAAACCATTTTCCCAACTTCGGTACCCCGAAATAGTGCATTCAAGCCCGAAACACAAGTTTTGCATCTTTTACATGCCGAAGGTTTGCGATATGCTCCCAAACACTCCCAAACATCATTCTGGGTTTAATGGGGTAGAATGGGTGTTTTCGTTGCGAAACCATTTTCGCAACTTCGGTACCCCGAAATAGTGCATTCAAGCCCGAAACACAAGTTTTGCATCTTTTACATGCCGAAGGTTTGCGATATGCTTCAACACACTCCCAGACATCATTCTGGGTCTAATGGGGTAGAATCGGTGTTTTCGTTGCGAAACCATTTTCGCAACTTCGGTACCCCGAAATAGTGCATTCAGGGCCGAAACACAAGTTTTGCATCTTTTTACATGCCGAACATTTGTGATATGCTCCAAAACACTCCCAAACATCATTTTGGGTCTAATGGAGTAGAATGGTTGTTTTTGTTGCGAAACCATTTTCGCAACTTCGGTATCACGAAATAGTGCATTCAGGCCCGAAACACAAGTTTTGCATCATTTACATACCGAAGGTTTGCGATGTGCTCCAAAACACTCCCAAACATCATTTTGGGTGTAATGGAGTAGAATGGGTGTTTTCGTTGCGAAACCATTTTCGCAACATCGGTACCCCGAAATAGTGCATTCAAGCCCGAAACACAAGTTTTGCATCTTTTACATGCCGAAGGTTTGCGATATGCTCCCAAAAACTCCCAAACATCATTCTGGGTTTAATGGGGTAGAATGGGTGTTTTCGTTGCGAAACCATTTTCGCAACTTCGGTACCCCGAAATAGTGCATTCAAGCCCGAAACACAAGTTTTGCATCTTTTACATGCTGAAGGTTTGCGATATGCTCCCAAACACTCCCAAACATCATTCTGGGTTTAATGGGGTAGAATGGGTGTTTTCGTTGAGAAACCATTTTCGCAACTTCGGTTCCCTGAAATAGTGCATTCAGGGCCGAAACACAAGTTTTGCATCTTTTACATGCCGAAGGTTTGCGATATGCTCCAACACACTCCCAAACATCATTCTGGGTTTAATGGGGTAGAATGGGTGTTTTCGTTGCGAAACCATTTTCGCAACTTCGGTACCCCGAAATAGTGCATTCAAGCCCGAAACACAAGTTTTGCATCTTTTACATGCCGAAGGTTTGCGATATGCTCCAAAACACTCCCAAACATCATTCTGGGTTTAATGGGGTAGAATGGGTGTTTTCGTTGCGAAACCATTTTCGCAACATCGGTACCCCGAAACAGTGCATTCAGGCTTGAAACACAAGTTTTGCATCTTTTTACATGCCGAAGGTTTGCGATATGCTCCAAAACACTCCCAAACATCATTCTGGGTCTAATGGGGTAGAATGGGTGTTTTCGTTGCGAAACCATTTTCGCAACTTCGGTCCCCTGAAATAGTGCATTCAGGGCCGAAACACAAGTTTTGCATCTTTTTACATGCCGAAGGCTTGCGATATGCTCCAAAACACTCCCAAACATCATTCTGGGTTTAATGGGGTAGAATGGGTGTTTTCGTTGCGAAACCATTTTCCCAACATAGGTACCCCAAAAGAATGCATTCAGGCTCGAAACAAAAGTTTTGCATCTTTTTACATGCCGAAGGTTTGTGATATGCTCCAACACACTCCCAAACATCATTCTGGGTCTAATGGGGTAGAATGGGTGTTTTCGTTGCGAAACCATTTTCGCAACTTCGGTACCCCGAAATAGTGCATTCAGGGCCGAAACACATGTTTTGCATCTTTTTACATGCCGAAGGTTTGCGATATGCTCCAAAACACTCCCAAACATCATTCTGGGTTTAATGTGGTAGAATGGGTGTTTTCGTTGCGAAACCATTTTCGCAACTTCGGTACCCCGAAAGAATGCATTCAGGCTCGAAACAAAAGTTTTGCATCTTTTTACATGCCGAAGGTTTGCGATATGCTTCAACACACTCCCAGACATCATTCTGGGTCTAATGGGGTAGAATCGGTGTTTTCGTTGCGAAACCATTTTCGCAACTTCGGTACCCCGAAATAGTGCATTCAGGGCCGAAACACAAGTTTTGCATCTTTTTACATGCCGAACATTTGTGATATGCTCCAAAACACTCCCAAACATCATTTTGTGTCTAATGGAGTAGAATGGTTGTTTTTGTTGCGAAACCATTTTCGCAACTTCGGTATCACGAAATAGTGCATTCAGGCCCGAAACACAAGTTTTGCATCTTTTACAAACCGAAGGTTTGCGATATGCTCCAAAACACTCCCAAACATCATTCTGGGTTTAATGGGGTAGAATGGGTGTTTTCGTTGCGAAACCATTTTCGCAACTTCGGTACCCCGAAATAGTGCATTCAAGCCCGAAACACAAGTTTTGCATCTTTTACATGCCGAAGGTTTGCGATATGCTTCAACACACTCCCAGACATCATTCTGGGTCTAATGGGGTAGAATCGGTGTTTTCGTTGCGAAACCATTTTCGCAACTTCGGTACCCCGAAATAGTGCATTCAGGGCCGAAACACAAGTTTTGCATCTTTTTACATGCCGAACATTTGTGATATGCTCCAAAACACTCCCAAACATCATTTTGGGTCTAATGGAGTAGAATGGTTGTTTTTGTTGCGAAACCATTTTCGCAACTTCGGTATCACGAAATAGTGCATTCAGGCCCGAAACACAAGTTTTGCATCATTTACATACCGAAGGTTTGCGATGTGCTCCAAAACACTCCCAAACATCATTTTGGGTGTAATGGAGTAGAATGGGTGTTTTCGTTGCGAAACCATTTTCGCAACATCGGTACCCCGAAATAGTGCATTCAAGCCCGAAACACAAGTTTTGCATCTTTTACATGCCGAAGGTTTGCGATATGCTCCCAAAAACTCCCAAACATCATTCTGGGTTTAATGGGGTAGAATGGGTGTTTTCGTTGCGAAACCATTTTCGCAACTTCGGTACCCCGAAATAGTGCATTCAAGCCCGAAACACAAGTTTTGCATCTTTTACATGCCGAAGGTTTGCGATATGCTCCCAAACACTCCCAAACATCATTCTGGGTTTAATGGGGTAGAATGGGTGTTTTCGTTGAGAAACCATTTTCGCAACTTCGGTTCCCTGAAATAGTGCATTCAGGGCCGAAACACAAGTTTTGCATCTTTTACATGCCGAAGGTTTGCGATATGCTCCAACACACTCCCAAACATCATTCTGGGTTTAATGGGGTAGAATGGGTGTTTTCGTTGCGAAACCATTTTCGCAACTTCGGTACCCCGAAATAGTGCATTCAAGCCCGAAACACAAGTTTTGCATCTTTTACATGCCGAAGGTTTGCGATATGCTCCAAAACACTCCCAAACATCATTCTGGGTTTAATGGGGTAGAATGGGTGTTTTTGTTGCGAAACCATTTTCGCAACATCGGTACCCCGAAACAGTGCATTCAGGCTTGAAACACAAGTTTTGCATCTTTTTACATGCCGAAGGTTTGCGATATGCTCCAAAACACTCCCAAACATCATTCTGGGTCTAATGGGGTAGAATGGGTGTTTTCGTTGCGAAACCATTTTCGCAACTTCGGTCCCCTGAAATAGTGCATTCAGGGCCGAAACACAAGTTTTGCATCTTTTTACATGCCGAAGGCTTGCGATATGCTCCAAAACACTCCCAAACATCATTCTGGGTTTAATGGGGTAGAATGGGTGTTTTCGTTGCGAAACCATTTTCCCAACATCGGTACCCCAAAAGAATGCATTCAGGCTCGAAACAAAAGTTTTGCATCTTTTTACATGCCGAAGGTTTGTGATATGCTCCAACACACTCCCAAACATCATTCTGGGTCTAATGGGGTAGAATGGGTGTTTTCGTTGCGAAACCATTTTCGCAACTTCGGTACCCCGAAATAGTGCATTCAGGGCCGAAACACATGTTTTGCATCTTTTTACATGCCGAAGGTTTGCGATATGCTCCAAAACACTCCCAAACATCATTCTGGGTTTAATGGGGTAGAATGGGTGTTTTCGTTGCGAAACCATTTTCGCAACTTCGGTACCCCGAAAGAATGCATTCAGGCTCGAAACAAAAGTTTTGCATCTTTTTACATGCCGAAGGTTTGCGATATGCTTCAACACACTCCCAGACATCATTCTGGGTCTAATGGGGTAGAATCGGTGTTTTCGTTGCGAAACCATTTTCGCAACTTCGGTACCCCGAAATAGTGCATTCAGGGCCGAAACACAAGTTTTGCATCTTTTTACATGCCGAACATTTGTGATATGATCCAAAACACTCCCAAACATCATTTTGTGTCTAATGGAGTAGAATGGTTGTTTTTGTTGCGAAACCATTTTCGCAACTTCGGTATCACGAAATAGTGCATTCAGGCCCGAAACACAAGTTTTGCATCTTTTACATACCGAAGGTTTGCGATATGCTCCAAAACACTCCCAAACATCATTCTGGGTTTAATGGGGTAGAATGGGTGTTTTCGTTGCGAAACCATTTTCGCAACTTCGGTACCCCGAAATAGTGCATTCAAGCCCGAAACACAAGTTTTGCATCTTTTACATGCCGAAGGTTTGCGATATGCTTCAACACACTCCCAGACATCATTCTGGGTCTAATGGGGTAGAATCGGTGTTTTCGTTGCGAAACCATTTTCGCAACTTCGGTACCCCGAAATAGTGCATTCAGGGCCGAAACACAAGTTTTGCATCTTTTTACATGCCGAACATTTGTGATATGCTCCAAAACACTCCCAAACATCATTTTGGGTCTAATGGAGTAGAATGGTTGTTTTTGTTGCGAAACCATTTTCGCAACTTCGGTATCACGAAATAGTGCATTCAGGCCCGAAACACAAGTTTTGCATCATTTACATACCGAAGGTTTGCGATGTGCTCCAAAACACTCCCAAACATCATTTTGGGTGTAATGGAGTAGAATGGGTGTTTTCGTTGCGAAACCATTTTCGCAACATCGGTACCCCGAAATAGTGCATTCAAGCCCGAAACACAAGTTTTGCATCTTTTACATGCCGAAGGTTTGCGATATGCTCCCAAAAACTCCCAAACATCATTCTGGGTTTAATGGGGTAGAATGGGTGTTTTCGTTGCGAAACCATT
The DNA here is from genome assembly GCA_036936925.1 of Cenchrus fungigraminus. NCBI lineage: Eukaryota > Viridiplantae > Streptophyta > Magnoliopsida > Poales > Poaceae > Cenchrus > Cenchrus fungigraminus. The sequence goes on from CM072775.1 coordinate 33,417,794, forward strand.
TTCGCAACTTCGGTACCCCGAAATAGTGCATTCAAGCCCGAAACACAAGTTTTGCATCTTTTACATGCCGAAGGTTTGCGATATGCTCCCAAACACTCCCAAACATCATTCTGGGTTTAATGGGGTAGAATGGGTGTTTTCGTTGAGAAACCATTTTCGCAACTTCGGTTCCCTGAAATAGTGCATTCAGGGCCGAAACACAAGTTTTGCATCTTTTACATGCCGAAGGTTTGCGATATGCTCCAACACACTCCCAAACATCATTCTGGGTTTAATGGGGTAGAATGGGTGTTTTCGTTGCGAAACCATTTTCGCAACTTCGGTACCCCGAAATAGTGCATTCAAGCCCGAAACACAAGTTTTGCATCTTTTACATGCCGAAGGTTTGCGATATGCTCCAAAACACTCCCAAACATCATTCTGGGTTTAATGGGGTAGAATGGGTGTTTTCGTTGCGAAACCATTTTCGCAACATCGGTACCCCGAAACAGTGCATTCAGGCTTGAAACACAAGTTTTGCATCTTTTTACATGCCGAAGGTTTGCGATATGCTCCAAAACACTCCCAAACATCATTCTGGGTCTAATGGGGTAGAATGGGTGTTTTCGTTGCGAAACCATTTTCGCAACTTCGGTCCCCTGAAATAGTGCATTCAGGGCCGAAACACAAGTTTTGCATCTTTTTACATGCCGAAGGCTTGCGATATGCTCCAAAACACTCCCAAACATCATTCTGGGTTTAATGGGGTAGAATGGGTGTTTTCGTTGCGAAACCATTTTCCCAACATCGGTACCCCAAAAGAATGCATTCAGGCTCGAAACAAAAGTTTTGCATCTTTTTACATGCCGAAGGTTTGTGATATGCTCCAACACACTCCCAAACATCATTCTGGGTCTAATGGGGTAGAATGGGTGTTTTCGTTGCGAAACCATTTTCGCAACTTCGGTACCCCGAAATAGTGCATTCAGGGCCGAAACACATGTTTTGCATCTTTTTACATGCCGAAGGTTTGCGATATGCTCCAAAACACTCCCAAACATCATTCTGGGTTTAATGGGGTAGAATGGGTGTTTTCGTTGCGAAACCATTTTCGCAACTTCGGTACCCCGAAAGAATGCATTCAGGCTCGAAACAAAAGTTTTGCATCTTTTTACATGCCGAAGGTTTGCGATATGCTTCAACACACTCCCAGACATCATTCTGGGTCTAATGGGGTAGAATCGGTGTTTTCGTTGCGAAACCATTTTCGCAACTTCGGTACCCCGAAATAGTGCATTCAGGGCCGAAACACAAGTTTTGCATCTTTTTACATGCCGAACATTTGTGATATGCTCCAAAACACTCCCAAACATCATTTTGTGTCTAATGGAGTAGAATGGTTGTTTTTGTTGCGAAACCATTTTCGCAACTTCGGTATCACGAAATAGTGCATTCAGGCCCGAAACACAAGTTTTGCATCTTTTACATACCGAAGGTTTGCGATATGCTCCAAAACACTCCCAAACATCATTCTGGGTTTAATGGGGTAGAATGGGTGTTTTCGTTGCGAAACCATTTTCGCAACTTCGGTACCCCGAAATAGTGCATTCAAGCCCGAAACACAAGTTTTGCATCTTTTACATGCCGAAGGTTTGCGATATGCTTCAACACACTCCCAGACATCATTCTGGGTCTAATGGGGTAGAATCGGTGTTTTCGTTGCGAAACCATTTTCGCAACTTCGGTACCCCGAAATAGTGCATTCAGGGCCGAAACACAAGTTTTGCATCTTTTTACATGCCGAACATTTGTGATATGCTCCAAAACACTCCCAAACATCATTTTGGGTCTAATGGAGTAGAATGGTTGTTTTTGTTGCGAAACCATTTTCGCAACTTCGGTATCACGAAATAGTGCATTCAGGCCCGAAACACAAGTTTTGCATCATTTACATACCGAAGGTTTGCGATGTGCTCCAAAACACTCCCAAACATCATTTTGGGTGTAATGGAGTAGAATGGGTGTTTTCGTTGCGAAACCATTTTCGCAACATCGGTACCCCGAAATAGTGCATTCAAGCCCGAAACACAAGTTTTGCATCTTTTACATGCCGAAGGTTTGCGATATGCTCCCAAAAACTCCCAAACATCATTCTGGGTTTAATGGGGTAGAATGGGTGTTTTCGTTGCGAAACCATTTTCGCAACTTCGGTACCCCGAAATAGTGCATTCAAGCCCGAAACACAAGTTTTGCATCTTTTACATGCCGAAGGTTTGCGATATGCTCCCAAACACTCCCAAACATCATTCTGGGTTTAATGGGGTAGAATGGGTGTTTTCGTTGAGAAACCATTTTCGCAACTTCGGTTCCCTGAAATAGTGCATTCAGGGCCGAAACACAAGTTTTGCATCTTTTACATGCCGAAGGTTTGCGATATGCTCCAACACACTCCCAAACATCATTCTGGGTTTAATGGGGTAGAATGGGTGTTTTCGTTGCGAAACCATTTTCGCAACTTCGGTACCCCGAAATAGTGCATTCAAGCCCGAAACACAAGTTTTGCATCTTTTACATGCCGAAGGTTTGCGATATGCTCCAAAACACTCCCAAACATCATTCTGGGTTTAATGGGGTAGAATGGGTGTTTTCGTTGCGAAACCATTTTCGCAACATCGGTACCCCGAAACAGTGCATTCAGGCTTGAAACACAAGTTTTGCATCTTTTTACATGCCGAAGGTTTGCGATATGCTCCAAAACACTCCCAAACATCATTCTGGGTCTAATGGGGTAGAATGGGTGTTTTCGTTGCGAAACCATTTTCGCAACTTCGGTCCCCTGAAATAGTGCATTCAGGGCCGAAACACAAGTTTTGCATCTTTTTACATGCCGAAGGCTTGCGATATGCTCCAAAACACTCCCAAACATCATTCTGGGTTTAATGGGGTAGAATGGGTGTTTTCGTTGCGAAACCATTTTCCCAACATCGGTACCCCAAAAGAATGCATTCAGGCTCGAAACAAAAGTTTTGCATCTTTTTACATGCCGAAGGTTTGTGATATGCTCCAACACACTCCCAAACATCATTCTGGGTCTAATGGGGTAGAATGGGTGTTTTCGTTGCGAAACCATTTTCGCAACTTCGGTACCCCGAAATAGTGCATTCAGGGCCGAAACACATGTTTTGCATCTTTTTACATGCCGAAGGTTTGCGATATGCTCCAAAACACTCCCAAACATCATTCTGGGTTTAATGGGGTAGAATGGGTGTTTTCGTTGCGAAACCATTTTCGCAACTTCGGTACCCCGAAAGAATGCATTCAGGCTCGAAACAAAAGTTTTGCATCTTTTTACATGCCGAAGGTTTGCGATATGCTTCAACACACTCCCAGACATCATTCTGGGTCTAATGGGGTAGAATCGGTGTTTTCGTTGCGAAACCATTTTCGCAACTTCGGTACCCCGAAATAGTGCATTCAGGGCCGAAACACAAGTTTTGCATCTTTTTACATGCCGAACATTTGTGATATGCTCCAAAACACTCCCAAACATCATTTTGTGTCTAATGGAGTAGAATGGTTGTTTTTGTTGCGAAACCATTTTCGCAACTTCGGTATCACGAAATAGTGCATTCAGGCCCGAAACACAAGTTTTGCATCTTTTACATACCGAAGGTTTGCGATATGCTCCAAAACACTCCCAAACATCATTCTGGGTTTAATGGGGTAGAATGGGTGTTTTCGTTGCGAAACCATTTTCGCAACTTCGGTACCCCGAAATAGTGCATTCAAGCCCGAAACACAAGTTTTGCATCTTTTACATGCCGAAGGTTTGCGATATGCTTCAACACACTCCCAGACATCATTCTGGGTCTAATGGGGTAGAATCGGTGTTTTCGTTGCGAAACCATTTTCGCAACTTCGGTACCCCGAAATAGTGCATTCAGGGCCGAAACACAAGTTTTGCATCTTTTTACATGCCGAACATTTGTGATATGCTCCAAAACACTCCCAAACATCATTTTGGGTCTAATGGAGTAGAATGGTTGTTTTTGTTGCGAAACCATTTTCGCAACTTCGGTATCACGAAATAGTGCATTCAGGCCCGAAACACAAGTTTTGCATCATTTACATACCGAAGGTTTGCGATGTGCTCCAAAACACTCCCAAACATCATTTTGGGTGTAATGGAGTAGAATGGGTGTTTTCGTTGCGAAACCATTTTCGCAACATCGGTACCCCGAAATAGTGCATTCAAGCCCGAAACACAAGTTTTGCATCTTTTACATGCCGAAGGTTTGCGATATGCTCCCAAAAACTCCCAAACATCATTCTGGGTTTAATGGGGTAGAATGGGTGTTTTCGTTGCGAAACCATTTTCGCAACTTCGGTACCCCGAAATAGTGCATTCAAGCCCGAAACACAAGTTTTGCATCTTTTACATGCCGAAGGTTTGCGATATGCTCCCAAACACTCCCAAACATCATTCTGGGTTTAATGGGGTAGAATGGGTGTTTTCGTTGAGAAACCATTTTCGCAACTTCGGTTCCCTGAAATAGTGCATTCAGGGCCGAAACACAAGTTTTGCATCTTTTACATGCCGAAGGTTTGCGATATGCTCCAACACACTCCCAAACATCATTCTGGGTTTAATGGGGTAGAATGGGTGTTTTCGTTGCGAAACCATTTTCGCAACTTCGGTACCCCGAAATAGTGCATTCAAGCCCGAAACACAAGTTTTGCATCTTTTACATGCCGAAGGTTTGCGATATGCTCCAAAACACTCCCAAACATCATTCTGGGTTTAATGGGGTAGAATGGGTGTTTTCGTTGCGAAACCATTTTCGCAACATCGGTACCCCGAAACAGTGCATTCAGGCTTGAAACACAAGTTTTGCATCTTTTTACATGCCGAAGGTTTGCGATATGCTCCAAAACACTCCCAAACATCATTCTGGGTCTAATGGGGTAGAATGGGTGTTTTCGTTGCGAAACCATTTTCGCAACTTCGGTCCCCTGAAATAGTGCATTCAGGGCCGAAACACAAGTTTTGCATCTTTTTACATGCCGAAGGCTTGCGATATGCTCCAAAACACTCCCAAACATCATTCTGGGTTTAATGGGGTAGAATGGGTGTTTTCGTTGCGAAACCATTTTCCCAACATCGGTACCCCAAAAGAATGCATTCAGGCTCGAAACAAAAGTTTTGCATCTTTTTACATGCCGAAGGTTTGTGATATGCTCCAACACACTCCCAAACATCATTCTGGGTCTAATGGGGTAGAATGGGTGTTTTCGTTGCGAAACCATTTTCGCAACTTCGGTACCCCGAAATAGTGCATTCAGGGCCGAAACACAAGTTTTGCATCTTTTTACATGCCGAAGGTTTGCGATATGCTCCAAAACACTCCCAAACATCATTCTGGGTTTAATGGGGTAGAATGGGTGTTTTCGTTGCGAAACCATTTTCGCAACTTCGGTACCTCGAAAGAATGCATTCAGGCTCGAAACAAAAGTTTTGCATCTTTTTACATGCCGAAGGTTTGCGATATGCTTCAACACACTCCCAGACATCATTCTGGGTCTAATGGGGTAGAATCGGTGTTTTCGTTGCGAAACCATTTTCGCAACTTCGGTACCCCGAAATAGTGCATTCAGGGCCGAAACACAAGTTTTGCATCTTTTTACATGCCGAACATTTGTGATATGCTCCAAAACACTCCCAAACATCATTTTGTGTCTAATGGAGTAGAATGGTTGTTTTTGTTGCGAAACCATTTTCGCAACTTCGGTATCACGAAATAGTGCATTCAGGCCCGAAACACAAGTTTTGCATCTTTTACATACCGAAGGTTTGCGATATGCTCCAAAACACTCCCAAACATCATTCTGGGTTTAATGGGGTAGAATGGGTGTTTTCGTTGCGAAACCATTTTCGCAACTTCGGTACCCCGAAATAGTGCATTCAAGCCCGAAACACAAGTTTTGCATCTTTTACATGCCGAAGGTTTGCGATATGCTTCAACACACTCCCAGACATCATTCTGGGTCTAATGGGGTAGAATCGGTGTTTTCGTTGCGAAACCATTTTCGCAACTTCGGTACCCCGAAATAGTGCATTCAGGGCCGAAACACAAGTTTTGCATCTTTTTACATGCCGAACATTTGTGATATGCTCCAAAACACTCCCAAACATCATTTTGGGTCTAATGGAGTAGAATGGTTGTTTTTGTTGCGAAACCATTTTCGCAACTTCGGTATCACGAAATAGTGCATTCAGGCCCGAAACACAAGTTTTGCATCATTTACATACCGAAGGTTTGCGATGTGCTCCAAAACACTCCCAAACATCATTTTGGGTGTAATGGAGTAGAATGGGTGTTTTCGTTGCGAAACCATTTTCGCAACATCGGTACCCCGAAATAGTGCATTCAAGCCCGAAACACAAGTTTTGCATCTTTTACATGCCGAAGGTTTGCGATATGCTCCCAAAAACTCCCAAACATCATTCTGGGTTTAATGGGGTAGAATGGGTGTTTTCGTTGCGAAACCATTTTCGCAACTTCGGTACCCCGAAATAGTGCATTCAAGCCCGAAACACAAGTTTTGCATCTTTTACATGCCGAAGGTTTGCGATATGCTCCCAAACACTCCCAAACATCATTCTGGGTTTAATGGGGTAGAATGGGTGTTTTCGTTGAGAAACCATTTTCGCAACTTCGGTTCCCTGAAATAGTGCATTCAGGGCCGAAACACAAGTTTTGCATCTTTTACATGCCGAAGGTTTGCGATATGCTCCAACACACTCCCAAACATCATTCTGGGTTTAATGGGGTAGAATGGGTGTTTTCGTTGCGAAACCATTTTCGCAACTTCGGTACCCCGAAATAGTGCATTCAAGCCCGAAACACAAGTTTTGCATCTTTTACATGCCGAAGGTTTGCGATATGCTCCAAAACACTCCCAAACATCATTCTGGGTTTAATGGGGTAGAATGGGTGTTTTCGTTGCGAAACCATTTTCGCAACATCGGTACCCCGAAACAGTGCATTCAGGCTTGAAACACAAGTTTTGCATCTTTTTACATGCCGAAGGTTTGCGATATGCTCCAAAACACTCCCAAACATCATTCTGGGTCTAATGGGGTAGAATGGGTGTTTTCGTTGCGAAACCATTTTCGCAACTTCGGTCCCCTGAAATAGTGCATTCAGGGCCGAAACACAAGTTTTGCATCTTTTTACATGCCGAAGGCTTGCGATATGCTCCAAAACACTCCCAAACATCATTCTGGGTTTAATGGGGTAGAATGGGTGTTTTCGTTGCGAAACCATTTTCCCAACATCGGTACCCCAAAAGAATGCATTCAGGCTCGAAACAAAAGTTTTGCATCTTTTTACATGCCGAAGGTTTGTGATATGCTCCAACACACTCCCAAACATCATTCTGGGTCTAATGGGGTAGAATGGGTGTTTTCGTTGCGAAACCATTTTCGCAACTTCGGTACCCCGAAATAGTGCATTCAGGGCCGAAACACAAGTTTTGCATCTTTTTACATGCCGAAGGTTTGCGATATGCTCCAAAACACTCCCAAACATCATTCTGGGTTTAATGGGGTAGAATGGGTGTTTTCGTTGCGAAACCATTTTCGCAACTTCGGTACCTCGAAAGAATGCATTCAGGCTCGAAACAAAAGTTTTGCATCTTTTTACATGCCGAAGGTTTGCGATATGCTTCAACACACTCCCAGACATCATTCTGGGTCTAATGGGGTAGAATCGGTGTTTTCGTTGCGAAACCATTTTCGCAACTTCGGTACCCCGAAATAGTGCATTCAGGGCCGAAACACAAGTTTTGCATCTTTTTACATGCCGAACATTTGTGATATGCTCCAAAACACTCCCAAACATCATTTTGTGTCTAATGGAGTAGAATGGTTGTTTTTGTTGCGAAACCATTTTCGCAACTTCGGTATCACGAAATAGTGCATTCAGGCCCGAAACACAAGTTTTGCATCTTTTACATACCGAAGGTTTGCGATATGCTCCAAAACACTCCCAAACATCATTCTGGGTTTAATGGGGTAGAATGGGTGTTTTCGTTGCGAAACCATTTTCGCAACTTCGGTACCCCGAAATAGTGCATTCAAGCCCGAAACACAAGTTTTGCATCTTTTACATGCCGAAGGTTTGCGATATGCTTCAACACACTCCCAGACATCATTCTGGGTCTAATGGGGTAGAATCGGTGTTTTCGTTGCGAAACCATTTTCGCAACTTCGGTACCCCGAAATAGTGCATTCAGGGCCGAAACACAAGTTTTGCATCTTTTTACATGCCGAACATTTGTGATATGCTCCAAAACACTCCCAAACATCATTTTGGGTCTAATGGAGTAGAATGGTTGTTTTTGTTGCGAAACCATTTTCGCAACTTCGGTATCACGAAATAGTGCATTCAGGGCCGAAACACAAGTTTTGCATCTTTTTACATGCCGAAGGTTTGCGATATGCTCCAAAACACTCCCAAACATCATTCTGGGTTTAATGGGGTAGAATGGGTGTTTTCGTTGCGAAACCATTTTCGCAACTTCGGTACCCCAAAAGAATGCATTCAGGCTCGAAACAAAAGTTTTGCATCTTTTTACATGCCGAAGGTTTGCGATATGCTTCAACACACTCCCAGACATCATTCTGGGTCTAATGGGGTAGAATCGGTGTTTTCGTTGCGAAACCATTTTCGCAACTTCGGTACCCCGAAATAGTGCATTCAGGCCCGAAACACAAGTTTTGCATCTTTTTACATGCCGAAGGCTTGCGATATGCTCCAAAACAGTCCCAAACATCATTCTGGGTTTAATGGGGTAGAATGGGTGTTTTCGTTGCGAAACCATTTTCACAACTTCGGTATCACGAAATAGTGCATTCAGGCCCGAAACACAAGTTTTGCATCTTTTACATACCGAAGGTTTGCGATATGCTCCAAAACACTCCCAAACATCATTTTGGGTGTAATGGAGTAGAATGGGTGTTTTCGTTGCGAAACCATTTTCGCAACATCGGTACCCCGAAATAGTGCATTCAAGCCCGAAACACAAGTTTTGCATCTTTTTACATGCCGAAGGTTTGCGATATGCTCCAAAACACTCCCAAACATCATTCTGGGTCTAATGGGGTAGAATGGGTGTTTTCGTTGCGATACCATTTTCGCAACTTCGGTACCCTGAAATAGTGCATTCAGGGCCGAAACACAAGTTTTGCATCTTTTTACATGCCGAAGGTTTGCGATATGCTCCAAAACACTCCCAAACATCATTCTGGGTTTAATGGGGTAGAATGGGTGTTTTCGTTGCGAAACCATTTTCGCAACTTCGGTACCCCGAAAGAATGCATTCAGGCTCGAAACAAAAGTTTTGCATCTTTTTACATGCCGAAGGTTTGCGATATGCTTCAACACACTCCCAGACATCATTCTGGGTCTAATGGGGTAGAATCGGTGTTTTCGTTGCGAAACCATTTTCGCAACTTCGGTACCCCGAAATAGTGCATTCAGGGCCGAAACACAAGTTTTGCATCTTTTTACATGCCGAACATTTGTGATATGCTCCAAAACACTCCCAAACATCATTTTGTGTCTAATGGAGTAGAATGGTTGTTTTTGTTGCGAAACCATTTTCGCAACTTCGGTATCACGAAATAGTGCATTCAGGCCCGAAACACAAGTTTTGCATCTTTTACATACCGAAGGTTTGCGATATGCTCCAAAACACTCCCAAACATCATTCTGGGTTTAATGGGGTAGAATGGGTGTTTTCGTTGCGAAACCATTTTCGCAACTTCGGTACCCCGAAATAGTGCATTCAAGCCCGAAACACAAGTTTTGCATCTTTTACATGCCGAAGGTTTGCGATATGCTTCAACACACTCCCAGACATCATTCTGGGTCTAATGGGGTAGAATCGGTGTTTTCGTTGCGAAACCATTTTCGCAACTTCGGTACCCCGAAATAGTGCATTCAGGGCCGAAACACAAGTTTTGCATCTTTTTACATGCCGAACATTTGTGATATGCTCCAAAACACTCCCAAACATCATTTTGGGTCTAATGGAGTAGAATGGTTGTTTTTGTTGCGAAACCATTTTCGCAACTTCGGTATCACGAAATAGTGCATTCAGGCCCGAAACACAAGTTTTGCATCATTTACATACCGAAGGTTTGCGATGTGCTCCAAAACACTCCCAAACATCATTTTGGGTGTAATGGAGTAGAATGGGTGTTTTCGTTGCGAAACCATTTTCGCAACATCGGTACCCCGAAATAGTGCATTCAAGCCCGAAACACAAGTTTTGCATCTTTTACATGCCGAAGGTTTGCGATATGCTCCCAAAAACTCCCAAACATCATTCTGGGTTTAATGGGGTAGAATGGGTGTTTTCGTTGCGAAACCATTTTCGCAACTTCGGTACCCCGAAATAGTGCATTCAAGCCCGAAACACAAGTTTTGCATCTTTTACATGCCGAAGGTTTGCGATATGCTCCCAAACACTCCCAAACATCATTCTGGGTTTAATGGGGTAGAATGGGTGTTTTCGTTGAGAAACCATTTTCGCAACTTCGGTTCCCTGAAATAGTGCATTCAGGGCCGAAACACAAGTTTTGCATCTTTTACATGCCGAAGGTTTGCGATATGCTCCAACACACTCCCAAACATCATTCTGGGTTTAATGGGGTAGAATGGGTGTTTTCGTTGCGAAACCATTTTCGCAACTTCGGTACCCCGAAATAGTGCATTCAAGCCCGAAACACAAGTTTTGCATCTTTTACATGCCGAAGGTTTGCGATATGCTCCAAAACACTCCCAAACATCATTCTGGGTTTAATGGGGTAGAATGGGTGTTTTCGTTGCGAAACCATTTTCGCAACATCGGTACCCCGAAACAGTGCATTCAGGCTTGAAACACAAGTTTTGCATCTTTTTACATGCCGAAGGTTTGCGATATGCTCCAAAACACTCCCAAACATCATTCTGGGTCTAATGGGGTAGAATGGGTGTTTTCGTTGCGAAACCATTTTCGCAACTTCGGTCCCCTGAAATAGTGCATTCAGGGCCGAAACACAAGTTTTGCATCTTTTTACATGCCGAAGGCTTGCGATATGCTCCAAAACACTCCCAAACATCATTCTGGGTTTAATGGGGTAGAATGGGTGTTTTCGTTGCGAAACCATTTTCCCAACATCGGTACCCCAAAAGAATGCATTCAGGCTCGAAACAAAAGTTTTGCATCTTTTTACATGCCGAAGGTTTGTGATATGCTCCAACACACTCCCAAACATCATTCTGGGTCTAATGGGGTAGAATGGGTGTTTTCGTTGCGAAACCATTTTCGCAACTTCGGTACCCCGAAATAGTGCATTCAGGGCCGAAACACAAGTTTTGCATCTTTTTACATGCCGAAGGTTTGCGATATGCTCCAAAACACTCCCAAACATCATTCTGGGTTTAATGGGGTAGAATGGGTGTTTTCGTTGCGAAACCATTTTCGCAACTTCGGTACCTCGAAAGAATGCATTCAGGCTCGAAACAAAAGTTTTGCATCTTTTTACATGCCGAAGGTTTGCGATATGCTTCAACACACTCCCAGACATCATTCTGGGTCTAATGGGGTAGAATCGGTGTTTTCGTTGCGAAACCATTTTCGCAACTTCGGTACCCCGAAATAGTGCATTCAGGGCCGAAACACAAGTTTTGCATCTTTTTACATGCCGAACATTTGTGATATGCTCCAAAACACTCCCAAACATCATTTTGTGTCTAATGGAGTAGAATGGTTGTTTTTGTTGCGAAACCATTTTCGCAACTTCGGTATCACGAAATAGTGCATTCAGGCCCGAAACACAAGTTTTGCATCTTTTACATACCGAAGGTTTGCGATATGCTCCAAAACACTCCCAAACATCATTCTGGGTTTAATGGGGTAGAATGGGTGTTTTCGTTGCGAAACCATTTTCGCAACTTCGGTACCCCGAAATAGTGCATTCAAGCCCGAAACACAAGTTTTGCATCTTTTACATGCCGAAGGTTTGCGATATGCTTCAACACACTCCCAGACATCATTCTGGGTCTAATGGGGTAGAATCGGTGTTTTCGTTGCGAAACCATTTTCGCAACTTCGGTACCCCGAAATAGTGCATTCAGGGCCGAAACACAAGTTTTGCATCTTTTTACATGCCGAACATTTGTGATATGCTCCAAAACACTCCCAAACATCATTTTGGGTCTAATGGAGTAGAATGGTTGTTTTTGTTGCGAAACCATTTTCGCAACTTCGGTATCACGAAATAGTGCATTCAGGGCCGAAACACAAGTTTTGCATCTTTTTACATGCCGAAGGTTTGCGATATGCTCCAAAACACTCCCAAACATCATTCTGGGTTTAATGGGGTAGAATGGGTGTTTTCGTTGCGAAACCATTTTCGCAACTTCGGTACCCCAAAAGAATGCATTCAGGCTCGAAACAAAAGTTTTGCATCTTTTTACATGCCGAAGGTTTGCGATATGCTTCAACACACTCCCAGACATCATTCTGGGTCTAATGGGGTAGAATCGGTGTTTTCGTTGCGAAACCATTTTCGCAACTTCGGTACCCCGAAATAGTGCATTCAGGCCCGAAACACAAGTTTTGCATCTTTTTACATGCCGAAGGCTTGCGATATGCTCCAAAACAGTCCCAAACATCATTCTGGGTTTAATGGGGTAGAATGGGTGTTTTCGTTGCGAAACCATTTTCACAACTTCGGTATCACGAAATAGTGCATTCAGGCCCGAAACACAAGTTTTGCATCTTTTACATACCGAAGGTTTGCGATATGCTCCAAAACACTCCCAAACATCATTTTGGGTGTAATGGAGTAGAATGGGTGTTTTCGTTGCGAAACCATTTTCGCAACATCGGTACCCCGAAATAGTGCATTCAAGCCCGAAACACAAGTTTTGCATCTTTTTACATGCCGAAGGTTTGCGATATGCTCCAAAACACTCCCAAACATCATTCTGGGTCTAATGGGGTAGAATGGGTGTTTTCGTTGCGAAACCATTTTCGCAACTTCGGTACCCTGAAATAGTGCATTCAGGGCCGAAACACAAGTTTTGCATCTTTTTACATGCCGAAGGTTTGCGATATGCTCCAAAACACTCCCAAACATCATTCTGGGTTTAATGGGGTAGAATGGGTGTTTTCGTTGCGAAACCATTTTCGCAACTTCGGTACCCCGAAAGAATGCATTCAGGCTCGAAACAAAAGTTTTGCATCTTTTTACATGCCGAAGGTTTGCGATATGCTTCAACACACTCCCAGACATCATTCTGGGTCTAATGGGGTAGAATCGGTGTTTTCGTTGCGAAACCATTTTCGCAACTTCGGTACCCCGAAATAGTGCATTCAGGGCCGAAACACAAGTTTTGCATCTTTTTACATGCCGAACATTTGTGATATGCTCCAAAACACTCCCAAACATCATTTTGTGTCTAATGGAGTAGAATGGTTGTTTTTGTTGCGAAACCATTTTCGCAACTTCGGTATCACGAAATAGTGCATTCAGGCCCGAAACACAAGTTTTGCATCTTTTACATACCGAAGGTTTGCGATATGCTCCAAAACACTCCCAAACATCATTCTGGGTTTAATGGGGTAGAATGGGTGTTTTCGTTGCGAAACCATTTTCGCAACTTCGGTACCCCGAAATAGTGCATTCAAGCCCGAAACACAAGTTTTGCATCTTTTACATGCCGAAGGTTTGCGATATGCTTCAACACACTCCCAGACATCATTCTGGGTCTAATGGGGTAGAATCGGTGTTTTCGTTGCGAAACCATTTTCGCAACTTCGGTACCCCGAAATAGTGCATTCAGGGCCGAAACACAAGTTTTGCATCTTTTTACATGCCGAACATTTGTGATATGCTCCAAAACACTCCCAAACATCATTTTGGGTCTAATGGAGTAGAATGGTTGTTTTTGTTGCGAAACCATTTTCGCAACTTCGGTATCACGAAATAGTGCATTCAGGGCCGAAACACAAGTTTTGCATCTTTTTACATGCCGAAGGTTTGCGATATGCTCCAAAACACTCCCAAACATCATTCTGGGTTTAATGGGGTAGAATGGGTGTTTTCGTTGCGAAACCATTTTCGCAACTTCGGTACCCCAAAAGAATGCATTCAGGCTCGAAACAAAAGTTTTGCATCTTTTTACATGCCGAAGGTTTGCGATATGCTTCAACACACTCCCAGACATCATTCTGGGTCTAATGGGGTAGAATCGGTGTTTTCGTTGCGAAACCATTTTCGCAACTTCGGTACCCCGAAATAGTGCATTCAGGCCCGAAACACAAGTTTTGCATCTTTTTACATGCCGAAGGCTTGCGATATGCTCCAAAACACTCCCAAACATCATTCTGGGTTTAATGGGGTAGAATGGGTGTTTTCGTTGCGAAACCATTTTCCCAACTTCGGTATCACGAAATAGTGCATTCAGGCCCGAAACACAAGTTTTGCATCTTTTACATACCGAAGGTTTGCGATATGCTCCAAAACACTCCCAAACATCATTTTGGGTGTAATGGAGTAGAATGGGTGTTTTCGTTGCGAAACCATTTTCGCAACATCGGTACCCCGAAATAGTGCATTCAAGCCCGAAACACAAGTTTTGCATCTTTTACATGCCGAAGGTTTGCGATATGCTCCCAAAAACTCCCAAACATCATTCTGGGTTTAATGGGGTAGAATGGGTGTTTTCGTTGCGAAACCATTTTCGCAACTTCGGTACCCCGAAATAGTGCATTCAAGCCCGAAACACAAGTTTTGCATCTTTTACATGCCGAAGGTTTGCGATATGCTCCCAAACACTCCCAAACATCATTCTGGGTTTAATGGGGTAGAATGGGTGTTTTCGTTGAGAAACCATTTTCGCAACTTCGGTTCCCTGAAATAGTGCATTCAGGGCCGAAACACAAGTTTTGCATCTTTTACATGCTGAAGGTTTGCGATATGCTCCAACACACTCCCAAACATCATTCTGGGTCTAATTGTGTAGAATGGGTGTTTTCGTTGCGAAACCATTTTCGCAACTTCGGTACCCCGAAATAGTGCATTCAAGCCCGAAACACAAGTTTTGCATCTTTTACATGCCGAAGGTTTGCGATATGCTCCAAAACACTCCCAAACATCATTCTGGGTTTAATGGGGTAGAATGGGTGTTTTCGTTGCGAAACAATTTTCGCAACATCGGTACCCCGAAACAGTGCATTCAGGATTGAAACACAAGTTTTGCATCTTTTTACATGCCGAAGGTTTGCGATATGCTCCAAAACACTCCCAAACATCATTCTGGGTCTAATGGGGTAGAATGGGTGTTTTCGTTGCGAAACCATTTTCGCAACTTCGGTACCCTGAAATAGTGCATTCAGGGCCGAAACACAAGTTTTGCATCTTTTTACATGCCGAAGGCTTACGATATGCTCCAAAACACTCCCAAACATCATTCTGGGTTTAATGGGGTAGAATGGGTGTTTTCGTTGCGAAACCATTTTCCCAACTTCGGTACCCCAAAAGAATCATTCAGGCTCGAAACAAAAGTTTTGCATCTTTTTACATGCCGAAGGTTTGTGATATGCTCCAACACACTCCCAAAACATCATTCTGGGTCTAATGGGGTAGAATGGGTGTTTTCGTTGCGAAACCATTTTCGCAACTTCGGTACCCCGAAATAGTGCATTCAGGGCCGAAACACATGTTTTGCATCTTTTTACATGCCGAAGGTTTGCGATATGCTCCAAAACACTCCCAAACATCATTCTGGGTTTAATGGGGTAGAATGGGTGTTTTCCTTGCGAAACCATTTTCGCAACTTCGGTACCCCGAAAGAATGCATTCAGGCTCGAAACAAAAGTTTTGCATCTTTTTACATGCCGAAGGTTTGCGATATGCTTCAACACACTCCCAGACATCATTCTGGGTCTAATGGGGTAGAATCGGTGTTTTCGTTGCGAAACCATTTTCGCAACTTCGGTACCCCGAAATAGTGCATTCAGGGCCGAAACACAAGTTTTGCATCTTTTTACATGCCGAACATTTGTCATATGCTCCAAAACACTCACAAACATCATTTTGGGTCTAATGGAGTAGAATGGTTGTTTTTGTTGCGAAACCATTTTCGCAACTTCGGTATCACGAAATAGTGCATTCAGGCCCGAAACACAAGTTTTGCATCTTTTACATACCGAAGGTTTGCGATATGCTCCAAAACACTCCCAAACATCATTCTGGGTTTAATGGGGTAGAATGGGTGTTTTCGTTGCGAAACCATTTTCGCAACTTCGGTATCCCGAAATAGTGCATTCAAGCCCGAAACACAAGTTTTGCATCTTTTACATGCCGAAGGTTTGCGATATGCTTCAACACACTCCCAGACATCATTCTGGGTCTAATGGGGTAGAATCGGTGTTTTCGTTGCGAAACCATTTTCGCAACTTCGGTACCCCGAAATAGTGCATTCAGGCCCGAAACACAAGTTTTGCATCTTTTTACATGCCGAACATTTGTGATATGCTCCAATACACTCCCAAACATCATTTTGGGTCTAATGGAGTAGAATGGTTGTTTTTGTTGCGAAACCATTTTCGCAACTTCGGTATCACGAAATAGTGCATTCAGGGCCGAAACACAAGTTTTGCATCTTTTTACATGCCGAAGGTTTGCGATATGCTCCAAAACACTCCCAAACATCATTCTGGGTTTAATGGGGTAGAATGGGTGTTTTCGTTGCGAAACCATTTTCGCAACTTCGGTACCCCAAAAGAATGCATTCAGGCTCGAAACAAAAGTTTTGCATCTTTTTACATGCCGAAGGTTTGCGATATGCTTCAACACACTCCCAGACATCATTCTGGGTCTAATGGGGTAGAATCGGTGTTTTCGTTGCGAAACCATTTTTGCAACTTCGGTACCCCGAAATAGTGCATTCAGGCCCGAAACACAAGTTTTGCATCTTTTTACATGCCGAAGGCTTGCGATATGCTCCAAAACACTCCCAAACATTATTCTGGGTTTAATGGGGTAGAATGGGTGTTTTCGTTGCGAAACTATTTTCCCAACTTCGGTATCACGAAATAGTGCATTCAGGCCCGAAACACAAGTTTTGCATCTTTTACATACCGAAGGTTTGCGATATGCTCCAAAACACTCCCAAACATCATTTTGGGTGTAATGGAGTAGAATGGGTGTTTTCGTTGCGAAACCATTTTCGCAACATCGGTACCCCGAAATAGTGCATTCAAGCCCGAAACACAAGTTTTGCATCTTTTACATGCCGAAGGTTTGTGATATGCTCCCAAAAACTCCCAAACATCATTCTGGGTTTAATGGGGTAGAATGGGTGTTTTCGTTGCGAAACCATTTTCGCAACTTCGGTACCCCGAAATAGTGCATTCAAGCCCGAAACACAAGTTTTGCATCTTTTACATGCCGAAGGTTTGCGATATGCTCCCAAACACTCCCAAACATCATTCTGGGTTTAATGGGGTAGAATGGGTGTTTTCGTTGAGAAACCATTTTCGCAACTTCGGTTCCCTGAAATAGTGCATTCAGGGCCGAAACACAAGTTTTGCATCTTTTACATGCTGAAGGTTTGCGATATGCTCCAACACACTCCCAAACATCATTCTGGGTCTAATTGTGTAGAATGGTTGTTTTCGTTGCGAAACCATTTTCGCAACTTCGGTACCCCGAAATAGTGCATTCAAGCCCGAAACACAAGTTTTGCATCTTTTACATGCCGAAGGTTTGCGATATGCTCCAAAACACTCCCAAACATCATTCTGGGTTTAATGGGGTAGAATGGGTGTTTTCGTTGCGAAACAATTTTCGCAACATCGGTACCCCGAAACAGTGCATTCAGGCTTGAAACACAAGTTTTGCATCTTTTTACATGCCGAAGGTTTGCGATATGCTCCAAAACACTCCCAAACATCATTCTGGGTCTAATGGGGTAGAATGGGTGTTTTCGTTGCGAAACCATTTTCGCAACTTCGGTACCCTGAAATAGTGCATTCGGGGCCGAAACACAAGTTTTGCATCTTTTTACATGCCGAAGGCTTGCGATATGCTCCAAAACACTCCCAAACATCATTCTGGGTTTAATGGGGTAGAATGGGTGTTTTCGTTGCGAAACCATTTTCCCAACTTCGGTACCCCAAAAGAATGCATTCAGGCTCGAAACAAAAGTTTTGCATCTTTTTACATGCCGAAGGTTTGTGATATGCTCCAACACACTCCCAAACATCATTCTGGGTCTAATGGGGTAGAATGGGTGTTTTCGTTGCGAAACCATTTTCGCAACTTCGGTACCCCGAAATAGTGCATTCAGGGCCGAAACACATGTTTTGCATCTTTTTACATGCCGAAGGTTTGCGATATGCTCCAAAACACTCCCAAACATCATTCTGGGTTTAATGGGGTAGAATGGGTGTTTTCGTTGCGAAACCATTTTCGCAACTTCGGTACCCCGAAAGAATGCATTCAGGCTCGAAACAAAAGTTTTGCATCTTTTTACATGCCGAAGGTTTGCGATATGCTTCAACACACTCCCAGACATCATTCTGGGTCTAATGGGGTAGAATCGGTGTTTTCGTTGCGAAACCATTTTCGCAACTTCGGTACCCCGAAATAGTGCATTCAGGGCCGAAACACAAGTTTTGCATCTTTTTACATGCCGAACATTTGTCATATGCTCCAAAACACTCCCAAACATCATTTTGGGTCTAATGGAGTAGAATGGTTGTTTTTGTTGCGAAACCATTTTCGCAACTTCGGTATCACGAAATAGTGCATTCAGGCCCGAAACACAAGTTTTGCATCTTTTACATACCGAAGGTTTGCGATATGCTCCAAAACACTCCCAAACATCATTCTGGGTTTAATGGGGTAGAATGGGTGTTTTCGTTGCGAAACCATTTTCGCAACTTCGGTACCCCGAAATAGTGCATTCAAGCCCGAAACACAAGTTTTGCATCTTTTACATGCCGAAGGTTTGCGATATGCTTCAACACACTCCCAGACATCATTCTGGGTCTAATGGGGTAGAATCGGTGTTTTCGTTGCGAAACCATTTTCGCAACTTCGGTACCCCGAAATAGTGCATTCAGGGCCGAAACACAAGTTTTGCATCTTTTTACATGCCGAACATTTGTGATATGCTCCAAAACACTCCCAAACATCATTTTGGGTCTAATGGAGTAGAATGGTTGTTTTTGTTGCGAAACCATTTTCGCAACTTCGGTATCACGAAATAGTGCATTCAGGGCCGAAACACAAGTTTTGCATCTTTTTACATGCCGAAGGTTTGCGATATGCTCCAAAACACTCCCAAACATCATTCTGGGTTTAATGGGGTAGAATGGGTGTTTTCCTTGCGAAACCATTTTCGCAACTTCGGTACCCCAAAAGAATGCATTCAGGCTCGAAACAAAAGTTTTGCATCTTTTCACATGCCGAAGGTTTGCGATATGCTTCAACACACTCCCAGACATCATTCTGGGTCTAATGGGGTAGAATCGGTGTTTTCGTTGCGAAACCATTTTCGCAACTTCGGTACCCCGAAATAGTGCATTCAGGGCCGAAACACAAGTTTTGCATCTTTTTACATGCCGAACATTTGTGATATGCTCCAAAACACTCCCAAACATCATTTTGGGTCTAATGGAGTAGAATGGTTGTTTTTGTTGCGAAACCATTTTCGCAACTTCGGTATCACGAAATAGTGCATTCAGGCCCGAAACACAAGTTTTGCATCTTTTACATACCGAAGGTTTGCGATATGCTCCAAAACACTCCCAAACATCATTTTGGGTGTAATGGAGTAGAATGGGTGTTTTCGTTGCGAAACCATTTTCGCAACATCGGTACCCCGAAATAGTGCATTCAAGCCCGAAACACAAGTTTTGCATCTTTTACATGCCGAAGGTTTGCGATATGCTCCCAAACACTCCCAAACATCATTCTGGGTTTAATGGGGTAGAATGGGTGTTTTCGTTGCGAAACCATTTTCGCAACTTCGGTTCCCTGAAATAGTGCATTCAGGGCCGAAACACAAGTTTTGCATCTTTTACATGCCGAAGGTTTGCGATATGCTCCAACACACTCCCAAACATCATTGTGGGTCTAATTGTGTAGAATGGGTGTTTTCGTTGCGAAACCATTTTCACAACATCGGTACCCCGAAATAGTGCATTCAAGCCCGAAACACAAGTTTTGCATCTTTTACATGCCGAAGGTTTGCGATATGCTCCCAAACACTCCCAAACATCATTCTGGGTTTAATGGGGTAGAATGGGTGTTTTCGTTGCGAAACCATTTTCGCAACTTCGGTTCCCTGAAATAGTGCATTCAGGGCCGAAACACAAGTTTTGCATCTTTTACATGCCGAAGGTTTGCGATATGCTCCAACACACTCCCAAACATCATTGTGGGTCTAATTGTGTAGAATGGGTGTTTTCGTTGCTAAACCATTTTCGCAACTTCGGTACCCCGAAATAGTGCATTCAAGCCCGAAACACAAGTTTTGCATCTTTTACATGCCGAAGGTTTGCGATATGCTCCAAAACACTCCCAAACATCATTCTGGGTTTAATGGGGTAGAATGGGTGTTTTCGTTGCGAAACCATTTTCGCAACTTCGGTACCCTGAAATAGTGCATTCAGGGCCGAAACACAAGTTTTGCATCTTTTTACATGCCGAAGGTTTGCGATATGCTCCAAAACACTCCCAAACATCATTCTGGGTTTAATGGGGTAGAATGGGTGTTTTCGTTGCGAAACCATTTTCGCAACTTCGGTACCCCGAAAGAATGCATTCAGGCTCGAAACAAAAGTTTTGCATCTTTTTACATGCCGAAGGTTTGCGATATGCTTCAACACACTCCCAGACATCATTCTGGGTCTAATGGGGTAGAATCGGTGTTTTCGTTGCGAAACCATTTTCGCAACTTCGGTACCCCGAAATAGTGCATTCAGGGCCGAAACACAAGTTTTGCATCTTTTTACATGCCGAACATTTGTGATATGCTCGAAAACACTCCCAAACATCATTTTGGGTCTAATGGAGTAGAATGGTTGTTTTTGTTGCGAAACCATTTTCGCAACTTCGGTATCACGAAATAGTGCATTCAGGCCCGAAACACAAGTTTTGCATCTTTTACATACCGAAGGTTTGCGATATGCTCCAAAACACTCCCAAACATCATTCTGGGTTTAATGGGGTAGAATGGGTGTTTTCGTTGCGAAACCATTTTCACAACTTCGGTACCCCGAAATAGTGCATTCAAGCCCGAAACACAAGTTTTGCATCTTTTACATGCCGAAGGTTTGCGATATGCTCCAACACACTCCCAAACATCATTCTGGGTCTAATTGTGTAGAATGGGTGTTTTCGTTGCGAAACCATTTTCGCAACTTCGGTACCCCGAAATAGTGCATTCAAACCCGAAACACAAGTTTTGCATTTTTACATGCCGAAGGTTTGCGATATGCTCCAAAACACTCCCAAACATCATTCTGGGTTTAATGGGGTAGAATGGGTGTTTTCGTTGCGAAACCATTTTCGCCACAGCGGTACCCCGAAACAGTGCATTCAGGCTTGAAACACAAGTTTTGCATATTTTTACATGCCGAAGGTTTGCGATATGCTCCAAAACACTCCCAAACATCATTCTGGGTTTAATGGGGTAGAATGGGTGTTTTCGTTGCGAAACCATTTTCGCAACATCGGTACCCCGAAACAGTGCATTCAGTTTTGAAACACAAGTTTTGCATCTTTTTACATGCCGAAGGTTTGCGATATGCTCCAAAACACTCCCAAACATCATTCTGGGTCTAATGGGGTAGAATGGGTGTTTTCGTTGCGAAACCATTTTCGCAACTTCGGTACCCCGGAATAGTGCATTCAGGGCCGAAACACATGTTTTGCATCTTTTTACATGCCGAAGGTTTGCGATATGCTCCAAAACACTCCCAAACATCATTCTGGGTTTAATGGGGTAGAATGGGTGTTTTCGTTGCGAAACCATTTTCGCAACTTCGGTACCCCGAAATAGTGCATTCAGGGCCGAAACACAAGTTTTGCATCTTTTTACATGCCGAAGGTTTGCGATATGCTCCAAAACACTCCCAAACATCATTCTGGGTTTAATGGGGTAGAATGGGTGTTTTCCTTGCGAAACCATTTTCGCAACTTCGGTACCCCAAAAGAATGCATTCAGGCTCGAAACAAAAGTTTTGCATCTTTTCACATGCCGAAGGTTTGCGATATGCTTCAACACACTCCCAGACATCATTCTGGGTCTAATGGGGTAGAATCGGTGTTTTCGTTGCGAAACCATTTTCGCAACTTCGGTACCCCGAAATAGTGCATTCAGGGCCGAAACACAAGTTTTGCATCTTTTTACATGCCGAACATTTGTGATATGCTCCAAAACACTCCCAAACATCATTTTGGGTCTAATGGAGTAGAATGGTTGTTTTTGTTGCGAAACCATTTTCGCAACTTCGGTATCACGAAATAGTGCATTCAGGCCCGAAACACAAGTTTTGCATCTTTTACATACCGAAGGTTTGCGATATGCTCCAAAACACTCCCAAACATCATTTTGGGTGTAATGGAGTAGAATGGGTGTTTTCGTTGCGAAACCATTTTCGCAACATCGGTACCCCGAAATAGTGCATTCAAGCCCGAAACACAAGTTTTGCATCTTTTACATGCCGAAGGTTTGCGATATGCTCCCAAACACTCCCAAACATCATTCTGGGTTTAATGGGGTAGAATGGGTGTTTTCGTTGCGAAACCATTTTCGCAACTTCGGTTCCCTGAAATAGTGCATTCAGGGCCGAAACACAAGTTTTGCATCTTTTACATGCCGAAGGTTTGCGATATGCTCCAACACACTCCCAAACATCATTGTGGGTCTAATTGTGTAGAATGGGTGTTTTCGTTGCGAAACCATTTTCGCAACATCGGTACCCCGAAATAGTGCATTCAAGCCCGAAACACAAGTTTTGCATCTTTTACATGCCGAAGGTTTGCGATATGCTCCCAAACACTCCCAAACATCATTCTGGGTTTAATGGGGTAGAATGGGTGTTTTCGTTGCGAAACCATTTTCGCAACTTCGGTTCCCTGAAATAGTGCATTCAGGGCCGAAACACAAGTTTTGCATCTTTTACATGCCGAAGGTTTGCGATATGCTCCAACACACTCCCAAACATCATTGTGGGTCTAATTGTGTAGAATGGGTGTTTTCGTTGCTAAACCATTTTCGCAACTTCGGTACCCCGAAATAGTGCATTCAAGCCCGAAACACAAGTTTTGCATCTTTTACATGCCGAAGGTTTGCGATATGCTCCAAAACACTCCCAAACATCATTCTGGGTTTAATGGGGTAGAATGGGTGTTTTCGTTGCGAAACCATTTTCGCAACTTCGGTACCCTGAAATAGTGCATTCAGGGCCGAAACACAAGTTTTGCATCTTTTTACATGCCGAAGGTTTGCGATATGCTCCAAAACACTCCCAAACATCATTCTGGGTTTAATGGGGTAGAATGGGTGTTTTCGTTGCGAAACCATTTTCGCAACTTCGGTACCCCGAAAGAATGCATTCAGGCTCGAAACAAAAGTTTTGCATCTTTTTACATGCCGAAGGTTTGCGATATGCTTCAACACACTCCCAGACATCATTCTGGGTCTAATGGGGTAGAATCGGTGTTTTCGTTGCGAAACCATTTTCGCAACTTCGGTACCCCGAAATAGTGCATTCAGGGCCGAAACACAAGTTTTGCATCTTTTTACATGCCGAACATTTGTGATATGCTCGAAAACACTCCCAAACATCATTTTGGGTCTAATGGAGTAGAATGGTTGTTTTTGTTGCGAAACCATTTTCGCAACTTCGGTATCACGAAATAGTGCATTCAGGCCCGAAACACAAGTTTTGCATCTTTTACATACCGAAGGTTTGCGATATGCTCCAAAACACTCCCAAACATCATTCTGGGTTTAATGGGGTAGAATGGGTGTTTTCGTTGCGAAACCATTTTCACAACTTCGGTACCCCGAAATAGTGCATTCAAGCCCGAAACACAAGTTTTGCATCTTTTACATGCCGAAGGTTTGCGATATGCTCCAACACACTCCCAAACATCATTCTGGGTCTAATTGTGTAGAATGGGTGTTTTCGTTGCGAAACCATTTTCGCAACTTCGGTACCCCGAAATAGTGCATTCAAACCCGAAACACAAGTTTTGCATTTTTACATGCCGAAGGTTTGCGATATGCTCCAAAACACTCCCAAACATCATTCTGGGTTTAATGGGGTAGAATGGGTGTTTTCGTTGCGAAACCATTTTCGCAACATCGGTACCCCGAAACAGTGCATTCAGGCTTGAAACACAAGTTTTGCATATTTTTACATGCCGAAGGTTTGCGATATGCTCCAAAACACTCCCAAACATCATTCTGGGTTTAATGGGGTAGAATGGGTGTTTTCGTTGCGAAACCATTTTCGCAACATCGGTACCCCGAAACAGTGCATTCAGTTTTGAAACACAAGTTTTGCATCTTTTTACATGCCGAAGGTTTGCGATATGCTCCAAAACACTCCCAAACATCATTCTGGGTCTAATGGGGTAGAATGGGTGTTTTCGTTGCGAAACCATTTTCGCAACTTCGGTACCCCGGAATAGTGCATTCAGGGCCGAAACACATGTTTTGCATCTTTTTACATGCCGAAGGTTTGCGATATGCTCCAAAACACTCCCAAACATCATTCTGGGTTTAATGGGGTAGAATGGGTGTTTTCGTTGCGAAACCATTTTCGCAACTTCGGTACCCCGAAAGAATGCATTCAGGCTCGAAACAAAAGTTTTGCATCTTTTTACATGCCGAAGGTTTGCGATATGCTTCAACACACTCCCAGACATCATTCTGGGTCTAATGGGGTAGAATCGGTGTTTTCGTTGCGAAACCATTTTCGCAACTTCGGTACCCCGAAATAGTGCATTCAGGGCCGAAACACAAGTTTTGCATCTTTTTACATGCCGAACATTTGTGATATGCTCCAAAACACTCCCAAACATCATTTTGGGTCTAATGGAGTAGAATGGTTGTTTTTGTTGCGAAACCATTTTCGCAACTTCGGTATCACGAAATAGTGCATTCAGGCCCGAAACACAAGTTTTGCATCTTTTACATACCGAAGGTTTGCGATATGCTCCAAAACACTCCCAAACATCATTTTGGGTGTAATGGAGTAGAATGGGTGTTTTCGTTGCGAAACCATTTTCGCAACATCAGTACCCCGAAATAGTGCATTCAAGCCCGAAACACAAGTTTTGCATCTTTTACATGCCGAAGGTTTGCGATATGCTCCCAAACACTCCCAAACATCATTCTGGGTTTAATGGGGTAGAATGGGTGTTTTCGTTGCGAAACCATTTTCGCAACTTCGGTTCCCTGAAATAGTGCATTCAGGGCCGAAACACAAGTTTTGCATCTTTTACATGCCGAAGGTTTGCGATATGCCCCAAAACACTCCCAAACATCATTCTGGGTTTAATGGGGTAGAATGGGTGTTTTCGTTGCGAAACCATTTTCCCAACTTCGGTACCCCAAAAGAATGCATTCAGGCTCGAAACAAAAGTTTTGCATCTTTTTACATGCCGAAGGTTTGTGATATGCTCCAACACACTCCCAAACATCATTCTGGGTCTAATGGGGTAGAATGGGTGTTTTCGTTGCGAAACCATTTTCGCAACTTCGGTACCCCGAAATAGTGCATTCAGGGCCGAAACACATGTTTTGCATCTTTTTACATGCCGAAGGTTTGCGATATGCTCCAAAACACTCCCAAACATCATTCTGGGTCTAATGGGGTAGAATGGGTGTTTTCGTTGCGAAACCATTTTCGCAACTTCGGTACCCCGAAAGAATGCATTCAGGCTCGAAACAAAAGTTTTGCATCTTTTTACATGCCGAAGGTTTGCGATATGCTTCAACACACTCCCAGACATCATTCTGGGTCTAATGGGGTAGAATCGGTGTTTTCGTTGCGAAACCATTTTCGCAACTTCGGTACCCCGAAATAGTGCATTCAGGGCCGAAACACAAGTTTTGCATCTTTTTACATGCCGAACATTTGTGATATGCTCCAAAACACTCCCAAACATCATTTTGGGTCTAATGGAGTAGAATGGTTGTTTTTGTTGCGAAACCATTTTCGCAACTTCGGTATCACGAAATAGTGCATTCAGGCCCGAAACACAAGTTTTGCATCTTTTACATACCGAAGGTTTGCGATATGCTCCAAAACACTCCGAAACATCATTCTGGGTTTAATGTGGTAGAATGGGTGTTTTCGTTGCGAAACCATTTTCGCAACTTCGGTACCCCGAAATAGTGCATTCAAGCCCGAAACACAAGTTTTGCATCTTTTACATGCCGAAGGTTTGCGATATGCTTCAACACACTACCAGACATCATTCTGGGTCTAATGGGGTAGAATCGGTGTTTTCGTTGCGAAACCATTTTCGCAACTTCGGTACCCCGAAAGAATGCATTCAGGCTCGAAACAAAAGTTTTGCATCTTTTTACATGCCGAAGGTTTGCGATATGCTTCAACACACTCCCAGACATCATTCTGGGTCTAATGGGGTAGAATCGGTGTTTTCGTTGCGAAACCATTTTCGCAACTTCGGTACCCCGAAATAGTGCATTCAGGGCCGAAACACAAGTTTTGCATCTTTTTACATGCCGAACATTTGTGATATGCTCCAAAACACTCCCAAACATCATTTTGGGTCTAATGGAGTAGAATGGTTGTTTTTGTTGCGAAACCATTTTCGCAACTTCGGTATCACGAAATAGTGCATTCAGGCCCGAAACACAAGTTTTGCATCTTTTACATACCGAAGGTTTGCGATATGCTCCAAAACACTCCGAAACATCATTCTGGGTTTAATGTGGTAGAATGGGTGTTTTCGTTGCGAAACCATTTTCGCAACTTCGGTACCCCGAAATAGTGCATTCAAGCCCGAAACACAAGTTTTGCATCTTTTACATGCCGAAGGTTTGCGATATGCTTCAACACACTCCCAGACATCATTCTGGGTCTAATGGGGTAGAATCGGTGTTTTCGTTGCGAAACCATTTTCGCAACTTCGGTACCCCGAAAGAATGCATTCAGGCTCGAAACAAAAGTTTTGCATCTTTTTACATGCCGAAGGTTTGCGATATGCTTCAACACACTCCCAGACATCATTCTGGGTCTAATGGGGTAGAATCGGTGTTTTCGTTGCGAAACCATTTTCGCAACTTCGGTACCCCGAAATAGTGCATTCAGGGCCGAAACACAAGTTTTGCATCTTTTTACATGCCGAACATTTGTGATATGCTCCAAAACACTCCCAAACATCATTTTGGGTCTAATGGAGTAGAATGGTTGTTTTTGTTGCGAAACCATTTTCGCAACTTCGGTATCACGAAATAGTGCATTCAGGCCCGAAACACAAGTTTTGCATCTTTTACATACCGAAGGTTTGCGATATGCTCCAAAACACTCCCAAACATCATTTTGGGTGTAATGGAGTAGAATGGGTGTTTTCGTTGCGAAACCATTTTCGCAACATCAGTACCCCGAAATAGTGCATTCAAGCCCGAAACACAAGTTTTGCATCTTTTACATGCCGAAGGTTTGCGATATGCTCCCAAACACTCCCAAACATCATTCTGGGTTTAATGGGGTAGAATGGGTGTTTTCGTTGCGAAACCATTTTCGCAACTTCGGTTCCCTGAAATAGTGCATTCAGGGCCGAAACACAAGTTTTGCATCTTTTACATGCCGAAGGTTTGCGATATGCCCCAAAACACTCCCAAACATCATTCTGGGTTTAATGGGGTAGAATGGGTGTTTTCGTTGCGAAACCATTTTCCCAACTTCGGTACCCCAAAAGAATGCATTCAGGCTCGAAACAAAAGTTTTGCATCTTTTTACATGCCGAAGGTTTGTGATATGCTCCAACACACTCCCAAACATCATTCAGGGTCTAATGGGGTAGAATGGGTGTTTTCGTTGCGAAACCATTTTCGCAACTTCGGTACCCCGAAATAGTGCATTCAGGGCCGAAACACATGTTTTGCATCTTTTTACATGCCGAAGGTTTGCGATATGCTCCAAAACACTCCCAAACATCATTCTGGGTTTAATGGGGTAGAATGGGTGTTTTCGTTGAGAAACCATTTTCG
Source organism: Cenchrus fungigraminus (assembly GCA_036936925.1). NCBI lineage: Eukaryota > Viridiplantae > Streptophyta > Magnoliopsida > Poales > Poaceae > Cenchrus > Cenchrus fungigraminus. The sequence goes on from CM072775.1 coordinate 33,446,107, forward strand.
CAACTTCGGTACCCCGAAAGAATGCATTCAGGCTCGAAACAAAAGTTTTGCATCTTTTTACATGCCGAAGGTTTGCGATATGCTTCAACACACTCCCAGACATCATTCTGGGTCTAATGGGGTAGAATCGGTGTTTTCGTTGCGAAACCATTTTCGCAACTTCGGTACCCCGAAATAGTGCATTCAGGGCCGAAACACAAGTTTTGCATCTTTTTACATGCCGAACATTTGTGATATGCTCGAAAACACTCCCAAACATCATTTTGGGTCTAATGGAGTAGAATGGTTGTTTTTGTTGCGAAACCATTTTCGCAACTTCGGTATCACGAAATAGTGCATTCAGGCCCGAAACACAAGTTTTGCATCTTTTACATACCGAAGGTTTGCGATATGCTCCAAAACACTCCGAAACATCATTCTGGGTTTAATGTGGTAGAATGGGTGTTTTCGTTGCGAAACCATTTTCGCAACTTCGGTACCCCGAAATAGTGCATTCAAGCCCGAAACACAAGTTTTGCATCTTTTACATGCCGAAGGTTTGCGATATGCTTCAACACACTACCAGACATCATTCTGGGTCTAATGGGGTAGAATCGGTGTTTTCGTTGCGAAACCATTTTCGCAACTTCGGTACCCCGAAAGAATGCATTCAGGCTCGAAACAAAAGTTTTGCATCTTTTTACATGCCGAAGGTTTGCGATATGCTTCAACACACTCCCAGACATCATTCTGGGTCTAATGGGGTAGAATCGGTGTTTTCGTTGCGAAACCATTTTCGCAACTTCGGTACCCCGAAATAGTGCATTCAGGGCCGAAACACAAGTTTTGCATCTTTTTACATGCCGAACATTTGTGATATGCTCCAAAACACTCCCAAACATCATTTTGGGTCTAATGGAGTAGAATGGTTGTTTTTGTTGCGAAACCATTTTCGCAACTTCGGTATCACGAAATAGTGCATTCAGGCCCGAAACACAAGTTTTGCATCTTTTACATACCGAAGGTTTGCGATATGCTCCAAAACACTCCGAAACATCATTCTGGGTTTAATGTGGTAGAATGGGTGTTTTCGTTGCGAAACCATTTTCGCAACTTCGGTATCACGAAATAGTGCATTCAAGCCCGAAACACAAGTTTTGCATCTTTTACATGCCGAAGGTTTGCGATATGCTTCAACACACTCCCAGACATCATTCTGGGTCTAATGGGGTAGAATCGGTGTTTTCGTTGCGAAACCATTTTCGCAACTTCGGTACCCCGAAAGAATGCATTCAGGCTCGAAACAAAAGTTTTGCATCTTTTTACATGCCGAAGGTTTGCGATATGCTTCAACACACTCCCAGACATCATTCTGGGTCTAATGGGGTAGAATCGGTGTTTTCGTTGCGAAACCATTTTCGCAACTTCGGTACCCCGAAATAGTGCATTCAGGGCCGAAACACAAGTTTTGCATCTTTTTACATGCCGAACATTTGTGATATGCTCCAAAACACTCCCAAACATCATTTTGGGTCTAATGGAGTAGAATGGTTGTTTTTGTTGCGAAACCATTTTCGCAACTTCGGTATCACGAAATAGTGCATTCAGGCCCGAAACACAAGTTTTGCATCTTTTACATACCGAAGGTTTGCGATATGCTCCAAAACACTCCCAAACATCATTTTGGGTGTAATGGAGTAGAATGGGTGTTTTCGTTGCGAAACCATTTTCGCAACATCAGTACCCCGAAATAGTGCATTCAAGCCCGAAACACAAGTTTTGCATCTTTTACATGCCGAAGGTTTGCGATATGCTCCCAAACACTCCCAAACATCATTCTGGGTTTAATGGGGTAGAATGGGTGTTTTCGTTGCGAAACCATTTTCGCAACTTCGGTTCCCTGAAATAGTGCATTCAGGGCCGAAACACAAGTTTTGCATCTTTTACATGCCGAAGGTTTGCGATATGCCCCAAAACACTCCCAAACATCATTCTGGGTTTAATGGGGTAGAATGGGTGTTTTCGTTGCGAAACCATTTTCCCAACTTCGGTACCCCAAAAGAATGCATTCAGGCTCGAAACAAAAGTTTTGCATCTTTTTACATGCCGAAGGTTTGTGATATGCTCCAACACACTCCCAAACATCATTCTGGGTCTAATGGGGTAGAATGGGTGTTTTCGTTGCGAAACCATTTTCGCAACTTCGGTACCCCGAAATAGTGCATTCAGGGCCGAAACACATGTTTTGCATCTTTTTACATGCCGAAGGTTTGCGATATGCTCCAAAACACTCCCAAACATCATTCTGGGTTTAATGGGGTAGAATGGGTGTTTTCGTTGAGAAACCATTTTCGCAACTTCGGTACCCCGAAAGAATGCATTCAGGCTCGAAACAAAAGTTTTGCATCTTTTTACATGCCGAAGGTTTGCGATATGCTTCAACACACTCCCAGACATCATTCTGGGTCTAATGGGGTAGAATCGGTGTTTTCGTTGCGAAACCATTTTCGCAACTTCGGTACCCCGAAATAGTGCATTCAGGGCCGAAACACAAGTTTTGCATCTTTTTACATGCCGAACATTTGTGATATGCTCCAAAACACTCCCAAACATCATTTTGGGTCTAATGGAGTAGAATGGTTGTTTTTGTTGCGAAACCATTTTCGCAACTTCGGTATCACGAAATAGTGCATTCAGGCCCGAAACACAAGTTTTGCATCTTTTACATACCGAAGGTTTGCGATATGCTCCAAAACACTCCGAAACATCATTCTGGGTTTAATGTGGTAGAATGGGTGTTTTCGTTGCGAAACCATTTTCGCAACTTCGGTACCCCGAAATAGTGCATTCAAGCCCGAAACACAAGTTTTGCATCTTTTACATGCCGAAGGTTTGCGATATGCTTCAACACACTACCAGACATCATTCTGGGTCTAATGGGGTAGAATCGGTGTTTTCGTTGCGAAACCATTTTCGCAACTTCGGTACCCCGAAAGAATGCATTCAGGCTCGAAACAAAAGTTTTGCATCTTTTTACATGCCGAAGGTTTGCGATATGCTTCAACACACTCCCAGACATCATTCTGGGTCTAATGGGGTAGAATCGGTGTTTTCGTTGCGAAACCATTTTCGCAACTTCGGTACCCCGAAATAGTGCATTCAGGGCCGAAACACAAGTTTTGCATCTTTTTACATGCCGAACATTTGTGATATGCTCCAAAACACTCCCAAACATCATTTTGGGTCTAATGGAGTAGAATGGTTGTTTTTGTTGCGAAACCATTTTCGCAACTTCGGTATCACGAAATAGTGCATTCAGGCCCGAAACACAAGTTTTGCATCTTTTACATACCGAAGGTTTGCGATATGCTCCAAAACACTCCGAAACATCATTCTGGGTTTAATGTGGTAGAATGGGTGTTTTCGTTGCGAAACCATTTTCGCAACTTCGGTACCCCGAAATAGTGCATTCAAGCCCGAAACACAAGTTTTGCATCTTTTACATGCCGAAGGTTTGCGATATGCTTCAACACACTCCCAGACATCATTCTGGGTCTAATGGGGTAGAATCGGTGTTTTCGTTGCGAAACCATTTTCGCAACTTCGGTACCCCGAAAGAATGCATTCAGGCTCGAAACAAAAGTTTTGCATCTTTTTACATGCCGAAGGTTTGCGATATGCTTCAACACACTCCCAGACATCATTCTGGGTCTAATGGGGTAGAATCGGTGTTTTCGTTGCGAAACCATTTTCGCAACTTCGGTACCCCGAAATAGTGCATTCAGGGCCGAAACACAAGTTTTGCATCTTTTTACATGCCGAACATTTGTGATATGCTCCAAAACACTCCCAAACATCATTTTGGGTCTAATGGAGTAGAATGGTTGTTTTTGTTGCGAAACCATTTTCGCAACTTCGGTATCACGAAATAGTGCATTCAGGCCCGAAACACAAGTTTTGCATCTTTTACATACCGAAGGTTTGCGATATGCTCCAAAACACTCCCAAACATCATTTTGGGTGTAATGGAGTAGAATGGGTGTTTTCGTTGCGAAACCATTTTCGCAACATCAGTACCCCGAAATAGTGCATTCAAGCCCGAAACACAAGTTTTGCATCTTTTACATGCCGAAGGTTTGCGATATGCTCCCAAACACTCCCAAACATCATTCTGGGTTTAATGGGGTAGAATGGGTGTTTTCGTTGCGAAACCATTTTCGCAACTTCGGTTCCCTGAAATAGTGCATTCAGGGCCGAAACACAAGTTTTGCATCTTTTACATGCCGAAGGTTTGCGATATGCCCCAAAACACTCCCAAACATCATTCTGGGTTTAATGGGGTAGAATGGGTGTTTTCGTTGCGAAACCATTTTCCCAACTTCGGTACCCCAAAATAATGCATTCAGGCTCGAAACAAAAGTTTTGCATCTTTTTACATGCCGAAGGTTTGTGATATGCTCCAACACACTCCCAAACATCATTCTGGGTCTAATGGGGTAGAATGGGTGTTTTCGTTGCGAAACCATTTTCGCAACTTCGGTACCCCGAAATAGTGCATTCAGGGCCGAAACACATGTTTTGCATCTTTTTACATGCCGAAGGTTTGCGATATGCTCCAAAACACTCCCAAACATCATTCTGGGTTTAATGGGGTAGAATGGGTGTTTTCGTTGCGAAACCATTTTCGCAACTTCGGTACCCCGAAAGAATGCATTCAGGCTCGAAACAAAAGTTTTGCATCTTTTTACATGCCGAAGGTTTGCGATATGCTTCAACACACTCCCAGACATCATTCTGGGTCTAATGGGGTAGAATCGGTGTTTTCGTTGCGAAACCATTTTCGCAACTTCGGTACCCCGAAATAGTGCATTCAGGGCCGAAACACAAGTTTTGCATCTTTTTACATGCCGAACATTTGTGATATGCTCCAAAACACTCCCAAACATCATTTTGGGTCTAATGGAGTAGAATGGTTGTTTTTGTTGCGAAACCATTTTCGCAACTTCGGTATCACGAAATAGTGCATTCAGGCCCGAAACACAAGTTTTGCATCTTTTACATACCGAAGGTTTGCGATATGCTCCAAAACACTCCCAAACATCATTTTGGGTGTAATGGAGTAGAATGGGTGTTTTCGTTGCGAAACCATTTTCGCAACATCAGTACCCCGAAATAGTGCATTCAAGCCCGAAACACAAGTTTTGCATCTTTTACATGCCGAAGGTTTGCGATATGCTCCCAAACACTCCCAAACATCATTCTGCGTTTAATGGGGTAGAATGGGTGTTTTCGTTGCGAAACCATTTTCGCAACTTCGGTTCCCTGAAATAGTGCATTCAGGGCCGAAACACAAGTTTTGCATCTTTTACATGCCGAAGGTTTGCGATATGCCCCAAAACACTCCCAGACATCATTCTGGGTTTAATGGGGTAGAATGGGTGTTTTCGTTGCGAAACCATTTTCGCAACTTCGGTACCCCGAAATAGTGCATTCAGGGCCGAAACACAAGTTTTGCATCTTTTTACATGCCGAACATTTGTGATATGCTCCAAAACACTCCCAAACATCATTTTGGGTCTAATGGAGTAGAATGGTTGTTTTTGTTGCGAAACCATTTTCGCAACTTCGGTATCACGAAATAGTGCATTCAGGGCCGAAACACAAGTTTTGCATCTTTTACATGCCGAAGGTTTGCGATATGCTCCAAAACACTCCCAAACATCATTTTGGGTGTAATGGAGTAGAATGGGTGTTTTCGTTGCGAAACCATTTTCGCAACATCAGTACCCCGAAATAGTGCATTCAAGCCCGAAACACAAGTTTTGCATCTTTTACATGCCGAAGGTTTGCGATATGCTCCCAAACACTCCCAAACATCATTCTGGGTTTAATGGGGTAGAATGGGTGTTTTCGTTGCGAAACCATTTTCGCAACTTCGGTTCCCTGAAATAGTGCATTCAGGGCCGAAACACAAGTTTTGCATCTTTTACATGCCGAAGGTTTGCGATATGCCCCAAAACACTCCCAAACATCATTCTGGGTTTAATGGGGTAGAATGGGTGTTTTCGTTGCGAAACCATTTTCCCAACTTCGGTACCCCAAAAGAATGCATTCAGGCTCGAAACAAAAGTTTTGCATCTTTTTACATGCCGAAGGTTTGTGATATGCTCCAACACACTCCCAAACATCATTCTGGGTCTAATGGGGTAGAATGGGTGTTTTCGTTGCGAAACCATTTTGCAACTTCGGTACCCCGAAATAGTGCATTCAGGGCCGAAACACATGTTTTGCATCTTTTTACATGCCGAAGGTTTGCGATATGCTCCAAAACACTCCCAAACATCATTCTGGGTTTAATGGGGTAGAATGGGTGTTTTCGTTGCGAAACCATTTTCGCAACTTCGGTACCCCGAAAGAATGCATTCAGGCTCGAAACAAAAGTTTTGCATCTTTTTACATGCCGAAGGTTTGCGATATGCTTCAACACACTCCCAGACATCATTCTGGGTCTAATGGGGTAGAATCGGTGTTTTCGTTGCGAAACCATTTTCGCAACTTCGGTACCCCGAAATAGTGCATTCAGGGCCGAAACACAAGTTTTGCATCTTTTTACATGCCGAACATTTGTGATATGCTCCAAAACACTCCCAAACATCATTTTGGGTCTAATGGAGTAGAATGGTTGTTTTTGTTGCGAAACCATTTTCGCAACTTCGGTATCACGAAATAGTGCATTCAGGCCCGAAACACAAGTTTTGCATCTTTTACATACCGAAGGTTTGCGATATGCTCCAAAACACTCCCAAACATCATTTTGGGTGTAATGGAGTAGAATGGGTGTTTTCGTTGCGAAACCATTTTCGCAACATCAGTACCCCGAAATAGTGCATTCAAGCCCGAAACACAAGTTTTGCATCTTTTACATGCCGAAGGTTTGCGATCTGCTCCCAAACACTCCCAAACATCATTCTGGGTTTAATGGGGTAGAATGGGTGTTTTCGTTGCGAAACCATTTTCGCAACTTCGGTTCCCTGAAATAGTGCATTCAGGGCCGAAACACAAGTTTTGCATCTTTTACATGCCGAAGGTTTGCGATATGCCCCAAAACACTCCCAAACATCATTCTGGGTTTAATGGGGTAGAATGGGTGTTTTCGTTGCGAAACCATTTTCCCAACTTCGGTACCCCAAAAGAATGCATTCAGGCTCGAAACAAAAGTTTTGCATCTTTTTACATGCCGAAGGTTTGTGATATGCTCCAACACACTCCCAAACATCATTCTGGGTCTAATGGGGTAGAATGGGTGTTTTCGTTGCGAAACCATTTTCGCAACTTCGGTACCCCGAAATAGTGCATTCAGGGCCGAAACACATGTTTTGCATCTTTTTACATGCCGAAGGTTTGCGATATGCTCCAAAACACTCCCAAACATCATTCTGGGTTTAATGGGGTAGAATGGGTGTTTTCGTTGCGAAACCATTTTCGCAACTTCGGTACCCCGAAAGAATGCATTCAGGCTCGAAACAAAAGTTTTGCATCTTTTTACATGCCGAAGGTTTGCGATATGCTTCAACACACTCCCAGACATCATTCTGGGTCTAATGGGGTAGAATCGGTGTTTTCGTTGCGAAACCATTTTCGCAACTTCGGTACCCCGAAATAGTGCATTCAGGGCCGAAACAGAAGTTTTGCATCTTTTTACATGCCGAACATTTGTGATATGCTCCAAAACACTCCCAAACATCATTTTGGGTCTAATGGAGTAGAATGGTTGTTTTTGTTGCGAAACCATTTTCGCAACTTCGGTTTCACGAAATAGTGCATTCAGGCCCGAAACACAAGTTTTGCATCTTTTACATACCGAAGGTTTGCGATATGCTCCAAAACACTCCGAAACATCATTCTGGGTTTAATGTGGTAGAATGGGTGTTTTCGTTGCGAAACCATTTTCGCAACTTCGGTACCCCGAAATAGTGCATTCAAGCCCGAAACACAAGTTTTGCATCTTTTACATGCCGAAGGTTTGCGATATGCTTCAACACACTCCCAGACATCATTCTGGGTCTAATGGGGTAGAATCGGTGTTTTCGTTGCGAAACCATTTTCGCAACTTCGGTACCCCGAAAGAATGCATTCAGGCTCGAAACAAAAGTTTTGCATCTTTTTACATGCCGAAGGTTTGCGATATGCTTCAACACACTCCCAGACATCATTCTGGGTCTAATGGGGTAGAATCGGTGTTTTCGTTGCGAAACCATTTTCGCAACTTCGGTACCCCGAAATAGTGCATTCAGGGCCGAAACACAAGTTTTGCATCTTTTTACATGCCGAACATTTGTGATATGCTCCAAAACACTCCCAAACATCATTTTGGGTCTAATGGAGTAGAATGGTTGTTTTTGTTGCGAAACCATTTTCGCAACTTCGGTATCACGAAATAGTGCATTCAGGCCCGAAACACAAGTTTTGCATCTTTTACATACCGAAGGTTTGCGATATGCTCCAAAACACTCCCAAACATCATTTTGGGTGTAATGGAGTAGAATGGGTGTTTTCGTTGCGAAACCATTTTCGCAACATCAGTACCCCGAAATAGTGCATTCAAGCCCGAAACACAAGTTTTGCATCTTTTACATGCCGAAGGTTTGCGATATGCTCCCAAACACTCCCAAACATCATTCTGGGTTTAATGGGGTAGAATGGGTGTTTTCGTTGCGAAACCATTTTCGCAACTTCGGTTCCCTGAAATAGTGCATTCAGGGCCGAAACACAAGTTTTGCATCTTTTACATGCCGAAGGTTTGCGATATGCCCCAAAACACTCCCAAACATCATTCTGGGTTTAATGGGGTAGAATGGGTGTTTTCGTTGCGAAACCATTTTCCCAACTTCGGTACCCCAAAAGAATGCATTCAGGCTCGAAACAAAAGTTTTGCATCTTTTTACATGCCGAAGGTTTGTGATATGCTCCAACACACTCCCAAACATCATTCTGGGTCTAATGGGGTAGAATGGGTGTTTTCGTTGCGAAACCATTTTCGCAACTTCGGTACCCCGAAATAGTGCATTCAGGGCCGAAACACATGTTTTGCATCTTTTTACATGCCGAAGGTTTGCGATATGCTCCAAAACACTCCCAAACATCATTCTGGGTTTAATGGGGTAGAATGGGTGTTTTCGTTGCGAAACCATTTTCGCAACTTCGGTACCCCGAAAGAATGCATTCAGGCTCGAAACAAAAGTTTTGCATCTTTTTACATGCCGAAGGTTTGCGATATGCTTCAACACACTCCCAGACATCATTCTGGGTCTAATGGGGTAGAATCGGTGTTTTCGTTGCGAAACCATTTTCGCAACTTCGGTACCCCGAAATAGTGCATTCAGGGCCGAAACACAAGTTTTGCATCTTTTTACATGCCGAACATTTGTGATATGCTCCAAAACACTCCCAAACATCATTTTGGGTCTAATGGAGTAGAATGGTTGTTTTTGTTGCGAAACCATTTTCGCAACTTCGGTATCACGAAATAGTGCATTCAGGCCCGAAACACAAGTTTTGCATCTTTTACATACCGAAGGTTTGCGATATGCTCCAAAACACTCCGAAACATCATTCTGGGTTTAATGTGGTAGAATGGGTGTTTTCGTTGCGAAACCATTTTCGCAACTTCGGTACCCCGAAATAGTGCATTCAAGCCCGAAACACAAGTTTTGCATCTTTTACATGCCGAAGGTTTGCGATATGCTTCAACACACTACCAGACATCATTCTGGGTCTAATGGGGTAGAATCGGTGTTTTCGTTGCGAAACCATTTTCGCAACTTCGGTACCCCGAAAGAATGCATTCAGGCTCGAAACAAAAGTTTTGCATCTTTTTACATGCCGAAGGTTTGCGATATGCTTCAACACACTCCCAGACATCATTCTGGGTCTAATGGGGTAGAATCGGTGTTTTCGTTGCGAAACCATTTTCGCAACTTCGGTACCCCGAAATAGTGCATTCAGGGCCGAAACACAAGTTTTGCATCTTTTTACATGCCGAACATTTGTGATATGCTCCGAAACACTCCCAAACATCATTTTGGGTCTAATGGAGTAGAATGGTTGTTTTTGTTGCGAAACCATTTTCGCAACTTCGGTATCACGAAATAGTGCATTCAGGCCCGAAACACAAGTTTTGCATCTTTTACATACCGAAGGTTTGCGATATGCTCCAAAACACTCCGAAACATCATTCTGGGTTTAATGTGGTAGAATGGGTGTTTTCGTTGCGAAACCATTTTCGCAACTTCGGTACCCCGAAATAGTGCATTCAAGCCCGAAACACAAGTTTTGCATCTTTTACATGCCGAAGGTTTGCGATATGCTTCAACACACTCCCAGACATCATTCTGGGTCTAATGGGGTAGAATCGGTGTTTTCGTTGCGAAACCATTTTCGCAACTTCGGTACCCCGAAAGAATGCATTCAGGCTCGAAACAAAAGTTTTGCATCTTTTTACATGCCGAAGGTTTGCGATATGCTTCAACACACTCCCAGACATCATTCTGGGTCTAATGGGGTAGAATCGGTGTTTTCGTTGCGAAACCATTTTCGCAACTTCGGTACCCCGAAATAGTGCATTCAGGGCCGAAACACAAGTTTTGCATCTTTTTACATGCCGAACATTTGTGATATGCTCCAAAACACTCCCAAACATCATTTTGGGTCTAATGGAGTAGAATGGTTGTTTTTGTTGCGAAACCATTTTCGCAACTTCGGTATCACGAAATAGTGCATTCAGGCCCGAAACACAAGTTTTGCATCTTTTACATACCGAAGGTTTGCGATATGCTCCAAAACACTCCGAAACATCATTCTGGGTTTAATGTGGTAGAATGGGTGTTTTCGTTGCGAAACCATTTTCGCAACTTCGGTACCCCGAAATAGTGCATTCAAGCCCGAAACACAAGTTTTGCATCTTTTACATGCCGAAGGTTTGCGATATGCTTCAACACACTCCCAGACATCATTCTGGGTCTAATGGGGTAGAATCGGTGTTTTCGTTGCGAAACCATTTTCGCAACTTCGGTACCCCGAAAGAATGCATTCAGGCTCGAAACAAAAGTTTTGCATCTTTTTACATGCCGAAGGTTTGCGATATGCTTCAACACACTCCCAGACATCATTCTGGGTCTAATGGGGTAGAATCGGTGTTTTCGTTGCGAAACCATTTTCGCAACTTCGGTACCCCGAAATAGTGCATTCAGGGCCGAAACACAAGTTTTGCATCTTTTTACATGCCGAACATTTGTGATATGCTCCAAAACACTCCCAAACATCATTTTGGGTCTAATGGAGTAGAATGGTTGTTTTTGTTGCGAAACCATTTTCGCAACTTCGGTATCACGAAATAGTGCATTCAGGCCCGAAACACAAGTTTTGCATCTTTTACATACCGAAGGTTTGCGATATGCTCCAAAACACTCCCAAACATCATTTTGGGTGTAATGGAGTAGAATGGGTGTTTTCGTTGCGAAACCATTTTCGCAACATCAGTACCCCGAAATAGTGCATTCAAGCCCGAAACACAAGTTTTGCATCTTTTACATGCCGAAGGTTTGCGATATGCTCCCAAACACTCCCAAACATCATTCTGGGTTTAATGGGGTAGAATGGGTGTTTTCGTTGCGAAACCATTTTCGCAACTTCGGTTCCCTGAAATAGTGCATTCAGGGCCGAAACACAAGTTTTGCATCTTTTACATGCCGAAGGTTTGCGATATGCCCCAAAACACTCCCAAACATCATTCTGGGTTTAATGGGGTAGAATGGGTGTTTTCGTTGCGAAACCATTTTCCCAACTTCGGTACCCCAAAAGAATGCATTCAGGCTCGAAACAAAAGTTTTGCATCTTTTTACATGCCGAAGGTTTGTGATATGCTCCAACACACTCCCAAACATCATTCTGGGTCTAATGGGGTAGAATGGGTGTTTTCGTTGCGAAACCATTTTCGCAACTTCGGTACCCCGAAATAGTGCATTCAGGGCCGAAACACATGTTTTGCATCTTTTTACATGCCGAAGGTTTGCGATATGCTCCAAAACACTCCCAAACATCATTCTGGGTTTAATGGGGTAGAATGGGTGTTTTCGTTGCGAAACCATTTTCGCAACTTCGGTACCCCGAAAGAATGCATTCAGGCTCGAAACAAAAGTTTTGCATCTTTTTACATGCCGAAGGTTTGCGATATGCTTCAACACACTCCCAGACATCATTCTGGGTCTAATGGGGTAGAATCGGTGTTTTCGTTGCGAAACCATTTTCGCAACTTCGGTACCCCGAAATAGTGCATTCAGGGCCGAAACACAAGTTTTGCATCTTTTTACATGCCGAACATTTGTGATATGCTCCAAAACACTCCCAAACATCATTTTGGGTCTAATGGAGTAGAATGGTTGTTTTTGTTGCGAAACCATTTTCGCAACTTCGGTATCACGAAATAGTGCATTCAGGCCCGAAACACAAGTTTTGCATCTTTTACATACCGAAGGTTTGCGATATGCTCCAAAACACTCCGAAACATCATTCTGGGTTTAATGTGGTAGAATGGGTGTTTTCGTTGCGAAACCATTTTCGCAACTTCGGTACCCCGAAATAGTGCATTCAAGCCCGAAACACAAGTTTTGCATCTTTTACATGCCGAAGGTTTGCGATATGCTTCAACACACTACCAGACATCATTCTGGGTCTAATGGGGTAGAATCGGTGTTTTCGTTGCGAAACCATTTTCGCAACTTCGGTACCCCGAAAGAATGCATTCAGGCTCGAAACAAAAGTTTTGCATCTTTTTACATGCCGAAGGTTTGCGATATGCTTCAACACACTCCCAGACATCATTCTGGGTCTAATGGGGTAGAATCGGTGTTTTCGTTGCGAAACCATTTTCGCAACTTCGGTACCCCGAAATAGTGCATTCAGGGCCGAAACACAAGTTTTGCATCTTTTTACATGCCGAACATTTGTGATATGCTCCAAAACACTCCCAAACATCATTTTGGGTCTAATGGAGTAGAATGGTTGTTTTTGTTGCGAAACCATTTTCGCAACTTCGGTATCACGAAATAGTGCATTCAGGCCCGAAACACAAGTTTTGCATCTTTTACATACCGAAGGTTTGCGATATGCTCCAAAACACTCCGAAACATCATTCTGGGTTTAATGTGGTAGAATGGGTGTTTTCGTTGCGAAACCATTTTCGCAACTTCGGTACCCCGAAATAGTGCATTCAAGCCCGAAACACAAGTTTTGCATCTTTTACATGCCGAAGGTTTGCGATATGCTTCAACACACTCCCAGACATCATTCTGGGTCTAATGGGGTAGAATCGGTGTTTTCGTTGCGAAACCATTTTCGCAACTTCGGTACCCCGAAAGAATGCATTCAGGCTCGAAACAAAAGTTTTGCATCTTTTTACATGCCGAAGGTTTGCGATATGCTTCAACACACTCCCAGACATCATTCTGGGTCTAATGGGGTAGAATCGGTGTTTTCGTTGCGAAACCATTTTCGCAACTTCGGTACCCCGAAATAGTGCATTCAGGGCCGAAACACAAGTTTTGCATCTTTTTACATGCCGAACATTTGTGATATGCTCCAAAACACTCCCAAACATCATTTTGGGTCTAATGGAGTAGAATGGTTGTTTTTGTTGCGAAACCATTTTCGCAACTTCGGTATCACGAAATAGTGCATTCAGGCCCGAAACACAAGTTTTGCATCTTTTACATACCGAAGGTTTGCGATATGCTCCAAAACACTCCCAAACATCATTTTGGGTGTAATGGAGTAGAATGGGTGTTTTCGTTGCGAAACCATTTTCGCAACATCAGTACCCCGAAATAGTGCATTCAAGCCCGAAACACAAGTTTTGCATCTTTTACATGCCGAAGGTTTGCGATATGCTCCCAAACACTCCCAAACATCATTCTGGGTTTAATGGGGTAGAATGGGTGTTTTCGTTGCGAAACCATTTTCGCAACTTCGGTTCCCTGAAATAGTGCATTCAGGGCCGAAACACAAGTTTTGCATCTTTTACATGCCGAAGGTTTGCGATATGCCCCAAAACACTCCCAAACATCATTCTGGGTTTAATGGGGTAGAATGGGTGTTTTCGTTGCGAAACCATTTTCCCAACTTCGGTACCCCAAAATAATGCATTCAGGCTCGAAACAAAAGTTTTGCATCTTTTTACATGCCGAAGGTTTGTGATATGCTCCAACACACTCCCAAACATCATTCTGGGTCTAATGGGGTAGAATGGGTGTTTTCGTTGCGAAACCATTTTCGCAACTTCGGTACCCCGAAATAGTGCATTCAGGGCCGAAACACATGTTTTGCATCTTTTTACATGCCGAAGGTTTGCGATATGCTCCAAAACACTCCCAAACATCATTCTGGGTTTAATGGGGTAGAATGGGTGTTTTCGTTGCGAAACCATTTTCGCAACTTCGGTACCCCGAAAGAATGCATTCAGGCTCGAAACAAAAGTTTTGCATCTTTTTACATGCCGAAGGTTTGCGATATGCTTCAACACACTCCCAGACATCATTCTGGGTCTAATGGGGTAGAATCGGTGTTTTCGTTGCGAAACCATTTTCGCAACTTCGGTACCCCGAAATAGTGCATTCAGGGCCGAAACACAAGTTTTGCATCTTTTTACATGCCGAACATTTGTGATATGCTCCAAAACACTCCCAAACATCATTTTGGGTCTAATGGAGTAGAATGGTTGTTTTTGTTGCGAAACCATTTTCGCAACTTCGGTATCACGAAATAGTGCATTCAGGCCCGAAACACAAGTTTTGCATCTTTTACATACCGAAGGTTTGCGATATGCTCCAAAACACTCCCAAACATCATTTTGGGTGTAATGGAGTAGAATGGGTGTTTTCGTTGCGAAACCATTTTCGCAACATCAGTACCCCGAAATAGTGCATTCAAGCCCGAAACACAAGTTTTGCATCTTTTACATGCCGAAGGTTTGCGATATGCTCCCAAACACTCCCAAACATCATTCTGCGTTTAATGGGGTAGAATGGGTGTTTTCGTTGCGAAACCATTTTCGCAACTTCGGTTCCCTGAAATAGTGCATTCAGGGCCGAAACACAAGTTTTGCATCTTTTACATGCCGAAGGTTTGCGATATGCCCCAAAACACTCCCAGACATCATTCTGGGTTTAATGGGGTAGAATGGGTGTTTTCGTTGCGAAACCATTTTCGCAACTTCGGTACCCCGAAATAGTGCATTCAGGGCCGAAACACAAGTTTTGCATCTTTTTACATGCCGAACATTTGTGATATGCTCCAAAACACTCCCAAACATCATTTTGGGTCTAATGGAGTAGAATGGTTGTTTTTGTTGCGAAACCATTTTCGCAACTTCGGTATCACGAAATAGTGCATTCAGGGCCGAAACACAAGTTTTGCATCTTTTACATGCCGAAGGTTTGCGATATGCTCCAAAACACTCCCAAACATCATTTTGGGTGTAATGGAGTAGAATGGGTGTTTTCGTTGCGAAACCATTTTCGCAACATCAGTACCCCGAAATAGTGCATTCAAGCCCGAAACACAAGTTTTGCATCTTTTACATGCCGAAGGTTTGCGATATGCTCCCAAACACTCCCAAACATCATTCTGGTTTAATGGTGTAGAATGGGTGTTTTCGTTGCGAAACCATTTTCGCAACTTCGGTTCCCTGAAATAGTGCATTCAGGGCCGAAACACAAGTTTTGCATCTTTTACATGCCGAAGGTTTGCGATATGCCCCAAAACACTCCCAAACATCATTCTGGGTTTAATGGGGTAGAATGGGTGTTTTCGTTGCGAAACCATTTTCCCAACTTCGGTACCCCAAAAGAATGCATTCAGGCTCGAAACAAAAGTTTTGCATCTTTTTACATGCCGAAGGTTTGTGATATGCTCCAACACACTCCCAAACATCATTCTGGGTCTAATGGGGTAGAATGGGTGTTTTCGTTGCGAAACCATTTTCGCAACTTCGGTACCCCGAAATAGTGCATTCAGGGCCGAAACACATGTTTTGCATCTTTTTACATGCCGAAGGTTTGCGATATGCTCCAAAACACTCCCAAACATCATTCTGGGTTTAATGGGGTAGAATGGGTGTTTTCGTTGCGAAACCATTTTCGCAACTTCGGTACCCCGAAAGAATGCATTCAGGCTCGAAACAAAAGTTTTGCATCTTTTTACATGCCGAAGGTTTGCGATATGCTTCAACACACTCCCAGACATCATTCTGGGTCTAATGGGGTAGAATCGGTGTTTTCGTTGCGAAACCATTTTCGCAACTTCGGTACCCCGAAATAGTGCATTCAGGGCCGAAACACAAGTTTTGCATCTTTTTACATGCCGAACATTTGTGATATGCTCCAAAACACTCCCAAACATCATTTTGGGTCTAATGGAGTAGAATGGTTGTTTTTGTTGCGAAACCATTTTCGCAACTTCGGTATCACGAAATAGTGCATTCAGGCCCGAAACACAAGTTTTGCATCTTTTACATACCGAAGGTTTGCGATATGCTCCAAAACACTCCCAAACATCATTTTGGGTGTAATGGAGTAGAATGGGTGTTTTCGTTGCGAAACCATTTTCGCAACATCAGTACCCCGAAATAGTGCATTCAAGCCCGAAACACAAGTTTTGCATCTTTTACATGCCGAAGGTTTGCGATCTGCTCCCAAACACTCCCAAACATCATTCTGGGTTTATGGGGTAGAATGGGTGTTTTCGTTGCGAAACCATTTTCGCAACTTCGGTTCCCTGAAATAGTGCATTCAGGGCCGAAACACAAGTTTTGCATCTTTTACATGCCGAAGGTTTGCGATATGCCCCAAAACACTCCCAAACATCATTCTGGGTTTAATGGGGTAGAATGGGTGTTTTCGTTGCGAAACCATTTTCCCAACTTCGGTACCCCAAAAGAATGC
The DNA here is from genome assembly GCA_036936925.1 of Cenchrus fungigraminus. NCBI lineage: Eukaryota > Viridiplantae > Streptophyta > Magnoliopsida > Poales > Poaceae > Cenchrus > Cenchrus fungigraminus. The sequence continues at coordinate 33,463,080 of CM072775.1, forward strand.
ATTCAGGCTCGAAACAAAAGTTTTGCATCTTTTTACATGCCGAAGGTTTGTGATATGCTCCAACACACTCCCAAACATCATTCTGGGTCTAATGGGGTAGAATGGGTGTTTTCGTTGCGAAACCATTTTCGCAACTTCGGTACCCCGAAATAGTGCATTCAGGGCCGAAACACATGTTTTGCATCTTTTTACATGCCGAAGGTTTGCGATATGCTCCAAAACACTCCCAAACATCATTCTGGGTTTAATGGGGTAGAATGGGTGTTTTCGTTGCGAAACCATTTTCGCAACTTCGGTACCCCGAAAGAATGCATTCAGGCTCGAAACAAAAGTTTTGCATCTTTTTACATGCCGAAGGTTTGCGATATGCTTCAACACACTCCCAGACATCATTCTGGGTCTAATGGGGTAGAATCGGTGTTTTCGTTGCGAAACCATTTTCGCAACTTCGGTACCCCGAAATAGTGCATTCAGGGCCGAAACAGAAGTTTTGCATCTTTTTACATGCCGAACATTTGTGATATGCTCCAAAACACTCCCAAACATCATTTTGGGTCTAATGGAGTAGAATGGTTGTTTTTGTTGCGAAACCATTTTCGCAACTTCGGTTTCACGAAATAGTGCATTCAGGCCCGAAACACAAGTTTTGCATCTTTTACATACCGAAGGTTTGCGATATGCTCCAAAACACTCCGAAACATCATTCTGGGTTTAATGTGGTAGAATGGGTGTTTTCGTTGCGAAACCATTTTCGCAACTTCGGTACCCCGAAATAGTGCATTCAAGCCCGAAACACAAGTTTTGCATCTTTTACATGCCGAAGGTTTGCGATATGCTTCAACACACTCCCAGACATCATTCTGGGTCTAATGGGGTAGAATCGGTGTTTTCGTTGCGAAACCATTTTCGCAACTTCGGTACCCCGAAAGAATGCATTCAGGCTCGAAACAAAAGTTTTGCATCTTTTTACATGCCGAAGGTTTGCGATATGCTTCAACACACTCCCAGACATCATTCTGGGTCTAATGGGGTAGAATCGGTGTTTTCGTTGCGAAACCATTTTCGCAACTTCGGTACCCCGAAATAGTGCATTCAGGGCCGAAACACAAGTTTTGCATCTTTTTACATGCCGAACATTTGTGATATGCTCCAAAACACTCCCAAACATCATTTTGGGTCTAATGGAGTAGAATGGTTGTTTTTGTTGCGAAACCATTTTCGCAACTTCGGTATCACGAAATAGTGCATTCAGGCCCGAAACACAAGTTTTGCATCTTTTACATACCGAAGGTTTGCGATATGCTCCAAAACACTCCCAAACATCATTTTGGGTGTAATGGAGTAGAATGGGTGTTTTCGTTGCGAAACCATTTTCGCAACATCAGTACCCCGAAATAGTGCATTCAAGCCCGAAACACAAGTTTTGCATCTTTTACATGCCGAAGGTTTGCGATATGCTCCCAAACACTCCCAAACATCATTCTGGGTTTAATGGGGTAGAATGGGTGTTTTCGTTGCGAAACCATTTTCGCAACTTCGGTTCCCTGAAATAGTGCATTCAGGGCCGAAACACAAGTTTTGCATCTTTTACATGCCGAAGGTTTGCGATATGCCCCAAAACACTCCCAAACATCATTCTGGGTTTAATGGGGTAGAATGGGTGTTTTCGTTGCGAAACCATTTTCCCAACTTCGGTACCCCAAAAGAATGCATTCAGGCTCGAAACAAAAGTTTTGCATCTTTTTACATGCCGAAGGTTTGTGATATGCTCCAACACACTCCCAAACATCATTCTGGGTCTAATGGGGTAGAATGGGTGTTTTCGTTGCGAAACCATTTTCGCAACTTCGGTACCCCGAAATAGTGCATTCAGGGCCGAAACACATGTTTTGCATCTTTTTACATGCCGAAGGTTTGCGATATGCTCCAAAACACTCCCAAACATCATTCTGGGTTTAATGGGGTAGAATGGGTGTTTTCGTTGCGAAACCATTTTCGCAACTTCGGTACCCCGAAAGAATGCATTCAGGCTCGAAACAAAAGTTTTGCATCTTTTTACATGCCGAAGGTTTGCGATATGCTTCAACACACTCCCAGACATCATTCTGGGTCTAATGGGGTAGAATCGGTGTTTTCGTTGCGAAACCATTTTCGCAACTTCGGTACCCCGAAATAGTGCATTCAGGGCCGAAACACAAGTTTTGCATCTTTTTACATGCCGAACATTTGTGATATGCTCCAAAACACTCCCAAACATCATTTTGGGTCTAATGGAGTAGAATGGTTGTTTTTGTTGCGAAACCATTTTCGCAACTTCGGTATCACGAAATAGTGCATTCAGGCCCGAAACACAAGTTTTGCATCTTTTACATACCGAAGGTTTGCGATATGCTCCAAAACACTCCGAAACATCATTCTGGGTTTAATGTGGTAGAATGGGTGTTTTCGTTGCGAAACCATTTTCGCAACTTCGGTACCCCGAAATAGTGCATTCAAGCCCGAAACACAAGTTTTGCATCTTTTACATGCCGAAGGTTTGCGATATGCTTCAACACACTACCAGACATCATTCTGGGTCTAATGGGGTAGAATCGGTGTTTTCGTTGCGAAACCATTTTCGCAACTTCGGTACCCCGAAAGAATGCATTCAGGCTCGAAACAAAAGTTTTGCATCTTTTTACATGCCGAAGGTTTGCGATATGCTTCAACACACTCCCAGACATCATTCTGGGTCTAATGGGGTAGAATCGGTGTTTTCGTTGCGAAACCATTTTCGCAACTTCGGTACCCCGAAATAGTGCATTCAGGGCCGAAACACAAGTTTTGCATCTTTTTACATGCCGAACATTTGTGATATGCTCCGAAACACTCCCAAACATCATTTTGGGTCTAATGGAGTAGAATGGTTGTTTTTGTTGCGAAACCATTTTCGCAACTTCGGTATCACGAAATAGTGCATTCAGGCCCGAAACACAAGTTTTGCATCTTTTACATACCGAAGGTTTGCGATATGCTCCAAAACACTCCGAAACATCATTCTGGGTTTAATGTGGTAGAATGGGTGTTTTCGTTGCGAAACCATTTTCGCAACTTCGGTACCCCGAAATAGTGCATTCAAGCCCGAAACACAAGTTTTGCATCTTTTACATGCCGAAGGTTTGCGATATGCTTCAACACACTCCCAGACATCATTCTGGGTCTAATGGGGTAGAATCGGTGTTTTCGTTGCGAAACCATTTTCGCAACTTCGGTACCCCGAAAGAATGCATTCAGGCTCGAAACAAAAGTTTTGCATCTTTTTACATGCCGAAGGTTTGCGATATGCTTCAACACACTCCCAGACATCATTCTGGGTCTAATGGGGTAGAATCGGTGTTTTCGTTGCGAAACCATTTTCGCAACTTCGGTACCCCGAAATAGTGCATTCAGGGCCGAAACACAAGTTTTGCATCTTTTTACATGCCGAACATTTGTGATATGCTCCAAAACACTCCCAAACATCATTTTGGGTCTAATGGAGTAGAATGGTTGTTTTTGTTGCGAAACCATTTTCGCAACTTCGGTATCACGAAATAGTGCATTCAGGCCCGAAACACAAGTTTTGCATCTTTTACATACCGAAGGTTTGCGATATGCTCCAAAACACTCCGAAACATCATTCTGGGTTTAATGTGGTAGAATGGGTGTTTTCGTTGCGAAACCATTTTCGCAACTTCGGTACCCCGAAATAGTGCATTCAAGCCCGAAACACAAGTTTTGCATCTTTTACATGCCGAAGGTTTGCGATATGCTTCAACACACTCCCAGACATCATTCTGGGTCTAATGGGGTAGAATCGGTGTTTTCGTTGCGAAACCATTTTCGCAACTTCGGTACCCCGAAAGAATGCATTCAGGCTCGAAACAAAAGTTTTGCATCTTTTTACATGCCGAAGGTTTGCGATATGCTTCAACACACTCCCAGACATCATTCTGGGTCTAATGGGGTAGAATCGGTGTTTTCGTTGCGAAACCATTTTCGCAACTTCGGTACCCCGAAATAGTGCATTCAGGGCCGAAACACAAGTTTTGCATCTTTTTACATGCCGAACATTTGTGATATGCTCCAAAACACTCCCAAACATCATTTTGGGTCTAATGGAGTAGAATGGTTGTTTTTGTTGCGAAACCATTTTCGCAACTTCGGTATCACGAAATAGTGCATTCAGGCCCGAAACACAAGTTTTGCATCTTTTACATACCGAAGGTTTGCGATATGCTCCAAAACACTCCCAAACATCATTTTGGGTGTAATGGAGTAGAATGGGTGTTTTCGTTGCGAAACCATTTTCGCAACATCAGTACCCCGAAATAGTGCATTCAAGCCCGAAACACAAGTTTTGCATCTTTTACATGCCGAAGGTTTGCGATATGCTCCCAAACACTCCCAAACATCATTCTGGGTTTAATGGGGTAGAATGGGTGTTTTCGTTGCGAAACCATTTTCGCAACTTCGGTTCCCTGAAATAGTGCATTCAGGGCCGAAACACAAGTTTTGCATCTTTTACATGCCGAAGGTTTGCGATATGCCCCAAAACACTCCCAAACATCATTCTGGGTTTAATGGGGTAGAATGGGTGTTTTCGTTGCGAAACCATTTTCCCAACTTCGGTACCCCAAAAGAATGCATTCAGGCTCGAAACAAAAGTTTTGCATCTTTTTACATGCCGAAGGTTTGTGATATGCTCCAACACACTCCCAAACATCATTCTGGGTCTAATGGGGTAGAATGGGTGTTTTCGTTGCGAAACCATTTTCGCAACTTCGGTACCCCGAAATAGTGCATTCAGGGCCGAAACACATGTTTTGCATCTTTTTACATGCCGAAGGTTTGCGATATGCTCCAAAACACTCCCAAACATCATTCTGGGTTTAATGGGGTAGAATGGGTGTTTTCGTTGCGAAACCATTTTCGCAACTTCGGTACCCCGAAAGAATGCATTCAGGCTCGAAACAAAAGTTTTGCATCTTTTTACATGCCGAAGGTTTGCGATATGCTTCAACACACTCCCAGACATCATTCTGGGTCTAATGGGGTAGAATCGGTGTTTTCGTTGCGAAACCATTTTCGCAACTTCGGTACCCCGAAATAGTGCATTCAGGGCCGAAACACAAGTTTTGCATCTTTTTACATGCCGAACATTTGTGATATGCTCCAAAACACTCCCAAACATCATTTTGGGTCTAATGGAGTAGAATGGTTGTTTTTGTTGCGAAACCATTTTCGCAACTTCGGTATCACGAAATAGTGCATTCAGGCCCGAAACACAAGTTTTGCATCTTTTACATACCGAAGGTTTGCGATATGCTCCAAAACACTCCGAAACATCATTCTGGGTTTAATGTGGTAGAATGGGTGTTTTCGTTGCGAAACCATTTTCGCAACTTCGGTACCCCGAAATAGTGCATTCAAGCCCGAAACACAAGTTTTGCATCTTTTACATGCCGAAGGTTTGCGATATGCTTCAACACACTACCAGACATCATTCTGGGTCTAATGGGGTAGAATCGGTGTTTTCGTTGCGAAACCATTTTCGCAACTTCGGTACCCCGAAAGAATGCATTCAGGCTCGAAACAAAAGTTTTGCATCTTTTTACATGCCGAAGGTTTGCGATATGCTTCAACACACTCCCAGACATCATTCTGGGTCTAATGGGGTAGAATCGGTGTTTTCGTTGCGAAACCATTTTCGCAACTTCGGTACCCCGAAATAGTGCATTCAGGGCCGAAACACAAGTTTTGCATCTTTTTACATGCCGAACATTTGTGATATGCTCCGAAACACTCCCAAACATCATTTTGGGTCTAATGGAGTAGAATGGTTGTTTTTGTTGCGAAACCATTTTCGCAACTTCGGTATCACGAAATAGTGCATTCAGGCCCGAAACACAAGTTTTGCATCTTTTACATACCGAAGGTTTGCGATATGCTCCAAAACACTCCGAAACATCATTCTGGGTTTAATGTGGTAGAATGGGTGTTTTCGTTGCGAAACCATTTTCGCAACTTCGGTACCCCGAAATAGTGCATTCAAGCCCGAAACACAAGTTTTGCATCTTTTACATGCCGAAGGTTTGCGATATGCTTCAACACACTCCCAGACATCATTCTGGGTCTAATGGGGTAGAATCGGTGTTTTCGTTGCGAAACCATTTTCGCAACTTCGGTACCCCGAAAGAATGCATTCAGGCTCGAAACAAAAGTTTTGCATCTTTTTACATGCCGAAGGTTTGCGATATGCTTCAACACACTCCCAGACATCATTCTGGGTCTAATGGGGTAGAATCGGTGTTTTCGTTGCGAAACCATTTTCGCAACTTCGGTACCCCGAAATAGTGCATTCAGGGCCGAAACACAAGTTTTGCATCTTTTTACATGCCGAACATTTGTGATATGCTCCAAAACACTCCCAAACATCATTTTGGGTCTAATGGAGTAGAATGGTTGTTTTTGTTGCGAAACCATTTTCGCAACTTCGGTATCACGAAATAGTGCATTCAGGCCCGAAACACAAGTTTTGCATCTTTTACATACCGAAGGTTTGCGATATGCTCCAAAACACTCCGAAACATCATTCTGGGTTTAATGTGGTAGAATGGGTGTTTTCGTTGCGAAACCATTTTCGCAACTTCGGTACCCCGAAATAGTGCATTCAAGCCCGAAACACAAGTTTTGCATCTTTTACATGCCGAAGGTTTGCGATATGCTTCAACACACTCCCAGACATCATTCTGGGTCTAATGGGGTAGAATCGGTGTTTTCGTTGCGAAACCATTTTCGCAACTTCGGTACCCCGAAAGAATGCATTCAGGCTCGAAACAAAAGTTTTGCATCTTTTTACATGCCGAAGGTTTGCGATATGCTTCAACACACTCCCAGACATCATTCTGGGTCTAATGGGGTAGAATCGGTGTTTTCGTTGCGAAACCATTTTCGCAACTTCGGTACCCCGAAATAGTGCATTCAGGGCCGAAACACAAGTTTTGCATCTTTTTACATGCCGAACATTTGTGATATGCTCCAAAACACTCCCAAACATCATTTTGGGTCTAATGGAGTAGAATGGTTGTTTTTGTTGCGAAACCATTTTCGCAACTTCGGTATCACGAAATAGTGCATTCAGGCCCGAAACACAAGTTTTGCATCTTTTACATACCGAAGGTTTGCGATATGCTCCAAAACACTCCCAAACATCATTTTGGGTGTAATGGAGTAGAATGGGTGTTTTCGTTGCGAAACCATTTTCGCAACATCAGTACCCCGAAATAGTGCATTCAAGCCCGAAACACAAGTTTTGCATCTTTTACATGCCGAAGGTTTGCGATATGCTCCCAAACACTCCCAAACATCATTCTGGGTTTAATGGGGTAGAATGGGTGTTTTCGTTGCGAAACCATTTTCGCAACTTCGGTTCCCTGAAATAGTGCATTCAGGGCCGAAACACAAGTTTTGCATCTTTTACATGCCGAAGGTTTGCGATATGCCCCAAAACACTCCCAAACATCATTCTGGGTTTAATGGGGTAGAATGGGTGTTTTCGTTGCGAAACCATTTTCCCAACTTCGGTACCCCAAAAGAATGCATTCAGGCTCGAAACAAAAGTTTTGCATCTTTTTACATGCCGAAGGTTTGTGATATGCTCCAACACACTCCCAAACATCATTCTGGGTCTAATGGGGTAGAATGGGTGTTTTCGTTGCGAAACCATTTTCGCAACTTCGGTACCCCGAAATAGTGCATTCAAGCCCGAAACACAAGTATTGCATCTTTTACATGCCGAAGGTTTGCGATATGCTCCAAAACACTCCCAAACATCATTCTGGGTTTAATGGGGTAGAATGGGTGTTTTCGTTGCGAAACCATTTTCGCAACTTCGGTACCCCGAAAGAATGCATTCAGGCTCGAAACAAAAGTTTTGCATCTTTTTACATGCCGAAGGTTTGCGATATGCTTCAACACACTCCCAGACATCATTCTGGGTCTAATGGGGTAGAATCGGTGTTTTCGTTGCGAAACCATTTTCGCAACTTCGGTACCCCGAAATAGTGCATTCAGGGCCGAAACACAAGTTTTGCATCTTTTTACATGCCGAACATTTGTGATATGCTCCAAAACACTCCCAAACATCATTTTGGGTCGAATGGAGTAGAATGGTTGTTTTTGTTGCGAAACCATTTTCGCAACTTCGGTATCACGAAATAGTGCATTCAGGCCCGAAACACAAGTTTTGCATCTTTTACATACCGAAGGTTTGCGATATGCTCCAAAACACTCCGAAACATCATTCTGGGTTTAATGTGGTAGAATGGGTGTTTTCGTTGCGAAACCATTTTCGCAACTTCGGTACCCCGAAATAGTGCATTCAAGCCCGAAACACAAGTTTTGCATCTTTTACATGCCGAAGGTTTGCGATATGCTTCAACACACTCCCAGACATCATTCTGGGTCTAATGGGGTAGAATCGGTGTTTTCGTTGCGAAACCATTTTCGCAACTTCGGTACCCCGAAATAGTGCATTCAGGGCCGAAACACAAGTTTTGCATCTTTTTACATGCCGAACATTTGTGATATGCTCCAAAACACTCCCAAACATCATTTTGGGTCTAATGGAGTAGAATGGTTGTTTTTGTTGCGAAACCATTTTCGCAACTTCGGTATCACGAAATAGTGCATTCAGGCCCGAAACACAAGTTTTGCATCTTTTACATACCGAAGGTTTGCGATATGCTCCAAAACACTCCGAAACATCATTCTGGGTTTAATGTGGTAGAATGGGTGTTTTCGTTGCGAAACCATTTTCGCAACTTCGGTACCCCGAAATAGTGCATTCAAGCCCGAAACACAAGTTTTGCATCTTTTACATGCCGAAGGTTTGCGATATGCTTCAACACACTCCCAGACATCATTCTGGGTCTAATGGGGTAGAATCGGTGTTTTCATTGCGAAACCATTTTCGCAACTTCGGTACCCCGAAAGAATGCATTCAGGCTCGAAACAAAAGTTTTGCATCTTTTTACATGCCGAAGGTTTGCGATATGCTTCAACACACTCCCAGACATCATTCTGGGTCTAATGGGGTAGAATCGGTGTTTTCGTTGCGAAACCATTTTCGCAACTTCGGTACCCCGAAATAGTGCATTCAGGGCCGAAACACAAGTTTTGCATCTTTTTACATGCCGAACATTTGTGATCTGCTCCAAAACACTCCCAAACATCATTTTGGGTCTAATGGAGTAGAATGGTTGTTTTTGTTGCGAAACCATTTTCGCAACTTCGGTATCACGAAATAGTGCATTCAGGCCCGAAACACAAGTTTTGCATCTTTTACATACCGAAGGTTTGCGATATGCTCCAAAACACTCCCAAACATCATTTTGGGTGTAATGGAGTAGAATGGGTGTTTTCGTTGCGAAACCATTTTCGCAACATCAGTACCCCGAAATAGTGCATTCAAGCCCGAAACACAAGTTTTGCATCTTTTACATGCCGAAGGTTTGCGATATGCTCCCAAACACTCCCAAACATCATTCTGGGTTTAATGGGGTAGAATGGGTGTTTTCGTTGCGAAACCATTTTCGCAACTTCGGTTCCCTGAAATAGTGCATTCAGGGCCGAAACACAAGTTTTGCATCTTTTACATGCTGAAGGTTTGCGATATGCCCCAAAACACTCCCAAACATCATTCTGGGTTTAATGGGGTAGAATGGGTGTTTTCGTTGCGAAACCATTTTCCCAACTTCGGTACCCCAAAAGAATGCATTCAGTCTCGAAACAAAAGTTTTGCATCTTTTTACATGCCGAAGGTTTGTGATATGCTCCAACACACTCCCAAACATCATTCTGGGTCTAATGGGGTAGAATGGGTGTTTTCGTTGCGAAACCATTTTCGCAACTTCGGTACCCCGAAATAGTGCATTCAGGGCCGAAACACATGTTTTGCATCTTTTTACATGCCGAAGGTTTGCGATATGCTCCAAAACACTCCCAAACATCATTCTGGGTTTAATGGGGTAGAATGGGTGTTTTCGTTGCGAAACCATTTTCGCAACTTCGGTACCCCGAAAGAATGCATTCAGGCTCGAAACAAAAGTTTTGCATCTTTTTACATGCCGAAGGTTTGCGATATGCTTCAACACACTCCCAGACATCATTCTGGGTCTAATGGGGTAGAATCGGTGTTTTCGTTGCGAAACCATTTTCGCAACTTCGGTACCCCGAAATAGTGCATTCAGGGCCGAAACACAAGTTTTGCATCTTTTTACATGCCGAACATTTGTGATATGCTCCAAAACACTCCCAAACATCATTTTGGGTCGAATGGAGTAGAATGGTTGTTTTTGTTGCGAAACCATTTTCGCAACTTCGGTATCACGAAATAGTGCATTCAGGCCCGAAACACAAGTTTTGCATCTTTTACATACCGAAGGTTTGCGATATGCTCCAAAACACTCCGAAACATCATTCTGGGTTTAATGTGGTAGAATGGGTGTTTTCGTTGCGAAACCATTTTCGCAACTTCGGTACCCCGAAATAGTGCATTCAAGCCCGAAACACAAGTTTTGCATCTTTTACATGCCGAAGGTTTGCGATATGCTTCAACACACTCCCAGACATCATTCTGGGTCTAATGGGGTAGAATCGGTGTTTTCGTTGCGAAACCATTTTCGCAACTTCGGTACCCCGAAATAGTGCATTCAGGGCCGAAACACAAGTTTTGCATCTTTTTACATGCCGAACATTTGTGATATGCTCCAAAACACTCCCAAACATCATTTTGGGTCTAATGGAGTAGAATGGTTGTTTTTGTTGCGAAACCATTTTCGCAACTTCGGTATCACGAAATAGTGCATTCAGGGCCGAAACACAAGTTTTGCATCTTTTTACATGCCGAAGGTTTGCGATATGCTCCAAAACACTCCCAAACATCATTCTGGGTTTAATGGGGTAGAATGGGTGTTTTCGTTGCGAAACCATTTTCGCAACTTCGGTACCCCAAAAGAATGCATTCAGGCTCGAAACAAAAGTTTTGCATCTTTTTACATGCCGAAGGTTTGCGATATGCTTCAACACACTCCCAGACATCATTCTGGGTCTAATGGGGTAGAATCGGTGTTTTCGTTGCGAAACCATTTTCGCAACTTCGGTACCCCGAAATAGTGCATTCAGGGCCGAAACACAAGTTTTGCATCTTTTTACATGCCGAACATTTGTGATATGCTCCAAAACACTCCCAAACATCATTTTGGGTCTAATGGAGTAGAATGGTTGTTTTTGTTGCGAAACCATTTTCGCAACTTCGGTATCACGAAATAGTGCATTCAGGCCCGAAACACAAGTTTTGCATCTTTTACATACCGAAGGTTTGCGATATGCTCCAAAACACTCCCAAACATCATTTTGGGTGTAATGGAGTAGAATGGGTGTTTTCGTTGCGAAACCATTTTCGCAACATCGGTACCCCGAAATAGTGCATTCAAGCCCGAAACACAAGTTTTCCATCTTTTACTTGCCGAAGGTTTGCGATATGCTCCCAAACACTCCCAAACATCATTCTGGGTTTAATGGGGTAGAATGGGTGTTTTCGTTGCGAAACCATTTTCGCAACTTCGGTTCCCTGAAATAGTGCATTCAGGGCCGAAACACAAGTTTTGCATCTTTTACATGCCGAAGGTTTGCGATATGGTCCAACACACTCCCAAACATCATTCTGGGTCTAATTGTGTAGAATGGGTGTTTTCGTTGCTAAACCATTTTTGCAACTTCGGTACCCCGAAATAGTGCATTCAAGCCCGAAACACAAGTTTTGCATCTTTTACATGCCGAAGGTTTGCGATATGCTCCAAAACAATCCCAAACATCATTCTGGGTTTAATGGGGTAGAATGGGTGTTTTCGTTGCGAAACCATTTTCGCAACTTCGGTACCCTGAAATAGTGCATTCAGGGCCGAAACACAAGTTTTGCATCTTTTTACATGCCGAAGGTTTGCGATATGCTCCAAAACACTCCCAAACATCATTCTGGGTTTAATGGGGGTAGAATGGGTGTTTTCGTTGCGAAACCATTTTCGCAACTTCGGTACCGCGAAAGAATGCATTCAGGCTCGAAACAAAAGTTTTGCATCTTTTTACATGCCGAAGGTTTGCGATATGCTTCAACACACTCCCAGACATCATTCTGTGTCTAATGGGGTAGAATCGGTGTTTTCGTTGCGAAACCATTTTCGCAACTTCGGTACCCCGAAATAGTGCATTCAGGGCCGAAACACAAGTTTTGCATCTTTTTACATGCCGAACATTTGTGATATGCTCGAAAACACTCCCAAACATCATTTTGGGTCTAATGGAGTAGAATGGTTGTTTTTGTTGCGAAACCATTTTCGCAACTTCGGTATCACGAAATAGTGCATTCAGGCCCGAAACACAAGTTTTGCATCTTTTACATACCGAAGGTTTGCGATATGATCCAAAACACTCCCAAACATCATTCTGGGTTTAATGGGGTAGAATGGGTGTTTTCGTTGCGAAACCATTTTCACAACTTCGGTACCCCGAAATAGTGCATTCAAGCCCGAAACACAAGTTTTGCATCTTTTACATGCCGAAGGTTTGCGATATGCTCCAACACACTCCCAAACATCATTCTGGGTCTAATTGTGTAGAATGGGTGTTTTCGTTGCGAAACCATTTTCGCAACTTCGGTACCCCGAAATAGTGCATTCAAACCCGAAACACAAGTTTTGCATTTTTACATGCCGAAGGTTTGCGATATGCTCCAAAACACTCCCAAACATCATTCTGGGTTTAATGGGGTAGAATGGGTGTTTTCGTTGCGAAACCATTTTCGCAACATCGGTACCCCGAAACAGTGCATTCAGGCTTGAAACACAAGTTTTGCATATTTTTACATGCCGAAGGTTTGCGATATGCTCCAAAACACTCCCAAACATCATTCTGGGTCTAATGGGGTAGAATGGGTGTTTTCGTTGCGAAACCATTTTCGCAACTTCGGTACCCTGAAATAGTGCATTCAGGGCCGAAACACAAGTTTTGCATCTTTTTACATGCCGAAGGTTTGCGATATGCTCCAAAACACTCCCAAACATCATTCTGGGTTTAATGGGGTAGAATGGGTGTTTTCGTTGCGAAACCATTTTCGCAACTTCGGTACCCCAAAAGAATGCATTCAGGCTCGAAACAAAAGTTTTGCATCTTTTTACATGCCGAAGGTTTGCGATATGCTCCAAAACACTCCCAAACATCATTCTGGGTTTAATGGGGTAGAATGGGTGTTTTCGTTGCGAAACCATTTTCGCAACTTCGGTACCCCGAAATAGTGCATTCAAGCCCGAAACACAAGTTTTGCATCTTTTACATGCCGAAGGTTTGCGATATGCTCCAAAACACTCCCAAACATCATTCTGGGTTTAATGGGGTAGAATGGGTGTTTTCGTTGCGAAACCATTTTCGCAACTTCGGTACCGCGAAAGAATGCATTCAGGCTCGAAACAAAAGTTTTGCATCTTTTTACATGCCGAAGGTTTGCGATATGCTTCAACACACTCCCAGACATCATTCTGGGTCTAATGGGGTAGAATCGGTGTTTTCGTTGCGAAACCATTTTCGCAACTTCGGTACCCCGAAATAGTGCATTCAGGGCCGAAACACAAGTTTTGCATCTTTTTACATGCCGAACATTTGTGATATGCTCGAAAACACTCCCAAACATCATTTTGGGTCTAATGGAGTAGAATGGTTGTTTTTGTTGCGAAACCATTTTCGCAACTTCGGTATCACGAAATAGTGCATTCAGGCCCGAAACACAAGTTTTGCATCTTTTACATACCGAAGGTTTGCGATATGCTCCAAAACACTCCCAAACATCATTCTGGGTTTAATGGGGTAGAATGGGTGTTTTCGTTGCGAAACCATTTTCACAACTTCGGTACCCCGAAATAGTGCATTCAAGCCCGAAACACAAGTTTTGCATCTTTTACATGCCGAAGGTTTGCGATATGCTCCAACACACTCCCAAACATCATTCTGGGTCTAATTGTGTAGAATGGGTGTTTTCGTTGCGAAACCATTTTCGCAACTTCGGTACCCCGAAATAGTGCATTCAAACCCGAAACACAAGTTTTGCATTTTTACATGCCGAAGGTTTGCGATATGCTCCAAAACACTCCCAAACATCATTCTGGGTTTAATGGGGTAGAATGGGTGTTTTCGTTGCGAAACCATTTTCGCAACATCGGTACCCCGAAACAGTGCATTCAGGCTTGAAACACAAGTTTTGCATATTTTTACATGCCGAAGGTTTGCGATATGCTCCAAAACACTCCCAAACATCATTCTGGGTCTAATGGGGTAGAATGGGTGTTTTCGTTGCGAAACCATTTTCGCAACTTCGGTACCCTGAAATAGTGCATTCAGGGCCGAAACACAAGTTTTGCATCTTTTTACATGCCGAAGGTTTGCGATATGCTCCAAAACACTCCCAAACATCATTCTGGGTTTAATGGGGTAGAATGGGTGTTTTCGTTGCGAAACCATTTTCGCAACTTCGGTACCCCAAAAGAATGCATTCAGGCTCGAAACAAAAGTTTTGCATCTTTTTACATGCCGAAGGTTTGCGATATGCTCCAAAACACTCCCAAACATCATTCTGGGTTTAATGGGGTAGAATGGGTGTTTTCGTTGCGAAACCATTTTCGCAACTTCGGTACCCCGAAATAGTGCATTCAAGCCCGAAACACAAGTATTGCATCTTTTACATGCCGAAGGTTTGCGATATGCTCCAAAACACTCCCAAACATCATTCTGGGTTTAATGGGGTAGAATGGGTGTTTTCGTTGCGAAACCATTTTCGCAACATCGGTACCCCGAAACAGTGCATTCAGGCTTGAAACACAAGTTTTGCATCTTTTTACATGCCGAAGGTTTGCGATATGCTCCAAAACACTCCCAAACATCATTCTGGGTCTAATGGGGTAGAATGGGTGTTTTCGTTGCGAAACCATTTTCGCAACTTCGGTACCCCGGAATAGTGCATTCAGGGCCGAAACACATGTTTTGCATCTTTTTACATGCCGAAGGTTTGCGATATGCTCCAAAACACTCCCAAACATCATTCTGGGTTTAATGGGGTAGAATGGGTGTTTTCGTTGCGAAACCATTTTCGCAACTTCGGTACCCCGAAAGAATGCATTCAGGCTCGAAACAAAAGTTTTGCATCTTTTTACATGCCGAAGGTTTGCGATATGCTTCAACACACTCCCAGACATCATTCTGGGTCTAATGGGGTAGAATCGGTGTTTTCGTTGCGAAACCATTTTCGCAACTTCGGTACCCCGAAATAGTGCATTCAGGGCCGAAACACAAGTTTTGCATCTTTTTACATGCCGAACATTTGTGATATGCTCCAAAACACTCCCAAACATCATTTTGGGTCTAATGGAGTAGAATGGTTGTTTTTGTTGCGAAACCATTTTCGCAACTTCGGTATCACGAAATAGTGCATTCAGGCCCGAAACACAAGTTTTGCATCTTTTACATACCGAAGGTTTGCGATATGCTCCAAAACACTCCCAAACATCATTCTGGGTTTAATGGGGTAGAATGGGTGTTTTCGTTGCGAAACCATTTTCGCAACATCGGTACCCCGAAACAGTGCATTCAGGCTTGAAACACAAGTTTTGCATATTTTTACATGCCGAAGGTTTGCGATATGCTCCAAAACACTCCCAAACATCATTCTGGGTCTAATGGGGTAGAATGGGTGTTTTCGTTGCGAAACCATTTTCGCAACTTCGGTACCCTGAAATAGTGCATTCAGGGCCGAAACACAAGTTTTGCATCTTTTTACATGCCGAAGGTTTGCGATATGCTCCAAAACACTCCCAAACATCATTCTGGGTTTAATGGGGTAGAATGGGTGTTTTCGTTGCGAAACCATTTTCGCAACTTCGGTACCCCAAAAGAATGCATTCAGGCTCGAAACAAAAGTTTTGCATCTTTTTACATGCCGAAGGTTTGCGATATGCTCCAAAACACTCCCAAACATCATTCTGGGTTTAATGGGGTAGAATGGGTGTTTTCGTTGCGAAACCATTTTCGCAACTTCGGTACCCCGAAATAGTGCATTCAAGCCCGAAACACAAGTATTGCATCTTTTACATGCCGAAGGTTTGCGATATGCTCCAAAACACTCCCAAACATCATTCTGGGTTTAATGGGGTAGAATGGGTGTTTTCGTTGCGAAACCATTTTCGCAACATCGGTACCCCGAAACAGTGCATTCAGGCTTGAAACACAAGTTTTGCATCTTTTTACATGCCGAAGGTTTGCGATATGCTCCAAAACACTCCCAAACATCATTCTGGGTCTAATGGGGTAGAATGGGTGTTTTCGTTGCGAAACCATTTTCGCAACTTCGGTACCCCGGAATAGTGCATTCAGGGCCGAAACACATGTTTTGCATCTTTTTACATGCCGAAGGTTTGCGATATGCTCCAAAACACTCCCAAACATCATTCTGGGTTTAATGGGGTAGAATGGGTGTTTTCGTTGCGAAACCATTTTCGCAACTTCGGTACCCCGAAAGAATGCATTCAGGCTCGAAACAAAAGTTTTGCATCTTTTTACATGCCGAAGGTTTGCGATATGCTTCAACACACTCCCAGACATCATTCTGGGTCTAATGGGGTAGAATCGGTGTTTTCGTTGCGAAACCATTTTCGCAACTTCGGTACCCCGAAATAGTGCATTCAGGGCCGAAACACAAGTTTTGCATCTTTTTACATGCCGAACATTTGTGATATGCTCCAAAACACTCCCAAACATCATTTTGGGTCTAATGGAGTAGAATGGTTGTTTTTGTTGCGAAACCATTTTCGCAACTTCGGTATCACGAAATAGTGCATTCAGGCCCGAAACACAAGTTTTGCATCTTTTACATACCGAAGGTTTGCGATATGCTCCAAAACACTCCCAAACATCATTCTGGGTTTAATGGGGTAGAATGGGTGTTTTCGTTGCGAAACCATTTTCGCAACATCGGTACCCCGAAACAGTGCATTCAGGCTTGAAACACAAGTTTTGCATATTTTTACATGCCGAAGGTTTGCGATATGCTCCAAAACACTCCCAAACATCATTCTGGGTCTAATGGGGTAGAATGGGTGTTTTCGTTGCGAAACCATTTTCGCAACTTCGGTACCCTGAAATAGTGCATTCAGGGCCGAAACACAAGTTTTGCATCTTTTTACATGCCGAAGGTTTGCGATATGCTCCAAAACACTCCCAAACATCATTCTGGGTTTAATGGGGTAGAATGGGTGTTTTCGTTGCGAAACCATTTTCGCAACTTCGGTACCCCAAAAGAATGCATTCAGGCTCGAAACAAAAGTTTTGCATCTTTTTACATGCCGAAGGTTTGCGATATGCTCCAAAACACTCCCAAACATCATTCTGGGTTTAATGGGGTAGAATGGGTGTTTTCGTTGCGAAACCATTTTCGCAACTTCGGTACCCCGAAATAGTGCATTCAAGCCCGAAACACAAGTATTGCATCTTTTACATGCCGAAGGTTTGCGATATGCTCCAAAACACTCCCAAACATCATTCTGGGTTTAATGGGGTAGAATGGGTGTTTTCGTTGCGAAACCATTTTCGCAACATCGGTACCCCGAAACAGTGCATTCAGGCTTGAAACACAAGTTTTGCATCTTTTTACATGCCGAAGGTTTGCGATATGCTCCAAAACACTCCCAAACATCATTCTGGGTCTAATGGGGTAGAATGGGTGTTTTCGTTGCGAAACCATTTTCGCAACTTCGGTACCCCGGAATAGTGCATTCAGGGCCGAAACACATGTTTTGCATCTTTTTACATGCCGAAGGTTTGCGATATGCTCCAAAACACTCCCAAACATCATTCTGGGTTTAATGGGGTAGAATGGGTGTTTTCGTTGCGAAACCATTTTCGCAACTTCGGTACCCCGAAAGAATGCATTCAGGCTCGAAACAAAAGTTTTGCATCTTTTTACATGCCGAAGGTTTGCGATATGCTTCAACACACTCCCAGACATCATTCTGGGTCTAATGGGGTAGAATCGGTGTTTTCGTTGCGAAACCATTTTCGCAACTTCGGTACCCCGAAATAGTGCATTCAGGGCCGAAACACAAGTTTTGCATCTTTTTACATGCCGAACATTTGTGATATGCTCCAAAACACTCCCAAACATCATTTTGGGTCTAATGGAGTAGAATGGTTGTTTTTGTTGCGAAACCATTTTCGCAACTTCGGTATCACGAAATAGTGCATTCAGGCCCGAAACACAAGTTTTGCATCTTTTACATACCGAAGGTTTGCGATATGCTCCAAAACACTCCCAAACATCATTCTGGGTTTAATGGGGTAGAATGGGTGTTTTCGTTGCGAAACCATTTTCGCAACTTCGGTACCCCGAAATAGTGCATTCAAGCCCGAAACACAAGTTTTGCATCTTTTACATGCCGAAGGTTTGCGATATGCTCCAACACACTCCCAAACATCATTCTGGGTCTAATTGTGTAGAATGGGTGTTTTCGTTGCGAAACCATTTTCGCAACTTCGGTACCCCGAAATAGTGCATTCAAGCCCGAAACACAAGTTTTGCATCTTTTACATGCCGAAGGTTTGCGATATGCTCCAAAACACTCCGAAACATCATTCTGGGTTTAATGGGGTAGAATGGGTGTTTTCGTTGCGAAACCACTTTCGCAACATCGGTACCCCGAAACAGTGAATTCAGGCTTGAAACATAAGTTTTGCATATTTTTACATGCCGAAGGTTTGCGAGATGCTCCAAAACACTCCCAAACATCATTCTGGGTCTAATGGGGTAGAATGGGTGTTTTCGTTGCGAAACCATTTTCGCAACTTCGGTACCCTGAAATAGTGCATTCAGGTCTGAAACACAAGTTTTGCATCTTTTTACATGCCGAAGGTTTGCGATATGCTCCAAAACACTCCCAAACATCATTCTGGGTTTAATGGGGTAGAATGGGTGTTTTCGTTGCGAAACCATTTTCGCAACTTCGGTACCCCAAAAGAATGCATTCAGGCTCGAAACAAAAGTTTTGCATCTTTTTACATGCTGAAGGTTTGCGATATGCTCCAACACACTCCCAAACATCATTCTGGGTCTAATGGGGTAGAATGGGTGTTTTCGTTGCGAAACCATTTTCGCAACTTCGGTACCCCGGAATAGTGCATTCAGGGCCGAAACACATGTTTTGCATCTTTTTACATGCCGAAGGTTTGCGATATGCTCCAAAACACTCCCAAACATCATTCTGGGTTTAATGGGGTAGAATGGGTGTTTTCGTTGCGAAACTATTTTCGCAACTTCGGTACCCCGAAATAGTGCATTCAAGCCCGAAACACAAGTTTTGCATCTTTTACATGCCGAAGGTTTGCGATATGCTCCAAAACACTCCCAAACATCATTCTGGGTTTAATGGGGTAGAATGGGTGTTTTCGTTGCGAAACCATTTTCGCAACTTCGGTACCGCGAAAGAATGCATTCAGGCTCGAAACAAAAGTTTTGCATCTTTTTACATGCCGAAGGTTTGCGATATGCTTCAACACACTCCCAGACATCATTCTGGGTCTAATGGGGTAGAATCGGTGTTTTCGTTGCGAAACCATTTTCGCAACTTCGGTACCCCGAAATAGTGCATTCAGGGCCGAAACACAAGTTTTGCATCTTTTTACATGCCGAACATTTGTGATATGCTCGAAAACACTCCCAAACATCATTTTGGGTCTAATGGAGTAGAATGGTTGTTTTTGTTGCGAAACCATTTTCGCAACTTCGGTATCACGAAATAGTGCATTCAGGCCCGAAACACAAGTTTTGCATCTTTTACATACCGAAGGTTTGCGATATGCTCCAAAACACTCCCAAACATCATTCTGGGTTTAATGGGGTAGAATGGGTGTTTTCGTTGCGAAACCATTTTCACAACTTCGGTACCCCGAAATAGTGCATTCAAGCCCGAAACACAAGTTTTGCATCTTTTACATGCCGAAGGTTTGCGATATGCTCCAACACACTCCCAAACATCATTCTGGGTCTAATTGTGTAGAATGGGTGTTTTCGTTGCGAAACCATTTTCGCAACTTCGGTACCCCGAAATAGTGCATTCAAACCCGAAACACAAGTTTTGCATTTTTACATGCCGAAGGTTTGCGATATGCTCCAACACACTCCCAAACATCATTCTGGGTTTAATGGGGTAGAATGGGTGTTTTCGTTGCGAAACCATTTTCGCAACATCGGTACCCCGAAACAGTGCATTCAGGCTTGAAACACAAGTTTTGCATATTTTTACATGCCGAAGGTTTGCGATATGCTCCAAAACACTCCCAAACATCATTCTGGGTCTAATGGGGTAGAATGGGTGTTTTCGTTGCGAAACCATTTTCGCAACTTCGGTACCCTGAAATAGTGCATTCAGGGCCGAAACACAAGTTTTGCATCTTTTTACATGCCGAAGGTTTGCGATATGCTCCAAAACACTCCCAAACATCATTCTGGGTTTAATGGGGTAGAATGGGTGTTTTCGTTGCGAAACCATTTTCGCAACTTCGGTACCCCAAAAGAATGCATTCAGGCTCGAAACAAAAGTTTTGCATCTTTTTACATGCCGAAGGTTTGCGATATGCTCCAAAACACTCCCAAACATCATTCTGGGTTTAATGGGGTAGAATGGGTGTTTTCGTTGCGAAACCATTTTCGCAACTTCGGTACCCCGAAATAGTGCATTCAAGCCCGAAACACAAGTATTGCATCTTTTACATGCCGAAGGTTTGCGATATGCTCCAAAACACTCCCAAACATCATTCTGGGTTTAATGGGGTAGAATGGGTGTTTTCGTTGCGAAACCATTTTCGCAACATCGGTACCCCGAAACAGTGCATTCAGGCTTGAAACACAAGTTTTGCATCTTTTTACATGCCGAAGGTTTGCGATATGCTCCAAAAAACTCCCAAACATCATTCTGGGTCTAATGGGGTAGAATGGGTGTTTTCGTTGCGAAACCATTTTCGCAACTTCGGTACCCCGGAATAGTGCATTCAGGGCCGAAACACATGTTTTGCATCTTTTTACATGCCGAAGGTTTGCGATATGCTCCAAAACACTCCCAAACATCATTCTGGGTTTAATGGGGTAGAATGGGTGTTTTCGTTGCGAAACCATTTTCGCAACATCGGTACCCCGAAACAGTGCATTCAGGCTTGAAACACAAGTTTTGCATATTTTTACATGCCGAAGGTTTGCGATATGCTCCAAAACACTCCCAAACATCATTCTGGGTCTAATGGGGTAGAATGGGTGTTTTCGTTGCGAAACCATTTTCGCAACTTCGGTACCCTGAAATAGTGCATTCAGGGCCGAAACACAAGTTTTGCATCTTTTTACATGCCGAAGGTTTGCGATATGCTCCAAAACACTCCCAAACATCATTCTGGGTTTAATGGGGTAGAATGGGTGTTTTCGTTGCGAAACCATTTTCGCAACTTCGGTACCCCAAAAGAATGCATTCAGGCTCGAAACAAAAGTTTTGCATCTTTTTACATGCCGAAGGTTTGCGATATGCTCCAAAACACTCCCAAACATCATTCTGGGTTTAATGGGGTAGAATGGGTGTTTTCGTTGCGAAACCATTTTCGCAACTTCGGTACCCCGAAATAGTGCATTCAAGCCCGAAACACAAGTATTGCATCTTTTACATGCCGAAGGTTTGCGATATGCTCCAAAACACTCCCAAACATCATTCTGGGTTTAATGGGGTAGAATGGGTGTTTTCGTTGCGAAACCATTTTCGCAACATCGGTACCCCGAAACAGTGCATTCAGGCTTGAAACACAAGTTTTGCATCTTTTTACATGCCGAAGGTTTGCGATATACTCCAAAAAACTCCCAAACATCATTCTGGGTCTAATGGGGTAGAATGGGTGTTTTCGTTGCGAAACCATTTTCGCAACTTCGGTACCCCGGAATAGTGCATTCAGGGCCGAAACACATGTTTTGCATCTTTTTACATGCCGAAGGTTTGCGATATGCTCCAAAACACTCCCAAACATCATTCTGGGTTTAATGGGGTAGAATGGGTGTTTTCGTTGCGAAACCATTTTCGCAACTTCGGTACCCCGAAAGAATGCATTCAGGCTCGAAACAAAAGTTTTGCATCTTTTTACATGCCGAAGGTTTGCGATATGCTTCAACACACTCCCAGACATCATTCTGGGTCTAATGGGGTAGAATCGGTGTTTTCGTTGCGAAACCATTTTCGCAACTTCGGTACCCCGAAATAGTGCATTCAGGGCCGAAACACAAGTTTTGCATCTTTTTACATGCCGAACATTTGTGATATGCTCCAAAACACTCCCAAACATCATTTTGGGTCTAATGGAGTAGAATGGTTGTTTTTGTTGCGAAACCATTTTCGCAACTTCGGTATCACGAAATAGTGCATTCAGGCTCGAAACACAAGTTTTGCATCTTTTACATACCGAAGGTTTGCGATATGCTCCAAAACACTCCCAAACATCATTCTGGGTTTAATGGGGTAGAATGAGTGTTTTCGTTGCGAAACCATTTTCGCAACTTCGGTACCCCGAAATAGTGCATTCAAGCCCGAAACACAAGTTTTGCATCTTTTACATGCCGAAGGTTTGCGATATGCTCCAACACACTCCCAAACATCATTCTGGGTCTAATTGTGTAGAATGGGTGTTTTCGTTGCGAAACCATTTTCGCAACTTCAGTACCCCGAAATAGTGCATTCAAGCCCGAAACACAAGTTTTGCATCTTTTACATGCCGAAGGTTTGCGATATGCTCCAAAACACTCCGAAACATCATTCTGGGTTTAATGGGGTAGAATGGGTGTTTTCGTTGCGAAACCATTTTCGCAACATCGGTACCCCGAAACAGTGCATTCAGGCTTGAAACACAAGTTTTGCATATTTTTACATGCCGAAGGTTTGCGAGATGCTCCAAAACACTCCCAAACATCATTCTGGGTCTAATGGGGTAGAATGGGTGTTTTCGTTGCGAAACCATTTTCGCAACTTCGGTACCCTGAAATAGTGCATTCAGGTCCGAAACACAAGTTTTGCATCTTTTTACATGCCGAAGGTTTGCGATATGCTCCAAAACACTCCCAAACATCATTCTGGGTTTAATGGGGTAGAATGGGTGTTTTCGTTGCGAAACCATTTTCGCAACTTCGGTACCCCAAAAGAATGCATTCAGGCTCGAAACAAAAGTTTTGCATCTTTTTACATGCTGAAGGTTTGCGATATGCTCCAACACACTCCCAAACATCATTCTGGGTCTAATGGGGTAGAATGGGTGTTTTCGTTGCGAAACCATTTTCGCAACTTCGGTACCCCGGAATAGTGCATTCAGGGCCGAAACACATGTTTTGCATCTTTTTACATGCCGAAGGTTTGCGATATGCTCCAAAACACTCCCAAACATCATTCTGGGTTTAATGGGGTAGAATGGGTGTTTTCGTTGCGAAACCATTTTCGCAACTTCGGTACCGCAAAAGAATGCATTCAGGCTCGAAACAAAAGTTTTGCATCTTTTTACATGCCGAAGGTTTGCGATATGCTTCAACACACTCCCAGACATCATTCTGGGTCTAATGGGGTAGAATCGGTGTTTTCGTTGCGAAACCATTTTCGCAACTTCGGTACCCCGAAATAGTGCATTCAGGGCCGAAACACAAGTTTTGCATCTTTTTACATGCCGAACATTTGTGATATGCTCGAAAACACTCCCAAACATCATTTTGGGTCTAATGGAGTAGAATGGTTGTTTTTGTTGCGAAACCATTTTCGCAACTTCGGTATCACGAAATAGTGCATTCAGGCCCGAAACACAAGTTTTGCATCTTTTACATACCGAAGGTTTGCGATATGCTCCAAAACACTCCCAAACATCATTCTGGGTTTAATGGGGTAGAATGGGTGTTTTCGTTGCGAAACCATTTTCACAACTTCGGTACCCCGAAATAGTGCATTCAAGCCCGAAACACAAGTTTTGCATCTTTTACATGCCGAAGGTTTGCGATATGCTCCAACACACTCCCAAACATCATTCTGGGTCTAATTGTGTAGAATGGGTGTTTTCGTTGCGAAACCATTTTCGCAACTTCGGTACCCCGAAATAGTGCATTCAAACCCGAAACACAAGTTTTGCATTTTTACATGCCGAAGGTTTGCGATATGCTCCAAAACACTCCCAAACATCATTCTGGGTTTAATGGGGTAGAATGGGTGTTTTCGTTGCGAAACCATTTTCGCAACATCGGTACCCCGAAACAGTGCATTCAGGCTTGAAACACAAGTTTTGCATATTTTTACATGCCGAAGGTTTGCGATATGCTCCAAAACACTCCCAAACATCATTCTGGGTCTAATGGGGTAGAATGGGTGTTTTCGTTGCGAAACCATTTTCGCAACTTCGGTACCCTGAAATAGTGCATTCAGGGCCGAAACACAAGTTTTGCATCTTTTTACATGCCGAAGGTTTGCGATATGCTCCAAAACACTCCCAAACATCATTCTGGGTTTAATGGGGTAGAATGGGTGTTTTCGTTGCGAAACCATTTTCGCAACTTCGGTACCCCAAAAGAATGCATTCAGGCTCGAAACAAAAGTTTTGCATCTTTTTACATGCCGAAGGTTTGCGATATGCTCCAAAACACTCCCAAACATCATTCTGGGTTTAATGGGGTAGAATGGGTGTTTTCGTTGCGAAACCATTTTCGCAACTTCGGTACCCCGAAATAGTGCATTCAAGCCCGAAACACAAGTATTGCATCTTTTACATGCCGAAGGTTTGCGATATGCTCCAAAACACTCCCAAACATCATTCTGGGTTTAATGGGGTAGAATGGGTGTTTTCGTTGCGAAACCATTTTCGCAACATCGGTACCCCGAAACAGTGCATTCAGGCTTGAAACACAAGTTTTGCATCTTTTTACATGCCGAAGGTTTGCGATATGCTCCAAAACACTCCCAAACATCATTCTGGGTCTAATGGGGTAGAATGGGTGTTTTCGTTGCGAAACCATTTTCGCAACTTCGGTACCCCGGAATAGTGCATTCAGGGCCGAAACACATGTTTTGCATCTTTTTACATGCCGAAGGTTTGCGATATGCTCCAAAACACTCCCAAACATCATTCTGGGTTTAATGGGGTAGAATGGGTGTTTTCGTTGCGAAACCATTTTCGCAACTTCGGTACCCCGAAAGAATGCATTCAGGCTCGAAACAAAAGTTTTGCATCTTTTTACATGCCGAAGGTTTGCGATATGCTTCAACACACTCCCAGACATCATTCTGGGTCTAATGGGGTAGAATCGGTGTTTTCGTTGCGAAACCATTTTCGCAACTTCGGTACCCCGAAATAGTGCATTCAGGGCCGAAACACAAGTTTTGCATTTTTTTACATGCCGAACATTTGTGATATGCTCCAAAACACTCCCAAACATCATTTTGGGTCTAATGGAGTAGAATGGTTGTTTTTGTTGCGAAACCATTTTCGCAACTTCGGTATCACGAAATAGTGCATTCAGGCCCGAAACACAAGTTTTGCATCTTTTACATACCGAAGGTTTGCGATATGCTCCAAAACACTCCCAAACATCATTCTGGGTTTAATTGGGTAGAATGGGTGTTTTCGTTGCGAAACCATTTTCGCAACTTCGGTACCCCGAAATAGTGCATTCAAGCCCGAAACACAAGTTTTGCATCTTTTACATGCCGAAGGTTTGCGATATGCTCCAACACACTCCCAAACATCATTCTGGGTCTAATTGTGTAGAATGGGTGTTTTCGTTGCGAAACCATTTTCGCAACTTCGGTACCCCGAAATAGTGCATTCAAGCCCGAAACACAAGTTTTGCATCTTTTACATGCCGAAGGTTTGCGATATGCTCCAAAACACTCCGAAACATCATTCTGGGTTTAATGGGGTAGAATGGGTGTTTTCGTTGCGAAACCATTTTCGCAACATCGGTACCCCGAAACAGTGCATTCAGGCTTGAAACACAAGTTTTGCATATTTTTACATGCCGAAGGTTTGCGAGATGCTCCAAAACACTCCCAAACATCATTCTGGGTCTAATGGGGTAGAATGGGTGTTTTCGTTGCGAAACCATTTTCGCAACTTCGGTACCCTGAAATAGTGCATTCAGGTCCGAAACACAAGTTTTGCATCTTTTTACATGCCGAAGGTTTGCGATATGCTCCAAAACACTCCCAAACATCATTCTGGGTTTAATGGGGTAGAATGGGTGTTTTCGTTGCGAAACCATTTTCGCAACTTCGGTACCCCGAAATAGTGCATTCAAACCCGAAACACAAGTTTTGCATTTTTACATGCCGAAGGTTTGCGATATGCTCCAAAACACTCCCAAACATCATTCTGGGTTTAATGGGGTAGAATGGGTGTTTTCGTTGCGAAACCATTTTCGCAACATCGGTACCCCGAAACAGTGCATTCAGGCTTGAAACACAAGTTTTGCATATTTTTACATGCCGAAGGTTTGCGATATGCTCCAAAACACTCCCAAACATCATTCTGGGTCTAATGGGGTAGAATGGGTGTTTTCGTTGCGAAACCATTTTCGCAACTTCGGTACCCTGAAATAGTGCATTCAGGGCCGAAACACAAGTTTTGCATCTTTTTACATGCCGAAGGTTTGCGATATGCTCCAAAACACTCCCAAACATCATTCTGGGTTTAATGGGGTAGAATGGGTGTTTTCGTTGCGAAACCATTTTCGCAACTTCGGTACCCCAAAAGAATGCATTCAGGCTCGAAACAAAAGTTTTGCATCTTTTTACATGCCGAAGGTTTGCGATATGCTCCAAAACACTCCCAAACATCATTCTGGGTTTAATGGGGTAGAATGGGTGTTTTCGTTGCGAAACCATTTTCGCAACTTCGGTACCCCGAAATAGTGCATTCAAGCCCGAAACACAAGTATTGCATCTTTTACATGCCGAAGGTTTGCGATATGCTCCAAAACACTCCCAAACATCATTCTGGGTTTAATGGGGTAGAATGGGTGTTTTCGTTGCGAAACCATTTTCGCAACATCGGTACCCCGAAACAGTGCATTCAGGCTTGAAACACAAGTTTTGCATCTTTTTACATGCCGAAGGTTTGCGATATGCTCCAAAACACTCCCAAACATCATTCTGGGTCTAATGGGGTAGAATGGGTGTTTTCGTTGCGAAACCATTTTCGCAACTTCGGTACCCCGGAATAGTGCATTCAGGGCCGAAACACATGTTTTGCATCTTTTTACATGCCGAAGGTTTGCGATATGCTCCAAAACACTCCCAAACATCATTCTGGGTTTAATGGGGTAGAATCGGTGTTTTCGTTGCGAAACCATTTTCGCAACTTCGGTACCCCGAAAGAATGCATTCAGGCTCGAAACAAAAGTTTTGCATCTTTTTACATGCCGAAGGTTTGCGATATGCTTCAACACACTCCCAGA
The DNA here is from genome assembly GCA_036936925.1 of Cenchrus fungigraminus. Classification (NCBI taxonomy): domain Eukaryota; kingdom Viridiplantae; phylum Streptophyta; class Magnoliopsida; order Poales; family Poaceae; genus Cenchrus; species Cenchrus fungigraminus. The sequence goes on from CM072775.1 coordinate 33,490,693, forward strand.
CATCATTCTGGGTCTAATGGGGTAGAATCGGTGTTTTCGTTGCGAAACCATTTTCGCAACTTCGGTACCCCGAAATAGTGCATTCAGGGCCGAAACACAAGTTTTGCATCTTTTTACATGCCGAACATTTGTGATATGCTCCAAAACACTCCCAAACATCATTTTGGGTCTAATGGAGTAGAATGGTTGTTTTTGTTGCGAAACCATTTTCGCAACTTCGGTATCACGAAATAGTGCATTCAGGCCCGAAACACAAGTTTTGCATCTTTTACATACCGAAGGTTTGCGATATGCTCCAAAACACTCCCAAACATCATTCTGGGTTTAATGGGGTAGAATGGGTGTTTTCGTTGCGAAACCATTTTCGCAACTTCGGTACCCCGAAATAGTGCATTCAAGCCCGAAACACAAGTTTTGCATCTTTTACATGCCGAAGGTTTGCGATATGCTCCAACACACTCCCAAACATCATTCTGGGTCTAATTGTGTAGAATGGGTGTTTTCGTTGCGAAACCATTTTCGCAACTTCGGTACCCCGAAATAGTGCATTCAAGCCCGAAACACAAGTTTTGCATCTTTTACATGCCGAAGGTTTGCGATATGCTCCAAAACACTCCGAAACATCATTCTGGGTTTAATGGGGTAGAATGGGTGTTTTCGTTGCGAAACCATTTTCGCAACATCGGTACCCCGAAACAGTGCATTCAGGCTTGAAACACAAGTTTTGCATATTTTTACATGCCGAAGGTTTGCGAGATGCTCCAAAACACTCCCAAACATCATTCTGGGTCTAATGGGGTAGAATGGGTGTTTTCGTTGCGAAACCATTTTCGCAACTTCGGTACCCTGAAATAGTGCATTCAGGTCCGAAACACAAGTTTTGCATCTTTTTACATGCCGAAGGTTTGCGATATGCTCCAAAACACTCCCAAACATCATTCTGGGTTTAATGGGGTAGAATGGGTGTTTTCGTTGCGAAACCATTTTCGCAACTTCGGTACCCCGAAATAGTGCATTCAAACCCGAAACACAAGTTTTGCATTTTTACATGCCGAAGGTTTGCGATATGCTCCAAAACACTCCCAAACATCATTCTGGGTTTAATGGGGTAGAATGGGTGTTTTCGTTGCGAAACCATTTTCGCAACATCGGTACCCCGAAACAGTGCATTCAGGCTTGAAACACAAGTTTTGCATATTTTTACATGCCGAAGGTTTGCGATATGCTCCAAAACACTCCCAAACATCATTCTGGGTCTAATGGGGTAGAATGGGTGTTTTCGTTGCGAAACCATTTTCGCAACTTCGGTACCCTGAAATAGTGCATTCAGGGCCGAAACACAAGTTTTGCATCTTTTTACATGCCGAAGGTTTGCGATATGCTCCAAAACACTCCCAAACATCATTCTGGGTTTAATGGGGTAGAATGGGTGTTTTCGTTGCGAAACCATTTTCGCAACTTCGGTACCCCAAAAGAATGCATTCAGGCTCGAAACAAAAGTTTTGCATCTTTTTACATGCCGAAGGTTTGCGATATGCTCCAAAACACTCCCAAACATCATTCTGGGTTTAATGGGGTAGAATGGGTGTTTTCGTTGCGAAACCATTTTCGCAACTTCGGTACCCCGAAATAGTGCATTCAAGCCCGAAACACAAGTATTGCATCTTTTACATGCCGAAGGTTTGCGATATGCTCCAAAACACTCCCAAACATCATTCTGGGTTTAATGGGGTAGAATGGGTGTTTTCGTTGCGAAACCATTTTCGCAACATCGGTACCCCGAAACAGTGCATTCAGGCTTGAAACACAAGTTTTGCATCTTTTTACATGCCGAAGGTTTGCGATATGCTCCAAAACACTCCCAAACATCATTCTGGGTCTAATGGGGTAGAATGGGTGTTTTCGTTGCGAAACCATTTTCGCAACTTCGGTACCCCGGAATAGTGCATTCAGGGCCGAAACACATGTTTTGCATCTTTTTACATGCCGAAGGTTTGCGATATGCTCCAAAACACTCCCAAACATCATTCTGGGTTTAATGGGGTAGAATGGGTGTTTTCGTTGCGAAACCATTTTCGCAACTTCGGTACCCCGAAAGAATGCATTCAGGCTCGAAACAAAAGTTTTGCATCTTTTTACATGCCGAAGGTTTGCGATATGCTTCAACACACTCCCAGACATCATTCTGGGTCTAATGGGGTAGAATCGGTGTTTTCGTTGCGAAACCATTTTCGCAACTTCGGTACCCCGAAATAGTGCATTCAGGGCCGAAACACAAGTTTTGCATCTTTTTACATGCCGAACATTTGTGATATGCTCCAAAACACTCCCAAACATCATTTTGGGTCTAATGGAGTAGAATGGTTGTTTTTGTTGCGAAACCATTTTCGCAACTTCGGTATCACGAAATAGTGCATTCAGGCCCGAAACACAAGTTTTGCATCTTTTACATACCGAAGGTTTGCGATATGCTCCAAAACACTCCCAAACATCATTCTGGGTTTAATGGGGTAGAATGGGTGTTTTCGTTGCGAAACCATTTTCGCAACTTCGGTACCCCGAAATAGTGCATTCAAGCCCGAAACACAAGTTTTGCATCTTTTACATGCCGAAGGTTTGCGATATGCTCCAACACACTCCCAAACATCATTCTGGGTCTAATTGTGTAGAATGGGTGTTTTCGTTGCGAAACCATTTTCGCAACTTCGGTACCCCGAAATAGTGCATTCAAGCCCGAAACACAAGTTTTGCATCTTTTACATGCCGAAGGTTTGCGATATGCTCCAAAACACTCCGAAACATCATTCTGGGTTTAATGGGGTAGAATGGGTGTTTTCGTTGCGAAACCATTTTCGCAACATCGGTACCCCGAAACAGTGCATTCAGGCTTGAAACACAAGTTTTGCATATTTTTACATGCCGAAGGTTTGCGAGATGCTCCAAAACACTCCCAAACATCATTCTGGGTCTAATGGGGTAGAATGGGTGTTTTCGTTGCGAAACCATTTTCGCAACTTCGGTACCCTGAAATAGTGCATTCAGGTCCGAAACACAAGTTTTGCATCTTTTTACATGCCGAAGGTTTGCGATATGCTCCAAAACACTCCCAAACATCATTCTGGGTTTAATGGGGTAGAATGGGTGTTTTCGTTGCGAAACCATTTTCGCAACTTCGGTACCCCAAAAGAATGCATTCAGGCTCGAAACAAAAGTTTTGCATCTTTTTACATGCTGAAGGTTTGCGATATGCTCCAACACACTCCCAAACATCATTCTGGGTCTAATGGGGTAGAATGGGTGTTTTCGTTGCGAAACCATTTTCGCAACTTCGGTACCCCGGAATAGTGCATTCAGGGCCGAAACACATGTTTTGCATCTTTTTACATGCCGAAGGTTTGCGATATGCTCCAAAACACTCCCAAACATCATTCTGGGTTTAATGGGGTAGAATGGGTGTTTTCGTTGCGAAACCATTTTCGCAACTTCGGTACCCCGAAAGAATGCATTCAGGCTCGAAACAAAAGTTTTGCATCTTTTTACATGCCGAAGGTTTGCGATATGCTTCAACACACTCCCAGACATCATTCTGGGTCTAATGGGGTAGAATCGGTGTTTTCGTTGCGAAACCATTTTCGCAACTTCGGTACCCCGAAATAGTGCATTCAGGGCCGAAACACAAGTTTTGCATCTTTTTACATGCCGAACATTTGTGATATGCTCCAAAACACTCCCAAACATCATTTTGGGTCTAATGGAGTAGAATGGGTGTTTTCATTGCGAAACCATTTTCGCAACATCGGTACCCCGAAATAGTGCATTCAAGCCCGAAACACAAGTTTTGCATCTTTTACATACCGAAGGTTTGCGATATGCTCCAAAACACTCCCAAACATCATTTTGGGTGTAATGGAGTAGAATGGGTGTTTTCATTGCGAAACCATTTTCGCAACATCGGTACCCCGAAATAGTGCATTCAAGCCCGAAACACAAGTTTTGCATCTTTTACATGCCGAAGGTTTGCGATATGCTCCCAAACACTCCCAAACATCATTCTGGGTTTAATGGGGTAGAATGGGCGTTTTCGTTGCGAAACCATTTTCGCAACTTCGGTTCCCTGAAATAGTGCATTCAGGGCCAATACACAAGTTTTGTATCTTTTACATGCCGAAGGTTTGCGATATGCTCCAACACACTCCCAAACATCATTCTGGGTCTAATTGTGTAGAATGGGTGTTTTCGTTGCGAAACCATTTTCGCAACTTCGGTACCCCGAAATAGTGCATTCAAGCCCGAAACACAAGTTTTGCATCTTTTACATGCCGAAGGTTTGCGATATGCTCCAAAACACTCCCAAACATCATTATGGGTTTAATGGGGTAGAATGGGTGTTTTCGTTGCGAAACCATTTTCGCAACATCGGTACCCCGAAATAGTGCATTCAGGCTTGAAACACAAGTTTTGCATCTTTTTACATGCCGAAGGTTTGCGATATGCTCCAAAACACTCCCAAACATCATTCTGGGTCTAATGGGGTAGAATGGGTGTTTTCGTTGCGAAACCATTTTCGCAACTTCGGTACCCTGAAATAGTGCATTCAGGGCCGAAACACAAGTTTTGCATCTTTTTACATGCCGAAGGTTTGCGATATGCTCCAAAACACTCCCAAACATCATTCTGGGTTTAATGGGGTAGAATGGGTGTTTTCGTTGCGAAACCATTTTCGCAACTTCGGTACCCCAAAAGAATGCATTCAGGCTCGAAACAAAAGTTTTGCATCTTTTTACATGCCGAAGGTTTGCGATATGCTCCAACACACTCCCAAACATCATTCTGGGTCAAATGGTGTAGAATGGGTGTTTTCGTTGCGAAAACATTTTCGCAACTTCGGTACCCCGAAATAGTGCATTCAGGGCCGAAACACATGTTTTGCATCTTTTTACATGCCGAAGGTTTGCGATATGCTCCAAAACACTCCCAAACATCATTCTGGGTTTAATGGGGTAGAATGGGTGTTTTCGTTGCGAAACCATTTTCGCAACTTCGGTACCCGAAAGAATGCATTCAGGCTCGAAACAAAAGTTTTGCATCTTTTTACATGCCGAAGGTTTGCGATATGCTTCAACACACTCCCAGACATCATTCTGGGTCTAATGGGGTAGAATCGGTGTTTTCGTTGCGAAACCATTTTCGCAACTTCGGTACCCCGAAATAGTGCATTCAGGGCCGAAACACAAGTTTTGCATCTTTTTACATGCCGAACATTTGTGATATGCTCCAAAACACTCCCAAACATCATTTTGGGTCTAATGGAGTAGAATGGTTGTTTTTGTTGCGAAACCATTTTCGCAACTTCGGTATCACGAAATAGTGCATTCAGGCCCGAAACACAAGTTTTGCATCTTTTACATACCGAAGGTTTGCGATATGCTCCAAAACACTCCCAAACATCATTCTGGGTGTAATGGGGTAGAATGGGTGTTTTCGTTGCGAAACCATTTTCGTAACTTCGATACCCCGAAATAGTGCATTCAAGCCCGAAACACAAGTTTTGCATCTTTTACATGCCGAAGGTTTGCGATATGCTCCAACACACTCCCAAACATCATTCTGGGTCTAATTGTGTAGAATGGGTGTTTTCGTTGCGAAACCATTTTCGCAACTTCGGTACCCCGAAATAGTGCATTCAAGCCCGAAACACAAGTTTTGCATCTTTTACATGCCGAAGGTTTGCGATATGCTCCAAAACACTCCCAAACATCATTCTGGGTTTAATGGGGTAGAATGGGTGTTTTCGTTGCGAAACCATTTTCGCAACTTCGGTACCCCAAAAGAATGCATTCAGGCTCGAAACAAAAGTTTTGCATCTTTTTACATGCCGAAGGTTTGCGATATGCTCCAAAACACTCCCAAACATCATTCTGGGTTTAATGGGGTAGAATGGGTGTTTTCGTTGCGAAACCATTTTCGCAACTTCGGTACCCCAAAAGAATGCATTCAGGCTCGAAACAAAAGTTTTGCATCTTTTTACATGCCGAAGGTTTGCGATATGCTCCAACACACTCCCAAACATCATTCTGGGTCTAATGGGGTAGAATGGGTGTTTTCGTTGCGAAACCATTTTCGCAACTTCGGTACCCCGAAATAGTGCATTCAGGGCCGAAACACATGTTTTGCATCTTTTTACATGCCGAAGGTTTGCGATATGCTCCAAAACACTCCCAAACATCATTCTTGGTTTAATAGGGTAGAATGGGTGTTTTCGTTGCGAAACCATTTTCGCAACTTCGGTACCCCGAAAGAATGCATTCAGGCTCGAAACAAAAGTTTTGCATCTTTTTACATGCCGAAGGTTTGCGATATGCTTCAACACACTCCCAGACATCATTCTGGGTCTAATGGGGTAGAATCGGTGTTTTCGTTGCGAAACCATTTTCGCAACTTCGGTACCCCGAAATAGTGCATTCAGGGCCGAAACACAAGTTTTGCCTCTTTTTACATGCCGAACATTTGCGATATGCTCCCAAACACTCCCAAACATCATTTTGGGTCTAATGGAGTAGAATGGTTGTTTTTGTTGCGAAACCATTTTCGCAACTTCGGTATCACGAAATAGTGCATTCAGGCCCGAAACACAAGTTTTGCATCTTTTACATACCGAAGGTTTGCGATATGCTCCAAAACACTCCGAAACATCATTCTGGGTTTAATGTGGTAGAATGGGTGTTTTCGTTGCGAAACCATTTTCGCAACTTCGGTACCCCGAAATAGTGCATTCAAGCCCGAAACACAAGTTTTGCATCTTTTACATGCCGAAGGTTTGCGATATGCTTCAACACACTACCAGACATCATTCTGTGTCTAATGGGGTAGAATCGGTGTTTTCGTTGCGAAACCATTTTCGCAACTTCGGTACCCCGAAAGAATGCATTCAGGCTCGAAACAAAAGTTTTGCATCTTTTTACATGCCGAAGGTTTGCGATATGCTTCAACACACTCCCAGACATCATTCTGGGTCTAATGGGGTAGAATCGGTGTTTTCGTTGCGAAACCATTTTCGCAACTTCGGTACCCCGAAATAGTGCATTCAGGGCCGAAACACAAGTTTTGCATCTTTTTACATGCCGAACATTTGTGATATGCTCCAAAACACTCCCAAACATCATTTTGGGTCTAATGGAGTAGAATGGTTGTTTTTGTTGCGAAACCATTTTCGCAACTTCGGTATCACGAAATAGTGCATTCAGGCCCGAAACACAAGTTTTGCATCTTTTACATACCGAAGGTTTGCGATATGCTCCAAAACACTCCCAAACATCATTCTGGGTGTAATGGGGTAGAATGGGTGTTTTCGTTGCGAAACCATTTTCGCAACTTCGATACCCCGAAATAGTGCATTCAAGCCCGAAACACAAGTTTTGCATCTTTTACATGCCGAAGGTTTGCGATATGCTCCAACACACTCCCAAACATCATTCTGGGTCTAATTGTGTAGAATGGGTGTTTTCGTTGCGAAACCATTTTCGCAACTTCGGTACCCCGAAATAGTGCATTCAAGCCCGAAACACAAGTTTTGCATCTTTTACATGCCGAAGGTTTGCGATATGCTCCAAAACACTCCCAAACATCATTCTGGGTTTAATGGGGTAGAATGGGTGTTTTCGTTGCGAAACCATTTTCGCAACTTCGGTACCCCAAAAGAATGCATTCAGGCTCGAAACAAAAGTTTTGCATCTTTTTACATGCCGAAGGTTTGCGATATGCTCCAAAACACTCCCAAACATCATTCTGGGTTTAATGGGGTAGAATGGGTGTTTTCGTTGTGAAACCATTTTCGCAACTTCGGTACCCCAAAAGAATGCATTCAGGCTCGAAACAAAAGTTTTGCATCTTTTTACATGCCGAAGGTTTGCGATATGCTCCAACACACTCCCAAACATCATTCTGGGTCTAATGGGGTAGAATGGGTGTTTTCGTTGCGAAACCATTTTCGCAACTTCGGTACCCCGAAATAGTGCATTCAGGGCCGAAACACATGTTTTGCATCTTTTTACATGCCGAAGGTTTGCGATATGCTCCAAAACACTCCCAAACATCATTCTTGGTTTAATAGGGTAGAATGGGTGTTTTCGTTGCGAAACCATTTTCGCAACTTCGGTACCCCGAAAGAATGCATTCAGGCTCGAAACAAAAGTTTTGCATCTTTTTACATGCCGAAGGTTTGCGATATGCTTCAACACACTCCCAGACATCATTCTGGGTCTAATGGGGTAGAATCGGTGTTTTCGTTGCGAAACCATTTTCGCAACTTCGGTACCCCGAAATAGTGCATTCAGGGCCGAAACACAAGTTTTGCCTCTTTTTACATGCCGAACATTTGCGATATGCTCCCAAACACTCCCAAACATCATTTTGGGTCTAATGGAGTAGAATGGTTGTTTTTGTTGCGAAACCATTTTCTCAACTTCGGTATCACGAAATAGTGCATTCAGGCCCGAAACACAAGTTTTGCATCTTTTACATACCGAAGGTTTGCGATATGCTCCAAAACACTCCGAAACATCATTCTGGGTTTAATGTGGTAGAATGGGTGTTTTCGTTGCGAAACCATTTTCGCAACTTCGGTACCCCGAAATAGTGCATTCAAGCCCGAAACACAAGTTTTGCATCTTTTACATGCCGAAGGTTTGCGATATGCTTCAACACACTACCAGACATCATTCTGGGTCTAATGGGGTAGAATCGGTGTTTTCGTTGCGAAACCATTTTCGCAACTTCGGTACCCCGAAAGAATGCATTCAGGCTCGAAACAAAAGTTTTGCATCTTTTTACATGCCGAAGGTTTGCGATATGCTTCAACACACTCCCAGACATCATTCTGGGTCTAATGGGGTAGAATCGGTGTTTTCGTTGCGAAACCATTTTCGCAACTTCGGTACCCCGAAATAGTGCATTCAGGGCCGAAACACAAGTTTTGCATCTTTTTACATGCCGAACATTTGTGATATGCTCCAAAACACTCCCAAACATCATTTTGGGTCTAATGGAGTAGAATGGTTGTTTTTGTTGCGAAACCATTTTCGCAACTTCGGTATCACGAAATAGTGCATTCAGGCCCGAAACACAAGTTTTGCATCTTTTACATACCGAAGGTTTGCGATATGCTCCAAAACACTCCCAAACATCATTCTGGGTTTAATGGGGTAGAATGGGTGTTTTCGTTGCGAAACCATTTTCGAAACTTCGGTACCCCGAAATAGTTTATTCAAGCCCGAAACACAAGTTTTGCATCTTTTACATGCCGAAGGTTTGCGATATGCTCCAAAACACTCCCAAACATCATTCTGGGTTTAATGGGGTAGAATGGGTGTTTTCGTTGCGAAACCATTTTCGCAACATCGGTACCCCGAAACAGTGCATTCAGGCTTGAAACACAAGTTTTGCATATTTTTACATGCCGAAGGTTTGCGAGATGCTCCAAAACACTCCCAAACATCATTCTGGGTCTAATGGGGTAGAATGGGTGTTTTCGTTGCGAAACCATTTTCGCAACTTCGGTACCCTGAAATAGTGCATTCAGGGCCGAAACACAAGTTTTGCATCTTTTTACATGCCGAAGGTTTGCGATATGCTCCAAAACACTCCCAAACATCATTCTGGGTTTAATGGGGTAGAATGGGTGTTTTCGTTGCGAAACCATTTTCGAAACTTCGGTACCCCGAAATAGTTTATTCAAGCCCGAAACACAAGTTTTGCATCTTTTACATGCCGAAGGTTTGCGATATGCTCCAAAACACTCCCAAACATCATTCTGGGTTTAATGGGGTAGAATGGGTGTTTTCGTTGCGAAACCATTTTCGCAACTTCGGTACCCCAAAAGAATGCATTCAGGCTCGAAACAAAAGTTTTGCATCTTTTTACATGCCGAAGGTTTGCGATATGCTCCAACACACTCCCAAACATCATTCTGGGTCTAATGGGGTAGAATGGGTGTTTTCGTTGCGAAACCATTTTCGCAACTTCGGTACCCCGAAATAGTGCATTCAGGGCCGAAACACATGTTTTGCATCTTTTTACATGCCGAAGGTTTGCGATATGCTCCAAAACACTCCCAAACATCATTCTTGGTTTAATGGGGTAGAATGGGTGTTTTCGTTGCGAAACCATTTTCGCAACTTCGGTACCCCGAAAGAATGCATTCAGGCTCGAAACAAAAGTTTTGCATCTTTTTACATGCCGAAGGTTTGCGATATGCTTCAACACACTCCCAGACATCATTCTGGGTCTAATGGGGTAGAATCGGTGTTATCGTTGCGAAACCATTTTCGCAACTTCGGTACCCCGAAATAGTGCATTCAGGGCCGAAACACAAGTTTTGCATCTTTTTACATGCCGAACATTTGTGATATGCTCCAAAACACTCCCAAACATCATTTTGGGTCTAATGGAGTAGAATGGTTGTTTTTGTTGCGAAACCATTTTCGCAACTTCGGTATCACGAAATAGTGCATTCAGGCCCGAAACACAAGTTTTGCATCTTTTACATACCGAAGGTTTGCGATATGCTCCAAAACACTCCCAAACATCATTTTGGGTGTAATGGAGTAGAATGGGTGTTATCATTGCGAAACCATTTTCGCAACATCGGTACCCCGAAATAGTGCATTCAAGCCCGAAACACAAGTTTTGCATCTTTTACATGCCGAAGGTTTGCGATATGCTCCCAAACACTCCCAAACATCATTCTGGGTTTAATGGGGTAGAATGGGCGTTTTCGTTGCGAAACCATTTCGCAACTTCGGTTCCCTGAAATAGTGCATTCAGGGCCGAAACACAAGTTTTGTATCTTTTACATGCCGAAGGTTTGCGATATGCTCCAACACACTCCCAAACATCATTCTGGGTCTAATTGTGTAGAATGGGTGTTTTCGTTGCGAAACCATTTTCGCAACTTCGGTACCCCGAAATAGTGCATTCAAGCCCGAAACACAAGTTTTGCATCTTTTACATGCCGAAGGTTTGCGATATGCTCCAAAACACTCCCAAACATCATTCTGGGTTTAATGGGGTAGAATGGGTGTTTTCGTTGCGAAACCATTTTCGCAACATCGGTACCCCGAAACAGTGCATTCAGGCTTGAAACACAAGTTTTGCATCTTTTTACATGCCGAAGGTTTGCGATATGCTCCAAAACACTCCCAAACATCATTCTGGGTCTAATGGGGTAGAATGGGTGTTTTCGTTGCGAAACCATTTTCGCAACTTCGGTACCCTGAAATAGTGCATTCAGGGCCGAAACACAAGTTTTGCATCTTTTTACATGCCGAAGGTTTGCGATATGCTCCAAAACACTCCCAAACATCATTCTGGGTTTAATGGGGTAGAATGGGTGTTTTCGTTGCGAAACCATTTTCGCAACTTCGGTACCCCAAAAGAATGCATTCAGGCTCGAAACAAAAGTTTTTCATCTTTTTACATGCTGAAGGTTTGCGATATGCTCCAAAACACTCCCAAACATCATTCTGGGTCTAATGGGGTAGAATGGGTGTTTTCGTTGCGAAACCATTTTCGCAACTTCGGTACCCTGAAATAGTGCATTCAGGGCCGAAACACAAGTTTTGCATCTTTTTACATGCCGAAGGTTTGCGATATGCTCCAAAACACTCCCAAACATCATTCTGGGTTTAATGGGGTAGAATGGGTGTTTTCGTTGCGAAACCATTTTCGCAACTTCGGTACCCCAAAAGAATGCATTCAGGCTCGAAACAAAAGTTTTTCATCTTTTTACATGCTGAAGGTTTGCGATATGCTCCAACACACTCCCAAACATCATTCTGGGTCTAATGGGGTAGAATGGGTGTTTTCGTTGCGAAACCATTTTCGCAACTTCGGTACCCCGGAATAGTGCATTCAGGGCCGAAACACATGTTTTGCATCTTTTTACATGCCGAAGGTTTGCGATATGCTCCAAAACACTCCCAAACATCATTCTGGGTTTAATGGGGTAGAATGGGTGTTTTCGTTGCGAAACCATTTTCGCAACTTCGGTACCCCAAAAGAATGCATTCAGGCTCGAAACAAAAGTTTTGCATCTTTTTACATGCCGAAGGTTTGCGATATGCTCCAACACACTCCCAAACATCATTCTGGGTCTAATGGGGTAGAATGGGTGTTTTCGTTGCGAAACCATTTTCGCAACTTCGGTACCCCGAAATAGTGCATTCAGGGCCGAAACACATGTTTTGCATCTTTTTACATGCCGAAGGTTTGCGATATGCTCCAAAACACTCCCAAACATCATTCTTGGTTTAATGGGGTAGAATGGGTGTTTTCGTTGCGAAACCATTTTCGCAACTTCGGTACCCCGAAAGAATGCATTCAGGCTCGAAACAAAAGTTTTGCATCTTTTTACATGCCGAAGGTTTGCGATATGCTTCAACACACTCCCAGACATCATTCTGGGTCTAATGGGGTAGAATCGGTGTTATCGTTGCGAAACCATTTTCGCAACTTCGGTACCCCGAAATAGTGCATTCAGGGCCGAAACACAAGTTTTGCATCTTTTTACATGCCGAACATTTGTGATATGCTCCAAAACACTCCCAAACATCATTTTGGGTCTAATGGAGTAGAATGGTTGTTTTTGTTGCGAAACCATTTTCGCAACTTCGGTATCACGAAATAGTGCATTCAGGCCCGAAACACAAGTTTTGCATCTTTTACATACCGAAGGTTTGCGATATGCTCCAAAACACTCCCAAACATCATTTTGGGTGTAATGGAGTAGAATGGGTGTTATCATTGCGAAACCATTTTCGCAACATCGGTACCCCGAAATAGTGCATTCAAGCCCGAAACACAAGTTTTGCATCTTTTACATGCCGAAGGTTTGCGATATGCTCCCAAACACTCCCAAACATCATTCTGGGTTTAATGGGGTAGAATGGGCGTTTTCGTTGCGAAACCATTTCGCAACTTCGGTTCCCTGAAATAGTGCATTCAGGGCCGAAACACAAGTTTTGTATCTTTTACATGCCGAAGGTTTGCGATATGCTCCAACACACTCCCAAACATCATTCTGGGTCTAATTGTGTAGAATGGGTGTTTTCGTTGCGAAACCATTTTCGCAACTTCGGTACCCCGAAATAGTGCATTCAAGCCCGAAACACAAGTTTTGCATCTTTTACATGCCGAAGGTTTGCGATATGCTCCAAAACACTCCCAAACATCATTCTGGGTTTAATGGGGTAGAATGGGTGTTTTCGTTGCGAAACCATTTTCGCAACATCGGTACCGCGAAACAGTGCATTCAGGCTTGAAACACAAGTTTTGCATCTTTTTACATGCCGAAGGTTTGCGATATGCTCCAAAACACTCCCAAACATCATTCTGGGTCTAATGGGGTAGAATGGGTGTTTTCGTTGCGAAACCATTTTCGCAACTTCGGTACCCTGAAATAGTGCATTCAGGGCCGAAACACAAGTTTTGCATCTTTTTACATGCCGAAGGTTTGCGATATGCTCCAAAACACTCCCAAACATCATTCTGGGTTTAATGGGGTAGAATGGGTGTTTTCGTTGCGAAACCATTTTCGCAACTTCGGTACCCCAAAAGAATGCATTCAGGCTCGAAACAAAAGTTTTGCATCTTTTTACATGCTGAAGGTTTGCGATATGCTCCAACACACTCCCAAACATCATTCTGGGTCTAATGGTGTAGAATGGGTGTTTTCGTTGCGAAACCATTTTCGCAAGTTCGGTACCCCGAAATAGTGCATTCAGGGCCGAAACACATGTTTTGCATCTTTTTACATGCCGAAGGTTTGCGATATGCTCCAAAACACTCCCAAACATCATTCTGGGTTTAATGGGGTAGAATGGGTGTTTTCGTTGCGAAACCATTTTCACAACTTCGGTACCCCGAAAGAATGCATTCAGGCTCGAAACAAAAGTTTTGCATCTTTTTACATGTCGAAGGTTTGCGATATGCTTCAACACACTCCCAGACATCATTCTGGGTCTAATGGGGTAGAATCGGTGTTTTCGTTGCGAAACCATTTTCGCAACTTCGGTACCCCGAAATAGTGCATTCAGGGCCGAAACACAAGTTTTGCATCTTTTTACATGCCGAACATTTGTGATATGCTCCAAAACACTCCCAAACATCATTTTGGGTCTAATGGAGTAGAATGGTTGTTTTTGTTGCGAAACCATTTTCGCAACTTCGGTATCACGAAATAGTGCATTCAGGCCCGAAACACAAGTTTTGCATCTTTTACATACCGAAGGTTTGCGATATGCTCCAAAACACTCCCAAACATCATTCTGGGTGTAATGGGGTAGAATGGGTGTTTTCGTTGCGAAACCATTTTCGCAACTTCGATACCCCGAAATAGTGCATTCAAGCCCGAAACACAAGTTTTGCATCTTTTACATGCCGAATGTTTGCGATATGCTCCAACACACTCCCAAACATCATTCTGGGTCTAATTGTGTAGAATGGGTGTTTTCGTTGCGAAACCATTTTCGCAACTTCGGTACCCCGAAATAGTGCATTCAAGCCCGAAACACAAGTTTTGCATCTTTTACATGCCGAAGGTTTGCGATATGCTCCAAAACAGTCCCAAACATCATTCTGGGTTTAATGGGGTAGAATGGGTGTTTTCGTTGCGAAACCATTTTCGCAACTTCGGTACCCCAAAAGAATGCATTCAGGCTCGAAACAAAAGTTTTGCATCTTTTTACATGCCGAAGGTTTGCGATATGCTCCAAAACACTCCCAAACATCATTCTGGGTTTAATGGGGTAGAATGGGTGTTTTCGTTGCGAAACCATTTTCGCAACTTCGGTACCCCAAAAGAATGCATTCAGGCTCGAAACAAAAGTTTTGCATCTTTTTACATGCCGAAGGTTTGCGATATGCTCCAACACACTCCCAAACATCATTCTGGGTCTAATGGGGTAGAATGGGTGTTTTCGTTGCGAAACCATTTTCGCAACTTCGGTACCCCGAAATAGTGCATTCAGGGCCGAAACACATGTTTTGCATCTTTTTACATGCCGAAGGTTTGCGATATGCTCCAAAACACTCCCAAACATCATTCTGGGTTTAATGGGGTAGAATGGGTGTTTTCGTTGCGAAACCATTTTCGCAACTTCGGTACCCCGAAAGAATGCATTCAGGCTCGAAACAAAAGTTTTGCATCTTTTTACATGCCGAAGGTTTGCGATATGCTTCAACACACTCCCAGACATCATTCTGGGTCTAATGGGGTAGAATCGGTGTTTTCGTTGCGAAACCATTTTCGCAACTTCGGTACCCCGAAATAGTGCATTCAGGGCCGAAACACAAGTTTTGCATCTTTTTACATGCCGAACATTTGTGATATGCTCCAAAACAATCCCAAACATCATTTTGGGTCTAATGGAGTAGAATGGTTGTTTTTGTTGCGAAACCATTTTCGCAACTTCGGTATCACGAAATAGTGCATTCAGGCCCGAAACACAAGTTTTGCATCTTTTACATACCGAAGGTTTGCGATATGCTCCAAAACACTCCCAAACATCATTTTGGGTGTAATGGAGTAGAATGGGTGTTTTCGTTGCGAAACCATTTTCGCAACATCGGTACCCCGAAATAGTGCATTCAAGCCCGAAACACAAGTTTTGCATCTTTTACATGCCGAAGGTTTGCGATATGCTCCCAAACACTCCCAAACATCATTCTGGGTTTAATGGGGTAGAATGGGTGTTTTCGTTGCGAAACCATTTTCGCAACTTCGGTACCCCAAAAGAATGCATTCAGGCTCGAAACAAAAGTTTTGCATCTTTTTACATGCCGAAGGTTTGCGATATGCTCCAACACACTCCCAAACATCATTCTGGGTCTAATGGGGTAGAATGGGTGTTTTCGTTGCGAAACCATTTTCGCAACTTCGGTACCCCGAAATAGTGCATTCAGGGCCGAAACACAAGTTTTGCATCTTTTTACATGCCGAACATTTGTGATATGCTCCAAAACCCTCCCAAACATCATTTTGGGTCTAATGGAGTAGAATGGTTGTTTTTGTTGCGAAACCATTTTCGCAACTTCGGTATCACGAAATAGTGCATTCAGGCCCGAAACACAAGTTTTGCATCTTTTACATACCGAAGGTTTGCGATATGCTCCAAAACACTCCCAAACATCATTTTGGGTGTAATGGAGTAGAATGGGTGTTTTCGTTGCGAAACCATTTTCGCAACATCGGTACCCCGAAATAGTGCATTCAAGCCCGAAACACAAGTTTTGCATCTTTTACATGCCGAAGGTTTGCGATATGCTCCCAAACACTCCCAAACATCATTCTGGGTTTAATGGGGTAGAATGGGCGTTTTCGTTGCGAAACCATTTTCGCAACTTCGGTTCCCTGAAATAGTGCATTCAGGGCCGAAACACAAGTTTTGCATCTTTTACATGCCGAAGGTTTGCGATATGCTCCAACACACTCCCAAACATCATTCTGGGTCTAATTGTGTAGAATGGGTGTTTTCGTTGCGAAACCATTTTCGCAACTTCGGTACCCCGAAATAGTGCATTCAAGCCCGAAACACAAGTTTTGCATCTTTTACATGCCGAAGGTTTGCGATATGCTCCAAAACACTCCCAAACATCATTCTGGGTCTAATTGTGTAGAATCGGTGTTTTCGTTGCGAAACCATTTTCGCAACTTCGGTACCCCGAAATAGTGCATTCAGGGCCGAAACACAAGTTTTGCATCTTTTTACATGCCGAAAATTTGTGATATGCTCCAAAACACTCCCGAACATCATTTTGGGGCTAATGGAGTAGAATGGTTGTTTTTGTTGCGAAACCATTTTCGCAACTTCGTATCACGAAATAGTGCATTCAGGCCCGAAACACAAGTTTTGCATCTTTTACATACCGAAGGTTTGCGATATGCTCCAAAACACTCCCAAACATCATTCTGGGTGTAATGGGGTAGAATGGGTGTTTTCGTTGCGAAACCATTTTCGCAACTTCGGTACCCCGAAATAGTGCATTCAAGCCCGAAACACAAGTTTTGCATCTTTTACATGCCGAAGGTTTGCGATATGCTCCAACACACTCCCAAACATCATTCTGGGTCTAATTGTGTAGAATGGGTGTTTTCGTTGCGAAACCATTTTCGCAACTTCGGTACCCCGAAATAGTGCATTCAAGCCCGAAACACAAGTTTTGCATCTTTTACATGCCGAAGGTTTGCGATATGCTCCAAAACACTCCCAAACATCATTCTGGGTTTAATGGGGTAGAATGGGTGTTTTCGTTGCGAAACCATTTTCGCAACTTCGGTACCCCGAAACAGTGCATTCAGGCTTGAAACACAAGTTTTGCATATTTTTACATGCCGAAGGATTGCGATATGCTCCAAAACACTCCCAAACATCATTCTGGGTCTAATGGGGTAGAATGGGTGTTTTCGTTGCGAAACCATTTTCGCAACTTCGGTACCCTGAAATAGTGCATTCAGGGCCGAAACACAAGTTTTGCATCTTTTTACATGCCGAAGGTTTGCGATATGCTCCAAAACACTCCCAAACATCATTCTGGGTTTAATGGGGTAGAATGGGTGTTTTCGTTGCGAAACCATTTTCGCAACTTCGGTACCCCGAAAGAATGCATTCAGGCTCGAAACAAAAGTTTTGCATCTTTTTACATGCCGAAGGTTTGCGATATGCTTCAACACACTCCCAGACATCATTCTGGGTCTAATGGGGTAGAATCGGTGTTTTCGTTGCGAAACCATTTTCGCAACTTCGGTACCCCGAAATAGTGCATTCAGGGCCGAAACACAAGTTTTGCATCTTTTTACATGCCGAACATTTGTGATATGCTCCAAAACAATCCCAAACATCATTTTGGGTCTAATGGAGTAGAATGGTTGTTTTTGTTGCGAAACCATTTTCGCAACTTCGGTATCACGAAATAGTGCATTCAGGCCCGAAACACAAGTTTTGCATCTTTTACATACCGAAGGTTTGCGATATGCTCCAAAACACTCCCAAACATCATTTTGGGTGTAATGGAGTAGAATGGGTGTTTTCGTTGCGAAACCATTTTCGCAACATCGGTACCCCGAAATAGTGCATTCAAGCCCGAAACACAAGTTTTGCATCTTTTACATGCCGAAGGTTTGCGATATGCTCCCAAACACTCCCAAACATCATTCTGGGTTTAATGGGGTAGAATGGGTGTTTTCGTTGCGAAACCATTTTCGCAACTTCGGTACCCCAAAAGAATGCATTCAGGCTCGAAACAAAAGTTTTGCATCTTTTTACATGCCGAAGGTTTGCGATATGCTCCAACACACTCCCAAACATCATTCTGGGTCTAATGGGGTAGAATGGGTGTTTTCGTTGCGAAACCATTTTCGCAACTTCGGTACCCCGAAATAGTGCATTCAGGGCCGAAACACAAGTTTTGCATCTTTTTACATGCCGAACATTTGTGATATGCTCCAAAACCCTCCCAAACATCATTTTGGGTCTAATGGAGTAGAATGGTTGTTTTTGTTGCGAAACCATTTTCGCAACTTCGGTATCACGAAATAGTGCATTCAGGCCCGAAACACAAGTTTTGCATCTTTTACATACCGAAGGTTTGCGATATGCTCCAAAACACTCCCAAACATCATTTTGGGTGTAATGGAGTAGAATGGGTGTTTTCGTTGCGAAACCATTTTCGCAACATCGGTACCCCGAAATAGTGCATTCAAGCCCGAAACACAAGTTTTGCATCTTTTACATGCCGAAGGTTTGCGATATGCTCCCAAACACTCCCAAACATCATTCTGGGTTTAATGGGGTAGAATGGGCGTTTTCGTTGCGAAACCATTTTCGCAACTTCGGTTCCCTGAAATAGTGCATTCAGGGCCGAAACACAAGTTTTGCATCTTTTACATGCCGAAGGTTTGCGATATGCTCCAACACACTCCCAAACATCATTCTGGGTCTAATTGTGTAGAATGGGTGTTTTCGTTGCGAAACCATTTTCGCAACTTCGGTACCCCGAAATAGTGCATTCAAGCCCGAAACACAAGTTTTGCATCTTTTACATGCCGAAGGTTTGCGATATGCTCCAAAACACTCCCAAACATCATTCTGGGTCTAATTGTGTAGAATCGGTGTTTTCGTTGCGAAACCATTTTCGCAACTTCGGTACCCCGAAATAGTGCATTCAGGGCCGAAACACAAGTTTTGCATCTTTTTACATGCCGAACATTTGTGATATGCTCCAAAACACTCCCGAACATCATTTTGGGGCTAATGGAGTAGAATGGTTGTTTTTGTTGCGAAACCATTTTCGCAACTTCGTATCACGAAATAGTGCATTCAGGCCCGAAACACAAGTTTTGCATCTTTTACATACCGAAGGTTTGCGATATGCTCCAAAACACTCCCAAACATCATTCTGGGTGTAATGGGGTAGAATGGGTGTTTTCGTTGCGAAACCATTTTCGCAACTTCGGTACCCCGAAATAGTGCATTCAAGCCCGAAACACAAGTTTTGCATCTTTTACATGCCGAAGGTTTGCGATATGCTCCAACACACTCCCAAACATCATTCTGGGTCTAATTGTGTAGAATGGGTGTTTTCGTTGCGAAACCATTTTCGCAACTTCGGTACCCCGAAATAGTGCATTCAAGCCCGAAACACAAGTTTTGCATCTTTTACATGCCGAAGGTTTGCGATATGCTCCAAAACACTCCCAAACATCATTCTGGGTTTAATGGGGTAGAATGGGTGTTTTCGTTGCGAAACCATTTTCGCAACTTCGGTACCCCGAAACAGTGCATTCAGGCTTGAAACACAAGTTTTGCATATTTTTACATGCCGAAGGATTGCGATATGCTCCAAAACACTCCCAAACATCATTCTGGGTCTAATGGGGTAGAATGGGTGTTTTCGTTGCGAAACCATTTTCGCAACTTCGGTACCCTGAAATAGTGCATTCAGGGCCGAAACACAAGTTTTGCATCTTTTTACATGCCGAAGGTTTGCGATATGCTCCAAAACACTCCCAAACATCATTCTGGGTTTAATGGGGTAGAATGGGTGTTTTCGTTGCGAAACCATTTTCGCAACTTCGGTACCCCAAAAGAATGCATTCAGGCTCGAAACAAAAGTTTTGCATCTTTTTACATGCCGAAGGTTTGCGATATGCTCCAACACACTCCCAAACATCATTCTGGGTCTAATGGGGTAGAATGGGTGTTTTCGTTGCGAAACCATTTTCGCAACTTCGGTACCCCGAAATAGTGCATTCAGGGCCGAAACACATGTTTTGCATCTTTTTACATGCCGAAGGTTTGCGATATGCTCCAAAACTCTCCCAAACATCATTCTGGGTTTAATGGGGTAGAATGGGTGTTTTCGTTGCGAAACCATTTTCGCAACTTCGGTACCCCGAAAGAATGCATTCAGGCTCGAAACAAAAGTTTTGCATCTTTTTACATGCCGAAGGTTTGCGATATGCTTCAACACACTCCCAGACATCATTCTGGGTCTAATGGGGTAGAATCGGTGTTTTCGTTGCGAAACCATTTTCGCAACTTCGGTACCCCGAAATAGTGCATTCAGGGCCGAAACACAAGTTTTGCATCTTTTTACATGCCGAACATTTGTGATATGCTCCAAAACACTCCCGAACATCATTTTGGGGCTAATGGAGTAGAATGGTTGTTTTTGTTGCGAAACCATTTTCGCAACTTCGTATCACGAAATAGTGCATTCAGGCCCGAAACACAAGTTTTGCATCTTTTACATACCGAAGGTTTGCGATATGCTCCAAAACACTCCCAAACATCATTCTGGGTGTAATGGGGTAGAATGGGTGTTTTCGTTGCGAAACCATTTTCGCAACTTCGGTACCCCGAAATAGTGCATTCAAGCCCGAAACACAAGTTTTGCATCTTTTACATGCCGAAGGTTTGCGATATGCTCCAACACACTCCCAAACATCATTCTGGGTCTAATTGTGTAGAATGGGTGTTTTCGTTGCGAAACCATTTTCGCAACTTCGGTACCCCGAAATAGTGAATTCAAGCCCGAAACACAAGTTTTGCATCTTTTACATGCCGAAGGTTTGCGATATGCTCCAAAACACTCCCAAACATCATTCTGGGTTTAATGGGGTAGAATGGGTGTTTTCGTTGCGAAACCATTTTCGCAACTTCGGTACCCCGAAACAGTGCATTCAGGCTTGAAACACAAGTTTTGCATATTTTTACATGCCGAAGGATTGCGATATGCTCCAAAACACTCCCAAACATCATTCTGGGTCTAATGGGGTAGAATGGGTGTTTTCGTTGCGAAACCATTTTCGCAACTTCGGTACCCTGAAATAGTGCATTCAGGGCCGAAACACAAGTTTTGCATCTTTTTACATGCCGAAGGTTTGCGATATGCTCCAAAACACTCCCAAACATCATTCTGGGTTTAATGGGGTAGAATGGGTGTTTTCGTTGCGAAACCATTTTCGCAACTTCGGTACCCCAAAAGAATGCATTCAGGCTCGAAACAAAAGTTTTGCATCTTTTTACATGCCGAAGGTTTGCGATATGCTCCAACACACTCCCAAACATCATTCTGGGTCTAATGGGGTAGAATGGGTGTTTTCGTTGCGAAACCATTTTCGCAACTTCGGTACCCCGAAATAGTGCATTCAGGTCCGAAACACATGTTTTGCATCTTTTTACATGCCGAAGGTTTGCGATATGCTCCAAAACACTCCCAAACATCATTCTGGGTTTAATGGGGTAGAATGGGTGTTTTCGTTGCGAAACCATTTTCGCAACTTCGGTACCCCGAAAGAATGCATTCAGGCTCGAAACAAAAGTTTTGCATCTTTTTACATGCCGAAGGTTTGCGATATGCTTCAACACACTCCCAGACATCATTCTGGGTCTAATGGGGTAGAATCGGTGTTTACGTTGCGAAACCATTTTCGCAACTTCGGTACCCCGAAATAGTGCATTCAGGGCCGAAACACAAGTTTTGCATCTTTTTACATGCCGAACATTTGTGATATGCTCCAAAACACTCCCAAACATCATTTTGGGTCTAATGGAGTAGAATGGTTGTTTTTGTTGCGAAACCATTTTCGCAACTTCGGTATCACGAAATAGTGCATTCAGGCCCGAAACACAAGTTTTGCATCTTTTACATACCGAAGGTTTGCGATATGCTCCAAAACACTCCCAAACATCATTTTGGGTGTAATGGAGTAGAATGGGTGTTTTCGTTGCGAAACCATTTTCGCAACATCGGTACCCCGAAATAGTGCATTCAAGCCCGAAACACAAGTTTTGCATCTTTTACATGCCGAAGGTTTGCGATATGCTCCCAAACACTCCCAAACATCATTCTGGGTTTAATGGGGTAGAATGGGTGTTTTCGTTGCGAAACCATTTTCGCAACTTCGGTACCCCAAAAGAATGCATTCAGGCTCGAAACAAAAGTTTTGCATCTTTTTACATGCCGAAGGTTTGCGATATGCTCCAACACACTCCCAAACATCATTCTGTGTCTAATGGGGTAGAATGGGTGTTTTCGTTGCGAAACCATTTTCGCAACTTCGGTACCCCGAAATAGTGCATTCAGGGCCGAAACACAAGTTTTGCATCTTTTTACATGCCGAAGGTTTGCGATATGCTCCAACACACTCCCAAACATCATTCTGGGTATAATGGGGTAGAATGGGTGTTTTCGTTGCGAAACCATTTTCGCAACATCGGTACCCCGAAACAGTGCATTCAGGCTTGAAACACAAGTTTTGCATCTTTTTACATGCCGAAGGTTTGCGATATGCTCCAAAACACTCCCAAACATCATTCTGGGTTTAATGGGGTAGAATGGGTGTTTTCGTTGCGAAACCATTTTCGCAACATCGGTACCCCGAAACAGTGCATTCAGGCTTGAAACACAAGTTTTGCATCTTTTTACATGCCGAAGGTTTGCGATATGCTCCAAAACACTCCCAAACATCATTCTGGGTCTAATGGGGTAGAATGGGTGTTTTCGTTGCGAAACCATTTTCGCAACTTCGGTACCCTGAAATAGTGCATTCAGGTCCGAAACACAAGTTTTGCATCTTTTTACATGCCGAAGGTTTGCGATATGCTCCAAAACACTCCCAAACATCATTCTGGGTTTAATGGGGTAGAATGGGTGTTTTCGTTGCGAAACCATTTTCGCAACTTCGGTACCCCAAAAGAATGCATTTAGGCTCGAAACAAAAGTTTTGCATCTTTTTACATGCCGAAGGTTTGCGATATGCTCCAGAACACTCCCAAACATCATTCTGGGTCTAATGGGGTAGAATGGGTGTTTTCGTTGCGAAACCATTTTCGCAACTTCGGTACCCCGAAATAGTGCATTCAGGGCCGAAACACATGTTTTGCATCTTTTTACATGCCGAAGGTTTGCGATATGCTCCAAAACACTCCCAAACATCATTCTGGGTCTAATGGGGTAGAATGGGTGTTTTCGTTGCGAAACCATTTTCGCAACTTCGGTACCCTGAAATAGTGCGTTCAGGTCCGAAACACAAGTTTTGCATCTTTTTACATGCCGAAGGTTTGCGATATGCTCCAAAACACTCCCAAACATCATTCTGGGTTTAATGGGGTAGAATGGGTGTTTTCGTTGCGAAACCATTTTCGCAACTTCGGTACCCCAAAAGAATGCATTTAGGCTCGAAACAAAAGTTTTGCATCTTTTTACATGCCGAAGGTTTGCGATATGCTCCAACACACTCCCAAACATCATTCTGGGTTTAATGGGGTAGAATGGGTGTTTTCGTTGCGAAACCATTTTCGCAACTTCGGTACCCCAAAAGAATGCATTCAGGCTCGAAACAAAAGTTTTGCATCTTTTTACATGCCGAAGGTTTGCGATATGCTCCAACACACTCCCAAACATCATTCTGTGTCTAATGGGGTAGAATGGGTGTTTTCGTTGCGAAACCATTTTCGCAACTTCGGTACCCCGAAATAGTGCATTCAGGGCCGAAACACAAGTTTTGCATCTTTTTACATGCCGAAGGTTTGCGATATGCTCCAACACACTCCCAAACATCATTCTGGGTCTAATGGGGTAGAATGGGTGTTTTCGTTGCGAAACCATTTTCGCAACATCGGTACCCCGAAACAGTGCATTCAGGCTTGAAACACAAGTTTTGCATCTTTTTACATGCCGAAGGTTTGCGATATGCTCCAAAACACTCCCAAACATCATTCTGGGTTTAATGGGGTAGAATGGGTGTTTTCGTTGCGAAACCATTTTCGCAACATCGGTACCCCGAAACAGTGCATTCAGGCTTGAAACACAAGTTTTGCATCTTTTTACATGCCGAAGGTTTGCGATATGCTCCAAAACACTCCCAAACATCATTCTGGGTCTAATGGGGTAGAATGGGTGTTTTCGTTGCGAAACCATTTTCGCAACTTCGGTACCCTGAAATAGTGCATTCAGGTCCGAAACACAAGTTTTGCATCTTTTTACATGCCGAAGGTTTGCGATATGCTCCAAAACACTCCCAAACATCATTCTGGGTTTAATGGGGTAGAATGGGTGTTTTCGTTGCGAAACCATTTTCGCAACTTCGGTACCCCAAAAGAATGCATTTAGGCTCGAAACAAAAGTTTTGCATCTTTTTACATGCCGAAGGTTTGCGATATGCTCCAACACACTCCCAAACATCATTCTGGGTCTAATGGGGTAGAATGGGTGTTTTCGTTGCGAAACCATTTTCGCAACTTCGGTACCCCGAAATAGTGCATTCAGGGCCGAAACACATGTTTTGCATCTTTTTACATGCCGAAGGTTTGCGATATGCTCCAAAACACTCCCAAACATCATTCTGGGTCTAATGGGGTAGAATGGGTGTTTTCGTTGCGAAACCATTTTCGCAACTTCGGTACCCTGAAATAGTGCGTTCAGGTCCGAAACACAAGTTTTGCATCTTTTTACATGCCGAAGGTTTGCGATATGCTCCAAAACACTCCCAAACATCATTCTGGGTTTAATGGGGTAGAATGGGTGTTTTCGTTGCGAAACCATTTTCGCAACTTCGGTACCCCAAAAGAATGCATTTAGGCTCGAAACAAAAGTTTTGCATCTTTTTACATGCCGAAGGTTTGCGATATGCTCCAACACACTCCCAAACATCATTCTGGGTCTAATGGGGTAGAATCGGTGTTTTCGTTGCGAAACCATTTTCGCAACTTCGGTATCACGAAATAGTGCATTCAGGCCCGAAACACAAGTTTTGCATCTTTTACATACCGAAGGTTTGCGATATGCTCCAAAACACTCCCAAACATCATTTTGGGTGTAATGGAGTAGAATGGGTGTTTTCGTTGCGAAACCATTTTCGCAACATCGGTACCCCGAAATAGTGTATTCAAGCCCGAAACACAAGTTTTGCATCTTTTACATGCCGAAGGTTTGCGATATGCTCCCAAACACTCCCAAACATCATTCTGGGTTTAATGGGGTAGAATGGGCGTTTTCGTTGCGAAACCATTTTCGCAACTTCGGTTCCCTGAAATAGTGCATTCAGGGCCGAAACACAAGTTTTGCATCTTTTACATGCCGAAGGTTTGCGATATGCTCCAACACACTCCCAAACATCATTCTGGGTCTAATTGTGTAGAATGGGTGTTTTCGTTGCGAAACCATTTTCGCAACTTCGGTACCCCGAAATAGTGCATTCAAGCCCGAAACACAAGTTTTGCATCTTTTACATGCCGAAGGTTTGCGATATGCTCCAAAACACTCCCAAACATCATTCTGGGTTTAATGGGGTAGAATGGGTGTTTTCGTTGCGAAACCATTTTCGCAACATCGGTACCCCGAAACAGTGCATTCAGGCTTGAAACACAAGTTTTGCATCTTTTTACATGCCGAAGGTTTGCGATATGCTCCAAAACACTCCCAAACATCATTCTGGGTTTAATGGGGTAGAATGGGTGTTTTCGTTGCGAAACCATTTTCGCAACTTCGGTACCCCAAAAGAATGCATTTAGGCTCGAAACAAAAGTTTTGCATCTTTTTACATGCCGAAGGTTTGCGATATGCTCCAACACACTCCCAAACATCATTCTGGGTCTAATGGGGTAGAATGGGTGTTTTCGTTGCGAAACCATTTTCGCAACTTCGGTACCCCGAAATAGTGCATTCAGGGCCGAAACACATGTTTTGCATCTTTTTACATGCCGAAGGTTTGCGATATGCTCCAAAACACTCCCAAACATCATTTTGGGTCTAATGGAGTAGAATGGTTGATTTTGTTGCGAAACCATTTTCGCAACTTCGGTATCACGAAATAGTGCATTCAGGGCCGAAACACAAGTTTTGCATCTTTTTACATGCCGAACATTTGTGATATGCTCCAAAACACTCCCAAACATCATTTTGGGTCTAATGGAGTAGAATGGTTGTTTTTGTTGCGAAACCATTTTCGCAACTTCGGTATCACGAAATAGTGCATTCAGGCCCGAAACACAAGTTTTGCATCTTTTACATACCGAAGGTTTGCGATATGCTCCAAAACACTCCCAAACATCATTTTGGGTGTAATGGAGTAGAATGGGTGTTTTCGTTGCGAAACCATTTTCGCAACATCGGTACCCCGAAATAGTGCATTCAAGCCCGAAACACAAGTTTTGCATCTTTTACATGCCGAAGGTTTGCGATATGCTCCCAAACACTCCCAAACATCATTCTGGGTTTAATGGGGTAGAATGGGTGTTTTCGTTGCGAAACCATTTTCGCAACTTCGGTACCCCAAAAGAATGCATTCAGGCTCGAAACAAAAGTTTTGCATCTTTTTACATGCCGAAGGTTTGCGATATGCTCCAACACACTCCCAAACATCATTCTGTGTCTAATGGGGTAGAATGGGTGTTTTCGTTGCGAAACCATTTTCGCAACTTCGGTACCCCGAAATAGTGCATTCAGGGCCGAAACACAAGTTTTGCATCTTTTTACATGCCGAACATTTGTGATATGCTCCAAAACACTCCCAAACATCATTTTGGGTCTAATGGAGTAGAATGGTTGTTTTTGTTGCGAAACCATTTTCGCAACTTCGGTATCACGAAATAGTGCATTCAGGCCCGAAACACAAGTTTTGCATCTTTTACATACCGAAGGTTTGCGATATGCTCCAAAACACTCCCAAACATCATTTTGGGTGTAATGGAGTAGAATGGGTGTTTTCGTTGCGAAACCATTTTCGCAACATCGGTACCCCGAAATAGTGCATTCAAGACCGAAACACAAGTTTTGCATCTTTTACATGCCGAAGGTTTGCGATATGCTCCCAAACACTCCCAAACATCATTCTGGGTTTAATGGGGTAGAATGGGCGTTTTCGTTGCGAAACCATTTTCGCAACTTCGGTTCCCTGAAATAGTGCATTCAGGGCCAAAACACAAGTTTTGCATCTTTTACATGCCGAAGGTTTGCGATATGCTCCAACACACTCCCAAACATCATTCTGGGTCTAATTGTGTAGAATGGGTGTTTTCGTTGCGAAACCATTTTCGCAACTTCGGTACCCCGAAATAGTGCATTCAAGCCCGAAACACAAGTTTTGCATCTTTTACATGCCGAAGGTTTGCGATATGCTCCAAAACACTCCCAAACATCATTCTGGGTTTAATGGGGTAGAATGGGTGTTTTCGTTGCGAAACCATTTTCGCAACATCGGTACCCCGAAACAGTGCATTCAGGAAAGAAACACAAGTTTTGCATCTTTTTACATGCCGAAGGTTTGCGATATGCTCCAAAACACTCCCAAACATCATTCTGGGTCTAATGGGGTAGAATGGGTGTTTTCGTTGCGAAACCATTTTCGCAACTTCGGTACCCTGAAATAGTGCATTCAGGTCCGAAACACAAGTTTTGCATCTTTTTACATGCCGAAGGTTTGCGATATGCTCCAAAACACTCCCAAACATCATTCTGGGTTTAATGGGGTAGAATGGGTGTTTTCGTTGCGAAACCATTTTCGCAACTTCGGTACCCCAAAAGAATGCATTTAGGCTCGAAACAAAAGTTTTGCATCTTTTTACATGCCGAAGGTTTGCGATATGCTCCAACACACTCCCAAACATCATTCTGGGTCTAATGGGGTAGAATGGGTGTTTTCGTTGCGAAACCATTTTCGCAACTTCGGTACCCCGAAATAGTGCATTCAGGGCCGAAACACATGTTTTGCATCTTTTTACATGCCGAAGGTTTGCGATATGCTCCAAAACACTCCCAAACATCATTCTGGGTTTAATGGGGTAGAATGGGTGTTTTCGTTGCGAAACCATTTTCGCAACTTCGGTACCCCGAAAGAATGCATTCAGGCTCGAAACAAAAGTTTTGCATCTTTTTACATGCCGAAGGTTTGCGATATGCTTCAACACACTCCCAGACATCATTCTGGGTCTAATGGGGTAGAATCGGTGTTTTCGTTGCGAAACCATTTTCGCAACTTTGGTACCCCGAAATAGTGCATTCAGGGCCGAAACACAAGTTTTGCATCTTTTTACATGCCGAACATTTGTGATATGCTCCAAAACACTCCCGAACATCATTTTGGGGCTAATGGAGTAGAATGGTTGTTTTTGTTGCGAAACCATTTTCGCAACTTCGTATCACGAAATAGTGCATTCAGGACCGAAACACAAGTTTTGCATCTTTTACATACCGAAGGTTTGCGATATGCTCCAAAACACTCCCAAACATCATTCTGGGTGTAATGGGGTAGAATGGGTGTTTTCGTTGCGAAACCATTTTCGCAACTTCGGTACCCCAAAATAGTGCATTCAAGCCCGAAACACAAGTTTTGCATCTTTTACATGCCAAAGGTTTGCGATATGCTCCAACACACTCCCAAACATCATTCTGGGTCTAATTGTGTAGAATGGGTGTTTTCGTTGCGAAACCATTTTCGCAACTTCGGTACCCCGAAATAGTGCATTCAAGCCCGAAACACAAGTTTTGCATCTTTTACATGCCGAAGGTTTGCGATATGCTCCAAAACACTCCCAAACATCATTCTGGGTTTAATGGGGTAGAATGGGTGTTTTCGTTGCGAAACCATTTTCGCAACTTCGGTACTCCGAAACAGTGCATTCAGGCTTGAAACACAAGTTTTGCATATTTTTACATGCCGAAGGATTGCGATATGCTCCAAAACACTCCCAAACATCATTCTGGGTCTAATGGGGTAGAATGGGTGTTTTCGTTGCGAAACCATTTTCGCAACTTCGGTACCCAGAAATAGTGCATTCAGGGCCGAAACACAAGTTTTGCATCTTTTTACATGCCGAAGGTTTGCGATATGCTCCAAAACACTCCCAAACATCATTCTGGGTTTAATGGGGTAGAATGGGTGTTTTCGTTGCGAAACTATTTTCGCAACTTCGGTACCCCAAAAGAATGCATTCAGGCTCGAAACAAAAGTTTTGCATCTTTTTACATGCCGAAGGTTTGCGATATGCTCCAACACACTCCCAAACATCATTCTGGGTCTAATGGGGTAGAATGGGTGTTTTCGTTGCGAAACCATTTTCGCAACTTCGGTACCCCGAAAGAGTGCATTCAGGGCCGAAGCACATGTATTGCATCTTTTTACATGCCGAAGGTTTGCGATATGCTCCAAAACACTCCCAAACATCATTCTGGGTTTAATGGGGTAGAATGGGTGTTTTCGTTGCGAAACCATTTTCGCAACTTCGGTACCCCGAAAGAATGCATTCAGGCTCGAAACAAAAGTTTTGCATCTTTTTACATGCCGAAGGTTTGCGATATGCTTCAACACACTCCCAGACATCATTCTGGGTCTAATGGGGTAGAATCGGTGTTTTCGTTGCGAAACCATTTTCGCAACTTCGGTACCCCGAAATAGTGCATTCAGGGCCGAAACACAAGTTTTGCATCTTTTTACATGCCGAACATTTGTGATATGCTCCAAAACACTCCCAAACATCATTTTGGGTCTAATGGAGTAGAATGGTTGTTTTTGTTGCGAAACCATTTTTGCAACTTCGGTATCACGAAATAGTGCATTCAGGCCCGAAACACAAGTTTTGCATCTTTTACATACCGAAGGTTTGCGATATGCTCCAAAACACTCCCAAACATCATTTTGGGTGTAATGGAGTAGAATGGGTGTTTTCGTTGCGAAACCATTTTCGCAACATCGGTACCCCGAAATAGTGCATTCAAGCCCGAAACACAAGTTTTGCATCTTTTACATGCCGAAGGTTTGCGATATGCTCCCAAACACTCCCAAACATCATTCTGGGTTTAATGGGGTAGAATGGGTGTTTTCGTTGCGAAACCATTTTCGCAACTTCGGTTCCCTGAAATAGTGCATTCAGGGCCGAAACACAAGTTTTGCATCTTTTACATGCCGAAGGTTTGCGATATGCTCCAACACACTCCCAAACATCATTCTGGGTCTAATTGTGTAGAATGGGTGTTTTCGTTGCGAAACCATTTTCGCAACTTCGGTACCCCGAAATAGTGCATTCAAGCCCGAAACACAAGTTTTGCATCTTTTACATGCCGAAGGTTTGCGATATGCTCCAAAACGCTCCCAAACATCATTCTGGGTTTAATGGGGTAGAATGGGTGTTTTCGTTGCGAAACCATTTTCGCAACATCGGTACCCCGAAACAGTGCATTCAGGCTTGAAACACAAGTTTTGCATCTTTTTACATGCCGAAGGTTTGCGATATGCTCCAACACACTCCCAAACATCATTCTGGGTCTAATGGGGTAGAATGGGTGTTTTCGTTGCGAAATCATTTTCGCAACTTCGGTACCCTGAAATAGTGCATTCAGGGCCGAAACACAAGTTTTGCATCTTTTTACATGCCGAAGGTTTGCGATATGCTCCAAAACACTCCCAAACATCATTCTGGGTTTAATGGGGTAGAATGGGTGTTTTCGTTGCGAAACCATTTTCGCAACTTCGGTACCCCGAAAGAATGCATTCAGGCTCGAAACAAAAGTTTTGCATCTTTTTACATGCCGAAGGTTTGTGATATGCTCCAACACACTCCCAAACATCATTCTGGGTCTAATGGGGTAGAATGGGTGTTTTCGTTGCGAAACCATTTTCGTAACTTCGGTACCCCAAAATAGTGCATTCAGGGCCGAAACACATGTTTTGCATCTTTTTACATGCCGAACATTTGTGATATGCTCCAAAACACTCCCAAACATCATTTTGGGTCTAATGGAGTAGAATGGTTGTTTTTGTTGCGAAACCATTTTCGCAACTTCGGTATCACGAAATAGTGCATTCAGGCCCGAAACACAAGTTTTGCATCTTTTACATACCTAAGGTTTGCGATATGCTCCAAAACACTCCCAAACATCATTTTGGGTGTAATGGAGTAGAATGGGTGTTTTCGTTGCGAAACCATTTTCGCAACATCAGTACCCCGAAATAGTGCATTCAAGCCCGAAACACAAGTTTTGCATCTTTTACATGCCGAAGGTTTGCGATATGCTCCCAAACACTCCCAAACATCATTCTGGGTTTAATGGGGTAGAATGGGTGTTTTCGTTGCGAAACCATTTTCGCAACTTCGGTTCCCTGAAATAGTGCATTCAGGGCCGAAACACAAGTTTTGCATCTTTTACATGCCGAAGGTTTGCGATATGCTCCAACACACTCCCAAACATCATTCTGGGTCTAATTGTGTAGAATGGGTGTTTTCGTTGCGAAACCATTTTCGCAACTTCGGTACCCCGAAATAGTGCATTCAAGCCCGAAAGACAAGTTTTGCATCTTTTACATGCCGAAGGTTTGCGATATGCTCCAAAACACTCCCAAACATCATTCTGGGTTTAATGGGGTAGAATGGGTGTTTTCGTTGCGAAACCATTTTCGCAACATCGGTACCCCGAAACAGTGCATTCAGGCTTGAAACACAAGTTTTGCATCTTTTTACATGCCGAAGGTTTGCGATATGCTCCAAAACACTCCCAAACATCATTCTGGGTCTAATGGGGTAGAATGGGTGTTTTCGTTGCGAAATCATTTTTGCAACTTCGGTACCCTGAAATAGTGCATTCAGGGCCGAAACACAAGTTTTGCATCTTTTTACATGCCGAAGGTTTGCGATATGCTCCAAAACACTCCCAAACATCATTCTGGGTTTAATGGGGTAGAATGGGTGTTTTCGTTGCGAAACCATTTTCGCAACTTCGGTACCCCAAAAGAATGCATTCAGGCTCGAAACAAAAGTTTTGCATCTTTTTACATGCCGAAGGTTTGTGATATGCTCCAAAACACTCCCAAACATCATTCTGGGTTTAATGGGGTAGAATGGGTGTTTTTGTTGCGAAACCATTTTCGCAACTTCGGTATCACGAAATAGTGCATTCAGGCCCGAAACACAAGTTTTGCATCTTTTACATACCGAAGGTTTGCGATATGCTCCAAAACACTCCCAAACATCATTTTGGGTGTAATGGAGTAGAATGGGTGTTTTCGTTGCGAAACCATTTTCGCAACTTCGGTACCCCGAAATAGTGCATTCAAGCTCGAAAGACAAGTTTTGCATCTTTTACATGCCGAAGGTTTGCGATATGCTCCAAAACACTCCCAAACATCATTCTGGGTTTAATGGGGTAGAATGGGTGTTTTCGTTGCGAAACCATTTTCGCAACATCGGTACCCCGAAACAGTGCATTCAGGCTTGAAACACAAGTTTTGCATCTTTTTACATGCCGAAGGTTTGCGATATGCTCCAACACACTCCCAAACATCATTCTGGGTCTAATGGGGTAGAATGGGTGTTTTCGTTGCGAAATCATTTTCGCAACTTCGGTACCCTGAAATAGTGCATTCAGGGCCGAAACACAAGTTTTGCATCTTTTTACATGCCGAAGGTTTGCGATATGCTCCAAAACACTCCCAAACATCATTCTGGGTTTAATGGGGTAGAATGGGTGTTTTCGTTGCGAAACCATTTTCGCAACTTCGGTACCCCGAAAGAATGCATTCAGGCTCGAAACAAAAGTTTTGCATCTTTTTACATGCCGAAGGTTTGTGATATGCTCCAACACACTCCCAAACATCATTCTGGGTCTAATGGGGTAGAATGGGTGTTTTCGTTGCGAAACCATTTTCGTAACTTCGGTACCCCGAAATAGTGCATTCAGGGCCGAAACACATGTTTTGCATCTTTTTACATGCCGAACATTTGTGATATGCTCCAAAACACTCCCAAACATCATTTTGGGTCTAATGGAGTAGAATGGTTGTTTTTGTTGCGAAACCATTTTCGCAACTTCGGTATCACGAAATAGTGCATTCAGGCCCGAAACACAAGTTTTGCATCTTTTACATACCGAAGGTTTGCGATATGCTCCAAAACACTCCCAAACATCATTTTGGGTGTAATGGAGTAGAATGGGTGTTTTCGTTGCGAAACCATTTTCGCAACATCGGTACCCCGAAATAGTGCATTCAAGCCCGAAACACAAGTTTTGCATCTTTTACATGCCGAAGGTTTGCGATATGCTCCCAAACACTCCCAAACATCATTCTGGGTTTAATGGGGTAGAATGGGTGTTTTCGTTGCGAAACCATTTTCGCAACTTCGGTTCCCTGAAATAGTGCATTCAGGGCCGAAACA
Source organism: Cenchrus fungigraminus (assembly GCA_036936925.1). NCBI lineage: Eukaryota > Viridiplantae > Streptophyta > Magnoliopsida > Poales > Poaceae > Cenchrus > Cenchrus fungigraminus. The sequence continues at coordinate 33,524,394 of CM072775.1, forward strand.
CAAGTTTTGCATCTTTTACATGCCGAAGGTTTGCGATATGCTCCAACACACTCCCAAACATCATTCTGGGTCTAATTGTGTAGAATGGGTGTTTTCGTTGCGAAACCATTTTCGCAACTTCGGTACCCCGAAATAGTGCATTCAAGCCCGAAAGACATGTTTTGCATCTTTTACATGCCGAAGGTTTGCGATATGCTCCAAAACACTCCCAAACATCATTCTGGGTTTAATGGGGTAGAATGGGTGTTTTCGTTGCGAAACCATTTTCGCAACATCGGTACCCCGAAACAGTGCATTCAGGCTTGAAACACAAGTTTTGCATCTTTTTACATGCCGAAGGTTTGCGATATGCTCCAAAACACTCCCAAACATCATTCTGGGTCTAATGGGGTAGAATGGGTGTTTTCGTTGCGAAATCATTTTCGCAACTTCGGTACCCTGAAATAGTGCATTCAGGGCCGAATCACAAGTTTTGCATCTTTTTACATGCCGAAGGTTTGCGATATGCTCCAAAACACTCCCAAACATCATTCTGGGTTTAATGGGGTAGAATGGGTGTTTTCGTTGCGAAACCATTTTCGCAACTTCGGTACCCCAAAAGAATGCATTCAGGCTCGAAACAAAAGTTTTGCATCTTTTTACATGCCGAAGGTTTGTGATATGCTCCAAAACACTCCCAAACATCATTCTGGGTTTAATGGGGTAGAATGGGTGTTTTTGTTGCGAAACCATTTTCGCAACTTCGGTATCACGAAATAGTGCATTCAGGCCCGAAACACAAGTTTTGCATCTTTTACATACCGAAGGTTTGCGATATGCTCCAAAACACTCCCAAACATCATTTTGGGTGTAATGGAGTAGAATGGGTGTTTTCGTTGCGAAACCATTTTCGCAACTTCGGTACCCCGAAATAGTGCATTCAAGCTCGAAAGACAAGTTTTGCATCTTTTACATGCCGAAGGTTTGCGATATGCTCCAAAACACTCCCAAACATCATTCTGGGTTTAATGGGGTAGAATGGGTGTTTTCGTTGCGAAACCATTTTCGCAACATCGGTACCCCGAAACAGTGCATTCAGGCTTGAAACACAAGTTTTGCATCTTTTTACATGCCGAAGGTTTGCGATATGCTCCAACACACTCCCAAACATCATTCTGGGTCTAATGGGGTAGAATGGGTGTTTTCGTTGCGAAATCATTTTCGCAACTTCGGTACCCTGAAATAGTGCATTCAGGGCCGAAACACAAGTTTTGCATCTTTTTACATGCCGAAGGTTTGCGATATGCTCCAAAACACTCCCAAACATCATTCTGGGTTTAATGGGGTAGAATGGGTGTTTTCGTTGCGAAACCATTTTCGCAACTTCGGTACCCCGAAAGAATGCATTCAGGCTCGAAACAAAAGTTTTGCATCTTTTTACATGCCGAAGGTTTGTGATATGCTCCAACACACTCCCAAACATCATTCTGGGTCTAATGGGGTAGAATGGGTGTTTTCGTTGCGAAACCATTTTCGTAACTTCGGTACCCCGAAATAGTGCATTCAGGGCCGAAACACATGTTTTGCATCTTTTTACATGCCGAACATTTGTGATATGCTCCAAAACACTCCCAAACATCATTTTGGGTCTAATGGAGTAGAATGGTTGTTTTTGTTGCGAAACCATTTTCGCAACTTCGGTATCACGAAATAGTGCATTCAGGCCCGAAACACAAGTTTTGCATCTTTTACATACCGAAGGTTTGCGATATGCTCCAAAACACTCCCAAACATCATTTTGGGTGTAATGGAGTAGAATGGGTGTTTTCGTTGCGAAACCATTTTCGCAACATCGGTACCCCGAAATAGTGCATTCAAGCCCGAAACACAAGTTTTGCATCTTTTACATGCCGAAGGTTTGCGATATGCTCCCAAACACTCCCAAACATCATTCTGGGTTTAATGGGGTAGAATGGGTGTTTTCGTTGCGAAACCATTTTCGCAACTTCGGTTCCCTGAAATAGTGCATTCAGGGCCGAAACACAAGTTTTGCATCTTTTACATGCCGAAGGTTTGCGATATGCTCCAACACACTCCCAAACATCATTCTGGGTCTAATTGTGTAGAATGGGTGTTTTCGTTGCGAAACCATTTTCGCAACTTCGGTACCCCGAAATAGTGCATTCAAGCCCGAAAGACAAGTTTTGCATCTTTTACATGCCGAAGGTTTGCGATATGCTCCAAAACACTCCCAAACATCATTCTGGGTTTAATGGGGTAGAATGGGTGTTTTCGTTGCGAAACCATTTTCGCAACATCGGTACCCCGAAACAGTGCATTCAGGCTTGAAACACAAGTTTTGCATCTTTTTACATGCCGAAGGTTTGCGATATGCTCCAAAACACTCCCAAACATCATTCTGGGTCTAATGGGGTAGAATGGGTGTTTTCGTTGCGAAATCATTTTCGCAACTTCGGTACCCTGAAATAGTGCATTCAGGGCCGAAACACAAGTTTTGCATCTTTTTACATGCCGAAGGTTTGCGATATGCTCCAAAACACTCCCAAACATCATTCTGGGTTTAATGGGGTAGAATGGGTGTTTTCGTTGCGAAACCATTTTCGCAACTTCGGTACCCCAAAAGAATGCATTCAGGCTCGAAACAAAAGTTTTGCATCTTTTTACATGCCGAAGGTTTGTGATATGCTCCAAAACACTCCCAAACATCATTCTGGGTTTAATGGGGTAGAATGGGTGTTTTTGTTGCGAAACCATTTTCGCAACTTCGGTATCACGAAATAGTGCATTCAGGCCCGAAACACAAGTTTTGCATCTTTTACATACCGAAGGTTTGCGATATGCTCCAAAACACTCCCAAACATCATTTTGGGTGTAATGGAGTAGAATGGGTGTTTTCGTTGCGAAACCATTTTCGCAACTTCGGTACCCCGAAATAGTGCATTCAAGCTCGAAAGACAAGTTTTGCATCTTTTACATGCCGAAGGATTGCGATATGCTCCAAAACACTCCCAAACATCATTCTGGGTTTAATGGGGTAGAATGGGTGTTTTCGTTGCGAAACCATTTTCGCAACATCGGTACCCCGAAACAGTGCATTCAGGCTTGAAACACAAGTTTTGCATCTTTTTACATGCCGAAGGTTTGCGATATGCTCCAAAACACTCCCAAACATCATTCTGGGTCTAATGGGGTAGAATGGGTGTTTTCGTTGCGAAATCATTCTCGCAACTTCGGTACCCTGAAATAGTGCATTCAGGGCCGAAACACAAGTTTTGCATCTTTTTACATGCCGAAGGTTTGCGATATGCTCCAAAACACTCCCAAACATCATTCTGGGTTTAATGGGGTAGAATGGGTGTTTTCGTTGCGAAACCATTTTCGCAACTTCGGTACCCCAAAAGAATGCATTCAGGCTCGAAACAAAAGTTTTGCATCTTTTTACATGCCGAAGGTTTGTGATATGCTCCAAAACACTCCCAAACATCATTCTGGGTTTAATGGGGTAGAATGGGTGTTTTTGTTGCGAAACCATTTTCGCAACTTCGGTATCACGAAATAGTGCATTCAGGCCCGAAACACAAGTTTTGCATCTTTTACATACCGAAGGTTTGCGATATGCTCCAAAACACTCCCAAACATCATTTTGGGTGTAATGGAGTAGAATGGGTGTTTTCGTTGCGAAACCATTTTCGCAACATCGGTACCCCGAAATAGTGCATTCAAGCCCGAAACACAAGTTTTGCATCTTTTACATGCCGAAGGTTTGCGATATGCTCCCAAAAACTCCCAAACATCATTCTGGGTTTAATGGGGTAGAATGGGTGTTTTCGTTGCGAAACCATTTTCGCAACTTCGGTACCCCGAAATAGTGCATTCAAGCCCGAAACACAAGTTTTGCATCTTTTACATGCCGAAGGTTTGCGATATGCTCCAAAACACTCCCAAACATCATTCTGGGTTTAATGGGGTAGAATGGGTGTTTTTGTTGCGAAACCATTTTCGCAACTTCGGTATCACGAAATAGTGCATTCAGGCCCGAAACACAAGTTTTGCATCTTTTACATGCCGAAGGTTTGCGATATGCTCCAAAACACTCCCAAACATCATTTTGGGTGTAATGGAGTAGAATGGGTGTTTTCGTTGCGAAACCATTTTCGCAACATCGGTACCCCGAAATAGTGCATTCAAGCCCGAAACACAAGTTTTGCATCTTTTACATGCCGAAGGTTTGCGATATGCTCCCAAACACTCCCAAACATCATTCTGGGTTTAATGGGGTAGAATGGGTGTTTTCGTTGCGAAACCATTTTCGCAACTTCGGTACCCCGAAATAGTGCATTCAGGGCCGAAACACATGTTTTGCATCTTTTTACATGCCGAAGGTTTGCGATATGCTCCAAAACACTCCCAAACATCATTCTGGGTTTAATGGGGTAGAATGGGTGTTTTCGTTGCGAAACCATTTTCGCAACTTCGGTACCCCGAAAGAATGCATTCAGGCTCGAAACAAAAGTTTTGCATCTTTTTACATGCCGAAGGTTTGTGATATGCTCCAACACACTCCCAAACATCATTCTGGGTCTAATGGGGTAGAATGGGTGTTTTCGTTGCGAAACCATTTTCGTAACTTCGGTACCCCGAAATAGTGCATTCAGGGCCGAAACACATGTTTTGCATCTTTTTACATGCCGAACATTTGTGATATGCTCCAAAACACTCCCAAACATCATTTTGGGTCTAATGGAGTAGAATGGTTGTTTTTGTTGCGAAACCATTTTCGCAACTTCGGTATCACGAAATAGTGCATTCAAGCCCGAAAGACAAGTTTTGCATCTTTTACATGCCGAAGGTTTGCGATATGCTCCAAAACACTCCCAAACATCATTCTGGGTTTAATGGGGTAGAATGGGTGTTTTCGTTGCGAAACCATTTTCGCAACATCGGTACCCCGAAACAGTGCATTCAGGCTTGAAACACAAGTTTTGCATCTTTTTACATGCCGAAGGTTTGCGATATGCTCCAAAACACTCCCAAACATCATTCTGGGTCTAATGGGGTAGAATGGGTGTTTTCGTTGCGAAATCATTTTCGCAACTTCGGTACCCTGAAATAGTGCATTCAGGGCCGAAACACAAGTTTTGCATCTTTTTACATGCCGAAGGTTTGCGATATGCTCCAAAACACTCCCAAACATCATTCTGGGTTTAATGGGGTAGAATGGGTGTTTTCGTTGCGAAACCATTTTCGCAACTTCGGTACCCCAAAAGAATGCATTCAGGCTCGAAACAAAAGTTTTGCATCTTTTTACATGCCGAAGGTTTGTGATATGCTCCAAAACACTCCCAAACATCATTCTGGGTTTAATGGGGTAGAATGGGTGTTTTTGTTGCGAAACCATTTTCGCAACTTCGGTATCACGAAATAGTGCATTCAGGCCCGAAACACAAGTTTTGCATCTTTTACATACCGAAGGTTTGCGATATGCTCCAAAACACTCCCAAACATCATTTTGGGTGTAATGGAGTAGAATGGGTGTTTTCGTTGCGAAACCATTTTCGCAACTTCGGTACCCCGAAATAGTGCATTCAAGCTCGAAAGACAAGTTTTGCATCTTTTACATGCCGAAGGATTGCGATATGCTCCAAAACACTCCCAAACATCATTCTGGGTTTAATGGGGTAGAATGGGTGTTTTCGTTGCGAAACCATTTTCGCAACATCGGTACCCCGAAACAGTGCATTCAGGCTTGAAACACAAGTTTTGCATCTTTTTACATGCCGAAGGTTTGCGATATGCTCCAAAACACTCCCAAACATCATTCTGGGTCTAATGGGGTAGAATGGGTGTTTTCGTTGCGAAATCATTCTCGCAACTTCGGTACCCTGAAATAGTGCATTCAGGGCCGAAACACAAGTTTTGCATCTTTTTACATGCCGAAGGTTTGCGATATGCTCCAAAACACTCCCAAACATCATTCTGGGTTTAATGGGGTAGAATGGGTGTTTTCGTTGCGAAACCATTTTCGCAACTTCGGTACCCCAAAAGAATGCATTCAGGCTCGAAACAAAAGTTTTGCATCTTTTTACATGCCGAAGGTTTGTGATATGCTCCAAAACACTCCCAAACATCATTCTGGGTTTAATGGGGTAGAATGGGTGTTTTTGTTGCGAAACCATTTTCGCAACTTCGGTATCACGAAATAGTGCATTCAGGCCCGAAACACAAGTTTTGCATCTTTTACATACCGAAGGTTTGCGATATGCTCCAAAACACTCCCAAACATCATTTTGGGTGTAATGGAGTAGAATGGGTGTTTTCGTTGCGAAACCATTTTCGCAACATCGGTACCCCGAAATAGTGCATTCAAGCCCGAAACACAAGTTTTGCATCTTTTACATGCCGAAGGTTTGCGATATGCTCCCAAAAACTCCCAAACATCATTCTGGGTTTAATGGGGTAGAATGGGTGTTTTCGTTGCGAAACCATTTTCGCAACTTCGGTACCCCGAAATAGTGCATTCAAGCCCGAAACACAAGTTTTGCATCTTTTACATGCCGAAGGTTTGCGATATGCTCCAAAACACTCCCAAACATCATTCTGGGTTTAATGGGGTAGAATGGGTGTTTTTGTTGCGAAACCATTTTCGCAACTTCGGTATCACGAAATAGTGCATTCAGGCCCGAAACACAAGTTTTGCATCTTTTACATGCCGAAGGTTTGCGATATGCTCCAAAACACTCCCAAACATCATTTTGGGTGTAATGGAGTAGAATGGGTGTTTTCGTTGCGAAACCATTTTCGCAACATCGGTACCCCGAAATAGTGCATTCAAGCCCGAAACACAAGTTTTGCATCTTTTACATGCCGAAGGTTTGCGATATGCTCCCAAACACTCCCAAACATCATTCTGGGTTTAATGGGGTAGAATGGGTGTTTTCGTTGCGAAACCATTTTCGCAACTTCGGTACCCCGAAATAGTGCATTCAGGGCCGAAACACATGTTTTGCATCTTTTTACATGCCGAAGGTTTGCGATATGCTCCAAAACACTCCCAAACATCATTCTGGGTTTAATGGGGTAGAATGGGTGTTTTCGTTGCGAAACCATTTTCGCAACTTCGGTACCCCGAAAGAATGCATTCAGGCTCGAAACAAAAGTTTTGCATCTTTTTACATGCCGAAGGTTTGTGATATGCTCCAACACACTCCCAAACATCATTCTGGGTCTAATGGGGTAGAATGGGTGTTTTCGTTGCGAAACCATTTTCGTAACTTCGGTACCCCGAAATAGTGCATTCAGGGCCGAAACACATGTTTTGCATCTTTTTACATGCCGAACATTTGTGATATGCTCCAAAACACTCCCAAACATCATTTTGGGTCTAATGGAGTAGAATGGTTGTTTTTGTTGCGAAACCATTTTCGCAACTTCGGTATCACGAAATAGTGCATTCAGGCCCGAAACACAAGTTTTGCATCTTTTACATACCGAAGGTTTGCGATATGCTCCAAAACACTCCCAAACATCATTTTGGGTGTAATGGAGTAGAATGGGTGTTTTCGTTGCGAAACCATTTTCGCAACATCGGTACCCCGAAATAGTGCATTCAAGCCCGAAACACAAGTTTTGCATCTTTTACATGCCGAAGGTTTGCGATATGCTCCCAAACACTCCCAAACATCATTCTGGGTTTAATGGGGTAGAATGGGTGTTTTCGTTGCGAAACCATTTTCGCAACTTCGGTTCCCTGAAATAGTGCATTCAGGGCCGAAACACAAGTTTTGCATCTTTTACATGCCGAAGGTTTGCGATATGCTCCAACACACTCCCAAACATCATTCTGGGTCTAATTGTGTAGAATGGGTGTTTTCGTTGCGAAACCATTTTCGCAACTTCGGTACCCCGAAATAGTGCATTCAAGCCCGAAAGACAAGTTTTGCATCTTTTACATGCCGAAGGTTTGCGATATGCTCCAAAACACTCCCAAACATCATTCTGGGTTTAATGGGGTAGAATGGGTGTTTTCGTTGCGAAACCATTTTCGCAACATCGGTACCCCGAAACAGTGCATTCAGGCTTGAAACACAAGTTTTGCATCTTTTTACATGCCGAAGGTTTGCGATATGCTCCAAAACACTCCCAAACATCATTCTGGGTCTAATGGGGTAGAATGGGTGTTTTCGTTGCGAAATCATTTTCGCAACTTCGGTACCCTGAAATAGTGCATTCAGGGCCGAAACACAAGTTTTGCATCTTTTTACATGCCGAAGGTTTGCGATATGCTCCAAAACACTCCCAAACATCATTCTGGGTTTAATGGGGTAGAATGGGTGTTTTCGTTGCGAAACCATTTTCGCAACTTCGGTACCCCAAAAGAATGCATTCAGGCTCGAAACAAAAGTTTTGCATCTTTTTACATGCCGAAGGTTTGTGATATGCTCCAAAACACTCCCAAACATCATTCTGGGTTTAATGGGGTAGAATGGGTGTTTTTGTTGCGAAACCATTTTCGCAACTTCTGTATCACGAAATAGTGCATTCAGGCCCGAAACACAAGTTTTGCATCTTTTACATACCGAAGGTTTGCGATATGCTCCAAAACACTCCCAAACATCATTTTGGGTGTAATGGAGTAGAATGGGTGTTTTCGTTGCGAAACCATTTTCGCAACTTCGGTACCCCGAAATAGTGCATTCAAGCTCGAAAGACAAGTTTTGCATCTTTTACATGCCGAAGGATTGCGATATGCTCCAAAACACTCCCAAACATCATTCTGGGTTTAATGGGGTAGAATGGGTGTTTTCGTTGCGAAACCATTTTCGCAACATCGGTACCCCGAAACAGTGCATTCAGGCTTGAAACACAAGTTTTGCATCTTTTTACATGCCGAAGGTTTGCGATATGCTCCAAAACACTCCCAAACATCATTCTGGGTCTAATGGGGTAGAATGGGTGTTTTCGTTGCGAAATCATTCTCGCAACTTCGGTACCCTGAAATAGTGCATTCAGGGCCGAAACACAAGTTTTGCATCTTTTTACATGCCGAAGGTTTGCGATATGCTCCAAAACACTCCCAAACATCATTCTGGGTTTAATGGGGTAGAATGGGTGTTTTCGTTGCGAAACCATTTTCGCAACATCGGTACCCCGAAACAGTGCATTCAGGCTTGAAACACAAGTTTTGCATCTTTTTACATGCCGAAGGTTTGCGATATGCTCCAAAACACTCCCAAACATCATTCTGGGTCTAATGGGGTAGAATGGGTGTTTTCGTTGCGAAATCATTTTCGCAACTTCGGTACCCTGAAATAGTGCATTCAGGGCCGAAACACAAGTTTTGCATCTTTTTACATGCCGAAGGTTTGCGATATGCTCCAAAACACTCCCAAACATCATTCTGGGTTTAATGGGGTAGAATGGGTGTTTTCGTTGCGAAACCATTTTCGCAACTTCGGTACCCCAAAAGAATGCATTCAGGCTCGAAACAAAAGTTTTGCATCTTTTTACATGCCGAAGGTTTGTGATATGCTCCAAAACACTCCCAAACATCATTCTGGGTTTAATGGGGTAGAATGGGTGTTTTTGTTGCGAAACCATTTTCGCAACTTCTGTATCACGAAATAGTGCATTCAGGCCCGAAACACAAGTTTTGCATCTTTTACATACCGAAGGTTTGCGATATGCTCCAAAACACTCCCAAACATCATTTTGGGTGTAATGGAGTAGAATGGGTGTTTTCGTTGCGAAACCATTTTCGCAACTTCGGTACCCCGAAATAGTGCATTCAAGCTCGAAAGACAAGTTTTGCATCTTTTACATGCCGAAGGATTGCGATATGCTCCAAAACACTCCCAAACATCATTCTGGGTTTAATGGGGTAGAATGGGTGTTTTCGTTGCGAAACCATTTTCGCAACATCGGTACCCCGAAACAGTGCATTCAGGCTTGAAACACAAGTTTTGCATCTTTTTACATGCCGAAGGTTTGCGATATGCTCCAAAACACTCCCAAACATCATTCTGGGTCTAATGGGGTAGAATGGGTGTTTTCGTTGCGAAATCATTCTCGCAACTTCGGTACCCTGAAATAGTGCATTCAGGGCCGAAACACAAGTTTTGCATCTTTTTACATGCCGAAGGTTTGCGATATGCTCCAAAACACTCCCAAACATCATTCTGGGTTTAATGGGGTAGAATGGGTGTTTTCGTTGCGAAACCATTTTCGCAACTTCGGTACCCCAAAAGAATGCATTCAGGCTCGAAACAAAAGTTTTGCATCTTTTTACATGCCGAAGGTTTGTGATATGCTCCAAAACACTCCCAAACATCATTCTGGGTTTAATGGGGTAGAATGGGTGTTTTTGTTGCGAAACCATTTTCGCAACTTCGGTATCACGAAATAGTGCATTCAGGCCCGAAACACAAGTTTTGCATCTTTTACATACCGAAGGTTTGCGATATGCTCCAAAACACTCCCAAACATCATTTTGGGTGTAATGGAGTAGAATGGGTGTTTTCGTTGCGAAACCATTTTCGCAACATCGGTACCCCGAAATAGTGCATTCAAGCCCGAAACACAAGTTTTGCATCTTTTACATGCCGAAGGTTTGCGATATGCTCCCAAAAACTCCCAAACATCATTCTGGGTTTAATGGGGTAGAATGGGTGTTTTCGTTGCGAAACCATTTTCGCAACTTCGGTACCCCGAAATAGTGCATTCAAGCCCGAAACACAAGTTTTGCATCTTTTACATGCCGAAGGTTTGCGATATGCTCCAAAACACTCCCAAACATCATTCTGGGTTTAATGGGGTAGAATGGGTGTTTTTGTTGCGAAACCATTTTCGCAACTTCGGTATCACGAAATAGTGCATTCAGGCCCGAAACACAAGTTTTGCATCTTTTACATGCCGAAGGTTTGCGATATGCTCCAAAACACTCCCAAACATCATTTTGGGTGTAATGGAGTAGAATGGGTGTTTTCGTTGCGAAACCATTTTCGCAACATCGGTACCCCGAAATAGTGCATTCAAGCCCGAAACACAAGTTTTGCATCTTTTACATGCCGAAGGTTTGCGATATGCTCCCAAACACTCCCAAACATCATTCTGGGTTTAATGGGGTAGAATGGGTGTTTTCGTTGCGAAACCATTTTCGCAACTTCGGTACCCCGAAATAGTGCATTCAGGGCCGAAACACATGTTTTGCATCTTTTTACATGCCGAAGGTTTGCGATATGCTCCAAAACACTCCCAAACATCATTCTGGGTTTAATGGGGTAGAATGGGTGTTTTCGTTGCGAAACCATTTTCGCAACTTCGGTACCCCGAAAGAATGCATTCAGGCTCGAAACAAAAGTTTTGCATCTTTTTACATGCCGAAGGTTTGTGATATGCTCCAACACACTCCCAAACATCATTCTGGGTCTAATGGGGTAGAATGGGTGTTTTCGTTGCGAAACCATTTTCGTAACTTCGGTACCCCGAAATAGTGCATTCAGGGCCGAAACACATGTTTTGCATCTTTTTACATGCCGAACATTTGTGATATGCTCCAAAACACTCCCAAACATCATTTTGGGTCTAATGGAGTAGAATGGTTGTTTTTGTTGCGAAACCATTTTCGCAACTTCGGTATCACGAAATAGTGCATTCAGGCCCGAAACACAAGTTTTGCATCTTTTACATACCGAAGGTTTGCGATATGCTCCAAAACACTCCCAAACATCATTTTGGGTGTAATGGAGTAGAATGGGTGTTTTCGTTGCGAAACCATTTTCGCAACATCGGTACCCCGAAATAGTGCATTCAAGCCCGAAACACAAGTTTTGCATCTTTTACATGCCGAAGGTTTGCGATATGCTCCCAAACACTCCCAAACATCATTCTGGGTTTAATGGGGTAGAATGGGTGTTTTCGTTGCGAAACCATTTTCGCAAGTTCGGTTCCCTGAAATAGTGCATTCAGGGCCGAAACACAAGTTTTGCATCTTTTACATGCCGAAGGTTTGCGATATGCTCCAACACACTCCCAAACATCATTCTGGGTCTAATTGTGTAGAATGGGTGTTTTCGTTGCGAAACCATTTTCGCAACTTCGGTACCCCGAAATAGTGCATTCAAGCCCGAAAGACAAGTTTTGCATCTTTTACATGCCGAAGGTTTGCGATATGCTCCAAAACACTCCCAAACATCATTCTGGGTTTAATGGGGTAGAATGGGTGTTTTCGTTGCGAAACCATTTTCGCAACATCGGTACCCCGAAACAGTGCATTCAGGCTTGAAACACAAGTTTTGCATCTTTTTACATGCCGAAGGTTTGCGATATGCTCCAAAACACTCCCAAACATCATTCTGGGTCTAATGGGGTAGAATGGGTGTTTTCGTTGCGAAATCATTTTCGCAACTTCGGTACCCTGAAATAGTGCATTCAGGGCCGAAACACAAGTTTTGCATCTTTTTACATGCCGAAGGTTTGCGATATGCTCCAAAACACTCCCAAACATCATTCTGGGTTTAATGGGGTAGAATGGGTGTTTTCGTTGCGAAACCATTTTCGCAACTTCGGTACCCCAAAAGAATGCATTCAGGCTCGAAACAAAAGTTTTGCATCTTTTTACATGCCGAAGGTTTGTGATATGCTCCAAAACACTCCCAAACATCATTCTGGGTTTAATGGGGTAGAATGGGTGTTTTTGTTGCGAAACCATTTTCGCAACTTCGGTATCACGAAATAGTGCATTCAGGCCCGAAACACAAGTTTTGCATCTTTTACATACCGAAGGTTTGCGATATGCTCCAAAACACTCCCAAACATCATTTTGGGTGTAATGGAGTAGAATGGGTGTTTTCGTTGCGAAACCATTTTCGCAACTTCGGTACCCCGAAATAGTGCATTCAAGCTCGAAAGACAAGTTTTGCATCTTTTACATGCCGAAGGATTGCGATATGCTCCAAAACACTCCCAAACATCATTCTGGGTTTAATGGGGTAGAATGGGTGTTTTCGTTGCGAAACCATTTTCGCAACATCGGTACCCCGAAACAGTGCATTCAGGCTTGAAACACAAGTTTTGCATCTTTTTACATGCCGAAGGTTTGCGATATGCTCCAAAACACTCCCAAACATCATTCTGGGTCTAATGGGGTAGAATGGGTGTTTTCGTTGCGAAATCATTCTCGCAACTTCGGTACCCTGAAATAGTGCATTCAGGGCCGAAACACAAGTTTTGCATCTTTTTACATGCCGAAGGTTTGCGATATGCTCCAAAACACTCCCAAACATCATTCTGGGTTTAATGGGGTAGAATGGGTGTTTTCGTTGCGAAACCATTTTCGCAACTTCGGTACCCCAAAAGAATGCATTCTGGCTCGAAACAAAAGTTTTGCATCTTTTTACATGCCGAAGGTTTGTGATATGCTCCAAAACACTCCCAAACATCATTCTGGGTTTAATGGGGTAGAATGGGTGTTTTTGTTGCGAAACCATTTTCGCAACTTCGGTATCACGAAATAGTGCATTCAGGCCCGAAACACAAGTTTTGCATCTTTTACATACCGAAGGTTTGCGATATGCTCCAAAACACTCCCAAACATCATTTTGGGTGTAATGGAGTAGAATGGGTGTTTTCGTTGCGAAACCATTTTCGCAACATCGGTACCCCGAAATAGTGCATTCAAGCCCGAAACACAAGTTTTGCATCTTTTACATGCCGAAGGTTTGCGATATGCTCCCAAAAACTCCCAAACATCATTCTGGGTTTAATGGGGTAGAATGGGTGTTTTCGTTGCGAAACCATTTTCGCAACTTCGGTACCCCGAAATAGTGCATTCAAGCCCGAAACACAAGTTTTGCATCTTTTACATGCCGAAGGTTTGCGATATGCTCCAAAACACTCCCAAACATCATTCTGGGTTTAATGGGGTAGAATGGGTGTTTTTGTTGCGAAACCATTTTCGCAACTTCGGTATCACGAAATAGTGCATTCAGGCCCGAAACACAAGTTTTGCATCTTTTACATACCGAAGGTTTGCGATATGCTCCAAAACACTCCCAAACATCATTTTGGGTGTAATGGAGTAGAATGGGTGTTTTCGTTGCGAAACCATTTTCGCAACATCGGTACCCCGAAATAGTGCATTCAAGCCCGAAACACAAGTTTTGCATCTTTTACATGCCGAAGGTTTGCGATATGCTCCCAAACACTCCCAAACATCATTCTGGGTTTAATGGGGTAGAATGGGTGTTTTCGTTGCGAAACCATTTTCGCAACTTCGGTACCCCGAAATAGTGCATTCAGGGCCGAAACACATGTTTTGCATCTTTTTACATGCCGAAGGTTTGCGATATGCTCCAAAACACTCCCAAACATCATTCTGGGTTTAATGGGGTAGAATGGGTGTTTTCGTTGCGAAACCATTTTCGCAACTTCGGTACCCCGAAAGAATGCATTCAGGCTCGAAACAAAAGTTTTGCATCTTTTTACATGCCGAAGGTTTGCGATATGCTTCAACACACTCCCAGACATCATTCTGGGTCTAATGGGGTAGAATCGGTGTTTTCGTTGCGAAACCATTTTCGCAACTTCGGTACCCCGAAATAGTGCATTCAGGGCCGAAACACAAGTTTTGCATCTTTTTACATGCCGAACATTTGTGATATGCTCCAAAACACTCCCAAACATCATTTTGGGTCTAATGGAGTAGAATGGTTGTTTTTGTTGCGAAACCATTTTCGCAACTTCGGTATCACGAAATAGTGCATTCAGGCCCGAAACACAAGTTTTGCATCTTTTACATACCGAAGGTTTGCGATATGCTCCAAAACACTCCCAAACATCATTTTGGGTGTAATGGAGTAGAATGGGTGTTTTCGTTGCGAAACCATTTTCGCAACATCGGTACCCCGAAATAGTGCATTCAAGCCCGAAACACAAGTTTTGCATCTTTTACATGCCGAAGGTTTGCGATATGCTCCCAAACACTCCCAAACATCATTCTGGGTTTAATGGGGTAGAATGGGTGTTTTTGTTGCGAAACCATTTTCGCAACTTCGGTTCCCTGAAATAGTGCATTCAGGGCCGAAACACAAGTTTTGCATCTTTTACATGCCGAAGGTTTGCGATATGCTCCAACACACTCCCAAACATCATTCTGGGTCTAATTGTGTAGAATGGGTGTTTTCGTTGCGAAACCATTTTCGCAACTTCGGTACCCCGAAATAGTGCATTCAGGGCCGAAACACAAGTTTTGCATCTTTTTACATGCCGAAGGTTTGCGATATGCTCCAACACACTCCCAAACATCATTCTGGGTCTAATGGGGTAGAATGGGTGTTTTCGTTGTGAAATCATTTTCGCAACTTCGGTACCCTGAAATAGTGCATTCAGGGCCGAAACACAAGTTTTGCATCTTTTTACATGCCGAAGGTTTGCGATATGCTCCAAAACACTCCCAAACATCATTCTGGGTTTAATGGGGTAGAATGGGTGTTTTCGTTGCGAAACCATTTTCGCAACTTCGGTACCCCGAAAGAATGCATTCAGTCTCGAAACAAAAGTTTTGCATCTTTTTACATGCCGAAGGTTTGTGATATGCTCCAACACACTCCCAAACATCATTCTGGGTCTAATGGGTAGAATGGGTGTTTTCGTTGCGAAACCATTTTCGTAACTTCGGTACCCCGAAATAGTGCATTCAGGGCCGAAACACATGTTTTGCATCTTTTTACATGCCGAACATTTGTGATATGCTCCAAAACACTCCCAAACATCATTTTGGGTCTAATGGAGTAGAATGGTTGTTTTTGTTGCGAAACCATTTTCGCAACTTCGGTATCACGAAATAGTGCATTCAGGCCCGAAACACAAGTTTTGCATCTTTTACATACCGAAGGTTTGCGATATGCTCCAAAACACTCCCAAACATCATTTTGGGTGTAATGGAGTAGAATGGGTGTTTTCGTTGCGAAACCATTTTCGCAACATCGGTACCCCGAAATAGTGCATTCAAGCCCGAAACACAAGTTTTGCATCTTTTACATGCCGAAGGTTTGCGATATGCTCCCAAACACTCCCAAACATCATTCTGGGTTTAATGGGGTAGAATGGGTGTTTTCGTTGCGAAACCATTTTCGCAACTTCGGTTCCCTGAAATAGTGCATTCAGGGCCGAAACACAAGTTTTGCATCTTTTACATGCCGAAGGTTTGCGATATGCTCCAACACACTCCCAAACATCATTCTGGGTCTAATTGTGTAGAATGGGTGTTTTCGTTGCGAAACCATTTTCGCAACTTCGGTACCCCGAAATAGTGCATTCAAGCCCGAAACACAAGTTTTGCATCTTTTACATGCCGAAGGTTTGCGATATGCTCCAAAACACTCCCAAACATCATTCTGGGTTTAATGGGGTAGAATGGGTGTTTTCGTTGCGAAACCATTTTCGCAACATCGGTACCCCGAAACAGTGCATTCAGGCTTGAAACACAAGTTTTGCATCTTTTTACATGCCGAAGGTTTGCGATATGCTCCAAAACACTCCCAAACATCATTCTGGGTCTAATGGGGTAGAATGGGTGTTTTCGTTGCGAAATCATTTTCGCAACTTCGGTACCCTGAAATAGTGCATTCAGGGCCGAAACACAAGTTTTGCATCTTTTTACATGCCGAAGGTTTGCGATATGCTCCAAAACACTCCCAAACATCATTCTGGGTTTAATGGGGTAGAATGGGTGTTTTTGTTGCGAAACCATTTTCGCAACTTCGGTATCACGAAATAGTGCATTCAGGCCCGAAACACAAGTTTTGCATCTTTTACATACCGAAGGTTTGCGATATGCTCCAAAACACTCCCAAACATCATTTTGGGTGTAATGGAGTAGAATGGGTGTTTTCGTTGCGAAACCATTTTCGCAACATCGGTACCCCGAAATAGTGCATTCAAGCCCGAAACACAAGTTTTGCATCTTTTACATGCCGAAGGTTTGCGATATGCTCCCAAAAACTCCCAAACATCATTCTGGGTTTAATGGGGTAGAATGGGTGTTTTCGTTGCGAAACCATTTTCGCAACTTCGGTACCCCGAAATAGTGCATTCAAGCCCGAAACACAAGTTTTGCATCTTTTACATGCCGAAGGTTTGCGATATGCTCCAAAACACTCCCAAACATCATTCTGGGTTTAATGGGGTAGAATGGGTGTTTTTGTTGCGAAACCATTTTCGCAACTTCGGTATCACGAAATAGTGCATTCAGGCCCGAAACACAAGTTTTGCATCTTTTACATACCGAAGGTTTGCGATATGCTCCAAAACACTCCCAAACATCATTTTGGGTGTAATGGAGTAGAATGGGTGTTTTCGTTGCGAAACCATTTTCGCAACATCGGTACCCCGAAATAGTGCATTCAAGCCCGAAACACAAGTTTTGCATCTTTTACATGCCGAAGGTTTGCGATATGCTCCCAAAAACTCCCAAACATCATTCTGGGTTTAATGGGGTAGAATGGGTGTTTTCGTTGCGAAACCATTTTCGCAACTTCGGTACCCCGAAATAGTGCATTCAAGCCCGAAACACAAGTTTTGCATCTTTTACATGCCGAAGGTTTGCGATATGCTCCAAAACACTCCCAAACATCATTCTGGGTTTAATGGGGTAGAATGGGTGTTTTCGTTGCGAAACCATTTTTGCAACTTCAGTACCCCGAAAGAATGCATTCAGGCTCGAAACACAAGTTTTGCATCTTTTTACATGCCGAAGGTTTGCGATATGCTCCAAAACACTCCCAAACATCATTGTGGGTCTAATGGGGTAGAATGGGTGTTTTCGTTGCGAAACCATTTTCGCAACTTCGGTACCCTGAAATAGTGCATTCAGGGCCGGAACACAAGTTTTGCATCTTTTTACATGCCGAAGGTATGCGATATGCTCCAAAACACTCCCAAACATCATTCTGGGTTTAATGGGGTAGAATGGGTGTTTTTGTTTCGAAACCATTTTCGCAACTTCAGTACCCCGAAAGAATGCATTCAGGCTCGAAACACAAGTTTTGCATCTTTTTGCGTGCCGAAGGTTTGCGATATGCTCCAACACACTCCCAAACATCATTCTGGGTCTAATTGTGTAGAATGGGTGTTTTCGTTGCGAAACCATTTTCGCAACTTCGGTACCCCGAAATAGTGCAATCAATTCCGAAACACAAGTTTTGCATCTTTTACATGCCGAAGGTTTGCGATATGCTCCAAAACACTCCCAAACATCATTCTGGGTTTAATGGGGTAGAATGGGTGTTTTCGTTGCGAAACCATTTTCGCAACTTCGGTACCCTGAAATAGTGCATTCAAGCCTGAAACACAAGTTTTGCATCTTTTACTTGCCGAAGGTTTGCGATATGCTCCAAAACACTCCCAAACATCATTCTGGGTTTAATGGGGTAGAATGGGTGTTTTCGTTGCGAAACCATTTTCGCAACTTCGGTACCCCAAAAGAATGCATTCAGGCTCGAAACAAAAGTTTTGCATCTTTTTACATGCCGAAGGTTTGCGATATGCTCCAACACACTCCCAAACATCATTCTGGGTCTAATGGGGTAGAATGGGTGTTTTCGTTGCGAAACCATTTTCGCAACTTCGGTACCCCGAAATAGTGCATTCAGGGCCGAAACACATGTTTTGCATCTTTTTACATGCCGAAGGTTTGCGATATGCTCCAAAACACTCCCAAACATCATTCTGGGTTTAATGGGGTAGAATGGGTGTTTTCGTTGCGAAACCATTTTCGCAACTTCGGTACCCCGAAAGAATGCATTCAGGCTCGAAACAAAAGTTTTGCATCTTTCTACATGCCGAAGGTTTGCGATATGCTTCAACACACTCCCAGACATCATTCTGGGTCTAATGGGGTAGAATCGGTGTTTTCGTTGCGAAACCATTTTCGCAACTTCGGTACCCCGAAATAGTGCATTCAGGGCCGAAACACAAGTTTTGCATCTTTTTACATGCCGAACATTTGTGATATGCTCCAAAACACTCCCAAACATCATTTTGGGTCTAATGGAGTAGAATGGTTGTTTTTGTTGCGAAACCATTTTCGCAACTTCGGTATCACGAAATAGTGCATTCAGGCCCGAAACACAAGTTTTGCATCTTTTACATACCGAAGGTTTGCGATATGCTCCAAAACACTCCCAAACATCATTTTGGGTGTAATGGAGTAGAATGGGTGTTTTCGTTGCGAAACCATTTTCGCAACATCGGTACCCCGAAATAGTGCATTCAAGCCCGAAACACAAGTTTTGCATCTTTTACATGCCGAAGGTTTGCGATATGCTCCCAAAAACTCCCAAACATCATTCTGGGTTTAATGGGGTAGAATGGGTGTTTTCGTTGCGAAACCATTTTCGCATCTTCGGTACCCCGAAATAGTGCATTCAAGCCCGAAACACAAGTTTTGCATCTTTTACATGCCGAAGGTTTGCGATATGCTCCCAAAAACTCCCAAACATCATTCTGGGTTTAATGGGGTAGAATGGGTGTTTTCGTTGCGAAACCGTTTTCGCAACATCGGTACCCCGAAATAGTGCATTCAAGCCCGAAACACAAGTTTTGCATCTTTTACATGCCGAAGGTTTGCGATATGCTCCAAAACACTCCCAAACATCATTCTGGGTTTAATGGGGTAGAATGGGTGTTTTCGTTGCGAAACCATTTTTGCAACTTCAGTACCCCGAAAGAATGCATTCAGGCTCGAAACACAAGTTTTGCATCTTTTTACATGCCGAAGGTTTGCGATATGCTCCAAAACACTCCCAAACATCATTGTGGGTCTAATGGGGTAGAATGGGTGTTTTCGTTGCGAAACTATTTTCGCAACTTCGGTACCCTGAAATAGTGCATTCAGGGCCGGAACACAAGTTTTGCATCTTTTTACATGCCGAAGGTTTGCGATATGCTCCAAAACACTCCCAAACATCATTCTGGGTTTAATGGGGTAGAATGGGTGTTTTTGTTTCGAAACCATTTTCGCAACTTCAGTACCCCGAAAGAATGCATTCAGGCTCGAAACACAAGTTTTGCATCTTTTTGCGTGCCGAAGGTTTGCGATATGCTCCAACACACTCCCAAACATCATTCTGGGTCTAATTGTGTAGAATGGGTGTTTTCGTTGCGAAACCATTTTCGCAACTTCGGTACCCCGAAATAGTGCATTCAATTCCGAAACACAAGTTTTGCATCTTTTACATGCCGAAGGTTTGCGATATGCTCCAAAACACTCCCAAACATCATTCTGGGTTTAATGGGGTAGAATGGGTGTTTTCGTTGCGAAACCATTTTCGCAACTTCGGTACCCTGAAATAGTGCATTCAGGGCCGAAACACATGTTTTGCATCTTTTTACATGCCGAAGGTTTGCGATATGCTCCAAAACACTCCCAAACATCATTCTGGGTTTAATGGGGTAGAATGGGTGTTTTCGTTGCGAAACCATTTTCGCAACTTCGGTACCCCGAAAGAATGCATTCAGGCTCGAAACAAAAGTTTTGCATCTTTCTACATGCCGAAGGTTTGCGATATGCTTCAACACACTCCCAGACATCATTCTGGGTCTAATGGGGTAGAATCGGTGTTTTCGTTGCGAAACCATTTTCGCAACTTCGGTACCCCGAAATAGTGCATTCAGGGCCGAAACACAAGTTTTGCATCTTTTTACATGCCGAACATTTGTGATATGCTCCAAAACACTCCCAAACATCATTTTGGGTCTAATGGAGTAGAATGGTTGTTTTTGTTGCGAAACCATTTTCGCAACTTCGGTATCACGAAATAGTGCATTCAGGCCCGAAACACAAGTTTTGCATCTTTTACATACCGAAGGTTTGCGATATGCTCCAAAACACTCCCAAACATCATTTTGGGTGTAATGGAGTAGAATGGGTGTTTTCGTTGCGAAACCATTTTCGCAACATCGGTACCCCGAAATAGTGCATTCAAGCCCGAAACACAAGTTTTGCATCTTTTACATGCCGAAGGTTTGCGATATGCTCCCAAAAACTCCCAAACATCATTCTGGGTTTAATGGGGTAGAATGGGTGTTTTCGTTGCGAAACCATTTTCGCATCTTCGGTACCCCGAAATAGTGCATTCAAGCCCGAAACACAAGTTTTGCATCTTTTACATGCCGAAGGTTTGCGATATGCTCCCAAAAACTCCCAAACATCATTCTGGGTTTAATGGGGTAGAATGGGTGTTTTCGTTGCGAAACCGTTTTCGCAACATCGGTACCCCGAAATAGCGCATTCAAGCCCGAAACACAAGTTTTGCATCTTTTACATGCCGAAGGTTTGCGATATGCTCCAAAACACTCCCAAACATCATTCTGGGTTTAATGGGGTAGAATGGGTGTTTTCGTTGCGAAACCATTTTTGCAACTTCAGTACCCCGAAAGAATGCATTCAGGCTCGAAACACAAGTTTTGCATCTTTTTACATGCCGAAGGTTTGCGATATGCTCCAAAACACTCCCAAACATCATTGTGGGTCTAATGGGGTAGAATGGGTGTTTTCGTTGCGAAACTATTTTCGCAACTTCGGTACCCTGAAATAGTGCATTCAGGGCCGGAACACAAGTTTTGCATCTTTTTACATGCCGAAGGTTTGCGATATGCTCCAAAACACTCCCAAACATCATTCTGGGTTTAATGGGGTAGAATGGGTGTTTTTGTTTCGAAACCATTTTCGCAACTTCAGTACCCCGAAAGAATGCATTCAGGCTCGAAACACAAGTTTTGCATCTTTTTGCGTGCCGAAGGTTTGCGATATGCTCCAACACACTCCCAAACATCATTCTGGGTCTAATTGTGTAGAATGGGTGTTTTCGTTGCGAAACCATTTTCGCAACTTCGGTACCCCGAAATAGTGCATTCAATTCCGAAACACAAGTTTTGCATCTTTTACATGCCGAAGGTTTGCGATATGCTCCAAAACACTCCCAAACATCATTCTGGGTTTAATGGGGTAGAATGGGTGTTTTCGTTGCGAAACCATTTTCGCAACTTCGGTACCCTGAAATAGTGCATTCAAGCCTGAAACACAAGTTTTGCATCTTTTACTTGCCGAAGGTTTGCGATATGCTCCAAAACACTCCCAAACATCATTCTGGGTTTAATGGGGTAGAATGGGTGTTTTCGTTGCGAAACCATTTTCGCAACTTCGGTACCCCAAAAGAATGCATTCAGGCTCGAAACAAAAGTTTTGCATCTTTTTACATGCCGAAGGTTTGCGATATGCTCCAACACACTCCCAAACATCATTCTGGGTCTAATGGGGTAGAATGGGTGTTTTCGTTGCGAAACCATTTTCGCAACTTCGGTACCCCGAAATAGTGCATTCAGGGCCGAAACACATGTTTTGCATCTTTTTACATGCCGAAGGTTTAAGATATGCTCCAAAACACTCCCAAACATCATTCTGGGTTTAATGGGGTAGAATGGGTGTTTTCGTTGCGAAACCATTTTCGCAACTTCGGTACCCCGAAAGAATGCATTCAGGCTCGAAACAAAAGTTTTGCATCTTTCTACATGCCGAAGGTTTGCGATATGCTTCAACACACTCCCAGACATCATTCTGGGTCTAATGGGGTAGAATCGGTGTTTTCGTTGCGAAACCATTTTCGCAACTTCGGTACCCCGAAATAGTGCATTCAGGGCCGAAACACAAGTTTTGCATCTTTTTACATGCCGAACATTTGTGATATGCTCCAAAACACTCCCAAACATCATTTTGGGTCTAATGGAGTAGAATGGTTGTTTTTGTTGCGAAACCATTTTCGCAACTTCGGTATCACGAAATAGTGCATTCAGGCCCGAAACACAAGTTTTGCATCTTTTACATACCGAAGGTTTGCGATATGCTCCAAAACACTCCCAAACATCATTTTGGGTGTAATGGAGTAGAATGGGTGTTTTCGTTGCGAAACCATTTTCGCAACATCGGTACCCCGAAATAGTGCATTCAAGCCCGAAACACAAGTTTTGCATCTTTTACATGCCGAAGGTTTGCGATATGCTCCCAAAAACTCCCAAACATCATTCTGGGTTTAATGGGGTAGAATGGGTGTTTTCGTTGCGAAACCATTTTCGCATCTTCGGTACCCCGAAATAGTGCATTCAAGCCCGAAACACAAGTTTTGCATCTTTTACATGCCGAAGGTTTGCGATATGCTCCCAAAAACTCCCAAACATCATTCTGGGTTTAATGGGGTAGAATGGGTGTTTTCGTTGCGAAACCGTTTTCGCAACATCGGTACCCCGAAATAGTGCATTCAAGCCCGAAACACAAGTTTTGCATCTTTTACATGCCGAAGGTTTGCGATATGCTCCAAAACACTCCCAAACATCATTCTGGGTTTAATGGGGTAGAATGGGTGTTTTCGTTGCGAAACCATTTTTGCAACTTCAGTACCCCGAAAGAATGCATTCAGGCTCGAAACACAAGTTTTGCATCTTTTTACATGCCGAAGGTTTGCGATATGCTCCAAAACACTCCCAAACATCATTGTGGGTCTAATGGGGTAGAATGGGTGTTTTCGTTGCGAAACTATTTTCGCAACTTCGGTACCCTGAAATAGTGCATTCAGGGCCGGAACACAAGTTTTGCATCTTTTTACAAGCCGAAGGTTTGCGATATGCTCCAAAACACTCCCAAACATCATTCTGGGTTTAATGGGGTAGAATGGGTGTTTTTGTTTCGAAACCATTTTCGCAACTTCAGTACCCCGAAAGAATGCATTCAGGCTCGAAACACAAGTTTTGCATCTTTTTGCGTGCCGAAGGTTTGCGATATGCTCCAACACACTCCCAAACATCATTCTGGGTCTAATTGTGTAGAATGGGTGTTTTCGTTGCGAAACCATTTTCGCAACTTCGGTACCCCGAAATAGTGCATTCAATTCCGAAACACAAGTTTTGCATGTTTTACATGCCGAAGGTTTGCGATATGCTCCAAAACACTCCCAAACATCATTCTGGGTTTAATGGGGTAGAATGGGTGTTTTCGTTGCGAAACCATTTTCGCAACTTCGGTACCCTGAAATAGTGCATTCAAGCCTGAAACACAAGTTTTGCATCTTTTACTTGCCGAAGGTTTGCGATATGCTCCAAAACACTCCCAAACATCATTCTGGGTTTAATGGGGTAGAATGGGTGTTTTCGTTGCGAAACCATTTTCGCAACTTCGGTACCCCAAAAGAATGCATTCAGGCTCGAAACAAAAGTTTTGCATCTTTTTACATGCCGAAGGTTTGCGATATGCTCCAACACACTCCCAAACATCATTCTGGGTCTAATGGGGTAGAATGGGTGTTTTCGTTGCGAAACCATTTTCGCAACTTCGGTACCCCGAAATAGTGCATTCAGGGCCGAAACACATGTTTTGCATCTTTTTACATGCCGAAGGTTTAAGATATGCTCCAAAACACTCCCAAACATCATTCTGGGTTTAATGGGGTAGAATGGGTGTTTTCGTTGCGAAACCATTTTCGCAACTTCGGTACCCCGAAAGAATGCATTCAGGCTCGAAACAAAAGTTTTGCATCTTTCTACATGCCGAAGGTTTGCGATATGCTTCAACACACTCCCAGACATCATTCTGGGTCTAATGGGGTAGAATCGGTGTTTTCGTTGCGAAACCATTTTCGCAACTTCGGTACCCCGAAATAGTGCATTCAGGGCCGAAACACAAGTTTTGCATCTTTTTACATGCCGAACATTTGTGATATGCTCCAAAACACTCCCAAACATCATTTTGGGTCTAATGGAGTAGAATGGTTGTTTTTGTTGCGAAACCATTTTCGCAACTTCGGTATCACGAAATAGTGCATTCAGGCCCGAAACACAAGTTTTGCATCTTTTACATACCGAAGGTTTGCGATATGCTCCAAAACACTCCCAAACATCATTTTGGGTGTAATGGAGTAGAATGGGTGTTTTCGTTGCGAAACCATTTTCGCAACATCGGTACCCCGAAATAGTGCATTCAAGCCTGAAACACAAGTTTTGCATCTTTTACATGCCGAAGGTTTGCGATATGCTCCCAAAAACTCCCAAACATCATTCTGGGTTTAATGGGGTAGAATGGGTGTTTTCGTTGCGAAACCATTTTCGCAACTTCGGTACCCCGAAATAGTGCATTCAAGCCCGAAACACAAGTTTTGCATCTTTTACATGCCGAAGGTTTGCGATATGCTCCCAAAAACTCCCAAACATCATTCTGGGTTTAATGGGGTAGAATGGGAGTTTTCGTTGCGAAACCGTTTTCGCAACATCGGTACCCCGAAATAGTGCATTCAAGCCCGAAACAAAAGTTTTGCATCTTTTACATGCCGAAGGTTTGCGATATGCTCCAAAACACTCCCAAACATCATTCTGGGTTTAATGGGGTAGAATGGGTGTTTTCGTTGCGAAACCATTTTTGCAACTTCAGTACCCCGAAAGAATGCATTCAGGCTCGAAACACAAGTTTTGCATCTTTTTACATGCCGAAGGTTTGCGATATGCTCCAAAACACTCCCAAACATCATTGTGGGTCTAATGGGGTAGAATGGGTGTTTTCGTTGCGAAACCATTTTCGCAACTTCGGTACCCTGAAATAGTGCATTCAAGGCCGGAACACAAGTTTTGCATCTTTTTACATGCCGAAGGTATGCGATATGCTCCAAAACACTCCCAAACATCATTCTGGGTTTAATGGGGTAGAATGGGTGTTTTTGTTTCGAAACCATTTTCGCAACTTCAGTACCCCGAAAGAATGCATTCAGGCTCGAAACACAAGTTTTGCATCTTTTTGCGTGCCGAAGGTTTGCGATATGCTCCAACACACTCCCAAACATCATTCTGGGTCTAATTGTGTAGAATGGGTGTTTTCGTTGCGAAACCATTTTCGCAACTTCGGTACCCCGAAATAGTGCATTCAATTCCGAAACACAAGTTTTGCATGTTTTACATGCCGAAGGTTTGCGATATGCTCCAAAACACTCCCAAACATCATTCTGGGTTTAATGGGGTAGAATGGGTGTTTTCGTTGCGAAACCATTTTCGCAACTTCGGTACCCTGAAATAGTGCATTCAAGCCTGAAACACAAGTTTTGCATCTTTTACTTGCCGAAGGTTTGCGATATGCTCCAAAACACTCCCAAACATCATTCTGGGTTTAATGGGGTAGAATGGGTGTTTTCGTTGCGAAACCATTTTCGCAACTTCGGTACCCCAAAAGAATGCATTCAGGCTCGAAACAAAAGTTTTGCATCTTTTTACATGCCGAAGGTTTGCGATATGCTCCAACACACTCCCAAACATCATTCTGGGTCTAATGGGGTAGAATGGGTGTTTTCGTTGCGAAACCATTTTCGCAACTTCGGTACCCCGAAATAGTGCATTCAGGGCCGAAACACATGTTTTGCATCTTTTTACATGCCGAAGGTTTGCGATATGCTCCAAAACACTCCCAAACATCATTCTGGGTTTAATGGGGTAGAATGGGTGTTTTCGTTGCGAAACCATTTTCGCAACTTCGGTACCCCGAAAGAATGCATTTAGGCTCGAAACAAAAGTTTTGCATCTTTCTACATGCCGAAGGTTTGCGATATGCTTCAACACACTCCCAGACATCATTCTGGGTCTAATGGGGTAGAATCGGTGTTTTCGTTGCGAAACCATTTTCGCAACTTCGGTACCCCGAAATAGTGCATTCAGGGCCGAAACACAAGTTTTGCATCTTTTTACATGCCGAACATTTGTGATATGCTCCAAAACAATCCCAAACATCATTTTGGGTCTAATGGAGTAGAATGGTTGTTTTTGTTGCGAAACCATTTTCGCAACTTCGGTATCACGAAATAGTGCATTCAGGCCCGAAACACAAGTTTTGCAACTTTTACATACCGAAGGTTTGCGATATGCTCCAAAACACTCCCAAACATCATTTTGGGTGTAATGGAGTAGAATGGGTGTTTTCGTTGCGAAACCATTTTCGAAACATCGGTACCCCGAAATAGTGCATTCAAGCCCGAAAAACAAGTTTTGCATCTTTTACATGCCGAAGGTTTGCGATATGCTCCCAAAAACTCCCAAACATCATTCTGGGTTTAATGGGGTAGAATGGGTGTTTTCGTTGCGAAACCATTTTCGCAACTTCGGTACCCCGAAATAGTGCATTCAAGCCCGAAACACAAGTTTTGCATCTTTTACATGCCGAAGGTTTGCGATATGCTCCCAAAAACTCCCAAACATCATTCTGGGTTTAATGGGGTAGAATGGGTGTTTTCGTTGCGAAACCGTTTTCGCAACATCGGTACCCCGAAATAGTGCATTCAAGCCCGAAACACAAGTTTTGCATCTTTTACATGCCGAAGGTTTGCGATATGCTCCAAAACACTCCCAAACATCATTCTGGGTTTAATGGGGTAGAATGGGTGTTTTCGTTGCGAAACCATTTTTGCAACTTCAGTACCCCGAAAGAATGCATTCAGGCTCGAAACACAAGTTTTGCATCTTTTTACATGCCGAAGGTTTGCGATATGCTCCAAAACACTCCCAAACATCATTGTGGGTCTAATGGGGTAGAATGGGTGTTTTCGTTGCGAAACCATTTTCGCAACTTCGGTACCCTGAAATAGTGCATTCAGGGCCGGAACACAAGTTTTGCATCTTTTTACATGCCGAAGGTTTGCGATATGCTCCAAAACACTCCCAAACATCATTCTGGGTTTAATGGGGTAGAATGGGTGTTTTTGTTTCGAAACCATTTTCGCAACTTCAGTACCCCGAAAGAATGCATTCAGGCTCGAAACACAAGTTTTGCATCTTTTTGCGTGCCGAAGGTTTGCGATATGCTCCAACACACTCCCAAACATCATTCTGGGTCTAATTGTGTAGAATGGGTGTTTTCGTTGCGAAACCATTTTCGCAACTTCGGTACCCCGAAATAGTGCATTCAATTCCGAAACACAAGTTTTGCATCTTTTACATGCCGAAGGTTTGCGATATCCTCCAAAACACTCCCAAACATCATTCTGGGTTTAATGGGGTAGAATGGGTGTTTTCGTTGCGAAACCATTTTCGCAACTTCGGTACCCTGAAATAGTGCATTCAAGCCTGAAACACAAGTTTTGCATCTTTTACTTGCTAAAGGTTTGCGATATGCTCCAAAACACTCCCAAACATCATTCTGGGTTTAATGGGGTAGAATGGGTGTTTTCGTTGCGAAACCATTTTCGCAACTTCGGTACCCCAAAAGAATGCATTCAGGCTCGAAACAAAAGTTTTGCATCTTTTTACATGCCGAAGGTTTGCGATATGCTCCAACACACTCCCAAACATCATTCTGGGTCTAATGGGGTAGAATGGGTGTTTTCGTTGCGAAACCATTTTCGCAACTTCGGTACCCCAAAAT
Organism: Cenchrus fungigraminus; assembly: GCA_036936925.1. Lineage (NCBI taxonomy): Eukaryota > Viridiplantae > Streptophyta > Magnoliopsida > Poales > Poaceae > Cenchrus > Cenchrus fungigraminus. The sequence goes on from CM072775.1 coordinate 33,552,829, forward strand.
AGTGCATTCAGGGCCGAAACACATGTTCTGCATCTTTTTACATGCCGAAGGTTTGCGATATGCTCCAAAACACTCCCAAACATCATTCTGGGTTTAATGGGGTAGAATGGGTGTTTTCGTTGCGAAACCATTTTCGCAACTTCGGTACCCCGAAAGAATGCATTCAGGCTCGAAACAAAAGTTTTGCATCTTTCTACATGCCGAAGGTTTGCGATATGCTTCAACACACTCCCAGACATCATTCTGGGTCTAATGGGGTAGAATCGGTGTTTTCGTTGCGAAACCATTTTCGCAACTTCGGTACCCCGAAATAGTGCATTCAGGGCCGAAACACAAGTTTTGCATCTTTTTACATGCCGAACATTTGTGATATGCTCCAAAACACTCCCAAACATCATTTTGGGTCTAATGGAGTAGAATGGTTGTTTTTGTTGCGAAACCATTTTCGCAACTTCGGTATCACGAAATAGTGCATTCAGGCCCGAAACACAAGTTTTGCATCTTTTACATACCGAAGGTTTGCGATATGCTCCAAAACACTCCCAAACATCATTTTGGGTGTAATGGAGTAGAATGGGTGTTTTCGTTGCGAAACCATTTTCGCAACATCGGTACCCCGAAATAGTGCATTCAAGCCCGAAACACAAGTTTTGCATCTTTTACATACCGAAGGTTTGCGATATGCTCCCAAAAACTCCCCAACATCATTCTGTGTTTAATGGGGTAGAATGGGTGTTTTCGTTGCGAAACCATTTTCGCAACTTCGGTACCCCGAAATAATGCATTCAAGCCCGAAACACAAGTTTTGCATCTTTTACGTGCCGAAGGTTTGCGATATGCTCCCAAAAACTCCCAAACATCATTCTGGGTTTAATGGGGTAGAATCGGTGTTTTCGTTGCGAAACCGTTTTCGCAACATCGGTACCCCGAAATAGTGCATTCAAGCCCGAAACACAAGTTTTGCATCTTTTACATGCCGAAGGTTTGCGATATGCTCCAAAACACTCCCAAACATCATTCTGGGTTTAATGGGGTAGAATGGGTGTTTTCGTTGCGAAACCATTTTTGCAACTTCAGTACCCCGAAAGAATGCATTCAGGCTCGAAACACAAGTTTTGCATCTTTTTACATGCCGAAGGTTTGCGATATGCTCCAAAACACTCCCAAACATCATTCTAGGTTTAATGGGGTAGAATGGGTGTTTTCGTTGCGAAACTATTTTCACAACTTCGGTACCCCGAAAGAATGCATTCAGGCTCGAAACAAAAGTTTTGCATCTTTTTACATGCCGAAGGTTTGCGATATGCTCCAACACACTCCCAAACATCATTCTGGGTCTAATGGGGTAGAATGGGTGTTTTCGTTGCGAAACCATTTTCGCAACTTCGGTACCCTGAAATAGTGCATTCAGGGCCGAAACACATGTTTTGCATCTTTTTACATGCCGAAGGTTTGCGATATGCTCCAACACACTCCCAAACATCATTCTGGGTCTAATGGGGTAGTATCGGTGTTTTCGTTGCGAAACCATTTTCGCAACTTCGGTACCCCGAAATAGTGCATTCAGGGCCGAAACACATGTTTTGCATCTTTTTACATGCCGAAGGTTTGCGATATGCTCCAAAACACTCCCAAACATCATTCTGGGTCTAATGGGGTAGAATCGGTGTTTTCGTTGCGAAACCATTTTCGCAACTTCGGTACCCCGAAATAGTGCATTCAGTGCCGAAACACATGTTTTGCATCTTTTTACATGCCGAACATTTGTGATATGCTCCAAAACACTCCCAAACATCATTTTGGGTCTAATGGAGTAGAATGGTTGTTTTTGTTGCGAAACCATTTTCGCAACTTCGGTATCACGAAATAGTGCATTCAGGCCCGAAACACAAGTTTTGCATCTTTTACATACCGAAGGTTTGCGATATGCTCCAAAACACTCCCAAACATCATTCTGGGTTTAATGGGGTAGAATGGGTGTTTTCGTTGCGAAACCATTTTCGCAATTTCGGTACCCCGAAATAGTGCATTCAAGCCCGAAACACAAGTTTTGCATCTTTTACATGCCGAAGGTTTGCGATATGCTCCAACACACTCCCAAACATCATTCTGGGTCTAATTGTGTAGAATGGGTGTTTTCGTTGCGAAACCATTTTCGCAACTTCGGTACCCCGAAATAGTGCATTCAAGCCCGAAACACAAGTTTTGCATCTTTTACATGCCGAAGGTTTGCGATATGCTCCAAAACACTCCCGAACATCATTCTGGGTTTAATGGGGTAGAATGGGTGTTTTCGTTGCGAAACCATTTTCACAACATCGGTACCCCGAAACAGTGCATTCAGGCTTGAAACACAAGTTTTGCATATTTTTACATGCCGAAGGTTTGCGATATGCTCCAAAACACTCCCAAACATCATTCTGGGTCTAATGGGGTAAAATGGGTGTTTTCGTTGCGAAACCATTTTCGCAACTTCGGTACCCTGAAATAGTGCATTTAGGGCCGAAACACAAGTTTTGCATCTTTTTACAAGCCGAAGGTTTGCGATATGCTCCAAAACACTCCAAAACATCATTCTGGGTTTAATGGGGTAGAATGGGTGTTTTCGTTGCGAAACCATTTTCGCAACTTCGGTACCCCAAAAGAATGCATTCAGGCTCGAAACAAAAGTTTTGCATCTTTTTACATGCCGAAGGTTTGCGATATGCTCCAACACACTCCCAAACATCATTCTGGGTCTAATGGGGTAGAATGGGTGTTTTCGTTGCGAAACCATTTTCGCAACTTCGGTACCCCGAAATAGTGCATTCAGGGCCGAAACACATGTTTTGCATCTTTTTACATGCCGAAGGTTTGCGATATGCTCCAAAACACTCCCAAACATCATTCTGGGTTTAATGGGGTAGAATGGGTGTTTTCATTGCGAAACCATTTTCGCAACTTCGGTACCCCGAAAGAATGTATTCAGGCTCGAAACAAAAGTTTTGCATCTTTTTACATGCCGAAGGTTTGCGATATGCTTCAACACACTCCCAGACATCATTCTGGGTCTAATGGGGTAGAATCGGTGTTTTCATTGCGAAACTATTTTCGCAACTTCGGTACCCCGAAATAGTGCATTCAGGGCCGAAACACAAGTTTTGCATCTTTTTACATGCCGAACATTTGTGATATGCTCCAAAACACTCCCAAACATCATTTTGGGTCTAATGGAGTAGAATGGTTGTTTTTGTTGCGAAACCATTTTCGCAACTTCGGTATCACGAAATAGTGCATTCAGGCCCGAAACACAAGTTTTGCATCTTTTACATACCGAAGGTTTGCGATATGCTCCAAAACACTCCCAAACATCATTTTGGGTGTAATGGAGTAGAATGGGTGTTTTCGTTGCGAAACCATTTTCGCAACATCGGTACCCCGAAATAGTGCATTCAAGCCCGAAACACAAGTTTTGCATCTTTTACATGCCGAAGGTTTGCGATATGCTCCCAAACACTCCCAAACATCATTCTGGGTTTAATGGGGTAGAGTGGGTGTTTTGTTGCGAAACCATTTTCGCAACTTCGGTACCCCGAAATAGTGCATTCAAGCCCGAAACACAAGTTTTGCATCTTTTACATGCCGAAGGTTTGCGATATGCTCCAAAACACTCCCAAACATCATTCTGGGTTTAATGGGGTAGAATGGGTGTTTTCGTTGCGAAACCATTTTTGCAACTTCAGTACCCCGAAAGAATGCATTCAGGCTCGAAACACAAGTTTTGCATCTTTTTACATGCCGAAGGTTTGCGATATGCTCCAAAACACTACCAAACATCATTGTGGGTCTAATGGGGTAGAATGGGTGTTTTCGTTGCGAAACCATTTTCGCAACTTCGGTACCCTGAAATAGTGCATTCAGGGCCGGAACACAAGTTTTGCATCTTTTTACATGCCGAAGGTTTGCGATATGCTCCAAAACACTCCCAAACATCATTCTGGGTTTAATGGGGTAGAATGGGTGTTTTTGTTTCGAAACCATTTTCGCAACTTCAGTACCCCGAAAGAATGCATTCAGGCTCGAAACACAAGTTTTGCATCTTTTTGCGTGCCGAAGGTTTGCAATATGCTCCAACACACTCCCAAACATCATTCTGGGTCTAATTGTGTAGAATGGGTGTTTTCGTTGCGAAACCATTTTCGCAACTTCGGTACCCCGAAATAGTGCATTCAATTCCGAAACACAAGTTTTGCATCTTTTACATGCCGAAGGTTTGCGATATGCTCCAAAACACTCCCAAACATCATTCTGGGTTTAATGGGGTAGAATGGGTGTTTTCGTTGCGAAACCATTTTCGCAACTTCGGTACCCTGAAATAGTGCATTCAAGCCTGAAACACAAGTTTTGCATCTTTTACTTGCCGAAGGTTTGCGATATGCTCCAAAACACACCCAAACATCATTCTGGGTTTAATGGGGTAGAATGGGTGTTTTCGTTGCGAAACCATTTTCGCAACTTCGGTACCCCAAAAGAATACATTCAGGCTCGAAACAAAAGTTTTGCATCTTTTTACATGCCGAAGGTTTGCGATATGCTCCAACACACTCCCAAACATCATTCTGGGTCTAATGGGGTAGAATGGGTGTTTTCGTTGCGAAACCATTTTCGCAACTTCGGTACCCCGAAATAGTGCATTCAGGGCCGAAACACATGTTTTGCATCGTTTTACATGCCGAAGGTTTGCGATATGCTCCAAAACACTCCCAAACATCATTCTGGGTTTAATGCGGTAGAATGGGTGTTTTCGTTGCGAAACCATTTTCGCAACTTCGGTACCCCGAAAGAATGCATTCAGGCTCGAAACAAAAGTTTTGCATCTTTCTGCATGCCGAAGGTTTGCGATATGCTTCAACACACTCCCAGACATCATTCTGGGTCTAATGGGGTAGAATCGGTGTTTTCGTTGCGAAACCATTTTCGCAACTTCGGTACCCCGAAATAGTGCATTCAGGGCCGAAACACAAGTTTTGCATCTTTTTACATGCCGAACATTTGTGATATGCTCCAAAACATTCCCAAACATCATTTTGGGTCTAATGGAGTAGAATGGTTGTTTTTGTTGCGAAACCATTTTCGCAACTTCGGTATCACGAAATAGTGCATTCAGGCCCGAAACACAAGTTTTGCATCTTTTACATACCGAAGGTTTGCGATATGCTCCAAAACACTCCCAAACATCATTCTGGGTGTAATGGGGTAGAATGGGTGTTTTCGTTGCGAAACCATTTTCGCAATTTCGGTACCCCGAAATAGTGCATTCAAGCCCGAAACACAAGTTTTGCATCTTTTACATGCCGAAGGTTTGCGATATGCTCCAACACACTCCCAAACATCATTCTGGGTGTAATTGTGTAGAATGGGTGTTTTCGTTGCGAAACCATTTTCGCAACTTCGGTACCCCGAAATAGTGCATTCAAGCCCGAAACACAAGTTTTGCATCTTTTACATGCCGAAGGTTTGCGATATGCTCCAAAACACTCCCAAACATCATTCTGGGTTTAATGGGGTAGAATGGGTGTTTTCGTTGCGAAACCATTTTCACAACATCGGTACCCCGAAACAGTGCATTCAGGCTTGAAACACAAGTTTTGCATATTTTTACATGCCGAAGGTTTGCGATATGCTCCAAAACACTCCCAAACATCATTCTGGGTCTAATGGGGTAGAATGGGTGTTTTCGTTGCGAAACCATTTTCGCAACTTCGGTACCCTGAAATAGTGCATTTAGGGCCGAAACACAAGTTTTGCATCTTTTTACATGCCGAAGGTTTGCGATATGCTCCAAAACACTCCAAAACATCATTCTGGGTTTAATGGGGTAGAATGGGTGTTTTCGTTGCGAAACCATTTTCGCAACTTCGGTACCCCAAAAGAATGCATTCAGGCTCGAAACAAAAGTTTTGCATCTTTTTACATGCCGAAGGTTTGCGATATGCTCCAACACACTCCCAAACATCATTCTGGGTCTAATGGGGTAGAATGGGTGTTTTCGTTGCGAAACCATTTTCGCAACTTCGGTACCCCGAAATAGTGCATTCAGGGCCGAAACACATGTTTTGCATCTTTTTACATGCCGAAGGTTTGCGATATGCTCCAAAACACTCCCAAACATCATTCTGGGTTTAATGGGGTAGAATGGGTGTTTTCATTGCGAAACCATTTTCGCAACTTCGGTACCCCGAAAGAATGCATTCAGGCTCGAAACAAAAGTTTTGCATCTTTTTACATGCCGAAGGTTTGCGATATGCTTCAACACACTCCCAGACATCATTCTGGGTCTAATGGGGTAGAATCGGTGTTTTCATTGCGAAACTATTTTCGCAACTTCGGTACCCCGAAATAGTGCATTCAGGGCGGAAACACAAGTTTTGCATCTTTTTACATGCCGAACATTTGTGATATGCTCCAAAACACTCCCAAACATCATTTTGGGTCTAATGGAGTAGAATGGTTGTTTTTGTTGCGAAACCATTTTCGCAACTTCGGTATCACGAAATAGTGCATTCAGGCCCGAAACACAAGTTTTGCATCTTTTACATACCGAAGGTTTGCGATATGCTCCAAAACACTCCCAAACATCATTTTGGGTGTAATGGAGTAGAATGGGTGTTTTCGTTGCGAAACCATTTTCGCAACATCGGTACCCCGAAATAGTGCATTCAAGCCCGAAACACAAGTTTTGCATCTTTTACATGCCGAAGGTTTGCGATATGCTCCCAAACACTCCCAAACATCATTCTGGGTTTAATGGGGTAGAGTGGGTGTTTTGTTGCGAAACCATTTTCGCAACTTCGGTACCCCGAAATAGTGCATTCAAGCCCGAAACACAAGTTTTGCATCTTTTACATGCCGAAGGTTTGCGATATGCTCCAAAACACTCCCAAACATCATTCTGGGTTTAATGGGGTAGAATGGGTGTTTTCGTTGCGAAACCATTTTTGCAACTTCAGTACCCCGAAAGAATGCATTCAGGCTCGAAACACAAGTTTTGCATCTTTTTACATGCCGAAGGTTTGCGATATGCTCCAAAACACTACCAAACATCATTGTGGGTCTAATGGGGTAGAATGGGTGTTTTCGTTGCGAAACCATTTTCGCAACTTCGGTACCCTGAAATAGTGCATTCAGGGCCGGAACACAAGTTTTGCATCTTTTTACATGCCGAAGGTTTGCGATATGCTCCAAAACACTCCCAAACATCATTCTGGGTTTAATGGGGTAGAATGGGTGTTTTTGTTTCGAAACCATTTTCGCAACTTCAGTACCCCGAAAGAATGCATTCAGGCTCGAAACACAAGTTTTGCATCTTTTTGCGTGCCGAAGGTTTGCAATATGCTCCAACACACTCCCAAACATCATTCTGGGTCTAATTGTGTAGAATGGGTGTTTTCGTTGCGAAACCATTTTCGCAACTTCGGTACCCCGAAATAGTGCATTCAATTCCGAAACACAAGTTTTGCATCTTTTACATGCCGAAGGTTTGCGATATGCTCCAAAACACTCCCAAACATCATTCTGGGTTTAATGGGGTAGAATGGGTGTTTTCGTTGCGAAACCATTTTCGCAACTTCGGTACCCTGAAATAGTGCATTCAAGCCTGAAACACAAGTTTTGCATCTTTTACTTGCCGAAGGTTTGCGATATGCTCCAAAACACACCCAAACATCATTCTGGGTTTAATGGGGTAGAATGGGTGTTTTCGTTGCGAAACCATTTTCGCAACTTCGGTACCCCAAAAGAATACATTCAGGCTCGAAACAAAAGTTTTGCCTCTTTTTACATGCCGAAGGTTTGCGATATGCTCCAACACACTCCCAAACATCATTCTGGGTCTAATGGGGTAGAATGGGTGTTTTCGTTGCGAAACCATTTTCGCAACTTCGGTACCCCGAAATAGTGCATTCAGGGCCGAAACACATGTTTTGCATCTTTTTACATGCCGAAGGTTTGCGATATGCTCCAAAACACTCCCAAACATCATTCTGGGTTTAATGCGGTAGAATGGGTGTTTTCGTTGCGAAACCATTTTCGCAACTTCGGTACCCCGAAAGAATGCATTCAGGCTCGAAACAAAAGTTTTGCATCTTTCTGCATGCCGAAGGTTTGCGATATGCTTCAACACACTCCCAGACATCATTCTGGGTCTAATGGGGTAGAATCGGTGTTTTCGTTGCGAAACCATTTTCGCAACTTCGGTACCCCGAAATAGTGCATTCAGGGCCGAAACACAAGTTTTGCATCTTTTTACATGCCGAACATTTGTGATATGCTCCAAAACATTCCCAAACATCATTTTGGGTCTAATGGAGTAGAATGGTTGTTTTTGTTGCGAAACCATTTTCGCAACTTCGGTATCACGAAATAGTGCATTCAGGCCCGAAACACAAGTTTTGCATCTTTTACATGCCGAAGGTTTGCGATATGCTCCAAAACACTCCCAAACATCATTTTGGGTGTAATGGAGTAGAATGGGTGTTTTCGTTGCGAAACCATTTTCGCAACATCGGTACCCCGAAATAGTGCATTCAAGCCCGAAACACAAGTTTTGCATCTTTTACATGCCGAAGGTTTGCGATATGCTCCAAAACACTCCCAAACATCATTCTGGGTTTAATGGGGTAGAATGGGTGTTTTCGTTGCGAAACCATTTTCGCAACTTCGGTACCCCAAAAGAATGCATTCAGGCTCGAAACAAAAGTTTTGCATCTTTTTACATGCCGAAGGTTTGCGATATGCTCCAACACACTCCCAAACATCATTCTGGGTCTAATGGGGTAGAATGGGTGTTTTCGTTGCGAAACCATTTTCGCAACTTCGGTACCCCGAAATAGTGCATTCAGGGCCGAAACACATGTTTTGCATCTTTTTACATGCCGAAGGTTTGCGATATGCTCCAAAACACTCCCAAACATCATTCTGGGTTTAATGCGGTAGAATGGGTGTTGTCGTTGCGAAACCATTTTCGCAACTTCGGTACCCCGAAAGAATGCATTCAGGCTCGAAACAAAAGTTTTGCATCTTTCTACATGCCGAAGGTTTGAGATATGCTTCAACACACTCCCAGACATCATTCTGGGTCTAATGGGGTAGAATCGGTGTTTTCGTTGCGAAACCATTTTCGCAACTTCGGTACCCCGAAATAGTGCATTCAGGGCCGAAACACAAGTTTTGCATCTTTTTACATGCCGAACATTTGTGATATGCTCCAAAACATTCCCAAACATCATTTTGGGTCTAATGGAGTAGAATGGTTGTTTTTGTTGCGAAACCATTTTCGCAACTTCGGTATCACGAAATAGTGCATTCAGGCCCGAAACACAAGTTTTGCATCTTTTACATGCCGAAGGTTTGCGATATGCTCCAAAACACTCCCAAACATCATTCTGGGTTTAATGGGGTAGAATGGGTGTTTTCGTTGCGAAACCATTTTCCCAACTTCGGTACCCCAAAAGAATGCATTCAGGCTCGAAACAAAAGTTTTGCATCTTTTTACATGCCGAAGGTTTGTGATATGCTCCAACACACTCCCAAACATTATTCTGGGTCTAATGGGGTAGAATGGGTGTTTTCGTTGCGAAACCATTTTCGCAACTTCGGTACCCCGAAATAGTGCATTCAGGGCCGAAACACATGTTTTGCATCTTTTTACATGCCGAAGGTTTGCGATATGCTCCAAAACACTCCCAAACATCATTCTGGGTTTAATGGGGTAGAATGGGTGTTTTCGTTGCGAAACCATTTTCGCAACTTCGGTACCCTGAAATAGTGCATTCAAGCCTGAAACACAAGTTTTGCATCTTTTACTTGCCGAAGGTTTGCGATATGCTCCAAAACACACCCAAACATCATTCTGGGTTTAATGGGGTAGAATGGGTGTTTTCGTTGCGAAACCATTTTCGCAACTTCGGTACCCCAAAAGAATACATTCAGGCTCGAAACAAAAGTTTTGCATCTTTTTACATGCCGAAGGTTTCGATATGCTCCAACACACTCCCAAACATCATTCTGGGTCTAATGGGGTAGAATGGGTGTTTTCGTTGCGAAACCATTTTCGCAACTTCGGTACCCCGAAATAGTGCATTCAGGGCCGAAACACATGTTTTGCATCTTTTTACATGCCGAAGGTTTGCGATATGCTCCAAAACACTCCCAAACATCATTCTGGGTTTAATGCGGTAGAATGGGTGTTTTCGTTGCGAAACCATTTTCGCAACTTCGGTACCCCGAAAGAATGCATTCAGGCTCGAAACAAAAGTTTTGCATCTTTCTGCATGCCGAAGGTTTGCGATATGCTTCAACACACTCCCAGACATCATTCTGGGTCTAATGGGGTAGAATCGGTGTTTTCGTTGCGAAACCATTTTCGCAACTTCGGTACCCCGAAATAGTGCATTCAGGGCCGAAACACAAGTTTTGCATCTTTTTACATGCCGAACATTTGTGATATGCTCCAAAACATTCCCAAACATCATTTTGGGTCTAATGGAGTAGAATGGTTGTTTTTGTTGCGAAACCATTTTCGCAACTTCGGTATCACGAAATAGTGCATTCAGGCCCGAAACACAAGTTTTGCATCTTTTACATGCCGAAGGTTTGCGATATGCTCCAAAACACTCCCAAACATCATTTTGGGTGTAATGGAGTAGAATGGGTGTTTTCGTTGCGAAACCATTTTCGCAACATCGGTACCCCGAAATAGTGCATTCAAGCCCGAAACACAAGTTTTGCATCTTTTACATGCCGAAGGTTTGCGATATGCTCCAAAACACTCCCAAACATTATTCTGGGTTTAATGGGGTAGAATGGGTGTTTTCGTTGCGAAACCATTTTCGCAACTTCGGTACCCCGAAATAGTGCATTCAAGCCCGAAACACAAGTTTTGCATCTTTTACATGCCGACGGTTTGCGATATGCTCCAAAACACTCCGAAACATCATTCTGGGTCTAATGGGGTAGAATCGGTGTTTTCGTTGCGAAACCATTTTTGCAACTTCGGTACCCCGAAATAGTGCATTCAGGGCCGAAACACAAGTTTTGCATCTTTTTACATGCCGAACATTTGTGATATGCTCCAAAACACTCCCAAACATCATTTTGGGTCTAATGGAGTAGAATGGTTGCTTTTGTTGCGAAACCATTTTCGCAACTTCGGTATCACGAAATAGTGCATTCAGGCCCGAAACACAAGTTTTGCATCTTTTACATACCGAAGGTTTGCGATATGCTCCAAAACACTCCCAAACATCATTCTGGGTTTAATGGGGTAGAATGGGTGTTTTCGTTGCGAAACCATTTTCGCAACTTCGGTACCCCGAAATAGTGCATTCAAGCCCGAAACACAAGTTTTGCATCTTTTACATGCCGAAGGTTTGCGATATGCTCCAAAACACTCCCAAACATCATTCTGGGTTTAATGGGGTAGAATGGGTGTTTTCGTTGCGAAACCATTTTCGCAACATCGGTACCCCGAAACAGTGCATTCAGGCTTGAAACACAAGTTTTGCATATTTTTACATGCCGAAGGTTTGCGATATGCTCCAAAACACTCCCAAACATCATTCTGGGTCTAATGGGGTAGAATGGGTGTTTTCGTTGCGAAACCATTTTCGCAACTTCGGTACCCTGAAATAGTGCATTCAAGCCTGAAACACAAGTTTTGCATCTTTTACTTGCCGAAGGTTTGCGATATGCTCCAAAACACTCCCAAACATCATTCTGGGTTTAATGGGGTAGAATGGGTGTTTTCGTTGCGAAACCATTTTCGCAACTTCGGTACCCCAAAGGAATGCATTCAGGCTCGAAACAAAAGTTTTGCATCTTTTTACATGCCGAAGGTTTGCGATATGCTCCAACACACTCCCAAACATCATTCTGGGTCTAATGGGGTAGAATGGGTGTTTTCGTTGCGAAACCATTTTCGCAACTTCGGTACCCCGAAATAGTGCATTCAGGGCCGAAACACATGTTTTGCATCTTTTTACATGCCGAAGGTTTGCGATATGCTCCAAAACACTCCCAAACATCATTCTGGGTTTAATGCGGTAGAATGGGTGTTTTCGTTGCGAAACCATTTTCGCAACTTCGGTACCCCGAAAGAATGCATTCAGGCTCGAAACAAAAGTTTTGCATCTTTCTACATGCCGAAGGTTTGAGATATGCTTCAACACACTCCCAGACATCATTCTGGGTCTAATGGGGTAGAATCGGTGTTTTCGTTGCGAAACCATTTTCGCAACTTCGGTACCCCGAAATAGTGCATTCAGGGCCGAAACACAAGTTTTGCATCTTTTTACATGCCGAACATTTGTGATATGCTCCAAAACATTCCCAAACATCATTTTGGGTCTAATGGAGTAGAATGGTTGTTTTTGTTGCGAAACCATTTTCGCAACTTCGGTATCACGAAATAGTGCATTCAGGCCCGAAACACAAGTTTTGCATCTTTTACATGCCGAAGGTTTGCGATATGCTCCAAAACACTCCCAAACATCATTCTGGGTTTAATGGGGTAGAATGGGTGTTTTCGTTGCGAAACCATTTTCCCAACTTCGGTACCCCAAAAGAATGCATTCAGGCTCGAAACAAAAGTTTTGCATCTTTTTACATGCCGAAGGTTTGTGATATGCACCAACACACTCCCAAACATCATTCTGGGTCTAATGGGGTAGAATGGGTGTTTTCGTTGCGAAACCATTTTCGCAACTTCGGTACCCCGAAATAGTGCATTCAGGGCCGAAACACATGTTTTGCATCTTTTTACATGCCGAAGGTTTGCGATATGCTCCAAAACACTCCCAAACATCATTCTGGGTTTAATGGGGTAGAATGGGTGTTTTCGTTGCGAAACCATTTTCGCAACTTCGGTACCCCGAAAGAATGCATTCAGGCTCGAAACAAAAGTTTTGCATCTTTTTACATGCCGAAGGTTTGCGATATGCTTCAACTCACTCCCAGACATCATTCTGGGTCTAATGGGGTAGAATCGGTGTTTTCGTTGCGAAACCATTTTCGCAACTTCGGTACCCCGAAATAGTGCATTCAGGACCGAAACACAAGTTTTGCATCTTTTTACATGCCGAACATTTGTGATATGCTCCAAAACACTCCCAAACATCATTTTGGGTCTAATGGAGTAGAATGGTTGCTTTTGTTGCGAAACCATTTTCGCAACTTCGGTATCACGAAATAGTGCATTCAGGCCCGAAACACAAGTTTTGCATCTTTTACATACCGAAGGTTTGCGATATGGTCCACAACACTCCCAAACATCATTCTGGGTTTAATGGGGTAGAATGGGTGTTTTCGTTGCGAAACCATTTTCGCAACTTCGGTACCCCGAAATAGTGCATTCAAAACCGAAACACAAGTTTTGCATCTTTTACATGCCGAAGGTTTGCGATATGCTCCAAAACACTCCCAAACATCATTCTGGGTTTGATGGGGTAGAATGGGTGTTTTCGTTGCGAAACCATTTTCGCAACATCGGTACCACGAAACAGTGCATTCAGGCTTGAAACACAAGTTTTGCATATTTTTACATGCTGAAGGTTTGCGATATGCTCCAAAACACCCCCAAGCATCATTCTGGGTCTAATGGGGTAGAATGGGTGTTTTCGTTGCGAAACCATTTTCGCAACTTCGGTACCCTGAAATAGTGCATTCAGGGCCGAAACACAAGTTTTGCATCTTTTTACATGCCGAAGGTTTGCCATATGCTCCAAAACACTCCCAAACATCATTCTGGGTTTAATGGGGTAGAATGGGTGTTTTCGTTGCGAAACCATTTTCGCAACTTCGGTACCCCAAAAAAATGCATTCAGGCTCGAAACAAAAGTTTTGCATCTTTTTACATGCCGAAGGTTTGCGATATGCTCCAACACACTCCCAAACATCATTCTGGGTCTAATGGGGTAGAATGGGTGTTTTCGTTGCGAAACCATTTTCGCAACTTCGGTACCCCGAAATAGTGCATTCAGGGCCGAAACACATGTTTTGCATCTTTTTACATGCCGAAGGTTTGCGATATGCTCCAAAACACTCCCAAACATCATTCTGGGTTTAATGGGGTAGAATGGGTGTTTTCGTTGCGAAACCATTTTCGCAACTTCGGTACCCCGAAAGAATGCATTCAGGCTCGAAACAAAAGTTTTGCATCTTTTTACATGCCGAAGGTTTGCGATATGCTTCAACACACTCCCAGACATCATTCTGGGTCTAATGGGGTAGAATCGGTGTTTTCGTTGCGAAACTATTTTCGCAACTTCGGTACCCCGAAATAGTGCATTCAGGGGCGAAACACAAGTTTTGCATCTTTTTACATGCCGAACATTTGTGATATGCTCCAAAACACTCCCAAACATCATTTTGGGTCTAATGGAGTAGAATGGTTGTTTTTGTTGCAAAACCATTTTTGCAACTTCGGTGTCACGAAATAGTGCATTCAGGCCCGAAACACAAGTTTTGCATCTTTTACATACCGAAGGTTTGCGATATGCTCCAAAACACTCCCAAACATCATTTTGGGTGTAATGGAGTAGAATGGGTGTTTTCGTTGCGAAACCATTTTCGCAACATCGGTACCCCAAAATAGTGCATTCAAGCCCGAAACACAAGTTTTGCATCTTTTACATGCCGAAGGTTTGCGATATGCTCCCAAACACTCCCAAACATCATTCTGGGTTTAATGGGGTAGAATGGGTGTTTTGTTGCGAAACCATTTTCGCAACTTCGGTACCCCGAAATAGTGCATTCAAGCCCGAAACACAAGTTTTGCATCTTTTACATGCCGAAGGTTTGCGATATGCTCCAAAACACTCCCAAACATCATTCTGGGTTTAATGGGGTAGAATGGGTGTTTTCGTTGCGAAACCATTTTTGCAACTTCAGTACCCCGAAAGAATGCATTCAGGCTCGAAACACAAGTTTTGCATCTTTTTACATGCCGAAGGTTTGCGATATGCTCCAAAACACTCCCAAACATCATTGTGGGTCTAATGGGGTAGAATGGGTGTTTTCGTTGCGAAACCATTTTCGCAACTTGGGTACCCTGAAATAGTGCATTCAGGGCCGGAACACAAGTTTTGCATCTTTTTACATGCCGAAGGTTTGCGATATGCTCCAAAACACTCCCAAACATCATTCTGGGTTTAATGGGGTAGAATGGGTGTTTTCGTTTCGAAACCATTTTCGCAACTTCAGTACCCCGAAAGAATGCATTCAGGCTCGAAACACAAGTTTTGCATCTTTTTGCATGCCGAAGGTTTGCGATATGCTCCAACACACTCCCAAACATCATTCTGGGTCTAATTGTGTAGAATGGGTGTTTTCGTTGCGAAACCATTTTCGCAACTTCGGTACCCCGAAATAGTGCATTCAATTCCGAAACACAAGTTTTGCATCTTTTACATGCCGAAGGTTTGCGATATGCTCCAAAACACTCCCAAACATCATTCTGGGTTTAATGGGGTAGAATGGGTGTTTTCGTTGCGAAACCATTTTCGCAACTTCGGTACCCTGAAATAGTGCATTCAGGGCCGGAACACAAGTTTTGCATCTTTTTACATGCCGAAGGTTTGCGATATGCTCCAAAACACTCCCAAACATCATTCTGGGTTTAATGGGGTAGAATGGGTGTTTTTGTTTCGAAACCATTTTCGCAACTTCAGTACCCCGAAAGAATGCATTCAGGCTCGAAACACAAGTTTTGCATCTTTTTGCATGCCGAAGGTTTGCGATATGCTCCAACACACTCCCAAACATCATTCTGGGTCTAATTGTGTAGAATGGGTGTTTTCGTTGCGAAACCATTTTCGCAACTTCGGTAACCCGAAATAGTGCATTCAGGGCCGAAACACAAGTTTTGCATCTTTTTACATGCCGAAGGTTTGCCAAATACTCCAAAACACTCCCAAACATCATTTTGGGTGTAATGGAGTAGAATGGGTGTTTTCGTTGCGAAACCATTTTCGCAACTTCGGTACCCCGAAATAGTGCATTCAGGGCCGAAACACAAGTTTTGCATCTTTTTACATGCCGAAGGTTTGCGAAATACTCCAAAACACTCCCAAACATCATTTTGGGTGTAATGGAGTAGAATGGGTGTTTTCGTTGCGAAACCATTTTCGCAACATCGGTACCCCGAAATAGTGCATTCAGGCCGAAACACAAGTTTTGCATCTTTTACATGCCGAAGGTTTGCGATATGCTCCAAAACACTCCCAAACATCATTCTGGGTTTAATGGGGTAGAATGGGTGTTTTCGTTGCGAAACCATTTTCCCAACTTCGGTACCCCAAAAGAATGCATTCAGGCTCGAAACAAAAGTTTTGCATCTTTTTACATGCCGAAGGTTTGTGATATGCACCAACACACTCCCAAACATCATTCTGGGTCTAATGGGGTAGAATGGGTGTTTTCGTTGCGAAACCATTTTCGCAACTTCGGTACCCCGAAATAGTGCATTCAGGGCCGAAACACATGTTTTGCATCTTTTTACATGCCGAAGGTTTGCGATATGCTCCAAAACACTCCCAAACATCATTCTGGGTTTAATGGGGTAGAATGGGTGTTTTCGTTGCGAAACCATTTTCGCAACTTCGGTACCCCGAAAGAATGCATTCAGGCTCGAAACAAAAGTTTTGCATCTTTTTACATGCCGAAGGTTTGCGATATGCTTCAACACACTCCCAGACATCATTCTGGGTCTAATGGGGTAGAATCGGTGTTTTCGTTGCGAAACCATTGTCGCAACTTCGGTACCCCGAAATAGTGCATTCAGGGCCGAAACACAAGTTTTGCATCTTTTTACATGCCGAACATTTGTGATATGCTCCAAAACACTCCCAAACATCATTTTGGGTCTAATGGAGTAGAATGGTTGCTTTTGTTGCGAAACCATTTTCGCAACTTCGGTATCACGAAATAGTGCATTCAGGCTCGAAACACAAGTTTTGCATCTTTTACATACCGAAGGTTTGCGATATGGTCCACAACACTCCCAAACATCATTCTGGGTTTAATGGGGTAGAATGGGTGTTTTCGTTGCGAAACCATTTTCGCAACTTCGGTACCCCGAAATAGTGCATTCAAAACCGAAACACAAGTTTTGCATCTTTTACATGCCGAAGGTTTGCGATATGCTCCAAAACACTCCCAAACATCATTCTGGGTTTAATGGGGTAGAATGGGTGTTTTCGTTGCGAAACCATTTTCGCAACATCGGTACCACGAAACAGTGCATTCAGGCTTGAAACACAAGTTTTGCATATTTTTACATGCTGAAGGTTTGCGATATGCTCCAAAACACCCCCAAGCATCATTCTGGGTCTAATGGGGTAGAATGGGTGTTTTCGTTGCGAAACCATTTTCGCAACTTCGGTACCCTGAAATAGTGCATTCAGGGCCGAAACACAAGTTTTGCATCTCTTTACATGCCGAAGGTTTGCCATATGCTCCAAAACACTCCCAAACATCATTCTGGGTTTAATGGGGTAGAATGGGTGTTTTCGTTGCGAAACCATTTTCGCAACTTCGGTACCCCAAAAAAATGCATTCAGGCTCGAAACAAAAGTTTTGCATCTTTTTACATGCCGAAGGTTTGCGATATGCTCCAACACACTCCCAAACATCATTCTGGGTCTAATGGGGTAGAATGGGTGTTTTCGTTGCGAAACCATTTTCGCAACTTCGGTACCCCGAAATAGTGCATTCAGGGCCGAAACACATGTTTTGCATCTTTTTACATGCCGAAGGTTTGCGATATGCTCCAAAACACTCCCAAACATCATTCTGGGTTTAATGGGGTAGAATGGGTGTTTTCGTTGCGAAACCATTTTCGCAACTTCGGTACCCCGAAAGAATGCATTCAGGCTCGAAACAAAAGTTTTGCATCTTTTTACATGCCGAAGGTTTGCGATATGCTTCAACACACTCCCAGACATCATTCTGGGTCTAATGGGGTAGAATCGGTGTTTTCGTTGCGAAACTATTTTCGCAACTTCGGTACCCCGAAATAGTGCATTCAGGGGCGAAACACAAGTTTTGCATCTTTTTACATGCCGAACATTTGTGATATGCTCCAAAACACTCCCAAACATCATTTTGGGTCTAATGGAGTAGAATGGTTGTTTTTGTTGCAAAACCATTTTTGCAACTTCGGTGTCACGAAATAGTGCATTCAGGCCCGAAACACAAGTTTTGCATCTTTTACATACCGAAGGTTTGCGATATGCTCCAAAACACTCCCAAACATCATTTTGGGTGTAATGGAGTAGAATGGGTGTTTTCGTTGCGAAACCATTTTCGCAACATCGGTACCCCAAAATAGTGCATTCAAGCCCGAAACACAAGTTTTGCATCTTTTACATGCCGAAGGTTTGCGATATGCTCCCAAACACTCCCAAACATCATTCTGGGTTTAATGGGGTAGAATGGGTGTTTTGTTGCGAAACCATTTTCGCAACTTCGGTACCCCGAAATAGTGCATTCAAGCCCGAAACACAAGTTTTGCATCTTTTACATGCCGAAGGTTTGCGATATGCTCCAAAACACTCCCAAACATCATTCTGGGTTTAATGGGGTAGAATGGGTGTTTTCGTTGCGAAACCATTTTTGCAACTTCAGTACCCCGAAAGAATGCATTCAGGCTCGAAACACAAGTTTTGCATCTTTTTACATGCCGAAGGTTTGCGATATGCTCCAAAACACTCCCAAACATCATTGTGGGTCTAATGGGGTAGAATGGGTGTTTTCGTTGCGAAACCATTTTCGCAACTTGGGTACCCTGAAATAGTGCATTCAGGGCCGGAACACAAGTTTTGCATCTTTTTACATGCTGAAGGTTTGCGATATGCTCCAAAACACTCCCAAACATCATTCTGGGTTTAATGGGGTAGAATGGGTGTTTTCGTTTCGAAACCATTTTCGCAACTTCAGTACCCCGAAAGAATGCATTCAGGCTCGAAACACAAGTTTTGCATCTTTTTGCATGCCGAAGGTTTGCGATATGCTCCAACACACTCCCAAACATCATTCTGGGTCTAATTGTGTAGAATGGGTGTTTTCGTTGCGAAACCATTTTTGCAACTTCGGTACCCCGAAATAGTGCATTCAATTCCGAAACACAAGTTTTGCATCTTTTACATGCCGAAGGTTTGCGATATGCTCCAAAACACTCCCAAACATCATTCTGGGTTTAATGGGGTAGAATGGGTGTTTTCGTTGCGAAACCATTTTCGCAACTTCGGTACCCTGAAATAGTGCATTCAGGGCCGGAACACAAGTTTTGCATCTTTTTACATGCCGAAGGTTTGCGATATGCTCCAAAACACTCCCAAACATCATTCTGGGTTTAATGGGGTAGAATGGGTGTTTTTGTTTCGAAACCATTTTCGCAACTTCAGTACCCCGAAAGAATGCATTCAGGCTCGAAACACAAGTTTTGCATCTTTTTGCATGCCGAAGGTTTGCGATATGCTCCAACACACTCCCAAACATCATTCTGGGTCTAATTGTGTAGAATGGGTGTTTTCGTTGCGAAACCATTTTCGCAACTTCGGTAACCCGAAATAGTGCATTCAGGGCCGAAACACAAGTTTTGCATCTTTTTACATGCCGAAGGTTTGCCAAATACTCCAAAACACTCCCAAACATCATTTTGGGTGTAATGGAGTAGAATGGGTGTTTTCGTTGCGAAACCATTTTCGCAACTTCGGTACCCCGAAATAGTGCATTCAGGGCCGAAACACAAGTTTTGCATCTTTTTACATGCCGAAGGTTTGCGAAATACTCCAAAACACTCCCAAACATCATTTTGGGTCTAATGGAGTAGAATGGTTGTTTTTGTTGCGAAACCATTTTCGCAACTTCGTTACCACAAAATAGTGCATTCTGGCCCGAAAAACAAGTTTTGCATCTTTTTACATGCCGAAGGTTTGCGATATGCTCCAACACACTCCCAAACATCATTCTGGGTCTAATTGTGTAGAATGGGTGTTTTCGTTGCGAAACCATTTTCGCAACTTCGGTACCCCGAAATAGTGCATTCAGGGCCGAAACACAAGTTTTGCATCTTTTTACATGCCGAAGGTTTGCGATATGCTCCAAAACACTCCCAAACATCATTCTAGGTTTAATGGGGTAGAATGGGTGTTTTCGTTGCGAAACTATTTTCGCAACTTCGGTACCCCGAAAGAATGCATTCAGGCTCGAAACAAAAGTTTTGCATCTTTTTACATGCTGAAGGTTTGCGATATGCTCCAAAACACTCCCAAACATCATTCTGGGTTTAATGGGGTAGAATGGGTGTTTTCGTTGCGAAACCATTTTCGCAACTTCGGTACCCCAAAAGAATGCATTCAGGCTCGAAACAAAAGTTTTGCATCTTTTTACATGCCGAAGGTTTGCGATATGCTCCAACACACTCCCAAACATCATTCTGGGTCTAATGGGGTAGAATGGGTGTTTTCGTTGCGAAACCATTTTCGCAACTTCGGTACCCCGAAATAGTGCATTCAGGGCCGAAACACAAGTTTTGCATCTTTTTACATGCCGAAGGTTTGCGATATGCTCCAAAACACTCCCAAACATCATTCTGGGTTTAATGGGG
The DNA here is from genome assembly GCA_036936925.1 of Cenchrus fungigraminus. NCBI lineage: Eukaryota > Viridiplantae > Streptophyta > Magnoliopsida > Poales > Poaceae > Cenchrus > Cenchrus fungigraminus. Next base: position 33,573,473 of record CM072775.1, read on the forward strand.
TAGAATGGGTGTTTTCGTTGCGAAACCATTTTCGCAACTTCGGTACCCCGAAAGAATGCATTCAGGCTCGAAACAAAAGTTTTGCATCTTTTTACATGCCGAAGGTTTGCGATATGCTCCAAAACACTCCCAAACATCATTTTGGGTCTAATGGAGTAGAATGGTTGTTTTTGTTGCGAAACCATTTTCGCAACTTCGGTATCACGAAATAGTGCATTCAGGCCCGAAACACAAGTTTTGCATCTTTTACATGCCGAAGGTTTGCGATATGCTCCAAAACACTCCCAAACATCATTTTGGGTGTAATGGAGTAGAATGGGTGTTTTCGTTGCGAAACCATTTTCGCAACATCGGTACCCTGAAATAGTGCATTCAAGCCCGTAACACAAGTTTTGCATCTTTTACATGCCGAAGGTTTGCGATATGCTCCAAAACACTCCCAAACATCATTTTGGGTCTAATGGAGTAGAATGGGTGTTTTCGTTGCGAAACCATTTTCGCAACTTCGGTACCCCGAAATAGTGCATTCAAGCCCGAAACACAAGTTTTGCATCTTTTACATGCCGAAGGTTTGTGATATGCTCCAAAACACTCCCAAACATCATTCTGGGTTTAATGGGGTAGAATGGGTGTTTTCATTGCGAAACCATTTTCGCAACTTCAGTACCCCGAAAGAATGCATTCAGGCTCGAAACACAAGTTTTGCATCTTTTTGCATGCCGAAGGTTTGCGATATGCTCCAACACACTCCCAAACATCATTCTGGGTCTAATTGTGTAGAATGGGTGTTTTCGTTGCGAAACCATTTTCGCAACTTCGGTACCCCGAAATAGTGCATTCAGGGCCGAAACACAAGTTTTGCATCTTTTTACATGCCGAAGGTTTGCGATATGCTCCAAAACACTCCCAAACATCATTCTAGGTTTAATGGGGTAGAATGGGTGTTTTCGTTGCGAAACTATTTTCGCAACTTCGGTACCCCGAAAGAATGCATTCAGGCTCGAAACAAAAGTTTTGCATCTTTTTACATGCCGAAGGTTTGCGATATGCTCCAAAACACTCCCAAACATCATTGTGGGTCTAATGGGGTAGAATGGGTGTTTTCGTTGCGAAACCATTTTCGCAACTTCGGTACCCCGAAATAGTGCATTCAGGGGCGAAACACAAGTTTTGCATCTTTTTACATGCCGAACATTTGTGATATGCTCCAAAACACTCCCAAACATCATTTTGGGTCTAATGGAGTAGAATGGTTGTTTTTGTTGCGAAACCATTTTTGCAACTTCGGTGTCACGAAATAGTGCATTCAGGCCCGAAACACAAGTTTTGCATCTTTTACATACCGAAGGTTTGCGATATGCTCCAAAACACTCCCAAACAACATTTTGGGTGTAATGGAGTAGAATGGGTGTTTTCGTTGCGAAACCATTTTCGCAACATCGGTACCCCAAAATAGTGCATTCAAGCCCGAAACACAAGTTTTGCATCTTTTACATGCCGAAGGTTTGCGATATGCTCCCAAACACTCCCAAACATCATTCTGGGTTTAATGGGGTAGAATGGGTGTTTTGTTGCGAAACCATTTTCGCAACTTCGGTACCCCGAAATAGTGCATTCAAGCCCGAAACACAAGTTTTGCATCTTTTACATGCCGAAGGTTTGCGATATGCTCCAAAACACTCCCAAACATCATTCTGGGTTTAATGGGGTAGAATGGGTGTTTTCGTTGCGAAACCATTTTCGCAACTTCGGTACCCCGAAAGAATGCATTCAGGCTCGAAACAAAAGTTTTGCATCTTTTTACATGCCGAAGGTTTGCGATATCCTTCAACACACTCCCAGACATCATTCTGGGTCTAATGGGGTAGAATCGGTGTTTTCGTTGCGAAACCATTTTCGCAACTTCGGTACCCCGAAATAGTGCATTCAGGGCCGAAACACAAGTTTTGCATCTTTTTACATGCCGAACATTTGTGATATGCTCCAAAACACTCCCAAACATCATTTTGGGTCTAATGGAGTAGAATGGTTGCTTTTGTTGCGAAACCATTTTCGCAACTTCGGTATCACGAAATAGTGCATTCAGGCCCGAAACACAAGTTTTGCATCTTTTACATACCGAAGGTTTGCGATATGGTCCACAACACTCCCAAACATCATTCTGGGTTTAATGGGGTAGAATGGGTGTTTTCGTTGCGAAACCATTTTCGCAACTTCGGTACCCCGAAATAGTGCATTCAAAACCGAAACACAAGTTTTGCATCTTTTACATGCCGAAGGTTTGCGATATGCTCCAAAACACTCCCAAACATCATTCTGGGTTTAATGGGGTAGAATGGGTGTTTTCGTTGCGAAACCATTTTCGCAACATCGGTACCACGAAACAGTGCATTCAGGCTTGAAACACAAGTTTTGCATATTTTTACATGCTGAAGGTTTGCGATATGCTCCAAAACACCCCCAAGCATCATTCTGGGTCTAATGGGGTAGAATGGGTGTTTTCGTTGCGAAACCATTTTCGCAACTTCGGTACCCTGAAATAGTGCATTCAGGGCCGAAACACAAGTTTTGCATCTTTTTACATGCCGAAGGTTTGCCATATGCTCCAAAACACTCCCAAACATCATTCTGGGTTTAATGGGGTAGAATGGGTGTTTTCGTTGCGAAACCATTTTCGCAACTTCGGTACCCCAAAAAAATGCATTCAGGCTCGAAACAAAAGTTTTGCATCTTTTTACATGCCGAAGGTTTGCGATATGCTCCAACACACTCCCAAACATCATTCTGGGTCTAATGGGGTAGAATGGGTGTTTTCGTTGCGAAACCATTTTCGCAACTTCGGTACCCCGAAATAGTGCATTCAGGGCCGAAACACATGTTTTGCATCTTTTTACATGCCGAAGGTTTGCGATATGCTCCAAAACACTCCCAAACATCATTCTGGGTTTAATGGGGTAGAATGGGTGTTTTCGTTGCGAAACCATTTTCGCAACTTCGGTACCCCGAAAGAATGCATTCAGGCTCGAAACAAAAGTTTTGCATCTTTTTACATGCCGAAGGTTTGCGATATGCTTCAACACACTCCCAGACATCATTCTGGGTCTAATGGGGTAGAATCGGTGTTTTCGTTGCGAAACTATTTTCGCAACTTCGGTACCCCGAAATAGTGCATTCAGGGGCGAAACACAAGTTTTGCATCTTTTTACATGCCGAACATTTGTGATATGCTCCAAAACACTCCCAAACATCATTTTGGGTCTAATGGAGTAGAATGGTTGTTTTTGTTGCGAAACCATTTTTGCAACTTCGGTGTCACGAAATAGTGCATTCAGGCCCGAAACACAAGTTTTGCATCTTTTACATACCGAAGGTTTGCGATATGCTCCAAAACACTCCCAAACATCATTTTGGGTGTAATGGAGTAGAATGGGTGTTTTCGTTGCGAAACCATTTTCGCAACATCGGTACCCCAAAATAGTGCATTCAAGCCCGAAACACAAGTTTTGCATCTTTTACATGCCGAAGGTTTGCGATATGCTCCCAAACACTCCCAAACATCATTCTGGGTTTAATGGGGTAGAATGGGTGTTTTGTTGCGAAACCATTTTCGCAACTTCGGTACCCCGAAATAGTGCATTCAAGCCCGAAACACAAGTTTTGCATCTTTTACATGCCGAAGGTTTGCGATATGCTTCAAAACACTCCCAAACATCATTCTGGGTTTAATGGGGTAGAATGGGTGTTTTCGTTGCGAAACCATTTTCGCAACTTCGGTACCCCGAAAGAATGCATTCAGGCTCGAAACAAAAGTTTTGCATCTTTTTACATGCCGAAGGTTTGCGATATGCTTCAACACACTCCCAGACATCATTCTGGGTCTAATGGGGTAGAATCGGTGTTTTCGTTGCGAAACCATTTTCGCAACTTCGGTACCCCGAAATAGTGCATTCAGGGCCGAAACACAAGTTTTGCATCTTTTTACATGCCGAACATTTGTGATATGCTCCAAAACACTCCCAAACATCATTTTGGGTCTAATGGAGTAGAATGGTTGCTTTTGTTGCGAAACCATTTTCGCAACTTCGGTATCACGAAATAGTGCATTCAGGCCCGAAACACAAGTTTTGCATCTTTTACATACCGAAGGTTTGCGATATGGTCCACAACACTCCCAAACATCATTCTGGGTTTAATGGGGTAGAATGGGTGTTTTCGTTGCGAAACCATTTTCGCAACTTCGGTACCCCAAAAGAATGCATTCAGGCTCGAAACAAAAGTTTTGCATCTTTTTACATGCCGAAGGTTTGCGATATGCTCCAAAACACTCCCAAACATCATTCTGGGTTTAATGGGGTAGAATGGGTGTTTTCGTTGCGAAACCATTTTTGCAACTTCAGTACCCCGAAAGAATGCATTCAGGCTCGAAACACAAGTTTTGCATCTTTTTACATGCCGAAGGTGTGCGATATGCTCCAAAACACTCCCAAACATCATTGTGGGTCTAATGGGGTAGAATGGGTGTTTTCGTTGCGAAACCATTTTCGCAACTTGGGTACCCTGAAATAGTGCATTCAGGGCCGGAACACAAGTTTTGCATCTTTTTACATGCCGAAGGTTTGCGATATGCTCCAAAACACTCCCAAACATCATTCTGGGTTTAATGGGGTAGAATGGGTGTTTTTGTTTCGAAACCATTTTCGCAACTTCAGTACCCCGAAAGAATGCATTCAGGCTCGAAACACAAGTTTTGCATCTTTTTGCATGCCGAAGGTTTGCGATATGCTCCAACACACTCCCAAACATCATTCTGGGTCTAATTGTGTAGAATGGGTGTTTTCGTTGCGAAACCATTTTCGCAACTTCGGTACCCCGAAATAGTGCATTCAATTCCGAAACACAAGTTTTGCATCTTTTACATGCCGAAGGTTTGCGATATGCTCCAAAACACTCCCAAACATCATTCTGGGTTTAATGGGGTAGAATGGGTGTTTTCGTTGCGAAACCATTTTCGCAACTTCGGTACCCTGAAATAGTGCATTCAGGGCCGGAACACAAGTTTTGCATCTTTTTACATGCCGAAGGTTTGCGATATGCTCCAAAACACTCCCAAACATCATTCTGGGTTTAATGGGGTAGAATGGGTGTTTTTGTTTCGAAACCATTTTCGCAACTTCAGTACCCCGAAAGAATGCATTCAGGCTCGAAACACAAGTTTTGCATCTTTTTGCATGCCGAAGGTTTGCGATATGCTCCAACACACTCCCAAACATCATTCTGGGTCTAATTGTGTAGAATGGGTGTTTTCGTTGCGAAACCATTTTCGCAACTTCGGTAACCCGAAATAGTGCATTCAGGGCCGAAACACAAGTTTTGCATCTTTTTACATGCCGAAGGTTTGCCAAATACTCCAAAACACTCCCAAACATCATTTTGGGTGTAATGGAGTAGAATGGGTGTTTTCGTTGCGGAACCATTTTCGTAACTTCGGTACCCCGAAATAGTGCATTCAGGGCCGAAACACAAGTTTTGCATCTTTTTACATGCCGAAGGTTTGCGAAATACTCCAAAACACTCCCAAACATCATTTTGGGTGTAATGGAGTAGAATGGGTGTTTTCGTTGCGAAACCATTTTCGCAACATCGGTACCCCGAAATAGTGCATTCAGGCCGAAACACAAGTTTTGCATCTTTTTACAAGCCGAACATTCGTGATATGCTCCAAAACACTCCCAAACATCATTTTGGGTCTAATGGAGTAGAATGGTTGTTTTTGTTGCGAAACCATTTTCGCAACTTCGTTACCACAAAATAGTGCATTCTGGCCCGAAAAACAAGTTTTGCATCTTTTTACATGCCGAAGGTTTGCGATATGCTCCAACACACTCCCAAACATCATTCTGGGTCTAATTGTGTAGAATGGGTGTTTTCATTGCGAAACCATTTTCGCAACTTCGGTACCCCGAAATAGTGCATTCAAGCCCGAAACACAAGTTTTACATCTTTTACATGCCGAAGGTTTGCGATATGCTCCAAAACACTCCCAAACATCATTCTGGGTTTAATGGGGTAGAATGGGTGTTTTCGTTGCGAAACCATTTTCGCAACTTCGGTACCCCGAAAGAATGCATTCAGGCTCGAAACAAAAGTTTTGCATCTTTTTACATGCCGAAGGTTTGCGATATGCTTCAACACACTCCCAGACATCATTCTGGGTCTAATGGGGTAGAATCGGTGTTTTCGTTGCGAAACCATTTTCGCAACTTCGGTACCCCGAAATAGTGCATTCAGGGCCGAAACACAAGTTTTGCATCTTTTTACATGCCGAACATTTGTGATATGCTCCAAAACACTCCCAAACATCATTTTGGGTCTAATGGAGTAGAATGGTTGCTTTTGTTGCGAAACCATTTTCGCAACTTCGGTATCACGAAATAGTGCATTCAGGCCCGAAACACAAGTTTTGCATCTTTTACATACCGAAGGTTTGCGATATGGTCCACAACACTCCCAAACATCATTCTGGGTTTAATGGGGTAGAATGGGTGTTTTCGTTGCGAAACCATTTTCGCAACTTCGGTACCCCGAAATAGTGCATTCAAAACCGAAACACAAGTTTTGCATCTTTTACATGCCGAAGGTTTGCGATATGCTCCAAAACACTCCCAAACATCATTCTGGGTTTAATGGGGTAGAATGGGTGTTTTCGTTGCGAAACCATTTTCGCAACATCGGTACCACGAAACAGTGCATTCAGGCTTGAAACACAAGTTTTGCATATTTTTACATGCTGAAGGTTTGCGATATGCTCCAAAACACCCCCAAGCATCATTCTGGGTCTAATGGGGTAGAATGGGTGTTTTCGTTGCGAAACCATTTTCGCAACTTCGGTACCCTGAAATAGTGCATTCAGGGCCGAAACACAAGTTTTGCATCTTTTTACATGCCGAAGGTTTGCCATATGCTCCAAAACACTCCCAAACATCATTCTGGGTTTAATGGGGTAGAATGGGTGTTTTCGTTGCGAAACCATTTTCGCAACTTCGGTACCCCAAAAAAATGCATTCAGGCTCGAAACAAAAGTTTTGCATCTTTTTACATGCCGAAGGTTTGCGATATGCTCCAACACACTCCCAAACATCATTCTGGGTCTAATGGGGTAGAATGGGTGTTTTCGTTGCGAAACCATTTTCGCAACTTCGGTACCCCGAAATAGTGCATTCAGGGCCGAAACACATGTTTTGCATCTTTTTACATGCCGAAGGTTTGCGATATGCTCCAAAACACTCCCAAACATCATTCTGGGTTTAATGGGGTAGAATGGGTGTTTTCGTTGCGAAACCATTTTCGCAACTTCGGTACCCCGAAAGAATGCATTCAGGCTCGAAACAAAAGTTTTGCATCTTTTTACATGCCGAAGGTTTGCGATATGCTTCAACACACTCCCAGACATCATTCTGGGTCTAATGGGGTAGAATCGGTGTTTTCGTTGCGAAACTATTTTCGCAACTTCGGTACCCCGAAATAGTGCATTCAGGGGCGAAACACAAGTTTTGCATCTTTTTACATGCCGAACATTTGTGATATGCTCCAAAACACTCCCAAACATCATTTTGGGTCTAATGGAGTAGAATGGTTGTTTTTGTTGCGAAACCATTTTTGCAACTTCGGTGTCACGAAATAGTGCATTCAGGCCCGAAACACAAGTTTTGCATCTTTTACATACCGAAGGTTTGCGATATGCTCCAAAACACTCCCAAACATCATTTTGGGTGTAATGGAGTAGAATGGGTGTTTTCGTTGCGAAACCATTTTCGCAACATCGGTACCCCAAAATAGTGCATTCAAGCCCGAAACACAAGTTTTGCATCTTTTACATGCCGAAGGTTTGCGATATGCTCCCAAACACTCCCAAACATCATTCTGGGTTTAATGGGGTAGAATGGGTGTTTTGTTGCGAAACCATTTTCGCAACTTCGGTACCCCGAAATAGTGCATTCAAGCCCGAAACACAAGTTTTGCATCTTTTACATGCCGAAGGTTTGCGATATGCTTCAAAACACTCCCAAACATCATTCTGGGTTTAATGGGGTAGAATGGGTGTTTTCGTTGCGAAACCATTTTCGCAACTTCGGTACCCCGAAAGAATGCATTCAGGCTCGAAACAAAAGTTTTGCATCTTTTTACATGCCGAAGGTTTGCGATATGCTTCAACACACTCCCAGACATCATTCTGGGTCTAATGGGGTAGAATCGGTGTTTTCGTTGCGAAACCATTTTCGCAACTTCGGTACCCCGAAATAGTGCATTCAGGGCCGAAACACAAGTTTTGCATCTTTTTACATGCCGAACATTTGTGATATGCTCCAAAACACTCCCAAACATCATTTTGGGTCTAATGGAGTAGAATGGTTGCTTTTGTTGCGAAACCATTTTCGCAACTTCGGTATCACGAAATAGTGCATTCAGGCCCGAAACACAAGTTTTGCATCTTTTACATACCGAAGGTTTGCGATATGGTCCACAACACTCCCAAACATCATTCTGGGTTTAATGGGGTAGAATGGGTGTTTTCGTTGCGAAACCATTTTCGCAACTTCGGTACCCCGAAATAGTGCATTCAAAACCGAAACACAAGTTTTGCATCTTTTACATGCCGAAGGTTTGCGATATGCTCCAAAACACTCCCAAACATCATTCTGGGTTTAATGGGGTAGAATGGGTGTTTTCGTTGCGAAACCATTTTCGCAACATCGGTACCACGAAACAGTGCATTCAGGCTTGAAACACAAGTTTTGCATATTTTTACATGCTGAAGGTTTGCGATATGCTCCAAAACACCCCCAAGCATCATTCTGGGTCTAATGGGGTAGAATGGGTGTTTTCGTTGCGAAACCATTTTCGCAACTTCGGTACCCTGAAATAGTGCATTCAGGGCCGAAACACAAGTTTTGCATCTTTTTACATGCCGAAGGTTTGCCATATGCTCCAAAACACTCCCAAACATCATTCTGGGTTTAATGGGTGTTTTCGTTGCGAAACCATTTTCGCAACTTCGGTACCCCAAAAAAATGCATTCAGGCTCGAAACAAAAGTTTTGCATCTTTTTACATGCCGAAGGTTTGCGATATGCTCCAACACACTCCCAAACATCATTCTGGGTCTAATGGGGTAGAATGGGTGTTTTCGTTGCGAAACCATTTTCGCAACTTCGGTACCCCGAAATAGTGCATTCAGGGCCGAAACACATGTTTTGCATCTTTTTACATGCCGAAGGTTTGCGATATGCTCCAAAACACTCCCAAACATCATTCTGGGTTTAATGGGGTAGAATGGGTGTTTTCGTTGCGAAACCATTTTCGCAACTTCGGTACCCCGAAAGAATGCATTCAGGCTCGAAACAAAAGTTTTGCATCTTTTTACATGCCGAAGGTTTGCGATATGCTTCAACACACTCCCAGACATCATTCTGGGTCTAATGGGGTAGAATCGGTGTTTTCGTTGCGAAACTATTTTCGCAACTTCGGTACCCCGAAATAGTGCATTCAGGGGCGAAACACAAGTTTTGCATCTTTTTACATGCCGAACATTTGTGATATGCTCCAAAACACTCCCAAACATCATTTTGGGTCTAATGGAGTAGAATGGTTGTTTTTGTTGCGAAACCATTTTTGCAACTTCGGTGTCACGAAATAGTGCATTCAGGCCCGAAACACAAGTTTTGCATCTTTTACATACCGAAGGTTTGCGATATGCTCCAAAACACTCCCAAACATCATTTTGGGTGTAATGGAGTAGAATGGGTGTTTTCGTTGCGAAACCATTTTCGCAACATCGGTACCCCAAAATAGTGCATTCAAGCCCGAAACACAAGTTTTGCATCTTTTACATGCCGAAGGTTTGCGATATGCTCCCAAACACTCCCAAACATCATTCTGGGTTTAATGGGGTAGAATGGGTGTTTTGTTGCGAAACCATTTTCGCAACTTCGGTACCCCGAAATAGTGCATTCAAGCCCGAAACACAAGTTTTGCATCTTTTACATGCCGAAGGTTTGCGATATGCTTCAAAACACTCCCAAACATCATTCTGGGTTTAATGGGGTAGAATGGGTGTTTTCGTTGCGAAACCATTTTCGCAACTTCGGTACCCCGAAAGAATGCATTCAGGCTCGAAACAAAAGTTTTGCATCTTTTTACATGCCGAAGGTTTGCGATATGCTTCAACACACTCCCAGACATCATTCTGGGTCTAATGGGGTAGAATCGGTGTTTTCGTTGCGAAACCATTTTCGCAACTTCGGTACCCCGAAATAGTGCATTCAGGGCCGAAACACAAGTTTTGCATCTTTTTACATGCCGAACATTTGTGATATGCTCCAAAACACTCCCAAACATCATTTTGGGTCTAATGGAGTAGAATGGTTGCTTTTGTTGCGAAACCATTTTCGCAACTTCGGTATCACGAAATAGTGCATTCAGGCCCGAAACACAAGTTTTGCATCTTTTACATACCGAAGGTTTGCGATATGGTCCACAACACTCCCAAACATCATTCTGGGTTTAATGGGGTAGAATGGGTGTTTTCGTTGCGAAACCATTTTCGCAACTTCGGTACCCCGAAATAGTGCATTCAAAACCGAAACACAAGTTTTGCATCTTTTACATGCCGAAGGTTTGCGATATGCTCCAAAACACTCCCAAACATCATTCTGGGTTTAATGGGGTAGAATGGGTGTTTTCGTTGCGAAACCATTTTCGCAACATCGGTACCACGAAACAGTGCATTCAGGCTTGAAACACAAGTTTTGCATATTTTTACATGCTGAAGGTTTGCGATATGCTCCAAAACACCCCCAAGCATCATTCTGGGTCTAATGGGGTAGAATGGGTGTTTTCGTTGCGAAACCATTTTCGCAACTTCGGTACCCTGAAATAGTGCATTCAGGGCCGAAACACAAGTTTTGCATCTTTTTACATGCCGAAGGTTTGCCATATGCTCCAAAACACTCCCAAACATCATTCTGGGTTTAATGGGTGTTTTCGTTGCGAAACCATTTTCGCAACTTCGGTACCCCAAAAAAATGCATTCAGGCTCGAAACAAAAGTTTTGCATCTTTTTACATGCCGAAGGTTTGCGATATGCTCCAACACACTCCCAAACATCATTCTGGGTCTAATGGGGTAGAATGGGTGTTTTCGTTGCGAAACCATTTTCGCAACTTCGGTACCCCGAAATAGTGCATTCAGGGCCGAAACACATGTTTTGCATCTTTTTACATGCCGAAGGTTTGCGATATGCTCCAAAACACTCCCAAACATCATTCTGGGTTTAATGGGGTAGAATGGGTGTTTTCGTTGCGAAACCATTTTCGCAACTTCGGTACCCCGAAAGAATGCATTCAGGCTCGAAACAAAAGTTTTGCATCTTTTTACATGCCGAAGGTTTGCGATATGCTTCAACACACTCCCAGACATCATTCTGGGTCTAATGGGGTAGAATCGGTGTTTTCGTTGCGAAACTATTTTCGCAACTTCGGTACCCCGAAATAGTGCATTCAGGGGCGAAACACAAGTTTTGCATCTTTTTACATGCCGAACATTTGTGATATGCTCCAAAACACTCCCAAACATCATTTTGGGTCTAATGGAGTAGAATGGTTGTTTTTGTTGCGAAACCATTTTTGCAACTTCGGTGTCACGAAATAGTGCATTCAGGCCCGAAACACAAGTTTTGCATCTTTTACATACCGAAGGTTTGCGATATGCTCCAAAACACTCCCAAACATCATTTTGGGTGTAATGGAGTAGAATGGGTGTTTTCGTTGCGAAACCATTTTCGCAACATCGGTACCCCAAAATAGTGCATTCAAGCCCGAAACACAAGTTTTGCATCTTTTACATGCCGAAGGTTTGCGATATGCTCCCAAACACTCCCAAACATCATTCTGGGTTTAATGGGGTAGAATGGGTGTTTTGTTGCGAAACCATTTTCGCAACTTCGGTACCCCGAAATAGTGCATTCAAGCCCGAAACACAAGTTTTGCATCTTTTACATGCCGAAGGTTTGCGATATGCTTCAAAACACTCCCAAACATCATTCTGGGTTTAATGGGGTAGAATGGGTGTTTTCGTTGCGAAACCATTTTCGCAACTTCGGTACCCCGAAAGAATGCATTCAGGCTCGAAACAAAAGTTTTGCATCTTTTTACATGCCGAAGGTTTGCGATATGCTTCAACACACTCCCAGACATCATTCTGGGTCTAATGGGGTAGAATCGGTGTTTTCGTTGCGAAACCATTTTCGCAACTTCGGTACCCCGAAATAGTGCATTCAGGGCCGAAACACAAGTTTTGCATCTTTTTACATGCCGAACATTTGTGATATGCTCCAAAACACTCCCAAACATCATTTTGGGTCTAATGGAGTAGAATGGTTGCTTTTGTTGCGAAACCATTTTCGCAACTTCGGTATCACGAAATAGTGCATTCAGGCCCGAAACACAAGTTTTGCATCTTTTACATACCGAAGGTTTGCGATATGGTCCACAACACTCCCAAACATCATTCTGGGTTTAATGGGGTAGAATGGGTGTTTTCGTTGCGAAACCATTTTCGCAACTTCGGTACCCCGAAATAGTGCATTCAAAACCGAAACACAAGTTTTGCATCTTTTACATGCCGAAGGTTTGCGATATGCTCCAAAACACTCCCAAACATCATTCTGGGTTTAATGGGGTAGAATGGGTGTTTTCGTTGCGAAACCATTTTCGCAACATCGGTACCACGAAACAGTGCATTCAGGCTTGAAACACAAGTTTTGCATATTTTTACATGCTGAAGGTTTGCGATATGCTCCAAAACACCCCCAAGCATCATTCTGGGTCTAATGGGGTAGAATGGGTGTTTTCGTTGCGAAACCATTTTCGCAACTTCGGTACCCTGAAATAGTGCATTCAGGGCCGAAACACAAGTTTTGCATCTTTTTACATGCCGAAGGTTTGCCATATGCTCCAAAACACTCCCAAACATCATTCTGGGTTTAATGGGTGTTTTCGTTGCGAAACCATTTTCGCAACTTCGGTACCCCAAAAAAATGCATTCAGGCTCGAAACAAAAGTTTTGCATCTTTTTACATGCCGAAGGTTTGCGATATGCTCCAACACACTCCCAAACATCATTCTGGGTCTAATGGGGTAGAATGGGTGTTTTCGTTGCGAAACCATTTTCGCAACTTCGGTACCCCGAAATAGTGCATTCAGGGCCGAAACACATGTTTTGCATCTTTTTACATGCCGAAGGTTTGCGATATGCTCCAAAACACTCCCAAACATCATTCTGGGTTTAATGGGGTAGAATGGGTGTTTTCGTTGCGAAACCATTTTCGCAACTTCGGTACCCCGAAAGAATGCATTCAGGCTCGAAACAAAAGTTTTGCATCTTTTTACATGCCGAAGGTTTGCGATATGCTTCAACACACTCCCAGACATCATTCTGGGTCTAATGGGGTAGAATCGGTGTTTTCGTTGCGAAACTATTTTCGCAACTTCGGTACCCCGAAATAGTGCATTCAGGGGCGAAACACAAGTTTTGCATCTTTTTACATGCCGAACATTTGTGATATGCTCCAAAACACTCCCAAACATCATTTTGGGTCTAATGGAGTAGAATGGTTGTTTTTGTTGCGAAACCATTTTTGCAACTTCGGTGTCACGAAATAGTGCATTCAGGCCCGAAACACAAGTTTTGCATCTTTTACATACCGAAGGTTTGCGATATGCTCCAAAACACTCCCAAACATCATTTTGGGTGTAATGGAGTAGAATGGGTGTTTTCGTTGCGAAACCATTTTCGCAACATCGGTACCCCAAAATAGTGCATTCAAGCCCGAAACACAAGTTTTGCATCTTTTACATGCCGAAGGTTTGCGATATGCTCCCAAACACTCCCAAACATCATTCTGGGTTTAATGGGGTAGAATGGGTGTTTTGTTGCGAAACCATTTTCGCAACTTCGGTACCCCGAAATAGTGCATTCAAGCCCGAAACACAAGTTTTGCATCTTTTACATGCCGAAGGTTTGCGATATGCTCCAAAACACTCCCAAACATCATTCTGGGTTTAATGGGGTAGAATGGGTGTTTTCGTTGCGAAACCATTTTTGCAACTTCAGTACCCCGAAAGAATGCATTCAGGCTCGAAACACAAGTTTTGCATCTTTTTACATGCCGAAGGTTTGCGATATGCTCCAAAACACTCCCAAACATCATTGTGGGTCTAATGGGGTAGAATGGGTGTTTTCGTTGCGAAACCATTTTCGCAACTTGGGTACCCTGAAATAGTGCATTCAGGGCCGGAACACAAGTTTTGCATCTTTTTACATGCCGAAGGTTTGCGATATGCTCCAAAACACTCCCAAACATCATTCTGGGTTTAATGGGGTAGAATGGGTGTTTTTGTTTCGAAACCATTTTCGCAACTTCAGTACCCCGAAAGAATGCATTCAGGCTCGAAACACAAGTTTTGCATCTTTTTGCATGCCGAAGGTTTGCGATATGCTCCAACACACTCCCAAACATCATTCTGGGTCTAATTGTGTAGAATGGGTGTTTTCGTTGCGAAACCATTTTCGCAACTTCGGTACCCCGAAATAGTGCATTCAATTCCGAAACACAAGTTTTGCATCTTTTACATGCCGAAGGTTTGCGATATGCTCCAAAACACTCCCAAACATCATTCTGGGTTTAATGGGGTAGAATGGGTGTTTTCGTTGCGAAACCATTTTCGCAACTTCGGTACCCTGAAATAGTGCATTCAGGGCCGGAACACAAGTTTTGCATCTTTTTACATGCCGAAGGTTTGCGATATGCTCCAAAACACTCCCAAACATCATTCTGGGTTTAATGGGGTAGAATGGGTGTTTTTGTTTCGAAACCATTTTCGCAACTTCAGTACCCCGAAAGAATGCATTCAGACTCGAAACACAAGTTTTGCATCTTTTTGCATGCCGAAGGTTTGCGATATGCTCCAACACACTCCCAAACATCATTCTGGGTCTAATTGTGTAGAATGGGTGTTTTCGTTGCGAAACCATTTTCGCAACTTCGGTAACCCGAAATAGTGCATTCAGGGCCGAAACACAAGTTTTGCATCTTTTTACATGCCGAAGGTTTGCCAAATACTCCAAAACACTCCCAAACATCATTTTGGGTGTAATGGAGTAGAATGGGTGTTTTCGTTGCGAAACCATTTTCGCAACTTCGGTACCCCGAAATAGTGCATTCAGGGCCGAAACACAAGTTTTGCATATTTTTACATGCCGAAGGTTTGCGAAATACTCCAAAACACTCCCAAACATCATTTTGGGTGTAATGGAGTAGAATGGGTGTTTTCGTTGCGAAACCATTTTCGCAACATCGGTACCCCGAAATAGTGCATTCAGGCCGAAACACAAGTTTTGCATCTTTTTACAAGCCGAACATTCGTGATATGCTCCAAAACACTCCCAAACATCATTTTGGGTCTAATGGAGTAGAATGGTTGTTTTTGTTGCGAAACCATTTTCGCAACTTCGTTACCACAAAATAGTGCATTCTGGCCCGAAAAACAAGTTTTGCATCTTTTTACATGCCGAAGGTTTGCGATATGCTCCAACACACTCCCAAACATCATTCTGGGTCTAATTGTGTAGAATGGGTGTTTTCGTTGCGAAACCATTTTCGCAACTTCGGTACCCCGAAATAGTGCATTCAGGGCCGAAACACAAGTTTTGCATCTTTTTACATGCCGAAGGTTTGCGATTTGCTCCAAAACACTCCCAAACATCATTCTAGGTTTAATGGGGTAGAATGGGTGTTTTCGTTGCGAAACTATTTTCGCAACTTCGGTACCCCGAAAGAATGCATTCAGGCTCGAAACAAAAGTTTTGCATCTTTTTACATGCTGAAGGTTTGCGATATGCTCCAAAACACTCCCAAACATCATTCTGGGTTTAATGGGGTAGAATGGGTGTTTTCGTTGCGAAACCATTTTCGCAACTTCGGTACCCCAAAAGAATGCATTCAGGCTCGAAACAAAAGTTTTGCATCTTTTTACATGCCGAAGGTTTGCGATATGCTCCAACACACTCCCAAACATCATTCTGGGTCTAATGGGGTAGAATGGGTGTTTTCGTTGCGAAACCATTTTCGCAACTTCGGTACCCCGAAATAGTGCATTCAGGGCCGAAACACAAGTTTTGCATCTTTTTACATGCCGAAGGTTTGCGATATGCTCCAAAACACTCCCAAACATCATTCTGGGTTTAATGGGGTAGAATGGGTGTTTTCGTTGCGAAACCATTTTCGCAACTTCGGTACCCCGAAAGAATGCATTCAGGCTCGAAACAAAAGTTTTGCATCTTTTTACATGCCGAAGGTTTGCGATATGCTCCAAAACACTCCCAAACATCATTTTGGGTCTAATGGAGTAGAATGGTTGTTTTTGTTGCGAAACCATTTTCGCAACTTCGGTATCACGAAATAGTGCATTCAGGCCCGAAACACAAGTTTTGCATCTTTTACATGCCGAAGGTTTGCGATATGCTCCAAAACACTCCCAAACATCATTTTGGGTGTAATGGAGTAGAATGGGTGTTTTCGTTGCGAAACCATTTTCGCAACATCGGTACCCCGAAATAGTGCATTCAAGCCCGAAACACAAGTTTTGCATCTTTTACATGCCGAAGGTTTGCGATATGCTCCAAAACACTCCCAAACATCATTTTGGGTCTAATGGAGTAGAATGGGTGTTTTCGTTGCGAAACCATTTTCGCAACTTCGGTACCCCGAAATAGTGCATTCAAGCCCGAAACACAAGTTTTGCATCTTTTACATGCCGAAGGTTTGTGATATGCTCCAAAACACTCCCAAACATCATTCTGGGTTTAATGGGGTAGAATGGGTGTTTTCGTTGCGAAACCATTTTCGCAACTTCAGTACCCCGAAAGAATGCATTCAGGCTCGAAACACAAGTTTTGCATCTTTTTGCATGCCGAAGGTTTGCGATATGCTCCAACACACTCCCAAACATCATTCTGGGTCTAATTGTGTAGAATGGGTGTTTTCGTTGCGAAACCATTTTCGCAACTTCGGTACCCCGAAATAGTGCATTCAGGGCCGAAACACAAGTTTTGCATCTTTTTACATGCCGAAGGTTTGCGATATGCTCCAAAACACTCCCAAACATCATTCTAGGTTTAATGGGGTAGAATGGGTGTTTTCGTTGCGAAACTATTTTCGCAACTTCGGTACCCCGAAAGAATGCATTCAGGCTCGAAACAAAAGTTTTGCATCTTTTTACATGCCGAAGGTTTGCGATATGCTCCAAAACACTCCCAAACATCATTGTGGGTCTAATGGGGTAGAATGGGTGTTTTCGTTGCGAAACCATTTTCGCAACTTCGGTACCCCGAAATAGTGCATTCAGGGCCGAAACACAAGTTTTGCATCTTTTTACATGCCGAAGGTTTGCGAAATACTCCAAAACACTCCCAAACATCATTTTGGGTGTAATGGAGTAGAATGGGTGTTTTCGTTGCGAAACCATTTTCGCAACTTCGGTACCCCGAAATAGTGCATTCAGGGCCGAAACACAAGTTTTGCATCTTTTTACATGCCGAAGGTTTGCGAAATACTCCAAAACACTCCCAAACATCATTTTGGGTGTAATGGAGTAGAATGGGTGTTTTCGCAACTTCTGTATCACGAAATAGTGCATTCAGGCCCGAAACACAAGTTTTGCATCTTTTACATGCCGAAGGTTTGCGAAATACTCCAAAACACTCCCAAACATCATTTTGGGTGTAATGGAGTAGAATGGGTGTTTTCGTTGCGAAACCATTTTCGCAACATCGGTACCCCGAAATAGTGCATTCAGGCCGAAACACAAGTTTTGCATCTTTTTACAAGCCGAACATTCGTGATATGCTCCAAAACACTCCCAAACATCATTTTGGGTCTAATGGAGTAGAATGGTTGTTTTTGTTGCGAAACCATTTTCGCAACTTCGTTACCACAAAATAGTGCATTCTGGCCCGAAAAACAAGTTTTGCATCTTTTTACATGCCGAAGGTTTGCGATATGCTCCAACACACTCCCAAACATCATTCTGGGTCTAATTGTGTAGAATGGGTGTTTTCGTTGCGAAACCATTTTCGCAACTTCGGTACCCCGAAATAGTGCATTCAGGGCCGAAACACAAGTTTTGCATCTTTTTACATGCCGAAGGTTTGCGATATGCTCCAAAACACTCCCAAACATCATTCTAGGTTTAATGGGGTAGAATGGGTGTTTTCGTTGCGAAACTATTTTCGCAACTTCGGTACCCCGAAAGAATGCATTCAGGCTCGAAACAAAAGTTTTGCATCTTTTTACATGCTGAAGGTTTGCGATATGCTCCAAAACACTCCCAAACATCATTCTGGGTTAAATGGGGTAGAATGGGTGTTTTCGTTGCGAAACCATTTTCGCAACTTCGGTACCCCAAAAGAATGCATTCAGGCTCGAAACAAAAGTTTTGCATCTTTTTACATGCCGAAGGTTTGCGATATGCTCCAACACACTCCCAAACATCATTCTGGGTCTAATGGGGTAGAATGGGTGTTTTCGTTGCGAAACCATTTTCGCAACTTCGGTACCCCGAAATAGTGCATTCAGGGCCGAAACACAAGTTTTGCATCTTTTTACATGCCGAAGGTTTGCGATATGCTCCAAAACACTCCCAAACATCATTTTGGGTCTAATGGAGTAGAATGGTTGTTTTTGTTGCGAAACCATTTTCGCAACTTCGGTATCACGAAATAGTGCATTCAGGCCCGAAACACAAGTTTTGCATCTTTTACATGCCGAAGGTTTGCGATATGCTCCAAAACACTCCCAAACATCATTTTGGGTGTAATGGAGTAGAATGGGTGTTTTCGTTGCGAAACCATTTTCGCAACATCGGTACCCCGAAATAGTGCATTCAAGCCCGAAACACAAGTTTTGCATCTTTTACATGCCGAAGGTTTGCGATATGCTCCAAAACACTCCCAAACATCATTTTGGGTCTAATGGAGTAGAATGGGTGTTTTCGTTGCGAAACCATTTTCGCAACTTCGGTACCCCGAAATAGTGCATTCAAGCCCGAAACACAAGTTTTGCATCTTTTACATGCCGAAGGTTTGTGATATGCTCCAAAACACTCCCAAACATCATTCTGGGTTTAATGGGGTAGAATGGGTGTTTTCGTTGCGAAACCATTTTCGCAACTTCAGTACCCCGAAAGAATGCATTCAGGCTCGAAACACAAGTTTTGCATCTTTTTGCATGCCGAAGGTTTGCGATATGCTCCAACACACTCCCAAACATCATTCTGGGTCTAATTGTGTAGAATGGGTGTTTTCGTTGCGAAACCATTTTCGCAACTTCGGTACCCCGAAATAGTGCATTCAGGGCCGAAACACAAGTTTTGCATCTTTTTACATGCCGAAGGTTTGCGATATGCTCCAAAACACTCCCAAACATCATTCTAGGTTTAATGGGGTAGAATGGGTGTTTTCGTTGCGAAACTATTTTCGCAACTTCGGTACCCCGAAAGAATGCATTCAGGCTCGAAACAAAAGTTTTGCATCTTTTTACATGCCGAAGGTTTGCGATATGCTCCAAAACACTCCCAAACATCATTGTGGGTCTAATGGGGTAGAATGGGTGTTTTCGTTGCGAAACCATTTTCGCAACTTCGGTACCCCGAAATAGTGCATTCAGGGCCGAAACACAAGTTTTGCATCTTTTTACATGCCGAAGGTTTGCGAAATACTCCAAAACACTCCCAAACATCATTTTGGGTGTAATGGAGTAGAATGGGTGTTTTCGTTGCGAAACCATTTTCGCAACTTCGGTACCCCGAAATAGTGCATTCAGGGCCGAAACACAAGTTTTGCATCTTTTTACATGCCGAAGGTTTGCGAAATACTCCAAAACACTCCCAAACATCATTTTGGGTGTAATGGAGTAGAATGGGTGTTTTCGCAACTTCTGTATCAGCAAATAGTGCATTCAGGCCCGAAACACAAGTTTTGCATCTTTTACATGCCGAAGGTTTGCGAAATACTCCAAAACACTCCCAAACATCATTTTGGGTGTAATGGAGTAGAATGGGTGTTTTCGTTGCGAAACCATTTTCGCAACATCGGTACCCCGAAATAGTGCATTCAGGCCGAAACACAAGTTTTGCATCTTTTTACAAGCCGAACATTCGTGATATGCTCCAAAACACTCCCAAACATCATTTTGGGTCTAATGGAGTAGAATGGTTGTTTTTGTTGCGAAACCATTTTCGCAACTTCGTTACCACAAAATAGTGCATTCTGGCCCGAAAAACAAGTTTTGCATCTTTTTACATGCCGAAGGTTTGCGATATGCTCCAACATACTCCCAAACATCATTCTGGGTCTAATTGTGTAGAATGGGTGTTTTCGTTGCGAAACCATTTTCGCAACTTCGGTACCCCGAAATAGTGCATTCAGGGCCGAAACACAAGTTTTGCATCTTTTTACATGCCGAAGGTTTGCGATATGCTCCAAAACACTCCCAAACATCATTCTAGGTTTAATGGGGTAGAATGGGTGTTTTCGTTGCGAAACTATTTTCGCAACTTCGGTACCCGAAAGAATGCATTCAGGCTCGAAACAAAAGTTTTGCATCTTTTTACATGCTGAAGGTTTGCGATATGCTCCAAAACACTCCCAAACATCATTCTGGGTTTAATGGGGTAGAATGGGTGTTTTCGTTGCGAAACCATTTTCGCAACTTCGGTACCCCAAAAGAATGCATTCAGGCTCGAAACAAAAGTTTTGCATCTTTTTACATGCCGAAGGTTTGCGATATGCTCCAACACACTCCCAAACATCATTCTGGGTCTAATGGGGTAGAATGGGTGTTTTCGTTGCGAAACCATTTTCGCAACTTCGGTACCCCGACATAGTGCATTCAGGGCCGAAACACATGTTTTGCATCTTTTTACATGCCGAAGGTTTGCGATATGCTCCAAAACACTCCCAAACATCATTCTGGGTTTAATGGGGTAGAATGGGTGTTTTCGTTGCGAAACCATTTTCGCAACTTCGGTACCCCGAAAGAATGCATTCAGGCTCGAAACAAAAGTTTTGCATCTTTTTACATGCCGAAGGTTTGCGATATGCTCCAAAACACTCCCAAACATCATTTTGGGTGTAATGGAGTAGAATGGGTGTTTTCGTTGCGAAACCATTTTCGCAACATCGGTACCCCGAAATAGTGCATTCAAGCCCGAAACACAAGTTTTGCATCTTTTACATGCCGAAGGTTTGCGATATGCTCCAAAACACTCCCAAACATCATTTTGGGTGTAATGGAGTAGAATGGGTGTTTTCGTTGCGAAACCATTTTCGCAACATCGGTACCCCGAAATAGTGCATTCAAGCCCGAAACACAAGTTTTGCATCTTTTACATGCCAAAGGTTTGCGATATGCTCCAAAACACTCCCAAACATCATTTTGGGTGTAATGGAGTAGAATGGGTGTTTTCGTTGTGAAACCATTTTCGCAACATCGGTACCCCGAAATAGTGCATTCAAGCCCGAAACATCATTTTGGGTGTAATGGAGTAGAATGGTTGTTTTTGTTGCGAAACCATTTTCGCAACTTCGGTATCACGAAATAGTGCATTCAGGCCCGAAACACAAGTTTTGCATCTTTTACATGCCGAAGGTTTGCGATATGCTCCAAAACACTCCCAAACATCATTTTGGGTGTAATGGAGTAGAATGGGTGTTTTCGTTGCGAAACCATTTTCGCAACATCGGTACCCCGAAATAGTGCATTCAAGCCCGAAACACAAGTTTTGCATCTTTTACATGCCGAAGGTTTGCGATATGCTCCAAAACACTCCCAAACATCATTTTGGGTGTAATGGAGTAGAATGGGTGTTTTCGTTGCGAAACCATTTTCGCAACATCGGTACCCCGAAATAGTGCATTCAAGCCCGAAACACAAGTTTTGCATCTTTTACATGCCAAAGGTTTGCGATATGCTCCAAAACACTCCCAAACATCATTTTGGGTGTAATGGAGTAGAATGGGTGTTTTCGTTGCGAAACCATTTTCGCAACATCGGTACCCCGAAATAGTGCATTCAAGCCCGAAACATCATTTTGGGTGTAATGGAGTAGAATGGTTGTTTTTGTTGCGAAACCATTTTCGCAACTTCGGTATCACGAAATAGTGCATTCAGGCCCGAAACACAAGTTTTGCATCTTTTACATGCCGAAGGTTTGCGATATGCTCCAAAACACTCCCAAACATCATTTTGGGTGTAATGGAGTAGAATGGGTGTTTTCGTTGCGAAACCATTTTCGCAACATCGGTACCCCGAAATAGTGCATTCAAGCCCGAAACACAAGTTTTGCATCTTTTACATGCCAAAGGTTTGCGATATGCTCCAAAACACTCCCAAACATCATTTTGGGTCTAATGGAGTAGAATGGGTGTTTTCGTTGCGAAACCATTTTCGCAACTTCGGTACCCCGAAATAGTGCATTCAAGCCCGAAACACAAGTTTTGCATCTTTTACATGCCGAAGGTTTGTGATATGCTCCAAAACACTCCCAAACATCATTCTGGGTTTAATGGGGTAGAATGGGTGTTTTCGTTGCGAAACCATTTTCGCAACTTCAGTACCTCGAAAGAATGCATTCAGGCTCGAAACACAAGTTTTGCATCTTTTTGCATGCCGAAGGTTTGCGATATGCTCCAACACACTCCCAAACATCATTCTGGGTCTAATTGTGTAGAATGGGTGTTTTCGTTGCGAAACCATTTTCGCAACTTCGGTACCCCGAAATAGTGCATTCAGGGCCGAAACACAAGTTTTGCATCTTTTTACATGCCGAAGGTTTGCGATATGCTCCAAAACACTCCCAAACATCATTCTAGGTTTAATGGGGTAGAATGGGTGTTTTCGTTGCGAAACTATTTTCGCAACTTCGGTACCCCGAAAGAATGCATTCAGGCTCGAAACAAAAGTTTTGCATCTTTTTACATGCTGAAGGTTTGCGATATGCTCCAAAACACTCCCAAACATCATTCTGGGTTTAATGGGGTAGAATGGGTGTTTTCGTTGCGAAACCATTTTCGCAACTTCGGTACCCCAAAAGAATGCATTCAGGCTCGAAACAAAAGTTTTGCATCTTTTTACATGCCGAAGGTTTGCGATATGCTCCAACACACTCCCAAACATCATTCTGGGTCTAATGGGGTAGAATGGGTGTTTTCGTTGCGAAACCATTTTCGCAACTTCGGTACCCCGACATAGTGCATTCAGGGCCGAAACACATGTTTTGCATCTTTTTACATGCCGAAGGTTTGCGATATGCTCCAAAACACTCCCAAACATCATTCTGGGTTTAATGGGGTAGAATGGGTGTTTTCGTTGCGAAACCATTTTCGCAACTTCGGTACCCCGAAAGAATGCATTCAGGCTCGAAACAAAAGTTTTGCATCTTTTTACATGCCGAAGGTTTGCGATATGCTCCAAAACACTCCCAAACATCATTTTGGGTCTAATGGAGTAGAATGGTTGTTTTTGTTGCGAAACCATTTTCGCAACATCGGTATCACGAAATAGTGCATTCAAGCCCGAAACACAAGTTTTGCATCTTTTACATGCCAAAGGTTTGCGATATGCTCCAAAACACTCCCAAACATCATTTTGGGTCTAATGGAGTAGAATGGGTGTTTTCGTTGCGAAACCATTTTCGCAACTTCGGTACCCCGAAATAGTGCATTCAAGCCCGAAACACAAGTTTTGCATCTTTTACATGCCGAAGGTTTGTGATATGCTCCAAAACACTCCCAAACATCATTCTGGGTTTAATGGGGTAGAATGGGTGTTTTCGTTGCAAAACCATTTTCGCAACTTCAGTACCCCGAAAGAATGCATTCAGGCTCGAAACACAAGTTTTGCATCTTTTTGCATGCCGAAGGTTTGCGATATGCTCCAACACACTCCCAAACATCATTCTGGGTCTAATTGTGTAGAATGGGTGTTTTCGTTGCGAAACCATTTTCGCAACTTCGGTACCCCGAAATAGTGCATTCAGGGCCGAAACACAAGTTTTGCATCTTTTTACATGCCGAAGGTTTGCGATATGCTCCAAAACACTCCCAAACATCATTCTAGGTTTAATGGGGTAGAATGGGTGTTTTCGTTGCGAAACTATTTTCGCAACTTCGGTACCCCGAAAGAATGCATTCAGGCTCGAAACAAAAGTTTTGCATCTTTTTACATGCCGAAGGTTTGCGATATGCTCCAAAACACTCCCAAACATCATTGTGGGTCTAATGGGGTAGAATGGGTGTTTTCGTTGCGAAACCATTTTCGCAACTTCGGTACCCCGAAATAGTGCATTCAGGGCCGAAACACAAGTTTTGCATCTTTTTACATGCCGAAGGTTTGCGAAATACTCCAAAACACTCCCAAACATCATTTTGGGTGTAATGGAGTAGAATGGGTGTTTTCGTTGCGAAACCATTTTCGCAACATCGGTACCCCGAAA
Organism: Cenchrus fungigraminus; assembly: GCA_036936925.1. Lineage (NCBI taxonomy): Eukaryota > Viridiplantae > Streptophyta > Magnoliopsida > Poales > Poaceae > Cenchrus > Cenchrus fungigraminus. The sequence goes on from CM072775.1 coordinate 33,598,080, forward strand.
TAGTGCATTCAAGCCCGAAACACAAGTTTTGCATCTTTTACATGCCAAAGGTTTGCGATATGCTCCAAAACACTCCCAAACATCATTTTGGGTCTAATGGAGTAGAATGGGTGTTTTCGTTGCGAAACCATTTTCGCAACTTCGGTACCCCGAAATAGTGCATTCAAGCCCGAAACACAAGTTTTGCATCTTTTACATGCCAAAGGTTTGCGATATGCTCCAAAACACTCCCAAACATCATTTTGGGTCTAATGGAGTAGAATGGGTGTTTTCGTTGCGAAACCATTTTCGCAACTTCGGTACCCCGAAATAGTGCATTCAAGCCCGAAACACAAGTTTTGCATCTTTTACATGCCGAAGGTTTGTGATATGCTCCAAAACACTCCCAAACATCATTCTGGGTTTAATGGGGTAGAATGGGTGTTTTCGTTGCGAAACCATTTTCGCAACTTCAGTACCTCGAAAGAATGCATTCAGGCTCGAAACACAAGTTTTGCATCTTTTTGCATGCCGAAGGTTTGCGATATGCTCCAACACACTCCCAAACATCATTCTGGGTCTAATTGTGTAGAATGGGTGTTTTCGTTGCGAAACCATTTTCGCAACTTCGGTACCCCGAAATAGTGCATTCAGGGCCGAAACACAAGTTTTGCATCTTTTTACATGCCGAAGGTTTGCGATATGCTCCAAAACACTCCCAAACATCATTCTAGGTTTAATGGGGTAGAATGGGTGTTTTCGTTGCGAAACTATTTTCGCAACTTCGGTACCCCGAAAGAATGCATTCAGGCTCGAAACAAAAGTTTTGCATCTTTTTACATGCTGAAGGTTTGCGATATGCTCCAAAACACTCCCAAACATCATTCTGGGTTTAATGGGGTAGAATGGGTGTTTTCGTTGCGAAACCATTTTCGCAACTTCGGTACCCCAAAAGAATGCATTCAGGCTCGAAACAAAAGTTTTGCATCTTTTTACATGCCGAAGGTTTGCGATATGCTCCAACACACTCCCAAACATCATTCTGGGTCTAATGGGGTAGAATGGGTGTTTTCGTTGCGAAACCATTTTCGCAACTTCGGTACCCCGACATAGTGCATTCAGGGCCGAAACACATGTTTTGCATCTTTTTACATGCCGAAGGTTTGCGATATGCTCCAAAACACTCCCAAACATCATTCTGGGTTTAATGGGGTAGAATGGGTGTTTTCGTTGCGAAACCATTTTCGCAACTTCGGTACCCCGAAAGAATGCATTCAGGCTCGAAACAAAAGTTTTGCATCTTTTTACATGCCGAAGGTTTGCGATATGCTCCAAAACACTCCCAAACATCATTTTGGGTCTAATGGAGTAGAATGGTTGTTTTTGTTGCGAAACCATTTTCGCAACATCGGTATCACGAAATAGTGCATTCAAGCCCGAAACACAAGTTTTGCATCTTTTACATGCCAAAGGTTTGCGATATGCTCCAAAACACTCCCAAACATCATTTTGGGTCTAATGGAGTAGAATGGGTGTTTTCGTTGCGAAACCATTTTCGCAACTTCGGTACCCCGAAATAGTGCATTCAAGCCCGAAACACAAGTTTTGCATCTTTTACATGCCGAAGGTTTGTGATATGCTCCAAAACACTCCCAAACATCATTCTGGGTTTAATGGGGTAGAATGGGTGTTTTCGTTGCGAAACCATTTTCGCAACTTCAGTACCCCGAAAGAATGCATTCAGGCTCGAAACACAAGTTTTGCATCTTTTTGCATGCCGAAGGTTTGCGATATGCTCCAACACACTCCCAAACATCATTCTGGGTCTAATTGTGTAGAATGGGTGTTTTCGTTGCGAAACCATTTTCGCAACTTCGGTACCCCGAAATAGTGCATTCAGGGCCGAAACACAAGTTTTGCATCTTTTTACATGCCGAAGGTTTGCGATATGCTCCAAAACACTCCCAAACATCATTCTAGGTTTAATGGGGTAGAATGGGTGTTTTCGTTGCGAAACTATTTTCGCAACTTCGGTACCCCGAAAGAATGCATTCAGGCTCGAAACAAAAGTTTTGCATCTTTTTACATGCCGAAGGTTTGCGATATGCTCCAAAACACTCCCAAACATCATTGTGGGTCTAATGGGGTAGAATGGGTGTTTTCGTTGCGAAACCATTTTCGCAACTTCGGTACCCCGAAATAGTGCATTCAGGGCCGAAACACAAGTTTTGCATCTTTTTACATGCCGAAGGTTTGCGAAATACTCCAAAACACTCCCAAACATCATTTTGGGTGTAATGGAGTAGAATGGGTGTTTTCGTTGTGAAACCATTTTCGCAACTTCGGTACCCCGAAATAGTGCATTCAGGGCCGAAACACAAGTTTTGCATCTTTTTACATGCCGAAGGTTTGCGAAATACTCCAAAACACTCCCAAACATCATTTTGGGTGCAATGGAGTAGAATGGGTGTTTTCGCAACTTCTGTATCACGAAATAGTGCATTCAGGCCCGAAACACAAGTTTTGCATCTTTTACATGCCGAAGGTTTGCGAAATACTCCAAAACACTCCCAAACATCATTTTGGGTGTAATGGAGTAGAATGGGTGTTTTCGTTGCGAAACCATTTTCGCAACATCGGTACCCCAAAATAGTGCATTCAGGCCGAAACACAAGTTTTGCATCTTTTTACAAGCCGAACATTCGTGATATGCTCCAAAACACTCCCAAACATCATTTTGGGTCTAATGGAGTAGAATGGTTGTTTTTGTTGCGAAACCATTTTCGCAACTTCGTTACCACAAAATAGTGCATTCTGGCCCGAAAAACAAGTTTTGCATCTTTTTACATGCCGAAGGTTTGCGATATGCTCCAACACACTCCCAAACATCATTCTGGGTCTAATTGTGTAGAATGGGTGTTTTCGTTGCGAAACCATTTTCGCAACTTCGGTACCCCGAAATAGTGCATTCAGGGCCGAAACACAAGTTTTGCATCTTTTTACATGCCGAAGGTTTGCGATATGCTCCAAAACACTCCCAAACATCATTCTAGGTTTAATGGGGTAGAATGGGTGTTTTCGTTGCGAAACTATTTTCGCAACTTCGGTACCCCGAAAGAATGCATTCAGGCTCGAAACAAAAGTTTTGCATCTTTTTACATGCTGAAGGTTTGCGATATGCTCCAAAACACTCCCAAACATCATTCTGGGTTTAATGGGGTAGAATGGGTGTTTTCGTTGCGAAACCATTTTCGCAACTTCGGTACCCCAAAAGAATGCATTCAGGCTCGAAACAAAAGTTTTGCATCTTTTTACATGCCGAAGGTTTGCGATATGCTCCAACACACTCGCAAACATCATTCTGGGTCTAATGGGGTAGAATGGGTGTTTTCGTTGCGAAACCATTTTCGCAACTTCGGTACCCCGAAATAGTGCATTCAGGGCCGAAACACATGTTTTGCATCTTTTTACATGCCGAAGGTTTGCGATATGCTCCAAAACACTCCCAAACATCATTCTGGGTTTAATGGGGTAGAATGGGTGTTTTCGTTGCGAAACCATTTTCGCAACTTCGGTACCCCGAAAGAATGCATTCAGGCTCGAAACAAAAGTTTTGCATCTTTTTACATGCCGAAGGTTTGCGATATGCTCCAAAACACTCCCAAACATCATTTTGGGTCTAATGGAGTAGAATGGTTGTTTTTGTTGCGAAACCATTTTCGCAACTTCGGTATCACAAAATAGTGCATTCAGGCCCGAAACACAAGTTTTGCATCTTTTACATGCCGAAGGTTTGCGATATGCTCCAAAACACTCCCAAACATCATTTTGGGTGTAATGGAGTAGAATGTGTGTTTTCGTTGCGAAACCATTTTCGCAACATCGGTACCCCGAAATAGTGCATTCAAGCCCGAAACACATGTTTTGCATCTTTTACATGCCGAAGGTTTGTGATATGCTCCAAAACACTCCCAAACATCATTCTGGGTTTAATGGGGTAGAATGGGTGTTTTCGTTGCGAAACCATTTTCGCAACTTCAGTACCCCGAAAGAATGCATTCAGGCTCGAAACACAAGTTTTGCATCTTTTTGCATGCCGAAGGTTTGCGATATGCTCCAACACACTCCCAAACATCATTCTGGGTCTAATTGTGTAGAATGGGTGTTTTCGTTGCGAAACCATTTTCGCAACTTCGGTACCCCGAAATAGTGCATTCAGGGCCGAAACACAAGTTTTGCATCTTTTTACATGCCGAAGGTTTGCGAAATACTCCAAAACACTCCCAAACATCATTTTGGGTGCAATGGAGTAGAATGGGTGTTTTCGCAACTTCTGTATCACGAAATAGTGCATTCAGGCCCGAAACACAAGTTTTGCATCTTTTACATGCCGAAGGTTTGCGAAATACTCCAAAACACTCCCAAACATCATTTTGGGTGTAATGGAGTAGAATGGGTGTTTTCGTTGCGAAACCATTTTCGCAACATCGGTACCCCAAAATAGTGCATTCAGGCCGAAACACAAGTTTTGCATCTTTTACATGCCGAACATTCGTGATATGCTCCAAAACACTCCCAAACATCATTTTGGGTCTAATGGAGTAGAATGGTTGTTTTTGTTGCGAAACCATTTTCGCAACTTCGTTACCACAAAATAGTGCATTCTGGCCCGAAAAACAAGTTTTGCATCTTTTTACATGCCGAAGGTTTGCGATATGCTCCAACACACTCCCAAACATCATTCTGGGTCTAATTGTGTAGAATGGGTGTTTTCGTTGCGAAACCATTTTCGCAACTTCGGTACCCCGAAATAGTGCATTCAGGGCCGAAACACAAGTTTTGCATCTTTTTACATGCCGAAGGTTTGCGATATGCTCCAAAACACTCCCAAACATCATTCTAGGTTTAATGGGGTAGAATGGGTGTTTTCGTTGCGAAACTATTTTCGCAACTTCGGTACCCCGAAAGAATGCATTCAGGCTCGAAACAAAAGTTTTGCATCTTTTTACATGCTGAAGGTTTGCGATATGCTCCAAAACACTCCCAAACATCATTCTGGGTTTAATGGGGTAGAATGGGTGTTTTCGTTGCGAAACCATTTTCGCAACTTCGGTACCCCAAAAGAATGCATTCAGGCTCGAAACAAAAGTTTTGCATCTTTTTACATGCCGAAGGTTTGCGATATGCTCCAACACACTCCCAAACATCATTCTGGGTCTAATGGGGTAGAATGGGTGTTTTCGTTGCGAAACCATTTTCGCAACTTCGGTACCCCGAAATAGTGCATTCAGGGCCGAAACACATGTTTTGCATCTTTTTACATGCCGAAGGTTTGCGATATGCTCCAAAACACTCCCAAACCTCATTCTGGGTTTAATGGGGTAGAATGGGTGTTTTCGTTGCGAAACCATTTTCGCAACTTCGGTACCCCGAAAGAATGCATTCAGGCTCGAAACAAAAGTTTTGCATCTTTTTACATGCCGAAGGTTTGCGATATGCTCCAAAACACTCCCAAACATCATTTTGGGTCTAATGGAGTAGAATGGTTGTTTTTGTTGCGAAACCATTTTCGCAACTTCGGTATCACGAAATAGTGCATTCAGGCCCGAAACACAAGTTTTGCATCTTTTACATGCCGAAGGTTTGCGATATGCTCCAAAACACTCCCAAACATCATTCTAGGTTTAATGGGGTAGAATGGGTGTTTTCGTTGCGAAACTATTTTCGCAACTTCGGTACCCCGAAAGAATGCATTCAGGCTCGAAACAAAAGTTTTGCATCTTTTTACATGCTGAAGGTTTGCGATATGCTCCAAAACACTCCCAAACATCATTCTGGGTTTAATGGGGTAGAATGGGTGTTTTCGTTGCGAAACCATTTTCGCAACTTCGGTACCCCAAAAGAATGCATTCAGGCTCGAAACAAAAGTTTTGCATCTTTTTACATGCCGAAGGTTTGCGATATGCTCCAACACACTCCCAAACATCATTCTGGGTTTAATGGGGTAGAATGGGTGTTTTCGTTGCGAAACCATTTTCGCAACTTCGGTACCCCGAAAGAATGCATTCAGGCTCGAAACAAAAGTTTTGCATCTTTTTACATGCCGAAGGTTTGCGATATGCTCCAAAACACTCCCAAACATCATTTTGGGTCTAATGGAGTAGAATGGTTGTTTTTGTTGCGAAACCATTTTCGCAACTTCGGTATCACGAAATAGTGCATTCAGGCCCGAAACACAAGTTTTGCATCTTTTACATGCCGAAGGTTTGCGATATGCTCCAAAACACTCCCAAACATCATTCTAGGTTTAATGGGGTAGAATGGGTGTTTTCGTTGCGAAACTATTTTCGCAACTTCGGTACCCCGAAAGAATGCATTCAGGCTCGAAACAAAAGTTTTGCATCTTTTTACATGCTGAAGGTTTGCGATATGCTCCAAAACACTCCCAAACATCATTCTGGGTTTAATGGGGTAGAATGGGTGTTTTCGTTGCGAAACCATTTTCGCAACTTCGGTACCCCAAAAGAATGCATTCAGGCTCGAAACACAAGTTTTGCATCTTTTTACATGCCGAAGGTTTGCGATATGCTCCAACACACTCCCAAACATCATTCTGGGTCTAATGGGGTAGAATGGGTGTTTTCGTTGCGAAACCATTTTCGCAACTTCGGTACCCCGAAATAGTGCATTCAGGGCCGAAACAAATGTTTTGCATCTTTTTACATGCCGAAGGTTTGCGATATGCTCCAAAACACTCCCAAACATCATTCTGGGTTTAATGGGGTAGAATGGGTGTTTTCGTTGCGAAACCATTTTCGCAACTTCGGTACCCCGAAAGAATGCATTCAGGCTCGAAACAAAAGTTTTGCATCTTTTTACATGCCGAAGGTTTGCGATATGCTCCAAAACACTCCCAAACATCATTTTGGGTCTAATGGAGTAGAATGGTTGTTTTTGTTGCGAAACCATTTTCGCAACTTCGGTATCACGAAATAGTGCATTCAGGCCCGAAACACAAGTTTTGCATCTTTTATATGCCGAAGGTTTGCGATATGCTCCAAAACACTCCCAAACATCATTTTGGGTGTAATGGAGTAGAATGTGTGTTTTCGTTGCGAAACCATTTTCGCAACATCGGTACCCCGAAATAGTGCATTCAAGCCCGAAACACATGTTTTGCATCTTTTACATGCCGAAGGTTTGTGATATGCTCCAAAACACTCCCAAACATCATTCTGGGTTTAATGGGGTAGAATGGGTGTTTTCGTTGCGAAACCATTTTCGCAACTTCAGTACCCCGAAAGAATGCATTCAGGCTCGAAACACAAGTTTTGCATCTTTTTGCATGCCGAAGGTTTGCGATATGCTCCAACACACTCCCAAACATCATTCTGGGTCTAATTGTGTAGAATGGGTGTTTTCGTTGCGAAACCATTTTCGCAACTTCGGTACCCCGAAATAGTGCATTCAGGGCCGAAACACAAGTTTTGCATCTTTTTACATGCCGAAGGTTTGCGATATGCTCCAAAACACTCCCAAACATCATTCTAGGTTTAATGGGGTAGAATGGGTGTTTTCGTTGCGAAACTATTTTCGCAACTTCGGTACCCCGAAAGAATGCATTCAGGCTCGAAACAAAAGTTTTGCATCTTTTTACATGCCGAAGGTTTGCGATATGCTCCAAAACACTCCCAAACATCATTGTGGGTCTAATGGGGTAGAATTGGTGTTTTCGTTGCGAAACCATTTTCGCAACTTCGGTACCCCGAAATAGTGCATTCAGGGCCGAAACACAAGTTTTGCATCTTTTTACATGCCGAAGGTTTGCGAAATACTCCAAAACACTCCCAAACATCATTTTGGGTGTAATGGAGTAGAATGGGTGTTTTCGTTGCGAAACCATTTTCGCAACTTCGGTACCCCGAAATAGTGCATTCAGGGCCGAAACACAAGTTTTGCATCTTTTTACATGCCGAAGGTTTGCGAAATACTCCAAAACACTCCCAAACATCATTTTGGGTGTAATGGAGTAGAATGGGTGTTTTCGCAACTTCTGTATCACGAAATAGTGCATTCAGGCCCGAAACACAAGTTTTGCATCTTTTACATGCCGAAGGTTTGCGAAATACTCCAAAACACTCCCAAACATCATTTTGGGTGTAATGGAGTAGAATGGGTGTTTTCGTTGCGAAACCATTTTCGCAACATCGGTACCCCGAAATAGTGCATTCAGGCCGAAACACAAGTTTTGCATCTTTTTACAAGCCGAACATTCGTGATATGCTCCAAAACACTCCCAAACATCATTTTGGGTCTAATGGAGTAGAATGGTTGTTTTTGTTGCGAAACCATTTTTGCAACTTCGTTACCACAAAATAGTGCATTCTGGCCCGAAAAACAAGTTTTGCATCTTTTTACATGCCGAAGGTTTGCGATATGCTCCAACACACTCCCAAACATCATTCTGGGTCTAATTGTGTAGAATGGGTGTTTTCGTTGCGAAACCATTTTCGCAACTTCGGTACCCCGAAATAGTGCATTCAGGGCCGAAACACAAGTTTTGCATCTTTTTACATGCCGAAGGTTTGCGATATGCTCCAAAACACTCCCAAACATCATTCTAGGTTTAATGGGGTAGAATGGGTGTTTTCGTTGCGAAACTATTTTCGCAACTTCGGTACCCCGAAAGAATGCATTCAGGCTCGAAACAAAAGTTTTGCATCTTTTTACATGCTGAAGGTTTGCGATATGCTCCAAAACACTCCCAAACATCATTCTGGGTTTAATGGGGTAGAATGGGTGTTTTCGTTGCGAAACCATTTTCGCAACTTCGGTACCCCAAAAGAATGCATTCAGGCTCGAAACAAAAGTTTTGCATCTTTTTACATGCCGAAGGTTTGCGATATGCTCCAACACACTCCCAAACATCATTCTGGATCTAATGGGGTACAATGGGTGTTTTCGTTGCGAAACCATTTTCGCAACTTCGATACCCCGAAATAGTGCATTCAGGGCCGAAACACATGTTTTGCATCTTTTTACATGCCGAAGGTTTGCGATATGCTCCAAAACACTCCCAAACATCATTCTGGGTTTAATGGGGTAGAATGGGTGTTTTCGTTTCGAAACCATTTTCGTAACTTCGGTACCCCGAAAGAATGCATTCAGGCTCGAAACAAAAGTTTTGCATCTTTTTACATGCCGAAGGTTTGCGATATGCTCCAAAACACTCCCAAACATCATTTTGGGTCTAATGGAGTAGAATGGTTGTTTTTGTTGCGAAACCATTTTCGCAACTTCGGTATCACAAAATAGTGCATTCAGGCCCGAAACACAAGTTTTGCATCTTTTACATGCCGAAGGTTTGCGATATGCTCCAAAACACTCCCAAACATCATTTTGGGTGTAATGGAGTAGAATGGGTGTTTTCGTTGCGAAACCATTTTCGCAACATCGGTACCCTGAAATAGTGCATTCAGGCCCGAAACACAAGTTTTGCATCTTTTACATGCCGAAGGTTTGCGATATACTCCAAAACACTCCCAAACATCATTCTGGGTTTAATGGGGTGGAATGGGTGTTTTCGTTGCGAAACCATTTTCGCAACTTCGGTACCCCGAAATAGTGCATTCAAGCCCGAAACACAAGTTTTGCATCTTTTACATGCCGAAGGTTTGCGATATGCTCCAAAACACTCCCAAACATCATTCTGGGTTTAATGGGGTAGAATGGGTGTTTTCGTTGCGAAACCATTTTCGCAACTTCAGTACCCCGAAAGAATGCATTCAGGCTCGAAACACAAGTTTTGCATCTTTTTGCATGCCGAAGGTTTGCGATATGCTCCAACACACTCCCAAACATCATTCTAGGTCTAATTGTGTAGAATGGGTGTTTTCGTTGCGAAACCATTTTCGCAACTTCGGTACCCCGAAATAGTGCATTCAGGGCCGAAACACAAGTTTTGCATCTTTTTACATGCCGAAGGTTTGCGATATGCTCCAAAACACTCCCAAACATCATTCTAGGTTTAATGGGGTAGAATGGGTGTTTTCGTTGCGAAACTATTTTCGCAACTGCGGTACCCCGAAAGAATGCATTCAGGCTCGAAACAAAAGTTTTGCATCTTTTTACATGCCGAAGGTTTGCGATATGCTCCAAAACACTCCCAAACATCATTGTGGGTCTAATGGGGTAGAATGGGTGTTTTCGTTCCGAAACCATTTTCGCAACTTCGGTACCCCGAAATAGTGCATTCAGGGCCGAAACACAAGTTTTGCATCTTTTTACATGCCGAACATTTGTGATATGCTCCAAAACACTCCCAAACATCATTTTGGTTCTAATGGAGTAGAATGGTTGTTTTTGTTGCAAAACCATTTTCGCAACTTCTGTATCACGAAATAGTGCATTCAGGCCCGAAACACAAGTTTTGCATCTTTTACATGCCGAAGGTTTGCGAAATACTCCAAAACACTCCCAAACATCATTTTGGGTGTAATGGAGTAGAATGGGTGTTTTTGTTGCGAAACCATTTTCGCAACATCGGTACCCCGAAATAGTGCATTCACGCCGAAACACAAGTTTTGAATCTTTTTACAAGCCGAACATTCGTGATATGCTCCAAAACACTCCCAAACATCATTTTGGGTCTAATGGAGTAGAATGGTTGTTTTTGTTGCGAAACCATTTTCGCAACTTCGTTACCACGAAATAGTGCATTCAGGCCCGAAAAACAAGTTTTGCATCTTTTACATGCCGAAGGTTTGCAATATGCTCCAAATCACTACAAAACATCATTTTGGGTCTAATGGAGTAGAATGGTTGTTTTTGTTGCGTAACCATTTTTGCAACTTCGGTACCCCGAAATAGTGCATTCAGGGCCGAAACACAAGTTTTGCATCTTTTTACATGCCGAACATTTGTGATATGCTCCAAAACACTCCCAAACATCATTTTGGTTCTAATGGAGTAGAATGGTTGTTTTTGTTGCAAAACCATTTTCGCAACTTCTGTATGACGAAATAGTGCATTCAGGCCCGAAACACAAGTTTTGTATCTTTTACATGCCGAAGGTTTGCGATATGCTCCAACACACTCCCAAACATCATTCTGGGTCTAATTGTGTAGAATGGGTGTTTTCGTTGCGAAACCATTTTCGCAACTTCGGTACCCCGAAATAGTGCATTCAGGGCCGAAACACAAGTTTTGCATCTTTTTACATACCGAAGGTTTGCGATATGCTCCAAAACACTCCCAAACATCATTCTAGGTTTAATGGGGTAGAATGGGTGTTTTCGTTGCGAAACTATTTTCGCAACTGCGGTACCCCGAAAGAATGCATTCAGGGTCGAAACAAAAGTTTTGCATCTTTTTACATGCCGAAGGTTTGCGATATGCTCCAAAACACTCCCAAACATCATTGTGGGTCTAATGGGGTAGAATGGGTGTTTTCGTTGCGAAACCATTTTCGCAACTTCGGTACCCCGAAATAGTGCATTCAGGGCCGAAACACAAGTTTTGCATCTTTTTACATGCCGAACATTTGTGATATGCTCCAAAACACTCCCAAACATCATTTTGGTTCTAATGGAGTAGAATGGTTGTTTTTGTTGCAAAACCATTTTCGCAACTTCTGTATCACGAAATAGTGCATTCAGGCCCGAAACACAAGTTTTGCATCTTTTACATGCCGAAGGTTTGCGAAATACTCCAAAACACTCCCAAACATCATTTTGGGTGTAATGGAGTAGAATGGGTGTTTTTGTTGCGAAACCATTTTCGCAACATCGGTACCCCGAAATAGTGCATTCAGGCCGAAACACAAGTTTTGAATCTTTTTACAAGCCGAACATTCGTGATATGCTCCAAAACACTACCAAACATCATTTTGGGTCTAATGGAGTAGAATGGTTGTTTTTGTTGCGAAACCATTTTCGCAACTTCGTTACCACGAAATAGTGCATTCAGGCCCGAAAAACAAGTTTTGCATCTTTTACATGCCGAAGATTTGCAATATGCTCCAAATCACTACAAAACATCATTCTGGGTCTAATGGAGTGGAATGGTTGTTTTTGTTGCGTAACCATTTTCGCAACTTCGGTACCACGAAATAGTGCATTCAGGCCCGAAACACAAGTTTTGCATCTTTTACATGCCGAAGGTTTGCGATATGCTCCAAAACACTCCCAAACATCATTCTGGGTTTAATGGGGTAGAATGGGTGTTTTCGTTGCGAAACCATTTTCGCAACTTCGGTACCCTGAAATAGTGCATTCAAGCCTGAAACACAAGTTTTGCATCTTTTACTTGCCGAAGGTTTGCGATATGCTCCAAAACACTCCCAAACATCATTTTGTGTGTAATGGAGTAGAATGGGTGTTTTCGTTGCGAAACCATTTTCGCAACATCGGTACCCCGAAATAGTGCATTCAGGCTCGAAACACAAGTTTTGCATCTTTTTACATGCCGAAGGTTTGCGATATGCTCCAAAACACTCCCAAACATCATTCTGGGTCTAATGGGGTAGAATGAGTGTTTTCATTGCGAAACCATTTTCGCAACTTCGGTACCCCGAAATAGTGCATTCAGGGCCGAAACACATGTTTTGCATCTTTTTACATGCCGAAGGTTTGCGATATGCTCCAAAACACTCCCAAACATCATTCTGGGTTTAATGGGGGTAGAATGGGTGTTTTCGTTGCGAAACCATTTTCGCAACTTCGGTACCCCGAAAGAATGCATTCCGGCTCGAAACAATAGTTTTGAATCTTTTTACATGCCGAAGGTTTGCGATATGATCCAACACACTCCCAGACATCATTCTGGGTCTAATGGGGTAGAATCAGTGTTTTCGTTACGAAACCATTTTCGCAACTTCGGTACCCCGAAATAGTGCATTCAGGGCCGAAACACAAGTTTTGCATCTTTTTACATGCCGAACATTTGTGATATGCTCCAAAACACTCCCAAACATCATTTTGGGTCTAATGGAGTAGAATGGGTGTTTTCGTTGCGAAACCATTTTCGCAACATCGGTACCCCGAAATAGTGCATTCAGGCTCGAAACACAAGTTTTGCATCTATTTACATGCCGAAGGTTTGCGATATGCTCCAAAACACTTCCAAACATCATTCTGGGTCTAATGGGGTAGAATGAGTGTTTTCGTTGCGAAACCATTTTCGCAACTTCGGTACCCCGAAATAGTGCATTCAGGGCCGAAACACATGTTTTGCATCTTTTTACATGCCGAAGGTTTGCGATATGCTCCAAAACACTCCCAAACATCATTCTGGGTTTAATGGGGTAGAATGGGTGTTTTCGTTGCGAAACCATTTTCGCAACTTCGGTACCCCGAAAGAATGCATTCAGGCTCGAAACAATAGTTTTGCATCTTTTTACATGCCGAAGGTTTGCGATATGCTCCAACACACTCCCAGACATCATTCTGGGTCTAATGGGGTAGAATCAGTGTTTTCGTTGCGAAACCATTTTGGCAACTTCGGTACCCCGAAATAGTGCATTCAGGGCCGAAACACAAGTTTTGCATCTTTTTACATGCCGAACATTTGTGATATGCTCCAAAACACTCCCAAACATCATTTTGGGTCTAATGGAGTAGAATGGTTGTTTTTGTTGCGAAACCATTTTCGCAACTTCGGTATCACGAAATAGTGCATTCAGGCCTGAAACACAAGTTTTGCATCTTTTACATGCCGAAGGTTTGCGATATGCTCCAAAACACTCCCAAACATCATTTTGGGTGTAATGGGGTAGAATGGGTGTTTTCGTTGCGAAACCATTTTCGCAACATCGGTACCCCGAAACAGTGCATTCAGGCTTGAAACACAAGTTTTGCATCTTTTTACATGCCGAAGGTTTGCGATACGCTCCAAAACACTCCAAAACATCATTCTGGGTCTAATGGGGTAGAATGGGTGTTTTCGTTGCGAAACCATTTTCGCAACTTCGGTACCCCGAAATAGTGCATTCAAGCCCGAAACACAAGTTTTGCATCTTTTACATGCCGAAGGTTTGCGATATGCTCCAAAACACTCCCAAACATCATTCTGGGTTTAATGGGGTAGAATGGGTGTTTTCGTTGCGAAACCATTTTCGCAACTTCAGTACCCCGAAAGAATGCATTCAGGCTCGAAACACAAGTTTTGTATCTTTTTGCATGCCGAAGGTTTGCGATATGCTCCAACACACTCCCAAACATCATTCTGGGTCTAATTGTGTAGAATGGGTGTTTTCATTGCAAAACCATTTTCGCAACTTCGGTACCCCGAAATAGTGCATTCAGGGCCGAAACACAAGTTTTGCATCTTTTTACATGCCGAAGGTTTGCGATATGCTCCAAAACACTCCCAAACATCATTGTGGGTCTAATGGGGTAGAATGGGTGTTTTCGTTGCGAAACCATTTTCGCAACTTCGGTACCCCGAAATAGTGCATTCAGGGCCGAAACACAAGTTTTGCATCTTTTTACATGCCGAACATTTGTGATATGCTCCAAAACACTCCCAAACATCATTTTGGTTCTAATGGAGTAGAATGGTTGTTTTTGTTGCAAAACCATTTTCGCAACTTCTGTATCACGAAATAGTGCATTCAGGCCCGAAACACAAGTTTTGTATCTTTTACATGCCGAAGGTTTGCGATATGCTCCAACACACTCCCAAACATCATTCTGGGTCTAATTGTGTAGAATGGGTGTTTTCGTTGTGAAACCATTTTCGCAACTTCGGTACCCCGAAATAGTGCATTCAGGGCCGAAACACATGTTTTGCATCTTTTTACATGCCGAAGGTTTGCGATATGCTCCAAAACACTCCCAAACATTATTCTGGGTTTAATGGGGTAGAATGGGTGTTTTCGTTGCGAAACCATTTTCGCAACTTCGGTACCCCGAAAGAATGCATTCAGGCTCGAAACAATAGTTTTGCATCTTTTTACATGCCGAAGGTTTGCGATATGCTCCAACACACTCCCAGACATCATTCTGGGTCTAATGGGGTAGAATCAGTGTTTTCGTTGCGAAACCATTTTCGCAACTTCGGTACCCCGAAATAGTGCATTCAGGGCCGAAACACAAGTTTTGCATCTTTTTACATGCCGAACATTTGTGATATGCTCCAAAACACTCCCAAACATCATTTTGGGTCTAATGGAGTAGAATGGTTGTTTTTGTTGCGAAACCATTTTCGCAACTTCGGTATCACGAAATAGTGCATTCAGGCCTGAAACACAAGTTTTGCATCTTTTACATGCCGAAGGTTTGCAATATGCCCCAAAACACTCCCAAACATCATTTTGGGTGTAATGGGGTAGAATGGGTGTTTTCGTTGCGAAACCATTTTCGCAACATCGGTACCCCGAAACAGTGCATTCAGGCTTGAAACACAAGTTTTGCATCTTTTTACATGCCGATGGTTTGCGATATGCTCCAAAACACTCCAAAACATCATTCTGGGTCTAATGGGGTAGAATGGGTGTTTTCGTTGCGAAACCATTTTCCCAACATCGGTACCCCCGAAATAGTTCATTCAAGCCGGAAACACAAGTTTTGCATCTTTTACATGCCGAAGGTTTGCGATATGCTCCAAAACACTCCCAAACATCTTTCTGGGTTTAATGGGGTAGAATGGGTGTTTTCGTTGCGAAACCATTTTCGCAACTTCGGTACCCCGAAATAGTGCATTCAAGCCCGAAACACAAGTTTTGCATCTTTTACATGCCGAAGGTTTGCGATATGCTCCAAAACACTACCAAACATCATTCTGGGTTTAATGGGGTAGAATGGGTGTTTTCGTTGCGAAACCATTTTCGCAACTTCAGTACCCCGAAAGAATGCATTCAGGCTCGAAACACAAGTTTTGTATCTTTTTGCATGCCGAAGGTTTGCGATATGCTCCAACACACTCCCAAACATCATTCGGAGTCTAATTGTGTAGAATGGGTGTTTTCGTTGCAAAACCATTTTCGCAACTTCGGTACCCCGAAATAGTGCATTCAGGGCCGAAACACAAGTTTTGCATCTTTTTACATGCCGAAGGTTTGCGATATGCTCCAAAACACTCCCAAACATCATTGTGGGTCTAATGGGGTAGAATGGGTGTTTTCGTTGCGAAACCATTTTCGCAACTTCGGTACCCCGAAATAGTGCATTCAGGGCCGAAACACAAGTTTTGCATCTTTTTACATGCCGAACATTTGTGATATGCTCCAAAACACTCCCAAACATCATTTTGGTTCTAATGGAGTAGAGTGGTTGTTTTTGTTGCAAAACCATTTTCGCAACTTCTGTATCACGAAATAGTGCATTCAGGCCCGAAACACAAGTTTTGTATCTTTTACATGCCGAAGGTTTGCGATATGCTCCAACACACTCCCAAACATCATTCTGGGTCTAATTGTGTAGAATGGGTGTTTTCGTTGCGAAACCATTTTCGCAACTTCGGTACCCCGAAACAGTGCATTCAGCCTTGAAACACAAGTTTTGCATCTTTTTACATGCCGAAGGTTTGCGATATGCTCCAAAACACTCCAAAACATCATTCTGGGTCTAATGGGGTAGAATGGGTGTTTTCGTTGCGAAACCATTTTCCCAACATCGGTACCCCCGAAATAGTTCATTCAAGCCCGAAACACAAGTTTTGCATCTTTTACATGCCGAAGGTTTGCGATATGCTCCAAAACACTCCCAAACATCATTCTGGGTTTAATGGGGTAGAATGGGTGTTTTCGTTGCGAAACCAATTTCGCAACTTCGGTACCCCGAAATAGTGCATTCAAGCCCGAAACACAAGTTTTGCATCTTTTACATGCCGAAGGTTTGCAATATGCTCCAAAACACTCCCAAACATCATTCTGGGTTTAATGGGGTAGAATGGGTGTTTTCGTTGCGAAACCATTTTCGCAACTTCAGTACCCCGAAAGAATGCATTCAGGCTCGAAACACAAGTTTTGTATCTTTTTGCATGCCGAAGGTTTGCGATATGCTCCAACACACTCCCAAACATCATTCTGGGTCTAATGGGGTAGAATGGGTGTTTTCATTGCGAAACCATTTTCGCAACTTCGGTACCCCGAAATAGTGCATTCAGGGCCGAAACACAAGTTTTGCATCTTTTTACATGCCGAACATTTGTGATATGCTCCAAAACACTCCCAAACATCATTTTGGTTCTAATGGAGTAGAATGGTTGTTTTTGTTGCAAAACCATTTTCGCAACTTTTGTATCACGAAATAGTGCATTCAGGCCCGAAACACAAGTTTTGTATCTTTTACATGCTGAAGGTTTGCGATATGCTCCAACACACTCCCAAACATCATTCTGGGTCTAATTGTGTAGAATGGGTGTTTTCGTTGCGAAACCATTTTCGCAACTTCGGTACCCCGAAATAGTGCATTCAGGGCCGAAACACAAGTTTTGCATCTTTTTACATGCCGAAGGTTTGCGATATGCTCCAAAACACTCCCAAACATCATTCTAGGTTGAATGGGGTAGAATGGGTGTTTTCGTTGCGAAACTATTTTCGCAACTTCGGTACCCCGAAAGAATGCATTCAGGCTCGAAACAAAAGTTTTGCATCTTTTTACATGCTGAAGGTTTGCGATATGCTCCAAAACAGTCCCAAACATCATTCTGGGTTTAATGGGGTAGAATGGGTGTTTTCGTTGCGAAACCATTTTCGCAACTTCGGTACCCCAAAAGAATGCATTCAGGCTCGAAACAAAAGTTTTGCATCTTTTTACATGCCGAAGGTTTGCGATATGCTCCAACACACTCCCAAACATCATTCTGGGTCTAATGGGGTAGAATGGGTGTTTTCGTTGCGAAACCATTTTCGCAACTTCGGTACCCCGAAATAGTGCATTCAGGGCCGAAACATATGTTTTGCATCTTTTTACATGCCGAAGGTTTGCGATATGCTCCAAAACACTCCCAAACATCATTCTGGGTTTAATGGGGTAGAATGGGTGTTTTCGTTGCGAAACCATTTTCGCAACTTCGGTACCCCAACAGAATGCATTCAGGCTCGAAACAAAAGTTTTGCATCTTTTTACATGCCGAAGGTTTGCGATATGCTCCAACACACTCCCAAACATCATTTTGGGTCTAATGGAGTAGAATGGTTGTTTTTGTTGCGAAACCATTTTCGCAACTTCGGTATCACGAAATAGTGCATTCAGGCCCGAAACACAAGTTTTGCATCTTTTACATGCCGAAGGTTTGCGATATGCTCCAAAACACTCCCAAACATCATTTTGGGTGTAATGGAGTAGAATGGGTGTTTTCGTTGCGAAACCATTTTCGCAACATCGGTACCCCGAAATAGTGCATTCAGGGCCGAAACACAAGTTTTGCATCTTTTTACAAGCCGAACATTCGTGATATGCTCCAAAACACTCCCAAACATCATTTTGGGTCTAATGGAGTAGAATGGTTGTTTTTGTTGCGAAACCATTTTCGCAACTTCGTTACCACGAAATAGTGCATTCAGGCTCGAAACAAAAGTTTTGCATCTTTTACATGCCGAAGGTTTGCGATATGCTCCAAAACACTCCAAAACATCATTGTGGGTCTAATGGGGTAGAATGGGTGTTTTCGTTGCGAAACCATTTTCGCAACTTCGGTACCCCGAAATAGTGCATTCAGGGCCGAAACACAAGTTTTGCATCTTTTTACATGCCGAACATTTGTGATATGCTCCAAAACACTCCCAAACATCATTTTGGTTCTAATGGAGTAGAATGGTTGTTTTTGTTGCAAAACCATTTTCGCAACTTCTGTATCACGAAATAGTGCATTCAGGCCCGAAACACAAGTTTTGTATCTTTTACATGCCGAAGGTTTGCGATATGCTCCAACACACTCCCAAACATCATTCTGGGTCTAATTGTGTAGAATGGGTGTTTTCGTTGTGAAACCATTTTCGCAACTTCGGTACCCCGAAATAGTGCATTCAGGGCCGAAACACATGTTTTGCATCTTTTTACATGCCGAAGGTTTGCGATATGCTCCAAAACACTCCCAAACATCATTCTGGGTTTAATGGGGTAGAATGGGTGTTTTCGTTGCGAAACCATTTTCGCAACTTCGGTACCCCGAAAGAATGCATTCAGGCTCGAAACAATAGTTTTGCATCTTTTTACATGCCGAAGGTTTGCGATATGCTCCAACACACTCCCAGACATCATTCTGGGTCTAATGGGGTAGAATCAGTGTTTTCGTTGCGAAACCATTTTCGCAACTTCAGTACCCCGAAATAGTGCATTCAGGGCCGAAACACAAGTTTTGCATCTTTTTACATGCCGAACATTTGTGATATGCTCCAAAACACTCCCAAACATCATTTTGGGTCTAATGGAGTAGAATGGTTGTTTTTGTTGCGAAACCATTTTCGCAACTTCGGTATCACGAAATAGTGCATTCAGGCCTGAAACACAAGTTTTGCATCTTTTACATGCCGAAGGTTTGCAATATGCCCCAAAACACTCCCAAACATCATTTTGGGTGTAATGGGGTAGAATGGGTGTTTTCATTGCGAAACCATTTTCGCAACATCGGTACCCCGAAACAGTGCATTCAGGCTTGAAACACAAGTTTTGCATCTTTTTACATGCCGATGGTTTGCGATATGCTCCAAAACACTCCAAAACATCATTCTGGGTCTAATGGGGTAGAATGGGTGTTTTCGTTGCGAAACCATTTTCCCAACATCGGTACCCCCGAAATAGTTCATTCAAGCCCGAAACACAAGTTTTGCATCTTTTACATGCCGAAGGTTTGCGATATGCTCCAAAACACTCCCAAACATCATTCTGGGTTTAATGGGGTAGAATGGGTGTTTTCGTTGCGAAACCATTTTCGCAACTTCGGTACCCCAAAAGAATGCATTCAGGCTCGAAACAAAAGTTTTGCATCTTTTTACATGCCGAAGGTTTGCGATATGCTCCAACACACTACCAAACATCATTCTGGGTTTAATGGGGTAGAATGGGTGTTTTCGTTGCGAAACCATTTTCGCAACTTCAGTACCCCGAAAGAATGCATTCAGGCTCGAAACACAAGTTTTGTATCTTTTTGCATGCCGAAGGTTTGCGATATGCTCCAACACACTCCCAAACATCATTCGGGGTCTAATTGTGTAGAATGGGTGTTTTCGTTGCAAAACCATTTTCGCAACTTCGGTACCCCGAAATAGTGCATTCAGGGCCGAAACACAAGTTTTGCATCTTTTTACATGCCGAAGGTTTGCGATATGCTCCAAAACACTCCCAAACATCATTGTGGGTCTAATGGGGTAGAATGGGTGTTTTCGTTGCGAAACCATTTTCGCAACTTCGGTACCCCGAAATAGTGCATTCAGGGCCGAAACACAAGTTTTGCATCTTTTTACATGCCGAACATTTGTGATATGCTCCAAAACACTCCCAAACATCATTTTGGTTCTAATGGAGTAGAGTGGTTGTTTTTGTTGCAAAACCATTTTCGCAACTTCTGTATCACGAAATAGTGCATTCAGGCCCGAAACACAAGTTTTGTATCTTTTACATGCCGAAGGTTTGCGATATGCTCCAACACACTCCCAAACATCATTCTGGGTCTAATTGTGTAGAATGGGTGTTTTCGTTGCGAAACCATTTTCGCAACTTCGGTACCCCGAAACAGTGCATTCAGGGTTGAAACACAAGTTTTGCATCTTTTTACATGCCGAAGGTTTGCGATATGCTCCAAAACACTCCAAAACATCATTCTGGGTCTAATGGGGAAGAATGGGTGTTTTCGTTGCGAAACCATTTTCCCAACATCGGTACCCCCGAAATAGTTCATTCAAGCCCGAAACACAAGTTTTGCATCTTTTACATGCCGAAGGTTTGCGATATGCTCCAAAACACTCCCAAACATCATTCTGGGTTTAATGGGGTAGAATGGGTGTTTTCGTTGCGAAACCAATTTCGCAACTTCGGTACCCCGAAATAGTGCATTCAAGCCCGAAACACAAGTTTTGCATCTTTTACATGCCGAAGGTTTGCAATATGCTCCAAAACACTCCCAAACATCATTCTGGGTTTAATGGGGTAGAATGGGTGTTTTCGTTGCGAAACCATTTTCGCAACTTCAGTACCCCGAAAGAATGCATTCAGGCTCGAAACACAAGTTTTGTATCTTTTTGCATGCCGAAGGTTTGCGATATGCTCCAACACACTCCCAAACATCATTCTGGGTCTAATGGGGTAGAATGGGTGTTTTCGTTGCGAAACCATTTTCGCAACTTCGGTACCCCGAAATAGTGCATTCAGGGCCGAAACACAAGTTTTGCATCTTTTTACATGCCGAACATTTGTGATATGCTCCAAAACACTCCCAAACATCATTTTGGTTCTAATGGAGTAGAATGGTTGTTTTTGTTGCAATACCATTTTCGCAACTTCTGTATCACGAAATAGTGCATTCAGGCCCGAAACACAAGTTTTGTATCTTTTACATGCCGAAGGTTTGCGATATGCTCCAAAACACTCCCAAACATCATTCTGGGTTTAATGGGGTAGAATGGGTGTTTTCGTTGCGAAACCATTTTCGCAACTTCGGTACCCCGAAATAGTGCATTCAGGGCCGAAACACAAGTTTTGCATCTTTTTACATGCCGAAGGTTTGCGATATGCTCCAAAACACTCCCAAACATCATTCTAGGTTGAATGGGGTAGAATGGGTGTTTTCGTTGCGAAACTATTTTCGCAACTTCGGTACCCCGAAAGAATGCATTCAGGCTCGAAACAAAAGTTTTGCATCTTTTTACATGCTGAAGGTTTGCGATATGCTCCAAAACAGTCCCAAACATCATTCTGGGTTTAATGGGGTAGAATGGGTGTTTTCGTTGCGAAACCATTTTCGCAACTTCGGTACCCCAAAAGAATGCATTCAGGCTTGAAACACAAGTTTTGCATCTTTTTACATGCCGAAGGTTTGCGATATGCTCCAACACACTCCCAAACATCATTCTGGGTCTAATGGGGTAGAATGGGTGTTTTCGTTGCGAAACCATTTTCGCAACTTCGGTACCCCGAAATAGTGCATTCAGGGCCGAAACATATGTTTTGCATCTTTTTACATGCCGAAGGTTTGCGATATGCTCCAAAACACTCCCAAACATCATTCTGGGTTTAATGGGGTAGAATGGGTGTTTTCGTTGCGAAACCATTTTCGCAACTTCGGTACCCCAACAGAATGCATTCAGGCTCGAAACAAAAGTTTTGCATCTTTTTACATGCCGAAGGTTTGCGATATGCTCCAACACACTCCCAAACATCATTTTGGGTCTAATGGAGTAGAATGGTTGTTTTTGTTGCGAAACCATTTTCGCAACTTCGGTATCACGAAATAGTGCATTCAGGCCCGAAACACAAGTTTTGCATCTTTTACATGCCGAAGGTTTGCGATATGCTCCAAAACACTCCCAAACATCATTTTGGGTGTAATGGAGTAGAATGGGTGTTTTCGTTGCGAAACCATTTTCGCAACATCGGTACCCCGAAATAGTGCATTCAGGGCCGAAACACAAGTTTTGCATCTTTTTACAAGCCGAACATTCGTGATATGCTCCAAAACACTCCCAAACATCATTTTGGGTCTAATGGAGTAGAATGGTTGTTTTTGTTGCGAAACCATTTTCGCAACTTCGTTACCACGAAATAGTGCATTCAGGCTCGAAACAAAAGTTTTGCATCTTTTACATTCCGAAGGTTTGCGATATGCTCCAAAACACTCCAAAACATCATTGTGGGTCTAATGGGGTAGAATGGGTGTTTTCGTTGCGAAACCATTTTCGCAACTTCGGTACCCCGAAATAGTGCATTCAGGGCCGAAACACAAGTTTTGCATCTTTTTACATGCCGAACATTTGTGATATGCTCCAAAACACTCCCAAACATCATTTTGGTTCTAATGGAGTAGAATGGTTGTTTTTGTTGCAAAACCATTTTCGCAACTTCTGTATCACGAAATAGTGCATTCAGGCCCGAAACACAAGTTTTGCATCTTTTACATGCCGAAGGTTTGCGAAATAATCCAAAACACTCCCAAACATCATTTTGGGTGTAATGGAGTAGAATGGGTGTTTTTGTTGCGAAACCATTTTCACAACATCGGTACCCCGAAATAGTGCATTCAGGCCGAAACACAAGTTTTGCATCTTTTTACAAGCCGAACATTCGTGATATGCTCCAAAACACTCCCAAACATCATTTTGGGTCTAATGGAGTAGAATGGTTGTTTTTGTTGCGAAACCATTTTCGCAACTTCGTTACCACGAAATAGTGCATTCAGGCCCGAAAAACAAGTTTTGCATCTTTTACATGCCGAAGGTTTGCAATATGCTCCAAATCACTACCAAACATCATTTTGGGTCTAATGGAGTAGAATGGTTGTTTTTGTTGCGAAACCATTTTCGCAACTTCGGTACCACGAAATAGTGCATTCAGGCCCGAAACACAAGTTTTGCATCTTTTACATGCCGAAGGTTTGCGATATGCTCCAAAACACTCCCAAACATCATTCTGGGTTTAATGGGGTAGAATGGGTGTTTTTGTTGCGAAACCATTTTCGCAACTTCAGTACCCCGAAATAGTGCATTCAAGCCCGAAACACAAGTTTTGCATCTTTTACATGCCGAAGGTTTGCGATATGCTCCAAAACACTCCCAAACATCATTCTGGGTTTAATGGGGTAGAATGGGTGTTTTCGTCGCGAAACCATTTTCGCAACTTCAGTACCCCGAAAGAATGCATTCAGGCTCGAAACACAAGTTTTGCATCTTTTTGCATGCCGAAGGTTTGCGATATGCTCCAACACACTCCCAAACATCATTCGGGGTCTAATTGTGTAGAATGGGTGTTTTCGTTGCGAAACCATTTTCGCAACTTCGGTACCCCGAAATAGTGCATTCAAGCCCGAAACACAAGTTTTGCATCTTTTACATGCCGAAGGTTTGCGATATACTCCAAAACACTCCCAAACATCATTCTGGGTCTAATGGGGTAGAATGGGTGTTTTCGTTGCGAAACCATTTTCGCAACTTCGGTACCCTGAAATAGTGCATTCTGGGCCGAAACACAAGTTTTGCATCTTTTTACATGCCGAAGGTTTGCGATATGCTCCAAAACACTCCAAAACATCATTCTGGGTTTAATGGGGTAGAATGGGTGTTTTCATTGCGAAACCATTTTCGCAACTTCGGTACCCCGAAATAGTGCATTCAAGCCCGAAACACAAGTTTTGCATCTTTTACATGCCGAAGGTTTGCGATATGCTCCAAAACACTCCCAAATATCATTCTGGGTCTAATGGGGTAGAATGGGTGTTTTCATTGCGAAACCATTTTCGCAACTTCGATACCCCGAAATAGTGCATTCAGGGCCGAAACACATGTTTTGCATCTTTTTACATGTCGAAGGTTTGCGATATGCTCGAAAACACTCCCAAACATCATTCTGGGTTTAATGGGGTAGAATGGGTGTTTTCGTTGCGAAACCATTTTCGCAACTTCGGTACCCCGAAAGAATGCATTCAGGCTCGAAACAA
The DNA here is from genome assembly GCA_036936925.1 of Cenchrus fungigraminus. Lineage (NCBI taxonomy): Eukaryota > Viridiplantae > Streptophyta > Magnoliopsida > Poales > Poaceae > Cenchrus > Cenchrus fungigraminus. Next base: position 33,622,647 of record CM072775.1, read on the forward strand.
TAGTTTTGCATCTTTTTACATGCCGAAGGTTTGCGATATGCTCCAACACACCCCCAGACATCATTCTGGGTCTAATGGGGTAGAATTGGTGTTTTCGTTACGAAACCATTATCGCAACTTCGGTACCCCGAAATAGTGCATTCAGGGCCGAAACACAAGTTTTGCATCTTTTTACATGCCGAACATTTGTGATATGCTCCAAAACACTCCCAAACATCATTTTGGGTGTAATGGAGTAGAATGGGTGTTTTCGTTGCGAAACCATTTTCGCAACATCGGTACCCCGAAATAGTGCATTCAGGCCCGAAACACAAGTTTTGCATCTTTTACATGCCGAAGGTTTGCGATATGCTCCAAAACACTCCCAAACATCATTCTGGGTTTAATGGGGTAGAATGGGTGTTTTCGTTGCGAAACCATTTTCGCAACTTCGGTATCACGAAATAGTGCATTCAGGCCCGAAACACAAGTTTTGCATCTTTTACATGCCGAAGGTTTGCGATATGCTCCAAAACACTCCCAAACATCATTTTGGGTGTAATGGAGTAGAATGGGTGTTTTCGTTGCGAAACCATTTTCGCAACATCGGTACCCCGAAATAGTGCATTCAAGCCCGAAACACAAGTTTTGCATCTTTTACATGCCGAAGGTTTGCGATATGCTCCAAAACACTCCCAAACATCATTCTGGGTTTAATGGGGTAGAATGGGTGTTTTCGTTGCGAAACCATTTCCGCAACTTCGGTACCCCGAAATAGTGCATTCAAGCCCGAAACACAAGTTTTGCATCTTTTAGATGCCGAAGGTTTGCGATATGCTCCAAAACACTCCCAAACATCATTGTGGGTCTAATGGGGTAGAATGGGTGTTTTCGTTGCGAAACCATTTTCGCAACTTCGGTACCCCGAAATAGTGCATTCAGGGCTGAAACACAAGTTTTGCTTCTTTTTACATGCCGAAGGTTTACGATACGCTCAAAAACACTCCCAAACATCATTCTGGGTTTAATGGGGTAGAATGGGTGTTTTCGTTGCGAAACCATTTTCGCAACTTCAGTACCCCGAAAGAATGCATTCAGGCTCGAAACACAAGTTTTGCATCTTTTTGCATGCCGAAGGTTTGCGATATGCTCCAACACACTCCCAAACATCATTCGGGGTCTAATTATGTAGAATGGGTGTTTTCGTTGCGAAACCATTTTCGCAACTTCGGTACCCCGAAATAGCGCATTCAGGGCCGAAACACAAGTTTTGCATCTTTTTACATGCCGAAGGTTTGCGATATGCTCCAGAACACTCCCAAACATCATTGTGGGTCTAATGGGGTAGAATGGGTGTTTTCGTTGCGAAACCATTTTCGCAACTTCGGTACCCTGAAATAGTGCATTCAGGGCCGAAACACAAGTTTTGCATCTTTTTACATGCCGAAGGTTTGCGATATGCTCCAAAACACTCCCAAACATCATTTTGGTTCTAATGGAGTAGAATGGTTGTTTTTGTTGCAAAACCATTTTCGCAACATCTGTATCACGAAATAGTGCATTCAGGCCCGAAACACAAGTTTTGTATCTTTTACATGCCGAAGGTTTGCGATATGCTCCAAAACACTCCCAAACATCATTCTGGGTTTAATGGGGTAGAATGGGTGTTTTTGTTGCGAAACCATTTTCGCAACTTCAGTACCCCGAAAGAATGCATTCAGGCTCGAAACACAAGTTTTGCATCTTTTTGCATGCCGAAGGTTTGCGATATGCTCCAACACACTCCCAAACATCATTCTGGGTCTAATTGTGTAGAATGGGTGTTTTCGTTGCGAAACCATTTTCGCAACTTCGGTACCCCGAAATAGTGCATTCAAGCCCGAAACACAAGTTTTGCATCTTTTACATGCCGAAGGTTTGCGATATGCTCCAAAACACTCCCAAACATCATTCTGGGTTTAATGGGGTAGAATGGGTGTTTTCGTTGCGAAACCATTTTCGCAACTTCGGTACCCCGAAATAGTGCATTCAAGCCCGAAACACAAGTTTTGCATCTTTTACATGCCGAAGGTTTGCGATATGCTCCAAAACACTCCCAAACATCATTGTGGGTCTAATGGGGTAGAATGGGTGTTTTCGTTGCGAAACCATTTTCGCAACTTCGGTACCCTGAAATAGTGCATTCAGGGCCGAAACACAAGTTTTGCATCATTTTACATGCCGAAGGATTGCGATATGCTCCAAAACACTCCCAAACATCATTCTGGGTTTAATGGGGTAGAATGGGTGTTTTTGTTGCGAAACCATTTTCGCAACTTCAGTACCCCGAAATAGTGCATTCAAGCCCGAAACACAAGTTTTGCATCTTTTACATGCCGAAGGTTTGCGATATGCTCCAAAACACTCCCAAACATCATTCTGGGTTTAATGGGGTAGAATGGGTGTTTTCGTCGCGAAACCATTTTCGCAACTTCAGTACCCCGAAAGAATGCATTCAGGCTCGAAACACAAGTTTTGCATCTTTTTGCATGCCGAAGGTTTGCGATATGCTCCAACACACTCCCAAACATCATTCGGGGTCTAATTGTGTAGAATGGGTGTTTTCGTTGCGAAACCATTTTCGCAACTTCGGTACCCCGAAATAGTGCATTCAAGCCCGAAACACAAGTTTTGCATCTTTTACATGCCGAAGGTTTGCGATATACTCCAAAACACTCCCAAACATCATTCTGGGTCTAATGGGGTAGAATGGGTGTTTTCGTTGCGAAACCATTTTCGCAACTTCGGTACCCTGAAATAGTGCATTCTGGGCCGAAACACAAGTTTTGCATCTTTTTACATGCCGAAGGTTTGCGATATGCTCCAAAACACTCCAAAACATCATTCTGGGTTTAATGGGGTAGAATGGGTGTTTTCATTGCGAAACCATTTTCGCAACTTCGGTACCCCGAAATAGTGCATTCAAGCCCGAAACACAAGTTTTGCATCTTTTACATGCCGAAGGTTTGCGATATGCTCCAAAACACTCCCAAATATCATTCTGGGTCTAATGGGGTAGAATGGGTGTTTTCATTGCGAAACTATTTTCGCAACTTCGGTACCCCGAAATAGTGCATTCAGGGCCGAAACACAAGTTTTGCATCTTTTTACATGCCGAACATTTGTGATATGCTCCAAAACACTCCCAAACATCATTTTGGTTCTAATGGAGTAGAATGGTTGTTTTTGTTGCAAAACCATTTTCGCAACATCTGTATCACGAAATAGTGCATTCAGGCCCGAAACACAAGTTTTGTTTCTTTTACATGCCGAAGGTTTGCGATATGCTCCAAAACACTCCCAAACATCATTCTGGGTTTAATGGGGTAGAATCTGTGTTTTTGTTGCGAAACCATTTTCGCAACTTCAGTACCCCGATAGAATGCATTCAGGCTCGAAACACAAGTTTTGCATCTTTTTGCATGCCGAAGGTTTGCGATATGCTCCAACACACTCCCAAACATCATTCTGGGTCTAATTGTGTAGAATGGGTGTTTTCGTTGCGAAACCATTTTCGCAACTTCGTTTCCCCGAAATAGTGCATTCAAGCCCGAAACACAAGTTTTGCATCTTTTACATGCCGAAGGTTTGCGATATGCTCCAAAACACTCCCAAACATCATTCTGGGTTTAATGGGGTAGAATGGGTGTTTTCGTTGCGAAACCATTTTCGCAACATCGGTACCCCGAAACAGTGCATTCAGGCTTGAAACACAAGTTTTGCATCTTTTTACATGCCGAAGGTTTGCGATATGCTCCAAAACACTCCCAAACATCATTCTGGGTTTAATGGGGTAGAATGGGTGTTTTTGTTGCGAAACCATTTTCGCAACATCGGTACCCCGAAACAGTGCATTCAGGCTTGAAACACAAGTTTTGCATCTTTTTACACGCCGAAGGTTTGCGATATGCTCCAAAACACTCCAAAACATCATTCTGGGTCTAATGGGGTAGAATGGGTGTTTTCATTGCGAAACCATTTTCGCAACTTCGGTAGCCTGAAATAGTGCATTCAGGGCCGAAACATAAGTTTTGCATCTTTTTACATGCCGAAGGTTTGCGATATGCTCCAAAACACTCCCAAACATCATTCTGGGTTTAATGGGGTAGAATGGGTGTTTTCGTTGCGAAACCATTTTCGCAACTTCGGTACCCCAACAGAATGCATTCAGGCTCGAAACAAAAGTATTGCATCTTTTTACATGCCGAAGGTTTGCGATATGCTCCAACACACTCCCAAACATTATTCTGGGTCTAATGGGGTAGAATGGGTGTTTTCGTTGCGAAACCATTTTCGCAACTTCGGTACCCCGAAATAGTGCATTCAGGGCCGAAACACAAGTTTTGCATCTTTTTACATGCCGAAGGTTTGCGATATGCTCCAAAACACTCCCAAACATCATTCTGGGTTTAATGGGGTAGAATGGGTGTTTTCGTTGCGAAACTATTTTCGCAACTTCGGTACCCCGAAAGAATGCATTCAGGCTCGAAACAAAAGTTTTGCATCTTTTTACATGCCGAAGGTTTGCGATATGCTCCAAAACACTCCCAAACATCATTGTGGGTCTAATGGGGTAGAATGGGTGTTTTCGTTGCGAAACCATTTTCGCAACTTCGGTACCCCGAAATAGTGCATTCAGGGCCGAAACACAAGTTTTGCATCTTTTTACATGCCGAACATTTGTGATATGCTCCAAAACACTCCCAAACATCATTTTGGTTCTAATGGAGTAGAATGGTTGTTTTTGTTGCAAAACCATTTTCGCAACTTCTGTATCACGAAATAGTGCATTCAGGGCCGAAACACAAGTTTTGCATCTTTTTACATGCCGAACATTTGTGATATGCTCCAAAACACTCCCAAACATCATTTTGGGTGTAATGGAGTAGAATGGGTGTTTTCGTTGCGAAACCATTTTCGCAACATCGGTACCCCGAAATAGTGCATTCAGGCCGAAACACAAGTTTTGCATCTTTTTACAAGCCGAACATTCGTGATATGCTCCAAAACACTCCCAGACATCATTCTGGGTCTAATGGGGTAGAATTGGTGTTTTCGTTACGAAACCATTATCGCAACTTCGGTACCCCGAAATAGTGCATTCAGGGCCGAAACACAAGTTTTGCATCTTTTTACATGCCGAACATTTGTGATATGCTCCAAAACACTCCCAAACATCATTTTGTGTGTAATGGAGTAGAATGGGTGTTTTCGTTGCGAAACCATTTTCGCAACATCGGTACCCCGAAATAGTGCATTCAGGCCCGAAACACAAGTTTTGCATCTTTTACATGCCGAAGGTTTGCGATATGCTCCAAAACACTCCCAAACATCATTCTGGGTTTAATGGGGTAGAATGGGTGTTTTCGTTGCGAAACCATTTTCGCAACTTCGGTATCACGAAATAGTGCATTCAGGCCCGAAACACAAGTTTTGCATCTTTTACATGCCAAAGGTTTGCGATATGCTCCAAAACACTCCCAAACATCATTTTGGGTGTAATGGAGTAGAATGGGTGTTTTCGTTGCGAAACCATTTTCGCAACATCGGTACCCCGAAATAGTGCATTCAAGCCCGAAACACAAGTTTTGCATCTTTTACATGCCGAAGGTTTGCGATATGCTCCAAAACACTCCCAAACATCATTCTGGGTTTAATTGGGTAGAATGGGTGTTTTCGTTGCGAAACCATTTTCGCAACTTCGGTACCCCGAAATAGTGCATTCAAGCCCGAAACACAAGTTTTGCATCTTTTACATGCCGAAGGTTTGCGATATGCTCCAAAACACTCCCAAACATCATTCTGGGTTTAATGGGGTAGAATGGGTGTTTTCGTTGCGAAACCATTTTCGCAACTTCAGTACCCCGAAAGAATGCATTCAGGCTCGAAACACAAGTTTTGCATCTTTTTGCATGCCGAAGGGTTGCGATATGCTCCAACACACTCCCAAACATCATTCGGGGTCTAATTTTGTAGAATGGGTGTTTTCGTTGCGAAACCATTTTCGCAACTTCGGTACCCCGAAATAAGGCATTCAGGGCCGAAACACAAGTTTTGCATCTTTTTACATGCCGAAGGTTTGCGATATGCTCCAGAACACTCCCAAACATCATTCTGGGTTTAATGGGGTAGAATGGGTGTTTTCGTTGCGAAACCATTTTCGCAACTTCGGTACCCCGAAATAGTGCATTCAGGGCCGAAACACAAGTTTTGCATCATTTTACATGCCGAAGGATTGCGATATGCTCCAAAACACTCCCAAACATCATTCTGGGTTTAATGGGGTAGAATGGGTGTTTTTGTTGCGAAACCATTTTCGCAACTTCAGTACCCCGAAATAGTGCATTCAAGCCCGAAACACAAGTTTTGCATCTTTTACATGCCGAAGGTTTGCGATATGCTCCATAACACTCCCAAACATCATTCTGGGTTTAATGGGGTAGAATGGGTGTTTTCGTCGCGAAACCATTTTCGCAACTTCAGTACCCCGAAAGAATGCATTCAGGCTCGAAACACAAGTTTTGCATCTTTTTGCATGCCGAAGGTTTGCGATATGCTCCAACACACTCCCAAACATCATTCGGGGTCCTATTGTGTAGAATGGGTGTTTTCGTTGCGAAACCATTTTCGCAACATCGGTACCCCGAAATAGTGCATTCAAGCCCGAAACACAAGTTTTGCATCTTTTACATGCCGAAGGTTTGCGATACGCTCCAAAACACTCCCAAACATCATTCTGGGTCTAATGGGGTAGAATGGGTGTTTTCATTGCGAAACCATTTTCGCAACTTCAGTACCCCGAAATAGTGCATTCAGGGCCGAAACACAAGTTTTGCATCTTTTTACATGCCGAACATTTGTGATATGCTCCAAAACACTCCCAAACATCATTTTGGTTCTAATGGAGTAGAATGGTTGTTTTTGTTGCAAAACCATTTTCGCAACCTCTGTATCACGAAATAGTGCATTCAGGCCCGAAACACAAGTTTTGTATCTTTTACATGCCGAAGGTTTGCGATATGCTCCAAAACACTCCCAAACATCATTCTGGGTTTAATGGGGTAGAATGGGTGTTTTTGTTGCGAAACCATTTTCGCAACTTCAGTACCCCGAAAGAATGCATTCAGGCTCGAAACACAAGTTTTGCATCTTTTTGCATGCCGAAGGTTTGCGATATGCTCCAACACACTACCAAACATCATTCTGGGTCTAATTGTGTAGAATGGGTGTTTTCGTTGCGAAACCATTTTCGCAACTTCGGTACCCCGAAATAGTGCATTCAAGCCCGAAACACAAGTTTTGCATCTTTTACATGCCGAAGGTTTGCGATATGCTCCAAAACACTCCCAAACATCATTCTGGGTTTAATGGGGTAGAATGGGTGTTTTCGTTGCGAAACCATTTTCGCAACATCGGTACCCCGAAACAGTGCATTCAGGCTTGAAACACAAGTTTTGCATCTTTTTACATGCCGAAGGTTTGCGATATGCTCCAAAACACTCCCAAACATCATTCTGGGTTTAATGGGGTAGAATGGGTGTTTTCGTTGCGAAACCATTTTCGCAACATCGGTACCCCGAAACAGTGCATTCAGGCTTGAAACACAAGTTTTGCATCTTTTTACACGCCGAAGGTTTGCGATATGCTCCAAAACACTCCAAAACATCATTCTGGGTCTAATGGGGTAGAATGGGTGTTTTCATTGCGAAACTATTTTCGCAACTTCGGTACCCTGAAATAGTGCATTCAGGGCCGAAACACAAGTTTTGCATCTTTTTACATGCCGAAGGTTTGTGATATGCTCCAAAACACTCCCAAACATCATTCTGGGTTTAATGGGGTAGAATGGGTGTTTTCGTTGCGAAACCATTTTCGCAACTTCGGTACCCCAACAGAATGCATTCAGGCTCGAAACAAAAGTTTTGCATCTTTTTACATGCCGAAGGTTTGCGATATGCTCCAACACACTCCCAAACATCATTCTGGGTCTAATGGGGTAGAATGGGTGTTTTCGTTGCGAAACCATTTTCGCAACTTCGGTACCCCGAAATAGTGCATTCAAGCCCGAAACACAAGTTTTGCATCTTTTTACATGCCGAAGGTTTGCGATATGCTCCAAAACACTCCCAAACATCATTCTGGGTTTAATGGGGTAGAATGGGTGTTTTCGTTGCGAAACCATTTTCGCAACTTCGGTACCCCGAAATACTGCATTCAAGCCCAAAACACAAGTTTTGCATCTTTTACATGCTGAAGGTTTGCGATATGCTCCAACACACTCCCAAACATCATTCTGGGTCTAATTGTGTAGAATGGGTGTTTTCGTTGCGAAACCATTTTCGCAACTTCGGTACCCCGAAATAGTGCATTCAAGCCCGAAACACAAGTTTTGCATCTTTTTACATGCCGAAGGTTTGCGATATGCTCCAAAACACTCCCAAACATCATTCTGGGTTTAATGGGGTAGAATGGGTGTTTTCGTTGCGAAACCATTTTCGCAACTTCGGTACCCCGAAATACTGCATTCAAGCCCAAAACACAAGTTTTGCATCTTTTACATGCTGAAGGTTTGCGATATGCTCCAACACACTCCCAAACATCATTCTGGGTCTAATTGTGTAGAATGGGTGTTTTCGTTGCGAAACCATTTTCGCAACATCGGTACCCCGAAATAGTGCATTCAAGCCCGAAACACAAGTTTTGCATCTTTTTACATGCCGAAGGTTTGCGATATGCTCCAAAACACTCCCAAACATCATTCTGGGTTTAATGGGGTAGAATGGGTGTTTTCGTTGCGAAACCATTTTCGCAACTTCGGTACCCCGAAATACTGCATTCAAGCCCAAAACACAAGTTTTGCATCTTTTACATGCTGAAGGTTTGCGATATGCTCCAAAACACTCCCAAACATCATTCTGGGTTTATTGGGGTAGAATTGGTGTTTTCGTTGCGAAACCATTTTCGCAACTTCAGTACCCCGAAAGAATGCATTCAGGCTCGAAACACAAGTTTTGCATCTTTTTGCATGCCGAAGGTTTGCGATATGCTCCAACACACTCCCAAACATCATTCGGCGTCTAATTGTGTAGAATGGGTGTTTTCGTTGCGAAACCATTTTCGCAACTTCGGTACCCCGAAATAGTGCATTCAGGGCCGAAACACAAGTTTTGCATCTTTTTATATGCCGAAGGTTTGCGATATGCTCCAAAACACTCCCAAACATCATTGTGGGTTTAATGGGGTAGAATGGGTGTTTTCATTGCGAAACCATTTTCGCAACTTCGGTACCCCGAAATAGTGCATTCAGGGCCGAAACACAAGTTTTGCATCTTTTTACATGCCGAACATTTGTGATATGCTCCAAAACACTACCAAACATCATTTTGGTTCTAATGGAGTAGAATGGTTGTTTTTGTTGCAAAACCATTTTCGCAACATCTGTATCACGAAATAGTGCATTCAGGCCCGAAACACAAGTTTTGTATCTTTTACATGCCGAAGGTTTGCGATATGCTCCAAAACACTCCCAAACATCATTCTGGGTTTAATGGGGTAGAATGGGTGTTTTTGTTGCGAAACCATTTTCGCAACTTCAGTACCCCGAAAGAATGCATTCAGGCTCGAAACACAAGTTTTGCATCTTTTTGCATGCCGAAGGTTTGCGATATGCTCCAACACACTCCCAAACATCATTCTGGGTCTAATTGTGTAGAATGGGTGTTTTCGTTGCGAAACCATTTTCGCAACATCGGTACCCCGAAATAGTACATCCAAGCCCGAAACACAAGTTTTGCATCTTTTACATGCCGAAGGTTTGCGATATGCTCCAAAACACTCCCAAACATCATTCTGGGTTTAATGGGGTAGAATGGGTGTTTTCGTTGCGAAACCATTTTCGCAACTTCGGTACCCCGAAATAGTGCATTCAAGCCCGAAACACAAGTTTTGCATCTTTTACATGCCGAAGGTTTGCGATATGCTCCAAAACACTCCCAAACATCATTCTGGGTTTAATGGGGTAGAATGGGTGTTTTCGTCGCGAAACCATTTTCGCAACTTCAGTACCCCGAAAGAATGCATTCAGGCTCGAAACACAAGTTTTGCATCTTTTTGCATGCCGAAGGTTTGCGATATGCTCCAACACACTCCCAAACATGATTCGGGGTCTAATTGTGTAGAATGGGTGTTTTCGTTGCGAAACCATTTTCGCAACTTCGGTACCCCGAAATAGTGCATTCAGGCCGAAACACAAGTTTTGCATCTTTTTACAAGCCGAACATTCGTGATATGCTCCAAAACACTCCCAAACATCATTTTGGGTCTAATGGAGTAGAATGGTTGTTTTTGTTGCGAAACCATTTTCGCAACTTCATTACCACGAAATAGTGCATTCAGGCCCGAAAAACAAGTTTTGCATCTTTTACATGCCGAAGGTTTGCAATATGCTCCAAATCACTACCAAACATCATTTTGGGTCTAATGGAGTAGAATGGTTGTTTTTGTTGCGAAACCATTTTCGCAACTTCGGTACCACGAAATAGTGCATTCAGGCCCGAAACACAAGTTTTGTATCTTTTACATGCCGAAGGTTTGCGATATGCTCCAAAACACTCCCAAACATCATTCTGGGTTTAATGGGGTAGAATGGGTGTTTTCGTTGCGAAACCATTTTCGCAACTTCGGTACCCTGAAATAGTGCATTCAAGCCTGAAACACAAGTTTCGCATCTTTTACTTGCCGAAGGTTTGCGATATGCTCCAAAACACTCCCAAACATCATTTTGTGTGTAATGGAGTAGAATGGGTGTTTTCGTTGCGAAACCATTTTCGCAACATCGGTACCCCGAAATAGTGCATTCAGGCTCGAAACACAAGTTTTGCATCTTTTTACATGCCGAAGGTTTGCGATATGCTCCAAAACACTCCCAAACATCATTCTGGGTCTAATGGGGTAGAATGAGTGTTTTCGTTGCGAAACCATTTTCGCAACTTCGATACCCCGAAATAGTGCATTCAGGGCCGAAATACATGTTTTGCATCTTTTTACATGCCGAAGGTTTGCGATATGCTCGAAAACACTCCCAAACATCATTCTGGGTTTAATGGGGTAGAATGGGTGTTTTCGTTGCGAAACCATTTTCGCAACTTCGGTACCCCGAAAGAATGCATTCAGGCTCGAAACAATAGTTTTGCATCTTTTTACATGCCGAAGGTTTGCGATATGCTCCAAAACACTCCCAAACATCATTCTGGGTTTAATGGGGTAGAATGGGTGTTTTCGTTGCGAAACCATTTTCGCAACTTCGGTACCCCGAAATACTGCATTCAAGCCCAAAACACAAGTTTTGCATCTTTTACATGCTGAAGGTTTGCGATATGCTCCAAAACACTCCCAAACATCATTCTGGGTTTATTGGGGTAGAATTGGTGTTTTCGTTGCGAAACCATTTTCGCAACTTCAGTACCCCGAAAGAATGCATTCAGGCTCGAAACACAAGTTTTGCATCTTTTTGCATGCCGAAGGTTTGCGATATGCTCCAACACACTCCCAAACATCATTCGGCGTCTAATTGTGTAGAATGGGTGTTTTCGTTGCGAAACCATTTTCGCAACTTCGGTACCCCGAAATAGTGCATTCAGGGCCGAAACACAAGTTTTGCATCTTTTTATATGCCGAAGGTTTGCGATATGCTCCAAAACACTCCCAAACATCATTGTGGGTTTAATGGGGTAGAATGGGTGTTTTCATTGCGAAACCATTTTCGCAACTTCGGTACCCCGAAATAGTGCATTCAGGGCCGAAACACAAGTTTTGCATCTTTTTACATGCCGAACATTTGTGATATGCTCCAAAACACTACCAAACATCATTTTGGTTCTAATGGAGTAGAATGGTTGTTTTTGTTGCAAAACCATTTTCGCAACATCTGTATCACGAAATAGTGCATTCAGGCCCGAAACACAAGTTTTGTATCTTTTACATGCCGAAGGTTTGCGATATGCTCCAAAACACTCCCAAACATCATTCTGGGTTTAATGGGGTAGAATGGGTGTTTTTGTTGCGAAACCATTTTCGCAACTTCAGTACCCCGAAAGAATGCATTCAGGCTCGAAACACAAGCTTTGCATCTTTTTGCATGCCGAAGGTTTGCGATATGCTCCAACACACTCCCAAACATCATTCTGGGTCTAATTGTGTAGAATGGGTGTTTTCATTGCGAAACCATTTTCGCAACATCGGTACCCCGAAATAGTGCATTCAAGCCCGAAACACAAGTTTTGCATCTTTTACATGCCGAAGGTTTGCGATATGCTCCAAAACACTCCCAAACATCATTCTGGGTTTAATGGGGTAGAATGGGTGTTTTCGTTGCGAAACCATTTTCGCAACTTCGGTACCCCGAAATAGTGCATTCAAGCCCGAAACACAAGTTTTGCATCTTTTACATGCCGAAGGTTTGCGATATGCTCCAAAACACTCCCAAACATCATTCTGGGTTTAATGGGGTAGAATGGGTGTTTTCGTCGCGAAACCATTTTCGCAACTTCAGTACCCCGAAAGAATGCATTCAGGCTCGAAACACAAGTTTTGCATCTTTTTGCATGCCGAAGGTTTGCGATATGCTCCAACACACTCCCAAACATCATTCGGGGTCTAATTGTGTAGAATGGGTGTTTTCGTTGCGAAACCATTTTCGCAACTTCGGTACCCCGAAATAGTGCATTCAGGCCGAAACACAAGTTTTGCATCTTTTTACAAGCCGAACATTCGTGATATGCTCCAAAACACTCCCAAACATCATTTTGGGTCTAATGGAGTAGAATGGTTGTTTTTGTTGCGAAACCATTTTCGCAACTTCATTACCACGAAATAGTGCATTCAGGCCCGAAAAACAAGTTTTGCATCTTTTACATGCCGAAGGTTTGCAATATGCTCCAAATCACTACCAAACATCATTTTGGGTCTAATGGAGTAGAATGGTTGTTTTTGTTGCGAAACCATTTTCGCAACTTCGGTACCACGAAATAGTGCATTCAGGCCCGAAACACAAGTTTTGTATCTTTTACATGCCGAAGGTTTGCGATATGCTCCAAAACACTCCCAAACATCATTCTGGGTTTAATGGGGTAGAATGGGTGTTTTCGTTGCGAAACCATTTTCGCAACTTCGGTACCCTGAAATAGTGCATTCAAGCCAGAAACACAAGTTTCGCATCTTTTACTTGCCGAAGGTTTGCGATATGCTCCAAAACACTCCCAAACATCATTTTGTGTGTAATGGAGTAGAATGGGTGTTTTCGTTGCGAAACCATTTTCGCAACATCGGTACCCCGAAATAGTGCATTCAGGCTCGAAACACAAGTTTTGCATCTTTTTACATGCCGAAGGTTTGCGATATGCTCCAAAACACTCCCAAACATCATTCTGGGTCTAATGGGGTAGAATGAGTGTTTTCGTTGCGAAACCATTTTCGCAACTTCGATACCCCGAAATAGTGCATTCAGGGCCGAAATACATGTTTTGCATCTTTTTACATGCCGAAGGTTTGCGATATGCTCGAAAACACTCCCAAACATCATTCTGGGTTTAATGGGGTAGAATGGGTGTTTTCGTTGCGAAACCATTTTCGCAACTTCGGTACCCCGAAAGAATGCATTCAGGCTCGAAACAATAGTTTTGCATCTTTTTACATGCCGAAGGTTTGCGATATGCTCCAAAACACTCCCAAACATCATTCTGGGTTTAATGGGGTAGAATGGGTGTTTTCGTTGCGAAACCATTTTCGCAACTTCGGTACCCTGAAATAGTGCATTCAAGCCTGAAACACAAGTTTTGCATCTTTTACATGCCGAAGGTTTGCGATATGCTCCAAAATACTCCCAAACATCATTCTGGGTTTAATGGGGTGGAATGGGTGTTTTCGTTGCGAAACCATTTTCGCAACTTCGGTACCCTGAAATAGTGCATTCAAGCCTGAAACACAAGTTTTGCATCTTTTACATGCCGAAGGTTTGCGATATGCTCCAAAACACTCCCAAACATCATTCTGGGTTTAATGGGGTGGAATGGGTGTTTTCGTTGCGAAACCATTTTCGCAACTTCGGTACCCCGAAATAGTGCATTCAAGCCCGAAACACAAGTTTTGCATCTTTTACATGCCGAAGGTTTGCGATATGCTCCAAAACACTCCCAAACATCATTCTGGGTTTAATGGGGTAGAATGGGTGTTTTCGTTGCGAAACCATTTTCGCAACTTCAGTACCCCGAAAGAATGCATTCAGGCTCGAAACACAAGTTTTGCATCTTTTTGCATGCCGAAGGTTTGCGATATGCTCCAACACACTCCCAAACATCATTCTGGGTCTAATTGTGTAGAATGGGTGTTTTCGTTGCGAAACCATTTTCGCAACTTCGGTACCCCGAAATAGTGCATTCAGGGCCGAAACACAAGTTTTGCATCTTTTTACATGCCGAAGGTTTGCCATATGCTCCAAAACACTCCCAAACATCATTCTGGGTTTAATGGGGTAGAATGGGTGTTTTCGTTGCGAAACCATTTTCGCAACTTCGGTACCCCGAAAGAATGCATTCAGGCTCGAAACAGAAGTTTTGCATCTTTTTACATGCCGAAGGTTTGCGATATGCTCCAAAACACTCCCAAACATCATTGTGGGTCTAATGGGGTAGAATGGGTGTTTTCGTTGCGAAACCATTTTCGCAACTTCGGTACCCCGAAATAGTGCATTCAGGGCCGAAACACAAGTTTTGCATCTTTTTACATGCCGAACATTTGTGATATGCTCCAAAACACTCCCAAACATCATTTTGGGTCTAATGGAGTAGAATGGTTGTTTTTGTTGCGAAACCATTTTCGCAACTTCGTTACCACGAAATAGTGCATTCAGGCCCGAAAAACAAGTTTTGCATCTTTTACATGCCGAAGGTTTGCAATATGCTCCAAATCACTACCAAACATCATTTTGGGTCTAATGGAGTAGAATGGTTGTTTTTGTTGCGAAACCATTTTCGCAACTTCGGTACCACGAAATAGTGCATTCAGGCCCGAAACACAAGTTTTGCATCTTTTACATGCCGAATGTTTGCGATATGCTCCAAAACACTCCCAAACATCATTCTGGGTTTAATGGGGTAGAATGGGTGTTTTCGTTGCGAAACCATTTTCGCAACTTCGGTACCCTGAAATAGTGCATTCAAGCCTGAAACACAAGTTTCGCATCTTTTACTTGCCGAAGGTTTGCGATATGCTCCAAAACACTCCCAAACATCATTTTGTGTGTAATGGAGTAGAATGGGTGTTTTCGTTGCGAAACTATTTTCGCAACATCGGTACCCCGAAATAGTGCATTCAGGCTCGAAACACAAGTTTTGCATCTTTTTACATGCCGAAGGTTTGCGATATGCTCCAAAACACTCCCAAACATCATTCTGGGTCTAATGGGGTAGAATGAGTGTTTTCGTTGCGAAACCATTTTCGCAACTTCGATACCCCGAAATAGTGCATTCAGGGCCGAAATACATGTTTTGCAACTTTTTACATGCCGAAGGTTTGCGATATGCTCGAAAACACTCCCAAACATCATTCTGGGTTTAATGGGGTAGACTGGGTGTTTTCGTTGCGAAACCATTTTCGCAACTTCGGTACCCCGAAAGAATGCATTCAGGCTCGAAACAATAGTTTTGCATCTTTTTACATGCCGAAGGTTTGCGATATGCTCCAAAACACTCCCAAACATCATTCTGGGTTTAATGGGGTAGAATGGGTGTTTTCGTTGCGAAACCATTTTCGCAACTTCGGTACCCTGAAATAGTGCATTCAAGCCCGAAACACAAGTTTTGCATCTTTTACATGCCGAAGGTTTGCGATATGCTCCAAAAAACTCCCAAACATCATTGTGCTGTTAATGGGGTGGAATGGGTGTTTTCGTTGCGAAACCATTTTCGCAACTTCGGTACCCTGAAATAGTGCATTCAAGCCTGAAACACAAGTTTTGCATCTTTTACATGCCGAAGGTTTGCGATATGCTCCAAAACACTCCCAAACATCATTCTGGGTTTAATGGGGTGGAATGGGTGTTTTCGTTGCGAAACCATTTTCGCAACTTCAGTACCCCGAAATAGTGCATTCAAGCCCGAAACACAAGTTTTGCATCTTTTACATGCCGAAGGTTTGCGATATGCTCCAAAACACTCCCAAACATCATTCTGGGTTTAATGGGGTAGAATGGGTGTTTTCGTTGCGAAACCATTTTCGCAACTTCAGTACCCCGAAAGAATGCATTCAGGCTCGAAACACAAGTTTTGCATCTTTTTGCATGCCGAAGGTTTGCGATATGCTCCAACACACTCCCAAACATCATTCTGGGTCTAATTGTGTAGAATGGGTGTTTTCGTTGCGAAACCATTTTCGCAACATCGGTACCCCGAAATAGTGCATTCAAGCCCGAAACACAAGTTTTGCATCTTTTACATGCCGAAGGTTTGCGATATGCTCCAAAACACTCCCAAACATCATTCTGGGTTTAATGGGGTAGAATGGGTGTTTTCGTTGCGAAACCATTTTCGCAACTTCGGTACCCCGAAATAGTGCATTCAAGCCCGAAACACAAGTTTTGCATCTTTTACATGCCGAAGGTTTGCGATATGCTCCAAAACACTCCCAAACATCATTCTGGGTTTAATGGGGTAGAATGGGTGTTTTCGTCGCGAAACCATTTTCGCAACTTCAGTACCCCGAAAGAATGCATTCAGGCTCGAAACACAAGTTTTGCATCTTTTTGCATGCCGAAGGTTTGCGATATGCTCCAACACACTCCCAAACATCATTCGGGGTCTAATTGTGTAGAATGGGTGTTTTCGTTGCGAAACCATTTTCGCAACTTCGGTACCCCGAAATAGTGCATTCAGGCCGAAACACAAGTTTTGCATCTTTTTACAAGCCTAACATTCGTGATATGCTCCAAAACACTCCCAAACATCATTTTGGGTCTAATGGAGTAGAATGGTTGTTTTTGTTGCGAAACCATTTTCGCAACTTCATTACCACGAAATAGTGCATTCAGGCCCGAAAAACAAGTTTTGCATCTTTTACATGCCGAAGGTTTGCAATATGCTCCAAATCACTACCAAACATCATTTTGGGTCTAATGGAGTAGAATGGTTGTTTTTGTTGCGAAACCATTTTCGCAACTTCGGTACCACGAAATAGTGCATTCAGGCCCGAAACACAAGTTTTGTATCTTTTACATGCCGAAGGTTTGCGATATGCTCCAAAACACTCCCAAACATCATTCTGGGTTTAATGGGGTAGAATGGGTGTTTTCGTTGCGAAACTATTTTCGCAACTTCGGTACCCTGAAATAGTGCATTCAAGCCTGAAACACAAGTTTCGCATCTTTTACTTGCCGAAGGTTTGCGATATGCTCCAAAACACTCCCAAACATCATTTTGTGTGTAATGGAGTAGAATGGGTGTTTTCGTTGCGAAACCATTTTCGCAACATCGGTACCCCGAAATAGTGCATTCAGGCTCGAAACACAAGTTTTGCATCTTTTTACATGCCGAAGGTTTGCGATATGCTCCAAAACACTCCCAAACATCATTCTGGGTCTAATGGGGTAGAATGAGTGTTTTCGTTGCGAAACCATTTTCGCAACTTCGATACCCCGAAATAGTGCATTCAGGGCCGAAATACATGTTTTGCATCTTTTTACATGCCGAAGGTTTGCGATATGCTCGAAAACACTCCCAAACATCATTCTGGGTTTAATGGGGTAGAATGGGTGTTTTCGTTGCGAAACCATTTTCGCAACTTCGGTACCCCGAAAGAATGCATTCAGGCTCGAAACAATAGTTTTGCATCTTTTTACATGCCGAAGGTTTGCGATATGCTCCAAAACACTCCCAAACATCATTCTGGGTTTAATGGGGTAGAATGGGTGTTTTCGTTGCGAAACCATTTTCGCAACTTCGGTACCCTGAAATAGTGCATTCAAGCCTGAAACACAAGTTTTGCATCTTTTACATGCCGAAGGTTTGCGATATGCTCCAAAATACTCCCAAACATCATTCTGGGTTTAATGGGGTGGAATGGGTGTTTTCGTTGCGAAACCATTTTCGCAACTTCGGTACCCTGAAATAGTGCATTCAAGCCTGAAACACAAGTTTTGCATCTTTTACATGCCGAAGGTTTGCGATATGCTCCAAAACACTCCCAAACATCATTCTGGGTTTAATGGGGTGGAATGGGTGTTTTCGTTGCGAAACCATTTTCGCAACTTCGGTACCCCGAAATAGTGCATTCAAGCCCGAAACACAAGTTTTGCATCTTTTACATGCCGAAGGTTTGCGATATGCTCCAAAACACTCCCAAACATCATTCTGGGTTTAATGGGGTAGAATGGGTGTTTTCGTTGCGAAACCATTTTCGCAACTTCAGTACCCCGAAAGAATGCATTCAGGCTCGAAACACAAGTTTTGCATCTTTTTGCATGCCGAAGGTTTGCGATATGCTCCAACACACTCCCAAACATCATTCTGGGTCTAATTGTGTAGAATGGGTGTTTTCGTTGCGAAACCATTTTCGCAACTTCGGTACCCCGAAATAGTGCATTCAGGGCCGAAACACAAGTTTTGCATCTTTTTACATGCCGAAGGTTTGCCATATGCTCCAAAACACTCCCAAACATCATTCTGGGTTTAATGGGGTAGAATGGGTGTTTTCGTTGCGAAACCATTTTCGCAACTTCGGTACCCCGAAAGAATGCATTCAGGCTCGAAACAAAAGTTTTGCATCTTTTTACATGCCGAAGGTTTGCGATATGCTCCAAAACACTCCCAAACATCATTGTGGGTCTAATGGGGTAGAATGGGTGTTTTCGTTGCGAAACCATTTTCGCAACTTCGGTACGCCGAAATAGTGCATTCAGGGCCGAAACACAAGTTTTGCATCTTTTTACATGCCGAACATTTGTGATATGCTCCAAAACACTCCCAAACATCATTTTGGGTCTAATGGAGTAGAATGGTTGTTTTTGTTGCGAAACCATTTTCGCAACTTCGTTACCACGAAATAGTGCATTCAGGCCCGAAAAACAAGTTTTGCATCTTTTACATGCCGAAGGTTTGCAATATGCTCCAAATCACTACCAAACATCATTTTGGGTCTAATGGAGTAGAATGGTTGTTTTTGTTGCGAAACCATTTTCGCAACTTCGGTACCACGAAATAGTGCATTCAGGCCCGAAACACAAGTTTTGCATCTTTTACATGCCGAATGTTTGCGATATGCTCCAAAACACTCCCAAACATCATTCTGGGTTTAATGGGGTAGAATGGGTGTTTTCGTTGCGAAACCATTTTCGCAACTTCGGTACCCTGAAATAGTGCATTCAAGCCTGAAACACAAGTTTCGCATCTTTTACTTGCCGAAGGTTTGCGATATGCTCCAAAACACTCCCAAACATCATTTTGTGTGTAATGGAGTAGAATGGGTGTTTTCGTTGCGAAACTATTTTCGCAACATCGGTACCCCGAAATAGTGCATTCAGGCTCGAAACACAAGTTTTGCATCTTTTTACATGCCGAAGGTTTGCGATATGCTCCAAAACACTCCCAAACATCATTCTGGGTCTAATGGGGTAGAATGAGTGTTTTCGTTGCGAAACCATTTTCGCAACTTCGATACCCCGAAATAGTGCATTCAGGGCCGAAATACATGTTTTGCAACTTTTTACATGCCGAAGGTTTGCGATATGCTCGAAAACACTCCCAAACATCATTCTGGGTTTAATGGGGTAGAATGGGTGTTTTCGTTGCGAAACCATTTTCGCAACTTCGGTACCCCGAAAGAATGCATTCAGGCTCGAAACAATAGTTTTGCATCTTTTTACATGCCGAAGGTTTGCGATATGCTCCAAAACACTCCCAAACATCATTCTGGGTTTAATGGGGTAGAATGGGTGTTTTCGTTGCGAAACCATTTTCGCAACTTCGGTACCCTGAAATAGTGCATTGAAGCCCGAAACACAAGTTTTGCATCTTTTACATGCCGAAGGTTTGCGATATGCTCCAAAATACTCCCAAACATCATTGTGCTGTTAATGGGGTGGAATGGGTGTTTTCGTTGCGAAACCATTTTCGCAACTTCGGTACCCTGAAATAGTGCATTCAAGCCTGAAACACAAGTTTTGCATCTTTTACATGCCGAAGGTTTGCGATATGCTCCAAAACACTCCCAAACATCATTCTGGGTTTAATGGGGTGGAATGGGTGTTTTCGTTGCGAAACCATTTTCGCAACTTCAGTACCCCGAAATAGTGCATTCAAGCCCGAAACACAAGTTTTGCATCTTTTACATGCCGAAGGTTTGCGATATGCTCCAAAACACTCCCAAACATCATTCTGGGTTTAATGGGGTAGAATGGGTGTTTTCGTTGCGAAACCATTTTCGCAACTTCAGTACCCCGAAAGAATGCATTCAGGCTCGAAACACAAGTTTTGCATCTTTTTGCATGCCGAAGGGTTGCGATATGCTCCAACACACTCCCAAACATCATTCTGGGTCTAATTGTGTAGAATGGGTGTTTTCGTTGCGAAACCATTTTCGCAACTTCGGTACCCCGAAATAGTGCATTCAGGGCCGAAACACAAGTTTTGCATCTTTTTACATGCCGAAGGTTTGCCATATGCTCCAAAACACTCCCAAACATCATTCTGGGTTTAATGGGGTAGAATGGGTGTTTTCGTTGCGAAACCATTTTCGCAACTTCGGTACCCCGAAAGAATGCATTCAGGCTCGAAACAAAAGTTTTGCATCTTTTTACATGCCGAAGGTTTGCGATATGCTCCAAAACACTCCCAAACATCATTGTGGGTCTAATGGGGTAGAATGGGTGTTTTCGTTGCGAAACCATTTTCGCAACTTCGGTACCCCGAAATAGTGCATTCAGGGCCGAAACACAAGTTTTGCATCTTTTTACATGCCGAACATTTGTGATATGCTCCAAAACACTCCCAAACATCATTTTGGTTCTAATGGAGTAGAATGGTTGTTTTTGTTGCAAAACCATTTTCGCAACTTCTGTATCACGAAATAGTGCATTCAGGCCCGAAACACAAGTTTTGCATCTTTTACATGCCGAAGGTTTGCGAAATACTCCAAAACACTCCCAAACATAATTTTGGGTGTAATGGAGTAGAATGGGTGTTTTCGTTGCGAAACCATTTTCGCAACATCGGTACCCCGAAATAGTGCATTCAGGCCGAAACACAAGTTTTGCATCTTTTTACAAGCCGAACATTCGTGATATGCTCCAAAACACTCCCAAACATCATTTTGGGTCTAATGGAGTAGAATGGTTGTTTTTGTTGCGAAACCATTTTCGCAACTTCGGTACCACGAAATAGTGCATTCAGGCCCGAAACACAAGTTTTGCATCTTTTACATGCCGAAGGTTTGCGATATGCTCCAAAACACTCCCAAACATCATTCTGAGTTTAAAGGGGTAGAATGGGTGTTTTCGTTGCGAAACCATTTTCGCAACTTCGGTACCCTGAAATAGTGCATTCAAGCCTGAAACACAAGTTTTGCATCTTTTACTTGCCGAAGGTTTGCGATATGCTCCAAAACACTCCCAAACATCATTTTGTGTGTAATGGAGTAGAATGGGTGTTTTCGTTGCGAAACCATTTTCGCAACATCGGTACCCCGAAATAGTGCATTCAGGCTCGAAACACAAGTTTTGCATCTTTTACTTGCCGAAGGTTTGCGATATGCTCCAAAACACTCCCAAATATCATTCTGGGTCTAATGGGGTAGAATGAGTGTTTTCGTTGCGAAACCATTTTCGCAACTTCGATACCCCGAAATAGTGCATTCAGGGCCGAAACACATGTTTTGCATCTTTTTACATGCCGAAGGTTTGCGATATGCTCGAAAACACTCCCAAACATCATTCTGGGTTTAATGGGGTAGAATGGGTGTTTTCGTTGCGAAACCATTTTCGCAACTTCGGTACCCCGAAAGAATGCATTCAGGCTCGAAACAATAGTTTTGCATCTTTTTACATGCCGAAGGTTTGCGATATGCTCCAACACACTCCCAGACATCATTCTGGGTCTAATGGGGTAGAATTGGTGTTTTCGTTGCGAAACCATTTTCGCAACTTCGGTACCCCGAAATAGTGCATTCAGGGCCGAAACACAAGTTTTGCATCTTTTTACATGCCGAACATTTGTGATATGCTCCAAAACACTCCCAAACATCATTTTGGGTCTAATGGAGTAGAATGGTTGTTTTTGTTGCGAAACCATTTTCGCAACATCGGTACCCCGAAATAGTGCATTCAGGCCCGAAACACAAGTTTTGCATCTTTTACATGCCGAAGGTTTGCGATATGCTCCAAAACACTCCCAAACATCATTTTGGGTGTAATGGAGTAGAATGGGTGTTTTCATTGCGAAACCATTTTCGCAACATCGGTACCCCGAAATAGTGCATTCAAGCCCGAAACACAAGTTTTGCATCTTTTACATGCCGAAGGTTTGCGATATGCTCCAAAACACTCCCAAACATCATTCTGGGTTTAATGGGGTAGATTGGGTGTTTTCGTTGCGAAACCATTTTCGCAACTTCGGTACCCCAAAAGAATGCATTTAGGCTCGAAACAAAAGTTTTGCATCTTTTTACATGCCGAAGGTTTGCGATATGCTCCAACACACTCCCAAACATCATTCTGGGTCTAATGGGGTAGAATGGGTGTTTTCGTTGCGAAACCATTTTCGCAACTTCGGTACCCCGAAATAGTGCATTCAGGGCCGAAACACAAGTTTTGCATCTTTTACATGCCGAAGGTTTGCGATATGCTCCAAAACACTCCCAAACATCATTTTGGGTGTAATGGAGTAGAATGGGTGTTTTCATTGCAAAACCATTTTCGCAACATCGGTACCCCGAAATAGTGCATTCAAGCCCGAAACACAAGTTTTGCATCTTTTACATGCCGAAGGTTTGCGATATGCTCCAAAACACTCCCAAACATCATTCTGGGTTTAATGGGGTAGAATGGGTGTTTTCGTTGCGAAACCATTTTCGCAACTTCGGTACCCCGAAATAGTGCATTCAAGCCCGAAACACAAGTTTTGCATCTTTTACATGCCGAAGGTTTGCGATATGCTCCAAAACACTCCCAAACATCATTCAGGGTTTAATGGGGTAGAATGGGTGTTTTCGTTGCGAAACCATTTTCGCAACTTCAGTACCCCGAAAGAATGCATTCAGGCTCGAAACACAAGTTTTGCATCTTTTTGCATGCCGAAGGTTTGCGATATGCTCCAACACACTCCCAAACATCATTCGGGGTCTAATTGTGTAGAATGGGTGTTTTCGTTGCGAAACCATTTTCGCAACTTCGGTACCCCGAAATAGTGCATTCAGGGTCGAAACACAAGTTTTGCATCTTTTTACATGCCGAAGGTTTGCGATATGCTCCAGAACACTCCCAAACATCATTGTGGGTCTAATGGGGTAGAATGGGTGTTTTCGTTGCGAAACCATTTTCGCAACTTCGGTACCCCGAAATAGTGCATTCAGGGCCGAAACACAAGTTTTGCATCTTTTTACATGCCGAACATTTGTGATATGCTCCAAAACACTCCCAAACATCATTTTGGTTCTAATGGAGTAGAATGGTTGTTTTTGTTGCAAAACCATTTTCGCAACATCTGTATCACAAAATAGTGCATTCAGGCCCGAAACACAAGTTTTGTACCTTTTACATGCCGAAGGTTTGCGATATGCTCCAAAACACTCCCAAACATCATTCTGGGTTTAATGGGGTAGAATGGGTGTTTTCGTTGCGAAACCATTTTCGCAACTTCGGTACCCCGAAATAGTGCATTCAAGCCCGAAACAAAAGTTTTGCATCTTTTTACATGCCGAAGGTTTGCGATATGCTCCAAAACACTCCCAAACATCATTCTGGGTATAATGGGGTAGAATGGGTGTTTTCGTTGCGAAACCATTTTCGCAACTTCAGTACCCCGAAAGAATGCATTCAGGGCCGAAACACAAGTTTTGCATCTTTTTACATGCCGAAGGTTTGCGATATGCTCCAACACACTCCCAAACATCATTCTGGGCTTAATGGGGTAGAATGGGTGTTTTCGTTGTGAAACTATTTTCGCAACTTCGGTACCCCGAAAGAATGCATTCAGGCTCGAGACAAAAGTTTTGCATCTTTTTACATGCCGAAGGTTTGCGATATGCTCCAAAACACTCCCAAACATCTTTTTGTGTGTAATGGAGTAGAATGGGTGTTTTCGTTGCGAAACCATTTTCGCAACATCGGTACCCCGAAACAGTGCATTCAGGCTTGAAACACAAGTTTTGCATCTTTTTACATGCCGAAGGTTTGCGATATGCTCCAAAACACTCCCAAACATCATTCTGGGTCTAATGGGGTAGAATGGGTGTTTTCGTTGCGAAACCATTTTCGCAACTTCGGTACCCCGAAATAGTGCATTCAAGCCCGAAACACAAGTTTTGCATCTTTTTACATGCCGAAGGTTTGCGATATACTCCAAAACACTCCCAAACATCATTCTGGGTTTAATGGGGTAGAATGGGTGTTTTCGTTGCGAAACCATTTTCGCGACATCGGTACCCCAAAAGAATGCATTCAGGGCCGAAACACAAGTTTTGCATCTTTTTACATGCCGAAGGTTTGCGATATGCTCCAACACACTCCCAAACATCATTCTGGGTCTAATGGGGTAGAATGGGTGTTTTCGTTGCGAAACCATTTTCGCAACTTCGGTACCCCGAAATAGTGCATTCAGGGCCGAAACACAAGTTTTGCATCTTTTTACATGCCGAAGGTTTGCGATATGCTCCAGAACACTCCCAAACATCATTGTGGGTCTAATGGGGTAGACTGGGTGTTTTCGTTGCGAAACCATTTTCGCAACTTCGGTACCACGAAATAGTGCATTCAGGGCCGAAACACAAGTTTTGCATCTTTTTACATGCCGAAGGTTTGCGATATGCTCCAAAACACTCCCAAACATCATTTTGGTTCTAATGGAGTAGAATGGTTGTTTTTGTTGCAAAACCATTTTCGCAACATCTGTATCACGAAATAGTGCATTCAGGCCCGAAACACAAGTTTTGTATCTTTTACATGCCGAAGGTTTGCGATATGCTCCAAAACACTCCCAAACATCATTCTGGATTTAATGGGGTAGAATGGGTGTTTTCGTAGCGAAACCATTTTCGCGACTTGGGTACCCCGAAATAGTGCATTCAGGCTTGAAACACAAGTTTTGCATCTTTTTACGTGCCGAAGGTTTGCGATATGCTCCAAAACACTCCCAAATATCATTTTGGTTCTAATGGAGTAGAATGGTTGTTTTTGTTGCAAAACCATTTTCGCAACATCTGTATCACGAAATAGTGCATTCAGGCCCGAAACACAAGTTTTGTATCTTTTACATGCCGAAGGTTTGCGATATGCTCCAAAACACTCCCAAACATCATTCTGGGTTTAATGGGGTAGAATGGGTGTTTTCGTTGCGAAACCATTTTCGCAACTTCAGTACCCCGAAAGAATGCATTCAGGCTCGAAACACAAGTTTTGCATCTTTTTGCATGCCGAAGGTTTGCGATATGCTCCAACACACTCCCAAACATCATTCGGGGTCTAATTGTGTAGAATGGGTGTTTTCGTTGCGAAACCATTTTCGCAACTTCGGTACCCTGAAATAGTGCATTCAAGCCTGAAACACAAGTTTTGCATCTTTTACTTGCCGAAGGTTTGCGATATGCTCCAAAACACTCCCAAACATCATTTTGTGTGTAATGGAGTAGAATGGGTGTTTTCGTTGCGAAACCATTTTCGCAACATCGGTACCCCGAAATAGTGCATTCAGGCTCGAAACACAAGTTTTGCATCTTTTACTTGCCGAAGGTTTGCGATATGCTCCAAAACACTCCCAAATATCATTCTGGGTCTAATGGGGTAGAATGAGTGTTTTCGTTGCGAAACCATTTTCGCAACTTCGATACCCCGAAATAGTGCATTCAGGGCCGAAACACATGTTTTGCATCTTTTTACATGCCGAAGGTTTGCGATATGCTCGAAAACACTCCCAAACATCATTCTGGGTTTAATGGGGTAGAATGGGTGTTTTCGTTGCGAAACCATTTTCGCAACTTCGGTACCCCGAAAGAATGCATTCAGGCTCGAAACAATAGTTTTGCATCTTTTTACATGCCGAAGGTTTGCGATATGCTCCAACACACTCCCAGACATCATTCTGGGTCTAATGGGGTAGAATTGGTGTTTTCGTTGCGAAACCATTTTCGCAACTTCGGTACCCCGAAATAGTGCATTCAGGGCCGAAACACAAGTTTTGCATCTTTTTACATGCCGAACATTTGTGATATGCTCCAAAACACTCCCAAACATCATTTTGGGTCTAATGGAGTAGAATGGTTGTTTTTGTTGCGAAACCATTTTCGCAACATCGGTACCCCGAAATAGTGCATTCAGGCCCGAAACACAAGTTTTGCATCTTTTACATGCCGAAGGTTTGCGATATGCTCCAAAACACTCCCAAACATCATTTTGGGTGTAATGGAGTAGAATGGGTGTTTTCATTGCGAAACCATTTTCGCAACATCGGTACCCCGAAATAGTGCATTCAAGCCCGAAACACAAGTTTTGCATCTTTTACATGCCGAAGGTTTGCGATATGCTCCAAAACACTCCCAAACATCATTCTGGGTTTAATGGGGTAGATTGGGTGTTTTCGTTGCGAAACCATTTTCGCAACTTCGGTACCCCAAAAGAATGCATTTAGGCTCGAAACAAAAGTTTTGCATCTTTTTACATGCCGAAGGTTTGCGATATGCTCCAACACACTCCCAAACATCATTCTGGGTCTAATGGGGTAGAATGGGTGTTTTCGTTGCGAAACCATTTTCGCAACTTCGGTACCCCGAAATAGTGCATTCAGGGCCGAAACACAAGTTTTGCATCTTTTACATGCCGAAGGTTTGCGATATGCTCCAAAACACTCCCAAACATCATTTTGGGTGTAATGGAGTAGAATGGGTGTTTTCATTGCAAAACCATTTTCGCAACATCGGTACCCCGAAATAGTGCATTCAAGCCCGAAACACAAGTTTTGCATCTTTTACATGCCGAAGGTTTGCGATATGCTCCAAAACACTCCCAAACATCATTCTGGGTTTAATGGGGTAGAATGGGTGTTTTCGTTGCGAAACCATTTTCGCAACTTCGGTACCCCGAAATAGTGCATTCAAGCCCGAAACACAAGTTTTGCATCTTTTACATGCCGAAGGTTTGCGATATGCTCCAAAACACTCCCAAACATCATTCAGGGTTTAATGGGGTAGAATGGGTGTTTTCGTTGCGAAACCATTTTCGCAACTTCAGTACCCCGAAAGAATGCATTCAGGCTCGAAACACAAGTTTTGCATCTTTTTGCATGCCGAAGGTTTGCGATATGCTCCAACACACTCCCAAACATCATTCGGGGTCTAATTGTGTAGAATGGGTGTTTTCGTTGCGAAACCATTTTCGCAACTTCGGTACCCCGAAATAGTGCATTCAGGGTCGAAACACAAGTTTTGCATCTTTTTACATGCCGAAGGTTTGCGATATGCTCCAGAACACTCCCAAACATCATTGTGGGTCTAATGGGGTAGAATGGGTGTTTTCGTTGCGAAACCATTTTCGCAACTTCGGTACCCCGAAATAGTGCATTCAGGGCCGAAACACAAGTTTTGCATCTTTTTACATGCCGAACATTTGTGATATGCTCCAAAACACTCCCAAACATCATTTTGGTTCTAATGGAGTAGAATGGTTGTTTTTGTTGCAAAACCATTTTCGCAACATCTGTATCACAAAATAGTGCATTCAGGCCCGAAACACAAGTTTTGTACCTTTTACATGCCGAAGGTTTGCGATATGCTCCAAAACACTCCCAAACATCATTCTGGGTTTAATGGGGTAGAATGGGTGTTTTCGTTGCGAAACCATTTTCGCAACTTCGGTACCCCGAAATAGTGCATTCAAGCCCGAAACAAAAGTTTTGCATCTTTTTACATGCCGAAGGTTTGCGATATGCTCCAAAACACTCCCAAACATCATTCTGGGTATAATGGGGTAGAATGGGTGTTTTCGTTGCGAAACCATTTTCGCAACTTCAGTACCCCGAAAGAATGCATTCAGGGCCGAAACACAAGTTTTGCATCTTTTTACATGCCGAAGGTTTGCGATATGCTCCAACACACTCCCAAACATCATTCTGGGCTTAATGGGGTAGAATGGGTGTTTTCGTTGTGAAACTATTTTCGCAACTTCGGTACCCCGAAAGAATGCATTCAGGCTCGAGACAAAAGTTTTGCATCTTTTTACATGCCGAAGGTTTGCGATATGCTCCAAAACACTCCCAAACATCTTTTTGTGTGTAATGGAGTAGAATGGGTGTTTTCGTTGCGAAACCATTTTCGCAACATCGGTACCCCGAAACAGTGCATTCAGGCTTGAAACACAAGTTTTGCATCTTTTTACATGCCGAAGGTTTGCGATATGCTCCAAAACACTCCCAAACATCATTCTGGGTCTAATGGGGTAGAATGGGTGTTTTCGTTGCGAAACCATTTTCGCAACTTCGGTACCCCGAAATAGTGCATTCAAGCCCGAAACACAAGTTTTGCATCTTTTTACATGCCGAAGGTTTGCGATATACTCCAAAACACTCCCAAACATCATTCTGGGTTTAATGGGGTAGAATGGGTGTTTTCGTTGCGAAACCATTTTCGCGACATCGGTACCCCAAAAGAATGCATTCAGGGCCGAAACACAAGTTTTGCATCTTTTTACATGCCGAAGGTTTGCGATATGCTCCAACACACTCCCAAACATCATTCTGGGTCTAATGGGGTAGAATGGGTGTTTTCGTTGCGAAACCATTTTCGCAACTTCGGTACCCCGAAATAGTGCATTCAGGGCCGAAACACAAGTTTTGCATCTTTTTACATGCCGAAGGTTTGCGATATGCTCCAGAACACTCCCAAACATCATTGTGGGTCTAATGGGGTAGACTGGGTGTTTTCGTTGCGAAACCATTTTCGCAACTTCGGTACCACGAAATAGTGCATTCAGGGCCGAAACACAAGTTTTGCATCTTTTTACATGCCGAAGGTTTGCGATATGCTCCAAAACACTCCCAAACATCATTTTGGTTCTAATGGAGTAGAATGGTTGTTTTTGTTGCAAAACCATTTTCGCAACATCTGTATCACGAAATAGTGCATTCAGGCCCGAAACACAAGTTTTGTATCTTTTACATGCCGAAGGTTTGCGATATGCTCCAAAACACTCCCAAACATCATTCTGGATTTAATGGGGTAGAATGGGTGTTTTCGTAGCGAAACCATTTTCGCGACTTGGGTACCCCGAAATAGTGCATTCAGGCTTGAAACACAAGTTTTGCATCTTTTTACGTGCCGAAGGTTTGCGATATGCTCCAAAACACTCCCAAATATCATTTTGGTTCTAATGGAGTAGAATGGTTGTTTTTGTTGCAAAACCATTTTCGCAACATCTGTATCACGAAATAGTGCATTCAGCCCCGAAACACAAGTTTTGTATCTTTTACATGCCGAAGGTTTGCGATATGCTCCAAAACACTCCCAAACATCATTCTGGGTTTAATGGGGTAGAATGGGTGTTTTCGTTGCGAAACCATTTTCGCAACTTCGGTACCCCGAAATAGTGCATTCAAGCCCGAAACACAAGTTTTGCATCTTTTACATGCCGAAGGTTTGCGATATGCTCCAAAACACTCCCAAACATCATTGTGGGTCTAATGGGGTAGAATGGGTGTTTTCGTTGCGAAACCATTTTCGCAACTTCGGTGCCCTGAAATAGTGCATTCAGGGCCGAAACACAAGTTTTGCATCTTTTTACATGCCGAAGGTTTGCGATATGCTCCAAAACACTCCCAAACATCATTCTGGGTTTAATGGGGTAGAATGGGTGTTTTTGTTGCGAAACCATTTTCGCAACATCAGTACCCCGAAAGAATGCATTCAGGCTCGAAACATAAGTTTTGCATCTTTTTGCATGCCGAAGGTTTGCGATATGCTCCAACACACTCCCAAACATCATTCTGGGTCTAATTGTGTAGAATGGGTGTTTTCGTTGCGAAACCATTTTCGCAACTTCGGTACCCCGAAATAGTGCATTCAAGCCCGAAACACAAGTTTTGCATCTTTTTACATGCCGAAGGTTTGCGATATGCTCCAAAACACTCCCAAACATCATTTTGGTTCTAATGGAGTAGAATGGTTGTTTTTGTTGCAAAACCATTTTCGCAACATCTGTATCACGAAATAGTGCATTCAGGCCCGAAACACAAGTTTTGTATCTTTTACATGCCGAAGGTTTGCGATATGCTCCAAAACACTCCCAAACATCAATCTGGGTTTAATGGGGTAGAATGGGTGTTTTCGTTGCGAAACCATTTTCGCAACTTCGGTACCCCGAAATAGTGCATTCAAGCCCGAAACACAAGTTTTGCATCTTTTACATGCCGAAGGTTTGCGATATGCTCCAAAACACTCCCAAACATCATTCTGGGTTTAATGGGGTAGAATGGGTGTTTTCGTTGCGAAACCATTTTCGCAACTTCAGTACCCCGAAAGAATGCATTCAGGCTCGAAACACAAGTTTTGCATCTTTTTGCATGCCGAAGGTTTGCGATATGCTCCAACACACTCCCAAACATCATTCGGGGTCTAATTGTGTAGAATGGGTGTTTTCGTTGCGAAACCATTTTCGCAACTTCGGTACCCCGAAATAGTGCATTCAGGGCCGAAACACAAGTTTTGCATCTTTTTACATGCCGAAGGTTTGCGATATGCTCCAGAACACTCGCAAACATCATTGTGGGTCTAATGGGGTAGAATGGGTGTTTTCGTTGCGAAACCATTTTCGCAACTTCGGTACCCCGAAATAGTGCATTCAGGGCCGAAACACAAGTTTTGCATCTTTTTACATGCCGAACATTTGTGATATGCTCCAAAACACTCCCAAACATCATTTTGGTTCTAATGGAGTAGAATGGTTGTTTTCGTTGCAAAACCATTTTCGCAACATCTGTATCACGAAATAGTGCATTCAGGCCCGAAACACAAGTTTTGTATCTTTTACATGCCGAAGGTTTGCGATATGCTCCAAAACACTCCCAAACATCATTCTGGGTTTAATGGGGTAGAATGGGTGTTTTCGTTGCGAAACCATTTTCGCAACTTCGGTACCCCGAAATAGTGCATTCAAGCCCGAAACACAAGTTTTGCATCTTTTACATGCCGAAGGTTTGCGATATACTCCAAAACACTCCCAAACATCATTCTGGGTTTAATGGGGTAGAATGGGTGTTTTCGTTGCGAAACCATTTTCGCGACATCGGTACCCCGAAACAGTGCATTCAGGCTTGAAACACAAGTTTTGCATCTTTTTACATGCCGAAGGTTTGCGATATGCTCCAAAACACTCCAAAACATCATTCTGGGTCTAATGGGGTAGAATGGGTGTTTTCGTTGCGAAACCATTTTCGCAACTTCGGTACCCTGAAATAGTGCATTCAGGGCCGAAACACAAGTTTTGCATCTTTTTATATGCCGAAGGTTTGCGATATGCTCCAAAACACTCCCAAACATCATTCTGGGTCTAATGGGGTAGAATGGGTGTTTTCGTTGCGAAACCATTTTCGCAACTTCGGTACCCCGAAATAGTGCATTCAAGCCCGAAACACAAGTTTTGCATCTTTTTACATGCCGAAGGTTTGCGATATACTCCAAAACACTCCCAAACATCATTCTGGGTTTAATGGGGTAGAATGGGTGTTTTCGTTGCGAAACCATTTTCGCGACATCGGTACCCCAAAAGAATGCATTCAGGGCCGAAACACAAGTTTTGCATCTTTTTACATGCCGAAGGTTTGCGATATGCTCCAACACACTCCCAAACATCATTCTGGGTCTAATGGGGTAGAATGGGTGTTTTCGTTGCGAAACCATTTTCGCAACTTCGGTACCCCGAAATAGTGCATTCAGGGCCGAAACACAAGTTTTGCATCTTTTTACATGCCGAAGGTTTGCGATATGCTCCAAAACACTCCCAAACATCATTTTGGTTCTAATGGAGTAGAATGGTTGTTTTTGTTGCAAAACCATTTTCGCAACATCTGTATCACGAAATAGTGCATTCAGGCCCGAAACACAAGTTTTGTATCTTTTACATGCCGAAGGTTTGCGATATGCTCCAAAACACTCCCAAACATCATTCTGGATTTAATGGGGTAGAATGGGTGTTTTCGTAGCGAAACCATTTTCGCGACTTGGGTACCCCGAAATAGTGCATTCAGGCTTGAAACACAAGTTTTGCATCTTTTTACGTGCCGAAGGTTTGCGATATGCTCCAAAACACTCCCAAATATCATTTTGGTTCTAATGGAGTAGAATGGTTGTTTTTGTTGCAAAACCATTTTCGCAACATCTGTATCACGAAATAGTGCATTCAGGCCCGAAACACAAGTTTTGTATCTTTTACATGCCGAAGGTTTGCGATATGCTCCAAAACACTCCCAAACATCATTCTGGGTTTAATGGGTAGAATGGGTGTTTTCGTTGCGAAACCATTTTCGCAACTTCAGTACCCCGAAAGAATGCATTCAGGCTCGAAACACAAGTTTTGCATCTTTTTGCATGCCGAAGGTTTGCGATATGCTCCAACACACTCCCAAACATCATTCGGGGTCTAATTGTGTAGAATGGGTGTTTTCGTTGCGAAACCATTTTCGTAACTTCGGTACCCCGAAATAGTGCATTCAGGGCCGAAACACAAGTTTTGCATCTTTTTACATGCCGAAGGTTTGCGATATGCTCCAGAACACTCCCAAACATCATTGTGGGTCTAATGGGGTAGAATGGGTGTTTTCGTTGCGAAACCATTTTCGCAACTTCGGTACCCCGAAATAGTGCATTCAGGGCCGAAACACAAGTTTTGCATCTTTTTACATGCCGAACATTTGTGATATGCTCCAAAACACTCCCAAACATCATTTTGGTTCTAATGGAGTAGAATGGTTGTTTTTGTTGCAAAACCATTTTCGCAACATCTGTATCACGAAATAGTGCATTCAGCCCCGAAACACAAGTTTTGTATCTTTTACATGCCGAAGGTTTGCGATATGCTCCAAAACACTCCCAAACATCATTCTGGGTTTAATGGGGTAGAATGGGTGTTTTCGTTGCGAAACCATTTTCGCAACTTCGGTACCTCGAAATAGTGCATTCAAGCCCGAAACACAAGTTTTGCATCTTTTACATGCCGAAGGTTTGCGATATGCTCCAAAACACTCCCAAACATCATTGTGGGTCTAATGGGGTAGAATGGGTGTTTTCGTTGCGAAACCATTTTCGCAACTTCGGTGCCCTGAAATAGTGCATTCAGGGCCGAAACACAAGTTTTGCATCTTTTTACATGCCGAAGGTTTGCGATATGCTCCAAAACACTCCCAAACATCATTCTGGGTTTAATGGGGTAGAATGGGTGTTTTTGTTGCAAAACCATTTTCGCAACTTCAGTACCCCGAAAGAATGCATTCAGGCTCGAAACATAAGTTTTGCATCTTTTTGCATGCCGAAGGTTTGCGATATGCTCCAACACACTCCCAAACATCATTCTGGGTCTAATTGTGTAGAATGGGTGTTTTCGTTGCGAAACCATTTTCGCAACTTCGGTACCCCGAAATAGTGCATTCAAGCCCGAAACACAAGTTTTGCATCTTTTACATGCGGAAGGTTTGCGATATACTCCAAAACACTCCCAAACATCATTCTGGGTTTAATGGGGTAGAATGGGTGTTTTCGTTGCGAAACCATTTTCGCGACATCGGTACCCCGAAACAGTGCATTCAGGCTTGAAACACAAGTTTTGCATCTTTTTACATGCCGAAGGTTTGCGATATGCTCCAAAACACTCCAAAACATCATTCTGGGTCTAATGGGGTAGAATTGGTGTTTTTGTTGCGAAACCATTTTCGCAACTTCGGTACCCTGAAATAGTGCATTCAGGGCCGAAACACAAGTTTTGCATCTTTTTACATGCCGAAGGTTTGCGATATGCTCCAAAACACTCCCAAACATCATTCTGGGTTTAATGGGGTAGAATGGGTGTTTTCGTTGCGAAACCATTTTCGCAACTTCGGTACCCCAAAAGAATGCATTTAGGCTCGAAACAAAAGTTTTGCATCTTTTTACATGCCGAAGGTTTGCGATATGCTCCAACACACTCCGAAACATCATTCTGGGTCTAATGGGGTAGAATGGGTGTTTTCGTTGCGAAACCATTTTCGCAACTTCGGTACCACGAAATAGTGCATTCAGGGCCGAAACACAAGTTTTGCATCTTTTTACATGCCGAAGGTTTGCGATATGCTCCAAAACACTCCCAAACATCATTTTGGTTCTAATGGAGTAGAATGGTTGTTTTTGTTGCAAAACCATTTTCGCAACATCTGTATCACGAAATAGTGCATTCAGGCCCGAAACACAAGTTTTGTATCTTTTACATGCCGAAGGTTTGCGATATGCTCCAAAACACTCCCAAACATCATTCTGGGTTTAATGGGGTAGAATGGGTGTTTTCGTTGCGAAACCATTTTCGCAACTTCGGTACCCCGAAATAGTGCATTCAAGCCCGAAACACAAGTTTTGCATCTTTTACATGCCGAAGGTTTGCGATATGCTCCAAAACACTCCCAAACATCATTCTGGGTTTAATGGGGTAGAATGGGTGTTTTCGTTGCGAAACCATTTTCGCAACTTCAGTACCCCGAAAGAATGCATTCAGGCTCGAAACACAAGTTTTGCATCTTTTTGCATGCCGAAGGTTTGCGATATGCTCCAACACACTCCCAAACATCATTCGGGGTCTAATTGTGTAGAATGGGTGTTTTCGTTGCGAAACCATTTTCGCAACTTCGGTACCCCGAAATAGTGCATTCAGGGCCGAAACACAAGTTTTGCATCTTTTTACATGCCGAAGGTTTGCGATATGCTCCAGAACACTCGCAAACATCATTGTGGGTCTAATGGGGTAGAATGGGTGTTTTCGTTGCGAAACCATTTTCGCAACTTCGGTACCCCGAAATAGTGCATTCAGGGCCGAAACACAAGTTTTGCATCTTTTTACATGCCGAACATTTGTGATATGCTCCAAAACACTCCCAAACATCATTTTGGTTCTAATGGAGTAGAATGGTTGTTTTCGTTGCAAAACCATTTTCGCAACATCTGTATCACGAAATAGTGCATTCAGGCCCGAAACACAAGTTTTGTATCTTTTACATGCCGAAGGTTTGCGATATGCTCCAAAACACTCCCAAACATCATTCTGGGTTTAATGGGGTAGAATGGGTGTTTTCGTTGCGAAACCATTTTCGCAACTTCGGTACCCCGAAATAGTGCATTCAAGCCCGAAACACAAGTTTTGCATCTTTTACATGCCGAAGGTTTGCGATATACTCCAAAACACTCCCAAACATCATTCTGGGTTTAATGGGGTAGAATGGGTGTTTTCGTTGCGAAACCATTTTCGCGACATCGGTACCCCGAAACAGTGCATTCAGGCTTGAAACACAAGTTTTGCATCTTTTTACATGCCGAAGGTTTGCGATATGCTCCAAAACACTCCAAAACATCATTCTGGGTCTAATGGGGTAGAATGGGTGTTTTCGTTGCGAAACCATTTTCGCAACTTCGGTACCCTGAAATAGTGCATTCAGGGCCGAAACACAAGTTTTGCATCTTTTTATATGCCGAAGGTTTGCGATATGCTCCAAAACACTCCCAAACATCATTCTGGGTCTAATGGGGTAGAATGGGTGTTTTCGTTGCGAAACCATTTTCGCAACTTCGGTACCCCGAAATAGTGCATTCAAGCCCGAAACACAAGTTTTGCATCTTTTTACATGCCGAAGGTTTGCGATATACTCCAAAACACTCCCAAACATCATTCTGGGTTTAATGGGGTAGAATGGGTGTTTTCGTTGCGAAACCATTTTCGCGACATCGGTACCCCAAAAGAATGCATTCAGGGCCGAAACACAAGTTTTGCATCTTTTTACATGCCGAAGGTTTGCGATATGCTCCAACACACTCCCAAACATCATTCTGGGTCTAATGGGGTAGAATGGGTGTTTTCGTTGCGAAACCATTTTCGCAACTTCGGTACCCCGAAATAGTGCATTCAGGGCCGAAACACAAGTTTTGCATCTTTTTACATGCCGAAGGTTTGCGATATGCTCCAAAACACTCCCAAACATCATTTTGGTTCTAATGGAGTAGAATGGTTGTTTTTGTTGCAAAACCATTTTCGCAACATCTGTATCACGAAATAGTGCATTCAGGCCCGAAACACAAGTTTTGTATCTTTTACATGCCGAAGGTTTGCGATATGCTCCAAAACACTCCCAAACATCATTCTGGATTTAATGGGGTAGAATGGGTGTTTTCGTAGCGAAACCATTTTCGCGACTTGGGTACCCCGAAATAGTGCATTCAGGCTTGAAACACAAGTTTTGCATCTTTTTACGTGCCGAAGGTTTGCGATATGCTCCAAAACACTCCCAAATATCATTTTGGTTCTAATGGAGTAGAATGGTTGTTTTTGTTGCAAAACCATTTTCGCAACATCTGTATCACGAAATAGTGCATTCAGGCCCGAAACACAAGTTTTGTATCTTTTACATGCCGAAGGTTTGCGATATGCTCCAAAACACTCCCAAACATCATTCTGGGTTTAATGGGGTAGAATGGGTGTTTTCGTTGCGAAACCATTTTCGCAACTTCAGTACCCCGAAAGAATGCATTCAGGCTCGAAACACAAGTTTTGCATCTTTTTGCATGCCGAAGGTTTGCGATATGCTCCAACACACTCCCAAACATCATTCGGGGTCTAATTGTGTAGAATGGGTGTTTTCGTTGCGAAACCATTTTCGTAACTTCGGTACCCCGAAATAGTGCATTCAGGGCCGAAACACAAGTTTTGCATCTTTTTACATGCCGAAGGTTTGCGATATGCTCCAGAACACTCCCAAACATCATTGTGGGTCTAATGGGGTAGAATGGGTGTTTTCGTTGCGAAACCATTTTCGCAACTTCGGTACCCCGAAATAGTGCATTCAGGGCCGAAACACAAGTTTTGCATCTTTTTACATGCCGAACATTTGTGATATGCTCCAAAACACTCCCAAACATCATTTTGGTTCTAATGGAGTAGAATGGTTGTTTTTGTTGCAAAACCATTTTCGCAACATCTGTATCACGAAATAGTGCATTCAGCCCCGAAACACAAGTTTTGTATCTTTTACATGCCGAAGGTTTGCGATATGCTCCAAAACACTCCCAAACATCATTCTGGGTTTAATGGGGTAGAATGGGTGTTTTCGTTGCGAAACCATTTTCGCAACTTCGGTACCCCGAAATAGTGCATTCAAGCCCGAAACACAAGTTTTGCATCTTTTACATGCCGAAGGTTTGCGATATGCTCCAAAACACTCCCAAACATCATTGTGGGTCTAATGGGGTAGAATGGGTGTTTTCGTTGCGAAACCATTTTCGCAACTTCGGTGCCCTGAAATAGTGCATTCAGGGCCGAAACACAAGTTTTGCATCTTTTTACATGCCGAAGGTTTGCGATATGCTCCAAAACACTCCCAAACATCATTCTGGGTTTAATGGGGTAGAATGGGTGTTTTTGTTGCAAAACCATTTTCGCAACTTCAGTACCCCGAAAGAATGCATTCAGGCTCGAAACATAAGTTTTGCATCTTTTTGCATGCCGAAGGTTTGCGATATGCTCCAACACACTCCCAAACATCATTCTGGGTCTAATTGTGTAGAATGGGTGTTTTCGTTGCGAAACCATTTTCGCAACTTCGGTACCCCGAAATAGTGCATTCAAGCCCGAAACACAAGTTTTGCATCTTTTACATGCGGAAGGTTTGCGATATACTCCAAAACACTCCCAAACATCATTCTGGGTTTAATGGGGTAGAATGGGTGTTTTCGTTGCGAAACCATTTTCGCGACATCGGTACCCCGAAACAGTGCATTCAGGCTTGAAACACAAGTTTTGC
This sequence comes from Cenchrus fungigraminus, assembly GCA_036936925.1. Classification (NCBI taxonomy): domain Eukaryota; kingdom Viridiplantae; phylum Streptophyta; class Magnoliopsida; order Poales; family Poaceae; genus Cenchrus; species Cenchrus fungigraminus. The sequence continues at coordinate 33,660,926 of CM072775.1, forward strand.
ATCTTTTTACATGCCGAAGGTTTGCGATATGCTCCAAAACACTCCAAAACATCATTCTGGGTCTAATGGGGTAGAATTGGTGTTTTTGTTGCGAAACCATTTTCGCAACTTCGGTACCCTGAAATAGTGCATTCAGGGCCGAAACACAAGTTTTGCATCTTTTTACATGCCGAAGGTTTGCGATATGCTCCAAAACACTCCCAAACATCATTCTGGGTTTAATGGGGTAGAATGGGTGTTTTCGTTGCGAAACCATTTTCGCAACTTCGGTACCCCAAAAGAATGCATTTAGGCTCGAAACAAAAGTTTTGCATCTTTTTACATGCCGAAGGTTTGCGATATGCTCCAACACACTCCGAAACATCATTCTGGGTCTAATGGGGTAGAATGGGTGTTTTCGTTGCGAAACCATTTTCGCAACTTCGGTACCACGAAATAGTGCATTCAGGGCCGAAACACAAGTTTTGCATCTTTTTACATGCCGAAGGTTTGCGATATGCTCCAAAACACTCCCAAACATCATTTTGGTTCTAATGGAGTAGAATGGTTGTTTTTGTTGCAAAACCATTTTCGCAACATCTGTATCACGAAATAGTGCATTCAGGCCCGAAACACAAGTTTTGTATCTTTTACATGCCGAAGGTTTGCGATATGCTCCAAAACACTCCCAAACATCATTCTGGGTTTAATGGGGTAGAATGGGTGTTTTCGTTGCGAAACCATTTTCGCAACTTCGGTACCCCGAAATAGTGCATTCAAGCCCGAAACACAAGTTTTGCATCTTTTACATGCCGAAGGTTTGCGATATGCTCCAAAACACTCCCAAACATCATTCTGGGTTTAATGGGGTAGAATGGGTGTTTTCGTTGCGAAACCATTTTCGCAACTTCAGTACCCCGAAAGAATGCATTCAGGCTCGAAACACAAGTTTTGCATCTTTTTGCATGCCGAAGGTTTGCGATATGCTCCAACACACTCCCAAACATCATTCGGGGTCTAATTGTGTAGAATGGGTGTTTTCGTTGCGAAACCATTTTCGCAACTTCGGTACCCCGAAATAGTGCATTCAGGGCCGAAACACAAGTTTTGCATCTTTTTACATGCCGAAGGTTTGCGATATGCTCCAGAACACTCGCAAACATCATTGTGGGTCTAATGGGGTAGAATGGGTGTTTTCGTTGCGAAACCATTTTCGCAACTTCGGTACCCCGAAATAGTGCATTCAGGGCCGAAACACAAGTTTTGCATCTTTTTACATGCCGAACATTTGTGATATGCTCCAAAACACTCCCAAACATCATTTTGGTTCTAATGGAGTAGAATGGTTGTTTTCGTTGCAAAACCATTTTCGCAACATCTGTATCACGAAATAGTGCATTCAGGCCCGAAACACAAGTTTTGTATCTTTTACATGCCGAAGGTTTGCGATATGCTCCAAAACACTCCCAAACATCATTCTGGGTTTAATGGGGTAGAATGGGTGTTTTCGTTGCGAAACCATTTTCGCAACTTCGGTACCCCGAAATAGTGCATTCAAGCCCGAAACACAAGTTTTGCATCTTTTACATGCCGAAGGTTTGCGATATACTCCAAAACACTCCCAAACATCATTCTGGGTTTAATGGGGTAGAATGGGTGTTTTCGTTGCGAAACCATTTTCGCGACATCGGTACCCCGAAACAGTGCATTCAGGCTTGAAACACAAGTTTTGCATCTTTTTACATGCCGAAGGTTTGCGATATGCTCCAAAACACTCCAAAACATCATTCTGGGTCTAATGGGGTAGAATGGGTGTTTTCGTTGCGAAACCATTTTCGCAACTTCGGTACCCTGAAATAGTGCATTCAGGGCCGAAACACAAGTTTTGCATCTTTTTATATGCCGAAGGTTTGCGATATGCTCCAAAACACTCCCAAACATCATTCTGGGTTTAATGGGGTAGAATGGGTGTTTTCGTTGCGAAACCATTTTCGCAACTTCGGTACCCCAAAAGAATGCATTTAGGCTCGAAACAAAAGTTTTGCATCTTTTTACATGCCGAAGGTTTGCGATATGCTCCAACACACTCCCAAACATCATTCTGGGTCTAATGGGGTAGAATGGGTGTTTTCGTTGCGAAACCATTTTCGCAACTTCGGTACCCCGAAATAGTGCATTCAGGGTCGAAACACAAGTTTTGCATCTTTTTACATGCCGAAGGTTTGCGATATGCTCCAAAACACTCCCAAACATCATTTTGGTTCTAATGGAGTAGAATGGTTGTTTTTGTTGCAAAACCATTTTCGCAACATCTGTATCACGAAATAGTGCATTCAGGCCCGAAACACAAGTTTTGTATCTTTTACATGCCGAAGGTTTGCGATATGCTCCAAAACACTCCCAAACATCATTCTGGGTTTAATGGGGTAGAATGGGTGTTTTCGTTGCGAAACCATTTTCGCAACTTCGGTACCCCGAAATAGTGCATTCAAGCCCGAAACACAAGTTTTGCATCTTTTACATGCCGAAGGTTTGCGATATGCTCCAAAACACTCCCAAACATCATTCTGGGTTTAATGGGGTAGAATGGGTGTTTTCGTTGCGAAACCATTTTCGCAACTTCAGTACCCCGAAAGGATGCATTCAGGCTCGAAACACAAGTTTTGCATCTTTTTGCATGCCGAAGGTTTGCGATATGCTCCAACACACTCCCAAACATCATTCGGGGTCTAATTGTGTAGAATGGGTGTTTTCGTTGCGAAACCATTTTCGCAACTTCGGTACCCCGAAATAGTGCATTCAGGGCCGAAACACAAGTTTTCATCTTTTTATATGCCGAAGGTTTGCGATATGCTCCAGAACACTCGCAAACATCATTGTGGGTCTAATGGGGTAGAATGGGTGTTTTCGTTGCGAAACCATTTTCGCAACTTCGGTACCCCGAAATAGTGCATTCAAGCCCGAAACACAAGTTTTGCATCTTTTACATGCCGAAGGTTTGCGATATGCTCCAAAACACTCCCAAACATCATTGTGGGTCTAATGGGGTAGAATGGGTGTTTTCGTTGCGAAACCATTTTCGCAACTTCGGTGCCCTGAAATAGTGCATTCAGGGCCGAAACACAAGTTTTGCATCTTTTTACATGCCGAAGGTTTGCGATATGCTCCAAAACACTCCCAAACATCATTCTGGGTTTAATGGGGTAGAATGGGTGTTTTTGTTGCAAAACCATTTTCGCAACTTCAGTACCCCGAAAGAATGCATTCAGGCTCGAAACATAAGTTTTGCATCTTTTTGCATGCCGAAGGTTTGCGATATGCTCCAACACACTCCCAAACATCATTCTGGGTCTAATTGTGTAGAATGGGTGTTTTCGTTGCGAAACCATTTTCGCAACTTCGGTACCCCGAAATAGTGCATTCAAGCCCGAAACACAAGTTTTGCATCTTTTACATGCGGAAGGTTTGCGATATACTCCAAAACACTCCCAAACATAATTCTGGGTTTAATGGGGTAGAATGGGTGTTTTCGTTGCGAAACCATTTTCGCGACATCGGTACCCCGAAACAGTGCATTCAGGCTTGAAACACAAGTTTTGCATCTTTTTACATGCCGAAGGTTTGCGATATGCTCCAAAACACTCCAAAACATCATTCTGGGTCTAATGGGGTAGAATGTGTGTTTTCGTTGCGAAACCATTTTCGCAACTTCGGTGCCCTGAAATAGTGCATTCAGGGCCGAAACACAAGTTTTGCATCTTTTTACATGCCGAAGGTTTGCGATATGCTCCAAAACACTCCCAAACATCATTCTGGGTTTAATGGGGTAGAATGGGTGTTTTCGTTGCGAAACCATTTTCGTAACTTCGGTACCCCAAAAGAATGCATTTTGGCTCGAAACAAAAGTTTTGCATCTTTTTACATGCCGAAGGTTTGCGATATGCTCCAACACACTCCCAAACATCATTCTGGGTCTAATGGGGTAGAATGGGTGTTTTCGTTGCGAAACCATTTTCGCAACTTCGGAACCCCGAAATAGTGCATTCAGGGCCGAAACACAAGTTTTGCATCTTTTTACATGCCGAAGGTTTGCGATATGCTCCAAAACACTCCCAAACATCATTCTGGGTTTAATGGGGTAGAATGGGTGTTTTTGTTGCGAAACCATTTTCGCAACTTCAGTACCCCGAAAGAATGCATTCAGGCTCGAAACATAAGTTTTGCATCTTTTTGCATGCCGAAGGTTTGCGATATGCTCCAACACACTCCCAAACATCATTCTGGGTCTAATTGTGTAGAATGGGTGTTTTCGTTGCGAAACCATTTTCGCAACTTCGGTACCCCGAAATAGTGCATTCAGGGCCGAAACACAAGTTTTGCATCTTTTTACATGCCGAAGGTTTGCGATATGCTCCAGAACACTCCCAAACATCATTGTGGGTCTAATGGGGTAGAATGGGTGTTTTCGTTGCGAAACCATTTTCGCAACTTCGGTACCCCGAAATAGTGCATTCAGGGCCGAAACACAATTTTTGCATCTTTTTACATGCCGAACATTTGTGATATGCTCCAAAACACTCCCAAACATCATTTTGGTTCTAATGGAGTAGAATGGTTGTTTTTGTTGCAAAACCATTTTCGCAACATCTGTATCACGAAATAGTGCATTCAGGCCCGAAACACAAGTTTTGTATCTTTTACATGCCGAAGGTTTGCGATATGCTCCAAAACACTCCCAAACATCATTCTGGGTTTAATGGGGTAGAATGGGTGTTTTCGTTGCGAAACCATTTTCGCAACTTCAGTACCCCGAAAGAATGCATTCAGGCTCGAAAAACAAGTTTTGCATCTTTTTGCATGCCGAAGGTTTGCGATATGCTCCAACACACTCCCAAACATCATTCGGGGTCTAATTGTGTAGAATGGGTGTTTTCGTTGCGAAACCATTTTCGCAACTTCGGTACCCCGAAATAGTGCATTCAGGGCCGAAACACAAGTTTTGCATCTTTTTACATGCCGAAGGTTTGCGATATGCTCCAGAACACTCCCAAACATCATTGTGGGTCTAATGGAGTAGAATGGTTGTTTTTGTTGCAAAACCATTTTCGCAACATCTGTATCACGAAATAGTGCATTCAGGCCCGAAACACAAGTTTTGTATCTTTTACATGCCGAAGGTTTGCGATATGCTCCAAAACACTCCCAAACATCATTCTGGGTTTAATGGGGTAGAATGGGTGTTTTCGTTGCGAAACCATTTTCGCAACTTCAGTACCCCGAAAGAATGCATTCAGGCTCGAAAAACAAGTTTTGCATCTTTTTGCATGCCGAAGGTTTGCGATATGCTCCAACACACTCCCAAACATCATTCGGGGTCTAATTGTGTAGAATGGGTGTTTTCGTTGCGAAACCATTTTCGCAACTTCGGTACCCCGAAATAGTGCATTCAGGGCCGAAACACAAGTTTTGCATCTTTTTACATGCCGAAGGTTTGCGATATGCTCCAGAACACTCCCAAACATCATTGTGGGTCTAATGGGGTAGAATGGGTGTTTTCGTTGCGAAACCATTTTCGCAACTTCGGTACCCCGAAATAGTGCATTCAAGCCCGAAACACAAGTTTTGCATCTTTTACATGCCGAAGGTTTGCGATATGCTCCAAAACACTCCCAAACATCATTGTGGGTCTAATGGGGTAGAATGGGTGTTTTCGTTGCGAAACCATTTTCGCAACTTCGGTGCCCTGAAATAGTGCATTCAGTGCCGAAACACAAGTTTTGCATCTTTTTACATGCCGAAGGTTTGCGATATGCTCCAAAACACTCCCAAACATCATTCTGGGTTTAATGGGGTAGAATGGGTGTTTTTGTTGCGAAACCATTTTCGCAACTTCAGTACCCCGAAAGAATGCATTCAGGCTCGAAACATAAGTTTTGCATCTTTTTGCATGCCGAAGGTTTGCGATATGCTCCAACACTCCCAAACATCATTCTGGGTCTAATTGTGTAGAATGGGTGTTTTCGTTGCGAAACCATTTTCGCAACTTCGGTACCCCGAAATAGTGCATTCAAGCCCGAAACACAAGTTTTGCATCTTTTACATGCCGAAGGTTTGCGATATACTCCAAAACACTCCCAAACATCATTCTGGGTTTAATGGGGTAGAATGGGTGTTTTCGTTGCGAAACCATTTTCGCGACATCGGTACCCCGAAACAGTGCATTCAGGCTTGAAACACAAGTTTTGCATCTTTTTACATGCCGAAGGTTTGCGATATGCTCCAAAACACTCCCAAACATCATTCTGGGTTTAATGGGGTAGAATGGGTGTTTTCGTTGCGAAACCATTTTCGCAACTTCGGTACCCCAAAAGAATGCATTTAGGCTCGAAACAAAAGTTTTGCATCTTTTTACATGCCGAAGGTTTGCGATATGCTCCAACACACTCCCAAACATCATTCTGGGTCTAATGGGGTAGAATGGGTGTTTTTGTTGCGAAACCATTTTCGCAACTTCGGTACCCCGAAAGAATGCATTCAGGCTCGAAACATAAGTTTTGCATCTTTTTGCATGCCGAAGGTTTGCGATATGCTCCAACACTCCCAAACATCATTCTGGGTCTAATTGTGTAGAATGGGTGTTTTCGTTGCGAAACCATTTTCGCAACTTCGGTACCACGAAATAGTGCATTCAAGCCCGAAACACAAGTTTTGCATCTTTTACATGCCGAAGGTTTGCGATATACTCCAAAACACTCCCAAACATCATTCTGGGTTTAATGGGGTAGAATGGGTGTTTTCGTTGCGAAACCATTTTCACGACATCGGTACCCCGAAACAGTGCATTCAGGCTTGAAACACAAGTTTTGCATCTTTTTACCTGCCGAAGGTTTGCGATATGCTCCACAACACTCCAAAACATCATTCTGGGTCTAATGGGGTAGAATGGGTGTTTTCGTTGCGAAACCATTTTCGCAACTTCGGTACCCTGAAATAGTGCATTCAGGGCCGAAACACAAGTTTTGCATCTTTTTACATGCCGAAGGTTTGCGATATGCTCCAAAACACTCCCAAACATCATTCTGGGTTTAATGGGGTAGAATGGGTGTTTTCGTTGCGAAACCATTTTCGCAACTTCGGTACCCCAAAAGAATGCATTTAGGCTCGAAACAAAAGTTTTGCATCTTTTTACATGCCGAAGGTTTGCGATATGCTCCAACACACTCCCAAACATCATTCTGGGTCTAATGGGGTAGAATGGGTGTTTTCGTTGCGAAACCATTTTCGCAACTTCGGTACCCCGAAATAGTGCATTCAGGGTCGAAACACAAGTTTTTCATCTTTTTACATGCCGAAGGTTTGCGATATGCTCCAAAACACTCCCAAACATCATTTTGGTTCTAATGGAGTAGAATGGTTGTTTTTGTTGCAAAACCATTTTCGCAACATCTGTATCACGAAATAGTGCATTCAGGCCCGAAACACAAGTTTTGTATCTTTTACATGCCGAAGGTTTGCGATATGCTCCAAAACACTCCCAAACATCATTCTGGGTTTAATGGGGTAGAATGGGTGTTTTCGTTGCGAAACCATTTTCGCAACTTCGGTACCCCGAAAGAATGCATTCAGGCTCGAAACACAAGTTTTGCATCTTTTTGCATGCCGAAGGTTTGCGATATGCTCCAACACACTCCCAAACATCATTCGGGGTCTAATTGTGTAGAATGGGTGTTTTCGTTGCGAAACCATTTTCGCAACTTCGGTACGCCGAAATAGTGCATTCAGGGCCGAAACACAAGTTTTGCATCTTTTTACATGCCGAAGGTTTGCGATATGCTCCAGAACACTCCCAAACATCATTGTTGGTCTAATGGGGTAGAATGGGTGTTTTCGTTGCGAAACCATTTTCGCAACTTCGGTACCCCGAAATAGTGCATTCAGGGCCGAAACACAAGTTTTGCATCTTTTTACATGCCGAACATTTGTGATATGCTCCAAAACACTCCCAAACATCATTTTGGTTCTAATGGAGTAGAATGGTTGTTTTTGTTGCAAAACCATTTTCGCAACATCTGTATCACGAAATAGTGCATTCAGGCCCGAAACACAAGTTTTGTATCTTTTACATGCCGAAGGTTTGCGATATGCTCCAAAACACTCCCAAACATCATTCTGGGTTTAATGGGGTAGAATGGGTGTTTTCGTTGCGAAACCATTTTCGCAACTTCGGTACCCCGAAATAATGCATTCAAGCCCGAAACACAAGTTTTGCATCTTTTACATGCCGAAGGTTTGCGATATGCTCCAAAACACTCCCAAACATCATTGTGGGTCTAATGGGGTAGAATGGGTGTTTTCGTTGCGAAACCATTTTCGCAACTTCGGTGCCCTGAAATAGTGCATTCAGTGCCGAAACACAAGTTTTGCATCTTTTTACATGCCGAAGGTTTGCGATATGCTCCAAAACACTCCCAAACATCATTCTGGGTTTAATGGGGTAGAATGGGTGTTTTTGTTGCGAAACCATTTTCGCAACTTCAGTACCCCGAAAGAATGCATTCAGGCTCGAAACATAAGTTTTGCATCTTTTTGCATGCCGAAGGTTTGCGATATGCTCCAACACTCCCAAACATCATTCTGGGTCTAATTGTGTAGAATGGGTGTTTTCGTTGCGAAACCATTTTCGCAACTTCGGTACCCCGAAATAGTGCATTCAAGCCCGAAACACAAGTTTTGCATCTTTTACATGCCGAAGGTTTGCGATATACTCCAAAACACTCCCAAACATCATTCTGGGTTTAATGGGGTAGAATGGGTGTTTTCGTTGCGAAACCATTTTCGCGACATCGGTACCCCGAAACAGTGCATTCAGGCTTGAAACACAAGTTTTGCATCTTTTTACATGCCGAAGGTTTGCGATATGCTCCAAAACACTCCAAAACATCATTCTGGGTCTAATGGGGTAGAATGGGTGTTTTCGTTGCGAAACCATTTTCGCAACTTCGGTACCCTGAAATAGTGCATTCAGGGCCGAAACACAAGTTTTGCATCTTTTTACATGCCGAAGGTTTGCGATATGCTCCAAAACACTCCCAAACATCATTCTGGGTTTAATGGGGTAGAATGGGTGTTTTCATTGCGAAACCATTTTCGCAACTTCGGTACCCCAAAAGAATGCATTTAGGCTCGAAACAAAAGTTTTGCATCTTTTTACATGCCGAAGGTTTGCGATATGCTCCAACACACTCCCAAACATCATTCTGGGTCTAATGGGGTAGAATGGGTGTTTTCGTTGCGAAACCATTTTCGCAACTTCGGTACCCCGAAATAGTGCATTCAGGGTCGAAACACAAGTTTTGCATCTTTTTACATGCCGAAGGTTTGCGATATGCTCCAAAACACTCCCAAACATCATTTTGGTTCTAATGGAGTAGAATGGTTGTTTTTGTTGCAAAACAATTTTCGCAACATCTGTATCACGAAATAGTGCATTCAGGCCCGAAACACAAGTTTTGTATCTTTTACATGCCGAAGGTTTGCGATATGCTCCAAAACACTCCCAAACATCATTCTGGGTTTAATGGGGTAGAATGGGTGTTTTCGTTGCGAAACCATTTTCGCAACTTCGGTACCCCGAAAGAATGCATTCAGGCTCGAAACACAAGTTTTGCATCTTTTTGCATGCCGAAGGTTTGCGATATGCTCCAACACACTCCCAAACATCATTCGGGGTCTAATTGTGTAGAATGGGTGTTTTCGTTGCGAAACCATTTTCGCAACTTCGGTACGCCGAAATAGTGCATTCAGGGCCGAAACACAAGTTTTGCATCTTTTTACATGCCGAAGGTTTGCGATATGCTCCAGAACACTCCCAAACATCATTGTTGGTCTAATGGGGTAGAATGGGTGTTTTCGTTGCGAAACCATTTTCGCAACTTCGGTACCCCGAAATAGTGCATTCAGGGCCGAAACACAAGTTTTGCATCTTTTTACATGCCGAACATTTGTGATATGCTCCAAAACACTCCCAAACATCATTTTGGTTCTAATGGAGTAGAATGGTTGTTTTTGTTGCAAAACCATTTTCGCAACATCTGTATCACGAAATAGTGCATTCAGGCCCGAAACACAAGTTTTGTATCTTTTACATGCCGAAGGTTTGCGATATGCTCCAAAACACTCCCAAACATCATTCTGGGTTTAATGGGGTAGAATGGGTGTTTTCGTTGCGAAACCATTTTCGCAACTTCGGTACCCCGAAATAGTGCATTCAAGCCCGAAACACAAGTTTTGCATCTTTTACATGCCGAAGGTTTGCGATATGCTCCAAAACACTCCCAAACATCATTGTGGGTCTAATGGGGTAGAATGGGTGTTTTCGTTGCGAAACCATTTTCGCAACTTCGGTGCCCTGAAATAGTGCATTCAGTGCCGAAACACAAGTTTTGCATCTTTTTACATGCCGAAGGTTTGCGATATGCTCCAAAACACTCCCAAACATCATTCTGGGTTTAATGGGGTAGAATGGGTGTTTTTGTTGCGAAACCATTTTCGCAACTTCAGTACCCCGAAAGAATGCATTCAGGCTCGAAACATAAGTTTTGCATCTTTTTGCATGCCGAAGGTTTGCGATATGCTCCAACACTCCCAAACATCATTCTGGGTCTAATTGTGTAGAATGGGTGTTTTCGTTGCGAAACCATTTTCGCAACTTCGGTACCCCGAAATAGTGCATTCAAGCCCGAAACACAAGTTTTGCATCTTTTACATGCCGAAGGTTTGCGATATACTCCAAAACACTCCCAAACATCATTCTGGGTTTAATGGGGTAGAATGGGTGTTTTCGTTGCGAAACCATTTTCGCGACATCGGTACCCCGAAACAGTGCATTCAGGCTTGAAACACAAGTTTTGCATCTTTTTACATGCCGAAGGTTTGCGATATGCTCCAAAACACTCCAAAACATCATTCTGGGTCTAATGGGGTAGAATGGGTGTTTTCGTTGCGAAACCATTTTCGCAACTTCGGTACCCTGAAATAGTGCATTCAGGGCCGAAACACAAGTTTTGCATCTTTTTACATGCCGAAGGTTTGTGATATGCTCCAAAACACTCCCAAACATCATTCTGGGTTTAATGGGGTAGAATGGGTGTTTTCGTTGCGAAACCATTTTCGCGACATCGGTACCCCGAAACAGTGCATTCAGGCTTGAAACACAAGTTTTGCATCTTTTTACATGCCGAAGGTTTGCGATATGCTCCAAAACACTCCAAAACATCATTCTGGGTCTAATGGGGTAGAATGGGTGTTTTCGTTGCGAAACCATTTTCGCAACTTCGGTACCCCGAAATAGTGCATTCAAGCCCGAAACACAAGTTTTGCATCTTTTTACATGCCGAAGGTTTGCGATATGCTCCAAAACACTCCCAAACATCATTCTGGGTTTAATGGGGTAGAATGGGTGTTTTTGTTGCAAAACCATTTTCGCAACTTCAGTACCCCGAAAGAATGCATTCAGGCTCGAAACATAAGTTTTGCATCTTTTTGCATGCCGAAGGTTTGCGATATGCTCCAACACACTCCCAAACATCATTCTGGGTCTAATTGTGTAGAATGGGTGTTTTCGTTGCGAAACCATTTTCGCAACTTCGGTACCCCGAAATAGTGCATTCAAGCCCGAAACACAAGTTTTGCATCTTTTACATGCGGAAGGTTTGCGATATACTCCAAAACACTCCCAAACATCATTCTGGGTTTAATGGGGTAGAATGGGTGTTTTCGTTGCGAAACCATTTTCGCGACATCGGTACCCCGAAACAGTGCATTCAGGCTTGAAACACAAGTTTTGCATCTTTTTACATGCCGAAGGTTTGCGATATGCTCCAAAACACTCCAAAACATCATTCTGGGTCTAATGGGGTAGAATGGGTGTTTTCGTTGCGAAACCATTTTCGCAACTTCGGTACCCTGAAATAGTGCATTCAGGGCCGAAACACAAGTTTTGCATCTTTTTACATGCCGAAGGTTTGCGATATGCTCCAAAACACTCCCAAACATCATTCTGGGTTTAATGGGGTAGAATGGGTGTTTTCGTTGCGAAACCATTTTCGCAACTTCGGTACCCCAAAATAATGCATTTAGGCTCGAAACAAAAGTTTTGCATCTTTTTACATGCCGAAGGTTTGCGATATGCTCCAACACACTCCCAAACATCATTCTGGGTCTAATGGGGTAGAATGGGTGTTTTCGTTGCGAAACCATTTTCGCAACTTCGGTACCCCGAAATAGTGCATTCAGGGTCGAAACACAAGTTTTGCATCTTTTTACATGCCGAAGGTTTGCGATATGCTCCAAAACACTCCCAAACATCATTCTGGGTTTAATGGGGTAGAATGGGTGTTTTCGTTGCGAAACCATTTTCGCAACTTCGGTACCCCGAAATAGTGCATTCAAGCCCGAAACACAAGTTTTGCATCTTTTACATGCCGAAGGTTTGCGATATTCTCCAAAACACTCCCAAACATCATTCTGGGTTTAATGGGGTAGAATGGGTGTTTTCGTTGCGAAACCATTTTCGCAACTTCAGTACCCCGAAAGAATGCATTCAGGCTCGAAACACAAGTTTTGCATCTTTTTGCATGCCGAAGGTTTGCGATAGGCTCCAACACACTCCCAAACATCATTCGGGGTCTAATTGTGTAGAATGGGTGTTTTCGTTGCGAAACCATTTTCGCAACTTCGGTACCCCGAAATAGTGCATTCAGGGCCGAAACACAAGTTTTGCATCTTTTTACATGCCGAAGGTTTGCGATATGCTCCAGAACACTCCCAAACATCATTGTTGGTCTAATGGGGTAGAATGGGTGTTTTCGTTGCGAAACCATTTTCGCAACTTCGGTACCCCGAAATAGTGCATTCAGGGCCGAAACACAAGTTTTGCATCTTTTTACATGCCGAACATTTGTGATATGCTCCAAAACACTCCCAAACATCATTTTGGTTCTAATGGAGTAGAATGGTTGTTTTTGTTGCAAAACCATTTTCGCAACATTTGTATCACGAAATAGTGCATTCAGGCCCGAAACACAAGTTTTGTATCTTTTACATGCCGAAGGTTTGCGATATGCTCCAAAACACTCCCAAACATCATTCTGGGTTTAATGGGGTAGAATGGGTGTTTTCGTTGCGAAACCATTTTCGCAACTTCGGTACCCCGAAATAGTGCATTCAAGCCCGAAACACAAGTTTTGCATCTTTTACATGCCGAAGGTTTGCGATATGCTCCAAAACACTCCCAAATATCATTGTGGGTCTAATGGGGTAGAATGGGTGTTTTCGTTGCGAAACCATTTTCGCAACTTCGGTGCCCTGAAATAGTGCATTCAGGGCCGAAACACAAGTTTTGCATCTTTTTACATGCCGAAGGTTTGCGATATGCTCCAAAACACTCCCAAACATCATTCTGGGTTTAATGGGGTAGAATGGGTGTTTTTGTTGCAAAACCATTTTCGCAACTTCAGTACCCCGAAAGAATGCATTCAGGCTCGAAACATAAGTTTTGCATCTTTTTGCATGCCGAAGGTTTGCGATATGCTCCAACACACTCCCAAACATCATTCTGGGTCTAATGGGGTAGAATGGGTGTTTTCGTTGCGAAACCATTTTCGCAACTTCGGTACCCCGAAATAGTGCATTCAAGCCCGAAACACAAGTTTTGCATCTTTTTACATGCCGAAGGTTTGCGATATGCTCCAAAACACTCCCAAACATCATTCTGGGTTTAATGGGGTAGAATGGGTGTTTTTGTTGCAAAACCATTTTCGCAACTTCAGTACCCCGAAAGAATGCATTCAGGCTCGAAACATAAGTTTTGCATCTTTTTGCATGCCGAAGGTTTGCGATATGCTCCAACACACTCCCAAACATCATTCTGGGTCTAATTGTGTAGAATGGGTGTTTTCGTTGCGAAACCATTTTCGCAACTTCGGTACCCCGAAATAGTGCATTCAAGCCCGAAACACAAGTTTTGCATCTTTTACATGCGGAAGGTTTGCGATATACTCCAAAACACTCCCAAACATCATTCTGGGTTTAATGGGGTAGAATGGGTGTTTTCGTTGCGAAACCATTTTCGCGACATCGGTACCCCGAAACAGTGCATTCAGGCTTGAAACACAAGTTTTGCATCTTTTTACATGCCGAAGGTTTGCGATATGCTCCAAAACACTCCAAAACATCATTCTGGGTCTAATGGGGTAGAATGGGTGTTTTCGTTGCGAAACCATTTTCGCAACTTCGGTACCCTGAAATAGTGCATTCAGGGCCGAAACACAAGTTTTGCATCTTTTTACATGCCGAAGGTTTGCGATATGCTCCAAAACACTCCCAAACATCATTCTGGGTTTAATGGGGTAGAATGGGTGTTTTCGTTGCGAAACCATTTTCGCAACTTCGGTACCCCAAAATAATGCATTTAGGCTCGAAACAAAAGTTTTGCATCTTTTTACATGCCGAAGGTTTGCGATATGCTCCAACACACTCCCAAACATCATTCTGGGTCTAATGGGGTAGAATGGGTGTTTTCGTTGCGAAACCATTTTCGCAACTTCGGTACCCCGAAATAGTGCATTCAGGGTCGAAACACAAGTTTTGCATCTTTTTACATGCCGAAGGTTTGCGATATGCTCCAAAACACTCCCAAACATCATTCTGGGTTTAATGGGGTAGAATGGGTGTTTTCGTTGCGAAACCATTTTCGCAACTTCGGTACCCCGAAATAGTGCATTCAAGCCCGAAACACAAGTTTTGCATCTTTTACATGCCGAAGGTTTGCGATATTCTCCAAAACACTCCCAAACATCATTCTGGGTTTAATGGGGTAGAATGGGTGTTTTCGTTGCGAAACCATTTTCGCAACTTCAGTACCCCGAAAGAATGCATTCAGGCTCGAAACACAAGTTTTGCATCTTTTTGCATGCCGAAGGTTTGCGATAGGCTCCAACACACTCCCAAACATCATTCGGGGTCTAATTGTGTAGAATGGGTGTTTTCGTTGCGAAACCATTTTCGCAACTTCGGTACCCCGAAATAGTGCATTCAGGGCCGAAACACAAGTTTTGCATCTTTTTACATGCCGAAGGTTTGCGATATGCTCCAGAACACTCCCAAACATCATTGTTGGTCTAATGGGGTAGAATGGGTGTTTTCGTTGCGAAACCATTTTCGCAACTTCGGTACCCCGAAATAGTGCATTCAGGGCCGAAACACAAGTTTTGCATCTTTTTACATGCCGAACATTTGTGATATGCTCCAAAACACTCCCAAACATCATTTTGGTTCTAATGGAGTAGAATGGTTGTTTTTGTTGCAAAACCATTTTCGCAACATTTGTATCACGAAATAGTGCATTCAGGCCCGAAACACAAGTTTTGTATCTTTTACATGCCGAAGGTTTGCGATATGCTCCAAAACACTCCCAAACATCATTCTGGGTTTAATGGGGTAGAATGGGTGTTTTCGTTGCGAAACCATTTTCGCAACTTCGGTACCCCGAAATAGTGCATTCAAGCCCGAAACACAAGTTTTGCATCTTTTACATGCCGAAGGTTTGCGATATGCTCCAAAACACTCCCAAATATCATTGTGGGTCTAATGGGGTAGAATGGGTGTTTTCGTTGCGAAACCATTTTCGCAACTTCGGTGCCCTGAAATAGTGCATTCAGGGCCGAAACACAAGTTTTGCATCTTTTTACATGCCGAAGGTTTGCGATATGCTCCAAAACACTCCCAAACATCATTCTGGGTTTAATGGGGTAGAATGGGTGTTTTTGTTGCAAAACCATTTTCGCAACTTCAGTACCCCGAAAGAATGCATTCAGGCTCGAAACATAAGTTTTGCATCTTTTTGCATGCCGAAGGTTTGCGATATGCTCCAACACACTCCCAAACATCATTCTGGGTCTAATGGGGTAGAATGGGTGTTTTCGTTGCGAAACCATTTTCGCAACTTCGGTACCCCGAAATAGTGCATTCATGGCCGAAACACAAGTTTTGCATCTTTTTACATGCCGAAGGTTTGCGATATGCTCCAAAACACTCCCAAACATCATTCTGGGTTTAATGGGGTAGAATGGGTGTTTTTGTTGCAAAACCATTTTCGCAACTTCAGTACCCCGAAAGAATGCATTCAGGCTCGAAACATAAGTTTTGCATCTTTTTGCATGCCGAAGGTTTGCGATATGCTCCAACACACTCCCAAACATCATTCTGGGTCTAATTGTGTAGAATGGGTGTTTTCGTTGCGAAACCATTTTCGCAACTTCGGTACCCCGAAATAGTGCATTCAAGCCCGAAACACAAGTTTTGCATCTTTTACATGCCGAAGGTTTGCGATATACTCCAAAACACTCCCAAACATCATTCTGGGTTTAATGGGGTAGAATGGGTGTTTTCGTTGCGAAACCATTTTCGCGACATCGGTACCCCGAAACAGTGCATTCAGGCTTGAAACACAAGTTTTGCATCTTTTTACATGCCGAAGGTTTGCGATATGCTCCAAAACACTCCAAAACATCATTCTGGGTCTAATGGGGTAGAATGGGTGTTTTCGTTGCGAAACCATTTTCGCAACTTCGGTACCCTGAAATAGTGCATTCAGGGCCGAAACACAAGTTTTGCATCTTTTTACATGCCGAAGGTTTGCGATATGCTCCAAAACACTCCCAAACATCATTCTGGGTTTAATGGGGTAGAATGGGTGTTTTCATTGCGAAACCATTTTCGCAACTTCGGTACCCCAAAAGAATGCATTTAGGCTCGAAACAAAAGTTTTGCATCTTTTTACATGCCGAAGGTTTGCGATATGCGCCAACACACTCCCAAACATCATTCTGGGTCTAATGGGGTAGAATGGGTGTTTTCGTTGCGAAACCATTTTCGCAACTTCGGTACCCCGAAATAGTGCATTCAGGGTCGAAACACAAGTTTTGCATCTTTTTACATGCCGAAGGTTTGCGATATGCTCCAAAACACTCCCAAACATCATTTTGGTTCTAATGGAGTAGAATGGTTGTTTTTGTTGCAAAACAATTTTCGCAACATCTGTATCACGAAATAGTGCATTCAGGCCCGAAACACAAGTTTTGTATCTTTTACATGCCGAAGGTTTGCGATATGCTCCAAAACACTCCCAAACATCATTCTGGGTTTAATGGGGTAGAATGGGTGTTTTCGTTGCGAAACCATTTTCGCAACTTCGGTACCCCGAAAGAATGCATTCAGGCTCGAAACATAAGTTTTGCATCTTTTTGCATGCCGAAGGTTTGCGATATGCTCCAACACACTCCCAAACATCATTCGGGGTCTAATTGTGTAGAATGGGTGTTTTCGTTGCGAAACCATTTTCGCAACTTCGGTACGCCGAAATAGTGCATTCAGGGCCGAAACACAAGTTTTGCATCTTTTTACATGCCGAAGGTTTGCGATATGCTCCAGAACACTCCCAAACATCATTGTTGGTCTAATGGGGTAGAATGGGTGTTTTCGTTGCGAAACCATTTTCGCAACTTCGGTACCCCGAAATAGTGCATTCAGGGCCGAAACACAAGTTTTGCATCTTTTTACATGCCGAACATTTGTGATATGCTCCAAAACACTCCCAAACATCATTTTGGTTCTAATGGAGTAGAATGGTTGTTTTTGTTGCAAAACCATTTTCGCAACATCTGTATCACGAAATAGTGCATTCAGGCCCGAAACACAAGTTTTGTATCTTTTACATGCCGAAGGTTTGCGATATGCTCCAAAACACTCCCAAACATCATTCTGGGTTTAATGGGGTAGAATGGGTGTTTTCGTTGCGAAACCATTTTCGCAACTTCGGTACCCCGAAATAGTGCATTCAAGCCCGAAACACAAGTTTTGCATCTTTTACATGCCGAAGGTTTGCGATATGCTCCAAAACACTCCCAAACATCATTGTGGGTCTAATGGGGTAGAATGGGTGTTTTCGTTGCGAAACCATTTTCGCAACTTCGGTGCCCTGAAATAGTGCATTCAGTGCCGAAACACAAGTTTTGCATCTTTTTACATGCCGAAGGTTTGCGATATGCTCCAAAACACTCCCAAACATCATTCTGGGTTTAATGGGGTAGAATGGGTGTTTTTGTTGCGAAACCATTTTCGCAACTTCAGTACCCCGAAAGAATGCATTCAGGCTCGAAACATAAGTTTTGCATCTTTTTGCATGCCGAAGGTTTGCGATATGCTCCAACACTCCCAAACATCATTCTGGGTCTAATTGTGTAGAATAGTGTTTTCGTTGCGAAACCATTTTCGCAACTTCGGTACCCCGAAATAGTGCATTCAAGCCCGAAACACAAGTTTTGCATCTTTTACATGCCGAAGGTTTGCGATATACTCCAAAACACTCCCAAACATCATTCTGGGTTTAATGGGGTAGAATGGGTGTTTTCGTTGCGAAACCATTTTCGCGACATCGGTACCCCGAAACAGTGCATTCAGGCTTGAAACACAAGTTTTGCATCTTTTTACATGCCGAAGGTTTGCGATATGCTCCAAAACACTCCAAAACATCATTCTGGGTCTAATGGGGTAGAATGGGTGTTTTCGTTGCGAAACCATTTTCGCAACTTCGGTACCCTGAAATAGTGCATTCAGGGCCGAAACACAAGTTTTGCATCTTTTTACATGCCGAAGGTTTGCGATATGCTCCAAAACACTCCCAAACATCATTCTGGGTTTAATGGGGTAGAATGGGTGTTTTCGTTGCGAAACCATTTTCGCGACATCGGTACCCCGAAACAGTGCATTCAGGCTTGAAACACAAGTTTTGCATCTTTTTACATGCCGAAGGTTTGCGATATGCTCCAAAACACTCCAAAACATCATTCTGGGTCTAATGGGGTAGAATGGGTGTTTTCGTTGCGAAACCATTTTCGCAACTTCGGTACCCCGAAATAGTGCATTCAAGCCCGAAACACAAGTTTTGCATCTTTTTACATGCCGAAGGTTTGCGATATGCTCCAAAACACTCCCAAACATCATTCTGGGTTTAATGGGGTAGAATGGGTGTTTTTGTTGCAAAACCATTTTCGCAACTTCAGTACCCCGAAAGAATGCATTCAGGCTCGAAACATAAGTTTTGCATCTTTTTGCATGCCGAAGGTTTGCGATATGCTCCAACACACTCCCAAACATCATTCTGGGTCTAATTGTGTAGAATGGGTGTTTTCGTTGCGAAACCATTTTCGCAACTTCGGTACCCCGAAATAGTGCATTCAAGCCCGAAACACAAGTTTTGCATCTTTTACATGCGGAAGGTTTGCGATATACTCCAAAACACTCCCAAACATCATTCTGGGTTTAATGGGGTAGAATGGGTGTTTTCGTTGCGAAACCATTTTCGCGACATCGGTACCCCGAAACAGTGCATTCAGGCTTGAAACACAAGTTTTGCATCTTTTTACATGCCGAAGGTTTGCGATATGCTCCAAAACACTCCAAAACATCATTCTGGGTCTAATGGGGTAGAATGGGTGTTTTCGTTGCGAAACCATTTTCGCAACTTCGGTACCCTGAAATAGTGCATTCAGGGCCGAAACACAAGTTTTGCATCTTTTTACATGCCGAAGGTTTGCGATATGCTCCAAAACACTCCCAAACATCATTCTGGGTTTAATGGGGTAGAATGGGTGTTTTCGTTGCGAAACCATTTTCGCAACTTCGGTACCCCAAAATAATGCATTTAGGCTCGAAACAAAAGTTTTGCATCTTTTTACATGCCGAAGGTTTGCGATATGCTCCAACACACTCCCAAACATCATTCTGGGTCTAATGGGGTAGAATGGGTGTTTTCGTTGCGAAACCATTTTCGCAACTTCGGTACCCCGAAATAGTGCATTCAGGGTCGAAACACAAGTTTTGCATCTTTTTACATGCCGAAGGTTTGCGATATGCTCCAAAACACTCCCAAACATCATTCTGGGTTTAATGGGGTAGAATGGGTGTTTTCGTTGCGAAACCATTTTCGCAACTTCGGTACCCCGAAATAGTGCATTCAAGCCCGAAACACAAGTTTTGCATCTTTTACATGCCGAAGGTTTGCGATATTCTCCAAAACACTCCCAAACATCATTCTGGGTTTAATGGGGTAGAATGGGTGTTTTCGTTGCGAAACCATTTTCGCAACTTCAGTACCCCGAAAGAATGCATTCAGGCTCGAAACACAAGTTTTGCATCTTTTTGCATGCCGAAGGTTTGCGATAGGCTCCAACACACTCCCAAACATCATTCGGGGTCTAATTGTGTAGAATGGGTGTTTTCGTTGCGAAACCATTTTCGCAACTTCGGTACCCCGAAATAGTGCATTCAGGGCCGAAACACAAGTTTTGCATCTTTTTACATGCCGAAGGTTTGCGATATGCTCCAGAACACTCCCAAACATCATTGTTGGTCTAATGGGGTAGAATGGGTGTTTTCGTTGCGAAACCATTTTCGCAACTTCGGTACCCCGAAATAGTGCATTCAGGGCCGAAACACAAGTTTTGCATCTTTTTACATGCCGAACATTTGTGATATGCTCCAAAACACTCCCAAACATCATTTTGGTTCTAATGGAGTAGAATGGTTGTTTTTGTTGCAAAACCATTTTCGCAACATTTGTATCACGAAATAGTGCATTCAGGCCCGAAACACAAGTTTTGTATCTTTTACATGCCGAAGGTTTGCGATATGCTCCAAAACACTCCCAAACATCATTCTGGGTTTAATGGGGTAGAATGGGTGTTTTCGTTGCGAAACCATTTTCGCAACTTCGGTACCCCGAAATAGTGCATTCAAGCCCGAAACACAAGTTTTGCATCTTTTACATGCCGAAGGTTTGCGATATGCTCCAAAACACTCCCAAACATCATTGTGGGTCTAATGGGGTAGAATGGGTGTTTTCGTTGCGAAACCATTTTCGCAACTTCGGTGCCCTGAAATAGTGCATTCAGGGCCGAAACACAAGTTTTGCATCTTTTTACATGCCGAAGGTTTGCGATATGCTCCAAAACACTCCCAAACATCATTCTGGGTTTAATGGGGTAGAATGGGTGTTTTTGTTGCAAAACCATTTTCGCAACTTCAGTACCCCGAAAGAATGCATTCAGGCTCGAAACATAAGTTTTGCATCTTTTTGCATGCCGAAGGTTTGCGATATGCTCCAACACACTCCCAAACATCATTCTGGGTCTAATGGGGTAGAATGGGTGTTTTCGTTGCGAAACCATTTTCGCAACTTCGGTACCCCGAAATAGTGCATTCATGGCCGAAACACAAGTTTTGCATCTTTTTACATGCCGAAGGTTTGCGATATGCTCCAAAACACTCCCAAACATCATTCTGGGTTTAATGGGGTAGAATGGGTGTTTTTGTTGCAAAACCATTTTCGCAACTTCAGTACCCCGAAAGAATGCATTCAGGCTCGAAACATAAGTTTTGCATCTTTTTGCATGCCGAAGGTTTGCGATATGCTCCAACACACTCCCAAACATCATTCTGGGTCTAATTGTGTAGAATGGGTGTTTTCGTTGCGAAACCATTTTCGCAACTTCGGTACCCCGAAATAGTGCATTCAAGCCCGAAACACAAGTTTTGCATCTTTTACATGCCGAAGGTTTGCGATATGCTCCAAAACACTCCCAAACATCATTCTGGGTTTAATGGGGTAGAATGGGTGTTTTCGTTGCGAAACCATTTTCGCGACATCGGTACCCCGAAATAGTGCATTCAGGCTTGAAACACAAGTTTTGCATCTTTTTACATGCCGAAGGTTTGCGATATGCTCCAAAACACTCCAAAACATCATTCTGGGTCTAATGGGGTAGAATGGGTGTTTTCGTTGCGAAACCATTTTCGCAACTTCGGTACCCTGAAATAGTGCATTTAGGGCCGAAACACAAGTTTTGCATCTTTTTACATGCCGAAGGTTTGCGATATGCTCCAAAACACTCCCAAACATCATTCTGGGTTTAATGGGGTAGAATGGGTGTTTTCGTTGCGAAACCATTTTCGCAACTTCGGTACCCCAAAATAATGCATTTAGGCTCGAAACAAAAGTTTTGCATCTTTTTACATGCCGAAGGTTTGCGATATGCTCCAACACACTCCCAAACATCATTCTGGGTCTAATGGGGTAGAATGGGTGTTTTCGTTTCTAAACCATTTTCGCAACTTCGGAACCCCGAAATAGTGCATTCAGGGCCGAAACACAAGTTTTGCATCTTTTTACATGCCGAAGGTTTGCGATATGCTCCAAAACACTCCCAAACATCATTCTGGGTTTAATGGGGGTAGAATGGGTGTTTTTGTTGTGAAACCATTTTCGCAACTTCAGTACCCCGAAAGAATGCATTCAGGCTCGAAACATAAGTTTTGCATCTTTTTGCATGCCGAAGGTTTGCGATATGCTCCAACACACTCCCAAACATCATTCTGGGTCTAATTGTGTAGAATGGGTGTTTTCGTTGCGAAACCATTTTCGCAACTTCGGTACCCCGAAATAGTGCATTCAAGCCCGAAACACAAGTTTTGCATCTTTTACATGCCGAAGGTTTGCGATATACTCCAAAACACTCCCAAACATCATTCTGGGTTTAATGGGGTAGAATGGGTGTTTTCGTTGCGAAACCATTTTCGCGACATCGGTACCCCGAAACAGTGCATTCAGGCTTGAAACACAAGTTTTGCATCTTTTTACATGCCGAAGGTTTGCGATATGCTCCAAAACACTCCAAAACATCATTCTGGGTCTAATGGGGTAGAATGGGTGTTTTCGTTGCGAAACCATTTTCGCAACTTCGGTACCCTGAAATAGTGCATTCAGGGCCGAAACACAAGTTTTGCATCTTTTTACATGCCGAAGGTTTGCGATATGCTCCAAAACACTCCCAAACATCATTCTGGGTTTAATGGGGTAGAATGGGTGTTTTCGTTGCGAAACCATTTTCGCAACTTCGGTACCCCAAAAGAATGCATTTAGGCTCGAAACAAAAGTTTTGCTTCTTTTTACATGCCGAAGGTTTGCGATATGCTCCAACACACTCCCAAACATCATTCTGGGTCTAATGGGGTAGAATGGGTGTTTTCGTTGCGAAACCATTTTCGCAACTTCGGTACCCCGAAATAGTGCATTCAGGGCCGAAACACAAGTTTTGCATCTTTTTACATGCCGAAGGTTTGCGATATGCTCCAGAACACTCCCAAACATCATTGTTGGTCTAATGGGGTAGAATGGGTGTTTTCGTTGCGAAACCATTTTCGCAACTTCGGTACCCCGAAATAGTGCATAAAGGGCCGAAACACAAGTTTTGCATCTTTTTACATGCCGAAGGTTTGCGATACGCTCCAAAACACTCCCAAACATCATTCTGGGTTTAATTGGGTAGAAAGGGTGTTTTCGTTGCGAAACCATTTTCGCAACTTCAGTACCCCGAAAGAATGCATTCAGGCTCGAAACACAAGTTTTGCATCTTTTTGCATGTCGAAGGTTTGTGATATGCTCTAACACACTCCCAAACATCATTCGGGGTCTAATTGTGTAGAATGGGTGTTTTCGTTGCGAAACCATTTTCGCAACTTCGGTACCCCGAAATAGTGCATTCAGGGCCGAAACACAAGTTTTGCATCTTTTTACATGCCGAAGGTTTGCGATATGCTCCAGAACACTCCCAAACATCATTGTGGGTCTAATGGGGTAGAATGGGTGTTTTCGTTGCGAAACCATTTTCGCAACTTCGGTACCCCGAAATAGTGCATTCAGGGCCGAAACACAAGTTTTGCATCTTTTTACATGCCGAACATTTGTGATATGCTCCAAAACACTCCCAAACATCATTTTGGTTCTAATGGAGTAGAATGGTTGTTTTTGTTGCAAAACCATTTTCGCAACATCTGTATCACGAAATAGTGCATTCAGGCCCGAAACACAAGTTTTGTATCTTTTACATGCCGAAGGTTTGCGATATGCTCCAAAACACTCCCAAACATCATTCTAGGTTTAATGGGGTAGAATGGGTGTTTTTGTTGCGAAACCATTTTCGCAACTTCAGTACCCCGAAAGAATGCATTCAGGCTCGAAACACAAGTTTTGCATCTGTTTGCATGCCGAAGGTTTGCGATATGCTCCAACACACTCCCAAACATCATTCTGGGTCTGATTGTGTAGAATGGGTGTTTTCGTTGCGAAACAATTTTCGCAACTTCGGTACCCCGAAATAGTGCATTCAAGCCCGAAACACAAGTTTTTCATCTTTTACATGCCGAAGGTTTGCGATATGCTCCAAAACACTCCCAAACATCATTCTGGGTTTAATGGGGTAGAATTGGTGTTTTCGTTGCGAAACCATTTTCCCAACATCGGTACCCCGAAACAGTGCATTCAGGCTTGAAACACAAGTTTTGCATCTTTTTACATGCCGAAGGTTTGCGATATGCTCCAAAACACTCCCAAACATCATTCTGGGTTTAATGGGGTAGAATGGGTGTTTTCGTTGCGAAACCATTTTCGCAACATGGGTACCCCGAAACAGTGCATTCAGGCTTGAAACACAAGTTTTGCATCTTTTTACATGCCGAAGGTTTGCGATATGCTCCAACACACTCCCAAAAATCATTCTGGGTCTAATGGGGTAGAACGGGTGTTTTCGTTGCGAAACCATTTTCGCAACTTCGGTACCCCGAAAGAATGCATTCAGGCTCGAAACACAAGTTTTGCATCTTTTTGCATGCCGAAGGTTTGCGATATGCTCCAACACACTCCCAAACATCATTCTGGGTCTAATTGTGTAGAATGGGTGTTTTCGTTGCGAAACCATTTTCGCAACTTCGGTACCCCGAAACAGTGCATTCAGGCTTGAAACACAAGTTTTGCATCTTTCTACATGCCGAAGGTTTGCGATATGCTCCAAAACACTCCCAAACATCATTCTGGGTCTAATGGGGTAGAATGGGTGTTTTCGTTGCGAAACCATTTTCGCAACTTCGGTACCCCGAAATAGTGCATTCAGGGCCGAAACACAAGTTTTGCATCTTTTTACATGCCGAAGGTTTGCGATATGCTCCATAACACTCCCAAACATCATTGTGGGTCTAATGGGGTAGAATGGGTGTTTTCGTTGCGAAACCATTTTCGCAACTTCGGTACTTCAAAATAGTGCATTCAGGGCCGAAACACAAGTTTTGCATCTTTTTACATGCCGAAGGTTTGCGATACGCTCCAAAACACTACCAAACATCATTCTGGGTTTAATGGGGTAGAATGGGTGTTTTCGTTGCGAAACCATTTTCGCAACTTCAGTACCCCGAAAGAATGCATTCAGGCTCGAAACATAAGTTTTGCATCTTTTTGCATGCCGAAGGTTTGCGATATGCTCCAACACACTCCCAAACATCATTCTGGGTCTAATTGTGTAGAATGGGTGTTTTCGTTGCGAAACCATTTTCGCAACATCGGTACCCCGAAACAGTGCATTCAGGCTTGAAACACAAGTTTTGCATCTTTTTACATGCCGAAGGTTTGCGATATGCTCCAAAACACTCCAAAACATTATTCTGGGTCTAATGGGGTAGAATGGGTGTTTTCATTGCGAAACCATTTTCGCAACTTCGGTACCCTGAAATAGTGCATTCAGGGCCGAAACACAAGTTTTGCATCTTTTTACATGCCGAAGGTTTGCGATATGCTCCAAAACACTCCCAAACATCATTCTGGGTTTAATGGGGTAGAATTGGTGTTTTCGTTGCGAAACCATTTTCCCAACATCGGTACCCCGAAACAGTGCATTCAGGCTTGAAACACAAGTTTTGCATCTTTTTACATGCCGAAGGTTTGCGATATGCTCCAAAACACTCCCAAACATCATTCTGGGTTTAATGGGGTAGAATGGGTGTTTTCGTTGCGAAACCATTTTCGCAACATGGGTACCCCGAAACAGTGCATTCAGGCTTGAAACACAAGTTTTGCATCTTTTTACATGCCGAAGGTTTGCGATATGCTCCAACACACTCCCAAAAATCATTCTGGGTCTAATGGGGTAGAACGGGTGTTTTCGTTGCGAAACCATTTTCGCAACTTCGGTACCCCGAAAGAATGCATTCAGGCTCGAAACACAAGTTTTGCATCTTTTTGCATGCCGAAGGTTTGCGATATGCTCCAACACACTCCCAAACATCATTCTGGGTCTAATTGTGTAGAATGGGTGTTTTCGTTGCGAAACCATTTTCGCAACTTCGGTACCCCGAAACAGTGCATTCAGGCTTGAAACACAAGTTTTGCATCTTTCTACATGCCGAAGGTTTGCGATATGCTCCAAAACACTCCCAAACATCATTCTGGGTCTAATGGGGTAGAATGGGTGTTTTCGTTGCGAAACCATTTTCGCAACTTCGGTACCCCGAAATAGTGCATTCAGGGCCGAAACACAAGTTTTGCATCTTTTTACATGCCGAAGGTTTGCGATATGCTCCATAACACTCCCAAACATCATTGTGGGTCTAATGGGGTAGAATGGGTGTTTTCGTTGCGAAACCATTTTCGCAACTTCGGTACTTCGAAATAGTGCATTCAGGGCCGAAACACAAGTTTTGCATCTTTTTACATGCCGAAGGTTTGCGATACGCTCCAAAACACTACCAAACATCATTCTGGGTTTAATGGGGTAGAACGGGTGTTTTCGTTGCGAAACCATTTTCGCAACTTCAGTACCCCGAAAGAATGCATTCAGGCTCGAAACATAAGTTTTGCATCTTTTTGCATGCCGAAGGTTTGCGATATGCTCCAACACACTCCCAAACATCATTCTGGGTCTAATTGTGTAGAATGGGTGTTTTCGTTGCGAAACCATTTTCGCAACATCGGTACCCCGAAACAGTGCATTCAGGCTTGAAACACAAGTTTTGCATCTTTTTACATGCCGAAGGTTTGCGATATGCTCCAAAACACTCCAAAACATTATTCTGGGTCTAATGGGGTAGAATGGGTGTTTTCATTGCGAAACCATTTTCGCAACTTCGGTACCCTGAAATAGTGCATTCAGGGCCGAAACACAAGTTTTGCATCTTTTTACATGCCGAAGGTTTGCGATATGCTCCAAAACACTCCCAAACATCATTCTGGGTTTAATGGGGTAGAATGGGTGTTTTCGTTGCGAAACCATTTTCGCAACTTCGGTACCCCAACAGAATGCATTCAGGCTCGAAACAAAAGTTTTTCATCTTTTTACATGCCGAAGGTTTGCGATATGCTCCAACACACTCCCAAACATCATTCTGCGTCTAATGGGGTAGAATGGGTGTTTTCGTTGCGAAACCATTTTCGCAACTTCGGTACCCCGAAATAGTGCATTCAGGGCCGAAACACAAGTTTTGCATCTTTTTACATGCCGAAGGTTTGCGATATGCTCCAAAACACTCCCAAACATCATTCTGGGTTTAATGGGGTAGAATGGGTGTTTTCGTTGCGAAACCATTTTCGCAACTTCAGTACCCCGAAAGAATGCATTCAGGCTCGAAACACAAGTTTTGCAACTTTTTGCATGCCGAAGGTTTGCGATATGCTCCAACACACTCCCAAACATCATTCTGGGTCTAATTGTGTAGAATGGGTGTTTTCGTTGCGAAACCATTTTCGCAACTTCGGTACCCCGAAACAGTGCATTCAGGCTTGAAACACAAGTTTTGCATCTTTTTACATGCCGAAGGTTTGCGATATGCTCCAAAACACTCCCAAACATCATTCTGGGTCTAATGGGGTAGAATGGGTGTGTTCGTTGCGAAACCATTTTCGCAACTTCGGTACCCCGAAATAGTGCATTCAGGGCCGAAACACAAGTTTTGCATCTTTTTACATGCCGAAGGTTTGCGATATGCTCCAGAACACTCCCAAACATCATTCTGGGTTTAATGGGGTAGAATGGGTGTTTTCGTTGCGAAACCATTTTCGCAACTTCAGTACCCCGAAAGAATGCATTCAGGCTCGAAACACAAGTTTTGCAACTTTTTGCATGCCGAAGGTTTGCGATATGCTCCAACACACTCCCAAACATCATTCTGGGTCTAATTGTGTAGAATGGGTGTTTTCGTTGCGAAACCATTTTCGCAACTTCGGTACCCCGAAACAGTGCATTCAGGCTTGAAACACAAGTTTTGCATCTTTTTACATGCCGAAGGTTTGCGATATGCTCCAAAACACTCCCAAACATCATTCTGGGTCTAATGGGGTAGAATGGGTGTGTTCGTTGCGAAACCATTTTCGCAACTTCGGTACCCCGAAATAGTGCATTCAGGGCCGAAACACAAGTTTTGCATCTTTTTACATGCCGAAGGTTTGCGATATGCTCCAAAACACTCCCAAACATCATTCTGGGTTTAATGGGGGTAGAATGGGTGTTTTTGTTGTGAAACCATTTTCGCAACTTCAGTACCCCGAAAGAATGCATTCAGGCTCGAAACATAAGTTTTGCATCTTTTTGCATGCCGAAGGTTTGCGATATGCTCCAACACACTCCCAAACATCATTCTGGGTCTAATTGTGTAGAATGGGTGTTTTCGTTGCGAAACCATTTTCGCAACTTCGGTACCCCGAAATAGTGCATTCAAGCCCGAAACACAAGTTTTGCATCTTTTACATGCCGAAGGTTTGCGATATACTCCAAAACACTCCCAAACATCATTCTGGGTTTAATGGGGTAGAATGGGTGTTTTCGTTGCGAAACCATTTTCGCGACATCGGTACCCCGAAACAGTGCATTCAGGCTTGAAACACAAGTTTTGCATCTTTTTACATGCCGAAGGTTTGCGATATGCTCCAAAACACTCCAAAACATCATTCTGGGTCTAATGGGGTAGAATGGGTGTTTTCGTTGCGAAACCATTTTCGCAACTTCGGTACCCTGAAATAGTGCATTCAGGGCCGAAACACAAGTTTTGCATCTTTTTACATGCCGAAGGTTTGCGATATGCTCCAAAACACTCCCAAACATCATTCTGGGTTTAATGGGGTAGAATGGGTGTTTTCGTTGCGAAACCATTTTCGCAACTTCGGTACCCCAAAAGAATGCATTTAGGCTCGAAACAAAAGTTTTGCTTCTTTTTACATGCCGAAGGTTTGCGATATGCTCCAACACACTCCCAAACATCATTCTGGGTCTAATGGGGTAGAATGGGTGTTTTCGTTGCGAAACCATTTTCGCAACTTCGGTACCCCGAAATAGTGCATTCAGGGCCGAAACACAAGTTTTGCATCTTTTTACATGCCGAAGGTTTGCGATATGCTCCAGAACACTCCCAAACATCATTGTTGGTCTAATGGGGTAGAATGGGTGTTTTCGTTGCGAAACCATTTTCGCAACTTCGGTACCCCGAAATAGTGCATAAAGGGCCGAAACACAAGTTTTGCATCTTTTTACATGCCGAAGGTTTGCGATACGCTCCAAAACACTCCCAAACATCATTCTGGGTTTAATTGGGTAGAAAGGGTGTTTTCGTTGCGAAACCATTTTCGCAACTTCAGTACCCCGAAAGAATGCATTCAGGCTCGAAACACAAGTTTTGCATCTTTTTGCATGTCGAAGGTTTGTGATATGCTCTAACACACTCCCAAACATCATTCGGGGTCTAATTGTGTAGAATGGGTGTTTTCGTTGCGAAACCATTTTCGCAACTTCGGTACCCCGAAATAGTGCATTCAGGGCCGAAACACAAGTTTTGCATCTTTTTACATGCCGAAGGTTTGCGATATGCTCCAGAACACTCCCAAACATCATTGTGGGTCTAATGGGGTAGAATGGGTGTTTTCGTTGCGAAACCATTTTCGCAACTTCGGTACCCCGAAATAGTGCATTCAGGGCCGAAACACAAGTTTTGCATCTTTTTACATGCCGAACATTTGTGATATGCTCCAAAACACTCCCAAACATCATTTTGGTTCTAATGGAGTAGAATGGTTGTTTTTGTTGCAAAACCATTTTCGCAACATCTGTATCACGAAATAGTGCATTCAGGCCCGAAACACAAGTTTTGTATCTTTTACATGCCGAAGGTTTGCGATATGCTCCAAAACACTCCCAAACATCATTCTAGGTTTAATGGGGTAGAATGGGTGTTTTTGTTGCGAAACCATTTTCGCAACTTCAGTACCCCGAAAGAATGCATTCAGGCTCGAAACACAAGTTTTGCATCTGTTTGCATGCCGAAGGTTTGCGATATGCTCCAACACACTCCCAAACATCATTCTGGGTCTGATTGTGTAGAATGGGTGTTTTCGTTGCGAAACAATTTTCGCAACTTCGGTACCCCGAAATAGTGCATTCAAGCCCGAAACACAAGTTTTTCATCTTTTACATGCCGAAGGTTTGCGATATGCTCCAAAACACTCCCAAACATCATTCTGGGTTTAATGGGGTAGAATTGGTGTTTTCGTTGCGAAACCATTTTCCCAACATCGGTACCCCGAAACAGTGCATTCAGGCTTGAAACACAAGTTTTGCATCTTTTTACATGCCGAAGGTTTGCGATATGCTCCAAAACACTCCCAAACATCATTCTGGGTTTAATGGGGTAGAATGGGTGTTTTCGTTGCGAAACCATTTTCGCAACATGGGTACCCCGAAACAGTGCATTCAGGCTTGAAACACAAGTTTTGCATCTTTTTACATGCCGAAGGTTTGCGATATGCTCCAACACACTCCCAAAAATCATTCTGGGTCTAATGGGGTAGAACGGGTGTTTTCGTTGCGAAACCATTTTCGCAACTTCGGTACCCCGAAAGAATGCATTCAGGCTCGAAACACAAGTTTTGCATCTTTTTGCATGCCGAAGGTTTGCGATATGCTCCAACACACTCCCAAACATCATTCTGGGTCTAATTGTGTAGAATGGGTGTTTTCGTTGCGAAACCATTTTCGCAACTTCGGTACCCCGAAACAGTGCATTCAGGCTTGAAACACAAGTTTTGCATCTTTCTACATGCCGAAGGTTTGCGATATGCTCCAAAACACTCCCAAACATCATTCTGGGTCTAATGGGGTAGAATGGGTGTTTTCGTTGCGAAACCATTTTCGCAACTTCGGTACCCCGAAATAGTGCATTCAGGGCCGAAACACAAGTTTTGCATCTTTTTACATGCCGAAGGTTTGCGATATGCTCCATAACACTCCCAAACATCATTGTGGGTCTAATGGGGTAGAATGGGTGTTTTCGTTGCGAAACCATTTTCGCAACTTCGGTACTTCAAAATAGTGCATTCAGGGCCGAAACACAAGTTTTGCATCTTTTTACATGCCGAAGGTTTGCGATACGCTCCAAAACACTACCAAACATCATTCTGGGTTTAATGGGGTAGAATGGGTGTTTTCGTTGCGAAACCATTTTCGCAACTTCAGTACCCCGAAAGAATGCATTCAGGCTCGAAACATAAGTTTTGCATCTTTTTGCATGCCGAAGGTTTGCGATATGCTCCAACACACTCCCAAACATCATTCTGGGTCTAATTGTGTAGAATGGGTGTTTTCGTTGCGAAACCATTTTCGCAACATCGGTACCCCGAAACAGTGCATTCAGGCTTGAAACACAAGTTTTGCATCTTTTTACATGCCGAAGGTTTGCGATATGCTCCAAAACACTCCAAAACATTATTCTGGGTCTAATGGGGTAGAATGGGTGTTTTCATTGCGAAACCATTTTCGCAACTTCGGTACCCTGAAATAGTGCATTCAGGGCCGAAACACAAGTTTTGCATCTTTTTACATGCCGAAGGTTTGCGATATGCTCCAAAACACTCCCAAACATCATTCTGGGTTTAATGGGGTAGAATTGGTGTTTTCGTTGCGAAACCATTTTCCCAACATCGGTACCCCGAAACAGTGCATTCAGGCTTGAAACACAAGTTTTGCATCTTTTTACATGCCGAAGGTTTGCGATATGCTCCAAAACACTCCCAAACATCATTCTGGGTTTAATGGGGTAGAATGGGTGTTTTCGTTGCGAAACCATTTTCGCAACATGGGTACCCCGAAACAGTGCATTCAGGCTTGAAACACAAGTTTTGCATCTTTTTACATGCCGAAGGTTTGCGATATGCTCCAACACACTCCCAAAAATCATTCTGGGTCTAATGGGGTAGAACGGGTGTTTTCGTTGCGAAACCATTTTCGCAACTTCGGTACCCCGAAAGAATGCATTCAGGCTCGAAACACAAGTTTTGCATCTTTTTGCATGCCGAAGGTTTGCGATATGCTCCAACACACTCCCAAACATCATTCTGGGTCTAATTGTGTAGAATGGGTGTTTTCGTTGCGAAACCATTTTCGCAACTTCGGTACCCCGAAACAGTGCATTCAGGCTTGAAACACAAGTTTTGCATCTTTCTACATGCCGAAGGTTTGCGATATGCTCCAAAACACTCCCAAACATCATTCTGGGTCTAATGGGGTAGAATGGGTGTTTTCGTTGCGAAACCATTTTCGCAACTTCGGTACCCCGAAATAGTGCATTCAGGGCCGAAACACAAGTTTTGCATCTTTTTACATGCCGAAGGTTTGCGATATGCTCCATAACACTCCCAAACATCATTGTGGGTCTAATGGGGTAGAATGGGTGTTTTCGTTGCGAAACCATTTTCGCAACTTCGGTACTTCGAAATAGTGCATTCAGGGCCGAAACACAAGTTTTGCATCTTTTTACATGCCGAAGGTTTGCGATACGCTCCAAAACACTACCAAACATCATTCTGGGTTTAATGGGGTAGAACGGGTGTTTTCGTTGCGAAACCATTTTCGCAACTTCAGTACCCCGAAAGAATGCATTCAGGCTCGAAACATAAGTTTTGCATCTTTTTGCATGCCGAAGGTTTGCGATATGCTCCAACACACTCCCAAACATCATTCTGGGTCTAATTGTGTAGAATGGGTGTTTTCGTTGCGAAACCATTTTCGCAACATCGGTACCCCGAAACAGTGCATTCAGGCTTGAAACACAAGTTTTGCATCTTTTTACATGCCGAAGGTTTGCGATATGCTCCAAAACACTCCAAAACATTATTCTGGGTCTAATGGGGTAGAATGGGTGTTTTCATTGCGAAACCATTTTCGCAACTTCGGTACCCTGAAATAGTGCATTCAGGGCCGAAACACAAGTTTTGCATCTTTTTACATGCCGAAGGTTTGCGATATGCTCCAAAACACTCCCAAACATCATTCTGGGTTTAATGGGGTAGAATGGGTGTTTTCGTTGCGAAACCATTTTCGCAACTTCGGTACCCCAACAGAATGCATTCAGGCTCGAAACAAAAGTTTTTCATCTTTTTACA
The DNA here is from genome assembly GCA_036936925.1 of Cenchrus fungigraminus. Taxonomy (NCBI): domain Eukaryota; kingdom Viridiplantae; phylum Streptophyta; class Magnoliopsida; order Poales; family Poaceae; genus Cenchrus; species Cenchrus fungigraminus. The sequence goes on from CM072775.1 coordinate 33,694,266, forward strand.
TGCCGAAGGTTTGCGATATGCTCCAACACACTCCCAAACATCATTCTGCGTCTAATGGGGTAGAATGGGTGTTTTCGTTGCGAAACCATTTTCGCAACTTCGGTACCCCGAAATAGTGCATTCAGGGCCGAAACACAAGTTTTGCATCTTTTTACATGCCGAAGGTTTGCGATATGCTCCAAAACACTCCCAAACATCATTCTGGGTTTAATGGGGTAGAATGGGTGTTTTCGTTGCGAAACCATTTTCGCAACTTCAGTACCCCGAAAGAATGCATTCAGGCTCGAAACACAAGTTTTGCAACTTTTTGCATGCCGAAGGTTTGCGATATGCTCCAACACACTCCCAAACATCATTCTGGGTCTAATTGTGTAGAATGGGTGTTTTCGTTGCGAAACCATTTTCGCAACTTCGGTACCCCGAAACAGTGCATTCAGGCTTGAAACACAAGTTTTGCATCTTTTTACATGCCGAAGGTTTGCGATATGCTCCAAAACACTCCCAAACATCATTCTGGGTCTAATGGGGTAGAATGGGTGTGTTCGTTGCGAAACCATTTTCGCAACTTCGGTACCCCGAAATAGTGCATTCAGGGCCGAAACACAAGTTTTGCATCTTTTTACATGCCGAAGGTTTGCGATATGCTCCAGAACACTCCCAAACATCATTGTGGGTCTAATGGGGTAGAATGGGTGTTTTCGTTGCGAAACCATTTTCGCAACTTCGGTACTCCGAAATAGTGCATTCAGGGCCGAAACACAAGTTTTGCATCTTTTTACATGCCGAAGGTTTGCGATACGCTCCAAAACACTACCAAACATCATTCTGGGTTTAATGGGGTAGAATGGGTGTTTTCGTTGCGAAACCATTTTCGCAACTTCAGTACCCTGAAAGAATGCATTCAGGCTCGAAACATAAGTTTTGCATCTTTTTGCATGCCGAAGGTTTGCGATATGCTCCAACACACTCCCAAACATCATTCTGGGTCTAATTGTGTAGAATGGGTGTTTTCGTTGCGGAACCATTTTCGCAACATCGGTACCCCGAAACAGTGCATTCAGGCTTGAAACACAAGTTTTGCATCTTTTTACATGCCGAAGGTTTGCGATATGCTCCAAAACACTCCAAAACATTATTCTGGGTCTAATGGGGTAGAATGGGTGTTTTCATTGCGAAACCATTTTCGCAACTTCGGTACCCTGAAATAGTGCATTCAGGGCCGAAACACAAGTTTTGCATCTTTTTACATGCCGAAGGTTTGCGATATGCTCCAAAACACTCCCAAACATCATTCTGGGTTTAATGGGGTAGAATGGGTGTTTTCGTTGCGAAACCATTTTCGCAACTTCGGTACCCCAACAGAATGCATTCAGGCTCGAAACAAAAGTTTTTCATCTTTTTACATGCCGAAGGTTTGCGATATGCTCCAACACACTCCCAAACATCATTCTGCGTCTAATGGGGTAGAATGGGTGTTTTCGTTGCGAAACCATTTTCGCAACTTCGGTACCCCGAAATAGTGCATTCAGGGCCGAAACACAAGTTTTGCATCTTTTTACATGCCGAAGGTTTGCGATATGCTCCAAAACACTCCCAAACATCATTCTGGGTTTAATGGGGTAGAATGGGTGTTTTCGTTGCGAAACCATTTTCGCAACTTCAGTACCCCGAAAGAATGCATTCAGGCTCGAAACACAAGTTTTGCAACTTTTTGCATGCCGAAGGTTTGCGATATGCTCCAACACACTCCCAAACATCATTCTGGGTCTAATTGTGTAGAATGGGTGTTTTCGTTGCGAAACCATTTTCGCAACTTCGGTACCCCGAAACAGTGCATTCAGGCTTGAAACACAAGTTTTGCATCTTTTTACATGCCGAAGGTTTGCGATATGCTCCAAAACACTCCCAAACATCATTCTGGGTCTAATGGGGTAGAATGGGTGTTTTCGTTGCGAAACCATTTTCGCAACTTCGGTACCCCGAAATAGTGCATTCAGGGCCGAAACACAAGTTTTGCATCTTTTTACATGCCGAAGGTTTGCGATATGCTCCAGAACACTCCCAAACATCATTGTGGGTCTAATGGGGTAGAATGGGTGTTTTCGTTGCGAAACCATTTTCGCAACTTCGGTACTCCGAAATAGTGCATTCAGGGCCGAAACACAAGTTTTGCATCTTTTTACATGCCGAAGGTTTGCGATACGCTCCAAAACACTACCAAACATCATTCTGGGTTTAATGGGGTAGAATGGGTGTTTTCGTTGCGAAACCATTTTCGCAACTTCAGTACCCTGAAAGAATGCATTCAGGCTCGAAACATAAGTTTTGCATCTTTTTGCATGCCGAAGGTTTGCGATATGCTCCAACACACTCCCAAACATCATTCTGGGTCTAATTGTGTAGAATGGGTGTTTTCGTTGCGAAACCATTTTCGCAACATCGGTACCCCGAAACAGTGCATTCAGGCTTGAAACACAAGTTTTGCATCTTTTTACATGCCGAAGGTTTGCGATATGCTCCAAAACACTCCAAAACATTATTCTGGGTCTAATGGGGTAGAATGGGTGTTTTCATTGCGAAACCATTTTCGCAACTTCGGTACCCTGAAATAGTGCATTCAGGGCCGAAACACAAGTTTTGCATCTTTTTACATGCCGAAGGTTTGCGATATGCTCCAAAACACTCCCAAACATCATTCTGGGTTTAATGGGGTAGAATGGGTGTTTTCGTTGCGAAACCATTTTCGCAACTTCGGTACCCCAACAGAATGCATTCAGGCTCGAAACAAAAGTTTTTCATCTTTTTACATGCCGAAGGTTTGCGATATGCTCCAACACACTCCCAAACATCATTCTGCGTCTAATGGGGTAGAATGGGTGTTTTCGTTGCGAAACCATTTTCGCAACTTCGGTACCCCGAAATAGTGCATTCAGGGCCGAAACACAAGTTTTGCATCTTTTTACATGCCGAAGGTTTGCGATATGCTCCAAAACACTCCCAAACATCATTCTGGGTTTAATGGGGTAGAATGGGTGTTTTCGTTGCGAAACCATTTTCGCAACTTCAGTACCCCGAAAGAATGCATTCAGGCTCGAAACACAAGTTTTGCAACTTTTTGCATGCCGAAGGTTTGCGATATGCTCCAACACACTCCCAAACATCATTCTGGGTCTAATTGTGTAGAATGGGTGTTTTCGTTGCGAAACCATTTTCGCAACTTCGGTACCCCGAAACAGTGCATTCAGGCTTGAAACACAAGTTTTGCATCTTTTTTCATGCCGAAGGTTTGCGATATGCTCCAAAACACTCCCAAACATCATTCTGGGTCTAATGGGGTAGAATGGGTGTTTTCGTTGCGAAACCATTTTCGCAACTTCGGTACCCCGAAATAGTGCATTCAGGGCCGAAACACAAGTTTTGCATCTTTTTACATGCCGAAGGTTTGCGATATGCTCCAGAACACTCCCAAACATCATTGTGGGTCTAATGGGGTAGAATGGGTGTTTTCGTTGCGAAACCATTTTCGCAACTTCGGTACCCCGAAATAGTGCATTCAGGGCCGAAACACAAGTTTTGCATCTTTTTACATGCCGAACATTTGTGATATGCTCCAAAACACTCCCAAACATCATTTTTGTTCTAATGGAGTAGAATGGTTGTTTTTGTTGCAAAACCATTTTCGCAACATCTGTATCACGAAATAGTGCATTCAGGCCCGAAACACAAGTTTTGTATCTTTTACATGCCGAAGGTTTGCGATATGCTCCAAAACACTCCCAAACATCATTCTGGGTCTAATGGGGTAGAATGGGTGTTTTCGTTGCGAAACCATTTTCGCAACTTCGGTACCCCGAAATAGTGCATTCAGGGCCGAAACACAAGTTTTGCATCTTTTTACATGCCGAAGGTTTGCGATATGCTCCATAACACTCCCAAACATCATTGTGGGTCTAATGGGGTAGAATGGGTGTTTTCGTTGCGAAACCATTTTCGCAACTTCGGTACTTCGAAATAGTGCATTCAGGGCCGAAACACAAGTTTTGCATCTTTTTACATGCCGAAGGTTTGCGATACGCTCCAAAACACTACCAAACATCATTCTGGGTTTAATGGGGTAGAATGGGTGTTTTCGTTGCGAAACCATTTTCGCAACTTCAGTACCCCGAAAGAATGCATTCAGGCTCGAAACACAAGTTTTGCATCTTTTTGCATGCCGAAGGTTTGCGATATGCTCCAACACACTCCCAAACATCATTCTGGGTTTAATGGGGTAGAATGGGTGTTTTCGTTGCGAAACCATTTTCGCAACTTCAGTACCCCGAAAGAATGCATTCAGGCTCGAAACACAAGTTTTGCATCTTTTTGCATGCCGAAGGTTTGCGATATGCTCCAACACACTCCCAAACATCATTCTGGGTCTAATTGTGTAGAATGGGTGTTTTCGTTGCGAAACCATTTTCGCAACTTCGGTACCCCAACAGAATGTATTCAGGCTCGAAACACAAGTTTTGCATCTTTTTCCATGCCGAAGGTTTGCGATATGCTCCAAAACACTCCAAAACATCATTCTGGGTCTAATGGGGTAGAATGGGTGTTTTCATTGCGAAACCATTTTCGCAACTTCGGTACCCTGAAATAGTGCATTCAGGGCCGAAACACAAGTTTTGCATCTTTTTACATGCCGAAGGTTTGCGATATGCTCCAAAACACTCCCAAACATCATTCTGGGTTTAATGGGGTAGAATGGGTGTTTTCGTTGCGAAACCATTTTCGCAACTTCGGTACCCCAACAGAATGCATTCAGGCTCGAAACATAAGTTTTGCATCTTTTTGCATGCCGAAGGTTTGCGATATGCTCCAACACACTCCCAAACATCATTCTGGGTCTAATTGTGTAGAATGGGTGTTTTCGTTGCGAAACCATTTTCGCAACTTCGGTACCCCGAAACAGTGCATTCAGGCTTGAAACACAAGTTTTGCATCTTTTTACATGCCGAAGGTTTGCGATATGCTCCAAAACACTCCCAAACATCATTCTGGGTCTAATGGGGTAGAATGGGTGTTTTCGTTGCGAAACCATTTTCGCAACTTCGGTACCCCGAAATAGTGCATTCAGGGACGAAACACAAGTTTTGCATCTTTTTACATGCCGAAGGTTTGCGATATGCTCCAGAACACTCCCAAACATCATTGTGGGTCTAATGGGGTAGAATGGGTGTTTTCATTGCGAAACCATTTTCGCAACTTCGGTACCCCGAAATAGTGCATTCAGGGCCGAAACACAAGTTTTGCATCTTTTTACATGCCGAACATTTGTGATATGCTCCAAAACACTCCCAAACATCATTTTGGTTCTAATGGAGTAGAATGGTTGTTTTTGTTGCAAAACCATTTTCGCAACATCTGTATCACGAAATAGTGCATTCAGGCCCGAAACACAAGTTTTGTATCTTTTACATGCCGAAGGTTTGCGATATGCTCCAAAACACTCCCAAACATCATTCTGGGTTTAATGGGGTAGAATGGGTGTTTTTGTTGCGAAACCATTTTCGCAACTTCAGTACCCCGAAAGAATGCATTCAGGCTCGAAACACAAGTTTTGCATCTTTTTGCATGCCGAAGGTTTGCGATATGCTCCAACACACTCCCAAACATCATTCTGGGTCTAATTGTGTAGAATGGGTGTTTTCGTTGCGAAACCATTTTCGCAACTTCGGTACCCCGAAATAGTGCATTCAAGCCCGAAACACAAGTTTTGCATCTTTTACATGCCGAAGGTTTGCGATATGCTCCAAAACACTCCCAAACATCATTCTGGGTTTAATGGGGTAGAATTGGTGTTTTCGTTGCGAAACCATTTTCGCAACATCGGTACCCCGAAACAGTCCATTCAGGCTTGAAACACAAGTTTTGCATCTTTTTACATGCCGAAGGTTTGCGATATGCTCCAAAACACTCCCAAACATCATTCTGGGTTTAATGGGGTAGAATGGGTGTTTTCGTTGCGAAACCATTTTCGCAACATCGGTACCCCGAAACAGTGCATTCAGGCTTGAAACACAAGTTTTGCATCTTTTTACATGCCGAAGGTTTGCGATATGCTCCAACACACTCCCAAACATCATTCTGGGTCTAATGGGGTAGAATGGGTGTTTTCGTTGCGAAACCATTTTCGCAACTTCGGTACCCCGAAATAGTGCATTCAGGGCCGAAACACAAGTTTTGCATCTTTTTACATGCCGAAGGTTTGCGATATGCTCCAAAACACTCCCAAACATCATTCTGGGTTTAATGGGGTAGAATGGGTGTTTTCGTTGCGAAACCATTTTCGCAACTTCAGTACCCCGAAAGAATGCATTCAGGCTCAAAACACAAGTTTTGCATCTTTTTGCATGCCGAAGGTTTGCGATATGCTCCAACACACTCCCAAACATCATTCTGGGTCTAATTGTGTAGAATGGGTGTTTTCGTTGCGAAACCATTTTCGCAACTTCGGTACCCCGAAACAGTGCATTCAGGCTTGAAACACAAGTTTTGCATCTTTTTACATGCCGAAGGTTTGCGATATGCTCCAAAACACTCCCAAACATCATTCTGGGTCTAATGGGGTAGAATGGGTGTTTTCGTTGCGAAACCATTTTCGCAACTTCGGTACCCCGAAATAGTGCATTCAGGGCCGAAACACAAGTTTTGCATCTTTTTACATGCCGAAGGTTTGCGATATGCTCCAGAACACTCCCAAACATCATTGTGGGTCTAATGGGGTAGACTGGGTGTTTTCGTTGCGAAACCATTTTCGCAACTTCGGTACCACGAAATAGTGCATTCAGGGCCGAAACACAAGTTTTGCATCTTTTTACATGCCGAAGGTTTGCGATATGCTCCAAAACACTCCCAAACATCATTCTGGGTTTAATGGGGTAGAATGGGTGTTTTCGTTGCGAAACCATTTTCGCAACTTCAGTACCCCGAAAGAATGCATTCAGGCTCAAAACACAAGTTTTGCATCTTTTTGCATGCCGAAGGTTTGCGATATGCTCCAACACACTCCCAAACATCATTCTGGGTCTAATTGTGTAGAATGGGTGTTTTCGTTGCGAAACCATTTTCGCAACTTCGGTACCCCGAAACAGTGCATTCAGGCTTGAAACACAAGTTTTGCATCTTTTTACATGCCGAAGGTTTGCGATATGCTCCAAAACACTCCCAAACATCATTCTGGGTCTAATGGGGTAGAATGGGTGTTTTCGTTGCGAAACCATTTTCGCAACTTCGGTACCCCGAAATAGTGCATTCAGGGCCGAAACACAAGTTTTGCATCTTTTTACATGCCGAAGGTTTGCGATATGCTCCAGAACACTCCCAAACATCATTCTGGGTCTAATGGGGTAGACTGGGTGTTTTCGTTGCGAAACCATTTTCGCAACTTCGGTACCACGAAATAGTGCATTCAGGGCCGAAACACAAGTTTTGCATCTTTTTACATGCCGAAGGTTTGCGATATGCTCCAAAACACTCCCAAACATCATTCTGGGTTTAATGGGGTAGAATGGGTGTTTTCGTTGCGAAACCATTTTCGCAACTTCAGTACCCCGAAAGAATGCATTCAGGCTCGAAACACAAGTTTTGCATCTTTTTGCATGCCGAAGGTTTGCGATATGCTCCAACACACTCCCAAACATCATTCTGGGTCTAATTTTGTAGAATGGGTGTTTTCGTTGCGAAACCATTTTCGCAACATCGGTACCCCGAAACAGTGCATCAAGGCTTGAAACACAAGTTTTGCATCTTTTTACATGCCGAAGGTTTGCGATATGCTCCAAAGCACTCCAAAACATCATTCTGGGTCTAATGGGGTAGAATGGGTGTTTTCATTGCGAAACCATTTTCGCAACTTCGGTACCCTGAAATAGTGCATTCAGGGCCGAAACACAAGTTTTGCATCTTTTTACATGCCGAAGGTTTGCGATATGCTCCAAAACACTCCCAAACATCATTCTGGGTTTAATGGGGTAGAATGGGTGTTTTCGTTGCGAAACCATTTTCGCAACTTCGGTACCCCAACAGAATGCATTCACGCTCGAAACAAAAGTTTTGCATCTTTTTACATGCCGAAGGTTTGCGATATGCTCCAAAACACTCCCAAACATCATTCTGGGTTTAATGGGGTAGAATGGGTGTTTTTGTTGCGAAACCATTTTCGCAACTTCAGTACCCCGAAAGAATGCATTCAGGCTCGAAACACAAGTTTTGCATCTTTTTGCATGCCGAAGGTTTGCGATATGCTCCAACACACTCCCAAACATCATTCTGGGTCTAATGGGGTAGAATGGGTGTTTTCGTTGCGAAACCATTTTCGCAACTTCGGTACCCCGAAATAGTGCATTCAGGGCCGAAACACAAGTTTTGCATCTTTTTACATGCCGAAGGTTTGCGATATGCTCCAGAACACTCCCAAACATCATTGTGGGTCTAATGGGGTAGACTGGGTGTTTTCGTTGCGAAACCATTTTCGCAACTTCGGTACCACGAAATAGTGCATTCAGGGCCGAAACACAAGTTTTGCATCTTTTTACATGCCGAAGGTTTGCGATATGCTCCAAAACACTCCCAAACATCATTCTGGGTTTAATGGGGTAGAATGGGTGTTTTCGTTGCGAAACCATTTTCGCAACTTCAGTACCCCGAAAGAATGCATTCAGGCTCGAAACACAAGTTTTGCATCTTTTTGCATGCCGAAGGTTTGCGATATGCTCCAACACACTCCCAAACATCATTCTGGGTCTAATTTTGTAGAATGGGTGTTTTCGTTGCGAAACCATTTTCGCAACATCGGTACCCCGAAACAGTGCATCAAGGCTTGAAACACAAGTTTTGCATCTTTTTACATGCCGAAGGTTTGCGATATGCTCCAAAGCACTCCAAAACATCATTCTGGGTCTAATGGGGTAGAATGGGTGTTTTCATTGCGAAACCATTTTCGCAACTTCGGTACCCTGAAATAGTGCATTCAGGGCCGAAACACAAGTTTTGCATCTTTTTACATGCCGAAGGTTTGCGATATGCTCCAAAACACTCCCAAACATCATTCTGGGTTTAATGGGGTAGAATGGGTGTTTTCGTTGCGAAACAATTTTCGCAACTTCGGTACCCCAACAGAATGCATTCAGGCTCGAAACAAAAGTTTTGCATCTTTTTACATGCCGAAGGTTTGCGATATGCTCCAAAACACTCCCAAACATCATTCTGGGTTTAATGGGGTAGAATGGGTGTTTTTGTTGCGAAACCATTTTCGCAACTTCAGTACCCCGAAAGAATGCATTCAGGCTCGAAACACAAGTTTTGCATCTTTTTGCATGCCGAAGGTTTGCGATATGCTCCAACACACTCCCAAACATCATTCTGGGTCTAATGGGGTAGAATGGGTGTTTTCGTTGCGAAACCATTTTCGCAACTTCGGTACCCCGAAATAGTGCATTCAGGGCCGAAACACAAGTTTTGCATCTTTTTACATGCCGAAGGTTTGCGATATGCTCCAAAACACTCCCAAACATCATTCTAGGTTTAATGGGGTAGAATGGGTGTTTTCGTTGCGATACCATTTTCGCAACTTCGGTACCCCGAAATAGTGCATTCAAGCCCGAAACACAAGTTTTGCATCTTTTACATGCCGAAGGTTTGCGATAAGCTCCAAAACACTCCCAAACATCATTCTGGGTTTAATGGGGTAGAATGGGTGTTTTCGTTGCGAAACCATTTTCGCAACTTCGGTACCCCAACAGAATGCATTCAGGCTCGAAACAAAAGTTTTGCATCTTTTTACATGCCGAAGGTTTGCGATATGCTCCAAAACACTCCCAAACATCATTCTGGGTTTAATGGGATAGAATGGGTGTTTTCGTTGCGATACCATTTTCGCAACTTCGGTACCCCGAAATAGTGCATTCAAGCCCGAAACACAAGTTTTGCATCTTTTACATGCCGAAGGTTTGCGATATGCTCCAAAACACTCCCAAACATCATTCTGGGTTTATTGGGGTAGAATGGGTGTTTTCGTTGCGAAACCATTTTCGCAACTTCAGTACCCCGAAAGAATGCATTCAGGCTCGAAACACAAGTTTTGCATCTTTTTGCATGCCGAAGCTTTGCGATATGCTCCAACACACTCCCAAACATCATTCGGGGTCTAATTGTGTAGAATGGGTGTTTTCGTTGCGAAACCATTTTCGCAACTTCGGTACCCCGAAATAGTGCATTCAGGGCCGAAACACAAGTTTTGCATCTTTTTACATGCCGAAGGTTTGCGATATGCTCCAAAACACTCCCAAACATCATTGTGGGTCTAATGAGGTAGAATGGGTGTTTTCATTGCGAAACCATTTTCGCAACTTCGGTACCCCGAAATAGTGCATTCAGGGCCGAAACACAAGTTTTGCATCTTTTTACATGACGAACATTTGTGATATGCTCCAAAACACTCCCAAACATCATTTTGGTTCTAAAGGAGTAGAATGGTTGTTTTTGTTGCAAAACCATTTTCGCAACATCTGTATCACGAAATAGTGCATTCAGGCCCGAAACACAAGTTTTGTATCTTTTACATGCCGAAGGTTTGCGATATGCTCCAAAACACTCCCAAACATCATTCTGGGTTTAATGGGGTAGAATGGGTGTTTTTGTTGCGAAACCATTTTCGCAACATCAGTACCCCGAAAGAATGCATTCAGGCTCGAAACACAAGTTTTGCATCTTTTTGCATGCCGAAGGTTTGCGATATGCTCCAAAACACTCCCAAACATCATTCTGGGTTTAATGGGGTAGAATGGGTGTTTTAGTTGCGAAACCATTTTCGCAACATCGGTACCCCGAAATAGTGCATTCAAGCCCGAAACACAAGTTTTGCATCTTTTACATGCCGAAGGTTTGCGATATGCTCCAAAACACTCCCAAACATCATTCTGGGTTTAATGGGGTAGAATGGGTGTTTTCGTTGCGAAACCATTTTCGCAACATCGGTACCCCGAAACAGTGCATTCAGGCTTGAAACACAAGTTTTGCATCTTTTTACATGCCGAAGGTTTGCGATATGCTCCAAAACACTCCAAAACATCATTCTGGGTCTAATGGGGTAGAATGGGTGTTTTCGTTGCGAAACCATTTTCGCAACTTCGGTACCCTGAAATAGTGCATTCAGGGCCGAAACACAAGTTTTGCATCTTTTTACATGCCGAAGGTTTGCGATATGCTCCAAAACACTCCCAAACATCATTCTGGGTTTAATGGGGTAGAATGGGTGTTTTCGTTGCGAAACCATTTTCGCAACTTCGGTACCCCAAAAGAATGCATTCAGGCTCGAAACAAAAGTTTTGCATCTTTTTACATGCCGAAGGTTTGCGATATGCTCCAAAACACTCCCAAACATCATTCTGGGTCTAATGGGGTAGAATGGGTGTTTTCGTTGCGAAACCATTTTCGCAACTTCGGTACCCCGAAATAGTGGATTCAGGGCCGAAACAAAAGTTTTGCATCTTTTTACATGCCGAAGGTTTGCGATATGCTCCAAAACACTCCCAAACATCATTCTGGGTTTAATGGGGTAGAATGGGTGTTTTTGTTGCGAAACCATTTTCGCAACTTCAGAACCCCGAAAGAATGCATTCAGGCTCGAAACACAAGTTTTGCATCTTTTTGCATGCCGAAGGTTTGTGATATGCTCCAACACACTCCCAAACATCATTCTGGGTCTAATTGTGTAGAATGGGTGTTTTCGTTGCGAAACCATTTTCGCAACTTCGGTACCCCGAAATAGTGCATTCAAGCCCGAAACACAAGTTTTGCATCTTTTACAGGCCGAAGGTTTGCGATATGCTCCAAAACACTCCCAAACATCATTGTGGGTCTAATGGGGTAGAATGGGTGTTTTCGTTGCGAAACCATTTTCGCAACTTCGGTACCCCGAAATAGTGCATTCAGGGCCGAAACACAAGTTTTGCATCTTTTTACATGCCGAAGGTTTGCGATATGCTCCAAAACACTCCCAAACATCATTCTGGGTTTAATGGGGTAGAATGGGTGTTTTCGTTGCGAAACTATTTTCGCAACTTCGGTACCCCGAAAGAATGCATTTAGGCTCGAAACAAAAGTTTTGCATCTTTTTACATGCCGAAGTTTTGCGATATGCTCCAAAACACTCCCAAACATCATTCTGGGTTTAATGGGGTAGAATGGGTGATTTCGTTGCGAAACTATTTTCGCAACTTCGGTACCCCGAAAGAATGCATTCAGGCTCGAAACAAAAGTTTTGCATCTTTTTACATGCCGAAGTTTTGCGATATGCTCCAAAACACTCCCAAACATCATTTTGTGTGTAATGGAGTAGAATGGGTGTTTTCGTTGCGAAACCATTTTCGCAACATCGGTACCCCGAAACAGTGCATTCAGGCTCGAAACACAAGTTTTGCATCTTTTTACATGCCGAAGGTTTGCGATATGCTCCAACACACTCCCAAACATCATTCTGGGTCTAATGGGGTAGAATGGGTGTTTTCGTTGCGAAACCATTTTCGCAACTTCGGTACCCCGAAATAGTGGATTCAGGGCTGAAACAAAAGTTTTGCATCTTTTTACATGCCGAAGGTTTGCGATATGCTCCAAAACACTCCCAAACATCATTCTGGGTTTAATGGGGTAGAATGGGTGTTTTCGTTGCGAAACCATTTTCGCAACTTCAGTACCCCGAAAGAATGCATTCAGGCTCGAAACACAAGTTTTGCATCTTTTTGCATGCCGAAGGTTTGTGATATGCTCCAACACACTCCCAAACATCATTCTGGGTCTAATTGTGTAGAATGGGTATTTTCGTTGCGAAACCATTTTCGCAACTTCGGTGCCCCGAAATAGTGCATTCAGGGCCGAAACACAAGTTTTGCATCTTTTTACATGCCGAAGGTTTGCGATATGCTCCAAAACACTCCCAAACATCATTCTGGATTTAATGGGGTAGAATGGGTGTTTTCGTTGTGAAACTATTTTCGCAACTTCGGTACCCCGAAAGAATGCATTCAGGTTCGAAACAAAAGTTTTGCATCTTTTTACATGCCGAAGTTTTGCGATATGCTCCAAAACACTCCCAAACATCATTTTGTGTGTAATGGAGTAGAATGGGTGTTTTCGTTGCGAAACCATTTTCGCAACATCGGTACCCCGAAACAGTGCATTCAGGCTCGAAACACAAGTTTTGCATCTTTTTACATGCCGAAGGTTTGCGATATGCTCCAAAACACTCCCAAACATCATTCTGGGTCTAATTGTGTAGAATGGGTGTTTTTGTTGCGAAACCATTTTCGCAACATCAGAACCCCGAAAGAATGCATTCAGGCTCGAAACACAAGTTTTGCATCTTTTTGCATGCCGAAGGTTTGCGATATGCTCCAACACACTCCCAAACATCATTCTGGGTCTAATTGTGTAGAATGGGTGTTTTCGTTGCGAAACCATTTTCGCAACTTCGGTACCCCGAAATAGTGCATTCAAGCCCGAAACACAAGTTTTGCATCTTTCACAGGCCGATGGTTTGCGATATGCTCCAAAACACTCCCAAACATCATTGTGGGTCTAATGGGGTAGAATGGGTGTTTTCGTTGCGAAACCATTTTCGCAACTTCGGTACCCCGAAATAGTGCATTCAGGGCCGAAACACAAGTTTTGCATCTTTTTACATGCCGAAGGTTTGCGATATGCTCCAAAACACTCCCAAACATCATTCTGGGTTTAATGGGGTAGAATGGGTGTTTTCGTTGCGAAACTATTTTCGCAACTTCGGTACCCCGAAAGAATGCATTTAGGCTCGAAACAAAAGTTTTGCATCTTTTTACATGCCGAAGTTTTGCGATATGCTCCAAAACACTCCCAAACATCATTCTGGGTTTAATGGGGTAGAATGGGTGTTTTCGTTGCGAAACTATTTTCGCAACTTCGGTACCCCGAAAGAATGCATTCAGGCTCGAAACAAAAGTTTTGCATCTTTTTACATGCCGAAGTTTTGCGATATGCTCCAAAACACTCCCAAACATCATTTTGTGTGTAATGGAGTAGAATGGGTGTTTTCGTTGCGAAACCATTTTCGCAACATCGGTACCCCGAAACAGTGCATTCAGGCTCGAAACACAAGTTTTGCATCTTTTTACATGCCGAAGGTTTGCGATATGCTCCAACACACTCCTAAACATCATTCTGGGTCTAATGGGGTAGAATGGGTGTTTTCGTTGCGAAACCATTTTCGCAACTTCGGTACCCCGAAATAGTGGATTCAGGGCCAAAACAAAAGTTTTGCATCTTTTTACATGCCGAAGGTTTGCGATATGCTCCAAAACACTCCCAAACATCATTCTGGGTTTAATGGGGTACAATGGGTGTTTTCGTTGCGAAACCATTTTCGCAACTTCAGTACCCCGAAAGAATGCATTCAGGCTCGAAACACAAGTTTTGCATCTTTTTGCATGCCGAAGGTTTGTGATATGCTCCAACACACTCCCAAACATCATTCTGGGTCTAATTGTGTAGAATGGGTGTTTTCGTTGCGAAACCATTTTCGCAACTTCGGTACCCCGAAATAGTGCATTCAGGGCCGAAACACAAGTTTTGCATCTTTTTACATGCCGAAGGTTTGCGATATGCTCCAAAACACTCCCAAACATCATTATGGGTTTAATGGGGTAGAATGGGTGTTTTCGTTGTGAAACTATTTTCGCAACTTCGGTACCCCGAAAGAATGCATTCAGGTTCGAAACAAAAGTTTTGCATCTTTTTACATGCCGAAGTTTTGCGATATGCTCCAAAACACTCCCAAACATCATTCTGGGTTTAATGGGGTACAATGGGTGTTTTCGTTGCGAAACTATTTTCGCAACTTCGGTACCCCGAAAGAATGCATTCAGGCTCGAAACAAAAGTTTTGCATCTTTTTACATGCCGAAGTTTTGCGATATGCTCCAAAACACTCCCAAACATCATTTTGTGTGTAATGGAGTAGAATGGGTGTTTTCGTTGCGAAACCATTTTCGCAACATCGGTACCCCGAAACAGTGCATTCAGGCTCGAAACACAAGTTTTGCATCTTTTTACATGCCGAAGGTTTGCGATATGCTCCAACACACTCCCAAACATCATTCTGGGTCTAATGGGGTAGAATTGGTGTTTTCGTTGCGAAACCATTTTCGCAACTTCGGTACCCCGAAATAGTGGATTCAGGGCCGAAACAAAAGTTTTGCATCTTTTTACATGCCGAAGGTTTGCGATATGCTCCAAAACACTCCCAAACATCATTCTGGGTTTAATGGGGTAGAATGGGTGTTTTCGTTGCGAAACCATTTTCGCAACTTCAGTACCCCGAAAGACTGCATTCAGGCTCGAAACACAAGTTTTGCATCTTTTTGCATGCCGAAGGTTTGTGATATGCTCCAACACACTCCCAAACATCATTCTGGGTCTAATTGTGTAGAATGGGTGTTTTCGTTGCGAAACCATTTTCGCAACTTCGGTGCCCCGAAATAGTGCATTCAGGGCCGAAACACAAGTTTTGCATCTTTTTACATGCCGAAGGTTTGCGATATGCTCCAAAACACTCCCAAACATCATTCTGGGTTTAATGGGGTAGAATGGGTGTTTTCGTTGTGAAACTATTTTCGCAACTTCGGTACCCCGAAAGAATGCATTCAGGTTCGAAACAAAAGTTTTTCATCTTTTTACATGCCGAAGTTTTGCGATATGCTCCAAAACACTCCCAAACATCATTTTGTGTGTAATGGAGTAGAATGGGTGTTTTCGTTGCGAAACCATTTTCGCAACATCGGTACCCCGAAACAGTGCATTCAGGCTCGAAACACAAGTTTTGCATCTTTTTACATGCCGAAGGTTTGCGATATGCTCCAAAACACTCCCAAACATCATTCTGGGTTTAATGGGGTAGAATGGGTGTTTTTGTTGCGAAACCATTTTCGCAACTTCAGAACCCCGAAAGAATGCATTCAGGCTCGAAACACAAGTTTTGCATCTTTTTGCATGCCGAAGGTTTGCGATATGCTCCAACACACTCCCAAACATCATTCTGGGTCTAATTGTGTAGAATGGGTGTTTTCGTTGCGAAACCATTTTCGCAACTTCGGTACCCCGAAATAGTGCATTCAAGCCCGAAACACAAGTTTTGCATCTTTTACAGGCCGAAGGTTTGCGATATGCTCCAAAACACTCCCAAACATCATTGTGGGTCTAATGGGGTAGAATGGGTGTTTTCGTTGCGAAACCATTTTCGCAACTTCGGTACCCCGAAATAGTGCATTCAGGGCCGAAACACAAGTTTTGCATCTTTTTACATGCCGAAGGTTTGCGATATGCTCCAAAACACTCCCAAACATCATTCTGGGTTTAATGGGGTAGAATGGGTGTTTTCGTTGTGAAACTATTTTCGCAACTTCGGTACCCCGAAAGAATGCATTTAGGCTCGAAACAAAAGTTTTGCATCTTTTTACATGCCGAAGTTTTGCGATATGCTCCAAAACACTCCCAAACATCATTCTGGGTTTAATGGGGTAGAATGGGTGTTTTCGTTGCGAAACTATTTTCGCAACTTCGGTACCCCGAAAGAATGCATTCAGGCTCGAAACAAAAGTTTTGCATCTTTTTACATGCCGAAGTTTTGCGATATGCTCCAAAACACTCCCAAACATCATTTTGTGTGTAATGGAGTAGAATGGGTGTTTTCGTTGCGAAACCATTTTCGCAACATCGGTACCCCGAAACAGTGCATTCAGGCTCGAAACACAAGTTTTGCATCTTTTTACATGCCGAAGGTTTGCGATATGCTCCAACACACTCCCAAACATCATTCTGGGTCTAATGGGGTAGAATGGGTGTTTTCGTTGCGAAACCATTTTCGCAACTTCGGTACCCCGAAATAGTGGATTCAGGGCTCGAAACAAAAGTTTTGCATCTTTTTACATGCCGAAGGTTTGCGATATGCTCCAAAACACTCCCAAACATCATTCTGGGTTTAATGGGGTAGAATGGGTGTTTTCGTTGCGAAACTATTTTCGCAACTTCGGTACCCCGAAAGAATGCATTTAGGCTCGAAACAAAAGTTTTGCATCTTTTTACATGCCGAAGTTTTGCGATATGCTCCAAAACACTCCCAAACATCATTCTGGGTTTAATGGGGTAGAATGGGTGTTTTTGTTGCGAAACTATTTTCACAACTTCGGTACCCCGAAAGAATGCATTCAGGCTCGAAACAAAAGGTTTGCAACTTTTTACATGCCGAAGTTTTGCGATATGCTCCAAAACACTCCCAAACATCATTTTGTGTGTAATGGAGTAGAATGGGTGTTTTCGTTGCGAAACCATTTTCGCAACATCGGTACCCCGAAACAGTGCATTCAGGCTCGAAACACAAGTTTTGCATCTTTTTACATGCCGAAGGTTTGCGATATGCTCCAAAACACTCCCAAACATCATTCTGGGTTTAATGGGGTAGAATAGGTGTTTTTGTTGCGAAACCATTTTCGCAACTTTAGTACCCCGAAAGAATGCATCAGGCTCGAAACACAAGTTTTGCATCTTTTTGCATGCCGAAGGTTTGCGATATGCTCCAACACACTCCCAAACATCATTCTGGGTCTAATTGTGTAGAATGGGTGTTTTCATTGCGAAACCATTTTCGCAACTTCGGTACCCCGAAATAGTGCATTCAGGGCCGAAACACAAGTTTTGCATCTTTTTACATGCCGAAGGTTTGCGATATGCTCCAAAACACTCCCAAACATCATTCTGGGTTTAATGGGGTAGAATGGGTGTTTTCGTTGCGAAACTATGTTCGCAACTTCGGTACCCCGAAAGAATGCATTTAGGCTCGAAACAAAAGTTTTGCATCTTTTTACATGCCGAAGGTTTGCGATATGCTCCAAAACACTCCCAAACATCATTTTGTGTGTAAAGGAGTAGAATGGGTGTTTTCGTTGCGAAACCATTTTCGCAACATCGGTACCCCGAAACAGTGCATTCAGGCTTGAAACACAAGTTTTGCATCTTTTTACATGCCGAAGGTTTGCGATATGCTCCAAAACACTCCCAAACATCATTCTGGGTCTAATGGGGTAGAATGGGTGTTTTCGTTGCGAAACCATTTTCGCAACTTCGGTACCCTGAAATAGTGCATTCAGGGCCGAAACACAAGTTTTGCATCTTTTTACATGCCGAAGGTTTGCGATTTGCTCCAAAACACTCCCAAACATCATTCTGGGTTTAATGGGGTAGAATGGGTGTTTTCGTTGCGAAACCATTTTCGCAACTTCGGTACCCCAAAAGAATGCATTCAGGCTCGAAACAAAAGTTTTGCATCTTTTTACATGCCGAAGGTTTGCGATATGCTCCAACACACTCCTAAACATCATTCTGGGTCTAATGGGGTAGAATGGGTGTTTTCGTTGCGAAACCATTTTCGCAATTTCGGTACCCCGAAATAGTGCATTCAGGGCCGAAACACAAGTTTTGCATCTTTTTACATGCCGAAGGTTTGCGATATGCTCCAAAACACTCCCAAACATCATTCTGGGTTTAATGGGGTAGAATGGGTGTTTTCGTTGCGAAACCATTTTCGCAACTTCGGTACCCCAAAAGAATGCATTCAGGCTCGAAACAAAAGTTTTGCATCTTTTTACATGCCGAAGGTTTGCGATATGCTCCAACACACTCCCAAACATCATTCTGGGTCTAATGGGGTAGAATGGGTGTTTTCGTTGCGAAACCATTTTCGCAACTTCGGCACCCCGAAATAGTGCATTCAGGGCCGAAACACAAGTTTTGAATCTTTTGACATGCCGAAGGTTTGCGATATGCTCCAAAACACTCCAAAACATCATTCTGGGTCTAATGGGGTAGAATGGGTGTTTTCGTTGCGAAACCATTTTCGCAACTTCGGTACCCTGAAATAGTGCATTCAGGGCCGAAACACAAGTTTTGCATCTTTTTACATGCCGAAGGTTTGCGATATGCTCCAAAACACTCCCAAACATCATTCTGGATTTAATGGGGTAGAATGGGTGTTTTCGTTGCGAAACCATTTTCGCAACTTCGGTACCCCAAAAGAATGCATTCAGGCTCGAAACAAAAGTTTTGCATCTTTTTACATGCCGAAGGTTTGCGATATGCTCCAAAACACTCCCAAACATCATTCTGGGTCTAATGGGGTAGAATGGGTGTTTTCGTTGCGAAACCATTTTCGCAACTTCGGTACCCCGAAATAGTGGATTCAGGGCCGAAACAAAAGTTTTGCATCTTTTTACATGCCGAAGGTTTGCGATATGCTCCAAAACACTCCCAAACATCATTCTGGGTTTAATGGGGTAGAATGGGTGTTTTTGTTGCGAAACCATTTTCGCAACTTCAGAACCCCGAAAGAATGCATTCAGGCTCGAAACACAAGTTTTGCATCTTTTTGCATGCCGAAGGTTTGTGATATGCTCCAACACACTCCCAAACATCATTCTGGGTCTAATTGTGTAGAATGGGTGTTTTCGTTGCGAAACCATTTTCGCAACTTCGGTACTCCGAAATAGTGCATTCAAGCCCGAAACACAAGTTTTGCATCTTTTACAGGCCGAAGGTTTGCGATATGCTCCAAAACACTCCCAAACATCATTCTGGGTTTAATGGGGTAGAATGGGTGTTTTCGTTGCGAAACCATTTTCGCAACTTCAGTACCCCGAAAGAATGCATTCAGGCTCAAAACACAAGTTTTGCATCTTTTGGCATGCCGAAGGTTTGTGATATGCTCCAACACACTCCCAAACATCATTCTGGGTCTAATTGTGTAGAATGGGTGTTTTCGTTGCGAAACCATTTTCGCAACTTCAGTACCCCGAAAGAATGCATTCAGGCTCAAAACACAAGTTTTGCATCTTTTTACATGCCGAAGGTTTGCGATATGCTCCAAAACACTCCCAAACATCATTCTGGGTTTAATGGGGTAGAATGGGTGTTTTCGTTGTGAAACTATTTTCGCAACTTCGGTACCCCGAAAGAATGCATTCAGGTTCGAAACAAAAGTTTTGCATCTTTTTACATGCCGAAGTTTTGCGATATGCTCCAAAACACTCCCAAACATCATTTTGTGTGTAATGGAGTAGAATGGGTGTTTTCGTTGCGAAACCATTTTCGCAACATCGGTACCCCGAAACAGTGCATTCAGGCTCGAAACACAAGTTTTGCATCTTTTTACATGCCGAAGGTTTGCGATATGCTCCAAAACACTCCCAAACATCATTCTGGGTTTAATGGGGTAGAATGGGTGTTTTTGTTGCGAAACCATTTTCGCAACTTCAGAACCCCGAAAGAATGCATTCAGGCTCGAAACACAAGTTTTGCATCTTTTTGCATGCCGAAGGTTTGCGATATGCTCCAACACACTCCCAAACATCATTCTGGGTCTAATTGTGTAGAATGGGTGTTTTCGTTGCGAAACCATTTTCGCAACTTCGGTACCCCGAAATAGTGCATTCAAGCCCGAAACACAAGTTTTGCATCTTTTACAGGCCGAAGGTTTGCGATATGCTCCAAAACACTCCCAAACATCATTGTGGGTCTAATGGGGTAGAATGGGTGTTTTCGTTGCGAAACCATTTTCGCAACTTCGGTACCCCGAAATAGTGCATTCAGGGCCGAAACACAAGTTTTGCATCTTTTTACATGCCGAAGGTTTGCGATATGCTCCAAAACACTCCCAAACATCATTCTGGGTTTAATGGGGTAGAATGGGTGTTTTCGTTGCGAAACTATTTTCGCAACTTCGGTACCCCGAAAGAATGCATTTAGGCTCGAAACAAAAGTTTTGCATCTTTTTACATGGCGAAGTTTTGCGATATGCTCCAAAACACTCCCAAACATCATTCTGGGTTTAATGGGGTAGAATGGGTGTTTTCGTTGCGAAACTATTTTCACAACTTCGGTACCCCGAAAGAATGCATTCAGGCTCGAAACAAAAGTTTTGCAACTTTTTACATGCCGAAGTTTTGCGATATGCTCCAAAACACTCCCAAACATCATTTTGTGTGTAATGGAGTAGAATGGGTGTTTTCGTTGCGAAACCATTTTCGCAACATCGGTACCCCGAAACAGTGCATTCAGGCTTGAAACACAAGTTTTGCATCTTTTTACATGCCGAAGGTTTGCGATATGCTCCAAAACACTCCCAAACATCATTTTGTGTGTAAAGGAGTAGAATGGGTGTTTTCGTTGCGAAACCATTTTCGCAACTTCGGTACCCCGAAACAGTGCATTCAGGCTTGAAACACAAGTTTTGCATCTTTTTACATGCCGAAGGTTTGCGATATGCTCCAAAACACTCCCAAACATCATTCTGGGTCTAATGGGGTAGAATGGGTGTTTTCGTTGCGAAACCATTTTCGCAACTTCGGTACCCCGAAATAGTGCATTCAGGGCCGAAACACAAGTTTTGCATCTTTTTACATGCCGAAGGTTTGCGATATGCTCCAAAACACTCCCAAACATCATTCTGGGTTTAATGGGGTAGAATGGGTGTTTTCGTTGCGAAACTATTTTCGCAACTTCAGTACCCCGAAAGAATGCATTTAGGCTCGAAACAAAAGTTTTGCATCTTTTTACATGCCGAAGTTTTGCGATATGCTCCAAAACACTCCCAAACATCATTCTGGGTTTAATGGGGTAGAATGGGTGTTTTCGTTGCGAAACTATTTTCACAACTTCGGTACCCCGAAAGAATGCATTCAGGCTCGAAACAAAAGTTTTGCAACTTTTTACATGCCGAAGTTTTGCGATATGCTCCAAAACACTCCCAAACATCATTTTGTGTGTAATGGAGTAGAATGGGTGTTTTCGTTGCGAAACCATTTTCGCAACATCGGTACCCCGAAACAGTGCATTCAGGCTCGAAACACAAGTTTTGCATCTTTTTACATGCCGAAGGTTTGCGATATGCTCCAAAACACTCCCAAACATCATTCTGGGTTTAATGGGGTAGAATAGGTGTTTTTGTTGCGAAACCATTTTCGCAACTTCAGTACCCCGAAAGAATGCATCAGGCTCGAAACACAAGTTTTGCATCTTTTTGCATGCCGAAGGTTTGCGATATGCTCCAACACACTCCCAAACATCATTCTGGGTCTAATTGTGTAGAATGGGTGTTTTCGTTGCGAAACCATTTTCGCAACTTCGGTACCCCGAAATAGTGCATTCAGGGCCGAAACACAAGTTTTGCATCTTTTTACATGCCGAAGGTTTGCGATATGCTCCAAAACACTCCCAAACATCATTCTGGGTTTAATGGGGTAGAATGGGTGTTTTCGTTGCGAAACTATGTTCGCAACTTCGGTACCCCGAAAGAATGCATTTAGGCTCGAAACAAAAGTTTTGCATCTTTTTACATGCCGAAGGTTTGCGATATGCTCCAAAACACTCCCAAACATCATTTTGTGTGTAAAGGAGTAGAATGGGTGTTTTCGTTGCGAAACCATTTTCGCAACATCGGTACCCCGAAACAGTGCATTCAGGCTTGAAACACAAGTTTTGCATCTTTTTACATGCCGAAGGTTTGCGATATGCTCCAAAACACTCCCAAACATCATTCTGGGTCTAATGGGGTAGAATGGGTGTTTTCGTTGCGAAACCATTTTCGCAACTTCGGTACCCTGAAATAGTGCATTCAGGGCCGAAACACAAGTTTTGCATCTTTTTACATGCCGAAGGTTTGCGATATGCTCCAAAACACTCCCAAACATCATTCTGGGTTTAATGGGGTAGAATGGGTGTTTTCGTTGCGAAACCATTTTCGCAACTTCGGTACCCCAAAAGAATGCATTCAGGCTCGAAACAAAAGTTTTGCATCTTTTTACATGCCGAAGGTTTGCGATATGCTCCAACACACTCCTAAACATCATTCTGGGTCTAATGGGGTAGAATGGGTGTTTTCTTTGCGAAACCATTTTCGCAATTTCGGTACCCCGAAATAGTGCATTCAGGGCCGAAACACAAGTTTTGCATCTTTTTACATGCCGAAGGTTTGCGATATGCTCCAAAACACTCCCAAACATCATTCTGGGTTTAATGGGGTAGAATGGGTGTTTTCGTTGCGAAACCATTTTCGCAACTTCGGTACCCCAAAAGAATGCATTCAGGCTCGAAACAAAAGTTTTGCATCTTTTTACATGCCGAAGGTTTGCGATATGCTCCAACACACTCCCAAACATCATTCTGGGTATAATGGGGTAGAATGGGTGTTTTCGTTGCGAAACCATTTTCGCAACTTCGGTACCCCGAAATAGTGCATTCAGGGCCGAAACACAAGTTTTGCATCTTTTTACATGCCGAAGGTTTGCGATATGCTCCAACACACTCCTAAACATCATTCTGGGTCTAATGGGGTAGAATGGGTGTTTTCGTTGCGAAACCATTTTCGCAACTTCGGTACCCCGAAATAGTGCATTCAGGGCCGAAACACAAGTTTTGCATCTTTTTACATGCCGAAGGTTTGCGATATGCTCCAACACACTCCTAAACATCATTCTGGGTCTAATGGGGTAGAATGGGTGTTTTCGTTGCGAAACCATTTTCGCAACTTCGGTACCCTGAAATAGTGCATTCAGGGCCGAAACACAAGTTTTGCATCTTTTTACATGCCGAAGGTTTGCGATATGCTCCAAAACACTCCCAAACATCATTCTGGATTTAATGGGGTAGAATGGGTGTTTTCGTTGCGAAACCATTTTCGCAACTTCGGTACCCCAAAAGAATGCATTCAGGCTCGAAACAAAAGTTTTGCATCTTTTTACATGCCGAAGGTTTGCGATATGCTCCAAAACACTCCCAAACATCATTCTGGGTCTAATGGGGTAGAATGGGTGTTTTCGTTGCGAAACCATTTTCGCAACTTCGGTACCCCGAAATAGTGGATTCAGGGCCGAAACAAAAGTTTTGCATCTTTTTACATGCCGAAGGTTTGCGATATGCTCCAAAACACTCCCAAACATCATTCTGGGTTTAATGGGGTAGAATGGGTGTTTTCGTTGCGAAACTATTTTCACAACTTCGGTACCCCGAAAGAATGCATTCAGGCTCGAAACAAAAGTTTTGCAACTTTTTACATGCCGAAGTTTTGCGATATGCTCCAAAACACTCCCAAACATCATTTTGTGTGTAATGGAGTAGAATGGGTGTTTTCGTTGCGAAACCATTTTCGCAACATCGGTACCCCGAAACAGTGCATTCAGGCTCGAAACACAAGTTTTGCATCTTTTTACATGCCGAAGGTTTGCGATATGCTCCAAAACACTCCCAAACATCATTCTGGGTTTAATGGGGTAGAATAGGTGTTTTTGTTGCGAAACCATTTTCGCAACTTCAGTACCCCGAAAGAATGCATCAGGCTCGAAACACAAGTTTTGCATCTTTTTGCATGCCGAAGGTTTGCGATATGCTCCAACACACTCCCAAACATCATTCTGGGTCTAATTGTGTAGAATGGGTGTTTTCGTTGCGAAACCATTTTCGCAACTTCGGTACCCCGAAATAGTGCATTCAGGGCCGAAACACAAGTTTTGCATCTTTTTACATGCCGAAGGTTTGCGATATGCTCCAAAACACTCCCAAACATAATTCTGGGTTTAATGGGGTAGAATGGGTGTTTTCGTTGCGAAACTATGTTCGCAACTTCGGTACCCCGAAAGAATGCATTTAGGCTCGAAACAAAAGTTTTGCATCTTTTTACATGCCGAAGGTTTGCGATATGCTCCAAAACACTCCCAAACATCATTTTGTGTGTAAAGGAGTAGAATGGGTGTTTTCGTTGCGAAACCATTTTCGCAACATCGGTACCCCGAAACAGTGCATTCAGGCTTGAAACACAAGTTTTGCATCTTTTTACATGCCGAAGGTTTGCGATATGCTCCAAAACACTCCCAAACATCATTCTGGGTCTAATGGGGTAGAATGGGTGTTTTCGTTGCGAAACCATTTTCGCAACTTCGGTACCCCGAAATAGTGCATTGAGGGCCGAAACACAAGTTTTGCATCTTTTTACATGCCGAAGGTTTGCGATATGCTCCAAAACACTCCCAAACATCATTCTGGGTTTAATGGGGTAGAATGGGTGTTTTCGTTGCGAAACTATTTTCGCAACTTCAGTACCCCGAAAGAATGCATTTAGGCTCGAAACAAAAGTTTTGCATCTTTTTACATGCCGAAGTTTTGCGATATGCTCCAAAACACTCCCAAACATCATTCTGGGTTTAATGGGGTAGAATGGGTGTTTTCGTTGCGAAACTATTTTCACAACTTCGGTACCCCGAAAGAATGCATTCAGGCTCGAAACAAAAGTTTTGCAACTTTTTACATGCCGAAGTTTTGCGATATGCTCCAAAACACTCCCAAACATCATTTTGTGTGTAATGGAGTAGAATGGGTGTTTTCGTTGCGAAACCATTTTCGCAACATCGGTACCCCGAAACAGTGCATTCAGGCTCGAAACACAAGTTTTGCATCTTTTTACATGCCGAAGGTTTGCGATATGCTCCAAAACACTCCCAAACATCATTCTGGGTTTAATGGGGTAGAATAGGTGTTTTTGTTGCGAAACCATTTTCGCAACTTCAGTACCCCGAAAGAATGCATCAGGCTCGAAACACAAGTTTTGCATCTTTTTGCATGCCGAAGGTTTGCGATATGCTCCAACACACTCCCAAACATCATTCTGGGTCTAATTGTGTAGAATGGGTGTTTTCGTTGCGAAACCATTTTCGCAACTTCGGTACCCCGAAATAGTGCATTCAGGGCCGAAACACAAGTTTTGCATCTTTTTACATGCCGAAGGTTTGCGATATGCTCCAAAACACTCCCAAACATCATTCTGGGTTTAATGGGGTAGAATGGGTGTTTTCGTTGCGAAACTATGTTCGCAACTTCGGTACCCCGAAAGAATGCATTTAGGCTCGAAACAAAAGTTTTGCATCTTTTTACATGCCGAAGGTTTGCGATATGCTCCAAAACACTCCCAAACATCATTTTGTGTGTAAAGGAGTAGAATGGGTGTTTTCGTTGCGAAACCATTTTCGCAACATCGGTACCCCGAAACAGTGCATTCAGGCTTGAAACACAAGTTTTGCATCTTTTTACATGCCGAAGGTTTGCGATATGCTCCAAAACACTCCCAAACATCATTCTGGGTCTAATGGGGTAGAATGGGTGTTTTCGTTGCGAAACCATTTTCGCAACTTCGGTACCCTGAAATAGTGCATTCAGGGCCGAAACACAAGTTTTGCATCTTTTTACATGCCGAAGGTTTGCGATATGCTCCAAAACACTCCCAAACATCATTCTGGGTTTAATGGGGTAGAATGGGTGTTTTCGTTGCGAAACCATTTTCGCAACTTCGGTACCCCAAAAGAATGCATTCAGGCTCGAAACAAAAGTTTTGCATCTTTTTACATGCCGAAGGTTTGCGATATGCTCCAACACACTCCTAAACATCATTCTGGGTCTAATGGGGTAGAATGGGTGTTTTCTTTGCGAAACCATTTTCGCAATTTCGGTACCCCGAAATAGTGCATTCAGGGCCGAAACACAAGTTTTGCATCTTTTTACATGCCGAAGGTTTGCGATATGCTCCAAAACACTCCCAAACATCATTCTGGGTTTAATGGGGTAGAATGGGTGTTTTCGTTGCGAAACCATTTTCGCAACTTCGGTACCCCAAAAGAATGCATTCAGGCTCGAAACAAAAGTTTTGCATCTTTTTACATGCCGAAGGTTTGCGATATGCTCCAACACACTCCCAAACATCATTCTGGGTATAATGGGGTAGAATGGGTGTTTTCGTTGCGAAACCATTTTCGCAACTTCGGTACCCCGAAATAGTGCATTCAGGGCCGAAACACAAGTTTTGCATCTTTTTACATGCCGAAGGTTTGCGATATGCTCCAACACACTCCTAAACATCATTCTGGGTCTAATGGGGTAGAATGGGTGTTTTCGTTGCGAAACCATTTTCGCAACTTCGGTACCCCGAAATAGTGCATTCAGGGCCGAAACACAAGTTTTGCATCTTTTTACATGCCGAAGGTTTGCGATATGCTCCAACACACTCCTAAACATCATTCTGGGTCTAATGGGGTAGAATGGGTGTTTTCGTTGCGAAACCATTTTCGCAACTTCGGTACCCTGAAATAGTGCATTCAGGGCCGAAACACAAGTTTTGCATCTTTTTACATGCCGAAGGTTTGCGATATGCTCCAAAACACTCCCAAACATCATTCTGGATTTAATGGGGTAGAATGGGTGTTTTCGTTGCGAAACCATTTTCGCAACTTCGGTACCCCAAAAGAATGCATTCAGGCTCGAAACAAAAGTTTTGCATCTTTTTACATGCCGAAGGTTTGCGATATGCTCCAAAACACTCCCAAACATCATTCTGGGTCTAATGGGGTAGAATGGGTGTTTTCGTTGCGAAACCATTTTCGCAACTTCGGTACCCCGAAATAGTGGATTCAGGGCCGAAACAAAAGTTTTGCATCTTTTTACATGCCGAAGGTTTGCGATATGCTCCAAAACACTCCCAAACATCATTCTGGGTTTAATGGGGTAGAATGGGTGTTTTTGTTGCGAAACCATTTTCGCAACTTCAGAACCCCGAAAGAATGCATTCAGGCTCGAAACACAAGTTTTGCATCTTTTTGCATGCCGAAGGTTTGTGATATGCTCCAACACACTCCCAAACATCATTCTGGGTCTAATTGTGTAGAATGGGTGTTTTCGTTGCGAAACCATTTTCGCAACTTCGGTACTCCGAAATAGTGCATTAAAGCCCGAAACACAAGTTTTGCATCTTTTACAGGCCGAAGGTTTGCGATATGCTCCAAAACACTCCCAAACATCATTCTGGGTTTAATGGGGTAGAATGGGTGTTTTCGTTGCGAAACCATTTTCGCAACTTCAGTACCCCGAAAGAATGCATTCAGGCTCAAAACACAAGTTTTGCATCTTTTGGCATGCCGAAGGTTTGTGATATGCTCCAACACACTCCCAAACATCATTCTGGGTCTAATTGTGTAGAATGGGTGTTTTCGTTGCGAAACCATTTTCGCAACTTCGGTGCCCCGAAATAGTGCATTCAGGGCCGAAACACAAGTTTTGCATCTTTTTACATGCCGAAGGTTTGCGATATGCTCCAAAACACTCCCAAACATCATTCTGGGTTTAATGGGGTAGAATGGGTGTTTTCGTTGTGAAACTATTTTCGCAACTTCGGTACCCCGAAAGAATGCATTCAGGTTCGAAACAAAAGTTTTGCATCTTTTTACATGCCGAAGGTTTGCGATATGCTCCAAAACACTCCCAAACATCATTCTGGATTTAATGGGGTAGAATGGGTGTTTTCGTTGCGAAACCATTTTCGCAACTTCGGTACCCCAAAAGAATGCATTCAGGCTCGAAACAAAAGTTTTGCATCTTTTTACATGCCGAAGGTTTGCGATATGCTCCAAAACACTCCCAAACATCATTCTGGGTCTAATGGGGTAGAATGGGTGTTTTCGTTGCGAAACCATTTTCGCAACTTCGGTACCCCGAAATAGTGGATTCAGGGCCGAAACAAAAGTTTTGCATCTTTTTACATGCCGAAGGTTTGCGATATGCTCCAAAACACTCCCAAACATCATTCTGGGTTTAATGGGGTAGAATGGGTGTTTTTGTTGCGAAACCATTTTCGCAACTTCAGAACCCCGAAAGAATGCATTCAGGCTCGAAACACAAGTTTTGCATCTTTTTGCATGCCGAAGGTTTGTGATATGCTCCAACACACTCCCAAACATCATTCTGGGTCTAATTGTGTAGAATGGGTGTTTTCGTTGCGAAACCATTTTCGCAACTTCGGTACTCCGAAATAGTGCATTAAAGCCCGAAACACAAGTTTTGCATCTTTTACAGGCCGAAGGTTTGCGATATGCTCCAAAACACTCCCAAACATCATTCTGGGTTTAATGGGGTAGAATGGGTGTTTTCGTTGCGAAACCATTTTCGCAACTTCAGTACCCCGAAAGAATGCATTCAGGCTCAAAACACAAGTTTTGCATCTTTTGGCATGCCGAAGGTTTGTGATATGCTCCAACACACTCCCAAACATCATTCTGGGTCTAATTGTGTAGAATGGGTGTTTTCGTTGCGAAACCATTTTCGCAACTTCGGTGCCCCGAAATAGTGCATTCAGGGCCGAAACACAAGTTTTGCATCTTTTTACATGCCGAAGGTTTGCGATATGCTCCAAAACACTCCCAAACATCATTCTGGGTTTAATGGGGTAGAATGGGTGTTTTCGTTGTGAAACTATTTTCGCAACTTCGGTACCCCGAAAGAATGCATTCAGGTTCGAAACAAAAGTTTTGCATCTTTTTACATGCCGAAGTTTTGCGATATGCTCCAAAACACTCCCAAACATCATTTTGTGTGTAATGGAGTAGAATGGGTGTTTTCGTTGCGAAACCATTTTCGCAACATCGGTACCCCGAAACAGTGCATTCAGGCTCGAAACACAAGTTTTGCATCTTTTTACATGCCGAAGGTTTGCGATATGCTCCAAAACACTCCCAAACATCATTCTGGGTTTAATGGGGTAGAATGGGTGTTTTTGTTGCGAAACCATTTTCGCAACTTCAGAACCCCGAAAGAATGCATTCAGGCTCGAAACACAAGTTTTGCATCTTTTTGCATGCCGAAGGTTTGCGATATGCTCCAACACACTCCCAAACATCATTCTGGGTCTAATTGTGTAGAATGGGTGTTTTCGTTGCGAAACCATTTTCGCAACTTCGGTACCCCGAAATAGTGCATTCAAGCCCGAAACACAAGTTTTGCATCTTTTACAGGCCGAAGGTTTGCGATATGCTCCAAAACACTCCCAAACATCATTGTGGGTCTAATGGGGTAGAATGGGTGTTTTCGTTGCGAAACCATTTTCGCAACTTCGGTACCCCGAAATAGTGCATTCAGGGCCGAAACACAAGTTTTGCATCTTTTTACATGCCGAAGGTTTGCGATATGCTCCAAAACACTCCCAAACATCATTCTGGGTTTAATGGGGTAGAATGGGTGTTTTCGTTGCGAAACTATTTTCGCAACTTCGGTACCCCGAAAGAATGCATTTAGGCTCGAAACAAAAGTTTTGCATCTTTTTACATGGCGAAGTTTTGCGATATGCTCCAAAACACTCCCAAACATCATTCTGGGTTTAATGGGGTAGAATGGGTGTTTTCGTTGCGAAACTATTTTCACAACTTCGGTACCCCGAAAGAATGCATTCAGGCTCGAAACAAAAGTTTTGCAACTTTTTACATGCCGAAGTTTTGCGATATGCTCCAAAACACTCCCAAACATCATTTTGTGTGTAATGGAGTAGAATGGGTGTTTTCGTTGCGAAACCATTTTCGCAACATCGGTACCCCGAAACAGTGCATTCAGGCTCGAAACACAAGTTTTGCATCTTTTTACATGCCGAAGGTTTGCGATATGCTCCAAAACACTCCCAAACATCATTCTGGGTTTAATGGGGTAGAATAGGTGTTTTTGTTGCGAAACCATTTTCGCAACTTCAGTACCCCGAAAGAATGCATCAGGCTCGAAACACAAGTTTTGCATCTTTTTGCATGCCGAAGGTTTGCGATATGCTCCAACACACTCCCAAACATCATTCTGGGTCTAATTGTGTAGAATGGGTGTTTTCGTTGCGAAACCATTTTCGCAACTTCGGTACCCCGAAATAGTGCATTCAGGGCCGAAACACAAGTTTTGCATCCTTTTACATGCCGAAGGTTTGCGATATGCTCCAAAACACTCCCAAACATAATTCTGGGTTTAATGGGGTAGAATGGGTGTTTTCGTTGCGAAACTATGTTCGCAACTTCGGTACCCCGAAAGAATGCATTTAGGCTCGAAACAAAAGTTTTGCATCTTTTTACATGCCGAAGGTTTGCGATATGCTCCAAAACACTCCCAAACATCATTTTGTGTGTAAAGGAGTAGAATGGGTGTTTTCGTTGCGAAACCATTTTCGCAACATCGGTACCCCGAAACAGTGCATTCAGGCTTGAAACACAAGTTTTGCATCTTTTTACATGCCGAAGGTTTGCGATATGCTCCAAAACACTCCCAAACATCATTCTGGGTCTAATGGGGTAGAATGGGTGTTTTCGTTGCGAAACCATTTTCGCAACTTCGGTACCCCGAAATAGTGCATTCAGGGCCGAAACACAAGTTTTGCATCTTTTTACATGCCGAAGGTTTGCGATATGCTCCAAAACACTCCCAAACATCATTCTGGGTTTAATGGGGTAGAATGGGTGTTTTCGTTGCGAAACTATTTTCGCAACTTCGGTACCCCGAAAGAATGTATTTAGGCTCGAAACAAAAGTTTTGCATCTTTTTACATGCCGAAGTTTTGCGATATGCTCCAAAACACTCCCAAACATCATTCTGGGTTTAATGGGGTAGAATGGGTGTTTTCGTTGCGAAACTATTTTCACAACTTCGGTACCCCGAAAGAATGCATTCAGGCTCGAAACAAAAGTTTTGCAACTTTTTACATGCCGAAGTTTTGCGATATGCTCCAAAACACTCCCAAACATCATTTTGTGTGTAATGGAGTAGAATGGGTGTTTTCGTTGCGAAACCATTTTCGCAACATCGGTACCCCGAAACAGTGCATTCAGGCTCGAAACACAAGTTTTGCATCTTTTTACATGCCGAAGGTTTGCGATATGCTCCAAAACACTCCCAAACATCATTCTGGGTTTAATGGGGTAGAATAGGTGTTTTTGTTGCAAAACCATTTTCGCAACTTCAGTACCCCGAAAGAATGCATCAGGCTCGAAACACAAGTTTTGCATCTTTTTGCATGCCGAAGGTTTGCGATATGCTCCAACACACTCCCGAACATCATTCTGGGTCTAATTGTGTAGAATGGGTGTTTTCGTTGCGAAACCATTTTCGCAACTTCGGTACCCCGAAATAGTGCATTCAGGGCCGAAACACAAGTTTTGCATCTTTTTACATGCCGAAGGTTTGCGATATGCTCCAAAACACTCCCAAACATCATTCTGGGTTTAATGGGGTAGAATGGGTGTTTTCGTTGCGAAACTATGTTCGCAACTTCGGTACCCCGAAAGAATGCATTTAGGCTCGAAACAAAAGTTTTGCATCTTTTTACATGCCGAAGGTTTGCGATATGCTCCAAAACACTCCCAAACATCATTTTGTGTGTAAAGGAGTAGAATGGGTGTTTTCGTTGCGAAACCATTTTCGCAACATCGGTACCCCGAAACAGTGCATTCAGGCTTGAAACACAAGTTTTGCATCTTTTTACATGCCGAAGGTTTGCGATATGCTCCAAAACACTCCCAAACATCATTCTGGGTCTAATGGGGTAGAATGGGTGTTTTCGTTGCGAAACCATTTTCGCAACTTCGGTACCCTGAAATAGTGCATTCAGGGCCGAAACACAAGTTTTGCATCTTTTTACATGCCGAAGGTTTGCGATATGCTCCAAAACACTCCCAAACATCATTCTGGGTTTAATGGGGTAGAATGGGTGTTTTCGTTGCGAAACCATTTTCGCAACTTCGGTACCCCAAAAGAATGCATTCAGGCTCGAAACAAAAGTTTTGCATCTTTTTACATGCCGAAGGTTTGCGATATGCTCCAACACACTCCCAAACATCATTCTGGGTATAATGGGGTAGAATGGGTGTTTTCGTTGCGAAACCATTTTCGCAACTTCGGTACCCCGAAATAGTGCATTCAGGGCCGAAACACAAGTTTTGCATCTTTTTACATGCCGAAGGTTTGCGATATGCTCCAACACACTCCTAAACATCATTCTGGGTCTAATGGGGTAGAATGGGTGTTTTCGTTGCGAAACCATTTTCGCAATTTCGGTACCCCGAAATAGTGCATTCAGGGCCGAAACACAAGTTTTGCATCTTTTGGCATGCCGAAGGTTTGTGATATGCTCCAACACACTCCCAAACATCATTCTGGGTCTAATTGTGTAGAATGGGTGTTTTCGTTGCGAAACCATTTTCGCAACTTCGGTGCCCCGAAATAGTGCATTCAGGGCCGAAACACAAGTTTTGCATCTTTTTACATGCCGAAGGTTTGCGATATGCTCCAAAACACTCCCAAACATCATTCTGGGTTTAATGGGGTAGAATGGGTGTTTTCGTTGTGAAACTATTTTCGCAACTTCGGTACCCCGAAAGAATGCATTCAGGTTCGAAACAAAAGTTTTGCATCTTTTTACATGCCGAAGTTTTGCGATATGCTCCAAAACACTCCCAAACATCATTTTGTGTGTAATGGAGTAGAATGGGTGTTTTCGTTGCGAAACCATTTTCGCAACATCGGTACCCCGAAACAGTGCATTCAGGCTCGAAACACAAGTTTTGCATCTTTTTACATGCCGAAGGTTTGCGATATGCTCCAAAACACTCCCAAACATCATTCTGGGTTTAATGGGGTAGAATGGGTGTTTTTGTTGCGAAACCATTTTCGCAACTTCAGAACCCCGAAAGAATGCATTCAGGCTCGAAACACAAGTTTTGCATCTTTTTGCATGCCGAAGGTTTGCGATATGCTCCAACACACTCCCAAACATCATTCTGGGTCTAATTGTGTAGAATGGGTGTTTTCGTTGCGAAACCATTTTCGCAACTTCGGTACCCCGAAATAGTGCATTCAAGCCCGAAACACAAGTTTTGCATCTTTTACAGGCCGAAGGTTTGCGATATGCTCCAAAACACTCCCAAACATCATTGTGGGTCTAATGGGGTAGAATGGGTGTTTTCGTTGCGAAACCATTTTCGCAACTTCGGTACCCCGAAATAGTGCATTCAGGGCCGAAACACAAGTTTTGCATCTTTTTACATGCCGAAGGTTTGCGATATGCTCCAAAACACTCCCAAACATCATTCTGGGTTTAATGGGGTAGAATGGGTGTTTTCGTTGCGAAACTATTTTCGCAACTTCGGTACCCCGAAAGAATGCATTTAGGCTCGAAACAAAAGTTTTGCATCTTTTTACATGGCGAAGTTTTGCGATATGCTCCAAAACACTCCCAAACATCATTCTGGGTTTAATGGGGTAGAATGGGTGTTTTCGTTGCGAAACTATTTTCACAACTTCGGTACCCCGAAAGAATGCATTCAGGCTCGAAACAAAAGTTTTGCAACTTTTTACATGCCGAAGTTTTGCGATATGCTCCAAAACACTCCCAAACATCATTTTGTGTGTAATGGAGTAGAATGGGTGTTTTCGTTGCGAAACCATTTTCGCAACATCGGTACCCCGAAACAGTGCATTCAGGCTCGAAACACAAGTTTTGCATCTTTTTACATGCCGAAGGTTTGCGATATGCTCCAAAACACTCCCAAACATCATTCTGGGTTTAATGGGGTAGAATAGGTGTTTTTGTTGCGAAACCATTTTCGCAACTTCAGTACCCCGAAAGAATGCATCAGGCTCGAAACACAAGTTTTGCATCTTTTTGCATGCCGAAGGTTTGCGATATGCTCCAACACACTCCCAAACATCATTCTGGGTCTAATTGTGTAGAATGGGTGTTTTCGTTGCGAAACCATTTTCGCAACTTCGGTACCCCGAAATAGTGCATTCAGGGCCGAAACACAAGTTTTGCATCCTTTTACATGCCGAAGGTTTGCGATATGCTCCAAAACACTCCCAAACATAATTCTGGGTTTAATGGGGTAGAATGGGTGTTTTCGTTGCGAAACTATGTTCGCAACTTCGGTACCCCGAAAGAATGCATTTAGGCTCGAAACAAAAGTTTTGCATCTTTTTACATGCCGAAGGTTTGCGATATGCTCCAAAACACTCCCAAACATCATTTTGTGTGTAAAGGAGTAGAATGGGTGTTTTCGTTGCGAAACCATTTTCGCAACATCGGTACCCCGAAACAGTGCATTCAGGCTTGAAACACAAGTTTTGCATCTTTTTACATGCCGAAGGTTTGCGATATGCTCCAAAACACTCCCAAACATCATTCTGGGTCTAATGGGGTAGAATGGGTGTTTTCGTTGCGAAACCATTTTCGCAACTTCGGTACCCCGAAATAGTGCATTCAGGGCCGAAACACAAGTTTTGCATCTTTTTACATGCCGAAGGTTTGCGATATGCTCCAAAACACTCCCAAACATCATTCTGGGTTTAATGGGGTAGAATGGGTGTTTTCGTTGCGAAACTATTTTCGCAACTTCGGTACCCCGAAAGAATGTATTTAGGCTCGAAACAAAAGTTTTGCATCTTTTTACATGCCGAAGTTTTGCGATATGCTCCAAAACACTCCCAAACATCATTCTGGGTTTAATGGGGTAGAATGGGTGTTTTCGTTGCGAAACTATTTTCACAACTTCGGTACCCCGAAAGAATGCATTCAGGCTCGAAACAAAAGTTTTGCAACTTTTTACATGCCGAAGTTTTGCGATATGCTCCAAAACACTCCCAAACATCATTTTGTGTGTAATGGAGTAGAATGGGTGTTTTCGTTGCGAAACCATTTTCGCAACATCGGTACCCCGAAACAGTGCATTCAGGCTCGAAACACAAGTTTTGCATCTTTTTACATGCCGAAGGTTTGCGATATGCTCCAAAACACTCCCAAACATCATTCTGGGTTTAATGGGGTAGAATAGGTGTTTTTGTTGCGAAACCATTTTCGCAACTTCAGTACCCCGAAAGAATGCATCAGGCTCGAAACACAAGTTTTGCATCTTTTTGCATGCCGAAGGTTTGCGATATGCTCCAACACACTCCCAAACATCATTCTGGGTCTAATTGTGTAGAATGGGTGTTTTCGTTGCGAAACCATTTTCGCAACTTCGGTACCCCGAAATAGTGCATTCAGGGCCGAAACACAAGTTTTGCATCCTTTTACATGCCGAAGGTTTGCGATATGCTCCAAAACACTCCCAAACATAATTCTGGGTTTAATGGGGTAGAATGGGTGTTTTCGTTGCGAAACTATGTTCGCAACTTCGGTACCCCGAAAGAATGCATTTAGGCTCGAAACAAAAGTTTTGCATCTTTTTACATGCCGAAGGTTTGCGATATGCTCCAAAACACTCCCAAACATCATTTTGTGTGTAAAGGAGTAGAATGGGTGTTTTCGTTGCGAAACCATTTTCGCAACATCGGTACCCCGAAACAGTGCATTCAGGCTTGAAACACAAGTTTTGCATCTTTTTACATGCCGAAGGTTTGCGATATGCTCCAAAACACTCCCAAACATCATTCTGGGTCTAATGGGGTAGAATGGGTGTTTTCGTTGCGAAACCATTTTCGCAACTTCGGTACCCTGAAATAGTGCATTCAGGGCCGAAACACAAGTTTTGCATCTTTTTACATGCCGAAGGTTTGCGATATGCTCCAAAACACTCCCAAACATCATTCTGGGTTTAATGGGGTAGAATGGGTGTTTTCGTTGCGAAACCATTTTCGCAACTTCGGTACCCCAAAAGAATGCATTCAGGCTCGAAACAAAAGTTTTGCATCTTTTTACATGCCGAAGGTTTGCGATATGCTCCAACACACTCCTAAACATCATTCTGGGTCTAATGGGGTAGAATGGGTGTTTTCTTTGCGAAACCATTTTCGCAATTTCGGTACCCCGAAATAGTGCATTCAGGGCCGAAACACAAGTTTTGCATCTTTTTACATGCCGAAGGTTTGCGATATGCTCCAAAACACTCCCAAACATCATTCTGGGTTTAATGGGGTAGAATGGGTGTTTTCGTTGCGAAACCATTTTCGCAACTTCGGTACCCCAAAAGAATGCATTCAGGCTCGAAACAAAAGTTTTGCATCTTTTTACATGCCGAAGGTTTGCGATATGCTCCAACACACTCCCAAACATCATTCTGGGTATAATGGGGTAGAATGGGTGTTTTTGTTGCGAAACCATTTTCGCAACTTCGGTACCCCGAAATAGTGCATTCAGGGCCGAAACACAAGTTTTGCATCTTTTTACATGCCGAAGGTTTGCGATATGCTCCAACACACTCCTAAACATCATTCTGGGTCTAATTGTGTAGAATGGGTGTTTTCGTTGCGAAACCATTTTCGCAACTTCGGTACCCCGAAATAGTGCATTCAGGGCCGAAACACAAGTTTTGCATCTTTTTACATGCCGAAGGTTTGCGATATGCTCCAAAACACTCCCAAACATCATTCTGGGTTTAATGGGGTAGAATGGGTGTTTTCGTTGCGAAACTATGTTCGCAACTTCGGTACCCCGAAAGAATGCATTTAGGCTCGAAACAAAAGTTTTGCATCTTTTTACATGCCGAAGGTTTGCGATATGCTCCAAAACACTCCCAAACATCATTTTGTGTGTAAAGGAGTAGAATGGGTGTTTTCGTTGCGAAACCATTTTCGCAACATCGGTACCCCGAAACAGTGCATTCAGGCTTGAAACACAAGTTTTGCATCTTTTTACATGCCGAAGGTTTGCGATATGCTCCAAAACACTCCCAAACATCATTCTGGGTCTAATGGGGTAGAATGGGTGTTTTCGTTGCGAAACCATTTTCGCAACTTCGGTACCCTGAAATAGTGCATTCAGGGCCGAAACACAAGTTTTGCATCTTTTTACATGCCGAAGGTTTGCGATATGCTCCAAAACACTCCCAAACATCATTCTGGGTTTAATGGGGTAGAATGGGTGTTTTCGTTGCGAAACCATTTTCGCAACTTCGGTACCCCAAAAGAATGCATTCAGGCTCGAAACAAA
Organism: Cenchrus fungigraminus; assembly: GCA_036936925.1. NCBI lineage: Eukaryota > Viridiplantae > Streptophyta > Magnoliopsida > Poales > Poaceae > Cenchrus > Cenchrus fungigraminus. The sequence goes on from CM072775.1 coordinate 33,732,132, forward strand.
AGTTTTGCATCTTTTTACATGCCGAAGGTTTGCGATATGCTCCAACACACTCCTAAACATCATTCTGGGTCTAATGGGGTAGAATGGGTGTTTTCTTTGCGAAACCATTTTCGCAATTTCGGTACCCCGAAATAGTGCATTCAGGGCCGAAACACAAGTTTTGCATCTTTTTACATGCCGAAGGTTTGCGATATGCTCCAACACACTCCTAAACATCATTCTGGGTCTAATTGTGTAGAATGGGTGTTTTCGTTGCGAAACCATTTTCGCAACTTCGGTACCCCGAAATAGTGCATTCAGGGCCGAAACACAAGTTTTGCATCTTTTTACATGCCGAAGGTTTGCGATATGCTCCAAAACACTCCCAAACATCATTCTGGGTTTAATGGGGTAGAATGGGTGTTTTCGTTGCGAAACTATGTTCGCAACTTCGGTACCCCGAAAGAATGCATTTAGGCTCGAAACAAAAGTTTTGCATCTTTTTACATGCCGAAGGTTTGCGATATGCTCCAAAACACTCCCAAACATCATTTTGTGTGTAAAGGAGTAGAATGGGTGTTTTCGTTGCGAAACCATTTTCGCAACATCGGTACCCCGAAACAGTGCATTCAGGCTTGAAACACAAGTTTTGCATCTTTTTACATGCCGAAGGTTTGCGATATGCTCCAAAACACTCCCAAACATCATTCTGGGTCTAATGGGGTAGAATGGGTGTTTTCGTTGCGAAACCATTTTCGCAACTTCGGTACCCTGAAATAGTGCATTCAGGGCCGAAACACAAGTTTTGCATCTTTTTACATGCCGAAGGTTTGCGATATGCTCCAAAACACTCCCAAACATCATTCTGGGTTTAATGGGGTAGAATGGGTGTTTTCGTTGCGAAACCATTTTCGCAACTTCGGTACCCCAAAAGAATGCATTCAGGCTCGAAACAAAAGTTTTGCATCTTTTTACATGCCGAAGGTTTGCGATATGCTCCAACACACTCCTAAACATCATTCTGGGTCTAATGGGGTAGAATGGGTGTTTTCTTTGCGAAACCATTTTCGCAATTTCGGTACCCCGAAATAGTGCATTCAGGGCCGAAACACAAGTTTTGCATCTTTTTACATGCCGAAGGTTTGCGATATGCTCCAAAACACTCCCAAACATCATTCTGGGTTTAATGGGGTAGAATGGGTGTTTTCGTTGCGAAACCATTTTCGCAACTTCGGTACCCCAAAAGAATGCATTCAGGCTCGAAACAAAAGTTTTGCATCTTTTTACATGCCGAAGGTTTGCGATATGCTCCAACACACTCCCAAACATCATTCTGGGTATAATGGGGTAGAATGGGTGTTTTCGTTGCGAAACCATTTTCGCAACTTCGGTACCCCGAAATAGTGCATTCAGGGCCGAAACACAAGTTTTGCATCTTTTTACATGCCGAAGGTTTGCGATATGCTCCAACACACTCCTAAACATCATTCTGGGTCTAATGGGGTAGAATGGGTGTTTTCGTTGCGAAACCATTTTCGCAATTTCGGTACCCCGAAATAGTGCATTCAGGGCCGAAACACAAGTTTTGCATCTTTTTACATGCCGAAGGTTTGCGATATGCTCCAAAACACTCCCAAACATCATTCTGGGTTTAATGGGGTAGAATGGGTGTTTTCGTTGCGAAACCATTTTCGCAACTTCGGTACCCCAAAAGAATGCATTCAGGCTCGAAACAAAAGTTTTGCATCTTTTTACATGCCGAAGGTTTGCGATATGCTCCAACACACTCCCAAACATCATTCTGGGTCTAATGGGGTAGAATGGGTGTTTTCGTTGTGAAACCATTTTCGCAACTTCGGCACCCCGAAATAGTGCATTCAGGGCCGAAACACAAGTTCTGCATCTTTTTACATGCCGAAGGTCTGCGATATGCTCCAAAACACTCCCAAACATCATTCTTGGTTTAATGGGGTAGATTGGCTGTTTTCGTTGCGAAACCATTTTCGCAACTTCAGTACCCCGAAAGAATGCATTCAGGCTCGAAACACAAGTTTTGCATCTTTTTGCATGCCGAAGGTTTGCGATATGCTCCAACACACTCCCAAACATCATTCTGGGTCTAATTGTGTAGAATGGGTGTTTTCGTTGCGAAACCATTTTCGCAACTTCGGTACCCCGAAATAGTGCATTCAGGGCCGAAACACAAGTTTTGCATCTTTTTACATGCCGAAGGTTTGCGATATGCTCCAAAACACTCCCAAACATCATTGTGGGTCTAATGAGGTAGAATGGGTGTTTTCATTGCGAAACCATTTTCGCAACTTCGGTACCCCGAAATAGTGCATTCAGGGCCGAAACACAAGTTTTGCATCTTTTTGCATGCCAAACATTTGTGATATGCTCCAAAACACTCCCAAACATCATTTTGGTTCTAAAGGAGTAGAATGGTTGTTTTTGTTGCAAAACCATTTTCGCAACATCTGTATCACGAAATAGTGCATTCAGGCCCGAAAAACAAGTTTTGTATCTTTTACATGCCGAAGGTTTGCGATATGCTCCAAAACACTCCCAAACATCATTCTGGGTTTAATGGGGTAGAATGGGTGTTTTTGTTGCGAAACCATTTTCGCAACTTCAGTACCCCGAAAGAATGCATTCAGGCTCGAAACACAAGTTTTGCATCTTTTTGCATGCCGAAGGTTTGCGATATGCTCCAACACACTCCCAAACATCATTCTGGGTCTAATTGTGTAGAATGGGTGTTTTCGTTGCGAAACCATTTTCGCAACTTCGGTACCCCGAAATAGTGCATTCAAGCCCGAAACACAAGTTTTGCATCTTTTACATGCCGAAGGTTTGCGATATGCTCCAAAACACTCCCAAACATCATTCTGGGTTTAATGGGGTAGAATGGGTGTTTTCGTTGCGAAACCATTTTCGCAACATCGGTACCCCGAAACAGTGCATTCAGGCTTGAAACACAAGTTTTGCATCTTTTTATATGCCGAAGGTTTGCGATATGCTCCAAAACACTCCAAAACATCATTCTGGGTCTAATGGGGTAGAATGGGTGTTTTCGTTGCGAAACCATTTTCGCAACTTCGGTACCCTGAAATAGTGCATTCAGGGCCGAAACACAAGTTTTGCATCTTTTTACATGCCGATGGTTTGCGATATGCTCCAAAACACTCCCAAACATCATTCTGGGTTTAATGGGGTACAATGGGTGTTTTCGTTGCGAAACCATTTTCGCAACTTCGGTATCCCAAAAGAATGCATTCAGGCTCGAAACAAAAGTTTTGCATCTTTTTACATGCCGAAGGTTTGCGATATGCTCCAACACACTCCAAAACATCATTCTGGGTCTAATGGGGTACAATGGGTGTTTTCGTTGCGAAACCATTTTCGCAACTTCGGTACCTCGAAATAGTGGATTCAGGGCCGAAACAAAAGTTTTGCATCTTTTTACATGCCGAAGGTTTGCGATATGCTCCAAAACACTCCCAAACATCATTCTGGGTTTAATGGGGTAGAATGGGTGTTTTCGTTGCGAAACCATTTTCGCAACTTCAGTACCCCGAAAGAATGCATTCAGGCTCGAAACACAAGTTTTGCATCTTTTTGCATGCCGAAGGTTTGTGATATGCTCCAACACACTCCCAAACATCATTCTGGGTCTAATTGTGTAGAATAGGTGTTTTCGTTGCGAAACCATTTTCGCAACTTCGGTACCCCGAAATAGTGCATTCAGGGCCGAAACACAAGTTTTGCATCTTTTTACATGCCGAAGGTTTGCGATATGCTCCAAAACACTCCCAAACATCATTCTGGGTTTAATGGGGTAGAATGGGTGTTTTCGTTGCGAAACTATGTTCGCAACTTCGGTACCCCGAAAGAATGCATTTAGGCTCGAAACAAAAGTTTTGCATCTTTTTACATGCCGAAGGTTTGCGATATGCTCCAAAACACTCCCAAACATCATTTTGTGTGTAAAGGAGTAGAATGGGTGTTTTCGTTGCGAAACCATTTTCGCAACATCGGTACCCCGAAACAGTGCATTCAGGCTCGAAACACAAGTTTTGCATCTTTTTACATGCCGAAGGTTTGCGATATGCTCCAAAACACTCCCAAACATCATTCTGGGTTTAATGGGGTAGAATAGGTGTTTTTGTTGCGAAACCATTTTCGCAACTTCAGTACCCCGAAAGAATGCATCAGGCTCGAAACACAAGTTTTGCATCTTTTTGCATGCCGAAGGTTTGCGATATGCTCCAACACACTCCCAAACATCATTCTGGGTCTAATTGTGTAGAATGCGTGTTTTCGTTGCGAAACCATTTTCGCAACTTCGGTACCCCGAAATAGTGCATTCAGGGCCGAAACACAAGTTTTGCATCTTTTTACATGCCGAAGGTTTGCGATATGCTCCAAAACACTCCCAAACATCATTCTGGGTTTAATGGGGTAGAATGGGTGTTTTCGTTGCGAAACTATGTTCGCAACTTCGGTACCCCGAAAGAATGCATTTAGGCTCGAAACAAAAGTTTTGCATCTTTTTACATGCCGAAGGTTTGCGATATGCTCCAAAACACTCCCAAACATCATTTTGTGTGTAAAGGAGTAGAATGGGTGTTTTCGTTGCGAAACCATTTTCGCAACATCGGTACCCCGAAACAGTGCATTCAGGCTTGAAACACAAGTTTTGCATCTTTTTACATGCCGAAGGTTTGCGATATGCTCCAAAACACTCCCAAACATCATTCTGGGTCTAATGGGGTAGAATGGGTGTTTTCGTTGCGAAACCATTTTCGCAACTTCGGTACCCTGAAATAGTGCATTCAGGGCCGAAACACAAGTTTTGCATCTTTTTACATGCCGAAGGTTTGCGATATGCTCCAAAACACTCCCAAACATCATTCTGGGTTTAATGGGGTAGAATGGGTGTTTTCGTTGCGAAACCATTTTCGCAACTTCGGTACCCCAAAAGAATGCATTCAGGCTCGAAACAAAAGTTTTGCATCTTTTTACATGCCGAAGGTTTGCGATATGCTCCAACACACTCCTAAACATCATTCTGGGTCTAATGGGGTAGAATGGGTGTTTTCGTTGCGAAACCATTTTCGCAATTTCGGTACCCCGAAATAGTGCATTCAGGGCCGAAACACAAGTTTTGCATCTTTTTACATGCCGAAGGTTTGCGATATGCTCCAAAACACTCCCAAACATCATTCTGGGTTTAATGGGGTAGAATGGGTGTTTTCGTTGCGAAACCATTTTCGCAACTTCGGTACCCCAAAAGAATGCATTCAGGCTCGAAACAAAAGTTTTGCATCTTTTTACATGCCGAAGGTTTGCGATATGCTCCAACACACTCCCAAACATCATTCTGGGTATAATGGGGTAGAATGGGTGTTTTCGTTGCGAAACCATTTTCGCAACTTCGGTACCCCGAAATAGTGCATTCAGGGCCGAAACACAAGTTTTGCATCTTTTTACATGCCGAAGGTTTGCGATATGCTCCAACACACTCCTAAACATCATTCTGGGTCTAATGGGGTAGAATGGGTGTTTTCGTTGCGAAACCATTTTCGCAATTTCGGTACCCCGAAATAGTGCATTCAGGGCCGAAACACAAGTTTTGCATCTTTTTACATGCCGAAGGTTTGCGATATGCTCCAAAACACTCCCAAACATCATTCTGGGTTTAATGGGGTAGAATGGGTGTTTTCGTTGCGAAACCATTTTCGCAACTTCGGTACCCCAAAAGAATGCATTCAGGCTCGAAACAAAAGTTTTGCATCTTTTTACATGCCGAAGGTTTGCGATATGCTCCAACACACTCCCAAACATCATTCTGGGTCTAATGGGGTAGAATGGGTGTTTTCGTTGCGAAACCATTTTCGCAACTTCGGCACCCCGAAATAGTGCATTCAGGGCCGAAACACAAGTTCTGCATCTTTTTACATGCCGAAGGTTTGCGATATGCTCCAAAACACTCCCAAACATCATTCTTGGTTTAATGGGGTAGATTGGGTGTTTTCGTTGCGAAACCATTTTCGCAACTTCAGTACCCCGAAAGAATGCATTCAGGCTCGAAACACAAGTTTTGCATCTTTTTGCATGCCGAAGGTTTGCGATATGCTCCAACACACTCCCAAACATCATTCTGGGTCTAATTGTGTAGAATGGGTGTTTTCGTTGCGAAACCATTTTCGCAACTTCGGTACCCCGAAATAGTGCATTCAGGGCCGAAACACAAGTTTTGCATCTTTTTACATGCCGAAGGTTTGCGATATGCTCCAAAACACTCCCAAACATCATTGTGGGTCTAATGAGGTAGAATGGGTGTTTTCATTGCGAAACCATTTTCGCAACTTCGGTACCCCGAAATAGTGCATTCAGGGCCGAAACACAAGTTTTGCATCTTTTTGCATGCCGAACATTTGTGATATGCTCCAAAACACTCCCAAACATCATTTTGGTTCTAAAGGAGTAGAATGGTTGTTTTTGTTGCAAAACCATTTTCGCAACATCTGTATCACGAAATAGTGCATTCAGGCCCGAAACACAAGTTTTGTATCTTTTACATGCCGAAGGTTTGCGATATGCTCCAAAACACTCCCAAACATCATTCTGGGTTTAATGGGGTAGAATGGGTGTTTTTGTTGCGAAACCATTTTCGCAACTTCAGTACCCCGAAAGAATGCATTCAGGCTCGAAACACAAGTTTTGCATCTTTTTGCATGCCGATGGTTTGCGATATGCTCCAACACACTCCCAAACATCATTCTGGGTCTAATTGTGTAGAATGGGTGTTTTCGTTGCGAAACCATTTTCGCAACTTCGGAACCCCGAAATAGTGCATTCAGGGCCGAAACACAAGTTTTGCATCTTTTTACATGCCGAAGGTTTGCGATATGCTCCAAAACACTCCCAAACATCATTGTGGGTCTAATGAGGTAGAATGGGTGTTTTCATTGCGAAACCATTTTCGCAACTTCGGTACCCCGAAATAGTGCATTCAGGGCCGAAACACAAGTTTTGCATCTTTTTGCATGCCGAACATTTGTGATATGCTCCAAAACACTCCCAAACATCATTTTGGTTCTAAAGGAGTAGAATGGTTGTTTTTGTTGCAAAACCATTTTCGCAACATCTGTATCACGAAATAGTGCATTCAGGCCCGAAACACAAGTTTTGTATCTTTTACATGCCGAAGGTTTGCGATATGCTCCAAAACACTCCCAAACATCATTCTGGGTTTAATGGGGTAGAATGGGTGTTTTTGTTGCGAAACCATTTTCGCAACTTCAGTACCCCGAAAGAATGCATTCAGGCTCGAAACACAAGTTTTGCATCTTTTTGCATGCCGATGGTTTGCGATATGCTCCAACACACTCCCAAACATCATTCTGGGTCTAATTGTGTAGAATGGGTGTTTTCGTTGCGAAACCATTTTCGCAACTTCGGAACCCCGAAATAGTGCATTCAGGGCCGAAACACAAGTTTTGCATCTTTTTACATGCCGAAGGTTTGCGATATGCTCCAAAACACTCCCAAACATCATTCTGGGTTTAATGGGGTAGAATGGGTGTTTTCGTTGCGAAACTATGTTCGCAACTTCGGTACCCCGAAAGAATGCATTTAGGCTCGAAACAAAAGTTTTGCATCTTTTTACATGCCGAAGGTTTGCGATATGCTCCAAAACACTCCCAAACATCATTTTGTGTGTAAAGGAGTAGAATGGGTGTTTTCGTTGCGAAACCATTTTCGCAACATCGGTACCCCGAAACAGTGCATTCAGGCTTGAAACACAAGTTTTGCATCTTTTTACATGCCGAAGGTTTGCGATATGCTCCAAAACACTCCCAAACATCATTCTGGGTCTAATGGGGTAGAATGGGTGTTTTCGTTGCGAAACCATTTTCGCAACTTCGGTACCCTGAAATAGTGCATTCAGGGCCGAAACACAAGTTTTGCATCTTTTTACATGCCGAAGGTTTGCGATATGCTCCAAAACACTCCCAAACATCATTCTGGGTTTAATGGGGTAGAATGGGTGTTTTCGTTGCGAAACCATTTTCGCAACTTCGGTACCCCAAAAGAATGCATTCAGGCTCGAAACAAAAGTTTTGCATCTTTTTACATGCCGAAGGTTTGCGATATGCTCCAACACACTCCTAAACATCATTCTGGGTCTAATGGGGTAGAATGGGTGTTTTCGTTGCGAAACCATTTTCGCAATTTCGGTACCCCGAAATAGTGCATTCAGGGCCGAAACACAAGTTCTGCATCTTTTTACATGCCGAAGGTTTGCGATATGCTCCAAAACACTCCCAAACATCATTCTTGGTTTAATGGGGTAGATTGGGTGTTTTCGTTGCGAAACCATTTTCGCAACTTCAGTACCCCGAAAGAATGCATTCAGGCTCGAAACACAAGTTTTGCATCTTTTTGCATGCCGAAGGTTTGCGATATGCTCCAACACACTCCCAAACATCATTCTGGGTCTAATTGTGTAGAATGGGTGTTTTCGTTGCGAAACCATTTTCGCAACTTCGGTACCCCGAAATAGTGCATTCAGGGCCGAAACACAAGTTTTGCATCTTTTTACATGCCGAAGGTTTGCGATATGCTCCAAAACACTCCCAAACATCATTGTGGGTCTAATGAGGTAGAATGGGTGTTTTCATTGCGAAACCATTTTCGCAACTTCGGTACCCCGAAATAGTGCATTCAGGGCCGAAACACAAGTTTTGCATCTTTTTGCATGCCGAACATTTGTGATATGCTCCAAAACACTCCCAAACATCATTTTGGTTCTAAAGGAGTAGAATGGTTGTTTTTGTTGCAAAACCATTTTCGCAACATCTGTATCACGAAATAGTGCATTCAGGCCCGAAACACAAGTTTTGTATCTTTTACATGCCGAAGGTTTGCGATATGCTCCAAAACACTCCCAAACATCATTCTGGGTTTAATGGGGTAGAATGGGTGTTTTTGTTGCGAAACCATTTTCGCAACTTCAGTACCCCGAAAGAATGCATTCAGGCTCGAAACACAAGTTTTGCATCTTTTTGCATGCCGATGGTTTGCGATATGCTCCAACACACTCCCAAACATCATTCTGGGTCTAATTGTGTAGAATGGGTGTTTTCGTTGCGAAACCATTTTCGCAACTTCGGAACCCCGAAATAGTGCATTCAGGGCCGAAACACAAGTTTTGCATCTTTTTACATGCCGAAGGTTTGCGATATGCTCCAAAACACTCCCAAACATCATTCTGGGTTTAATGGGGTAGAATGGGTGTTTTCGTTGCGAAACTATGTTCGCAACTTCGGTACCCCGAAAGAATGCATTTAGGCTCGAAACAAAAGTTTTGCATCTTTTTACATGCCGAAGGTTTGCGATATGCTCCAAAACACTCCCAAACATCATTTTGTGTGTAAAGGAGTAGAATGGGTGTTTTCGTTGCGAAACCATTTTCGCAACATCGGTACCCCGAAACAGTGCATTCAGGCTTGAAACACAAGTTTTGCATCTTTTTACATGCCGAAGGTTTGCGATATGCTCCAAAACACTCCCAAACATCATTCTGGGTCTAATGGGGTAGAATGGGTGTTTTCGTTGCGAAACCATTTTCGCAACTTCGGTACCCTGAAATAGTGCATTCAGGGCCGAAACACAAGTTTTGCATCTTTTTACATGCCGAAGGTTTGCGATATGCTCCAAAACACTCCCAAACATCATTCTGGGTTTAATGGGGTAGAATGGGTGTTTTCGTTGCGAAACCATTTTCGCAACTTCGGTACCCCAAAAGAATGCATTCAGGCTCGAAACAAAAGTTTTGCATCTTTTTACATGCCGAAGGTTTGCGATATGCTCCAACACACTCCTAAACATCATTCTGGGTCTAATGGGGTAGAATGGGTGTTTTCGTTGCGAAACCATTTTCGCAATTTCGGTACCCCGAAATAGTGCATTCAGGGCCGAAACACAAGTTTTGCATCTTTTTACATGCCGAAGGTTTGCGATATGCTCCAAAACACTCCCAAACATCATTCTGGGTTTTATGGGGTAGAATGGGTGTTTTCGTTGCGAAACCATTTTCGCAACTTCGGTACCCCAAAAGAATGCATTCAGGCTCGAAACAAAAGTTTTGCATCTTTTTACATGCCGAAGGTTTGCGATATGCTCCAACACACTCCCAAACATCATTCTGGGTCTAATGGGGTAGAATGGGTGTTTTCGTTGCGAAACCATTTTCGCAACTTCGGCACCCCGAAATAGTGCATTCAGGGCCGAAACACAAGTTCTGCATCTTTTTACATGCCGAAGGTTTGCGATATGCTCCAAAACACTCCCAAACATCATTCTTGGTTTAATGGGGTAGATTGGGTGTTTTCGTTGCGAAACCATTTTCGCAACTTCAGTACCCCGAAAGAATGCATTCAGGCTCGAAACACAAGTTTTGCATCTTTTTGCATGCCGAAGGTTTGCGATATGCTCCAACACACTCCCAAACATCATTCTGGGTCTAATTGTGTAGAATGGGTGTTTTCGTTGCGAAACCATTTTCGCAACTTCGGTACCCCGAAATAGTGCATTCAGGGCCGAAACACAAGTTTTGCATCTTTTTACATGCCGAAGGTTTGCGATATGCTCCAAAACACTCCCAAACATCATTCTGGGTTTAATGGGGTAGAATGGGTGTTTTCGTTGCGAAACTATGTTCGCAACTTCGGTACCCCGAAAGAATGCATTTAGGCTCGAAACAAAAGTTTTGCATCTTTTTACATGCCGAAGGTTTGCGATATGCTCCAAAACACTCCCAAACATCATTTTGTGTGTAAAGGAGTAGAATGGGTGTTTTCGTTGCGAAACCATTTTCGCAACATCGGTACCCCGAAACAGTGCATTCAGGCTCGAAACACAAGTTTTGCATCTTTTTACATGCCGAAGGTTTGCGATATGCTCCAAAACACTCCCAAACATCATTCTGGGTTTAATGGGGTAGAATAGGTGTTTTTGTTGCGAAACCATTTTCGCAACTTCAGTACCCCGAAAGAATGCATCAGGCTCGAAACACAAGTTTTGCATCTTTTTGCATGCCGAAGGTTTGCGATATGCTCCAACACACTCCCAAACATCATTCTGGGTCTAATTGTGTAGAATGGGTGTTTTCGTTGCGAAACCATTTTCGCAACTTCGGTACCCCGAAATAGTGCATTCAGGGCCGAAACACAAGTTTTGCATCTTTTTACATGCCGAAGGTTTGCGATATGCTCCAAAACACTCCCAAACATCATTCTGGGTTTAATGGGGTAGAATGGGTGTTTTCGTTGCGAAACTATGTTCGCAACTTCGGTACCCCGAAAGAATGCATTTAGGCTCGAAACAAAAGTTTTGCATCTTTTTACATGCCGAAGGTTTGCGATATGCTCCAAAACACTCCCAAACATCATTTTGTGTGTAAAGGAGTAGAATGGGTGTTTTCGTTGCGAATCCATTTTCGCAACATCGGTACCCCGAAACAGTGCATTCAGGCTTGAAACACAAGTTTTGCATCTTTTTACATGCCGAAGGTTTGCGATATGCTCCAAAACACTCCCAAACATCATTCTGGGTCTAATGGGGTAGAATGGGTGTTTTCGTTGCGAAACCATTTTCGCAACTTCGGTACCCTGAAATAGTGCATTCAGGGCCGAAACACAAGTTTTGCATCTTTTTACATGCCGAAGGTTTGCGATATGCTCCAAAACACTCCCAAACATCATTCTGGGTTTAATGGGGTAGAATGGGTGTTTTCGTTGCGAAACCATTTTCGCAACTTCGGTACCCCAAAAGAATGCATTCAGGCTCGAAACAAAAGTTTTGCATCTTTTTACATGCCGAAGGTTTGCGATATGCTCCAACACACTCCCAAACATCATTCTGGGTCTAATGGGGTAGAATGGGTGTTTTCGTTGCGAAACCATTTTCGCAACTTCGGCACCCCGAAATAGTGCATTCAGGGCCGAAACACAAGTTCTGCATCTTTTTACATGCCGAAGGTTTGCGATATGCTCCAAAACACTCCCAAACATCATTCTTGGTTTAATGGGGTAGATTGGGTGTTTTCGTTGCGAAACCATTTTCGCAACTTCAGTACCCCGAAAGAATGCATTCAGGCTCGAAACACAAGTTTTGCATCTTTTTGCATGCCGAAGGTTTGCGATATGCTCCAACACACTCCCAAACATCATTCTGGGTCTAATTGTGTAGAATGGGTGTTTTCGTTGCGAAACCATTTTCGCAACTTCGGTACCCCGAAATAGTGCATTCAGGGCCGAAACACAAGTTTTGCATCTTTTTACATGCCGAAGGTTTGCGATATGCTCCAAAACACTCCCAAACATCATTGTGGGTCTAATGAGGTAGAATGGGTGTTTTCATTGCGAAACCATTTTCGCAACTTCGGTACCCCGAAATAGTGCATTCAGGGCCGAAACACAAGTTTTGCATCTTTTTGCATGCCGAACATTTGTGATATGCTCCAAAACACTCCCAAACATCATTTTGGTTCTAAAGGAGTAGAATGGTTGTTTTTGTTGCAAAACCATTTTCGCAACATCTGTATCACGAAATAGTGCATTCAGGCCCGAAACACAAGTTTTGTATCTTTTACATGCCGAAGGTTTGCGATATGCTCCAAAACACTCCCAAACATCATTCTGGGTTTAATGGGGTAGAATGGGTGTTTTTGTTGCGAAACCATTTTCGCAACTTCAGTACCCCGAAAGAATGCATTCAGGCTCGAAACACAAGTTTTGCATCTTTTTGCATGCCGAAGGTTTGCGATATGCTCCAACACACTCCCAAACATCATTCTGGGTCTAATTGTGTAGAATGGGTGTTTTCGTTGCGAAACCATTTTCGCAACTTCGGTACCCCGAAATAGTGCATTCAGGGCCGAAACACAAGTTTTGCATCTTTTTACATGCCGAAGGTTTGCGATATGCTCCAAAACACTCCCAAACATCATTCTGGGTTTAATGGGGTAGAATGGGTGTTTTCGTTGCGAAACTATGTTCGCAACTTCGGTACCCCGAAAGAATGCATTTAGGCTCGAAACAAAAGTTTTGCATCTTTTTACATGCCGAAGGTTTGCGATATGCTCCAAAACACTCCCAAACATCATTTTGTGTGTAAAGGAGTAGAATGGGTGTTTTCGTTGCGAAACCATTTTCGCAACATCGGTACCCCGAAACAGTGCATTCAGGCTTGAAACACAAGTTTTGCATCTTTTTACATGCCGAAGGTTTGCGATATGCTCCAAAACACTCCCAAACATCATTCTGGGTCTAATGGGGTAGAATGGGTGTTTTCGTTGCGAAACCATTTTCGCAACTTCGGTACCCTGAAATAGTGCATTCAGGGCCGAAACACAAGTTTTGCATCTTTTTACATGCCGAAGGTTTGCGATATGCTCCAAAACACTCCCAAACATCATTCTGGGTTTAATGGGGTAGAATGGGTGTTTTCGTTGCGAAACCATTTTCGCAACTTCGGTACCCCAAAAGAATGCATTCAGGCTCGAAACAAAAGTTTTGCATCTTTTTACATGCCGAAGGTTTGCGATATGCTCCAACACACTCCTAAACATCATTCTGGGTCTAATGGGGTAGAATGGGTGTTTTCGTTGCGAAACCATTTTCGCAATTTCGGTACCCCGAAATAGTGCATTCAGGGCCGAAACACAAGTTTTGCATCTTTTTACATGCCGAAGGTTTGCGATATGCTCCAAAACACTCCCAAACATCATTCTGGGTTTAATGGGGTAGAATGGGTGTTTTCGTTGCGAAACTATGTTCGCAACTTCGGTACCCCGAAAGAATGCATTTAGGCTCGAAACAAAAGTTTTGCATCTTTTTACATGCCGAAGGTTTGCGATATGCTCCAAAACACTCCCAAACATCATTTTGTGTGTAAAGGAGTAGAATGGGTGTTTTCGTTGCGAAACCATTTTCGCAACATCGGTACCCCGAAACAGTGCATTCAGGCTTGAAACACAAGTTTTGCATCTTTTTACATGCCGAAGGTTTGCGATATGCTCCAAAACACTCCCAAACATCATTCTGGGTCTAATGGGGTAGAATGGGTGTTTTCGTTGCGAAACCATTTTCGCAACTTCGGTACCCTGAAATAGTGCATTCAGGGCCGAAACACAAGTTTTGCATCTTTTTACATGCCGAAGGTTTGCGATATGCTCCAAAACACTCCCAAACATCATTCTGGGTTTAATGGGGTAGAATGGGTGTTTTCGTTGCGAAACCATTTTCGCAACTTCGGTACCCCAAAAGAATGCATTCAGGCTCGAAACAAAAGTTTTGCATCTTTTTACATGCCGAAGGTTTGCGATATGCTCCAACACACTCCTAAACATCATTCTGGGTCTAATGGGGTAGAATGGGTGTTTTCGTTGCGAAACCATTTTCGCAATTTCGGTACCCCGAAATAGTGCATTCAGGGCCGAAACACAAGTTTTGCATCTTTTTACATGCCGAAGGTTTGCGATATGCTCCAAAACACTCCCAAACATCATTCTGGGTTTAATGGGGTAGAATGGGTGTTTTCGTTGCGAAACCATTTTCGCAACTTCGGTACCCCAAAAGAATGCATTCAGGCTCGAAACAAAAGTTTTGCATCTTTTTACATGCCGAAGGTTTGCGATATGCTCCAACACACTCCCAAACATCATTCTGGGTATAATGGGGTAGAATGGGTGTTTTCGTTGCGAAACCATTTTCGCAACTTCGGTACCCCGAAATAGTGCATTCAGGGCCGAAACACAAGTTTTGCATCTTTTTACATGCCGAAGGTTTGCGATATGCTCCAACACACTCCTAAACATCATTCTGGGTCTAATGGGGTAGAATGGGTGTTTTCGTTGCGAAACCATTTTCGCAATTTCGGTACCCCGAAATAGTGCATTCAGGGCCGAAACACAAGTTTTGCATCTTTTTACATGCCGAAGGTTTGCGATATGCTCCAAAACACTCCCAAACATCATTCTGGGTTTAATGGGGTAGAATGGGTGTTTTCGTTGCGAAACCATTTTCGCAACTTCGGTACCCCAAAAGAATGCATTCAGGCTCGAAACAAAAGTTTTGCATCTTTTTACATGCCGAAGGTTTGCGATATGCTCCAACACACTCCCAAACATCATTCTGGGTCTAATGGGGTAGAATGGGTGTTTTCGTTGCGAAACCATTTTCGCAACTTCGGCACCCCGAAATAGTGCATTCAGGGCCGAAACACAAGTTCTGCATCTTTTTACATGCCGAAGGTTTGCGATATGCTCCAAAACACTCCCAAACATCATTCTTGGTTTAATGGGGTAGATTGGGTGTTTTCGTTGCGAAACCATTTTCGCAACTTCAGTACCCCGAAAGAATGCATTCAGGCTCGAAACACAAGTTTTGCATCTTTTTGCATGCCGAAGGTTTGCGATATGCTCCAACACACTCCCAAACATCATTCTGGGTCTAATTGTGTAGAATGGGTGTTTTCGTTGCGAAACCATTTTCGCAACTTCGGTACCCCGAAATAGTGCATTCAGGGCCGAAACACAAGTTTTGCATCTTTTTACATGCCGAAGGTTTGCGATATGCTCCAAAACACTCCCAAACATCATTGTGGGTCTAATGAGGTAGAATGGGTGTTTTCATTGCGAAACCATTTTCGCAACTTCGGTACCCCGAAATAGTGCATTCAGGGCCGAAACACAAGTTTTGCATCTTTTTGCATGCCGAACATTTGTGATATGCTCCAAAACACTCCCAAACATCATTTTGGTTCTAAAGGAGTAGAATGGTTGTTTTTGTTGCAAAACCATTTTCGCAACATCTGTATCACGAAATAGTGCATTCAGGCCCGAAACACAAGTTTTGTATCTTTTACATGCCGAAGGTTTGCGATATGCTCCAAAACACTCCCAAACATCATTCTGGGTTTAATGGGGTAGAATGGGTGTTTTTGTTGCGAAACCATTTTCGCAACTTCAGTACCCCGAAAGAATGCATTCAGGCTCGAAACACAAGTTTTGCATCTTTTTGCATGCCGAAGGTTTGCGATATGCTCCAACACACTCCCAAACATCATTCTGGGTCTAATTGTGTAGAATGGGTGTTTTCGTTGCGAAACCATTTTCGCAACTTCGGTACCCCGAAATAGTGCATTCAAGCCCGAAACACAAGTTTTGCATCTTTTACATGCCGAAGGTTTGCGATATGCTCCAAAACACTCCCAAACATCATTCTGGGTTTAATGGGGTAGAATGGGTGTTTTCGTTGCGAAACCATTTTCGCAACATCGGTACCCCGAAACAGTGCATTCAGGCTTGAAACACAAGTTTTGCATCTTTTTATATGCCGAAGGTTTGCGATATGCTCCAAAACACTCCAAAACATCATTCTGGGTCTAATGGGGTAGAATGGGTGTTTTCGTTGCGAAACCATTTTCGCAACTTCGGTACCCTGAAATAGTGCATTCAGGGCCGAAACACAAGTTTTGCATCTTTTTACATGCCGATGGTTTGCGATATGCTCCAAAACACTCCCAAACATCATTCTGGGTTTAATGGGGTAGAATGGGTGTTTTCGTTGCGAAACCATTTTCGCAACTTCGGTATCCCAAAAGAATGCATTCAGGCTCGAAACAAAAGTTTTGCATCTTTTTACATGCCGAAGGTTTGCGATATGCTCCAACACACTCCCAAACATCATTCTGGGTCTAATGGGGTACAATGGGTGTTTTCGTTGCGAAACCATTTTCGCAACTTCGGTACCTCGAAATAGTGGATTCAGGGCCGAAACAAAAGTTTTGCATCTTTTTACATGCCGAAGGTTTGCGATATGCTCCAAAACACTCCCAAACATCATTCTGGGTTTAATGGGGTAGAATGGGTGTTTTCGTTGCGAAACCATTTTCGCAACTTCAGTACCCCGAAAGAATGCATTCAGGCTCGAAACACAAGTTTTGCATCTTTTTGCATGCCGAAGGTTTGTGATATGCTCCAACACACTCCCAAACATCATTCTGGGTCTAATTGTGTAGAATGGGTGTTTTCGTTGCGAAACCATTTTCGCAACTTCGGTACCCCGAAATAGTGCATTCAGGGCCGAAACACAAGTTTTGCATCTTTTTACATGCCGAAGGTTTGCGATATGCTCCAAAACACTCCCAAACATCATTCTGGGTTTAATGGGGTAGAATGGGTGTTTTCGTTGCGAAACTATGTTCGCAACTTCGGTACCCCGAAAGAATGCATTTAGGCTCGAAACAAAAGTTTTGCATCTTTTTACATGCCGAAGGTTTGCGATATGCTCCAAAACACTCCCAAACATCATTTTGTGTGTAAAGGAGTAGAATGGGTGTTTTCGTTGCGAAACCATTTTCGCAACATCGGTACCCCGAAACAGTGCATTCAGGCTTGAAACACAAGTTTTGCATCTTTTTACATGCCGAAGGTTTGCGATATGCTCCAAAACACTCCCAAACATCATTCTGGGTCTAATGGGGTAGAATGGGTGTTTTCGTTGCGAAACCATTTTCGCAACTTCGGTACCCCGAAATAGTGCATTCAGGGCCGAAACACAAGTTTTGCATCTTTTTACATGCCGAAGGTTTGCGATATGCTCCAAAACACTCCCAAACATCATTCTGGGTTTAATGGGGTAGAATGGGTGTTTTCGTTGCGAAACTATTTTCGCAACTTCGGTACCCCGAAAGAATGCATTTAGGCTCGAAACAAAAGTTTTGCATCTTTTTACATGCCGAAGTTTTGCGATATGCTCCAAAACACTCCCAAACATCATTCTGGGTTTAATGGGGTAGAATGGGTGTTTTCGTTGCAAAACTATTTTCACAACTTCGGTACCCCGAAAGAATGCATTCAGGCTCGAAACAAAAGTTTTGCAACTTTTTACATGCCGAAGTTTTGCGATATGCTCCAAAACACTCCCAAACATCATTTTGTGTGTAATGGAGTAGAATGGGTGTTTTCGTTGCGAAACCATTTTCGCAACATCGGTACCCCGAAACAGTGCATTCAGGCTCGAAACACAAGTTTTGCATCTTTTTACATGCCGAAGGTTTGCGATATGCTCCAAAACACTCCCAAACATCATTCTGGGTTTAATGGGGTAGAATAGGTGTTTTTGTTGCGAAACCATTTTCGCAACTTCAGTACCCCGAAAGAATGCATCAGGCTCGAAACACAAGTTTTGCATCTTTTTGCATGCCGAAGGTTTGCGATATGCTCCAACACACTCCCAAACATCATTCTGGGTCTAATTGTGTAGAATGGGTGTTTTCGTTGCGAAACCATTTTCGCAACTTCGGTACCCCGAAATAGTGCATTCAGGGCCGAAACACAAGTTTTGCATCTTTTTACATGCCGAAGGTTTGCGATATGCTCCAAAACACTCCCAAACATCAGTCTGGGTTTAATGGGGTAGAATGGGTGTTTTCGTTGCGAAACTATGTTCGCAACTTCGGTACCCCGAAAGAATGCATTTAGGCTCGAAACAAAAGTTTTGCATCTTTTTACATGCCGAAGGTTTGCGATATGCTCCAAAACACTCCCAAACATCATTTTGTGTGTAAAGGAGTAGAATGGGTGTTTTCGTTGCGAAACCATTTTCGCAACATCGGTACCCCGAAACAGTGCATTCAGGCTTGAAACACAAGTTTTGCATCTTTTTACATGCCGAAGGTTTGCGATATGCTCCAAAACACTCCCAAACATCATTCTGGGTCTAATGGGGTAGAATGGGTGTTTTCGTTGAGAAACCATTTTCGCAACTTCGGTACCCTGAAATAGTGCATTCAGGGCCGAAACACAAGTTTTGCATCTTTTTACATGCCGAAGGTTTGCGATATGCTCCAAAACACTCCCAAACATCATTCTGGGTTTAATGGGGTAGAATGGGTGTTTTCGTTGCGAAACCATTTTCGCAACTTCGGTACCCCAAAAGAATGCATTCAGGCTCGAAACAAAAGTTTTGCATCTTTTTACATGCCGAAGGTTTGCGATATGCTCCAACACACTCCCAAACATCATTCTGGGTATAATGGGGTAGAATGGGTGTTTTCGTTGCGAAACCATTTTCGCAACTTCGGTACCCCGAAATAGTGCATTCAGGGCCGAAACACAAGTTTTGCATCTTTTTACATGCCGAAGGTTTGCGATATGCTCCAACACACTCCTAAACATCATTCTGGGTCTAATGGGGTAGAATGGGTGTTTTCGTTGCGAAACCATTTTCGCAATTTCGGTACCCCGAAATAGTGCATTCAGGGCCGAAACACAAGTTTTGCATCTTTTTACATGCCGAAGGTTTGCGATATGCTCCAAAACACTCCCAAACATCATTCTGGGTTTAATGGGGTAGAATGGGTGTTTTCGTTGGGAAACCATTTTCGCAACTTCGGTACCCCAAAAGAATGCATTCAGGCTCGAAACAAAAGTTTTGCATCTTTTTACATGCCGAAGGTTTGCGATATGCTCCAACACACTCCCAAACATCATTCTGGGTCTAATGGGGTAGAATGGGTGTTTTCGTTGCGAAACCATTTTCGCAACTTCGGCACCCCGAAATAGTGCATTCAGGGCCGAAACACAAGTTCTGCATCTTTTTACATGCCGAAGGTTTGCGATATGCTCCAAAACACTCCCAAACATCATTCTTGGTTTAATGGGGTAGATTGGGTGTTTTCGTTGCGAAACCATTTTCGCAACTTCAGTACCCCGAAAGAATGCATTCAGGCTCGAAACACAAGTTTTGCATCTTTTTGCATGCCGAAGGTTTGCGATATGCTCCAACACACTCCCAAACATCATTCTGGGTCTAATTGTGTAGAATGGGTGTTTTCGTTGCGAAACCATTTTCGCAACTTCGGTACCCCGAAATAGTGCATTCAGGGCCGAAACACAAGTTTTGCATCTTTTTACATGCCGAAGGTTTGCGATATGCTCCAAAACACTCCCAAACATCATTGTGGGTCTAATGAGGTAGAATGGGTGTTTTCATTGCGAAACCATTTTCGCAACTTCGGTACCCCGAAATAGTGCATTCAGGGCCGAAACACAAGTTTTGCATCTTTTTGCATGCCGAACATTTGTGATATGCTCCAAAACACTCCCAAACATCATTTTGGTTCTAAAGGAGTAGAATGGTTGTTTTTGTTGCAAAACCATTTTCGCAACATCTGTATCACGAAATAGTGCATTCAGGCCCGAAACACAAGTTTTGTATCTTTTACATGCCGAAGGTTTGCGATATGCTCCAAAACACTCCCAAACATCATTCTGGGTTTAATGGGGTAGAATGGGTGTTTTTGTTGCGAAACCATTTTCGCAACTTCAGTACCCCGAAAGAATGCATTCAGGCTCGAAACACAAGTTTTGCATCTTTTTGCATGCCGAAGGTTTGCGATATGCTCCAACACACTCCCAAACATCATTCTGGGTCTAATTGTGTAGAATGGGTGTTTTCGTTGCGAAACCATTTTCGCAACTTCGGTACCCCGAAATAGTGCATTCAAGCCCGAAACACAAGTTTTGCATCTTTTACATGCCGAAGGTTTGCGATATGCTCCAAAACACTCCCAAATATCATTCTGGGTTTAATGGGGTAGAATGGGTGTTTTCGTTGCGAAACCATTTTCGCAACATCGGTACCCCGAAACAGTGCATTCAGGCTTGAAACACAAGTTTTGCATCTTTTTATATGCCGAAGGTTTGCGATATGCTCGAAAACACTCCAAAACATCATTCTGGGTCTAATGGGGTAGAATGGGTGTTTTCGTTGCGAAACCATTTTCGCAACTTCGGTACCCTGAAATAGTGCATTCAGGGCCGAAACACAAGTTTTGCATCTTTTTACATGCCGATGGTTTGCGATATGCTCCAAAACACTCCCAAACATCATTCTGGGTTTAATGGGGTAGAATGGGTGTTTTCGTTGCGAAACCATTTTCGCAACTTCGGTATCCCAAAAGAATGCATTCAGGCTCGAAACAAAAGTTTTGCATCTTTTTACATGCCGAAGGTTTGCGATATGCTCCAACACACTCCCAAACATCATTCTGGGTCTAATGGGGTACAATGGGTGTTTTCGTTGCGAAACCATTTTCGCAACTTCGGTACCTCGAAATAGTGGATTCAGGGCCGAAACAAAAGTTTTGCATCTTTTTACATGCCGAAGGTTTGCGATATGCTCCAAAACACTCCCAAACATCATTCTGGGTTTAATGGGGTAGAATGGGTGTTTTCGTTGCGAAACCATTTTCGCAACTTCAGTACCCCGAAAGAATGCATTCAGGCTCGAAACACAAGTTTTGCATCTTTTTGCATGCCGAAGGTTTGTGATATGCTCCAACACACTCCCAAACATCATTCTGGGTCTAATTGTGTAGAATGGGTGTTTTCGTTGCGAAACCATTTTCGCAACTTCGGTGCCCCGAAATAGTGCATTCAGGGCCGAAACACAAGTTTTGCATCTTTTTACATGCCGAAGGTTTGCGATATGCTCCAAAACACTCCCAAACATCATTCTGGGTTTAATGGGGTAGAATGGGTGTTTTCGTTGTGAAACTATTTTCGCAACTTCGGTACCCCTAAACAATGCATTCAGGTTCGAAACAAAAGTTTTGCATCTTTTTACATGCCGAAGTTTTGCGATATGCTCCAAAACACTCCCAAACATCATTTTGTGTGTAATGGAGTAGAATGGGTGTTTTCGTTGCGAAACCATTTTCGCAACATCGGTACCCCGAAACAGTGCATTCAGGCTCGAAACACAAGTTTTGCATCTTTTTACATGCCGAAGGTTTGCGATATGCTCCAAAACACTCCCAAACATCATTCTGGGTTTAATGGGGTAGAATGGGTGTTTTTGTTGCGAAACCATTTTCGCAACTTCAGAACCCCGAAAGAATGCATTCAGGCTCGAAACACAAGTTTTGCATCTTTTTGCATGCCGAAGGTTTGCGATATGCTCCAACACACTCCCAAACATCATTCTGGGTCTAATTGTGTAGAATGGGTGTTTTCGTTGCCAAACCATTTTCGCAACTTCGGTACCCCGAAATAGTGCATTCAAGCCCGAAACACAAGTTTTGCATCTTTTACATGCCGAAGGTTTGCGATATGCTCCAAAACACTCCCAAACATCATTCTGGGTTTAATGGGGTAGAATGGGTGTTTTCGTTGCGAAACCATTTTCGCAACTTCGGTACCCCGAAAGAATGCATTTAGGCTCGAAACAAAAGTTTTGCATCTTTTTACATGCCGAAGTTTTGCGATATGCTCCAAAACACTCCCAAACATCATTCTGGGTTTAATGGGGTAGAATGGGTGTTTTCGTTGCGAAACTATTTTCGCAACTTCGGTACCCCGAAAGAATGCATTCAGGCTCGAAACAAAAGTTTTTCATCTTTTTACATGCCGAAGTTTTGCGATATGCTCCAAAACACTCCCAAACATCATTTTGTGTGTAATGGAGTAGAATGGGTGTTTTCGTTGCGAAACCATTTTCGCAACATCGGTACCCCGAAACAGTGCATTCAGGCTCGAAACCCAAGTTTTGCATCTTTTTACATGCCGAAGGTTTGCGATATGCTCCAAAACACTCCCAAACATCATTCTGGGTTTAATGGGGTAGAATGGGTGTTTTTGTTGCGAAACCATTTTCGCAACTTCAGTACCCCGAAAGAATGCATCAGGCTCGAAACACAAGTTTTGCATCTTTTTGCATGCCGAAGGTTTGCGATATGCTCCAACACACTCCCAAACATCATTCTGGGTCTAATTGTGTAGAATGGGTGTTTTCGTTGCGAAACCATTTTCGCAACTTCGGTACCCCGAAATAGTGCATTCAGGGCCGAAACACAAGTTTTGCATCTTTTTACATGCCGAAGGTTTGCGATATGCTCCAAAACACTACCAAACATCATTCTGGGTTTAATGGGGTAGAATGGGTGTTTTCGTTGCGAAACTATTTTCGCAACTTCGGTACCCCGAAAGAATGCATTTAGGCTCGAAACAAAAGTTTTGCATCTTTTTACATGCCGAAGGTTTGCGATATGCTCCAAAACACTCCCAAACATCATTTTGTGTGTAAAGGAGTAGAATGGGTGTTTTCGTTGCGAAACCATTTTCGCAACATCGGTACCCCGAAACAGTGCATTCAGGCTTGAAACACAAGTTTTGCATCTTTTTACATTCCGAATGTTTGCGATATGCTCCAAAACACTCCCAAACATCATTCTGGGTCTAATGGGGTAGAATGGGTGTTTTCGTTGCGAAACCATTTTCGCAACTTCGGTACCCTGAAATAGTGCATTCAGGGCCGAAACACAAGTTTTGCATCTTTTTACATGCCGAAGGTTTGCGATATGCTCCAAAACACTCCCAAACATCATTCTGGGTTTAATGGGGTAGAATGGGTGTTTTCGTTGCGAAACCATTTTCGCAACTTCGGTACCCCAAAAGAATGCATTCAGGCTCGAAACAAAAGTTTTGCATCTTTTTACATGCCGAAGGTTTGCGATATGCTCCAACACACTCCCAAACATCATTCTGGGTCTAATGGGGTAGAATGGGTGTTTTCGTTGCGAAACCATTTTCGCAATTTCGGTACCCCGAAATAGTGCATTCAGGGCCGAAACACAAGTTTTGCATCTTTTTACATGCCGAAGGTTTGCGATATGCTCCAAAACACTCCCAAACATCATTCTGGGTTTAATGGGGTAGAATGGGTGTTTTCGTTGCGAAACCATTTTCGCAACTTCGGTACCCCTAAAGAATGCATTCAGGCTCGAAACAAAAGTTTTGCATCTTTTTACATGCCGAAGGTTTGCGATATGCTCCAAAACACTCCCAAACATCATTCTGGGTCTAATGGGGTAGAATGGGTGTTTTCGTTGCGAAACCATTTTCGCAACTTCGGCACCCCGAAATAGTGCATTCAGGGCCGAAACACAAGTTTTGCAACTTTTTACATGCCGAAGGTTTGCGATATGCTCCAAAACACTCCCAAACATCATTCTTGGTTTAATGGGGTAGAATGGGTGTTTTCGTTGCGAAACCATTTTCGCAACTTCAGTACCCCGAAAGAATGCATTCAGGCTCGAAACACAAGTTTTGCATCTTTTTGCATGCCGAAGGTTTGCGATATGCTCCAACACACTCCCAAACATCATTCTGGGTCTAATTGTGTAGAATGGGTGTTTTCGTTGCGAAACCATTTTCGCAACTTCGGTACCCCGAAATAGTGCATTCAGGGCCGAAACACAAGTTTTGCATCTTTTTACATGCCGAAGGTTTGCGATATGCTCCAAAACACTCCCAAACATCATTCTGGGTTTAATGGGGTAGAATGGGTGTTTTCATTGCGAAACTATTTTCGCAACTTCGGTACCCCGAAAGATTGCATTCAGGCTCGAAACAAAAGTTTTGCATCTTTTTACATGCCGAAGTTTTGCGATATGCTCTAAAACACTCCCAAACATCATTGTGGGTCTAATGGAGTAGAATGGGTGTTTTCGTTGCGAAACCATTTTCGCAACATCGGTACCCCGAAATAGTGCATTCAAGCCCGAAACACAAGTTTTGCATCTTTTTACATGCCGAAGGTTTGCGATATGCTCCAAAACACTCCCAAACATCATTCTAGGTTTAATGGGGTAGAATGGGTGTTTTCGTTGCGAAACCATTTTCGCAACTTTGGTAACCCGAAATAGTGCATTCAGGGCCGAAACACAAGTTTTGCATCTTTTTACATGCCGAAGGTTTCCGATATGCTCCAAAACACTCCCAAACATCATTCTGGGTTTAATGGGGTAGAATGGGTGTTTTCGTTGCGAAACCATTTTCGCAACTTCGGTACCCCAAAAGAATGCATTCAGGCTCGAAACAAAAGTTTTGCATCTTTTTACATGCCGAAGGTTTGCGATATGCTCCAACACACTCCCAAACGTCATTCTGGGTCTAATTGTGTAGAATGGGTGTTTTCGTTGCGAAACCATTTTCGCAACTTCGGTGCCCCGAAATAGTGCATTCAGGGCCGAAACACAAGTTTTGCATCTTTTTACATGCCGAAGGTTTGCGATATGCTCCAAAACACTCCCAAACATAATTCTGGGTTTAATGGGGTAGAATGGGTGTTTTCGTTGCGAAACTATTTTCGCAACTTCGGTACCCTGAAAGAATGCATTCAGGCTCGAAACAAAAGTTTTGCATCTTTTTACATGCCGAAGTTTTGCGATATGCTCCAAAACACTCCCAAACATCATTGTGGGTCTAATGGAGTAGAATGGGTGTTTTCGTTGCGAAACCATTTTCCCAACATCGGTACCCCGAAACAGTGCATTCAGGCTCGAAACACAAGTTTTGCATCTTTTTACATGCCGAAGGTTTGCGATATGCTCCAAAACACTCCCAAACATCATTCTGGGTTTAATGGGGTAGAATGGGTGTTTTCGTTGCGAAACTATTTTCGCAACTTCGGTACCCCGAAAGAATGCATTTAGGCTCGAAACAAAAGTTTTGCATCTTTTTACATGCCGAAGGTTTGCGATATGCTCCAAAACACTCCCAAACATCATTTTGTGTGTAAAGGAGTAGAATGGGTGTTTTCGTTGCGAAACCATTTTCGCAACATCGGTACCCCGAAACAGTGCATTCAGGCTTGAAACACAAGTTTTGCATCTTTTTACATGCCGAAGGTTTGCGATATGCTCCAAAACACTCCCAAACATCATTCTGGGTCTAATGGGGTAGAATGGGTGTTTTCGTTGCGAAACCATTTTCGCAACTTCGGTACCCTGAAATAGTGCATTCAGGGTCGAAACACAAGTTTTGCATCTTTTTACATGCCGAAGGTTTGCGATATGTTCCAAAACACTCCCAAACATCATTCTGGGTTTAATGGGGTAGAATGGGTGTTTTCGTTGCGAAACCATTTTCGCAACTTCGGTACCCCAAAAGAATGCATTCAGGCTCGAAACAAAAGTTTTGCATCTTTTTACATGCCGAAGGTTTGCGATATGCTCCAAAACACTCCCAAACATCATTCTGGGTCTAATGGGGTAGAATGGGTGTTTTCGTTGCGAAACCATTTTCGCAACTTCGGCACCCCGAAATAGTGCATTCAGGGCCGAAACACAAGTTTTGCATCTTTTTACATGCCGAAGGTTTGCGATATGCTCCAAAACACTCCCAAACATCATTCTTGGTTTAATGGGGTAGAATGGGTGTTTTCGTTGCGAAACCATTTTCGCAACTTCAGTACCCCGAAAGAATGCATTCAGGCTCGAAACCCAAGTTTTGCATCTTTTTGCATGCCGAAGGTTTGCGATATGCTCCAACACACTCCCAAACATCATTCTGGGTCTAATTGTGTAGAATGGGTGTTTTCGTTGCGAAACCATTTTCGCAACTTCGGTACCCCGAAATAGTGCATTCAGGGCCGAAACACAAGTTTTGCATCTTTTTACATGCCGAAGGTTTGCGATATGCTCCAAAACACTCCCAAACATCATTCTGGGTTTAATGGGGTAGAATGGGTGTTTTCATTGCGAAACTATTTTCGCAACTTCGGTACCCCGAAAGAATGCATTCAGGCTCGAAACAAAAGTTTTGCATCTTTTTACATGCCGAAGTTTTGCGATATGCTCCAAAACACTCCCAAACATCATTGTGGGTCTAATGGAGTAGAATGGGTGTTTTCGTTGCGAAACCATTTTCGCAACATCGGTACCCCGAAATAGTGCATTCAGGCTCGAAACAAAAGTTTTGCATCTTTTTACATGCCGAAGGTTTGCGATATGCTCCAAAACACTCCCAAACATCATTCTAGGTTTAATGGGGTAGAATGGGTGTTTTCGTTGCGAAACCATTTTCGCAACTTTGGTAACCCGAAATAGTGCATTCAGGGCCGAAACACAAGTTTTGCATCTTTTTACATGCCGAAGGTTTCCGATATGCTCCAAAACACTCCCAAACATCATTCTGGGTTTAATGGGGTAGAATGGGTGTTTTCGTTGCGAAACCATTTTCGCAACTTCGGTACCCCAAAAGAATGCATTCAGGCTCGAAACAAAAGTTTTGCATCTTTTTACATGCCGAAGGTTTGCGATATGCTCCAACACACTCCCAAACGTCATTCTGGGTCTAATTGTGTAGAATGGGTGTTTTCGTTGCGAAACCATTTTCGCAACTTCGGTGCCCCGAAATAGTGCATTCAGGGCCGAAACACAAGTTTTGCATCTTTTTACATGCCGAAGGTTTGCGATATGCTCCAAAACACTCCCAAACATAATTCTGGGTTTAATGGGGTAGAATGGGTGTTTTCGTTGCGAAACTATTTTCGCAACTTCGGTACCCTGAAAGAATGCATTCAGGCTCGAAACAAAAGTTTTGCATCTTTTTACATGCCGAAGTTTTGCGATATGCTCCAAAACACTCCCAAACATCATTGTGGGTCTAATGGAGTAGAATGGGTGTTTTCGTTGCGAAACCATTTTCCCAACATCGGTACCCCGAAACAGTGCATTCAGGCTCGAAACACAAGTTTTGCATCTTTTTACATGCCGAAGGTTTGCGATATGCTCCAAAACACTCCCAAACATCATTCTGGGTTTAATGGGGTAGAATGGGTGTTTTCGTTGCGAAACTATTTTCGCAACTTCGGTACCCCGAAAGAATGCATTTAGGCTCGAAACAAAAGTTTTGCATCTTTTTACATGCCGAAGGTTTGCGATATGCTCCAAAACACTCCCAAACATCATTTTGTGTGTAAAGGAGTAGAATGGGTGTTTTCGTTGCGAAACCATTTTCGCAACATCGGTACCCCGAAACAGTGCATTCAGGCTTGAAACACAAGTTTTGCATCTTTTTACATGCCGAAGGTTTGCGATATGCTCCAAAACACTCCCAAACATCATTCTGGGTCTAATGGGGTAGAATGGGTGTTTTCGTTGCGAAACCATTTTCGCAACTTCGGTACCCTGAAATAGTGCATTCAGGGTCGAAACACAAGTTTTGCATCTTTTTACATGCCGAAGGTTTGCGATATGTTCCAAAACACTCCCAAACATCATTCTGGGTTTAATGGGGTAGAATGGGTGTTTTCGTTGCGAAACCATTTTCGCAACTTCGGTACCACAAAAGAATGCATTCAGGCTCGAAACAAAAGTTTTGCATCTTTTTACATGCCGAAGGTTTGCGATATGCTCCAAAACACTCCCAAACATCATTCTGGGTCTAATGGGGTAGAATGGGTGTTTTCGTTGCGAAACCATTTTCGCAACTTCGGCACCCCGAAATAGTGCATTCAGGGCCGAAACACAAGTTTTGCATCTTTTTACATGCCGAAGGTTTGCGATATGCTCCAAAACACTCCCAAACATCATTCTTGGTTTAATGGGGTAGAATGGGTGTTTTCGTTGCGAAACCATTTTCGCAACTTCAGTACCTCGAAAGAATGCATTCAGGCTCGAAACACAAGTTTTGCATCTTTTTGCATGCCGAAGGTTTGCGATATGCTCCAACACACTCCCAAACATCATTCTGGGTCTAATTGTGTAGAATGGGTGTTTTCGTTGCGAAACCATTTTCGCAACTTCGGTACCCCGAAATAGTGCATTCAGGGCCGAAACACAAGTTTTGCATCTTTTTACATGCCGAAGGTTTGCGATATGCTCCAAAACACTCCCAAACATCATTCTGGGTTTAATGGGTTTGAATGGGTGTTTTCATTGCGAAACTATTTTCGCAACTTCGGTACCCCGAAAGAATGCATTCAGGCTCGAAACAAAAGTTTTGCATCTTCTTACATGCCGAAGTTTTGCGATATGCTCCAAAACACTCCCAAACATCATTGTGGGTCTAATGGAGTAGAATGGGTGTTTTCGTTGCGAAACCATTTTCGCAACATCGGTACCCCGAAATAGTGCATTCAGGCTCGAAACACAAGTTTTGCATCTTTTTACATGCCGAAGGTTTGCGATATGCTCCAAAACACTCCCAAACATCATTCTAGGTTTAATGGGGTAGAATGGGTGTTTTCGTTGCGAAATCATTTTCGCAACTTTGGTAACCCGAAATAGTGCATTCAGGGCCGAAACACAAGTTTTGCATCTTTTTACATGCCGAAGGTTTGCGATATGCTCCAAAACACTCCCAAACATCATTCTGGGTTTAATGGGGTAGAATGGGTGTTTTCGTTGCGAAACCATTTTCGCAACTTCGGTACCCCAAAAGAATGCATTCAGGCTCGAAACAAAAGTTTTGCATCTTTTTACATGCCGAAGGTTTGCGATATGCTCCAACACACTCCCAAACGTCATTCTGGGTCTAATTGTGTAGAATGGGTGTTTTCGTTGCGAAACCATTTTCGCAACTTCGGTGCCCCGAAATTGTGCATTCAGGGCCGAAACACAAGTTTTGCATCTTTTTACATGCCGAAGGTTTGCGATATGCTCCAAAACACTCCCAAACATAATTCTGGGTTTAATGGGGTAGAATGGGTGTTTTCGTTGCGAAACTATTTTCGCAACTTCGGTACCCTGAAAGAATGCATTCAGGCTCGAAACAAAAGTTTTGCATCTTTTTACATGCCGAAGTTTTGCGATATGCTCCAAAACACTCCCAAACATCATTGTGGGTCTAATGGAGTAGAATGGGTGTTTTCGTTGCGAAACCATTTTCCCAACATCGGTACCCCGAAACAGTGCATTCAGGCTCGAAACACAAGTTTTGCATCTTTTTACATGCCGAAGGTTTGCGATATGCTCCAAAACACTCCCAAACATCATTCTGGGTTTAATGGGGTAGAATGGGTGTTTTCGTTGCGAAACTATTTTCGCAACTTCGGTACCCCGAAAGAATGCATTTAGGCTCGAAACAAAAGTTTTGCATCTTTTTACATGCCGAAGGTTTGCGATATGCTCCAAAACACTCCCAAACATCATTTTGTGTGTAAAGGAGTAGAATGGGTGTTTTCGTTGCGAAACCATTTTCGCAACATCGGTACCCCGAAACAGTGCATTCAGGCTTGAAACACAAGTTTTGCATCTTTTTACATGCCGAAGGTTTGCGATATGCTCCAAAACACTCCCAAACATCATTCTGGGTCTAATGGGGTAGAATGGGTGTTTTCGTTGCGAAACCATTTTCGCAACTTCGGTACCCTGAAATAGTGCATTCAGGGTCGAAACACAAGTTTTGCATCTTTTTACATGCCGAAGGTTTGCGATATGCTCCAAAACACTCCCAAACATCATTCTGGGTTTAATGGGGTAGAATGGGTGTTTTCGTTGCGAAATCATTTTCGCAACTTTGGTAACCTGAAATAGTGCATTCCGGGCCGAAACACAAGTTTTGCATCTTTTTACATGCCGAAGGTTTGCGATATGCTCCAAAACACTCCCAAACATCATTCTAGGTTTAATGGGGTAGAATGGGTGTTTTCGTTGCGAAATCATTTTCGCAACTTTGGTAACCTGAAATAGTGCATTCAGGGCCGAAACACAAGTTTTGCATCTTTTTACATGCCGAAGGTTTGCGATATGCTCCAAAACACTCCCAAACATCATTCTGGGTTTAATGGGGTAGAATGGGTGTTTTCGTTGCGAAACCATTTTCGCAACTTCGGTACCCCAAAAGAATGCATTCAGGCTCGAAACAAAAGTTTTGCATCTTTTTACATGCCGAAGGTTTGCGATATGCTCCAACACACTCCCAAACGTCATTCTGGGTCTAATTGTGTAGAATGGGTGTTTTCGTTGCGAAACCATTTTCGCAACTTCGGTGCCCCGAAATAGTGCATTCAGGGCCGAAACACAAGTTTTGCATCTTTTTACATGCCGAAGGTTTGCGATATGCTCCAAAACACTCCCAAACATAATTCTGGGTTTAATGGGGTAGAATGGGTGTTTTCGTTGCGAAACTATTTTCGCAACTTCGGTACCCTGAAAGAATGCATTCAGGCTCGAAACAAAAGTTTTGCATCTTTTTACATGCCGAAGTTTTGCGATATGCTCCAAAACACTCCCAAACATCATTGTGGGTCTAATGGAGTAGAATGGGTGTTTTCGTTGCGAAACTATTTTCGCAACTTCGGTACCCTGAAAGAATGCATTCAGGCTCGAAACAAAAGTTTTGCATCTTTTTACATGCCGAAGTTTTGCGATATGCTCCAAAACACTCCCAAACATCATTGTGGGTCTAATGGAGTAGAATGGGTGTTTTCGTTGCGAAACCATTTTCCCAACATCGGTACCCCGAAACAGTGCATTCAGGCTCGAAACACAAGTTTTGCATCTTTTTACATGCCGAAGGTTTGCGATATGCTCCAAAACACTCCCAAACATCATTCTGGGTTTAATGGGGTAGAATGGGTGTTTTCGTTGCGAAACTATTTTCGCAACTTCGGTACCCCGAAAGAATGCATTTAGGCTCGAAACAAAAGTTTTGCATCTTTTTACATGCCGAAGGTTTGCGATATGCTCCAAAACACTCCCAAACATCATTTTGTGTGTAAAGGAGTAGAATGGGTGTTTTCGTTGCGAAACCATTTTCGCAACATCGGTACCCCGAAACAGTGCATTCAGGCTTGAAACACAAGTTTTGCATCTTTTTACATGCCGAAGGTTTGCGATATGCTCCAAAACACTCCCAAACATCATTCTGGGTCTAATGGGGTAGAATGGGTGTTTTCGTTGCGAAACCATTTTCGCAACTTCGGTACCCTGAAATAGTGCATTCAGGGTCGAAACACAAGTTTTGCATCTTTTTACATGCCGAAGGTTTGCGATATGTTCCAAAACACTCCCAAACATCATTCTGGGTTTAATGGGGTAGAATGGGTGTTTTCGTTGCGAAACCATTTTCGCAACTTCGGTACCCCAAAAGAATGCATTCAGGCTCGAAACAAAAGTTTTGCATCTTTTTACATGCCGAAGGATTGCGATATGCTCCAACACACTCCCAAACATCATTCTGGGTCTAATGGGGTAGAATGGGTGTTTTCGTTGCGAAACCATTTTCGCAATTTCGGTACCCCGAAATAGTGCATTCAGGGCCGAAACACAAGTTTTGCATCTTTTTACATGCCGAAGGTTTGCGATATGCTCCAAAACACTCCCAAACATCATTCTGGGTTTAATGGGGTAGAATGGTTGTTTTCGTTGCGAAACCATTTTCGCAACTTCGGTACCCCAAAAGAATGCATTCAGGCTCGAAACAAAAGTTTTGCATCTTTTTACATGCCGAAGGTTTGCGATATGCTCCAACACACTCCCAAACATCATTCTGGGTCTAATGGGGTAGAATGGGTGTTTTCGTTGCGAAACCATTTTCGCAACTTCGGCACCCCGAAATAGTGCATTCAGGGCCGAAACACAAGTTTTGCATCTTTTTACATGCCGAAGGTTTGCGATATGCTCCAAAACACTCCCAAACATCATTCTTGGTTTAATGGGGTAGAATGGGTGTTTTCGTTGCGAAACCATTTTCGCAACTTCAGTACCCCGAAAGAATGCATTCAGGCTCGAAACACAAGTTTTGCATCTTTTTGCATGCCGAAGGTTTGCGATATGCTCCAACACACTCCCAAACATCATTCTGGTTCTAATTGTGTAGAATGGGTGTTTTCGTTGCGAAACCATTTTCGCAACTTTGGTACCCCGAAATAGTGCATTCAGGGCCGAAACACAAGTTTTGCATCTTTTTACATGCCGAAGGTTTGCGATATGCTCCAAAACACTGCCAAACATCATTCTGGGTCTAATGGGGTAGAATGGGTGTTTTCGTTGCGAAACCATTTTCGCAACTTCGGTACCCCGAAATAGTGCATTCAAGGCCGAAACACAAGTTTTGCATCTTTTTACATGCCGAAGGTTTGCGATATGCTCCAAAACACTCCCAAACATCATTCTTGGTTTAATGGGGTAGAATGGGTGTTTTCGTTGCGAAACCATTTTCGCAACTTCAGTACCCCGAAAGAATGCATTCAGGCTCGAAACACAAGTTTTGCATCTTTTTGCATGCCGAAGGTTTGCGATATGCTCCAACACACTCCCAAACATCATTCTGGGTCTAATTGTGTAGAATGGGTGTTTTCGTTGCGAAACCATTTTCGCAACTTCGGTGCCCCGAAATAGTGCATTCAGGGCCGAAACACAAGTTTTGCATCTTTTTACATGCCGAAGGTTTGCGATATGCTCCAAAACACACCCAAACATAATTCTGGGTTTAATGGGGTAGAATGGGTGTTTTCGTTGCGAAACTATTTTCGCAACTTCGGTACCCCGAAAGAATGCATTCTGGCTCGAAACAAAAGTTTTGCATCTTTTTACATGCCGAAGTTTTGCGATATGCTCCAAAACACTCCCAAACATCATTGTGGGTCTAATGGAGTAGAATGGGTGTTTTCGTTGCGAAACCATTTTCGCAACATCGGTACCCCGAAACAGTGCATTCAGGCTCGAAACACAAGTTTTGCATCTTTTTACATGCCGAAGGTTTGCGATATGCTCCAAAACACTCCCAAACATCATTCTGGGTTTAATGGGGTAGAATGGGTGTTTTCGTTGCGAAACTATTTTCGCAACTTCGGTACCCCGAAAGAATGCATTTAGGCTCGAAACAAAAGTTTTGCATCTTTTTACATGCCGAAGGTTTGCGATATGCTCCAAAACACTCCCAAACATCATTTTGTGTGTAAAGGAGTAGAATGGGTGTTTTCGTTGCGAAACCATTTTCGCAACATCGGTACCCCGAAACAGTGCATTCAGGCTCGAAACACAAGTTTTGCATCTTTTTACATGCCGAAGGTTTGCGATATGCTCCAAAACACTCCCAAACATCATTCTGGGTCTAATGGGGTAGAATGGGTGTTTTCGTTGCGAAACCATTTTCGCAACTTCGGTACCCTGAAATAGTGCATTCAGGGCTGAAACACAAGTTTTGCATCTTTTTACATGCCGAAGGTTTGCGATATGCTCCAAAACACTCCCAAACGTCATTCTGGGTTTAATGGGGTAGAATGGGTGTTTTCGTTGCGAAACCATTTTCGCAACTTCGGTACCCCAAAAGAATGCATTCAGGCTCGAAACAAAAGTTTTGCATCTTTTTACATGCCGAAGGTTTGCGATATGCTCCAACACACTCCCAAACATCATTCTGGGTCTAATGGGGTAGAATGGGTGTTTTCATTGCGAAACCATTTTCGCAACTTCGGTACCCCGAAATAGTGCATTCAGGGCCGAAACACAAGTTTTGCATCTTTTTACATGCCGAAGGTTTGCGATATGCTCCAAAACACTCCAAAACATCATTCTTGGTTTAATGGGGTAGAATGGGTGTTTTCGTTGCGAAACCATTTTCGCAACTTCAGTACCCCGAAAGAATGCATTCAGGCTCGAAACACAAGTTTTGCATCTTTTTGCATGCCGAAGGTTTGCGATATGCTCCAACACACTCCCAAACATCATTCTGGGTCTAATTGTGTAGAATGGGTGTTTTTGTTGCGAAACCATTTTCGCAACTTCGGTACCCCAAAATAGTGCTTTCAGGGCCGAAACACAAGTTTTGCATCTTTTTACATGCCGAAGGTTTGCGATATGCTCCAAAACACTCCCAAACATCATTCTGGGTTTAATGGGGTAGAATGGGTGTTTTCGTTGCGAAACTATTTTCGCAACTTCGGTACCCCGAAAGAATGCATTCAGGCTCGAAACAAAAGTTTTGCATCTTTTTACATGCCGAAGTTTTGCGATATGCTCCAAAACACTCCCAAACATCATTGTGGGTCTAATGGAGTAGAATGGGTGTTTTCGTTGCGAAACCATTTTCGCAACATCGGTACCCCGAAACAGTGCATTCAGGCTCGAAACACAAGTTTTGCATCTTTTTACATGCCGAAGGTTTGCGATATGCTCCAAAACACTCCCAAACATCATTCTGGGTTTAATGGGGTAGAATGGGTGTTTTCGTTGCGAAACCTTTTTCGCAACTTCGGTACCCCGAAATACTGCATTCAGGGCCGAAACACAAGTTTTGCATCTTTTTACATGCCGAAAGTTTGCGATATGCTCCAAAACACTCCCAAACATCATTCTGGGTTTAATGGGGTAGAATGGGTGTTTTCGTTGCGAAACTATTTTCGCAACTTCGGTACCCCGAAAGAATGCATTCAGGCTCGAAACAAAAGTTTTGCATCTTTTTACATGCCGAAGTTTTGCGATATGCTCCAAAACACTCCCAAACATCATTCTGGGTTTAATGGGGTAGAATGGGTGTTTTCGTTGTGAAACTATTTTCGCAACTTCGGTACCCCGAAAGAATTCATTCAGGCTCGAAACAAAAGTTTTGCATCTTTTTACATGCCGAAGTTTTGCGATATGCTCCAAAACACTCCCAAACATCATTGTGGGTCTAATGGAGTAGAATGGGTGTTTTCGTTGCGAAACCATTTTCGCAACATCGGTACCCCGAAACAGTGCATTCAGGCTCGAAACACAAGTTTTGCATCTTTTTACATGCCGAAGGTTTGCGATATGCTCCAAAACACTCCCAAACATCATTCTGGGTTTAATGGGGTAGAATGGGTGTTTTCGTTGCGAAACCTTTTTCGCAACTTCGGTACCCCGAAATACTGCATTCAGGGCCGAAACACAAGTTTTGCATCTTTTTACATGCCGAAAGTTTGCGATATGCTCCAAAACACTCCCAAACATCATTCTGGGTTTAATGGGGTAGAATGGGTGTTTTCGTTGCGAAACTATTTTCGCAACTTCGGTACCCCGAAAGAATGCATTCAGGCTCGAAACAAAAGTTTTGCATCTTTTTACATGCCGAAGTTTTGCGATATGCTCCAAAGCACTCCCAAACATCATTGTGGGTCTAATGGAGTAGAATGGGTGTTTTCGTTGCGAAACCATTTTCGCAACATCGGTACCCCGAAACAGTGCATTCAGGCTCGAAACACAAGTTTTTGCATCTTTTTACATGCCGAAGGTTTGCGATATGCTCCAAAACACTCCCAAACATCATTCTGGGTTTAATGGGGTAGAATGGGTGTTTTCATTGCGAAACCATTTTCGCTACTTCGGTACCCCGAAATAGTGCATTCAGGGCCGAAACACAAGTTTTGATTCTTTTTACATGCCGAAGGTTTGCGATATGCTCCAAAACACTCCCAAACATCATTCTGGGTTTAATGGGGTAGAATGGGTGTTTTCGTTGCGAAACCATTTTCGCTACTTCGGTACCCCGAAATAGTGCATTCAAGGCCGAAACACAAGTTTTGCATCTTTTTACATGCCGAAGGTTTGCGATATGCTCCAAAACACTCCCAAACAGCATTCTGGGTTTAATGGGGTAGAATGAGTGTTTTCGTTGTGAAACTATTTTCGCAACTTCGGTACCCCGAAAGAATTCATTCAGGCTCGAAACAAAAGTTTTGCATCTTTTTACATGCCGAAGTTTTGCGATATGCTCCAAAACACTCCCAAACATCATTGTGGGTCTAATGGAGTAGAATGGGTGTTTTCGTTGCGAAACCATTTTCGCAACATCGGTACCCCGAAACAGTGCATTCAGGCTCGAAACACAAGTTTTGCATCTTTTTACATGCCGAAGGTTTGCGATATGCTCCAAAACACTCCCAAACATCATTCTGGGTTTAATGGGGTAGAATGGGTGTTTTCGTTGCGAAACCTTTTTCGCAACTTCGGTACCCCGAAATACTGCATTCAGGGCCGAAACACAAGTTTTGCATCTTTTTACATGCCGAAAGTTTGCGATATGCTCCAAAACACTCCCAAACATCATTCTGGGTTTAATGGGGTAGAATGGGTGTTTTCGTTGTGAAACCATTTTCGCAACTTCGGTACCCCAAAAGAATGCATTCAGGCTCGAAACAAAAGTTTTGCATCTTTTTACATACCGAAGGTTTGCGATATGCTCCAACACACTCCCAAACATCATTCTGGGTCTAATGGGGTAGAATGGGTGTTTTCGTTGCGAAACCATTTTCGCAACTTCGGTACCCCGAAATAGTGCATTCAGGGCCGAAACACAAGTTTTGCATCTTTTTACATGCCGAAGGTTTGCGATATGCTCCAAAACACTCCCAAACATCATTCTTGGTTTAATGGGGTAGAATGGGTGTTTTCGTTGCGAAACCATTTTCGCAACTTCAGTACCCCGAAAGAATGCATTCAGGCTCGAAACCCAAGTTTTGCATCTTTTTGCATGCCGAAGGTTTGCGATATGCTCCAACACACTCCCAAACATCATTCTGGGTCTAATTGTGTAGAATGCGTGTTTTCGTTGCGAAACCATTTTCGCAACTTCGGTACCCCGAAATAGTGCATTCAGGGCCGAAACACAAGTTTTGCATCTTTTTACATGCCGAAGGTTTGCGATATGCTCCAAAACACTCCCAAACATCATTCTGGGTTTAATGGGGTAGAATGGGTGTTTTCGTTGCGAAACTATTTTCGCAACTTCGGTACCCCGAAAGAATTCATTCAGGCTCGAAACAAAAGTTTTGCATCTTTTTACATGCCGAAGTTTTGCGATATGCTCCAAAACACTCCCAAACATCATTGTGGGTCTAATGGAGTAGAATGGGTGTTTTCGTTGCGAAACCATTTTCGCAACATCGGTACCCCGAAACAGTGCATTCAGGCTCGAAACACAAGTTTTGCATCTTTTTACATGCCGAAGGTTTGCGATATGCTCCAAAACACTCCCAAACATCATTCTGGGTTTAATGGGGTAGAATGGGTGTTTTCGTTGCGAAACCTTTTTCGCAACTTCGGTACCCCGAAATACTGCATTCAGGGCCGAAACACAAGTTTTGCATCTTTTTACATGCCGAAAGTTTGCGATATGCTCCAAAACACTCCCAAACATCATTCTGGGTTTAATGGGGTAGAATGGGTGTTTTCGTTGTGAAACCATTTTCGCAACTTCGGTACCCCAAAAGAATGCATTCTGGCTCAAAACAAAAGTTTTGCATCTTTTTACATGCCGAAGGTTTGCGATATGCTCCAACACACTCCCAAACATCATTCTGGGTCTAATGGGGTAGAATGGGTGTTTTCGTTGCGAAACTATTTTCGCAACTTCGGTACCCCGAAATAGTGCATTCAGGGCCGAAACACAAGTTTTGCATCTTTTTACATGCCGAAGGTATGCGATATGCTCCAAAACACTCCCAAACATCATTCTTGGTTTAATGGGGTAGAATGGGTGTTTTCGTTGCGAAACCATTTTCGCAACTTCAGTACCCCGAAAGAATGCATTCAGGCTCGAAACACAAGTTTTGCATCTTTTTGCATGCCGAAGGTTTGCGATATGCTCCAACACACTCCCAAACATCATTCTTGGTCTAATTGTGTAGAATGGGTGTTTTCGTTGCGAAACCATTTTCGCAACTTCGGTACCCCGAAATAGTGCAATCAGGGCCGAAACACAAGTTTTGCATCTTTTTACATGCCGAAGGTTTGCGATATGCTCCAAAACACTCCCAAACATCATTCTTGGTTTAATGGGGTAGAATGGGTGTTTTCGTTGCGAAACTATTTTTGCAACTTCGGTACCCCGAAAAAATGCATTCAGGCTCGAAACAAAAGTTTTGCATCTTTTTGCATGCCGAAGTTTTGCGATATGCTCCAAAACACTCCCAAACATCATTCTGGGTCTAATTGTGTAGAATGGGTGTTTTCGTTGCGAAACCATTTTCGCAACTTCGGTACCCCGAAATAGTGCATTCAGGGCCGAAACACAAGTTTTGCATCTTTTTACATGCCGAAGGTTTGCGATATGCTCCAAAACACTCCCAAACATCATTCTTGGTTTAATGGGGTAGAATGGGTGTTTTCGTTGCGAAACCATTTTCGCAACTTCAGTACCCCGAAAGAATGCATTCAGGCTCGAAACCCAAGTTTTGCATCTTTTTGCATGCCGAAGGTTTGCGATATGCTCCAACACACTCCCAAACATCATTCTGGGTCTAATTGTGTAGAATGCGTGTTTTCGTTGCGAAACCATTTTCGCAACTTCGGTACCCCGAAATAGTGCATTCAGGGCCGAAACACAAGTTTTGCATCTTTTTACATGCCGAAGGTTTGCGATATGCTCCAAAACACTCCCAAACATCATTCTGGGTTTAATGGGGTAGAATGGGTGTTTTCGTTGCGAAACTATTTTCGCAACTTCGGTACCCCGAAAGAATTCATTCAGGCTCGAAACAAAAGTTTTGCATCTTTTTACATGCCGAAGTTTTGCGATATGCTCCAAAACACTCCCAAACATCATCGTGGGTCTAATGGAGTAGAATGGGTGTTTTCGTTGCGAAACCATTTTCGCAACATCGGTACCCCGAAACAGTGCATTCAGGCTCGAAACACAAGTTTTGCATCTTTTTACATGCCGAAGGTTTGCGATATGCTCCAAAACACTCCCAAACATCATTCTGGGTTTAATGGGGTAGAATGGGTGTTTTCGTTGCGAAACCTTTTTCGCAACTTCGGTACCCCGAAATACTGCATTCAGGGCCGAAACACAAGTTTTGCATCTTTTTACATGCCGAAAGTTTGCGATATGCTCCAAAACACTCCCAAACATCATTCTGGGTTTAATGGGGTAGAATGGGTGTTTTCGTTGTGAAACCATTTTCGCAACTTCGGTACCCCAAAAGAATGCATTCAGGCTCGAAACAAAAGTTTTGCATCTTTTTACATGCCGAAGGTTTGCGATATGCTCCAACACACTCCCAAACATCATTCTGGGTCTAATGGGGTAGAATGGGTGTTTTCGTTGCGAAACTATTTTCGCAACTTCGGTACCCCGAAATAGTGCATTCAGGGCCGAAACACAAGTTTTGCATCTTTTTACATGCCGAAGGTTTGCGATATGCTCCAAAACACTCCCAAACATCATTCTTGGTTTAATGGGGTAGAATGGGTGTTTTCGTTGCGAAACCATTTTCGCAACTTCAGTACCCCGAAAGAATGCATTCAGGCTCGAAACACAAGTTTTGCATCTTTTTGCATGCCGAAGGTTTGCGATATGCTCCAACACACTCCCAAACATCATTCTTGGTCTAATTGTGTAGAATGGGTGTTTTCGTTGCGAAACCATTTTCGCAACTTCGGTACCCCGAAATAGTGCATTCAGGGCCGAAACACAAGTTTTGCATCTTTTTACATGCCGAAGGTTTGCGATATGCTCCAAAACACTCCCAAACATCATTCTTGGTTTAATGGGGTAGAATGGGTGTTTTCGTTGCGAAACTATTTTTGCAACTTCGGTACCCCGAAAAAATGCATTCAGGCTCGAAACAAAAGTTTTGCATCTTTTTGCATGCCGAAGTTTTGCGATATGCTCCAAAACACTCCCAAACATCATTCTGGGTCTAATTGTGTAGAATGGGTGTTTTCGTTGCGAAACCATTTTCGCAACTTCGGTACCCCGAAATAGTGCATTCAGGGCCGAAACACAAGTTTTGCATCTTTTTACATGCCGAAGGTTTGCGATATGCTCCAAAACACTCCCAAACATCATTCTGGGTTTAATGGGGTAGAATGGGTGTTTTCGTTGCGAAACTATTTTCGCAACTTCGGTACCCCGAAAGAATTCATTCAGGCTCGAAACAAAAGTTTTGCATCTTTTTACATGCCGAAGTTTTGCGATATGCTCCAAAACACTCCCAAACATCATTGTGGGTCTAATGGAGTAGAATGGGTGTTTTCGTTGCGAAACCATTTTCGCAACATCGGTACCCCGAAACAGTGCATTCAGGCTCGAAACTCAAGTTTTGCATCTTTTTACATGCCGAAGGTTTGCGATATGCTCCAAAACACTCCCAAACATCATTCTGGGTTTAATGGGGTAGAATGGGTGTTTTCGTTGCGAAACCTTTTTCGCAACTTCGGTACCCCGAAATACTGCATTCAGGGCGGAAACACAAGTTTTGCATCTTTTTACATGCCGAAAGTTTGCGATATGCTCCAAAACACTCCCAAACATCATTCTGGGTTTAATGGGGTAGAATGGGTGTTTTCGTTGCGAAACTATTTTCGCAACTTCGGTACCCCGAAAGAATGCATTCAGGCTCGAAACAAAAGTTTTGCATCTTTTTACATGCCGAAGTTTTGCGATATGCTCCAAAGCACTCCCAAACATCATTGTGGGTCTAATGGAGTAGAATGGGTGTTTTCGTTGCGAAACCATTTTCGCAACATCGGTACCCCGAAACAGTGCATTCAGGCTCGAAACACAAGTTTTGCATCTTTTTACATGCCGAAGGTTTGCGATATGCTCCAAAACACTCCCAAACATCATTCTCGGTTTAATGGGGGTAGAATGGGTGTTTTCATTGCGAAACCATTTTCGCTACTTCGGTACCCCGAAATAGTGCATTCAGGGACGAAACACAAGTTTTGTATCTTTTTACATGCCGAAGGTTTGCGATATGCTCCAAAACACTCCCAAACATCATTCTGGGTTTAATGGGGTAGAATGGGTGTTTTCGTTGCGAAACCATTTTCGCTACTTCGGTACCCCGAAATAGTGCATTCAAGGCCGAAACACAAGTTTTGCATCTTTTTACATGCCGAAGGTTTGCGATATGCTCCAAAACACTCCCAAACAGCATTCTGGGTTTAATGGGGTAGAATGGGTGTTTTCGTTGTGAAACTATTTTCGCAACTTCGGTACCCCGAAAGAATTCATTCAGGCTCGAAACAAAAGTTTTGCATCTTTTTACATGCCGAAGTTTTGCGATATGCTCCAAAACACTCCCAAACATCATTGTGGGTCTAATGGAGTAGAATGGGTATTTTCGTTGCGAAACCATTTTCGCAACATCGGTACCCCGAAACAGTGCATTCAGGCTCGAAACACAAGTTTTGCATCTTTTTACATGCCGAAGGTTTGCGATATGCTCCAAAACACTCCCAAACATCATTCTGGGTTTAATGGGGTAGAATGGGTGTTTTCGTTGCGAAACCTTTTTCGCAACTTCGGTACCCCGAAATACTGCATTCAGGGCCGAAACACAAGTTTTGCATCTTTTTACATGCCGAAAGTTTGCGATATGCTCCAAAACACTCCCAAACATCATTCTGGGTTTAATGGGGTAGAATGGGTGTTTTCGTTGTGAAACCATTTTCGCAACTTCGGTACCCCAAAAGAATGCATTCAG
This sequence comes from Cenchrus fungigraminus, assembly GCA_036936925.1. Taxonomy (NCBI): domain Eukaryota; kingdom Viridiplantae; phylum Streptophyta; class Magnoliopsida; order Poales; family Poaceae; genus Cenchrus; species Cenchrus fungigraminus. Next base: position 33,774,383 of record CM072775.1, read on the forward strand.
GCTCGAAACAAAAGTTTTGCATCTTTTTACATACCGAAGGTTTGCGATATGCTCCAACACACTCCCAAACATCATTCTGGGTCTAATGGGGTAGAATGGGTGTTTTCGTTGCGAAACCATTTTCGCAACTTCGGTACCCCGAAATAGTGCATTCAGGGCCGAAACACAAGTTTTGCATCTTTTTACATGCCGAAGGTTTGCGATATGCTCCAAAACACTCCCAAACATCATTCTTGGTTTAATGGGGTAGAATGGGTGTTTTCGTTGCGAAACCATTTTCGCAACTTCAGTACCCCGAAAGAATGCATTCAGGCTCGAAACCCAAGTTTTGCATCTTTTTGCATGCCGAAGGTTTGCGATATGCTCCAACACACTCCCAAACATCATTCTGGGTCTAATTGTGTAGAATGCGTGTTTTCGTTGCGAAACCATTTTCGCAACTTCGGTACCCCGAAATAGTGCATTCAGGGCCGAAACACAAGTTTTGCATCTTTTTACATGCCGAAGGTTTGCGATATGCTCCAATACACTCCCAAACATCATTCTGGGTTTAATGGGGTAGAATGGGTGTTTTCGTTGCTAAACTATTTTCGCAACTTCGGTACCCCGAAAGAATTCATTCAGGCTCGAAACAAAAGTTTTGCATCTTTTTACATGCCGAAGTTTTGCGATATGCTCCAAAACACTCCCAAACATCATTGTGGGTCTAATGGAGTAGAATGGGTGTTTTCGTTGCGAAACCATTTTCGCAACATCGGTACCCCGAAACAGTGCATTCAGGCTCGAAACACAAGTTTTGCATCTTTTTACATGCCGAAGGTTTGCGATATGCTCCAAAACACTCCCAAACATCATTCTGGGTTTAATGGGGTAGAATGGGTGTTTTCGTTGCGAAACCTTTTTCGCAACTTCGGTACCCCGAAATACTGCATTCAGGGCCGAAACACAAGTTTTGCATCTTTTTACATGCCGAAAGTTTGCGATATGCTCCAAAACACTCCCAAACATCATTCTGGGTTTAATGGGGTAGAATGGGTGTTTTCGTTGTGAAACCATTTTCGCAACTTCGGTACCCCAAAAGAATGCATTCAGGCTCGAAACAAAAGTTTTGCATCTTTTTACATGCCGAAGGTTTGCGATATGCTCCAACACACTCCCAAACATCATTCTGGGTCTAATGGGGTAGAATGGGTGTTTTCGTTGCGAAACTATTTTCGCAACTTCGGTACCCCGAAATAGTGCATTCAGGGCCGAAACACAAGTTTTGCATCTTTTTACATGCCGAAGGTTTGCGATATGCTCCAAAACACTCCCAAACATCATTCTTTGTTTAATGGGGTAGAATGGGTGTTTTCGTTGCGAAACCATTTTCGCAACTTCAGTACCCCGAAAGAATGCATTCAGGCTCGAAACACAAGTTTTGCATCTTTTTGCATGCCGAAGGTTTGCGATATGCTCCAACACACTCCCAAACATCATTCTTGGTCTAATTGTGTAGAATGGGTGTTTTCGTTGCGAAACCATTTTCGCAACTTCGGTACCCCGAAATAGTGCATTCAGGGCCGAAACACAAGTTTTGCATCTTTTTACATGCCGAAGGTTTGCGATATGCTCCAAAACACTCCCAAACATCATTCTTTGTTTAATGGGGTAGAATGGGTGTTTTCGTTGCGAAACTATTTTTGCAACTTCGGTACCCCGAAAAAATGCATTCAGGCTCGAAACAAAAGTTTTGCATCTTTTTGCATGCCGAAGTTTTGCGATATGCTCCAAAACACTCCCAAACATCATTCTGGGTCTAATTGTGTAGAATGGGTGTTTTCGTTGCGAAACCATTTTCGCAACTTCGGTACCCCGAAATAGTGCATTCAGGGCCGAAACACAAGTTTTGCATCTTTTTGCATGCCGAAGGTTTGCGATATGCTCCAAAACACTCCCAAACATCATTCTGGGTTTAATGGGGTAGAATGGGTGTTTTCGTTGCGAAACCATTTTCGCAACTTCGGTACCCCGAAATAGTGCATTCAGGGCCGAAACACAAGTTTTGCATCTTTTTACATGCCGAAGGTTTGCGATATGCTCCAAAACACTCCCAAACATCATTCTGGGTTTAATGGGGTAGAATGGGTGTTTTCGTTGCGAAACTATTTTCGCAACTTCGGTACCCCGAAAGAATGCATTCAGGCTCGAAACAAAAGTTTTGCATCTTTTTGCATGCCGAAGGTTTGCGATATGCTCCAACACACTCCCAAACATCATTCTGGGTCTAATTGTGTAGAATGGGTGTTTTCGTTGCGAAACCATTTTCGCAACTTCGGTACCCCGAAATAGTGCATTCAGGGTCGAAACACAAGTTTTGCATCTTTTTACATGCCGAAGGTTTGCGATATGCTCCAAAACACTCCCAAACATCATTTTGGGTCTAATGGAGTACAATGGTTGTTTTTGTTGCGAAACCATTTTCGCAACTTCTGTATCACGAAATAGTGCATTTAGGCCCGAAACACAAGTTTTCCATCTTTTACATGCCGAAGGTTTGCGATATGCTCCAATACACTCCCAATCATCATTCTGAGTTTAATGGGGTAGAATGGGTGTTTTCGTTGCGAAACCATTTTCGCAACTTCGGTACCCCGAAACAGTGCATTCAAGCCCGAAACACAAGTTTTGCATCTTTTACATGCCGAAGGTTTGCGATATGCTCCAAAACACTCCCAAACATCATTCTTGGTTTAATGGGGTAGAATGGGTGTTTTCGTTGCGAAACTATTTTTGCAACTTCGGTACCCCGAAAAAATGCATTCAGGCTCGAAACAAAAGTTTTGCATCTTTTTGCATGCCGAAGTTTTGCGATATGCTCCAAAACACTCCCAAACATCATTCTGGGTTTAATGGGGTAGAATGGGTGTTTTCGTTGCGAAACTATTTTCGCAACTTCGGTACCCCGAAAGAATTCATTCAGGCTCGAAACAAAAGTTTTGCATCTTTTTACATGCCGAAGTTTTGCGATATGCTCCAAAACACTCCCAAACATCATTGTGGGTCTAATGGAGTAGAATGGGTGTTTTCGTTGCGAAACCATTTTCGCAACATCGGTACCCCGAAACAGTGCATTCAGGCTCGAAACACAAGTTTTGCATCTTTTTACATGCCGAAGGTTTGCGATATGCTCCAAAACACTCCCAAACATCATTCTGGGTTTAATGGGGTAGAATGGGTGTTTTCGTTGCGAAACCATTTTCGCAACTTCGGTACCCCGAAATAGTGCATTCAGGGCCGAAACACAAGTTTTGCATCTTTTTACATGCCGAAGGTTTGCGATATGCTCCAAAACACTCCCAAACATCATTCTGGGTTTAATGGGGTAGAATGGGTGTTTTCGTTGCGAAACTATTTTCGCAACTTCGGTACCCCGAAAGAATGCATTCAGGCTCGAAACAAAAGTTTTGCATCTTTTTACATGCCGAAGGTTTGCGATATGCTCCAAAACACTCCAAAACATCATTTTGGGTCTAATGGAGTACAATGGTTGTTTTTGTTGCGAAACCATTTTCGCAACTTCTGTATCACGAAATAGTGCATTCAGGCCCGAAACACAAGTTTTGCATCTTTTACATGCCGAAGGTTTGCGATATGCTCCAATACACTCCCAAACATCATTCTGGGTTTAATGGGGTAGAATGGGTGTTTTCGTTGCGAAACAATTTTCGCAACTTCGGTACCCCGAAATAGTGCATTCAAGCCCGAAACACAAGTTTTGCATCTTTTACATGCCGAAGGTTTGCGATATGCTCCAAAACACTCCCAAACATCATTGTGGGTCTAATGGGGTAGAATGGGTGTTTTCGTTGCGAAACCATTTTCGCAACTTCGGTACCCTGAAATAGTGCATTCAGGGCCTAAACACAAGTTTTGCATCTTTTTACATGCCGAAGGTTTGCGATATGCTCCAAAACACTCCCAAACATCATTCTTGGTTTAATGGGGTAGAATGGGTGTTTTCGTTGCGAAACCATTTTCGCAACTTCAGTACCCCGAAAGAATGCATTCAGGCTCGAAACACAAGTTTTGCATCTTTTTGCATGCCGAAGGTTTGCGATATGCTCCAACACACTCCCAAACATCATTCTTGGTCTAATTGTGTAGAATGGGTGTTTTCGTTGCGAAACCATTTTCGCAACTTCGGTACCCCGAAATAGTGCATTCAGGGCCGAAACACAAGTTTTGCATCTTTTTACATGCCGAAGGTTTGCGATATGCTCCAAAACACTCCCAAACATCATTCTTTGTTTAATGGGGTAGAATGGGTGTTTTCGTTGCGAAACTATTTTTGCAACTTCGGTACCCCGAAAAAATGCATTCAGGCTCGAAACAAAAGTTTTGCATCTTTTTGCATGCCGAAGTTTTGCGATATGCTCCAAAACACTCCCAAACATCATTCTGGGTCTAATTGTGTAGAATGGGTGTTTTCGTTGCGAAACCATTTTCGCAACTTCGGTACCCCGAAATAGTGCATTCAGGGCCGAAACACAAGTTTTGCATCTTTTTGCATGCCGAAGGTTTGCGATATGCTCCAAAACACTCCCAAACATCATTCTGGGTTTAATGGGGTAGAATGGGTGTTTTCGTTGCGAAACCATTTTCGCAACTTCGGTACCCCGAAATAGTGCATTCAGGGCCGAAACACAAGTTTTGCATCTTTTTACATGCCGAAGGTTTGCGATATGCTCCAAAACACTCCCAAACATCATTCTGGGTTTAATGGGGTAGAATGGGTGTTTTCGTTGCGAAACTATTTTCGCAACTTCGGTACCCCGAAAGAATGCATTCAGGCTCGAAACAAAAGTTTTGCATCTTTTTGCATGCCGAAGGTTTGCGATATGCTCCAACACACTCCCAAACATCATTCTGGGTCTAATTGTGTAGAATGGGTGTTTTCGTTGCGAAACCATTTTCGCAACTTCGGTACCCCGAAATAGTGCATTCAGGGTCGAAACACAAGTTTTGCATCTTTTTACATGCCGAAGGTTTGCGATATGCTCCAAAACACTCCCAAACATCATTTTGGGTCTAATGGAGTACAATGGTTGTTTTTGTTGCGAAACCATTTTCGCAACTTCTGTATCACGAAATAGTGCATTCAGGCCCGAAACACAAGTTTTGCATCTTTTACATGCCGAAGGTTTGCGATATGCTCCAATACACTCCCAAACATCATTCTGGGTTTAATGGGGTAGAATGGGTGTTTTCGTTGCGAAACCATTTTCGCAACTTCGGTACCCCGAAATAGTGCATTCAAGCCCGAAACACAAGTTTTGCATCTTTTACATGCCGAAGGTTTGCGATATGCTCCAAAACACTCCCAAACATCATTGTGGGTCTAATGGGGTAGAATGGGTGTTTTCGTTGCGAAACCATTTTCGCAACTTCGGTACCCTGAAATAGTGCATTCAGGGCCTAAACACAAGTTTTGCATCTTTTTACATGCCGAAGGTTTGCGATATGCTCCAAAACACTCCCAAACATCATTCTTGGTTTAATGGGGTAGAATGGGTGTTTTCGTTGCGAAACCATTTTCGCAACTTCAGTACCCCGAAAGAATGCATTCAGGCTCGAAACACAAGTTTTGCATCTTTTTGCATGCCGAAGGTTTGCGATATGCTCCAACACACTCCCAAACATCATTCTGGGTCTAATTGTGTAGAATGCGTGTTTTCGTTGCGAAACCATTTTCGCAACTTCGGTACCCCGAAATAGTGCATTCAGGGCCGAAACACAAGTTTTGCATCTTTTTACATGCCGAAGGTTTGCGATATGCTCCAAAACACTCCCAAACATCATTCTGGGTTTAATGGGGTAGAATGGGTGTTTTCGTTGCGAAACTATTTTCGCAACTTCGGTACCCCGAAAGAATGCATTCAGGCTCGAAACAAAAGTTTTGCATCTTTTTACATGCCGAAGGTTTGCGATATGCTCCAAAACACTCCAAAACATCATTTTGGGTCTAATGGAGTACAATGGTTGTTTTTGTTGCGAAACCATTTTCGCAACTTCTGTATCACGAAATAGTGCATTCAGGCCCGAAACACAAGTTTTGCATCTTTTACATGCCGAAGGTTTGCGATATGCTCCAATACACTCCCAAACATCATTCTGGGTTTAATGGGGTAGAATGGGTGTTTTCGTTGCGAAACAATTTTCGCAACTTCGGTACCCCGAAATAGTGCATTCAAGCCCGAAACACAAGTTTTGCATCTTTTACATGCCGAAGGTTTGCGATATGCTCCAAAACACTCCCAAACATCATTGTGGGTCTAATGGGGTAGAATGGGTGTTTTCGTTGCGAAACCATTTTCGCAACTTCGGTACCCTGAAATAGTGCATTCAGGGCCTAAACACAAGTTTTGCATCTTTTTACATGCCGAAGGTTTGCGATATGCTCCAAAACACTCCCAAACATCATTCTTGGTTTAATGGGGTAGAATGGGTGTTTTCGTTGCGAAACCATTTTCGCAACTTCAGTACCCCGAAAGAATGCATTCAGGCTCGAAACACAAGTTTTGCATCTTTTTGCATGCCGAAGGTTTGCGATATGCTCCAACACACTCCCAAACATCATTCTTGGTCTAATTGTGTAGAATGGGTGTTTTCGTTGCGAAACCATTTTCGCAACTTCGGTACCCCGAAATAGTGCATTCAGGGCCGAAACACAAGTTTTGCATCTTTTTACATGCCGAAGGTTTGCGATATGCTCCAAAACACTCCCAAACATCATTCTTTGTTTAATGGGGTAGAATGGGTGTTTTCGTTGCGAAACTATTTTTGCAACTTCGGTACCCCGAAAAAATGCATTCAGGCTCGAAACAAAAGTTTTGCATCTTTTTGCATGCCGAAGTTTTGCGATATGCTCCAAAACACTCCCAAACATCATTCTGGGTCTAATTGTGTAGAATGGGTGTTTTCGTTGCGAAACCATTTTCGCAACTTCGGTACCCCGAAATAGTGCATTCAGGGCCGAAACACAAGTTTTGCATCTTTTTGCATGCCGAAGGTTTGCGATATGCTCCAAAACACTCCCAAACATCATTCTGGGTTTAATGGGGTAGAATGGGTGTTTTCGTTGCGAAACCATTTTCGCAACTTCGGTACCCCGAAATAGTGCATTCAGGGCCGAAACACAAGTTTTGCATCTTTTTACATGCCGAAGGTTTGCGATATGCTCCAAAACACTCCCAAACATCATTCTGGGTTTAATGGGGTAGAATGGGTGTTTTCGTTGCGAAACTATTTTCGCAACTTCGGTACCCCGAAAGAATGCATTCAGGCTCGAAACAAAAGTTTTGCATCTTTTTGCATGCCGAAGGTTTGCGATATGCTCCAACACACTCCCAAACATCATTCTGGGTCTAATTGTGTAGAATGGGTGTTTTCGTTGCGAAACCATTTTCGCAACTTCGGTACCCCGAAATAGTGCATTCAGGGTCGAAACACAAGTTTTGCATCTTTTTACATGCCGAAGGTTTGCGATATGCTCCAAAACACTCCCAAACATCATTTTGGGTCTAATGGAGTACAATGGTTGTTTTTGTTGCGAAACCATTTTCGCAACTTCTGTATCACGAAATAGTGCATTCAGGCCCGAAACACAAGTTTTGCATCTTTTACATGCCGAAGGTTTGCGATATGCTCCAATACACTCCCAAACATCATTCTGGGTTTAATGGGGTAGAATGGGTGTTTTCGTTGCGAAACCATTTTCGCAACTTCGGTACCCCGAAATAGTGCATTCAAGCCCGAAACACAAGTTTTGCATCTTTTACATGCCGAAGGTTTGCGATATGCTCCAAAACACTCCCAAACATCATTGTGGGTCTAATGGGGTAGAATGGGTGTTTTCGTTGCGAAACCATTTTCGCAACTTCGGTACCCTGAAATAGTGCATTCAGGGCCTAAACACAAGTTTTGCATCTTTTTACATGCCGAAGGTTTGCGATATGCTCCAAAACACTCCCAAACATCATTCTTGGTTTAATGGGGTAGAATGGGTGTTTTCGTTGCGAAACCATTTTCGCAACTTCAGTACCCCGAAAGAATGCATTCAGGCTCGAAACACAAGTTTTGCATCTTTTTGCATGCCGAAGGTTTGCGATATGCTCCAACACACTCCCAAACATCATTCTTGGTCTAATTGTGTAGAATGGGTGTTTTCGTTGCGAAACCATTTTCGCAACTTCGGTACCCCGAAATAGTGCATTCAGGGCCGAAACACAAGTTTTGCATCTTTTTACATGCCGAAGGTTTGCGATATGCTCCAAAACACTCCCAAACATCATTCTTTGTTTAATGGGGTAGAATGGGTGTTTTCGTTGCGAAACTATTTTTGCAACTTCGGTACCCCGAAAAAATGCATTCAGGCTCGAAACAAAAGTTTTGCATCTTTTTGCATGCCGAAGTTTTGCGATATGCTCCAAAACACTCCCAAACATCATTCTGGGTCTAATTGTGTAGAATGGGTGTTTTCGTTGCGAAACCATTTTCGCAACTTCGGTACCCCGAAATAGTGCATTCAGGGCCGAAACACAAGTTTTGCATCTTTTTGCATGCCGAAGGTTTGCGATATGCTCCAAAACACTCCCAAACATCATTCTGGGTTTAATGGGGTAGAATGGGTGTTTTCGTTGCGAAACCATTTTCGCAACTTCGGTACCCCGAAATAGTGCATTCAGGGCCGAAACACAAGTTTTGCATCTTTTTACATGCCGAAGGTTTGCGATATGCTCCAAAACACTCCCAAACATCATTCTGGGTTTAATGGGGTAGAATGGGTGTTTTCGTTGCGAAACTATTTTCGCAACTTCGGTACCCCGAAAGAATGCATTCAGGCTCGAAACAAAAGTTTTGCATCTTTTTGCATGCCGAAGGTTTGCGATATGCTCCAACACACTCCCAAACATCATTCTGGGTCTAATTGTGTAGAATGGGTGTTTTCGTTGCGAAACCATTTTCGCAACTTCGGTACCCCGAAATAGTGCATTCAGGGTCGAAACACAAGTTTTGCATCTTTTTACATGCCGAAGGTTTGCGATATGCTCCAAAACACTCCCAAACATCATTTTGGGTCTAATGGAGTACAATGGTTGTTTTTGTTGCGAAACCATTTTCGCAACTTCTGTATCACGAAATAGTGCATTTAGGCCCGAAACACAAGTTTTCCATCTTTTACATGCCGAAGGTTTGCGATATGCTCCAATACACTCCCAATCATCATTCTGAGTTTAATGGGGTAGAATGGGTGTTTTCGTTGCGAAACCATTTTCGCAACTTCGGTACCCCGAAACAGTGCATTCAAGCCCGAAACACAAGTTTTGCATCTTTTACATGCCGAAGGTTTGCGATATGCTCCAAAACACTCCCAAACATCATTCTTGGTTTAATGGGGTAGAATGGGTGTTTTCGTTGCGAAACTATTTTTGCAACTTCGGTACCCCGAAAAAATGCATTCAGGCTCGAAACAAAAGTTTTGCATCTTTTTGCATGCCGAAGTTTTGCGATATGCTCCAAAACACTCCCAAACATCATTCTGGGTTTAATGGGGTAGAATGGGTGTTTTCGTTGCGAAACTATTTTCGCAACTTCGGTACCCCGAAAGAATTCATTCAGGCTCGAAACAAAAGTTTTGCATCTTTTTACATGCCGAAGTTTTGCGATATGCTCCAAAACACTCCCAAACATCATTGTGGGTCTAATGGAGTAGAATGGGTGTTTTCGTTGCGAAACCATTTTCGCAACATCGGTACCCCGAAACAGTGCATTCAGGCTCGAAACACAAGTTTTGCATCTTTTTACATGCCGAAGGTTTGCGATATGCTCCAAAACACTCCCAAACATCATTCTGGGTTTAATGGGGTAGAATGGGTGTTTTCGTTGCGAAACCATTTTCGCAACTTCGGTACCCCGAAATAGTGCATTCAGGGCCGAAACACAAGTTTTGCATCTTTTTACATGCCGAAGGTTTGCGATATGCTCCAAAACACTCCCAAACATCATTCTGGGTTTAATGGGGTAGAATGGGTGTTTTCGTTGCGAAACTATTTTCGCAACTTCGGTACCCCGAAAGAATGCATTCAGGCTCGAAACAAAAGTTTTGCATCTTTTTACATGCCGAAGGTTTGCGATATGCTCCAAAACACTCCAAAACATCATTTTGGGTCTAATGGAGTACAATGGTTGTTTTTGTTGCGAAACCATTTTCGCAACTTCTGTATCACGAAATAGTGCATTCAGGCCCGAAACACAAGTTTTGCATCTTTTACATGCCGAAGGTTTGCGATATGCTCCAATACACTCCCAAACATCATTCTGGGTTTAATGGGGTAGAATGGGTGTTTTCGTTGCGAAACCATTTTCGCAACTTCGGTACCCCGAAATAGTGCATTCAAGCCCGAAACACAAGTTTTGCATCTTTTACATGCCGAAGGTTTGCGATATGCTCCAAAACACTCCCAAACATCATTGTGGGTCTAATGGGGTAGAATGGGTGTTTTCGTTGCGAAACCATTTTCGCAACTTCGGTACCCTGAAATAGTGCATTCAGGGCCTAAACACAAGTTTTGCATCTTTTTACATGCCGAAGGTTTGCGATATGCTCCAAAACACTCCCAAACATCATTCTTGGTTTAATGGGGTAGAATGGGTGTTTTCGTTGCGAAACCATTTTCGCAACTTCAGTACCCCGAAAGAATGCATTCAGGCTCGAAACACAAGTTTTGCATCTTTTTGCATGCCGAAGGTTTGCGATATGCTCCAACACACTCCCAAACATCATTCTTGGTCTAATTGTGTAGAATGGGTGTTTTCGTTGCGAAACCATTTTCGCAACTTCGGTACCCCGAAATAGTGCATTCAGGGCCGAAACACAAGTTTTGCATCTTTTTACATGCCGAAGGTTTGCGATATGCTCCAAAACACTCCCAAACATCATTCTTGGTTTAATGGGGTAGAATGGGTGTTTTCGTTGCGAAACCATTTTCGCAACTTCAGTACCCCGAAAGAATGCATTCAGGCTCGAAACACAAGTTTTGCATCTTTTTGCATGCCGAAGGTTTGCGATATGCTCCAACACACTCCCAAACATCATTCTGGGTCTAATTGTGTAGAATGCGTGTTTTCGTTGCGAAACCATTTTCGCAACTTCGGTACCCCGAAATAGTGCATTCAGGGCCGAAACACAAGTTTTGCATCTTTTTACATGCCGAAGGTTTGCGATATGCTCCAAAACACTCCCAAACATCATTCTGGGTTTAATGGGGTAGAATGGGTGTTTTCGTTGCGAAACTATTTTAGCAACTTCGGTACCCCGAAAGAATTCATTCAAGCTCGAAACAAAAGTTTTGCATCTTTTTACATGCCGAAGTTTTGCGATATGCTCCAAAACACTCCCAAACATCATTGTGGGTCTAATGGAGTAGAATGGGTGTTTTCGTTGCGAAACCATTTTCGCAACATCGGTACCCCGAAACAGTGCATTCAGGCTCGAAACACAAGTTTTGCATCTTTTTACATGCCGAAGGTTTGCGATATGCTCCAAAACACTCCCAAACATCATTCTGGGTTTAATGGGGTAGAATGGGTGTTTTTGTTGCGAAACCTTTTTCGCAACTTCGGTAACCCGAAATAGTGCATTCAGGGCCGAAACACAAGTTTTGCATCTTTTTACATGCCGAAAGTTTGCGATATGCTCCAAAACACTCCCAAACATCATTCTGGGTTTAATGGGGTAGAATGGGTGTTTTCGTTGTGAAACCATTTTCGCAACTTCGGTACCCCAAAAGAATGCATTCAGGCTCGAAACAAAAGTTTTGCATCTTTTTACATGCCGAAAGTTTGCGATATGCTCCAACACACTCCCAAACATCATTCTGGGTCTAATGGGGTAGAATGGGTGTTTTCGTTGCGAAACTATTTTCGCAACTTCGGTACCCCGAAATAGTGCATTCAGGGCCGAAACACAAGTTTTGCATCTTTTTACATGCCGAAGGTTTGCGATATGCTCCAAAACACTCCCAAATATCATTCTTGGTTTAATGGGGTAGAATGGGTGTTTTCGTTGCGAAACCATTTTCGCAACTTCAGTACCCCGAAAGAATGCATTCAGGCTCGAAACACAAGTTTTGCATCTTTTTGCATGCCGAAGGTTTGCGATATGCTCCAACACACTCCCAAACATCATTCTTGGTCTAATTGTGTAGAATGGGTGTTTTCGTTGCGAAACCATTTTCGCAACTTCGGTACCCCGAAATAGTGCATTCAGGGCCGAAACACAAGTTTTGCATCTTTTTACATGCCGAAGGTTTGCGATATGCTCCAAAACACTCCCAAACATCATTCTTGGTTTAATGGGGTAGAATGGGTGTTTTCGTTGCGAAACTATTTTTGCAACTTCGGTACCCCGAAAAAATGCATTCAGGCTCGAAACAAAAGTTTTGCATCTTTTTGCATGCCGAAGTTTTGCGATATGCTCCAAAACACTCCCAAACATCATTCTGGGTCTAATTGTGTAGAATGGGTGTTTTCGTTGCGAAACCATTTTCGCAACTTCGGTACCCCGAAATAGTGCATTCAGGGCCGAAACACAAGTTTTGCATCTTTTTTCATGCCGAAGGTTTGCGATATGCTCCAAAACACTCCCAAACATCATTCTGGGTTTAATGGGGTAGAATGGGTGTTTTCGTTGCGAAACCATTTTCGCAACTTCGGTACCCCGAAATAGTGCATTCAGGGCCGAAACACAAGTTTTGCATCTTTTTACATGCCGAAGGTTTGCGATATGCTCCAAAACACTCCCAAACATCATTTTGGGTCTAATGGAGTACAATGGTTGTTTTTGTTGCGAAACCATTTTCGCAACTTCTGTATCACGAAATAGTGCATTCAGGCCCGAAACACAAGTTTTGCATCTTTTACATGCCGAAGGTTTGCGATATGCTCCAATACACTCCCAAACATCATTCTGGGTTTAATGGGGTAGAATGGGTGTTTTCGTTGCGAAACCATTTTCGCAACTTCGGTACCCCGAAATAGTGCATTCAAGCCCGAAACACAAGTTTTGCATCTTTTACATGCCGAAGGTTTGCGATATGCTCCAAAACACTCCCAAACATCATTGTGGGTCTAATGGGGTAGAATGGGTGTTTTCGTTGCGAAACCATTTTCGCAACTTTTGTACCCTGAAATAGTGCATTCAGGGCCGAAACACAAGTTTTGCATCTTTTTACATGCCGAAGGTTTGCGATATGCTCCAAAACACTCCCAAACATCATTCTGGGTTTAATGGGGTAGAATGGGTGTTTTCGTTGCGAAACTATTTTCGCAACTTCGGTACCCCGAAAGAATTCATTCAGGCTCGAAACAAAAGTTTTGCATCTTTTTACATGCCGAAGTTTTGCGATATGCTCCAAAACACTCCCAAACATCATTGTGGGTCTAATGGAGTAGAATGGGTGTTTTCGTTGCGAAACCATTTTCGCAACATCGGTACACGAAACAGTGCATTCAGGCTCGAAACACAAGTTTTGCATCTTTTTACATGCCGAAGGTTTGCGATATGCTCCAAAACACTCCCAAACATCATTCTGGGTTTAATGGGGTAGAATGGGTGTTTTCGTTGCGAAACCTTTTTCGCAACTTCGGTACCCCGAAATACTGCATTCAGGGCCGAAACACAAGTTTTGCATCTTTTTACATGCCGAAAGTTTGCGATATGCTCGAAAACACTCCCAAACATCATTCTGGGTTTAATGGGGTAGAATGGGTGTTTTCGTTGTGAAACCATTTTCGCAACTTCGGTACCCCAAAAGAATGCATTCAGGCTCGAAACAAAAGTTTTGCATCTTTTTACATGCCGAAGGTTTGCGATATGCTCCAACACACTCCCAAACATCATTCTGGGTCTAATGGGGTAGAATGGGTGTTTTCGTTGCGAAACTATTTTCGCAACTTCGGTACCCCGAAATAGTGCATTCAGGGCCGAAACACAAGTTTTGCATCTTTTTACATGCCGAAGGTTTGCAATATGCTCCAAAACACTCCCAAACATCATTCTTGGTTTAATGGGGTAGAATGGGTGTTTTCGTTGCGAAACCATTTTCGCAACTTCAGTACCCCGAAAGAATGCATTCAGGCTCGAAACACAAGTTTTGCATCTTTTTGCATGCCGAAGGTTTGCGATATGCTCCAACACACTCCGAAACATCATTCTTGGTCTAATTGTGTAGAATGGGTGTTTTCGTTGCGAAACCATTTTCGCAACTTCGGTACCCCGAAATAGTGCATTCAGGGCCGAAACACAAGTTTTGCATCTTTTTACATGCCGAAGGTTTGCGATATGCTCCAAAACACTCCCAAACATCATTTTGGGTCTAATGGAGTACAATGGTTGTTTTTGTTGCGAAACCATTTTCGCAACTTCTGTATCACGAAATAGTGCATTCAGGCTCGAAACACAAGTTTTGCATCTTTTACATGCCGAAGGTTTGCGATATGCTCCAATACACTCCCAAACATCATTCTGGGTTTAATGGGGTAGAATGGGTGTTTTCGTTGCGAAACCATTTTCGCAACTTCGGTACCCCGAAATAGTGCATTCAAGCCCGAAACACAAGTTTTGCATCTTTTACATGCCGAAGGTTTGCGATATGCTCCAAAACACTCCCAAACATCATTGTGGGTCTAATGGGGTAGAATGGGTGTTTTCGTTGCGAAACCATTTTCGCAACTTTTGTACCCTGAAATAGTGCATTCAGGGCCGAAACACAAGTTTTGCATCTTTTTACATGCCGAAGGTTTGCGATATGCTCCAAAACACTCCCAAACATCATTCTGGGTTTAATGGGGTAGAATGGGTGTATTCGTTGCGAAACTATTTTCGCAACTTCGGTACCCCGAAAGAATTCATTCAGGCTCGAAACAAAAGTTTTGCATCTTTTTACATGCCGAAGTTTTGCGATATGCTCCAAAACACTCCCAAACATCATTGTGGGTCTAATGGAGTAGAATGGGTGTTTTCGTTGCGAAACCATTTTCGCAACATCGGTACCCCGAAACAGTGCATTCAGGCTCGAAACACAAGTTTTGCATCTTTTTACATGCCGAAGGTTTGCGATATGCTCCAAAACACTCCCAAACATCATTCTGGGTTTAATGGGGTAGAATGGGTGTTTTCGTTGCGAAACCTTTTTCGCAACTTCGGTACCCCGAAATACTGCATTCAGGGCCGAAACACAAGTTTTGCATCTTTTTACATGCCGAAAGTTTGCGATATGCTCCAAAACACTCCCAAACATCATTCTGGGTTTAATGGGGTAGAATGGGTGTTTTCGTTGTGAAACCATTTTCGCAACTTCGGTACCCCAAAAGAATGCATTCAGGCTCGAAACAAAAGTTTTGCATCTTTTTACATGCCGAAGGTTTGCGATATGCTCCAACACACTCCCAAACATCATTCTGGGTCTAATGGGGTAGAATGGGTGTTTTCGTTGCGAAACTATTTTCGCAACTTCGGTACCCCGAAATAGTGCATTCAGGGCCGAAACACAAGTTTTGCATCTTTTTACATGCCGAAGGTTTGCGATATGCTCCAAAACACTCCCAAACATCATTCTTGGTTTAATGGGGTAGAATGGGTGTTTTCGTTGCGAAACCATTTTCGCAACTTCAGTACCCCGAAAGAATGCATTCAGACTCGAAACACAAGTTTTGCATCGTTTTGCATGCCGAAGGTTTGCGATATGCTCCAACACACTCCCAAACATCATTCTTGGTCTAATTGTGTAGAATGGGTGTTTTCGTTGCGAAACCATTTTCGCAACTTCGGTACCCCGAAATAGTGCATTCAGGGCCGAAACACAAGTTTTGCATCTTTTTACATGCCGAAGGTTTGCGATATGCTCCAAAACACTCCCAAACATCATTCTGGGTTTAATGGGGTAGAATGGGTGTTTTCGTTGCGAAACTATTTTCGCAACTTCGGTACCCCGAAAGAATGCATTCAGGCTCGAAACAAAAGTTTTGCATCTTTTTACATGCCGAAGGTTTGCGATATGCTCCAAAACACTCCCAAACATCATTTTGGGTCTAATGGAGTACAATGGTTGTTTTTGTTGCGAAACCATTTTCGCAACTTCTGTATCACGAAATAGTGCATTCAGGCCCGAAACACAAGTTTTGCATCTTTTACATGCCGAAGGTTTGCGATATGCTCCAATACACTCCCAAACATCATTCTGGGTTTAATGGGGTAGAATGGGTGTTTTCGTTGCGAAACCATTTTCGCAACTTCGGTACCCCGAAATAGGGCATTCAAGCCCGAAACACAAGTTTTGCATCTTTTACATGCCGAAGGTTTGCGATATGCTCCAAAACACTCCCAAACATCATTGTGGGTCTAATGGGGTAGAATGGGTGTTTTCGTTGCGAAACCATTTTCGCAACTTCGGTACCCTGAAATAGTGCAATCAGGGCCGAAACACAAGTTTTGCATCTTTTTACATGCCGAAGGTTTGCGATATGCTCCAAAACACTCCCAAACATCATTCTTGGTTTAATGGGGTAGAATGGGTGTTTTCGTTGCGAAACCATTTTCGCAACTTCAGTACCCCGAAAGAATGCATTCAGGCTCGAAACACAAGTTTTGCATCTTTTTGCATGCCGAAGGTTTGCGATATGCTCCAACACACTCCCAAACATCATTCTTGGTCTAATTGTGTAGAATGGGTGTTTTCGTTGCGAAACCATTTTCGCAACTTCGGTACCCCGAAATAGTGCATTCAGGGCCGAAACACAAGTTTTGCATCTTTTTACATGCCGAAGGTTTGCGATATGCTCCAAAACACTCCCAAACATCATTCTTGGTTTAATGGGGTAGAATGGGTGTTTTCGTTGCGAAACCATTTTCGCAACTTCAGTACCCCGAAAGAATGCATTCAGGCTCGAAACACAAGTTTTGCATCTTTTTGCATGTCGAAGGTTTGCGATATGCTCCAACACACTCCCAAACATCATTCTGGGTCTAATTGTGTAGAATGCGTGTTTTCGTTGCGAAACCATTTTCGCAACTTCGGTACCCCGAAATAGTGCATTCAGGGCCGAAACACAAGTTTTGCATCTTTTTACATGCCGAAGGTTTGCGATATGCTCCAAAACACTCCCAAACATCATTCTGGGTTTAATGGGGTAGAATGGGTGTTTTCGTTGCGAAACTATTTTCGCAACTTCGGTACCCCGAAAGAATGCATTTAGGCTCGAAACAAAAGTTTTGCATCTTTTTACATGCCGAAGGTTTGCGATATGCTCCAAAACACTCCCAAACATCATTTTGGGTCTAATGGAGTACAATGGTTGTTTTTGTTGCGAAACCATTTTCGCAACTTCTGTATCACGAAATAGTGCATTCAGGCCCGAAACACAAGTTTTGCATCTTTTTACATGCCGAAGGTTTGCGATATGCTCCAAAACACTCCCAAACATCATTCTGGGTTTAATGGGGTAGAATGGGTGTTTTCGTTGCGAAACTATTTTCGCAACTTCGGTACCCCGAAAGAATGCATTCAGGCTCGAAACAAAAGTTTTGCATCTTTTTACATGCCGAAGGTTTGCGATATGCTCCAAAACACTCCCAAACATCATTTTGGGTCTAATGGAGTACAATGGTTGTTTTTGTTGCGAAACCATTTTCGCAACTTCTGTATCACGAAATAGTGCATTCAGGCCCGAAACACAAGTTTTGCATCTTTTACATGCCGAAGGTTTGCGATATGCTCCAATACACTCCCAAACATCATTCTGGGTTTAATGGGGTAGAATGGGTGTTTTCGTTGCGAAACCATTTTCGCAACTTCGGTACCCCGAAATAGGGCATTCAAGCCCGAAACACAAGTTTTGCATCTTTTACATGCCGAAGGTTTGCGATATGCTCCAAAACACTCCCAAACATCATTGTGGGTCTAATGGGGTAGAATGGGTGTTTTCGTTGCGAAACCATTTTCGCAACTTCGGTACCCTGAAATAGTGCAATCAGGGCCGAAACACAAGTTTTGCATCTTTTTACATGCCGAAGGTTTGCGATATGCTCCAAAACACTCCCAAACATCATTCTTGGTTTAATGGGGTAGAATGGGTGTTTTCGTTGCGAAACCATTTTCGCAACTTCAGTACCCCGAAAGAATGCATTCAGGCTCGAAACACAAGTTTTGCATCTTTTTGCATGCCGAAGGTTTGCGATATGCTCCAACACACTCCCAAACATCATTCTTGGTCTAATTGTGTAGAATGGGTGTTTTCGTTGCGAAACCATTTTCGCAACTTCGGTACCCCGAAATAGTGCATTCAGGGCCGAAACACAAGTTTTGCATCTTTTTACATGCCGAAGGTTTGCGATATGCTCCAAAACACTCCCAAACATCATTCTTGGTTTAATGGGGTAGAATGGGTGTTTTCGTTGCGAAACCATTTTCGCAACTTCAGTACCCCGAAAGAATGCATTCAGGCTCGAAACACAAGTTTTGCATCTTTTTGCATGCCGAAGGTTTGCGATATGCTCCAACACACTCCCAAACATCATTCTGGGTCTAATTGTGTAGAATGCGTGTTTTCGTTGCGAAACCATTTTCGCAACTTCGGTACCCCGAAATAGTGCATTCAGGGCCGAAACACAAGTTTTGCATCTTTTTACATGCCGAAGGTTTGCGATATGCTCCAAAACACTCCCAAACATCATTCTGGGTTTAATGGGGTAGAATGGGTGTTTTCGTTGCGAAACTATTTTCGCAACTTCGGTACCCCGAAAGAATGCATTTAGGCTCGAAACAAAAGTTTTGCATCTCTTTACATGCCGAAGGTTTGCGATATGCTCCAAAACACTCCCAAACATCATTTTGGGTCTAATGGAGTACAATGGTTGTTTTTGTTGCGAAACCATTTTCGCAACTTCTGTATCACGAAATAGTGCATTCAGGCCCGAAACACAAGTTTTGCATCTTTTACATGCCGAAGGTTTGCGATATGCTCCAATACACTCCCAAACATCATTCTGGGTTTAATGGGGTAGAATGGGTGTTTTCGTTGCGAAACCATTTTCGCAACTTCGGTACCCCGAAATAGGGCATTCAAGCCCGAAACACAAGTTTTGCATCTTTTACATGCCGAAGGTTTGCGATATGCTCCAAAACACTCCCAAACATCATTCTGGGTTTAATGGGGTAGAATGGGTGTTTTCGTTGCGAAACCTTTTTCGCAACTTCGGTACCCCGAAATACTGCATTCAGGGCCGAAACACAAGTTTTGCATCTTTTTACATGCCGAAGGTTTGCGATATGCTCCAAAACACTCCCAAACATCATTCTTGGTGTAATGGGGTAGAATGGGTGTTTTCGTTGCGAAACCATTTTCGCAACATCAGTACCCCGAAAGAATGCATTCAGGCTCGAAACACAAGTTTTGCATCTTTTTGCATGCCGAAGGTTTGCGATATGCTCCAACACACTCCCAAACATCATTCTTGGTCTAATTGTGTAGAATGGGTGTTTTCGTTGCGAAACCATTTTCGCAACTTCGGTACCCCGAAATAGTGCATTCAGGGCCGAAACACAAGTTTTGCATCTTTTTACATGCCGAAGGTTTGCGATATGCTCCAAAACACTCCCAAACATCATTCTTGGTTTAATGGGGTAGAATGGGTGTTTTCGTTGCGAAACCATTTTCGCAACTTCAGTACCCCGAAAGAATGCATTCAGGCTCGAAACACAAGTTTTGCATCTTTTTGCATGCCGAAGGTTTGCGATATGCTCCAACACACTCCCAAACATCATTCTGGGTCTAATTGTGTAGAATGCGTGTTTTCGTTGCGAAACCATTTTCGCAACTTCGGTACCCCGAAATAGTGCATTCAGGGCCGAAACACAAGTTTTGCATCTTTTTACATGCCGAAGGTTTGCGATATGCTCCAAAACACTCCCAAACATCATTCTGGGTTTAATGGGGTAGAATGGGTGTTTTCGTTGCGAAACTATTTTCGCAACTTCGGTACCCCGAAAGAATGCATTTAGGCTCGAAACAAAAGTTTTGCATCTTTTTACATGCCGAAGGTTTGCGATATGCTCCAAAACACTCCCAAACATCATTTTGGGTCTAATGGAGTACAATGGTTGTTTTTGTTGCGAAACCATTTTCGCAACTTCTGTATCACGAAATAGTGCATTCAGGCCCGAAACACAAGTTTTGCATCTTTTTACATGCCGAAGGTTTGCGATATGCTCCAAAACACTCCCAAACATCATTCTAGGTTTAATGGGGTAGAATGGGTGTTTTCGTTGCGAAACTATTTTCGCAACTTCGGTACCCCGAAAGAATGCATTCAGGCTCGAAACAAAAGTTTTGCATCTTTTTACATGCCGAAGGTTTGCGATATGCTCCAAAACACTCCCAAACATCATTTTGGGTCTAATGGAGTACAATGGTTGTTTTTGTTGCGAAACCATTTTCGCAACTTCTGTATCACGAAATAGTGCATTCAGGCCCGAAACACAAGTTTTGCATCTTTTACATGCCGAAGGTTTGCGATATGCTCCAATACACTCCCAAACATCATTCTGGGTTTAATGGGGTAGAATGGGTGTTTTCGTTGCGAAACCATTTTCGCAACTTCGGTACCCCGAAATAGGGCATTCAAGCCCGAAACACAAGTTTTGCATCTTTTACATACCGAAGGTTTGCGATATGCTCCAAAACACTCCCAAACATCATTGTGGGTCTAATGGGGTAGAATGGGTGTTTTCGTTGCGAAACCATTTTCGCAACTTCGGTACCCTGAAATAGTGCAATCAGGGCCGAAACACAAGTTTTGCATCTTTTTACATGCCGAAGGTTTGCGATATGCTCCAAAACACTCCCAAACATCATTCTTGGTTTAATGGGGTAGAATGGGTGTTTTCGTTGCGAAACCATTTTCGCAACTTCAGTACCCCGAAAGAATGCATTCAGGCTCGAAACACAAGTTTTGCATCTTTTTGCATGCCGAAGGTTTGCGATATGCTCCAACACACTCCCAAACATCATTCTTGGTCTAATTGTGTAGAATGGGTGTTTTCGTTGCGAAACCATTTTCGCAACTTCGGTACCCCGAAATAGTGCATTCAGGGCCGAAACACAAGTTTTGCATCTTTTTACATGCCGAAGGTTTGCGATATGCTCCAAAACACTCCCAAACATCATTCTTGGTTTAATGGGGTAGAATGGGTGTTTTCGTTGCGAAACCATTTTCGCAACTTCAGTACCCCGAAAGAATGCATTCAGGCTCGAAACACAAGTTTTGCATCTTTTTGCATGCCGAAGGTTTGCGATATGCTCCAACACACTCCCAAACATCATTCTGGGTCTAATTGTGTAGAATGCGTGTTTTCGTTGCGAAACCATTTTCGCAACTTCGGTACCCCGAAATAGTGCATTCAGGGCCGAAACACAAGTTTTGCATCTTTTTACATGCCGAAGGTTTGCGATATGCTCCAAAACACTCCCAAACATCATTCTGGGTTTAATGGGGTAGAATGGGTGTTTTCGTTGCGAAACTATTTTCGCAACTTCGGTACCCCGAAAGAATGCATTTAGGCTCGAAACAAAAGTTTTGCATCTCTTTACATGCCGAAGGTTTGCGATATGCTCCAAAACACTCCCAAACATCATTTTGGGTCTAATGGAGTACAATGGTTGTTTTTGTTGCGAAACCATTTTCGCAACTTCTGTATCACGAAATAGTGCATTCAGGCCCGAAACACAAGTTTTGCATCTTTTACATGCCGAAGGTTTGCGATATGCTCCAATACACTCCCAAACATCATTCTGGGTTTAATGGGGTAGAATGGGTGTTTTCGTTGCGAAACCATTTTCGCAACTTCGGTACCCCGAAATAGGGCATTCAAGCCCGAAACACAAGTTTTGCATCTTTTACATGCCGAAGGTTTGCGATATGCTCCAAAACACTCCCAAACATCATTCTGGGTTTAATGGGGTAGAATGGGTGTTTTCGTTGCGAAACCTTTTTCGCAACTTCGGTACCCCGAAATACTGCATTCAGGGCCGAAACACAAGTTTTGCATCTTTTTACATGCCGAAAGTTTGCGATATGCTCCAAAACACTCCCAAACATCATTCTGGGTTTAATGGGGTAGAATGGGTGTTTTCGTTGTGAAACCATTTTCGCAACTTCGGTACCCCAAAAGAATGCATTCAGGCTCGAAACAAAAGTTTTGCATCTTTTTACATGCCGAAGGTTTGCGATATGCTCCAACACACTCCCAAACATCATTCTGGGTCTAATGGGGTAGAATGGGTGTTTTCGTTGCGAAACTATTTTCGCAACTTCGGTACCCCGAAATAGTGCATTCAGGGCCGAAACACAAGTTTTGCATCTTTTTACATGCCGAAGGTTTGCGATATGCTCCAAAACACTCCCAAACATCATTCTTGGTTGAATGGGGTAGAATGGGTGTTTTCGTTGCGAAACCATTTTCGCAACTTCAGTACCCCGAAAGAATGCATTCAGACTCGAAACACAAGTTTTGCATCGTTTTGCATGCCGAAGGTTTGCGATATGCTCCAACACACTCCCAAACATCATTCTTGGTCTAATTGTGTAGAATGGGTGTTTTCGTTGCGAAACCATTTTCGCAACTTCGGTACCCCGAAATAGTGCATTCAGGGCCGAAACACAAGTTTTGCATCTTTTTACATGCCGAAGGTTTGCGATATGCTCCAAAACACTCCCAAACATCATTCTGGGTTTAATGGGGTAGAATGGGTGTTTTCGTTGCGAAACTATTTTCGCAACTTCGGTACCCCGAAAGAATGCATTCAGGCTCGAAACAAAAGTTTTGCATCTTTTTACATGCCGAAGGTTTGCGATATGCTCCAAAACACTCCCAAACATCATTTTGGGTCTAATGGAGTACAATGGTTGTTTTTGTTGCGAAACCATTTTCGCAACTTCTGTATCACGAAATAGTGCATTCAGGCCCGAAACACAAGTTTTGCATCTTTTACATGCCGAAGGTTTGCGATATGCTCCAATACACTCCCAAACATCATTCTGGGTTTAATGGGGTAGAATGGGTGTTTTCGTTGCGAAACCATTTTCGCAACTTCGGTACCCCGAAATAGGGCATTCAAGCCCGAAACACAAGTTTTGCATCTTTTACATGCCGAAGGTTTGCGATATGCTCCAAAACACTCCCAAACATCATTGTGGGTCTAATGGGGTAGAATGGGTGTTTTCGTTGCGAAACCATTTTCGCAACTTCGGTACCCTGAAATAGTGCAATCAGGGCCGAAACACAAGTTTTGCATCTTTTTACATGCCGAAGGTTTGCGATATGCTCCAAAACACTCCCAAACATCATTCTTGGTTTAATGGGGTAGAATGGGTGTTTTCGTTGCGAAACCATTTTCGCAACTTCGGTACCCCGAAATAGTGCATTCAGGGCCGAAACACAAGTTTTGCATCTTTTTACATGCCGAAGGTTTGCGATATGCTCCAAAACACTCCCAAACATCATTCTGGGTTTAATGGGGTAGAATGGGTGTTTTCGTTGCGAAACTATTTTCGCAACTTCGGTACCCCGAAAGAATGCATTCAGGCTCGAAACAAAAGTTTTGCATCTTTTTACATGCCGAAGGTTTGCGATATGCTCCAAAACACTCCCAAACATCATTTTGGGTCTAATGGAGTACAATGGTTGTTTTTGTTGCGAAACCATTTTCGCAACTTCTGTATCACGAAATAGTGCATTCAGGCCCGAAACACAAGTTTTGCATCTTTTACATGCCGAAGGTTTGCGATATGCTCCAATACACTCCCAAACATCATTCTGGGTTTAATGGGGTAGAATGGGTGTTTTCGTTGCGAAACCATTTTCGCAACTTCGGTACCCCGAAATAGGGCATTCAAGCCCGAAACACAAGTTTTGCATCTTTTACATGCCGAAGGTTTGCGATATGCTCCAAAACACTCCCAAACATCATTGTGGGTCTAATGGGGTAGAATGGGTGTTTTCGTTGCGAAACCATTTTCGCAACTTCGGTACCCTGAATTAGTGCAATCAGGGCCGAAACACAAGTTTTGCATCTTTTTACATGCCGAAGGTTTGCGATATGCTCCAAAACACTCCCAAACATCATTCTTGGTTTAATGGGGTAGAATGGGTGTTTTCGTTGCGAAACCATTTTCGCAACTTCAGTACCCCGAAAGAATGCATTCAGGCTCGAAACACAAGTTTTGCATCTTTTTGCATGCCGAAGGTTTGCGATATGCTCCAACACACTCCCAAACATCATTCTTGGTCTAATTGTGTAGAATGGGTGTTTTCGTTGCGAAACCATTTTCGCAACTTCGGTACCCCGAAATAGTGCATTCAGGGCCGAAACACAAGTTTTGCATCTTTTTACATGCCGAAGGTTTGCGATATGCTCCAAAACACTCCCAAACATCATTCTTGGTTTAATGGGGTAGAATGGGTGTTTTCGTTGCGAAACCATTTTCGCAACTTCAGTACCCCGAAAGAATGCATTCAGGCTCGAAACACAAGTTTTGCATCTTTTTGCATGCCGAAGGTTTGCGATATGCTCCAACACACTCCCAAACATCATTCTGGGTATAATTGTGTAGAATGCGTGTTTTCGTTGCGAAACCATTTTCGCAACTTCGGTACCCCGAAATAGTGCATTCAGGGCCGAAACACAAGTTTTGCATCTTTTTACATGCCGAAGGTTTGCGATATGCTCCAAAACACTCCCAAACATCATTCTGGGTTTAATGGGGTAGAATGGGTGTTTTCGTTGCGAAACTATTTTCGCAACTTCGGTACCCCGAAAGAATGCATTCAGGCTCGAAACAAAAGTTTTGCATCTTTTTACATGCCGAAGGTTTGCGATATGCTCCAAAACACTCCCAAACATCATTTTGGGTCTAATGGAGTACAATGGTTGTTTTTGTTGCGAAACCATTTTCGCAACTTCTGTATCACGAAATAGTGCATTCAGGCCCGAAACACAAGTTTTGCATCTTTTACATGCCGAAGGTTTGCGATATGCTCCAATACACTCCCAAACATCATTCTGGGTTTAATGGGGTAGAATGGGTGTTTTCGTTGCGAAACCATTTTCGCAACTTCGGTACCCCGAAATAGGGCATTCAAGCCCGAAACACAAGTTTTGCATCTTTTACATGCCGAAGGTTTGCGATATGCTCCAAAACACTCCCAAACATCATTGTGGGTCTAATGGGGTAGAATGGGTGTTTTCGTTGCGAAACCATTTTCGCAACTTCGGTACCCTGAAATAGTGCAATCAGGGCCGAAACACAAGTTTTGCATCTTTTTACATGCCGAAGGTTTGCGATATGCTCCAAAACACTCCCAAACATCATTCTTGGTTTAATGGGGTAGAATGGGTGTTTTCGTTGCGAAACCATTTTCGCAACTTCAGTACCCCGAAAGAATGCATTCCGGCTCGAAACACAAGTTTTGCATCTTTTTGCATGCCGAAGGTTTGCGAACACACTCCCAAACATCATTCTTGGTCTAATTGTGTAGAATGGGTGTTTTCGTTGCGAAACCATTTTCGCAACTTCGGTACCCCGAAATAGTGCATTCAGGGCCGAAACACAAGTTTTGCATCTTTTTACATGCCGAAGGTTTGCGATATGCTCCAAAACACTCCCAAACATCATTCTTGGTTTAATGGGGTAGAATGGGTGTTTTCGTTGCGAAACCATTTTCGCAACTTCAGTACCCCGAAAGAATGCATTCAGGCTCGAAACACAAGTTTTGCATCTTTTTGCATGCCGAAGGTTTGCGATATGCTCCAACACACTCCCAAACATCATTCTGGGTCTAATTGTGTAGAATGCGTGTTTTCGTTGCGAAACCATTTTCGCAACTTCGGTACCCCGAAATAGTGCATTCAGGGCCGAAACACAAGTTTTGCATCTTTTTACATAACGAAAGTTTGCGATATGCTCCAAAACACTCCCAAACATCATTCTGGGTTTAATGGGGTAGAATGGGTGTTTTCGTTGCGAAACTATTTTCGCAACTTCGGTGCCCCGAAAGAATTCATTCAGGCTCGAAACACAAGTTTTGCATCTTTTTACATGCCGAAGGTTTGCGATATGCTCCAAAACACTCCCAAACATCATTCTGGGTTTAATGGGGTAGAATGGCTGTTTTCGTTGCGAAACCTTTTTCGCAACTTCGGTACCCCGAAATACTGCATTCAGGGCCGAAACACAAGTTTTGCATCTTTTTACATGCCGAAAGTTTGCGATATGCTCCAAAACACTCCCAAACATCATTCTGGGTTTAATGGGGTAGAATGGGTGTTTTCGTTGTGAAACCATTTTCGCAACTTCGGTACCCCAAAAGAATGCATTCAGGCTCGAAACAAAAGTTTTGCATCTTTTTACATGCCGAAAGTTTGCGATATGCTCCAACACACTCCCAAACATCATTCTGGGTCTAATGGGGTAGAATGGGTGTTTTCGTTCCGAAACTATTTTCGCAACTTCGGTACCCCGAAATAGTGCATTCAGGGCCGAAACACAAGTTTTGCATCTTTTTGCATGCCGAAGGTTTGCGATATGCTCCAAAACACTCCCAAACATCATTCTGGGTTTAATGGGGTAGAATGGGTGTTTTCGTTGCGAAACCATTTTCGCAACTTCGGTACCCCGAAATAGTGCATTCAGGGCCGAAACACAAGTTTTGCATCTTTTTACATGCCGAAGGTTTGCGATATGCTCCAAAACACTCCCAAACATCATTCTGGGTTTAATGGGGTAGAATGGGTGTTTTCGTTGCGAAACTATTTTCGCAACTTCGGTACCCCGAAAGAATGCATTCAGGCTCGAAACAAAAGTTTTGCATCTTTTTACATGCCGAAGGTTTGCGATATGCTCCAAAACACTCCCAAACATCATTTTGGGTCTAATGGAGTACAATGGTTGTTTTTGTTGCGAAACCATTTTCGCAACTTCTGTATCACGAAATAGTGCATTCAGGCCCGAAACACAAGTTTTGCATCATTTACATGCCGAAGGTTTGCGATATGCTCCAATACACTCCCAAACATCATTCTGGGTTTAATGGGGTAGAATGGGTGTTTTCGTTGCGAAACCATTTTCGCAACTTCGGTACCCCGAAATAGTGCATTCAAGCCCGAAACACAAGTTTTGCATCTTTTACATGCCGAAGGTTTGCGATATGCTCCAAAACACTCCCAAACATCATTGTGGGTCTAATGGGGTAGAATGGGTGTTTTCGTTGCGAAACCATTTTTGCAACTTTTGTACCCTGAAATAGTGCATTCAGGGCCGAAACACAAGTTTTGCATCTTTTTACATGCCGAAGGTTTGCGATATGCTCCAAAACACTCCCAAACATCATTCTGGGTTTAATGGGGTAGAATGGGTGTTTTTGTTGCGAAACCATTTTCGCAACTTCAGTACCCCGAAAGAATGCATTCAGGCTCGAAACACAAGTTTTGCATCTTTTTGCATGCCGAAGGTTTGCGATATACACCAACACACTCCCAAACATCATTCTGGGTCTAATTGTGTAGAATGGGTGTTTTCGTTGCGAAACCTTTTTCGCAACTTCGGTACCCCGAAATAGTGCATTCATTGCCGAAACACAAGTTTTGCATCTTTTTACATGCCGAAGGTTTGCGATATGCTCCAAAACACTCCCAAACATCATTCTGTGTTTAATGGGGTAGAATGGGTGTTTTCATTGCGAAACCATTTTCGCAACTTCAGTACCCCAAAAGAATGCATTCAGGCTCGAAAAACAAGTTTTGCATCTTTTTACATGCCGAAGGATTGCGATTTGCTCCAACACACTGCCAAACATCATTCTGGGTCTAATGGGGTAGAATGGGTGTTTTCATTGCGAAACCATTTTCGCAACTTCAGTACCCCGAAATAGTGCATTCAAGCTCGAAACACAAGTTTTGCATCTTTTACATGCCGAAGGTTTGCGATATGCTCCAAAACACTCCCAAACATCATTGTGGGTCTAATGGAGTAGAATGGGTGTTTTCATTGCGAAACCATTTTCGCAACATCGGTACCCCGAAACAGTGCATTCAGGCTCGAAACACAAGTTTTGCATCTTTTTACATGCCGAAGGTTTGCGATATGCTCCAAAACACTCCCAAACATCATTCTGGGTTTAATGGGGTAGAATGGCTGTTTTCGTTGCGAAACCTTTTTCGCAACTTCGGTACCCCGAAATACTGCATTCAGGGCTGAAACACAAGTTTTGCATCTTTTTGCATGCCGAAGGTTTGCGATATACTCCAACACACTCCCAAACATCATTCTGGGTCTAATTGTGTAGAATGGGTGTTTTCGTTGCGAAACCTTTTTCGCAACTTCGGTACCCCGAAATAGTGCATTCATTGCCGAAACACAAGTTTTGCATCTTTTTACATGCCGAAGGTTTGCGATATGCTCCAAAACACTCCCAAACATCATTCTGTGTTTAATGGGGTAGAATGGGTGTTTTCGTTGCGAAACCATTTTCGCAACTTCGGTACCCCAAAAGAATGCATTCAGGCTCGAAACACAAGTTTTGCATCTTTTTACATGCCGAAGGTTTGCGATTTGCTCCAACACACTGCCAAACATCATTCTGGGTCTAATGGGGTAGAATGGGTGTTTTCATTGCGAAACCATTTTCGCAACTTCAGTACCCCGAAATAGTGCATTCAAGCTCGAAACACAAGTTTTGCATCTTTTACATGCCGAAGGTTTGCGATATGTTCCAAAACACTCCCAAACATCATTCTGGGTTTAATGGGGTAGAATGGGTGTTTTCGTTGCGAAACCATTTTCGCAACTTCAGTACCCCGAAAGAATGCATTCAGGCTCGAAACACAAGTTTTGCATCTTTTTGCATGCCGAAGGTTTGCGATATGCTCGAACACACTCCCAAACATCATTCTTGGTCTAATTTGTGTAGAATGGGTGTTTTCGTTGCGAAACCATTTTCGCGACTTCGGTACCCCGAAACAGTGCATTCAGGGCCGAAACACAAGTTTTGCATCTTTTACATGCCGAAGGTTTGCGATATGCTCCAATACACTCTCAAACATCATTCTGGGTTTAATGGGGTAGAAAGGGTGTTTTCGTTGCGAAACCATTTTCGCAACTTCGGTACCCCGAAATAGTGCATTCAAGCCCGAAACACAAGTTTTGCATCTTTTACATGCCGAAGGTTTGCGATATGCTCCAAAACACTCCCAAACATCATTGTGGGTCTAATGGGGTAGAATGGGTGTTTTCGTTGCGAAACCATTTTCGCAACTTCGGTACCCTGAAATAGTGCATTCAGGGCCGAAACACAAGTTTTGCATCTTTTTACATGCCGAAGGTTTGCGATATGCTCCAAAACACTCCCAAACATCATTCTGGGTTTAGTGGGGTAGAATGGGTGTTTTTGTTGCGAAACCATTTTCGCAACTTCAGTACCCAGAAAGAATGCATTCAGGCTCGAAACACAAGTTTTGAATCTTTTTGCATGCCGAAGGTTTGCGATATACTCCAACACACTCCCAAACATCATTCTGGGTCTAATTGTGTAGAATGGGTGTTTTCGTTGCGAAACCATTTTCGCAACTTCGGTACCCCAAAAGAATGCATTCAGGCTCGAAACACAAGTTTTGCATCTTTTTACATGCCGAAGGTTTGCGATTTGCTCCAACACACTGCCAAACATCATTCTGGGTCTAATGGGGTAGAATGGGTGTTTTCATTGCGAAACCATTTTCGCAACTTCAGTACCCCGAAATAGTGCATTCATTGCCGAAACACAAGTTTTGCATCTTTTTACATGCCGAAGGTTTGCGATATGCTCCAAAACACTCCCAAACATCATTCTGTGTTTAATGGGGTAGAATGGGTGTTTTCGTTGCGAAACCATTTTCGCAACTTCGGTACCCCAAAAGAATGCATTCAGGCTCGAAACACAAGTTTTGCATCTTTTTACATGCCGAAGGTTTGCGATTTGCTCCAACACACTGCCAAACATCATTCTGGGTCTAATGGGGTAGAATGGGTGTTTTCATTGCGAAACCATTTTCGCAACTTCAGTACCCCGAAATAGTGCATTCAAGCTCGAAACACAAGTTTTGCATCTTTTACATGCCGAAGGTTTGCGATATGCTCCAAAACACTCCCAAACATCATTGTGGGTCTAATGGGGTAGAATGGGTGTTTTCGTTGCGAAACCATTTTCGCAACTTCGGTACCCTGAAATAGTGCATTCAGGGCCGAAACACAAGTTTTGCATCTTTTTACATGCCGAAGGTTTGCGATACGCTCCAAAACACTCCCAAACATCATTCTGGGTTTAATGGGGTACAATGGTTGTTTTTGTGGCGAAACCATTTTCGCAACTTCTGTATCACGAAATAGTGCATTCAGGCCCGAAACACAAGTTTTGCATCTTTTACATGCCGAAGGTTTGCGATATGCTCCAAAACACTCCCAAACATCATTGTGGGTCTAATGGGGTAGAATGGGTGTTTTCGTTGCGAAACCATTTTCGCAACTTTTGTACCCTGAAATAGTGCATTCAGGGCCGAAACACAAGTTTTGCATCTTTTTACATGCCGAAGGTTTGCGATATGCTCCAAAACACTCCCAAACATCATTCTGGGTTTAATGGGGTAGAATGGGTGTTTTTGTTGCGAAACCATTTTCGCAACTTCAGTACCCCGAAAGAATGCATTCAGGCTCGAAACACAAGTTTTGCATCTTTTTGCTTGCCGAAGGTTTGCGATATACTCCAACACACTCCCAAACATCATTCTGGGTCTAATTGTGTAGAATGGGTGTTTTCGTTGCGAAACCTTTTTCGCAACTTCGGTACCCCGAAATAGTGCATTCATTGCCGAAACACAAGTTTTGCATCTTTTTACATGCCGAAGGTTTGCGATATGCTCCAAAACACTCCCAAACATCATTCTGTGTTTAATGGGGTAGAATGGGTGTTTTCGTTGCGAAACCATTTTCGCAACTTCGGTACCCCAAAACAATGCATTCAGGCTCGAAACACAAGTTTTGCATCTTTTTACATGCCGAAGGTTTGCGATTTGCTCCAACACACTGCCAAACATCATTCTGGGTCTAATGGGGTAGAATGGGTGTTTTCATTGCGAAACCATTTTCGCAACTTCAGTACCCCGAAATAGTGCATTCAAGCTCGAAACACAAGTTTTGCATCTTTTACATGCCGAAGGTTTGCGATATGTTCCAAAACACTCCCAAACATCATTCTGGGTTTAATGGGGTAGAATGGGTGTTTTCGTTGCGAAACCATTTTCGCAACTTCAGTACCCCGAAAGAATGCATTCAGGCTCGAAACACAAGTTTTGCATCTTTTTGCATGCCGAAGGTTTGCGATATGCTCCAACACACTGCCAAACATCATTCTGGGTCTAATGGGGTAGAATGGGTGTTTTCATTGCGAAACCATTTTCGCAACTTCAGTACCCCGAAATAGTGCATTCAAGCTCGAAACACAAGTTTTGCATCTTTTACATGCCGAAGGTTTGCGATATGCTCCAAAACACTCCCAAACATCATTGTGGGTCTAATGGGGTAGAATGGGTGTTTTCGTTGCGAAACCATTTTCGCAACTTCGGTACCCCAAAGGAATGCATTCAGGCTCGAAACACAAGTTTTGCATCTTTTTACATGCCGAAGGTTTGCGAGTTGCTCCAACACACTGCCAAACATCATTCTGGGTCTAATGGGGTAGAATGGGTGTTTTCATTGCGAAACCATTTTCGCAACTTCAGTACCCCGAAA
This sequence comes from Cenchrus fungigraminus, assembly GCA_036936925.1. Classification (NCBI taxonomy): domain Eukaryota; kingdom Viridiplantae; phylum Streptophyta; class Magnoliopsida; order Poales; family Poaceae; genus Cenchrus; species Cenchrus fungigraminus. The sequence goes on from CM072775.1 coordinate 33,806,298, forward strand.
TAGTGCATTCAAGCTCGAAACACAAGTTTTGCATCTTTTACATGCCGAAGGTTTGCGATATGCTCCAAAACACTCCCAAACATCATTGTGGGTCTAATGGGGTAGAATGGGTGTTTTCGTTGCGAAACCATTTTTGCAACTTCGGTACCCTGAAATAGTGCATTCAGGGCCGAAACACAAGTTTTGCATCTTTTTACATGCCGAAGGTTTGCGATACGCTCCAAAACACTCCCAAACATCATTCTGGGTTTAATGGGGTAGAATGGGTGTTTTCGTTGCGAAACCATTTTCGCAACATCGGTACCCCGAAACAGTGCATTCAGGCTCGAAACACAAGTTTTGCATCTTTTTACATGCCGAAGGTTTGCGATATGCTCCAAAACACTCCCAAACATCATTCTGGGTTTAATGGGGTAGAATGGCTGTTTTCGTTGCGAAACCTTTTTCGCAACTTCGGTACCCCGAAATACTGCATTCAGGGCCGAAACACAAGTTTTGCATCTTTTTGCATGCCGAAGGTTTGCGATATACTCCAACACACTCCCAAACATCATTCTGGGTCTAATTGTGTAGAATGGGTGTTTTCGTTGCGAAACCTTTTTCGCAACTTCGGTACCCCGAAATAGTGCATTCATTGCCGAAACACAAGTTTTGCATCTTTTTACATGCCGAAGGTTTGCGATATGCTCCAAAACACTCCCAAACATCATTCTGTGTTTAATGGGGTAGAATGGGTGTTTTCGTTGCGAAACCATTTTCGCAACTTCGGTACCCCAAAAGAATGCATTCAGGCTCGAAACACAAGTTTTGCATCTTTTTACATGCCGAAGGTTTGCGATTTGCTCCAACACACTGCCAAACATCATTCTGGGTCTAATGGGGTAGAATGGGTGTTTTCATTGCGAAACCATTTTCGCAACTTCAGTACCCCGAAATAGTGCATTCAAGCTCGAAACACAAGTTTTGCATCTTTTACATGCCGAAGGTTTGCGATATGCTCCAAAACACTCCCAAACATCATTGTGGGTCTAATGGGGTAGAATGGGTGTTTTCGTTGCGAAACCATTTTCGCAACTTCGGTACCCTGAAATAGTGCATTCAGGGCCGAAACACAAGTTTTGCATCTTTTTACATGCCGAAGGTTTGCGATACGCTCCAAAACACTCCCAAACATCATTCTGGGTTTAATGGGGTACAATGGTTGTTTTTGTGGCGAAACCATTTTCGCAACTTCTGTATCACGAAATAGTGCATTCAGGCCCGAAACACAAGTTTTGAATCTTTTACATGCCGAAGGTTTGCGATATGCTCCAAAACACTCCCAAACATCATTGTGGGTCTAATGGGGTAGAATGGGTGTTTTCGTTGCGAAACCATTTTCGCAACTTTTGTACCCTGAAATAGTGCATTCAGGGCCGAAACACAAGTTTTGCATCTTTTTACATGCCGAAGGTTTGCGATATGCTCCAAAACACTCCCAAACATCATTCTGGGTTTAATGGGGTAGAATGGGTGTTTTTGTTGCGAAACCATTTTCGCAACTTCAGTACCCCGAAAGAATGCATTCAGGCTCGAAACACAAGTTTTGCATCTTTTTGCTTGCCGAAGGTTTGCGATATACTCCAACACACTCCCAAACATCATTCTGGGTCTAATTGTGTAGAATGGGTGTTTTCGTTGCGAAACCTTTTTCGCAACTTCGGTACCCCGAAATAGTGCATTCATTGCCGAAACACAAGTTTTGCATCTTTTTACATGCCGAAGGTTTGCGATATGCTCCAAAACACTCCCAAACATCATTCTGTGTTTAATGGGGTAGAATGGGTGTTTTCGTTGCGAAACCATTTTCGCAACTTCGGTACCCCAAAAGAATGCATTCAGGCTCGAAACACAAGTTTTGCATCTTTTTACATGCCGAAGGTTTGCGATTTGCTCCAACACACTGCCAAACATCATTCTGGGTCTAATGGGGTAGAATGGGTGTTTTCATTGCGAAACCATTTTCGCAACTTCAGTACCCCGAAATAGTGCATTCAAGCTCGAAACACAAGTTTTGCATCTTTTACATGCCGAAGGTTTGCGATATGTTCCAAAACACTCCCAAACATCATTCTGGGTTTAATGGGGTAGAATGGGTGTTTTCGTTGCGAAACCATTTTCGCAACTTCAGTACCCCGAAAGAATGCATTCAGGCTCGAAACACAAGTTTTGCATCTTTTTGCATGCCGAAGGTTTGCGATATGCTCCAACACACTGCCAAACATCATTCTGGGTCTAATGGGGTAGAATGGGTGTTTTCATTGCGAAACCATTTTCGCAACTTCAGTACCCCGAAATAGTGCATTCAAGCTCGAAACACAAGTTTTGCATCTTTTACATGCCGAAGGTTTGCGATATGCTCCAAAACACTCCCAAACATCATTGTGGGTCTAATGGGGTAGAATGGGTGTTTTCGTTGCGAAACCATTTTCGCAACTTCGGTACCCCAAAGGAATGCATTCAGGCTCGAAACACAAGTTTTGCATCTTTTTACATGCCGAAGGTTTGCGAGTTGCTCCAACACACTGCCAAACATCATTCTGGGTCTAATGGGGTAGAATGGGTGTTTTCATTGCGAAACCATTTTCGCAACTTCAGTACCCCGAAATAGTGCATTCAAGCTCGAAACACAAGTTTTGCATCTTTTACATGCCGAAGGTTTGCGATATGCTCCAAAACACTCCCAAACATCATTGTGGGTCTAATGGGGTAGAATGGGTGTTTTCGTTGCGAAACCATTTTTGCAACTTCGGTACCCTGAAATAGTGCATTCAGGGCCGAAACACAAGTTTTGCATCTTTTTACATGCCGAAGGTTTGCGATACGCTCCAAAACACTCCCAAACATCATTCTGGGTTTAATGGGGTAGAATGGGTGTTTTCGTTGCGAAACCATTTTCGCAACATCGGTACCCCGAAACAGTGCATTCAGGCTCGAAACACAAGTTTTGCATCTTTTTACATGCCGAAGGTTTGCGATATGCTCCAAAACACTCCCAAACATCATTCTGGGTTTAATGGGGTAGAATGGCTGTTTTCGTTGCGAAACCTTTTTCGCAACTTCGGTACCCCGAAATACTGCATTCAGGGCCGAAACACAAGTTTTGCATCTTTTTGCATGCCGAAGGTTTGCGATATACTCCAACACACTCCCAAACATCATTCTGGGTCTAATTGTGTAGAATGGGTGTTTTCGTTGCGAAACCTTTTTCGCAACTTCGGTACCCCGAAATAGTGCATTCATTGCCGAAACACAAGTTTTGCATCTTTTTACATGCCGAAGGTTTGCGATATGCTCCAAAACACTCCCAAACATCATTCTGTGTTTAATGGGGTAGAATGGGTGTTTTCGTTGCGAAACCATTTTCGCAACTTCGGTACCCCAAAAGAATGCATTCAGGCTCGAAACACAAGTTTTGCATCTTTTTACATGCCGAAGGTTTGCGATTTGCTCCAACACACTGCCAAACATCATTCTGGGTCTAATGGGGTAGAATGGGTGTTTTCATTGCGAAACCATTTTCGCAACTTCAGTACCCCGAAATAGTGCATTCAAGCTCGAAACACAAGTTTTGCATCTTTTACATGCCGAAGGTTTGCGATATGCTCCAAAACACTCCCAAACATCATTGTGGGTCTAATGGGGTAGAATGGGTGTTTTCGTTGCGAAACCATTTTCGCAACTTCGGTACCCTGAAATAGTGCATTCAGGGCCGAAACACAAGTTTTGCATCTTTTTACATGCCGAAGGTTTGCGATACGCTCCAAAACACTCCCAAACATCATTCTGGGTTTAATGGGGTACAATGGTTGTTTTTGTGGCGAAACCATTTTCGCAACTTCTGTATCACGAAATAGTGCATTCAGGCCCGAAACACAAGTTTTGAATCTTTTACATGCCGAAGGTTTGCGATATGCTCCAAAACACTCCCAAACATCATTGTGGGTCTAATGGGGTAGAATGGGTGTTTTCGTTGCGAAACCATTTTCGCAACTTTTGTACCCTGAAATAGTGCATTCAGGGCCGAAACACAAGTTTTGCATCTTTTTACATGCCGAAGGTTTGCGATATGCTCCAAAACACTCCCAAACATCATTCTGGGTTTAATGGGGTAGAATGGGTGTTTTTGTTGCGAAACCATTTTCGCAACTTCAGTACCCCGAAAGAATGCATTCAGGCTCGAAACACAAGTTTTGCATCTTTTTGCTTGCCGAAGGTTTGCGATATACTCCAACACACTCCCAAACATCATTCTGGGTCTAATTGTGTAGAATGGGTGTTTTCGTTGCGAAACCTTTTTCGCAACTTCGGTACCCCGAAATAGTGCATTCATTGCCGAAACACAAGTTTTGCATCTTTTTACATGCCGAAGGTTTGCGATATGCTCCAAAACACTCCCAAACATCATTCTGTGTTTAATGGGGTAGAATGGGTGTTTTCGTTGCGAAACCATTTTCGCAACTTCGGTACCCCAAAAGAATGCATTCAGGCTCGAAACACAAGTTTTGCATCTTTTTACATGCCGAAGGTTTGCGATTTGCTCCAACACACTGCCAAACATCATTCTGGGTCTAATGGGGTAGAATGGGTGTTTTCATTGCGAAACCATTTTCGCAACTTCAGTACCCCGAAATAGTGCATTCAAGCTCGAAACACAAGTTTTGCATCTTTTACATGCCGAAGGTTTGCGATATGTTCCAAAACACTCCCAAACATCATTCTGGGTTTAATGGGGTAGAATGGGTGTTTTCGTTGCGAAACCATTTTCGCAACTTCAGTACCCCGAAAGAATGCATTCAGGCTCGAAACACAAGTTTTGCATCTTTTTGCATGCCGAAGGTTTGCGATATGCTCCAACACACTGCCAAACATCATTCTGGGTCTAATGGGGTAGAATGGGTGTTTTCATTGCGAAACCATTTTCGCAACTTCAGTACCCCGAAATAGTGCATTCAAGCTCGAAACACAAGTTTTGCATCTTTTACATGCCGAAGGTTTGCGATATGCTCCAAAACACTCCCAAACATCATTGTGGGTCTAATGGGGTAGAATGGGTGTTTTCGTTGCGAAACCATTTTCGCAACTTCGGTACCCCAAAGGAATGCATTCAGGCTCGAAACACAAGTTTTGCATCTTTTTACATGCCGAAGGTTTGCGATTTGCTCCAACACACTGCCAAACATCATTCTGGGTCTAATGGGGTAGAATGGGTGTTTTCATTGCGAAACCATTTTCGCAACTTCAGTACCCCGAAATAGTGCATTCAAGCTCGAAACACAAGTTTTGCATCTTTTACATGCCGAAGGTTTGCGATATGCTCCAAAACACTCCCAAACATCATTGTGGGTCTAATGGGGTAGAATGGGTGTTTTCGTTGCGAAACCATTTTCGCAACTTCGGTACCCTGAAATAGTGCATTCAGGGCCGAAACACAAGTTTTGCATCTTTTTACATGCCGAAGGTTTGCGATACGCTCCAAAACACTCCCAAACATCATTCTGGGTTTAATGGGGTAGAATGGGTGTTTTCGTTGCGAAACCATTTTCGCAACATCGGTACCCCGAAACAGTGCATTCAGGCTCGAAACACAAGTTTTGCATCTTTTTACATGCCGAAGGTTTGCGATATGCTCCAAAACACTCCCAAACATCATTCTGGGTTTAATGGGGTAGAATGGCTGTTTTCGTTGCGAAACCTTTTTCGCAACTTCGGTACCCCGAAATACTGCATTCAGGGCCGAAACACAAGTTTTGCATCTTTTTGCATGCCGAAGGTTTGCGATACACTCCAACACACTCCCAAACATCATTCTGGGTCTAATTGTGTAGAATGGGTGTTTTCGTTGCGAAACCTTTTTCGCAACTTCGGTACCCCGAAATAGTGCATTCATTGCCGAAACACAAGTTTTGCATCTTTTTACATGCCGAAGGTTTGCGATATGCTCCAAAACACTCCCAAACATCATTCTGTGTTTAATGGGGTAGAATGGGTGTTTTCGTTGCGAAACCATTTTCGCAACTTCGGTACCCCAAAAGAATGCATTCAGGCTCGAAACACAAGTTTTGCATCTTTTTACATGCCGAAGGTTTGCGATTTGCTCCAACACACTGCCAAACATCATTCTGGGTCTAATGGGGTAGAATGGGTGTTTTCATTGCGAAACCATTTTCGCAACTTCAGTACCCCGAAATAGTGCATTCAAGCTCGAAACACAAGTTTTGCATCTTTTACATGCCGAAGGTTTGCGATATGTTCCAAAACACTCCCAAACATCATTCTGGGTTTAATGGGGTAGAATGGGTGTTTTCGTTGCGAAACCATTTTCGCAACTTCAGTACCCCGAAAGAATGCATTCAGGCTCGAAACACAAGTTTTGCATCTTTTTGCATGCCGAAGGTTTGCGATATGCTCCAACACACTGCCAAACATCATTCTGGGTCTAATGGGGTAGAATGGGTGTTTTCATTGCGAAACCATTTTCGCAACTTCAGTACCCCGAAATAGTGCATTCAAGCTCGAAACACAAGTTTTGCATCTTTTACATGCCGAAGGTTTGCGATATGCTCCAAAACACTCCCAAACATCATTGTGGGTCTAATGGGGTAGAATGGGTGTTTTCGTTGCGAAACCATTTTCGCAACTTCGGTACCCCAAAGGAATGCATTCAGGCTCGAAACACAAGTTTTGCATCTTTTTACATGCCGAAGGTTTGCGATTTGCTCCAACACACTGCCAAACATCATTCTGGGTCTAATGGGGTAGAATGGGTGTTTTCATTGCGAAACCATTTTCGCAACTTCAGTACCCCGAAATAGTGCATTCAAGCTCGAAACACAAGTTTTGCATCTTTTACATGCCGAAGGTTTGCGATATGCTCCAAAACACTCCCAAACATCATTGTGGGTCTAATGGGGTAGAATGGGTGTTTTCGTTGCGAAACCATTTTCGCAACTTCGGTACCCTGAAATAGTGCATTCAGGGCCGAAACACAAGTTTTGCATCTTTTTACATGCCGAAGGTTTGCGATACGCTCCAAAACACTCCCAAACATCATTCTGGGTTTAATGGGGTAGAATGGGTGTTTTCGTTGCGAAACCATTTTCGCAACATCGGTACCCCGAAACAGTGCATTCAGGCTCGAAACACAAGTTTTGCATCTTTTTACATGCCGAAGGTTTGCGATATGCTCCAAAACACTCCCAAACATCATTCTGGGTTTAATGGGGTAGAATGGCTGTTTTCGTTGCGAAACCTTTTTCGCAACTTCGGTACCCCGAAATACTGCATTCAGGGCCGAAACACAAGTTTTGCATCTTTTTGCATGCCGAAGGTTTGCGATATACTCCAACACACTCCCTAACATCATTCTGGGTCTAATTGTGTAGAATGGGTGTTTTCGTTGCGAAACCTTTTTCGCAACTTCGGTACCCCGAAATAGTGCATTCATTGCCGAAACACAAGTTTTGCATCTTTTTACATGCCGAAGGTTTGCGATATGCTCCAAAACACTCCCAAACATCATTCTGTGTTTAATGGGGTAGAATGGGTGTTTTCGTTGCGAAACCATTTTCGCAACTTCGGTACCCCAAAAGAATGCATTCAGGCTCGAAACACAAGTTTTGCATCTTTTTACATGCCGAAGGTTTGCGATTTGCTCCAACACACTGCCAAACATCATTCTGGGTCTAATGAGGTAGAATGGGTGTTTTCATTGCGAAACCATTTTCGCAACTTCAGTACCCCGAAATAGTGCATTCAAGCTCGAAACACAAGTTTTGCATCTTTTACATGCCGAAGGTTTGCGATATGTTCCAAAACACTCCCAAACATCATTCTGGGTTTAATGGGGTAGAATGGGTGTTTTCGTTGCGAAACCATTTTCGCAACTTCAGTACCCCGAAAGAATGCATTCAGGCTCGAAACACAAGTTTTGCATCTTTTTGCATGCCGAAGGTTTGCGATATGCTCCAACACACTGCCAAACATCATTCTGGGTCTAATGGGGTAGAATGGGTGTTTTCATTGCGAAACCATTTTCGCAACTTCAGTACCCCGAAATAGTGCATTCAAGCTCGAAACACAAGTTTTGCATCTTTTACATGCCGAAGGTTTGCGATATGCTCCAAAACACTCCCAAACATCATTGTGGGTCTAATGGGGTAGAATGGGTGTTTTCGTTGCGAAACCATTTTCGCAACTTCGGTACCCCAAAGGAATGCATTCAGGCTCGAAACACAAGTTTTGCATCTTTTTACATGCCGAAGGTTTGCGATTTGCTCCAACACACTGCCAAACATCATTCTGGGTCTAATGGGGTAGAATGGGTGTTTTCATTGCGAAACCATTTTCGCAACTTCAGTACCCCGAAATAGTGCATTCAAGCTCGAAACACAAGTTTTGCATCTTTTACATGCCGAAGGTTTGCGATATGCTCCAAAACACTCCCAAACATCATTGTGGGTCTAATGGGGTAGAATGGGTGTTTTCGTTGCGAAACCATTTTCGCAACTTCGGTACCCTGAAATAGTGCATTCAGGGCCGAAACACAAGTTTTGCATCTTTTTACATGCCGAAGGTTTGCGATACGCTCCAAAACACTCCCAAACATCATTCTGGGTTTAATGGGGTAGAATGGGTGTTTTCGTTGCGAAACCATTTTCGCAACATCGGTACCCCGAAACAGTGCATTCAGGCTCGAAACACAAGTTTTGCATCTTTTTACATGCCGAAGGTTTGCGATATGCTCCAAAACACTCCCAAACATCATTCTGGGTTTAATGGGGTAGAATGGCTGTTTTCGTTGCGAAACCTTTTTCGCAACTTCGGTACCCCGAAATACTGCATTCAGGGCCGAAACACAAGTTTTGCATCTTTTTGCATGCCGAAGGTTTGCGATATACTCCAACACACTCCCAAACATCATTCTGGGTCTAATTGTGTAGAATGGGTGTTTTCGTTGCGAAACCTTTTTCGCAACTTCGGTACCCCGAAATAGTGCATTCATTGCCGAAACACAAGTTTTGCATCTTTTTACATGCCGAAGGTTTGCGATATGCTCCAAAACACTCCCAAACATCATTCTGTGTTTAATGGGGTAGAATGGGTGTTTTCGTTGCGAAACCATTTTCGCAACTTCGGTACCCCAAAAGAATGCATTCAGGCTCGAAACACAAGTTTTGCATCTTTTTACATGCCGAAGGTTTGCGATTTGCTCCAACACACTGCCAAACATCATTCTGGGTCTAATGGGGTAGAATGGGTGTTTCATTGCGAAACCATTTTCGCAACTTCAGTACCCCGAAATAGTGCATTCAAGCTCGAAACACAAGTTTTGCATCTTTTACATGCCGAAGGTTTGCGATATGTTCCAAAACACTCCCAAACATCATTCTGGGTTTAATGGGGTAGAATGGGTGTTTTCGTTGCGAAACCATTTTCGCAACTTCAGTACCCCGAAAGAATGCATTCAGGCTCGAAACACAAGTTTTGCATCTTTTTGCATGCCGAAGGTTTGCGATATGCTCCAACACACTCCCAAACATCATTCTTGGTCTAATTTGTGTAGAATGGGTGTTTTCGTTGCGAAACCATTTTCGCGACTTCGGTACCCCGAAACAGTGCATTCAGGTTCGAAACACAAGTTTTGCATCTTTTACATGCCGAAGGTTTGCGATATGCTCCAATACACTCTCAAACATCATTCTGGGTTTAATGGGGTAGAAAGGGTGTTTTCGTTGCGAAACCATTTTCGCAACTTCGGTACCCCAAAATAGTGCATTCAAGCCCGAAACACAAGTTTTGCATCTTTTACATGCCGAAGGTTTGCGATATGCTCCAAAACACTCCCAAACATCATTGTGGGTCTAATGGGGTAGAATGGGTGTTTTCGTTGCGAAACCATTTTCGCAACTTCGGTACCCTGAAATAGTGCATTCAGGGCCGAAACACAAGTTTTGCATCTTTTTACATGCCGAAGGTTTGCGATATGCTCCAAAACACTCCCAAACATCATTCTGGGTTTAGTGGGGTAGAATGGGTGTTTTTGTTGCGAAACCATTTTCGCAACTTCAGTACCCAGAAAGAATGCATTCAGGCTCGAAACACAAGTTTTGCATCTTTTTGCATGCCGAAGGTTTGCGATATACTCCAACACACTCCCAAACATCATTCTGGGTCTAATTGTGTAGAATGTGTGTTTTCGTTGCGAAACCATTTTCGCAACTTCGGTACCCCAAAAGAATGCATTCAGGCTCGAAACACAAGTTTTGCATCTTTTTACATGCCGAAGGTTTGCGATTTGCTCCAACACACTGCCAAACATCATTCTGGGTCTAATGGGGTAGAATGGGTGTTTTCATTGCGAAACCATTTTGGCAACTTCAGTACCCCGAAATAGTGCATTCATTGCCGAAACACAAGTTTTGCATCTTTTTACATGCCGAAGGTTTGCGATATGCTCCAAAACACTCCCAAACATCATTCTGTGTTTAATGGGGTAGAATGGGTGTTTTCGTTGCGAAACCATTTTCGCAACTTCGGTACCCCAAAAGAATGCATTCAGGCTCGAAACACAAGTTTTGCATCTTTTTACATGCCGAAGGTTTGCGATTTGCTCCAACACACTGCCAAACATCATTCTGGGTCTAATGGGGTAGAATGGGTGTTTTCATTGCGAAACCATTTTCGCAACTTCAGTACCCCGAAATAGTGCATTCAAGCTCGAAACACAAGTTTTGCATCTTTTACATGCCGAAGGTTTGCGATATGCTCCAAAACACTCCCAAACATCATTGTGGGTCTAATGGAGTAGAATGGGTGTTTTCGTTGCGAAACCATTTTCGCAACTTCGGTACCCTGAAATAGTGCATTCAGGGCCGAAACACAAGTTTTGCATCTTTTTACATGCCGAAGGTTTGCGATACGCTCCAAAACACTCCCAAACATCATTCTGGGTTTAATGGGGTACAATGGTTGTTTTTGTGGCGAAACCATTTTCGCAACTGCTGTATCACGAAATAGTGCATTCAGGCCCGAAACACAAGTTTTGCATCTTTTACATGCCGAAGGTTTGCGATATGCTCCAAAACACTCTCAAACATCATTCTGGGTTTAATGGGGTAGAATGGGTGTTTTCGTTGCGAAACTATTTTCGCAACTTCGGTACCCCGAAAGAATGCATTCAGGCTCGAAACAAAAGTTTTGCATCTTTTTACATGCCGAAGGTTTGCGATATGCTCCAAAACACTCCCAAACATCATTTTGTGTGTACTGGAGTAGAATGGGTGTTTTCGTTGCGAAACCATTTTCGCAACTTCGGTACCCCGAAATATTGCATTCAGGCTTGAAACACAAGTTTTGCATCTTTTTACATGCCGAATGTTTGCGATATGCTCCAAAACACTCCCAAACATCATTCTGGGTCTAATGGGGTAGAATGGGTGTTTTCGTTGCGAAACCATTTTCGCAACTTCGGTACCCCGAAATAGTGCATTCAGGGCCGAAACACAAGTTTTGCATCTGTTTACATGCCGAAAGTTTGCGATATGCTCCAAAATACTCCCAAACATCATTCTGGGTTTAATGGGGTAGAATGGGTGTTTTCGTTGCGAAACCATTTTCGCAACTTCGGTACCCCAAAAGAATGCATTCAGGCTCGAAACAAAAGTTTTGCATCTTTTTACATGCCGAAGGTTTGCGATATGCTCCAACACACTCCCAAACATCATTCTGGGTCTAATGGGGTAGAATGGGTGTTTTCGTTGCGAAACCATTTTCGCAACTTCGGAACCCCGAAATAGTGCATTCAGGGCCGAAACACAAGTTTTGCATCTTTTTACATGCCGAAGGTTTGCGATATGCTCCAAAACACTCCCAAACATCATTCTTGGTTTAATGGGGTAGAATGGGTGTTTTCGTTGCGAAACCATTTTCGCAACTTCAGTACCCCGAAAGAATGCATTCAGGCTCGAAACACAAGTTTTGCATCTTTTTGCATGCCGAAGGTTTGCGATATGCTCCAACACACTCCCAAACATCATTCTGGGTCTAATTGTGTAGAATGGGTGTTTTCGTTGCGAAACCATTTTCACAACTTCGGTACCCCGAAATAGTGCATTCAGGGCCGAAACACAAGTTTTGCATCTTTTTACATGCTGAAGGTTTGCGATATGCTCCAAAACACTCCCAAACATCATTCTGGGTTTAATGGGGTAGAATGGGTGTTTTCGTTGCGAAACTATTTTCGCAACTTCGGTACCCCAAAAGAATGCATTCAGGCTCGAAACAAAAGTTTTGCATCTTTTTACATGCCGAAGTTTTGCGATATGCTCCAAAACACTCCCAAACATCATTGTGGGTCTAATGGAGTAGAATGGGTGTTTTCGTTGCGAAACCATTTTCGCAACATCGGTACCCCGAAACAGTGCATTCAGGCTCGAAACACAAGTTTTGCATCTTTTTACATGCCGAAGGTTTGCGATATGCTCCAAAACACTCCCAAACATCATTTTGGGTCTAATGGAGTACAATGGTTGTTTTTGTTGTGAAACCATTTTCACAACTTCTGTATCACGAAATAGTGCATTCAGGCCCGAAACACAAGTTTTGCATCTTTTACATGCCGAAGGTTTGCGATATGCTCCAAAACACTCCCAAACATCATTCTAGGTTTAATGGGATAGAATGGGTGTTTTCGTTGCGAAACCATTTTCGCAACTTCGGTACCCCGAAATAGTGCATTCAAGCCCGAAACACAAGTTTTGCATCTTTTACATGCCGAAGGTTTGCAATATGCTCCAAAACACTCCCAAACATCATTGTGGGTCTAATGGGGTAGAATGGGTGTTTTCGTTGCGAAACCATTTTCGCAACTTCGGTACCCTGAAATAGTGCATTCAGGGTTGAAACACAAGTTTTGCATCTTTTTACATGCCGAAGGTTTGCGATATGCTCCAAAACACACCCAAACATCATTTTGGGTCTAATGGAGTACAATGGTTGTTTTTGTGGCGAAACCATTTTCGTAACTTCTGTATCACGAAATAGTGCATTCAGGCCCGAAACACAAGTTTTGCATCTTTTACATGCCGAAGGTTTGCGATATGCTCCAAAACACTCCCAAACATCATTCTGGGTTTAATGGGGTAGAATGGGTGTTTTCGTTGCGAAACCATTTTCGCAACTTCGGTACCCTGAAATAGTGCATTCAGGGCCGAAACACAAGTTTTGCATCTTTTTACATGCCGAAGGTTTGCGATACGCTCCAAAACACTCTTAAACATCATTTTGGGTCTAATGGAGTACAATGGTTGTTTTTGTGGCGAAACTATTTTCGCAACTTCTGTATCCCGAAATAGTGCATTCAGGCCCGAAACACAAGTTTTGCATCTTTTACATGCCGAAGGTTTGCGATATGCTCCAAAACACTCCCAAACATCATTCTGGGTTTAATGGGGTAGAATGGGTGTTTTCGTTGCGAAACTATTTTCGCAACTTCGGTACCCCGAAAGAATGCATTCAGGCTCGAAACAAAAGTTTTGCATCTTTTTACATGCCGAAGGTTTGCGATATGCTCCAAAACACTCCCAAACATCATTTTGTGTGTACTGGAGTAGAATGGGTGTTTTCGTTGCGAAACCATTTTCGCAACTTCGGTACCCCGAAATAGTGCATTCAGGCTTGAAACACAAGTTTTGCATCTTTTTACATGCCGAAGGTTTGCGATATTCTCCAAAACACTCCCAAACATCATTCTGGGTCTAATGGGGTAGAATGGGTGTTTTCGTTGCGAAACCATTTTCGCAACTTCGGTACCCCGAAATAGTGCATTCAGGGCCGAAACACAAGTTTTGCATCTTTTTACATGCCGAAAGTTTGCGATATGCTCCAAAATACTCCCAAACATCATTCTGGGTTTAATGGGGTAGAATGGGTGTTTTCGTTGCGAAACCATTTTCGCAACTTCGGTACCCCAAAAGAATGCATTCAGGCTCGAAACAAAAGTTTTGCATCTTTTTACATGCCGAAGGTTTGCGATATGCTCCAACACACTCCCAAACATCATTCTGGGTCTAATGGGGTAGAATGGGTGTTTTCGTTGCGAAACCATTTTCGCAACTTCGGTACCCCGAAATAGTGCATTCAGGGCCGAAACACAAGTTTTGCATCTTTTTACATGCCGAAGGTTTGCGATATGCTCCAAAACACTCCCAAACATCATTCTTGGTTTAATGGGGTAGAATGGGTGTTTTTGTTGCGAAACCATTTTCGCAACTTCAGTACCCCGAAAGAATGCATTCAGGCTCGAAACACAAGTTTTGCATCTTTTTGCATGCCGAAGGTTTGCGATATGCTCCAACACACTCCCAAACATCATTCTGGGTCTAATTGTGTAGAATGGGTGTTTTCGTTGCGAAACCATTTTCACAACTTCGGTACCCCGAAATAGTGCATTCAGGGCCGAAACACAAGTTTTGCATCTTTTTACATGCTGAAGGTTTGCGATATGCTCCAAAACACTCCCAAACATCATTCTGGGTTTAATGGGGTAGAATGGGTGTTTTCGTTGCGAAACTATTTTCGCAACTTCGGTACCCCAAAAGAATGCATTCAGGCTCGAAACAAAAGTTTTGCATCTTTTTACATGCCGAAGTTTTGCGATATGCTCCAAAACACTCCCAAATATCATTGTGGGTCTAATGGAGTAGAATGGGTGTTTTCGTTGCGAAACCATTTTCGCAACATCTGTACCCCGAAACAGTGCATTCAGGCTCGAAACACAAGTTTTGCATCTTTTTACATGCCGAAGGTTTGCGATATGCTCCAAAACACTCCCAAACATCATTTTGGGTCTAATGGAGTACAATGGTTGTTTTTGTTGTGAAACCATTTTCGCAACTTCTGTATCACGAAATAGTGCATTCAGGCCCGAAACACAAGTTTTGCATCTTTTTACATGCCGAAGGTTTGCGATATGCTCCAAAACACACCCAAACATCATTTTGGGTCTAATGGAGTACAATGGTTGTTTTTGTTGCGAAACCATTTTCGCAACTTCTGTATCACGAAATAGTGCATTCAGGCCCGAAACACAAGTTTTGCATCTTTTACATGCCGAAGGTTTGCGATATGCTCCAAAACACTCCCAAACATCATTGTGGGTCTAATGGGGTAGAATGGGTGTTTTCGTTGCGAAACCATTTTCGCAACTTCGGTACCCTGAAATGGTGCACTCAGGGCCGAAACACAAGTTTTGCATCTTTTTACATGCCGAAGGTTTGCGATACGCTCCAAAACACTCTTAAACATCATTTTGGGTCTAATGGAGTACAATGGTTGTTTTTGTGGCGAAACCATTTTCGCAACTTCTGTATCACGAAATAGTGCATTCAGGCCCGAAACACAAGTTTTGCATCTTTTACATACCGAAGGTTTGCGATATGCTCCAAAACACTCCCAAACATCATTCTGGGTTTAATGGGGTAGAATGGGTGTTTTCGTTGCGAAACTATTTTCGCAACTTCGGTACCCCGACAGAATGCATTCAGGCTCGAAACAAAAGTTTTGCATCTTTTTACATGCCGAAGGTTTGCGATATGCTCCAAAACACTCCCAAACATCATTTTGTGTGTAATGGAGTAGAATGGGTGTTTTCGTTGCGAAACCATTTTCGCAACTTCGGTACCCCGAAATAGTGCATTCAGGCTTGAAACACAAGTTTTGCATCTTTTTACATGCCGAAGGTTTGCGATATGCTCCAAAACACTCCCAAACATCATTCTGGGTCTAATGGGGTAGAATGGGTGTTTTCGTTGCGAAACCATTTTCGCAACTTCGGTACCCCGAAATAGTGCATTCAGGGCCGAAACACAAGTTTTGCATCTTTTTACATGCCGAAAGTTTGCGATATGCTCCAAAATACTCCCAAACATCATTCTGGGTTTAATGGGGTAGAATGGGTGTTTTCGTTGCGAAACCATTTTCGCAACTTCGGTACCCCAAAAGAATGCATTCAGGCTCGAAACAAAAGTTTTGCATCTTTTTACATGCCGAAGGTTTGCGATATGCTCCAACACACTCCCAAACATCATTCTGGGTCTAATGGGGTAGAATGGGTGTTTTCGTTGCGAAACCATTTTCGCAACTTCGGTACCCCGAAATAGTGCATTCAGGGCCGAAACACAAGTTTTGCATCTTTTTACATGCCGAAGGTTTGCGATATGCTCCAAAACACTCCCAAACATCATTCTTGGTTTAATGGGGTAGAATGGGTGTTTTCGTTGCGAAACCATTTTCGCAACTTCAGTACCCCGAAAGAATGCATTCAGGCTCGAAACACAAGTTTTGCATCTTTTTGCATGCCGAAGGTTTGCGATATGCTCCAAAACATTCCCAAACATCATTCTGGGTCTAATTGTGTAGAATGGGTGTTTTCGTTGCGAAACCATTTTCACAACTTCGGTACCCCGAAATAGTGCATTCAGGGCCGAAACACAAGTTTTGCATCTTTTTACATGCTGAAGGTTTGCGATATGCTCCAAAACACTCCCAAACATCATTCTGGGTTTAATGGGGTAGAATGGGTGTTTTCGTTGCGAAACTATTTTCGCAACTTCGGTACCCCAAAAGAATGCATTCAGGCTCGAAACAAAAGTTTTGCATCTTTTTACATGCCGAAGGTTTGCGATATGCTCCAAAACACTCCCAAACATCATTTTGTGTGTAATGGAGTAGAATGGGTGTTTTCGTTGCGAAACCATTTTCGCAACTTCGGTACCCCGAAATAGTGCATTCAGGCTTGAAACACAAGTTTTGCATCTTTTTACATGCCGAAGGTTTGCGATATGCTCCAAAACACTCCCAAACATCATTCTGGGTCTAATGGGGTAGAATGGGTGTTTTCGTTGCGAAACCATTTTCGCAACTTCCGTACCCCGAAATAGGGCATTCAGGGCCGAAACACAAGTTTTGCATCTTTTTACATGCCGAAAGTTTGCGATATGCTCCAAAATACTCCCAAACATCATTCTGGGTTTAATGGGGTAGAATGGGTGTTTTCGTTGCGAAACCATTTTCGCAACTTCGGTACCCCAGAAGAATGCATTCAGGCTCGAAACAAAAGTTTTGCATCTTTTTACATGCCGAAGGTTTGCGATATGCTCCAACACACTCCCAAACATCATTCTGGGTCTAATGGGGTAGAATGGGTGTTTTCGTTGCGAAACCATTTTCGCGACTTCGGTACCCCGAAACAGTGCATTCTGGGCCGAAACACAAGTTTTGCATCTTTTTACATGCCGAAGGTTTGCGATATGCTCCAAAACACTCCCAAACATCATTCTTGGTTTAATGGGGTAGAATGGGTGTTTTCGTTGCGAAACCATTTTCGCAACTTCAGTACCCCGAAAGAATGCATTCAGGCTCGAAACACAAGTTTTGCATCTTTTTGCATGCCGAAGGTTTGCGATATGCTCCAACACACTCCCAAACATCATTCTGGGTCTAATTGTGTAGAATGGGTGTTTTCGTTGCGAAACCATTTTCGCAACTTCGGTACCCCGAAATAGTGCATTCAGGGCCGAAACACAAGTTTTGCATCTTTTTACATGCCGAAGGTTTGCGATATGCTCCAAAACACTCCCAAACATCATTGTGGGTCTAATGGAGTAGAATGGGTGTTTTCGTTGCGAAACCATTTTCGCAACATGGGTACTCCGAAACAGTGCATTCAGGCTCGAAACACAAGTTTTGCATCTTTTTACATGCCGAAGGTTTGCGATATGCTCCAAAACACTCCCAAACATCATTTTGGGTCTAATGGAGTACAATGGTTGTTTTTGTTGCGAAACCATTTTCGCAACTTCTGTATCACGAAATAGTGCATTCAGGCCCGAAACACAAGTTTTGCATCTTTTACATGCCGAAGGTTTGCGATATGCTCCAAAACACTCCCAAACATCATTCTAGGTTTAATGGGGTAGAACGGGTGTTTTCGTTGCGAAACCTTTTTCGCAACTTCGGTACCCCGAAATAGTGCATTCAAGCCCGAAACACAAGTTTTGCATCTTTTACATGCCGAAGGTTTGCGATATGCTCCAAAACACTCCCAAACATCATTGTGGGTTTAATGGGGTAGAATGGGTGTTTTCGTTGCGAAACCATTTTCGCAACTTCAGTACCCCGAAAGAATGCATTCAGGCTCGAAACACAAGTTTTGCATCTTTTTGCATGCCGAAGGTTTGCGATATGCTCCAACACACTCCCAAACATCATTCTTGGTCTAATTTGTGTAGAATGGGTGTTTTCGTTGCGAAACCATTTTCGCGACTTCGGTACCCCGAAACAGTGCATTCAGGGCCGAAACACAAGTTTTGCATCTTTTACATGCCGAAGGTTTGCGATATGCTCCAACACACTGCCAAACATCATTCTGGGTCTAATGGGGTAGAATGGGTGTTTCATTGCGAAACCATTTTCGCAACTTCAGTACCCCGAAATAGTGCATTCAAGCTCGAAACACAAGTTTTGCATCTTTTACATGCCGAAGGTTTGCGATATGTTCCAAAACACTCCCAAACATCATTCTGGGTTTAATGGGGTAGAATGGGTGTTTTCGTTGCGAAACCATTTTCGCAACTTCAGTACCCCGAAAGAATGCATTCAGGCTCGAAACACAAGTTTTGCATCTTTTTGCATGCCGAAGGTTTGCGATATGCTCCAACACACTCCCAAACATCATTCTTGGTCTAATTTGTGTAGAATGGGTGTTTTCGTTGCGAAACCATTTTCGCGACTTCGGTACCCCGAAACAGTGCATTCAGGGCCGAAACACAAGTTTTGCATCTTTTACATGCCGAAGGTTTGCGATATGCTCCAATACACTCTCAAACATCATTCTGGGTTTAATGGGGTAGAAAGGGTGTTTTCGTTGCGAAACCATTTTCGCAACTTCGGTACCCCAAAATAGTGCATTCAAGCCCGAAACACAAGTTTTGCATCTTTTACATGCCGAAGGTTTGCGATATGCTCCAAAACACTCCCAAACATCATTGTGGGTCTAATGGGGTAGAATGGGTGTTTTCGTTGCGAAACCATTTTCGCAACTTCGGTACCCTGAAATAGTGCATTCAGGGCCGAAACACAAGTTTTGCATCTTTTTACATGCCGAAGGTTTGCGATATGCTCCAAAACACTCCCAAACATCATTCTGGGTTTAGTGGGGTAGAATGGGTGTTTTTGTTGCGAAACCATTTTCGCAACTTCAGTACCCAGAAAGAATGCATTCAGGCTCGAAACACAAGTTTTGCATCTTTTTGCATGCCGAAGGTTTGCGATATACTCCAACACACTCCCAAACATCATTCTGGGTCTAATTGTGTAGAATGTGTGTTTTCGTTGCGAAACCATTTTCGCAACTTCGGTACCCCAAAAGAATGCATTCAGGCTCGAAACACAAGTTTTGCATCTTTTTACATGCCGAAGGTTTGCGATTTGCTCCAACACACTGCCAAACATCATTCTGGGTCTAATGGGGTAGAATGGGTGTTTTCATTGCGAAACCATTTTGGCAACTTCAGTACCCCGAAATAGTGCATTCATTGCCGAAACACAAGTTTTGCATCTTTTTACATGCCGAAGGTTTGCGATATGCTCCAAAACACTCCCAAACATCATTCTGTGTTTAATGGGGTAGAATGGGTGTTTTCGTTGCGAAACCATTTTCGCAACTTCGGTACCCCAAAAGAATGCATTCAGGCTCGAAACACAAGTTTTGCATCTTTTTACATGCCGAAGGTTTGCGATTTGCTCCAACACACTGCCAAACATCATTCTGGGTCTAATGGGGTAGAATGGGTGTTTTCATTGCGAAACCATTTTCGCAACTTCAGTACCCCGAAATAGTGCATTCAAGCTCGAAACACAAGTTTTGCATCTTTTACATGCCGAAGGTTTGCGATATGCTCCAAAACACTCCCAAACATCATTGTGGGTCTAATGGAGTAGAATGGGTGTTTTCGTTGCGAAACCATTTTCGCAACTTCGGTACCCTGAAATAGTGCATTCAGGGCCGAAACACAAGTTTTGCATCTTTTTACATGCCGAAGGTTTGCGATACGCTCCAAAACACTCCCAAACATCATTCTGGGTTTAATGGGGTACAATGGTTGTTTTTGTGGCGAAACCATTTTCGCAACTGCTGTATCACGAAATAGTGCATTCAGGCCCGAAACACAAGTTTTGCATCTTTTACATGCCGAAGGTTTGCGATATGCTCCAAAACACTCCCAAACATCATTCTGGGTTTAATGGGGTAGAATGGGTGTTTTCGTTGCGAAACTATTTTCGCAACTTCGGTACCCCGAAAGAATGCATTCAGGCTCGAAACAAAAGTTTTGCATCTTTTTACATGCCGAAGGTTTGCGATATGCTCCAAAACACTCCCAAACATCATTTTGTGTGTACTGGAGTAGAATGGGTGTTTTCGTTGCGAAACCATTTTCGCAACTTCGGTACCCCGAAATAGTGCATTCAGGCTTGAAACACAAGTTTTGCATCTTTTTACATGCCGAATGTTTGCGATATGCTCCAAAACACTCCCAAACATCATTCTGGGTCTAATGGGGTAGAATGGGTGTTTTCGTTGCGAAACCATTTTCGCAACTTCGGTACCCCGAAATAGTGCATTCAGGGCCGAAACACAAGTTTTGCATCTGTTTACATGCCGAAAGTTTGCGATATGCTCCAAAATACTCCCAAACATCATTCTGGGTTTAATGGGGTAGAATGGGTGTTTTCGTTGCGAAACCATTTTCGCAACTTCGGTACCCCAAAAGAATGCATTCAGGCTCGAAACAAAAGTTTTGCATCTTTTTACATGCCGAAGGTTTGCGATATGCTCCAACACACTCCCAAACATCATTCTGGGTCTAATGGGGTAGAATGGGTGTTTTCGTTGCGAAACCATTTTCGCAACTTCGGAACCCCGAAATAGTGCATTCAGGGCCGAAACACAAGTTTTGCATCTTTTTACATGCCGAAGGTTTGCGATATGCTCCAAAACACTCCCAAACATCATTCTTGGTTTAATGGGGTAGAATGGGTGTTTTCGTTGCGAAACCATTTTCGCAACTTCAGTACCCCGAAAGAATGCATTCAGGCTCGAAACACAAGTTTTGCATCTTTTTGCATGCCGAAGGTTTGCGATATGCTCCAACACACTCCCAAACATCATTCTGGGTCTAATTGTGTAGAATGGGTGTTTTCGTTGCGAAACCATTTTCACAACTTCGGTACCCCGAAATAGTGCATTCAGGGCCGAAACACAAGTTTTGCATCTTTTTACATGCTGAAGGTTTGCGATATGCTCCAAAACACTCCCAAACATCATTCTGGGTTTAATGGGGTAGAATGGGTGTTTTCGTTGCGAAACTATTTTCGCAACTTCGGTACCCCAAAAGAATGCATTCAGGCTCGAAACAAAAGTTTTGCATCTTTTTACATGCCGAAGTTTTGCGATATGCTCCAAAACACTCCCAAACATCATTGTGGGTCTAATGGAGTAGAATGGGTGTTTTCGTTGCGAAACCATTTTCGCAACATCGGTACCCCGAAACAGTGCATTCAGGCTCGAAACACAAGTTTTGCATCTTTTTACATGCCGAAGGTTTGCGATATGCTCCAAAACACTCCCAAACATCATTTTGGGTCTAATGGAGTACAATGGTTGTTTTTGTTGTGAAACCATTTTCACAACTTCTGTATCACGAAATAGTGCATTCAGGCCCGAAACACAAGTTTTGCATCTTTTACATGCCGAAGGTTTGCGATATGCTCCAAAACACTCCCAAACATCATTCTAGGTTTAATGGGGTAGAATGGGTGTTTTTGTTGCGAAACCATTTTCGCAACTTCGGTACCCCGAAATAGTGCATTCAAGCCCGAAACACAAGTTTTGCATCTTTTACATGCCGAAGGTTTGCAATATGCTCCAAAACACTCCCAAACATCATTGTGGGTCTAATGGGGTAGAATGGGTGTTTTCGTTGCGAAACCATTTTCGCAACTTCGGTACCCTGAAATAGTGCATTCAGGGCTGAAACACAAGTTTTGCATCTTTTTACATGCCGAAGGTTTGCGATATGCTCCAAAACACACCCAAACATCATTTTGGGTCTAATGGAGTACAATGGTTGTTTTTGTGGCGAAACCATTTTCGTAACTTCTGTATCACGAAATAGTGCATTCAGGCCCGAAACACAAGTTTTGCATCTTTTACATGCCGAAGGTTTGCGATATGCTCCAAAACACTCCCAAACATCATTCTGGGTTTAATGGGGTAGAATGGGTGTTTTCGTTGCGAAACCATTTTCGCAACTTCGGTACCCTGAAATAGTGCATTCAGGGCCGAAACACAAGTTTTGCATCTTTTTACATGCCGAAGGTTTGCGATACGCTCCAAAACACTCTTAAACATCATTTTGGGTCTAATGGAGTACAATGGTTGTTTTTGTGGCGAAACTATTTTCGCAACTTCTGTATCCCGAAATAGTGCATTCAGGCCCGAAACACAAGTTTTGCATCTTTTACATGCCGAAGGTTTGCGATATGCTCCAAAACACTCCCAAACATCATTCTGGGTTTAATGGGGTAGAATGGGTGTTTTCGTTGCGAAACTATTTTCGCAACTTCGGTACCCCGAAAGAATGCATTCAGGCTCGAAACAAAAGTTTTGCATCTTTTTACATGCCGAAGGTTTGCGATATGCTCCAAAACACTCCCAAACATCATTTTGTGTGTACTGGAGTAGAATGGGTGTTTTCGTTGCGAAACCATTTTCGCAACTTCGGTACCCCGAAATAGTGCATTCAGGCTTGAAACACAAGTTTTGCATCTTTTTACATGCCGAAGGTTTGCGATATTCTCCAAAACACTCCCAAACATCATTCTGGGTCTAATGGGGTAGAATGGGTGTTTTCGTTGCGAAACCATTTTCGCAACTTCGGTACCCCGAAATAGTGCATTCAGGGCCGAAACACAAGTTTTGCATCTTTTTACATGCCGAAAGTTTGCGATATGCTCCAAAATACTCCCAAACATCATTCTGGGTTTAATGGGGTAGAATGGGTGTTTTCGTTGCGAAACCATTTTCGCAACTTCGGTACCCCAAAAGAATGCATTCAGGCTCGAAACAAAAGTTTTGCATCTTTTTACATGCCGAAGGTTTGCGATATGCTCCAACACACTCCCAAACATCATTCTGGGTCTAATGGGGTAGAATGGGTGTTTTCGTTGCGAAACCATTTTCGCAACTTCGGTACCCCGAAATAGTGCATTCAGGGCCGAAACACAAGTTTTGCATCTTTTTACATGCCGAAGGTTTGCGATATGCTCCAAAACACTCCCAAACATCATTCTTGGTTTAATGGGGTAGAATGGGTGTTTTCGTTGCGAAACCATTTTCGCAACTTCAGTACCCCGAAAGAATGCATTCAGGCTCGAAACACAAGTTTTGCATCTTTTTGCATGCCGAAGGTTTGCGATATGCTCCAACACACTCCCAAACATCATTCTGGGTCTAATTGTGTAGAATGGGTGTTTTCGTTGCGAAACCATTTTCACAACTTCGGTACCCCGAAATAGTGCATTCAGGGCCGAAACACAAGTTTTGCATCTTTTTACATGCTGAAGGTTTGCGATATGCTCCAAAACACTCCCAAACATCATTCTGGGTTTAATGGGGTAGAATGGGTGTTTTCGTTGCGAAACTATTTTCGCAACTTCGGTACCCCAAAAGAATGCATTCAGGCTCGAAACAAAAGTTTTGCATCTTTTTACATGCCGAAGTTTTGCGATATGCTCCAAAACACTCCCAAATATCATTGTGGGTCTAATGGAGTAGAATGGGTGTTTTCGTTGCGAAACCATTTTCGCAACATCTGTACCCCGAAACAGTGCATTCAGGCTCGAAACACAAGTTTTGCATCTTTTTACATGCCGAAGGTTTGCGATATGCTCCAAAACACTCCCAAACATCATTTTGGGTCTAATGGAGTACAATGGTTGTTTTTGTTGTGAAACCATTTTCGCAACTTCTGTATCACGAAATAGTGCATTCAGGCCCGAAACACAAGTTTTGCATCTTTTTACATGCCGAAGGTTTGCGATATGCTCCAAAACACACCCAAACATCATTTTGGGTCTAATGGAGTACAATGGTTGTTTTTGTTGCGAAACCATTTTCGCAACTTCTGTATCACGAAATAGTGCATTCAGGCCCGAAACACAAGTTTTGCATCTTTTACATGCCGAAGGTTTGCGATATGCTCCAAAACACTCCCAAACATCATTGTGGGTCTAATGGGGTAGAATGGGTGTTTTCGTTGCGAAACCATTTTCGCAACTTCGGTACCCTGAAATAGTGCACTCAGGGCCGAAACACAAGTTTTGCATCTTTTTACATGCCGAAGGTTTGCGATACGCTCCAAAACACTCTTAAACATCATTTTGGGTCTAATGGAGTACAATGGTTGTTTTTGTGGCGAAACCATTTTCGCAACTTCTGTATCACGAAATAGTGCATTCAGGCCCGAAACACAAGTTTTGCATCTTTTACATACCGAAGGTTTGCGATATGCTCCAAAACACTCCCAAACATCATTCTGGGTTTAATGGGGTAGAATGGGTGTTTTCGTTGCGAAACTATTTTCGCAACTTCGGTACCCCGACAGAATGCATTCAGGCTCGAAACAAAAGTTTTGCATCTTTTTACATGCCGAAGGTTTGCGATATGCTCCAAAACACTCCCAAACATCATTTTGTGTGTAATGGAGTAGAATGGGTGTTTTCGTTGCGAAACCATTTTCGCAACTTCGGTACCCCGAAATAGTGCATTCAGGCTTGAAACACAAGTTTTGCATCTTTTTACATGCCGAAGGTTTGCGATATGCTCCAAAACACTCCCAAACATCATTCTGGGTCTAATGGGGTAGAATGGGTGTTTTCGTTGCGAAACCATTTTCGCAACTTCGGTACCCCGAAATAGTGCATTCAGGGCCGAAACACAAGTTTTGCATCTTTTTACATGCCGAAGGTTTGCGATATGCTCCAAAACACTCCCAAACATCATTCTTGGTTTAATGGGGTAGAATGGGTGTTTTCGTTGCGAAACCATTTTCGCAACTTCAGTACCCCGAAAGAATGCATTCAGGCTCGAAACACAAGTTTTGCATCTTTTTGCATGCCGAAGGTTTGCGATATGCTCCAACACACTCCCAAACATCATTCTGGGTCTAATTGTGTAGAATGGGTGTTTTCGTTGCGAAACCATTTTCACAACTTCGGTACCCCGAAATAGTGCATTCAGGGCCGAAACACAAGTTTTGCATCTTTTTACATGCTGAAGGTTTGCGATATGCTCCAAAACACTCCCAAACATCATTCTGGGTTTAATGGGGTAGAATGGGTGTTTTCGTTGCGAAACTATTTTCGCAACTTCGGTACCCCAAAAGAATGCATTCAGGCTCGAAACAAAAGTTTTGCATCTTTTTACATGCCGAAGGTTTGCGATATGCTCCAAAACACTCCCAAACATCATTTTGTGTGTAATGGAGTAGAATGGGTGTTTTCGTTGCGAAACCATTTTCGCAACTTCGGTACCCCGAAATAGTGCATTCAGGCTTGAAACACAAGTTTTGCATCTTTTTACATGCCGAAGGTTTGCGATATGCTCCAAAACACTCCCAAACATCATTCTGGGTCTAATGGGGTAGAATGGGTGTTTTCGTTGCGAAACCATTTTCGCAACTTCCGTACACCGAAATAGGGCATTCAGGGCCGAAACACAAGTTTTGCATCTTTTTACATGCCGAAAGTTTGCGATATGCTCCAAAATACTCCCAAACATCATTCTGGGTTTAATGGGGTAGAATGGGTGTTTTCGTTGCGAAACCATTTTCGCAACTTCGGTACCCCAGAAGAATGCATTCAGGCTCGAAACAAAAGTTTTGCATCTTTTTACATGCCGAAGGTTTGCGATATGCTCCAACACACTCCCAAACATCATTCTGGGTCTAATGGGGTAGAATGGGTGTTTTCGTTGCGAAACCATTTTCGCGACTTCGGTACCCCGAAACAGTGCATTCTGGGCCGAAACACAAGTTTTGCATCTTTTTACATGCCGAAGGTTTGCGATATGCTCCAAAACACTCCCAAACATCATTCTTGGTTTAATGGGGTAGAATGGGTGTTTTCGTTGCGAAACCATTTTCGCAACTTCAGTACCCCGAAAGAATGCATTCAGGCTCGAAACACAAGTTTTGCATCTTTTTGCATGCCGAAGGTTTGCGATATGCTCCAACACACTCCCAAACATCATTCTGGGTCTAATTGTGTAGAATGGGTGTTTTCGTTGCGAAACCATTTTCGCAACTTCGGTACCCCGAAATAGTGCATTCAGGGCCGAAACACAAGTTTTGCATCTTTTTACATGCCGAAGGTTTGCGATATGCTCCAAAACACTCCCAAACATCATTGTGGGTCTAATGGAGTAGAATGGGTGTTTTCGTTGCGAAACCATTTTCGCAACATGGGTACCCCGAAACAGTGCATTCAGGCTCGAAACACAAGTTTTGCATCTTTTTACATGCCGAAGGTTTGCGATATGCTCCAAAACACTCCCAAACATCATTTTGGGTCTAATGGAGTACAATGGTTGTTTTTGTTGCGAAACCATTTTCGCAACTTCTGTATCACGAAATAGTGCATTCAGGCCCGAAACACAAGTTTTGCATCTTTTACATGCCGAAGGTTTGCGATATGCTCCAAAACACTCCCAAACATCATTCTAGGTTTAATGGGGTAGAACGGGTGTTTTCGTTGCGAAACCTTTTTCGCAACTTCGGTACCCCGAAATAGTGCATTCAAGCCCGAAACACAAGTTTTGCATCTTTTACATGCCGAAGGTTTGCGATATGCTCCAAAACACTCCCAAACATCATTGTGGGTCTAATGGGGTAGAATGGGTGTTTTCGTTGCGAAACCATTTTCGCAACTTCGGTACCCTGAAATAGTGCATTCAGGGCTGAAACACAAGTTTTGCATCTTTTTACATGCCGAAGGTTTGCGATATGCTCCAAAACACTCCCAAACATCATTCTGGGTCTAATGGAGTACAATGGTTGTTTTTGTTGTGAAACCATTTTCGCAACTTCTGTATCACGAAATAGTGCATTCAGGCCCGAAACACAAGTTTTGCATCTTTTACATGCCGAAGGTTTGCGATATGCTCCAAAACACTCCCAAACATCATTCTGGGTTTAATGGGGTAGAATGGGTGTTTTCGTTGCGAAACCATTTTCGCAACTTCGGTACCCCGAAATAGTGCATTCAAGCCCGAAACACAAGTTTTGCATCTTTTACATGCCGAAGGTTTGCGATATACTCCAAAACACTCCCAAACATCATTGTGGGTCTAATGCGGTAGAATGGGTGTTTTCGTTGCGAAACCATTTTCGCAACTTCGGTACCCTGAAATAGTGCATTCAGGGCCGAAACACAAGTTTTGCATCTTTTTACATGCCGAAGGTTTGCGATATGCTCCAAAACACTCCCAAACATCATTCTGGGTTTAATGGGGTAGAATGGGTGTTTTTGTTGCGAAACCATTTTCGCAACTTCAGTACCCCGAAAGAATGCATTCAGGCTCGAAACACAAGTTTTGCATCTTTTTGCATGCCGAAGGTTTGCGATATGCTCCAACACACTCCCAAACATCATTCTGGGTCTAATTGTGTAGAATGGGTGTTTTCGTTGCGAAACAATTTTCGCAACTTCGGTACCCCGAAATAGTGCATTCATTACCGAAACACAAGTTTTGCATCTTTTTACATGCCGAAGGTTTGCGATATGCTCCAAAACACTCCCAAACATCATTGTGGGTCTAATGGGGTAGAATGGGTGTTTTCGTTGCGAAACCATTTTCGCAACTTCGCTTCCCTGAAATAGTGCATTCAGGGCCGAAACACAAGTTTTGCATCTTTTACATGCCGAAGGTTTGCGATATGCTCCAAAACACTCCCAAACATCATTGTGGGTCTAATGGGGTAGAATGGGTGTTTTCGTTGCGAAACTATTTTCGCAACTTCGGTACCCCAAAAGAATGCATTCAGGCTCGAAACAAAAGTTTTGCATCTTTTTACATGCCGAAGGTTTGCAATATGCTCCAACACACTCCCAAACATCATTCTGGGTTTAATGGGGTAGAATGGGTGTTTTCGTTGCGAAACCATTTTCGCAACTTCGGTACCCCGAAATAGTGCATTCAAGTCCGAAACACAAGTTTTGCATCTTTTACATGCCGAAGGTTTGCGATATGCTCCAAAACAATCCCAAACATCATTGTGGGTCTAATGGGGTAGATTGGGTGTTTTCGTTGCGAAACCATTTTCGCAACTTCGGTACCCCGAAATAGTGCATTCAAGCCCGAAACACAAGTTTTGCATCTTTTTACATGCCGAAGATTTGCGATATGCTCCAAAACACTCCCAAACATCATTCTGGGTTTAATGGGGTAGAATGGGTGTTTTTGTTGCGAAACCATTTTCGCAACTTCAGTACCCCGAAAGAATGCATTCAGGCTCGAAACACAAGTTTTGCATCTTTTTGCATGCCGAAGGTTTGCGATATGCTCCAACACACTCCCAAACATCATTCTGGGTCTAATTGTGTAGAATGGGTGTTTTCGTTGCGAAACAATTTTCGCAACTTCGGTACCCCGAAATAGTGCATTCATTACCGAAACACAAGTTTTGCATCTTTTTACATGCCGAAGGTTTGCGATATGCTCCAAAACACTCCCAAACATCATTCTGGGTTTAATAGGGTAGAATGGGTGTTTTCGTTGCGAAACCATTTTCGCAACTTCGGTACCCCAAAAGAATGCATTCAGGCTTGAAACACAAGTTTTGCATCTTTTTACATGCCGAAGGTTTGCGATATGCTCCAAAACACTCCCAAACATCATTGTGGGTCTAATGGGGTAGAATGGGTGTTTTCGTTGCGAAATCATTTTCGCAACTTCAGTACCCTGAAATAGTGGATTCAGTGCCGAAACACAAGTTTTGCATCTTTTTACATGCCGAAGGTTTGCGATATGCTCCAAAACACTCCCAAACATTATTTTGGGTCTAATGGAGTACAATGGTTGTTTTTGTTGTGAAACCATTTTCGCAACTTCTGTATCACGAAATAGTGCATTCAGGCCCGAAACACAAGTTTTGCATCTTTTACATACCGAAGGTTTGCGATATGCTCCAAAACACTCCCAAACATCATTCTGGGTTTAATGGGGTAGAATGGGTGTTTTCGTTGCGAAACCATTTTCGCAACTTCGGTACCCCGAAATAGTGCATTCAAGCCCGAAACACAAGTTTTGCATCTTTTACATGCCGAAGGTTTACGATATGCTCCAAAACACTCCCAAACATCATTGAGGGTCTAATGGGGTAGAATGGGTGTTTTCGTTGCGAAACCATTTTCGCAACTTCGCTTCCCTGAAATAGTGCATTCAGGGCCGAAACACAAGTTTTGCATCTTTTACATGCCGAAGGTTTGCGATATGCTCCAAAACACTCCCAAACATCATTGTGGGTCTAATGGGGTAGAATGGGTGTTTTCGTTGCGAAACCATTTTCGCAACTTCGGTACCCCAAAAGAATGCATTCAGGCTCGAAACAAAAGTTTTGCATCTTTTTACATGCCGAAGGTTTGCGATATGCTCCAACACACTCCCAAACATCATTCTGGGTTTAATGGGGTAGAATGGGTGTTTTCGTTGCGAAACCATTTTCGCAACTTCGGTACCCCGAAATAGTGCATTCAAGTCCGAAACACAAGTTTTGCATCTTTTACATGCCGAAGGTTTGCGATATGCTCCAAAACACTCCCAAACATCATTGTGGGTCTAATGGGGTAGATTGGGTGTTTTCGTTGCGAAACTATTTTCGCAACTTCGGTACCCCAAAAGAATGCATTCAGGCTTGAAACACAAGTTTTGCATCTTTTTACATGCCGAAGGTTTGCGATATGCTCCAAAACACTCCCAAACATCATTGTGGGTCTAATGGGGTAGAATGGGTGTTTTCGTTGCGAAACCATTTTCGCAACTTCGGTACCCTGAAATAGTGCATTCAGGGCCGAAACACAAGTTTTGCATCTTTTTACATGCCGAAGGTTTGCGATACGCTCCAAAACACTCTTAAACATCATTTTGGGTCTAATGGAGTACAATGGTTGTTTTTGTGGCGAAACCATTTTCGCAACTTCTGTATCACGAAATAGTGCATTCAGGCCCGAAACACAAGTTTTGCATCTTTTACATGCCGAAGGTTTGCGATATGCTCCAAAACACTCCCAAACATCATTCTGGGTTTAATAGGGTAGAATGGGTGTTTTCGTTGCGAAACCATTTTCGCAACTTCGGTACCCCAAAAGAATGCATTCAGGCTTGAAACACAAGTTTTGCATCTTTTTACATGCCGAAGGTTTGCGATATGCTCCAAAACACTCCCAAACATCATTGTGGGTCTAATGGGGTAGAATGGGTGTTTTCGTTGCGAAACCATTTTCGCAACTTCGGTACCCTGAAATAGTGCATTCAGGGCCGAAACACAAGTTTTGCATCTTTTTACATGCCGAAGGTTTGCGATACGCTCCAAAACACTCTTAAACATCATTTTGGGTCTAATGGAGTACAATGGTTGTTTTTGTGGCGAAACCATTTTCGCAACTTCTGTATCACGAAATAGTGCATTCAGGCCCGAAACACAAGTTTTGCATCTTTTACATGCCGAAGGTTTGCGATATGCTCCAAAACACTCCCAAACATCATTCTGGGTTTAATGGGGTAGAATGGGTGTTTTCGTTGCGAAACTATTTTCGCAACTTCGGTACCCCGAAAGAATGCATTCAGGCTCGAAACAAAAGTTTTGCATCTTTTTACATGCCGAAGGTTTGCGATATGCTCCAAAACACTCCCAAACATCATTCTGGGTTTAATAGGGTAGAATGGGTGTTTTCGTTGCGAAACCATTTTCGCAACTTCGGTACCCCAAAAGAATGCATTCAGGCTTGAAACACAAGTTTTGCATCTTTTTACATGCCGAAGGTTTGCGATATGCTCCAAAACACTCCCAAACATCATTGTGGGTCTAATGGGGTAGAATGGGTGTTTTCGTTGCGAAACCATTTTCGCAACTTCGGTACCCTGAAATAGTGCATTCAGGGCCGAAACACAAGTTTTGCATCTTTTTACATGCCGAAGGTTTGCGATACGCTCCAAAACACTCTTAAACATCATTTTGGGTCTAATGGAGTACAATGGTTGTTTTTGTGGCGAAACCATTTTCGCAACTTCTGTATCACGAAATAGTGCATTCAGGCCCGAAACACAAGTTTTGCATCTTTTACATGCCGAAGGTTTGCGATATGCTCCAAAACACTCCCAAACATCATTCTGGGTTTAATGGGGTAGAATGGGTGTTTTCGTTGCGAAACTATTTTCGCAACTTCGGTACCCCGAAAGAATGCATTCAGGCTCGAAACAAAAGTTTTGCATCTTTTTACATGCCGAAGGTTTGCGATATGCTCCAAAACACTCCCAAACATCATTTTGTGTCTAATGGAGTAGAATGGGTGTTTTCGTTGCGAAACCATTTTCGCAACTTCGGTACCCCGAAATAGTGCATTCAGGCTTGAAACACAAGTTTTGCATCTTTTTACATGCCGAAGGTTTGCGATATGCTCCAAAACACTCCCAAACATCATTCTGGGTCTAATGGAGTACAATGGTTGTTTTTGTTGTGAAACCATTTTCGCAACTTCTGTATCACGAAATAGTGCATTCAGGCCCGAAACACAAGTTTTGCATCTTTTACATGCCGAAGGTTTGCGATATGCTCCAAAACACTCCCAAACATCATTCTGGGTTTAATGGGGTAGAATGGGTGTTTTCGTTGCGAAACCATTTTCGCAACTTCGGTACCCCGAAATAGTGCATTCAAGCCCGAAACACAAGTTTTGCATCTTTTACATGCCGAAGGTTTGCGATATGCTGCAAAACACTCCGAAACATCATTGTGGGTCTAATGGGGTGGATTGGGTGTTTTCGTTGCGAAACCATTTTCGCAACTTCGGTACCCTGAAATAGTGCATTCAGGGCCGAAACACAAGTTTTGCATCTTTTTACATGCCGAAGGTTTGCGATATGCTCCAAAACACTCCCAAACATCATTCTGGGTCTAATGGAGTTCAATGGTTGTTTTTGTTGTGAAACCATTTTCGCAACTTCTGTATCACGAAATAGTGCATTCAGGCCCGAAACACAAGTTTTGCATCTTTTACATGCCGAAGGTTTGCGATATGCTCCAAAACACTCCCAAACATCATTCTGGGTTTAATGGGGTAGAATGGGTGTTTTCGTTGCGAAACCATTTTCGCAACTTCGATACCCCGAAATAGTGCATTCAAGCCCGAAACACAAGTTTTGCATCTTTTACATGCCGAAGGTTTGCGATATGCTCCAAAACACTCCCAAACATCATTGTGGGTCTAATGGGGTAGAATGGGTGTTTTCGTTGCGAAACCATTTTCGCAACTTCGGTACCCTGAAATAGTGCATTCAGGGCCGAAACACAAGTTTTGCATCTTTTTACATGCCGAAGGTTTGCGATATGCTCCAAAACACTCCCAAACATCATTCTGGGTTTAATGGGGTAGAATGGGTGTTTTTGTTGCGAAACCATTTTCGCAACTTCAGTACCCCGAAAGAATGCATTCAGGCTCGAAACACAAGTTTTGCATCTTTTTGCATGCCGAAGGTTTGCGATATGCTCCAACACACTCCCAAACATCATTCTGGGTTTAATGGGGTAGAATGGGTGTTTTCGTTGCGAAACTATTTTCGCAACTTCGGACCCCAAAAGAATGCATTCAGGCTCGAAACAAAAGTTTTGCATCTTTTTACATGCCGAAGGTTTGCGATATGCTCCAAAACACTCCCAAACATCATTGTGGGTCTAATGGAGTAGAATGGGTGTTTTCGTTGCGAAACCATTTTCGCAACATCGGTACCCCGAAACAGTGCATTCAGGCTCGAAACACAAGTTTTGCATCTTTTTACATGCCGAAGGTTTGCGATATGCTCCAAAACACTCCCAAACATCATTTTGGGTCTAATGGAGTACAATGGTTGTTTTTGTTGCGAAACCATTTTCGCAACTTCTGTATCACGAAATAGTGCATTCAGGGCCGAAACACAAGTTTTGCATCTTTTTACATGCCGAAGGTTTGCGATATGCTCCAAAACACTCCCAAACATCATTCTTGGTTTAATGGGGTAGAATGGGTGTTTTCGTTGCGAAACCATTTTCGCAACTTCAGTACCCCGAAAGAATGCATTCAGGCTCGAAACACAAGTTTTGCATCTTTTTGCATGCCGAAGGTTTGCGATATGCTCCAACACACTCCCAAACATCATTCTGGGTCTAATTGTGTAGAATGTGTGTTTTCGTTGCGAAACCATTTTCACAACTTCGGTACCCTGAAATAGTGCATTCAGGGCCGAAACACAAGTTTTGCATCTTTTTACATGCTGAAGGTTTGCGATATGCTCCAAAACACTCCCAAACATCATTCTGGGTTTAATGGGGTAGAATGGGTGTTTTCGTTGCGAAACTATTTTCGCAACTTCAGTACCCCAAAAGAATGCATTCAGGCTCGAAACAAAAGTTTTGCATCTTTTTACATGCCGAAGTTTTGCGATATGCTCCAAAACACTCCCAAACATCATTGTGGGTCTAATGGAGTAGAATGGGTGTTTTCGTTGCGAAACCATTTTCGCAACATCGGTACCCCGAAACAGTGCATTCAGGCTCGAAACACAAGTTTTGCATCTTTTTGCATGCCGAAGGTTTGCGATATGCTCCAACACACTCCCAAACATCATTCTGGGTCTAATTGTGTAGAATGGGTGTTTTCGTTGCGAAACCATTTTCACAACTTCGGTACCCCGAAATAGTGCATTCAGGGCCGAAACAAAAGTTTTGCATCTTTTTACATGCCGAAGGTTTGCGATATGCTCCAAAACACTCCCAAACATCATTCTGGGTTTAACGGGGTAGAATGGGTGTTTTCGTTGCGAAACTATTTTCGCAACTTCGGTACCCCAAAAGAATGCATTCAGGCTCGAAACAAAAGTTTTGCATCTTTTTACATGCCGAAGGTTTGCGATATGCTCCAAAACACTCCCAAACATCATTGTGGGTCTAATGGAGTAGAATGGGTGTTTTCGTTGCGAAACCATTTTCGCAACATCGGTACCCCGAAACAGTGCATTCAGGCTCGAAACACAAGTTTTGCATCTTTTTACATGCCGAAGGTTTGCGATATGCTCCAAAACACTCCCAAACATCATTCTGGGTCTAATGGAGTACAATGGTTGTTTTTGTTGTGAAACCATTTTCGCAACTTCTGTATCACGAAATAGTGCATTCAGGCCCGAAACACAAGTTTTGCATCTTTTACATGCCGAAGGTTTGCGATATGCTCCAAAACACTCCCAAACATCATTCTAGGTTTAATGGGGTAGAATGGGTGTTTTCGTTGCAAAACCATTTTCGCAACTTCGGTACCCCGAAATAGTGCATTCAAGCCCGATACACAAGTTTTGCATCTTTTACATGCCGAAGGTTTGCGATATGCTCCAAAACACTCCGAAACATCATTGTGGGTCTAATGGGGTAGAATGGGTGTTTTCGTTGCGAAACCATTTTCCCAACTTCGGTACCCTGAAATAGTGCATTCAGGGCCGAAACACAAGTTTTGCATCTTTTTACATGCCGAAGGTTTGCGATATGCTCCAAAACACTCCCAAACATCATTCTGGGTCTAATGGAGTACAATGGTTGTTTTTGTTGTGAAACCATTTTCGCAACTTCTGTATCACGAAATAGTGCATTCAGGCCCGAAACACAAGTTTTGCATCTTTTACATGCCGAAGGTTTGCGATATGCTCCAAAACACTCCCAAACATCATTCTGGGTTTAATGGGGTAGAATGGGTGTTTTCGTTGCGAAACCATTTTCGCAACTTCGGTACCCCGAAATAGTGCATTCAAGCCCGAAACACAAGTTTTGCATCTTTTACATGCCGAAGGTTTGCGATATGCTCCAAAACACTCCGAAACATCATTGTGGGTCTAATGGGGTAGAATGGGTGTTTTCGTTGCGAAACCATTTTCGCAACTTCGGTACCCTGAAATAGTGCATTCAGGGCCGAAACACAAGTTTTGCATCTTTTTACATGCCGAAGGTTTGCGATATGCTCCAAAACACTCCCAAACTTCATTCTGGGTCTAATGGAGTACAATGGTTGTTTTTGTTGTGAAACCATTTTCGCAAATTCTGTATCACGAAATAGTGCATTCAGGCCCGAAACACAAGTTTTGCATCTTTTACATGCCGAAGGTTTGCGATATGCTCCAAAACACTCCCAAACATCATTCTAGGTTTAATGGGGTAGAATGGGTGTTTTCGTTGCGAAACCATTTTCGCAACTTCGGTACCCCGAAATAGTGCATTCAAGCCCGAAACACAAGTGTTGCATCTTTTACATGCCGAATGTTTGCGATATGCTCCAAAACACTCCCAAACATCATTGTGGGTCTAATGGGGTAGAATGGGTGTTTTCGTTGCGAAACCATTTTCGCAACTTCGGTACCCTGAAATAGTGCATTCAGGGCCGAAACACAAGTTTTGCATCTTTTTACATGCCGAAGGTTTGCGATATGCTCCAAAACACTCCCAAACATCATTCTGGGTTTAATGGGGTAGAATGGGTGTTTTTGTTGCGAAACCATTTTCGCAACTTCAGTACCCCGAAAGAATGCATTCAGGCTCGAAACACAAGTTTTGCATCTTTTTGCATGCCGAAGGTTTGCGATATGCTCCAACACACTCCCAAACATCATTCTGGGTTTAATGGGGTAGAATGGGTGTTTTCGTTGCGAAACTATTTTCGCAACTTCGGTACCCCAAAAGAATGCATTCAGGCTCGAAACAAAAGTTTTGCATCTTTTTACATGCCGAAGGTTTGCGATATGCTCCAAAACACTCCCAAACATCATTGTGGGTCTAATGGAGTAGAATGGGTGTTTTCGTTGCGAAACTATTTTCGCAACATCGGTACCCCGAAACTGTGCATTCAGGCTCGAAACACAAGTTTTGCATCTTTTTACATGCCGAAGGTTTGCGATATGCTCCAAAACACTCCCAAACATCATTTTGGGTCTAATGGAGTACAATGGTTGTTTTTGTTGCGAAACCATTTTCGCAACTTCTGTATCACGAAATAGTGCATTCAGGCCCGAAACACAAGTTTTGAATCTTTTACATGCCGAAGGTTTGCGATATGCTCCAAAACACTCCCAAACATCATTCTAGGTTTAATGGGGTAGAATGGGTGTTTTCGTTAAGAAACCATTTTCGCAACTTCGGTACCCCGAAATAGTGCATTCAAGCCCGAAACACAAGTTTTGCATCTTTTTACATGCCGAAGGTTTGCGATATGCTCCAAAACACTCCCAAACATCATTCTGGGTTTAATGGGGTAGAATGAGTGTTTTTGTTGCGAAACCATTTTCGCAACTTCAGTACCCCGAAAGAATGCATTCAGGCTCGAAACACAAGTTTTGCATCTTTTTGCATGCCGAAGGTTTGCGATATGCTCCAACATACTCCCAAACATCATTCTGGGTTTAATGGGGTAGAATGGGTGTTTTCGTTGCGAAACTATTTTCGCAACTTCGGTACCCCAAAAGAATGCATTCAGGCTCGAAACAAAAGTTTTGCATCTTTTTACATGCCGAAGGTTTGCGATATGCTCCAAAACACTCCCAAACATCATTGTGGGTCTAATGGAGTAGCATGGGTGTTTTCGTTGCGAAACCATTTTCGCAACTTCGGTACCCTGAAATAGTGCATTCAGGGCCGAAACACAAGTTTTGCATCTTTTTACATGCCGAAGGTTTGCGATATGCTCCAAAACACTCCCAAACATCATTCTGGGTCTAATGGAGTACAATGGTTGTTTTTGTTGTGAAACCATTTTCGCAACTTCTGTATCACGAAATAGTGCATTCAGGCCCGAAACACAAGTTTTGCATCTTTTACATGCCGAAGGTTTGCGATATGCTCCAAAACACTCCCAAACATCATTCTGGGTTTAATGGGGTAGAATGGGTGTTTTCGTTGCGAAACTATTTTCGCAACTTCGGTACCCCAAAAGAATGCATTCAGGCTCGAAACAAAAGTTTTGCATCTTTTTACATGCCGAAGGTTTGCGATATGCTCCAAAACACTCCCAAACATCATTGTGGGTCTAATGGAGTAGAATGGGTGTTTTCGTTGCGAAACCATTTTCGCAACATCGGTACCCCGAAACAGTGCATTCAGGCTCGAAACACAAGTTTTGCATCTTTTTACATGCCGAAGGTTTGCGATATGCTCCAAAACACTCCCAAACATCATTCTGGGTCTAATGGAGTACAATGGTTGTTTTTGTTGTGAAACCATTTTCGCAACTTCTGTATCACGAAATAGTGCATTCAGGCCCGAAACACAAGTTTTGCATCTTTTACATGCCGAAGGTTTGCGATATGCTCCAAAACACTCCCAAACATCATTCTAGGTTTAATGGGGTAGAATGGGTGTTTTCGTTGCAAAACCATTTTCGCAACTTCGGTACCCCGAAATAGTGCATTCATGCCCGAAACACAAGTTTTGCATCTTTTACATGCCGAAGGTTTGCGATATGCTCCAAAACACTCCGAAACATCATTGTGGGTCTAATGGGGTAGAATGGGTGTTTTCGTTGCGAAACCATTTTCGCAACTTCGGTACCCTGAAATAGTGCATTCAGGGCCGAAACACAAGTTTTGCATCTTTTTACATGCCGAAGGTTTGCGATATGCTCCAAAACACTCCCAAACATCATTCTGGGTCTAATGGAGTACAATGGTTGTTTTTGTTGTTATACCATTTTCGCAACTTCTGTATCACGAAATAGTGCATTCAGGCCCGAAACACAAGTTTTGCATCTTTTACATGCCGAA
Source organism: Cenchrus fungigraminus (assembly GCA_036936925.1). Taxonomy (NCBI): domain Eukaryota; kingdom Viridiplantae; phylum Streptophyta; class Magnoliopsida; order Poales; family Poaceae; genus Cenchrus; species Cenchrus fungigraminus. The sequence goes on from CM072775.1 coordinate 33,844,498, forward strand.
GGTTTGCGATATGCTCCAAAACACTCCCAAACATCATTCTGGGTTTAATGGGGTAGAATGGGTGTTTTCGTTGCGAAACTATTTTCGCAACTTCGGTACCCCGAAATAGTGCATTCAAGCCCGAAACACAAGTTTTGCATCTTTTACATGCCGAAGGTTTGCGATATGCTCCAAAACACTCCGAAACATCATTGTGGGTCTAATGGGGTAGAATGGGTGTTTTCGTTGCGAAACCATTTTCGCAACTTCGGTACCCTGAAATAGTGCATTCAGGGCCGAAACACAAGTTTTGCATCTTTTTACATGCCGAAGGTTTGCGATATGCTCCAAAACACTCCCAAACATCATTCTGGGTCTAATGGAGTACAATGGTTGTTTTTGTTGTGAAACCATTTTCGCAACTTCTGTATCACGAAATAGTGCATTCAGGCCCGAAACACAAGTTTTGCATCTTTTACATGCCGAAGGTTTGCGATATGCTCCAAAACACTCCCAAACATCATTCTGGGTTTAATGGGGTAGAATGGGTGTTTTCGTTGCGAAACCATTTTCGCAACTTCGGTACCCCGAAATAGTGCATTCAAGCCCGAAACACAAGTTTTGCATCTTTTACATGCCGAATGTTTGCGATATGCTCCAAAACACTGCCAAACATCATTGTGGGTCTAATGGGGTAGAATGGGTGTTTTCGTTGCGAAACCATTTTCGCAACTTCGGTACCCTGAAATAGTGCATTCAGGGCCGAAACACAAGTTTTGCATCTTTTTACATGCCGAAGGTTTGCGATATGCTCCAAAACACTCCCAAACATCATTCTGGGTTTAATGGGGTAGAATGGGTGTTTTTGTTGCGAAACCATTTTCGCAACTTCAGTACCCCGAAAGAATGCATTCAGGCTCGAAACACAAGTTTTGCATCTTTTTGCATGCCGAAGGTTTGCGATATGCTCCAACACACTCCCAAACATCATTCTGGGTTTAATGGGGTAGAATGGGTGTTTTCATTGCGAAACTATTTTCGCAACTTCGGTACCCCAAAAGAATGCATTCAGGCTCGAAACAAAAGTTTTGCATCTTTTTACATGCCGAAGGTTTGCGATATGCTCCAAAACACTCCCAAACATCATTGTGGGTCTAATGGAGTAGAATGGGTGTTTTCGTTGCGAAACTATTTTCGCAACATCGGTACCCCGAAACTGTGCATTCAGGCTCGAAACACAAGTATTGCATCTTTTTACATGCCGAAGGTTTGCGATATGCTCCAAAACACTCCCAAACATCATTTTGGGTCTAATGGAGTACAATGGTTGTTTTTGTTGCGAAACCATTTTCGCAACTTCTGTATCACGAAATAGTGCATTCAGGCCCGAAACACATGTTTTGCATCTTTTACATGCCGAAGGTCTGCGATATGCTCCAAAACACTCCCAAACATCATTCTAGGTTTAATGGGGTAGAATGGGTGTTTTCGTTAAGAAACCATTTTCGCAACTTCGGTACCCCGAAATAGTGCATTCAAGCCCGAAACACAAGTTTTGCATCTTTTTACATGCCGAAGGTTTGCGATATGCTCCAAAACACTCCCAAACATCATTCTGGGTTTAATGGGGTAGAATGGGTGTTTTTGTTGCGAAACCATTTTCGCAACTTCAGTACCCCGAAAGAATGCATTCAGGCTCGAAACACAAGTTTTGCATCTTTTTGCATGCCGAAGGTTTGCGATATGCTCCAACACACTCCCAAACATCATTCTGGGTTTAATGGGGTAGAATGGGTGTTTTCGTTGCGAAACTATTTTCGCAACTTCGGTACCCCAAAAGAATGCATTCAGGCTCGAAACAAAAGTTTTGCATCTTTTTACATGCCGAAGGTTTGCAATATGCTCCAAAACACTCCCAAACATCATTGTGGGTCTAATGGAGTAGCATGGGTGTTTTCGTTGCGAAACCATTTTCGCAACTTCGGTACCCTGAAATAGTGCATTCAGGGCCGAAACACAAGTTTTGCATCTTTTTACATGCCGAAGGTTTGCGATATGCTCCAAAACACTCCCAAACATCATTCTGGGTCTAATGGAGTACAATGGTTGTTTTTGTTGCGAAACCATTTTCGCAACTTCTGTATCACGAAATAGTGCATTCAGGCCCGAAACACAAGTTTTGCATCTTTTACATGCCGAAGGTTTGCGATATGCTCCAAAACACTCCCAAACATCATTGTGGGTCTAATGGGGTAGAATGGGTGTTTTCGTTGCGAAACCATTTTCGCAACTTCGGTACCCTGAAATAGTGCATTCAGGGCCGAAACACAAGTTTTGCATCTTTTTCATGCCGAAGGTTTGCGATATGCTCCAAAACACTCCCAAACATCATTCTAGGTTTAATGGGGTAGAATGGGTGTTTTCGTTGCGAAACCATTTTCGCAACTTCGGTACCCCGAAATAGTGCATTCAAGCCCGAAACACAAGTTTTGCATCTTTTACATGCCGAAGGTTTGCGATATGCTCCAAAACACTCCCAAACATCATTGTGGGTCTAATGGGGTAGAATGGGTGTTTTCGTTGCGAAACCATTTTCGCAACTTCGGTACCCTGAAATAGTGCATTCAGGGCCGAAACACAAGTTTTGTATCTTTTTACATGCCGAAGGTTTGCGATACGCTCCAAAACACTCTTAAACATCATTTTGGGTCTAATGGAGTACAATGGTTATTTTTGTGGCGAAACCATTTTCGCAACTTCTGTATCACGAAATAGTGCATTCAGGCCCGAAACACAAGTTTTGCATCTTTTACATGCCGAAGGTTTGCGATATGCTCCAAAACACTCCCAAACATCATTGTGGGTCTAATGGGGTAGAATGGGTGTTTTCGTTGCGAAACCATTTTCGCAACTTCGGTACCCTGAAATAGTGCATTCAGGGCCGAAACACAAGTTTTGCATCTTTTTACATGCCGAAGGTTTGCGATATGCTCCAAAACACTCCCAAACATCATTCTGGGTCTAATGGAGTACAATGGTTGTTTTTGTTGTGAAACCATTTTCGCAACTTCTGTATCACGAAATAGTGCATTCAGGCCCGAAACACATGTTTTGCATCTTTTACATGCCGAAGGTTTGCGATATGCTCCAAAACACTCCCAAACATCATTGTGGGTCTAATGGGGTAGAATGGGTGTTTTCGTTGCGAAACCATTTTCGCAACTTCGGTACCCTGAAATAGTGCATTCAGGGCCGAAACACAAGTTTTGCATCTTTTTCATGCCGAAGGTTTGCGATATGCTCCAAAACACTCCCAAACATCATTCTAGGTTTAATGGGGTAGAATGGGTGTTTTCGTTGCGAAACCATTTTCGCAACTTCGGTACCCCGAAATAGTGCATTCAAGCCCGAAACACAAGTTTTGCATCTTTTACATGCCGAAGGTTTGCGATATGCTCCAAAACACTCCCAAACATCATTGTGGGTCTAATGGGGTAGAATGGGTGTTTTCGTTGCGAAACCATTTTCGCAACTTCGGTACCCTGAAATAGTGCATTCAGGGCCGAAACACAAGTTTTGCATCTTTTTACATGCCGAAGGTTTGCGATACGCTCCAAAACACTCTTAAACATCATTTTGGGTCTAATGGAGTACAATGGTTATTTTTGTGGCGAAACCATTTTCGCAACTTCTGTATCACGAAATAGTGCATTCAGGCCCGAAACACAAGTTTTGCATCTTTTACATGCCGAAGGTTTGCGATATGCTCCAAAACACTCCCAAACATCATTGTGGGTCTAATGGGGTAGAATGGGTGTTTTCGTTGCGAAACCATTTTCGCAACTTCGGTACCCTGAAATAGTGCATTCAGGGCCGAAACACAAGTTTTGCATCTTTTTACATGCCGAAGGTTTGCGATATGCTCCAAAACACTCCCAAACATCATTCTGGGTCTAATGGAGTACAATGGTTGTTTTTGTTGCGAAACCATTTTCGCAACTTCTGTATCACGAAATAGTGCATTCAGGCCCGAAACACAAGTTTTGCATCTTTTACATGCCGAAGGTTTGCGATATGCTCCAAAACACTCCCAAACATCATTGTGGGTCTAATGGGGTAGAATGGGTGTTTTCGTTGCGAAACCATTTTCGCAACTTCGGTACCCTGAAATAGTGCATTCAGGGCCGAAACACAAGTTTTGCATCTTTTTCATGCCGAAGGTTTGCGATATGCTCCAAAACACTCCCAAACATCATTCTAGGTTTAATGGGGTAGAATGGGTGTTTTCGTTGCGAAACCATTTTCGCAACTTCGGTACCCCGAAATAGTGCATTCAAGCCCGAAACACAAGTTTTGCATCTTTTACATGCCGAAGGTTTGCGATATGCTCCAAAACACTCCCAAACATCATTGTGGGTCTAATGGGGTAGAATGGGTGTTTTCGTTGCGAAACCATTTTCGCAACTTCGGTACCCTGAAATAGTGCATTCAGGGCCGAAACACAAGTTTTGTATCTTTTTACATGCCGAAGGTTTGCGATACGCTCCAAAACACTCTTAAACATCATTTTGGGTCTAATGGAGTACAATGGTTATTTTTGTGGCGAAACCATTTTCGCAACTTCTGTATCACGAAATAGTGCATTCAGGCCCGAAACACAAGTTTTGCATCTTTTACATGCCGAAGGTTTGCGATATGCTCCAAAACACTCCCAAACATCATTGTGGGTCTAATGGGGTAGAATGGGTGTTTTCGTTGCGAAACCATTTTCGCAACTTCGGTACCCTGAAATAGTGCATTCAGGGCCGAAACACAAGTTTTGCATCTTTTTACATGCCGAAGGTTTGCGATATGCTCCAAAACACTCCCAAACATCATTCTGGGTCTAATGGAGTACAATGGTTGTTTTTGTTGTGAAACCATTTTCGCAACTTCTGTATCACGAAATAGTGCATTCAGGCCCGAAACACATGTTTTGCATCTTTTACATGCCGAAGGTTTGCGATATGCTCCAAAACACTCCCAAACATCATTGTGGGTCTAATGGGGTAGAATGGGTGTTTTCGTTGCGAAACCATTTTCGCAACTTCGGTACCCTGAAATAGTGCATTCAGGGCCGAAACACAAGTTTTGCATCTTTTTCATGCCGAAGGTTTGCGATATGCTCCAAAACACTCCCAAACATCATTCTAGGTTTAATGGGGTAGAATGGGTGTTTTCGTTGCGAAACCATTTTCGCAACTTCGGTACCCCGAAATAGTGCATTCAAGCCCGAAACACAAGTTTTGCATCTTTTACATGCCGAAGGTTTGCGATATGCTCCAAAACACTCCCAAACATCATTGTGGGTCTAATGGGGTAGAATGGGTGTTTTCGTTGCGAAACCATTTTCGCAACTTCGGTACCCTGAAATAGTGCATTCAGGGCCGAAACACAAGTTTTGCATCTTTTTACATGCCGAAGGTTTGCGATACGCTCCAAAACACTCTTAAACATCATTTTGGGTCTAATGGAGTACAATGGTTATTTTTGTGGCGAAACCATTTTCGCAACTTCTGTATCACGAAATAGTGCATTCAGGCCCGAAACACAAGTTTTGCATCTTTTACATGCCGAAGGTTTGCGATATGCTCCAAAACACTCCCAAACATCATTGTGGGTCTAATGGGGTAGAATGGGTGTTTTCGTTGCGAAACCATTTTCGCAACTTCGGTACCCTGAAATAGTGCATTCAGGGCCGAAACACAAGTTTTGCATCTTTTTACATGCCGAAGGTTTGCGATATGCTCCAAAACACTCCCAAACATCATTCTGGGTCTAATGGAGTACAATGGTTGTTTTTGTTGTGAAACCATTTTCGCAACTTCTGTATCACGAAATAGTGCATTCAGGCCCGAAACACAAGTTTTGCATCTTTTACATGCCGAAGGTTTGCGATATGCTCCAAAACACTCCCAAACATCATTCTAGGTTTAATGGGGTAGAATGGGTGTTTTCGTTGCAAAACCATTTTCGCAACTTCGGTACCCCGAAATAGTGCATTCAAGCCCGAAACACAAGTTTTGCATCTTTTACATGCCGAAGGTTTGCGATATGCTCCAAAACACTCCGAAACATCATTGTGGGTCTAATGGGGTAGAATGGGTGTTTTCGTTGCGAAACCATTTTCGCAACTTCGGTACCCTGAAATAGTGCATTCAGGGCCGAAACACAAGTTTTGCATCTTTTTACATGCCGAAGGTTTTCGATACGCTCCAAAACACTCTTAAACATCATTTTGGGTCTAATGGAGTACAATGGTTATTTTTGTGGCGAAACCATTTTCGCAACTTCTGTATCACGAAATAGTGCATTCAGGCCCGAAACACAAGTTTTGCATCTTTTACATGCCGAAGGTTTGCGATATGCTCCAAAACACTCCCAAACATCATTCTGGGTTTAATGGGGTAGAATGGGTGTTTTCGTTGCGAAACTATTTTCGCAACTTCGGTACCCCGAAATAGTGCATTCAAGCCCGAAACACAAGTTTTGCATCTTTTACATGCCGAAGGTTTGCGATATGCTCCAAAACACTCCGAAACATCATTGTGGGTCTAATGGGGTAGAATGGGTGTTTTCGTTGCGAAACCATTTTCGCAACTTCGGTACCCTGAAATAGTGCATTCAGGGCCGAAACACAAGTTTTGCATCTTTTTACATGCCGAAGGTTTGCGATATGCTCCAAAACACTCCCAAACATCATTCTGGGTCTAATGGAGTACAATGGTTGTTTTTGTTGTGAAACCATTTTCGCAACTTCTGTATCACGAAATAGTGCATTCAGGCCCGAAACACAAGTTTTGCATCTTTTACATGCCGAAGGTTTGCGATATGCTCCAAAACACTCCCAAACATCATTCTGGGTTTAATGGGGTAGAATGGGTGTTTTCGTTGCGAAACCATTTTCGCAACTTCGGTACCCCGAAATAGTGCATTCAAGCCCGAAACACAAGTTTTGCATCTTTTACATGCCGAAGGTTTGCGATATGCTCCAAAACACTCCCAAACATCATTTTGGGTCTAATGGGGTAGAATGGGTGTTTTCGTTGCGAAACCATTTTCGCAACTTCGGTACCCTGAAATAGTGCATTCAGGGCCGAAACACAAGTTTTGCATCTTTTTCATGCCGAAGGTTTGCGATATGCTCCAAAACACTCCCAAACATCATTCTAGGTTTAATGGGGTAGAATGGGTGTTTTCGTTGCGAAACCATTTTCGCAACTTCGGTACCCCGAAATAGTGCATTCAAGCCCGAAACACAAGTTTTGCATCTTTTACATGCCGAAGGTTTGCGATATGCTCCAAAACACTCCCAAACATCATTGTGGGTCTAATGGGGTAGAATGGGTGTTTTCGTTGCGAAACCATTTTCGCAACTTCGGTACCCTGAAATAGTGCATTCAGGGCCGAAACACAAGTTTTGCATCTTTTTACATGCCGAAGGTTTGCGATACGCTCCAAAACACTCTTAAACATCATTTTGGGTCTAATGGAGTACAATGGTTATTTTTGTGGCGAAACCATTTTCGCAACTTCTGTATCACGAAATAGTGCATTCAGGCCCGAAACACAAGTTTTGCATCTTTTACATGCCGAAGGTTTGCGATATGCTCCAAAACACTCCCAAACATCATTGTGGGTCTAATGGGGTAGAATGGGTGTTTTCGTTGCGAAACCATTTTCGCAACTTCGGTACCCTGAAATAGTGCATTCAGGGCCGAAACACAAGTTTTGCATCTTTTTACATGCCGAAGGTTTGCGATATGCTCCAAAACACTCCCAAACATCATTCTTGGTTTAATGGGGTAGAATGGGTGTTTTCGTTGCGAAACCATTTTCGCAACTTCGGTACCCTGAAATAGTGCATTCAGGGCCGAAACACAAGTTTTGCATCTTTTTACATGCCGAAGGTTTGCGATATGCTCCAAAACACTCCCAAACATCATTCTGGGTCTAATGGAGTACAATGGTTGTTTTTGTTGTGAAACCATTTTCGCAACTTCTGTATCACGAAATAGTGCATTCAGGCCCGAAACACAAGTTTTGCATCTTTTACATGCCGAAGGTTTGCGATATGCTCCAAAACACTCCCAAACATCATTCTGGGTTTAATGGGGTAGAATGGGTGTTTTCGTTGCGAAACCATTTTCGCAACTTCGGTACCCCGAAATAGTGCATTCAAGCCCGAAACACAAGTTTTGCATCTTTTACATGCCGAAGGTTTGCGATATGCTCCAAAACACTCCCAAACATCATTTTGGGTCTAATGGGGTAGAATGGGTGTTTTCGTTGCGAAACCATTTTCGCAACTTCGGTACCCTGAAATAGTGCATTCAGGGCCGAAACACAAGTTTTGCATCTTTTTCATGCCGAAGGTTTGCGATATGCTCCAAAACACTCCCAAACATCATTCTAGGTTTAATGGGGTAGAATGGGTGTTTTCGTTGCGAAACCATTTTCGCAACTTCGGTACCCCGAAATAGTGCATTCAAGCCCGAAACACAAGTTTTGCATCTTTTACATGCCGAAGGTTTGCGATATGCTCCAAAACACTCCCAAACATCATTGTGGGTCTAATGGGGTAGAATGGGTGTTTTCGTTGCGAAACCATTTTCGCAACTTCGGTACCCTGAAATAGTGCATTCAGGGCCGAAACACAAGTTTTGCATCTTTTTACATGCCGAAGGTTTGCGATACGCTCCAAAACACTCTTAAACATCATTTTGGGTCTAATGGAGTACAATGGTTATTTTTGTGGCGAAACCATTTTCGCAACTTCTGTATCACGAAATAGTGCATTCAGGCCCGAAACACAAGTTTTGCATCTTTTACATGCCGAAGGTTTGCGATATGCTCCAAAACACTCCCAAACATCATTGTGGGTCTAATGGGGTAGAATGGGTGTTTTCGTTGCGAAACCATTTTCGCAACTTCGGTACCCTGAAATAGTGCATTCAGGGCCGAAACACAAGTTTTGCATCTTTTTACATGCCGAAGGTTTGCGATATGCTCCCAAACACTCCCAAACATCATTCTGGGTCTAATGGAGTACAATGGTTGTTTTTGTTGTGAAACCATTTTCGCAACTTCTGTATCACGAAATAGTGCATTCAGGCCCGAAACACAAGTTTTGCATCTTTTACATGCCGAAGGTTTGCGATATGCTCCAAAACACTCCCAAACATCATTCTAGGTTTAATGGGGTAGAATGGGTGTTTTCGTTGCAAAACCATTTTTGCAACTTCGGTACCCCGAAATAGTGCATTCAAGCCCGAAACACAAGTTTTGCATCTTTTACATGCCGAAGGTTTGCGATATGCTCCAAAACACTCCGAAACATCATTGTGGGTCTAATGGGGTAGAATGGGTGTTTTCGTTGCGAAACCATTTTCGCAACTTCGGTACCCTGAAATAGTGCATTCAGGGCCGAAACACAAGTTTTGCATCTTTTTACATGCCGAAGGTTTGCGATACGCTCCAAAACACTCTTAAACATCATTTTGGGTCTAATGGAGTACAATGGTTATTTTTGTGGCGAAACCATTTTCGCAACTTCTGTATCACGAAATAGTGCATTCAGGCCCGAAACACAAGTTTTGCATCTTTTACATGCCGAAGGTTTGCGATATGCTCCAAAACACTCCCAAACATCATTCTGGGTTTAATGGGGTAGAATGGGTGTTTTCGTTGCGAAACTATTTTCGCAACTTCGGTACCCCGAAATAGTGCATTCAAGCCCGAAACACAAGTTTTGCATCTTTTACATGCCGAAGGTTTGCGATATGCTCCAAAACACTCCGAAACATCATTGTGGGTCTAATGGGGTAGAATGGGTGTTTTCGTTGCGAAACCATTTTCGCAACTTCGGTACCCTGAAATAGTGCATTCAGGGCCGAAACACAAGTTTTGCATCTTTTTACATGCCGAAGGTTTGCGATATGCTCCAAAACACTCCCAAACATCATTCTGGGTCTAATGGAGTACAATGGTTGTTTTTGTTGTGAAACCATTTTCGCAACTTCTGTATCACGAAATAGTGCATTCAGGCCCGAAACACAAGTTTTGCATCTTTTACATGCCGAAGGTTTGCGATATGCTCCAAAACACTCCCAAACATCATTCTGGGTTTAATGGGGTAGAATGGGTGTTTTCGTTGCGAAACCATTTTCGCAACTTCGGTACCCCGAAATAGTGCATTCAAGCCCGAAACACAAGTTTTGCATCTTTTACATGCCGAAGGTTTGCGATATGCTCCAAAACACTCCGAAACATCATTGTGGGTCTAATGGGGTAGAATGGGTGTTTTCGTTGCGAAACCATTTTCGCAACTTCGGTACCCTGAAATAGTGCATTCAGGGCCGAAACACAAGTTTTGCATCTTTTTACATGCCGAAGGTTTGCGATATGCTCCAAAACACTCCCAAACATCATTCTGGGTCTAATGGAGTACAATGGTTGTTTTTGTTGTGAAACCATTTTCGCAACTTCTGTATCACGAAATAGTGCATTCAGGCCCGAAACACAAGTTTTGCATCTTTTACATGCCGAAGGTTTGCGATATGCTCCAAAACACTCCCAAACATCATTCTGGGTTTAATGGGGTAGAATGGGTGTTTTCGTTGCGAAACCATTTTCGCAACTTCGGTACCCTGAAATAGTGCATTCAGGGCCGAAACACAAGTTTTGCATCTTTTTACATGCCGAAGGTTTGCGATATGCTCCAAAACACTCCCAAACATCATTCTGGGTCTAATGGAGTACAATGGTTGTTTTTGTTGTGAAACCATTTTCGCAACTTCTGTATCACGAAATAGTGCATTCAGGCCCGAAACACAAGTTTTGCATCTTTTACATGCCGAAGGTTTGCGATATGCTCCAAAACACTCCCAAACATCATTCTGGGTTTAATGGGGTAGAATGGGTGTTTTCGTTGCGAAACCATTTTCGCAACTTCGGTACCCCGAAATAGTGCATTCAAGCCCGAAACACAAGTTTTGCATCTTTTACATGCCGAAGGTTTGCGATATGCTCCAAAACACTCCGAAACATCATTGTGGGTCTAATGGGGTAGAATGGGTGTTTTCGTTGCGAAACCATTTTCGCAACTTCGGTACCCTGAAATAGTGCATTCAGGGCCGAAACACAAGTTTTGCATCTTTTTACATGCCGAAGGTTTGCGATATGCTCCAAAACACTCCCAAACATCATTCTGGGTCTAATGGAGTACAATGGTTGTTTTTGTTGTGAAACCATTTTCGCAACTTCTGTATCACGAAATAGTGCATTCAGGCCCGAAACACAAGTTTTGCATCTTTTACATGCCGAAGGTTTGCGATATGCTCCAAAACACTCCCAAACATCATTCTGGGTTTAATGGGGTAGAATGGGTGTTTTCGTTGCGAAACCATTTTCGCAACTTCGGTACCCCGAAATAGTGCATTCAAGCCCGAAACACAAGTTTTGCATCTTTTACATGCCGAATGTTTGCGATATGCTCCAAAACACTCCCAAACATCATTGTGGGTCTAATGGGGTAGAATGGGTGTTTTCGTTGCGAAACCATTTTCGCAACTTCGGTACCCTGAAATAGTGCATTCAGGGCCGAAACACAAGTTTTGCATCTTTTTACATGCCGAAGGTTTGCGATATGCTCCAAAACACTCCCAAACATCATTCTGGGTTTAATGGGGTAGAATGGGTGTTTTTGTTGCGAAACCATTTTCGCAACTTCAGTACCCCGAAAGAATGCATTCAGGCTCGAAACACAAGTTTTGCATCTTTTTGCATGCCGAAGGTTTGCGATATGCTCCAACACACTCCCAAACATCATTCTTGGTTTAATGGGGTAGAATGGGTGTTTTCGTTGCGAAACTATTTTCGCAACTTCGGTACCCCAAAAGAATGCATTCAGGCTCGAAACAAAAGTTTTGCATCTTTTTACATGCCGAAGGTTTGCGATATGCTCCAAAACACTCCCAAACATCATTGTGGGTCTAATGGAGTAGAATGGGTGTTTTCGTTGCGAAACTATTTTCGCAACATCGGTACCCCGAAACTGTGCATTCAGGCTCGAAACACAAGTTTTGCATCTTTTTACATGCCGAAGGTTTGCGATATGCTCCAAAACACTCCCAAACATCATTTTGGGTCTAATGGAGTACAATGGTTGTTTTTGTTGCGAAACCATTTTCGCAACTTCTGTATCACGAAATAGTGCATTCAGGCCCGAAACACAAGTTTTGCATCTTTTACATGCCGAAGGTCTGCGATATGCTCCAAAACACTCCCAAACATCATTCTAGGTTTAATGGGGTAGAATGGGTGTTTTCGTTAAGAAACCATTTTCGCAACTTCGGTACCCCGAAATAGTGCATTCAAGCCCGAAACACAAGTTTTGCATCTTTTTACATGCCGAAGGTTTGCGATATGCTCCAAAACACTCCCAAACATCATTCTGGGTTTAATGGGGTAGAATGGGTGTTTTTGTTGCGAAACCATTTTCGCAACTTCAGTACCCCGAAAGAATGCATTCAGGCTCGAAACACAAGTTTTGCATCTTTTTGCATGCCGAAGGTTTGCGATATGCTCCAACACACTCCCAAACATCATTCTGGGTTTAATGTGGTAGAATGGGTGTTTTCGTTGCGAAACTATTTTCGCAACTTCGGTACCCCAAAAGAATGCATTCAGGCTCGAAACAAAAGTTTTGCATCTTTTTACATGCCGAAGGTTTGCGATATGCTCCAAAACACTCCCAAACATCATTGTGGGTCTAATGGAGTAGCATGGGTGTTTTCGTTGCGAAACCATTTTCGCAACTTCGGTACCCTGAAATAGTGCATTCAGGGCCGAAACACAAGTTTTGCATCTTTTTACATGCCGAAGGTTTGCGATATGCTCCAAAACACTCCCAAACATCATTCTGGGTCTAATGGAGTACAATGGTTGTTTTTGTTGCGAAACCATTTTCGCAACTTCTGTATCACGAAATAGTGCATTCAGGCCCGAAACACAAGTTTTGCATCTTTTACATGCCGAAGGTTTGCGATATGCTCCAAAACACTCCCAAACATCATTCTAGGTTTAATGGGGTAGAATGGGTGTTTTCGTTGCGAAACCATTTTCGCAACTTCGGTACCCCGAAATAGTGCATTCAAGCCCGAAACACAAGTTTTGCATCTTTTACATGCCGAAGGTTTGCGATATGCTCCAAAACACTCCCAAACATCATTGTGGGTCTAATGGGGTAGAATGGGTGTTTTCGTTGCGAAACCATTTTCGCAACTTCGGTACCCTGAAATAGTGCATTCAGGGCCGAAACACAAGTTTTGCATCTTTTTACATGCCGAAGGTTTGCGATACGCTCCAAAACACTCTTAAACATCATTTTGGGTCTAATGGAGTACAATGGTTATTTTTGTGGCGAAACCATTTTCGCAACTTCTGTATCACGAAATAGTGCATTCAGGCCCGAAACACAAGTTTTGCATCTTTTACATGCCGAAGGTTTGCGATATGCTCCAAAACACTCCCAAACATCATTCTAGGTTTAATGGGGTAGAATGGGTGTTTTCGTTGCGAAACCATTTTCGCAACTTCGGTACCCCGAAATAGTGCATTCAAGCCCGAAACACAAGTTTTGCATCTTTTACATGCCGAAGGTTTGCGATATGCTCCAAAACACTCCCAAACATCATTGTGGGTCTAATGGGGTAGAATGGGTGTTTTCGTTGCGAAACCATTTTCGCAACTTCGGTACCCTGAAATAGTGCATTCAGGGCCGAAACACAAGTTTTGCATCTTTTTACATGCCGAAGGTTTGCGATACGCTCCAAAACACTCTTAAACATCATTTTGGGTCTAATGGAGTACAATGGTTATTTTTGTGGCGAAACCATTTTCGCAACTTCTGTATCACGAAATAGTGCATTCAGGCCCGAAACACAAGTTTTGCATCTTTTACATGCCGAAGGTTTGCGATATGCTCCAAAACACTCCCAAACGTCATTGTGGGTCTAATGGGGTAGAATGGGTGTTTTCGTTGCGAAACCATTTTCGCAACTTCGGTACCCTGAAATAGTGCATTCAGGGCCGAAACACAAGTTTTGCATCTTTTTACATGCCGAAGGTTTGCGATATGCTCCAAAACACTCCCAAACATCATTCTGGGTCTAATGGAGTACAATGGTTGTTTTTGTTGTGAAACCATTTTCGCAACTTCTGTATCACGAAATAGTGCATTCAGGCCCGAAACACAAGTTTTGCATCTTTTACATGCCGAAGGTTTGCGATATGCTCCAAAACACTCCCAAACATCATTCTAGGTTTAATGGGGTAGAATGGGTGTTTTCGTTGCGAAACCATTTTCGCAACTTCGGTACCCCGAAATAGTGCATTCAAGCCCGAAACACAAGTTTTGCATCTTTTACATGCCGAAGGTTTGCGATATGCTCCAAAACACTCCCAAACATCATTGTGGGTCTAATGGGGTAGAATGGGTGTTTTCGTTGCGAAACCATTTTCGCAACTTCGGTACCCTGAAATAGTGCATTCAGGGCCGAAACACAAGTTTTGCATCTTTTTACATGCCGAAGGTTTGCGATACGCTCCAAAACACTCTTAAACATCATTTTGGGTCTAATGGAGTACAATGGTTATTTTTGTGGCGAAACCATTTTCGCAACTTCTGTATCACGATATAGTGCATTCAGGCCCGAAACACAAGTTTTGCATCTTTTACATGCCGAAGGTTTGCGATATGCTCCAAAACACTCCCAAACATCATTCTAGGTTTAATGGGGTAGAATGGGTGTTTTCGTTGCGAAACCATTTTCGCAACTTCGGTACCCCGAAATAGTGCATTCAAGCCCGAAACACAAGTTTTGCATCATTTACCTGCAGAAGGTTTGCGATAAGCTCCAATACACTCCAAAACAACATTGTGGGTCTAATGGGGTAGAATGGGTGTTTTCGTTGCGAAACCATTTTCGCAACTTCGGTACCCTGAAATAGTGCATTCAGGGCCGAAACACAAGTTTTGCATCTTTTTACATGCCGAAGGTTTGCGATACGCTCCAAAACACTCTTAAACATCATTTTGGGTCTAATGGAGTACAATGGTTATTTTTGTGGCGAAACCATTTTCGCAACTTCTGTATCACGAAATAGTGCATTCAGGCCCGAAACACAAGTTTTGCATCTTTTACATGCCGAAGGTTTGCGATATGCTCCAAAACACTCCCAAACGTCATTGTGGGTCTAATGGGGTAGAATGGGTGTTTTCGTTGCGAAACCATTTTCGCAACTTCGGTACCCTGAAATAGTGCATTCAGGGCCGAAACACAAGTTTTGCATCTTTTTACATGCCGAAGGTTTGCGATATGCTCCAAAACACTCCCAAACATCATTCTGGGTCTAATGGAGTACAATGGTTGTTTTTGTTGTGAAACCATTTTCGCAACTTCTGTATCACGAAATAGTGCATTCAGGCCCGAAACACAAGTTTTGCATCTTTTACATGCCGAAGGTTTGCGATATGCTCCAAAACACTCCCAAACATCATTCTAGGTTTAATGGGGTAGAATGGGTGTTTTCGTTGCAAAACCATTTTCGCAACTTCTGTATCACGAAATAGTGCATTCAGGCCCGAAACACAAGTTTTGCATCTTTTACATGCCGAAGGTTTGCGATATGCTCCAAAACACTCCCAAACATCATTCTGGGTTTAATGGGGTAGAATGGGTGTTTTCGTTGCGAAACTATTTTCGCAACTTCGGTACCCCGAAATAGTGCATTCAAGCCCGAAACACAAGTTTTGCATCTTTTACGTGCCGAAGGTTTGCGATATGCTCCAAAACACTCCGAAACATCATTGTGGGTCTAATGGGGTAGAATGGGTGTTTTCGTTGCGAAACCATTTTCACAACTTCGGTACCCTGAAATAGTGCATTCAGGGCCGAAACACAAGTTTTGCATCTTTTTACATGCCGAAGGTTTGCGATATGCTCCAAAACACTCCCAAACATCATTCTGGGTCTAATGGAGTACAATGGTTGTTTTTGTTGTGAAACCATTTTCGCAACTTCTGTATCACGAAATAGTGCATTCAGGCCCGAAACACAAGTTTTGCATCTTTTACATGCCGAAGGTTTGCGATATGCTCCAAAACACTCCCAAACATCATTCTGGGTTTAATGGGGTAGAATGGGTGTTTTCGTTGCGAAACCATTTTCGCAACTTCGGTACCCCGAAATAGTGCATTCAAGCCCGAAACACAAGTTTTGCATCTTTTACATGCCGAATGTTTGCGATATGCTCCAAAACACTCCCAAACATCATTGTGGGTCTAATGGGGTAGAATGGGTGTTTTCGTTGCGAAACCATTTTCGCAACTTCGGTACCCTGAAATAGTGCATTCAGGGCCGAAACACAAGTTTTGCATCTTTTTACATGCCGAAGGTTTGCGATATGCTCCAAAACACTCCCAAACATCATTCTGGGTTTAATGGGGTAGAATGGGTGTTTTTGTTGCGAAACCATTTTCGCAACTTCAGTACCCCGAAAGAATGCATTCAGGCTCGAAACACAAGTTTTGCATCTTTTTGCATGCCGAAGGTTTGCGATATGCTCCAACACACTCCCAAACATCATTCTGGGTTTAATGGGGTAGAATGGGTGTTTTCGTTGCGAAACTATTTTCGCAACTTCGGTACCCCAAAAGAATGCATTCAGGCTCGAAACAAAAGTTTTGCATCTTTTTACATGCCGAAGGTTTGCGATATGCTCCAAAACACTCCCAAACATCATTGTGGGTCTAATGGAGTAGAATGGATGTTTTCGTTGCGAAACTATTTTCGCAACATCGGTACCCCGAAACTGTGCATTCAGGCTCGAAACACAAGTTTTGCATCTTTTTACATGCCGAAGGTTTGCGATATGCTCCAAAACACTCCCAAACATCATTTTGGGTCTAATGGAGTACAATGGTTGTTTTTGTTGCGAAACCATTTTCGCAACTTCTGTATCACGAAATAGTGCATTCAGGCCCGAAACACAAGTTTTGCATCTTTTACATGCCGAAGGTCTGCGATATGCTCCAAAACACTCCCAAACATCATTCTAGGTTTAATGGGGTAGAATGGGTGTTTTCGTTAAGAAACCATTTTCGCAACTTCGGTACCCCGAAATAGTGCATTCAAGCCCGAAACACAAGTTTTGCATCTTTTTACATGCCGAAGGTTTGCGATATGCTCCAAAACACTCCCAAACATCATTCTGGGTTTAATGGGGTAGAATGGGTGTTTTTGTTGCGAAACCATTTTCGCAACTTCAGTACCCCGAAAGAATGCATTCAGGCTCGAAACACAAGTTTTGCATCTTTTTGCATGCCGAAGGTTTGCGATATGCTCCAACACACTCCCAAACATCATTCTGGGTTTAATGGGGTAGAATGGGTGTTTTCGTTGCGAAACTATTTTCGCAACTTCGGTACCCCAAAAGAATGCATTCAGGCTCGAAACAAAAGTTTTGCATCTTTTTACATGCCGAAGGTTTGCGATATGCTCCAAAACACTCCCAAACATCATTGTGGGTCTAATGGAGTAGCATGGGTGTTTTCGTTGCGAAACCATTTTCCCAACTTCGGTACCCTGAAATAGTGCATTCAGGGCCGAAACACAAGTTTTGCATCTTTTTACATGCCGAAGGTTTGCGATATGCTCCAAAACACTCCCAAACATCATTCTGGGTCTAATGGAGTACAATGGTTGTTTTTGTTGCGAAACCATTTTCGCAACTTCTGTATCACGAAATAGTGCATTCAGGCCCGAAACACAAGTTTTGCATCTTTTACATGCCGAAGGTTTGCGATATGCTCCAAAACACTCCCAAACATCATTCTAGGTTTAATGGGGTAGAATGGGTGTTTTCGTTGCGAAACCATTTTCGCAACTTCGGTACCCCGAAATAGTGCATTCAAGCCCGAAACACAAGTTTTGCATCTTTTACATGCCGAAGGTTTGCGATATGCTCCAAAACACTCCCAAACATCATTGTGGGTCTAATGGGGTAGAATGGGTGTTTTCGTTGCGAAACCATTTTCGCAACTTCGGTACCCTGAAATAGTGCATTCAGGGCCGAAACACAAGTTTTGCATCTTTTTACATGACGAAGGTTTGCGATACGCTCCAAAACACTCTTAAACATCATTTTGGGTCTAATGGAGTACAATGGTTGTTTTTGTGGCGAAACCATTTTCGCAACTTCTGTATCACGAAATAGTGCATTCAGGCCCGAAACACAAGTTTTGCATCTTTTACATGCCGAAGGTTTGCGATATGCTCCAAAACACTCCCAAACATCATTCTGGGTTTAATGGGGTAGAATGGGTGTTTTCGTTGCGAAACTATTTTCGCAACTTCGGTACCCCGAAAGAATGCATTCAGGCTCGAAACAAAAGTTTTGCATCTTTTTACATGCCGAAGGTTTGCGATATGCTCCAAAACACTCCCAAACATCATTTTGTGTGTAATGGAGTAGAATGGGTGTTTTCGTTGCGAAACCATTTTCGCAACTTCGGTACCCCGAAATAGTGCATTCAGGCTTGAAACACAAGTTTTGCATCTTTTTACATGCCGAAGGTTTGCGATATGCTCCAAAACACTCCGAAACATCATTCTGGGTCTAATGGGGTAGAATGGGTGTTTTCGTTGCGAAACCATTTTCGCAACTTCGGTACCCCGAAATAGTGCATTCAGGGCCAAAACACAAGTTTTGCATCTTTTTACATGCCGAAAGTTTGCGATATGCTCCAAAATACTCCCAAACATCATTCTGGGTTTAATGGGGTAGAATGGGTGTTTTCGTTGCGAAACCATTTTCGCAACTTCGGTACCCCAAAAGAATGCATTCAGGCTCGAAACAAAAGATTTGCATCTTTTTACATGCCGAAGGTTTGCGATATGCTCCAACACACTCCCAAACATCATTCTGGGTCTAATGGGGTAGAATGGGTGTTTTCGTTGCGAAACCATTTTCGCAACTTCGGTACCCCGAAATAGTGCATTCAGGGCCGAAACACAAGTTTTGCATCTTTTTACATGCCGAAGGTTTGTGATTTGCTCCAAAACACTCCCAAACATCATTCTTGGTTTAATGGGGTAGAATGGGTGTTTTCGTTGCGAAACCATTTTCGCAACTTCAGTACCCCGAAAGAATGCATTCAGGCTCGAAACACAAGTTTTGCATCTTTTTGCATGCCGAAGGTTTGCGATATGCTCCAACACACTCCCAAACATCATTCTGGGTCTAATTTTGTAGAATGGGTGTTTTCGTTGCGAAACCATTTTCACAACTTCGGTACCCCGAAATAGTGCATTCAGGGCCGAAACACAAGTTTTGCATCTTTTTACATGCCGAAGGTTTGAGATATGCTCCAAAACACACCCAAACATCATTCTGGGTTTAATGGGGTAGAATGGGTGTTTTCGTTGCGAAACTATTTTCGCAACTTCGGTACCCAAAAAGAAAGCATTCAGGCTCGAAACAAAAGTTTTGCATCTTTTTACATGCCGAAGGTTTGCGATATGCTCCAAAACACTCCCAAACATCATTGTGGGTCTAATGGAGTAGAATGGGTGTTTTCGTTGCGAAACCATTTTCGCAACATCGGTACCCCGAAACAGTGCATTTAGGCTCGAAACACAAGTTTTGCATCTTTTTACATGCCGAAGGTTTGCAATATGCTCCAAAACACTCCCAAACATCATTCTGGGTCTAATGGAGTACGATGGTTGTTTTTGTTGTGAAACCATTTTCGCAACTTCTGTATCACGAAATAGTGCATTCAGGCTCGAAACACAAGTTTTGCACCTTTTACATGCCGAAGGTTTGCGATATGCTCCAAAACACTCCCAAACATCATTCTAGGTTTAATGGGGTAAAATGGGTGTTTTCGTTGCAAAACCATTTTCGCAACTTCGGTACCCCGAAATAGTGCATTCAAGCCCGAAACACAAGTTTTGCATCTTTTACATGCCGAAGGTTTGCGATATGCTCCAAAACACTCCCAAACATCATTGTGGGTCTAATGGGGTAGAATGGGTGTTTTCGTTGCGAAACCATTTTCGCAACTTCGGTACCCTGAAATAGTGCATTCAGGGCCGAAACACAAGTTTTGCATCTTTTACATGCCGAAGGTTTGCGATATGCTCCAAAACACTCCCAAACATCATTCTAGGTTTAATGGGGTAGAATGGGTGTTTTCGTTGCAAAACCATTTTCGCAACTTCGGTACCCCGAAATAGTGCATTCAAGCCCGAAACACAAGTTTTGCATCTTTTACATGCCGAAGGTTTGCGATATGCTCCAAAACACTCCGAAACATCATTGTGGGTCTAATGGGGTAGAATGGGTGTTTTCGTTGCGAAACCATTTTCGCAACTTCGGTACCCTGAAATAGTGCATTCAGGGCCGAAACACAAGTTTTGCATCTTTTTACATGCCGAAGGTTTGCGATATGCTCCAAAACACTCCCAAACATCATTCTGGGTCTAATGGAGTACAATGGTTGTTTTTGTTGTGAAACCATTTTCGCAACTTCTGTATCACGAAATAGTGCATTCAGGCCCGAAACACAAGTTTTGCATCTTTTACATGCCGAAGGTTTGCGATATGCTCCAAAACACTCCCAAACATCATTCTGGGTTTAATGGGGTAGAATGGGTGTTTTCGTTGCGAAACCATTTTCGCAACTTCGGTACCCCGAAATAGTGCATTCAAGCCCGAAACACAAGTTTTGCATCTTTTACATGCCGAAGGTTTGCGATATGCTCCAAAACACTCCCAAACATCATTCTGGGTTTAATGGGGTAGAATGGGTGTTTTCGTTGCGAAACCATTTTCGCAACTTCGGTACCCCAAAAGAATGCATTCAGGCTTGAAACACAAGTTTTGCATCTTTTTACATGCCGAAGGTTTGCGATATGCTCCAAAACACTCCCAAACATCATTCTGGGTCTAATGGAGTACAATGGTTGTTTTTGTTGTGAAACCATTTTCGCAACTTCTGTATCACGAAATAGTGCATTCAGGCCCGAAACACAAGTTTTGCATCTTTTACATGCCGAAGGTTTGCGATATGCTCCAAAACACTCCCAAACATCATTCTAGGTTTAATGGGGTAGAATGGGTGTTTTCGTTGCGAAACTATTTTCGCAACTTCGGTACCCCGAAATAGTGCATTCAAGCCCGAAACACAAGTTTTGCATCTTTTACATGCCGAAGGTTTGCGATATGCTCCAAGGCACTCCCAAACATCATTCTGGGTTTAATGGGGTAGAATGGGTGTTTTCGTTGCGAAACCATTTTCGCAACTTCGGTACCCCGAAAACGTGCATTCAAGCCCGAAACACAAGTTTTGCATCTTTTACATGCCGAAGGTTTGCGATATGCTCCAAAACACTCCCAAACATCATTGTGGGTATAATGGGGTAGAATGGGTGTTTTCGTTGCGAAACCATTTTCGCAACTTCGGTACCCTGAAATAGTGCATTCAGGGCCGAAACACAAGTTTTGCATCTTTTTACATGCCGAAGGTTTGCGATACGCTCCAAAACACTCTTAAACATCATTTTGGGTCTAATGGAGTACAATGGTTGTTTTTGTGGCGAAACCATTTTCGCAACTTCTGTATCACGAAATAGTGCATTCAGGCCCGAAACACAAGTTTTGCATCTTTTACATGCCGAAGGTTTGCGATATGCTCCAAAACACTCCCTAACATCATTCTGGGTTTAATGGGGTAGAATGGGTGTTTTCGTTGCGAAACTATTTTCGCAACTTCGGTACCCCGAAAGAATGCATTCAGGCTCGAAACAAAAGTTTTGCATCTTTTTACATGCCGAAGGTTTGCGATATGCTCCAAAACACTCCCAAACATCATTTTGTGTGTAATGGAGTAGAATGGGTGTTTTCGTTGCGAAACCATTTTCGCAACTTCGGTACCCCGAAATAGTGCATTCAGGCTTGAAACACAAGTTTTGCATCTTTTTACATGCCGAAGGTTTGCGATATGCTCCAAAACACTCCGAAACATCATTCTGGGTCTAATGGGGTAGAATGGGTGTTTTCGTTGCGAAACCATTTTCGCAACTTCGGTACCCCGAAATAGTGCATTCAGGGCCAAAACACAAGTTTTGCATCTTTTTACATGCCGAAAGTTTGCGATATGCTCCAAAATACTCCCAAACATCATTCTGGGTTTAATGGGGTAGAATGGGTGTTTTCGTTGCGAAACCATTTTCGCAACTTCGGTACCCCAAAAGAATGCATTCAGGCTCGAAACAAAAGATTTGCATCTTTTTACATGCCGAAGGTTTGCGATATGCTCCAACACACTCCCAAACATCATTCTGGGTCTAATGGGGTAGAATGGGTGTTTTCGTTGCGAAACCATTTTCGCAACTTCGGTACCCCGAAATAGTGCATTCAGGGCCGAAACACAAGTTTTGCATCTTTTTACATGCCGAAGGTTTGCGATTTGCTCCAAAACACTCCCAAACATCATTCTTGGTTTAATGGGGTAGAATGGGTGTTTTCGTTGCGAAACCATTTTCGCAACTTCAGTACCCCGAAAGAATGCATTCAGGCTCGAAACACAAGTTTTGCATCTTTTTGCATGCCGAAGGTTTGCGATATGCTCCAACACACTCCCAAACATCATTCTGGGTCTAATGGGGTAGAATGGGTGTTTTCGTTGCGAAACCATTTTCGCAACTTCGGTACCCCGAAATAGTGCATTCAGGGCCGAAACACAAGTTTTGCATCTTTTTACATGCCGAAAGTTTGCGATATGCTCCAAAATACTCCCAAACATCATTCTGGGTTTAATGGGGTAGAATGGGTGTTTTCGTTGCGAAACCATTTTCGCAACTTCGGTACCCCAAAAGAATGCATTCAGGCTCGACACAAAAGATTTGCATCTTTTTACATGCCGAAGGTTTGCGATATGCTCCAACACACTCCCAAACATCATTCTGGGTCTAATGGGGTAGAATGGGTGTTTTCGTTGCGAAACCATTTTCGCAACTTCGGTACCCCGAAATAGTGCATTCAGGGCCGAAACACAAGTTTTGCATCTTTTTACATGCCGAAGGTTTGCGATTTGCTCCAAAACACTCCCAAACATCATTCTTGGTTTAATGGGGTAGAATGGGTGTTTTCGTTGCGAAACCATTTTCGCAACTTCAGTACCCCGAAAGAATGCATTCAGGCTCGAAACACAAGTTTTGCATCTTTTTGCATGCCGAAGGTTTGCGATATGCTCCAACACACTCCCAAACATCATTCTGGGTCTAATTGTGTAGAATGGGTGTTTTCGTTGCGAAACCATTTTCACAACTTCGGTACCCCGAAATAGTGCATTCAGGGCCGAAACACAAGTTTTGCATCTTTTTACATGCCGAAGGTTTGCGATATGCTCCAAAACACACCCAAACATCATTCTGGGTTTAATGGGGTAGAATGGGTGTTTTCGTTGCGAAACTATTTTCGCAACTTCGGTACCCAAAAAGAAAGCATTCAGGCTCGAAACAAAAGTTTTGCATCTTTTTACATGCCGAAGGTTTGCGATATGCTCCAAAACACTCCCAAACATCATTGTGGGTCTAATGGAGTAGAATGGGTGTTTTCGTTGCGAAACCATTTTCGCAACATCGGTACCCCGAAACAGTGCATTTAGGCTCGAAACACAAGTTTTGCATCTTTTTACATGCCGAAGGTTTGCGATATGCTCCAAAACACTCCCAAACATCATTCTGGGTCTAATGGAGTACGATGGTTGTTTTTGTTGTGAAACCATTTTCGCAACTTCTGTATCACGAAATAGTGCATTCAGGCTCGAAACACAAGTTTTGCATCTTTTACATGCCGAAGGTTTGCGATATGCTCCAAAACACACCCAAACATCATTCTGGGTTTAATGGGGTAGAATGGGTGTTTTCGTTGCGAAACTATTTTCGCAACTTCGGTACCCAAAAAGAAAGCATTCAGGCTCGAAACAAAAGTTTTGCATCTTTTTACATGCCGAAGGTTTGCGATATGCTCCAAAACACTCCCAAACATC
This sequence comes from Cenchrus fungigraminus, assembly GCA_036936925.1. Lineage (NCBI taxonomy): Eukaryota > Viridiplantae > Streptophyta > Magnoliopsida > Poales > Poaceae > Cenchrus > Cenchrus fungigraminus. The sequence goes on from CM072775.1 coordinate 33,868,637, forward strand.
ATTGTGGGTCTAATGGAGTAGAATGGGTGTTTTCGTTGCGAAACCATTTTCGCAACATCGGTACCCCGAAACAGTGCATTCAGGCTCGAAACACAAGTTTTGCATCTTTTTACATGCCGAAGGTTTGCGATATGCTCCAAAACACTCCCAAACATCATTGTGGGTCTAATGGAGTAGAATGGGTGTTTTCGTTGCGAAACCATTTTCGCAACATCGGTACCCCGAAACAGTGCATTTAGGCTCGAAACACAAGTTTTGCATCTTTTTACATGCCGAAGGTTTGCGATATGCTCCAAAACACTCCCAAACATCATTCTGGGTCTAATGGAGTACGATGGTTGTTTTTGTTGTGAAACCATTTTCGCAACTTCTGTATCACGAAATAGTGCATTCAGGCCCGAAACACAAGTTTTGCATCTTTTACATGCCGAAGGTTTGCGATATGCTCCAAAACACTCCCAAACATCATTCTAGGTTTAATGGGGTAGAATGGGTGTTTTCGTTGCGAAACCATTTTCGCAACTTCGGTACCCCGAAATAGTGCATTCAAGCCCGAAACACAAGTTTTGCATCTTTTACATGCCGAAGGTTTGCGGTATGCTCCAAAACACTCCCAAACATCATTGTGGGTTTAATGGGGTAGAATGGGTGTTTTCGTTGCGAAACCATTTTCGCAACTTCGGTACCCCAAAAGAATGCATTCAGGCTTGAAACACAAGTTTTGCATCTTTTTACATGCCGAAGGTTTGCGATATGCTCCAAAACACTCCCAAACATCATTCTGGGTCTAATGGAGTACAATGGTTGTTTTTGTTGTGAAACCATTTTCGCAACTTCTGTATCACGAAATAGTGCATTCAGGCCCGAAACACAAGTTTTGCATCTTTTACATGCCGAAGGTTTGCGATATGCTCCAAAACACTCCCAAACATCATTCTGGGTTTAATGGGGTAGAATGGGTGTTTTCGTTGCGAAACCATTTTCGCAACTTCGGTACCCCGAAATAGTGCATTCAAGCCCGAAACACAAGTTTTGCATCTTTTACATGCCGAAGGTTTGCGATATGCTCCAAAACACTCCCAAACATCATTGTGGGTCTAATGGGGTAGAATGGGTGTTTTCGTTGCGAAACCATTTTCGCAACTTCGGTACCCCAAAAGAATGCATTCAGGCTTGAAACACAAGTTTTGCATCTTTTTACATGCCGAAGGTTTGCGATATGCTCCAAAACACTCCCAAACATCATTCTGGGTCTAATGGAGTACAATGGTTGTTTTTGTTGTGAAACCATTTTCGCAACTTCTGTATCACGAAATAGTGCATTCAGGCCCGAAACACAAGTTTTGCATCTTTTACATGCCGAAGGTTTGCGATATGCTCCAAAACACTCCCAAACATCATTCTAGGTTTAATGGGGTAGAATGGGTGTTTTCGTTGCAAAACCATTTTCGCAACTTCGGTACCCCGAAATAGTGCATTCAAGCCCGAAACACAAGTTTTGCATCTTTTACAAGCCGAAGGTTTGCGATATGCTCCAAAACACTCCGAAACATCATTGTGGGTCTAATGGGGTAGAATGGGTGTTTTCGTTGCGAAACTATTTTCGCAACTTCGGTACCCAAAAAGAAAGCATTCAGGCTCGAAACAAAAGTTTTGCATCTTTTTACATGCCGAAGGTTTGCGATATGCTCCAAAACACTCCCAAACATCATTGTGGGTCTAATGGAGTAGAATGGGTGTTTTCGTTGCGAAACCATTTTCGCAACATCGGTACCCCGAAACAGTGCATTTAGGCTCGAAACACAAGTTTTGCATCTTTTTACATGCCGAACGTTTGCGATATGCTCCAAAACACTCCCAAACATCATTCTGGGTCTAATGGAGTACGATGGTTGTTTTTGTTGTGAAACCATTTTCGCAAGTTCTGTATCACGAAATAGTGCATTCAGGCTCGAAACACAAGTTTTGCATCTTTTACATGCCGAAGGTTTGCGATATGCTCCAAAACACACCCAAACATCATTCTGGGTTTAATGGGGTAGAATGGGTGTTTTCGTTGCGAAACTATTTTCGCAACTTCGGTACCCAAAAAGAAAGCATTCAGGCTCGAAACAAAAGTTTTGCATCTTTTTACATGCCGAAGGTTTGCGATATGCTCCAAAACACTCCCAAACATCATTGTGGGTCTAATGGAGTAGAATGGGTGTTTTCGTTGCGAAACCATTTTCGCAACATCGGTACCCCGAAACAGTGCATTTAGGCTCGAAACACAAGTTTTGCATCTTTTTACATGCCGAAGGTTTGCGATATGCTCCAAAACACTCCCAAACATCATTCTGGGTCTAATGGAGTACGATGGTTGTTTTTGTTGTGAAACCATTTTCGCAACTTCTGTATCACGAAATAGTGCATTCAGGCCCGAAACACAAGTTTTGCATCTTTTACATGCCGAAGGTTTGCGATATGCTCCAAAACACTCCCAAACATCATTCTAGGTTTAATGGGGTAGAATGGGTGTTTTCGTTGCGAAACCATTTTCGCAACTTCGGTACCCCGAAATAGTGCATTCAAGCCCGAAACACAAGTTTTGCATCTTTTACATGCCGAAGGTTTGCGGTATGCTCCAAAACACTCCCAAACATCATTGTGGGTTTAATGGGGTAGAATGGGTGTTTTCGTTGCGAAACCATTTTCGCAACTTCGGTACCCCAAAAGAATGCATTCAGGCTTGAAACACAAGTTTTGCATCTTTTTACATGCCGAAGGTTTGCGATATGCTCCAAAACACTCCCAAACATCATTCTGGGTCTAATGGAGTACAATGGTTGTTTTTGTTGTGAAACCATTTTCGCAACTTCTGTATCACGAAATAGTGCATTCAGGCCCGAAACACAAGTTTTGCATCTTTTACATGCCGAAGGTTTGCGATATGCTCCAAAACACTCCCAAACATCATTCTGGGTTTAATGGGGTAGAATGGGTGTTTTCGTTGCGAAACCATTTTCGCAACTTCGGTACCCCGAAATAGTGCATTCAAGCCCGAAACACAAGTTTTGCATCTTTTACATGCCGAAGGTTTGCGATATGCTCCAAAACACTCCCAAACATCATTGTGGGTCTAATGGGGTAGAATGGGTGTTTTCGTCGCGAAACCATTTTCGCAACTTCGGTACCCCAAAAGAATGCATTCAGGCTTGAAACACAAGTTTTGCATCTTTTTACATGCCGAAGGTTTGCGATATGCTCCAAAACACTCCCAAACATCATTCTGGGTCTAATGGAGTACAATGGTTGTTTTTGTTGTGAAACCATTTTCGCAACTTCTGTATCACGAAATAGTGCATTCAGGCCCGAAACACAAGTTTTGCATCTTTTACATGCCGAAGGTTTGCGATATGCTCCAAAACACTCCCAAACATCATTCTAGGTTTAATGGGGTAGAATGGGTGTTTTCGTTGCAAAACCATTTTCGCAACTTCGGTACCCCGAAATAGTGCATTCAAGCCCGAAACACAAGTTTTGCATCTTTTACATGCCGAAGGTTTGCGATATGCTCCAAAACACTCCGAAACATCATTGTGGGTCTAATGGGGTAGAATGGGTGTTTTCGTTGCGAAACCATTTTCGCAACTTCGGTACCCTGAAATAGTGCATTCAGGGCCGAAACACAAGTTTTGCATCTTTTTACATGCCGAAGGTTTGCGATATGCTCCAAAACACTCCCAAACATCATTCTGGGTCTAATGGAGTACAATGGTTGTTTTTGTTGTGAAACCATTTTCGCAACTTCTGTATCACGAAATAGTGCATTCAGGCCCGAAACACAAGTTTTGCATCTTTTACATGCCGAAGGTTTGCGATATGCTCCAAAACACTCCCAAACATCATTCTGGGTTTAATGGGGTAGAATGGGTGTTTTCATTGCGAAACCATTTTCGCAACTTCGGTACCCCGAAATAGTGCATTCAAGCCCGAAACACAAGTTTTGCATCTTTTACATGCCGAAGGTTTGCGATATGCTCCAAAACACTCCGAAACATCATTCTGGGTCTAATGGGGTAGAATGGGTGTTTTCGTTGCGAAACCATTTTCGCAACTTCGGTACCCCGAAATAGTGCATTCAGGGCCAAAACACAAGTTTTGCATCTTTTTACATGCCGAAAGTTTGCGATATGCTCCAAAATACTCCCAAACATCATTCTGGGTTTAATGGGGTAGAATGGGTGTTTTCGTTGCGAAACCATTTTCGCAACTTCGGTACCCTGAAATAGTGCATTTAGGGCCGAAACACAAGTTTTGCATCTTTTTACATGCCGAAGGTTTGCGATATGCTCCAAAACACTCCCAAACATCATTCTGGGTTTAATGGGGTAGAATGGGTGTTTTCGTTGCGAAACCATTTTCGCAACTTCGGTACCCTGAAATAGTGCATTCAGGGCCGAAACACAAGTTTTGCATCTTTTTACATGCCGAAGGTTTGCGATATGCTCCAACACACTCCCAAACATCATTCTGGGTCTAATGGGGTAGAATGGGTGTTTTCGTTGCGAAACCATTTTCGCAACTTCGGTACCCCGAAATAGTGCATTCAGGGCCGAAACACAAGTTTTGCATCTTTTTACATGCCGAAGGTTTGCGATTTGCTCCAAAACACTCCCAAACATCATTCTTGGTTTAATGGGGTAGAATGGGTGTTTTCGTTGCGAAACCATTTTCGCAACTTCAGTACCCCGAAAGAATGCATTCAGGCTCGAAACACAAGTTTTGCATCTTTTTGCATGCCGAAGGTTTGCGATATGCTCCAACACACTCCCAAACATCATTCTGGGTCTAATTGTGTAGAATGGGTGTTTTCGTTGCGAAACCATTTTCGCAACTTCGGTACCCCGAAATAGTGCATTCAGGCCCGAAACACAAGTTTTGCATCTTTTACATGCCGAAGGTTTGCGATATGCTCCAAAACACTCCCAAACATCATTCTGGGTTTAATGGGGTAGAATGGGTGTTTTCGTTGCGAAACCATTTTCGCAACTTCGGTACCCCGAAATAGTGCATTCAAGCCCGAAACACAAGTTTTGCATCTTTTACATGCCGAAGGTTTGCGATATGCTCCAAAACACTCCGAAACATCATTCTGGGTCTAATGGGGTAGAATGGGTGTTTTCGTTGCGAAACCATTTTCGCAACTTCGGTACCCCGAATAGTGCATTCAGGGCCAAAACACAAGTTTTGCATCTTTTTACATGCCGAAAGTTTGCGATATGCTCCAAAATACTCCCAAACATCATTCTGGGTTTAATGGGGTAGAATGGGTGTTTTCGTTGCGAAACCATTTTCGCAACTTCGGTACCCTGAAATAGTGCATTTAGGGCCGAAACACAAGTTTTGCATCTTTTTACATGCCGAAGGTTTGCGATATGCTCCAAAACACTCCCAAACATCATTCTGGGTTTAATGGGGTAGAATGGGTGTTTTCGTTGCGAAACCATTTTCGCAACTTCGGTACCCTGAAATAGTGCATTCAGGGCCGAAACACAAGTTTTGCATCTTTTTACATGCCGAAGGTTTGCGATATGCTCCAACACACTCCCAAACATCATTCTGGGTCTAATGGGGTAGAATGGGTGTTTTCGTTGCGAAACCATTTTCGCAACTTCGGTACCCCGAAATAGTGCATTCAGGGCCGAAACACAAGTTTTGCATCTTTTTACATGCCGAAGGTTTGCGATTTGCTCCAAAACACTCCCAAACATCATTCTTGGTTTAATGGGGTAGAATGGGTGTTTTCGTTGCGAAACCATTTTCGCAACTTCAGTACCCCGAAAGAATGCATTCAGGCTCGAAACACAAGTTTTGCATCTTTTTGCATGCCGAAGGTTTGCGATATGCTCCAACACACTCCCAAACATCATTCTGGGTCTAATTGTGTAGAATGGGTGTTTTCGTTGCGAAACCATTTTCACAACTTCGGTACCCCGAAATAGTGCATTCAGGGCCGAAACACAAGTTTTGCATCTTTTTACATGCCGAAGGTTTGCGATATGCTCCAAAACACTCCCAAACATCATTCTGGGTTTAATGGGGTAGAATGGGTGTTTTCGTTGCGAAACTATTTTCGCAACTTCGGTACCCAAAAAGAAAGCATTCAGGCTCGAAACAAAAGTTTTGCATCTTTTTTCATGCCGAAGGTTTGTGATATGCTCCAAAACACTCCCAAACATCATTGTGGGTCTAATGGAGTAGAATGGGTGTTTTCGTTGCGAAACCATTTTCGCAACATCGGTACCCCGAAACAGTGCATTCAGGCTCGAAACACAAGTTTTGCTTCTTTTTACATGCCGAAGGTTTGCGATATGCTCCAAAACACTCCCAAACATCATTCTGGGTCTAATGGAGTACGATGGTTGTTTTTGTTGTGAAACCATTTTTGCAACTTCTGTATCACGAAATAGTGCATTCAGGCTCGAAACACAAGTTTTGCATCTTTTACATGCCGAAGGTTTGCGATATGCTCCAAAACACTCCCAAACATCATTCTAGGTTTAATGGGGTGAAATGGGTGTTTTCGTTGCAAAACCATTTTTGCAACTTCGGTACCCCGAAATAGTGCATTCAAGCCCGAAACACATGTTTTGCATCTTTTACATGCCGAAGGTTTGCGATATGCTCCAAAACACTCCGAAACATCATTGTGGGTCTAATGGGGTAGAATGGGTGTTTTCGTTGCGAAACCATTTTCGCAACTTCGGTACCCTGAAATAGTGCATTCAGGGCCGAAACACAAGTTTTGCATCTTTTTACATGCCGAAGGTTTGCGATATGCTCCAAAACACTCCCAAACATCATTCTGGGTCTAATGGAGTACAATGGTTGTTTTTGTTGTGAAACCATTTTCGCAACTTCTGTATCACGAAATAGTGCATTCAGGCCCGAAACACAAGTTTTGCATCTTTTACATGCCGAAGGTTTGCGATATGCTCCAAAACACTGCCAAACATCATTCTGGGTTTAATGGGGTAGAATGGGTGTTTTCGTTGCGAAACCATTTTCGCAACTTCGGTACCCCGAAATAGTGCATTCAAGCCCGAAACACAAGTTTTGCATCTTTTACATGCCGAAGGTTTGCGATATACTCCAAAACACTCCCAAACATCATTCTGGGTTTAATGGGGTAGAATGGGTGTTTTCGTTGCGAAACCATTTTCGCAACTTCGGTACCCCAAAAGAATGCATTCAGGCTTGAAACACAAGTTTTGCATTTTTTTACATGCCGAAGGTTTGCGATATGCTCCAAAACACTCCCAAACATCATTCTGGGTCTAATGGAGTACAATGGTTGTTTTTGTTGTGAAACCATTTTCGCAACTTCTGTATCACGAAATAGTGCATTCGGGCCCGAAACACAAGTTTTGCATCTTTTACATGCCGAAGGTTTGCGATATGCTCCAAAACACTCCCAAACATCATTCTAGGTTTAATGGGGTAGAATGGGTGTTTTCGTTGCAAAACCATTTTCGCAACTTCGGTACCCCGAAATAGTGCATTCAAGCCCGAAACACAAGTTTTGCATCTTTTACATGCCGAAGGTTTGCGATATGCTCCAAAACACTCCGAAACATCATTGTGGGTCTAATGGGGTAGAATGGGTGTTTTCGTTGCGAAACCATTTTCGCAACTTCGGTACCCTGAAATAGTGCATTCAGGGCCGAAACACAAGTTTTGCATCTTTTTACATGCCGAAGTTTTGCTATATGCTCCAAAACACTCCCAAACATCATTCTGGGTCTAATGGAGTACAATGGTTGTTTTTGTTGTGAAACCATTTTCGCAACTTCCGTATCACGAAATAGTGCATTCAGGCCCAAAACACAAGTTTTGCATCTTTTACATGCCGAAGGTTTGCGATATGCTCCAAAACACTCCCAAACATCATTCTAGGTTTAATGGGGTAGAATGGGTGTTTTCGTTGCAAAACCATTTTCGCAACTTCGGTACCCCGAAATAGTGCATTCAAGCCCGAAACACAAGTTTTGCATCTTTTACATGCCGAAGGTTTGCGATATGCTCCAAAACACTCCCAAACATCATTCTGGGTTTAATGGGGTAGAATGGGTGTTTTCGTTGCGAAACCATTTTCGCAACTTCGGTACCCCGAAATAGTGCATTCAAGCCCGAAACACAAGTTTTGCATCTTTTACATGCCGAAGGTTTGCGATATGCTCCAAAACACTCCCAAACATCATTGTGGGTCTAATGGGGTAGAATGGGTGTTTTCGTTGCGAAACCATTTTCGCAACTTCGGTACCCAGAAAGAGTGCATTCAGGCTCGAAACACAAGTTTTGCATCTTTTTACATGCCGAAGGTTTGCGATATGCTCCAAAACACTCCCAAACATCATTCTGGGTTTAATGGGGTAGAATGGGTGTTTTCGTTGCGAAACCATTTTCGCAACTTCGGTACCCCAAATGAATGCATTCAGGCTTGAAACACAAGTTTTGCATCTTTTTACATGTCGAAGGTTTAAGATATGCTCCAAAACACTCCCAAACATCATTGCGGGTCTAATGGGGTAGAATGGGTGTTTTCGTTGCGAAACCATTTTCGCAACTTCGGTACCATGAAATAGTGCATTCAGGGCCGAAACACAAGTTTTGCATCTTTTTACATGCCTAAGGTTTGCGATATGCTCCAAAACACTCCCATACATCATTCTGGGTCTAATGGAGTACAATGGTTGTTTTTGTTGTGAAACCATTTTCGCAACTTCTGTATCACGAAATAGTGCATTCAGGCCCGAAACACAAGTTTTGCATCTTTTACATGCCGAAGGTTTGCGATATGCTCCAAAACACTCCCAAACATCATTCTGGGTTTAATGGGGTAGAATGGGTGTTTTCGTTGCGAAACCATTTTCGCAACTTCGGTACCCCGAAATAGTGCATTCAAGCCCGAAACACAAGTTTTGCATCTTTTACATGCCGAAGGTTTGCGATATGCTCCAAAACACTCCCAAACATCATTGTGGGTCTAATGGGGTAGAATGGGTGTTTTCGTTGCGAAACCATTTTCGCAACTTCGGTACCCTGAAATAGTGCATTTAGGGCCGAAACACAAGTTTTGCATCTTTTTACATGCCGAAGGTTTGCGATATGCTCCAAAACACTCCCAAACATCATTCTGGGTTTAATGGGGTAGAATGGGTGTTTTTGTTGCGAAACCATTTTCGCAACTTCAGTACCCCGAAAGAATGCATTCAGGCTCGAAACACAAGTTTTGCATCTTTTTGCATGCCGAAGGTTTGCGATATGCTCCAACACACTCCCAAACATCATTCTGGGTTTAATGGGGTAGAATGGGTGTTTTCGTTGCGAAACTATTTTCGCAACTTCGGTACCCCCAAAGAATGCATTCAGGCCCGAAACAAAAGTTTTGCATCTTTTTACGTGCCGAAGGTTTGCGATATGCTCCAAAACACTCCCAAACATCATTGTGGGTCTAATGGAGTAGAATGGGTGTTTTCGTTGCGAAACCATTTTCGCAACATCGGTACCCCGAAACAGTGCATTCAGGCTCGAAACACAAGTTTTGCATCTTTTTACATGCCGAAGGTTTGCGATATGCTCCAAAACACTCCCAAACATCATTTTGGGTCTAATGGAGTACAATGGTTGTTTTTGTTACGAAACCATTTTCGCAACTTCTGTATCACGAAATAGTGCATTCAGGCCCGAAACACAAGTTTTGCATCTTTTACATGCCGAAGGTTTGCGATATGCTCCAAAACACTCCCAAACATCATTCTAGGTTTAATGGGGTAGAATGGGTGTTTTCGTTGCGAAACCATTTTCGCAACTTCGGTACCCCGAAATAGTGCATTCAAGCCCGAAACACAAGTTTTGCATCTTTTACATGCCGAAGGTTTGCGATACGCTCCAAAACACTCTTAAACATCATTTTGGGTCTAATTGTGTAGAATGGGTGTTTTCGTTGCGAAACCATTTTCGCAACTTCGGTACCCCGAAATAGTGCATTCAGGGCCGAAACACAAGTTTTGCATCTTTTTACATGCCGAAGGTTTGCGATATGCTCCAAAACACTCCCAAACATCATTCTAGGTTTAATGGGGTAGAATGGGTGTTTTCGTTGCGAAACTATTTTCGCAACTTCGGTACCCCGAAAGAATGCGTTCATGCTCGAAACAAAAGTTTTGCATCTTTTTACATGCCGAAGGTTTGCGATATGCTCCAAAACACTCCCAAACATCATTGTGGGTCTAATGGGGTAGAATGGGTGTTTTCGTTGCGAAACCATTTTCGCAACTTCGGTACCCTGAAATAGTGCATTCAGGGCCGAAACACAAGTTTTGCATCTTTTCACATGCCGAAGGTTTGCGATACGCTCCAAAACACTCTTAAACATCATTTTGGGTCTAATGGAGTACAATGGTTGTTTTTGTGGCGAAACCATTTTCGCAACTTTTGTATCACGAAATAGTGCATTGAGGCCCGAAACACAAGTTTTGCATCTTTTACATGCCGAAGGTTTGCGATATGCTCCAAAACACTCCCAAACATCATTCTGGGTTTAATGGGGTAGAATGGGTGTTTTCGTTGCGAAACTATTTTCGCAACTTCGGTACCCCGAAAGAATGCATTCAGGATCGAAACAAAAGTTTTGCATCTTTTTACATGCCGAAGGTTTGCGATATGCTCCAAAACACTCCCAAACATCATTTTGTGTGTAATGGAGTAGAATGGGTGTTTTCGTTGCGAAACCATTTTCGCAACTTCGGTACCCCGAAATAGTGCATTCAGGCTTGAAACACAAGTTTTGCATCTTTTTACATGCCGAAGGTTTGCGATATGCTCCAAAACACTCCGAAACATCATTCTGGGTCTAATGGGGTAGAATGGGTGTTTTCGTTGCGAAACCATTTTCGCAACTTCGGTACCCCGAAATAGTGCATTCAGGGCCAAAACACAAGTTTTGCATCTTTTTACATGCCGAAAGTTTGCGATATGCTCCAAAATACTCCCAAACATCATTCTGGGTTTAATGGGGTAGAATGGGTGTTTTCGTTGCGAAACCATTTTCGCAACTTCGGTACCCCAAAAGAATACATTCAGGCTCGAAACAAAAGATTTGCATCTTTTTACATGCCGAAGGTTTGCGATATGCTCCAACACACTCCCAAACATCATTCTGGGTCTAATGGGGTAGAATGGGTGTTTTCGTTGCGAAACCATTTTCGCAACTTCGGTACCCCGAAATAGTGCATTCAGGGCCGAAACACATGTTTTGCATCTTTTTACATGCCGAAGGTTTGCGATTTGCTCCAAAACACTCCCAAACATCATTCTTGGTTTAATGGGGTAGAATGGGTGTTTTCGTTGCGAAACAATTTTCGCAACTTCGGTACCCCGAAATAGTGCATTCAGGCCCGAAACACAAGTTTTGCATCTTTTTACATGCCGAAGATTTGCGAAATGCTCCAAAACACTCCCAAACATCATTTTGGGTTTAATGGGGTAGAATGGTTGTTTTCGTTGCGAAACCATTTTCGCAACTTCGGTACCCCGAAATAGTGCATTCAGGGCCGAAACACAAGTTTTGCATCTTTTTACATGCCGAAGGTTTGCGATATGCTCCAAAACACTCCCAAACATCATTCTGGGTTTAATGGGGTAGAATGGGTGTTTTCGTTGCGAAACTATTTTCGCAACTTCGGTACCCAAAAAGAAAGCATTCAGGCTCGAAACAAAAGTTTTGCATCTTTTTACATGCCGAAGGTTTGCGATATGCTCCAAAACACTCCCAAACATCATTGTGGGTCTAATGGAGTAGAATGGGTGTTTTCGTTGCGAAACCATTTTCGCAACATCGGTACCCCGAAACAGTGCATTCAGGCTCGAAACACAAGTTTTGCATCTTTTTACATGCCGAAGGTTTGCGATATGCTCCAAAACACTCCCAAACATCATTCTGGGTCTAATGGAGTACGATGGTTGTTTTTGTTGTGAAACCATTTTCGCAACTTCTGTATCACGAAATAGTGCATTCAGGCCCAAAACACAAGTTTTGCATCTTTTACATGCCGAAGGTTTGCGATATGCTCCAAAACACTCCCAAACATCATTCTAGGTTTAATAGGGTAAAATGGGTGTTTTCGTTGCAAAACCATTTTCGCAACTTCGGTACCTCGAAATAGTGCATTCAAGCCCGAAACACAAGTTTTGCATCTTTTACATGCCGAAGGTTTGCGATATGCTCCAAAACACTCCGAAACATCATTGTGGGTCTAATGGGGTAGAATAGGTGTTTTCATTGCGAAACCATTTTCGCAACTTCGGTACCCTGAAATAGTGCATTCAGGGCCGAAACACAAGTTTTGCATCTTTTTACATGCCGAAGGTTTGCGATATGCTCCAAAACACTCCCAAACATCATTCTGGGTCTAATGGAGTACAATGGTTGTTTTTGTTGTGAAACCATTTTCGCAACTTCTGTATCACGAAATAGTGCATTCAGGCCCGAAACACAAGTTTTGCATCTTTTACATGCCGAAGGTTTGCGATATGCTCCAAAACACTCCCAAACATCATTCTGGGTTTAATGGGGTAGAATGGGTGTTTTCGTTGCGAAACCATTTTCACAACTTCGGTACCCCGAAATAGTGCATTCAAGCCCGAAACACAAGTTTTGCATCTTTTACATGCCGAAGGTTTGCGATATGCTCCAAAACACTCCCAAACATCATTCTGGGTTTAATGGGGTAGAATGGGTGTTTTCGTTGCGAAACCATTTTCGCAACTTCGGTACCCCAAAAGAATGCATTCAGGCTTGAAACACAAGTTTTGCATCTTTTTACATGCCGAAGGTTTGCGATATGCTCCAAAACACTCCCAAACATCATTCTGGGTCTAATGGAGTACAATGGTTGTTTTTGTTGTGAAACCATTTTCGCAACTTCTGTATCACGAAATAGTGCATTCAGGCCCGAAACACAAGTTTTGCATCTTTTACATGCCGAAGGTTTGCGATATGCTCCAAAACACTCCCAAACATCATTCTGGGTCTAATGGAGTACAATGGTTGTTTTTGTTGTGAAACCATTTTCGCAACTTCTGTATCACGAAATAGTGCATTCAGGCCCGAAACACAAGTTTTGCATCTTTTACATGCCGAAGGTTTGCGATATGCTCCAAAACACTCCCAAACATCATTCTAGGTTTAATGGGGTAGAATGGGTGTTTTCGTTGCAAAACCATTTTCGCAACTTCGGTACCCCGAAATAGTGCATTCAAGCCCGAAACACAAGTTTTGCATCTTTTACATGCCGAAGGTTTGCGATGTGCTCCAAAACACTCCGAAACATCATTGTGGGTCTAATGGGGTAGAATGGGTGTTTTCGTTGCGAAACCATTTTCGCAACTTCTGTATCACGAAATAGTGCATTCAGGCCCGAAACACAAGTTTTGCATCTTTTACATGCCGAAGGTTTGCGATATGCTCCAAAACACTCCCAAACATCATTCTGGGTCTAATGGAGTACAATGGTTGTTTTTGTTGTGAAACCATTTTCGCAACTTCTGTATCACGAAATAGTGCATTCAGGCCCGAAACACAAGTTTTGCATCTTTTACATGCCGAAGGTTTGCGATATGCTCCAAAACACTCCCAAACATCATTCTAGGTTTAATGGGGTAGAATGGGTGTTTTCGTTGCAAAACCATTTTCGCAACTTCGGTACCCCGAAATAGTGCATTCACGCCCGAAACACAAGTTTTGCAGCTTTTACATGCCGAAGGTTTGCGATATGCTCCAAAACACTCCGAAACATCATTGTGGGTCTAATGGGGTAGAATGGGTGTTTTCGTTGCGAAACCATTTTCGCAACTTCTGTATCACGAAATAGTGCATTCAGGCCCGAAACACAAGTTTTGCATCTTTTACATGCCGAAGGTTTGCGATATGCTCCAAAACACTCCCAAACATCATTCTAGGTTTAATGGGGTAGAATGGGTGTTTTCGTTGCAAAACCATTTTCTCAACTTCGGTACCCCGAAATAGTGCATTCAAGCCCGAAACACAAGTTTTGCATCTTTTACATGCCGAAGGTTTGCGATATGCTCCAAAACACTCCCAAACATCATTCTGGGTTTAATGGGGTAGAATGGGTATTTTCGTTGCGAAACCATTTTCGCAACTTCGGTACCCCAAAAGAATGCATTCAGGCTTGAAACACAAGTTTTGCATCTTTTTACATGCCGAAGGTTTGCGATATGCTCCAAAACACTCCCAAACATCATTCTGGGTCTAATGGAGTACAATGGTTGTTTTTGTTGTGAAACCATTTTCGCAACTTCTGTATCACGAAATAGTGCATTCAGGCCCGAAACACAAGTTTTGCATCTTTTACATGCCGAAGGTTTGCGATATGCTCCAAAACACTCCCAAACATCATTCTAGGTTTAATGGGGTAGAATGGGTGTTTTCGTTGCAAAACCATTTTCGCAACTTCGGTACCCCGAAATAGTGCATTCAGGCCCGAAACACAAGTTTTGCATCTTTTACATGCCGAAGGTTTGCGATATGCTCCAAAACACTCCGAAACATCATTGTGGGTCTAATGGGGTAGAATGGGTGTTTTCGTTGCGAAACCATTTTCGCAACTTCTGTATCACGAAATAGTGCATTCAGGCCCGAAACACAAGTTTTGCATCTTTTACATGCCGAAGGTTTGCGATATGCTCCAAAACACTCCCAAACATCATTCTAGGTTTAATGGGGTAGAATGGGTGTTTTCGTTGCAAAACCATTTTCTCAACTTCGGTACCCCGAAATAGTGCATTCAAGCCCGAAACACAAGTTTTGCATCTTTTACATGCCGAAGGTTTGCGATATGCTCCAAAACACTCCCAAACATCATTCTGGGTTTAATGGGGTAGAATGGGTGTTTTCGTTGCGAAACCATTTTCGCAACTTCGGTACCCCGAAATAGTGCATTCAAGCCCGAAACACAAGTTTTGCATCTTTTACATGCCGAAGGTTTGCGATATGCTCCAAAACACTCCCAAACATCATTGTGGGTCTAATGGGGTAGAATGGGTGTTTTCGTTGCGAAACCATTTTCGCAACTTCGGTACCCTGAAATAGTGCATTCAGGGCCGAAACACAAGTTTTGCATCTTTTTACATGCCGAAGGTTTGCGATATGCTCCAAAACACTCCCAAACATCATTCTGGGTCTAATGGAGTACAATGGTTGTTTTTGTTGTGAAACCATTTTCGCAACTTCTGTATCACGAAATAGTGCATTCAGGCCCGAAACACAAGTTTTGCATCTTTTACATGCCGAAGGTTTGCGATATGCTCCAAAACACTCCCAAACATCATTCTGGGTTTAATGGGGTAGAATGGGTGTTTTCGTTGCGAAACCATTTTTGCAACTTCGGTACCCCGAAATAGTGCATTCAAGCCCGAAACACAAGTTTTGCATCTTTTACATGCCGACGGTTTGCGATATGCTCCAAAACACTCCCAAACATCAATCTGGGTTTAATGGGGTAGAATGGGTGTTTTCGTTGCGAAACCATTTTCGCAACTTCGGTACCCTGAAATAGTGCATTCAGGGCCGAAACACAAGTTTTGCATCTTTTACATGCCGAAGGTTTGCGATATGCTCCAAAACACTCCCAAACATCATTCTAGGTTTAATGGGGTAGAATGGGTGTTTTCGTTGCAAAACCATTTTCGCAACTTCGGTACCCCGAAATAGTGCATTCAGGCCCGAAACACAAGTTTTGCATCTTTTACATGCCGAAGGTTTGCGATATGCTCCAAAACACTCCGAAACATCATTGTGGGTCTAATGGGGTAGAATGGGTGTTTTCGTTGCGAAACCATTTTCGCAACTTCTGTATCACGAAATAGTGCATTCAGGCCCGAAACACAAGTTTTGCATCTTTTACATGCCGAAGGTTTGCGATATGCTCCAAAACACTCCCAAACATCATTCTAGGTTTAATGGGGTAGAATGGGTGTTTTCGTTGCAAAACCATTTTCTCAACTTCGGTACCCCGAAATAGTGCATTCAAGCCCGAAACACAAGTTTTGCATCTTTTACATGCCGAAGGTTTGCGATATGCTCCAAAACACTCCCAAACATCATTCTGGGTTTAATGGGGTAGAATGGGTGTTTTCGTTGCGAAACCATTTTCGCAACTTCGGTACCCCGAAATAGTGCATTCAAGCCCGAAACACAAGTTTTGCATCTTTTACATGCCGAAGGTTTGCGATATGCTCCAAAACACTCCCAAACATCATTGTGGGTCTAATGGGGTAGAATGGGTGTTTTCGTTGCGAAACCATTTTCGCAACTTCGGTACCCTGAAATAGTGCATTCAGGGCCGAAACACAAGTTTTGCATCTTTTTACATGCCGAAGGTTTGCGATATGCTCCAAAACACTCCCAAACATCATTCTGGGTCTAATGGAGTACAATGGTTGTTTTTGTTGTGAAACCATTTTCGCAACTTCTGTATCACGAAATAGTGCATTCAGGCCCGAAACACAAGTTTTGCATCTTTTACATGCCGAAGGTTTGCGATATGCTCCAAAACACTCCCAAACATCATTCTGGGTTTAATGGGGTAGAATGGGTGTTTTCGTTGCGAAACCATTTTTGCAACTTCGGTACCCCGAAATAGTGCATTCAAGCCCGAAACACAAGTTTTGCATCTTTTACATGCCGACGGTTTGCGATATGCTCCAAAACACTCCCAAACATCAATCTGGGTTTAATGGGGTAGAATGGGTGTTTTCGTTGCGAAACCATTTTCGCAACTTCGGTACCCTGAAATAGTGCATTCAGGGCCGAAACACAAGTTTTGCATCTTTTTACATGCCGAAGGTTTGCGATATGCTCCAAAACACTCCCAAACATCATTGTGGGTCTAATGGAGTACAATGGTTGTTTTTGTTGTGAAACCATTTTCGCAACTTCTGTATCACGAAATAGTGCATTCAGGCCCGAAACACAAGTTTTGCATCTTTTACATGCCGAAGGTTTGCGATATGCTCCAAAACACTCCCAAACATCATTCTAGGTTTAATGGGGTAGAATGGGTGTTTTCGTTGCAAAACCATTTTCGCAACTTCGGTACCCCGAAATAGTGCATTCAAGCCCGAAACACAAGTTTTGCATCTTTTACATGCCGAAGGTTTGCGATGTGCTCCAAAACACTCCGAAACATCATTGTGGGTCTAATGGGGTAGAATGGGTGTTTTCGTTGCGAAACCATTTTCGCAACTTCTGTATCACGAAATAGAGCATTCAGGCCCGAAACACAAGTTTTGCATCTTTTACATGCCGAAGGTTTGCGATATGCTCCAAAACACTCCCAAACATCATTCTGGGTCTAATGGAGTACAATGGTTGTTTTTGTTGTGAAACCATTTTCGCAACTTCTGTATCACGAAATAGTGCATTCAGGCCCGAAACACAAGTTTTGCATCTTTTACATGCCGAAGGTTTGCGATATGCTCCAAAACACTCCCAAACATCATTCTAGGTTTAATGGGGTAGAATGGGTGTTTTCGTTGCAAAACCATTTTCGCAACTTCGGTACCCCGAAATAGTGCATTCAAGCCCGAAACACAAGTTTTGCAGCTTTTACATGCCGAAGGTTTGCGATATGCTCCAAAACACTCCGAAACATCATTGTGGGTCTAATGGGGTAGAATGGGTGTTTTCGTTGCGAAACCATTTTCGCAACTTCTGTATCACGAAATAGTGCATTCAGGCCCGAAACACAAGTTTTGCATCTTTTACATGCCGAAGGTTTGCGATATGCTCCAAAACACTCCCAAACATCATTCTAGGTTTAATGGGGTAGAATGGGTGTTTTCGTTGCAAAACCATTTTCTCAACTTCGGTACCCCGAAATAGTGCATTCAAGCCCGAAACACAAGTTTTGCATCTTTTACATGCCGAAGGTTTGCGATATGCTCCAAAACACTCCCAAACATCATTCTGGGTTTAATGGGGTAGAATGGGTATTTTCGTTGCGAAACCATTTTCGCAACTTCGGTACCCCAAAAGAATGCATTCAGGCTTGAAACACAAGTTTTGCATCTTTTTACATGCCGAAGGTTTGCGATATGCTCCAAAACACTCCCAAACATCATTCTGGGTCTAATGGAGTACAATGGTTGTTTTTGTTGTGAAACCATTTTCGCAACTTCTGTATCACGAAATAGTGCATTCAGGCCCGAAACACAAGTTTTGCATCTTTTACATGCCGAAGGTTTGCGATATGCTCCAAAACACTCCCAAACATCATTCTAGGTTTAATGGGGTAGAATGGGTGTTTTCGTTGCAAAACCATTTTCGCAACTTCGGTACCCCGAAATAGTGCATTCAGGCCCGAAACACAAGTTTTGCATCTTTTACATGCCGAAGGTTTGCGATATGCTCCAAAACACTCCGAAACATCATTGTGGGTCTAATGGGGTAGAATGGGTGTTTTCGTTGCGAAACCATTTTCGCAACTTCTGTATCACGAAATAGTGCATTCAGGCCCGAAACACAAGTTTTGCATCTTTTACATGCCGAAGGTTTGCGATATGCTCCAAAACACTCCCAAACATCATTCTAGGTTTAATGGGGTAGAATGGGTGTTTTCGTTGCAAAACCATTTTCTCAACTTCGGTACCCCGAAATAGTGCATTCAAGCCCGAAACACAAGTTTTGCATCTTTTACATGCCGAAGGTTTGCGATATGCTCCAAAACACTCCCAAACATCATTCTGGGTTTAATGGGGTAGAATGGGTGTTTTCGTTGCGAAACCATTTTCGCAACTTCGGTACCCCGAAATAGTGCATTCAAGCCCGAAACACAAGTTTTGCATCTTTTACATGCCGAAGGTTTGCGATATGCTCCAAAACACTCCCAAACATCATTGTGGGTCTAATGGGGTAGAATGGGTGTTTTCGTTGCGAAACCATTTTCGCAACTTCGGTACCCTGAAATAGTGCATTCAGGGCCGAAACACAAGTTTTGCATCTTTTTACATGCCGAAGGTTTGCGATATGCTCCAAAACACTCCCAAACATCATTCTGGGTCTAATGGAGTACAATGGTTGTTTTTGTTGTGAAACCATTTTCGCAACTTCTGTATCACGAAATAGTGCATTCAGGCCCGAAACACAAGTTTTGCATCTTTTACATGCCGAAGGTTTGCGATATGCTCCAAAACACTCCCAAACATCATTCTGGGTTTAATGGGGTAGAATGGGTGTTTTCGTTGCGAAACCATTTTTGCAACTTCGGTACCCCGAAATAGTGCATTCAAGCCCGAAACACAAGTTTTGCATCTTTTACATGCCGACGGTTTGCGATATGCTCCAAAACACTCCCAAACATCAATCTGGGTTTAATGGGGTAGAATGGGTGTTTTCGTTGCGAAACCATTTTCGCAACTTCGGTACCCTGAAATAGTGCATTCAGGGCCGAAACACAAGTTTTGCATCTTTTTACATGCCGAAGGTTTGCGATATGCTCCAAAACACTCCCAAACATCATTCTGGGTCTAATGGAGTACAATGGTTGTTTTTGTTGTGAAACCATTTTCGCAACTTCTGTATCACGAAATAGTGCATTCAGGCCCGAAACACAAGTTTTGCATCTTTTACATGCCGAAGGTTTGCGATATGCTCCAAAACACTCCCAAACATCATTCTGGGTTTAATGGGGTAGAATGGGTGTTTTCGTTGCGAAACCATTTTCGCAACTTCGGTACCCCGAAATAGTGCATTCAAGCCCGAAACACAAGTTTTGCATCTTTTACATGCCGAAGGTTTGCGATATGCTCCAAAACACTCCCAAACATCATTCTGGGTTTAATGGGGTAGAATGGGTGTTTTCGTTGCGAAACCATTTTCGCAACTTCGGTACCCCAAAAGAATGCATTCAGGCTTGAAACACAAGTTTTGCATCTTTTTACATGCCGAAGGTTTGCGATATGCTCCAAAACACTCCCAAACATCATTCTGGGTCTAATGGAGTACAATGGTTGTTTTTGTTGTGAAACCATTTTCGCAACTTCTGTATCACGAAATAGTGCATTCAGGCCCGAAACACAAGTTTTGCATCTTTTACATGCCGAAGGTTTGCGATATGCTCCAAAACACTCCCAAACATCATTCTAGGTTTAATGGGGTAGAATGGGTGTTTTCGTTGCAAAACCATTTTCGCAACTTCGGTACCCCGAAATAGTGCATTCAAGCCCGAAACACAAGTTTTGCATCTTTTACATGCCGAAGGTTTGCGATATGCTCCAAAACACTCCGAAACATCATTGTGGGTCTAATGGGGTAGAATGGGTGTTTTCGTTGCGAAACCATTTTCGCAACTTCTGTATCACGAAATAGTGCATTCAGGCCCGAAACACAAGTTTTGCATCTTTTACATGCCGAAGGTTTGCGATATGCTCCAAAACACTCCCAAACATCATTCTAGGTTTAATGGGGTAGAATGGGTGTTTTCGTTGCAAAACCATTTTCTCAACTTCGGTACCCCGAAATAGTGCATTCAAGCCCGAAACACAAGTTTTGCATCTTTTACATGCCGAAGGTTTGCGATATGCTCCAAAACACTCCCAAACATCATTCTGGGTTTAATGGGGTAGAATGGGTGTTTTCGTTGCGAAACCATTTTCGCAACTTCGGTACCCCGAAATAGTGCATTCAAGCCCGAAACACAAGTTTTGCATCTTTTACATGCCGAAGGTTTGCGATATGCTCCAAAACACTCCCAAACATCATTGTGGGTCTAATGGGGTAGAATGGGTGTTTTCGTTGCGAAACCATTTTCGCAACTTCGGTACCCTGAAATAGTGCATTCAGGGCCGAAACACAAGTTTTGCATCTTTTTACATGCCGAAGGTTTGCGATATGCTCCAAAACACTCCCAAACATCATTCTGGGTCTAATGGAGTACAATGGTTGTTTTTGTTGTGAAACCATTTTCGCAACTTCTGTATCACGAAATAGTGCATTCAGGCCCGAAACACAAGTTTTGCATCTTTTACATGCCGAAGGTTTGCGATATGCTCCAAAACACTCCCAAACATCATTCTGGGTTTAATGGGTGTTTTCGTTGCGAAACCATTTTTGCAACTTCGGTACCCCGAAATAGTGCATTCAAGCCCGAAACACAAGTTTTGCATCTTTTACATGCCGAAGGTTTGCGATATGCTCCAAAACACTCCCAAACATCATTCTGGGTTTAATGGGGTAGAATGGGTGTTTTCGTTGCGAAACCATTTTCGCAACTTCGGTACCCCAAAAGAATGCATTCAGGCTTGAAACACAAGTTTTGCATCTTTTTACATGCCGAAGGTTTGCGATATGCTCCAAAACACTCCCAAACATCATTCTGGGTCTAATGGAGTACAATGGTTGTTTTTGTTGTGAAACCATTTTTGCAACTTCTGTATCACGAAATAGTGCATTCAGGCCCGAAACACAAGTTTTGCATCTTTTACATGCCGAAGGTTTGCGATATGCTCCAAAACACTCCCAAACATCATTCTAGGTTTAATGGGGTAGAATGGGTGTTTTCGTTGCAAAACCATTTTCGCAACTTCGGTACCCCGAAATAGTGCATTCAAGCCCGAAACACAAGTTTTGCATCTTTTACATGCCGAAGGTTTGCGATATGCTCCGAAACACTCCGAAACATCATTGTGGGTCTAATGGGGTAGAATGGGTGTTTTCGTTGCGAAACCATTTTCGCAACTTCGGTACCCTGAAATAGTGCATTCAGGGCCGAAACACAAGTTTTGCATCTTTTTACATGCCGAAGGTTTGCGATATGCTCCAAAACACTCCCAAACATCATTCTGGGTCTAATGGAGTACAATGGTTGTTTTTGTTGTAAAACCATTTTCGCAACTTCTGTATCACGAAATAGTGCATTCAGGCCCGAAACACAAGTTTTGCATCTTTTACATGCCGAAGGTTTGCGATATGCTCCAAAACACTCCCAAACATCATTCTAGGTTTAATGGGGTAGAATGGGTGTTTTCGTTGCAAAACCATTTTCTCAACTTCGGTACCCCGAAATAGTGCATTCAAGCCCGAAACACAAGTTTTGCATCTTTTACATGCCGAAGGTTTGCGATATGCTCCAAGACACTCCCAAACATCATTCTGGGTTTAATGGGGTAGAATGGGTGTTTTTGTTGTGAAACCATTTTCGCAACTTCTGTATCACGAAATAGTGCATTCAAGCCCGAAACACAAGTTTTGCATCTTTTACATGCCGAAGGTTTGCGATATGCTCCAAAACACTCCCAAACATCATTGTGGGTCTAATGGGGTAGAATGGGTGTTTTCGTTGCGAAACCATTTTCGCAACTTCGGAACCCCGAAATAGTGCATTCATTACCGAAACACAAGTTTTGCATCTTCTTACATGCCGAAGGTTTGCGATATGCTCCAAAACACTCCCAAACATCATTCTGGGTTTAATGGGGTAGAATGGGTGTTTTCGTTGCGAAACCATTTTCGCAACTTCGGTACCCCAAAAGAATGCATTCAGGCTTGAAACACAAGTTTTGCATCTTTTTACATGCCGAAGGTTTGCGATATGCTCCAAAACACTCCCAAACATCATTCTGGGTCTAATGGGGTACAATGGTTGTTTTTGTTGTGAAACCATTTTCGCAACTTCTGTATCACGAAATAGTGCATTCAGGCTCGAAACACAAGTTTTGCATCTTTTACATGCCGAAGGTTTGCGATATGCTCCAAGACACTCCCAAACATCATTCTGGGTTTAATGGGGTAGAATGGGTGTTTTCGTTGCGAAACCATTTTCGCAACTTCGGTACCCCGAAAGAATGCATTCAGGCTCGAAACACAAGTTTTGCATCTTTTACCTGCCGAAGGTTTGCGATATGCTCCAAAACACTCCCAAACATCATTGTGGGTCTAATGGGGTAGAATGGGTGTTTTCGTTGCGAAACCATTTTCGCAACTTCGGTACCCTGAAATAGTGCATTCAGGGCCGAAACACAAGTTTTGCATCTTTTTACATGCCGAAGGTTTGCGATATGCTCCAAAACACTCCCAAACATCATTCTGGGTTTAATCGGGTAGAATGGGTGTTTTTGTTGCGAAACCATTTTCGCAACTTCAGTACCCCGAAAGAATGCATTCAGGCTCGAAACACAAGTTTTGCATCTTTTACATGCCGAACGTTTGCGATATGCTCCAACACACTCCCAAACATCATTCTGGGTTTAATGGGGTAGAATGGGTGTTTTCGTTGCGAAACAATTTTCGCAACTTCGGTACCCCGAAATAGTGCATTCATTACCGAAACACAAGTTTTGCATCTTTTTACAGGCCGAAGGTTTGCGATATGCTCCAAGACACTCCCAAACATCATTCTGGGTTTAATGGGGTAGAATGGGTGTTTTCGTTGCGAAACCATTTTCGCAACTTCGGTACCCCGAAATAGTGCATTCAAGCCCGAAACACAAGTTTTGCATCTTTTACATGCCGAAGGTTTGCGATATGCTCCAAAACACTCCCAAACATCATTGTGGGTCTAATGGGGTAGAATGGGTGTTTTCGTTGCGAAACCATTTTCGCAACTTCGGTACCCTGAAATAGTGCATTCAGGGCCGAAACACAAGTTTTGCATCTTTTTACATGCCGAAGGTTTGCGATATGCTCCAAAACACTCCCAAACATCATTCTGGGTTTAATGGGGTAGAATGGGTGTTTTTGTTGCGAAACCATTTTCGCAACTTCAGTACCCCGAAAGAATGCATTCAGGCTCGAAACACAAGTTTTGCATCTTTTTGCATGCCGAAGGTTTGCGATATGCTCCAACACACTCCCAAACATCATTCTGGGTTTAATGGGGTAGAATGGGTGTTTTTGTTGTGAAACCATTTTCGCAACTTCTGTATCACGAAATAGTGCATTCAAGCCCGAAACACAAGTTTTGCATCTTTTACATGCCGAAGGTTTGCGATATGCTCCAAAACACTCCCAAACATCATTGTGGGTCTAATGGGGTAGAATGGGTGTTTTCGTTGCGAAACCATTTTCGCAACTTCGGTACCCTGAAATAGTGCATTCAGGGCCGAAACACAAGTTTTGCATCTTTTTACATGCCGAAGGTTTGCGATATGCTCCAAAACACTCCCAAACATCATTGTGGGTCTAATGGGGTAGAATGGGTGTTTTCGTTGCGAAACCATTTTCGCAACTTCGGTACCCTGAAATAGTGCATTCAGGGCCGAAACACAAGTTTTGCATCTTTTTACATGCCGAAGGTTTGCGATATGCTCCAAAACACTCCCAAACATCATTGTGGGTCTAATGGGGTAGAATGGGTGTTTTCGTTGCGAAACCATTTTCGCAACTTCGGTACCCTGAAATAGTGCATTCAGGGCCGAAACACAAGTTTTGCATCTTTTTACATGCCGAAGGTTTGCGATATGCTCCAAAACACTCCCAAACATCATTGTGGGTCTAATGGGGTAGAATGGGTGTTTTCGTTGCGAAACCATTTTCGCAACTTCGGTACCCTGAAATAGTGCATTCAGGGCCGAAACACAAGTTTTGCATCTTTTTACATGCCGAAGGTTTGCGATATGCTCCAAAACACTCCCAAACATCATTCTGGGTTTAATCGGGTAGAATGGGTGTTTTTGTTGCGAAACCATTTTCGCAACTTCAGTACCCCGAAAGAATGCATTCAGGCTCGAAACACAAGTTTTGCATCTTTTACATGCCGAACGTTTGCGATATGCTCCAACACACTCCCAAACATCATTCTGGGTTTAATGGGGTAGAATGGGTGTTTTCGTTGCGAAACAATTTTCGCAACTTCGGTACCCCGAAATAGTGCATTCATTACCGAAACACAAGTTTTGCATCTTTTTACAGGCCGAAGGTTTGCGATATGCTCCAAGACACTCCCAAACATCATTCTGGGTTTAATGGGGTAGAATGGGTGTTTTCGTTGCGAAACCATTTTCGCAACTTCGGTACCCCGAAATAGTGCATTCAAGCCCGAAACACAAGTTTTGCATCTTTTACATGCCGAAGGTTTGCGATATGCTCCAAAACACTCCCAAACATCATTGTGGGTCTAATGGGGTAGAATGGGTGTTTTCGTTGCGAAACCATTTTCGCAACTTCGGTACCCTGAAATAGTGCTTTCAGGGCCGAAACACAAGTTTTGCATCTTTTTACATGCCGAAGGTTTGCGATATGCTCCAAAACACTCCCAAACATCATTCTGGGTTTAATGGGGTAGAATGGGTGTTTTTGTTGCGAAACCATTTTCGCAACTTCAGTACCCCGAAAGAATGCATTCAGGCTCGAAACACAAGTTTTGCATCTTTTTGCATGCCGAAGGTTTGCGATATGCTCCAACACACTCCCAAACATCATTCTGGGTTTAATGGGGTAGAATGGGTGTTTTTGTTGTGAAACCATTTTCGCAACTTCTGTATCACGAAATAGTGCATTCAAGCCCGAAACACAAGTTTTGCATCTTTTACATGCCGAAGGTTTGCGATATGCTCCAAAACACTCCCAAACATCATTGTGGGTCTAATGGGGTAGAATGGGTGTTTTCGTTGCGAAACCATTTTCGCAACTTCGGTACCCTGAAATAGTGCATTCAGGGCCGAAACACAAGTTTTGCATCTTTTTACATGCCGAAGGTTTGCGATATGCTCCAAAACACTCCCAAACATCATTGTGGGTCTAATGGGGTAGAATGGGTGTTTTCGTTGCGAAACCATTTTCGCAACTTCGGTACCCTGAAATAGTGCATTCAGGGCCGAAACACAAGTTTTGCATCTTTTTACATGCCGAAGGTTTGCGATATGCTCCAAAACACTCCCAAACATCATTGTGGGTCTAATGGGGTAGAATGGGTGTTTTCGTTGCGAAACCATTTTCGCAACTTCGGTACCCTGAAATAGTGCATTCAGGGCCGAAACACAAGTTTTGCATCTTTTTACATGCCGAAGGTTTGCGATATGCTCCAAAACACTCCCAAACATCATTGTGGGTCTAATGGGGTAGAATGGGTGTTTTCGTTGCGAAACCATTTTCGCAACTTCGGTACCCTGAAATAGTGCATTCAGGGCCGAAACACAAGTTTTGCATCTTTTTACATGCCGAAGGTTTGCGATATGCTCCAAAACACTCCCAAACATCATTCTGGGTTTAATCGGGTAGAATGGGTGTTTTCGTTGCGAAACCATTTTCGCAACTTCGGTACCCTGAAATAGTGCATTCAGGGCCGAAACACAAGTTTTGCATCTTTTTACATGCCGAAGGTTTGCGATATGCTCCAAAACACTCCCAAACATCATTCTGGGTTTAATCGGGTAGAATGGGTGTTTTTGTTGTGAAACCATTTTCGCAACTTCTGTATCACGAAATAGTGCATTCAAGCCCGAAACACAAGTTTTGCATCTTTTACATGCCGAAGGTTTGCGATATGCTCCAAAACACTCCCAAACATCATTGTGGGTCTAATGGGGTAGAATGGGTGTTTTCGTTGCGAAACCATTTTCGCAACTTCGGTACCCTGAAATAGTGCATTCAGGGCCGAAACACAAGTTTTGCATCTTTTTACATGCCGAAGGTTTGCGATATGCTCCAAAACACTCCCAAACATCATTCTGGGTTTAATCGGGTAGAATGGGTGTTTTTGTTGCGAAACCATTTTCGCAACTTCAGTACCCCGAAAGAATGCATTCAGGCTCGAAACACAAGTTTTGCATCTTTTACATGCCGAACGTTTGCGATATGCTCCAAAACACTCCCAAACATCATTCTGGGTCTAATGGAGTACGATGGTTGTTTTTGTTGTGAAACCATTTTCGCAACTTCTGTATCACGAAATAGTGCATTCAGGCCCGAAACACAAGTTTTGCATCTTTTACATGCCGAAGGTTTGCGATATGCTCCAAGACACTCCCAAACATCATTCTGGGTTTAATGGGGTAGAATGGGTGTTTTCGTTGCCAAACCATTTTCGCAACTTCGGTACCCTGAAATAGTGCATTCAGGGCTGAAACACAAGTTTTGCATCTTTTACATGCCGAAGGTTTGCGATATGCTCCAAAACACTCCCAAACATCATTGTGGGTCTAATGGGGTAGAATGGGTGTTTTCGTTGCGAAACCATTTTCGCAACTTCGGTACCCTGAAATAGTGCATTCAGGGCCGAAACACAAGTTTTGCATCTTTTTACATGCCGAAGGTTTGCGATATGCTCCAAAACAATCCCAAACATCATTGTGGGTCTAATGGGGTAGAATGGGTGTTTTCGTTGCGAAACCATTTTCGCAACTTCGGTACCCTGAAATAGTGCATTCAGGGCCGAAACACAAGTTTTGCATCTTTTTACATGCCGAAGGTTTGCGATATGCTCCAAAACACTCCCAAACATCATTGTGGGTCTAATGGGGTAGAATGGGTGTTTTCGTTGCGAAACCATTTTCGCAACTTCGGTACCCTGAAATAGTGCATTCAGGGCCGAAACACAAGTTTTGCATCTTTTTACATGCCGAAGGTTTGCGATATGCTCCAAAACACTCCCAAACATCATTCTGGGTTTAATCGGGTAGAATGGGTGTTTTCGTTGCGAAACCATTTTCGCAACTTCGGTACCCTGAAATAGTGCATTCAGGGCCGAAACACAAGTTTTGCATCTTTTTACATGCCGAAGGTTTGCGATATGCTCCAAAACACTCCCAAACATCATTCTGGGTTTAATGGGGTAGAATGGGTGTTTTTGTTGCGAAACCATTTTCGCAACTTCAGTACCCCGAAAGAATGCATTCAGGCTCGAAACACAAGTTTTGCATCTTTTACATGCCGAACGTTTGCGATATGCTCCAAAACACTCCCAAACATCATTCTGGGTTTAATGGGGTAGAATGGGTGTTTTCGTTGCGAAACTATTTTCGCAACTTCGGTACCCCGAAATAGTGCATTCAAGCCCGAAACACAAGTTTTGCATCTTTTACATGCCGAAGGTTTGCGATATGCTCCAAAACACTCCCAAACATCATTCTGGGTTTAATCGGGTAGAATGGGTGTTTTTGTTGTGAAACCATTTTCGCAACTTCTGTATCACGAAATAGTGCATTCAAGCCCGAAACACAAGTTTTGCATCTTTTACATGCCGAAGGTTTGCGATATGCTCCAAAACACTCCCAAACATCATTGTGGGTCTAATGGGGTAGAATGGGTGTTTTCGTTGCGAAACCATTTTTGCAACTTCGGTACCCTGAAATAGTGCATTCAGGGCCGAAACACAAGTTTTGCATCTTTTTACATGCCGAAGGTTTGCGATATGCTCCAAAACACTCCCAAACATCATTCTGGGTTTAATGGGGTAGAATGGGTGTTTTCGTTGCGAAACCATTTTCGCAACTTCGGTACCCCAAAAGAATGCATTCAGGCTTGAAACACAAGTTTTGCATCTTTTTACATGCCGAAGGTTTGCGATATGCTCCAAAACACTCCCAAACATCATTCTGGGTCTAATGGAGTACAATGGTTGTTTTTGTTGTGAAACCATTTTCGCAACTTCTGTATCACGAAATAGTGCATTCAGGCCCGAAACACAAGTTTTGCATCTTTTACATGCCGAAGGTTTGCGATATGCTCCAAGACACTCCCAAACATCATTCTGGGTTTAATGGGGTAGAATGGGTGTTTTCGTTGCCAAACCATTTTCGCAACTTCGGTACCCTGAATTAGTGCATTCAGGGCTGAAACACAAGTTTTGCATCTTTTACATGCCGAAGGTTTGCGATATGCTCCAAAACACTCCCAAACATCATTGTGGGTCTAATGGGGTAGAATGGGTGTTTTCGTTGCGAAACCATTTTCGCAACTTCGGTACCCTGAAATAGTGCATTCAGGGCCGAAACACAAGTTTTGCATCTTTTTACATGCCGAAGGTTTGCGATATGCTCCAAAACACTCCCAAACATCATTCTGGGTTTAATGGGGTAGAATGGGTGTTTTTGTTGCGAAACCATTTTCGCAACTTCAGTACCCCGAAAGAATGCATTCAGGCTCGAAACACAAGTTTTGCATCTTTTTGCATGCCGAAGGTTTGCGATATGCTCCAACACACTCCCAAACATCATTCTGGGTTTAATGGGGTAGAATGGGTGTTTTTGTTGTGAAACCATTTTCGCAACTTCTGTATCACGAAATAGTGCATTCAAGCCCGAAACACAAGTTTTGCATCTTTTACATGCCGAAGGTTTGCGATATGCTCCAAAACACTCCCAAACATCATTGTGGGTCTAATGGGGTAGAATGGGTGTTTTCGTTGCGAAACAATTTTCGCAACTTCGGTACCCCGAAATAGTGCATTCATTACCGAAACACAAGTTTTGCATCTTTTTACATGCCGAAGGTTTGCGATATGCTCCAAAACACTCCCAAACATCATTCTGGGTTTAATGGGGTAGAATGGGTGTTTTTGTTGTGAAACCATTTTCGCAACTTCAGTACCCCGAAAGAATGCATTCAGGCTCGAAACACAAGTTTTGCATCTTTTTGCATGCCGAAGGTTTGCGATATGCTCCAACACACTCCCAAACATCATTCTGGGTTTAATGGGGTAGAATGGGTGTTTTTGTTGTGAAACCATTTTCGCAACTTCTGTATCACGAAATAGTGCATTCAAGCCCGAAACACAAGTTTTGCATCTTTTACATGCCGAAGGTTTGCGATATGCTCCAAAACACTCCCAAACATCATTGTGGGTCTAATGGGGTAGAATGGGTGTTTTCGTTGCGAAACCATTTTCGCAACTTCGGTACCCTGAAATAGTGCATTCAGGGCCGAAACACAAGTTTTGCATCTTTTTACATGCCGAAGGTTTGCGATATGCTCCAAAACACTCCCAAACATCATTGTGGGTCTAATGGGGTAGAATGGGTGTTTTCGTTGCGAAACCATTTTCGCAACTTCGGTACCCTGAAATAGTGCATTCAGGGCCGAAACACAAGTTTTGCATCTTTTTACATGCCGAAGGTTTGCGATATGCTCCAAAACACTCCCAAACATCATTGTGGGTCTAATGGGGTAGAATGGGTGTTTTCGTTGCGAAACCATTTTCGCAACTTCGGTACCCTGAAATAGTGCATTCAGGGCCGAAACACAAGTTTTGCATCTTTTTACATGCCGAAGGTTTGCGATATGCTCCAAAACACTCCCAAACATCATTCTGGGTTTAATCGGGTAGAATGGGTGTTTTTGTTGCGAAACCATTTTCGCAACTTCAGTACCCCGAAAGAATGCATTCAGGCTCGAAACACAAGTTTTGCATCTTTTACATGCCGAACGTTTGCGATATGCTCCAAAACACTCCCAAACATCATTCTGGGTTTAATGGGGTAGAATGGGTGTTTTCGTTGCGAAACTATTTTCGCAACTTCGGTACCCCGAAATAGTGCATTCAAGCCCGAAACACAAGTTTTGCATCTTTTACATGCCGAAGGTTTGCGATATGCTCCAAAACACTCCCAAACATCATTCTGGGTTTAATCGGGTAGAATGGGTGTTTTTGTTGTGAAACCATTTTCGCAACTTCTGTATCACGAAATAGTGCATTCAAGCCCGAAACACAAGTTTTGCATCTTTTACATGCCGAAGGTTTGCGATATGCTCCAAAACACTCCCAAACATCATTGTGGGTCTAATGGGGTAGAATGGGTGTTTTCGTTGCGAAACCATTTTCGCAACTTCGGTACCCTGAAATAGTGCATTCAGGGCCGAAACACAAGTTTTGCATCTTTTTACATGCCGAAGGTTTGCGATATGCTCCAAAACACTCCCAAACATCATTCTGGGTTTAATGGGGTAGAATGGGTGTTTTCGTTGCGAAACCATTTTCGCAACTTCGGTACCCCAAAAGAATGCATTCAGGCTTGAAACACAAGTTTTGCATCTTTTTACATGCCGAAGGTTTGCGATATGCTCCAAAACACTCCCAAACATCATTCTGGGTCTAATGGAGTACAATGGTTGTTTTTGTTGTGAAACCATTTTCGCAACTTCTGTATCACGAAATAGTGCATTCAGGCCCGAAACACAAGTTTTGCATCTTTTACATGCCGAAGGTTTGCGATATGCTCCAAGACACTCCCAAACATCATTCTGGGTTTAATGGGGTAGAATGGGTGTTTTCGTTGCCAAACCATTTTCGCAACTTCGGTACCCTGAATTAGTGCATTCAGGGCTGAAACACAAGTTTTGCATCTTTTACATGCCGAAGGTTTGCGATATGCTCCAAAACACTCCCAAACATCATTGTGGGTCTAATGGGGTAGAATGGGTGTTTTCGTTGCGAAACCATTTTCGCAACTTCGGTACCCTGAAATAGTGCATTCAGGGCCGAAACACAAGTTTTGCATCTTTTTACATGCCGAAGGTTTGCGATATGCTCCAAAACACTCCCAAACATCATTCTGGGTTTAATGGGGTAGAATGGGTGTTTTTGTTGCGAAACCATTTTCGCAACTTCAGTACCCCGAAAGAATGCATTCAGGCTCGAAACACAAGTTTTGCATCTTTTTGCATGCCGAAGGTTTGCGATATGCTCCAACACACTCCCAAACATCATTCTAGGTCTAATTGTGTAGAATGGGTGTTTTCGTTGCGAAACAATTTTCGCAACTTCGGTACCCCGAAATAGTGCATTCATTACCGAAACACAAGTTTTGCATCTTTTTACATGCCGAAGGTTTGCGATATGCTCCAAAACACTCCCAAACATCATTCTGGGTTTAATGGGGTAGAATGGGTGTTTTTGTTGTGAAACCATTTTCGCAACTTCAGTACCCCGAAAGAATGCATTCAGGCTCGAAACACAAGTTTTGCATCTTTTTGCATGCCGAAGGTTTGCGATATGCTCCAACACACTCCCAAACATCATTCTGGGTTTAATGGGGTAGAATGGGTGTTTTTGTTGTGAAACCATTTTCGCAACTTCTGTATCACGAAATAGTGCATTCAAGCCCGAAACACAAGTTTTGCATCTTTTACATGCCGAAGGTTTGCGATATGCTCCAAAACACTCCCAAACATCATTGTGGGTCTAATGGGGTAGAATGGGTGTTTTCGTTGCGAAACCATTTTCGCAACTTCGGTACCCTGAAATAGTGCATTCAGGGCCGAAACACAAGTTTTGCATCTTTTTACATGCCGAAGGTTTGCGATATGCTCCAAAACACTCCCAAACATCATTGTGGGTCTAATGGGGTAGAATGGGTGTTTTCGTTGCGAAACCATTTTCGCAACTTCGGTACCCTGAAATAGTGCATTCAGGGCCGAAACACAAGTTTTGCATCTTTTTACATGCCGAAGGTTTGCGATATGCTCCAAAACACTCCCAAACATCATTGTGGGTCTAATGGGGTAGAATGGGTGTTTTCGTTGCGAAACCATTTTCGCAACTTCGGTACCCTGAAATAGTGCATTCAGGGCCGAAACACAAGTTTTGCATCTTTTTACATGCCGAAGGTTTGCGATATGCTCCAAAACACTCCAAAACATCATTCTGGGTTTAATCGGGTAGAATGGGTGTTTTTGTTGCGAAACCATTTTTGCAACTTCAGTACCCCGAAAGAATGCATTCAGGCTCGAAACACAAGTTTTGCATCTTTTACATGCCGAACGTTTGCGATATGCTCCAAAACACTCCCAAACATCATTCTGGGTTTAATGGGGTAGAATGGGTGTTTTCGTTGCGAAACTATTTTCGCAACTTCGGTACCCCGAAATAGTGCATTCAAGCCCGAAACACAAGTTTTGCATCTTTTACATGCCGAAGGTTTGCGATATGCTCCAAAACACTCCCAAACATCATTCTGGGTTTAATCGGGTAGAATGGGTGTTTTTGTTGTGAAACCATTTTCGCAACTTCTGTATCACGAAATAGTGCATTCAAGCCCGAAACACAAGTTTTGCATCTTTTACATGCCGAAGGTTTGCGATATGCTCCAAAACACTCCCAAACATCATTGTGGGTCTAATGGGGTAGAATGGGTGTTTTCGTTGCGAAACCATTTTCGCAACTTCGGTACCCTGAAATAGTGCATTCAGGGCCGAAACACAAGTTTTGCATCTTTTTACATGCCGAAGGTTTGCGATATGCTCCAAAACACTCCCAAACATCATTCTGGGTTTAATCGGGTAGAATGGGTGTTTTTGTTGCGAAACCATTTTCGCAACTTCAGTACCCCGAAAGAATGCATTCAGGCTCGAAACACAAGTTTTGCATCTTTTACATGCCGAACGTTTGCGATATGCTCCAAAACACTCCCAAACATCATTCTGGGTTTAATGGGGTAGAATGGGTGTTTTCGTTGCGAAACTATTTTCGCAACTTCGGTACCCCGAAATAGTGCATTCAAGCCCGAAACATAAGTTTTGCATCTTTTACATGCCGAAGGTTTGCGATATGCTCCAAGACACTCCCAAACATCATTCTGGGTTTAATGGGGTAGAATGGGTGTTTTCGTTGCGAAACCATTTTCGCAACTTCGGTACCCCGAAATAGTGCATTCAAGCCCGAAACACAAGTTTTGCATCTTTTACATGCCGAAGGTTTGCGATATGCTCCAAAACACTCCCAAACATCATTGTGGGTCTAATGGGGTAGAATGGGTGTTTTCGTTGCGAAACCATTTTCGCAACTTCGGTACCCTGAAATAGTGCATTCAGGGCCGAAACACAAGTTTTGCATCTTTTTACATGCCGAAGGTTTGCGATATGCTCCTAAACACTCCCAAACATCATTCTGGGTTTAATGGGGTAGAATGGGTGTTTTTGTTGCGAAACCATTTTCGCAACTTCTGTATCACGAAATAGTGCATTCAGGCCCGAAACACAAGTTTTGCATCTTATACATGCCGAAGGTTTGCGATATGCTCCAAAACACTCCCAAACATCATTCTGGGTTTAATGGGGTAGAATGGGTGTTTTCGTTGCGAAACCATTTTCGCAACTTCGGTACCCCGAAATAGTGCATTCAAGCCCGAAACACAAGTTTTGCATCTTTTACATGCCGAAGGTTTGCGATATGCTCCAAAACACTCCCAAACATCATTGTGGGTCTAATGGGGTAGAATGGGTGTTTTCGTTGCGAAACCATTTTCGCAACTTCGGTACCCTGAAATAGTGCATTCTGGGCCGAAACACAAGTTTTGCATCTTTTTACATGCCGAAGGTTTGCGATATGCTCCAAAACACTCCCAAACATCATTCTGGGTTTAATCAGGTAGAATGGGTGTTTTTGTTGCGAAACCATTTTCGCAACTTCAGTACCCCGAAAGAATGCATTCAGGCTCGAAACACAAGTTTTGCATCTTTTTGCATGCCGAAGGTTTGCGATATGCTCCAACACACTCCCAAACATCATTCTGGGTTTAATGGGGTAGAATGGGTGTTTTTGTTGTGAAACCATTTTCGCAACTTCTGTATCACGAAATAGTGCATTCAAGCCCGAAACACAAGTTTTGCATCTTTTACATGCCGAAGGTTTGCGATATGCTCCAAAACACTCCCAAACATCATTGTGGGTCTAATGGGGTAGAATGGGTGTTTTCGTTGCGAAACCATTTTCGCAACTTCGGTACCCTGAAATAGTGCATTCAGGGCCGAAACACAAGTTTTGCATCTTTTTACATGCCGAAGGTTTGCGATATGCTCCAAAACACTCCCAAACATCATTGTGGGTCTAATGGGGTAGAATGGGTGTTTTCGTTGCGAAACCATTTTCGCAACTTCGGTACCCTGAAATAGTGCATTCAGGGCCGAAACACAAGTTTTGCATCTTTTTACATGCCGAAGGTTTGCGATATGCTCCAAAACACTCCCAAACATCATTGTGGGTCTAATGGGGTAGAATGGGTGTTTTCGTTGCGAAACCATTTTCGCAACTTCGGTACCCTGAAATAGTGCATTCAGGGCCGAAACACAAGTTTTGCATCTTTTTACATGCCGAAGGTTTGCGATATGCTCCAAAACACTCCCAAACATCATTCTGGGTTTAATCGGGTAGAATGGGTGTTTTTGTTGCGAAACCATTTTCGCAACTTCAGTACCCCGAAAGAATGCATTCAGGCTCGAAACACAAGTTTTGCATCTTTTACATGCCGAACGTTTGCGATATGCTCCAAAACACTCCCAAACATCATTCTGGGTTTAATGGGGTAGAATGGGTGTTTTCGTTGCGAAACTATTTTCGCAACTTCGGTACCCCGAAATAGTGCATTCAAGCCCGAAACACAAGTTTTGCATCTTTTACATGCCGAAGGTTTGCGATATGCTCCAAAACACTCCCAAACATCATTCTGGGTTTAATCGGGTAGAATGGGTGTTTTTGTTGTGAAACCATTTTCGCAACTTCTGTATCACGAAATAGTGCATTCAAGCCCGAAACACAAGTTTTGCATCTTTTACATGCCGAAGGTTTGCGATATGCTCCAAAACACTCCCAAACATCATTGTGGGTCTAATGGGGTAGAATGGGTGTTTTCGTTGCAAAACCATTTTCGCAACTTCGGTACCCTGAAATAGTGCATTCAGGGCCGAAACACAAGTTTTGCATCTTTTTACATGCCGAAGGTTTGCGATATGCTCCAAAACACTCCCAAACATCATTCTGGGTTTAATCGGGTAGAATGGGTGTTTTTGTTGCGAAACCATTTTCGCAACTTCAGTACCCCGAAAGAATGCATTCAGGCTCGAAACACAAGTTTTGCATCTTTTACATGCCGAACGTTTGCGATATGCTCCAAAACACTCCCAAACATCATTCTGGGTTTAATGGGGTAGAATGGGTGTTTTCGTTGCGAAACCATTTTCGCAACTTCGGTACCCCGAAATAGTGCATTCAAGCCCGA
Organism: Cenchrus fungigraminus; assembly: GCA_036936925.1. NCBI lineage: Eukaryota > Viridiplantae > Streptophyta > Magnoliopsida > Poales > Poaceae > Cenchrus > Cenchrus fungigraminus. The sequence continues at coordinate 33,904,628 of CM072775.1, forward strand.
AACACAAGTTTTGCATCTTTTACATGCCGAAGGTTTGCGATATGCTCCAAAACACTCCCAAACATCATTGTGGGTCTAATGGGGTAGAATGGGTGTTTTCGTTGCGAAACCATTTTCGCAACTTCGGTACCCTGAAATAGTGCATTCAGGGCCGAAACACAAGTTTTGCATCTTTTTACATGCCGAAGGTTTGCGATATGCTCCAAAACACTCCCAAACATCATTCTGGGTTTAATGGGGTAGAATGGGTGTTTTCGTTGCGAAACTATTTTCGCAACTTCTGTATCACGAAATAGTGCATTCAGGCCCGAAACACAAGTTTTGCATCTTATACATGCCGAAGGTTTGCGATATGCTCCAAAACACTCCCAAACATCATTCTGGGTTTAATGGGGTAGAATGGGTGTTTTCGTTGCGAAACCATTTTCGCAACTTCGGTACCCCGAAATAGTGCATTCAAGCCCGAAACACAAGTTTTGCATCTTTTACATGCCGAAGGTTTGCGATATGCTCCAAAACACTCCCAAACATCATTGTGGGTCTAATGGGGTAGAATGGGTGTTTTCGTTGCGAAACCATTTTCGCAACTTCGGTACCCTGAAATAGTGCATTCTGGGCCGAAACACAAGTTTTGCATCTTTTTACATGCCGAAGGTTTGCGATATGCTCCAAAACACTCCCAAACATCATTCTGGGTTTAATCAGGTAGAATGGGTGTTTTTGTTGCGAAACCATTTTCGCAACTTCAGTACCCCGAAAGAATGCATTCAGGCTCGAAACACAAGTTTTGCATCTTTTTGCATGCCGAAGGTTTGCGATATGCTCCAACACACTCCCAAATATCATTCTGGGTCTAATTGTGTAGAATGGGTGTTTTCGTTGCGAAACAATTTTCGCAACTTCGGTACCCCGAAATAGTGCATTCATTACCGAAACACAAGTTTTGCATCTTCTTACATGCCGAAGGTTTGCGATATGCTCCAAAACACTCCCAAACATCATTCTGGGTTTAATGGGGTAGAATGGGTGTTTTCGTTGCGAAACCATTTTCGCAACTTCGGTACCCCAAAAGAATGCATTCAGGCTTGAAACACAAGTTTTGCATCTTTTTACATGCCGAAGGTTTGCGATATGCTCCAAAACACTCCCAAACATCATTCTGGGTCTAATGGAGTACAATGGTTGTTTTTGTTGTGAAACCATTTTCGCAACTTCTGTATCACGAAATAGTGCATTCAGGCCCGAAACACAAGTTTTGCATCTTTTACATGCCGAAGGTTTGCGATATGCTCCAAGACACTCCCAAACATCATTCTGGGTTTAATGGGGTAGAATGGGTGTTTTCGTTGCGAAACCATTTTCGCAACTTCGGTACCCCGAAATAGTGCATTCAAGCCCGAAACACAAGTTTTGCATCTTTTACATGCCGAAGGTTTGCTATATGCTCCAAAACACTCCCAAACATCATTGTGGGTCTAATGGGGTAGAATGGGTGTTTTCGTTGCGAAACCATTTTCGCAACTTCGGTACCCTGAAATAGTGCATTCAGGGCCGAAACACAAGTTTTGCATCTTTTTACATGCCGAAGGTTTGCGATATGCTCCAAAACACTCCCAAACATCATTGTGGGTCCAATGGGGTAGAATGGGTGTTTTCGTTGCGAAACCATTTTCGCAACTTCGGTACCCTGAAATAGTGCATTCAGCGCCGAAACACAAGTTTTGCATCTTTTTACATGCCGAAGGTTTGCGATATGCTCCAAAACACTCCCAAACATCATTCTGGGTCTAATGGAGTACAATGGTTGTTTTTGTTGTGAAACCATTTTCGCAACTTCTGTATCACGAAATAGTGCATTCAGGCACGAAACACAAGTTTTGCATCTTATACATGCCGAAGGTTTGCGATATGCACCAAAACACTCCCAAACATCATTCTGGGTTTAATCGGGTAGAATGAGTGTTTTCGTTGCGAAACCATTTTCGCAACTTCGGTACCCCGAAATAGTGCATTCAAGCCCGAAACACAAGTTTTGCATCTTTTACATGCCGAAGGTTTGCGATATGCTCCAAAACACTCCCAAACATCATTGTGGGTCTAATGGGGTAGAATGGGTCTTTTCGTTGCGAAACCATTTTCGCAACTTCGGTACCCTGAAATAGTGCATTCAGGGCCGAAACACAAGTTTTGCATCTTTTTACAAGCCGAAGGTTTGCGATATGCTCCAAAACACTCCCAAACATCATTCTGGGTTTAATCAGGTAGAATGGGTGTTTTTGTTGCGAAACCATTTTCGCAACTTCAGTACCCCGAAAGAATGCATTCAGGCTCGAAACACAAGTTTTGCATCTTTTTGCATGCCGAAGGTTTGCGATATGCTCCAACACACTCGCAAACATCATTCTGGGTCTAATTGTGTAGAATGGGTGTTTTCGTTGCGAAACAATTTTCGCAACTTCGGTACCCCGAAATAGTGCATTCATTACCGAAACACAAGTTTTGCATCTTCTTACATGCCGAAGGTTTGCGATATGCTCCAAAACACTCCCAAACATCATTCTGGGTTTAATGGGGTAGAATGGGTGTTTTCGTTGCGAAACCATTTTCGCAACTTCGGTACCCCAAAAGAATGCATTCAGGCTTGAAACACAAGTTTTGCATCTTTTTACATGCCGAAGGTTTGCGATATGCTCCAAAACACTCCCAAACATCATTCTGGGTCTAATGGAGTACAATGGTTGTTTTTGTTGTGAAACCATTTTCGCAACTTCTGTATCACGAAATAGTGCATTCAGGCCCGAAACACAAGTTTTGCATCTTTTACATGCCGAAGGTTTGCGATATGCTCCAAGACACTCCCAAACATCATTCTGGGTTTAATGGGGTAGAATGGGTGTTTTCGTTGCCAAACCATTTTCGCAACTTCGGTACCCTGAAATAGTGCATTCAGGGCTGAAACACAAGTTTTGCATCTTTTACATGCCGAAGGTTTGCGATATGCTCCAAAACACTCCCAAACATCATTGTGGGTCTAATGGGGTAGAATGGGTGTTTTCGTTGCGAAACCATTTTCGCAACTTCGGTACCCTGAAATAGTGCATTCAGGGTCGAAACACAAGTTTTGCATCTTTTTACATGCCGAAGGTTTGCGATATGCTCCAAAACACTCCCAAACATCATTCTGGGTTTAATGGGGTAGAATGGGTGTTTTTGTTGCGAAACCATTTTCGCAACTTCAGTACCCCGAAAGAATGCATTCAGGCTCGAAACACAAGTTTTGCACCTTTTTGCATGCCGAAGGTTTGCGATATGCTCCAACACACTCCCAAACATCATTCTAGGTCTAATTGTGTAGAATGGGTGTTTTCGTTGCGAAACAATTTTCGCAACTTCGGTACCCCGAAATAGTGCATTCATTACCGAAACACAAGTTTTGCATCTTTTTACATGCCGAAGGTTTGCGATATGCTCCAAAACACTCCCAAACATCATTCTGGGTTTAATGGGGTAGAATGGGTGTTTTCTTTGCGAAACCATTTTCGCAACTTCGGTACCCCAAATGAATGCATTCAGGCTTGAAACACAAGTTTTGCATCTTTTTACATGCCGAAGGTTTGCGATTTGCTCCAAAACACTCCCAAACATCATTGCGGGTCTAATGGGGTAGAATGGGTGTTTTCGTTGCGAAACCATTTTCGCAACTTCGGTACCCTGAAATAGTGCATTCAGGGCCGAAACACAAGTTTTGCATCTTTTTACATGCCGAAGGTTTGCGATATGCTCCAAAACACTCCCAAACATCATTGTGGGTCTAATGGGGTAGAATGGGTGTTTTCGTTGCGAAACCATTTTCGCAACTTCGGTACCCTGAAATAGTGCATTCAGGGCCGAAACACAAGTTTTGCATCTTTTTACATGCCGAAGGTTTGCGATATGCTCCAAAACACTCCCAAACATCATTCTGGGTCTAATGGAGTACAATGGTTGTTTTTGTTGTGAAACCATTTTCGCAACTTCTGTATCACGAAATAGTGCATTCAGGCCCGAAACACAAGTTTTGCATCTTTTACATGCCGAAGGTTTGCGATATGCTCCAAGACACTCCCAAACATCATTCTGGGTTTAATGGGGTAGAATGGGTGTTTTCGTTGCGAAACCATTTTCGCAACTTCGGTACCCCGAAATAGTGCATTCAAGCCCGAAACACAAGTTTTGCATCTTTTACATGCCGAAGGTTTGCTATATGCTCCAAAACACTCCCAAACATCATTGTGGGTCTAATGGGGTAGAATGGGTGTTTTCGTTGCGAAACCATTTTCGCAACTTCGGTACCCTGAAATAGTGCATTCAGGGCCGAAACACAAGTTTTGCATCTTTTTACATGCCGAAGGTTTGCGATATGCTCCAAAACACTCCCAAACATCATTGTGGGTCTAATGGGGTAGAATGGGTGTTTTCGTTGCGAAACCATTTTCGCAACTTCGGTACCCTGAAATAGTGCATTCAGGGCCGAAACACAAGTTTTGCATCTTTTTACATGCCGAAGGTTTGCGATATGCTCCAAAACACTCCCAAACATCATTCTGGGTCTAATGGAGTACAATGGTTGTTTTTGTTGTGAAACCATTTTCGCAACTTCTGTATCACGAAATAGTGCATTCAGGCACGAAACACAAGTTTTGCATCTTATACATGCCGAAGGTTTGCGATATGCACCAAAACACTCCCAAACATCATTCTGGGTTTAATGGGGTAGAATGAGTGTTTTCGTTGCGAAACCATTTTCGCAACTTCGGTACCCCGAAATAGTGCATTCAAGCCCGAAACACAAGTTTTGCATCTTTTACATGCCGAAGGTTTGCGATATGCTCCAAAACACTCCCAAACATCATTGTGGGTCTAATGGGGTAGAATGGGTCTTTTCGTTGCGAAACCATTTTCGCAACTTCGGTACCCTGAAATAGTGCATTCAGGGCCGAAACACAAGTTTTGCATCTTTTTACAAGCCGAAGGTTTGCGATATGCTCCAAAACACTCCCAAACATCATTCTGGGTTTAATCAGGTAGAATGGGTGTTTTTGTTGCGAAACCATTTTCGCAACTTCAGTACCCCGAAAGAATGCATTCAGGCTCGAAACACAAGTTTTGCATCTTTTTGCATGCCGAAGGTTTGCGATATGCTCCAACACACTCCCAAACATCATTCTGGGTCTAATTGTGTAGAATGGGTGTTTTCGTTGCGAAACAATTTTCGCAACTTCGGTACCCCGAAATAGTGCATTCATTACCGAAACACAAGTTTTGCATCTTCTTACATGCCGAAGGTTTGCGATATGCTCCAAAACACTCCCAAACATCATTCTGGGTTTAATGGGGTAGAATGGGTGTTTTCGTTGCGAAACCATTTTCGCAACTTCGGTACCCCAAAAGAATGCATTCAGGCTTGAAACACAAGTTTTGCATCTTTTTACATGCCGAAGGTTTGCGATATGCTCCAAAACACTCCCAAACATCATTCTGGGTCTAATGGAGTACAATGGTTGTTTTTGTTGTGAAACCATTTTCGCAACTTCTGTATCACGAAATAGTGCATTCAGGCCCGAAACACAAGTTTTGCATCTTTTACATGCCGAAGGTTTGCGATATGCTCCAAGACACTCCCAAACATCATTCTGGGTTTAATGGGGTAGAATGGGTGTTTTCGTTGCGAAACCATTTTCGCAACTTCGGTACCCCGAAATAGTGCATTCAAGCCCGAAACACAAGTTTTGCATCTTTTACATGCCGAAGGTTTGCGATATGCTCCAAAACACTCCCAAACATCATTGTGGGTCTAATGGGGTAGAATGGGTGTTTTCGTTGCGAAACCATTTTCGCAACTTCGGTACCCTGAAATAGTGCATTCAGGGCCGAAACACAAGTTTTGCATCTTTTTACATGCCGAAGGTTTGCGATATGCTCCAAAACACTCCCAAACATCATTCTGGGTTTAATCAGGTAGAATGGGTGTTTTTGTTGCGAAACCATTTTCGCAACTTCAGTACCCCGAAAGAATGCATTCAGGCTCGAAACACAAGTTTTGCATCTTTTTGCATGCCGAAGGTTTGCGATATGCTCCAACACACTCCCAAACATCATTCTGGGTCTAATTGTGTAGAATGGGTGTTTTCGTTGCGAAACAATTTTCGCAACTTCGGTACCCCGAAATAGTGCATTCATTACCGAAACACAAGTTTTGCATCTTCTTACATGCCGAAGGTTTGCGATATGCTCCAAAACACTCCCAAACATCATTCTGGGTTTAATGGGGTAGAATGGGTGTTTTCGTTGCGAAACCATTTTCGCAACTTCGGTACCCCAAAAGAATGCATTCAGGCTTGAAACACAAGTTTTGCATCTTTTTACATGCCGAAGGTTTGCGATATGCTCCAAAACACTCCCAAACATCATTCTGGGTCTAATGGAGTACAATGGTTGTTTTTGTTGTGAAACCATTTTCGCAACTTCTGTATCACGAAATAGTGCATTCAGGCCCGAAACACAAGTTTTGCATCTTTTACATGCCGAAGGTTTGCGATATGCTCCAAGACACTCCCAAACATCATTCTGGGTTTAATGGGGTAGAATGGGTGTTTTCGTTGCGAAACCATTTTCGCAACTTCGGTACCCCGAAATAGTGCATTCAAGCCCGAAACACAAGTTTTGCATCTTTTACATGCCGAAGGTTTGCGATATGCTCCAAAACACTCCCAAACATCATTGTGGGTCTAATGGGGTAGAATGGGTGTTTTCGTTGCGAAACCATTTTCGCAACTTCGGTACCCTGAAATAGTGCATTCAGGGCCGAAACACAAGTTTTGCATCTTTTTACATGCCGAAGGTTTGCGATATGCTCCAAAACACTCCCAAACATCATTCTGGGTTTAATCAGGTAGAATGGGTGTTTTTGTTGCGAAACCATTTTCGCAACTTCAGTACCCCGAAAGAATGCATTCAGGCTCGAAACACAAGTTTTGCATCTTTTTGCATGCCGAAGGTTTGCGATATGCTCCAACACACTCCCAAACATCATTCTGGGTCTAATTGTGTAGAATGGGTGTTTTCGTTGCGAAACAATTTTCGCAACTTCGGTACCCCGAAATTGTGCATTCATTACCGAAACACAAGTTTTGCATCTTTTTACATGCCGAAGGTTTGCGATATGCTCCAAAACACTCCCAAACATCATTCTGGGTTTAATGCGGTAGAATGGGTGTTTTCGTTGCGAAACCATTTTCGCAACTTCGGTACCCCAAAAGAATGCATTCAGGCTTGAAACACAAGTTCTGCATCTTTTTACATGCCGAAGGTTTGCGATATGCTCCAAAACACTCCCAAACATCATTGTGGGTCTAATGGGGTAGAATGGGTGTTTTCGTTGCGAAACCATTTTCGCAACTTCGGTACCCTGAAATAGTGCATTCAGGGCCGAAACACAAGTTTTGCATCTTTTTACATGCCGAAGGTTTGCGATATGCTCCAAAACACTCCCAAACATCATTCTGGGTTTAATCAGGTAGAATGGGTGTTTTTGTTGCGAAACCATTTTCGCAACTTCAGTACCCCGAAAGAATGCATTCAGGCTCGAAACACAAGTTTTGCATCTTTTTGCATGCCGAAGGTTTGCGATATGCTCCAACACACTCCCAAACATCATTCTGGGTCTAATTGTGTAGAATGGGTGTTTTCGTTGCGAAACAATTTTCGCAACTTCGGTACCCCGAAATTGTGCATTCAATACCGAAACACAAGTTTTGCATCTTTTTACATGCCGAAGGTTTGCGATATGCTCCAAAACACTCCCAAACATCATTCTGGGTTTAATGCGGTAGAATGGGTGTTTTCGTTGCGAAACCATTTTCGCAACTTCGGTACCCCAAAAGAATGCATTCAGGCTTGAAACACAAGTTTTGCATCTTTTTACATGCCGAAGGTTTGCGATATGCTCCAAAACACTCCCAAACATCATTGTGGGTCCAATGGGGTAGAATGGGTGTTTTCGTTGCGAAACCATTTTCGCAACTTCGGTACCCTGAAATAGTGCATTCAGGGCCGAAACACAAGTTTTGCATCTTTTTACATGCCGAAGGTTTGCGATATGCTCCAAAACACTCCCAAACATCATTCTGGGTCTAATGGAGTACAATGTTGTTTTTGTTGTGAAACCATTTTCGCAACTTCTGTATCACGAAATTGTGCATTCAGGCCCGAAACACAAGTTTTGCATCTTATACATGCCGAAGGTTTGCGATATGCTCCAAAACACTCCCAAACATGATTCTGGGTTTAATGGGGTAGAATGGGTGTTTTCGTTGCGAAACCATTTTCGCAACTTCGGTACCCCGAAATAGTGCATTCAAGCCCGAAACACAAGTTTTGCATCTTTTACATGCCGAAGGTTTGTGATATGCTCCAAAACACTCCCAAACATCATTGTGGGTCTAATGGGGTAGAATGGGTGTTTTCGTTGCGAAACCATTTTCGCAACTTCGGTACCCTGAAATAGTGCATTCAGGGCCGAAACACAAGTTTTGCATCTTTTTACATGCCGAAGGTTTGCGATATGCTCCAAAACACTCCCAAACATCATTCTGGGTTTAATCAGGTAGAATGGGTGTTTTTGTTGCGAAACCATTTTCGCAACTTCAGTACCCCGAAAGAATGCATTCAGGCTCGAAACACAAGTTTTGCATCTTTTTGCATGCCGAAGGTTTGCGATATGCTCCAACACACTCCCAAACATCATTCTGGGTCTAATTGTGTAGAATGGGTGTTTTCGTTGCGAAACAATTTTCGCAACTTCGGAACCCCGAAATAGTGCATTCATTACCGAAACACAAGTTTTGCATCTTCTTACATGCCGAAGGTTTGCGATATGCTCCAAAACACTCCCAAACATCATTCTGGGTTTAATGGGGTAGAATGGGTGTTTTCGTTGCGAAACCATTTTCGCAACTTCGGTACCCCAAAAGAATGCATTCAGGCTTGAAACACAAGTTTTGCATCTTTTTACATGCCGAAGGTTTGCGATATGCTCCAAAACACTCCCAAACATCATTCTGGGTCTAATGGAGTACAATGGTTGTTTTTGTTGTGAAACCATTTTCGCAACTTCTGTATCACGAAATAGTGCATTCAGGCCCGAAACACAAGTTTTGCATCTTTTACATGCCGAAGGTTTGCGATATGCTCCAAGACACTCCCAAACATCATTCTGGGTTTAATGGGGTAGAATGGGTGTTTTCGTTGCGAAACCATTTTCGCAACTTCGGTACCCCGAAATAGTGCATTCAAGCCCGAAACACAAGTTTTGGATCTTTTACATGCCGAAGGTTTGCGATATGCTCCAAAACACTCCCAAACATCATTGTGGGTCTAATGGGGTAGAATGGGTGTTTTCGTTGCGAAACCATTTTCGCAACTTCGGTACCCTGAAATAGTGCATTCAGGGCCGAAACACAAGTTTTGCATCTTTTTACATGCCGAAGGTTTGCGATATGCTCCAAAACACTCCCAAACATCATTCTGGGTTTAATCAGGTAGAATGGGTGTTTTTGTTGCGAAACCATTTTCGCAACTTCAGTACCCCGAAAGAATGCATTCAGGCTCGAAACACAAGTTTTGCATCTTTTTGAATGCCGAAGGTTTGCGATATGCTCCAACACACTCCCAAACATCATTCTGGGTCTAATTGTGTAGAATGGGTGTTTTCGTTGCGAAACAATTTTCGCAACTTCGGTACCCCGAAATTGTGCATTCATTACCGAAACACAAGTTTTGCATCTTTTTACATGCCGAAGGTTTGCGATATGCTCCAAAACACTCCCAAACATCATTCTGGGTTTAATGCGGTAGAATGGGTGTTTTCGTTGCGAAACCATTTTCGCAACTTCGGTACCCCAAAAGAATGCATTCAGGCTTGAAACACAAGTTTTGCATCTTTTTACATGCCGAAGGTTTGCGATATGCTCCAAAACACTCCCAAACATCATTGTGGGTCTAATGGGGTAGAATGGGTGTTTTCGTTGCGAAACCATTTTCGCAACTTCGGTACCCTGAAATAGTGCATTCAGGGCCGAAACACAAGTTTTGCATCTTTTTACATGCCGAAGGTTTGCGATATGCTCCAAAACACTCCCAAACATCATTCTGGGTCTAATGGAGTACAATGTTGTTTTTGTTGTGAAACCATTTTCGCAACTTCTGTATCACGAAATTGTGCATTCAGGCCCGAAACACAAGTTTTGCATCTTATACATGCCGAAGGTTTGCGATATGCTCCAAAACACTCCCAAACATCATTCTGGGTTTAATGGGGTAGAATGGGTGTTTTCGTTGCGAAACCATTTTCGCAACTTCGGTACCCCGAAATAGTGCATTCAAGCCCGAAACACAAGTTTTGCATCTTTTACATGCCGAAGGTTTGCGATATGCTCCAAAACACTCCCAAACATCATTGTGGGTCTAATGGGGTAGAATGGGTGTTTTCGTTGCGAAACCATTTTCGCAACTTCGGTACCCTGAAATAGTGCATTCAGGGCCGAAACACAAGTTTTGCATCTTTTTACATGCCGAAGGTTTGCGATATGCTCCAAAACACTCCCAAACATCATTCTGGGTTTAATCAGGTAGAATGGGTGTTTTTGTTGCGAAACCATTTTCGCAACTTCAGTACCCCGAAAGAATGCATTCAGGCTCGAAACACAAGTTTTGCATCTTTTTGCATGCCGAAGGTTTGCGATATGCTCCAACACACTCCCAAACATCATTCTGGGTCTAATTGTGTAGAATGGGTGTTTTCGTTGCGAAACAATTTTCGCAACTTCGGTACCCCGAAATTGTGCATTCATTACCGAAACACAAGTTTTGCATCTTCTTACATGCCGAAGGTTTGCGATATGCTCCAAAACACTCCCAAACATCTTTGTGGGTCTAATGGGGTAGAATGGGTGTTTTCGTTGCGAAACCATTTTCGCAACTTCGGTACCCTGAAATAGTGCATTCAGGGCCGAAACACAAGTTTTGCATCTTTTTACATGCCGAAGGTTTGCGATATGCTCCAAAACACTCGAAAACATCATTGTGGGTCTAATGGGGTAGAATGGGTGTTTTCGTTGCGAAACCATTTTCGCAACTTCGGTACCCCGAAATAGTGCATTCAAGCCCGAAACACAAGTTTTGCATCTTTTACATGCCGAAGGTGTGCGATATGCTCCAAAACACTCCCAAACATCATTGTGGGTCTAATGGGGTAGAATGGGTGTTTTCGTTGCGAAACCATTTTCGCAACTTCGGTACCCTGAAATAGTGCATTCAGGGCCGAAACACAAGTTTTGCATCTTTTTACATGCCGAAGGTTTGCGATATGCTCCAAAACACTCCCAAACATCATTCTGGATTTAATGGGGTAGAATGGGTGTTTTCGTTGCGAAACCATTTTCGCAACTTCGGTACCCCAAAAGAATGCATTCAGGCTTGAAACACAAGTTTTGCATCTTTTTACATGCCGAAGGTTTGCGATATGCTCCAAAACCCTCCCAAACATCATTCTGGGTCTAATGGAGTACAATGGTTGTTTTTGTTGTGAAACCATTTTCGCAACTTCTGTATCACGAAATAGTGCATTCAGGCCCGAAACACAAGTTTTGCATCTTTTACATGCCGAAGGTTTGCGATATGCTCCAAGACACTCCCAAACATCATTCTGGGTTTAATGGGGTAGAATGGGTGTTTTCGTTGCGAAACCATTTTCGCAACTTCGGTACCCCGAAATAGTGCATTCAAGCCCGAAACACAAGTTTTGCATCTTTTACATGCCGAAGGTTTGCGATATGCTCCAAAACACTCCCAAACATCATTGTGGGTCTAATGGGGTAGAATGGGTGTTTTCGTTGCGAAACCATTTTCGCAACTTCGGTACCCTGAAATAGTGCATTCAGGGCCGAAACACAAGTTTTGCATCTTTTTACATGCCGAAGGTTTGCGATATGCTCCAAAACACTCCCAAACATCATTCTGGGTTTAATCAGGTAGAATGGGTGTTTTTGTTGCGAAACCATTTTCGCAACTTCAGTACCCCGAAAGAATGCATTCAGGCTCGAAACACAAGTTTTGCATCTTTTTGCATGCCGAAGGTTTGCGATATGCTCCAACACACTCCCAAACATCATTCTGGGTCTAATTGTGTAGAATGGGTGTTTTCGTTGCGAAACAATTTTCGCAACTTCGGTACCCCGAAATTGTGCATTCATTACCGAAACACAAGTTTTGCATCTTCTTACATGCCGAAGGTTTGCGATATGCTCCAAAACACTCCCAAACATCATTCTGGGTTTAATGGGGTAGAATGGGTGTTTTCGTTGCGAAACCATTTTCGCAACTTCGGTACCCCAAAAGAATGCATTCAGGCTTGAAACACAAGTTTTGCATCTTTTTACATGCCGAAGATTTGCGATATGCTCCAAAACCCTCCCAAACATCATTCTGGGTCTAATGGAGTACAATGGTTGTTTTTGTTGTGAAACCATTTTCGCAACTTCTGTATCACGAAATAGTGCATTCAGGCCCGAAACACAAGTTTTGCATCTTTTACATGCCGAAGGTTTGCGATATGCTCCAAGACACTCCCAAACATCATTCTGGGTTTAATGGGGTAGAATGGGTGTTTTCGTTGCGAAACCATTTTCGCAACTTCGGTACCCCGAAATAGTGCATTCAAGCCCGAAACACAAGTTTTGCATCTTTTACATGCCGAAGGTTTGCGATATGCTCCAAAACACTCCCAAACATCATTGTGGGTCTAATGGGGTAGAATGGGTGTTTTCGTTGCGAAACCATTTTCGCAACTTCGGTACCCTGAAATAGTGCATTCAGGGCCGAAACACAAGTTTTGCATCTTTTTACATGCCGAAGGTTTGCGATATGCTCCAAAACACTCCCAAACATCATTCTGGGTTTAATCAGGTAGAATGGGTGTTTTTGTTGCGAAACCATTTTCGCAACTTCAGTACCCCGAAAGAATGCATTCAGGCTCGAAACACAAGTTTTGCATCTTTTTGCATGCCGAAGGTTTGCGATATGCTCCAACACACTCCCAAACATCATTCTGGGTCTAATTGTGTAGAATGGGTGTTTTCGTTGCGAAACAATTTTCGCAACTTCGGTACCCCGAAATTGTGCATTCATTACCGAAACACAAGTTTTGCATCTTCTTACATGCCGAAGGTTTGCGATATGCTCCAAAACACTCCCAAACATCATTGTGGGTCTAATGGGGTAGAATGGGTGTTTTCGTTGCGAAACCATTTTCGCAACTTCGGTACCCTGAAATAGTGCATTCAGGGCCGAAACACAAGTTTTGCATCTTTTTACATGCCGAAGGTTTGCGATATGCTCCAAAACACTCGAAAACATCATTGTGGGTCTAATGGGGTAGAATGGGTGTTTTCGTTGCGAAACCATTTTCGCAACTTCGGTACCCCGAAATAGTGCATTCAAGCCCGAAACACAAGTTTTGCATCTTTTACATGCCGAAGGTTTGCGATATGCTCCAAAACACTCCCAAACATCATTGTGGGTCTAATGGGGTAGAATGGGTGTTTTCGTTGCGAAACCATTTTCGCAACTTCGGTACCCTGAAATAGTGCATTCAGGGCCGAAACACAAGTTTTGCATCTTTTTACATGCCGAAGGTTTGCGATATGCTCCAAAACACTCCCAAACATCATTCTGGGTTTAATGGGGTAGAATGGGTGTTTTTGTTGCGAAACCATTTTCGCAACTTCGGTACCCTGAAATAGTGCATTCAGGGCCGAAACACAAGTTTTGCATCTTTTTACATGCCGAAGGTTTGCGATATGCTCCAAAACACTCGAAAACATCATTGTGGGTCTAATGGGGTAGAATGGGTGTTTTCGTTTCGAAACCATTTTCGCAACTTCGGTACCCCGAAATAGTGCATTCAAGCCCGAAACACAAGTTTTGCATCTTTTACATGCCGAAGGTTTGCGATATGCTCCAAAACACTCCCAAACATCATTGTGGGTCTAATGGGGTAGAATGGGTGTTTTCGTTGCGAAACCATTTTCGCAACTTCGGTACCCTGAAATAGTGCATTCAGGGCCGAAACACAAGTTTTGCATCTTTTTACATGCCGAAGGTTTGCGATATGCTCCAAAACACTCCCAAACATCATTCTGGGTTTAATGGGGTAGAATGGGTGTTTTCGTTGCGAAACCATTTTCGCAACTTCGGTACCCCAAAAGAATGCATTCAGGCTTGAAACAAAAGTTTTGCATCTTTTTACATGCCGAAGGTTTGCGATATGCTCCAAAACCCTCCCAAACATCATTCTGGGTCTAATGGAGTACAATGGTTGTTTTTGTTGTGAAACCATTTTCGCAACTTCTGTATCACGAAATAGTGCATTCAGGCCCGAAACACAAGTTTTGCATCTTTTACATGCCGAAGGTTTGCGATATGCTCCAAGACACTCCCAAACATCATTCTGGGTTTAATGGGGTAGAATGGGTGTTTTCGTTGCGAAACCATTTTCGCAACTTCGGTACCCCGAAATAGTGCATTCAAGCCCGAAACACAAGTTTTGCATCTTTTACATGCCGAAGGTTTGCGATATGCTCCAAAACACTCCCAAACATCATTGTGGGTCTAATGGGGTAGAATGGGTGTTTTCGTTGCGAAACCATTTTCGCAACTTCGGTACCCTGAAATAGTGCATTCAGGGCCGAAACACAAGTTTTGCATCTTTTTACATGCCGAAGGTTTGCGATATGCTCCAAAACACTCCCAAACATCATTCTGGGTTTAATCAGGTAGAATGGGTGTTTTTGTTGCGAAACCATTTTCGCAACTTCAGTACCCCGAAAGAATGCATTCAGGCTCGAAACACAAGTTTTGCATCTTTTTGAATGCCGAAGGTTTGCGATATGCTCCAACACACTCCCAAACATCATTCTGGGTCTAATTGTGTAGAATGGGTGTTTTCGTTGCGAAACAATTTTCGCAACTTCGGTACCCCGAAATTGTGCATTCATTACCGAAACACAAGTTTTGCATCTTTTTACATGCCGAAGGTTTGCGATATGCTCCAAAACACTCCCAAACATCATTCTGGGTTTAATGCGGTAGAATGGGTGTTTTCGTTGCGAAACCATTTTCGCAACTTCGGTACCCCAAAAGAATGCATTCAGGCTTGAAACACAAGTTTTGCATCTTTTTACATGCCGAAGGTTTGCGATATGCTCCAAAACACTCCCAAACATCATTGTGGGTCTAATGGGGTAGAATGGGTGTTTTCGTTGCGAAACCATTTTCGCAACTTCGGTACCCTGAAATAGTGCATTCAGGGCCGAAACACAAGTTTTGCATCTTTTTACATGCCGAAGGTTTGCGATATGCTCCAAAACACTCCCAAACATCATTCTGGGTCTAATGGAGTACAATGTTGTTTTTGTTGTGAAACCATTTTCGCAACTTCTGTATCACGAAATTGTGCATTCAGGCCCGAAACACAAGTTTTGCATCTTATACATGCCGAAGGTTTGCGATATGCTCCAAAACACTCCCAAACATCATTCTGGGTTTAATGGGGTAGAATGGGTGTTTTCGTTGCGAAACCATTTTCGCAACTTCGGTACCCCGAAATAGTGCATTCAAGCCCGAAACACAAGTTTTGCATCTTTTACATGCCGAAGGTTTGCGATATGCTCCAAAACACTCCCAAACATCATTGTGGGTCTAATGGGGTAGAATGGGTGTTTTCGTTGCGAAACCATTTTCGCAACTTCGGTACCCTGAAATAGTGCATTCAGGGCCGAAACACAAGTTTTGCATCTTTTTACATGCCGAAGGTTTGCGATATGCTCCAAAACACTCCCAAACATCATTCTGGGTTTAATCAGGTAGAATGGGTGTTTTTGTTGCGAAACCATTTTCGCAACTTCAGTACCCCGAAAGAATGCATTCAGGCTCGAAACACAAGTTTTGCATCTTTTTGCATGCCGAAGGTTTGCGATATGCTCCAACACACTCCCAAACATCATTCTGGGTCTAATTGTGTAGAATGGGTGTTTTCGTTGCGAAACAATTTTCGCAACTTCGGTACCCCGAAATTGTGCATTCATTACCGAAACACAAGTTTTGCATCTTCTTACATGCCGAAGGTTTGCGATATGCTCCAAAACACTCCCAAACATCTTTGTGGGTCTAATGGGGTAGAATGGGTGTTTTCGTTGCGAAACCATTTTCGCAACTTCGGTACCCTGAAATAGTGCATTCAGGGCCGAAACACAAGTTTTGCATCTTTTTACATGCCGAAGGTTTGCGATATGCTCCAAAACACTTGAAAACATCATTGTGGGTCTAATGGGGTAGAATGGGTGTTTTCGTTGCGAAACCATTTTCGCAACTTCGGTACCCCGAAATAGTGCATTCAAGCCCGAAACACAAGTTTTGCATCTTTTACATGCCGAAGGTGTGCGATATGCTCCAAAACACTCCCAAACATCATTGTGGGTCTAATGGGGTAGAATGGGTGTTTTCGTTGCGAAACCATTTTCGCAACTTCGGTACCCTGAAATAGTGCATTCAGGGCCGAAACACAAGTTTTGCATCTTTTTACATGCCGAAGGTTTGCGATATGCTCCAAAACACTCCCAAACATCATTCTGGGTTTAATGGGGTAGAATGGGTGTTTTCGTTGCGAAACCATTTTCGCAACTTCGGTACCCCAAAAGAATGCATTCAGGCTTGAAACACAAGTTTTGCATCTTTTTACATGCCGAAGGTTTGCGATATGCTCCAAAACCCTCCCAAACATCATTCTGGGTCTAATGGAGTACAATGGTTGTTTTTGTTGTGAAACCATTTTCGCAACTTCTGTATCACGAAATAGTGCATTCAGGCCCGAAACACAAGTTTTGCATCTTTTACATGCCGAAGGTTTGCGATATGCTCCAAGACACTCCCAAACATCATTCTGGGTTTAATGGGGTAGAATGGGTGTTTTCGTTGCGAAACCATTTTCGCAACTTCGGTACCCCGAAATAGTGCATTCAAGCCCGAAACACAAGTTTTGCATCTTTTACATGCCGAAGGTTTGCGATATGCTCCAAAACACTCCCAAACATCATTGTGGGTCTAATGGGGTAGAATGGGTGTTTTCGTTGCGAAACCATTTTCGCAACTTCGGTACCCTGAAATAGTGCATTCAGGGCCGAAACACAAGTTTTGCATCTTTTTACATGCCGAAGGTTTGCGATATGCTCCAAAACACTCCCAAACATCATTCTGGGTTTAATCAGGTAGAATGGGTGTTTTTGTTGCGAAACCATTTTCGCAACTTCAGTACCCCGAAAGAATGCATTCAGGCTCGAAACACAAGTTTTGCATCTTTTTGCATGCCGAAGGTTTGCGATATGCTCCAACACACTCCCAAACATCATTCTGGGTCTAATTGTGTAGAATGGGTGTTTTCGTTGCGAAACAATTTTCGCAACTTCGGTACCCCGAAATTGTGCATTCATTACCGAAACACAAGTTTTGCATCTTCTTACATGCCGAAGGTTTGCGATATGCTCCAAAACACTCCCAAACATCATTCTGGGTTTAATGGGGTAGAATGGGTGTTTTCGTTGCGAAACCATTTTCGCAACTTCGGTACCCCAAAAGAATGCATTCAGGCTTGAAACACAAGTTTTGCATCTTTTTACATGCCGAAGGTTTGCGATATGCTCCAAAACCCTCCCAAACATCATTCTGGGTCTAATGGAGTACAATGGTTGTTTTTGTTGTGAAACCATTTTCGCAACTTCTGTATCACGAAATAGTGCATTCAGGCCCGAAACACAAGTTTTGCATCTTTTACATGCCGAAGGTTTGCGATATGCTCCAAGACACTCCCAAACATCATTCTGGGTTTAATGGGGTAGAATGAGTGTTTTCGTTGCGAAACCATTTTCGCAACTTCGGTACCCCGAAATAGTGCATTCAAGCCCGAAACACAAGTTTTGCATCTTTTACATGCCGAAGGTTTGCGATATGCTCCAAAACACTCCCAAACATCATTGTGGGTCTAATGGGGTAGAATGGGTGTTTTCGTTGCGAAACCATTTTCGCAACTTCGGTACCCTGAAATAGTGCATTCAGGGCCGAAACACAAGTTTTGCATCTTTTTACATGCCGAAGGTTTGCGATATGCTCCAAAACACTCCCAAACATCATTCTGGGTTTAATCAGGTAGAATGGGTGTTTTTGTTGCGAAACCATTTTCGCAACTTCAGTACCCCGAAAGAATGCATTCAGGCTCGAAACACAAGTTTTGCATCTTTTTGCATGCCGAAGGTTTGCGATATGCTCCAACACACTCCCAAACATCATTCTGGGTCTAATTGTGTAGAATGGGTGTTTTCGTTGCGAAACAATTTTCGCAACTTCGGTACCCCGAAATTGTGCATTCATTACCGAAACACAAGTTTTGCATCTTCTTACATGCCGAAGGTTTGCGATATGCTCCAAAACACTCCCAAACATCATTGTGGGTCTAATGGGGTAGAATGGGTGTTTTCGTTGCGAAACCATTTTCGCAACTTCGGTACCCTGAAATAGTGCATTCAGGGCCGAAACACAAGTTTTGCATCTTTTTACATGCCGAAGGTTTGCGATATGCTCCAAAACACTCCCAAACATCATTCTGGGTTTAATGGGGTAGAATGGGTGTTTTCGTTGCGAAACCATTTTCGCAACTTCGGTACCCCAAAAGAATGCATTCAGGCTTGAAACAAAAGTTTTGCATCTTTTTACATGCCGAAGGTTTGCGATATGCTCCAAAACCCTCCCAAACATCATTCTGGGTCTAATGGAGTACAATGGTTGTTTTTGTTGTGAAACCATTTTCGCAACTTCTGTATCACGAAATAGTGCATTCAGGCCCGAAACACAAGTTTTGCATCTTTTACATGCCGAAGGTTTGCGATATGCTCCAAGACACTCCCAAACATCATTCTGGGTTTAATGGGGTAGAATGGGTGTTTTCGTTGCGAAACCATTTTCGCAACTTCGGTACCCCGAAATAGTGCATTCAAGCCCGAAACACAAGTTTTGCATCTTTTACATGCCGAAGGTTTGCGATATGCTCCAAAACACTCCCAAACATCATTGTGGGTCTAATGGGGTAGAATGGGTGTTTTCGTTGCGAAACCATTTTCGCAACTTCGGTACCCTGAAATAGTGCATTCAGGGCCGAAACACAAGTTTTGCATCTTTTTACATGCCGAAGGTTTGCGATATGCTCCAAAACACTCCCAAACATCATTCTGGGTTTAATGGGGTAGAATGGGTGTTTTTGTTGCGAAACCATTTTCGCAACTTCAGTACCCCGAAAGAATGCATTCAGGCTCGAAACACAAGTTTTGCATCTTTTTGCATGCCGAAGGTTTGCGATATGCTCCAACACACTCCCAAACATCATTCTGGGTCTAATTGTGTAGAATGGGTGTTTTCGTTGCGAAACAATTTTCGCAACTTCGGTACCCCGAAATAGTGCATTCATTACCGAAACACAAGTTTTGCATCTTTTTACATGCCGAAGGTTTGCGATATGCTCCAAAACACTCCCAAACATCATTCTGGGTTTAATGCGGTAGAATGGGTGTTTTCGTTGCGAAACCATTTTCGCAACTTCGGTACCCCAAAAGAATGCATTCAGGCTTGAAACACAAGTTTTGCATCTTTTTACATGCCGAAGGTTTGCGATATGCTCCAAAACACTCCCAAACATCATTGTGGGTCTAATGGGGTAGAATGGGTGTTTTCGTTGCGAAACCATTTTCGCAACTTCGGTACCCTGAAATAGTGCATTCAGGGCCGAAACACAAGTTTTGCATCTTTTTACATGCCGAAGGTTTGCGATATGCTCCAAAACACTCCCAAACATCATTCTGGGTTTAATCAGGTAGAATGGGTGTTTTTGTTGCGAAACCATTTTCGCAACTTCAGTACCCCGAAAGAATGCATTCAGGCTCGAAACACAAGTTTTGCATCTTTTTGCATGCCGAAGGTTTGCGATATGCTCCAACACACTCCCAAACATCATTCTGGGTCTAATTGTGTAGAATGGGTGTTTTCGTTGCGAAACAATTTTCGCAACTTCGGTACCCCGAAATAGTGCATTCATTACCGAAACACAAGTTTTGCATCTTTTTACATGCCGAAGGTTTGCGATATGCTCCAAAACACTCCCAAACATCATTCTGGATTTAATGCGGTAGAATGGGTGTTTTCGTTGCGAAACCATTTTCGCAACTTCGGTACCCCAAAAGAATGCATTCAGGCTTGAAACACAAGTTTTGCATCTTTTTACATGCCGAAGGTTTGCGATATGCTCCAAAACACTCCCAAACATCATTGTGGGTCTAATGGGGTAGAATGGGTGTTTTCGTTGCGAAACCATTTTCGCAACTTCGGTACCCTGAAATAGTGCATTCAGGGCCGAAACACAAGTTTTGCATCTTTTTACATGCCGAAGGTTTGCGATATGCTCCAAAACACTCCCAAACATCATTCTGGGTCTAATGGAGTACAATGTTGTTTTTGTTGTGAAACCATTTTCGCAACTTCTGTATCACGAAATAGTGCATTCAGGCCCGAAACACAAGTTTTGCATCTTATACATGCCGAAGGTTTGCGATATGCTCCAAAACACTCCCAAACATCATTCTGGGTTTAATGGGGTAGAATGGGTGTTTTCGTTGCGAAACCATTTTCGCAACTTCGGTACCCCGAAATAGTGCATTCAAGCCCGAAACACAAGTTTTGCATCTTTTACATGCCGAAGGTTTGCGATATGCTCCAAAACACTCCCAAACATCATTGTGGGTCTAATGGGGTAGAATGGGTGTTTTCGTTGCGAAACCATTTTCGCAACTTCGGTACCCAGAAATAGTGCATTCAGGGCCGAAACACAAGTTTTGCATCTTTTTACATGCCGAAAGTTTGCGATATGCTCCAAAACACTCCCAAACATCATTCTGGGTTTAATCAGGTAGAATGGGTGTTTTTGTTGCGAAACCATTTTCGCAACTTCAGTACCCCGAAAGAATGCATTCAGGCTCGAAACACAAGTTTTGCATCTTTTTGCATGCCGAAGGTTTGCGATATGCTCCAACACACTCCCAAACATCATTCTGGGTCTAATTGTGTAGAATGGGTGTTTTCGTTGCGAAACAATTTTCGCAACTTCGGTACCCCGAAATTGTGCATTCATTACCGAAACACAAGTTTTGCATCTTCTTACATGCCGAAGGTTTGCGATATGCTCCAAAACACTCCCAAACATCATTCTGGGTTTAATGGGGTAGAATGGGTGTTTTCGTTGCGAAACCATTTTCGCAACTTCGGTACCCCAAAAGAATGCATTCAGGCTTGAAACACAAGTTTTGCATCTTTTTACATGCCGAAGGTTTGCGATATGCTCCAAAACCCTCCCAAACATCATTCTGGGTCTAATGGAGTACAATGGTTGTTTTTGTTGTGAAACCATTTTCGCAACTTCTGTATCACGAAATAGTGCATTCAGGCCCGAAACACAAGTTTTGCATCTTTTACATGCCGAAGGTTTGCGATATGCTCCAAGACACTCCCAAACATCATTCTGGGTTTAATGGGGTAGAATGGGTGTTTTCGTTGCGAAACCATTTTCGCAACTTCGGTACCCCGAAATAGTGCATTCAAGCCCGAAACACAAGTTTTGCATCTTTTACATGCCGAAGGTTTGCGATATGCTCCAAAACACTCCCAAACATCATTGTGGGTCTAATGGGGTAGAATGGGTGTTTTCGTTGCGAAACCATTTTCGCAACTTCGGTACCCTGAAATAGTGCATTCAGGGCCGAAACACAAGTTTTGCATCTTTTTACATGCCGAAGGTTTGCGATATGCTCCAAAACACTCCCAAACATCATTGTGGGTCTAATGGGGTAGAATGGGTGTTTTCGTTGCGAAACCATTTTCGCAAGTTCGGTACCCTGAAATAGTGCATTCAGGGCCGAAACACAAGTTTTGCATCTTTTTACATGCCGAAGGTTTGCGATATGCTCCAAAACACTCCCAAACATCATTCTGGGTCTAATGGAGTACAATGGTTGTTTTTGTTGTGAAACCATTTTCGCAACTTCTGTATCACGAAATAGTGCATTCAGGCCCGAAACACAAGTTTTGCATCTTTTACATGCCGAAGGTTTGCGATATGCTCCAAGACACTCCCAAACATCATTCTGGGTTTAATGGGGTAGAATGGGTGTTTTCGTTGCGAAACAATTTTCGCAACTTCGGTACCCCGAAATTGTGCATTCATTACCGAAACACAAGTTTTGCATCTTCTTACATGCCGAAGGTTTGCGATATGCTCCAAAACACTCCCAAACATCATTGTGGGTCTAATGGGGTAGAATGGGTGTTTTCGTTGCGAAACCATTTTCGCAACTTCGGTACCCTGAAATAGTGCATTCAGGGCCGAAACACAAGTTTTGCATCTTTTTACATGCCGAAGGTTTGCGATATGCTCCAAAACACTCCCAAACATCATTCTGGGTTTAATGGGGTAGAATGGGTGTTTTCGTTGCGAAACCATTTTCGCAACTTCGGTACCCCAAAAGAATGCATTCAGGCTTGAAACAAAAGTTTTGCATCTTTTTACATGCCGAAGGTTTGCGATATGCTCCAAAACCCTCCCAAACATCATTCTGGGTCTAATGGAGTACAATGGTTGTTTTTGTTGTGAAACCATTTTCGCAACTTCTGTATCACGAAATAGTGCATTCAGGCCCGAAACACAAGTTTTGCATCTTTTACATGCCGAAGGTTTGCGATATGCTCCAAGACACTCCCAAACATCATTCTGGGTTTAATGGGGTAGAATGGGTGTTTTCGTTGCGAAACCATTTTCGCAACTTCGGTACCCCGAAATAGTGCATTCAAGCCCGAAACACAAGTTTTGCATCTTTTACATGCCGAAGGTTTGCGATATGCTCCAAAACACTCCCAAACATCATTGTGGGTCTAATGGGGTAGAATGGGTGTTTTCGTTGCGAAACCATTTTCGCAACTTCGGTACCCTGAAATAGTGCATTCAGGGCCGAAACACAAGTTTTGCATCTTTTTACATGCCGAAGGTTTGCGATATGCTCCAAAACACTCCCAAACATCATTCTGGGTTTAATGGGGTAGAATGGGTGTTTTTGTTGCGAAACCATTTTCGCAACTTCAGTACCCCGAAAGAATGCATTCAGGCTCGAAACACAAGTTTTGCATCTTTTTGCATGCCGAAGGTTTGCGATATGCTCCAACACACTCCCAAACATCATTCTGGGTCTAATTGTGTAGAATGGGTGTTTTCGTTGCGAAACAATTTTCGCAACTTCGGTACCCCGAAATAGTGCATTCATTACCGAAACACAAGTTTTGCATCTTTTTACATGCCGAAGGTTTGCGATATGCTCCAAAACACTCCCAAACATCATTCTGGGTTTAATGCGGTAGAATGGGTGTTTTCGTTGCGAAACCATTTTCGCAACTTCGGTACCCCAAAAGAATGCATTCAGGCTTGAAACACAAGTTTTGCATCTTTTTACATGCCGAAGGTTTGCGATATGCTCCAAAACACTCCCAAACATCATTGTGGGTCTAATGGGGTAGAATGGGTGTTTTCGTTGCGAAACCATTTTCGCAACTTCGGTACCCTGAAATAGTGCATTCAGGGCCGAAACACAAGTTTTGCATCTTTTTACATGCCGAAGGTTTGCGATATGCTCCAAAACACTCCCAAACATCATTCTGGGTTTAATCAGGTAGAATGGGTGTTTTTGTTGCGAAACCATTTTCGCAACTTCAGTACCCCGAAAGAATGCATTCAGGCTCGAAACACAAGTTTTGCATCTTTTTGCATGCCGAAGGTTTGCGATATGCTCCAACACACTCCCAAACATCATTCTGGGTCTAATTGTGTAGAATGGGTGTTTTCGTTGCGAAACAATTTTCGCAACTTCGGTACCCCGAAATAGTGCATTCATTACCGAAACACAAGTTTTGCATCTTTTTACATGCCGAAGGTTTGCGATATGCTCCAAAACACTCCCAAACATCATTCTGGGTTTAATGCGGTAGAATGGGTGTTTTCGTTGCGAAACCATTTTCGCAACTTCGGTACCCCAAAAGAATGCATTCAGGCTTGAAACACAAGTTTTGCATCTTTTTACATGCCGAAGGTTTGCGATATGCTCCAAAACACTCCCAAACATCATTGTGGGTCTAATGGGGTAGAATGGGTGTTTTCGTTGCGAAACCATTTTCGCAACTTCGGTACCCTGAAATAGTGCATTCAGGGCCGAAACACAAGTTTTGCATCTTTTTACATGCCGAAGGTTTGCGATATGCTCCAAAACACTCCCAAACATCATTCTGGGTCTAATGGAGTACAATGTTGTTTTTGTTGTGAAACCATTTTCGCAACTTCTGTATCACGAAATAGTGCATTCAGGCCCGAAACACAAGTTTTGCATCTTATACATGCCGAAGGTTTGCGATATGCTCCAAAACACTCCCAAACATCATTCTGGGTTTAATGGGGTAGAATGGGTGTTTTCGTTGCGAAACCATTTTCGCAACTTCGGTACCCCGAAATAGTGCATTCAAGCCCGAAACACAAGTTTTGCATCTTTTACATGCCGAAGGTTTGCGATATGCTCCAAAACACTCCCAAACATCATTGTGGGTCTAATGGGGTAGAATGGGTGTTTTCGTTGCGAAACCATTTTCGCAACTTCGGTACCCTGAAATAGTGCATTCAGGGCCGAAACACAAGTTTTGCATCTTTTTACATGCCGAAGGTTTGCGATATGCTCCAAAACACTCCCAAACATCATTCTGGGTTTAATGCGGTAGAATGGGTGTTTTCGTTGCGAAACCATTTTCGCAACTTCGGTACCCCAAAAGAATGCATTCAGGCTTGAAACACAAGTTTTGCATCTTTTTACATGCCGAAGGTTTGCGATATGCTCCAAAACACTCCCAAACATCATTGTGGGTCTAATGGGGTAGAATGGGTGTTTTCGTTGCGAAACCATTTTCGCAACTTCGGTACCCTGAAATAGTGCATTCAGGGCCGAAACACAAGTTTTGCATCTTTTTACATGCCGAAGGTTTGCGATATGCTCCAAAACACTCCCAAACATCATTCTGGGTCTAATGGAGTACAATGTTGTTTTTGTTGTGAAACCATTTTCGCAACTTCTGTATCACGAAATAGTGCATTCAGGCCCGAAACACAAGTTTTGCATCTTATACATGCCGAAGGTTTGCGATATGCTCCAAAACACTCCCAAACATCATTCTGGGTTTAATGGGGTAGAATGGGTGTTTTCGTTGCGAAACCATTTTCGCAACTTCGGTACCCCGAAATAGTGCATTCAAGCCCGAAACACAAGTTTTGCATCTTTTACATGCCGAAGGTTTGCGATATGCTCCAAAACACTCCCAAACATCATTGTGGGTCTAATGGGGTAGAATGGGTGTTTTCGTTGCGAAACCATTTTCGCAACTTCGGTACCCTGAAATAGTGCATTCAGGGCCGAAACACAAGTTTTGCATCTTTTTACATGCCGAAGGTTTGCGATATGCTCCAAAACACTCCCAAACATCATTCTGGGTTTAATCAGGTAGAATGGGTGTTTTTGTTGCGAAACCATTTTCGCAACTTCAGTACCCCGAAAGAATGCATTCAGGCTCGAAACACAAGTTTTGCATCTTTTTGCATGCCGAAGGTTTGCGATATGCTCCAACACACTCCCAAACATCATTCTGGGTCTAATTGTGTAGAATGGGTGTTTTCGTTGCGAAACAATTTTCGCAACT
The DNA here is from genome assembly GCA_036936925.1 of Cenchrus fungigraminus. Classification (NCBI taxonomy): domain Eukaryota; kingdom Viridiplantae; phylum Streptophyta; class Magnoliopsida; order Poales; family Poaceae; genus Cenchrus; species Cenchrus fungigraminus. Next base: position 33,930,590 of record CM072775.1, read on the forward strand.
TCGGTACCCCGAAATTGTGCATTCATTACCGAAACACAAGTTTTGCATCTTCTTACATGCCGAAGGTTTGCGATATGCTCCAAAACACTCCCAAACATCATTCTGGGTTTAATGGGGTAGAATGGGTGTTTTCGTTGCGAAACCATTTTCGCAACTTCGGTACCCCAAAAGAATGCATTCAGGCTTGAAACACAAGTTTTGCATCTTTTTACATGCCGAAGGTTTGCGATATGCTCCAAAACCCTCCCAAACATCATTCTGGGTCTAATGGAGTACAATGGTTGTTTTTGTTGTGAAACCATTTTCGCAACTTCTGTATCACGAAATAGTGCATTCAGGCCCGAAACACAAGTTTTGCATCTTTTACATGCCGAAGGTTTGCGATATGCTCCAAGACACTCCCAAACATCATTCTGGGTTTAATGGGGTAGAATGGGTGTTTTCGTTGCGAAACCATTTTCGCAACTTCGGTACCCCGAAATAGTGCATTCAAGCCCGAAACACAAGTTTTGCATCTTTTACATGCCGAAGGTTTGCGATATGCTCCAAAACACTCCCAAACATCATTGTGGGTCTAATGGGGTAGAATGGGTGTTTTCGTTGCGAAACCATTTTCGCAACTTCGGTACCCTGAAATAGTGCATTCAGGGCCGAAACACAAGTTTTGCATCTTTTTACATGCCGAAGGTTTGCGATATGCTCCAAAACACTCCCAAACATCATTGTGGGTCTAATGGGGTAGAATGGGTGTTTTCGTTGCGAAACCATTTTCGCAAGTTCGGTACCCTGAAATAGTGCATTCAGGGCCGAAACACAAGTTTTGCATCTTTTTACATGCCGAAGGTTTGCGATATGCTCCAAAACACTCCCAAACATCATTCTGGGTCTAATGGAGTACAATGGTTGTTTTTGTTGTGAAACCATTTTCGCAACTTCTGTATCACGAAATAGTGCATTCAGGCCCGAAACACAAGTTTTGCATCTTTTACATGCCGAAGGTTTGCGATATGCTCCAAGACACTCCCAAACATCATTCTGGGTTTAATGGGGTAGAATGGGTGTTTTCGTTGCGAAACCATTTTCGCAACTTCGGTACCCCGAAATAGTGCATTCAAGCCCGAAACACAAGTTTTGCATCTTTTACATGCCGAAGGTTTGCGATATGCTCCAAAACACTCCCAAACATCATTGTGGGTCTAATGGGGTAGAATGGGTGTTTTCGTTGCGAAACCATTTTCGCAACTTCGGTACCCTGAAATAGTGCATTCAGGGCCGAAACACAAGTTTTGCATCTTTTTACATGCCGAAGGTTTGCGATATGCTCCAAAACACTCCCAAACATCATTCTGGGTTTAATGGGGTAGAATGGGTGTTTTCGAAACCATTTTCGCAACTTCAGTACCCCGAAAGAATACATTCAGGCTTGAAACACAAGTTTTGCATCTTTTTGCATGCCGAAGGTTTGCGATATGCTCCAACACACTCCCAAACATCATTCTGGGTCTAATTGTGTAGAATGGGTGTTTTCGTTGCGAAACCATTTTCGCAACTTCGGTACCCCGAAATAGTGCATTCAATCCCGAAACACATGTTTTGCATCTTTTACATGCCGAAGGTTTGCGATATGCTCCAAAACACTCCCAAACATCATTGTGGGTCTAATGGGGTATAATGGGTGTTTTCGTTGCGAAACCATTTTCGCAACTTCGGTACCCTGAAATAGTGCATTCAGGGCCGAAACACAAGTTTTGCATCTTTTTACATGCCGAAGGTTTGCGATATGCTCCAAAACACTCCCAAACATCATTCTGGGTTTAATCAGGTAGAATGGGTGTTTTTGTTGCGAAACCATTTTCGCAACTTCAGTACCCCGAAAGAATGCATTCAGGCTCGAAACACAAGTTTTGCATCTTTTTGCATGCCGAAGGTTTGCGATATGCTCCAACACACTCGCAAACATCATTCTGGGTCTAATTGTGTAGAATGGGTGTTTTTGTTGCGAAACAATTTTCGCAACTTCGGTACCCCGAAATAGTGCATTCATTACCGAAACACAAGTTTTGCATCTTCTTACATGCCGAAGGTTTGCGATATGCTCCAAAACACTCCCAAACATCATTCTGGGTTTAATGGGGTAGAATGGGTGTTTTCGTTGCGAAACCATTTTCGCAACTTCGGTACCCCGAAAGAATGCATTCAGGCTTGAAACACAAGTTTTGCATCTTTTTACATGCCGAAGGTTTGCGATATGCTCCAAAACACTCCCAAACATCATTCTGGGTCTAATGGAGTACAATGGTTGTTTTTGTTGTGAAACCATTTTCGCAACTTCTGTATCACGAAATAGTGCATTCAGGCCCGAAACACAAGTTTTGCATCTTTTACATGCCGAAGGTTTGCGATATGCTCCAAGACACTCCCAAACATCATTCTGGGTTTAATGGGGTAGAATGGGTGTTTTCGTTGCGAAACCATTTTCGCAACTTCGGTACCCCGAAATAGTGCATTCAAGCCCGAAACACAAGTTTTGCATCTTTTACATGCCGAAGGTTTGCGATATGCTCCAAAACACTCCCAAACATCATTGTGGGTCTAATGGGGTAGAATGGGTGTTTTCGTTGCGAAACCATTTTCGCAACTTCGGTACCCTGAAATAGTGCATTCAGGGCCGAAACACAAGTTTTGCATCTTTTTACATGCCGAAGGTTAGCGATATGCTCCAAAACACTCCCAAACATCATTGTGGGTCTAATGGGGTAGAATGGGTGTTTTCGTTGCGAAACCATTTTCGCAAGTTCGGTACCCTGAAATAGTGCATTCAGGGCCGAAACACAAGTTTTGCATCTTTTTACATGCCGAAGGTTTGCGATATGCTCCAAAACACTCCCAAACATCATTCTGGGTCTAATGGAGTACAATGGTTGTTTTTGTTGTGAAACCATTTTCGCAACTTCTGTATCACGAAATAGTGCATTCAGGCCCGAAACACAAGTTTTGCATCTTTTACATGCCGAAGGTTTGCGATATGCTCCAAGACACTCCCAAACATCATTCTGGGTTTAATGGGGTAGAATGGGTGTTTTCGTTGCGAAACCATTTTCGCAACTTCGGTACCCCGAAATAGTGCATTCAAGCCCGAAACACAAGTTTTGCATCTTTTACATGCCGAAGGTTTGCGATATGCTCCAAAACACTCCCAAACATCATTGTGGGTCTAATGGGGTAGAATGGGTGTTTTCGTTGCGAAACCATTTTCGCAACTTCGGTACCCTGAAATAGTGCATTCAGGGCCGAAACACAAGTTTTGCATCTTTTTACATGCCGAAGGTTTGCGATATGCTCCAAAACACTCCCAAACATCATTCTGGGTTTAATGGGGTAGAATGGGTGTTTTCGTTGCGAAACCATTTTCGCAACTTCAGTACCCCGAAAGAATACATTCAGGCTTGAAACACAAGTTTTGCATCTTTTTGCATGCCGAAGGTTTGCGATATGCTCCAACACACTCCCAAACATCATTCTGGGTCTAATTGTGTAGAATGGGTGTTTTCGTTGCGAAACCATTTTCGCAACTTCGGTACCCCGAAATAGTGCATTCAATCCCGAAACACATGTTTTGCATCTTTTACATGCCGAAGGTTTGCGATATGCTCCAAAACACTCCCAAACATCATTGTGGGTCTAATGGGGTGGAATGGGTGTTTTCGTTGCGAAACCATTTTCGCAACTTCGGTACCCTGAAATAGTGCATTCAGGGCCGAAACACAAGTTTTGCATCTTTTTACATGCCGAAGGTTTGCGATATGCTCCAAAACACTCCCAAACATCATTCTGGGTTTAATCAGGTAGAATGGGTGTTTTTGTTGCGAAACCATTTTCGCAACTTCAGTACCCCGAAAGAATGCATTCAGGCTCGAAACACAAGTTTTGCATCTTTTTGCATGCCGAAGGTTTGCGATATGCTCCAACACACTCGCAAACATCATTCTGGGTCTAATTGTGTAGAATGGGTGTTTTCGTTGCGAAACAATTTTCGCAACTTCGGTACCCCGAAATAGTGCATTCATTACCGAAACACAAGTTTTGCATCTTCTTACATGCCGAAGGTTTGCGATATGCTCCAAAACACTCCCAAACATCATTCTGGGTTTAATGGGGTAGAATGGGTGTTTTCGTTGCGAAACCATTTTCGCAACTTCGGTACCCCAAAAGAATGCATTCAGGCTTGAAACACAAGTTTTGCATCTTTTTACATGCCGAAGGTTTGCGATATGCTCCAAAACACTCCCAAACATCATTCTGGGTCTAATGGAGTACAATGGTTGTTTTTGTTGTGAAACCATTTTCGCAACTTCTGTATCACGAAATAGTGCATTCAGGCCCGAAACACAAGTTTTGCATCTTTTACATGCCGAAGGTTTGCGATATGCTCCAAGACACTCCCAAACATCATTCTGGGTTTAATGGGGTAGAATGGGTGTTTTCGTTGCGAAACCATTTTCGCAACTTCGGTACCCCGAAATAGTGCATTCAAGCCCGAAACACAAGTTTTGCATCTTTTACATGCCGAAGGTTTGCGATATGCTCCAAAACACTCCCAAACATCATTGTGGGTCTAATGGGGTAGAATGGGTGTTTTCGTTGCGAAACCATTTTCGCAACTTCGGTACCCTGAAATAGTGCATTCAGGGCCGAAACACAAGTTTTGCATCTTTTTACATGCCGAAGGTTTGCGATATGCTCCAAAACACTCCCAAACATCATTGTGGGTCTAATGGGGTAGAATGGGTGTTTTCGTTGCGAAACCATTTTCGCAAGTTCGGTACCCTGAAATAGTGCATTCAGGGCCGAAACACAAGTTTTGCATCTTTTTACATGCCGAAGGTTTGCGATATGCTCCAAAACACTCCCAAACATCATTCTGGGTCTAATGGAGTACAATGGTTGTTTTTGTTGTGAAACCATTTTCGCAACTTCTGTATCACGAAATAGTGCATTCAGGCCCGAAACACAAGTTTTGCATCTTTTACATGCCGAAGGTTTGCGATATGCTCCAAGACACTCCCAAACATCATTCTGGGTTTAATGGGGTAGAATGGGTGTTTTCGTTGCGAAACCATTTTCGCAACTTCGGTACCCCGAAATAGTGCATTCAAGCCCGAAACACAAGTTTTGCATCTTTTACATGCCGAAGGTTTGCGATATGCTCCAAAACACTCCCAAACATCATTGTGGGTCTAATGGGGTAGAATGGGTGTTTTCGTTGCGAAACCATTTTCGCAACTTCGGTACCCTGAAATAGTGCATTCAGGGCCGAAACACAAGTTTTGCATCTTTTTACATGCCGAAGGTTTGCGATATGCTCCAAAACACTCCCAAACATCATTCTGGGTTTAATGGGGTAGAATGGGTGTTTTCGTTGCGAAACCATTTTCGCAACTTCGGTACCCCAAAAGAATGCATTCAGGCTTGAAACAAAAGTTTTGCATCTTTTTACATGCCGAAGGTTTGCGATATGCTCCAAAACCCTCCCAAACATCATTCTGGGTCTAATGGAGTACAATGGTTGTTTTTGTTGTGAAACCATTTTCGCAACTTCTGTATCACGAAATAGTGCATTCTGGCCCGAAACACAAGTTTTGCATCTTTTACATGCCGAAGGTTTGCGATATGCTCCAAGACACTCCCAAACATCATTCTGGGTTTAATGGGGTAGAATGGGTGTTTTCGTTGCGAAACCATTTTCGCAACTTCGGTACCCCGAAATAGTGCATTCAAGCCCGAAACACAAGTTTTGCATCTTTTACATGCCGAAGGTTTGCGATATGCTCCAAAACACTCCCAAACATCATTCTGGGTTTAATGGGGTAGAATGGGTGTTTTTGTTGCGAAACCATTTTCGCAACTTCAGTACCCCGAAAGAATGCATTCAGGCTCGAAACACAAGTTTTGCATCTTTTTGCATGCCGAAGGTTTGCGATATGCTCCAACACACTCCCAAACATCATTCTGGGTCTAATTGTGTAGAATGGGTGTTTTCGTTGCGAAACAATTTTCGCAACTTCGGTACCCCGAAATAGTGCATTCATTACCGAAACACAAGTTTTGCATCTTTTTACATGCCGAAGGTTTGCGATATGCTCCAAAACACTCCCAAACATCATTCTGGGTTTAATGCGGTAGAATGGGTGTTTTCGTTGCGAAACCATTTTCGCAACTTCGGTACCCCAAAAGAATGCATTCAGGCTTGAAACACAAGTTTTGCATCTTTTTACATGCCGAAGGTTTGCGATATGCTCCAAAACACTCCCAAACATCATTGTGGGTCTAATGGGGTAGAATGGGTGTTTTCGTTGCGAAACCATTTTCGCAACTTCGGTACCCTGAAATAGTGCATTCAGGGCCGAAACACAAGTTTTGCATCTTTTTACATGCCGAAGGTTTGCGATATGCTCCAAAACACTCCCAAACATCATTCTGGGTCTAATGGAGTACAATGTTGTTTTTGTTGTGAAACCATTTTCGCAACTTCTGTATCACGAAATAGTGCATTCAGGCCCGAAACACAAGTTTTGCATCTTATACATGCCGAAGGTTTGCGATATGCTCCAAAACACTCCCAAACATCATTCTGGGTTTAATGGGGTAGAATGGGTGTTTTCGTTGCGAAACCATTTTCGCAACTTCGGTACCCCGAAATAGTGCATTCAAGCCCGAAACACAAGTTTTGCATCTTTTTACATGCCGAAGGTTTGCGATATGCTCCAAAACCCTCCCAAACATCATTCTGGGTCTAATGGAGTACAATGGTTGTTTTTGTTGTGAAACCATTTTCGCAACTTCTGTATCACGAAATAGTGCATTCAGGCCCGAAACACAAGTTTTGCATCTTTTACATGCCGAAGGTTTGCGATATGCTCCAAGACACTCCCAAACATCATTCTGGGTTTAATGGGGTAGAATGGGTGTTTTCGTTGCGAAACCATTTTCGCAACTTCGGTACCCCGAAATAGTGCATTCAAGCCCGAAACACAAGTTTTGCATCTTTTACATGCCGAAGGTTTGCGATATGCTCCAAAACACTCCCAAACATCATTGTGGGTCTAATGGGGTAGAATGGGTGTTTTCGTTGCGAAACCATTTTCGCAACTTCGGTACCCTGAAATAGTGCATTCAGGGCCGAAACACAAGTTTTGCATCTTTTTACATGCCGAAGGTTTGCGATATGCTCCAAAACACTCCCAAACATCATTCTGGGTTTAATCAGGTAGAATGGGTGTTTTTGTTGCGAAACCATTTTCGCAACTTCAGTACCCCGAAAGAATGCATTCAGGCTCGAAACACAAGTTTTGCATCTTTTTGCATGCCGAAGGTTTGCGATATGCTCCAACACACTCCCAAACATCATTCTGGGTCTAATTGTGTAGAATGGGTGTTTTCGTTGCGAAACAATTTTCGCAACTTCGGTACCCCGAAATTGAGCATTCATTACCGAAACACAAGTTTTGCATCTTCTTACATGCCGAAGGTTTGCGATATGCTCCAAAACACTCCCAAACATCATTGTGGGTCTAATGGGGTAGAATGGGTGTTTTCGTTGCGAAACCATTTTCGCAACTTCGGTACCCTGAAATAGTGCATTCAGGGCCGAAACACAAGTTTTGCATCTTTTTACATGCCGAAGGTTTGCGATATGCTCCAAAACACTCCCAAACATCATTCTGGGTTTAATCAGGTAGAATGGGTGTTTTTGTTGCGAAACCATTTTCGCAACTTCAGTACCCCGAAAGAATGCATTCAGGCTCGAAACACAAGTTTTGCATCTTTTTGCATGCCGAAGGTTTGCGATATGCTCCAACACACTCCCAAACATCATTCTGGGTCTAATTGTGTAGAATGGGTGTTTTCGTTGCGAAACAATTTTCGCAACTTCGGTACCCCGAAATTGTGCATTCATTACCGAAACACAAGTTTTGCATCTTCTTACATGCCGAAGGTTTGCGATATGCTCCAAAACACACCCAAACATCATTCTGGGTTTAATGGGGTAGAATGGGTGTTTTCGTTGCGAAACCATTTTCGCAACTTCGGTACCCCAAAAGAATGCATTCAGGCTTGAAACACAAGTTTTGCATCTTTTTACATGCCGAAGGTTTGCGATATGCTCCAAAACCCTCCCAAACATCATTCTGGGTCTAATGGAGTACAATGGTTGTTTTTGTTGTGAAACCATTTTCGCAACTTCTGTATCACGAAATAGTGCATTCAGGCCCGAAACACAAGTTTTGCATCATTTACATGCCGAAGGTTTGCGATATGCTCCAAGACACTCCCAAACATCATTCTGGGTTTAATGGGGTAGAATGGGTGTTTTCGTTGCGAAACCATTTTCGCAACTTCGGTACCCCGAAATAGTGCATTCAAGCCCGAAACACAAGTTTTGCATCTTTTACATGCCGAAGGTTTGCGATATGCTCCAAAACACTCCCAAACATCATTGTGGGTCTAATGGGGTAGAATGGGTGTTTTCGTTGCGAAACCATTTTCGCAACTTCGGTACCCTGAAATAGTGCATTCAGGGCCGAAACACAAGTTTTGCATCTTTTTACATGCCGAAGGTTTGCGATATGCTCCAAAACACTCCCAAACATCATTCTGGGTTTAATGGGGTAGAATGGGTGTTTTCGTTGCGAAACCATTTTCGCAACTTCGGTACCCCAAAAGAATGCATTCAGGCTTGAAACAAAAGTTTTGCATCTTTTTACATGCCGAAGGTTTGCGATATGCTCCAAAACCCTCCCAAACATCATTCTGGGTCTAATGGAGTACAATGGTTGTTTTTGTTGTGAAACCATTTTCGCAACTTCTGTATCACGAAATAGTGCATCCAGGCCCGAAACACAAGTTTTGCATCTTTTACATGCCGAAGGTTTGCGATATGCTCCAAGACACTCCCAAACATCATTCTGGGTTTAATGGGGTAGAATGGGTGTTTTCGTTGCGAAACCATTTTCGCAACTTCGGTACCCCGAAATAGTGCATTCAAGCCCGAAACACAAGTTTTGCATCTTTTACATGCCGAAGGTTTGCGATATGCTCCAAAACACTCCCAAACATCATTGTGGGTCTAATGGGGTAGAATGGGTGTTTTCGTTGCGAAACCATTTTCGCAACTTCGGTACCCTGAAATAGTGCATTCAGGGCCGAAACACAAGTTTTGCATCTTTTTACATGCCGAAGGTTTGCGATATGCTCCAAAACACTCCCAAACATCATTCTGGGTTTAATGGGGTAGAATGGGTGTTTTTGTTGCGAAACCATTTTCGCAACTTCAGTACCCCGAAAGAATGCATTCAGGCTCGAAACACAAGTTTTGCATCTTTTTGCATGCCGAAGGTTTGCGATATGCTCCAACACACTCCCAAACATCATTCTGGGTCTAATTGTGTAGAATGGGTGTTTTCGTTGCGAAACAATTTTCGCAACTTCGGTACCCCGAAATAGTGCATTCATTACCGAAACACAAGTTTTGCATCTTTTTACATGCCGAAGGTTTGCGATATGCTCCAAAACACTCCCAAACATCATTCTGGGTTTAATGCGGTAGAATGGGTGTTTTCGTTGCGAAACCATTTTCGCAACTTCGGTACCCCAAAAGAATGCATTCAGGCTTGAAACACAAGTTTTGCATCTTTTTACATGCCGAAGGTTTGCGATATGCTCCAAAACACTCCCAAACATCATTGTGGGTCTAATGGGGTAGAATGGGTGTTTTCGTTGCGAAACCATTTTCGCAACTTTGGTACCCTGAAATAGTGCATTCAGGGCCGAAACACAAGTTTTGCATCTTTTTACATGCCGAAGGTTTGCGATATGCTCCAAAACACTCCCAAACATCATTCTGGGTCTAATGGAGTACAATGTTGTTTTTGTTGTGAAACCATTTTCGCAACTTCTGTATCACGAAATAGTGCATTCAGGCCCGAAACACAAGTTTTGCATCTTATACATGCCGAAGGTTTGCGATATGCTCCAAAACACTCCCAAACATCATTCTGGGTTTAATGGGGTAGAATGGGTGTTTTCGTTGCGAAACCATTTTCGCAACTTCGGTACCCCGAAATAGTGCATTCAAGCCCGAAACACAAGTTTTGCATCTTTTACATGCCGAAGGTTTGCGATATGCTCCAAAACACTCCCAAACATCATTGTGGGTCTAATGGGGTAGAATGGGTGTTTTCGTTGCGAAACCATTTTCGCAACTTCGGTACCCTGAAATAGTGCATTCAGGGCCGAAACACAAGTTTTGCATCTTTTTACATGCCGAAGGTTTGCGATATGCTCCAAAACACTCCCAAACATCATTCTGGGTTTAATCAGGTAGAATGGGTGTTTTTGTTGCGAAACCATTTTCGCAACTTCAGTACCCCGAAAGAATGCATTCAGGCTCGAAACACAAGTTTTGCATCTTTTTGCATGCCGAAGGTTTGCGATATGCTCCAACACACTCCCAAACATCATTCTGGGTCTAATTGTGTAGAATGGGTGTTTTCGTTGCGAAACAATTTTCGCAACTTCGGTACCCCGAAATAGTGCATTCATTACCGAAACACAAGTTTTGCATCTTCTTACATGCCGAAGGTTTGCGATATGCTCCAAAACACTCCCAAACATCATTGTGGGTCTAATGGGGTAGAATGGGTGTTTTCGTTGCGAAACCATTTTCGCAACTTCGGTACCCTGAAATAGTGCATTCAGGGCCGAAACACAAGTTTTGCATCTTTTTACATGCCGAAGGTTTGCGATATGCTCCAAAACACTCCCAAACATCATTCTGGGTTTAATCAGGTAGAATGGGTGTTTTTGTTGCGAAACCATTTTCGCAACTTCAGTACCCCGAAAGAATGCATTCAGGCTCGAAACACAAGTTTTGCATCTTTTTGCATGCCGAAGGTTTGCGATATGCTCCAACACACTCCCAAACATCATTCTGGGTCTAATTGTGTAGAATGGGTGTTTTCGTTGCGAAACAATTTTCGCAACTTCGGTACCCCGAAATAGTGCATTCATTACCGAAACACAAGTTTTGCATCTTTTTACATGCCGAAGGTTTGCGATATGCTCCAAAACACTCCCAAACATCATTCTGGGTTTAATGCGGTAGAATGGGTGTTTTCGTTGCGAAACCATTTTCGCAACTTCGGTACCCCAAAAGAATGCATTCAGGCTTGAAACACAAGTTTTGCATCTTTTTACATGCCGAAGGTTTGCGATATGCTCCAAAACACTCCCAAACATCATTGTGGGTCTAATGGGGTAGAATGGGTGTTTTCGTTGCGAAACCATTTTCGCAACTTCGGTACCCTGAAATAGTGCATTCAGGGCTGAAACACAAGTTTTGCATCTTTTTACATGCCGAAGGTTTGCGATATGCTCCAAAACACTCCCAAACATCATTCTGGGTCTAATGGAGTACAATGTTGTTTTTGTTGTGAAACCATTTTCGCAACTTCTGTATCACGAAATAGTGCATTCAGGCCCGAAACACAAGTTTTGCATCTTATACATGCCGAAGGTTTGCGATATGCTCCAAAACACTCCCAAACATCATTCTGGGTTTAATGGGGTAGAATGGGTGTTTTCGTTGCGAAACCATTTTCGCAACTTCGGTACCCCGAAATAGTGCATTCAAGCCCGAAACACAAGTTTTGCATCTTTTACATGCCGAAGGTTTGCGATATGCTCCAAAACACTCCCAAACATCATTGTGGGTCTAATGGGGTAGAATGGGTGTTTTCGTTGCGAAACCATTTTCGCAACTTCGGTACCCTGAAATAGTGCATTCAGGGCCGAAACACAAGTTTTGCATCTTTTTACATGCCGAAGGTTTGCGATATGCTCCAAAACACTCCCAAACATCATTCTGGGTTTAATCAGGTAGAATGGGTGTTTTTGTTGCGAAACCATTTTCGCAACTTCAGTACCCCGAAAGAATGCATTCAGGCTCGAAACACAAGTTTTGCATCTTTTTGCATGCCGAAGGTTTGCGATATGCTCCAACACACTCCCAAACATCATTCTGGGTCTAATTGTGTAGAATGGGTGTTTTCGTTGCGAAACAATTTTCGCAACTTCGGTACCCCGAAATTGAGCATTCATTACCGAAACACAAGTTTTGCATCTTCTTACATGCCGAAGGATTGCGATATGCTCCAAAACACTCCCAAACATCATTGTGGGTCTAATGGGGTAGAATGGGTGTTTTCGTTGCGAAACCATTTTCGCAACTTCGGTACCCTGAAATAGTGCATTCAGGGCCGAAACACAAGTTTTGCATCTTTTTACATGCCGAAGGTTTGCGATATGCTCCAAAACACTCCCAAACATCATTCTGGGTTTAATCAGGTAGAATGGGTGTTTTTGTTGCGAAACCATTTTCGCAACTTCAGTACCCCGAAAGAATGCATTCAGGCTCGAAACACAAGTTTTGCATCTTTTTGCATGCCGAAGGTTTGCGATATGCTCCAACACACTCCCAAACATCATTCTGGGTCTAATTGTGTAGAATGGGTGTTTTCGTTGCGAAACAATTTTCGCAACTTCGGTACCCCGAAATAGTGCATTCATTACCGAAACACAAGTTTTGCATCTTTTTACATGCCGAAGGTTTGCGATATGCTCCAAAACACTCCCAAACATCATTCTGGGTTTAATGCGGTAGAATGGGTGTTTTCGTTGCGAAACCATTTTCGCAACTTCGGTACCCCAAAAGAATGCATTCAGGCTTGAAACACAAGTTTTGCATCTTTTTACATGCCGAAGGTTTGCGATATGCTCCAAAACACTCCCAAACATCATTGTGGGTCTAATGGGGTAGAATGGGTGTTTTCGTTGCGAAACCATTTTCGCAACTTCGGTACCCTGAAATAGTGCATTCAGGGCTGAAACACAAGTTTTGCATCTTTTTACATGCCGAAGGTTTGCGATATGCTCCAAAACACTCCCAAACATCATTCTGGGTCTAATGGAGTACAATGTTGTTTTTGTTGTGAAACCATTTTCGCAACTTCTGTATCACGAAATAGTGCATTCAGGCCCGAAACACAAGTTTTGCATCTTATACATGCCGAAGGTTTGCGATATGCTCCAAAACACTCCCAAACATCATTCTGGGTTTAATGGGGTAGAATGGGTGTTTTCGTTGCGAAACCATTTTCGCAACTTCGGTACCCCGAAATAGTGCATTCAAGCCCGAAACACAAGTTTTGCATCTTTTACATGCCGAAGGTTTGCGATATGCTCCAAAACACTCCCAAACATCATTGTGGGTCTAATGGGGTAGAATGGGTGTTTTCGTTGCGAAACCATTTTCGCAACTTCGGTACCCTGAAATAGTGCATTCAGGGCCGAAACACAAGTTTTGCATCTTTTTACATGCCGAAGGTTTGCGATATGCTCCAAAACACTCCCAAACATCATTCTGGGTTTAATCAGGTAGAATGGGTGTTTTTGTTGCGAAACCATTTTCGCAACTTCAGTACCCCGAAAGAATGCATTCAGGCTCGAAACACAAGTTTTGCATCTTTTTGCATGCCGAAGGTTTGCGATATGCTCCAACACACTCCCAAACATCATTCTGGGTCTAATTGTGTAGAATGGGTGTTTTCGTTGCGAAACAATTTTCGCAACTTCGGTACCCCGAAATTGAGCATTCATTACCGAAACACAAGTTTTGCATCTTCTTACATGCCGAAGGATTGCGATATGCTCCAAAACACTCCCAAACATCATTGTGGGTCTAATGGGGTAGAATGGGTGTTTTCGTTGCGAAACCATTTTCGCAACTTCGGTACCCTGAAATAGTGCATTCAGGGCCGAAACACAAGTTTTGCATCTTTTTACATGCCGAAGGTTTGCGATATGCTCCAAAACACTCCCAAACATCATTCTGGGTTTAATCAGGTAGAATGGGTGTTTTTGTTGCGAAACCATTTTCGCAACTTCAGTACCCCGAAAGAATGCATTCAGGCTCGAAACACAAGTTTTGCATCTTTTTGCATGCCGAAGGTTTGCGATATGCTCCAACACACTCCCAAACATCATTCTGGGTCTAATTGTGTAGAATGGGTGTTTTCGTTGCGAAACAATTTTCGCAACTTCGGTACCCCGAAATTGTGCATTCATTACCGAAACACAAGTTTTGCATCTTCTTACATGCCGAAGGTTTGCGATATGCTCCAAAACACACCCAAACATCATTCTGGGTTTAATGGGGTAGAATGGGTGTTTTCGTTGCGAAACAATTTTCGCAACTTCGGTACCCCAAAAGAATGCATTCAGGCTTGAAACACAAGTTTTGCATCTTTTTACATGCCGAAGGTTTGCGATATGCTCCAAAACCCTCCCAAACATCATTCTGGGTCTAATGGAGTACAATGGTTGTTTTTGTTGTGAAACCATTTTCGCAACTTCTGTATCACGAAATAGTGCATTCAGGCCCGAAACACAAGTTTTGCATCTTTTACATGCCGAAGGTTTGCGATATGCTCCAAGACACTCCCAAACATCATTCTGGGTTTAATGGGGTAGAATGGGTGTTTTCGTTGCGAAACCATTTTCGCAACTTCGGTACCCCGAAATAGTGCATTCAAGCCCGAAACACAAGTTTTGCATCTTTTACATGCCGAAGGTTTGCGATATGCTCCAAAACACTCCCAAACATCATTGTGGGTCTAATGGGGTAGAATGGGTGTTTTCGTTGCGAAACCATTTTCGCAACTTCGGTACCCTGAAATAGTGCATTCAGGGCCGAAACACAAGTTTTGCATCTTTTTACATGCCGAAGGTTTGCGATATGCTCCAAAACACTCCCAAACATAATTGTGGGTCTAATGGGGTAGAATGGGTGTTTTCGTTGCGAAACCATTTTCGCAAGTTCGGTACCCTGAAATAGTGCATTCAGGGCCGAAACACAAGTTTTGCATCTTTTTACATGCCGAAGGTTTGCGATATGCTCCAAAACACTCCCAAACATCATTCTGGGTCTAATGGAGTACAATGGTTGTTTTTGTTGTGAAACCATTTTCGCAACTTCTGTATCACGAAATAGTGCATTCAGGCCCGAAACACAAGTTTTGCATCTTTTACATGCCGAAGGTTTGCGATATGCTCCAAGACACTCCCAAACATCATTCTGGGTTTAATGGGGTAGAATGGGTGTTTTCGTTGCGAAACCATTTTCGCAACTTCGGTACCCCGAAATAGTGCATTCAAGCCCGAAACACAAGTTTTGCATCTTTTACATGCCGAAGGTTTGCGATATGCTCCAAAACACTCCCAAACATCATTGTGGGTCTAATGGGGTAGAATGGGTGTTTTCGTTGCGAAACCATTTTCGCAACTTCGGTACCCTGAAATAGTGCATTCAGGGCCGAAACACAAGTTTTGCATCTTTTTACATGCCGAAGGTTTGCGATATGCTCCAAAACACTCCCAAACATCATTCTGGGTTTAATGGGGTAGAATGGGTGTTTTCGTTGCGAAACCATTTTCGCAACTTCAGTACCCCGAAAGAATACATTCAGGCTTGAAACACAAGTTTTGCATCTTTTTGCATGCCGAAGGTTTGCGATATGCTCCAACACACTCCCAAACATCATTCTGGGTCTAATTGTGTAGAATGGGTGTTTTCGTTGCGAAACCATTTTCGCAACTTCGGTACCCCGAAATAGTGCATTCAATCCCGAAACACATGTTTTGCATCTTTTACATGCCGAAGGTTTGCGATATGCTCCAAAACACTCCCAAACATCATTGTGGGTCTAATGGGGTAGAATGGGTGTTTTCGTTGCGAAACCATTTTCGCAACTTCGGTACCCTGAAATAGTGCATTCAGGGCCGAAACACAAGTTTTGCATCTTTTTACATGCCGAAGGTTTGCGATATGCTCCAAAACACTCCCAAACATCATTCTGGGTTTAATCAGGTAGAATGGGTGTTTTTGTTGCGAAACCATTTTCGCAACTTCAGTACCCCGAAAGAATGCATTCAGGCTTGAAACACAAGTTTTGCATCTTTTTGCATGCCGAAGGTTTGCGATATGCTCCAACACACTCGCAAACATCATTCTGGGTCTAATTGTGTAGAATGGGTGTTTTCGTTGCGAAACAATTTTCGCAACTTCGGTACCCCGAAATAGTGCATTCATTACCGAAACACAAGTTTTGCATCTTTTTACATGCCGAAGGTTTGCGATATGCTCCAAAACACTCCCAAACATCATTCTGGGTCTAATGGAGTACAATGGTTGTTTTTGTTGTGAAACCATTTTCGCAACTTCTGTATCACGAAATAGTGCATTCAGGCCCGAAACACAAGTTTTGCATCTTTTACATGCCGAAGGTTTGCGATATGCTCCAAGACACTCCCAAACATCATTCTGGGTTTAATGGGGTAGAATGGGTGTTTTCGTTGCGAAACCATTTTCGCAACTTCGGTACCCCGAAATAGTGCATTCAAGCCCGAAACACAAGTTTTGCATCTTTTACATGCCGAAGGTTTGCGATATGCTCCAAAACACTCCCAAACATCATTGTGGGTCTAATGGGGTAGAATGGGTGTTTTCGTTGCGAAACCATTTTCGCAACTTCGGTACCCTGAAATAGTGCATTCAGGGCCGAAACACAAGTTTTGCATCTTTTTACATGCCGAAGGTTTGCGATATGCTCCAAAACACTCCCAAACATCATTCTGGGTTTAATGGGGTAGAATGGGTGTTTTCGTTGCGAAACCATTTTCGCAACTTCAGTACCCCGAAAGAATACATTCAGGCTTGAAACACAAGTTTTGCATCTTTTTGCATGCCGAAGGTTTGCGATATGCTCCAACACACTCCCAAACATCATTCTGGGTCTAATTGTGTAGAATGGGTGTTTTCGTTGCGAAACCATTTTCGCAACTTCGGTACCCCGAAATAGTGCATTCAATCCCGAAACACATGTTTTGCATCTTTTACATGCCGAAGGTTTGCGATATGCTCCAAAACACTCCCAAACATCATTGTGGGTCTAATGGGGTAGAATGGGTGTTTTCGTTGCGAAACCATTTTCGCAACTTCGGTACCCTGAAATAGTGCATTCAGGGCCGAAACACAAGTTTTGCATCTTTTTACATGCCGAAGGTTTGCGATATGCTCCAAAACACTCCCAAACATCATTCTGGGTTTAATCAGGTAGAATGGGTGTTTTTGTTGCGAAACCATTTTCGCAACTTCAGTACCCCGAAAGAATGCATTCAGGCTCGAAACACAAGTTTTGCATCTTTTTGCATGCCGAAGGTTTGCGATATGCTCCAACACACTCGCAAACATCATTCTGGGTCTAATTGTGTAGAATGGGTGTTTTCGTTGCGAAACAATTTTCGCAACTTCGGTACCCCGAAATTGTGCATTCATTACCGAAACACAAGTTTTGCATCTTCTTACATGCCGAAGGTTTGCGATATGCTCCAAAACACACCCAAACATCATTCTGGGTTTAATGGGGTAGAATGGGTGTTTTCGTTGCGAAACAATTTTCGCAACTTCGGTACCCCAAAAGAATGCATTCAGGCTTGAAACACAAGTTTTGCATCTTTTTACATGCCGAAGGTTTGCGATATGCTCCAAAACCCTCCCAAACATCATTCTGGGTCTAATGGAGTACAATGGTTGTTTTTGTTGTGAAACCATTTTCGCAACTTCTGTATCACGAAATAGTGCATTCAGGCCCGAAACACAAGTTTTGCATCTTTTACATGCCGAAGGTTTGCGATATGCTCCAAGACACTCCCAAACATCATTCTGGGTTTAATGGGGTAGAATGGGTGTTTTCGTTGCGAAACCATTTTCGCAACTTCGGTACCCCGAAATAGTGCATTCAAGCCCGAAACACAAGTTTTGCATCTTTTACATGCCGAAGGTTTGCGATATGCTCCAAAACACTCCCAAACATCATTGTGGGTCTAATGGGGTAGAATGGGTGTTTTCGTTGCGAAACCATTTTCGCAACTTCGGTACCCTGAAATAGTGCATTCAGGGCCGAAACACAAGTTTTGCATCTTTTTACATGCCGAAGGTTTGCGATATGCTCCAAAACACTCCCAAACATAATTGTGGGTCTAATGGGGTAGAATGGGTGTTTTCGTTGCGAAACCATTTTCGCAAGTTCGGTACCCTGAAATAGTGCATTCAGGGCCGAAACACAAGTTTTGCATCTTTTTACATGCCGAAGGTTTGCGATATGCTCCAAAACACTCCCAAACATCATTCTGGGTCTAATGGAGTACAATGGTTGTTTTTGTTGTGAAACCATTTTCGCAACTTCTGTATCACGAAATAGTGCATTCAGGCCCGAAACACAAGTTTTGCATCTTTTACATGCCGAAGGTTTGCGATATGCTCCAAGACACTCCCAAACATCATTCTGGGTTTAATGGGGTAGAATGGGTGTTTTCGTTGCGAAACCATTTTCGCAACTTCGGTACTCCGAAATAGTGCATTCAAGCCCGAAACACAAGTTTTGCATCTTTTACATGCCGAAGGTTTGCGATATGCTCCAAAACACTCCCAAACATCATTGTGGGTCTAATGGGGTAGAATGGGTGTTTTCGTTGCGAAACCATTTTCGCAACTTCGGTACCCTGAAATAGTGCATTCAGGGCCGAAACACAAGTTTTGCATCTTTTTACATGCCGAAGGTTTGCGATATGCTCCAAAACACTCCCAAACATCATTCTGGGTTTAATGGGGTAGAATGGGTGTTTTCGTTGCGAAACCATTTTCGCAACTTCAGTACCCCGAAAGAATACATTCAGGCTTGAAACACAAGTTTTGCATCTTTTTGCATGCCGAAGGTTTGCGATATGCTCCAACACACTCCCAAACATCATTCTGGGTCTAATTGTGTAGAATGGGTGTTTTCGTTGCGAAACCATTTTCGCAACTTCGGTACCCCGAAATAGTGCATTCAGTCCCGACACACATGTTTTGCATCTTTTACATGCCGAAGGTTTGCGATATGCTCCAAAACACTCCCAAACATCATTGTGGGTCTAATGGGGTAGAATGGGTGTTTTCGTTGCGAAACCATTTTCGCAACTTCGGTACCCTGAAATAGTGCATTCAGGGCCGAAACACAAGTTTTGCATCTTTTTACATGCCGAAGGTTTGCGATATGCTCCAAAACACTCCCAAACATCATTCTGGGTTTAATCAGGTAGAATGGGTGTTTTTGTTGCGAAACCATTTTCGCAACTTCAGTACCCCGAAAGAATGCATTCAGGCTTGAAACACAAGTTTTGCATCTTTTTGCATGCCGAAGGTTTGCGATATGCTCCAACACACTCGCAAACATCATTCTGGGTCTAATTGTGTAGAATGGGTGTTTTCGTTGCGAAACAATTTTCGCAACTTCGGTACCCCGAAATAGTGCATTCATTACCGAAACACAAGTTTTGCATCTTTTTACATGCCGAAGGTTTGCGATATGCTCCAAAACACTCCCAAACATCATTCTGGGTCTAATGGAGTACAATGGTTGTTTTTGTTGTGAAACCATTTTCGCAACTTCTGTATCACGAAATAGTGCATTCAGGCCCGAAACACAAGTTTTGCATCTTTTACATGCCGAAGGTTTGCGATATGCTCCAAGACACTCCCAAACATCATTCTGGGTTTAATGGGGTAGAATGGGTGTTTTCGTTGCGAAACCATTTTCGCAACTTCGGTACCCCGAAATAGTGCATTCAAGCCCGAAACACAAGTTTTGCATCTTTTACATGCCGAAGGTTTGCGATATGCTCCAAAACACTCCCAAACATCATTGTGGGTCTAATGGGGTAGAATGGGTGTTTTCGTTGCGAAACCATTTTCGCAACTTCGGTACCCTGAAATAGTGCATTCAGGGCCGAAACACAAGTTTTGCATCTTTTTACATGCCGAAGGTTTGCGATATGCTCCAAAACACTCCCAAACATCATTCTGGGTTTAATGGGGTAGAATGGGTGTTTTCGTTGCGAAACCATTTTCGCAACTTCAGTACCCCGAAAGAATACATTCAGGCTTGAAACACAAGTTTTGCATCTTTTTGCATGCCGAAGGTTTGCGATATGCTCCAACACACTCCCAAACATCATTCTGGGTCTAATTGTGTAGAATGGGTGTTTTCGTTGCGAAACCATTTTCGCAACTTCGGTACCCCGAAATAGTGCATTCAATCCCGAAACACATGTTTTGCATCTTTTACATGCCGAAGGTTTGCGATATGCTCCAAAACACTCCCAAACATCATTGTGGGTCTAATGGGGTAGAATGGGTGTTTTCGTTGCGAAACCATTTTCGCAACTTCGGTACCCTGAAATAGTGCATTCAGGGCCGAAACACAAGTTTTGCATCTTTTTACATGCCGAAGGTTTGCGATATGCTCCAAAACACTCCCAAACATCATTCTGGGTTTAATCAGGTAGAATGGGTGTTTTTGTTGCGAAACCATTTTCGCAACTTCAGTACCCCGAAAGAATGCATTCAGGCTCGAAACACAAGTTTTGCATCTTTTTGCATGCCGAAGGTTTGCGATATGCTCCAACACACTCGCAAACATCATTCTGGGTCTAATTGTGTAGAATGGGTGTTTTCGTTGCGAAACAATTTTCGCAACTTCGGTACCCCGAAATTGTGCATTCATTACCGAAACACAAGTTTTGCATCTTCTTACATGCCGAAGGTTTGCGATATGCTCCAAAACACACCCAAACATCATTCTGGGTTTAATGGGGTAGAATGGGTGTTTTCGTTGCGAAACAATTTTCGCAACTTCGGTACCCCAAAAGAATGCATTCAGGCTTGAAACACAAGTTTTGCATCTTTTTACATGCCGAAGGTTTGCGATATGCTCCAAAACCCTCCCAAACATCATTCTGGGTCTAATGGAGTACAATGGTTGTTTTTGTTGTGAAACCATTTTCGCAACTTCTGTATCACGAAATAGTGCATTCAGGCCCGAAACACAAGTTTTGCATCTTTTACATGCCGAAGGTTTGCGATATGCTCCAAGACACTCCCAAACATCATTCTGGGTTTAATGGGGTAGAATGGGTGTTTTCGTTGCGAAACCATTTTCGCAACTTCGGTACCCCGAAATAGTGCATTCAAGCCCGAAACACAAGTTTTGCATCTTTTACATGCCGAAGGTTTGCGATATGCTCCAAAACACTCCCAAACATCATTGTGGGTCTAATGGGGTAGAATGGGTGTTTTCGTTGCGAAACCATTTTCGCAACTTCGGTACCCTGAAATAGTGCATTCAGGGCCGAAACACAAGTTTTGCATCTTTTTACATGCCGAAGGTTTGCGATATGCTCCAAAACACTCCCAAACATAATTGTGGGTCTAATGGGGTAGAATGGGTGTTTTCGTTGCGAAACCATTTTCGCAAGTTCGGTACCCTGAAATAGTGCATTCAGGGCCGAAACACAAGTTTTGCATCTTTTTACATGCCGAAGGTTTGCGATATGCTCCAAAACACTCCCAAACATCATTCTGGGTCTAATGGAGTACAATGGTTGTTTTTGTTGTGAAACCATTTTCGCAACTTCTGTATCACGAAATAGTGCATTCAGGCCCGAAACACAAGTTTTGCATCTTTTACATGCCGAAGGTTTGCGATATGCTCCAAGACACTCCCAAACATCATTCTGGGTTTAATGGGGTAGAATGGGTGTTTTCGTTGCGAAACCATTTTCGCAACTTCGGTACCCCGAAATAGTGCATTCAAGCCCGAAACACAAGTTTTGCATCTTTTACATGCCGAAGGTTTGCGATATGCTCCAAAACACTCCCAAACATCATTGTGGGTCTAATGGGGTAGAATGGGTGTTTTCGTTGCGAAACCATTTTCGCAACTTCGGTACCCTGAAATAGTGCATTCAGGGCCGAAACACAAGTTTTGCATCTTTTTACATGCCGAAGGTTTGCGATATGCTCCAAAACACTCCCAAACATCATTCTGGGTTTAATGGGGTAGAATGGGTGTTTTCGTTGCGAAACCATTTTCGCAACTTCAGTACCCCGAAAGAATACATTCAGGCTTGAAACACAAGTTTTGCATCTTTTTGCATGCCGAAGGTTTGCGATATGCTCCAACACACTCCCAAACATCATTCTGGGTCTAATTGTGTAGAATGGGTGTTTTCGTTGCGAAACCATTTTCGCAACTTCGGTACCCCGAAATAGTGCATTCAATCCCGAAACACATGTTTTGCATCTTTTACATGCCGAAGGTTTGCGATATGCTCCAAAACACTCCCAAACATCATTGTGGGTCTAATGGGGTAGAATGGGTGTTTTCGTTGCGAAACCATTTTCGCAACTTCGGTACCCTGAAATAGTGCATTCAGGGCCGAAACACAAGTTTTGCATCTTTTTACATGCCGAAGGTTTGCGATATGCTCCAAAACACTCCCAAACATCATTCTGGGTTTAATCAGGTAGAATGGGTGTTTTTGTTGCGAAACCATTTTCGCAACTTCAGTACCCCGAAAGAATGCATTCAGGCTTGAAACACAAGTTTTGCATCTTTTTGCATGCCGAAGGTTTGCGATATGCTCCAACACACTCGCAAACATCATTCTGGGTCTAATTGTGTAGAATGGGTGTTTTCGTTGCGAAACAATTTTCGCAACTTCGGTACCCCGAAATAGTGCATTCATTACCGAAACACAAGTTTTGCATCTTTTTACATGCCGAAGGTTTGCGATATGCTCCAAAACACTCCCAAACATCATTCTGGGTCTAATGGAGTACAATGGTTGTTTTTGTTGTGAAACCATTTTCGCAACTTCTGTATCACGAAATAGTGCATTCAGGCCCGAAACACAAGTTTTGCATCTTTTACATGCCGAAGGTTTGCGATATGCTCCAAGACACTCCCAAACATCATTCTGGGTTTAATGGGGTAGAATGGGTGTTTTCGTTGCGAAACCATTTTCGCAACTTCGGTACCCCGAAATAGTGCATTCAAGCCCGAAACACAAGTTTTGCATCTTTTACATGCCGAAGGTTTGCGATATGCTCCAAAACACTCCCAAACATCATTGTGGGTCTAATGGGGTAGAATGGGTGTTTTCGTTGCGAAACCATTTTCGCAACTTCGGTACCCTGAAATAGTGCATTCAGGGCCGAAACACAAGTTTTGCATCTTTTTACATGCCGAAGGTTTGCGATATGCTCCAAAACACTCCCAAACATCATTCTGGGTTTAATGGGGTAGAATGGGTGTTTTCGTTGCGAAACCATTTTCGCAACTTCAGTACCCCGAAAGAATACATTCAGGCTTGAAACACAAGTTTTGCATCTTTTTGCATGCCGAAGGTTTGCGATATGCTCCAACACACTCCCAAACATCATTCTGGGTCTAATTGTGTAGAATGGGTGTTTTCGTTGCGAAACCATTTTCGCAACTTCGGTACCCCGAAATAGTGCATTCAATCCCGAAACACATGTTTTGCATCTTTTACATGCCGAAGGTTTGCGATATGCTCCAAAACACTCCCAAACATCATTGTGGGTCTAATGGGGTAGAATGGGTGTTTTCGTTGCGAAACCATTTTCGCAACTTCGGTACCCTGAAATAGTGCATTCAGGGCCGAAACACAAGTTTTGCATCTTTTTACATGCCGAAGGTTTGCGATATGCTCCAAAACACTCCCAAACATCATTCTGGGTTTAATCAGGTAGAATGGGTGTTTTTGTTGCGAAACCATTTTCGCAACTTCAGTACCCCGAAAGAATGCATTCAGGCTCGAAACACAAGTTTTGCATCTTTTTGCATGCCGAAGGTTTGCGATATGCTCCAACACACTCGCAAACATCATTCTGGGTCTAATTGTGTAGAATGGGTGTTTTCGTTGCGAAACAATTTTCGCAACTTCGGTACCCCGAAATTGTGCATTCATTACCGAAACACAAGTTTTGCATCTTCTTACATGCCGAAGGTTTGCGATATGCTCCAAAACACACCCAAACATCATTCTGGGTTTAATGGGGTAGAATGGGTGTTTTCGTTGCGAAACCATTTTCGCAACTTCGGTACCCCAAAAGAATGCATTCAGGCTTGAAACACAAGTTTTGCATCTTTGTACATGCCGAAGGTTTGCGATATGCTCCAAAACCCTCCCAAACATCATTCTGGGTCTAATGGAGTACAATGGTTGTTTTTGTTGTGAAACCATTTTCGCAACTTCTGTATCACGAAATAGTGCATTCAGGCCCGAAACACAAGTTTTGCATCTTTTACATGCCGAAGGTTTGCGATATGCTCCAAGACACTCCCAAACATCATTCTGGGTTTAATGGGGTAGAATGGGTGTTTTCGTTGCGAAACCATTTTCGCAACTTCGGTACCCCGAAATAGTGCATTCAAGCCCGAAACACAAGTTTTGCATCTTTTACATGCCGAAGGTTTGCGATATGCTCCAAAACACTCCCAAACATCATTGTGGGTCTAATGGGGTAGAATGGGTGTTTTCGTTGCGAAACCATTTTCGCAACTTCGGTACCCTGAAATAGTGCATTCAGGGCCGAAACACAAGTTTTGCATCTTTTTACATGCCGAAGGTTTGCGATATGCTCCAAAACACTCCCAAACATCATTGTGGGTCTAATGGGGTAGAATGGGTGTTTTCGTTGCGAAACCATTTTCGCAAGTTCGGTACCCTGAAATAGTGCATTCAGGGCCGAAACACAAGTTTTGCATCTTTTTACATGCCGAAGGTTTGCGATATGCTCCAAAACACTCCCAAACATCATTCTGGGTCTAATGGAGTACAATGGTTGTTTTTGTTGTGAAACCATTTTCGCAACTTCTGTATCACGAAATAGTGCATTCAGGCCCGAAACACAAGTTTTGCATCTTTTACATGCCGAAGGTTTGCGATATGCTCCAAGACACTCCCAAACATCATTCTGGGTTTAATGGGGTAGAATGGGTGTTTTCGTTGCGAAACCATTTTCGCAACTTCGGTACCCCGAAATAGTGCATTCAAGCCCGAAACACAAGTTTTGCATCTTTTACATGCCGAAGGTTTGCGATATGCTCCAAAACACTCCCAAACATCATTGTGGGTCTAATGGGGTAGAATGGGTGTTTTCGTTGCGAAACCATTTTCGCAACTTCGGTACCCTGAAATAGTGCATTCAGGGCCGAAACACAAGTTTTGCATCTTTTTACATGCCGAAGGTTTGCGATATGCTCCAAAACACTCCCAAACATCATTCTGGGTTTAATGGGGTAGAATGGGTGTTTTCGTTGCGAAACCATTTTCGCAACTTCAGTACCCCGAAAGAATACATTCAGGCTTGAAACACAAGTTTTGCATCTTTTTGCATGCCGAAGGTTTGCGATATGCTCCAACACACTCCCAAACATCATTCTGGGTCTAATTGTGTAGAATGGGTGTTTTCGTTGCGAAACCATTTTCGCAACTTCGGTACCCCGAAATAGTGCATTCAATCCCGAAACACATGTTTTGCATCTTTTACATGCCGAAGGTTTGCGATATGCTCCAAAACACTCCCAAACATCATTGTGGGTCTAATGGGGTAGAATGGGTGTTTTCGTTGCGAAACCATTTTCGCAACTTCGGTACCCTGAAATAGTGCATTCAGGGCCGAAACACAAGTTTTGCATCTTTTTACATGCCGAAGGTTTGCGATATGCTCCAAAACACTCCCAAACATCATTCTGGGTTTAATCAGGTAGAATGGGTGTTTTTGTTGCGAAACCATTTTCGCAACTTCAGTACCCCGAAAGAATGCATTCAGGCTTGAAACACAAGTTTTGCATCTTTTTGCATGCCGAAGGTTTGCGATATGCTCCAACACACTCGCAAACATCATTCTGGGTCTAATTGTGTAGAATGGGTGTTTTCGTTGCGAAACAATTTTCGCAACTTCGGTACCCCGAAATAGTGCATTCATTACCGAAACACAAGTTTTGCATCTTTTTACATGCCGAAGGTTTGCGATATGCTCCAAAACACTCCCAAACATCATTCTGGGTCTAATGGAGTACAATGGTTGTTTTTGTTGTGAAACCATTTTCGCAACTTCTGTATCACGAAATAGTGCATTCAGGCCCGAAACACAAGTTTTGCATCTTTTACATGCCGAAGGTTTGCGATATGCTCCAAGACACTCCCAAACATCATTCTGGGTTTAATGGGGTAGAATGGGTGTTTTCGTTGCGAAACCATTTTCGCAACTTCGGTACCCCGAAATAGTGCATTCAAGCCCGAAACACAAGTTTTGCATCTTTTACATGCCGAAGGTTTGCGATATGCTCCAAAACACTCCCAAACATCATTGTGGGTCTAATGGGGTAGAATGGGTGTTTTCGTTGCGAAACCATTTTCGCAACTTCGGTACCCTGAAATAGTGCATTCAGGGCCGAAACACAAGTTTTGCATCTTTTTACATGCCGAAGGTTTGCGATATGCTCCAAAACACTCCCAAACATCATTCTGGGTTTAATGGGGTAGAATGGGTGTTTTCGTTGCGAAACCATTTTCGCAACTTCAGTACCCCGAAAGAATACATTCAGGCTTGAAACACAAGTTTTGCATCTTTTTGCATGCCGAAGGTTTGCGATATGCTCCAACACACTCCCAAACATCATTCTGGGTCTAATTGTGTAGAATGGGTGTTTTCGTTGCGAAACCATTTTCGCAACTTCGGTACCCCGAAATAGTGCATTCAATCCCGAAACACATGTTTTGCATCTTTTACATGCCGAAGGTTTGCGATATGCTCCAAAACACTCCCAAACATCATTGTGGGTCTAATGGGGTAGAATGGGTGTTTTCGTTGCGAAACCATTTTCGCAACTTCGGTACCCTGAAATAGTGCATTCAGGGCCGAAACACAAGTTTTGCATCTTTTTACATGCCGAAGGTTTGCGATATGCTCCAAAACACTCCCAAACATCATTCTGGGTTTAATCAGGTAGAATGGGTGTTTTTGTTGCGAAACCATTTTCGCAACTTCAGTACCCCGAAAGAATGCATTCAGGCTCGAAACACAAGTTTTGCATCTTTTTGCATGCCGAAGGTTTGCGATATGCTCCAACACACTCGCAAACATCATTCTGGGTCTAATTGTGTAGAATGGGTGTTTTCGTTGCGAAACAATTTTCGCAACTTCGGTACCCCGAAATTGTGCATTCATTACCGAAACACAAGTTTTGCATCTTCTTACATGCCGAAGGTTTGCGATATGCTCCAAAACACACCCAAACATCATTCTGGGTTTAATGGGGTAGAATGGGTGTTTTCGTTGCGAAACCATTTTCGCAACTTCGGTACCCCAAAAGAATGCATTCAGGCTTGAAACACAAGTTTTGCATCTTTGTACATGCCGAAGGTTTGCGATATGCTCCAAAACCCTCCCAAACATCATTCTGGGTCTAATGGAGTACAATGGTTGTTTTTGTTGTGAAACCATTTTCGCAACTTCTGTATCACGAAATAGTGCATTCAGGCCCGAAACACAAGTTTTGCATCTTTTACATGCCGAAGGTTTGCGATATGCTCCAAGACACTCCCAAACATCATTCTGGGTTTAATGGGGTAGAATGGGTGTTTTCGTTGCGAAACCATTTTCGCAACTTCGGTACCCCGAAATAGTGCATTCAAGCCCGAAACACAAGTTTTGCATCTTTTACATGCCGAAGGTTTGCGATATGCTCCAAAACACTCCCAAACATCATTGTGGGTCTAATGGGGTAGAATGGGTGTTTTCGTTGCGAAACCATTTTCGCAACTTCGGTACCCTGAAATAGTGCATTCAGGGCCGAAACACAAGTTTTGCATCTTTTTACATGCCGAAGGTTTGCGATATGCTCCAAAACACTCCCAAACATCATTCTGGGTTTAATCAGGTAGAATGGGTGTTTTTGTTGCGAAACCATTTTCGCAACTTCAGTACCCCGAAAGAATGCATTCAGGCTCGAAACACAAGTTTTGCATCTTTTTGCATGCCGAAGGTTTGCGATATGCTCCAACACACTCGCAAACATCATTCTGGGTCTAATTGTGTAGAATGGGTGTTTTCGTTGCGAAACAATTTTCGCAACTTCGGTACCCCGAAATAGTGCATTCATTACCGAAACACAAGTTTTGCATCTTCTTACATGCCGAAGGTTTGCGATATGCTCCAAAACACTCCCAAACATCATTCTGGGTTTAATGGGGTAGAATGGGTGTTTTCGTTGCGAAACCATTTTCGCAACTTCGGTACCCCAAAAGAATGCATTCAGGCTTGAAACACAAGTTTTGCATCTTTTTACATGCCGAAGGTTTGCGATATGCTCCAAAACACTCCCAAACATCATTCTGGGTCTAATGGAGTACAATGGTTGTTTTTGTTGTGAAACCATTTTCGCAACTTCTGTATCACGAAATAGTGCATTCAGGCCCGAAACACAAGTTTTGCATCTTTTACATGCCGAAGGTTTGCGATATGCTCCAAGACACTCCCAAACATCATTCTGGGTTTAATGGGGTAGAATGGGTGTTTTCGTTGCGAAACCATTTTCGCAACTTCGGTACCCCGAAATAGTGCATTCAAGCCCGAAACACAAGTTTTGCATCTTTTACATGCCGAAGGTTTGCGATATGCTCCAAAACACTCCCAAACATCATTGTGGGTCTAATGGGGTAGAATGGGTGTTTTCGTTGCGAAACCATTTTCGCAACTTCGGTACCCTGAAATAGTGCATTCAGGGCCGAAACACAAGTTTTGCATCTTTTTACATGCCGAAGGTTTGCGATATGCTCCAAAACACTCCCAAACATCATTGTGGGTCTAATGGGGTAGAATGGGTGTTTTCGTTGCGAAACCATTTTCGCAAGTTCGGTACCCTGAAATAGTGCATTCAGGGCCGAAACACAAGTTTTACATCTTTTTACATGCCGAAGGTTTGCGATATGCTCCAAAACACTCCCAAACATCATTCTGGGTCTAATGGAGTACAATGGTTGTTTTTGTTGTGAAACCATTTTCGCAACTTCTGTATCACGAAATAGTGCATTCAGGCCCGAAACACAAGTTTTGCATCTTTTACATGCCGAAGGTTTGCGATATGCTCCAAGACACTCCCAAACATCATTCTGGGTTTAATGGGGTAGAATGGGTGTTTTCGTTGCGAAACCATTTTCGCAACTTCGGTACCCCGAAATAGTGCATTCAAGCCCGAAACACAAGTTTTGCATCTTTTACATGCCGAAGGTTTGCGATATGCTCCAAAACACTCCCAAACATCATTGTGGGTCTAATGGGGTAGAATGGGTGTTTTCGTTGCGAAACCATTTTCGCAACTTCGGTACCCTGAAATAGTGCATTCAGGGCCGAAACACAAGTTTTGCATCTTTTTACATGCCGAAGGTTTGCGATATGCTCCAAAACACTCCCAAACATCATTCTGGGTTTAATGGGGTAGAATGGGTGTTTTCGTTGCGAAACCATTTTCGCAACTTCGGTACCCCAAAAGAATGCATTCAGGCTTGAAACAAAAGTTTTGCATCTTTTTACATGCCGAAGGTTTGCGATATGCTCCAAAACCCTCCCAAACATCATTCTGGGTCTAATGGAGTACAATGGTTGTTTTTGTTGTGAAACCATTTTCGCAACTTCTGTATCACGAAATAGTGCATTCAGGCCCGAAACACAAGTTTTGCATCTTTTACATGCCGAAGGTTTGCGATATGCTCCAAGACACTCCCAAACATCATTCTGGGTTTAATGGGGTAGAATGGGTGTTTTCGTTGCGAAACCATTTTCGCAACTTCGGTACCCCGAAATAGTGCATTCAAGCCCGAAACACAAGTTTTGCATCTTTTACATGCCGAAGGTTTGCGATATGCTCCAAAACACTCCCAAACATCATTGTGGGTCTAATGGGGTAGAATGGGTGTTTTCGTTGCGAAACCATTTTCGCAACTTCGGTACCCTGAAATAGTGCATTCAGGGCCGAAACACAAGTTTTGCATCTTTTTACATGCCGAAGGTTTGCGATATGCTCCAAAACACTCCCAAACATCATTCTGGGTTTAATGGGGTAGAATGGGTGTTTTTGTTGCGAAACCATTTTCGCAACTTCAGTACCCCGAAAGAATGCATTCAGGCTCGAAACACAAGTTTTGCATCTTTTTGCATGCCGAAGGTTTGCGATATGCTCCAACACACTCCCAAACATCATTCTGGGTCTAATTGTGTAGAATGGGTGTTTTCGTTGCGAAACAATTTTCGCAACTTCGGTACCCCGAAATAGTGCATTCATTACCGAAACACAAGTTTTGCATCTTTTTACATGCCGAAGGTTTGCGATATGCTCCAAAACACTCCCAAACATCATTCTGGGTTTAATGCGGTAGAATGGGTGTTTTCGTTGCGAAACCATTTTCGCAACTTCGGTACCCCAAAAGAATGCATTCAGGCTTGAAACACAAGTTTTGCATCTTTTTACATGCCGAAGGTTTGCGATATGCTCCAAAACACTCCCAAACATCATTGTGGGTCTAATGGGGTAGAATGGGTGTTTTCGTTGCGAAACCATTTTCGCAACTTCGGTACCCTGAAATAGTGCATTCAGGGCCGAAACACAAGTTTTGCATCTTTTTACATGCCGAAGGTTTGCGATATGCTCCAAAACACTCCCAAACATCATTCTGGGTCTAATGGAGTACAATGTTGTTTTTGTTGTGAAACCATTTTCGCAACTTCTGTATCACGAAATAGTGCATTCAGGCCCGAAACACAAGTTTTGCATCTTATACATGCCGAAGGTTTGCGATATGCTCCAAAACACTCCCAAACATCATTCTGGGTTTAATGGGGTAGAATGGGTGTTTTCGTTGCGAAACCATTTTCGCAACTTCGGTACCCCGAAATAGTGCATTCAAGCCCGAAACACAAGTTTTGCATCTTTTACATGCCGAAGGTTTGCGATATGCTCCAAAACACTCCCAAACATCATTGTGGGTCTAATGGGGTAGAATGGGTGTTTTCGTTGCGAAACCATTTTCGCAACTTCGGTACCCTGAAATAGTGCATTCAGGGCCGAAACACAAGTTTTGCATCTTTTTACATGCCGAAGGTTTGCGATATGCTCCAAAACACTCCCAAACATCATTCTGGGTTTAATCAGGTAGAATGGGTGTTTTTGTTGCGAAACCATTTTCGCAACTTCAGTACCCCGAAAGAATGCATTCAGGCTCGAAACACAAGTTTTGCATCTTTTTGCATGCCGAAGGTTTGCGATATGCTCCAACACACTCCCAAACATCATTCTGGGTCTAATTGTGTAGAATGGGTGTTTTCGTTGCGAAACAATTTTCGCAACTTCGGTACCCCGAAATTGTGCATTCATTACCGAAACACAAGTTTTGCATCTTCTTACATGCCGAAGGTTTGCGATATGCTCCAAAACACTCCCAAACATCATTCTGGGTTTAATGGGGTAGAATGGGTGTTTTCGTTGCGAAACCATTTTCGCAACTTCGGTACCCCAAAAGAATGCATTCAGGCTTGAAACACAAGTTTTGCATCTTTTTACATGCCGAAGGTTTGCGATATGCTCCAAAACCCTCCCAAACATCATTCTGGGTCTAATGGAGTACAATGGTTGTTTTTGTTGTGAAACCATTTTCGCAACTTCTGTATCACGAAATAGTGCATTCAGGCCCGAAACACAAGTTTTGCATCTTTTACATGCCGAAGGTTTGCGATATGCTCCAAGACACTCCCAAACATCATTCTGGGTTTAATGGGGTAGAATGGGTGTTTTCGTTGCGAAACCATTTTCGCAACTTCGGTACCCCGAAATAGTGCATTCAAGCCCGAAACACAAGTTTTGCATCTTTTACATGCCGAAGGTTTGCGATATGCTCCAAAACACTCCCAAACATCATTGTGGGTCTAATGGGGTAGAATGGGTGTTTTCGTTGCGAAACCATTTTCGCAACTTCGGTACCCTGAAATAGTGCATTCAGGGCCGAAACACAAGTTTTGCATCTTTTTACATGCCGAAGGTTTGCGATATGCTCCAAAACACTCCCAAACATCATTGTGGGTCTAATGGGGTAGAATGGGTGTTTTCGTTGCGAAACCATTTTCGCAAGTTCGGTACCCTGAAATAGTGCATTCAGGGCCGAAACACAAGTTTTGCATCTTTTTACATGCCGAAGGTTTGCGATATGCTCCAAAACACTCCCAAACATCATTCTGGGTCTAATGGAGTACAATGGTTGTTTTTGTTGTGAAACCATTTTCGCAACTTCTGTATCACGAAATAGTGCATTCAGGCCCGAAACACAAGTTTTGCATCTTTTACATGCCGAAGGTTTGCGATATGCTCCAAGACACTCCCAAACATCATTCTGGGTTTAATGGGGTAGAATGGGTGTTTTCGTTGCGAAACCATTTTCGCAACTTCGGTACCCCGAAATAGTGCATTCAAGCCCGAAACACAAGTTTTGCATCTTTTACATGCCGAAGGTTTGCGATATGCTCCAAAACACTCCCAAACATCATTGTGGGTCTAATGGGGTAGAATGGGTGTTTTCGTTGCGAAACCATTTTCGCAACTTCGGTACCCTGAAATAGTGCATTCAGGGCCGAAACACAAGTTTTGCATCTTTTTACATGCCGAAGGTTTGCGATATGCTCCAAAACACTCCCAAACATCATTCTGGGTTTAATGGGGTAGAATGGGTGTTTTCGTTGCGAAACCATTTTCGCAACTTCAGTACCCCGAAAGAATACATTCAGGCTTGAAACACAAGTTTTGCATCTTTTTGCATGCCGAAGGTTTGCGATATGCTCCAACACACTCCCAAACATCATTCTGGGTCTAATTGTGTAGAATGGGTGTTTTCGTTGCGAAACCATTTTCGCAACTTCGGTACCCCGAAATAGTGCATTCAATCCCGAAACACATGTTTTGCATCTTTTACATGCCGAAGGTTTGCGATATGCTCCAAAACACTCCCAAACATCATTGTGGGTCTAATGGGGTAGAATGGGTGTTTTCGTTGCGAAACCATTTTCGCAACTTCGGTACCCTGAAATAGTGCATTCAGGGCCGAAACACAAGTTTTGCATCTTTTTACATGCCGAAGGTTTGCGATATGCTCCAAAACACTCCCAAACATCATTCTGGGTTTAATCAGGTAGAATGGGTGTTTTTGTTGCGAAACCATTTTCGCAACTTCAGTACCCCGAAAGAATGCATTCAGGCTCGAAACACAAGTTTTGCATCTTTTTGCATGCCGAAGGTTTGCGATATGCTCCAACACACTCGCAAACATCATTCTGGGTCTAATTGTGTAGAATGGGTGTTTTCGTTGCGAAACAATTTTCGCAACTTCGGTACCCCGAAATAGTGCATTCATTACCGAAACACAAGTTTTGCATCTTCTTACATGCCGAAGGTTTGCGATATGCTCCAAAACACTCCCAAACATCATTCTGGGTTTAATGGGGTAGAATGGGTGTTTTCGTTGCGAAACCATTTTCGCAACTTCGGTACCCCAAAAGAATGCATTCAGGCTTGAAACACAAGTTTTGCATCTTTTTACATGCCGAAGGTTTGCGATATGCTCCAAAACACTCCCAAACATCATTCTGGGTCTAATGGAGTACAATGGTTGTTTTTGTTGTGAAACCATTTTCGCAACTTCTGTATCACGAAATAGTGCATTCAGGCCCGAAACACAAGTTTTGCATCTTTTACATGCCGAAGGTTTGCGATATGCTCCAAGACACTCCCAAACATCATTCTGGGTTTAATGGGGTAGAATGGGTGTTTTCGTTGCGAAACCATTTTCGCAACTTCGGTACCCCGAAATAGTGCATTCAAGCCCGAAACACAAGTTTTGCATCTTTTACATGCCGAAGGTTTGCGATATGCTCCAAAACACTCCCAAACATCATTGTGGGTCTAATGGGGTAGAATGGGTGTTTTCGTTGCGAAACCATTTTCGCAACTTCGGTACCCTGAAATAGTGCATTCAGGGCCGAAACACAAGTTTTGCATCTTTTTACATGCCGAAGGTTTGCGATATGCTCCAAAACACTCCCAAACATCATTCTGGGTTTAATGGGGTAGAATGGGTGTTTTCGTTGCGAAACCATTTTCGCAACTTCAGTACCCCGAAAGAATACATTCAGGCTTGAAACACAAGTTTTGCATCTTTTTGCATGCCGAAGGTTTGCGATATGCTCCAACACACTCCCAAACATCATTCTGGGTCTAATTGTGTAGAATGGGTGTTTTCGTTGCGAAACCATTTTCGCAACTTCGGTACCCCGAAATAGTGCATTCAATCCCGAAACACATGTTTTGCATCTTTTACATGCCGAAGGTTTGCGATATGCTCCAAAACACTCCCAAACATCATTGTGGGTCTAATGGGGTAGAATGGGTGTTTTCGTTGCGAAACCATTTTCGCAACTTCGGTACCCTGAAATAGTGCATTCAGGGCCGAAACACAAGTTTTGCATCTTTTTACATGCCGAAGGTTTGCGATATGCTCCAAAACACTCCCAAACATCATTCTGGGTTTAATCAGGTAGAATGGGTGTTTTTGTTGCGAAACCATTTTCGCAACTTCAGTACCCCGAAAGAATGCATTCAGGCTCGAAACACAAGTTTTGCATCTTTTTGCATGCCGAAGGTTTGCGATATGCTCCAACACACTCGCAAACATCATTCTGGGTCTAATTGTGTAGAATGGGTGTTTTCGTTGCGAAACAATTTTCGCAACTTCGGTACCCCGAAATAGTGCATTCATTACCGAAACACAAGTTTTGCATCTTCTTACATGCCGAAGGTTTGCGATATGCTCCAAAACACTCCCAAACATCATTCTGGGTTTAATGGGGTAGAATGGGTGTTTTCGTTGCGAAACCATTTTCGCAACTTCAGTACCCCGAAAGAATACATTCAGGCTTGAAACACAAGTTTTGCATCTTTTTGCATGCCGAAGGTTTGCGATATGCTCCAACACACTCCCAAACATCATTCTGGGTCTAATTGTGTAGAATGGGTGTTTTCGTTGCGAAACCATTTTCGCAACTTCGGTACCCCGAAATAGTGCATTCAATCCCGAAACACATGTTTTGCATCTTTTACATGCCGAAGGTTTGCGATATGCTCCAAAACACTCCCAAACATCATTGTGGGTCTAATGGGGTAGAATGGGTGTTTTCGTTGCGAAACCATTTTCGCAACTTCGGTACCCTGAAATAGTGCATTCAGGGCCGAAACACAAGTTTTGCATCTTTTTACATGCCGAAGGTTTGCGATATGCTCCAAAACACTCCCAAACATCATTCTGGGTTTAATCAGGTAGAATGGGTGTTTTTGTTGCGAAACCATTTTCGCAACTTCAGTACCCCGAAAGAATGCATTCAGGCTCGAAACACAAGTTTTGCATCTTTTTGCATGCCGAAGGTTTGCGATATGCTCCAACACACTCGCAAACATCATTCTGGGTCTAATTGTGTAGAATGGGTGTTTTCGTTGCGAAACAATTTTCGCAACTTCGGTACCCCGAAATAGTGCATTCATTACCGAAACACAAGTTTTGCATCTTCTTACATGCCGAAGGTTTGCGATATGCTCCAAAACACTCCCAAACATCATTCTGGGTTTAATGGGGTAGAATGGGTGTTTTCGTTGCGAAACCATTTTCGCAACTTCGGTACCCCAAAAGAATGCATTCAGGCTTGAAACACAAGTTTTGCATCTTTTTACATGCCGAAGGTTTGCGATATGCTCCAAAACACTCCCAAACATCATTCTGGGTCTAATGGAGTACAATGGTTGTTTTTGTTGTGAAACCATTTTCGCAACTTCTGTATCACGAAATAGTGCATTCAGGCCCGAAACACAAGTTTTGCATCTTTTACATGCCGAAGGTTTGCGATATGCTCCAAGACACTCCCAAACATCATTCTGGGTTTAATGGGGTAGAATGGGTGTTTTCGTTGCGAAACAATTTT
The DNA here is from genome assembly GCA_036936925.1 of Cenchrus fungigraminus. Classification (NCBI taxonomy): domain Eukaryota; kingdom Viridiplantae; phylum Streptophyta; class Magnoliopsida; order Poales; family Poaceae; genus Cenchrus; species Cenchrus fungigraminus. The sequence continues at coordinate 33,966,684 of CM072775.1, forward strand.
CGCAACTTCGGTACCCCGAAATAGTGCATTCATTACCGAAACACAAGTTTTGCATCTTCTTACATGCCGAAGGTTTGCGATATGCTCCAAAACACTCCCAAACATCATTCTGGGTTTAATGGGGTAGAATGGGTGTTTTCGTTGCGAAACCATTTTCGCAACTTCAGTACCCCGAAAGAATACATTCAGGCTTGAAACACAAGTTTTGCATCTTTTTGCATGCCGAAGGTTTGCGATATGCTCCAACACACTCCCAAACATCATTCTGGGTCTAATTGTGTAGAATGGGTGTTTTCGTTGCGAAACCATTTTCGCAACTTCGGTACCCCGAAATAGTGCATTCAATCCCGAAACACATGTTTTGCATCTTTTACATGCCGAAGGTTTGCGATATGCTCCAAAACACTCCCAAACATCATTGTGGGTCTAATGGGGTAGAATGGGTGTTTTCGTTGCGAAACCATTTTCGCAACTTCGGTACCCTGAAATAGTGCATTCAGGGCCGAAACACAAGTTTTGCATCTTTTTACATGCCGAAGGTTTGCGATATGCTCCAAAACACTCCCAAACATCATTCTGGGTTTAATCAGGTAGAATGGGTGTTTTTGTTGCGAAACCATTTTCGCAACTTCAGTACCCCGAAAGAATGCATTCAGGCTCGAAACACAAGTTTTGCATCTTTTTGCATGCCGAAGGTTTGCGATATGCTCCAACACACTCGCAAACATCATTCTGGGTCTAATTGTGTAGAATGGGTGTTTTCGTTGCGAAACAATTTTCGCAACTTCGGTACCCCGAAATAGTGCATTCATTACCGAAACACAAGTTTTGCATCTTCTTACATGCCGAAGGTTTGCGATATGCTCCAAAACACTCCCAAACATCATTCTGGGTTTAATGGGGTAGAATGGGTGTTTTCGTTGCGAAACCATTTTCGCAACTTCGGTACCCCAAAAGAATGCATTCAGGCTTGAAACACAAGTTTTGCATCTTTTTACATGCCGAAGGTTTGCGATATGCTCCAAAACACTCCCAAACATCATTCTGGGTCTAATGGAGTACAATGGTTGTTTTTGTTGTGAAACCATTTTCGCAACTTCTGTATCACGAAATAGTGCATTCAGGCCCGAAACACAAGTTTTGCATCTTTTACATGCCGAAGGTTTGCGATATGCTCCAAGACACTCCCAAACATCATTCTGGGTTTAATGGGGTAGAATGGGTGTTTTCGTTGCGAAACCATTTTCGCAACTTCGGTACCCCGAAATAGTGCATTCAAGCCCGAAACACAAGTTTTGCATCTTTTACATGCCGAAGGTTTGCGATATGCTCCAAAACACTCCCAAACATCATTGTGGGTCTAATGGGGTAGAATGGGTGTTTTCGTTGCGAAACCATTTTCGCAACTTCGGTACCCTGAAATAGTGCATTCAGGGCCGAAACACAAGTTTTGCATCTTTTTACATGCCGAAGGTTTGCGATATGCTCCAAAACACTCCCAAACATCATTGTGGGTCTAATGGGGTAGAATGGGTGTTTTCGTTGCGAAACCATTTTCGCAAGTTCGGTACCCTGAAATAGTGCATTCAGGGCCGAAACACAAGTTTTGCATCTTTTTACATGCCGAAGGTTTGCGATATGCTCCAAAACACTCCCAAACATCATTCTGGGTCTAATGGAGTACAATGGTTGTTTTTGTTGTGAAACCATTTTCGCAACTTCTGTATCACGAAATAGTGCATTCAGGCCCGAAACACAAGTTTTGCATCTTTTACATGCCGAAGGTTTGCGATATGCTCCAAGACACTCCCAAACATCATTCTGGGTTTAATGGGGTAGAATGGGTGTTTTCGTTGCGAAACCATTTTCGCAACTTCGGTACCCCGAAATAGTGCATTCAATCCCGAAACACAAGTTTTGCATCTTTTACATGCCGAAGGTTTGCGATATGCTCCAAAACACTCCCAACCATCATTGTGGGTCTAATGGGGTAGAATGGTTGTTTTCGTTGCGAAACCATTTTCGCAAGATCGGTACCCCGAAATAGTGCATTCAGGCCGAAACACAAGTTTTGCATCTTTTTACATGCTGAAGATTTGTGATATGCTCCAAAACACTCCGAAACATCATTTTGGGTCTAATGGAGTAGAATGGTTGTTTTTGTTGCGAAACCATTTTCGCAACTTCGGTACCCTGAAATAGTGCATTCAGGCCCGAAACACAAGTTTTGCATCTTTTACATGCCGAAGATTTGCGAAATGCTCCAAAACACTCCCAAACATCATTTTGGGTCTAATGGAGTAGAATGGTTCTTTTCGTTGCGAAACCATTTTCGCAACTTCGGTACCCCAAAATAGTGCATTCAGGCCCGAAACACAAGTTTTGCATCTTTTACATGCCGATGGTTTGCGAAATGCTCCAAAACACTCCCAAACATCATTTTGGGTCTAATGGAGTAGAATGGTTGTTTTCGTTGCGAAACAATTTTCGCAACTTCGGTACCCCGAAATAGTGCATTTAGGCCCGAAACACAAGTTTTGCTTGTTTTACATGCCGAAGATTTGAGAAATGCTCCAAAACACTCCCAAACATCATTTTGGGTCTAATGGAGTAGAATGGTTGTTTTCGTTGCGAAACAATTTTCGCAACTTCGGTACCCCGAAATAGTGCATTCAGGCCGAAACACAAGTTTTGCATCTTTTTACATGCCGAAGGTTTGCGATATGCTCCAAAACACTCCCAAACATCATTCTGGGTTTAATGGGGTAGAATGGGTGTTTTTGTTGCGAAACCATTTTCGCAACTTCAGTACCCCGAAAGAATGCATTCAGGCTCGAAACACAAGTTTTGCATCTTTTTGCATGCCGAAGGTTTGCGATATGCTCCAACACACTCCCAAACATCATTCTGGGTCTAATTGTGTAGAATGGGTGTTTTCGTTGCGAAACAATTTTCGCAACTTCGGTACCCCGAAATAGTGCATTCATTACCGAAACACAAGTTTTGCATCTTCTTACATGCCGAAGGTTTGCGATATGCTCCAAAACACTCCCAAACATCATTCTGGGTTTAATGGGGTAGAATGGGTGTTTTCGTTGCGAAACCATTTTCGCAACTTCGGTACCCCAAAAGAATGCATTCAGGCTTGAAACACAAGTTTTGCATCTTTTTACATGCCGAAGGTTTGCGATATGCTCCAAAACACTCCCAAACATCATTCTGGGTCTAATGGAGTACAATGGTTGTTTTTGTTGTGAAACCATTTTCGCAACTTCTGTATCCCGAAATAGTGCATTCAGGCCCGAAACACAAGTTTTGCATCTTTTACATGCCGAAGGTTTGCGATATGCTCCAAGACACTCCCAAACATCATTCTGGGTTTAATGGGGTAGAATGGGTGTTTTCGTTGCGAAACCATTTTCGCAACTTCGGTACCCCGAAATAGTGCATTCAAGCCCGAAACACAAGTTTTGCATCTTTTACATGCCGAAGGTTTGCGATATGCTCCAAAACACTCCCAAACATCATTGTGGGTCTAATGGGGTAGAATGGGTGTTTTCGTTGCGAAACCATTTTCGCAACTTCGGTACCCTAAAATAGTGCATTCAGGGCCGAAACACAAGTTTTGCATCTTTTTACATGCCGAAGGTTTGCGATATGCTCCAAAACACTCCCAAACATCATTGTGGGTCTAATGGGGTAGAATGGGTGTTTTCGTTGCGAAACCATTTTCGCAACTTCGCTACCCTGAAATAGTGCATTCAGGGCCGAAACACAAGTTTTGCATCTTTTTACATGCCGAAGGTTTGCGATATGCTCCAAAACACTCCCAAACATCATTCCGGGTCTAATGGAGTACAATGGTTGTTTTTGTTGTGAAACCATTTTCGCAACTTCTGTATCACGAAATAGTGCATTCAGGCCCGAAACACAAGTTTTGCATCTTATACATGCCGAAGGTTTGCGATATGCTCCAAAACAGTCCCAAACATCATTCTGGGTTTAATGGGGTAGAATGGGTGTTTTCGTTGCGAAACCATTTTCGCAACTTCGGTACCCCGAAATAGTGCATTCAAGCCCGAAACACAAGTTTTGCATCTTTTACATGCCGAAGGTTTGCGATATGCTCCAAAACACTCCCAAACATCATTGTGGGTCTAATGGGGTAGAATGGGTGTTTTCGTTGCGAAACCATTTTCGCAACTTCGGTACCCTGAAATAGTGCATTCAGGGCCGAAACACAAGTTTTGCATCTTTTTACATGCCGAAGGTTTGCGATATGCTCCAAAACACTCCCAAACATCATTCTGGGTTTAATCAGGTAGAATGGGTGTTTTTGTTGCGAAACCATTTTCGCAACTTCAGTACCCCGAAAGAATGCATTCAGGCTCGAAACACAAGTTTTGCATCTTTTTGCATGCCGAAGGTTTGCGATATGCTCCAACACACTCCCAAACATCATTCTGGGTCTAATTGTGTAGAATGGGTGTTTTCGTTGTGAAACAATTTTCGCAACTTCGGTACCCCGAAATAGTGCATTCATTACCGAAACACAAGTTTTGCATCTTCTTACATGCCGAAGGTTTGCGATATGCTCCAAAAACACTCCCAAACATCATTCCGGGTTTAATGGGGTAGAATGGGTGTTTTCGTTGCGAAACCATTTTCGCAACTTCGGTACCCCAAAAGAATGCATTCAGGCTTGAAACACAAGTTTTGCATCTTTTTACATGCCGAAGGTTTGCGATATGCTCCAAAACACTCCCAAACATCATTCTGGGTCTAATGGAGTACAATGGTTGTTTTTGTTGTGAAACCATTTTCGCAACTTCTATATCACGAAATAGTGCATTCAGGCCCGAAACACAAGTTTTGCATCTTTTACATGCCGAAGGTTTGCGATATGCTCCAAGACACTCCCAAACATCATTCTGGGTTTAATGGGGTAGAATGGGTGTTTTCGTTGCGAAACCATTTTCGCAACTTCGGTACCCCGAAATAGTGCATTCAGGCCCGAAACACAAATTTTGCATCTTTTTACATGCTGAAGATTTGTGATATGTTCCAAAACACTCCCAAACATCATTTTGGGTCTAATGGAGTAGAATGGTTGTTTTTGTTTCGAAACCACTTTCGCAACTTCGGTACCCCGATATAGTGCATTCAGGCCCGAAACACAAGTTTTGCATGTTTTCCATGCCGAAGATTTGCGAAATGCTACAAAACACTCCCAAACATCATTTTGGGTCTAATGGAGTAGAGTGGTTGTTTTCGTTGCGAAACAATTTTCGCAACTTCGGTACCCCGAAATAGTGCATTCAGGCCCGAAACACAAGTTTTGCATGTTTTACATGCCGAAGATTTGCGAAATGCTCCAAAACACCCTCAAACATCATTTTAGGTCTAATGGAGTAGAATGGTTGTTTTCGTTGCGAAACCATTTTCGCAACTTCGGTACCCCGAAATAGTGCATTCAGGCCCGAAACACAAGTTTTGCATCTTTTACATGCAGAAGGTTTGCGAAATGCTCCAAAACACTCCCAAACATCATTTTGGGTGTAATGGAGTAGAATGGTTGTTTTCGTTGCGAAACCATTTTCGCAAGATCGGTACCCCGAAATAGTGCATTCAGGCCGAAACACAAGTTTTGCATCTTTTTACATGCTGAAGATTTGTGATATGCTCCAAAACACTCCCAAACATCATTTTGGGTCTAATGGAGTAGAATGGTTGTTTTTGTTGCGAAACCATTTTCGCAACTTCGGTACCCTGAAATAGTGCATTCAGGCCCGAAACACAAGTTTTGCATCTTTTACATGCCGAAGATTTGCGAAATGCTCCAAAACACTCCCAAACATCATTTTGGGTCTAATGGAGTAGAATGGTTCTTTTCGTTGCGAAACCATTTTCGCAACTTCGGTACCCCAAAATAGTGCATTCAGGCCCGAAACACAAGTTTTGCATCTTTTACATGCGATGGTTTGTGAAATGCTCCAAAACACTCCCAAACATCATTTTGGGTCTAATGGAGTAGAATGGTTGTTTTCGTTGCGAAACAATTTTCGCAACTTCGGTACCACGAAATAGTGCATTTAGGCCCGAAACACAAGTTTTGCTTGTTTTACATGCTGAAGATTTGCGAAATGCTCCAAAACACTCCCAAACATCATTTTGGGTCTAATGGAGTAGAATGGTTGTTTTCGTTGCGAAACAATTTTCGCAACTTCGGTACCCCGAAATAGTGCATTCAGGCCCGAAACACAAGTTTTGCATGTTTTACATGCCGAAGATTTGCGAAATGCTCCAAAACACTCCCAAGCATCATTTTGGGTTTAAAGGGGTAGAATGGTTCTTTTCGTTGCGAAACCATTTTCGCAACTTCGGTACCCCGAAATAGTGCATTCAGGGCCGAAACACAAGTTTTGCATCTTTTTACATGCCGAAGGTTTGCGATATGCTCCAAAACACACCCAAACATCATTCTGGGTCTAATGGGGTAGAATGGTTGTTTTCGTTGCGAAACCATTTTCGCAACTTCGGTTGCCCGAAATAGTGCATTCAGGCCCGAAACACAAATTTTGCATCTTTTTACATGCTGAAGATTTGTGATATGTTCCAAAACACTCCCAAACATCATTTTGGGTATAATGGAGTAGAATGGTTGTTTTTGTTGCGAAACCATTTTCGCAACTTCGGTACCCCGAAATAGTGCATTCAGGCCCGAAACACAAGTTTTGCATGTTTTACATACCGAAGATTTGCGAAATGCTCCAAAACACTCCCAAACATCATTTTGGGTCTAATGGAGTAGAATGGTTCTTTTCGTTGCGAAACCATTTTCGCAACTTCGGTACCCCGAAATAGTGCATTCAGGCCCGAAACACAAGTTTTGCATCTTTTACATGCCGATGGTTTGCGAAATGCTCCAAAACACTCCCAAACATTATTTTGGGTCTAATGGAGTAGAGTGGTTGTTTTCGTTGCGAAACAATTTTCGCAACTTCGGTACCCCGAAATAGTGCATTCAGGCCCGAAACACAAGTTTTGCATGTTTTACATGCCGAAGATTTGCGAAATGCTCCAAAACACTCCCAAACATCATTTCGGGTCTAATGGAGTAGAATGGTTGTTTTCGTTGCGAAACAATTTTCGCAACTTCGGTACCCCGAAATAGTGCATTCAGGCCCGAAACACAAGTTTTGCATCTTTTTACATGCTGAAGATTTGTGATATGTTCCAAAACACTCCCAAACATCATTTTGGGTCTAATGGAGTAGAATAGTTATTTTTGTTGCGAAACCATTTTCACAACTTCGGTACCCCGAAATAGTGCATTCAGGCCCGAAACACAAGTTTTGCATCTTTTTACATGCTGAAGATTTGTGATATGTTGCAAAACACTCCGAAACATCATTTTGGGTGTACTGGAGTAGAATGGTTGTTTTCGTTGCGAAACCATTTTCGCAAGATCGGTAGCCCGAAATAGTGCATTCAGGCCGAAACACAAGTTTTGCATCTTTTTACATGCTGAAGATTTGTGATATACTCCAAAACACTCCCAAACATCATTTTGGTTCTAATGGAGTAGAATGGTTGTTTTTGTTGCGAAACCATTTTCGCAACTTCGGTACCCTGAAATAGTGCATTCAGGCCCGAAACACAAGTTTTGCATCTTTTTACATGCTGAAGATTTGTGATATGTTCCAAAACACTCCCAAACATCATTTTGGGTCTAATGGAGTAGAATGGTTATTTTTGTTGCGAAACCATTTTCGCAACTTCGGTACCCCGAAATAGTGCATTCAGGCCCGAAACACAAGTTTTGCATCTTGTACATGCCGAAGGTTTGCGAAATGCTCCAAAACACTCCCAAACATCATTTTGGGCGTAATGGAGTAGAATGGTTGTTTTCGTTGCGAAACCATTTTCGCAAGATCGGTACCCCAAAATAGTGCATTCAGGCCGAAACACAAGTTTTGCATCTTTTTACATGCTGAAGATTTGTGATATGCTCCAAAACACTCCCAAACATCATTTTGGGTCTAATGGAGTAGAATGGTTGTTTTCGTTGCGAAACCATTTTCGCAAGATCGGTACCCCGAAATAGTGCATTCAGGCCGAAACACAAGTTTTGCATCTTTTTACATGCTGAAGATTTGTGATATGTTCCAAAACACTCCCAAACATCATTTTGGGTCTAATGGAGTAGAATAGTTATTTTTGTTGCGAAACCATTTTCACAACTTCGGTACCCCGAAATAGTGCATTCAGGCCCGAAACACAAGTTTTGCATCTTTTTACATGCTGAAGATTTGTGATATGTTGCAAAACACTCCGAAACATCATTTTGGGTGTACTGGAGTAGAATGGTTGTTTTCGTTGCGAAACCATTTTCGCAAGATCGGTAGCCCGAAATAGTGCATTCAGGCCGAAACACAAGTTTTGCATCTTTTTACATGCTGAAGATTTGTGATATACTCCAAAACACTCCCAAACATCATTTTGGTTCTAATGGAGTAGAATGGTTGTTTTTGTTGCGAAACCATTTTCGCAACTTCGGTACCCTGAAATAGTGCATTCAGGCCCGAAACACAAGTTTTGCATCTTTTTACATGCTGAAGATTTGTGATATGTTCCAAAACACTCCCAAACATCATTTTGGGTCTAATGGAGTAGAATGGTTATTTTTGTTGCGAAACCATTTTCGCAACTTCGGTACCCCGAAATAGTGCATTCAGGCCCGAAACACAAGTTTTGCATCTTGTACATGCCGAAGGTTTGCGAAATGCTCCAAAACACTCCCAAACATCATTTTGGGCGTAATGGAGTAGAATGGTTGTTTTCGTTGCGAAACCATTTTCGCAAGATCGGTACCCCAAAATAGTGCATTCAGGCCGAAACACAAGTTTTGCATCTTTTTACATGCTGAAGATTTGTGATATGCTCCAAAACACTCCCAAACATCATTTTGGGTCTAATGGAGTAGAATGGTTGTTTTCGTTGCGAAACCATTTTCGCAAGATCGGTACCCCGAAATAGTGCATTCAGGCCGAAACACAAGTTTTGCATCTTTTTACATGCTGAAGATTTGTGATATGTTCCAAAACACTCCCAAACATCATTTTGGGTCTAATGGAGTAGAATGGTTGTTTTTGTTGCGAAACCATTTTCGCAACTTCGGTACCCTGAAATAGTGCATTCAGGCCCAAAACACAAGTTTTGCATCTTTTACATGCCGAAGATTTTGCGAAATGCTCCAAAACACTCCCAAACATCATTTTGGGTCTAATGGAGTAGAATGGTTGTTTTCGTTGCGAAACAATTTTCGCAACTTCGGTACCCCGAAATAGTGCATTTAGGCCCGAAACACAAGTTTTGCTTGTTTTACATGCCGAAGATTTGCGAAATGCTCCAAAACACTCCCAAACATCATTTCGGGTCTAAAGGAGTAGAATGGTTGTTTTTGTTGCGAAACAATTTTCGCAACTTCGGTACCCCGAAATAGTGCATTCAGGCCCGAAACACAAGTTTTGCATCTTTTTACATGCTGAAGATTTGTGATATGTTCCAAAACACTCCCAAACATCATTTTGGGACTAATGGAGTAGAATAGTTATTTTTGTTGCGAAACCATTTTCGCAACTTCGGTACCCCGAAATAGTGCATTCAGGCCCGAAACACAAGTTTTGCATCTTTTACATGCCGAAGGTTTGCGAAATGCTCCAAAACACTCCCAAACATCATTTTGGGTGTAATGGAGTAGAATGGTTGTTTTCGTTGCGAAACCATTTTGGCAAGATCGGTACCCCGAAATAGTGCATTCAGGCCGAAACACAGGTTTTGCATCTTTTTACATGCTGAAGATTTGTGATATGCTCCAAAACACTCCCAAACATCATTTTGGGTCTAATGGATTAGAATGGTAGTTTTTGTTGCGAAACCATTTTCGCAACTTCGGTACCCTGAAATAGTGCATTCAGGCCCGAAACACAAGTTTTGCATCTTTTACATGCCGAAGATTTGCGAAATGCTCCAAAACACTCCCAAACATCATTTTGGGTCTAATGGAGTAGAATGGTTCTTTTCGTTGCGAAACCATTTTCGCAACTTCGGTACCCCAAAATAGTGCACTCAGGCCCGAAACACAAGTTTTGCATCTTTTACATGCCGATGGTTTGCGAAATGCTCCAAAACACTCCCAAACATCATTTTGGGTCTAATGGAGTAGAATGGTTGTTTTCGTTGCGAAACAATTTTCGCAACTTCGGTACCCCGAAATAGTGCATTTAGGCCCGAAACACAAGTTTTGCTTGTTTTACATGCCGAAGATTTGCGAAATGCTCCAAAACACTCCCAAACATCATTTTGGGTCTAATGGAGTAGAATGGTTGTTTTCGTTGCGAAACAATTTTCGCAACTTCGGTACCCCGAAATAGTGCATTCAGGCCCGAAACATAAGTTTTGCATGTTTTACATGCCGAAGATTTGCGAAATGCTCCAAAACACTCCCAAGCATCATTTTGGGTTTAATGGGGTAGAATGGTTCTTTTCGTTGCGAAACCATTTTCGCAACTTCGGTACCCCGAAATAGTGCATTCAGGGCCGAAACACAAGTTTTTCATCTTTTTACATGCCGAAGGTTTGCGATATGCTCCAAAACACTCCCAAACATCATTCTGGGTCTAATGGGGTAGAATGGTTGTTTTCGTTGCGAAACCATTTTCGCAACTTCGGTTGCCCGAAATAGTGCATTCAGGCCCGAAACACAAATTTTGCATCTTTTTACATGCTGAAGATTTGTGATATGTTCCAAAACACTCCCAAACATCATTTTGGGTCTAATGGAGTAGAATGGTTGTTTTTGTTGCGAAACCATTTTCGCAACTTCGGTACCCCGAAATAGTGCATTCAGGCCCGAAACACAAGTTTTGCATGTTTTACATGCCGAAGATTTGCGAAATGCTCCAAAACACTCCCAAACATCATTTTGGGTCTAATGGAGTAGAATGGTTGTTTTCGTTGCGAAACAATTTTCGCAACTTCGGTACCCCGAAATAGTGCGTTTAGGCCCGAAACACAAGTTTTGCTTGTTTTACAAGCCGAAGATTTGCGAAATGCTCCAAAACACTCCCAAACATCATTTCGGGTCTAATGGAGTAGAATGGTTGTTTTTGTTGCGAAACAATTTTCGCAACTTCGGTACCCCGAAATAGTGCATTCAGGCCCGAAACACAAGTTTTGCATCTTTTTACATGCTGAAGATTTGTGATATGTTCCAAAACACTCCCAAACATCATTTTGGGTCTAATGGAGTAGAATAGTTATTTTTGTTGCGAAACCATTTTCGCAACTTCGGTACCCCGAAATAGTGCATTCAGGCCCGATACACAAGTTTTGCATCTTTTACATGCTGATGGTTTGCGAAATGCTCCAAAACACTCCCAAACATCATTTTGGGTCTAATGGAGTAGAATGGTTGTTTTCGTTGCGAAACAATTTTCGCAACTTCGGTACCCCGAAATAGTGCATTTAGGCCCGAAACACAAGTTTTGCTTGTTTTACATGCCGAAGATTTGCGAAATGCTCCAAAACACTCCCAAACATCATTTTGGGTCTAATGGAGTAGAATGGTTGTTTTCGTTGCGAAACAATTTTCGCAACTTCGGTACCCCGAAATAGTGCATTCAGGCCCGAAACATAAGTTTTGCATGTTTTACATGCCGAAGATTTGCGAAATGCTCCAAAACACTCCCAAGCATCATTTTGGGTTTAATGGGGTAGAATGGTTCTTTTCGTTGCGAAACCATTTTCGCAACTTCGGTTGCCCGAAATAGTGCATTCAGGCGCGAAACACAAATTTTGCATCTTTTTACATGCTGAAGATTTGTGATATGTTCCAAAACACTCCCAAGCATCATTTTGGGTCTAATGGAGTAGAATGGTTGTTTTTGTTGCGAAACCATTTTCGCAACTTCGGTACCCCGAAATAGTGCATTCAGGCCCGAAACACAAGTTTTGCATGTTTTACATGCCGAAGATTTGCGAAATGCTCCAAAACACTCCCAAACATCATTTTGGGTCTAATGGAGTAGAATGGTTCTTTTCGTTGCGAAACCATTTTCGCAACTTCGGTACCCCGAAATAGTGCATTCAGGCCCGAAACACAAGTTTTGCATCTTTTACATGCCGATGGTTTGCGAAATGCTCCAAAACACTCCCAAACATTATTTTGGGTCTAATGGAGTAGAGTGGTTGTTTTCGTTGCGAAACAATTTTCGCAACTTCGGTACCCCAAAATAGTGCATTCAGGCCCGAAACACAAGTTTTGCATGTTTTACATGCCGAAGATTTGCGAAATGCTCCAAAACACCCTCAAACATCATTTTGGGTCTAATGGAGTAGAATGGTTGTTTTCGTTGCGAAACAATTTTCGCAACTTCGGTACCCCGAAATAGTGCATTCAGGCCCGAAACACAAGTTTTGCATCTTTTTACATGCTGAAGATTTGTGATATGTTGCAAAACACTCCCAAACATCATTTTGGGTGTAATGGAGTAGAATGGTTGTTTTCGTTGCGAAACCATTTTCGCAAGATCGGTACCCCGAAATAGTGCATTCAGGCCGAAACACAAGTTTTGCATCTTCTTACATGCTGAAGATTTGTGATATGCTCCAAAACACTCCCAAACATCATTTTGGGTCTAATGGAGTAGAATGGTTGTTTTTGTTGCGAAACCATTTTCGCAACTTCGGTACCATGAAATAGTGCATTCAGGCCCAAAACACAAGTTTTGCATCTTTTACATGCCGAAGATTTGCGAAATGCTCCAAAACACTCCCAAACATCATTTTGGGTCTAATGGAGTAGAATGGTTCTTTTCGTTGCGAAACCATTTTCGCAACTTCGGTACCCCAAAATAGTACATTCAGGCCCGAAACACAAGTTTTGCATCTTTTACATGCCGATGGTTTGCGAAATGCTCCAAAACACTCCCAAACATCATTTTGGGTCTAATGGAGTAGAATGGTTGTTTTCGTTGCGAAACAATTTTCGCAACTTCGGTACCCCGAAATAGTGCATTTAGGCTCGAAACACAAGTTTTTCTTGTTCTACATGCCGAAGATTTGCGAAATGCTCCAAAACACTCCCAAACATCATTTTGGGTCTAATGGAGTAGAATGGTTGTTTTCGTTGCGAAACAATTTTCGCAACTTCGGTACCCCGAAATAGTGCATTCAGGCCCGAAACACACATGCTGAAGATTTGTGATATGTTCCAAAACACTCCCAAACATCATTTTGGGTCTAATGGAGTAGAATGGTTATTTTTTTTGCGAAACCATTTTCGCAACTTCGGTACCCCGAAATAGTGCATTCAAGGCCGAAACACAAGTTTTGCATCTTGTACATGCCGAAGGTTTGCGAAATGCTCCAAAACACTCCCAAACATCATTTTGGGTGTAATGGAGTAGAATGGTTGTTTTCGTTGCGAAACCATTTTCGCAACTTCGGTAGCCCGAAATAGTGCATTCAGGCCCGAAACACAAATTTTGCATCTTTTTACATGCTGAAGATTTGTGATATGTTCCAAAAAACTCCCAAACATCATTTTGGGTCTAATGGAGTAGAATGGTTGTTTTTGTTGCGAAACCATTTTCGCAACTTCGGTACCCCGAAATAGTGCATTCAGGCCCGAAACACAAGTTTTGCATGTTTTACATGCCGAAGATTTGCGAAATGCTCCAAAACACTCCCAAACATCATTTTGGGTCTAATGGAGTAGAATGGTTCTTTTCGTTGCGAAACCATTTTCGCAACTTCGGTACCCCGAAATAGTGCATTCAGGCCCGAAACACAAGTTTTGCATCTTTTACATGCCGATGGTTTGCGAAATGCTCCAAAACACTCCCAAACATTATTTTGGGTCTAATGGAGTAGAGTGGTTGTTTTCGTTGCGAAACAAATTTCGCAACTTCGGTACCCCGAAATAGTGCATTCAGGCCCGAAACACAAGTTTTGCATGTTTTACATGCCGAAGATTTGCGAAATGCTCCAAAACACCCTCAAACATCATTTTGGGTCTAATGGAGTAGAATGGTTGTTTTCGTTGCGAAACAATTTTCGCAACTTCGGTACCCCGAAATAGTGCATTCAGGCCCGAAACACACATGCTGAAGATTTGTGATATGTTCCAAAACACTCCCAAACATCATTTTGGGTCTAATGGAGTAGAATGGTTTTTTTTTTTGCGAAACCATTTTCGCAACTTCGGTACCCCGAAATAGTGCATTGAGGCCCGAAACACAAGTTTTGCATCTTGTACATGCCGAAGGTTTGCGAAATGCTCCAAAACACTCCCAAACATCATTTTGGGTGTAATGGAGTAGAATGGTTGTTTTCGTTGCGAAACCATTTTCGCAAGATCGGTACCCCGAAATAGTGCATTCAGGCCGAAACACAAGTTTTGCATCTTTTTACATGCTGAAGATTTGTGATATGCTCCAAAACACTCCCAAACATCATTTTGGGTCTAATGGAGTAGAATGGTTGTTTTTGTTGCGAAACCATTTTCGCAACTTCGGTATCCTGAAATAGTGCATTCAGGCCCGAAACACAAGTTTTCCATCTTTCACATGCCGAAGATTTGCGAAATGCTCCAAAACACTCCCAAACATCATTTTGGGTCTAATGGAGTAGAATGGTTGTTTTCGTTGCGAAACAATTTTCGCAACTTCGGTACCCCGAAATAATGCATTTAGGCTCGAAACACAAGTTTTGCTTGTTTTACATGCCGAAGATTTGCGAAATGCTCCAAAACACTCCCAAAAATCATTTTGGGTCTAATGGAGTAGAATGGTTGTTTTCGTTGCGAAATAATTTTCGCAACTTCGGTACCCCGAAATAGTGCATTCAGGCCCGAAACACAAGTATTGCATGTTTTACATGCCGAAGATATGCGAAATGCTCCAAAACACTCCCAAGCATCATTTTGGGTTTAATGGGGTAGAATGGTTCTTTTCGTTGCGAAACCATTTTCGCAACTTCGGTACCCCGAAATAGTGCATTCAGGGCCGAAACACAAGTTTTGCATCTTTTTACATGCCGAAGGTTTGCGATATGCTCCAAAACACTCCCAAACATCATTCTGGGTCTAATGGGGTAGAATGGTTGTTTTCGTTGCGAAACCATTTTCGCAACTTCGGTAGCCCGAAATAGTGCATTCAGGCCCGAAACACAAATTTTGCATCTTTTTACATGCTGAAGATTTGTGATATGTTCCAAAAAACTCCCAAACATCATTTTCGGTCTAATGGAGTAGAATGGTTGTTTTTGTTGCGAAACCATTTTCGCAACTTCGGTACCCCGAAATAGTGCATTCAGGCCCGAAACACAAGTTTTGCATGTTTTACATGCCGAAGATTTGCGAAATGCTCCAAAACACTCCCAAACATCATTTTGGGTCTAATGGAGTAGAATGGTTCTTTTCGTTGCGAAACCATTTTCGCAACTTCGGTACCCCGAAATAGTGCATTCAGGCCCGAAACACAAGTTTTGCATCTTTTACATGCCGATGGTTTGCGAAATGCTCCAAAACACTCCCAAACATTATTTTGGGTCTAATGGAGTAGAGTGGTTGTTTTCGTTGCGAAACAATTTTCGCAACTTCGGTACCCCGAAATAGTGCATTCAGGCCCGAAACACAAGTTTTGCATGTTTTACATCCCGAAGATTTGCGAAATGCTCCAAAACACCCTCAAACATCATTTTGGGTCTAATGGAGTAGAATGGTTGTTTTCGTTGCGAAACAATTTTCGCAACTTCGGTACCCCGAAATAGTGCATTCAGGCCCGAAACACACATGCTGAAGATTTGTGATATGTTCCAAAACACTCCCAAACATCATTTTGGGTCTAATGGAGTAGAATGGTTATTTTTTTTGCGAAACCATTTTCGCAACTTCGGTACCCCGAAATAGTGCATTGAGGCCCGAAACACAAGTTTTGCATCTTGTACATGCCGAAGGTTTGCGAAATGCTCCAAAACACTCCCAAACATCATTTTGGGTGTAATGGAGTAGAATGGTTGTTTTCGTTGCGAAACCATTTTGGCAAGATCGGTACCCCGAAATAGTGCATTCAGGCCGAAACACAAGTTTTGCATCTTTTTACATGCTGAAGATTTGTGATATGCTCCAAAACACTCCCAAACATCATTTTGGGTCTAATGGAGTAGAATGGTTGTTTTTGTTGCGAAACCATTTTCGCAACTTCGGTATCCTGAAATAGTGCATTCAGGCCCGAAACACAAGTTTTCCATCTTTTACATGCCGAAGATTTGCGAAATGCTCCAAAACACTCCCAAACATCATTTTGGGTCTAATGGAGTAGAATGGTTGTTTTCGTTGCGAAACCATTTTCGCAACTTCGGTACCCCAAAATAGTGCATTCAGGCCCGAAACACAAGTTTTGCATCTTTTACATGCCGATGGTTTGCGAAATGCTCCAAAACACTCCCAAACATTATTTTGGGTCTAATGGAGTAGAGTGGTTGTTTTCGTTGCGAAACAATTTTCGCAACTTCGGTACCCCAAAATAGTGCATTCAGGCCCGAAACACAAGTTTTGCATGTTTTACATGCCGAAGATTTGCGAAATGCTCCAAAACACCCTCAAACATCATTTTGGGTCTAATGGAGTAGAATGGTTGTTTTCGTTGCGAAACAATTTTCGCAACTTCGGTACCCCGAAATAGTGCATTCAGGCCCGAAACACAAGTTTTGCATCTTTTTACATGCTGAAGATTTGTGATATGTTGCAAAACACTCCCAAACATCATTTTGGGTGTAATGGAGTAGAATGGTTGTTTTCGTTGCGAAACCATTTTCGCAAGATCGGTACCCCGAAATAGTGCATTCAGGCCGAAACACAAGTTTTGCATCTTTTTACATGCTGAAGATTTGTGATATGCTCCAAAACACTCCCAAACATCATTTTGGGTCTAATGGAGTAGAATGGTTGTTTTTGTTGCGAAACCATTTTCGCAACTTCGGTACCATGAAATAGTGCATTCAGGCCCAAAACACAAGTTTTGCATCTTTTACATGCCGAAGATTTGCGAAATGCTCCAAAACACTCCCAAACATCATTTTGGGTCTAATGGAGTAGAATGGTTCTTTTCGATGCGAAACCATTTTCGCAACTTCGGTACCCCAAAATAGTACATTCAGGCCCGAAACACAAGTTTTGCATCTTTTACATGCCGATGGTTTGCGAAATGCTCCAAAACACTCCCAAACATCATTTTGGGTCTAATGGAGTAGAATGGTTGTTTTCGTTGCGAAACAATTTTCGCAACTTCGGTACCCCGAAATAGTGCATTTAGGCTCGAAACACAAGTTTTTCTTGTTTTACATGCCGAAGATTTGCGAAATGCTCCAAAACACTCCCAAACATCATTTTGGGTCTAATGGAGTAGAATGGTTGTTTTCGTTGCGAAACAATTTTCGCAACTTCGGTACCCCGAAATAGTGCATTCAGGCCCGAAACACACATGCTGAAGATTTGTGATATGTTCCAAAACACTCCCAAACATCATTTTGGGTCTAATGGAGTAGAATGGTTATTTTTTTTGCGAAACCATTTTCGCAACTTCGGTACCCCGAAATAGTGCATTCAAGGCCGAAACACAAGTTTTGCATCTTGTACATGCCGAAGGTTTGCGAAATGCTCCAAAACACTCCCAAACATCATTTTGGGTGTAATGGAGTAGAATGGTTGTTTTCGTTGCGAAACCATTTTCGCAACTTCGGTAGCCCGAAATAGTGCATTCAGGCCCGAAACACAAATTTTGCATCTTTTTACATGCTGAAGATTTGTGATATGTTCCAAAAAACTCCCAAACATCATTTTGGGTCTAATGGAGTAGAATGGTTTTTTTTTTGCGAAACCATTTTCGCAACTTCGGTACCCCGAAATAGTGCATTGAGGCCCGAAACACAAGTTTTGCATCTTGTACATGCCGAAGGTTTGCGAAATGCTCCAAAACACTCCCAAACATCATTTTGGGTGTAATGGAGTAGAATGGTTGTTTTCGTTGCGAAACCATTTTCGCAAGATCGGTACCCCGAAATAGTGCATTCAGGCCGAAACACAAGTTTTGCATCTTTTTACAAGCTGAAGATTTGTGATATGCTCCAAAACACTCCCAAACATCATTTTGGGTCTAATGGAGTAGAATGGTTGTTTTTGTTGCGAAACCATTTTCGCAACTTCGGTATCCTGAAATAGTGCATTCAAGCCCGAAACACAAGTTTTCCATCTTTTACATGCCGAAGATTTGCGAAATGCTCCAAAACACTCCCAAACATCATTTTGGGTCTAATGGAGTAGAATGGTTGTTTTCGTTGCGAAACAATTTTCGCAACTTCGGTACCCCGAAATAATGCATTTAGGCTCGAAACACAAGTTTTGCTTGTTTTACATGCCGAAGATTTGCGAAATGCTCCAAAACACTCCCAAAAATCATTTTGGGTCTAATGGAGTAGAATGGTTGTTTTCGTTGCGAAATAATTTTCGCAACTTCGGTACCCCGAAATAGTGCATTCAGGCCCGAAACACAAGTATTGCATGTTTTACATGCCGAAGATTTGCGAAATGCTCCAAAACACTCCCAAGCATCATTTTGGGTTTAATGGGGTAGAATGGTTCTTTTCGTTGCGAAACCATTTTCGCAACTTCGGTACCCCGAAATAGTGCATTCAGGGCCGAAACACAAGTTTTGCAACTTTTTACATGCCGAAGGTTTGCGATATGCTCCAAAACACTCCCAAACATCATTCTGGGTCTAATGGGGTAGAATGGTTGTTTTCGTTGCGAAACCATTTTCGCAACTTCGGTAGCCCGAAATAGTGCATTCAGGCCCGAAACACAAATTTTGCATCTTTTTACATGCTGAAGATTTGTGATATGTTCCAAAAAACTCCCAAACATCATTTTGGGTCTAATAGAGTAGAATGGTTGTTTTTGTTGCGAAACCATTTTCGCAACTTCGGTACCCCGAAATAGTGCATTCAGGCCCGAAACACAAGTTTTGCAAGTTTTACATGCCGAAGATTTGCGAAATGCTCCAAAACACTCCCAAACATCATTTTGGGTCTAATGGAGTAGAATGGTTCTTTTCGTTGCGAAACCATTTTCGCAACTTCGGTACCCCGAAATAGTGCATTCAGGCCCGAAACACACATGCTGAAGATTTGTGATATGTTCCAAAACACTCCCAAACATCATTTTGGGTCTAATGGAGTAGAATGGTTATTTTTTTTGCGAAACCATTTTCGCAACTTCGGTACCCCGAAATAGTGCATTGAGGCCCGAAACACAAGTTTTGCATCTTGTACATGCCGAAGGTTTGCGAAATGCTCCAAAACACTCCCAAACATCATTTTGGGTGTAATGGAGTAGAATGGTTGTTTTCGTTGCGAAACCATTTTGGCAAGATCGGTACCCCGAAATAGTGCATTCAGGCCGAAACACAAGTTTTGCATCTTTTTACATGCTGAAGATTTGTGATATGCTCCAAAACACTCCCAAACATCATTTTGGGTCTAATGGAGTAGAATGGTTGTTTTTGTTGCGAAACCATTTTCGCAACTTCGGTATCCTGAAATAGTGCATTCAGGCCCGAAACACAAGTTTTCCATCTTTTACATGCCGAAGATTTGCGAAATGCTCCAAAACACTCCCAAACATCATTTTGGGTCTAATGGAGTAGAATGGTTGTTTTCGTTGCGAAACCATTTTCGCAACTTCGGTACCCCAAAATAGTGCATTCAGGCCCGAAACACAAGTTTTGCATCTTTTACATGCCGATGGTTTGCGAAATGCTCCAAAACACTCCCAAACATTATTTTGGGTCTAATGGAGTAGAGTGGTTGTTTTCGTTGCGAAACAATTTTCGCAACTTCGGTACCCCAAAATAGTGCATTCAGGCCCGAAACACAAGTTTTGCATGTTTTACATGCCGAAGATTTGCGAAATGCTCCAAAACACCCTCAAACATCATTTTGGGTCTAATGGAGTAGAATGGTTGTTTTCGTTGCGAAACAATTTTCGCAACTTCGGTACCCCGAAATAGTGCATTCAGGCCCGAAACACAAGTTTTGCATCTTTTTACATGCTGAAGATTTGTGATATGTTGCAAAACACTCCCAAACATCATTTTGGGTGTAATGGAGTAGAATGGTTGTTTTCGTTGCGAAACCATTTTCGCAAGATCGGTACCCCGAAATAGTGCATTCAGGCCGAAACACAAGTTTTGCATCTTTTTACATGCTGAAGATTTGTGATATGCTCCAAAACACTCCCAAACATCATTTTGGGTCTAATGGAGTAGAATGGTTGTTTTTGTTGCGAAACCATTTTCGCAACTTCGGTACCATGAAATAGTGCATTCAGGCCCAAAACAAAAGTTTTGCATCTTTTACATGCCGAAGATTTGCGAAATGCTCCAAAACACTCCCAAACATCATTTTGGCTCTAATGGAGTAGAATGGTTCTTTTCGATGCGAAACCATTTTCGCAACTTCGGTACCCCAAAATAGTACATTCAGGCCCGAAACACAAGTTTTGCATCTTTTACATGCCGATGGTTTGCGAAATGCTCCAAAACACTCCCAAACATCATTTTGGGTCTAATGGAGTAGAATGGTTGTTTTCGTTGCGAAACAATTTTCGCAACTTCGGTACCCCGAAATAGTGCATTTAGGCTCGAAACACAAGTTTTTCTTGTTTTACATGCCGAAGATTTGCGAAATGCTCCAAAACACTCCCAAACATCATTTTGGGTCTAATGGAGTAGAATGGTTGTTTTCGTTGCGAAACAATTTTCGCAACTTCGGTACCCCGAAATAGTGCATTCAGGCCCGAAACACACATGCTGAAGATTTGTGATATGTTCCAAAACACTCCCAAACATCATTTTGGGTCTAATGGAGTAGAATGGTTATTTTTTTTGCGAAACCATTTTCGCAACTTCGGTACCCCGAAATAGTGCATTCAAGGCCGAAACACAAGTTTTGCATCTTGTACATGCCGAAGGTTTGCGAAATGCTCCAAAACACTCCCAAACATCATTTTGGGTGTAATGGAGTAGAATGGTTGTTTTCGTTGCGAAACCATTTTCGCAACTTCGGTAGCCCGAAATAGTGCATTCAGGCCCGAAACACAAATTTTGCATCTTTTTACATGCTGAAGATTTGTGATATGTTCCAAAAAACTCCCAAACATCATTTTGGGTCTAATGGAGTAGAATGGTTTTTTTTTTTGCGAAACCATTTTCGCAACTTCGGTACCCCGAAATAGTGCATTGAGGCCCGAAACACAAGTTTTGCATCTTGTACATGCCGAAGGTTTGCGAAATGCTCCAAAACACTCCCAAACATCATTTTGGGTGTAATGGAGTAGAATGGTTGTTTTCGTTGCGAAACCATTTTCGCAAGATCGGTACCCCGAAATAGTGCATTCAGGCCGAAACACAAGTTTTGCATCTTTTTACATGCTGAAGATTTGTGATATGCTCCAAAACACTCCCAAACATCATTTTGGGTCTAATGGAGTAGAATGGTTGTTTTTGTTGCGAAACCATTTTCGCAACTTCGGTATCCTGAAATAGTGCATTCAGGCCCGAAACACAAGTTTTCCATCTTTTACATGCCGAAGATTTGCGAAATGCTCCAAAACACTCCCAAACATCATTTTGGGTCTAATGGAGTAGAATGGTTGTTTTCGTTGCGAAACAATTTTCGCAACTTCGGTACCCCGAAATAATGCATTTAGGCTCGAAACACAAGTTTTGCTTGTTTTACATGCCGAAGATTTGCGAAATGCTCCAAAACACTCCCAAAAATCATTTTGGGTCTAATGGAGTAGAATGGTTGTTTTCGTTGCGAAATAATTTTCGCAACTTCGGTACCCCGAAATAGTGCATTCAGGCCCGAAACACAAGTATTGCATGTTTTACATGCCGAAGATTTGCGAAATGCTCCAAAACACTCCCAAGCATCATTTTGGGTTTAGTGGGGTAGAATGGTTCTTTTCGTTGCGAAACCATTTTCGCAACTTCGGTACCCCGAAATAGTGCATTCAGGGCCGAAACACAAGTTTTGCATCTTTTTACATGCCGAAGGTTTGCGATATGCTCCAAAACACTCCCAAACATCATTCTGGGTCTAATGGGGTAGAATGGTTGTTTTCGTTGCGAAACCATTTTCGCAACTTCGGTAGCCCGAAATAGTGCATTCAGGCCCGAAACACAAATTTTGCATCTTTTTACATGCTGAAGATTTGTGATATGTTCCAAAAAACTCCCAAACATCATTTTGGGTCTAATAGAGTAGAATGGTTGTTTTTGTTGCGAAACCATTTTCGCAACTTCGGTACCCCGAAATAGTGCATTCAGGACCGAAACACAAGTTTTGCAAGTATTAAATGCCGAAGATTTGAGATATGCTCCAAAACACTCCCAAACATCATTTTGGGTCTAATGGAGTAGAATGGTTCTTTTCGTTGCGAAACCATTTTCGCAACTTCGGTACCCCGAAATAGTGCATTCAGGCCCGAAACACAAGTTTTGCATCTTTTACATGCCGATGGTTTGCGAAATGCTCCAAAACACACCCAAACATTATTTTGGGTCTAATGGAGTAGAGTGGTTGTTTTCGTTGCGAAACAATTTTCGCAACTTCGGTACCCCGAAATAGTGCATTCAGGCCCGAAACACAAGTTTTGCATGTTTTACATCCCGAAGATTTGCGAAATGCTCCAAAACACCCTCAAACATCATTTTGGGTCTAATGGAGTAGAATGGTTGTTTTCGTTGCGAAACAATTTTCGCAACTTCGGTACCCCGAAATAGTGCATTGAGGCCCGAAACACAAGTTTTGCATCTTGTACATGCCGAAGGTTTGCGAAATGCTCCAAAACACTCCCAAACATCATTTTGGGTGTAATGGAGTAGAATGGTTGTTTTCGTTGCGAAACCATTTTGGCAAGATCGGTACCCCGAAATAGTGCATTCAGGCCGAAACACAAGTTTTGCATCTTTTTACATGCTGAAGATTTGTGATATGCTCCAAAACACTCCCAAACATCATTTTGGGTCTAATGGAGTAGAATGGTTGTTTTTGTTGCGAAACCATTTTCGCAACTTCGGTATCCTGAAATAGTGCATTCAGGCCCGAAACACAAGTTTTCCATCTTTTACATGCCGAAGATTTGCGAAATGCTCCAAAACACTCCCAAACATCATTTTGGGTCTAATGGAGTAGAATGGTTGTTTTCGTTGCGAAACCATTTTCGCAACTTCGGTACCCCAAAATAGTGCATTCAGGCCCGAAACACAAGTTTTGCATCTTTTACATGCCGATGGTTTGCGAAATGCTCTAAAACACTCCCAAACATCATTTTGGGTCTAATGGAGTAGAATGGTTGTTTTCGTTGCGAAACTATTTTCGCAACTTCGGTACCCCGAAATAGTGCATTCAGGCCCGAAACACAAGTTTTGCTTGTTTTACATGCCGAAGATTTGCGAAATGCTCCAAAACACTCCCAAACATCATTTTGGGTCTAATGGAGTGGAATGGTTGTTTTTGTTGCGAAACCATTTTCGCAACTTCGGTACCCTCAAATAGTGCATTCAGGCCCGAAACACAAGTTTTGCATCTTTTACATGCCGAAGATTTGCGAAATGCTCCAAAACACTCCCAAACATCATTTTGGGTCTAATGGAGTAGAATGGTTCTTTTCGTTGCAAAACCATTTTCGCAACTTCGGTACCCCAAAATAGTGCATTCAGGCCCGAAACACAAGTTTTGCATCTTTTACATGCCGATGGTTTGCGAAATGCTCTAAAACACTCCCAAACATCATTTTGGGTCTAATGGAGTAGAATGGTTGTTTTCGTTGCGAAACTATTTTCGCAACTTCGGTACCCTGAAATAGTGCATTCAGGCCCGAAACACAAGTTTTCCATGTTTTACATGCCGAAGATTTGCGAAATGCTCCAAAACACTCCCAAACATCATTTTGGGTCTAGTGGAGTAGAATGGTTGTTTTCCTTGCGAAACTATTTTCGCAACTTCGGTACCCCGAAATAGTGCATTCAGGCCCGAAACACAAGTTTTCCATGTTTTACAAGACGAAGATTTGCGAAATGCTCCAAAACACTCCCAAACATCATTTTTGGTTTAATGGGGTAGAATGGTTGTTTTCGTTGCGAAACCATTTTCGCAACTTCGGTACCCCGAAATAGTGCATTCAGGGCCGAAATACAAGTTTTTCATCTTTCACATGCCCAAGGTTTGCGAAATGCTCCAAAACACTCCCAAACATCATTTTGGGTTTAATGGAGTAGAATGGTTGTTTTCGTTGCGAAACCATTTTCGCAACTTCGGTACCCCGAAATAGTGCCTTCAGGCCCGAAACACAAGTTTTGCATCTTTTACATGCCGATGGTTTGCGAAATGCTCCAAAACACTCCCAAACATCATTTTTGGTCTAATGGAGTAGAATGGTTGTTTTCGTTGCGAAACCATTTTCGCAACTTCGGTACCCCGAAATACTGCATTCAGGGCCGAAACACAAGTTTTGCATCTTTTTACATGCCGCAAGTTTGCAATAAGCTCCAAAACACTCCCAAACATCATTCTGGGTTTAATGGGGTAGAATGGGAGTTTTCTTTGCGAAACCATTTTCGCAACTTCGGTACCCCGAAATAGTGCATTCAAGCCCGATACACAAGTTTTGCATCTTTTACATGCCGAAGGTTTGCGATATGCTCCAAAACACTCCCAAACATCATTTTGGGAGTAATGGAGTAGAATGGGTGTTTTCATTGTGAAACCATTTTCGCAACATCGGTGCCCCGAAATAGTGCATTCAGGCCCGAAACACAAGTTTTGCATCTTTTTACACGCCAAAGGTTTGTGATATGCTCCAAAACACTCCCAAACATCATTTTGGGTCCAATGGAGTAGAATGGTTGTTTTCGTTGCGAAACCATTTTCGCAACTTCGGTACCCCGAAATAGTGCATTCAGGCCCGAAACACAAGTTTTGCATCTTTAACAAGCCGAAAGTTTGCGAAATGCTCCAAAACACTCCCAAACATCATTTTGGGTCTAATGGAGTAGAATGGTTGTTTTCGTTGCGAAACCATATTCGCAACTTCGGTACCCCGAAATAATGCATTCAGGCTTGAAACATAAGTTTTGCATCTTTTTACAAGCCGAAGGTTTGCGATATGCTCCAAAACACGCCTAAACATCATTCTGGGTTTAATGGGGTAGAATGGGTGTTTTCTTTGCGAAACCATTTTCGCAACTTCGGTACCCCGAAATAGTGCATTCAAGCCCGAAACACAAGTTTTGCATCTTTTACATGCCGAAGGTTTGCGATATGCTCCAAAACACTCCCAAAGATCATTTTGGGTGTAATGGAGTAGGATGGGTGTTTTCGTTGCGAAACCATTTTCGCAACATCGGTTCCCCAAAATAGTGCATTCAAGCCCGAAACACAAGTTTTGCATCTTTTTACATGCCAAAGATTTGTGATATGCTCCAAAACACTCCCAAACATCATTTTGGGTCTAATGGAGTAGAATGATTGTTTTCGTTGCGAAACCATTTTCGCAACTTCGGTACCCCGAAATAGTGCATTCAGGTCCGAAACACAAGTTTTGCATCTTTTACATGCCGAAGGTGTGCGAAATGCTCCTAAACACTACCAAACATCATTTTGGGTCTAATGGAGTAGAATGGTTGTTTTCGTTGCGAAACCATTTTCGCAACTTCGGTAACCCGAAATAGTGCATTCAGGCCCGAAACACAAGTTTTGCATCTTTTACATGCCGAAGATTTGCGAAATGCTCCAAAACACTCCCAAACATCATTTTGGGTCTAATGGAGTAGAATGGTTCTTTTCGTTGCAAAACCATTTTCGCAACTTCGGTACCCCGAAATAGTGCATTCAGGCCCGAAACACAAGTTTTGCATCTTTTACATGCCGAAGATTTGCGAAATGCTCCAAAACACTCCCAAACATCATTTTGGGTCTAATGGAGTAGAATGGTTGTTTTCGTTGCGAAACTATTTTCGCAACTTCGGTACCCCGAAATAGTGCATTCAGGCCCGAAACACAAGTTTTGCATGTTTTACATGCCGAAGATTTGCGAAATGCTCCAAAACACTCCCAAACATCATTTTGGGTCTAGTGGAGTAGAATGGTTGTTTTCGTTGCGAAACTATTTTCGCAACTTCGGTACCCCGAAATAGTGCATTCAGGCCCGAAACACAAGTTTTCCATGTTTTACAAGACGAAGATTTGCGAAATGCTCCAAAACACTCCCAAACATCATTTTGGGTTTAATGGGGTAGAATGGTTGTTTTCGTTGCGAAACCATTTTCGCAACTTCGGTACCCCGAAATAGTGCATTCAGGGCCGAAATACAAGTTTTTCATCTTTCACATGCCCAAGGTTTGCGAAATGCTCCAAAACACTCCCAAACATCATTTTGGGTTTAATGGAGTAGAATGGTTGTTTTCGTTGCGAAACCATTTTCGCAACTTCGGTACCCCGAAATAGTGCCTTCAGGCCCGAAACACAAGTTTTGCATCTTTTACATGCCGATGGTTTGCGAAATGCTCCAAAACACTCCCAAACATCATTTTGGGTCTAATGGAGTAGAATGGTTGTTTTCGTTGCGAAACCATTTTCGCAACTTCGGTACCCCGAAATACTGCATTCAGGGCCGAAACACAAGTTTTGCATCTTTTTACATGCCGCAAGTTTGCAATAAGCTCCAAAACACTCCCAAACATCATTCTGGGTTTAATGGGGTAGAATGGGTGTTTTCTTTGCGAAACCATTTTCGCAACTTCGGTACCCCGAAATAGTGCATTCAAGCCCGATACACAAGTTTTGCATCTTTTACATGCCGAAGGTTTGCGATATGCTCCAAAACACTCCCAAACATCATTTTGGGAGTAATGGAGTAGAATGGGTGTTTTCATTGTGAAACCATTTTCGCAACATCGGTGCCCCGAAATAGTGCATTCAGGCCCGAAACACAAGTTTTGCATCTTTTTACACGCCAAAGATTTGTGATATGCTCCAAAACACTCCCAAACATCATTTTGGGTCCAATGGAGTAGAATGGTTGTTTTCGTTGCGAAACCATTTTCGCAACTTCGGTACCCCGAAATAGTGCATTCAGGCCCGAAACACAAGTTTTGCATCTTTAACAAGCCGAAAGTTTGCGAAATGCTCCAAAACACTCCCAAACATCATTTTGGGTCTAATGGAGTAGAATGGTTGTTTTCGTTGCGAAACCATATTCGCAACTTCGGTACCCCGAAATAATGCATTCAGGCTTGAAACATAAGTTTTGCATCTTTTTACATGCCGAAGGTTTGCGATATGCTCCAAAACACGCCTAAACATCATTCTGGGTTTAATGGGGTAGAATGGGTGTTTTCTTTGCGAAACCATTTTCGCAACTTCGGTACCCCGAAAGAGAGCAATCAAGCCCGATACACTAGTTTTGCATCTTTTACATGCCGAAGGTTTGCGATATGCTCCAAAACACTCCCAAAGATCATTTTGGGTGTAATGGAGTAGGATGGGTGTTTTCGTTGCGAAACCATTTCGCAACATCGGTTCCCCAAAATAGTGCATTCAAGCCCGAAACATAAGTTTTGCATCTTTTTACATGCCAAAGATTTGTGATATGCTCCAAAACACTCCCAAAGATCATTTTGGGTCTAATGGAGTAGAATGATTGTTTTCGTTGCGAAACCATTTTCGCAACTTCGGTACCCCGAAATAGTGCATTCAGGTCCGAAACACAAGTTTTGCATCTTTTACATGCCGAAGGTGTGCGAAATGCTCCTAAACACTACCAAACATCATTTTGGGTCTAATGGAGTAGAATGGTTGTTTTCGTTGCGAAACCATTTTCGCAACTTCGGTAACCCGAAATAGTGCATTCAGGCCCGAAACACAAGTTTTGCATCTTTTACATGCCGAAGATTTGCGAAATGCTCCAAAACACTCCCAAACATCATTTTGGGTCTAATGGAGTAGAATGGTTCTTTTCGTTGCAAAACCATTTTCGCAACTTCGGTACCCCGAAATAGTGCATTCAGGCCCGAAACACAAGTTTTGCATCTTTTACATGCCGAAGATTTGCGAAATGCTCCAAAACACTCCCAAACATCATTTTGGGTCTAATGGAGTAGAATGGTTCTTTTCGTTGCAAAACCATTTTCGCAACTTCGGTACCCCAAAATAGTGCATTCAGGCCCGAAACACAAGTTTTGCATCTTTTACATGCCGATGGTTTGCGAAATGCTCTAAAACACTCCCAAACATCATTTTGGGTCTAATGGAGTAGAATGGTTGTTTTCGTTGCGAAACTATTTTCGCAACTTCGGTACCCCGAAATAGTGCATTCAGGCCCGAAACACAAGTTTTGCATGTTTTACATGCCGAAGATTTGCGAAATGCTCCAAAACACTCCCAAACATCATTTTGGGTCTAGTGGAGTAGAATGGTTGTTTTCGTTGCGAAACTATTTTCGCAACTTCGGTACCCCGAAATAGTGCATTCAGGCCCGAAACACAAGTTTTCCATGTTTTACAAGACGAAGATTTGCGAAATGCTCCAAAACACTCCCAAACATCATTTTGGGTTTAATGGGGTAGAATGGTTGTTTTCGTTGCGAAACCATTTTCGCAACTTCGGTACCCCGAAATAGTGCATTCAGGGCCGAAATACAAGTTTTTCATCTTTCACATGCCCAAGGTTTGCGAAATGCTCCAAAACACTCCCAAACATCATTTTGGGTTTAATGGAGTAGAATGGTTGTTTTCGTTGCGAAACCATTTTCGCAACTTCGGTACCCCGAAATAGTGCCTTCAGGCCCGAAACACAAGTTTTGCATCTTTTACATGCCGATGGTTTGCGAAATGCTCCAAAACACTCCCAAACATCATTTTGGGTCTAATGGAGTTGAATGGTTGTTTTCGTTGCGAAACCATTTTCGCAACTTCGGTACCCCGAAATACTGCATTCAGGGCCGAAACACAAGTTTTGCATCTTTTTACATGCCGCAAGTTTGCAATAAGCTCCAAAACACTCCCAAACATCATTCTGGGTTTAATGGGGTAGAATGGGTGTTTTCTTTGCGAAACCATTTTCGCAACTTCGGTACCCCGAAATAGTGCATTCAAGCCCGATACACAAGTTTTGCATCTTTTACATGCCGAAGGTTTGCGATATGCTCCAAAACACTCCCAAACATCATTTTGGGAGGAATGGAGTAGAATGGGTGTTTTCATTGTGAAACCATTTTCGCAACATCGGTGCCCCGAAATAGTGCATTCAGGCCCGAAACACAAGTTTTGCATCTTTTTACACGCCAAAGATTTGTGATATGCTCCAAAACACTCCCAAACATCATTTTGGGTCCAATGGAGTAGAATGGTTGTTTTCGTTGCGAAACCATTTTCGCAACTTCGGTACCCCGAAATAGTGCATTCAGGCCCGAAACACAAGTTTTGCATCTTTGACAAGCCGAAAGTTTGCGAAATGCTCCAAAACACTCCCAAACATCATTTTGGGTCTAATGGAGTAGAATGGTTGTTTTCGTTGCGAAACCATATTCGCAACTTCGGTACCCCGAAATAATGCATTCAGGCTTGAAACATAAGTTTTGCATCTTTTTACATGCCGAAGGTTTGCGATATGCTCCAAAACACGCCTAAACATCATTCTGGGTTTAATGGGGTAGAATGGGTGTTTTCTTTGCGAAACCATTTTCGCAACTTCGGTACCCCGAAATAGTGCATTCAAGCCCGAAACACAAGTTTTGCATCTTTTACATGCCGAAGGTTTGCGATATGCTCCAAAACACTCCCAAAGATCATTTTGGGTGTAATGGAGTAGGATGGGTGTTTTCGTTGCGAAACCATTTCGCAACATCGGTTCCCCAAAATAGTGCATTCAAGCCCGAAACACAAGTTTTGCATCTTTTTACATGCCAAAGATTTGTGATATGCTCCAAAACACTCCCAAAGATCATTTTGGGTCTAATGGAGTAGAATGATTGTTTTCGTTGCGAAACCATTTTCGCAACTTCGGTACCCCGAAATAGTGCATTCAGGTCCGAAACACAAGTTTTGCATCTTTTACATGCCGAAGGTGTGCGAAATGCTCCTAAACACTACCAAACATCATTTTGGGTCTAATGGAGTAGAATGGTTGTTTTCGTTGCGAAACCATTTTCGCAACTTCGTTAACCCGAAATAGTGCATTCAGGCCCGAAACACAAGTTTTGCATCTTTTACATGCCAAAGATTTGCGAAATGCTCCAAAACACTCCCAAACATCATTTTGGGTCTAATGGAGTAGAATGGTTCTTTTCGTTGCAAAACCATTTTCGCAACTTCGGTACCCCGAAATAGTGCATTCAGGCCCGAAACACAAGTTTTGCATCTTTTACATGCCGAAGATTTGCGAAATGCTCCAAAACACTCCCAAACATCATTTTGGGTCTAATGGAGTAGAATGGTTCTTTTCGTTGCAAAACCATTTTCGCAACTTCGGTACCCCAAAATAGTGCATTCAGGCCCGAAACACAAGTTTTGCATCTTTTACATGCCGATGGTTTGCGAAATGCTCTAAAACACTCCCAAACATCATTTTGGGTCTAATGGAGTAGAATGGTTGTTTTCGTTGCGAAACTATTTTCGCAACTTCGGTACCCCGAAATAGTGCATTCAGGCCCGAAACACAAGTTTTGCATGTTTTACATGCCGAAGATTTGCGAAATGCTCCAAAACACTCCCAAACATCATTTTGGGTCTAGTGGAGTAGAATGGTTGTTTTCGTTGCGAAACTATTTTCGCAACTTCGGTACCCCGAAATAGTGCATTCAGGCCCGAAACACAAGTTTTCCATGTTTTACAAGACGAAGATTTGCGAAATGCTCCAAAACACTCCCAAACATCATTTTGGGTTTAATGGGGTAGAATGGTTGTTTTCGTTGCGAAACCATTTTCGCAACTTCGGTACCCCGAAATAGTGCATTCAGGGCCGAAATACAAGTTTTTCATCTTTCACATGCCCAAGGTTTGCGAAATGCTCCAAAACACTCCCAAACATCATTTTGGGTTTAATGGAGTAGAATGGTTGTTTTCGTTGCGAAACCATTTTCGCAACTTCGGTACCCCGAAATAGTGCCTTCAGGCCCGAAACACAAGTTTTGCATCTTTTACATGCCGATGGTTTGCGAAATGCTCCAAAACACTCCCAAACATCATTTTGGGTCTAATGGAGTAGAATGGTTGTTTTCGTTGCGAAACCATTTTCGCAACTTCGGTACCCCGAAATACTGCATTCAGGGCCGAAACACAAGTTTTGCATCTTTTTACATGCCGCAAGTTTGCAATAAGCTCCAAAACACTCCCAAACATCATTCTGGGTTTAATGGGGTAGAATGGGTGTTTTCTTTGCGAAACCATTTTCGCAACTTCGGTACCCCGAAATAGTGCATTCAAGCCCGATACACAAGTTTTGCATCTTTTACATGCCGAAGGTTTGCGATATGCTCCAAAACACTCCCAAACATCATTTTGGGAGTAATGGAGTAGAATGGGTGTTTTCATTGTGAAACCATTTTCGCAACATCGGTGCCCCGAAATAGTGCATTCAGGCCCGAAACACAAGTTTTGCATCTTTTTACACGCCAAAGATTTGTGATATGCTCCAAAACACTCCCAAAGATCATTTTGGGTGTAATGGAGTAGGATGGGTGTTTTCGTTGCGAAACCATTTTCGCAACATCGGTTCCCCAAAATAGTGCATTCAAGCCCGAAACACAAGTTTTGCATCTTTTTACATGCCAAAGATTTGTGATATGCTCCAAAACACTCCCAAACATCATTTTGGGTCTAATGGAGTAGAATGATTGTTTTCGTTGCGAAACCATTTTCGCAACTTCGGTACCCCGAAATAGTGCATTCAGGTCCGAAACACAAGTTTTGCATCTTTTACATGCCGAAGGTGTGCGAAATGCTCCTAAACACTACCAAACATCATTTTGGGTCTAATGGAGTAGAATGGTTGTTTTCGTTGCGAAACCATTTTCGCAACTTCGGTACCCCGAAATACTGCATTCAGGCCCGAAACACAAGTTTTGCATCTTTTACATGCCGAAGATTTGCGAAATGCTCCAAAACACTCCCAAACATCATTTTGGGTTTAATGGGGTAGAATGGTTGTTTTCGTTGCGAAACCATTTTCGCAACTTCGGTACCCCGAAATAGTGCATTCAGGGCCGAAATACAAGTTTTTCATCTTTCACATGCCCAAGGTTTGCGAAATGCTCCAAAACACTCCCAAACATCATTTTGGGTTTAATGGAGTAGAATGGTTGTTTTCGTTGCGAAACCATTTTCGCAACTTCGGTACCCCGAAATAGTGCCTTCAGGCCCGAAACACAAGTTTTGCATCTTTTACATGCCGATGGTTTGCGAAATGCTCCAAAACACTCCCAAACATCATTTTGGGTCTAATGGAGTAGAATGGTTGTTTTCGTTGCGAAACCATTTTCGCAACTTCGGTACCCCGAAATACTGCATTCAGGGCCGAAACACAAGTTTTGCATCTTTTTACATGCCGCAAGTTTGCAATAAGCTCCAAAACACTCCCAAACATCATTCTGGGTTTAATGGGGTAGAATGGGTGTTTTCTTTGCGAAACCATTTTCGCAACTTCGGTACCCCGAAATAGTGCATTCAAGCCCGATACACAAGTTTTGCATCTTTTACATGCCGAAGGTTTGCGATATGCTCCAAAACACTCCCAAACATCATTTTGGGTGTAATGGAGTAGGATGGGTGTTTTCGTTGCGAAACCATTTCGCAACATCGGTTCCCCAAAATAGTGCATTCAAGCCCGAAACACAAGTTTTGCATCTTTTTACATGCCAAAGATTTGTGATATGCTCCAAAACACTCCCAAAGATCATTTTGGGTCTAATGGAGTAGAATGATTGTTTTCGTTGCGAAACCATTTTCGCAACTTCGGTACCCCGAAATAGTGCATTCAGGTCCGAAACACAAGTTTTGCATCTTTTACATGCCGAAGGTGTGCGAAATGCTCCTAAACACTACCAAACATCATTTTGGGTCTAATGGAGTAGAATGGTTGTTTTCGTTGCGAAACCATTTTCGCAACTTCGTTAACCCGAAATAGTGCATTCAGGCCCGAAACACAAGTTTTGCATCTTTTACATGCCAAAGATTTGCGAAATGCTCCAAAACACTCCCAAACATCATTTTGGGTCTAATGGAGTAGAATGGTTCTTTTCGTTGCAAAACCATTTTCGCAACTTCGGTACCCCGAAATAGTGCATTCAGGCCCGAAACACAAGTTTTGCATCTTTTACATGCCGAAGATTTGCGAAATGCTCCAAAACACTCCCAAACATCATTTTGGGTCTAATGGAGTAGAATGGTTCTTTTCGTTGCAAAACCATTTTCGCAACTTCGGTACCCCAAAATAGTGCATTCAGGCCCGAAACACAAGTTTTGCATCTTTTACATGCCGATGGTTTGCGAAATGCTCTAAAACACTCCCAAACATCATTTTGGGTCTAATGGAGTAGAATGGTTGTTTTCGTTGCGAAACTATTTTCGCAACTTCGGTACCCCGAAATAGTGCATTCAGGCCCGAAACACAAGTTTTGCATGTTTTACATGCCGAAGATTTGCGAAATGCTCCAAAACACTCCCAAACATCATTTTGGGTCTAGTGGAGTAGAATGGTTGTTTTCGTTGCGAAACTATTTTCGCAACTTCGGTACCCCGAAATAGTGCATTCAGGCCCGAAACACAAGTTTTCCATGTTTTACAAGACGAAGATTTGCGAAATGCTCCAAAACACTCCCAAACATCATTTTGGGTTTAATGGGGTAGAATGGTTGTTTTCGTTGCGAAACCATTTTCGCAACTTCGGTACCCCGAAATAGTGCATTCAGGGCCGAAATACAAGTTTTTCATCTTTCACATGCCCAAGGTTTGCGAAATGCTCCAAAACACTCCCAAACATCATTTTGGGTTTAATGGAGTAGAATGGTTGTTTTCGTTGCGAAACCATTTTCGCAACTTCGGTACCCCGAAATAGTGCCTTCAGGCCCGAAACACAAGTTTTGCATCTTTTACATGCCGATGGTTTGCGAAATGCTCCAAAACACTCCCAAACATCATTTTGGGTCTAATGGAGTAGAATGGTTGTTTTCGTTGCGAAACCATTTTCGCAACTTCGGTACCCCGAAATACTGCATTCAGGGCCGAAACACAAGTTTTGCATCTTTTTACATGCCGCAAGTTTGCAATAAGCTCCAAAACACTCCCAAACATCATTCTGGGTTTAATGGGGTAGAATGGGTGTTTTCTTTGCGAAACCATTTTCGCAACTTCGGTACCCCGAAATAGTGCATTCAAGCCCGATACACAAGTTTTGCATCTTTTACATGCCGAAGGTTTGCGATATGCTCCAAAACACTCCCAAACATCATTTTGGGAGTAATGGAGTAGAATGGGTGTTTTCATTGTGAAACCATTTTCGCAACATCGGTGCCCCGAAATAGTGCATTCAGGCCCGAAACACAAGTTTTGCATCTTTTTACACGCCAAAGATTTGTGATATGCTCCAAAACACTCCCAAAGATCATTTTGGGTGTAATGGAGTAGGATGGGTGTTTTCGTTGCGAAACCATTTTCGCAACATCGGTTCCCCAAAATAGTGCATTCAAGCCCGAAACACAAGTTTTGCATCTTTTTACATGCCAAAGATTTGTGATATGCTCCAAAACACTCCCAAACATCATTTTGGGTCTAATGGAGTAGAATGATTGTTTTCGTTGCGAAACCATTTTCGCAACTTCGGTACCCCGAAATAGTGCATTCAGGTCCGAAACACAAGTTTTGCATCTTTTACATGCCGAAGGTGTGCGAAATGCTCCTAAACACTACCAAACATCATTTTGGGTCTAATGGAGTAGAATGGTTGTTTTCGTTGCGAAACCATTTTCGCAACTTCGGTACCCCGAAATACTGCATTCAGGCCCGAAACACAAGTTTTGCATCTTTTACATGCCGAAGATTTGCGAAATGCTCCAAAACACTCCCAAACATCATTTTGGGTTTAATGGGGTAGAATGGTTGTTTTCGTTGCGAAACCATTTTCGCAACTTCGGTACCCCGAAATAGTGCATTCAGGGCCGAAATACAAGTTTTTCATCTTTCACATGCCCAAGGTTTGCGAAATGCTCCAAAACACTCCCAAACATCATTTTGGGTTTAATGGAGTAGAATGGTTGTTTTCGTTGCGAAACCATTTTCGCAACTTCGGTACCCCGAAATAGTGCCTTCAGGCCCGAAACACAAGTTTTGCATCTTTTACATGCCGATGGTTTGCGAAATGCTCCAAAACACTCCCAAACATCATTTTGGGTCTAATGGAGTAGAATGGTTGTTTTCGTTGCGAAACCATTTTCGCAACTTCGGTACCCCGAAATACTGCATTCAGGGCCGAAACACAAGTTTTGCATCTTTTTACATGCCGCAAGTTTGCAATAAGCTCCAAAACACTCCCAAACATCATTCTGGGTTTAATGGGGTAGAATGGGTGTTTTCTTTGCGAAACCATTTTCGCAACTTCGGTACCCCGAAATAGTGCATTCAAGCCCGATACACAAGTTTTGCATCTTTTACATGCCGAAGGTTTGCGATATGCTCCAAAACACTCCCAAACATCATTTTGGGAGTAATGGAGTAGAATGGGTGTTTTCATTGTGAAACCATTTTCGCAACATCGGTGCCCCGAAATAGTGCATTCAGGCCCGAAACACAAGTTTTGCATCTTTTTACACGCCAAAGATTTGTGATATGCTCCAAAACACTCCCAAAGATCATTTTGGGTGTAATGGAGTAGGATGGGTGTTTTCGTTGCGAAACCATTTTCGCAACATCGGTTCCCCAAAATAGTGCATTCAAGCCCGAAACACAAGTTTTGCATCTTTTTACATGCCAAAGATTTGTGATATGCTCCAAAACACTCCCAAACATCATTTTGGGTCTAATGGAGTAGAATGATTGTTTTCGTTGCGAAACCATTTTCGCAACTTCGGTACCCCGAAATAGTGCATTCAGGTCCGAAACACAAGTTTTGCATCTTTTACATGCCGAAGGTGTGCGAAATGCTCCTAAACACTACCAAACATCATTTTGGGTCTAATGGAGTAGAATGGTTGTTTTCGTTGCGAAACCATTTTCGCAACTTCGGTACCCCGAAATACTGCATTCAGGCCCGAAACACAAGTTTTGCATCTTTTACATGCCGAAGATTTGCGAAATGCTCCAAAACACTCCCAAACATCATTTTGGGTCTAATGGAGTAGAATGGTTCTTTTCGTTGCAAAACCATTTTCGCAACTTCGGTACCCCAAAATAGTGCATTCAGGCCCGAAACACAAGTTTTGCATATTTTACATGCCGATGGTTTGCGAAATGCTCTAAAACACTCCCAAACATCATTTTGGGTCTAATGGAGTAGAATGGTTGTTTTCGTTGCGAAACCATTTTCGCAACTTCGGTACCCCGAAATAGTGCATTCAGGCCCGAAACACAAGTTTTGCATGTTTTACATGCCGAAGATTTGCGAAATGCTCCAAAACACTCCCAAACATCATTTTGGGTCTAGTGGAGTAGAATGGTTGTTTTCGTTGCGAAACTATTTTCGCAACTTCGGTACCCCGAAATAGTGCATTCAGGCCCGAAACACAAGTTTTCCATGTTTTACAAGACGAAGATTTGCGAAATGCTCCAAAACACTCCCAAACATCATTTTGGGTCTAATGGAGTAGAATGGTTGTTTTCGTTGCGAAACTATTTTCGCAACTTCGGTACCCCGAAATAGTGCATTCAGGCCCGAAACACAAGTTTTGCATGTTTTACATGCCGAAGATTTGCGAAATGCTCCAAAACACTCCCAAACATCATTTTGGGTCTAGTGGAGTAGAATGGTTGTTTTCGTTGCGAAACTATTTTCGCAACTTCGGTACCCCGAAATAGTGCATTCAGGCCCGAAACACAAGTTTTCCATGTTTTACAAGACGAAGATTTGCGAAATGCTCCAAAACACTCCCAAACATCATTTTGGGTTTAATGGGGTAGAATGGTTGTTTTCGTTGCGAAACCATTTTCGCAACTTCGGTACCCCGAAATAGTGCATTCAGGGCCGAAATACAAGTTTTTCATCTTTCACATGCCCAAGGTTTGCGAAATGCTCCAAAACACTCCCAAACATCATTTTGGGTTTAATGGAGTAGAATGGTTGTTTTCGTTGCGAAACCATTTTCGCAACTTCGGTACCCCGAAATAGTGCCTTCAGGCCCGAAACACAAGTTTTGCATCTTTTACATGCCGATGGTTTGCGAAATGCTCCAAAACACTCCCAAACATCATTTTGGGTCTAATGGAGTAGAATGGTTGTTTTCGTTGCGAAACCATTTTCGCAACTTCGGTACCCCGAAATACTGCATTCAGGGCCGAAACACAAGTTTTGCATCTTTTTACATGCCGCAAGTTTGCAATAAGCTCCAAAACACTCCCAAACATCATTCTGGGTTTAATGGGGTAGAATGGGTGTTTTCTTTGCGAAACCATTTTCGCAACTTCGGTACCCCGAAATAGTGCATTCAAGCCCGATACACAAGTTTTGCATCTTTTACATGCCGAAGGTTTGCGATATGCTCCAAAACACTCCCAAACATCATTTTGGGAGTAATGGAGTAGAATGGGTGTTTTCATTGTGAAACCATTTTCGCAACATCGGTGCCCCGAAATAGTGCATTCAGGCCCGAAACACAAGTTTTGCATCTTTTTACACGCCAAAGATTTGTGATATGCTCCAAAACACTCCCAAAGATCATTTTGGGTGTAATGGAGTAGGATGGGTGTTTTCGTTGCGAAACCATTTTCGCAACATCGGTTCCCCAAAATAGTGCATTCAAGCCCGAAACACAAGTTTTGCATCTTTTTACATGCCAAAGATTTGTGATATGCTCCAAAACACTCCCAAACATCATTTTGGGTCTAATGGAGTAGAATGATTGTTTTCGTTGCGAAACCATTTTCGCAACTTCGGTACCCCGAAATAGTGCATTCAGGTCCGAAACACAAGTTTTGCATCTTTTACATGCCGAAGGTGTGCGAAATGCTCCTAAACACTACCAAACATCATTTTGGGTCTAATGGAGTAGAATGGTTGTTTTCGTTGCGAAACCATTTTCGCAACTTCGGTACCCCGAAATACTGCATTCAGGCCCGAAACACAAGTTTTGCATCTTTTACATGCCGAAGATTTGCGAAATGCTCCAAAACACTCCCAAACATCATTTTGGGTTTAATGGGGTAGAATGGTTGTTTTCGTTGCGAAACCATTTTCGCAACTTCGGTACCCCGAAATAGTGCATTCAGGGCCGAAATACAAGTTTTTCATCTTTCACATGCCCAAGGTTTGCGAAATGCTCCAAAACACTCCCAAACATCATTTTGGGTTTAATGGAGTAGAATGGTTGTTTTCGTTGCGAAACCATTTTCGCAACTTCGGTACCCCGAAATAGTGCCTTCAGGCCCGAAACACAAGTTTTGCATCTTTTACATGCCGATGGTTTGCGAAATGCTCCAAAACACTCCCAAACATCATTTTGGGTCTAATGGAGTAGAATGGTTGTTTTCGTTGCGAAACCATTTTCGCAACTTCGGTACCCCGAAATACTGCATTCAGGGCCGAAACACAAGTTTTGCATCTTTTTACATGCCGCAAGTTTGCAATAAGCTCCAAAACACTCCCAAACATCATTCTGGGTTTAATGGGGTAGAATGGGTGTTTTCTTTGCGAAACCATTTTCGCAACTTCGGTACCCCGAAATAGTGCATTCAAGCCCGATACACAAGTTTTGCATCTTTTACATGCCGAAGGTTTGCGATATGCTCCAAAACACTCCCAAACATCATTTTGGGAGTAATGGAGTAGAATGGGTGTTTTCATTGTGAAACCATTTTCGCAACATCGGTGCCCCGAAATAGTGCATTCAGGCCCGAAACACAAGTTTTGCATCTTTTTACACGCCAAAGATTTGTGATATGCTCCAAAACACTCCCAAAGATCATTTTGGGTGTAATGGAGTAGGATGGGTGTTTTCGTTGCGAAACCATTTTCGCAACATCGGTTCCCCAAAATAGTGCATTCAAGCCCGAAACACAAGTTTTGCATCTTTTTACATGCCAAAGATTTGTGATATGCTCCAAAACACTCCCAAACATCATTTTGGGTCTAATGGAGTAGAATGATTGTTTTCGTTGCGAAACCATTTTCGCAACTTCGGTACCCCGAAATAGTGCATTCAGGTCCGAAACACAAGTTTTGCATCTTTTACATGCCGAAGGTGTGCGAAATGCTCCTAAACACTACCAAACATCATTTTGGGTCTAATGGAGTAGAATGGTTGTTTTCGTTGCGAAACCATTTTCGCAACTTCGGTACCCCGAAATACTGCATTCAGGCCCGAAACACAAGTTTTGCATCTTTTACATGCCGAAGATTTGCGAAATGCTCCAAAACACTCCCAAACATCATTTTGGGTCTAATGGAGTAGAATGGTTCTTTTCGTTGCAAAACCATTTTCGCAACTTCGGTACCCCAAAATAGTGCATTCAGGCCCGAAACACAAGTTTTGCATATTTTACATGCCGATGGTTTGCGAAATGCTCTAAAACACTCCCAAACATCATTTTGGGTCTAATGGAGTAGAATGGTTGTTTTCGTTGCGAAACCATTTTCGC
Organism: Cenchrus fungigraminus; assembly: GCA_036936925.1. NCBI lineage: Eukaryota > Viridiplantae > Streptophyta > Magnoliopsida > Poales > Poaceae > Cenchrus > Cenchrus fungigraminus. The sequence continues at coordinate 34,006,649 of CM072775.1, forward strand.
AACTTCGGTACCCCGAAATAGTGCATTCAGGCCCGAAACACAAGTTTTGCATGTTTTACATGCCGAAGATTTGCGAAATGCTCCAAAACACTCCCAAACATCATTTTGGGTCTAGTGGAGTAGAATGGTTGTTTTCGTTGCGAAACTATTTTCGCAACTTCGGTACCCCGAAATAGTGCATTCAGGCCCGAAACACAAGTTTTCCATGTTTTACAAGACGAAGATTTGCGAAATGCTCCAAAACACTCCCAAACATCATTTTGGGTTTAATTGGGTAGAATGGTTGTTTTCGTTGCGAAACCATTTTCGCAACTTCGGTACCCCGAAATAGTGCATTCAGGGCCGAAATACAAGTTTTTCATCTTTCACATGCCCAAGGTTTGCGAAATGCTCCAAAACACTCCCAAACATCATTTTGGGTTTAATGGAGTAGAATGGTTGTTTTCGTTGCGAAACCATTTTCGCAACTTCGGTACCCCGAAATAGTGCCTTCAGGCCCGAAACACAAGTTTTGCATCTTTTACATGCCGATGGTTTGCGAAATGCTCCAAAACACTCCCAAACATCATTTTGGGTCTAATGGAGTAGAATGGTTGTTTTCGTTGCGAAACCATTTTCGCAACTTCGGTACCCCGAAATACTGCATTCAGGGCCGAAACACAAGTTTTGCATCTTTTTACATGCCGCAAGTTTGCAATAAGCTCCAAAACACTCCCAAACATCATTCTGGGTTTAATGGGGTAGAATGGGTGTTTTCTTTGCGAAACCATTTTCGCAACTTCGGTACCCCGAAATAGTGCATTCAAGCCCGATACACAAGTTTTGCATCTTTTACATGCCGAAGGTTTGCGATATGCTCCAAAACACTCCCAAACATCATTTTGGGTGTAATGGAGTAGAATTGGTGTTTTCATTGTGAAACCATTTTCGCAACATCGGTGCCCCGAAATAGTGCATTCAGGCCCGAAACACAAGTTTTGCATCTTTTTACACGCCAAAGATTTGTGATATGCTCCAAAACACTCCCAAACATCATTTTGGGTCCAATGGAGTAGAATGGTTGTTTTCGTTGCGAAACCATTTTCGCAACTTCGGTACCCCGAAATAGTGCATTCAGGCCCGAAACACAAGTTTTGCATCTTTAACAAGCCGAAAGTTTGCGAAATGCTCCAAAACACTCCCAAACATCATTTTGGGTCTAATGGAGTAGAATGGTTGTTTTCGTTGCGAAACCATATTCGCAACTTCGGTACCCCGAAATAATGCATTCAGGCTTGAAACATAAGTTTTGCATCTTTTTACATGCCGAAGGTTTGCGATATGCTCCAAAACACGCCTAAACATCATTCTGGGTTTAATGGGGTAGAATGGGTGTTTTCTTTGCGAAACCATTTTCGCAACTTCGGTACCCCGAAATAGTGCATTCAAGCCCGAAACACAAGTTTTGCATCTTTTACATGCCGAAGGTTTGCGATATGCTCCAAAACACTCCCAAAGATCATTTTGGGTGTAATAGAGTAGGATGGGTGTTTTCGTTGCGAAACCATTTTCGCAACATCGGTTCCCCATAGTGCATTCAAGCCCGAAACACAAGTTTTGCATCTTTTTACATGCCAAAGATTTGTGATATGCTCCAAAACACTCCCAAACATCATTTTGGGTCTAATTGAGTAGAATGATTGTTTTCGTTGCGAAACCATTTTCGCAACTTCGGTACCCCGAAATAGTGCATTCAGGTCCGAAACACAAGTTTTGCATCTTTTACATGCCGAAGGTGTGCGAAATGCTCCTAAACACTACCAAACATCATTTTGGGTCTAATGGAGTAGAATGGTTGTTTTCGTTGCGAAACCATTTTCGCAACTTCGGTACCCCGAAATAGTGCATTCAGGCCCGAAACACAAGTTTTGCATCTTTTACATGCCGAAGATTTGCGAAATGCTCCAAAACACTCCAAAACATCATTTTGGTTCTAATGGAGTAGAATGGTTCTTTTCGTTGCAAAACCATTTTCGCAACTTCGGTACCCCAAAATAGTGCATTCAGGCCCGAAACACAAGTTTTGCATCTTTTACATGCCGATGGTTTGCGAAATGCTCTAAAACACTCCCAAACATCATTTTGGGTCTAATGGAGTAGAATGGTTGTTTTCGTTGCGACACTATTTTCGCAACTTCGGTACCCCGAAATAGTGCATTCAGGCCCGAAACACAAGTTTTGCATGTTTTACATGCCGAAGATTTGCGAAATGCTCCAAAACACTCCCAAACATCATTTTGGGTCTAGTGGAGTAGAATGGTTGTTTTCGTTGCGAAACTATTTTCGCAACTTCGGTACCCCGAAATAGTGCATTCAGGCCCGAAACACAAGTTTTCCATGTTTTACAAGCCGAAGATTTGCGAAATGCTCCAAAACACTCCCAAACATCATTTTGGGTTTAATGGGGTAGAATGGTTGTTTTCGTTGCGAAACCATTTTCGCAACTTCGGTACCCCGAAATAGTGCATTCAGGGCCGAAACACAAGTTTTGCATCTTTTTACATGCCGAAGGTTTGCGATATGCTCCAAAACACTCCCAAACATCATTCTGGGTCTAATGGGGTAGAATGGTTGTTTTCGTTGCGAAACCATTTTCGCAACTTCGGTAGCCCGAAATAGTGCATTCAGGCCGAAACACAAGTTTTGCATCTTTTTACATGCTGAAGATTTGTGATATGTTCCAAAACACTCCGAAACATCATTTTGGGTCTAATGGAGTAGAATGGTTGTTTTTGTTGCGAAACCATTTTCACAACTGCGGTACCCTGAAATATTCAGGCCCGAAACACAAGTTTTGCATCTTTTACATGCCGAAGATTTGCGAAATGGTCCAAAACACTCCCAAACATCATTTTGGGTCTAATGGAGTAGAATGGTTGTTTTCTTTGCAAAACCATTTTCGCAATTTCGGTACCCCGAAATAGTGCATTCAAGTCCGAAACGAAAGTTTTGTATCTTTTACAAGCCGAAGGTTTGCGAAATGCTCCAAAACACTCCCAAACATCATTTTGGGTGTAATGGAGTAGAATGATTGTTTTCGTTGCGAAACCATTTTCGCAACATCGGTACCCTGAAATAATGCATTCAGGCCGAAACACAAGTTTTGCATCTTTTTACATGCTGAAGATTTGTGATATGCTCCAAAACACTCCCAAACATCATTTTGGGTCTAATGGAGTAGAATGGTTGTTTTTGTTGCGAAACCATTTTCGCAACTTCGGTACCCTGAAATAGTGCATTCAGGCCCGAAACACAAGTTTTGCATCTTTTACATGCCGAAGATTTGCGAAATGCTCCAAAACACTCCCAAACATCATTTTGGGTTTAATGGAGTAGAATGGTTGTTTTCGTTGCGAAACCATTTTCGCAACTTCGGTACCCCGAAATAGTGCCTTCAGGCCCGAAACACAAGTTTTGCATCTTTTACATGCCGATGGTTTGCGAAATGCTCCAAAACACTCCCAAACATCATTTTGGGTCTAATGGAGTAGAATGGTTGTTTTCGTTGCGAAACCATTTTCGCAACTTCGGTACCCCGAAATACTGCATTCAGGGCCGAAACACAAGTTTTGCATCTTTTTACATGCCGCAAGTTTGCAATAAGCTCCAAAACACTCCCAAACATCATTCTGGGTTTAATGGGGTAGAATGGGTGTTTTCTTTGCGAAACCATTTTCGCAACTTCGGTACCCCGAAATAGTGCATTCAAGCCCGATACACAAGTTTTGCATCTTTTACATGCCGAAGGTTTGCGATATGCTCCAAAACACTCCCAAACATCATTTTGGGAGTAATGGAGTAGAATGGGTGTTTTCATTGTGAAACCATTTTCGCAACATCGGTGCCCCGAAATAGTGCATTCAGGCCCGAAACACAAGTTTTGCATCTTTTTACACGCCAAAGATTTGTGATATGCTCCAAAACACTCCCAAACATCATTTTGGGTCCAATGGAGTAGAATGGTTGTTTTCGTTGCGAAACCATTTTCGCAACTTCGGTACCCCGAAATAGTGCATTCAGGCCCGAAACACAAGTTTTGCATCTTTAACAAGCCGAAAGTTTGCGAAATGCTCCAAAACACTCCCAAACATCATTTTGGGTCTAATGGAGTAGAATGGTTGTTTTCGTTGCGAAACCATATTCGCAACTTCGGTACCCCGAAATAATGCATTCAGGCTTGAAACATAAGTTTTGCATCTTTTTACATGCCGAAGGTTTGCGATATGCTCCAAAACACGCCTAAACATCATTCTGGGTTTAATGGGGTAGAATGGGTGTTTTCTTTGCGAAACCATTTTCGCAACTTCGGTACCCCGAAATAGTGCATTCAAGCCCGAAACACAAGTTTTGCATCTTTTACATGCCGAAGGTTTGCGATATGCTCCAAAACACTCCCAAAGATCATTTTGGGTGTAATGGAGTAGGATGGGTGTTTTTGTTGCGAAACCATTTTCGCAACATCGGTTCCCCAAAATAGTGCATTCAAGCCCGAAACACAAGTTTTGCATCTTTTTACATGCCAAAGATTTGTGATATGCTCCAAAACACTCCCAAACATCATTTTGGGTCTAATGGAGTAGAATGATTGTTTTCGTTGCGAAACCATTTTCGCAACTTCGGTACCCCGAAATAGTGCATTCAGGTCCGAAACACAAGTTTTGCATCTTTTACATGCCGAAGGTGTGCGAAATGCTCCTAAACACTACCAAACATCATTTTGGGTCTAATGGAGTAGAATGGTTGTTTTCGTTGCGAAACCATTTTCGCAACTTCGGTACCCCGAAATAGTGCATTCAGGCCCGAAACACAAGTTTTGCATCTTTTACATGCCGAAGATTTGCGAAATGCTCCAAAACACTCCCAAACATCATTTTGGTTCTAATGCAGTAGAATGGTTCTTTTCGTTGCAAAACCATTTTCGCAACTTCGGTACCCCAAAATAGTGCATTCAGGCCCGAAACACAAGTTTTGCATCTTTTACATGCCGATGGTTTGCGAAATGCTCTAAAACACTCCCAAACATCATTTTGGGTCTAATGGAGTAGAATGGTTGTTTTCGTTGCGAAACTATTTTCGCAACTTCGGTACCCCGAAATAGTGCATTCAGGCCCGAAACACAAGTTTTGCATGTTTTACATGCCGAAGATTTGCGAAATGCTCCAAAACACTCCCAAACATCATTTTGGGTCTAGTGGAGTAGAATGGTTGTTTTCGTTGCGAAACTATTTTCGCAACTTCGGTACCCCGAAATAGTGCATTCAGGCCCGAAACACAAGTTTTCCATGTTTTACAAGCCGAAGATTTGCGAAATGCTCCAAAACACTCCCAAACATCATTTTGGGTTTAATGGGGTAGAATGGTTGTTTTCGTTGCGAAACCATTTTCGCAACTTCGGTACCCCGAAATAGTGCATTCAGGGCCGAAACACAAGTTTTGCATCTTTTACATGCCGAAGGTTTGCGATATGCTCCAAAACACTCCCAAACATCATTTTGGGAGTAATGGAGTAGAATGGGTGTTTTCATTGTGAAACCATTTTCGCAACATCGGTGCCCCGAAATAGTGCATTCAGGCCCGAAACACAAGTTTTGCATCTTTTTACACGCCAAAGATTTGTGATATGCTCCAAAACACTCCCAAACATCATTTTGGGTCCAATGGAGTAGAATGGTTGTTTTCGTTGCGAAACCATTTTCGCAACTTCGGTACCCCGAAATAGTGCATTCAGGCCCGAAACACAAGTTTTGCATCTTTAACAAGCCGAAAGTTTGCGAAATGCTCCAAAACACTCCCAAACATCATTTTGGGTCTAATGGAGTAGAATGGTTGTTTTCGTTGCGAAACCATATTCGCAACTTCGGTACCCCGAAATAATGCATTCAGGCTTGAAACATAAGTTTTGCATCTTTTTACATGCCGAAGGTTTGCGATATGCTCCAAAACACGCCTAAACATCATTCTGGGTTTAATGGGGTAGAATGGGTGTTTTCTTTGCGAAACCATTTTCGCAACTTCGGTACCCCGAAATAGTGCATTCAAGCCCGAAACACAAGTTTTGCATCTTTTACATGCCGAAGGTTTGCGATATGCTCCAAAACACTCCCAAAGATCATTTTGGGTGTAATGGAGTAGGATGGGTGTTTTCGTTGCGAAACCATTTTCGCAACATCGGTTCCCCAAAATAGTGCATTCAAGCCCGAAACACAAGTTTTGCATCTTTTTACATGCCAAAGATTTGTGATATGCTCCAAAACACTCCCAAACATCATTTTGGGTCTAATGGAGTAGAATGATTGTTTTCGTTGCGAAACCATTTTCGCAACTTCGGTACCCCGAAATAGTGCATTCAGGTCCGAAACACAAGTTTTGCATCTTTTACATGCCGAAGGTGTGCGAAATGCTCCTAAACACTACCAAACATCATTTTGGGTCTAATGGAGTAGAATGGTTGTTTTCGTTGCGAAACCATTTTCGCAACTTCGGTACCCCGAAATAGTGCATTCAGGCCCGAAACACAAGTTTTGCATCTTTTACATGCCGAAGATTTGCGAAATGCTCCAAAACACTCCCAAACATCATTTTGGTTCTAATGCTGTAGAATGGTTCTTTTCGTTGCAAAACCATTTTCGCAACTTCGGTACCCCAAAATAGTGCATTCAGGCCCGAAACACAAGTTTTGCATCTTTTACATGCCGATGGTTTGCGAAATGCTCTAAAACACTCCCAAACATCATTTTGGGTCTAATGGAGTAGAATGGTTGTTTTCGTTGCGAAACTATTTTCGCAACTTCGGTACCCCGAAATAGTGCATTCAGGCCCGAAACACAAGTTTTGCATGTTTTACATGCCGAAGATTTGCGAAATGCTCCAAAACACTCCCAAACATCATTTTGGGTCTAGTGGAGTAGAATGGTTGTTTTCGTTGCGAAACTATTTTCGCAACTTCGGTACCCCGAAATAGTGCATTCAGGCCCGAAACACAAGTTTTCCATGTTTTACAAGCCGAAGATTTGCGAAATGCTCCAAAACACTCCCAAACATCATTTTGGGTTTAATGGGGTAGAATGGTTGTTTTCGTTGCGAAACCATTTTCGCAACTTCGGTACCCCGAAATAGTGCATTCAGGGCCGAAACACAAGTTTTGCATCTTTTTACATGCCGAAGGTTTGCGATATGCTCCAAAACACTCCCAAACATCATTCTGGGTCTAATGGGGTAGAATGGTTGTTTTCGTTGCGAAACCATTTTCGCAACTTCGGTAGCCCGAAATAGTGCATTCAGGCCGAAACACAAGTTTTGCATCTTTTTACATGCTGAAGATTTGTGATATGTTCCAAAACACTCCGAAACATCATTTTGGGTCTAATGGAGTAGAATGGTTGTTTTTGTTGCGAAACCATTTTCACAACTGCGGTACCCTGAAATATTCAGGCCCGAAACACAAGTTTTGCATCTTTTACATGCCGAAGATTTGCGAAATGGTCCAAAACACTCCCAAACATCATTTTGGGTCTAATGGAGTAGAATGGTTGTTTTCTTTGCAAAACCATTTTCATAACTTCGGTACCCCGAAATAGTGCATTCAAGTCCGAAACGAAAGTTTTGCATCTTTTACAAGCCGAAGGTTTGCGAAATGCTCCAAAACACTCCCAAACATCATTTTGGGTGTAATGGAGTAGAATGATTGTTTTCGTTGCGAAACCATTTTCACAACATCGGTACCCTGAAATAATGCATTCAGGCCGAAACACAAGTTTTGCATCTTTTTACATGCTGAAGATTTGTGATATGCTCCAAAACACTCCCAAACATCATTTTGGGTCTAATGGAGTAGAATGGTTGTTTTTGTTGCGAAACCATTTTCGCAACTTCGGTACCCTGAAATAGTGCATTCAGGCCCGAAACACAAGTTTTGCATTTTTACATGCCGAAGATTTGCGAAATGCTCCAAAACACTCCCAAACATCATTTTGGGTTTAATGGAGTAGAATGGTTGTTTTCGTTGCGAAACCATTTTCGCAACTTCGGTACCCCGAAATAGTGCCTTCAGGCCCGAAACACAAGTTTTGCATCTTTTACATGCCGATGGTTTGCGAAATGCTCCAAAACACTCCCAAACATCATTTTGGGTCTAATGGAGTAGAATGGTTGTTTTCGTTGCGAAACCATTTTCGCAACTTCGGTACCCCGAAATACTGCATTCAGGGCCGAAACACAAGTTTTGCATCTTTTTACATGCCGCAAGTTTGCAATAAGCTCCAAAACACTCCCAAACATCATTCTGGGTTTAATGGGGTAGAATGGGTGTTTTCTTTGCGAAACCATTTTCGCAACTTCGGTACCCCGAAATAGTGCATTCAAGCCCGATACACAAGTTTTGCATCTTTTACATGCCGAAGGTTTGCGATATGCTCCAAAACACTCCCAAACATCATTTTGGGAGTAATGGAGTAGAATGGGTGTTTTCATTGTGAAACCATTTTCGCAACATCGGTGCCCCGAAATAGTGCATTCAGGCCCGAAACACAAGTTTTGCATCTTTTTACACGCCAAAGATTTGTGATATGCTCCAAAACACTCCCAAACATCATTTTGGGTCTAGTGGAGTAGAATGGTTGTTTTCGTTGCGAAACTATTTTCGCAACTTCGGTACCCCGAAATAGTGCATTCAGGCCCGAAACACAAGTTTTCCATGTTTTACAAGCCGAAGATTTGCGAAATGCTCCAAAACACTCCCAAACATCATTTTGGGTTTAATGGGGTAGAATGGTTGTTTTCGTTGCGAAACCATTTTCGCAACTTCGGTACCCCGAAATAGTGCATTCAGGGCCGAAACACAAGTTTTGCATCTTTTACATGCCGAAGGTTTGCGATATGCTCCAAAACACTCCCAAACATCATTTTGGGAGTAATGGAGTAGAATGGGTGTTTTCATTGTGAAACCATTTTCGCAACATCGGTGCCCCGAAATAGTGCATTCAGGCCCGAAACACAAGTTTTGCATCTTTTTACACGCCAAAGATTTGTGATATGCTCCAAAACACTCCCAAACATCATTTTGGGTCCAATGGAGTAGAATGGTTGTTTTCGTTGCGAAACCATTTTCGCAACTTCGGTACCCCGAAATAGTGCATTCAGGCCCGAAACACAAGTTTTGCATCTTTAACAAGCCGAAAGTTTGCGAAATGCTCCAAAACACTCCCAAACATCATTTTGGGTCTAATGGAGTAGAATGGTTGTTTTCGTTGCGAAACCATATTCGCAACTTCGGTACCCCGAAATAATGCATTCAGGCTTGAAACATAAGTTTTGCATCTTTTTACATGCCGAAGGTTTGCGATATGCTCCAAAACACGCCTAAACATCATTCTGGGTTTAATGGGGTAGAATGGGTGTTTTCTTTGCGAAACCATTTTCGCAACTTCGGTACCCCGAAATAGTGCATTCAAGCCCGAAACACAAGTTTTGCATCTTTTACATGCCGAAGGTTTGCGATATGCTCCAAAACACTCCCAAAGATCATTTTGGGTGTAATGGAGTAGGATGGGTGTTTTCGTTGCGAAACCATTTTCGCAACATCGGTTCCCCAAAATAGTGCATTCAAGCCCGAAACACAAGTTTTGCATCTTTTTACATGCCAAAGATTTGTGATATGCTCCAAAACACTCCCAAACATCATTTTGGGTCTAATGGAGTAGAATGATTGTTTTCGTTGCGAAACCATTTTCGCAACTTCGGTACCCCGAAATAGTGCATTCAGGTCCGAAACACAAGTTTTGCATCTTTTACATGCCGAAGGTGTGCGAAATGCTCCTAAACACTACCAAACATCATTTTGGGTCTAATGGAGTAGAATGGTTGTTTTCGTTGCGAAACCATTTTCGCAACTTCGGTACCCCGAAATAGTGCATTCAGGCCCGAAACACAAGTTTTGCATCTTTTACATGCCGAAGATTTGCGAAATGCTCCAAAACACTCCCAAACATCATTTTGGTTCTAATGCAGTAGAATGGTTCTTTTCGTTGCAAAACCATTTTCGCAACTTCGGTACCCCAAAATAGTGCATTCAGGCCCGAAACACAAGTTTTGCATCTTTTACATGCCGATGGTTTGCGAAATGCTCTAAAACACTCCCAAACATCATTTTGGGTCTAATGGAGTAGAATGGTTGTTTTCGTTGCGAAACTATTTTCGCAACTTCGGTACCCCGAAATAGTGCATTCAGGCCCGAAACACAAGTTTTGCATGTTTTACATGCCGAAGATTTGCGAAATGCTCCAAAACACTCCCAAACATCATTTTGGGTCTAGTGGAGTAGAATGGTTGTTTTCGTTGCGAAACTATTTTCGCAACTTCGGTACCCCGAAATAGTGCATTCAGGCCCGAAACACAAGTTTTCCATGTTTTACAAGCCGAAGATTTGCGAAATGCTCCAAAACACTCCCAAACATCATTTTGGGTTTAATGGGGTAGAATGGTTGTTTTCGTTGCGAAACCATTTTCGCAACTTCGGTACCCCGAAATAGTGCATTCAGGGCCGAAACACAAGTTTTGCATCTTTTTACATGCCGAAGGTTTGCGATATGCTCCAAAACACTCCCAAACATCATTCTGGGTCTAATGGGGTAGAATGGTTGTTTTCGTTGCGAAACCATTTTCGCAACTTCGGTAGCCCGAAATAGTGCATTCAGGCCGAAACACAAGTTTTGCATCTTTTTACATGCTGAAGATTTGTGATATGTTCCAAAACACTCCGAAACATCATTTTGGGTCTAATGGAGTAGAATGGTTGTTTTTGTTGCGAAACCATTTTCACAACTGCGGTACCCTGAAATATTCAGGCCCGAAACACAAGTTTTGCATCTTTTACATGCCGAAGATTTGCGAAATGGTCCAAAACACTCCCAAACATCATTTTGGGTCTAATGGAGTAGAATGGTTGTTTTCTTTGCAAAACCATTTTCGCAACTTCGGTACCCCGAAATAGTGCATTCAAGTCCGAAACGAAAGTTTTGCATCTTTTACAAGCCGAAGGTTTGCGAAATGCTCCAAAACACTCCCAAACATCATTTTGGGTGTAATGGAGTAGAATGATTGTTTTCGTTGCGAAACCATTTTCACAACATCGGTACCCTGAAATAATGCATTCAGGCCGAAACACAAGTTTTGCATCTTTTTACATGCTGAAGATTTGTGATATGCTCCAAAACACTCCCAAACATCATTTTGGGTCTAATGGAGTAGAATGGTTGTTTTTGTTGCGAAACCATTTTCGCAACTTCGGTACCCTGAAATAGTGCATTCAGGCCCGAAACACAAGTTTTGCATCTTTTACATGCCGAAGATTTGCGAAATGCTCCAAAACACTCCCAAACATCATTTTGGGTTTAATGGAGTAGAATGGTTGTTTTCGTTGCGAAACCATTTTCGCAACTTCGGTACCCCGAAATAGTGCCTTCAGGCCCGAAACACAAGTTTTGCATCTTTTACATGCCGATGGTTTGCGAAATGCTCCAAAACACTCCCAAACATCATTTTGGGTCTAATGGAGTAGAATGGTTGTTTTCGTTGCGAAACCATTTTCGCAACTTCGGTACCCCGAAATACTGCATTCAGGGCCGAAACACAAGTTTTGCATCTTTTTACATGCCGCAAGTTTGCAATAAGCTCCAAAACACTCCCAAACATCATTCTGGGTTTAATGGGGTAGAATGGGTGTTTTCTTTGCGAAACCATTTTCGCAACTTCGGTACCCCGAAATAGTGCATTCAAGCCCGATACACAAGTTTTGCATCTTTTACATGCCGAAGGTTTGCGATATGCTCCAAAACACTCCCAAACATCATTTTGGGAGTAATGGAGTAGAATGGGTGTTTTCATTGTGAAACCATTTTCGCAACATCGGTGCCCCGAAATAGTGCATTCAGGCCCGAAACACAAGTTTTGCATCTTTTTACACGCCAAAGATTTGTGATATGCTCCAAAACACTCCCAAACATCATTTTGGGTCCAATGGAGTAGAATGGTTGTTTTCGTTGCGAAACCATTTTCGCAACTTCGGTACCCCGAAATAGTGCATTCAGGCCCGAAACACAAGTTTTGCATCTTTAACAAGCCGAAAGTTTGCGAAATGCTCCAAAACACTCCCAAACATCATTTTGGGTCTAATGGAGTAGAATGGTTGTTTTCGTTGCGAAACCATATTCGCAACTTCGGTACCCCGAAATAATGCATTCAGGCTTGAAACATAAGTTTTGCATCTTTTTACATGCCGAAGGTTTGCGATATGCTCCAAAACACGCCTAAACATCATTCTGGGTTTAATGGGGTAGAATGGGTGTTTTCTTTGCGAAACCATTTTCGCAACTTCGGTACCCCGAAATAGTGCATTCAAGCCCGAAACACAAGTTTTGCATCTTTTACATGCCGAAGGTTTGCGATATGCTCCAAAACACTCCCAAAGATCATTTTGGGTGTAATGGAGTAGGATGGGTGTTTTCGTTGCGAAACCATTTTCGCAACATCGGTTCCCCAAAATAGTGCATTCAAGCCCGAAACACAAGTTTTGCATCTTTTTACATGCCAAAGATTTGTGATATGCTCCAAAACACTCCCAAACATCATTTTGGGTCTAATGGAGTAGAATGATTGTTTTCGTTGCGAAACCATTTTCGCAACTTCGGTACCCCGAAATAGTGCATTCAGGTCCGAAACACAAGTTTTGCATCTTTTACATGCCGAAGGTGTGCGAAATGCTCCTAAACACTACCAAACATCATTTTGGGTCTAATGGAGTAGAATGGTTGTTTTCGTTGCGAAACCATTTTCGCAACTTCGGTACCCCGAAATAGTGCATTCAGGCCCGAAACACAAGTTTTGCATCTTTTACATGCCGAAGATTTGCGAAATGCTCCAAAACACTCCCAAACATCATTTTGGTTCTAATGGAGTAGAATGGTTCTTTTCGTTGCAAAACCATTTTCGCAACTTCGGTACCCCAAAATAGTGCATTCAGGCCCGAAACACAAGTTTTGCATCTTTTACATGCCGATGGTTTGCGAAATGCTCTAAAACACTCCCAAACATCATTTTGGGTCTAATGGAGTAGAATGGTTGTTTTCGTTGCGAAACTATTTTCGCAACTTCGGTACCCCGAAATAGTGCATTCAGGCCCGAAACACAAGTTTTGCATGTTTTACATGCCGAAGATTTGCGAAATGCTCCAAAACACTCCCAAACATCATTTTGGGTCTAGTGGAGTAGAATGGTTGTTTTCGTTGCGAAACTATTTTCGCAACTTCGGTACCCCGAAATAGTGCATTCAGGCCCGAAACACAAGTTTTCCATGTTTTACAAGCCGAAGATTTGCGAAATGCTCCAAAACACTCCCAAACATCATTTTGGGTTTAATGGGGTAGAATGGTTGTTTTCGTTGCGAAACCATTTTCGCAACTTCGGTACCCCAAAATAGTGCATTCAGGCCCGAAACACAAGTTTTGCATCTTTTACATGCCGATGGTTTGCGAAATGCTCTAAAACACTCCCAAACATCATTTTGGGTCTAATGGAGTAGAATGGTTGTTTTCGTTGCGAAACTATTTTCGCAACTTCGGTACCCCGAAATAGTGCATTCAGGCCCGAAACACAAGTTTTGCATGTTTTACATGCCGAAGATTTGCGAAATGCTCCAAAACACTCCCAAACATCATTTTGGGTCTAGTGGAGTAGAATGGTTGTTTTCGTTGCGAAACTATTTTCGCAACTTCGGTACCCCGAAATAGTGCATTCAGGCCCGAAACACAAGTTTTCCATGTTTTACAAGCCGAAGATTTGCGAAATGCTCCAAAACACTCCCAAACATCATTTTGGGTTTAATGGGGTAGAATGGTTGTTTTCGTTGCGAAACCATTTTCGCAACTTCGGTACCCCGAAATAGTGCATTCAGGGCCGAAACACAAGTTTTGCATCTTTTTACATGCCGAAGGTTTGCGATATGCTCCAAAACACTCCCAAACATCATTCTGGGTCTAATGGGGTAGAATGGTTGTTTTCGTTGCGAAACCATTTTCGCAACTTCGGTAGCCCGAAATAGTGCATTCAGGCCGAAACACAAGTTTTGCATCTTTTTACATGCTGAAGATTTGTGATATGTTCCAAAACACTCCGAAACATCATTTTGGGTCTAATGGAGTAGAATGGTTGTTTTTGTTGCGAAACCATTTTCACAACTGCGGTACCCTGAAATAGTGCATTCAGGCCCGAAACACAAGTTTTGCATCTTTTACATGCCGAAGATTTGCGAAATGCTCCAAAACACTCCCAAACATCATTTTGGGTCTAATGGAGTAGAATGGTTGTTTTCTTTGCAAAACCATTTTCGCAACTTCGGTACCCCGAAATAGTGCATTCAAGTCCGAAACGAAAGTTTTGCATCTTTTACAAGCCGAAGGTTTGCGAAATGATCCAAAACACTCCCAAACATCATTTTGGGTGTAATGGAGTAGAATGATTGTTTTCGTTGCGAAACCATTTTCGCAACATCGGTACCCTGAAATAATGCATTCAGGCCGAAACACAAGTTTTGCATCTTTTTACATGCTGAAGATTTGTGATATGCTCCAAAACACTCCCAAACATCATTTTGGGTCTAATGGAGTAGAATGGTTGTTTTTGTTGCGAAACCATTTTCGCAACTTCGGTACCCTGAAATAGTGCATTCAGGCCCGAAACACAAGTTTTGCATCTTTTACATGCCGAAGATTTGCGAAATGCTCCAAAACACTCCCAAACATCATTTTGGGTCTAATGGAGTAGAATCGTTGTTTTCATTGCGAAACCATTTTCGCAACTTCGGTACCCCGAAATAGTGCATTCAGGCCCGAAACACAAGTTTTGCATCTTTTACATGCCGATGGTTTGCGAAATGCTCCAAAACACTCCCAAACATCATTTTGGGTCTAATGGAGTAGAATGGTTGTTTTCGTTGCGAAACCATTTTCGCAACTTCGGTACCCCGAAATACTGCATTCAGGGCCGAAACACAAGTTTTGCATCTTTTTACATGCCGCAAGTTTGCAATAAGCTCCAAAACACTCCCAAACATCATTCTGGGTTTAATGGGGTAGAATGGGTGTTTTCTTTGCGAAACCATTTTCGCAACTTCGGTACCCCGAAATAGTGCATTCAAGCCCGATACACAAGTTTTGCATCTTTTACATGCCGAAGGGTTGCGATATGCTCCAAAACACTCCCAAACATCATTTTGGGAGTAATGGAGTAGAATGGGTGTTTTCATTGTGAAACCATTTTCGCAACATCGGTGCCCCGAAATAGTGCATTCAGGCCCGAAACACAAGTTTTGCATCTTTTTACACGCCAAAGATTTGTGATATGCTCCAAAACACTCCCAAACATCATTTTGGGTCCAATGGAGTAGAATGGTTGTTTTCGTTGCGAAACCATTTTCGCAACTTCGGTACCCCGAAATAGTGCATTCAGGTCCGAAACACAAGTTTTGCATCTTTTACATGCCGAAGGTGTGCGAAATGCTCCTAAACACTACCAAACATCATTTTGGGTCTAATGGAGTAGAATGGTTGTTTTCGTTGCGAAACCATTTTCGCAACTTCGGTACCCTGAAATAGTGCCTTCAGGCCCGAAACACAAGTTTTGCATCTTTTTAAATGCTGAAGATTTGTGATATGTTCCAAAACACTCCGAAACATCATTTTGGGTCTAATGGAGTAGAATGGTTGTTTTTGTTGCGAAACCATTTTCACAACTGCGGTACCCTGAAATATTCAGGCCCGAAACACAAGTTTTGCATCTTTTACATGCCGAAGATTTGCGAAATGGTCCAAAACACTCCCAAACATCATTTTGGGTCTAATGGAGTAGAATGGTTGTTTTCTTTGCAAAACCATTTTCGCAACTTCGGTACCCCGAAATAGTGCATTCAAGTCCGAAACGAAAGTTTTGCATCTTTTACAAGCCGAAGGTTTGCGAAATGCTCCAAAACACTCCCAAACATCATTTTGGGTGTAATGGAGTAGAATGATTGTTTTCGTTGCGAAACCATTTTCACAACATCGGTACCCTGAAATAATGCATTCAGGCCGAAACACAAGTTTTGCATCTTTTTACATGCTGAAGATTTGTGATATGCTCCAAAACACTCCCAAACATCATTTTGGGTCTAATGGAGTAGAATGGTTGTTTTTGTTGCGAAACCATTTTCGCAACTTCGGTACCCTGAAATAGTGCATTCAGGCCCGAAACACAAGTTTTGCATCTTTTACATGCCGAAGATTTGCGAAATGCTCCAAAACACTCCCAAACATCATTTTGGGTTTAATGGAGTAGAATGGTTGTTTTCGTTGTGAAACCATTTTCGCAACTTCGGTACCCCGAAATAGTGCCTTCAGGCCCGAAACACAAGTTTTGCATCTTTTACATGCCGATGGTTTGCGAAATGCTCCAAAACACTCCCAAACATCATTTTGGGTCTAATGGAGTAGAATGGTTGTTTTCGTTGCGAAACCATTTTCGCAACTTCGGTACCCCGAAATACTGCATTCAGGGCCGAAACACAAGTTTTGCATCTTTTTACATGCCGCAAGTTTGCAATAAGCTCCAAAACACTCCCAAACATCATTCTGGGTTTAATGGGGTAGAATGGGTGTTTTCTTTGCGAAACCATTTTCGCAACTTCGGTACCCCGAAATAGTGCATTCAAGCCCGATACACAAGTTTTGCATCTTTTACATGCCGAAGGTTTGCGATATGCTCCAAAACACTCCCAAACATCATTTTGGGAGTAATGGAGTAGAATGGGTGTTTTCATTGTGAAACCATTTTCGCAACATCGGTGCCCCGAAATAGTGCATTCAGGCCCGAAACACAAGTTTTGCATCTTTTTACACGCCAAAGATTTGTGATATGCTCCAAAACACTCCCAAACATCATTTTGGGTCCAATGGAGTAGAATGGTTGTTTTCGTTGCGAAACCATTTTCGCAACTTCGGTACCTCGAAATAGTGCATTCAGGCCCGAAACACAAGTTTTGCATCTTTAACAAGCCGAAAGTTTGCGAAATGCTCCAAAACACTCCCAAACATCATTTTGGGTCTAATGGAGTAGAATTGTTGTTTTCGTTGCGAAACCATATTCGCAACTTCGGTACCCCGAAATAATGCATTCAGGCTTGAAACATAAGTTTTGCATCTTTTTACATGCCGAAGGTTTGCGATATGCTCCAAAACACGCCTAAACATCATTCTGGGTTTAATGGGGTAGAATGGGTGTTTTCTTTGCGAAACCATTTTCGCAACTTCGGTACCCCGAAATAGTGCATTCAAGCCCGAAACACAAGTTTTGCATCTTTTACATGCCGAAGGTTTGCGATATGCTCCAAAACACTCCCAAAGATCATTTTGGGTGTAATGGAGTAGGATGGGTGTTTTCGTTGCGAAACCATTTTCGCAACATCGGTTCCCCAAAATAGTGCATTCAAGCCCGAAACACAAGTTTTGCATCTTTTTACATGCCAAAGATTTGTGATATGCTCCAAAACACTCCCAAACATCATTTTGGGTCTAATGGAGTAGAATGATTGTTTTCGTTGCGAAACCATTTTCGCAACTTCGGTACCCCGAAATAGTGCATTCAGGTCCGAAACACAAGTTTTGCATCTTTTACATGCCGAAGGTGTGCGAAATGCTCCTAAACACTACCAAACATCATTTTGGGTCTAATGGAGTAGAATGGTTGTTTTCGTTGCGAAACCATTTTCGCAACTTCGGTACCCCGAAATAGTGCATTCAGGCCCGAAACACAAGTTTTGCATCTTTTACATGCCGAAGATTTGCGAAATGCTCCAAAACACTCCCAAACATCATTTTGGTTCTAATGGAGTAGAATGGTTCTTTTCGTTGCAAAACCATTTTCGCAACTTCGGTACCCCAAAATAGTGCATTCAGGCCCGAAACACAAGTTTTGCATCTTTTACATGCCGATGGTTTGCGAAATGCTCTAAAACACTCCCAAACATCATTTTGGGTCTAATGGAGTAGAATGGTTGTTTTCGTTGCGAAACTATTTTCGCAACTTCGGTACCCCGAAATAGTGCATTCAGGCCCGAAACACAAGTTTTGCATGTTTTACATGCCGAAGATTTGCGAAATGCTCCAAAACACTCCCAAACATCATTTTGGGTCTAGTGGAGTAGAATGGTTGTTTTCGTTGCGAAACTATTTTCGCAACTTCGGTACCCCGAAATAGTGCATTCAGGCCCGAAACACAAGTTTTCCATGTTTTACAAGCCGAAGATTTGCGAAATGCTCCAAAACACTCCCAAACATCATTTTGGGTTTAATGGGGTAGAATGGTTGTTTTCGTTGCGAAACCATTTTCGCAACTTCGGTACCCCGAAATAGTGCATTCAGGGCCGAAACACAAGTTTTGCATCTTTTTACATGCCGAAGGTTTGCGATATGCTCCAAAACACTCCCAAACATCATTCTGGGTCTAATGGGGTAGAATGGTTGTTTTCGTTGCGAAACCATTTTCGCAACTTCGGTAGCCCGAAATAGTGCATTCAGGCCGAAACACAAGTTTTGCATCTTTTTACATGCTGAAGATTTGTGATATGTTCCAAAACACTCCGAAACATCATTTTGGGTCTAATGGAGTAGAATGGTTGTTTTTGTTGCGAAACCATTTTCACAACTGCGGTACCCTGAAATAGTGCATTCAGGCCCGAAACACAAGTTTTGCATCTTTTACATGCCGAAGATTTGCGAAATGCTCCAAAACACTCCCAAACATCATTTTGGGTCTAATGGAGTAGAATGGTTGTTTTCTTTGCAAAACCATTTTCGCAACTTCGGTACCCCGAAATAGTGCATTCAAGTCCGAAACGAAAGTTTTGCATCTTTTACAAGCCGAAGGTTTGCGAAATGATCCAAAACACTCCCAAACATCATTTTGGGTGTAATGGAGTAGAATGATTGTTTTCGTTGCGAAACCATTTTCGCAACATCGGTACCCTGAAATAATGCATTCAGGCCGAAACACAAGTTTTGCATCTTTTTACATGCTGAAGATTTGTGATATGCTCCAAAACACTCCCAAACATCATTTTGGGTCTAATGGAGTAGAATGGTTGTTTTTGTTGCGAAACCATTTTCGCAACTTCGGTACCCTGAAATAGTGCATTCAGGCCCGAAACACAAGTTTTGCATCTTTTACATGCCGAAGATTTGCGAAATGCTCCAAAACACTCCCAAACATCATTTTGGGTCTAATGGAGTAGAATCGTTGTTTTCATTGCGAAACCATTTTCGCAACTTCGGTACCCCGAAATAGTGCATTCAGGCCCGAAACACAAGTTTTGCATCTTTTACATGCCGATGGTTTGCGAAATGCTCCAAAACACTCCCAAACATCATTTTGGGTCTAATGGAGTAGAATGGTTGTTTTCGTTGCGAAACCATTTTCGCAACTTCGGTACCCCGAAATACTGCATTCAGGGCCGAAACACAAGTTTTGCATCTTTTTACATGCCGCAAGTTTGCAATAAGCTCCAAAACACTCCCAAACATCATTCTGGGTTTAATGGGGTAGAATGGGTGTTTTCTTTGCGAAACCATTTTCGCAACTTCGGTACCCCGAAATAGTGCATTCAAGCCCGATACACAAGTTTTGCATCTTTTACATGCCGAAGGGTTGCGATATGCTCCAAAACACTCCCAAACATCATTTTGGGAGTAATGGAGTAGAATGGGTGTTTTCATTGTGAAACCATTTTCGCAACATCGGTGCCCCGAAATAGTGCATTCAGGCCCGAAACACAAGTTTTGCATCTTTTTACACGCCAAAGATTTGTGATATGCTCCAAAACACTCCCAAACATCATTTTGGGTCCAATTGAGTAGAATGGTTGTTTTCGTTGCGAAACCATTTTCGCAACTTCGGTACCCCGAAATAGTGCATTCAGGCCCGAAACACAAGTTTTGCATCTTTAACAAGCCGAAAGTTTGCGAAATGCTCCAAAACACTCCCAAACATCATTTTGGGTCTAATGGAGTAGAATGGTTGTTTTCGTTGCGAAACCATATTCGCAACTTCGGTACCCCGAAATAATGCATTCAGGCTTGAAACATAAGTTTTGCATCTTTTTACATGCCGAAGGTTTGCGATATGCTCCGAAACACGCCTAAACATCATTCTGGGTTTAATGGGGTAGAATGGGTGTTTTCTTTGCGAAACCATTTTCGCAACTTCGGTACCCCGAAATAGTGCATTCAAGCCCGAAACACAAGTTTTGCATCTTTTACATGCCGAAGGTTTGCGATATGCTCCAAAACACTCCCAAAGATCATTTTGGGTGTAATGGAGTAGGATGGGTGTTTTCGTTGCGAAACCATTTTCGCAACATCGGTTCGCCAAAATAGTGCATTAAAGCCCGAAACACAAGTTTTGCATCTTTTTACATGCCAAAGATTTGTGATATGCTCCAAAACACTCCCAAACATCATTTTGGGTCTAATGGAGTAGAATGATTGTTTTCGTTGCGAAACCATTTTCGCAACTTCGGTACCCCGAAATAGTGCATTCAGGTCCGAAACACAAGTTTTGCATCTTTTACATGCCGAAGGTGTGCGAAATGCTCCTAAACACTACCAAACATCATTTTGGGTCTAATGGAGTAGAATGGTTGTTTTCGTTGCGAAACCATTTTCGCAACTTCGGTACCCCGAAATAGTGCATTCAGGCCCGAAACACAAGTTTTGCATCTTTTACATGCCGAAGATTTGCGAAATGCTCCAAAACACTCCCAAACATCATTTTGGTTCTAATGGAGTAGAATGGTTCTTTTCGTTGCAAAACCATTTTCGCAACTTCGGTACCCCAAAATAGTGCATTCAGGCCCGAAACACAAGTTTTGCATCTTTTACATGCCGATGGTTTGCGAAATGCTCTAAAACACTCCCAAACATCATTTTGGGTCTAATGGAGTAGAATGGTTGTTTTCGTTGCGAAACTATTTTCGCAACTTCGGTACCCCGAAATAGTGCATTCAGGCCCGAAACACAAGTTTTGCATGTTTTACATGCCGAAGATTTGCGAAATGCTCCAAAACACTCCCAAACATCATTTTGGGTCTAGTGGAGTAGAATGGTTGTTTTCGTTGCGAAACTATTTTCGCAACTTCGGTACCCCGAAATAGTGCATTCAGGCCCGAAACACAAGTTTTCCATGTTTTACAAGCCGAAGATTTGCGAAATGCTCCAAAACACTCCCAAACATCATTTTGGGTTTAATGGGGTAGAATGGTTGTTTTCGTTGCGAAACCATTTTCGCAACTTCGGTACCCCGAAATAGTGCATTCAGGGCCGAAACACAAGTTTTGCATCTTTTTACATGCCGAAGGTTTGCGATATGCTCCAAAACACTCCCAAACATCATTCTGGGTCTAATGGGGTAGAATGGTTGTTTTCGTTGCGAAACCATTTTCGCAACTTCGGTAGCCCGAAATAGTGCATTCAGGCCGAAACACAAGTTTTGCATCTTTTTACATGCTGAAGATTTGTGATATGTTCCAAAACACTCCGAAACATCATTTTGGGTCTAATGGAGTAGAATGGTTGTTTTTGTTGCGAAACCATTTTCACAACTGCGGTACCCTGAAATAGTGCATTCAGGCCCGAAACACAAGTTTTGCATGTTTTACATGCCGAAGATTTGCGAAATGCTCCAAAACACTCCCAAACATCATTTTGGGTCTAGTGGAGTAGAATGGTTGTTTTCGTTGCGAAACTATTTTCGCAACTTCGGTACCCCGAAATAGTGCATTCAGGCCCGAAACACAAGTTTTCCATGTTTTACAAGCCGAAGATTTGCGAAATGCTCCAAAACACTCCCAAACATCATTTTGGGTTTAATGGGGTAGAATGGTTGTTTTCGTTGCGAAACCATTTTCGCAACTTCGGTACCCCGAAATAGTGCATTCAGGGCCGAAACACAAGTTTTGCATCTTTTTACATGCCGAAGGTTTGCGATATGCTCCAAAACACTCCCAAACATCATTCTGGGTCTAATGGGGTAGAATGGTTGTTTTCGTTGCGAAACCATTTTCGCAACTTCGGTAGCCCGAAATAGTGCATTCAGGCCGAAACACAAGTTTTGCATCTTTTTACATGCTGAAGATTTGTGATATGTTCCAAAACACTCCGAAACATCATTTTGGGTCTAATGGAGTAGAATGGTTGTTTTTGTTGCGAAACCATTTTCACAACTGCGGTACCCTGAAATAGTGCATTCAGGCCCGAAACACAAGTTTTGCATCTTTTACATGCCGAAGATTTGCGAAATGCTCCAAAACACTCCCAAACATCATTTTGGGTCTAATGGAGTAGAATGGTTGTTTTCTTTGCAAAACCATTTTCGCAACTTCGGTACCCCGAAATAGTGCATTCAAGTCCGAAACGAAAGTTTTGCATCTTTTACAAGCCGAAGGTTTGCGAAATGCTCCAAAACACTCCCAAACATCATTTTGGGTGTAATGGAGTAGAATGATTGTTTTCGTTGCGAAACCATTTTCGCAACATCGGTACCCTGAAATAATGCATTCAGGCCGAAACACAAGTTTTGCATCTTTTTACATGCTGAAGATTTGTGAAATGCTCCAAAACACTCCCAAACATCATTTTGGGTCTAATGGAATAGAATGGTTGTTTTTGTTGCGAAACCATTTTCGCAACTTCGGTACCCTGAAATAGTGCATTCAGGCCCGAAACACAAGTTTTGCATCTTTTACATGCTGAAGATTTGCGAAATGCTCCAAAACACTCCCAAACATCATTTTGGGTTTAATGGAGTAGAATGGTTGTTTTCGTTGCGAAACCATTTTCGCAACTTCGGTACCCCGAAATAGTGCCTTCAGGCCCGAAACACAAGTTTTGCATCTTTTACATGCCGCTGGTTTGCGAAATGCTCCAAAACACTCCCAAACATCATTTTGGGTCTAATGGAGTAGAATGGTTGTTTTTGTTGCGAAACCATTTTCACAACTGCGGTACCCTGAAATAGTGCATTCAGGCCCGAAACACAAGTTTTGCATCTTTTACATGCCGAAGATTTGCGAAATGGTCCAAAACACTCCCAAACATCATTTTGGGTCTAATGGAGTAGAATGGTTGTTTTCTTTGCAAAACCATTTTCGCAACTTCGGTACCCCGAAATAGTGCATTCAAGTCCGAAACGAAAGTTTTGCATCTTTTACAAGCCGAAGGTTTGCGATATGCTCCAAAACACTCCCAAACATCATTTTGGGTGTAATGGAGTAGAATGATTGTTTTCGTTGCGAAACCATTTTCGCAACATCGGTACCCTGAAATAATGCATTCAGGCCGAAACACAAGTTTTGCATCTTTTTACATGCTGAAGATTTGTGATATGCTCCAAAATACTCCCAAACATCATTTTGGGTCTAATGGAATAGAATGGTTGTTTTTGTTGCGAAACCATTTTCGCAACTTCGGTACCCTGAAATAGTGCATTCAGGCCCGAAACACAAGTTTTGCATCTTTTACATGCTGAAAATTTGCGAAATGCTCCAAAACACTCCCAAACATCATTTTGGGTTTAATGGAGTAGAATGGTTGTTTTCGTTGCGAAACCATTTTCGCAACTTCGGTACCCCGAAATAGTGCCTTCAGGCCCGAAACACAAGTTTTGCATCTTTTACATGCCGCTGGTTTGCGAAATGCTCCAAAACACTCCCAAACATCATTTTGGGTTTAATGGGGTAGAATGGTTGTTTTCGTTGCGAAACCATTTTCACAACTTCGGTACCCCGAAATAGTGCATTCAGGGCCGAAACACAAGTTTTGCATCTTTTTACATGCCGAAGGTTTGCGATATGCTCCAAAACACTCCCAAACATCATTCTGGGTCTAATGGGGTAGAATGGTTGTTTTCGTTGCGAAACCATTTTCGCAACTTCGGTAGCCTGAAATAGTGCATTCAGGCCGAAACACAAGTTTTGCATCTTTTTACATGCTGAAGATTTGTGATATGTTCCAAAACACTCCCAAACATCATTTTGGGTCTAATGGAGTAGAATGGTTGTTTTTGTTGCGAAACCATTTTCACAACTTCGGTACCCTGAAATAGTGCATTCAGGCCCGAAACACAAGTTTTGCATCTTTTACATGCCGAAGATTTGTGAAAAGCTCCAAAACACTCCCAAACATCATTTTGGGTCTAATGGAGTAGAATGGTTGTTTTCTTTGCAAAACCATTTTCGCAACTTCGGTACCCCGAAATAGTGCATTCAAGTCCGAAACAAAAGTTTTGCATCTTTTACATGCCGAAGGTTTGCGAAATGCTCCAAAACACTCCCAAACATCATTTTGGGTGTAATGGAGTAGAATGGTTGTTTTCGTTGCGAAACCATTTTCGCAACATCGGTACCCCGAAATAATGCATTCAGGCCGAAACACAAGTTTTGCATCTTTTTACATGCTGAAGATTTGTGATATGCTCCAAAACACTCCCAAACATCATTTTGGGTCTAATGGAGTAGAATGGTTGTTTTTGTTGCGAAACCATTTTCGCAACTTCGTTACCCTGAAAGAGTGCATTCAGGCCCGAAACACAAGTTTTGCATCTTTTACATGCCGATGGTTTGCGAAATGCTTTAAAACACTCCCAAACATCATTTTGGGTCTAATGGAGTAGAATGGTTGTTTTCGTTGCGAAACTATTTTCGCAACTTCGGTACCCCGAAATAGTGCATTCAGGCCCGAAACACAAGTTTTCCTTGTTTTACATGCCGAAGATTTGCGAAATGCTCCAAAACACTCCCAAACATCATTTTGCGTCTAATGGAGTAGAATGGTTGTTTTTGTTGCGAAACCATTTTCGCAACTTCGGTACCCTGAAATAGTGCATTCAGGCCCGAAACACAAGTTTTGCATCTTTTACATGCCGAAGATTTGCGAAATGCTCCAAAACACTCCCAAACATCATTTTGGGTCTAATGGAGTAGAATGGTTCTTTTCGTTGCAAAACCATTTTCGCAACTTCGGTACCCCAAAATAGTGCATTCAGGCCCGAAACACAAGTTTTGCATCTTTTACATGCCGATGGTTTGCGAAATGCTCTAAAACACTCCCAAACATCATTTTGGGTCTAATGGAGTAGAATGGTTGTTTTCGTTGCGAAACTATTTTCGCAACTTCGGTACCCCGAAATAGTGCATTCAGGCCCGAAACACAAGTTTTGCATGTTTTACAAGCCGAAGATTTGCGAAATGCTCCAAAACACTCCCAAACATCATTTTGGGTTTAATGGGGTAGAATGGTTGTTTTCGTTGCGAAACCATTTTCGCAACTTCGGTACCCCGAAATAGTGCATTCAGGGCCGAAACACAAGTTTTGCATCTTTTTACATGCCGAAGGTTTGCGATATGCTCCAAAACACTCCCAAACATCATTTTGGGTCTAATGGAGTAGAATGGTTGTTTTTGTTGCGAAACCATTTTCGCAACTTCGGTACCCCGAAATAGTGCATTCAGGCCCGAAACACAAGTTTTGCTTGTTTTACATGCCGAAGATTTGCGAAATGCTCCAAAACACTCCCAAACATCATTTTGCGTCTAATGGAGTAGAATGGTTGTTTTTGTTGCGAAACCATTTTCGCAACTTCGGTACCCTGAAATAGTGCATTCAGGCCCGAAACACAAGTTTTGCATCTTTTACATGCCGAAGATTTGCGAAATGCTCCAAAACACTCCCAAACATCATTTTGGGTCTAATGGAGTAGAATGGTTCTTTTCGTTGCAAAACCATTTTCGCAACTTCGGTACCCCGAAATAGTGCATTTAGGCCCGAAACACAAGTTTTGCATGTTTTACATGCCGAAGATTTGCGAAATGCTCCAAAACACTCCCAAACATCATTTTGGGTCTAATGGAGTAGAATGGTTGTTTTCGTTGCGAAACTATTTTCGCAACTTCGGTACCCCGAAATAGTGCATTCAGGCCCGAAACACAAGTTTTGCATGTTTTACAAGCCGAAGATTTGCGAAATGCTCCAAAACACTCCCAAACATCATTTTGGGTTTAATGGGGTAGAATGGTTGTTTTCGTTGCGAAACCATTTTCGCAACTTCGGTACCCCGAAATAGTGCATTCAGGGCCGAAACACAAGTTTTGCATCTTTTTACATGCCGAAGGTTTGCGATATGCTCCAAAACACTCCCAAACATCATTTTGGGTCTAATGGAGTAGAATGGTTGTTTTTGTTGCGAAACCATTTTCGCAACTTCGGTACCCCGAAATACTGCATTCAGGGCCGAAACACAAGTTTTGCATCTTTTACATGCCGAAGATTTGCGAAATGCTCCAAAACACTCCCAAACATCATTTTGGGTCTAATGGAGTAGAATGGTTGTTTTCTTTGCAAAACCATTTTCGCAACTTCGGTACCCCGAAATAGTGCATTCAAGTCCGAAACAAAAGTTTTGCATCTTTTAAATGCCGAAGGTTTGCGAAATGCTCCAAAACACTCCCAAACATCATTTTGGATGTAATGGAGTAGAATGGTTGTTTTCGTTGCGAAACCATTTTCGCAACATCGGTACCCCGAAATAATGCATTCAGGCCGAAACACAAGTTTTGCATCTTTTTACATGCTGAAGATTTGTGATATGCTCCAAAACACTCCCAAACATCATTTTGGGTCTAATGGAGTAGAATGGTTGTTTTCGTTGCGAAACCATTTTCGCAACTTCGGTACCCCGAAATAGTGCCTTCAGGCCCGAAACACAAGTTTTGCATCTTTTACATGCCGATGGTTTGCGAAATGCTCCAAAACACTCCCAAACATCATTTTGGGTTTAATGGAGTAGAATGGTTGTTTTCGTTGCGAAACCATTTTCGCAACTTCGGTACCCCGAAATAGTGCCTTCAGGCCCGAAACACAAGTTTTGCATCTTTTTACATGCTGAAGATTTGTGATATGCTCCAAAACACTCCCAAACATCATTTTGGGTCTAATGGAGTAGAATGGTTGTTTTCGTTGCGAAACCATTTTCGCAACTTCGGTACCCTGAAATAGTGCATTCAGGCCCGAAACACAAGTTTTGCATCTTTTACATGCCGAAGATTTGCGAAATGCTCCAAAACACTCCCAAACATCATTTTGGGTTTAATGGAGTAGAATGGTTGTTTTCGTTGCGAAACCATTTTCGCAACTTCGGTACCCCGAAATAGTGCCTTCAGGCCCGAAACACAAGTTTTGCATCTTTTACATGCCGATGGTTTGCGAAATGCTCCAAAACACTCCCAAACATCATTTTGGGTCTAATGGAGTAGAATGGTTGTTTTCGTTGCGAAACCATTTTCGCAACTTCGGTACCCCGAAATACTGCATTCAGGGCCGAAACACAAGTTTTGCATCTTTTTACATGCCGAAAGTTTGCAATAGGCTCCAAAACACTCCCAAACATCATTCTGGGTTTAATGGGGTAGAATGGGTGTTTTCTTTGCGAAACCATTTTCGCAACTTCGGTACCCCGAAATAGTGCATTCAAGCCCGATACACAAGTTTTGCATCTTTTACATGCCGAAGGTTTGCGATATGCTCCAAAACACTCCCAAACATAATTTTGGGAGTAATGGAGTAGAATGGGTGTTTTCATTGCGAAACCATTTTCGCAACATCGGTGCCCCGAAATAGTGCATTCAGGCCCGAAACACAAGTTTTGCTTCTTTTTACACGCCAAAGATTTGTGATATGCTCCAAAACACTCCCAAACATCATTTTGGGTCCAATGGAGTAGAATGGTTGTTTTCGTTGCGAAACCATTTTCACAACTTCGGTACCCCGAAATAGTGCATTCAGGGCCGAAACACAAGTTTTGCATCTTTTTACATGCCGAAGGTTTGCGATATGCTCCAAAACACTCCCAAACATCATTTTGGGAGTAATGGAGTAGAATGGGTGTTTTCATTGCGAAACCATTTTCGCAACATCGGTGCCCCGAAATAGTGCATTCAGGCCCGAAACACAAGTTTTGCATCTTTTTACACGCCAAAGATTTGTGATATGCTCCAAAACACTCCCAAACATCATTTTGGGTCCAATGGAGTAGAATGGTTGTTTTCGTTGCGAAACCATTTTCGCAACTTCGGTACCCCGAAATAGTGCATTCAGGCCCGAAACACAAGTTTTGCATCTTTAACAAGCCGAAAGTTTGCGAAATGCTCCAAAACACTCCCAAACATCATTTTGGGTCTAATGGAGTAGAATGGTTGTTTTCGTTGCGAAACCATATTCGCAACTTCGGTACCCCGAAATAATGCATTCAGGCTTGAAACATAAGTTTTGCATCTTTTTACATGCCGAAGGTTTGCGATATGCTCCAAAACACGCCTAAACATCATTCTGGGTTTAATGGGGTAGAATGGGTGTTTTCTTTGCGAAACCATTTTCGCAACTTCGGTACCCCGAAATAGTGCATTCAAGCCCGAAACACAAGTTTTGCATCTTTTACAAGCCGAAGGTTTGCGATATGCTCCAAAACACTCCCAAAGATCATTTTGGGTGTAATGGAGTAGGATGGGTGTTTTCGTTGCGAAACCATTTTCGCAACATCGGTTCCCCAAAATAGTGCATTCAAGCCCGAAACACAAGTTTTGCATCTTTTTACATGCCAAAGATTTGTGATATGCTCCAAAACACTCCCAAACATCATTTTGGGTCTAATGGAGTAGAATGATTGTTTTCGTTGCGAAACCATTTTCGCAACTTCGGTACCCCGAAATAGTGCATTCAGGTCCGAAACACAAGTTTTGCATCTTTTACATGCCGAAGGTGTGCGAAATGCTCCTAAACACTACCAAACATCAATTTGGGTCTAATGGAGTAGAATGGTTGTTTTCGTTGCGAAACTATTTTCGCAACTTCGGTACCCCGAAATAGTGCATTCAGTCCCGAAACACAAGTTTTCCATGTTTTACAAGCCGAAGATTTGCGAAATGCTCCAAAACACTCCCAAACATCATTTTGGGTTTAATGGGGTAGAATGCTTGTTTTCGTTGCGAAACCATTTTCACAACTTCGGTACCCCGAAATAGTGCATTCAGGGCCGAAACACAAGTTTTGCATCTTTTTACATGCCGAAGGTTTGCGATATGCTCCAAAACACTCCCAAACATCATTCTGGGTCTAATGGGGTAGAATGGTTGTTTTCGTTGCGAAACCATTTTCGCAACTTCGGTAGCCTGAAATAGTGCATTCAGGCCGAAACACAAGTTTTGCATCTTTTTACATGCTGAAGATTTGTGATATGTTCCAAAACACTCCCAAACATCATTTTGGGTCTAATGGAGTAGAATGGTTGTTTTTGTTGCGAAACCATTTTCACAACTTCGGTACCCTAAAATAGTGCATTCAGGCCCGAAACACAAGTTTTGCATCTTTTACATGCCGAAGATTTGCGAAATGCTCCAAAACACTCCCAAACATCATTTTGGGTCTAATGGAGTAGAATGGTTGTTTTCTTTGCAAAACCATTTTCGCAACTTCGGTACCCCGAAATAGTGCATTCAAGTCCGAAACAAAAGTTTTGCATCTTTTACATGCCGAAGGTTTGCGAAATGCTCCAAAACACTCCCAAACATCATTTTGGGTGTAATGGAGTAGAATGGTTGTTTTCGTTGCGAAACCATTTTCGCAACATCGGTACCCCGAAATAATGCATTCAGGCCGAAACACAAGTTTTGCATCTTTTTACATGCTGAAGATTTGTGATATGCTCCAAAACACTCCCAAACATCATTTTGGGTCTAATGGAGTAGAATGGTTGTTTTTGTTGCGAAACCATTTTCGCAACTTCGTTACCCTGAAAGAGTGCATTCAGGCCCGAAACACAAGTTTTGCATCTTTTACATGCCGATGGTTTGCGAAATGCTTTAAAACACTCCCAAACATCATTTTGGGTCTAATGGAGTAGAATGGTTGTTTTCGTTGCGAAACTATTTTCGCAACTTCGGTACCCCGAAATAGTGCATTCAGGCCCGAAACACAAGTTTTGCTTGTTTTACATGCCGAAGATTTGCGAAATGCTCCAAAACACTCCCAAACATCATTTTGCGTCTAATGGAGTAGAATGGTTGTTTTTGTTGCGAAACCATTTTCGCAACTTCGGTACCCTGAAATAGTGCATTCAGGCCCGAAACACAAGTTTTGCATCTTTTACATGCCGAAGATTTGCGAAATGCTCCAAAACACTCCCAAACATCATTTTGGGTCTAATGGAGTAGAATGGTTCTTTTCGTTGCAAAACCATTTTCGCAACTTCGGTACCCCAAAATAGTGCATTCAGGCCCGAAACACAAGTTTTGCATCTTTTACATGCCGATGGTTTGCGAAATGCTCTAAAACACTCCCAAACATCATTTTGGGTCTAATGGAGTAGAATGGTTGTTTTCGTTGCGAAACTATTTTCGCAACTTCGGTACCCCGAAATAGTGCATTCAGGCCCGAAACACAAGTTTTGCATGTTTTACAAGCCGAAGATTTGCGAAATGCTCCAAAACACTCCCAAACATCATTTTGGGTTTAATGGGGTAGAATGGTTGTTTTCGTTGCGAAACCATTTTCGCAACTTCGGTACCCCGAAATAGTGCATTCAGGGCCGAAACACAAGTTTTGCATCTTTTTACATGCCGAAGGTTTGCGATATGCTCCAAAACACTCCCAAACATCATTTTGGGTCTAATGGAGTAGAATGGTTGTTTTTGTTGCGAAACCATTTTCGCAACTTCGGTACCCCGAAATAGTGCATTCAGGCCCGAAACACAAGTTTTGCTTGTTTTACATGCCGAAGATTTGCGAAATGCTCCAAAACACTCCCAAACATCATTTTGCGTCTAATGGAGTAGAATGGTTGTTTTTGTTGCGAAACCATTTTCGCAACTTCGGTACCCTGAAATAGTGCATTCAGGCCCGAAACACAAGTTTTCCATGTTTTACAAGCCGAAGATTTGCGAAATGCTCCAAAACACTCCCAAACATCATTTTGGGTTTAATGGGGTAGAATGCTTGTTTTCGTTGCGAAACCATTTTCACAACTTCGGTACCCCGAAATAGTGCATTCAGGGCCGAAACACAAGTTTTGCATCTTTTTACATGCCGAAGGTTTGCGATATGCTCCAAAACACTCCCAAACATCATTCTGGGTCTAATGGGGTAGAATGGTTGTTTTCGTTGCGAAACCATTTTCGCAACTTCGGTAGCCTGAAATAGTGCATTCAGGCCGAAACACAAGTTTTGCATCTTTTTACATGCTGAAGATTTGTGATATGTTCCAAAACACTCCCAAACATCATTTTGGGTCTAATGGAGTAGAATGGTTGTTTTTGTTGCGAAACCATTTTCACAACTTCGGTACCCTAAAATAGTGCATTCAGGCCCGAAACACAAGTTTTGCATCTTTTACATGCCGAAGATTTGCGAAATGCTCCAAAACACTCCCAAACATCATTTTGGGTCTAATGGAGTAGAATGGTTGTTTTCTTTGCAAAACCATTTTCGCAACTTCGGTACCCCGAAATAGTGCATTCAAGTCCGAAACAAAAGTTTTGCATCTTTTACATGCCGAAGGTTTGCGAAATGCTCCAAAACACTCCCAAACATCATTTTGGGTGTAATGGAGTAGAATGGTTGTTTTCGTTGCGAAACCATTTTCGCAACATCGGTACCCCGAAATAATGCATTCAGGCCGAAACACAAGTTTTGCATCTTTTTACATGCTGAAGATTTGTGATATGCTCCAAAACACTCCCAAACATCATTTTGGGTCTAATGGAGTAGAATGGTTGTTTTTGTTGCGAAACCATTTTCGCAACTTCGTTACCCTGAAAGAGTGCATTCAGGCCCGAAACACAAGTTTTGCATCTTTTACATGCCGATGGTTTGCGAAATGCTTTAAAACACTCCCAAACATCATTTTGGGTCTAATGGAGTAGAATGGTTGTTTTCGTTGCGAAACTATTTTCGCAACTTCGGTACCCCGAAATAGTGCATTCAGGCCCGAAACACAAGTTTTGCTTGTTTTACATGCCGAAGATTTGCGAAATGCTCCAAAACACTCCCAAACATCATTTTGCGTCTAATGGAGTAGAATGGTTGTTTTTGTTGCGAAACCATTTTCGCAACTTCGGTACCCTGAAATAGTGCATTCAGGCCCGAAACACAAGTTTTGCATCTTTTACATGCCGAAGATTTGCGAAATGCTCCAAAACACTCCCAAACATCATTTTGGGTCTAATGGAGTAGAATGGTTCTTTTCGTTGCAAAACCATTTTCGCAACTTCGGTACCCCAAAATAGTGCATTCAGGCCCGAAACACAAGTTTTGCATCTTTTACATGCCGATGGTTTGCGAAATGCTCTAAAACACTCCCAAACATCATTTTGGGTCTAATGGAGTAGAATGGTTGTTTTCGTTGCGAAACTATTTTCGCAACTTCGGTACCCCGAAATAGTGCATTCAGGCCCGAAACACAAGTTTTGCATGTTTTACAAGCCGAAGATTTGCGAAATGCTCCAAAACACTCCCAAACATCATTTTGGGTTTAATGGGGTAGAATGGTTGTTTTCGTTGCGAAACCATTTTCGCAACTTCGGTACCCCGAAATAGTGCATTCAGGGCCGAAACACAAGTTTTGCATCTTTTTACATGCCGAAGGTTTGCGATATGCTCCAAAACACTCCCAAACATCATTTTGGGTCTAATGGAGTAGAATGGTTGTTTTTGTTGCGAAACCATTTTCGCAACTTCGGTACCCCGAAATAGTGCATTCAGGCCCGAAACACAAGTTTTGCTTGTTTTACATGCCGAAGATTTGCGAAATGCTCCAAAACACTCCCAAACATCATTTTGCGTCTAATGGAGTAGAATGGTTGTTTTTGTTGCGAAACCATTTTCGCAACTTCGGTACCCTGAAATAGTGCATTCAGGCCCGAAACACAAGTTTTGCATCTTTTACATGCCGAAGATTTGCGAAATGCTCCAAAACACTCCCAAACATCATTTTGGGTCTAATGGAGTAGAATGGTTCTTTTCGTTGCAAAACCATTTTCGCAACTTCGGTACCCCGAAATAGTGCATTCAGGCCCGAAACACAAGTTTTGCATGTTTTACATGCCGAAGATTTGCGAAATGCTCCAAAACACTCCCAAACATCATTTTGGGTCTAATGGAGTAGAATGATTGTTTTCGTTGCGAAACCATTTTCGCAACTTCGGTACCCCGAAATAGTGCATTCAGGGCCGAAACACAAGTTTTGCATCTTTTTACATGCCGAAGGTTTGCGATATGCTCCAAAACACTCCCAAACATCATTTTGGGTCTAATGGAGTAGAATGGTTGTTTTTGTTGCGAAACCATTTTCGCAACTTCGGTACCCCGAAATACTGCATTCAGGGTCGAAACACAAGTTTTGCATGTTTTACATGCCGAAGATTTGCGAAATGCTCCAAAACACTCCCAAACATCATTTTGGGTCTAATGGAGTAGAATGGTTGTTTTCTTTGCAAAACCATTTTCGCAACTTCGGTACCCCGAAATAGTGCATTCAAGTCCGAAACAAAAGTTTTGCATCTTTTACATGCCGAAGGTTTGCGAAATGCTCCAAAACACTCCCAAACATCATTTTGGATGTAATGGAGTAGAATGATTGTTTTCGTTGCGAAACCATTTTCACAACATCGGTACCCTGAAATAATGCATTCAGGCCGAAACACAAGTTTTGCATCTTTTTACATGCTGAAGATTTGTGATATGCTCCAAAACACTCCCAAACATCATTTTGGGTCTAATGGAGTAGAATGGTTGTTTTTGTTGCGAAACCATTTTCGCAACTTCGGTACCCTGAAATAGTGCATTCAGGCCCGAAACACAAGTTTTGCATCTTTTACATGCCGAAGATTTGCGAAATGCTCCAAAACACTCCCAAACA
Organism: Cenchrus fungigraminus; assembly: GCA_036936925.1. Classification (NCBI taxonomy): domain Eukaryota; kingdom Viridiplantae; phylum Streptophyta; class Magnoliopsida; order Poales; family Poaceae; genus Cenchrus; species Cenchrus fungigraminus. Next base: position 34,040,723 of record CM072775.1, read on the forward strand.
TCATTTTGGGTTTAATGGAGTAGAATGGTTGTTTTCGTTGTGAAACCATTTTCGCAACTTCGGTACCCCGAAATAGTGCCTTCAGGCCCGAAACACAAGTTTTGCATCTTTTACATGCCGATGGTTTGCGAAATGCTCCAAAACACTCCCAAACATCATTTTGGGTCTAATGGAGTAGAATGGTTGTTTTCGTTGCGAAACCATTTTCGCAACTTCGGTACCCCGAAATATTGCATTCAGGGCCGAAACACAAGTTTTGCATCTTTTTACATGCCGAAAGTTTGCAATAGGCTCCAAAACACTCCCAAACATCATTCTGGGTTTAATGGGGTAGAATGGGTGTTTTCTTTGCGAAACCATTTTCGCAACTTCGGTGCCCCGAAATAGTGCATTCAGGACCGAAACACAAGTTTTGCATCTTTTTACACGCCAAAGATTTGTGATATGCTCCAAAACACTCCCAAACATCATTTTGGGTCCAATGGAGTAGAATGGTTGTTTTCGTTGCGAAACCATTTTCGCAACTTCGGTACCCCGAAATAGTGCATTCAGGCCCGAAACACAAGTTTTGCATCTTTAACAAGCCGAAAGTTTGCGAAATGCTCCAAAACACTCCCAAACATCATTTTGGGTCTAATGGAGTAGAATGGTTGTTTTCGTTGCGAAACCATATTCGCAACTTCGGTACCCCGAAATAATGCATTCAGGCTTGAAACATAAGTTTTGCATCTTTTTACATGCCGAAGGTTTGCGATATGCTCCAAAACACGCCTAAACATCATTCTGGGTTTAATGGGGTAGAATGGGTGTTTTCTTTGCGAAACCATTTTCGCAACTTCGGTACCCCGAAATAGTGCATTCAAGCCCGAAACACAAGTTTTGCATCTTTTACATGCCGAAGGTTTGCGATATGCTCCAAAACACTCCCAAACATCATTTTGGGTGTAATGGAGTAGGATGGGTGTTTTCGTTGCGAAACCATTTTCGCAACATCGGTTCCCCGAAATAGTGCATTCAAGCCCGAAACACAAGTTTTGCATCTTTTTACATACCAAAGATTTGTGATATGCTCCAAAACACTCCCAAACATCATTTTGGGTCTAATGGAGTAGAATGATTGTTTTCGTTGCGAAACCATTTTCGCAACTTCGGTACCCCGTAATAGTGCATTCAGGCCCGAAACACAAGTTTTGCATCTTTTACGTGCCGAAGGTGTGCGAAATGCTCCTAAACACTACCAAACATCATTTTCGGTCTAATGGAGTAGAATGGTTGTTTTCGTTGCGAAACCATTTTCGCAACTTCGGTACCCCGAAATAGTGCATTCAGGCCCGAAACACAAGTTTTGCATGTTTTACATGCCGAAGATTTGCGAAATGCTCCAAAACACTCCCAAACATCATTTTGGGTCTAATGCAGTAGAATGGTTGTTTTCGTTGCGAAACTATTTTCGCAACTTCGGTACCCCGAAATAGTGCATTCAGGCCCGAAACACAAGTTTTGCATGTTTTACAAGCCGAAGATTTGCGAAATGCTCCAAAACACTCCCAAACATCATTTTGGGTTTAATGGGGTAGAATGGTTGATTTCGTTGCGAAACCATTTTCGCAACTTCGGTACCCCGAAATAGTGCATTCAGGGCCGAAACACAAGTTTTGCATCTTTTATATGCCGAAGGTTTGCGATATGCTCCAAAACACTCCCAAACATCATTTTGGGTCTAATGGGGTAGAATGGTTGTTTTCGTTGCGAAACCATTTTCGCAACTTCGGTAGCCCGAAATAGTGCATTCAGGCTGAAACACAAGTTTTGCATCTTTTTACATGCTGAAGATTTGTGATATGTTCCAAAACACTCCCAAACATCATTTTGGGTCTAATGGAGTAGAATGGTTGTTTTTGTTGCGAAACCATTTTCGCAACTTCGGTACCCTGAAATAGTGCATTCAGGCCCGAAACACAAGTTTTGCATCTTTTACATGCCGAAGATTTGCGAAATGCTCCAAAACACTCCCAAACATCATTTTGGGTTTAATGGAGTAGAATGGTTGTTTTCGTTGCGAAACCATTTTCGCAACTTCGGTACCCCGAAATAGTGCCTTCAGGCCCGAAACACAAGTTTTGCATCTTTTACATGCCGATGGTTTGCGAAATGCTCCAAAACACTCCCAAACATCATTTTGGGTCTAATGGAGTAGAATGGTTGTTTTCGTTGCGAAACCATTTTCGCAACTTCGGTACCCCGAAATACTGCATTCAGGGCCGAAACACAAGTTTTGCATCTTTTTACATGCCGAAAGTTTGCAATAAGCTCCAAAACACTCCCAAACATCATTCTGGGTTTAATGGGGTAGAATGGGTGTTTTCTTTGCGAAACCATTTTCGCAACTTCGGTACCCCGAAATAGTGCATTCAAGCCCGATACACAAGTTTTGCATCTTTTACATGCCGAAGGTTTGCGATATGCTCCAAAACACTCCCAAACATAATTTTGGGAGTAATGGAGTAGAATGGGTGTTTTCATTGCGAAACCATTTTCGCAACATCGGTGCCCCGAAATAGTGCATTCAGGCCCGAAACACAAGTTTTGCATCTTTTTACACGCCAAAGATTTGTGATATGCTCCAAAACACTCCCAAACATCATTTTGGGTCCAATGGAGTAGAAAGGTTGTTTTCGTTGCGAAACCATTTTCGCAACTTCGGTACCCCGAAATAGTGCATTCAGGCCCGAAACACAAGTTTTCCATCTTTAACAAGCCGAAAGTTTGCGAAATGCTCCAAAACACTCCCAAACATCATTTTGGGTCTAATGGAGTAGAATGGTTGTTTTCGTTGCGAAACCATATTCGCAACTTCGGTACCCCGAAATAATGCATTCAGGCTTGAAACATAAGTTTTGCATCTTTTTACATGCCGAAGGTTTGCGATATGCTCCAAAACACGCCTAAACATCATTCTGGGTTTAATGGGGTAGAATGGGTGTTTTCTTTGCGAAACCATTTTCGCAACTTCGGTACCCCGAAATAGTGCATTCAAGCCCGAAACACAAGTTTTGCATCTTTTACATGCCGAAGGTTTGCGATATGCTCCAAAACACTCCCAAACATCATTTTGGGTGTAATGGAGTAGGATGGGTGTTTTCGTTGCGAAACCATTTTCGCAACATCGGTTCCCCGAAATAGTGCATTCAAGCCCGAAACACAAGTTTTGCATCTTTTTACATACCAAAGATTTGTGATATGCTCCAAAACACTCCCAAACATCATTTTGGGTCTAATGGAGTAGAATGATTGTTTTCGTTGCGAAACCATTTTCGCAACTTCGGTACCCCGTAATAGTGCATTCAGGCCCGAAACACAAGTTTTGCATCTTTTACGTGCCGAAGGTGTGCGAAATGCTCCTAAACACTACCAAACATCATTTTCGGTCTAATGGAGTAGAATGGTTGTTTTCGTTGCGAAACCATTTTCGCAACTTCGGTACCCCGAAATAGTGCATTCAGGCCCGAAACACAAGTTTTGCATGTTTTACATGCCGAAGATTTGCGAAATGCTCCAAAACACTCCCAAACATCATTTTGGGTCTAATGCAGTAGAATGGTTGTTTTCGTTGCGAAACTATTTTCGCAACTTCGGTACCCCGAAATAGTGCATTCAGGCCCGAAACACAAGTTTTGCATGTTTTACAAGCCGAAGATTTGCGAAATGCTCCAAAACACTCCCAAACATCATTTTGGGTTTAATGGGGTAGAATGGTTGTTTTCGTTGCGAAACCATTTTCGCAACTTCGGTACCCCGAAATAGTGCATTCAGGGCCGAAACACAAGTTTTGCATCTTTTTACATGCCGAAGGTTTGCGATATGCTCCAAAACACTCCCAAACATCATTCTGGGTCTAATGGGGTAGAATGGTTGTTTTCGTTGCGAAACCATTTTCGCAACTTCGGTAGCCCGAAATAGTGCATTCAGGCCGAAACACAAGTTTTGCATCTTTTTACATGCTGAAGATTTGTGATATGTTCCAAAACACTCCCAAACATCATTTTGGGTCTAATGGAGTAGAATGGTTGTTTTTGTTGCGAAACCATTTTCGCAACTTCGGTACCCTGAAATAGTGCATTCAGGCCCGAAACACAAGTTTTGCATCTTTTACATGCCGAAGATTTGCGAAATGCTCCAAAACACTCCCAAACATCATTTTGGGTTTAATGGAGTAGAATGGTTGTTTTCGTTGCGAAACCATTTTCGCAACTTCGGTACCCCGAAATAGTGCCTTCAGGCCCGAAACACAAGTTTTGCATCTTTTACATGCCGATGGTTTGCGAAATGCTCCAAAACACTCCCAAACATCATTTTGGGTCTAATGGAGTAGAATGGTTGTTTTCGTTGCGAAACCATTTTCGCAACTTCGGTACCCCGAAATACTGCATTCAGGGCCGAAACACAAGTTTTGCATCTTTTTACATGCCGAAAGTTTGCAATAAGCTCCAAAACACTCCCAAACATCATTCTGGGTTTAATGGGGTAGAATGGGTGTTTTCTTTGCGAAACCATTTTCGCAACTTCGGTACCCCGAAATAGTGCATTCAAGCCCGATACACAAGTTTTGCATCTTTTACATGCCGAAGGTTTGCGATATGCTCCAAAACACTCCCAAACATAATTTTGGGAGTAATGGAGTAGAATGGGTGTTTTCATTGCGAAACCATTTTCGCAACATCGGTGCCCCGAAATAGTGCATTCAGGCCCGAAACACAAGTTTTGCATCTTTTTACACGCCAAAGATTTGTGATATGCTCCAAAACACTCCCAAACATCATTTTGGGTCCAATGGAGAAGAAAGGTTGTTTTCGTTGCGAAACCATTTTCGCAACTTCGGTACCCCGAAATAGTGCATTCAGGCCCGAAACACAAGTTTTCCATCTTTAACAAGCCGAAAGTTTGCGAAATGCTCAAAAACACTCCCAAACATCATTTTGGGTCTAATGGAGTAGAATGGTTGTTTTCGTTGCGAAACCATATTCGCAACTTCGGTACCCCGAAATAATGCATTCAGGCTTGAAACATAAGTTTTGCATCTTTTTACATGCCGAAGGTTTGCGATATGCTCCAAAACACGCCTAAACATCATTCTGGGTTTAATGGGGTAGAATGGGTGTTTTCTTTGCGAAACCATTTTCGCAACTTCGGTACCCCGAAATAGTGCATTCAAGCCCGAAACACAAGTTTTGCATCTTTTACATGCCGAAGGTTTGCGATATGCTCCAAAACACTCCCAAACATCATTTTGGGTGTAATGGAGTAGGATGGGTGTTTTCGTTGCGAAACCATTTTCGCAACATCGGTTCCCCGAAATAGTGCATTCAAGCCCGAAACACAAGTTTTGCATCTTTTTACATACCAAAGATTTGTGATATGCTCCAAAACACTCCCAAACATCATTTTGGGTCTAATGGAGTAGAATGATTGTTTTCGTTGCGAAACCATTTTCGCAACTTCGGTACCCCGTAATAGTGCATTCAGGCCCGAAACACAAGTTTTGCATCTTTTACGTGCCGAAGGTGTGCGAAATGCTCCTAAACACTACCAAACATCATTTTCGGTCTAATGGAGTAGAATGGTTGTTTTCGTTGCGAAACCATTTTCGCAACTTCGGTACCCCGAAATAGTGCATTCAGGCCCGAAACACAAGTTTTGCATGTTTTACATGCCGAAGATTTGCGAAATGCTCCAAAACACTCCCAAACATCATTTTGGGTCTAATGCAGTAGAATGGTTGTTTTCGTTGCGAAACTATTTTCTTAACTTCGGTACCCCGAAATAGTGCATTCAGGCCCGAAACACAAGTTTTGCATCTTTAACAAGCCGAAAGTTTGCGAAATGCTCCAAAACACTCCCAAACATCATTTTGGGTCTAATGGAGTAGAATGGTTGTTTTCGTTGCGAAACCATATTCGCAACTTCGGTACCCCGAAATAATGCATTCAGGCTTGAAACATAAGTTTTGCATCTTTTTACATGCCGAAGGTTTGCGATATGCTCCAAAACACGCCTAAACATCATTCTGGGTTTAATGGGGTAGAATGGGTGTTTTCTTTTCGAAACCATTTTCGCAACTTCGGTACCCCGAAATAGTGCATTCAAGCCCGAAACACAAGTTTTGCATCTTTTACATGCCGAAGGTTTGCGATATGCTCCAAAACACTCCCAAACATCATTTTGGGTGTAATGGAGTAGGATGGGTGTTTTCGTTACGAAACCATTTTCGCAACATCGGTTCCCCGAAATAGTGCATTCAAGCCCGAAACACAAGTTTTGCATCTTTTTACATACCAAAGATTTGTGATATGCTCCAAAACACTCCCAAACATCATTTTGGGTCTAATGGAGTAGAATGATTGTTTTCGTTGCGAAACCATTTTCGCAACTTCGGTACCCCGTAATAGTGCATTCAGGCCCGAAACACAAGTTTTGCATCTTTTACGTGCCGAAGGTGTGCGAAATGCTCCTAAACACTACCAAACATCATTTTCGGTCTAATGGAGTAGAATGGTTGTTTTCGTTGCGAAACCATTTTCGCAACTTCGGTACCCCGAAATAGTGCATTCAGGCCCGAAACACAAGTTTTGCATGTTTTACATGCCGAAGATTTGCGAAATGCTCCAAAACACTCCCAAACATCATTTTGGGTCTAATGCGGTAGAATGGTTGTTTTCGTTGCGAAACTATTTTCGCAACTTCGGTACCCCGAAATAGTGCATTCAGGCCCGAACCACAAGTTTTGCATGTTTTACAAGCCGAAGATTTGCGAAATGCTCCAAAACACTCCCAAACATCATTTTGGGTTTAATGGGGTAGAATGGTTGTTTTCGTTGCGAAACCATTTTCGCAACTTCGGTACCCCGAAATAGTGCATTCAGGGCCGAAACACAAGTTTTGCATCTTTTTACATGCCGAAGGTTTGCGATATGCTCCAAAACACTCCCAAACATCATTCTGGGTCTAATGGGGTAGAATGGTTGTTTTCGTTGCGAAACCATTTTCGCAACTTCGGTAGCCCGAAATAGTGCATTCAGGCCGAAACACAAGTTTTGCATCTTTTTACATGCTGAAGATTTGTGATATGTTCCAAAACACTCCCAAACATCATTTTGGGTCTAATGGAGTAGAATGGTTGTTTTTGTTGCGAAACCATTTTCGCAACTTCGGTACCCTGAAATAGTGCATTCAGGCCCGAAACACAAGTTTTGCATCTTTTACATGCCGAAGATTTGCGAAATGCTCCAAAACACTCCCAAAGATCATTTTGGGTCTAATGGAGTAGAATGGTTGTTTTCTTTGCAAAACCATTTTCGCAACTTCGGTACCCCGAAATAGTGCATTCAAGTCCGAAACAAAAGTTTTGCATCTTTTACATGCCGAAGGTTTGCGAAATGCTCCAAAACACTCCCAAACATCATTTTGGTTGTAATGGAGTAGAATGGTTGTTTTCGTTGCGAAACCATTTTCGCAACATCGGTACCCCGAAATAATGCATTCAGGCCGAAACACAAGTTTTGCATCTTTTTACATGCTGAAGATTTGTGATATGCTCCAAAACACTCCCAAACATCATTTTGGGTCTAATGGAGTAGAATGGTTGTTTTTGTTGCGAAACCATTTTCGCAACTTCGGTACCCTGAAATAGTGCATTCAGGCCCGAAACACAAGTTTTGCATCTTTTACATGCCGAAGATTTGCGAAATGCTCCAAAACACTCCCAAACATCATTTTGGGTTTAATGGAGTAGAATGGTTGTTTTCGTTGCGAAACCATTTTCGCAACTTCGGTACCCCGAAATAGTGCCTTCAGGCCCGAAACACAAGTTTTGCATCTTTTACATGCCGATGGTTTGCGAAATGCTCCAAAACACTCCCAAACATCATTTTGGGTCTAATGGAGTAGAATGGTTGTTTTCGTTGCGAAACCATTTTCGCAACTTCGGTACCCCGAAATACTGCATTCAGGGCCGAAACACAAGTTTTGCATCTTTTTACATGCCGAAAGTTTGCAATAAGCTCCAAAACACTCCCAAACATCATTCTGGGTTTAATGGGGTAGAATGGGTGTTTTCTTTGCGAAACCATTTTCGCAACTTCGGTACCCCGAAATAGTGCATTCAAGCCCGATACACAAGTTTTGCATCTTTTACATGCCGAAGGTTTGCGATATGCTCCAAAACACTCCCAAACATAATTTTGGGAGTAATGGAGTAGAATGGGTGTTTTCATTGCGAAACCATTTTCGCAACATCGGTGCCCCGAAATAGTGCATTCAGGCCCGAAACACAAGTTTTACATCTTTTTACACGCCAAAGATTTGTGATATGCTCCAAAACACTCCCAAACATCATTTTGGGTCCAATGGAGTAGAATGGTTGTTTTCGTTGCGAAACCATTTTCGCAACTTCGGTACCCCGAAATAGTGCATTCAGGCCCGAAACACAAGTTTTGCATCTTTAACAAGCCGAAAGTTTGCGAAATGCTCCAAAACACTCCCAAACATCATTTTGGGTCTAATGGAGTAGAATGGTTGTTTTCGTTGCGAAACCATATTCGCAACTTCGGTACCCCGAAATAATGCATTCAGGCTTGAAACATAAGTTTTGCATCTTTTTACATGCCGAAGGTTTGCGATATGCTCCAAAACACGCCTAAACATCATTCTGGGTTTAATGGGGTAGAATGGGTGTTTTCTTTGCGAAACCATTTTCGCAACTTCGGTACCCCGAAATAGTGCATTCAAGCCCGAAACACAAGTTTTGCATCTTTTACATGCCGAAGGTTTGCGATATGCTCCAAAACACTCCCAAACATCATTTTGGGTGTAATGGAGTAGGATGGGTGTTTTCGTTGCGAAACCATTTTCGCAACATCGGTTCCCCGAAATAGTGCATTCAAGCCCGAAACACAAGTTTTGCATCTTTTTACATACCAAAGATTTGTGATATGCTCCAAAACACTCCCAAACATCATTTTGGGTCTAATGGAGTAGAATGATTGTTTTCGTTGCGAAACCATTTTCGCAACTTCGGTACCCCGTAATAGTGCATTCAGGCCCGAAACACAAGTTTTGCATCTTTTACGTGCCGAAGGTGTGCGAAATGCTCCTAAACACTACCAAACATCATTTTCGGTCTAATGGAGTAGAATGGTTGTTTTCGTTGCGAAACCATTTTCGCAACTTCGGTACCCCGAAATAGTGCATTCAGGCCCGAAACACAAGTTTTGCATGTTTTACATGCCGAAGATTTGCGAAATGCTCCAAAACACTCCCAAACATCATTTTGGGTCTAATGCAGTAGAATGGTTGTTTTCGTTGCGAAACTATTTTCGCAACTTCGGTACCCCGAAATAGTGCATTCAGGCCCGAACCACAAGTTTTGCATGTTTTACAAGCCGAAGATTTGCGAAATGCTCCAAAACACTCCCAAACATCATTTTGGGTTTAATGGGGTAGAATGGTTGTTTTCGTTGCGAAACCATTTTCGCAACTTCGGTACCCCGAAATAGTGCATTCAGGGCCGAAACACAAGTTTTGCATCTTTTTACATGCCGAAGGTTTGCGATATGCTCCAAAACACTCCCAAACATCATTCTGGGTCTAATCGGGTAGAATGGTTGTTTTCGTTGCGAAACCATTTTCGCAACTTCGGTAGCCCGAAATAGTGCATTCAGGGCGAAACACAAGTTTTGCATCTTTTTACATGCTGAAGATTTGTGATATGTTCCAAAACACTCCCAAACATCATTTTGGGTCTAATGGAGTAGAATGGTTGTTTTTGTTGCGAAACCATTTTCGCAACTTCGGTACCCTGAAATAGTGCATTCAGGCCCGAAACACAAGTTTTGCATCTTTTACATGCCGAAGATTTGCGAAATGCTCCAAAACACTCCCAAAGATCATTTTGGGTCTAATGGAGTAGAATGGTTGTTTTCTTTGCAAAACCATTTTCGCAACTTCGGTACCCCGAAATAGTGCATTCAAGTCCGAAACAAAAGTTTTGCATCTTTTACATGCCGAAGGTTTGCGAAATGCTCCAAAACACTCCCAAAAATCATTTTGGTTGTAATGGAGTAGAATGGTTGTTTTCGTTGCGAAACCATTTTCGCAACATCGGTACCCCGAAATAATGCATTCAGGCCGAAACACAAGTTTTGCATCTTTTTACATGCTGAAGATTTGTGATATGCTCCAAAACACTCCCAAACATCATTTTGGGTCTAACGGAGTAGAATGGTTGTTTTTGTTGCGAAACCATTTTCGCAACTTCGGTACCCTGAAATAGTGCATTCAGGCCCGAAACAGAAGTTTTGCATATTTTACATGCCGAAGATTTGCGAAATGCTCCAAAACACTACGAAACATCATTTTGGGTTTAATGGAGTAGAATGGTTGTTTTCGTTGCGAAACCATTTTCGCAACTTCGGTACCCCGAAATAGTGCCTTCAGGCCCGAAACACAAGTTTTGCATCTTTTACATGCCGATGGTTTGCGAAATGCTCCAAAACACTCCCAAACATCATTTTGGGTCTAATGGAGTACAATGGTTGTTTTCGTTGCGAAACCATTTTTGCAACTTCGGTACCCCGAAATACTGCATTCAGGGCCGAAACACAAGTTTTGCATCTTTTTACATGCCGAAAGTTTGCAATAAGCTCCGAAACACTCCCAAACATCATTCTGGGTTTAATGGGGTAGAATGGGTGTTTTCTTTGCGAAACCATTTTCGCAACTTCGGTACCCCGAAATAGTGCATTCAAGCCCGATACACAAGTTTTGCATCTTTTACATGCCGAAGGTTTGCGATATGCTCCAAAACACACCCAAACATCATTTTGGGAGTAATGGAGTAGAATGGGTGTTTTCATTGCGAAACCATTTTCGCAACATCGGTGCCCCGAAATAGTGCATTCAGGCCCGAAACACAAGTTTTGCATCTTTTTACACGCCAAAGATTTGTGATATGCTCCAAAACACTCCCAAACATCATTTTGGGTCCAATGGAGTAGAATGGTTGTTTTCGTTGCGAAACCATTTTCGCAACTTCGGTACCCCGAAATAGTGCATTCAGGCCCGAAACACAAGTTTTGCATCTTTAACAAGCCGAAAGTTTGCGAAATGCTCCAAAACACTCCCAAACATCATTTTGGGTGTAATGGAGTAGAATGGTTGTTTTCGTTGCGAAACCATTTTCGCAACTTCGGTACCCCGAAATAGTGCATTCAAGCCCGAAACACAAGTTTTGCATCTTTTACATGCCGAAGATTTGCGATATGCTCCAAAACACTCCCAAACATCATTTTGGGAGTAATGGAGTAGAATGGGTGTTTTCATTGCGAAACCATTTTCGCAACATCGGTGCCCCGAAATAGTGCATTCAGGCCCGAAACACAAGTTTTGCATCTTTTTACATGCCGAAGATTTGTGATATGCTCCAAAACACACCCAAACATCATTTTGGGTCTAATGGAGTAGAATGGTTGTTTTCGTTGCGAAACCATTTTCGCAACTTCGGTACCCCGAAATAGTGCATTCAGGCCCGAAACACAAGTTTTGCATCTTTTTACATGCCGAAGGTTTGCGAAATGCTCCAAAACACTCCCAAACATCATTTTGGGTGTAATGGAGTAGAATGGTTGTTTTCGATGCGAAACCATTTTCGCAACATCGGTACCCCGAAATAGTGCATTCAGGCCGAAACACAAGTTTTGCATCTTTTTACGTGCTGAAGATTTGTGATATGCTCCAAAACACTCCCAAACATCATTTTTGGTCTAATGGAGTAGAATGGTTGTTTTTGTTGCGAAACCATTTTCGCAACTTCGGTACCCTGAAATAGTGCATTCAGGCCCGAAACACAAGTTTTGCATCTTTTACATGCCGAAGATTTGCGAGATGCTCCAAAACACTCCCAAACATCATTTTGGGTCTAATGGAGTAGAATGGTTCTTTTCGTTGCGAAACCATTTTCGCAACTTCGGTACCCCAAAATAGTGCATTCAGGCCCGAAACACAAGTTTTGCATCTTTTACATGCCGATGGTTTGCGAAATGCTCTAAAACACTCCCAAACATCATTTTGGGTCTAATGGAGTAGAATGGTTGTTTTCGTTGCGAAACAATTTTCGCAACTTCGGTACCCCGAAATAGTGAATTCAGGCCCGAAACACAAGTTTTGCACGTTTTACATGCCGAAGATTTGCGAAATGCTCCAAAACACTCCCAAACATCATTTTGGGTTTAATGGGGTAGAATGGTTGTTTTCGTTGCGAAACCATTTTCGCAACTTCGGTACCCCGAAATAGTGCATTCAGGGCCGAAACACAAGTTTTGCATCTTTTTACATGCCGAAGGTTTGCGATATGCTCCAAAACACTCCCAAACATCATTCTGGGTCTAATGGGGTAGAATGGTTGTTTTCGTTGCGAAACCATTTTCGCAACTTCGGTAGCCCGAAATAGTGCATTCAGGCCCGAAACACAAGTTTTGCATCTTTTTATATGCTGAAGATTTGTGATATGTTCCAAAACACTCCCAAACATCATTTTGGGTCTAATGGAGTAGAATGGTTGTTTTTGTTGCGAAACCATTTTCGCAACTTCGGTACCCGGAAATAGTGCATTCAGGCCCGAAACACAAGTTTTGCATGTTTTACATGCCGAAGATTTGCGAAATGCTCCAAAACACTCCCAAACATCATTTTGGGTGTAATGGAGTAGGATGGGTGTTTTCGTTGCGAAACCATTTTCGCAACATCGGTTCCCCGAAATAGTGCATTCAAGCCCGAAACACAAGTTTTGCATCTTTTTACATGCCAAAGATTTGCGAAATGCCCCAAAACACTCCCAAACATCATTTTGGGTCTAATGGAGTAGAATGGTTGTTTTTGTTGCGAAACCATTTTCGCAACTTCGGTACCCCGAAATAGTGCATTCAGGCCCGAAACACAAGTTTTGCATGTTTTACTTGCCGAAGATTTGCGAAATGCTCCAAAACACTCCCAAACATCATTTTGGGTGTAATGGAGTAGAATGGTTGTTTTCGTTGCGAAACCATTTTCACAACTTCGGTACCCCGAAATAGTGCATTCAAGCCCGAAACAAAAGTTTTGCATCTTTTACATGCCGAAGGTTTGCGAAATGCTCCAAAACACTCCCAAACATCATTTTGGGTGTAATGGAGTAGAATGGTTGTTTTCGTTGCGAAACCATTTTCGCAACTTCGGTACCCCGAAATAGTGCATTCAGGCCCGAAACACAAGTTTTGCATCTTTTTACATGCTGAAGATTTGTGATATGTTCCAAAACACTCCCAAACATCATTCTGGGTCTAATGGGGTAGAATGGTTGTTTTCGTTGCGAAACCATTTTCGCAACTTCGGTAGCCCGAAATAGTGCATTCAGGCCCGAAACACAAGTTTTGCATCTTTTTATATGCTGAAGATTTGTGATATGTTCCAAAACACTCCCAAACATCATTTTGGGTCTAATGGAGTAGAATGGTTGTTTTTGTTGCGAAACCATTTTCGCAACTTCGGTACCCGGAAATAGTGCATTCAGGCCCGAAACACAAGTTTTGCATGTTTTACATGCCGAAGATTTGCGAAATGCTCCAAAACACTCCCAAACATCATTTTGGGTGTAATGGAGTAGGATGGGTGTTTTCGTTGCGAAACCATTTTCGCAACATCGGTTCCCCGAAATAGTGCATTCAAGCCCGAAACACAAGTTTTGCATCTTTTTACATGCCAAAGATTTGCGAAATGCCCCAAAACACTCCCAAACATCATTTTGGGTCTAATGGAGTAGAATGGTTGTTTTTGTTGCGAAACCATTTTCGCAACTTCGGTACCCCGAAATAGTGCATTCAGGCCCGAAACACAAGTTTTGCATGTTTTACTTGCCGAAGATTTGCGAAATGCTCCAAAACACTCCCAAACATCATTTTGGGTGTAATGGAGTAGAATGGTTGTTTTCGTTGCGAAACCATTTTCACAACTTCGGTACCCCGAAATAGTGCATTCAAGCCCGAAACAAAAGTTTTGCATCTTTTACATGCCGAAGGTTTGCGAAATGCTCCAAAACACTCCCAAACATCATTTTGGGTGTAATGGAGTAGAATGGTTGTTTTCGTTGCGAAACCATTTTCGCAACTTCGGTACCCCGAAATAGTGCATTCAGGCCCGAAACACAAGTTTTGCATCTTTTTACATGCTGAAGATTTGTGATATGTTCCAAAACACTCCCAAACATCATTTTGGGTCTAATGGAGTAGAATGGTTGTTTTTGTTGCGAAACCATTTTCGCAACTTCGGTACCCCGAAATAGTGCATTCAGGCCCGAAACACAAGTTTTGCTTGTTTTACATGCCGAAGATTTGCGAAATGCTCCAAAACACTCCCAAACATCATTTTGGGTCTAATGGAATAGAATGGTTGTTTTCGTTGCGAAACCATTTTCGCAACATCGGTTCCCCGAAATAGTGCATTCAAGCCCGAAACTCAAGTTTTGCATATTTTTACATGCCAAAGATTTGCGAAATGCTCCAAAACACTCCCAAACATCATTTTGGGTCTAATGGAGTAGAATGGTTGTTTTCTTTGCAAAACCATTTTCGCAACTTCGGTACCCTGAAATAGTGCATTCAGGTCCGAAACAAAAGTTTTGCATCTTTTACATGCCGAAGGTTTGCGAAATGCTCCAAAACACTCCCAAACATCATTTTGGGTGTAATGGAGTAGAATGGTTGTTTTCGTTGTGAAACCATTTTCACAACTTCGGTACCCCGAAATAGTGCATTCAAGCCCGAAACAAAAGTTTTGCATCTTTTACATGCCGAAGGTTTGCGAAATGCTCCAAAACACTCCCAAACATCATTTTGGGTGTAATGGAGTAGAATGGTTGTTTTCGTTGCGAAACCATTTTCGCAACTTCGGTACCCCGAAATAGTGCATTCAAGCCCGAAACACAAGTTTTGCATCTTTTACATGCCGAAGATTTGCGATATGCTCCAAAACACTCCCAAACATCATTTTGGGAGTAATGGAGTAGAATGGGTGTTTTCATTGCGAAACCATTTTCGCAACATCGGTGCCCCGAAATAGTGCATTCAGGCCCGAAACACAAGTTTTGCATCTTTTTACATGCCGAAGATTTGTGATATGCTCCAAAACACACCCAAACATCATTTTGGGTCTAATGGAGTAGAATGGTTGTTTTCGTTGCGAAACAATTTTCGCAACTTCGGTACCCCGAAATAGTGCATTCAGGCCCGAAACACAAGTTTTGCATCTTTTTACATGCCGAAGGTTTGCGAAATGCTCCAAAACACTCCCAAACATCATTTTGGGTGTAATGGAGTAGAATGGTTGTTTTCGATGCGAAACCATTTTCGCAACATCGGTACCCCGAAATAGTGCATTCAGGCCGAAACACAAGTTTTGCATCTTTTTACGTGCTGAAGATTTGTGATATGCTCCAAAACACTCCCAAACATCATTTTTGGTCTAATGGAGTAGAATGGTTGTTTTTGTTGCGAAACCATTTTCGCAACTTCGGTACCCTGAAATAGTGCATTCAGGCCCGAAACACAAGTTTTGCATCTTTTACATGCCGAAGATTTGCGAGATGCTCCAAAACACTCCCAAACATCATTTTGGGTATAATGGAGTAGAATGGTTGTTTTTGTTGTGAAACCATTTTCGCAACTTCGGTACCCGGAAATAGTGCATTCAGGCCCGAAACACAAGTTTTGCATGTTTTACATGCCGAAGATTTGCGAAATGCTCCAAAACACTCCCAAACATCATTTTGGGTGTAATGGAGTAGGATGGGTGTTTTCGTTGCGAAACCATTTTCGCAACATCGGTTCCCCGAAATAGTGCATTCAAGCCCGAAACACAAGTTTTGCATCTTTTTACATGCCAAAGATTTGCGAAATGCTCCAAAACACTCCCAAACATCATTTTGGGTCTAATGGAGTAGAATGGTTGTTTTTGTTGCGAAACCATTTTCGCAACTTCGGTACCCCGAAATAGTGCATTCAGGCCCGAAACACAAGTTTTGCATGTTTTACTTGCCGAAGATTTGCGAAATGCTCCAAAACACTCCCAAACATCATTTTGGGTGTAATGGAGTAGAATGGTTGTTTTCGTTGCGAAACCATTTTCGCAACTTCGGTACCCCGAAATAGTGCATTCAAGCCCGAAACAAAAGTTTTGCATCTTTTACATGCCGAAGGTTTGCGAAATGCTCCAAAACACTCCCAAACATCATTTTGGGTGTAATGGAGTAGAATGGTTGTTTTCGTTGCGAAACCATTTTCGCAACTTCGGTACCCCGAAATAGTGCATTCAGGCCCGAAACACAAGTTTTGCATCTTTTTACATGCTGAAGATTTGTGATATGTTCCAAAACACTCCCAAACATCATTTTGGGTCTAATGGAGTAGAATGGTTGTTTTTGTTGCGAAACCATTTTCGCAACTTCGGTACCCCGAAATAGTGCATTCAGGCCCGAAACACAAGTTTTGCTTGTTTTACATGCCGAAGATTTGCGAAATGCTCCAAAACACTCCCAAACATCATTTTGGGTCTAATGGAGTAGAATGGTTGTTTTCGTTGCGAAACCATTTTCGCAACTTCGGTACCCCGAAATAGTGCAATCAGGCCCGAAACACAAGTTTTGCATCTTTTACATGCCGAAGGTTTGCGAAATGCTCCAAAACACTCCCAAACATCATTTTGGGTGTAATGGAGTAGAATGGTTGTTTTCGTTGCGCAACCATTTTCGCAACTTCGGTACCCCGAAATAGTGCATTCAGGCCCGAAACACAAGTTTTGCATCTTTTACATGCCGAAGGTTTGCGATATGCTCCAAAACACTCCCAAACATCATTTTGGGAGTAATGGAGTAGAATGGGTGTTTTCATTGCGAAACCATTTTCGCAACATCGGTGCCCCGAAATAGTGTATTCAGGCCCGAAACACAAGTTTTGCATCTTTTTACATGGCGAAGATTTGTGATATCCTATAAAACACTCCCAAACATCATTTTGGGTCTAATGGAGTAGAATGGTTGTTTTCGTTGCGAAACCATTTTCGCAACTTCGGTACCCCGAAATAGTGCATTCAGGCCCGAAACACAAGTTTTGCATCTTTTTACATGCCGAAGGTTTGCGATATGCTCCAAAACACTCCCAAACATCATTTTGGGTGTAATGGAGTAGAATGGTTGTTTTCGTTGCGAAACCATTTTCGTAACATCGGTACCCCGAAATAGTCCATTCAGGCCGAAACACAAGTTTTGCATCTTTTTACATGCCGAAGATTTGTGATATGCTCCAAAACACTCCCAAACATCATTTTGGGTCTAATGGAGTAGAATGGTTGTTTTTGTTGCGAAACCATTTTCGCAACTTCGGTACCCCGAAATAGTGCATTCAGGCCCGAAACACAAGTTTTGCTTGTTTTACTTGCCGAAGATTTGCGAAATGCTCCAAAACACTCCCAAACATCATTTTGGGTGTAATGGAGTAGAATGGTTGTTTTCGTTGCGAAACCATTTTCACAACTTCGGTACCCCGAAATAGTGCATTCAAGCCCGAAACAAAAGTTTTGCATCTTTTACATGCCGAAGGTTTGCGAAATGCTCCAAAACACTCCCAAACATCATTTTGGGTGTAATGGAGTAGAATGGTTGTTTTCGTTGCGAAACCATTTTCGCAACTTCGGTACCCCGAAATAGTGCATTCAGGCCCGAAACACAAGTTTTGCATCTTTTTACATGCTGAAGATTTGTGATATGTTCCAAAACACTCCCAAACATCATTTTGGGTCTAATGGAGTAGAATGGTTGTTTTTGTTGCGAAACCATTTTCGCAACTTCGGTACCCCGAAATAGTGCATTCAGGCCCGAAACACAAGTTTTGCTTGTTTTACATGCCGAAGATTTGCGAAATGCTCCAAAACACTCCCAAACATCATTTTGGGTCTAATGGAATAGAATGGTTGTTTTCGTTGCGAAACCATTTTCGCAACATCGGTTCCCCGAAATAGTGCATTCAAGCCCGAAACTCAAGTTTTGCATATTTTTACATGCCAAAGATTTGCGAAATGCTCCAAAACACTCCCAAACATCATTTTGGGTGTAATGGAGTAGGATGGGTGTTTTCGTTGCGAAACCATTTTCGCAACATCGGTTCCCCGAAATAGTGCATTCAAGCCCGAAACACAAGTTTTGCATCTTTTTACATGCCAAAGATTTGCGAAATGCTCCAAAACACTCCCAAACATCATTTTGGGTCTAATGGAGTAGAATGGTTGTTTTAGTTGCGAAACCATTTTCGCAACTTCGGTACCCCGAAATAGTGCATTCAGGCCCGAAACACAAGTTTTGCTTGTTTTACATGCCGAAGATTTGCGAAATGCTCCAAAACACTCCCAAACATCATTTTGGGTCTAATGGAATAGAATGGTTGTTTTCGTTGCGAAACCATTTTCGCAACATCGGTTCCCCGAAATAGTGCATTCAAGCCCGAAACTCAAGTTTTGCATATTTTTACATGCCAAAGATTTGCGAAATGCTCCAAAACACTCCCAAACATCATTTTGGGTGTAATGGAGTAGGATGGGTGTTTTCGTTGCGAAACCATTTTCGCAACATCGGTTCCCCGAAATAGTGCATTCAAGCCCGAAACACAAGTTTTGCATCTTTTTACATGCCAAAGATTTGCGAAATGCTCCAAAACACTCCCAAACATCATTTTGGGTCTAATGGAGTAGAATGGTTGTTTTTGTTGCGAAACCATTTTCGCAACTTCGGTACCCCGAAATAGTGCATTCAGGCCCGAAACACAAGTTTTGCATGTTTTACTTGCCGAAGATTTGCGAAATGCTCCAAAACACTCCCAAACATCATTTTGGGTGTAATGGAGTAGAATGGTTGTTTTCGTTGCGAAACCATTTTCGCAACTTCGGTACCCCGAAATAGTGCATTCAAGCCCGAAACAAAAGTTTTGCATCTTTTACATGCCGAAGGTTTGCGAAATGCTCCAAAACACTCCCAAACATCATTTTGGGTGTAATGGAGTAGAATGGTTGTTTTCGTTGCGAAACCATTTTCGCAACTTCGGTACCCCGAAATAGTGCATTCAGGCCCGAAACACAAGTTTTGCATCTTTTTACATGCTGAAGATTTGTGATATGTTCCAAAACACTCCCAAACATCATTTTGGGTCTAATGGAGTAGAATGGTTGTTTTTGTTGCGAAACCATTTTCGCAACTTCGGTACCCCGAAATAGTGCATTCAGGCCCGAAACACAAGTTTTGCTTGTTTTACATGCCGAAGATTTGCGAAATGCTCCAAAACACTCCCAAACATCATTTTGGGTCTAATGGAGTAGAATGGTTGTTTTCGTTGCGAAACCATTTTCGCAACTTCGGTACCCCGAAATAGTGCAATCAGGCCCGAAACACAAGTTTTGCATCTTTTACATGCCGAAGGTTTGCGAAATGCTCCAAAACACTCCCAAACATCATTTTGGGTGTAATGGAGTAGAATGGTTGTTTTCGTTGCGCAACCATTTTCGCAACTTCGGTACCCCGAAATAGTGCATTCAGGCCCGAAACACAAGTTTTGCATCTTTTACATGCCGAAGGTTTGCGATATGCTCCAAAACACTCCCAAACATCATTTTGGGAGTAATGGAGTAGAATGGGTGTTTTCATTGCGAAACCATTTTCGCAACATCGGTGCCCCGAAATAGTGTATTCAGGCCCGAAACACAAGTTTTGCATCTTTTTACATGGCGAAGATTTGTGATATCCTATAAAACACTCCCAAACATCATTTTGGGTCTAATGGAGTAGAATGGTTGTTTTCGTTGCGAAACCATTTTCGCAACTTCGGTACCCCGAAATAGTGCATTCAGGCCCGAAACACAAGTTTTGCATCTTTTTACATGCCGAAGGTTTGCGATATGCTCCAAAACACTCCCAAACATCATTTTGGGTGTAATGGAGTAGAATGGTTGTTTTCGTTGCGAAACCATTTTCGTAACATCGGTACCCCGAAATAGTCCATTCAGGCCGAAACACAAGTTTTGCATCTTTTTACATGCCGAAGATTTGTGATATGCTCCAAAACACTCCCAAACATCATTTTGGGTCTAATGGAGTAGAATGGTTGTTTTTGTTGCGAAACCATTTTCGCAACTTCGGTACCCCGAAATAGTGCATTCAGGCCCGAAACACAAGTTTTGCTTGTTTTACTTGCCGAAGATTTGCGAAATGCTCCAAAACACTCCCAAACATCATTTTGGGTGTAATGGAGTAGAATGGTTGTTTTCGTTGCGAAACCATTTTCACAACTTCGGTACCCCGAAATAGTGCATTCAAGCCCGAAACAAAAGTTTTGCATCTTTTACATGCCGAAGGTTTGCGAAATGCTCCAAAACACTCCCAAACATCATTTTGGGTGTAATGGAGTAGAATGGTTGTTTTCGTTGCGAAACCATTTTCGCAACTTCGGTACCCCGAAATAGTGCATTCAGGCCCGAAACACAAGTTTTGCATCTTTTTACATGCTGAAGATTTGTGATATGTTCCAAAACACTCCCAAACATCATTTTGGGTCTAATGGAGTAGAATGGTTGTTTTTGTTGCGAAACCATTTTCGCAACTTCGGTACCCCGAAATAGTGCATTCAGGCCCGAAACACAAGTTTTGCTTGTTTTACATGCCGAAGATTTGCGAAATGCTCCAAAACACTCCCAAACATCATTTTGGGTCTAATGGAATAGAATGGTTGTTTTCGTTGCGAAACCATTTTCGCAACATCGGTTCCCCGAAATAGTGCATTCAAGCCCGAAACTCAAGTTTTGCATATTTTTACATGCCAAAGATTTGCGAAATGCTCCAAAACACTCCCAAACATCATTTTGGGTCTAATGGAGTAGAATGGTTGTTTTCTTTGCAAAACCATTTTCGCAACTTCGGTACCCTGAAATAGTGCATTCAGGTCCGAAACAAAAGTTTTGCATCTTTTACATGCCGAAGGTTTGCGAAATGCTCCAAAACACTCCCAAACATCATTTTGGGTGTAATGGAGTAGAATGGTTGTTTTCGTTGCGAAACCATTTTCACAACTTCGGTACCCCGAAATAGTGCATTCAAGCCCGAAACAAAAGTTTTGCATCTTTTACATGCCGAAGGTTTGCGAAATGCTCCAAAACACTCCCAAACATCATTTTGGGTGTAATGGAGTAGAATGGTTGTTTTCGTTGCGAAACCATTTTCGCAACTTCGGTACCCCGAAATAGTGCATTCAAGCCCGAAACACAAGTTTTGCATCTTTTACATGCCGAAGATTTGCGATATGCTCCAAAACACTCCCAAACATCATTTTGGGAGTAATGGAGTAGAATGGGTGTTTTCATTGCGAAACCATTTTCGCAACATCGGTGCCCCGAAATAGTGCATTCAGGCCCGAAACACAAGTTTTGCATCTTTTTACATGCCGAAGATTTGTGATATGCTCCAAAACACACCCAAACATCATTTTGGGTCTAATGGAGTAGAATGGTTGTTTTCGTTGCGAAACAATTTTCGCAACTTCGGTACCCCGAAATAGTGCATTCAGGCCCGAAACACAAGTTTTGCATCTTTTTACATGCCGAAGGTTTGCGAAATGCTCCAAAACACTCCCAAACATCATTTTGGGTGTAATGGAGTAGAATGGTTGTTTTCGATGCGAAACCATTTTCGCAACATCGGTACCCCGAAATAGTGCATTCAGGCCGAAACACAAGTTTTGCATCTTTTTACGTGCTGAAGATTTGTGATATGCTCCAAAACACTCCCAAACATCATTTTTGGTCTAATGGAGTAGAATGGTTGTTTTTGTTGCGAAACCATTTTCGCAACTTCGGTACCCTGAAATAGTGCATTCAGGCCCGAAACACAAGTTTTGCATCTTTTACATGCCGAAGATTTGCGAGATGCTCCAAAACACTCCCAAACATCATTTTGGGTATAATGGAGTAGAATGGTTGTTTTTGTTGTGAAACCATTTTCGCAACTTCGGTACCCGGAAATAGTGCATTCAGGCCCGAAACACAAGTTTTGCATGTTTTACATGCCGAAGATTTGCGAAATGCTCCAAAACACTCCCAAACATCATTTTGGGTGTAATGGAGTAGGATGGGTGTTTTCGTTGCGAAACCATTTTCGCAACATCGGTTCCCCGAAATAGTGCATTCAAGCCCGAAACACAAGTTTTGCATCTTTTTACATGCCAAAGATTTGCGAAATGCTCCAAAACACTCCCAAACATCATTTTGGGTCTAATGGAGTAGAATGGTTGTTTTTGTTGCGAAACCATTTTCGCAACTTCGGTACCCCGAAATAGTGCATTCAGGCCCGAAACACAAGTTTTGCTTGTTTTACATGCCGAAGATTTGCGAAATGCTCCAAAACACTCCCAAACATCATTTTGGGTCTAATGGAATAGAATGGTTGTTTTCGTTGCGAAACCATTTTCGCAACATCGGTTCCCCGAAATAGTGCATTCAAGCCCGAAACTCAAGTTTTGCATATTTTTACATGCCAAAGATTTGCGAAATGCTCCAAAACACTCCCAAACATCATTTTGGGTCTAATGGAGTAGAATGGTTGTTTTCTTTGCAAAACCATTTTCGCAACTTCGGTACCCTGAAATAGTGCATTCAGGTCCGAAACAAAAGTTTTGCATCTTTTACATGCCGAAGGTTTGCGAAATGCTCCAAAACACTCCCAAACATCATTTTGGGTGTAATGGAGTAGAATGGTTGTTTTCGTTGCGAAACCATTTTCACAACTTCGGTACCCCGAAATAGTGCATTCAAGCCCGAAACAAAAGTTTTGCATCTTTTACATGCCGAAGGTTTGCGAAATGCTCCAAAACACTCCCAAACATCATTTTGGGTGTAATGGAGTAGAATGGTTGTTTTCGTTGCGAAACCATTTTCGCAACTTCGGTACCCCGAAATAGTGCATTCAAGCCCGAAACACAAGTTTTGCATCTTTTACATGCCGAAGATTTGCGATATGCTCCAAAACACTCCCAAACATCATTTTGGGAGTAATGGAGTAGAATGGGTGTTTTCATTGCGAAACCATTTTCGCAACATCGGTGCCCCGAAATAGTGCATTCAGGCCCGAAACACAAGTTTTGCATCTTTTTACATGCCGAAGATTTGTGATATGCTCCAAAACACACCCAAACATCATTTTGGGTCTAATGGAGTAGAATGGTTGTTTTCGTTGCGAAACAATTTTCGCAACTTCGGTACCCCGAAATAGTGCATTCAGGCCCGAAACACAAGTTTTGCATCTTTTTACATGCCGAAGGTTTGCGAAATGCTCCAAAACACTCCCAAACATCATTTTGGGTGTAATGGAGTAGAATGGTTGTTTTCGATGCGAAACCATTTTCGCAACATCGGTACCCCGAAATAGTGCATTCAGGCCGAAACACAAGTTTTGCATCTTTTTACGTGCTGAAGATTTGTGATATGCTCCAAAACACTCCCAAACATCATTTTTGGTCTAATGGAGTAGAATGGTTGTTTTTGTTGCGAAACCATTTTCGCAACTTCGGTACCCTGAAATAGTGCATTCAGGCCCGAAACACAAGTTTTGCATCTTTTACATGCCGAAGATTTGCGAGATGCTCCAAAACACTCCCAAACATCATTTTGGGTATAATGGAGTAGAATGGTTGTTTTTGTTGTGAAACCATTTTCGCAACTTCGGTACCCGGAAATAGTGCATTCAGGCCCGAAACACAAGTTTTGCATGTTTTACATGCCGAAGATTTGCGAAATGCTCCAAAACACTCCCAAACATCATTTTGGGTGTAATGGAGTAGGATGGGTGTTTTCGTTGCGAAACCATTTTCGCAACATCGGTTCCCCGAAATAGTGCATTCAAGCCCGAAACACAAGTTTTGCATCTTTTTACATGCCAAAGATTTGCGAAATGCTCCAAAACACTCCCAAACATCATTTTGGGTCTAATGGAGTAGAATGGTTGTTTTTGTTGCGAAACCATTTTCGCAACTTCGGTACCCCGAAATAGTGCATTCAGGCCCGAAACACAAGTTTTGCATGTTTTACTTGCCGAAGATTTGCGAAATGCTCCAAAACACTCCCAAACATCATTTTGGGTGTAATGGAGTAGAATGGTTGTTTTCGTTGCGAAACCATTTTCGCAACTTCGGTACCCCGAAATAGTGCATTCAAGCCCGAAACAAAAGTTTTGCATCTTTTACATGCCGAAGGTTTGCGAAATGCTCCAAAACACTCCCAAACATCATTTTGGGTGTAATGGAGTAGAATGGTTGTTTTCGTTGCGAAACCATTTTCGCAACTTCGGTACCCCGAAATAGTGCATTCAGGCCCGAAACACAAGTTTTGCATCTTTTTACATGCTGAAGATTTGTGATATGTTCCAAAACACTCCCAAACATCATTTTGGGTCTAATGGAGTAGAATGGTTGTTTTTGTTGCGAAACCATTTTCGCAACTTCGGTACCCCGAAATAGTGCATTCAGGCCCGAAACACAAGTTTTGCTTGTTTTACATGCCGAAGATTTGCGAAATGCTCCAAAACACTCCCAAACATCATTTTGGGTCTAATGGAGTAGAATGGTTGTTTTCGTTGCGAAACCATTTTCGCAACTTCGGTACCCCGAAATAGTGCAATCAGGCCCGAAACACAAGTTTTGCATCTTTTACATGCCGAAGGTTTGCGAAATGCTCCAAAACACTCCCAAACATCATTTTGGGTGTAATGGAGTAGAATGGTTGTTTTCGTTGCGCAACCATTTTCGCAACTTCGGTACCCCGAAATAGTGCATTCAGGCCCGAAACACAAGTTTTGCATCTTTTACATGCCGAAGGTTTGCGATATGCTCCAAAACACTCCCAAACATCATTTTGGGAGTAATGGAGTAGAATGGGTGTTTTCATTGCGAAACCATTTTCGCAACATCGGTGCCCCGAAATAGTGTATTCAGGCCCGAAACACAAGTTTTGCATCTTTTTACATGGCGAAGATTTGTGATATCCTATAAAACACTCCCAAACATCATTTTGGGTCTAATGGAGTAGAATGGTTGTTTTCGTTGCGAAACCATTTTCGCAACTTCGGTACCCCGAAATAGTGCATTCAGGCCCGAAACACAAGTTTTGCATCTTTTTACATGCCGAAGGTTTGCGATATGCTCCAAAACACTCCCAAACATCATTTTGGGTGTAATGGAGTAGAATGGTTGTTTTCGTTGCGAAACCATTTTCGTAACATCGGTACCCCGAAATAGTCCATTCAGGCCGAAACACAAGTTTTGCATCTTTTTACATGCCGAAGATTTGTGATATGCTCCAAAACACTCCCAAACATCATTTTGGGTCTAATGGAGTAGAATGGTTGTTTTTGTTGCGAAACCATTTTCGCAACTTCGGTACCCCGAAATAGTGCATTCAGGCCCGAAACACAAGTTTTGCTTGTTTTACATGCCGAAGATTTGCGAAATGCTCCAAAACACTCCCAAACATCATTTTGGGTCTAATGGAGTAGAATGGTTGTTTTCGTTGCGAAACCATTTTCGCAACTTCGGTACCCCGAAATAGTGCAATCAGGCCCGAAACACAAGTTTTGCATCTTTTACATGCCGAAGGTTTGCGAAATGCTCCAAAACACTCCCAAACATCATTTTGGGTGTAATGGAGTAGAATGGTTGTTTTCGTTGCGCAACCATTTTCGCAACTTCGGTACCCCGAAATAGTGCATTCAGGCCCGAAACACAAGTTTTGCATCTTTTACATGCCGAAGGTTTGCGATATGCTCCAAAACACTCCCAAACATCATTTTGGGAGTAATGGAGTAGAATGGGTGTTTTCATTGCGAAACCATTTTCGCAACATCGGTGCCCCGAAATAGTGTATTCAGGCCGGAAACACAAGTTTTGCATCTTTTTACATGGCGAAGATTTGTGATATCCTATAAAACACTCCCAAACATCATTTTGGGTCTAATGGAGTAGAATGGTTGTTTTCGTTGCGAAACCATTTTCGCAACTTCGGTACCCCGAAATAGTGCATTCAGGCCCGAAACACAAGTTTTGCATCTTTTTACATGCCGAAGGTTTGCGATATGCTCCAAAACACTCCCAAACATCATTTTGGGTGTAATGGAGTAGAATGGTTGTTTTCGTTGCGAAACCATTTTCGTAACATCGGTACCCCGAAATAGTCCATTCAGGCCGAAACACAAGTTTTGCATCTTTTTACATGCCGAAGATTTGTGATATGCTCCAAAACACTCCCAAACATCATTTTGGGTCTAATGGAGTAGAATGGTTGTTTTTGTTGCGAAACCATTTTCGCAACTTCGGTACCCTGAAATAGTGCATTCAGGCCCGAAACACAAGTTTTGCATCTTTTACATGCCGAAGATTTGCGAGATGCTCCAAAACACTCCCAAACATCATTTTGGGTATAATGGAGTAGAATGGTTGTTTTTGTTGTGAAACCATTTTCGCAACTTCGGTACCCTGAAATAGTGCATTCAGGTCCGAAACAAAAGTTTTGCATCTTTTACATGCCGAAGGTTTGCGAAATGCTCCAAAACACTCCCAAACATCATTTTGGGTGTAATGGAGTAGAATGGTTGTTTTCGTTGCGAAACCATTTTCACAACTTCGGTACCCCGAAATAGTGCATTCAAGCCCGAAACAAAAGTTTTGCATCTTTTACATGCCGAAGGTTTGCGAAATGCTCCAAAACACTCCCAAACATCATTTTGGGTGTAATGGAGTAGAATGGTTGTTTTCGTTGCGAAACCATTTTCGCAACTTCGGTACCCCGAAATAGTGCATTCAAGCCCGAAACACAAGTTTTGCATCTTTTACATGCCGAAGATTTGCGATATGCTCCAAAACACTCCCAAACATCATTTTGGGAGTAATGGAGTAGAATGGGTGTTTTCATTGCGAAACCATTTTCGCAACATCGGTGCCCCGAAATAGTGCATTCAGGCCCGAAACACAAGTTTTGCATCTTTTTACATGCCGAAGATTTGTGATATGCTCCAAAACACACCCAAACATCATTTTGGGTCTAATGGAGTAGAATGGTTGTTTTCGTTGCGAAACAATTTTCGCAACTTCGGTACCCCGAAATAGTGCATTCAGGCCCGAAACACAAGTTTTGCATCTTTTTACATGCCGAAGGTTTGCGAAATGCTCCAAAACACTCCCAAACATCATTTTGGGTGTAATGGAGTAGAATGGTTGTTTTCGATGCGAAACCATTTTCGCAACATCGGTACCCCGAAATAGTGCATTCAGGCCGAAACACAAGTTTTGCATCTTTTTACGTGCTGAAGATTTGTGATATGCTCCAAAACACTCCCAAACATCATTTTTGGTCTAATGGAGTAGAATGGTTGTTTTTGTTGCGAAACCATTTTCGCAACTTCGGTACCCTGAAATAGTGCATTCAGGCCCGAAACACAAGTTTTGCATCTTTTACATGCCGAAGATTTGCGAGATGCTCCAAAACACTCCCAAACATCATTTTGGGTATAATGGAGTAGAATGGTTGTTTTTGTTGTGAAACCATTTTCGCAACTTCGGTACCCGGAAATAGTGCATTCAGGCCCGAAACACAAGTTTTGCATGTTTTACATGCCGAAGATTTGCGAAATGCTCCAAAACACTCCCAAACATCATTTTGGGTGTAATGGAGTAGGATGGGTGTTTTCGTTGCGAAACCATTTTCGCAACATCGGTTCCCCGAAATAGTGCATTCAAGCCCGAAACACAAGTTTTGCATCTTTTTACATGCCAAAGATTTGCGAAATGCTCCAAAACACTCCCAAACATCATTTTGGGTCTAATGGAGTAGAATGGTTGTTTTTGTTGCGAAACCATTTTCGCAACTTCGGTACCCCGAAATAGTGCATTCAGGCCCGAAACACAAGTTTTGCATGTTTTACTTGCCGAAGATTTGCGAAATGCTCCAAAACACTCCCAAACATCATTTTGGGTGTAATGGAGTAGAATGGTTGTTTTCGTTGCGAAACCATTTTCGCAACTTCGGTACCCCGAAATAGTGCATTCAAGCCTGAAACAAAAGTTTTGCATCTTTTACATGCCGAAGGTTTGCGAAATGCTCCAAAACACTCCCAAACATCATTTTGGGTGTAATGGAGTAGAATGGTTG
Organism: Cenchrus fungigraminus; assembly: GCA_036936925.1. Classification (NCBI taxonomy): domain Eukaryota; kingdom Viridiplantae; phylum Streptophyta; class Magnoliopsida; order Poales; family Poaceae; genus Cenchrus; species Cenchrus fungigraminus. The sequence goes on from CM072775.1 coordinate 34,069,028, forward strand.
TTTTCGTTGCGAAACCATTTTCGCAACTTCGGTACCCCGAAATAGTGCATTCAGGCCCGAAACACAAGTTTTGCATCTTTTTACATGCTGAAGATTTGTGATATGTTCCAAAACACTCCCAAACATCATTTTGGGTCTAATGGAGTAGAATGGTTGTTTTTGTTGCGAAACCATTTTCGCAACTTCGGTACCCCGAAATAGTGCATTCAGGCCCGAAACACAAGTTTTGCTTGTTTTACATGCCGAAGATTTGCGAAATGCTCCAAAACACTCCCAAACATCATTTTGGGTCTAATGGAGTAGAATGGTTGTTTTCGTTGCGAAACCATTTTCGCAACTTCGGTACCCCGAAATAGTGCAATCAGGCCCGAAACACAAGTTTTGCATCTTTTACATGCCGAAGGTTTGCGAAATGCTCCAAAACACTCCCAAACATCATTTTGGGTGTAATGGAGTAGAATGGTTGTTTTCGTTGCGCAACCATTTTCGCAACTTCGGTACCCCGAAATAGTGCATTCAGGCCCGAAACACAAGTTTTGCATCTTTTACATGCCGAAGGTTTGCGATATGCTCCAAAACACTCCCAAACATCATTTTGGGAGTAATGGAGTAGAATGGGTGTTTTCATTGCGAAACCATTTTCGCAACATCGGTGCCCCGAAATAGTGTATTCAGGCCCGAAACACAAGTTTTGCATCTTTTTACATGGCGAAGATTTGTGATATCCTATAAAACACTCCCAAACATCATTTTGGGTCTAATGGAGTAGAATGGTTGTTTTCGTTGCGAAACCATTTTCGCAACTTCGGTACCCCGAAATAGTGCATTCAGGCCCGAAACACAAGTTTTGCATCTTTTTACATGCCGAAGGTTTGCGATATGCTCCAAAACACTCCCAAACATCATTTTGGGTGTAATGGAGTAGAATGGTTGTTTTCGTTGCGAAACCATTTTCGTAACATCGGTACCCCGAAATAGTCCATTCAGGCCGAAACACAAGTTTTGCATCTTTTTACATGCCGAAGATTTGTGATATGCTCCAAAACACTCCCAAACATCATTTTGGGTCTAATGGAGTAGAATGGTTGTTTTTGTTGCGAAACCATTTTCGCAACTTCGGTACCCTGAAATAGTGCATTCAGGCCCGAAACACAAGTTTTGCATCTTTTACATGCCGAAGATTTGCGAGATGCTCCAAAACACTCCCAAACATCATTTTGGGTATAATGGAGTAGAATGGTTGTTTTTGTTGTGAAACCATTTTCGCAACTTCGGTACCCTGAAATAGTGCATTCAGGTCCGAAACAAAAGTTTTGCATCTTTTACATGCCGAAGGTTTGCGAAATGCTCCAAAACACTCCCAAACATCATTTTGGGTGTAATGGAGTAGAATGGTTGTTTTCGTTGCGAAACCATTTTCACAACTTCGGTACCCCGAAATAGTGCATTCAAGCCCGAAACAAAAGTTTTGCATCTTTTACATGCCGAAGGTTTGCGAAATGCTCCAAAACACTCCCAAACATCATTTTGGGTGTAATGGAGTAGAATGGTTGTTTTCGTTGCGAAACCATTTTCGCAACTTCGGTACCCCGAAATAGTGCATTCAAGCCCGAAACACAAGTTTTGCATCTTTTACATGCCGAAGATTTGCGATATGCTCCAAAACACTCCCAAACATCATTTTGGGAGTAATGGAGTAGAATGGGTGTTTTCATTGCGAAACCATTTTCGCAACATCGGTGCCCCGAAATAGTGCATTCAGGCCCGAAACACAAGTTTTGCATCTTTTTACATGCCGAAGATTTGTGATATGCTCCAAAACACACGCAAACATCATTTTGGGTCTAATGGAGTAGAATGGTTGTTTTCGTTGCGAAACAATTTTCGCAACTTCGGTACCCCGAAATAGTGCATTCAGGCCCGAAACACAAGTTTTGCATCTTTTTACATGCCGAAGGTTTGCGAAATGCTCCAAAACACTCCCAAACATCATTTTGGGTGTAATGGAGTAGAATGGTTGTTTTCGATGCGAAACCATTTTCGCAACATCGGTACCCCGAAATAGTGCATTCAGGCCGAAACACAAGTTTTGCATCTTTTTACGTGCTGAAGATTTGTGATATGCTCCAAAACACTCCCAAACATCATTTTTGGTCTAATGGAGTAGAATGGTTGTTTTTGTTGCGAAACCATTTTCGCAACTTCGGTACCCTGAAATAGTGCATTCAGGCCCGAAACACAAGTTTTGCATCTTTTACATGCCGAAGATTTGCGAGATGCTCCAAAACACTCCCAAACATCATTTTGGGTATAATGGAGTAGAATGGTTGTTTTTGTTGTGAAACCATTTTCGCAACTTCGGTACCCGGAAATAGTGCATTCAGGCCCGAAACACAAGTTTTGCATGTTTTACATGCCGAAGATTTGCGAAATGCTCCAAAACACTCCCAAACATCATTTTGGGTGTAATGGAGTAGGATGGGTGTTTTCGTTGCGAAACCATTTTCGCAACATCGGTTCCCCGAAATAGTGCATTCAAGCCCGAAACACAAGTTTTGCATCTTTTTACATGCCAAAGATTTGCGAAATGCTCCAAAACACTCCCAAACATCATTTTGGGTCTAATGGAGTAGAATGGTTGTTTTTGTTGCGAAACCATTTTCGCAACTTCGGTACCCCGAAATAGTGCATTCAGGCCCGAAACACAAGTTTTGCATGTTTTACTTGCCGAAGATTTGCGAAATGCTCCAAAACACTCCCAAACATCATTTTGGGTGTAATGGAGTAGAATGGTTGTTTTCGTTGCGAAACCATTTTCGCAACTTCGGTACCCCGAAATAGTGCATTCAAGCCCGAAACAAAAGTTTTGCATCTTTTACATGCCGAAGGTTTGCGAAATGCTCCAAAACACTCCCAAACATCATTTTGGGTGTAATGGAGTAGAATGGTTGTTTTCGTTGCGAAACCATTTTCGCAACTTCGGTACCCCGAAATAGTGCATTCAGGCCCGAAACACAAGTTTTGCATCTTTTTACATGCTGAAGATTTGTGATATGTTCCAAAACACTCCCAAACATCATTTTGGGTCTAATGGAGTAGAATGGTTGTTTTTGTTGCGAAACCATTTTCGCAACTTCGGTACCCCGAAATAGTGCATTCAGGCCCGAAACACAAGTTTTGCTTGTTTTACATGCCGAAGATTTGCGAAATGCTCCAAAACACTCCCAAACATCATTTTGGGTCTAATGGAGTAGAATGGTTGTTTTCGTTGCGAAACCATTTTCGCAACTTCGGTACCCCGAAATAGTGCAATCAGGCCCGAAACACAAGTTTTGCATCTTTTACATGCCGAAGGTTTGCGAAATGCTCCAAAACACTCCCAAACATCATTTTGGGTGTAATGGAGTAGAATGGTTGTTTTCGTTGCGCAACCATTTTCGCAACTTCGGTACCCCGAAATAGTGCATTCAGGCCCGAAACACAAGTTTTGCATCTTTTACATGCCGAAGGTTTGCGATATGCTCCAAAACACTCCCAAACATCATTTTGGGAGTAATGGAGTAGAATGGGTGTTTTCATTGCGAAACCATTTTCGCAACATCGGTGCCCCGAAATAGTGTATTCAGGCCCGAAACACAAGTTTTGCATCTTTTTACATGGCGAAGATTTGTGATATCCTATAAAACACTCCCAAACATCATTTTGGGTCTAATGGAGTAGAATGGTTGTTTTCGTTGCGAAACCATTTTCGCAACTTCGGTACCCCGAAATAGTGCATTCAGGCCCGAAACACAAGTTTTGCATCTTTTTACATGCCGAAGGTTTGCGATATGCTCCAAAACACTCCCAAACATCATTTTGGGTGTAATGGAGTAGAATGGTTGTTTTCGTTGCGAAACCATTTTCGTAACATCGGTACCCCGAAATAGTCCATTCAGGCCGAAACACAAGTTTTGCATCTTTTTACATGCCGAAGATTTGTGATATGCTCCAAAACACTCCCAAACATCATTTTGGGTCTAATGGAGTAGAATGGTTGTTTTTGTTGCGAAACCATTTTCGCAACTTCGGTACCCTGAAATAGTGCATTCAGGCCCGAAACACAAGTTTTGCATCTTTTACATGCCGAAGATTTGCGAAATGCTCCAAAACACTCCCAAACATCATTTTGGGTCTAATGGAGTAGAATGGTTCTTTTCGTTGCGAAACCATTTTCGCAACTTCGGTACCCCAAAATAGTGTATTCAGTCCCGAAACACAAGTTTTGCATCTTTTACATGCCGATGGTTTGCGAAATGCTCTAAAACACTCCCAAACATCATTTTGGGTCTAATGGAGTAGAATGCTTGTTTTCGTTGCGAAACAATTTTCGCAACTTCGGTACCCCGAAATAGTGCATTCAGGCCCGAAACACAAGTTTTGCATGTTTTACATGCCGAAGAATTGCGAAATGCTCCAAAACACTCCCAAACATCATTTTGGGTCTAATGGAGTAGAATGGTTGTTTTCGTTGCAAAACAATTTTCGCAACTTCGGTACCCCGAAATAGTGCATTTAGGCCCAAAACACAAGTTTTGCATGTTTTACATGCCGAAGATTTGCGAAATGCTCCAAAACACTCCCAAACATCATTTTGGGTTTAATGGGGTAGAATGGTTGTTTTCGTTGCGAAACTATTTTCGCAACTTCGGTACCCCGAAATAGTGCATTCAGGGACGAAACACAAGTTTTGCATCTTTTTACATGCCGAAGGTTTGCGATATGCTCCAAAACACTCCCAAACATCATTCTAGGTCTAATGGGGTAGAATGGTTGTTTTCGTTGCGAAACCATTTTCGCAACTTCGGTAGCCCGAAATAGTGCATTCAGGCCCGAAACACAAGTTTTGCATCTTTTTACATGCTGAAGATTTGTGATATGTTCCAAAACACTCCCAAACATCATTTTGGGTCTAATGGAGTAGAATGGTTGTTTTTGTTGCGAAACCATTTTCGCAACTTCGGTACCCCGAAATAGTGCATTCAGGCCCGAAACACAAGTTTTGCATCTTTTACATGCCGAAGGTTTGCGAAATGCTCCAAAACACTCCCAAACATCATTTTGGGTGTAATGGAGTAGAATGGTTGTTTTCGTTGTGAAACCATTTTCGCAAGATCGGTACCTCGAAATAGTGCATTCAGGCCGAAACACAAGTTTTGCATCTTTTTACATGCTGAAGATTTGTGATATGCTCCAAAACACTCCCAAACATCATTTTGGGTCTAATGGAGTAGAATGGTTGTTTTTGTTGCGAAACCATTTTCGCAACTTCGGTACCCTGAAATAGTGCATTCAGGCCCGAAACACAAGTTTTGCATCTTTTACATGCCGAAGATTTGCGAAATGCTCCAAAACACTCCCAAACATCATTTTGGGTCAAATGGTGTAGAATGGTTGTTTTTGTTGCGAAACCATTTTCGCAACTTCGGTACCCCGAAATAGTGCATTCAGGCCCGAAACACCAGTTTTGCATGTTTTACGTGCCGAAGATTTGCGAAATGCTCCAAAACACTCCCAAACATCATTTTGGGTCTAATGGTGTAGAATGGTTGTTTTCGTTGCGAAACAATTTTCGCAACTTCGGTACCCTGAAATAGTGCATTCAGGCCCGAAACACAAGTTTTGCATGTTTTACGTGCCGAAGATTTGCGAAATGCTCCAAAACACTCCCAAACATCATTTTGGGTTTAATGGGGTAGAATGGTTGTTTTCGTTGCGAAACCATTTTCGCAACTTCGGTACCCCGAAATAGTGCATTCAGGGCCGAAACACAAGTTTTGCATCTTTTTACATGCCGAAGGTTTGCGATATGCTCCAAAACACTCCCAAACATCATTCTAGGTCTAATGGGGTAGAATGGTTATTTTCGTTGCGAAACCATTTTCGCAACTTCGGTAGCCCGAAATAGTGCATTCAGGCCCGAAACACAAGTTTTGCATCTTTTTACATGCTGAAGATTTGTGATATGTTCCAAAACACTCCCAAACATCATTTTGGGTCTAATGGGGTAGAATGGTTGTTTTTGTTGCGAAACCATTTTCGCAACTTCGGTACCCCGAAATAGTGCATTCAGGCCGAAACACAAGTTTTGCATCTTTTTACATGCCGAAGATTTGCGAAATGCTCCAAAACACTCCCAAACATCATTTTGGGTCTAATGGAGTAGAATGGTTGTTTTCATTGCGAAACAATTTTCGCAAATTCGGTACCCCGAAATAGAGCATTCAGGCCCGAAACACAAGTTTTGCATGTTTTACAAGCCGAAGAATTGCGAAATGCTCAAAAACACTCCCAAACATCATTTTGGGTCTAATGGGGTAGAATGGTTGTTTATGTTGCGAAACCATTTTCGCAACTTCGGTACCCCGAAATAGTGCATTCAGGCCCGAAACACAAGTTTTGCATCCTTTTACATGCCGAAGATTTGTGATATGTTCCAAAACACTCCCAAACATCATTTTGGGTCTAATGGGGTAGAATGGTTGTTTTTGGTGCGAAACCATTTTCGCAACTTCGGTACCCCGAAATAGTGCATTCAGGCCCGAAACACAAGTTTTGCATCCTTTTACATGCTGAAGATTTGTGATATGCTCCAAAACACTCCCAAACATCATTTTGGGTCTAATGGAGTAGAATGATTGTTTTCGTTGCGAAACCATTTTCACAACTTCGGTACCCCGAAATAGTGCATTCAGGCCCGAAACACAAGTTTTGCATCTTTTACATGCCGAAGGTGTGCGAAATGCTCCTAAACACTACCAAACATCATTTTGGGTCTAATGGAGTAGAATGGTTGTTTTCGTTGCGAAACCATTTTCGCAACTTCGGTACCCCGAAATAGTGCATTCAGGCCCGAAACACAAGTTTTGCATCTTTTACATGCCGAAGATTTGCGAAATGCTCCAAAACACTCCCAAACATCATTTTGGGTCTAATGGAGTAGAATGGTTCTTTTCGTTGCGAAACCATTTTTGCAACTTCGGTACCCCGAAATAGTGCATTCAGGCCCGAAATACAAGTTTTGCATGTTTTACAAGCCGAAGAATTGCGAAATGCTCCAAAACACTCCCAAACATCATTTTGGGTCTAATGCAGTAGAATGGTTGTTTTCGTTGCGAAACAATTTTCGCAACTTCGGTACCCCGAAATAGTGCATTCAGGCCCGAAACACAAGTTTTGCATGTTTTACATGCCGAAGATTTGCGAAATGCTCCAAAACACTCCCAAACATCATTTTGGGTTTAATGGGGTAGAATGGTTGTTTTCGTTGCGAAACCATTTTCGCAACTTCGGTACCCCGAAATAGTGCATTCAGGCCCGAAACACAAGTTTTGCATCTTTTTACATGCCGAAGGTTTGCGAAATGCTCCAAAACACTCCCAAACATCATTCTGGGTCTAATGGGGTAGAATGGTTGTTTTCGTTGCGAAACCATTTTCGCAACTTCGGTAGCCCGAAATAGTGCATTCAGGCCCGAAACACAAGTTTTGCATCTTTTTACATGCCGAAGATTTGTGATATGCTCCAAAACACTCCCAAACATCATTTTGGGTCTAATGGAGTAGAATGGTTGTTTTTGTTGCGAAACCATTTTCGCAACTTCGGTATCCTGAAATAGTGCATTCAGGCCCGAAACACAAGTTTTGCATCTTTTACATGCCGAAGATTTGCGAAATGCTCCAAAACACTCCCAAACATCATTTTGGGTCTAATGGAGTAGAATGGTTCTTTTCGTTGCGAAACCATTTTCGCAACTTCGGTACCCCAAAATAGTGTATTCAGTCCCGAAACACAAGTTTTGCATCTTTTACATGCCGATGGTTTGCGAAATGCTCTAAAACACTCCCAAACATCATTTTGGGTCTAATGGAGTAGAATGCTTGTTTTCGTTGCGAAACAATTTTCGCAACATCGGTACCCCGAAATAGTGCATTCAGGCCCGAAACACAAGTTTTGCATGTTTTACATGCCGAAGAATTGCGAAATGCTACAAAACACTCCCAAACATCATTTTGGGTCTAATGGAGTAGAATGGTTGTTTTCGTTGCAAAACAATTTTCGCAACTTCGGTACCCCGAAATAGTGCATTTAGGCCCAAAACACAAGTTTTGCATGTTTTACATGCCGAAGATTTGCGAAATGCTCCAAAACACTCCCAAACATCATTTTGGGTTTAATGGGGTAGAATGGTTGTTTTCGTTGCGAAACTATTTTCGCAACTTCGGTACCCCGAAATAGTGCATTCAGGGACGAAACACAAGTTTTGCATCTTTTTACATGCCGAAGGTTTGCGATATGCTCCAAAACACTCCCAAACATCATTCTAGGTCTAATGGGGTAGAATGGTTGTTTTCGTTGCGAAACCATTTTCGCAACTTCGGTAGCCCGAAATAGTGCATTCAGGCCCGAAACACAAGTTTTGCATCTTTTTACATGCTGAAGATTTGTGATATGTTCCAAAACACTCCCAAACATCATTTTGGGTCTAATGGAGTAGAATGGTTGTTTTTGTTGCGAAACCATTTTCGCAACTTCGGTACCCCGAAATAGTGCATTTAGGCCCAAAACACAAGTTTTGCATGTTTTACATGCCGAAGATTTGCGAAATGCTCCAAAACACTCCCAAACATCATTTTGGGTTTAATGGGGTAGAATGGTTGTTTTCGTTGCGAAACCATTTTCGCAACTTCGGTACCCCGAAATAGTGCATTCAGGGCCGAAACACAAGTTTTGCATCTTTTTACATGCCGAAGGTTTGCGATATGCTCCAAAACACTCCCAAACATCATTCTAGGTCTAATGGGGTAGAATGGTTATTTTCGTTGCGAAACCATTTTCGCAACTTCGGTAGCCCGAAATAGTGCATTCAGGCCCGAAACACAAGTTTTGCATCTTTTTACATGCTGAAGATTTGTGATATGTTCCAAAACACTCCCAAACATCATTTTGGGTCTAATGGGGTAGAATGGTTGTTTTTGTTGCGAAACCATTTTCGCAACTTCGGTACCCCGAAATAGTGCATTCAGGCCCGAAACACAAGTTTTGCATGTTTTACATGCCGAAGATTTGCGAAATGCTCCAAAACACTCCCAAACATCATTTTGGGTCTAATGGAGTAGAATGGTTGTTTTCATTGCGAAACAATTTTCGCAAATTCGGTACCCCGAAATAGAGCATTCAGGCCCGAAACACAAGTTTTGCATGTTTTACAAGCCGAAGAATTGCGAAATGCTCAAAAACACTCCCAAACATCATTTTGGGTCTAATGGGGTAGAATGGTTGTTTTTGTTGCGAAACCATTTTCGCAACTTCGGTACCCCGAAATAGTGCATTCAGGCCCGAAACACAAGTTTTGCATCCTTTTACATGCCGAAGATTTGTGATATGTTCCAAAACACTCCCAAACATCATTTTGGGTCTAATGGGGTAGAATGGTTGTTTTTGGTGCGAAACCATTTTCGCAACTTCGGTACCCCGAAATAGTGCATTCAGGCCCGAAACACAAGTTTTGCATCCTTTTACATGCTGAAGATTTGTGATATGCTCCAAAACACTCCCAAACATCATTTTGGGTCTAATGGAGTAGAATGATTGTTTTCGTTGCGAAACCATTTTCACAACTTCGGTACCCCGAAATAGTGCATTCAGGCCCGAAACACAAGTTTTGCATCTTTTACATGCCGAAGGTGTGCGAAATGCTCCTAAACACTACCAAACATCATTTTGGGTCTAATGGAGTAGAATGGTTGTTTTCGTTGCGAAACCATTTTCGCAACTTCGGTACCCCGAAATAGTGCATTCAGGCCCGAAACACAAGTTTTGCATCTTTTACATGCCGAAGATTTGCGAAATGCTCCAAAACACTCCCAAACATCATTTTGGGTCTAATGGAGTAGAATGGTTCTTTTCGTTGCGAAACCATTTTTGCAACTTCGGTACCCCGAAATAGTGCATTCAGGCCCGAAACACAAGTTTTGCATGTTTTACAAGCCGAAGAATTGCGAAATGCTCCAAAACACTCCCAAACATCATTTTGGGTCTAATGCAGTAGAATGGTTGTTTTCGTTGCGAAACAATTCTCGCAACTTCGGTACCCCGAAATAGTGCATTCAGGCCCGAAACACAAGTTTTGCATGTTTTACATGCCGAAGATTTGCGAAATGCTCCAAAACACTCCCAAACATCATTTTGGGTTTAATGGGGTAGAATGGTTGTTTTCGTTGCGAAACCATTTTCGCAACTTCGGTACCCCGAAATAGTGCATTCAGGCCCGAAACACAAGTTTTGCATCTTTTTACATGCCGAAGGTTTGCGAAATGCTCCAAAACACTCCCAAACATCATTCTGGGTCTAATGGGGTAGAATGGTTGTTTTCGTTGCGAAACCATTTTCGCAACTTCGGTAGCCCGAAATAGTGCATTCAGGCCCGAAACACAAGTTTTGCATCTTTTTACATGCCGAAGATTTGTGATATGCTCCAAAACACTCCCAAACATCATTTTGGGTCTAATGGAGTAGAATGGTTGTTTTTGTTGCGAAACCATTTTCGCAACTTCGGTACCCCGAAATAGTGCATTCAGGCCCGAAACACAAGTTTTGCATCTTTTACATGCCGAAGATTTGCGAAATGCTCCAAAACACTCCCAAACATCATTTTGGGTCTAATGGAGTAGAATGGTTGTTTTCTTTGCAAAACCATTTTCGCAACTTCGGTACCCTGAAATAGTGCATTCAGATCCGAAACAAAAGTTTTGCATCTTTTACATGCCGAAGGTTTGCGAAATGCTCCAAAACACTCCCAAACATCATTCTGGGTCTAATGGGGTAGAATGGTTGTTTTCGTTGCGAAACCATTTTCGCAACTTCGGTAGCCCGAAATAGTGCATTCAGGCCCGAAACACAAGTTTTGCATCTTTTTACATGCTGAAGATTTGTGATATGTTCCAAAACACTCCCAAACATCATTTTGGGTCTAATGGGGTAGAATGGTTGTTTTTGTTGCGAAACCATTTTCGCAACTTCGGTACCCCGAAATAGTGCATTCAGGCCCGAAACACAAGTTTTGCATGTTTTACATGCCGAAGATTTGCGAAATGCTCCAAAACACTCCCAAACATCATTTTGGGTCTAATGGAGTAGAATGGTTGTTTTCGTAGCGAAACCATTTTCGCAACTTCGGTACCCTGAAATAGTGCATTCAGATCCGAAACAAAAGTTTTGCATCTTTTACATGCCGAAGGTTTGCGAAATGCTCCAAAACACTCCCAAACATCATTTTGGGTGTAATGGAGTAGAATGGTTGTTTTCGTTGCGAAACCATTTTCGCAACTTCGGTACGCCGAAATAGTGCATTCAGGCCCGAAACACAAGTTTTGCATCTTTTACATGCCGAAGGTTTGCGATATGCTCCAAAACACTCCCAAACATCATTTTGGGTGTAATGGAGTAGGATGGGTGTTTTCGTTGCGAAACCATTTTCACAACATCGGTTCCCCGAAATAGTGCATTCAAGCCCGAAACACAAGTTTTGCATCTTTTTACATGCCAAAGATTTGTGATATGCTCCAAAACACTCCCAAACATCATTTTGGGTCTAATGGAGTAGAATGATTGTTTTCGTTGCGAAACCATTTTCGCAACTTCGGTACCCCGAAATAGTGCATTCAGGCCCGAAACACAAGTTTTGCATCTTTTACATGCCGAAGGTGTGCGAAATGCTCCTAAACACTACCAAACATCATTTTGGGTCTAATGGAGTAGAATGGTTGTTTTCGTTGCGAAACCATTTTCGCAACTTCGGTACCCCGAAATAGTGCATTCAGGCCCGAAACACAAGTTTTGCATCTTTTACATGCCGAAGGTTTGCGAAATGCTCCAAAACACTCCCAAACATCATTTTGGGTGTAATGGAGTAGAATGGTTGTTTTCGTTGCGAAACCATTTTCGCAAGATCGGTACCCCGAAATAGTGCATTCAGGCCGAAACACAAGTTTTGCATCCTTTTACATGCTGAAGATTTGTGATATGCTCCAAAACACTCCCAAACATCATTTTGGGTCTAATGGAGTAGAATGCTTGTTTTTGTTGCGAAACCATTTTCGCAACTTCGGTACCCCGAAATAGTGCATTCAGGCCCGAAACACAAGTTTTGCATCTTTTACATGCCGAAGATTTGCGAAATGCTCCAAAACACTCCCAAACATCATTTTGGGTCTAATGGAGTAGAATGGTTCTTTTCGTTGCGAAACCATTTTCGCAACTTCGGTACCCCGAAATAGTGCATTCAGGCCCGAAACACAAGTTTTGCATGTTTTACAAGCCGAAGAATTGCGAAATGCTCCAAAACACTCCCAAACATCATTTTGGGTCTAATGGAGTAGAATGGTTGTTTTCGTTGCGAAACAATTTTCGCAACTTCGGTACCCCGAAATAGTGCATTCAGGCCCGAAACACAAGTTTTGCATGTTTTACATGCCGAAGATTTGCGAAATGCTCCAAAACACTCCAAAACATCATTTTGGGTTTAATGGGGTAGAATGGTTGTTTTCGTTGCGAAACCATTTTCGCAACTTCGGTACCCCGAAATAGTGCATTCAGGGCCGAAACACAAGTTTTGCATCTTTTTACATGCCGAAGGTTTGCGATATGCTCCAAAACACTCCCAAACATCATTCTGGGTCTAATGGGGTAGAATGGTTGTTTTCGTTGCGAAACCATTTTCGCAACTTCGGTAGCCCGAAATAGTGCATTCAGGCCCGAAACACAAGTTTTGCATCTTTTTACATGCTGAAGATTTGTGATATGTTCCAAAACACTCCCAAACATCATTTTGGGTCTAATGGGGTAGAATGGTTGTTTTTGTTGCGAAACCATTTTCGCAACTTCGGTACCCCGAAATAGTGCATTCAGGCCCGAAACACAAGTTTTGCATGTTTTACATGCCGAAGATTTGCGAAATGCTCCAAAACACTCCCAAACATCATTTTGGGTCTAATGGAGTAGAATGGTTGTTTTCTTTGCAAAACCATTTTCGCAACTTCGGTACCCTGAAATAGTGCATTCAGATCCGAAACAAAAGTTTTGCATCTTTTACATTCCGAAGGTTTGCGAAATGCTCCAAAACACTCCCAAACATCATTTTGGGTGTAATGGAGTAGAATGGTTGTTTTCGTTGCGAAACCATTTTCGCAACTTCGGTACGCCGAAATAGTGCAGTCAGGCCCGAAACACAAGTTTTGCATCTTTTACATGCCGAAGGTTTGCGATATGCTCCAAAACACTCCCAAACATCATTTTGGGTGTAATGGAGTAGGATGGGTGTTTTCGTTGCGAAACCATTTTCGCAACATCGGTTCCCCGAAATAGTGCATTCAAGCCCGAAACACAAGTTTTGCATCTTTTTACATGCCAAAGATTTGTGATATGCTCCAAAACACTCCCAAACATCATTTTGGGTCTAATGGAGTAGAATGATTGTTTTCGTTGCGAAACCATTTTCGCAACTTCGGTACCCCGAAATAGTGCATTCAGGCCCGAAACACAAGTTTTGCATCTTTTACATGCCGAAGGTGTGCGAAATGCTCCTAAACACTACCAAACATCATTTTGGGTCTAATGGAGTAGAATGGTTGTTTTCGTTGCGAAACCATTTTCGCAACTTCGGTACCCCGAAATAGTGCATTCAGGCCCGAAACACAAGTTTTGCATCTTTTACATGCCGAAGGTTTGCGAAATGCTCCAAAACACTCCCAAACATCATTTTGGGTGTAATGGAGTAGAATGGTTGTTTTCGTTGCGAAACCATTTTCGCAAGATCGGTACCCCGAAATAGTGCATTCAGGCCGAAACACAAGTTTTGCATCCTTTTACATGCTGAAGATTTGTGATATGCTCCAAAACACTCCCAAACATCATTTTGGGTCTAATGGAGTAGAATGCTTGTTTTTGTTGCGAAACCATTTTCGCAACTTCGGTACCCCGAAATAGTGCATTCAGGCCCGAAACACAAGTTTTGCATCTTTTACATGCCGAAGATTTGCGAAATGCTCCAAAACACTCCCAAACATCATTTTGGGTCTAATGGAGTAGAATGGTTCTTTTCGTTGCGAAACCATTTTCGCAACTTCGGTACCCCGAAATAGTGCATTCAGGCCCGAAACACAAGTTTTGCATGTTTTACAAGCCGAAGAATTGCGAAATGCTCCAAAACACTCCCAAACATCATTTTGGGTCTAATGGAGTAGAATGGTTGTTTTCGTTGCGAAACAATTTTCGCAACTTCGGTACCCCGAAATAGTGCATTCAGGCCCGAAACACAAGTTTTGCATGTTTTACATGCCGAAGATTTGCGAAATGCTCCAAAACACTCCAAAACATCATTTTGGGTTTAATGGGGTAGAATGGTTGTTTTCGTTGCGAAACCATTTTCGCAACTTCGGTACCCCGAAATAGTGCATTCAGGGCCGAAACACAAGTTTTGCATCTTTTTACATGCCGAAGGTTTGCGATATGCTCCAAAACACTCCCAAACATCATTCTGGGTCTAATGGGGTAGAATGGTTGTTTTCGTTGCGAAACCATTTTCGCAACTTCGGTAGCCCGAAATAGTGCATTCAGGCCCGAAACACAAGTTTTGCATCTTTTTACGTGCTGAAGATTTGTGATATGTTCCAAAACACTCCCAAACATCATTTTGGGTCTAATGGGGTAGAATGGTTTTTTTGTTGCGAAACCATTTTCGCAACTTCGGTACCCCGAAATAGTGCATTCAGGCCCGAAACACAAGTTTTGCATGTTTTACATGCCGAAGATTTGCGAAATGCTCCAAAACACTCCCAAACATCATTTTGGGTCTAATGGAGTAGAATGGTTGTTTTCTTTGCAAAACCATTTTCGCAACTTCGGTACCCTGAAATAGTGCATTCAGATCCGAAACAAAAGTTTTGCATCTTTTACATGCCGAAGGTTTGCGAAATGCTCCAAAACACTCCCAAACATCATTTTGGGTGTAATGGAGTAGAATGGTTGTTTTCGTTGCGAAACCATTTTCGCAACTTCGGTACCCCGAAATAGTGCATTCAAGCCCGAAACACAAGTTTTGCATCTTTTACATGCCGAAGGTTTGCGATATGCTCCAAAACACTCCCAAACATCATTTTGGGTGTAATGGAGTAGGATGGGTGTTTTCGTTGCGAAACCATTTTCGCAACATCGGTTCCCCGAAATAGTGCATTCAAGCCCGAAACACAAGTTTTGCATCTTTTTACATGCCAAAGATTTGTGATATGCTCCAAAACACTCCCAAACATCATTTTGGGTCTAATGGAGTAGAATGATTGTTTTCGTTGCGAAACCATTTTCGCAACTTCGGTACCCCGAAATAGTGCATTCAGGCCCAAAACACAAGTTTTGCATCTTTTACATGCCGAAGGTGTGCGAAATGCTCCTAAACACTACCAAACATCATTTTGGGTCTAATGGAGTAGAATGGTTGTTTTCGTTGCGAAACCATTTTCGCAACTTCGGTACCCCGAAATAGTGCATTCAGGCCCGAAACACAAGTTTTGCATCTTTTACATGCCGAAGGTTTGCGAAATGCTCGAAAACACTCCCAAACATCATTTTGGGTGTAATGGAGTAGAATGGTTGCTTTCGTTGCGAAACCATTTTCGCAAGATCGGTACCCCGAAATAGTGCATTCAGGCCGAAACACAAGTTTTGCATCCTTTTACATGCTGAAGATTTGTGATATGCTCCAAAACACTCCCAAACATCATTTTGGGTCTAATGGAGTAGAATGGTTGTTTTTGTTGCGAAACCATTTTCGCAACTTCGGTACCCCGAAATAGTGCATTCAGGCCCGAAACACAAGTTTTGCATCTTTTACATGCCGAAGATTTGCGAAATGCTCCAAAACACTCCCAAACATCATTTTGGGTCTAATGGAGTAGAATGGTTCTTTTCGTTGCGAAACCATTTTCGCAACTTCGGTACCCCAAAATAGTGCATTCAGGCCCGAAACACAAGTTTTGCATCTTTTACATGCCGATGGTTTGCGAAATATTCTAAAACACTCCCAAACATCATTTTGGGTCTAATGGAGTAGAATGGTTGTTTTCGTTGCGAAACAATTTTCGCAACTTCGGTACCCCGAAATAGTGCATTCAGGCCCGAAACACAAGTTTTGCATGTTTTACATGCCGAAGAATTGCGAAATGCTCCAAAACACTCCCAAACATCATTTTGGGTCTAATGGAGTAGAATGGTTGTTTTCGTTGCGAAACAATTTTCGCAACTTCGGTACCCCGAAATAGTGCATTCAGGCCCGAAACACAAGTTTTGCATGTTTTACATGCCGAAGATTTGCGAAATGCTCCAAAACACTCCCAAACATCATTTTGGGTTTAATGGGGTAGAATGGTTGTTTTCGTTGCGAAACCATTTTCGCAACTTCGGTACCCCGAAATAGTGCATTCAGGGCCGAAACACAAGTTTTGCATCTTTTTACATGCCGAAGGTTTGCGATATACTCCAAAACACTCCCAAACATCATTCTGGGTCTAATGGGGTAGAACGGTTGTTTTCGTTGCAAAACCATTTTCGCAACTTCGGTAGCCCGAAATAGGGCATTCAGGCCCGAAACACAAGTTTTGCATCTTTTTACATGCTGAAGATTTGTGATATGTTCCAAAACACTCCCAAACATCATTTTGGGTCTAATGGAGTAGAATGGTTGTTTTTGTTGCGAAACCATTTTCGCAACTTCGGTACCCCGAAATAGTGCATTCAGGCCCGAAACACAAGTTTTGCATGTTTTACATGCCGAAGATTTCCGAAATGCTCCAAAACACTCCCAAACATCATTTTGGGTCTAATGGAGTAGAATGGTTGTTTTCTTTGCAAAACCATTTTCGCAACTTCGGTACCCTGAAATTGTGCATTCAGGTCCGAAACAAAAGTTTTGCATCTTTTACATGCCGAAGGTTTGCGAAATGCTCCAAAACACTCCCAAACATCATTTTGGGTGTAATGGAGTAGAATGGTTGTTTTCGTTGCGAAACCATTTTCGCAACTTCGGTACCCCGAAATATTGTATTCAGGCCCGAAACACAAGTTTTACATCTTTTTACATGCCGAAGGTTTGCGATATGCTCCAAAACACTCCCAAACATCATTTTGGGTCTAATGGAGTAGAATGGTTGTTTTCGTTGCGAAACCATTTTCGCAACTTCGGTACCCCGAAATAGTGCATTCAGGCCCGAAACACAAGTTTTGCATCTTTTTACAAGCCGAAGGTTTGCGATATGCTCCAAAACACTCCCAAACATCATTTTGGGTGTAATGGAGTAGAATGGTTGTTTTCGTTGCGAAACCATTTTCGTAACATCGGTACCCCGAAATAGTGCATTCAGGCCAAAACACAAGTTTTGCATCTTTTTACATGCTGAAGATTTGTGATATGCTCCAAAACACTCCCAAACATCATTTTGGGTCTAATGGAGTAGAATGGTTGTTTTTGTTGCGAAACCATTTTCGCAACTTCGGTACCCTGAAATAGTGCATTCAGGCCCGAAACACAAGTTTTGCATCTTTTACATGCCGAAGATTTGCGAAATGCTCCAAAACACTCCCAAACATCATTTTGGGTCTAATGGAGTAGAATGGTTGTTTTCGTTGCGAAACAATTTTCGCAACTTCGGTACCCCGAAATAGTGCATTCAGGCCCGAAACACAAGTTTTGCATGTTTTACATGCCGAAGAATTGCGAAATGCTCCAAAACACTCCCAAACATCATTTTGGGTTTAATGGGGTAGAATGGTTGTTTTCGTTGCGAAACCATTTTCGCAACTTCGGTACCCCGAAATAGTGCATTCAGGGCCGAAACACAAGTTTTGCATCTTTTTACATGCCGAAGGTTTGCGATATACTCCAAAACACTCCCAAACATCATTCTGGGTCTAATGGGGTAGAATGGTTGTTTTCGTTGCAAAACCATTTTCGCAACTTCGGTAGCCCGAAATAGTGCATTCAGGCCCGAAACACAAGTTTTGCATCTTTTTACATGCTGAAGATTTGTGATATGTTCCAAAACACTCCCAAACATCATTTTGGGTCTAATGGAGTAGAATGGTTGTTTTTGTTGCGAAACCATTTTCGCAACTTCGGTACCCCGAAATAGTGCATTCAGGCCCGAAACACAAGTTTTGCATGTTTTACATGCCGAAGATTTGCGAAATGCTCCAAAACACTCCCAAACATCATTTTGGGTCTAATGGAGTAGAATGGTTGTTTTCTTTGCAAAACCATTTTCGCAACTTCGGTACCCTGAAATTGTGCATTCAGGTCCGAAACAAAAGTTTTGCATCTTTTACATGCCGAAGGTTTGCGAAATGCTCCAAAACACTCCCAAACATCATTTTGGGTGTAATGGAGTAGAATGGTTGTTTTCGTTGCGAAACCATTTTCGCAACTTCGGTACCCCGAAATATTGTATTCAGGCCCGAAACACAAGTTTTGCATCTTTTTACATGCCGAAGGTTTGCGATATGCTCCAAAACACTCCCAAACATCATTTTGGGTCTAATGGAGTAGAATGGTTGTTTTCGTTGCGAAACCATTTTCGCAACTTCGGTACCCCGAAATAGTGCATTCAGGCCCGAAACACAAGTTTTGCATCTTTTTACAAGCCGAAGGTTTGCGATATGCTCTAAAACACTCCCAAACATCATTTTGGGTGTAATGGAGTAGAATGGTTGTTTTCGTTGCGAAACCATTTTCGTAACATCGGTACCCCGAAATAGTGCATTCAGGCCAAAACACAAGTTTTGCATCTTTTTACATGCTGAAGATTTGTGATATGCTCCAAAACACTCCCAAACATCATTTTGGGTCTAATGGAGTAGAATGGTTGTTTTTGTTGCGAAACCATTTTCGCAACTTCGGTACCCTGAAATAGTGCATTCAGGCCCGAAACACAAGTTTTGCATCTTTTACATGCCGAAGATTTGCGAAATGCTCCAAAACACTCCCAAACATCATTTTGGGTCTAATGGAGTAGAATGGTTGTTTTCGTTGCGAAACAATTTTCGCAACTTCGGTACCCCGAAATAGTGCATTCAGGCCCGAAACACAAGTTTTGCATGTTTTACATGCCGAAGAATTGCGAAATGCTCCAAAACACTCCCAAACATCATTTTGGGTTTAATGGGGTAGAATGGTTGTTTTCGTTGCGAAACCATTTTCGCAACTTCGGTACCCCGAAATAGTGCATTCAGGGCCGAAACACAAGTTTTGCATCTTTTTACATGCCGAAGGTTTGCGATATACTCCAAAACACTCCCAAACATCATTCTGGGTCTAATGGGGTAGAATGGTTGTTTTCGTTGCAAAACCATTTTCGCAACTTCGGTAGCCCGAAATAGTGCATTCAGGCCCGAAACACAAGTTTTGCATCTTTTTACATGCTGAAGATTTGTGATATGTTCCAAAACACTCCCAAACATCATTTTGGGTCTAATGGAGTAGAATGGTTGTTTTTGTTGCGAAACCATTTTCGCAACTTCGGTACCCCGAAATAGTGCATTCAGGCCCGAAACACAAGTTTTGCATGTTTTACATGCCGAAGATTTGCGAAATGCTCCAAAACACTCCCAAACATCATTTTGGGTCTAATGGAGTAGAATGGTTGTTTTCTTTGCAAAACCATTTTCGCAACTTCGGTACCCTGAAATTGTGCATTCAGGTCCGAAACAAAAGTTTTGCATCTTTTACATGCCGAAGGTTTGCGAAATGCTCCAAAACACTCCCAAACATCATTTTGGGTGTAATGGAGTAGAATGGTTGTTTTCGTTGCGAAACCATTTTCGCAACTTCGGTACCCCGAAATATTGTATTCAGGCCCGAAACACAAGTTTTGCATTTTTTTACATGCCGAAGGTTTGCGATATGCTCCAAAACACTCCCAAACATCATTTTGGGTCTAATGGAGTAGAATGGTTGTTTTCGTTGCGAAACCATTTTCGCAACTTCGGTACCCCGAAATAGTGCATTCAGGCCCGAAACACAAGTTTTGCATCTTTTTACAAGCCGAAGGTTTGCGATATGCTCCAAAACACTCCCAAACATCATTTTGGGTGTAATGGAGTAGAATGGTTGTTTTCGTTGCGAAACCATTTTCGTAACATCGGTACCCCGAAATAGTGCATTCAGGCCAAAACACAAGTTTTGCATCTTTTTACATGCTGAAGATTTGTGATATGCTCCAAAACACTCCCAAACATCATTTTGGGTCTAATGGAGTAGAATGGTTGTTTTTGTTGCGAAACCATTTTCGCAACTTCGGTACCCTGAAATAGTGCATTCAGGCCCGAAACACAAGTTTTGCATCTTTTACATGCCGAAGATTTGCGAAATGCTCCAAAACACTCCCAAACATCATTTTGGGTCTAATGGAGTAGAATGGTTGTTTTCGTTGCGAAACAATTTTCGCAACTTCGGTACCCCGAAATAGTGCATTCAGGCCCGAAACACAAGTTTTGCATGTTTTACATGCCGAAGAATTGCGAAATGCTCCAAAACACTCCCAAACATCATTTTGGGTTTAATGGGGTAGAATGGTTGTTTTCGTTGCGAAACCATTTTCGCAACTTCGGTACCCTGAAATAGTGCATTCAGGCCCGAAACACAAGTTTTGCATCTTTTACATGCCGAAGATTTGCGAAATGCTCCAAAACACTCCCAAACATCATTTTGGGTGTAATGGAGTAGAATGGTTGTTTTCGTTGCGAAACCATTTTCGCAACTTCGGTACCCCGAAATATTGTATTCAGGCCCGAAACACAAGTTTTGCATCTTTTTACATGCCGAAGGTTTGCGATATGCTCCAAAACACTCCCAAACATCATTTTGGGTCTAATGGAGTAGAATGGTTGTTTTCGTTGCGAAACCATTTTCGCAACTTCGGTACCCCGAAATAGTGCATTCAGGCCCGAAACACAAGTTTTGCATCTTTTACATGCCGAAGGTTTGCGAAATGCTCCAAAACACTCCCAAACATCATTTTGGGTGTAATGGAGTAGAATGGTTGCTTTCGTTGCGAAACCATTTTCGCAAGATCGGTACCCCGAAATAGTGCATTCAGGCCGAAACACAAGTTTTGCATCCTTTTACATGCTGAAGATTTGTGATATGCTCCAAAACACTCCCAAACATCATTTTGGGTCTAATGGAGTAGAATGCTTGTTTTTGTTGCGAAACCATTTTCGCATCTTCGGTACCCCGAAATAGTGCATTCAGGCCCGAAACACAAGTTTTGCATCTTTTACATGCCGAAGATTTGCGAAATGCTCCAAAACACTCCCAAACATCATTTTGGGTCTAATGGAGTAGAATGGTTCTTTTCGTTGCGAAACCATTTTCGCAACTTCGGTACCCCGAAATAGTGCATTCAGGCCCGAAACACAAGTTTTGCATGTTTTACAAGCCGAAGAATTGCGAAATGCTCCAAAACACTCCCAAACATCATTTTGGGTCTAATGGAATAGAATGGTTGTTTTCGTTGCGAAACAATTTTCGCAACTTCGGTACCCCGAAATAGTGCATTCAGGCCCGAAACACAAGTTTTGCATGTTTTACATGCCGAAGATTTGCGAAATGCTCCAAAACACTCCCAAACATCATTTTGGGTTTAATGGGGTAGAATGGTTGTTTTCGTTGCGAAACCATTTTCGCAACTTCGGTACCCCGAAATAGTGCATTCAGGGCCGAAACACAAGTTTTGCATCTTTTTACATGCCGAAGGTTTGCGATATGCTCCAAAACACTCCCAAACATCATTCTGGGTCTAATGGGGTAGAATGGTTGTTTTCGTTGCGAAACCATTTTCGCAACTTCGGTAGCCCGAAATAGTGCATTCAGGCCCGAAACACAAGTTTTGCATCTTTTTACATGCTGAAGATTTGTGATATGTTCCAAAACACTCCCAAAGATCATTTTGGGTCTAATGGGGTAGAATGGTTGTTTTTGTTGCGAAACCATTTTCGCAACTTCGGTACCCCGAAATAGTGCATTCAGGCCCGAAACACAAGTTTTGCATGTTTTACATGCCGAAGATTTGCGAAATGCTCCAAAACACTCCCAAACATCATTTTGGGTCTAATGGAGTAGAATGGTTGTTTTCTTTCAAAACCATTTTCGCAACATCGGTACCCTGAAATAGTGCATTCAGATCCGAAACAAAAGTTTTGCATCTTTTACATGCCGAAGGTTTGCGAAATGCTCCAAAACACTCCCAAACATCATTTTGGGTGTAATGGAGTAGAATGGTTGTTTTCGTTGCGAAACCATTTTCGCAACTTCGGTACCCCGAAATAGTGCATTCAAGCCCGAAACACAAGTTTTGCATCTTTTACATGCCGAAGGTTTGCGATATGCTCCAAAACACTCCCAAACATCATTTTGGGTGTAATGGAGTAGGATGGGTGTTTTCGTTGCGAAACCATTTTCGCAACATCGGTTCCCCGAAATAGTGCATTCAAGCCCGAAACACAAGTTTTGCATCTTTTTACATGCCAAAGATTTGTGATATGCTCCAAAACACTCCCAAACATCATTTTGGGTCTAATGGAGTAGAATGATTGTTTTCGTTGCGAAACCATTTTCGCAACTTCGGTACCCCAAAATAGTGCATTCAGGCCCGAAACACAAGTTTTGCATCTTTTACATGCCGATGGTTTGCGAAATATTCTAAAACACTCCCAAACATCATTTTGGGTCTAATGGAGTAGAATGGTTGTTTTCGTTGCGAAACAATTTTCGCAACTTCGGTACCCTGAAATAGTGCATTCAGGCCCGAAACACAAGTTTTGCATGTTTTACATGCCGAAGAATTGCGAAATGCTCCAAAACACTCCCAAACATCATTTTGGGTCTAATGGAGTAGAATGGTTGTTTTCGTTGCGAAACAATTTTCGCAACTTCGGTACCCCGAAATAGTGCATTGAGGCCCGAAACACAAGTTTTGCATGTTTTACATGCCGAAGATTTGCGAAATGCTCCAAAACACTCCCAAACATCATTTTGGGTTTAATGGGGTAGAATGGTTGTTTTCGTTGCGAAACCATTTTCGCAACTTCGGTACCCCGAAATAGTGCATTCAGGGCCGAAACACAAGTTTTGCATCTTTTTACATGCCGAAGGTTTGCGATATACTCCAAAACACTCCCAAACATCATTCTGGGTCTAATGGGGTAGAATGGTTGTTTTCGTTGCAAAACCATTTTCGCAACTTCGGTAGCCCGAAATAGTGCATTCAGGCCCGAAACACAAGTTTTGCATCTTTTTACATGCTGAAGATTTGTGATATGTTCCAAAACACTCCCAAACATCATTTTGGGTCTAATGGAGTAGAATGGTTGTTTTTGTTGCGAAACCATTTTCGCAACTTCGGTACCCCGAAATAGTGCATTCAGGCCCGAAACACAAGTTTTGCATGTTTTACATGCCGAAGATTTGCGAAATGCTCCAAAACACTCCCAAACATCATTTTGCGTCTAATGGAGGAGAATGGTTGTTTTCTTTGCAAAACCATTTTCGCAACTTCGGTACCCTGAAATTGTGCATTCAGGTCCGAAACAAAAGTTTTGCATCTTTTACATGCCGAAGGTTTGCGAAATGCTCCAAAACACTCCCAAACATCATTTTGGGTGTAATGGAGTAGAATGGTTGTTTTCGTTGCGAAACCATTTTCGCAACTTCGGTACCCCGAAATATTGTATTCAGGCCCGAAACACAAGTTTTGCATCTTTTTACATGCCGAAGGTTTGCGATATGCTCCAAAACACTCCCAAACATCATTTTGGGTCTAATGGAGTAGAATGGTTGTTTTCGTTGCGAAACCATTTTCGCAACTTCGGTACCCCGAAATAGTGCATTCAGGCCCGAAACACAAGTTTTGCATCTTTTACATGCCGAAGGTTTGCGAAATGCTCCAAAACACTCCCAAACATCATTTTGGGTGTAATGGAGTAGAATGGTTGTTTTCGTTGCGAAACCATTTTCGCAAGATCGGTACCCCGAAATAGTGCATTCAGGCCGAAACACAAGTTTTGCATCCTTTTACATGCTGAAGATTTGTGATATGCTCCAAAACACTCCCAAACATCATTTTGGGTCTAATGGAGTAGAATGCTTGTTTTTGTTGCGAAACCATTTTCGCATCTTCGGTACCCCGAAATAGTGCATTCAGTCCCGAAACACAAGTTTTGCATCTTTTACATGCCGAAGATTTGCGAAATGCTCCAAAACACTCCCAAACATCATTTTGGGTCTAATGGAGTAGAATGGTTCTTTTCGTTGCGAAACCATTTTCGCAACTTCGGTACCCCGAAATAGTGCATTCAGGCCCGAAACACAAGTTTTGCATGTTTTACAAGCCGAAGAATTGCGAAATGCTCCAAAACACTCCCAAACATCATTTTGGGTCTAATGGAGTAGAATGGTTGTTTTCGTTGCGAAACAATTTTCGCAACTTCGGTACCCCGAAATAGTGCATTCAGGCCCGAAACACAAGTTTTGCATGTTTTACATGCCGAAGATTTGCGAAATGCTCCAAAACACTCCCAAACATCATTTTGGGTTTAATGGGGTAGAATGGTTGTTTTCGTTGCGAAACCATTTTCGCAACTTCGGTACCCCGAAATAGTGCATTCAGGGCCGAAACACAAGTTTTGCATCTTTTTACATGCCGAAGGTTTGCGATATGCTCCAAAACACTCCCAAACATCATTCTGGGTCTAATGGGGTAGAATGGTTGTTTTCGTTGCGAAACCATTTTCGCAACTTCGGTAGCCCGAAATAGTGCATTCAGGCCCGAAACACAAGTTTTGCATCTTTTTACATGCTGAAGATTTGTGATATGTTCCAAAACACTCCCAAACATCATTTTGGGTCTAATGGGGTAGAATGGTTGTTTTTGTTGCGAAACCATTTTCGCAACTTCGGTACCCCGAAATAGTGCATTCAGGCCCGAAACACAAGTTTTGCATGTTTTACATGCCGAAGATTTGCGAAATGCTCCAAAACACTCCCAAACATCATTTTGGGTCTAATGGAGTAGAATGGTTGTTTTCTTTGCAAAACCATTTTCGCAACTTCGGTACCCTGAAATAGTGCATTCAGATCCGAAACAAAAGTTTTGCATCTTTTACATGCCGAAGGTTTGCGAAATGCTCCAAAACACTCCCAAACATCATTTTGGGTGTAATGGAGTAGAATGGTTGTTTTCGTTGCGAAACCATTTTCGCAACTTCGGTACCCCGAAATAGTGCATTCAAGCCCGAAACACAAGTTTTGCATCTTTTACATGCCGAAGGTTTGCGATATGCTCCAAAACACTCCCAAACATCATTTTGGGTGTAATGGAGTAGGATGGGTGTTTTCGTTGCGAAACCATTTTCGCAACATCGGTTCCCCGAAATAGTGCATTCAAGCCCGAAACACAAGTTTTGCATCTTTTTACATGCCAAAGATTTGTGATATGCTCCAAAACACTCCCAAACATCATTTTGGGTCTAATGGAGTAGAATGATTGTTTTCGTTGCGAAACCATTTTCGCAACTTCGGTACCCCGAAATAGTGCATTCAGGCCCGAAACACAAGTTTTGCATCTTTTACATGCCGAAGGTGTGCGAAATGCTCCTAAACACTACCAAACATCATTTTGGGTCTAATGGAGTAGAATGGTTGTTTTCGTTGCGAAACCATTTTCGCAACTTCGGTACCCCGAAATAGTGCATTCAGGCCCGAAACACAAGTTTTGCATCTTTTACATGCCGAAGGTTTGCGAAATGCTCCAAAACACTCCCAAACATCATTTTGGGTGTAATGGAGTAGAATGGTTGCTTTCGTTGCGAAACCATTTTCGCAAGATCGGTACCCCGAAATAGTGCATTCAGGCCGAAACACAAGTTTTGCATCCTTTTACATGCTGAAGATTTGTGATATGCTCCAAAACACTCCCAAACATCATTTTGGGTCTAATGGAGTAGAATGGTTGTTTTTGTTGCGAAACCATTTTCCCAACTTCGGTACCCCGAAATAGTGCATTCAGGCCCGAAACACAAGTTTTGCATCTTTTACATGCCGAAGATTTGCGAAATGCTCCAAAACACTCCCAAACATCATTTTGGGTCTAATGGAGTAGAATGGTTCTTTTCGTTGCGAAACCATTTTCGCAACTTCGGTACCCCAAAATAGTGCATTCAGGCCCGAAACACAAGTTTTGCATCTATTACATGCCGATGGTTTGCGAAATATTCTAAAACACTCCCAAACATCATTTTGGGTCTAATGGAGTAGAATGGTTGTTTTCGTTGCGAAACAATTTTCGCAACTTCGGTACCCCGAAATAGTGCATTCAGGCCCGAAACACAAGTTTTGCATGTTTTACATGCCGAAGAATTGCGAAATGCTCCAAAACACTCCCAAACATCATTTTGGGTCTAATGGAGTAGAATGGTTGTTTTCGTTGCGAAACAATTTTCGCAACTTCGGTACCCCGAAATAGTGCATTCAGGCCCGAAACACAAGTTTTGCATGTTTTACATGCCGAAGATTTGCGAAATGCTCCAAAACACTCCCAAACATCATTTTGGGTTTAATGGGGTAGAATGGTTGTTTTCGTTGCGAAACCATTTTCGCAACTTCGGTACCCCGAAATAGTGCATTCAGGGCCGAAACACAAGTTTTGCATCTTTTTACATGCCGAAGGTTTGCGATATGCTCCAAAACACTCCCAAACATCATTCTGGGTCTAATGGGGTAGAATGGTTGTTTTCGTTGCGAAACCATTTTCGCAACTTCGGTAGCCCGAAATAGTGCATTCAGGCCCGAAACACAAGTTTTGCATCTTTTTACATGCTGAAGATTTGTGATATGTTCCAAAACACTCCCAAACATCATTTTGGGTCTAATGGGGTAGAATGGTTGTTTTTGTTGCGAAACCATTTTCGCAACTTCGGTACCCCGAAATAGTGCATTCAGGCCCGAAACACAAGTTTTGCATGTTTTACATGCCGAAGATTTGCGAAATGCTCCAAAACACTCCCAAACATCATTTTGGGTCTAATGGAGTAGAATGGTTGTTTTCTTTGCAAAACCATTTTCGCAACTTCGGTACCCTGAAATAGTGCATTCAGATCCGAAACAAAAGTTTTGCATCTTTTACATGCCGAAGGTTTGCGAAATGCTCCAAAACACTCCCAAACATCATTTTGGGTGTAATGGAGTAGAATGGTTGTTTTCGTTGCGAAACCATTTTCGCAACTTCGGTACCCCGAAATAGTGCATTCAAGCCCGAAACACAAGTTTTGCATCTTTTACATGCCGAAGGTTTGCGATATGCTCCAAAACACTCCCAAACATCATTTTGGGTGTAATGGAGTAGGATGGGTGTTTTCGTTGCGAAACCATTTTCGCAACATCGGTTCCCCGAAATAGTGCATTCAAGCCCGAAACACAAGTTTTGCATCTTTTTACATGCCAAAGATTTGTGATATGCTCCAAAACACTCCCAAACATCATTTTGGGTCTAATGGAGTAGAATGATTGTTTTCGTTGCGAAACCATTTTCGCAACTTCGGTACCCCGAAATAGTGCATTCAGGCCCGAAACACAAGTTTTGCATCTTTTACATGCCGAAGGTGTGCGAAATGCTCCTAAACACTACCAAACATCATTTTGGGTCTAATGGAGTAGAATGGTTGTTTTCGTTGCGAAACCATTTTCGCAACTTCGGTACCCCGAAATAGTGCATTCAGGCCCGAAACACAAGTTTTGCATCTTTTACATGCCGAAGGTTTGCGAAATGCTCCAAAACACTCCCAAACATCATTTTGGGTGTAATGGAGTAGAATGGTTGCTTTCGTTGCGAAACCATTTTCGCAAGATCGGTACCCCGAAATAGTGCATTCAGGCCGAAACACAAGTTTTGCATCCTTTTACATGCTGAAGATTTGTGATATGCTCCAAAACACTCCCAAACATCATTTTGGGTCTAATGGAGTAGAATGGTTGTTTTTGTTGCGAAACCATTTTCCCAACTTCGGTACCCCGAAATAGTGCATTCAGGCCCGAAACACAAGTTTTGCATCTTTTACATGCCGAAGATTTGCGAAATGCTCCAAAACACTCCCAAACATCATTTTGGGTCTAATGGAGTAGAATGGTTCTTTTCGTTGCGAAACCATTTTCGCAACTTCGGTACCCCAAAATAGTGCATTCAGGCCCGAAACACAAGTTTTGCATCTATTACATGCCGATGGTTTGCGAAATATTCTAAAACACTCCCAAACATCATTTTGGGTCTAATGGAGTAGAATGGTTGTTTTCGTTGCGAAACAATTTTCGCAACTTCGGTACCCCGAAATAGTGCATTCAGGCCCGAAACACAAGTTTTGCATGTTTTACATGCCGAAGAATTGCGAAATGCTCCAAAACACTCCCAAACATCATTTTGGGTCTAATGGAGTAGAATGGTTGTTTTCGTTGCGAAACAATTTTCGCAACTTCGGTACCCCGAAATAGTGCATTCAGGCCCGAAACACAAGTTTTGCATGTTTTACATGCCGAAGATTTGCGAAATGCTCCAAAACACTCCCAAACATCATTTTGGGTTTAATGGGGTAGAATGGTTGTTTTCGTTGCGAAACCATTTTCGCAACTTCGGTACCCCGAAATAGTGCATTCAGGGCCGAAACACAAGTTTTGCATCTTTTTAAATGCCGAAGGTTTGCGATATACTCCAAAACACTCCCAAACATCATTCTGGGTCTAATGGGGTAGAATGGTTGTTTTCGTTGCAAAACCATTTTTCAACTTCGGTAGCCCGAAATAGTGCATTCAGGCCCGAAACACAAGTTTTGCATCTTTTTACATGCTGAAGATTTGTGATATGTTCCAAAACACTCCCAAACATCATTTTGGGTCTAATGGAGTAGAATGGTTGTTTTTGTTGCGAAACCATTTTCGCAACTTCGGTACCCCGAAATAGTGCATTCAGGCCCGAAACACAAGTTTTGCATGTTTTACATGCCGAAGATTTGCGAAATGCTCCAAAACACTCCCAAACATCATTTTGGGTCTAATGGAGTAGAATGGTTGTTTTCTTTGCAAAACCATTTTCGCAACTTCGGTACCCCGAAATAGTGCATTCAGGCCCGAAACACAAGTTTTGCATCTTTTACATGCCGAAGGTTTGCGAAATGCTCCAAAACACTCCCAAACATCATTTTGGGTGTAATGGAGTAGAATGGTTGTTTTCGTTGCGAAACCATTTTCGCAAGATCGGTACCCCGAAATAGTGCATTCAGCCCGAAACACAAGTTTTGCATCTTTTTACATGCCGAAGGTTTGCGATATGCTCCAAAACACTCCCAAACATCATTCTGGGTCTAATGGGGTAGAATGGTTGTTTTCGTTGCGAAACCATTTTCGCAACTTCGGTAGCCCGAAATAGTGCATTCAGGCCCGAAACACAAGTTTTGCATCTTTTTACATGCTGAAGATTTGTGATATGTTCCAAAACACTCCCAAACATCATTTTGGGTCTAATGGGGTAGAATGGTTGTTTTTGTTGCGAAACCATTTTCGCAACTTCGGTACCCCGAAATAGTGCATTCAGGCCCGAAACACAAGTTTTGCATGTTTTACATGCCGAAGATTTGCGAAATGCTCCAAAACACTCCCAAACATCATTTTGGGTCTAATGGAGTAGAATGGTTGTTTTCTTTGCAAAACCATTTTCGCAACTTCGGTACCCTGAAATAGTGCATTCAGATCCGAAACAAAAGTTTTGCATCTTTTACATGCCGAAGGTTTGCGAAATGCTCCAAAACACTCCCAAACATCATTTTGGGTGTAATGGAGTAGAATGGTTGTTTTCGTTGCGAAACCATTTTCGCAACTTCGGTACCCCGAAATAGTGCATTCAGGGACGAAACACAAGTTTTGCATCTTTTTACATGCCGAAGGTTTGCGATATGCTCCAAAACACTCCCAAACATCATTCTAGGTCTAATGGGGTAGAATGGTTGTTTTCGTTGCGAAACCATTTTCGCAACTTCGGTACCCCAAAATATTGTATTCAGGCCCGAAACACAAGTTTTGCATCTTTTTACATGCCGAAGGTTTGCGATATGCTCCAAAACACTCCCAAACATCATTTTGGGTCTAATGGAGTAGAATGGTTGTTTTCGTTGCGAAACCATTTTCGCAACTTCGGTACCCCGAAATAGTGCATTCAGGCCCGAAACACAAGTTTTGCATCTTTTACATGCCGAAGGTTTGCGAAATGCTCCAAAACACTCCCAAACATCATTTTGGGTGTAATGGAGTAGAATGGTTGTTTTCGTTGCGAAACCATTTTCGCAAGATCGGTACCCCGAAATAGTGCATTCAGGCCGAAACACAAGTTTTGCATCCTTTTACATGCTGAAGATTTGTGATATGCTCCAAAACACTCCCAAACATCATTTTGGGTCTAATGGAGTAGAATGCTTGTTTTTGTTGCGAAACCATTTTCGCATCTTCGGTACCCCGAAATAGTGCATTCAGGCCCGAAACACAAGTTTTGCATCTTTTACATGCCGAAGATTTGCGAAATGCTCCAAAACACTCCCAAACATCATTTTGGGTCTAATGGAGTAGAATGGTTCTTTTCGTTGCGAAACCATTTTCGCAACTTCGGTACCCCGAAATAGTGCATTCAGGCCCGAAACACAAGTTTTGCATGTTTTACAAGCCGAAGAATTGCGAAATGCTCCAAAACACTCCCAAACATCATTTTGGGTCTAATGGAGTAGAATGGTTGTTTTCGTTGCGAAACAATTTTCGCAACTTCGGTACCCCGAAATAGTGCATTCAGGCCCGAAACACAAGTTTTGCATGTTTTACATGCCGAAGATTTGCGAAATGCTCCAAAACACTCCCAAACATCATTTTGGGTTTAATGGGGTAGAATGGTTGTTTTCGTTGCGAAACCATTTTCGCAACTTCGGTACCCCGAAATAGTGCATTCAGGGCCGAAACACAAGTTTTGCATCTTTTTACATGCCGAAGGTTTGCGATATGCTCCAAAACACTCCCAAACATCATTCTGGGTCTAATGGGGTAGAATGGTTGTTTTCGTTGCGAAACCATTTTCGCAACTTCGGTAGCCCGAAATAGTGCATTCAGGCCCGAAACACAAGTTTTGCATCTTTTTACATGCTGAAGATTTGTGATATGTTCCAAAACACTCCCAAACATCATTTTGGGTCTAATGGGGTAGAATGGTTGTTTTTGTTGCGAAACCATTTTCGCAACTTCGGTACCCCGAAATAGTGCATTCAGGCCCGAAACACAAGTTTTGCATGTTTTACATGCCGAAGATTTGCGAAATGCTCCAAAACACTCCCAAACATCATTTTGGGTCTAATGGAGTAGAATGGTTGTTTTCTTTGCAAAACCATTTTCGCAACTTCGGTACCCTGAAATAGTGCATTCAGATCCGAAACAAAAGTTTTGCA
Organism: Cenchrus fungigraminus; assembly: GCA_036936925.1. Classification (NCBI taxonomy): domain Eukaryota; kingdom Viridiplantae; phylum Streptophyta; class Magnoliopsida; order Poales; family Poaceae; genus Cenchrus; species Cenchrus fungigraminus. The sequence continues at coordinate 34,100,630 of CM072775.1, forward strand.
TCTTTTACATGCCGAAGGTTTGCGAACTGCTCCAAAACACTCCCAAACATCATTTTGGGTGTAATGGAGTAGAATGGTTGTTTTCGTTGCGAAACCATTTTCGCAACTTCGGTACCCCGAAATAGTGCATTCAAGCCCGAAACACAAGTTTTGCATCTTTTACATGCCGAAGGTTTGCGATATGCTCCAAAACACTCCCAAACATCATTTTGGGTGTAATGGAGTAGGATGGGTGTTTTCGTTGCGAAACCATTTTCGCAACATCGGTTCCCCGAAATAGTGCATTCAAGCCCGAAACACAAGTTTTGCATCTTTTTACATGCCAAAGATTTGTGATATGCTCCAAAACACTCCCAAACATCATTTTGGGTCTAATGGAGTAGAATGATTGTTTTCGTTGCGAAACCATTTTCGCAACTTCGGTACCCCGAAATAGTGCATTCAGGCCCGAAACACAAGTTTTGCATCTTTTACATGCCGAAGGTGTGCGAAATGCTCCTAAACACTACCAAACATCATTTTGGGTCTAATGGAGTAGAATGGTTGTTTTCGTTGCGAAACCATTTTCGCAACTTCGGTACCCCGAAATAGTGCATTCAGGCCCGAAACACAAGTTTTGCATCTTTTACATGCCGAAGGTTTGCGAAATGCTCCAAAACACTCCCAAACATCATTTTGGGTGTAATGGAGTAGAATGGTTGCTTTCGTTGCGAAACCATTTTCGCAAGATCGGTACCCCGAAATAGTGCATTCAGGCCGAAACACAAGTTTTGCATCCTTTTACATGCTGAAGATTTGTGATATGCTCCAAAACACTCCCAAACATCATTTTGGGTCTAATGGAGTAGAATGGTTGTTTTTGTTGCGAAACCATTTTCCCAACTTCGGTACCCTGAAATAGTGCATTCAGGCCCGAAACACAAGTTTTGCATCTTTTACATGCCGAAGATTTGCGAAATGCTCCAAAACACTCCCAAACATCATTTTGGGTCTAATGGAGTAGAATGGTTCTTTTCGTTGCGAAACCATTTTCGCAACTTCGGTACCCCAAAATAGTGCATTCAGGCCCGAAACACAAGTTTTGCATCTATTACATGCCGATGGTTTGCGAAATATTCTAAAACACTCCCAAACATCATTTTGGGTCTAATGGAGTAGAATGGTTGTTTTCGTTGCGAAACAATTTTCGCAACTTCGGTACCCCGAAATAGTGCATTCAGGCCCGAAACACAAGTTTTGCATGTTTTACATGCCGAAGAATTGCGAAATGCTCCAAAACACTCCCAAACATCATTTTGGGTCTAATGGAGTAGAATGGTTGTTTTCGTTGCGAAACAATTTTCGCAACTTCGGTACCCCGAAATAGTGCATTCAGGCCCGAAACACAAGTTTTGCATGTTTTACATGCCGAAGATTTGCGAAATGCTCCAAAACACTCCCAAACATCATTTTGGGTTTAATGGGGTAGAATGGTTGTTTTCGTTGCGAAACCATTTTCGCAACTTCGGTACCCCGAAATAGTGCATTCAGGGCCGAAACACAAGTTTTGCATCTTTTTACATGCCGAAGGTTTGCGATATACTCCAAAACACTCCCAAACATCATTCTGGGTCTAATGGGGTAGAATGGTTGTTTTCGTTGCAAAACCATTTTCGCAACTTCGGTAGCCCGAAATAGTGCATTCAGGCCCGAAACACAAGTTTTGCATCTTTTTACATGCTGAAGATTTGTGATATGTTCCAAAACACTCCCAAACATCATTTTGGGTCTAATGGAGTAGAATGGTTGTTTTTGTTGCGAAACCATTTTCGCAACTTCAGTACCCCGAAATAGTGCATTCAGGCCCGAAACACAAGTTTTGCATGTTTTACATGCCGAAGATTTGCGAAATGCTCCAAAACACTCCCAAACATCATTTTGGGTCTAATGGAGTAGAATGGTTGTTTTCTTTGCAAAACCATTTTCGCAACTTCGGTACCCTGAAATTGTGCATTCAGGTCCGAAACAAAAGTTTTGCATCTTTTACATGCCGAAGGTTTGCGAAATGCTCCAAAACACTCCCAAACATCATTTTGGGTGTAATGGAGTAGAATGGTTGTTTTCGTTGCGAAACCATTTTCGCAACTTCGGTACCCCGAAATATTGTATTCAGGCCCGAAACACAAGTTTTGCATCTTTTTACATGCCGAAGGTTTGCGATATGCTCCAAAACACTCCCAAACATCATTTTGGGTCTAATGGAGTAGAATGATTGTTTTCGTTGCGAAACCATTTTCGCAACTTCGGTACCCCGAAATAGTGCATTCAGGCCCGAAACACAAGTTTTGCATCTTTTTACAAGCCGAAGGTTTGCGATATGCTCCAAAACACTCCCAAACATCATTTTGGGTGTAATGGAGTAGAATGGTTGTTTTCGTTGCGAAACCATTTTCGTAACATCGGTACCCCGAAATAGTGCATTCAGGCCGAAACACAAGTTTTGCATCTTTTTACATGCTGAAGATTTGTGATATGCTCCAAAACACTCCCAAACATCATTTTGGGTCTAATGGAGTAGAATGGTTGTTTTTGTTGCGAAACCATTTTCGCAACTTCGGTACCCTGAAATAGTGCATTCAGGCCCGAAACACAAGTTTTGCATCTTTTACATGCCGAAGATTTGCGAAATGCTCCAAAACACTCCCAAACATCATTTTGGGTCTAATGGAGTAGAATGGTTCTTTTCGTTGCGAAACCATTTTCGCAACTTCGGTACCCCAAAATAGTGTATTCAGGCCCGGAACACAAGTTTTGCATCTTTTACATGCCGATGGTTTGCGAAATGCTCTAAAACACTCCCAAACATCATTTTGGGTCTAATGGAGTAGAATGGTTGTTTTCGTTGCGAAACAATTTTCGCAACTTCGGTACCCCGAAATAGTGCATTCAGGCCCAAAACACAAGTTTTGCATGTTTTACATGCCGAAGAATTGCGAAATGCTCCAAAACACTCCCAAACATCATTTTGGGTTTAATGGGGTAGAATGGTTGTTTTCGTTGCGAAACTATTTTCGCAACTTCGGTACCCCGAAATAGTGCATTCAGGGACGAAACACAAGTTTTGCATCTTTTTACATGCCGAAGGTTTGCGATATGCTCCAAAACACTCCCAAACATCATTCTAGGTCTAATGGGGTAGAATGGTTGTTTTCGTTGCGAAACCATTTTCGCAACTTCGGTAGCCCGAAATAGTGCATTCAGGCCCGATACACAAGTTTTGCATCTTTTTACATGCTGAAGATTTGTGATATGTTCCAAAACACTCCCAAACATCATTTTGGGTCTAATGGAGTAGAATGGTTGTTTTTGTTGCGAAACCATTTTCGCAACTTCGGTACCCCGAAATAGTGCATTCAGGCCCGAAACACAAGTTTTGCATGTTTTACATGCCGAAGATTTGCGAAATGCTCCAAAACACTCCCAAACATCATTTTGGGTTTAATGGGGTAGAATGGTTGTTTTCGTTGCGAAACCATTTTCGCAACTTCGGTACCCCGAAATAGTGCATTCAGGGCCGAAACACAAGTTTTGCATCTTTTTACATGCCGAAGGTTTGCGATATGCTCCAAAATACTCCCAAACATCATTCAAGGTCTAATGGGGTAGAATGGTTGTTTTCGTTGCGAAATCATTTTCGCAACTTCGGTAGCCCGAAATAGTGCATTCAGGCCCGAAACACATGTTTTGCATCTTTTTACATGCTGAAGATTTGTGATATGTTCCAAAACACTCCCAAACATCATTTTGGGTCTAATGGAGTAGAATGGTTGTTTTTGTTGCGAAACCATTTTCGCAACTTCGGTACCCCGAAATAGTGCATTCAGGCCCGAAACACAAGTTTTGCATGTTTTACATGCCGAAGATTTGCGAAATGCTCCAAAACACTCCCAAACATCATTTTGGGTCTAATGGAGTAGAATGGTTGTTTTCTTTGCAAAACCATTTTCGCTACTTCGGTACCCTAAAATAGTGCATTCAGGTCCGAAACAAAAGTTTTGCATCTTTTACATGCCAAAGGTTTGCGAAATGCTCCAAAACACTCCCAAACATCATTTTGGGTGTAATGGAGTAGAATGGTTGTTTTCGTTGCGAAACCATTTTCGCAACTTCGGTACCCCGAAATAGTGCATTCAGGCCCGGAACACAAGTTTTGCATCTTTTACATGCTGAAGGTTTGCGATATGCTCCAAAACACTCCCAAACATCAATTTGGGAGTAATGGAGTAGAATGGGTGTTTTCATTGCGAAACCATTTTCGCAACATCGGTGCCCCGAAATAGTGCATTCAGGCCCGAAACACAAGTTTTGCATCTTTTTACATGCCGAAGATTTGTGATATGCTCCAAAACACTCCCAAACATCATTTTGGGTCTAATGGAGTAGAATGGTTGTTTTCGTTGCGAAACCATTTTCGCAACTTCGGTACCCCGAAATAGTGCATTCAGGCCCGAAACACAAGTTTTGCATCTTTTTACATGCCGAAGGTTTGCGATATGCTCCAAAACACTCCCAAACATCATTTTGGGTGTAATGGAGTAGAATGGTTGTTTTCGTTGCGAAACCATTTTCGCAACATCGGTACCCCGAAATAGTGCATTCAGGCCCGAAACACAAGTTTTGCATCTTTTTACATGCCGAAGGTTTGCGATATGCTCCAAAACACTCCCAAACATCATTTTGGGTGTAATGGAGTAGAATGGTTGTTTTCGTTGCGAAACCATTTTCGCAACTTCGGTACCCCGAAATAGTGCATTCAGGCCCGAAACACAAGTTTTGCATCTTTTTACATGCCGAAGGTTTGCGATATGCTCCAAAACACTCCCAAACTTCATTTTGGGTGTAATGGAGTAGAATGGTTGTTTTCGTTGCGAAACCATTTTCGCAACATCGGTACCCCGAAATAGTGCATTCAGGCCGAAACACAAGTTTTGCATCTTTTTACATGCTGAAGATTTGTGATATGCTCCAAAACACTCCCAAACATCATTTTGGGTCTAATGGAGTAGAATGGTTGTTTTTGTTGCGAAACCATTTTCGCAACTTCGGTACCCTGAAATAGTGCATTCAGGCCCGAAACACAAGTTTTGCATCTTTTACATGCCGAAGATTTGCGAAATGCTCCAAAACACTCCCAAACATCATTTTGGGTCTAATGGAGTAGAATGGTTCTTTTCGTTGCGAAACCATTTTCGCAACTTCGGTACCCCAAAATAGTGTATTCAGGCCCGAAACACAAGTTTTGCATCTTTTACATGCCGATGGTTTGCGAAATGCTCTAAAACACTCCCAAACATCATTTTGGGTCTAATGGAGTAGAATGGTTGTTTTCGTTGCGAAACAATTTTCGCAACTTCGGTACCCCGAAATAGTGCATTCAGGCCCGAAACACAAGTTTTGCATCTTTTACATGCCGAAGATTTGCGAAATGCTCCAAACACTCCCAAACATCATTTTGGGTTTAATGGAGTAGAATGGTTGTTTTCGTTGCGAAACCATTTTCGCAACTTCGGTACCCCGAAATAGTGCCTTCAGGCCCGAAACACAAGTTTTGCATCTTTTACATGCCGATGGTTTGCGAAATGCTCCAAAACACTCCCAAACATCATTCAAGGTCTAATGGGGTAGAATGGTTGTTTTCGTTGCGAAATCATTTTCGCAACTTCGGTAGCCCGAAATAGTGCATTCAGGCCCGAAACACATGTTTTGCATCTTTTTACATGCTGAAGATTTGTGATATGTTCCAAAACACTCCCAAACATCATTTTGGGTCTAATGGAGTAGAATGGTTGTTTTTGTTGCGAAACCATTTTCGCAACTTCGGTACCCCGAAATAGTGCATTCAGGCCCGAAACACAAGTTTTGCATGTTTTACATGCCGAAGATTTGCGAAATGCTCCAAAACACTCCCAAACATCATTTTGGGTCTAATGGAGTAGAATGGTTGTTTTCTTTGCAAAACCATTTTCGCTACTTCGGTACCCTAAAATAGTGCATTCAGGTCCGAAACAAAAGTTTTGCATCTTTTACATGCCAAAGGTTTGCGAAATGCTCCAAAACACTCCCAAACATCATTTTGGGTGTAATGGAGTAGAATGGTTGTTTTCGTTGCGAAACCATTTTCGCAACTTCGGTACCCCGAAATAGTGCATTCAGGCCCGGAACACAAGTTTTGCATCTTTTACATGCTGAAGGTTTGCGATATGCTCCAAAACACTCCCAAACATCAATTTGGGAGTAATGGAGTAGAATGGGTGTTTTCATTGCGAAACAATTTTCGCAACATCGGTGCCCCGAAATAGTGCATTCAGGCCCGAAACACAAGTTTTGCATCTTTTTACATGCCGAAGATTTGTGATATGCTCCAAAACACTCCCAAACATCATTTTGGGTCTAATGGAGTAGAATGGTTGTTTTCGTTGCGAAACCATTTTCGCAACTTCGGTACCCCGAAATAGTGCATTCAGGCCCGAAACACAAGTTTTGCATCTTTTTACATGCCGAAGGTTTGCGATATGCTCCAAAACACTCCCAAACATCATTTTGGGTGTAATGGAGTAGAATGGTTGTTTTCGTTGCGAAACCATTTTCGCAACATCGGTACCCCGAAATAGTGCATTCAGGCCCGAAACACAAGTTTTGCATCTTTTTACATGCCGAAGGTTTGCGATATGCTCCAAAACACTCCCAAACATCATTTTGGGTGTAATGGAGTAGAATGGTTGTTTTCGTTGCGAAACCATTTTCGCAACTTCGGTACCCCGAAATAGTGCATTCAGGCCCGAAACACAAGTTTTGCATCTTTTTACATGCCGAAGGTTTGCGATATGCTCCAAAACACTCCCAAACTTCATTTTGGGTGTAATGGAGTAGAATGGTTGTTTTCGTTGCGAAACCATTTTCGCAACATCGGTACCCCGAAATAGTGCATTCAGGCCGAAACACAAGTTTTGCATCTTTTTACATGCTGAAGATTTGTGATATGCTCCAAAACACTCCCAAACATCATTTTGGGTCTAATGGAGTAGAATGGTTGTTTTTGTTGCGAAACCATTTTCGCAACTTCGGTACCCTGAAATAGTGCATTCAGGCCCGAAACACAAGTTTTGCATCTTTTACATGCCGAAGATTTGCGAAATGCTCCAAAACACTCCCAAACATCATTTTGGGTCTAATGGAGTAGAATGGTTCTTTTCGTTGCGAAACCATTTTCGCAACTTCGGTACCCCAAAATAGTGTATTCAGGCCCGAAACACAAGTTTTGCATCTTTTACATGCCGATGGTTTGCGAAATGCTCTAAAACACTCCCAAACATCATTTTGGGTCTAATGGAGTAGAATGGTTGTTTTCGTTGCGAAACAATTTTCGCAACTTCGGTACCCCAAAATAGTGCATTCAGGCCCGAAACACAAGTTTTGCATCTTTTACATGCCGAAGATTTGCGAAATGCTCCAAACACTCCCAAACATCATTTTGGGTTTAATGGAGTAGAATGGTTGTTTTCGTTGCGAAACCATTTTCGCAACTTCGGTACCCCGAAATAGTGCCTTCAGGCCCGAAACACAAGTTTTGCATCTTTTACATGCCGATGGTTTGCGAAATGCTCCAAAACACTCCCAAACATCATTTTGGGTCTAATGGAGTAGAATGGTTGTTTTCGTTGCGAAACCATTTTCGCAACTTCGGTACCCCGAAATACTGCATTCAGGGCCGAAACACAAGTTTTGCATCTTTTTACATGCCGAATGTTTGCAATAAGCTCCAAAACACACCCAAACATCATTCTGGGTTTAATGGGGTAGAATGGGTGTTTTCTTTGCGAAACCATTTTCGCAACTTCGGTACCCCGAAATAGTGCATTCAAGCCCGATACACAAGTTTTGCATCTTTTACATGCCGAAGGTTTGCGATATGCTCCAAAACACTCCCAAACATCATTTTGGGTCTAATGGAGTAGAATGGTTGTTTTCTTTGCAAAACCATTTTCGCAACTTCGGTACCCTAAAATAGTGCATTCAGGTCCGAAACAAAAGTTTTGCATCTTTTACATGCCAAAGGTTTGCGAAATGCTCCAAAACACTCCCAAACATCATTTTGGGTGTAATGGAGTAGAATGGTTGTTTTCGTTGCGAAACCATTTTCGCAACTTCGGTACCCCGAAATAGTGCATTCAGGCCCGGAACACAAGTTTTGCATCTTTTACATGCTGAAGGTTTGCGATATGCTCCAAAACACTCCCAAACATCATTTTGGGAGTAATGGAGTAGAATGGGTGTTTTCATTGCGAAACCATTTTCGCAACATCGGTGCCCCGAAATAGTGCATTCAGGCCCGAAACACAAGTTTTGCATCTTTTTACATGCCGAAGATTTGTGATATGCTCCAAAACACTCCCAATCATCATTTTGGGTCTAATGGAGTAGAATGGTTGTTTTCGTTGCGAAACCATTTTCGCAACTTCGGTACCCCGAAATAGTGCATTCAGGCCCGAAACACAAGTTTTGCATCTTTTTACATGCCGAAGGTTTGCGATATGCTCCAAAACACTCCCAAACATCATTTTGGGTGTAATGGAGTAGAATGGTTGTTTTCGTTGCGAAACCATTTTCGCAACATCGGTACCCCGAAATAGTGCATTCAGGCCGAAACACAAGTTTTGCATCTTTTTACATGCTGAAGATTTGTGATATGCTCCAAAACACTCCCAAACATCATTTTGGGTCTAATGGAGTAGAATGGTTGTTTTTGTTGCGAAACCATTTTCGCAACTTCGGTACCCTGAAATAGTGCATTCAGGCCCGAAACACAAGTTTTGCATCTTTTACATGCCGAAGATTTGCGAAATGCTCCAAAACACTCCCAAACATCATTTTGGGTCTAATGGAGTAGAATGGTTCTTTTCGTTGCGAAACCATTTTCGCAACTTCGGTACCCCAAAATAGTGTATTCAGGCCCGAAACACAAGTTTTGCATCTTTTACATGCCGATGGTTTGCGAAATGCTCTAAAACACTCCCAAACATCATTTTGGGTCTAATGGAGTAGAATGGTTGTTTTCGTTGCGAAACAATTTTCGCAACTTCGGTACCCCGAAATAGTGCATTCAGGCCCGAAACGCAAGTTTTGCATCTTTTACATGCCGAAGATTTGTGAAATGCTCCAAAACACTCCCAAACATCATTTTGGGTTTAATGGGGTAGAATGGTTGTTTTCGTTGCGAAACCATTTTCGCAACTTCGGTACCCCGAAATAGTGCCTTCAGGCCCGAAACACGAGTTTTGCATCTTTTACATGCCGATGGTTTGCGAAATGCTCCAAAACACTCCCAAACATCATTTTGGGTCTAATGGAGTAGAATGGTTGTTTTCGTTGCGAAACAATTTTCGCAACTTCGGTACCCCGAAATAGTGCATTCAGGCCCGAAACACAAGTTTTGCATGTTTTACATGCCGAAGATTTGCGAAATGCTCCAAAACACTCCCAAACATCATTTTGGGTTTAATGGGGTAGAATGGTTGTTTTCGTTGCGAAACCATTTTCGCAACTTCGGTACCCCGAAATAGTGCATTCAGGGCCGAAACACAAGTTTTGCATCTTTTTACATGCCGAAGGTTTGCGATATGCTCCAAAATACTCCCAAACTTCATTCAAGGTCTAATGGGGTAGAATGGTTGTTTTCGTTGCGAAATCATTTTCGCAACTTCGGTAGCCCGAAATAGTGCATTCAGGCCCGAAACACATGTTTTGCATCTTTTTACATGCTGAAGATTTGTGATATGTTCCAAAACACTCCCAAACATCATTTTGGGTCTAATGGAGTAGAATGGTTGTTTTTGTTGCGAAACCATTTTCGCAACTTCGGTACCCCGAAATAGTGCATTCAGGCCCGAAACACAAGTTTTGCATGTTTTACATGCCGAAGATTTGCGAAATGCTCCAAAACACTCCCAAACATCATTTTGGGTCTAATGGAGTAGAATGGTTGTTTTCTTTGCAAAACCATTTTCGCAACTTCGGTACCCTAAAATAGTGCATTCAGGTCCGAAACAAAAGTTTTGCATCTTTTACATGCCAAAGGTTTGCGAAATGCTCCAAAACACTCCCAAACATCATTTTGGGTGTAAAGGAGTAGAATGGTTGTTTTCGTTGCGAAACCATTTTCGCAACTTCGGTACCCCGAAATAGTGCATTCAGGCCCGGAACACAAGTTTTGCATCTTTTACATGCTGAAGGTTTGCGATATGCTCCAAAACACTCCCAAACATCATTTTGGGAGTAATGGAGTAGAATGGGTGTTTTCATTGCGAAACCATTTTCGCAACATCGGTGCCCCGATATAGTGCATTCAGGCCCGAAACACAAGTTTTGCATCTTTTTACATGCCGAAGATTTGTGATATGCTCCAAAACACTCCCAAACATCATTTTGGGTCTAATGGAGTAGAATGGTTGTTTTCGTTGCGAAACCATTTTCGCAACTTCGGTACCCCGAAATAGTGCATTCAGGCCCGAAACACAAGTTTTGCATCTTTTTACATGCCGAAGGTTTGCGATATGCTCCAAAACACTCCCAAACATCATTTTGGGTGTAATGGAGTAGAATGGTTGTTTTCGTTGCGAAACCATTTTCGCAACATCGGTACCCCGAAATAGTGCATTCAGGCCGAAACACAAGTTTTGCATCTTTTTACATGCTGAAGATTTGTGATATGCTCGAAAACACTCCCAAACATCATTTTGGGTCTAATGGAGTAGAATGGTTGTTTTTGTTGCGAAACCATTTTCGCAACTTCGGTACCCTGAAATAGTGCATTCAGGCCCGAAACACAAGTTTTGCATCTTTTACATGCCGAAGATTTGCGAAATGCTCCAAAACACTCCCAAACATCATTTTGGGTCTAATGGAGTAGAATGGTTCTTTTCGTTGCGAAACCATTTTCGCAACTTCGGTACCCCGAAATAGTGTATTCAGGCCCGAAACACAAGTTTTGCATCTTTTACATGCCGATGGTTTGCGAAATGCTCTAAAACACTCCCAAACATCATTTTGGGTCTAATGGAGTAGAATGGTTGTTTTCGTTGCGAAACAATTTTCGCAACTTCGGTACCCCGAAATAGTGCATTCAGGCCCGAAACACAAGTTTTGCATCTTTTACATGCCGAAGATTTGCGAAATGCTCCAAAACACTCCCAAACATCATTTTGGGTGTAATGGAGTAGAATGGTTGTTTTCGTTGCGAAACCATTTTCGCAACTTCGGTACCCCGAAATAGTGCCTTCAGGCCCGAAACACAAGTTTTGCATCTTTTACATGCCGATGGTTTGCGAAATGCTCCAAAACACTCCCAAACATCATTTTGGGTCTAATGGAGTAGAATGGTTGTTTTCGTTGCGAAACCATTTTCGCAACTTCGGTACCCCGAAATACTGCATTCAGGGCCGAAACACAAGTTTTGCATCTTTTTACATGCCGAATGTTTGCAATAAGCTCCAAAACACACCGAAACATCATTCTGGGTTTAATGGGGTAGAATGGGTGTTTTCTTTGCGAAACCATTTTCGCAACTTCGGTACCCCGAAATAGTGCATTCAAGCCCGATACACAAGTTTTGCATCTTTTACATGCCGAAGGTTTGCGATATGCTCCAAAACACTCCCAAACATCATTTTGGGTCTAATGGAGTAGAATGGTTGTTTTCTTTGCAAAACCATTTTCGCAACTTCGGTACCCTAAAATAGTGCATTCAGGTCCGAAACAAAAGTTTTGCATCTTTTACATGCCAAAGGTTTGCGAAATGCTCCAAAACACTCCCAAACATCATTTTGGGTGTAAAGGAGTAGAATGGTTGTTTTCGTTGCGAAACCATTTTCGCAACTTCGGTACCCCGAAATAGTGCATTCAGGCCCGGAACACAAGTTTTGCATCTTTTACATGCTGAAGGTTTGCGATATGCTCCAAAACACTCCCAAACATCATTTTGGGAGTAATGGAGTAGAATGGGTGTTTTCATTGCGAAACCATTTTCGCAACATCGGTGCCCCGAAATAGTGCATTCAGGCCCGAAACACAAGTTTTGCATCTTTTTACATGCCGAAGATTTGTGATATGCTCCAAAACACTCCCAAACATCATTTTGGGTCTAATGGAGTAGAATGGTTGTTTTCGTTGCGAAACCATTTTCGCAACTTCGGTACCCCGAAATAGTGCATTCAGGCCCGAAACACAAGTTTTGCATCTTTTTACATGCCGAAGGTTTGCGATATGCTCCAAAACACTCCCAAACATCATTTTGGGTGTAATGGAGTAGAATGGTTGTTTTCGTTGCGAAACCATTTTCGCAACATCGGTACCCCGAAATAGTGCATTCAGGCCGAAACACAAGTTTTGCATCTTTTTACATGCTGAAGATTTGTGATATGCTCCAAAACACTCCCAAACATCATTTTGGGTCTAATGGAGTAGAATGGTTGTTTTTGTTGCGAAACCATTTTTGCAACTTCGGTACCCTGAAATAGTGCATTCAGGCCCGAAACACAAGTTTTGCATCTTTTACATGCCGAAGATTTGCGAAATGCTCCAAAACACTCCCAAACATCATTTTGGGTCTAATGGAGTAGAATGGTTCTTTTCGTTGCGAAACCATTTTCGCAACTTCGGTACCCCAAAATAGTGTATTCAGGCCCGAAACACAAGTTTTGCATCTTTTACATGCCGATGGTTTGCGAAATGCTCTAAAACACTCCCAAACATCATTTTGGGTCTAATGGAGTAGAATGGTTGTTTTCGTTGCGAAACAATTTTCGCAACTTCGGTACCCCGAAATAGTGCATTCAGGCCCGAAACACAAGTTTTGCATCTTTTACATGCCGAAGATTTGCGAAATGCTCCAAAACACTCCCAAACATCATTTTGGGTTTAATGGAGTAGAATGGTTGTTTTCGTTGCGAAACCATTTTCGCAACATCGGTACCCCGAAATAGTGCCTTCAGGCCCGAAACACGAGTTTTGCATCTTTTACATGCCGATGGTTTGCGAAATGCTCCAAAACACTCCCAAACATCATTTTGGGTCTAATGGAGTAGAATGGTTGTTTTCGTTGCGAAACCATTTTCGCAACTTCGGTACCCCGAAATACTGCATTCAGGGCCGAAACACAAGTTTTGCATCTTTTTACATGCCGAATGTTTGCAATAAGCTCCAAAACACACCCAAACATCATTCTGGGTTTAATGGGGTAGAATGGGTGTTTTCTTTGCGAAACCATTTTCGCAACTTCGGTACCCCGAAATAGTGCATTCAGCCCGAAACACAAGTTTTGCATCTTTTTACATGCCGAAGATTTGTGATATGCTCCAAAACACTCCCAAACATCATTTTGGGTCTGATGGAGTAGAATGGTTGTTTTCGTTGCGAAACCATTTTCGCAACTTCGGTACCCCGAAATAGTGCATTCAGGCCCGAAACACAAGTTTTGCATCTTTAACAAGCCGAAGGTTTGCGAAATGCTCCAAAACACTCCCAAACATCATTTTGGGTCTAATGGAGTAGAATGGTTGTTTTCGTTGCGAAACCATATTCGCAACTTCGGTACCCCGAAATAATGCATTCAGGCTTGAAACATAAGTTTTGCATCTTTTTACATGCTGAAGGTTTGCGATATGCTCCAAAACACGCCTAAACATCATTCTGGGTTTAATGGAGTAGAATGGGTGTTTTCTTTGCGAAACCATTTTCGCAACTTCGGTACCCCGAAATAGTGCATTCAAGCCCGAAACACAAGTTTTGCATCTTTTACATGCCGAAGGTTTGCGATATGCTCCAAAACACTCCCAAACATCATTTTGGGTGTAATGGAGTAGGATGGGTGTTTTCGTTGCGAAACCATTTTCGCAACATCGGTTGCCCGAAATAGTGCATTCAAGCCCGAAACACAAGTTTTGCATCTTTTTACATGCCAAAGATTTGTGATATGCTCCAAAACACTCCCAAACATCATTTTGGGTCTAATGGAGTAGAATGATTGTTTTCGTTGCGAAACAATTTTCGCAACTTCGGTACCCCGAAATAGTGCATTCAGGCCCGAAACACAAGTTTTGCATGTTTTACATGCCGAAGATTTGCGAAATGCTCCAAAACACTCCCAAACATCATTTTGGGTTTAATGGGGTAGAATGGTTGTTTTCGTTGCGAAACCATTTTCGCAACTTCGGTACCCCGAAATAGTGCATTCAGGGCCGAAACACAAGTTTTGCATCTTTTTACATGCCGAAGGTTTGCGATATGCTCCAAAATACTCCCAAACATCATTCAAGGTCTAATGGGGTAGAATGGTTGTTTTCGTTGCGAAATCATTTTCGCAACTTCGGTAGCCCGAAATAGTGCATTCAGGCCCGAAACACATGTTTTGCATCTTTTTACATGCTGAAGATTTGTGATATGTTCCAAAACACTCCCAAACATCATTTTGGGTCTAATGGAGTAGAATGGTTGTTTTTGTTGCGAAACCATTTTCGCAACTTCGGTACCCCGAAATAGTGCATTCAGGCCCGAAACACAAGTTTTGCATGTTTTACATGCCGAAGATTTGCGAAATGCTCCAAAACACTCCCAAACATCATTTTGGGTCTAATGGAGTAGAATGGTTGTTTTCTTTGCAAAACCATTTTCGCAACTTCGGTACCCTAAAATAGTGCATTCAGGTCCGAAACAAAAGTTTTGCATCTTTTACATGCCAAAGGTTTGCGAAATGCTCCAAAACACTCCCAAACATCATTTTGGGTGTAAAGGAGTAGAATGGTTGTTTTCGTTGCGAAACCATTTTCGCAACTTCGGTACCCCGAAATAGTGCATTCAGGCCCGGAACACAAGTTTTGCATCTTTTACATGCTGAAGGTTTGCGATATGCTCCAAAACACTCCCAAACATCATTTTGGGAGTAATGGAGTAGAATGGGTGTTTTCATTGCGAAACCATTTTCGCAACATCGGTGCCCCGATATAGTGCATTCAGGCCCGAAACACAAGTTTTGCATCTTTTTACATGCCGAAGATTTGTGATATGCTCCAAAACACTCCCAAACATCATTTTGGGTCTAATGGAGTAGAATGGTTGTTTTCGTTGCGAAACCATTTTCGCAACTTCGGTACCCCGAAATAGTGCATTCAGGCCCGAAACACAAGTTTTGCATCTTTTTACATGCCGAAGGTTTGCGATATGCTCCAAAACACTCCCAAACATCATTTTGGGTGTAATGGAGTAGAATGGTTGTTTTCGTTGCGAAACCATTTTCGCAACATCGGTACCCCGAAATAGTGCATTCAGGCCGAAACACAAGTTTTGCATCTTTTTACATGCTGAAGATTTGTGATATGCTCGAAAACACTCCCAAACATCATTTTGGGTCTAATGGAGTAGAATGGTTGTTTTTGTTGCGAAACCATTTTCGCAACTTCGGTACCCTGAAATAGTGCATTCAGGCCCGAAACACAAGTTTTGCATCTTTTACATGCCGAAGATTTGCGAAATGCTCCAAAACACTCCCAAACATCATTTTGGGTCTAATGGAGTAGAATGGTTCTTTTCGTTGCGAAACCATTTTCGCAACTTCGGTACCCCGAAATAGTGTATTCAGGCCCGAAACACAAGTTTTGCATCTTTTACATGCCGATGGTTTGCGAAATGCTCTAAAACACTCCCAAACATCATTTTGGGTCTAATGGAGTAGAATGGTTGTTTTCGTTGCGAAACAATTTTCGCAACTTCGGTACCCCGAAATAGTGCATTCAGGCCCGAAACACAAGTTTTGCATCTTTTACATGCCGAAGATTTGCGAAATGCTCCAAAACACTCCCAAACATCATTTTGGGTTTAATGGAGTAGAATGGTTGTTTTCGTTGCGAAACCATTTTCGCAACTTCGGTACCCCGAAATAGTGCCTTCAGGCCCGAAACACAAGTTTTGCATCTTTTACATGCCGATGGTTTGCGAAATGCTCCAAAACACTCCCAAACATCATTTTGGGTCTAATGGAGTAGAATGGTTGTTTTCGTTGCGAAACCATTTTCGCAACTT
Source organism: Cenchrus fungigraminus (assembly GCA_036936925.1). Lineage (NCBI taxonomy): Eukaryota > Viridiplantae > Streptophyta > Magnoliopsida > Poales > Poaceae > Cenchrus > Cenchrus fungigraminus. The sequence continues at coordinate 34,116,737 of CM072775.1, forward strand.
CGGTACCCCGAAATACTGCATTCAGGGCCGAAACACAAGTTTTGCATCTTTTTACATGCCGAATGTTTGCAATAAGCTCCAAAACACACCGAAACATCATTCTGGGTTTAATGGGGTAGAATGGGTGTTTTCTTTGCGAAACCATTTTCGCAACTTCGGTACCCCGAAATAGTGCATTCAAGCCCGATACACAAGTTTTGCATCTTTTACATGCCGAAGGTTTGCGATATGCTCCAAAACACTCCCAAACATCATTTTGGGTCTAATGGAGTAGAATGGTTGTTTTCTTTGCAAAACCATTTTCGCAACTTCGGTACCCTAAAATAGTGCATTCAGGTCCGAAACAAAAGTTTTGCATCTTTTACATGCCAAAGGTTTGCGAAATGCTCCAAAACACTCCCAAACATCATTTTGGGTGTAAAGGAGTAGAATGGTTGTTTTCGTTGCGAAACCATTTTCGCAACTTCGGTACCCCGAAATAGTGCATTCAGGCCCGGAACACAAGTTTTGCATCTTTTACATGCTGAAGGTTTGCGATATGCTCCAAAACACTCCCAAACATCATTTTGGGAGTAATGGAGTAGAATGGGTGTTTTCATTGCGAAACCATTTTCGCAACATCGGTGCCCCGAAATAGTGCATTCAGGCCCGAAACACAAGTTTTGCATCTTTTTACATGCCGAAGATTTGTGATATGCTCCAAAACACTCCCAAACATCATTTTGGGTCTAATGGAGTAGAATGGTTGTTTTCGTTGCGAAACCATTTTCGCAACTTCGGTACCCCGAAATAGTGCATTCAGGCCCGAAACACAAGTTTTGCATCTTTTTACATGCCGAAGGTTTGCGATATGCTCCAAAACACTCCCAAACATCATTTTGGGTGTAATGGAGTAGAATGGTTGTTTTCGTTGCGAAACCATTTTCGCAACATCGGTACCCCGAAATAGTGCATTCAGGCCGAAACACAAGTTTTGCATCTTTTTACATGCTGAAGATTTGTGATATGCTCCAAAACACTCCCAAACATCATTTTGGGTCTAATGGAGTAGAATGGTTGTTTTTGTTGCGAAACCATTTTTGCAACTTCGGTACCCTGAAATAGTGCATTCAGGCCCGAAACACAAGTTTTGCATCTTTTACATGCCGAAGATTTGCGAAATGCTCCAAAACACTCCCAAACATCATTTTGGGTCTAATGGAGTAGAATGGTTCTTTTCGTTGCGAAACCATTTTCGCAACTTCGGTACCCCAAAATAGTGTATTCAGGCCCGAAACACAAGTTTTGCATCTTTTACATGCCGATGGTTTGCGAAATGCTCTAAAACACTCCCAAACATCATTTTGGGTCTAATGGAGTAGAATGGTTGTTTTCGTTGCGAAACAATTTTCGCAACTTCGGTACCCCGAAATAGTGCATTCAGGCCCGAAACACAAGTTTTGCATCTTTTACATGCCGAAGATTTGCGAAATGCTCCAAAACACTCCCAAACATCATTTTGGGTTTAATGGAGTAGAATGGTTGTTTTCGTTGCGAAACCATTTTCGCAACATCGGTACCCCGAAATAGTGCCTTCAGGCCCGAAACACGAGTTTTGCATCTTTTACATGCCGATGGTTTGCGAAATGCTCCAAAACACTCCCAAACATCATTTTGGGTCTAATGGAGTAGAATGGTTGTTTTCGTTGCGAAACCATTTTCGCAACTTCGGTACCCCGAAATACTGCATTCAGGGCCGAAACACAAGTTTTGCATCTTTTTACATGCCGAATGTTTGCAATAAGCTCCAAAACACACCCAAACATCATTCTGGGTTTAATGGGGTAGAATGGGTGTTTTCTTTGCGAAACCATTTTCGCAACTTCGGTACCCCGAAATAGTGCATTCAGCCCGAAACACAAGTTTTGCATCTTTTTACATGCCGAAGATTTGTGATATGCTCCAAAACACTCCCAAACATCATTTTGGGTCTGATGGAGTAGAATGGTTGTTTTCGTTGCGAAACCATTTTCGCAACTTCGGTACCCCGAAATAGTGCATTCAGGCCCGAAACACAAGTTTTGCATCTTTAACAAGCCGAAGGTTTGCGAAATGCTCCAAAACACTCCCAAACATCATTTTGGGTCTAATGGAGTAGAATGGTTGTTTTCGTTGCGAAACCATATTCGCAACTTCGGTACCCCGAAATAATGCATTCAGGCTTGAAACATAAGTTTTGCATCTTTTTACATGCTGAAGGTTTGCGATATGCTCCAAAACACGCCTAAACATCATTCTGGGTTTAATGGAGTAGAATGGGTGTTTTCTTTGCGAAACCATTTTCGCAACTTCGGTACCCCGAAATAGTGCATTCAAGCCCGAAACACAAGTTTTGCATCTTTTACATGCCGAAGGTTTGCGATATGCTCCAAAACACTCCCAAACATCATTTTGGGTGTAATGGAGTAGGATGGGTGTTTTCGTTGCGAAACCATTTTCGCAACATCGGTTGCCCGAAATAGTGCATTCAAGCCCGAAACACAAGTTTTGCATCTTTTTACATGCCAAAGATTTGTGATATGCTCCAAAACACTCCCAAACATCATTTTGGGTCTAATGGAGTAGAATGATTGTTTTCGTTGCGAAACCATTTTCGCAACTTCGGTACCCCGAAATAGTGCATTCAGGCCCGAAACACAAGTTTTGCATCTTTTACATGCCGAAGGTGTGCGAAATGCACGTAAACACTACCAAACATCATTTTGGGTCTAATGGAGTAGAATGGTTGTTTTCGTTGCGAAACCATTTTCGCAACTTCGGTACCCCGAAATAGTGCATTCAGGCCCGATACATAAGTTTTGCATCTTTTACATGCCGAAGGTTTGCGAAATGCTCCAAAACACTCCCAAACATCATTTTGGGTGTAATGGAGTAGAATGGTTGTTTTCGTTGCGAAACCATTTTCGCAAGATCGGTACCCCGAAATAGTGCATTCAGGCCGAAACACAAGTTTTGCATCTTTTTACATGCTGAAGATTTGTGATATGCTCCAAAACACTCCCAAACATCATTTTGGGTCTAATGGAGTAGAATGGTTGTTTTTGTTGCGAAACCATTTTCGCAACTTCGGTACCCTGAAATAGTGCATTCAGGCCCGAAACACAAGTTTTGCATCTTTTACATGCCGAAGATTTGCGAAATGCTCCAAAACACTCCCAAACATCATTTTGGGTCTAATGGAGTAGAATGGTTCTTTTCGTTGCGAAACCATTTTCGCAGCTTCGGTACCCCGAAATAGTGCATTCAGGCCCGAAACACAAGTTTTGCATCTTTTACATGCCGATGGTTTGCGAAATGCTCTAAAACACTCCCAAACATCATTTTGGGTCTAATGGAGTAGAATGGTTGTTTTCGTTGCGAAACAATTTTCGCAACTTCGGTATCCCGAAATAGTGCAGTCAGGCCCGAAACACAAGTTTTGCATCTTTTTACATGCTGAAGATTTGTGATATGCTCCAAAACACTCCCAAACATCATTTTGGGTCTAATGGAGTAGAATGGTTGTTTTTGTTGCGAAACCATTTTCGCAACTTCGGTACCCTGAAATAGTGCATTCAGGCCCGAAACACAAGTTTTGCATCTTTTACATGCCGAAGATTTGCGAAATGCTCCAAAACACTCCCAAACATCATTTTGGGTCTAATGGAGTAGAATGGTTCTTTTCGTTGCGAAACCATTTTCGCAACTTCGGTACCCCGAAATAGTGCATTCAGGGCCGAAACACAAGTTTTGCATCTTTTTACATGCCGAAGGTTTGCGATATGCTCCAAAACACTCCCAAACATCATTCAAGGTCTAATGGGGTAGAATGGTTGTTTTCGTTGCGAAACCATTTTCGCAACTTCGGTAGCCCGAAATAGTGCATTCAGTCTCGAAACACATGTTTTGCATCTTTTTACATGCTGAAGATTTGTGATATGTTCCAAAACACTCCCAAACATCATTTTGGGTCTAATGGAGTAGAATGGTTGTTTTTGTTGCGAAACCATTTTCGCAACTTCGGTACCCCGAAATAGTGCATTCAGGCCCGAAACACAAGTTTTGCATGTTTTACATGCCGAAGATTTGCGAAATGCTCCAAAACACTCCCAAAGATCATTTTGGGTCTAATGGAGTAGAATGGTTGTTTTCTTTGCAAAACCATTTTCGCAACTTCGGTACCCTAAAATAGTGCATTCAGGTCCGAAACAAAAGTTTTGCATCTTTTACATGCCAAAGGTTTGCGAAATGCTCCAAAACACTCCCAAACATCATTTTGGGTGTAATGGAGTAGAATGGTTGTTTTCGTTGCGAAACCATTTTCGCAACTTCGGTACCCCGAAATAGTGCATTCAGGCCCGGAACACAAGTTTTGCATCTTTTACATGCTGAAGGTTTGCGATATGCTCCAAAACACTCCCAAACATCATTTTGGGAGTAATGGAGTAGAATGGGTGTTTTCATTGCGAAACCATTTTCGCAACATCGGTGCCCCGAAATAGTGCATTCAGGCCCGAAACACAAGTTTTGCATCTTTTTACATGCCGAAGATTTGTGATATGCTCCAAAACACTCCCAAACATCATTTTGGGTCTAATGGAGTAGAATGGTTGTTTTCGTTGCGAAACCATTTTCGCAACTTCGGTACCCCGAAATAGTGCATTCAGGCCCGAAACACAACTTTTGCATCTTTTTACATGCCGAAGGTTTGCGATATGCTCCAAAACACTCCCAAACATCATTTTGGGTGTAATGGAGTAGAATGGTTGTTTTCGTTGCGAAACCATTTTCGCAACATCGGTACCCCGAAATAGTGCATTCAGGCCGAAACACAAGTTTTGCATCTTTTTACATGCTGAAGATTTGTGATATGCTCCAAAACACTCCCAAACATCATTTTGGGTCTAATGGAGTAGAATGGTTGTTTTTGTTGCGAAACCATTTTCGCAACTTCGGTACCCTGAAATAGTGCATTCAGGCCCGAAACACAAGTTTTGCATCTTTTACATGCCGAAGATTTGCGAAATGCTCCAAAACACTCCCAAACATCATTTTGGGTCTAATGGAGTAGAATGGTTCTTTTCGTTGCGAAACCATTTTCGCAACTTCGGTACCCCAAAATAGTGTATTCAGGCCCGAAACACAAGTTTTGCATCTTTTACATGCCGATGGTTTGCGAAATGCTCTAAAACACTCCCAAACATCATTTTGGGTCTAATGGAGTAGAATGGTTGTTTTCGTTGCGAAACAATTTTCGCAACTTCGGTACCCCGAAATAGTGCATTCAGGCCCGAAACACAAGTTTTGCATCTTTTACATGCCGAAGATTTGCGAAATGCTCCAAAACACTCCCAAACATCATTTTGGGTTTAATGGAGTAGAATGGTTGTTTTCGTTGCGAAACCATTTTCGCAACTTCGGTACCCCGAAATAGTGCCTTCAGGCCCGAAACACAAGTTTTGCATCTTTTACATGCCGATGGTTTGCGAAATGCTCTAAAACACTCCCAAACATCATTTTGGGTCTAATGGAGTAGAATGGTTGTTTTCGTTGCGAAACCATTTTCGCAACTTCGGTACCCCGAAATAGTGCCTTCAGGCCCGAAACACAAGTTTTGCATCTTTTACATGCCGAAGATTTGCGAAATGCTCCAAAACACTCCCAAACATCATTTTGGGTTTAATGGAGTAGAATGGTTGTTTTCGTTGCGAAACCATTTTCGCAACTTCGGTACCCCGAAATAGTGCCTTCAGGCCCGAAACACAAGTTTTGCATCTTTTACATGCCGATGGTTTGCGAAATGCTCTAAAACACTCCCAAACATCATTTTGGGTCTAATGGAGTAGAATGGTTGTTTTCGTTGCGAAACCATTTTCGCAACTTCGGTACCCCGAAATAGTGCCTTCAGGCCCGAAACACAAGTTTTGCATCTTTTACATGCCGAAGGTGTGCGAAATGCACCTAAACACTACCAAACATCATTTTGGGTCTAATGGAGTAGAATGGTTGTTTTCGTTGCGAAACCATTTTCGCAACTTCGGTACCCCGAAATAGTGCATTCAGGCCCGATACATAAGTTTTGCATCTTTTACATGCCGAAGGTTTGCGAAATGCTCCAAAACACTCCCAAACATCATTTTGGGTGTAATGGAGTAGAATGGTTGTTTTCGTTGCGAAACCATTTTCGCAAGATCGGTACCCCGAAATAGTGCATTCAGGCCGAAACACAAGTTTTGCATCTTTTTACATGCTGAAGATTTGTGATATGCTCCAAAACACTCCCAAACATCATTTTGGGTCTAATGGAGTAGAATGGTTGTTTTTGTTGCGAAACCATTTTCGCAACTTCGGTACCCTGAAATAGTGCATTCAGGCCCGAAACACAAGTTTTGCATCTTTTACATGCCGAAGATTTGCGAAATGCTCCAAAACACTCCCAAACATCATTTTGGGTCTAATGGAGTAGAATGGTTCTTTTCGTTGCGAAACCATTTTCGCAGCTTCGGTACCCCGAAATAGTGCATTCAGGCCCGAAACACAAGTTTTGCATCTTTTACATGCCGATGGTTTGCGAAATGCTCTAAAACACTCCCAAACATCATTTTGGGTCTAATGGAGTAGAATGGTTGTTTTCGTTGCGAAACAATTTTCGCAACTTCGGTATCCCGAAATAGTGCAGTCAGGCCCGAAACACAAGTTTTGCATCTTTTTACATGCTGAAGATTTGTGATATGCTCCAAAACACTCCCAAACATCATTTTGGGTCTAATGGAGTAGAATGGTTGTTTTTCTTGCGAAACCATTTTCGCAACTTCGGTACCCTGAAATAGTGCATTCAGGCCCGAAACACAAGTTTTGCATCTTTTACATGCCGAAGATTTGCGAAATGCTCCAAAACACTCCCAAACATCATTTTGGGTCTAATGGAGTAGAATGGTTCTTTTCGTTGCGAAACCATTTTCGCAACTTCGGTACCCCGAAATAGTGCATTCAGGGCCGAAACACAAGTTTTGCATCTTTTTACATGCCGAAGGTTTGCGATATGCTCCAAAACACTCCCAAACATCATTCAAGGTCTAATGGGGTAGAATGGTTGTTTTCGTTGCGAAACCATTTTCGCAACTTCGGTAGCCCGAAATAGTGCATTCAGGCCCGAAACACATGTTTTGCATCTTTTTACATGCTGAAGATTTGTGATATGTTCCAAAACACTCCCAAACATCATTTTGGGTCTAATGGAGTAGAATGGTTGTTTTTGTTGCGAAACCATTTTTGCAACTTCGGTACCCCGAAATAGTGCATTCAGGCCCGAAACACAAGTTTTGCATGTTTTACATGCCGAAGATTTGCGAAATGCTCCAAAACACTCCCAAACATCATTTTGGGTCTAATGGAGTAGAATGGTTGTTTTCTTTGCAAAACCATTTTCGCAACTTCGGTACCCTAAAATAGTGCATTCAGGTCCGAAACAAAAGTTTTGCATCTTTTACATGCCAAAGGTTTGCGAAATGCTCCAAAACACTCCCAAACATCATTTTGGGTGTAATGGAGTAGAATGGTTGTTTTCGTTGCGAAACCATTTTCGCAACTTCGGTACCCCGAAATAGTGCATTCAGGCCCGGAACACAAGTTTTGCATCTTTTACATGCTGAAGGTTTGCGATATGCTCCAAAACACTCCCAAACATCATTTTGGGAGTAATGGAGTAGAATGGGTGTTTTCATTGCGAAACCATTTTCGCAACATCGGTGCCCCGAAATAGTGCATTCAGGCCCGAAACACAAGTTTTGCATCTTTTTACATGCCGAAGATTTGTGATATGCTCCAAAACACTCCCAAACATCATTTTGGGTCTAATGGAGTAGAATGGTTGTTTTCGTTGCGAAACCATTTTCGCAACTTCGGTACCCCGAAATAGTGCATTCAGGCCCGAAACACAAGTTTTGCATCTTTTTACATGCCGAAGGTTTGCGATATGCTCCAAAACACTCCCAAACATCATTTTGGGTGTAATGGAGTAGAATGGTTGTTTTCGTTGCGAAACCATTTTCGCAACATCGGTACCCCGAAATAGTGCATTCAGGCCGAAACACAAGTTTTGCATCTTTTTACATGCTGAAGATTTGTGATATGCTCCAAAACACTCCCAAACATCATTTTGGGTCTAATGGAGTAGAATGGTTGTTTTTGTTGCGAAACCATTTTCGCAACTTCGGTACCCTGAAATAGTGCATTCAGGCCCGAAACACAAGTTTTGCATCTTTTACATGCCGAAGATTTGCGAAATGCTCCAAAACACTCCCAAACATCATTTTGGGTCTAATGGAGTAGAATGGTTCTTTTCGTTGCGAAACCATTTTCGCAACTTCGGTACCCCAAAATAGTGTATTCAGGCCCGAAACACAAGTTTTGCATCTTTTACATGCCGATGGTTTGCGAAATGCTCTAAAACACTCCCAAACATCATTTTGGGTCTAATGGAGTAGAATGGTTGTTTTCGTTGCGAAACAATTTTCGCAACTTCGGTACCCCGAAATAGTGCATTCAGGCCCGAAACACAAGTTTTGCATCTTTTACATGCCGAAGATTTGCGAAATGCTCCAAAACACTCCCGAACATCATTTTGGGTTTAATGGAGTAGAATGGTTGTTTTCGTTGCGAAACCATTTTCGCAACTTCGGTACCCCGAAATAGTGCCTTCAGTCCCGAAACACAAGTTTTGCATCTTTTACATGCCGATGGTTTGCGAAATGCTCCAAAACACTCCCAAACATCATTTTGGGTCTAATGGAGTAGAATGGTTGTTTTCGTTGCGAAACCATTTTCGCAACTTCGGTACCCCGAAATACTGCATTCAGGGCCGAAACACAAGTTTTGCATCTTTTTACATGCCGAATGTTTGCAATAAGCTCCAAAACACACCCAAACATCATTCTGGGTTTAATGGGGTAGAATGGGTGTTTTCTTTGCGAAACCATTTTCGCAACTTCGGTACCCCGAAATAGTGCATTCAAGCCCGATACACAAGTTTTGCATCTTTTACATGCCGAAGGTTTGCGATATGCTCCAAAACACTCCCAAACATCATTTTGGGAGTAATGGAGTAGAATTGGTGTTTTCATTGCGAAACCATTTTCGCAACATCGGTGCCCCGAAATAGTGCATTCAGGCCCGAAACACAAGTTTTGCATCTTTTTACATGCCGAAGATTTGTGATATGCTCCAAAACACTCCCAAACATCATTTTGGGTCTGATGGAGTAGAATGGTTGTTTTCGTTGCGAAACCATTTTCGCAACTTCGGTACCCCGAAATAGTGCATTCAGGCCCGAAACACAAGTTTTGCATCTTTAACAAGCCGAAGGTTTGCGAAATGCTCCAAAACACTCCCAAACATCATTTTGGGTCTAATGGAGTAGAATGGTTGTTTTCGTTGCGAAACCATATTCGCAACTTCGGTACCCCGAAATAATGCATTCAGGCTTGAAACATAAGTTTTGCATCTTTTTACATGCTGAAGGTTTGCGATATGCTCCAAAACACGCCTAAACATCATTCTGGGTTTAATGGAGTAGAATGGGTGTTTTCTTTGCGAAACCATTTTCGCAACTTCGGTACCCCGAAATAGTGCATTCAAGCCCGAAACACAAGTTTTGCATCTTTTACATGCCGAAGGTTTGCGATATGCTCCAAAACACTCCGAAACATCATTTTGGGTGTAATGGAGTAGGATGGGTGTTTTCGTTGCGAAACCATTTTCGCAACATCGGTTGCCCGAAATAGTGCATTCAAGCCCGAAACACAAGTTTTGCATCTTTTTACATGCCAAAGATTTGTGATATGCTCCAAAACACTCCCAAACATCATTTTGGGTCTAATGGAGTAGAATGATTGTTTTCGTTGCGAAACCATTTTCGCAACTTCGGTACCCCGAAATAGTGCATTCAGGCCCGAAACACAAGTTTTGCATCTTTTACATGCCGAAGGTGTGCGAAATGCACCTAAACACTACCAAACATCATTTTGGGTCTAATGGAGTAGAATGGTTGTTTTCGTTGCGAAACCATTTTCGCAACTTCGGTACCCCGAAATAGTGCATTCAGGCCCGATACATAAGTTTTGCATCTTTTACATGCCGAAGGTTTGCGAAATGCTCCAAAACACTCCCAAACATCATTTTGGGTGTAATGGAGTAGAATGGTTGTTTTCGTTGCGAAACCATTTTCGCAAGATCGGTACCCCGAAATAGTGCATTCAGGCCGAAACACAAGTTTTGCATCTTTTTACATGCTGAAGATTTGTGATATGCTCCAAAACACTCCCAAACATCATTTTGGGTCTAATGGAGTAGAATGGTTGTTTTTGTTGCGAAACCATTTTCGCAACTTCGGTACCCTGAAATAGTGCATTCAGGCCCGAAACACAAGTTTTGCATCTTTTACATGCCGAAGATTTGCGAAATGCTCCAAAACACTCCCAAACATCATTTTGGGTCTAATGGAGTAGATTGGTTCTTTTCGTTGCGAAACCATTTTCGCAGCTTCGGTACCCCGAAATAGTGCATTCAGGCCCGAAACACAAGTTTTGCATCTTTTACATGCCGATGGTTTGCGAAATGCTCTAAAACACTCCCAAACATCATTTTGGGTCTAATGGAGTAGAATGGTTGTTTTCGTTGCGAAACAATTTTCGCAACTTCGGTATCCCGAAATAGTGCAGTCAGGCCCGAAACACAAGTTTTGCATCTTTTTACATGCTGAAGATTTGTGATATGCTCCAAAACACTCCCAAACATCATTTTGGGTCTACTGGAGTAGAATGGTTGTTTTTGTTGCGAAACCATTTTCGCAACTTCGGTACCCTGAAATAGTGCATTCAGGCCCGAAACACAAGTTTTGCATCTTTTACATGCCGAAGATTTGCGAAATGCTCCAAAACACTCCCAAACATCATTTTGGGTCTAATGGAGTAGAATGGTTCTTTTCGTTGCGAAACCATTTTCGCAGCTTCGGTACCCCGAAATAGTGCATTCAGGCCCGAAACACAAGTTTTGCATCTTTTACATGCCGATGGTTTGCGAAATGCTCTAAAACACTCCCAAACATCATTTTGGGTCTAATGGAGTAGAATGGTTGTTTTCGTTGCGAAACAATTTTCGCAACTTCGGTATCCCGAAATAGTGCAGTCAGGCCCGAAACACAAGTTTTGCATGTTTTACATGCCGAAGAATTGCGAAATGCTCCAAAACACTCCCAAACATCATTTTGGGTCTAATGGAGTAGAATGGTTGTTTTCGTTGCGAAACAATTTTCGCAACTTCGGTACCCCGAAATAGTGCATTCAGGCCCGAAACACAAGTTTTGCATGTTTTACATGCCGAAGAATTGCGAAATGCTCCAAAACACTCCCAAACATCATTTTGGGTTTAATGGGGTAGAATGGTTGTTTTCGTTGCGAAACCATTTTCGCAACTTCGGTACCCCGAAATAGTGCATTCAGGGCCGAAACACAAGTTTTGCATCTTTTTACATGCCGAAGGTTTGCGATATGCTCCAAAACACTCCCAAACATCATTCTGGGTCTAATGGGGTAGAATGGTTGTTTTCGTTGCGAAACCATTTTCGCAACTTCGGTACCCCGAAATAGTGCATTCAGGGCCGAAACACAAGTTTTGCATCTTTTTACATGCGAAGGTTTGCGATATGCTCCAAAACACTCCCAAACATCATTCTGGGTCTAATGGTGTAGAATGGTTGTTTTCGTTGCGAAATCATTTTCGCAACTTCGGTAGCCCGAAATAGTGCATTCAGGCCCGAAACACAAGTTTTGCATCTTTTTACATGCTGAAGATTTGTGATATGTTCCAAAACACTCCCAAACATCATTTTGGGTGTAATGGAGTAGAATGGTTGTTTTTGTTGCGAAACCATTTTCGCAACTTCGGTACCCCGAAATAGTGCAATCAGGCCCGAAACACAAGTTTTGCATGTTTTACATGCCGAAGATTTGCGAAATGCTCCAAAACACTCCCGAACATCATTTTGGGTCTAATAGAGTAGAATGGTTGTTTTCTTTGCAAAACCATTTTCTCAACTTCGGTACCCTGAAATAGTGCATTCAGGTCCGAAACAAAAGTTTTGCATGTTTTACATGCCGAAGATTTGCGAAATGCTCCAAAACACACCCAAACATCATTTTGGGTCTAATGGAGTAGAATGGTTGTTTTCTTTGCAAAACCATTTTCGCAACTTCGGTTCCCTGAAATAGTGCATTCAGGTCCGAAACAAAAGTTTTGCATCTTTTACATGCCGAAGGTTTGCGAAATGCTCCAAAACACTCCCAAACATCATTTTGGGTGTAATGGAGTAGAATGGTTGTTTTCGTTGCGAAACCATTTTCGCAACATCGGTACCCCGAAATAGTGCATTCAGGCCGAAACACAAGTTTTGCATCTTATTACATGCTGAAGATTTGTGATATGCTCCAAAACACTCCCAAACATCATTTTGGGTGTAATGGAGTAGAATGGTTGTTTTCGTTGCGAAACCATTTTCGCAACATCGGTACCCCAAAATAGTGCATTCAGGCCGAAACACAAGTTTTGCATCTTTTTACATGCTGAAGATTTGGGATATGCTCCAAAACACTCCCAAACATCATTTTGGGTCTAATGGAGTAGAATGGTTGTTTTTGTTGCGAAACCACTTTCGCAACTTCGGTACCCTGAAATAGTGCATTCAGGCCCGAAACACAAGTTTTGCATCTTTTACATGCCGAAGATTTGCGAAATGCTCCAAAACACTCCCAAACATCATTTTGGGTTTAATGGAGTAGAATGGTTGTTTTCGTTGCGAAACCATTTTCGCAACTTCGGTACCTCGAAATAATGCATTCAGGGCCGAAACACAAGTTTTGCATCTTTTTACATGCCGAAAGTTTGCAATAAGCTCCAAAACACTCCCAAACATCATTCTGGGTGTAATGGGGTAGAATGGGTGTTTTCTTTGCGAAACCATTTTCGCAACTTCGGTACCCCGAAATAGTGCATTCAAGCCCAATACACAAGTTTTGCATCTTTTACATGCCGAAGGTTTGCGATATGCTCCAAAACACTCCCAAACATCATTTTGGGAGTAATGGAGTAGAATGGGTGTTTTCATTGCGAAACCATTTTCGCAACATCGGTGCCCCGAAATAGTGCATTCAGGCCCGAAACACAAGTTTTGCATCTTTTTACATGCCGAAGATTTGTGATATGCTCCAAAACACTCCCAAACATCATTTTGGGTCTAATGGAGTAGAATGGTTGTTTTCTATGCGAAACCATTTTCGCAACTTCGGTACCCCGAAATAGTGCATTCAGACCCGAAACACAAGTTTTGCATCTTTTACATGCCGAAGGTTTGCAATAAGCTCCAAAACACTCCCAAACATCATTCTGGGTATAATGGGGTAGAATGGGTGTTTTCTTTGCGAAACCATTTTCGCAACTTCGGTACCCCGAAATAGTGCATTCAAGCCTGAAACACAAGTTTTGCATCTTTTACATGCCGAAGGTTTGCGATATGCTCCAAAACACTCCCAAACATCATTTTGGGTGTAATGGAGTAGGATGGGTGTTTTCGTTGCGAAACCATTTTCGCAACTTCGTTACACCGAAATAGTGCATTCAAGCCCGAAACACAAGTTTTGCATCTTTTTACATGCCGAAGGTTTGCGATATGCTCCAAAACACTCCCAAACATCATTCTGGGTCTAATGGGGTAGAATGGTTGTTTTCGTTGCGAAACCATTTTCGCAACTTCGGTATCCCGAAATAGTGCATTCAGGCCCGAAACACAAGTTTTGCATCTTTTACATGCCGAAGGTTTGCGAAATGCTCCAAAACACTCCCAAACATCATTTTGGGTCTAATGGAGTAGAATGGTTGTTTTCGTTGCGAAACCATTTTCGCAACTTCGGTACCCCGAAATAGTGCATTCAGACCCGAAACACAAGTTTTGCATCTTTAACAAGCCGAAGGTTTGCGAAATGCTCCAAAACACTCCCAAACATCATTTTGGTCTAATGGAGTAGAATGGTTGTTTTCGTTGCGAAACCATATTCGCAACTTCGGTACCCCGAAATAATGCATTCAGGCTTGAAACATAAGTTTTGCATCTTTTTACATGCCGAAGGTTTGCGATATGCTCCAAAACACGCCTAAACATCATTCTGGGTTTAATGGGGTAGAATGGGTGTTTTCTTTGCGTAACCATTTTCGCAACTTCGGTACCCCGAAATAGTGCATTCAAGCCCGAAACACAAGTTTTGCATCTTTTTACATGCCGAAGGTTTGCGATATGCTCCAAAACACTCCCAAACATCATTCTGGGTCTAATGGGGTAGAATGGTTGTTTTCGTTACGAAACCATTTTCGCAACTTCGGTAGCCCGAAATAGTGCATTCAGGCCCGAAACACAAGTTTTGCATCTCTTTACATGCTGAAGATTTGTGATATGTTCCAAAACACTCCCAAACATCATTTTGGGTCTAATGGAGTAGAATGGTTGTTTTTGTTGCGAAACCATTTTCGCAACTTCGGTACCCCGAAATAGTGCATTCAGGCCCGAAACACAAGTTTCGCATGTTTTACATACCGAAGATTTGCGAAATGCTCCAAAACACTCCCAAACATCATTTTGGGTCTAATGGAGTAGAATGGTTGTTTTCTTTGCAAAACCATTTTCGCAACTTCGGTATCCCGAAATAGTGCATTCTGGTCCGAAACAAAAGTTTTGCATCTTTTACATGCCGAAGGTTTGCGAAATGCTCCAAAACACTCCCAAACATCATTTTGGGTGTAATGGAGTAGAATGGTTGTTTTCGTTGCGAAACCATTTTTGCAACATCGGTACCCCGAAATAGTGCATTCAGGCCGAAACACAAGTTTTGCATCTTTTTACATGCTGAAGATTTGTGATATGCTCCAAAACACTCCCAAACATCATTTTGGGTCTAATGGAGTAGAATGGTTGTTTTTGTTGCGAAACCATTTTCGCAACTTCGGTACCCTGAAATAGTGCATTCAGGCCCGAAACACAAGTTTTGCATCTTTTACATGCCGAAGATTTGCGAAATGCTCCAAAACACTCCCAAACATCATTTTGGGTTTAATGGAGTAGAATGGTTGTTTTCGTTGCGAAACCATTTTCGCAACTTCGGTACCCCGAAATAGTGCCTTCAGGCCCGAAACACAAGTTTTGCATCTTTTACATGCCGATGGTTTGCGAAATGCTCCAAAACACTCCCAAACATCATTTTGGGTCTAATGGAGTAGAATGGTTGTTTTCGTTGCGAAACCATTTTCGCAACTTCGGTACCCCGAAATAATGCATTCAGGGTCGAAACACAAGTTTTGCATCTTTTTACATGCCAAAAGTTTGCAATAAGCTCCAAAACACTCCCAAACATCATTCTGGGTTTAATGGGGTAGAATGGGTGTTTTCTTTGCGAAACCATTTTCGCAACTTCGGTACCCCGAAATAGTGCATTCAAGCCCGATACGCAAGTTTTGCATCTTTTACATGCCGAAGGTTTGCGATATGCTCCAAAACACTCACAAACATCATTTTGGGAGTAATGGAGTAGAATGGGTGTTTTCATTGCGAAACCATTTTCGCAACATCGGTGCCCCGAAATAGTGCATTCAGGCCCGAAACACAAGTTTTGCATCTTTTACATGCCGAAGGTTTGCGAAATGCTCCAAAACACTCCCAAACATCATTTTGGGTCTAATGGAGTAGAATGGTTGTTTTCATTGCGAAACCATTTTCGCAACTTCGGTACCCCGAAATAATGCATTCAGGCTTGAAACATAAGTTTTGCATCTTTTTACATGCCGAAGGTTTGCGATATGCTCCAAAACACGCCTAAACATCATTCTGGGTTTAATGGGGTAGAATGGGTGTTTTCTTTGCGAAACCATTTTCGCAACTTCGGTACCCCGAAATAGTGCATTCAAGCTCGAAACACAAGTTTTGCATCTTTTACATGCCGAAGGTTTGCGATATGCTCCAAAACACTCCCAAACATCATTTTGGGTGTAATGGAGTAGGATGGGTGTTTTCGTTGCGAAACCATTTTCGCAACATCGGTGCCCCGAAATAGTGCATTCAAACCCGAAACACAAGTTTTGCAGCTTTTTACATGCCAAAGATTTGTGATATGCTCCAAAACACTCCCAAACATCATTTTGGGTCTAATGGAGTAAAATGGTTGTTTTCGTTGCGAAACCATTTTCGCAACTTCGGTACCCCGAAATAGTGCATTCAGGCCCGAAACACCAGTTTTGCATCTTTCACATGCCGAAGGTTTGCGAAATGCTCCAATACACTCCCAAACATCATTTTGGGTCTAATGGAGTAGAATGGTTGTTTTCGTTGCGAAACCATTTTCGCAACTTCGGTACCCCGAAATAGTGCATTCAGGCCCGAAACACCAGTTTTGCATCTTTCACATGCCGAAGGTTTGCGAAATGCTCCAATACACTCCCAAACATCATTTTGGGTCTAATGGAGTAGAATGGTTGTTTTCGTTGCGAAACCATTTTCGCAACTTCGGTACCCCGAAATAATGCATTCAGGCTTGAAACATAAGTTTTGCATCTTTTTACATGCCGAAGGTTTGCGATATGCTCCAAAACACGCCTAAACATCATTCTGGGTTTAATGGGGTAGAATGGGTGTTTTCTTTGCGAAACCATTTTCGCAACTTCGGTACCCCGAAATAGTGCATTCAAGCTCGAAACACAAGTTTTGCATCTTTTACATGCCGAAGGTTTGCGATGAGCTCCAAAACACTCCCAAACATCATTCTGGGTTTAATGGGGTAGAATGGGTGTTTTCTTTGCGAAACCATTTTCGCAACTTCGGTACCCCGAAATAGTGCATTCAAGCCCGAAACACAAGTTTTGCATCTTTTTACATGCCGAAAGTTTGGGATAAGCTCCAAAACACTCCCAAACATCATTTTGGGTCTAATGGTGTAGAATGGTTGTTTTCGTTGCGAAACCATTTTCGCAACTTCGGTACCCCGAAATAATGCATTTAGGCTTGAAACATAAGTTTTGCATCTTTTTACATGCCAAAGATTTGTGATATGCTCCAAAACACTCCCAAACATCATTTTGGGTCTAATGGAGTAGAATGGTTGTTTTCGTTGCGAAACCATTTTTGCAACTTCGGTACCCCGAAATAGTGCATTCAGGCCTGAAACACAAGTTTTGCATCTTTTACATGCCGAAGGTGTGCGAAATGCTCCAAAACACTCCCAAACATCATTTTGGGTCTAATGGAGTAGAATGGTTGTTTTCGTTGCGAAACCATTTTCGCAACTTCGGTACCCCGAAATAGTGCAATCAGGCCCGAAACACAAGTTTTGCATCTTTTACATGCCGAAGGTTTGCGAAATGCTCCAAAACACTCCCAAACATCATTTTGGGTCTAATGGTGTAGAATGCTTGTTTTCGTTGCGAAACCATTTTCGCAACTTCGGTACCCCGAAATAATGCATTTAGGCTTGAAACATAAGTTATGCAACTTTTTACATGCCGAAGGTTAGCGATATGCTCCAAAACACTCCTAAACATCATTCTGGGTTTAATGGGGTAGAATGGGTGTTTTCTTTGCGAAACCATTTTCACAACTTCGGTACCCTGAAATAGTGCATTCAAGCCCGAAACACAAGTTTTGCATCTTTTACATGCCGAAGGTTTGCGATATGCTCCGAAACACTCCCAAACATCATTTTGGGTGGAGTAGAATGGGTGGTTTCGTTGCGAAACCATTTTCGCAACATCGGTGCCCCGAAATAGTGCATTCAAGCCCGAAACACAAGTTTTGCATCTTTTTACATGCCAAAGAGTTGTGATTTGCTCCAAAACACTCCCAAACATCATTTTGGTTCTAATGGAGTAGAATGGTTGTTTTCGTTGCGAAACCATTTTCGCAACTTCGGTACCCCGAAATAGTGCATTCAAGCCCGAAACACAAGTTTTGCATCTTTTACATGCCGAAGGTGTGCGAAATGCTCCAAAACACTCCCAAACATCATTTTGGGTCTAATGGAGTAGAATGGTTGTTTTCGTTGCGAAACCATTTTCGCAACTTCGGCACCCCGAAATAGTGCAATCAGGCCCGAAACACAAGTTTTGCATCTTTTACATGCCGAAGGTTTGCGAAATGCTCCAAAACACTCCCAAACATCATTTTGGGTCTAATGGAGTAGAATGGTTGTTTTCGTTGCGAAACCATTTGCGCAACTTCGGTACCCCGAAATAATGCATTCAGGCTTGAAACACAAGTTTTGCATCTTTTTACATGCCGAAGGTTTGCGATATGCTCCAAAACACTCCTAAACATCATTCTGGGTTTAATGGGGTAGAATGGGTGTTTTCGTTGCGAAACCATTTTTGCAACTTCGGTACCCCGAAATAATGCATTCAGGGCCGAAACACAAGTTTTGCATCTTTTTACATGCCGAAGGTTTGCGATAAGCTCCAAAACACTCCCAAACATCATTCTGGGGTTAATGGGGTAGAATGGGTGTTTTCTTTGCGAAACCATTTTCGCATCTTCGGTACCCCGAAATAATGCATTCAGGCTTGAAACACAAGTTTTGCATCTTTTTACATGCCGAAGGTTTGCGATATGCTCCAAAACACTCCTAAACATCATTCTGGGTTTAATGGGGTAGAATGGGTGTTTTCGTTGCGAAACCATTTTCGCAACATCGGTGCCCCGAAATAGTGCATTCAAGCCCGAAACACAAGTTTTGCATCTTTTTACATGCCGAAGATTTGTGATATGCTCCAAAACACTCCAAAACATCATTTTGGGTCCAATGGAGTAGAATGGTTGTTTTCGTTGTGAAACCATTTTCGCAACTTCGGTACCCCGAAATAGTGCATTCAGGCCCGAAACACAAGTTTTGCATCTTTTACATGCCGATGGATTGCGAAATGCTCCAAAGCACTCCCAAACATCATTTTGGGTCTAATGGAGTAGAATGCTTGTTTTCGTTGCGAAACCATTTTCGCAACTTCGGTACCCCGAAATAGTGCATTTAGGTCCGAAACACAAGTTTTGCATCTTTTACATGCCGAAGGTGTGCGAAATGCTCCAAAACACTCCCAAACATCATTTTGGGTCTAATGGAGTAGAATGGTTGTTTTCGTTGCGAAACCATTTTCGCAACTTCGGCACCCCGAAATAGTGCAATCAGGCCCGAAACACAAGTTTTGCATCTTTTACATGCCGAAGGTTTGCGAAATGCTCCAAAACACTCCCAAACATCATTTTGGGTCTAATGGAGTAGAATGGTTGTTTTCGTTGCGAAACCATTTGCGCAACTTCGGTACCCCGAAATAATGCATTCAGGCTTGAAACACAAGTTTTGCATCTTTTTACATGCCGAAGGTTTGCGATATGCTCCAAAACACTCCTAAACATCATTCTGGGTTTAATGGGGTAGAATGGGTGTTTTCGTTGCGAAACCATTTTCGCAACTTCGGTACCCCGAAATAATGCATTCAGGGCCGAAACACAAGTTTTGCATCTTTTTACATGCCGAAGGTTTGCGATAAGCTCCAAAACACTCCCAAACATCATTCTGGGGTTAATGGGGTAGAATGGGTGTTTTCTTTGCGAAACCATTTTCGCATCTTCGGTACCCCGAAATAATGCATTCAGGCTTGAAACACAAGTTTTGCATCTTTTTACGTGCCGAAAGTTTGCGATATGCTCCAAAACACTCCTAAACATCATTCTGGGTTTAATGGGGTAGAATGGGTGTTTTCGTTGCGAAACCATTTGCGCAACTTCGGTACCCCGAAATAATACATTCAGGCTTGAAACACAAGTTTTGCATCTTTTTACATGCCGAAGGTTTGCGATATGCTCCAAAACACTCCTAAACATCATTCTGGGTTTAATGGGGTAGAATGGGTGTTTTGTTTGCGAAACCATTTTCACAACTTCGGTACCCTGAAATAGTGCATTCAAGCCCGAAACACAAGTTTTGCATCTTTTACATGCCGAAGGTTTGCGATATGCTCCGAAACACTCCCAAACATCATTTTGGGTGGAGTAGAATGGGTGGTTTCGTTGCGAAACCATTTTCGCAACATCGGTGCCCCGAAATAGTGCATTCAAGCCCGAAACACAAGTTTTGCATCTTTTTACATGCCAAAGAGTTGTGATTTGCTCCAAAACACTCCCAAACATCATTTTGGGTCTAATGGAGTAGAATGGTTGTTTTCGTTGCGAAACCATTTTCGCAACTTCGGTACCCCGAAATAGTGCATTTAGGTCCGAAACACAAGTTTTGCATCTTTTACATGCCGAAGGTGTGCGAAATGCTCCAAAACACTCCCAAACATCATTTTGGGTCTAATGGAGTAGAATGGTTGTTTTCGTTGCGAAACCATTTTCGCAACTTCGGCACCCCGAAATAGTGCAATCAGGCCCGAAACACAAGTTTTGCATCTTTTACATGCCGAAGGTTTGCGAAATGCTCCAAAACACTCCCAAACATCATTTTGTGTCTAATGGAGTAGAATGGTTGTTTTCGTTGCGAAACCATTTGCGCAACTTCGGTACCCCGAAATAATGCATTCAGGCTTGAAACACAAGTTTTGCATCTTTTTACATGCCGAAGGTTTGCGATATGCTCCAAAACACTCCTAAACATCATTCTGGGTTTAATGGGGTAGAATGGGTGTTTTCGTTGCGAAACCATTTTCGCAACTTCGGTAGCCCGAAATAATGCATTCAGGGCCGAAACACAAGTTTTGCATCTTTTTACATGCCGAAGGTTTGCGATAAGCTCCAAAACACTCCCAAACATCATTCTGGGGTTAATGGGGTAGAATGGGTGTTTTCTTTGCGAAACCATTTTCGCATCTTCGGTACCCCGAAATAATGCATTCAGGCTTGAAACACAAGTTTTGCATCTTTTTACGTGCCGAAGGTTTGCGATATGCTCCAAAACACTCCTAAACATCATTCTGGGTTTAATGGGGTAGAATGGGTGTTTTCGTTGCGAAAC
This sequence comes from Cenchrus fungigraminus, assembly GCA_036936925.1. NCBI lineage: Eukaryota > Viridiplantae > Streptophyta > Magnoliopsida > Poales > Poaceae > Cenchrus > Cenchrus fungigraminus. The sequence goes on from CM072775.1 coordinate 34,137,841, forward strand.
CATTTGCGCAACTTCGGTACCCCGAAATAATACATTCAGGCTTGAAACACAAGTTTTGCATCTTTTTACATGCCGAAGGTTTGCGATATGCTCCAAAACACTCCTAAACATCATTCTGGGTTTAATGGGGTAGAATGGGTGTTTTGTTTGCGAAACCATTTTCACAACTTCGGTACCCTGAAATAGTGCATTCAAGCCCGAAACACAAGTTTTGCATCTTTTACATGCCGAAGGTTTGCGATATGCTCCGAAACACTCCCAAACATCATTTTGGGTGGAGTAGAATGGGTGGTTTCGTTGCGAAACCATTTTCGCAACATCGGTGCCCCGAAATAGTGCATTCAAGCCCGAAACACAAGTTTTGCATCTTTTTACATGCCAAAGAGTTGTGATTTGCTCCAAAACACTCCCAAACATCATTTTGGGTCTAATGGAGTAGAATGGTTGTTTTCGTTGCGAAACCATTTTCGCAACTTCGGTACCCCGAAATAGTGCATTCAAGCCCGAAACACAAGTTTTGCATCTTTTACATGCCGAAGGTGTGCGAAATGCTCCAAAACACTCCCAAACATCCTTTTGGGTGAAATGGAGTAGAATGGTTGTTTTCGTTGCGAAACCATTTTCGCAACTTCGGCACCCCGAAATAGTGCAATCAGGCCCGAAACACAAGTTTTGCATCTTTTACATGCCGAAGGTTTGCGAAATGCTCCAAAACACTCCCAAACATCATTTTGGGTCTAATGGAGTAGAATGGTTGTTTTCGTTGCGAAACCATTTGCGCAACTTCGGTACCCCGAAATAATGCATTCAGGCTTGAAACACAAGTTTTGCATCTTTTTACATGCCGAAGGTTTGCGATATTCTCCAAAACACTCCTAAACATCATTCTGAGTTTAATGGGGTAGAATGGGTGTTTTCGTTGCAAAACCATTTTCGCAACTTCGGTACCCCGAAATAATGCATTCAGGGCCGAAACACAAGTTTTGCATCTTTTTACATGCCGAAGGTTTGCGATAAGCTCCAAAACACTCCCAAACATCATTCTGGGGTTAATGGGGTAGAATGGGTGTTTTCTTTGCGAAACCATTTTCGCATCTTCGGTACCCCGAAATAATGCATTCAGGCTTGAAACACAAGTTTTGCATCTTTTTACATGCCGAAGGTTTGCGATATGCTCCAAAACACTCCTAAACATCATTCTGGGTTTAATGGGGTAGAATGGGTGTTTTCGTTGCGAAACCATTTTCGCAACATCGGTGCCCCGAAATAGTGCATTCAAGCCCGAAACACAAGTTTTGCATCTTTTTACATGCCGAAGATTTGTGATATGCTCCAAAACACTCCAAAACATCATTTTGGGTCCAATGGAGTAGAATGGTTGTTTTCGTTGTGAAACCATTTTCGCAACTTCGGTACCCCGAAATAGTGCATTCAGGCCCGAAACACAAGTTTTGCATCTTTTACATGCCGATGGATTGCGAAATGCTCCAAAGCACTCCCAAACATCATTTTGGGTCTAATGGAGTAGAATGCTTGTTTTCGTTGCGAAACCATTTTCGCAACTTCGGTACCTCGAAATAGTGCATTTAGGTCCGAAACACAAGTTTTGCATCTTTTACATGCCGAAGGTGTGCGAAATGCTCCAAAACACTCCCAAACATCATTTTGGGTCTAATGGAGTAGAATGGTTGTTTTCGTTGCGAAACCATTTTCGCAACTTCGGCACCCCGAAATAGTGCAATCAGGCCCGAAACACAAGTTTTGCATCTTTTACATGCCGAAGGTTTGCGAAATGCTCCAAAACACTCCCAAACATCATTTTGGGTCTAATGGAGTAGAATGGTTGTTTTCGTTGCGAAACCATTTGCGCAACTTCGGTACCCCGAAATAATGCATTCAGGCTTGAAACACAAGTTTTGCATCTTTTTACATGCCGAAGGTTTGCGATATGCTCCAAAACACTCCTAAACATCATTCTGGGTTTAATGGGGTAGAATGGGTGTTTTCGTTGCGAAACCATTTTCGCAACTTCGGTACCCCGAAATAATGCATTCAGGGCCGAAACACAAGTTTTGCATCTTTTTACATGCCGAAGGTTTGCGATAAGCTCCAAAACACTCCCAAACATCATTCTGGGGTTAATGGGGTAGAATGGGTGTTTTCTTTGCGAAACCATTTTCGCATCTTCGGTACCCCGAAATAATGCATTAAGGCTTGAAACACAAGTTTTGCATCTTTTTACGTGCCGAAGGTTTGCGATATGCTCCAAAACACTCCTAAACATCATTCTGGATTTAATGGGGTAGAATGGGTGTTTTCGTTGCGAAACCATTTGCGCAACTTCGGTACCCCGAAATAATACATTCAGGCTTGAAACACAAGTTTTGCATCTTTTTACATGCCGAAGGTTTGCGATATGCTCCAAAACACTCCTAAACATCATTCTGGGTTTAATGGGGTAGAATGGGTGTTTTCTTTGCGAAACCATTTTCACAACTTCGGTACCCTGAAATAGTGCATTCAAGCCCGAAACACAAGTTTTGCATCTTTTACATGCCGAAGGTTTGCGATATGCTCCGAAACACTCCCAAACATCATTTTGGGTGGAGTAGAATGGGTGGTTTCGTTGCGAAACCATTTTCGCAACATCGGTGCCCCGAAATAGTGCATTCAAGCCCGAAACACAAGTTTTGCATCTTTTTACATGCCAAAGAGTTGTGATTTGCTCCAAAACACTCCCAAACATCATTTTGGGTCTAATGGAGTAGAATGGTTGTTTTCGTTGCGAAACCATTTTCGCAACTTCGGTACCCCGAAATAGTGCATTCAAGCCCGAAACACAAGTTTTGCATCTTTTACATGCCGAAGGTGTGCGAAATGCTCCAAAACACTCCCAAACATCATTTTGGGTCTAATGGAGTAGAATGGTTGTTTTCGTTGCGAAACCATTTTCGCAACTTCGGCACCCCGAAATAGTGCAATCAGGCCCGAAACACAAGTTTTGCATCTTTTACATGCCGAAGGTTTGCGAAATGCTCCAAAACACTCCCAAACATCATTTTGGGTCTAATGGAGTAGAATGGTTGTTTTCGTTGCGAAACCATTTGCGCAACTTCGGTACCCCGAAATAATGCATTCAGGCTTGAAACACAAGTTTTGCATCTTTTTACATGCCGAAGGTTTGCGATATGCTCCAAAACACTCCTAAACATCATTCTGGGTTTAATGGGGTAGAATGGGTGTTTTCGTTGCGAAACCATTTTCGCAACTTCGGTACCCCGAAATAATGCATTCAGGGCCGAAACACAAGTTTTGCATCTTTTTACATGCCGAAGGTTTGCGATAAGCTCCAAAACACTCCCAAACATCATTCTGGGGTTAATGGGGTAGAATGGGTGTTTTCTTTGCGAAACCATTTTCGCATCTTCGGTACCCCGAAATAATGCATTCAGGCTTGAAACACAAGTTTTGCATCTTTTTACATGCCGAAGGTTTGCGATATGCTCCAAAACACTCCTAAACATCATTCTGGGTTTAATGGTGTAGAATGGGTGTTTTCGTTGCGAAACCATTTTCGCAACATCGGTGCCCCGAAATAGTGCATTCAAGCCCGAAACACAAGTTTTGCATCTTTTTACATGCCGAAGATTTGTGATATGCTCCAAAACACTCCAAAACATCATTTTGGGTCCAATGGAGTAGAATGGTTGTTTTCGTTGTGAAACCATTTTCGCAACTTCGGTACCCCGAAATAGTGCATTCAGGCCCGAAACACAAGTTTTGCATCTTTTACATGCCGATGGATTGCGAAATGCTCCAAAGCACTCCCAAACATCATTTTGGGTCTAATGGAGTAGAATGCTTGTTTTCGTTGCGAAACCATTTTCGCAACTTCGGTACCCCGAAATAGTGCATTCAGGCCCGAAACACAAGTTTTGCATCTTTTACATGCCGAAGGTTTGCGAAATGCTCCAAAACACTCCCAAACATCATTTTGGGTCTAATGGAGTAGAATGGTTGTTTTCGTTGCGAAACCATTTTCGCAACTTCGGTACTCCGAAATAATGCATTCAGGCTTGAAACACAAGTTTTGCATCTTTTTACATGCCTAAGGTTTGCGATATGCTCCAAAACACTCCTAAACATCATTCTGGGTTTAATGGGGTAGAATGGGTGTTTTCGTTGCGAAACCATTTTCGCAACTTCGGTACCCCGAAATAATGCATTCAGGGCCGAAACACAAGTTTTGCATCTTTTTACATGCCGAAGGTTTGCGATAAGCTCCAAAACACTCCCAAACATCATTCTGGGGTTAATGGGGTAGAATGGGTGTTTTCTTTGCGAAACCATTTTCGCATCTTCGGTACCCCGAAATAATGCATTCAGGCTTGAAACACAAGTTTTGCATCTTTTTACATGCCGAAGGTTTGCGATATGCTCCAAAACACTCCTAAACATCATTCTGGGTTTAATGGTGTAGAATGGGTGTTTTCGTTGCGAAACCATTTTCGCAACATCGGTGCCCCGAAATAGTGCATTCAAGCCCGAAACACAAGTTTTGCATCTTTTTACATGCCGAAGATTTGTGATATGCTCCAAAACACTCCAAAACATCATTTTGGGTCCAATGGAGTAGAATGGTTGTTTTCGTTGTGAAACCATTTTCGCAACTTCGGTACCCCGAAATAGTGCATTCAGGCCCGAAACACAAGTTTTGCATCTTTTACATGCCGATGGATTGCGAAATGCTCCAAAGCACTCCCAAACATCATTTTGGGTCTAATGGAGTAGAATGCTTGTTTTCGTTGCGAAACCATTTTCGCAACTTCGGTACCCCGAAATAGTGCATTTAGGTCTGAAACACAAGTTTTGCATCTTTTACATGCCGAAGGTGTGCGAAATGCTCCAAAACACTCCCAAACATCATTTTGGGTCTAATGGAGTAGAATGGTTGTTTTCGTTGCGAAACCATTTTCGCAACTTCGGCACCCCGAAATAGTGCAATCAGGCCCGAAACACAAGTTTTGCATCTTTTACATGCCGAAGGTTTGCGAAATGCTCCAAAACACTCCCAAACATCATTTTGGGTCTAATGGAGTAGAATGGTTGTTTTCGTTGCGAAACCATTTGCGCAACTTCGGTACCCCGAAATAATGCATTCAGGCTTGAAACACAAGTTTTGCATCTTTTTACATGCCGAAGGTTTGCGATATGCTCCAAAACACTCCTAAACATCATTCTGGGTTTAATGGGGTAGAATGGGTGTTTTCGTTGCGAAACCATTTTCGCAACTTCGGTACCCCGAAATAATGCATTCAGGGCCGAAACACAAGTTTTGCATCTTTTTACATGCCGAAGGTTTGCGATAAGCTCCAAAACACTCCCAAACATCATTCTGGGGTTAATGGGGTAGAATGGGTGTTTTCTTTGCGAAACCATTTTCGCATCTTCGGTACCCCGAAATAATGCATTCAGGCTTGAAACACAAGTTTTGCATCTTTTTACATGCCGAAGGTTTGCGATATGCTCCAAAACACTCCTAAACATCATTCTGGGTTTAATGGGGTAGAATGGGTGTTTTCGTTGCGAAACCATTTTCGCAACATTGGTACCCCGAAATAGTGCATTCAGGCCCGAAACACAAGTTTTGCATCTTTTACATGCCGATGGTTTGCGAAATGCTCCAAAGCACTCCCAAACATCATTTTGGGTCTAATGGAGTAGAATGGTTGTTTTCGTTGCGAAACCATTTTCGCAACTTCGGTACCCCAAAATAATGCATTCAGGGCCGAAACACAAGTTTTGCATCTTTTTACATGCCGAAAGTTTGCGATAAGCTCCAAAACACTCCCAAACATCATTCTGGGTTTAATGGGGTAGAATAGGTGTTTTCTTTGCGAAACCAGTTTCGCAACTTCGGTACCCCGAAATAGTGCATTCAAGCCCAAAACACAAGTTTTGCATCTTTTACATGCCGAAGGTTTGCGATATGCTCCAAAACAGTCCCAAACATTATTTTGGGAATAATGGAGTAGAATGGGTGGTTTCGTTGCGAAACCATTTTCGCAACATCGGTGCCCCGAAATAGTGCATTCAGGCCCGAAACACAAGTTTTGCATCTTTTTACATGCCGAAGATTTGTGATATGCTCCAAAACACTCCCAAACATCATTTTGGGTCTAATGGAGTAGAATGGTTCTTTTCGTTGCGAAACCATTTTCGCAACTTCGGTACCCCGAAATAGTGCATTCAGGCCCGAAACACAAGTTTTGCATCTTTTACATGCCGAAGGTTTGCGAAATGCTCCAAAACACTCCCAAACATCATTTTGGGTCTAATGGTGTAGAATGGTTGTTTTCGTTGCGAAACCATTTTCGCAACTTCGGTACCCCGAAATAATGCATTTAGGCTTGAAACATAAGTTTTGCAACTTTTTACATGCCGAAGGTTTGCGATATGCTCCAAAACACTCCTAAACATCATTCTGGGTTTAATGGGGTAGAATGGGTGTTTTCTTTGCGAAACCATTTTCGCAACTTCGGTACCCCGAAATAGTGCATTCAAGCCCGAAACACAAGTTTTGCATCTTTTACATGCCCAAGGTTTGCGATATGCTCCAAAACACTCCCAAACATCATTTTGGGTGTAATGGAGTAGAATTGGTGTTTTCGTTGCGAAACCATTTTCGCAACATCGGTGCCCCGAAATAGTGCATTCAAGCCCGAAACACAAGTTTTGCATCTTTTTACATGCCAAAGATTTGTGATTTGCTCCAAAACACTCCCAAACATCATTTTGGGTCTAATGGAGTAGAATGGTTGTTTTCGTTGTGAAACCATTTTCGCAACTTCGGTACCCCGAAATAGTGCATTCAGGTCCGAAACACAAGTTTTGCATCTTTTACATGCCGAAGGTGTGAGAAATGCTCCAAAACACTCCCAAACATCATTTTTGGTCTAATGGAGTAGAATGGTTGTTTTCGTTGCGAAACCATTTTCGCAACTTCGGTACCCCGAAATAATGCATTCAGGGCCGAAACACAAGTTTTGCATCTTTTACATGCCGAAGGTTTGCGAAATGCTCCAAAACACTCCCAAACATCATTTTGGGTCTAATGGAGTAGAATGGTTGTTTTCGTTGCGAAACCATTTTCGCAACTTCGGTACCCCGAAATAGTGCATTTAGGTCTGAAACACAAGTTTTGCATCTTTTACATGCCGAAGGTTTGTGATATGCTCCAAAACACTCCCAAACATCATTTTGGGAGTAATGGAGTAGAATGGGTGTTTTCGTTGCGAAACCATTTTCGCAACATCGGTGCCCCGAAATAGTGCATTCAAGCCCGAAACACAAGTTTTGCATCTTTTTACATGCCAAAGATTTGTGATATGCTCCAAAACAGTCCCAAACATCATTTTGGGTCTAATGGAGTAGAATGGTTGTTTTCGTTGCGAAACCATTTTCGCAACTTCGGTACCCCGAAATAGTGCATTCAGGCCCGAAACACGAGTTTTGCATCTTTTACATGCCGAAGGTTTGCGAAATGCTCCAAAACACTCCCAAACATCATTTTGGGTCTAACGGAGTAGAATGGTTGTTTTCGTTGCGAAACCATTTTCGCAACTTCGGTACCCCGAAATAATTCATTCAGGCTTGAAACACAAGTTTTGCATCTTTTTACATGCCGAAGGTTTGCGATATGCTCCAAAACACTCCTAAACATCATTCTGGGTTTAATGGGGTAGAATGGGTGTTTTCTTTGCGAAACCATTTTCGCAACTTCGGCACCCCGAAATAGTGCATTCAAGCCCGAAACACAAGTTTTGCATCTTTTACAGGCCGAAAGTTTGCGATATGCTCCAAAACACTCCCAAACATCATTTTGGGTGTAATGGAGTAGAATGGGTGTTTTCGTTTCGAAACCATTTTCGCAACATCGGTGGCCCGAAATAGTGCATTCAGGCCCGAAACACAAGTTTTGCATCTTTTTACATGCCGAAGATTTGTGATATGCTCCAAGACACTCCCAAACATCATTTTGGGTCTAATGGAGTAGAATGGTTGTTTTCGTTGCGAAACCATTTTCGCAACTTCGGTACCCCGAAATAGTGCATTCAGGCCCGAAACACGAGTTTTGCATCTTTTACATGCCGAAGGTTTGCGAAATGCTCCAAAACACTCCCAAACATCATTTTGGGTCTAATGGAGTAGAATGGTTGTTTTCGTTGCGAAACCATTTTCGCAACTTCGGTACCCCGAAATAATGCATTCAGGCTTGAAACATAAGTTTTGCATCTTTTTACATGCCGAAGGTTTGCGATATGCTCCAAAACACTCCTAAACATCATTCTGGGTTTAATGGGGTAGAATGGGTGTTTTCTTTGCGAAACCATTTTCGCAACTTCGGTACCCCGAAATAGTGCATTCAAGCCCGAAACACAAGTTTTGCATCTTTTACATGCCGAAGGTTTGCGATATGCTCCAAAACACTCCCTAACATCATTTTGGGAGTAATGGAGTAGAATGGGTGTTTTCGTTGCGAAACCATTTTCGCAACATCGGTGCCCCGAAATAGTGCATTCAAGCCCGAAACACAAGTTTTGCATCTTTTTACATGCCAAAGATTTGTGATATGCTCCAAAACACTCCCAAACATCATTTTGGGTCTAATGGAGTAGAATGGTTGTTTTCGTTGCGAAACCATTTTCGCAACTTCGGTACCCCGAAATAGTGCATTCAGGGCCGAAACACGAGTTTTGCATCTTTTACATGCCGAAGGTTTGCGATATGCTCCAAAACACTCCCAAACATCATTTTGGGTCTAATGGAGTAGAATGGTTGTTTTTGTTGTGAAACCATTTTCGCAACTTCGGTACCCCGAAATAATTCATTCAGGCTTGAAACATAAGTTTTGCATCTTTTTACATGCCGAAGGTTTGCGATATGCCCCAAAACACTCCTAAACATCATTCTGGGTTTAATGGGGTAGAATGGGTGTTTTCTTTGCGAAACCATTTTCGCAACTTCGGTACCCCGAAATAGTGCATTCAAGCCCGAAACACAAGTTTTGCATCTTTTACATGCCGAAGGTTTGCGATATGCTCCAAAACACTCCCAAACATCATTTTGGGAGTAATGGAGTAGAATGGGTGTTTTCGTTGCGAAACCATTTTCGCAACATCGGTGCCCCGAAATAGTGCATTCAAGCCCGAAACACAAGTTTTGCATCTTTTTACATGCCAAAGATTTGTGATATGCTCCAAAACAGTCCCAAACATCATTTTGGGTCTAATGGAGTAGAATGGTTGTTTTCGTTGCGAAACCATTTTCGCAACTTCGGTACCCCGAAATAGTGCATTCAAGCCCGAAACACGAGTTTTGCATCTTTTACATGCCGAAGGTTTGCGAAATGCTCCAAAACACTCCCAAACATCATTTTGGGTCTAATGGAGTAGAATGGTTGTTTTCGTTGCGAAACCATTTTCGCAACTTCGGTACCCCGAAATAATTCATTCAGGCTTGAAACATAAGTTTTGCATCTTTTTACATGCCGAAGGTTTGCGATATGCTCCAAAACACTCCTAAACATCATTCAGGGTTTAATGGGGTAGAATGGGTGTTTTCTTTGCGAAACCATTTTCGCAACTTAGGTACCCCGAAATAGTGCATTCAAGCCCGAAACACAAGTTTTGCATCTTTTACATGCCGAAGGTTTGCGATATGCTCCAAAACACTCCCAAACATCATTTTGGGAGTAATGGAGTAGAATGGGTGTTTTCGTTGCGAAACCATTTTCGCAACATCGGTGCCCCGAAATAGTGCATTCAAGCCCGAAACACAAGTTTTGCATCTTTTTACATGCCAAAGATTTGTGATATGCTCCAAAACAGTCCCAAACATCATTTTGGGTCTAATGGAGTAGAATGGTTGTTTTCGTTGCGAAACCATTTTCGCAACTTCGGTACCCCGAAATAGTGCATTCAGGCCCGAAACACGAGTTTTGCATCTTTGACATGCCGAAGGTTTGCGAAATGCTCCAAAACACTCCCAATCATCATTTTGGGTCTAATGGAGTAGAATGGTTGTTTTCGTTGCGAAACCATTTTCGCAACTTCGGTACCCCGAAATAATTCATTCAGGCTTGAAACATAAGTTTTGCATCTTTTTACATGCCGAAGGTTTGCGATATGCTCCAAAACACTCCTAAACATCATTCTGGGTTTAATGGGGTAGAATGGGTGTTTTCTTTGCGAAACCATTTTCGCAACTTCGGTACCCCGAAATAGTGCATTCAAGCCCGAAACACAAGTTTTGCATCTTTTACATGCCGAAGGTTTGCGATATGCTCCAAAACACTCCCAAACATCATTTTGGGAGTAATGGAGTAGAATGGGTGTTTTCGTTGCGAAACCATTTTCGCAACATCGGTGCCCCGAAATAGTGCATTCAAGCCCGAAACACAAGTTTTGCATCTTTTTACATGCCAAAGATTTGTGATATGCTCCAAAACAGTCCCAAACATCATTTTGGGTCTAATGGAGTAGAATGGTTGTTTTCGTTGCGAAACCATTTTCGCAACTTCGGTACCCCGAAATAGTGCATTCAGGCCCGAAACACATGTTTTGCATCTTTTACGTGCCGAAGGTTTGCAAAATGCTCCAAAACACTCCCAAACATCATTTTTGGTCTAATGGAGTAGAATGGTTGTTTTCGTTGCGAAACCATTTTCGCAACTTCGGTACCCCGAAATAATGCATTCAGGCTTGAAACATAAGTTTTGCATCTTTTTACATGCCGAAGGTTTGCGATATGCTCCAAAACACTCCCAAACATCATTTTGGGAGTAATGGAGTAGAATGGGTGTTTTCGTTGCGAAACCATTTTCGCAACATCGGTGCCCCGAAATAGTGCATTCAAGCCCGAAACACAAGTTTTGCATCTTTTTACATGCCAAAGATTTGTGATATGCTCCAAAACAGTCCCAAACATCATTTTGGGTCTAATGGAGTAGAATGGTTGTTTTCGTTGCGAAACCATTTTCGCAACTTCGGTACCCCGAAATAGTGCATTCAGGCCCGAAACACGAGTTTTGCATCTTTTACATGCCGAAGGTTTGCGAAATGCTCCAAAACACTCCCAAACATCATTTTGGGTCTAATGGAGTAGAATGGTTGTTTTCGTTGCGAAACCATTTTCGCAACTTCGGTACCCCGAAATAATTCATTCAGGCTTGAAACATAAGTTTTGCATCTTTTTACATGCCGAAGGTTTGCGATATGCTCGAAAACACTCCTAAACATCATTCTGGGTTTAATGGGGTAGAATGGGTGTTTTCTTTGCGAAACCATTTTCGCAACTTCGGTACCCCGAAATAGTGCATTCAAGCCCGAAACACAAGTTTTGCATCTTTTACATGCCGAAGGTTTGCGATATGCTCCAAAACACTCCCAAACATCATTTTGGGAGTAATGGAGTAGAATGGGTGTTTTCGTTGCGAAACCATTTTCGCAACATCGGTGCCCCGAAATAGTGCATTCAAGCCCGAAACACAAGTTTTGCATCTTTTTACATGCCAAAGATTTGTGATATGCTCCAAAACAGTCCCAAACATCATTTTGGGTCTAATGGAGTAGAATGGTTGTTTTCGTTGCGAAACCATTTTCGCAACTTCGGTACCCCGAAATAGTGCATTCAGGCCCGAAACACATGTTTTGCATCTTTTACGTGCCGAAGGTTTGCGAAATGCTCCAAAACACTCCCAAACATCATTTTGGGTCTATTGGAGTAGAATGGTTGTTTTCGTTGCGAAACTATTTTCGCAACTTCGGTACCCCGAAATAATGCATTCAGGCTTGAAACATAAGTTTTGCATCTTTTTACATGCCAAAGGTTTGCGATATGCTCCAAAACACTCCCAAACATCATTTTGGGAGTAATGGAGTAGAATGGGTGTTTTCGTTGCGAAACCATTTTCGCAACATCGGTGCCCCGAAATAGTGCATTCAAGCCCGAAACACAAGTTTTGCATCTTTTTACATGCCAAAGATTTGTGATATGCTCCAAAACACTCCCAAACATCATTTTGGGTCTAATGGAGTAGAATGGTTGTTTTCGTTGCGAAACCATTTTCGCAACTTCGGTACCCCGAAATAGTGCATTCAGGCCCGAAACACGAGTTTTGCATCTTTTACATGCCGAAGGTTTGCGAAATGCTCCAAAACACTCCCAAACATCATTTTGGGTCTAATGGAGTTGAATGGTTGTTTTCATTGCGAAACCATTTTCGCAACTTCGGTACCCCGAAATAATTCATTCAGGCTTGAAACATAAGTTTTGCATCTTTTTACATGCCGAAGGTTTGCGATATGCTCCAAAACACTCCTAAACATCATTCTGGGTTTAATGGGGTAGAATGGGTGTTTTCTTTGCGAAACCATTTTCGCAACTTCGTTACCCCGAAATAGTGCATTCAAGCCCGAAACACAAGTTTTGCATCTTTTACATGCCGAAGGTTTGCGATATGCTCCAAAACACTCCCAAACATCATTTTGGGAGTAATGGAGTAGAATGGGTGTTTTCGTTGCGAAACCATTTTCGCAACATCGGTGCCCCGAAATAGTGCATTCAAGCCCGAAACACAAGTTTTGCATCTTTTTACATGCCAAAGATTTGTGATATGCTCCAAAACAGTCCCAAACATCATTTTGGGTCTAATGGAGTAGAATGGTTGTTTTCGTTGCGAAACCATTTTCGCAACTTCGGTACCCCGAAATAGTGCATTCAGGCCCGAAACACGAGTTTTTCATCTTTTACATGCCGAAGGTTTGCGAAATGCTCCAAAACACTCCCAAACATCATTTTGGGTCTAATGGAGTAGAATGGTTGTTTTCGTTGCGAAACCATTTTCGCAACTTCGGTACCCCGAAATAATTCATTCAGGCTTGAAACATAAGTTTTGCATCTTTTTACATGCCGAAGGTTTGCGATATGCTCCAAAACACTCCTAAACATCATTCTGGGTTTAATGGGGTAGAATGGGTGTTTTCTTTGCGAAACCATTTTCGCAACTTCGGTACCCCGAAATAGTGCATTCAAGCCCGAAACACAAGTTTTGCATCTTTTACATGCCGAAGGTTTGCGATATGCTCCAAAACACTCCCAAACATCATTTTGGGAGTAATGGAGTAGAATGGGTGTTTTCGTTGCGAAACCATTTTCGCAACATCGGTGCCCCGAAATAGTGCATTCAAGCCCGAAACACAAGTTTTGCATCTTTTTACATGCCAAAGATTTGTGATATGCTCCAAAACAGTCCCAAACATCATTTTGGGTCTAATGGAGTAGAATGGTTGTTTTCGTTGCGAAACCATTTTCGCAACTTCGGTACCCCGAAATAGTGCATTCAGGCCTGAAACACGAGTTTTGCATCTTTTACATGCCGAAGGTTTGCGATATGCTCCAAAACACTCCCAAACATCATTTTGGGAGTAATGTAGTAGAATGGGTGTTTTCGTTGCGAAACCATTTTCGCAACATCGGTGCCCCGAAATAGTGCATTCAAGCCCGAAACACAAGTTTTGCATCTTTTTACATGCCAAAGATTTGTGATATGCTCCAAAACACTCCCAAACATCATTTTGGGTCTAATGGAGTAGAATGGTTGTTTTCGTTGCGAAACCATTTTCGCAACTTCGGTACCCCGAAATAGTGCATTCAGGCCCGAAACACGAGTTTTGCATCTTTTACATGCCGAAGGTTTGCGAAATGCTCCAAAACACTCCCAAACATCATTTTGGGTCTAATGGAGTAGAATGGTTGTTTTCGTTGCGAAACCATTTTCGCAACTTCGGTACCCCGAAATAATTCATTCAGGCTTGAAACATAAGTTTTGCATCTTTTTACATGCCGAAGGTTTGCGATATGCTCCAAAACACTCCTAAACATCATTCTGGGTTTAATGGGTGGTAGAATGGGTGTTTTCTTTGCGAAACCATTTTCGCAACTTCGGTACCCCGAAATAGTGCATTCAAGCCCGAAACACAAGTTTTGCATCTTTTACATGCCGAAGGTTTGCGATATGCTCCAAAACACTCCCAAACATCATTTTGGGAGTAATGGAGTAGAATGGGTGTTTTCGTTGCGAAACCATTTTCGCAACATCGGTGCCCCGAAATAGTGCATTCAAGCCCGAAACACAAGTTTTGCATCTTTTTACATGCCAAAGATTTGTGATATGCTCCAAAACAGTCCCAAACATCATTTTGGGTCTAATGGAGTAGAATGGTTGTTTTCATTGCGAAACCATTTTCGCAACTTTGGTACCCCGAAATAGTGCATTCAGGCCCGAAACACAAGTTTTGCATCTTTTACGTGCCGAAGGTTTGCGAAATGCTCCAAAACACTCCCAAACATCATTTTGGGTCTAATGGAGTAGAATGGTTGTTTTCGTTGCGAAACCATTTTCGCAACTTCGGTACCCCGAAATAATGCATTCAGGCTTGAAACATAAGTTTTGCTTTTTTTTACATGCCGAAGGATTGCGATATGCTCCAAAACACTCCTAAACATCATTCTGGGTTTAATGGGGTAGAATGGGTGTTTTCTTTGCGAAACCATTTTCGCAACTTCGGTACCCCGAAATAGTGCATTCAAGCCCGAAACACAAGTTTTGCATCTTTGACATGCCGAAGGTTTGCGATATGCTCCAAAACACTCCCAATCATCATTTTGGGTGTAATGGAGTAGAATGGGTGTTTTCGTTGCGAAACCATTTTAGCAACATCGGTGCCCTGAAATAGTGCATTCAAGCCCGAAACACAAGTTTTGCATCTTTTTACATGCCAAAGATTTGTGATATGCTCCAAAACACTCCCAAACATCATTTTCGGTCTAATGGAGTACAATCGTTGTTTTCGTTGCGAAACCATTTTCGCAACTTCGGTACCCCGAAATAGTGCATTCAGGCCCGAAACACAAGTTTTGCATCTTTTACATGCCGAAGGTGTGCGAAATGCTCCAAAACAGTCCCAAACATCATTTTGGGTCTAATGGAGTAGAATGGTTGTTTTCGTTGCGAAACCATTTTCGCAACTTCGGTACCCCGAAATAGTGCATTCAGGCCCGAAACACAAGTTTTGCATCTTTTACATGCCGAAGGTTTGCGAAATGCTCCAAAACACTCCCAAACATCATTTTGGGTCTAATGGAGTAGAATGGTTGTTTTCGTTGCGAAACCATTTTCGCAACTTCGGTACCCCGAAATAATGCATTCATGCTTGAAAACACAAGTTTTGCATCTTTTTACATGCCGAAGGTTTGCGATATGCTCCAAAACACTCCTAAACATCATTCTGGGTTTAATGGGGTAGAATGGGTGTTTTCTTTGCGAAACCATTTTCGCAACTTCGGTACCCCGAAATAGTGCATTCAAGCCCGAAACACAAGTTTTGCATCTTTTACATGCCGAAGGTTTGCGATATGCTCCAAAACACTCCCAAACATCATTTTGGGTGTAATGGAGTAGAATGGGTGTTTTCGTTGCGAAACCATTTTCGCAACATCGGTGCCCTGAAATAGTGCATTCAAGCCCGAAACACAAGTTTTGCATCTTTTTACATGCCAAAGATTTGTGATATGCTCCAAAACACTCCCAAACATCATTTTCGGTCTAATGGAGTACAATCGTTGTTTTCGTTGCGAAACCATTTTCGCAACTTCGGTACCCCGAAATAGTGCATTCAGGCCCGAAACACAAGTTTTGCATCTTTTACATGCCGAAGGTGTGCGAAATGCTCCAAAACAGTCCCAAACATCATTTTGGGTCTAATGGAGTAGAATGGTTGTTTTCATTGCGAAACCATTTTCGCAACTTCGGTACCCCGAAATAGTGCATTCAGGCCCGAAACACAAGTTTTGCATCTTTTACATGCCGAAGGTTTGCGAAATGCTCCAAAACACTCCCAAACATCATTTTGGGTCTAATGGAGTAGAATGGTTGTTTTCGTTGCGAAACCATTTTCGCAACTTCGGTACCCCGAAATAATGCATTCATGCTTGAAAACACAAGTTTTGCATCTTTTTACATGCCGAAGGTTTGCGATATGCTCCAAAACACTCCTAAACATCATTCTGGGTTTAATGGGGTAGAATGGGTGTTTTCTTTGCGAAACCATTTTCGCAACTTCGGTACCCCGAAATAGTGCATTCAAGCCCGAAACACAAGTTTTGCATCTTTTACATGCCGAAGGTTTGCTGTTTGCAACAAAACACTCCCAAACAAAATTTTGGGAGTAAGGGAGTGAAATGGTGTTTTCGTTGCGAAACCATTTTCGCAACATCGGTGCCCCGAAATAGTGCATTCAAGCCCGAAACACAAGTTTTGCATCTTTTTACATGCCAAAGATTTGTGATATGCTCCAAAATAGTCCCAAACATTATTTTGGGTCTAATGGAGTAGAATGGTTGTTTTCGTTGCGAAACCATTTTCGCAACTTCGGTACCCCGAAATAGTGCATTCAGGCCCGAAACACAAGTTTTGCATCTTTTACGTACCGAAGGTTTGCGAAATGCTCCAAAACACTCCCAAACATCATTTTGGGTCTAATGGAGTAGAATGGTTGTTTTCGTTGCGAAACCATTTTCGCAACTTCGGTACCCCGAAATAATGCATTCAGGCTTGAAACATAAGTTTTGCATCTTTTTACATGCCGAAGGATTGCGATATGCTCCAAAACACTCCTAAACATCATTCTGGGTTTAATGGGGTAGAATGGGTGTTTTCTTTGCGAAACCATCTTCGCAACTTCGGTACCCCGAAATAGTGCATTCAAGCCCGAAACACAAGTTTTGCATCTTTTACATGCCGAAGGTTTGCGATATGCTCCAAAACACTCCCAAACATCATTTTGGGTGTAATTGAGTAGAATGGGTGTTTTCGTTGCGAAACCATTTTCGCAACATCGGTGCCCTGAAATAGTGCATTCAAGCCCGAAACACAAGTTTTGCATCTTTTACATGCCGAAGGTTTGCGATATGCTCCAAAACACTCCCAAACATCATTTTGGGTGTAATGGAGTAGAATGGGTGTTTTCGTTGCGAAACCATTTTCGCAACATCGGTGCCCTGAAATAGTGCATTCAAGCCCGAAACACAAGTTTTGCATCTTTTTACATGCCAAAGATTTGTGATATGCTCCAAAACACTCCCAAACATCATTTTCGGTCTAATGGAGTACAATCGTTGTTTTCGTTGCGAAACCATTTTCGCAACTTCAGTACCCCAAAATAGTGCATTCAGGCCCGAAACACAAGTTTTGCATCTTTTACATGCCGAAGGTGTGCGAAATGCTCCAAAACACTCCCAAACATCATTTTGGGTCTAATGGAGTAGAATGGTTGTTTTCGTGGCGAAACCATTTTCGCAACTTCGGTACCCCGAAATAGTGCATTCAGGCCCGAAACACAAGTTTTGCATCTTTTACATGCCGAAGGTTTGCGAAATGCTCCAAAACACTCCCAAACATCATTTTGGGTCTAATGGAGGAGAACGGTTGTTTTCGTTGCGAAACCATTTTCGCAACTTCGGTACCCCGAAATAGTGCATTCAGGCCCGAAACACAAGTTTTGCATCTTTTACATGCCGAAGGTTTGCGAAATGCTCCAAAACACTCCCAAACATCATTTTGGGTCTAATGGAGTAGAATGGTTGTTTTCGTTGTGAAACCATTTTCGCAACTTCGGTACCCCGAAATAATGCATTCATGCTTGAAACACAAGTTTTGCATCTTTTTACATGCCGAAGGTTTGCGATATGCTCCAAAACACTCCTAAACATCATTCTGGGTTTAATGGGGTAGAATGGGTGTTTTCTTTGCGAAACCATTTTCGCAACTTCGGTACCCCGAAATAGTGCATTCAAGCCCAAAACACAAGTTTTGCATCTTTTACATGCCGAAGGTTTGCGATATGCTCCAAAACACTCCCAAACATCATTTTGGGAGTAATGGAGTAGAATGGGTGTTTTCGTTGCGAAACCATTTTCGCAACATCGGTGCCCCGAAATAGTGCATTCAGGCCCGAAGCACAAGTTTTGCAACTTTTTACATGCCGACGATTTGTGATATGCTCCAAAACACTCCCAAACATCATTTTGGGTCTAATGGAGTAGAATGGTTGTTTTCGTTGCGAAACCATTTTCGCAACTTCGGTACCCCGAAATAGTGCATTCAGGCCCGAAACACAAGTTTTGCATCTTTTACATGCCGAAGGTTTGCGAAATGCTCCAAAACACTCCCAAACATCATTTTGGGTCTAATGGAGTAGAATGGTTGTTTTCTTTGCGAAACCATTTTCGCAACTTCGGTACCCCGAAATAGTGCATTCAAGCCCGAAACACAAGTTTTGCATCTTTTTACATGCCAAAGATTTGTGATATGCTCCAAAACACTCCCAAACATCATTTTGGGTCTAATGGAGTAGAATGGTTGTTTTCGTTGCGAAACCATTTTCGCAACTTCGGTACCCCGAAATAATTCATTCAGGCTTGAAACATAAGTTTTGCATCTTTTTACATGCCGAAGGTTTGCGATATGCTCCAAAACACTCCTAGACATCATTCTGGGTTTAATGGGGTAGAATGGGTGTTTTCTTAGCGAAACCATTTTCGCAACTTCGGTACCCCGAAATAGTGCATTCAAGCCCAAAACACAAGTTTTGCATCTTTTACATGCCGAAGGTTTACGATATGCTCCAAAACACTCCCAAACATCATTTTGGGTGTAATGGTGTAGAATGGGTGTTTTCGTTGCGAAACCATTTTCGCAACATCGGTGCCCCGAAATAGTGCATTCAAGCCCGAAACACAAGTTTTGCATCTTTTTACATGCCAAAGATTTGTGATATGCTCCAAAACACTCCCAAACATCATTTTGGGTCTAATGGAGTAGAATCGTTGTTTTCATTGCGAAACCATTTTTGCAACTTCGGTACCCCGAAATAGTGCATTCAGGCCCGAAACACAAGTTTTGCATCTTTTACATGCCGAAGGTGTGCGAAATGCTGCAAAACACTCCCAAACATCATTTTGGGTCTAATGGAGTAGAATGGTTGTTTTCGTTGCGAAACCATTTTCGCAACATCGGTACCCCGAAATAGTGCATTCAGGCCCGAAACACAAGTTTTGCATCTTTTACATGCCGAAGGTTTGCGAAATGCTCCAAAACACTCCCAAACATCATTTTGGGTCTAATGGAGTAGAATGGTTGTTTTCGTTGCGAAACCATTTTCGCAACTTCGGTACCCCGAAATAATGCATTCAGGCTTGAAACACAAGTTTTGCATCTTTTTACATGCCGAAGGTTTGCGATATGCTCCAAAACACTCCCAAACATCATTCTGGGTTTAATGGGGTAGATTGGGTGTTTGCTTTGCGAAACCATTTTCGCAACTTCGGTACCCCGAAATAGTGCATTGAAGCCCGAAACACAAGTTTTGCATCTTTTACATTCCGAAGGTTTGCGATATGCTCCAAAACACTCCCAAACATCATTTTGGGTGTAATGGAGTAGAATGGGTGTTTTCGTTGCGAAACCATTTTCGCAACTTCGGTACCCCGAAATAGTGCATTCAGGCCCGAAACACAAGTTTTGCATCTTTTACATGCCGAAGGTGTGCGAAATGCTCCAAAACACTCCCAAACATCATTTTGGGTCTAATGGAGTAGAATGGTTGTTTTCGTTGCGAAACCATTTTCGCAACTTCGGTACCCCGAAATAGTGCATTCAGGCCCGAAACACAAGTTTTGCATCTTTTACATGCCGAAGGTTTGCGAAATGCTCCAAAACACTCCCAAACATCATTTTGGGTCTAATGGAGTAGAATGGTTGTTTTCGTTGCGAAACCATTTTCGCAACTTCGGTACCCCGAAATAATGCATTCATGATTGAAACACAAGTTTTGCATCTTTTTACTTGCCGAAGGTTTGCGATATGCTCCAAAACACTCCCAAACATCATTCTGGGTTTAATGGGGTAGAATGGGTGTTTTCTTTGCGAAACCATTTTCGCAACTTCGGTGCCTCAAAATAGTGCATTCAGGCCCGAAACACAAGTTTTGCATCTTTTTACATGCCGAAGATTTATGATATGCTCCAAAACACTCCCAAACATCATTTTGGGACTAATGGAGTAGAATGGTTGTTTTCGTTGCGAAACAATTTTCGCAACTTCAGTACCCCGAAATTGTGCATTCAGGCCCGAAACACAAGTTTTGCATCTTTTACATGCCGAAGGTTTGCGAAATGCTCCAAAACACTCCCAAACATCATTTTGGGTCTAATGGAGTAGAATGGTTGTTTTCGTTGCGAAACCATTTTCGCAACTTCGGTACCCCGAAATAATGCATTCAGGCTTGAAACATAAGTTTTGCATCTTTTTACATGCCGAAGGTTTGCGATATGTTCCAAAACACTCCTAAACATCATTCTGGGCTTAATGGGGTAGAATGGGTGTTTTCTTTGCGAAACCATTTTCGCAACTTCGGTACCCCGAAATAGTGCATTCAATCCCGAAACACAAGTTTTGCATCTTTTTACATGCCAAAGATTTGTGATATGCTCCAAAACACTCCCAAACATCATTTTGGGTCTAATGGAGTAGAATGGTTGTTTTCGTTGCGAAACCATTTTCGCAACTTCGGTACCCCGAAATAATTCATTCAGGCTTGAAACATAAGTTTTGCATCTTTTTACATGCCGAAGGTTTGCGATATGCTCCAAAACACTCCTAAACATCATTCTGGGTTTAATGGGGTAGAATGGGTGTTTTCTTAGCGAAACCATTTTCGCAACTTCGGTACCCCGAAATAGTGCATTCAAGCCCGAAACACAAGTTTTGCATCTTTTACATGCCGAAGGTTTACGATATGCTCCAAAACACTCCCAAACATCATTTTGGGTGTAATGGTGTAGAATGGGTGTTTTCGTTGCGAAACCATTTTCGCAACATCGGTGCCCCGAAATAGTGCATTCAAGCCCGAAACACAAGTTTTGCATCTTTTTACATGCCAAAGATTTGTGATATGCTCCAAAACACTCCCAAACATCATTTTGGGTCTAATGGAGTAGAATCGTTGTTTTCATTGCGAAACCATTTTTGCAACTTCGGTACCCCGAAATAGTGCATTCAGGCCCGAAACACAAGTTTTGCATCTTTTACATGCCGAAGGTGTGCGAAATGCTGCAAAACACTCCCAAACATCATTTTGGGTCTAATGGAGTAGAATGGTTGTTTTCGTTGCGAAACCATTTTCGCAACATCGGTACCCCGAAATAGTGCATTCAGGCCCGAAACACAAGTTTTGCATCTTTTACATGCCGAAGGTTTGCGAAATGCTCCAAAACACTCCCAAACATCATTTTGGGTCTAATGGAGTAGAATGGTTGTTTTCGTTGCGAAACCATTTTCGCAACTTCGGTACCCCGAAATAATGCATTCAGGCTTGAAACACAAGTTTTGCATCTTTTTACATGCCGAAGGTTTGCGATATGCTCCAAAACACTCCCAAACATCATTCTGGGTTTAATGGGGTAGATTGGGTGTTTGCTTTGCGAAACCATTTTCGCAACTTCGGTACCCCGAAATAGTGCATTGAAGCCCGAAACACAAGTTTTGCATCTTTTACATGCCGAAGGTTTGCGATATGCTCCAAAACACTCCCAAACATCATTTTGGGTGTAATGGAGTAGAATGGGTGTTTTCGTTGCGAAACCATTTTCGCAACTTCGGTACCCCGAAATAGTGCATTCAGGCCCGAAACACAAGTTTTGCATCTTTTACATGCCGAAGGTGTGCGATATGCTCCAAAACACTCCCAAACATCATTCTGGGTTTAATGGGGTAGATTGGGTGTTTGCTTTGCGAAACCATTTTCGCAACTTCGGTACCCCGAAATAGTGCATTGAAGCCCGAAACACAAGTTTTGCATCTTTTACATGCCGAAGGTTTGCGATATGCTCCAAAACACTCCCAAACATCATTTTGGGTGTAATGGAGTAGAATGGGTGTTTTCGTTGCGAAACCATTTTCGCAACTTCGGTACCCCGAAATAGTGCATTCAGGCCCGAAACACAAGTTTTGCATCTTTTACATGCCGAAGGTGTGCGAAATGCTCCAAAACACTCCCAAACATCATTTTGGGTCTAATGGAGTAGAATGGTTGTTTTCGTTGCGAAACCATTTTCGCAACTTCGGTACCCCGAAATAGTGCATTCAGGCCCGAAACACAAGTTTTGCATCTTTTACATGCCGAAGGTTTGCGAAATGCTCCAAAACACTCCCAAACATCATTTTGGGTCTAATGGAGTAGAATGGTTGTTTTCGTTGCGAAACCATTTTCGCAACTTCGGTACCCCGAAATAATGCATTCATGATTGAAACACAAGTTTTGCATCTTTTTACTTGCCGAAGGTTTGCGATATGCTCCAAAACACTCCCAAACATCATTCTGGGTTTAATGGGGTAGAATGGGTGTTTTCTTTGCGAAACCATTTTCGCAACTTCGGTGCCTCAAAATAGTGCATTCAGGCCCGAAACACAAGTTTTGCATCTTTTTACATGCCGAAGATTTATGATATGCTCCAAAACACTCCCAAACATCATTTTGGGACTAATGGAGTAGAATGGTTGTTTTCGTTGCGAAACAATTTTCGCAACTTCAGTACCCCGAAATTGTGCATTCAGGCCCGAAACACAAGTTTTGCATCTTTTACATGCCGAAGGTTTGCGAAATGCTCCAAAACACTCCCAAACATCATTTTGGGTCTAATGGAGTAGAATGGTTGTTTTCGTTGCGAAACCATTTTCGCAACTTCGGTACCCCGAAATAATGCATTCAGGCTTGAAACATAAGTTTTGCATCTTTTTACATGCCGAAGGTTTGCGATATGTTCCAAAACACTCCTAAACATCATTCTGGGCTTAATGGGGTAGAATGGGTGTTTTCTTTGCGAAACCATTTTCGCAACTTCGGTACCCCGAAATAGTGCATTCAATCCCGAAACACAAGTTTTGCATCTTTTTACATGCCAAAGATTTGTGATATGCTCCAAAACACTCCCAAACATCATTTTGGGTCTAATGGAGTAGAATGGTTGTTTTCGTTGCGAAACCATTTTCGCAACTTCGGTACCCCGAAATAATTCATTCAGGCTTGAAACATAAGTTTTGCATCTTTTTACATGCCGAAGGTTTGCGATATGCTCCAAAACACTCCTAAACATCATTCTGGGTTTAATGGGGTAGAATGGGTGTTTTCTTAGCGAAACCATTTTCGCAACTTCGGTACCCCGAAATAGTGCATTCAAGCCCGAAACACAAGTTTTGCATCTTTTACATGCCGAAGGTTTACGATATGCTCCAAAACACTCCCAAACATCATTTTGGGTGTAATGGTGTAGAATGGGTGTTTTCGTTGCGAAACCATTTTCGCAACATCGGTGCCCCGAAATAGTGCATTCAAGCCCGAAACACAAGTTTTGCATCTTTTTACATGCCAAAGATTTGTGATATGCTCCAAAACACTCCCAAACATCATTTTGGGTCTAATGGAGTAGAATCGTTGTTTTCATTGCGAAACCATTTTTGCAACTTCGGTACCCCGAAATAGTGCATTCAGGCCCGAAACACAAGTTTTGCATCTTTTACATGCCGAAGGTGTGCGAAATGCTGCAAAACACTCCCAAACATCATTTTGGGTCTAATGGAGTAGAATGGTTGTTTTCGTTGCGAAACCATTTTCGCAACATCGGTACCCCGAAATAGTGCATTCAGGCCCGAAACACAAGTTTTGCATCTTTTACATGCCGAAGGTTTGCGAAATGCTCCAAAACACTCCCAAACA
The DNA here is from genome assembly GCA_036936925.1 of Cenchrus fungigraminus. Taxonomy (NCBI): domain Eukaryota; kingdom Viridiplantae; phylum Streptophyta; class Magnoliopsida; order Poales; family Poaceae; genus Cenchrus; species Cenchrus fungigraminus. Next base: position 34,161,735 of record CM072775.1, read on the forward strand.
TCATTTTGGGTCTAATGGAGTAGAATGGTTGTTTTCGTTGCGAAACCATTTTCGCAACTTCGGTACCCCGAAATAATGCATTCAGGCTTGAAACATAAGTTTTGCATCTTTTTACATGCCGAAGGTTTGCGATATGTTCCAAAACACTCCTAAACATCATTCTGGGCTTAATGGGGTAGAATGGGTGTTTTCTTTGCGAAACCATTTTCGCAACTTCGGTACCCCGAAATAGTGCATTCAATCCCGAAACACAAGTTTTGCATCTTTTTACATGCCAAAGATTTGTGATATGCTCCAAAACACTCCCAAACATCATTTTGGGTCTAATGGAGTAGAATGGTTGTTTTCGTTGCGAAACCATTTTCGCAACTTCGGTACCCCGAAATAATTCATTCAGGCTTGAAACATAAGTTTTGCATCTTTTTACATGCCGAAGGTTTGCGATATGCTCCAAAACACTCCTAAACATCATTCTGGGTTTAATGGGGTAGAATGGGTGTTTTCTTAGCGAAACCATTTTCGCAACTTCGGTACCCCGAAATAGTGCATTCAAGCCCGAAACACAAGTTTTGCATCTTTTACATGCCGAAGGTTTACGATATGCTCCAAAACACTCCCAAACATCATTTTGGGTGTAATGGTGTAGAATGGGTGTTTTCGTTGCGAAACCATTTTTGCAACATCGGTGCCCCGAAATAGTGCATTCAAGCCCGAAACACAAGTTTTGCATCTTTTTACATGCCAAAGATTTGTGATATGCTCCAAAACACTCCCAAACATCATTTTGGGTCTAATGGAGTAGAATCGTTGTTTTCATTGCGAAACCATTTTTGCAACTTCGGTACCCCGAAATAGTGCATTCAGGCCCGAAACACAAGTTTTGCATCTTTTACATGCCGAAGGTGTGCGAAATGCTGCAAAACACTCCCAAACATCATTTTGGGTCTAATGGAGTAGAATGGTTGTTTTCGTTGCGAAACCATTTTCGCAACATCGGTACCCCGAAATAGTGCATTCAGGCCCGAAACACAAGTTTTGCATCTTTTACATGCCGAAGGTTTGCGAAATGCTCCAAAACACTCCCAAACATCATTTTGGGTCTAATGGAGTAGAATGGTTGTTTTCGTTGCGAAACCATTTTCGCAACTTCGGTACCCCGAAATAATGCATTCAGGCTTGAAACATAAGTTTTGCATCTTTTTACATGCCGAAGGTTTGCGATATGTTCCAAAACACTCCTAAACATCATTCTGGGCTTAATGGGGTAGAATGGGTGTTTTCTTTGCGAAACCATTTTCGCAACTTCGGTACCCCGAAATAGTGCATTCAATCCCGAAACACAAGTTTTGCATCTTTTTACATGCCAAAGATTTGTGATATGCTCCAAAACACTCCCAAACATCATTTTGGGTCTAATGGAGTAGAATGGTTGTTTTCGTTGCGAAACCATTTTCGCAACTTCGGTACCCCGAAATAATTCATTCAGGCTTGAAACATAAGTTTTGCATCTTTTTACATGCCGAAGGTTTGCGATATGCTCCAAAACACTCCTAAACATCATTCTGGGTTTAATGGGGTAGAATGGGTGTTTTCTTAGCGAAACCATTTTCGCAACTTCGGTACCCCGAAATAGTGCATTCAAGCCCGAAACACAAGTTTTGCATCTTTTACATGCCGAAGGTTTACGATATGCTCCAAAACACTCCCAAACATCATTTTGGGTGTAATGGTGTAGAATGGGTGTTTTCGTTGCGAAACCATTTTTGCAACATCGGTGCCCCGAAATAGTGCATTCAAGCCCGAAACACAAGTTTTGCATCTTTTTACATGCCAAAGATTTGTGATATGCTCCAAAACACTCCCAAACATCATTTTGGGTCTAATGGAGTAGAATCGTTGTTTTCATTGCGAAACCATTTTTGCAACTTCGGTACCCCGAAATAGTGCATTCAGGCCCGAAACACAAGTTTTGCATCTTTTACATGCCGAAGGTGTGCGAAATGCTGCAAAACACTCCCAAACATCATTTTGGGTCTAATGGAGTAGAATGGTTGTTTTCGTTGCGAAACCATTTTCGCAACATCGGTACCCCGAAATAGTGCATTCAGGCCCGAAACACAAGTTTTGCATCTTTTACATGCCGAAGGTTTGCGAAATGCTCCAAAACACTCCCAAACATCATTTTGGGTCTAATGGAGTAGAATGGTTGTTTTCGTTGCGAAACCATTTTCGCAACTTCGGTACCCCGAAATAATGCATTCAGGCTTGAAACATAAGTTTTGCATCTTTTTACATGCCGAAGGTTTGCGATATGTTCCAAAACACTCCTAAACATCATTCTGGGCTTAATGGGGTAGAATGGGTGTTTTCTTTGCGAAACCATTTTCGCAACTTCGGTACCCCGAAATAGTGCATTCAATCCCGAAACACAAGTTTTGCATCTTTTTACATGCCAAAGATTTGTGATATGCTCCAAAACACTCCCAAACATCATTTTGGGTCTAATGGAGTAGAATGGTTGTTTTCGTTGCGAAACCATTTTCGCAACTTCGGTACCCCGAAATAATTCATTCAGGCTTGAAACATAAGTTTTGCATCTTTTTACATGCCGAAGGTTTGCGATATGCTCCAAAACACTCCTAAACATCATTCTGGGTTTAATGGGGTAGAATGGGTGTTTTCTTAGCGAAACCATTTTCGCAACTTCGGTACCCCGAAATAGTGCATTCAAGCCCGAAACACAAGTTTTGCATCTTTTACATGCCGAAGGTTTACGATATGCTCCAAAACACTCCCAAACATCATTTTGGGTGTAATGGTGTAGAATGGGTGTTTTCGTTGCGAAACCATTTTTGCAACATCGGTGCCCCGAAATAGTGCATTCAAGCCCGAAACACAAGTTTTGCATCTTTTTACATGCCAAAGATTTGTGATATGCTCCAAAACACTCCCAAACATCATTTTGGGTCTAATGGAGTAGAATCGTTGTTTTCATTGCGAAACCATTTTTGCAACTTCGGTACCCCGAAATAGTGCATTCAGGCCCGAAACACAAGTTTTGCATCTTTTACATGCCGAAGGTGTGCGAAATGCTGCAAAACACTCCCAAACATCATTTTGGGTCTAATGGAGTAGAATGGTTGTTTTCGTTGCGAAACCATTTTCGCAACATCGGTACCCCGAAATAGTGCATTCAGGCCCGAAACACAAGTTTTGCATCTTTTACATGCTGAAGGTTTGCGAAATGCTCCAAAACACTCCCAAACATCATTTTGGGACTAATGGAGTAGAATGGTTGTTTTCGTTGCGAAACAATTTTCGCAACTTCAGTACCCCGAAATTGTGCATTCAGGCCCGAAACACAAGTTTTGCATCTTTTACATGCCGAAGGTTTGCGAAATGCTCCAAAACACTCCCAAACATCATTTTGGGTCTAATGGAGTAGAATGGTTGTTTTCGTTACGAAACCATTTTCGCAACTTCGGTACCGCGAAATAATGCATTCAGGCTTGAAACATAAGTTTTGCATCTTTTTACATGCCGAAGGTTTGCGATATGTTCCAAAACACTCCTAAACATCATTCTGGGCTTAATGGGGTAGAATGGGTGTTTTCTTTGCGAAACCATTTTCGCAACTTCGGTACCCCGAAATAGTGCATTCAAGCCCGAAACACAAGTTTTGCATCTTTTACATGCCGAAGGTTTGCGATATGCTCCAAAACACTCCCAAACATCATTTTGGGTGTAATGGAGTAGAATGGGTGTTTTCGTTGCGAAACCATTTTAGCAACATCGGTGCCCTGAAATAGTGCATTCAAGCCCGAAACACAAGTTTTGCATCTTTTTACATGCCAAAGATTTGTGATATGCTCCAAAACACTCCCAAACATCATTTTCGGTCTAATGGAGTACAATCGTTGTTTTCGTTGCGAAACCATTTTCGCAACTTCGGTACCCCGAAATAGTGCATTCAGGCCCGAAACACAAGTTTTGCATCTTTTACATGCCGAAGGTGTGCGAAATGCTCCAAAACAGTCCCAAACATCATTTTGGGTCTAATGGAGTAGAATGGTTGTTTTCGTTGCGAAACCATTTTCGCAACTTCGGTACCCCGAAATAATTCATTCAGGCTTGAAACATAAGTTTTGCATCTTTTTACATGCCGAAGGTTTGCGATATGCTCCAAAACACTCCTAAACATCATTCTGGGTTTAATGGGGTAGAATGGGTGTTTTCTTAGCGAAACCATTTTCGCAACTTCGGTACCCCGAAATAGTGCATTCAAGCCCGAAACACAAGTTTTGCATCTTTTACATGCCGAAGGTTTACGATATGCTCCAAAACACTCCCAAACATCATTTTGGGTGTAATGGTGTAGAATGGGTGTTTTCGTTGCGAAACCATTTTCGCAACATCGGTGCCCCGAAATAGTGCATTCAAGCCCGAAACACAAGTTTTGCATCTTTTTACATGCCAAAGATTTGTGATATGCTCCAAAACACTCCCAAACATCATTTTGGGTCTAATGGAGTAGAATCGTTGTTTTCATTGCGAAACCATTTTTTCAACTTCGGTACCCCGAAATAGTGCATTCAGGCCCGAAACACAAGTTTTGCATCTTTTACATGCCGAAGGTGTGCGAAATGCTGCAAAACACTCCCAAACATCATTGTGGGTCTTTTGGAGTAGATTGGTTGTTTTCGTTGCGAAACCATTTTCGCAACATCGGTACCCCGAAATAGTGCATTCAGGCCCGAAACACAAGTTTTGCATCTTTTACATGCCGAAGGTTTGCGAAATGCTCCAAAACACTCCCAAACATCATTTTGGGTCTAATGGAGTAGAATGGTTGTTTTCGTTGCGAAACCATTTTCGCAACTTCGGTACCCCGAAATAATGCATTCAGGCTTGAAACACAAGTTTTGCATCTTTTTACATGCCGAAGGTTTGCGATATGCTCCAAAACACTCCCAAACATCATTCTGGGTTTAATGGGGTAGATTGGGTGTTTGCTTTGCGAAACCATTTTCGCAACTTCGGTACCCCGAAATAGTGCATTGAAGCCCGAAACACAAGTTTTGCATCTTTTACATGCCGAAGGTTTGCGATATGCTCCAAAACACTCCCAAACATCATTTTGGGTGTAATGGAGTAGAATGGGTGTTTTCGTTGCGAAACCATTTTCGCAACTTCGGTACCCCGAAATAGTGCATTCAGGCCCGAAACACAAGTTTTGCATCTTTTACATGCCGAAGGTGTGCGATATGCTCCAAAACACTCCCAAACATCATTCTGGGTTTAATGGGGTAGATTGGGTGTTTGCTTTGCGAAACCATTTTCGCAACTTCGGTACCCCGAAATAGTGCATTGAATCCCGAAACACAAGTTTTGCATCTTTTACATGCCGAAGGTTTGCGATATGCTCCAAAACACTCCCAAACATCATTTTGGGTGTAATGGAGTAGAATGGGTGTTTTCGTTGCGAAACCATTTTCGCAACTTCGGTACCCCGAAATAGTGCATTCAGGTCCGAAACACAAGTTTTGCATCTTTTACATGCCGAAGGTGTGCGAAATGCTCCAAAACACTCCCAAACATCATTTTGGGTCTAATGGAGTAGAATGGTTGTTTTCGTTGCGAAACCATTTTCGCAACTTCGGTACCCCGAAATAGTGCATTCAGGCCCGAAACACAAGTTTTGCATCTTTTACATGCCGAAGGTTTGCGAAATGCTCCAAAACACTCCCAAACATCATTTTGGGTCTAATGGAGTAGAATGGTTGTTTTCGTTGCGAAACCATTTTCGCAACTTCGGTACCCCGAAATAATGCATTCATGATTGAAACACAAGTTTTGCATCTTTTTACTTGCCGAAGGTTTGCGATATGCTCCAAAACACTCCCAAACATCATTCTGGGTTTAATGGGGTAGAATGGGTGTTTTCTTTGCGAAACCATTTTCGCAACTTCGGTGCCTCAAAATAGTGCATTTAGGCCCGAAACACAAGTTTTGCATCTTTTTACATGCCGAAGATTTATGATATGCTCCAAAACACTCCCAAACATCATTTTGGGACTAATGGAGTAGAATGGTTGTTTTCGTTGCGAAACAATTTTCGCAACTTCAGTACCCCGAAATTGTGCATTCAGGCCCGAAACACAAGTTTTGCATCTTTTACATGCCGAAGGTTTGCGAAATGCTCCAAAACACTCCCAAACATCATTTTGGGTCTAATGGAGTAGAATGGTTGTTTTCGTTGCGAAACCATTTTCGCAACTTCGGTACCCCGAAATAATGCATTCAGGCTTGAAACATAAGTTTTGCATCTTTTTACATGCCGAAGGTTTGCGATATGTTCCAAAACACTCCTAAACATCATTCTGGGCTTAATGGGGTAGAATGGGTGTTTTCTTTGCGAAACCATTTTCGCAACTTCGGTACCCCGAAATAGTGCATTCAATCCCGAAACACAAGTTTTGCATCTTTTTACATGCCAAAGATTTGTGATATGCTCCAAAACACTCCCAAACATCATTTTGGGTCTAATGGAGTAGAATGGTTGTTTTCGTTGCGAAACCATTTTCGCAACTTCGGTACCCCGAAATAATTCATTCAGGCTTGAAACATAAGTTTTGCATCTTTTTACATGCCGAAGGTTTGCGATATGCTCCAAAACACTCCTAAACATCATTCTGGGTTTAATGGGGTAGAATGGGTGTTTTCTTAGCGAAACCATTTTCGCAACTTCGGTACCCCGAAATAGTGCATTCAAGCCCGAAACACAAGTTTTGCATCTTTTACATGCCGAAGGTTTACGATATGCTCCAAAACACTCCCAAACATCATTTTGGGTGTAATGGTGTAGAATGGGTGTTTTCGTTGCGAAACCATTTTCGCAACATCGGTGCCCCGAAATAGTGCATTCTAGCCCGAAACACAAGTTTTGCATCTTTTTACATGCCAAAGATTTGTGATATGCTCCAAAACACTCCCAAACATCATTTTGGGTCTAATGGAGTAGAATCGTTGTTTTCATTGCGAAACCATTTTTGCAACTTCGGTACCCCGAAATAGTGCATTCAGGCCCGAAACACAAGTTTTGCATCTTTTACATGCCGAAGGTGTGCGAAATGCTGCAAAACACTCCCAAACATCATTTTGGGTCTAATGGAGTAGAATGGTTGTTTTCGTTGCGAAACCATTTTCGCAACATCGGTACCCCGAAATAGTGCATTCAGGCCCGAAACACAAGTTTTGCATCTTTTACATGCCGAAGGTTTGCGAAATGCTCCAAAACACTCCCAAACATCATTTTGGGTCTAATGGAGTAGAATGGTTGTTTTCGTTGCGAAACCATTTTCGCAACTTCGGTACCCCGAAATAATGCATTCAGGCTTGAAACATAAGTTTTGCATCTTTTTACATGCCGAAGGTTTGCGATATGTTCCAAAACACTCCTAAACATCATTCTGGGCTTAATGGGGTAGAATGGGTGTTTTCTTTGCGAAACCATTTTCGCAACTTCGGTACCCTGAAATAGTGCATTCAATCCCGAAACACAAGTTTTGCATCTTTTTACATGCCAAAGATTTGTGATATGCTCCAAAACACTCCCAAACATCATTTTGGGTCTAATGGAGTAGAATGGTTGTTTTCGTTGCGAAACCATTTTCGCAACTTCGGTACCCCGAAATAATTCATTCAGGCTTGAAACATAAGTTTTGCATCTTTTTACATGCCGAAGGTTTGCGATATGCTCCAAAACACTCCTAAACATCATTCTGGGTTTAATGGGGTAGAATGGGTGTTTTCTTAGCGAAACCATTTTCGCAACTTCGGTACCCCGAAATAGTGCATTCAAGCCCGAAACACAAGTTTTGCATCTTTTACATGCCGAAGGTTTACGATATGCTCCAAAACACTCCCAAACATCATTTTGGGTGTAATGGTGTAGAATGGGTGTTTTCGTTGCGAAACCATTTTTGCAACATCGGTGCCCCGAAATAGTGCATTCAAGCCCGAAACACAAGTTTTGCATCTTTTTACATGCCAAAGATTTGTGATATGCTCCAAAACACTCCCAAACATCATTTTGGGTCTAATGGAGTAGAATCGTTGTTTTCATTGCGAAACCATTTTTGCAACTTCGGTACCCCGAAATAGTGCATTCAGGCCCGAAACACAAGTTTTGCATCTTTTACATGCCGAAGGTGTGCGAAATGCTGCAAAACACTCCCAAACATCATTTTGGGTCTAATGGAGTAGAATGGTTGTTTTCGTTGCGAAACCATTTTCGCAACATCGGTACCCCGAAATAGTGCATTCAGGCCCGAAACACAAGTTTTGCATCTTTTACATGCTGAAGGTTTGCGAAATGCTCCAAAACACTCCCAAACATCATTTTGGGACTAATGGAGTAGAATGGTTGTTTTCGTTGCGAAACAATTTTCGCAACTTCAGTACCCCGAAATTGTGCATTCAGGCCCGAAACACAAGTTTTGCATCTTTTACATGCCGAAGGTTTGCGAAATGCTCCAAAACACTCCCAAACATCATTTTGGGTCTAATGGAGTAGAATGGTTGTTTTCGTTGCGAAACCATTTTCGCAACTTCGGTACCGCGAAATAATGCATTCAGGCTTGAAACATAAGTTTTGCATCTTTTTACATGCCGAAGGTTTGCGATATGTTCCAAAACACTCCTAAACATCATTCTGGGCTTAATGGGGTAGAATGGGTGTTTTCTTTGCGAAACCATTTTCGCAACTTCGGTACCCCGAAATAGTGCATTCAAGCCCGAAACACAAGTTTTGCATCTTTTACATGCCGAAGGTTTGCGATATGCTCCAAAACACTCCCAAACATCATTTTGGGTGTAATGGAGTAGAATGGGTGTTTTCGTTGCGAAACCATTTTAGCAACATCGGTGCCCTGAAATAGTGCATTCAAGCCCGAAACACAAGTTTTGCATCTTTTTACATGCCAAAGATTTGTGATATGCTCCAAAACACTCCCAAACATCATTTTCGTTCTAATGGAGTACAATCGTTGTTTTCGTTGCGAAACCATTTTCGCAACTTCGGTACCCCGAAATAGTGCATTCAGGCCCGAAACACAAGTTTTGCATCTTTTACATGCCGAAGGTGTGCGAAATGCTCCAAAACAGTCCCAAACATCATTTTGGGTCTAATGGAGTAGAATGGTTGTTTTCGTTGCGAAACCATTTTCGCAACTTCGGTACCCCGAAATAATTCATTCAGGCTTGAAACATAAGTTTTGCATCTTTTTACATGCCGAAGGTTTGCGATATGCTCCAAAACACTCCTAAACATCATTCTGGGTTTAATGGGGTAGAATGGGTGTTTTCGTTGCGAAACCATTTTCGCAACATCGGTGCCCCGAAATAGTGCATTCAAGCCCGAAACACAAGTTTTGCATCTTTTTACATGCCAAAGATTTGTGATATGCTCCAAAACACTCCCAAACATCATTTTGGGTCTAATGGAGTAGAATCGTTGTTTTCATTGCGAAACCATTTTTGCAACTTCGGTACCCCGAAATAGTGCATTCAGGCCCGAAACACAAGTTTTGCATCTTTTACATGCCGAAGGTGTGCGAAATGCTGCAAAACACTCCCAAACATCATTTTGGGTCTAATGGAGTAGAATGGTTGTTTTCGTTGCGAAACCATTTTCGCAACATCGGTACCCCGAAATAGTGCATTCAGGCCCGAAACACAAGTTTTGCATCTTTTACATGCCGAAGGTTTGCGAAATGCTCCAAAACACTCCCAAACATCATTTTGGGTCTAATGGAGTAGAATGGTTGTTTTCGTTGCGAAACCATTTTCGCAACTTCGGTACCCCGATATAATGCATTCAGGCTTGAAACACAAGTTTTGCATCTTTTTACATGCCGAAGGTTTGCGATATGCTCCAAAACACTCCCAAACATCATTCTGGGTTTAATGGGGTAGATTGGGTGTTTGCTTTGCGAAACCATTTTCGCAACTTCGGTACCCCGAAATAGTGCATTGAAGCCCGAAACACAAGTTTTGCATCTTTTACATGCCGAAGGTTTGCGATATGCTCCAAAACACTCCCAAACATCATTTTGGGTGTAATGGAGTAGAATGGGTGTTTTCGTTGCGAAACCATTTTCGCAACTTCGGTACCCCGAAATAGTGCATTCAGGCCCGAAACACAAGTTTTGCATCTTTTACATGCCGAAGGTGTGCGAAATGCTCCAAAACACTCCCAAACATCATTTTGGGTCTAATGGAGTAGAATGGTTGTTTTCGTTGCGAAACCATTTTCGCAACTTCGGTACCCCGAAATAGTGCATTCAGGCCCGAAACACAAGTTTTGCATCTTTTACATGCCGAAGGTTTGCGAAATGCTCCAAAACACTCCCAAACATCATTTTGGGTCTAATGGAGTAGAATGGTTGTTTTCGTTGCGAAACCATTTTCGCAACTTCGGTACCCCGAAATAATGCATTCATGATTGAAACACAAGTTTTGCATCTTTTTACTTGCCGAAGGTTTGCGATATGCTCCAAAACACTCCCAAACATCATTCTGGGTTTAATGGGGTAGAATGGGTGTTTTCTTTGCGAAACCATTTTCGCAACTTCGGTGCCTCAAAATAGTGCATTCAGGCCCGAACACAAGTTTTGCATCTTTTTACATGCCGAAGATTTATGATATGCTCCAAAACACTCCCAAACATCATTTTGGGACTAATGGAGTAGAATGGTTGTTTTCGTTGCGAAACAATTTTCGCAACTTCAGTACCCCGAAATTGTGCATTCAGGCCCGAAACACAAGTTTTGCATCTTTTACATGCCGAAGGTTTGCGAAATGCTCCAAAACACTCCCAAACATCATTTTGGGTCTAATGGAGTAGAATGGTTGTTTTCGTTGCGAAACCATTTTCGCAACTTCGGTACCCCGAAATAATGCATTCAGGCTTGAAACATAAGTTTTGCATCTTTTTACATGCCGAAGGTTTGCGATATGTTCCAAAACACTCCTAAACATCATTCTGGGCTTAATGGGGTAGAATGGGTGTTTTCTTTGCGAAACCATTTTCGCAACTTCGGTACCCCGAAATAGTGCATTCAATCCCGAAACACAAGTTTTGCATCTTTTTACATGCCAAAGATTTGTGATATGCTCCAAAACACTCCCAAACATCATTTTGGGTCTAATGGAGTAGAATGGTTGTTTTCGTTGCGAAACCATTTTCGCAACTTCGGTACCCCGAAATAATTCATTCAGGCTTGAAACATAAGTTTTGCATCTTTTTACATGCCGAAGGTTTGCGATATGCTCCAAAACACTCCTAAACATCATTCTGGGTTTAATGGGGTAGAATGGGTGTTTTCTTAGCGAAACCATTTTCGCAACTTCGGTACCCCGAAATAGTGCATTCAAGCCCGAAACACAAGTTTTGCATCTTTTACATGCCGAAGGTTTACGATATGCTCCAAAACACTCCCAAACATCATTTTGGGTGTAATGGTGTAGAATGGGTGTTTTCGTTGCGAAACCATTTTTGCAACATCGGTGCCCCGAAATAGTGCATTCAAGCCCGAAACACAAGTTTTGCATCTTTTTACATGCCAAAGATTTGTGATATGCTCCAAAACACTCCCAAACATCATTTTGGGTCTAATGGAGTAGAATCGTTGTTTTCATTGCGAAACCATTTTTGCAACTTCGGTACCACGAAATAGTGCATTCAGGCCCGAAACACAAGTTTTGCATCTTTTACATGCCGAAGGTGTGCGAAATGCTGCAAAACACTCCCAAACATCATTTTGGGTCTAATGGAGTAGAATGGTTGTTTTCGTTGCGAAACCATTTTCGCAACATCGGTACCCCGAAATAGTGCATTCAGGCCCGAAACACAAGTTTTGCATCTTTTACATGCTGAAGGTTTGCGAAATGCTCCAAAACACTCCCAAACATCATTTTGGGACTAATGGAGTAGAATGGTTGTTTTCGTTGCGAAACAATTTTCGCAACTTCAGTACCCCGAAATTGTGCATTCAGGCCCGAAACACAAGTTTTGCATCTTTTACATGCCGAAGGTTTGCGAAATGCTCCAAAACACTCCCAAACATCATTTTGGGTCTAATGGAGTAGAATGGTTGTTTTCGTTGCGAAACCATTTTCGCAACTTCGGTACCCCGAAATAATGCATTCAGGCTTGAAACATAAGTTTTGCATCTTTTTACATGCCGAAGGTTTGCGATATGTTCCAAAACACTCCTAAACATCATTCTGGGCTTAATGGGGTAGAATGGGTGTTTTCTTTGCGAAACCATTTTCGCAACTTCGGTACCCCGAAATAGTGCATTCAGGCCCGAACACAAGTTTTGCATCTTTTTACATGCCGAAGATTTATGATATGCTCCAAAACACTCCCAAACATCATTTTGGGACTAATGGAGTAGAATGGTTGTTTTCGTTGCGAAACAATTTTCGCAACTTCAGTACCCCGAAATTGTGCATTCAGGCCCGAAACACAAGTTTTGCATCTTTTACATGCCGAAGGTTTGCGAAATGCTCCAAAACACTCCCAAACATCATTTTGGGTCTAATGGAGTAGAATGGTTGTTTTCGTTGCGAAACCATTTTCGCAACTTCGGTACCCCGAAATAATGCATTCAGGCTTGAAACATAAGTTTTGCATCTTTTTACATGCCGAAGGTTTGCGATATGTTCCAAAACACTCCTAAACATCATTCTGGGCTTAATGGGGTAGAATGGGTGTTTTCTTTGCGAAACCATTTTCGCAACTTCGGTACCCCGAAATAATGCATTCATGATTGAAACACAAGTTTTGCAACTTTTTACTTGCCGAAGGTTTGCGATATGCTCCAAAACACTCCCAAACATCATTCTGGGTTTAATGGGGTAGAATGGGTGTTTTCTTTGCGAAACCATTTTCGCAACTTCGGTGCCTCAAAATAGTGCATTCAGGCCCGAACACAAGTTTTGCATCTTTTTACATGCCGAAGATTTATGATATGCTCCAAAACACTCCCAAACATCATTTTGGGACTAATGGAGTAGAATGGTTGTTTTCGTTGCGAAACAATTTTCGCAACTTCAGTACCCCGAAATTGTGCATTCAGGCCCGAAACACAAGTTTTGCATCTTTTACATGCCGAAGGTTTGCGAAATGCTCCAAAACACTCCCAAACATCATTTTGGGTCTAATGGAGTAGAATGGTTGTTTTCGTTGCGAAACCATTTTCGCAACTTCGGTACCCCGAAATAATGCATTCATGATTGAAACACAAGTTTTGCATCTTTTTACTTGCCGAAGGTTTGCGATATGCTCCAAAACACTCCCAAACATCATTCTGGGTTTAATGGGGTAGAATGGGTGTTTTTTTTGCGAAACCATTTTCGCAACTTCGGTGCCTCAAAATAGTGCATTCAGGCCCGAACACAAGTTTTGCATCTTTTTACATGCCGAAGATTTATGATATGCTCCAAAACACTCCCAAACATCATTTTGGGACTAATGGAGTAGAATGGTTGTTTTCGTTGCGAAACAATTTTCGCAACTTCAGTACCCCGAAATTGTGCATTCAGGCCCGAAACACAAGTTTTGCATCTTTTACATGCCGAAGGTTTGCGAAATGCTCCAAAACACTCCCAAACATCATTTTGGGTCTAATGGAGTAGAATGGTTGTTTTCGTTGCGAAACCATTTTCGCAACTTCGGTACCCCGAAATAATGCATTCAGGCTTGAAACATAAGTTTTGCATCTTTTTACATGCCGAAGGTTTGCGATATGTTCCAAAACACTCCTAAACATCATTCTGGGCTTAATGGGGTAGAATGGGTGTTTTCTTTGCGAAACCATTTTCGCAACTTCGGTACCCCGAAATAGAGCATTCAATCCCGAAACACAAGTTTTGCATCTTTTTACATGCCAAAGATTTGTGATATGCTCCAAAACACTCCCAAACATCATTTTGGGTCTAATGGAGTAGAATGGTTGTATTCGTTGCGAAACCATTTTCGCAACTTCGGTACCCCGAAATAATTCATTCAGGCTTGAAACATAAGTTTTGCATCTTTTTACATGCCGAAGGTTTGCGATATGCTCCAAAACACTCCTAAACATCATTCTGGGTTTAATGGGGTAGAATGGGTGTTTTCTTAGCGAAACCATTTTCGCAACTTCGGTACCCCGAAATAGTGCATTCAAGCCCGAAACACAAGTTTTGCATCTTTTACATGCCGAAGGTTTACGATATGCTCCAAAACACTCCCAAACATCATTTTGGGTGTAATGGTGTAGAATGGGTGTTTTCGTTGCGAAACCATTTTTGCAACATCGGTGCCCCGAAATAGTGCATTCAAGCCCGAAACACAAGTTTTGCATCTTTTTACATGCCAAAGATTTGTGATATGCTCCAAAACACTCCCAAACATCATTTTGGGTCTAATGGAGTAGAATCGTTGTTTTCATTGCGAAACCATTTTTGCAACTTCGGTACCCCGAAATAGTGCATTCAGGCCCGAAACACAAGTTTTGCATCTTTTACATGCCGAAGGTGTGCGAAATGCTGCAAAACACTCCCAAACATCATTTTGGGTCTAATGGAGTAGAATGGTTGTTTTCGTTGCGAAACCATTTTCGCAACATCGGTACCCCGAAATAGTGCATTCAGGCCCGAAACACAAGTTTTGCATCTTTTACATGCCGAAGGTTTGCGAAATGCTCCAAAACACTCCCAAACATCATTTTGGGTCTAATGGAGTAGAATGGTTGTTTTCGTTGCGAAACCATTTTCGCAACTTCGGTACCCCGAAATAATGCATTCAGGCTTGAAACACAAGTTTTGCATCTTTTTACATGCCGAAGGTTTGCGATATGCTCCAAAACACTCCCAAACATCATTCTGGGTTTAATGGGGTAGATTGGGTGTTTGCTTTGCGAAACCATTTTCGCAACTTCGGTACCCCGAAATAGTGCATTGAAGCCCGAAACACAAGTTTTGCATCTTTTACATGCCGAAGGTTTGCGATATGCTCCAAAACACTCCCAAACATCATTTTGGGTGTAATGGAGTAGAATGGGTGTTTTCGTTGCGAAACCATTTTCGCAACTTCGGTACCCCGAAATAGTGCATTCAGGCCCGAAACACAAGTTTTGCATCTTTTACATGCCGAAGGTGTGCGAAATGCTCCAAAACACTCCCAAACATCATTTTGGGTCTAATGGAGTAGAATGGTTGTTTTCGTTGCGAAACCATTTTCGCAACTTCGGTACCCCGAAATAGTGCATTCAGGCCCGAAACACAAGTTTTGCATCTTTTACATGCCGAAGGTTTGCGAAATGCTCCAAAACACTCCCAAACATCATTTTGGGTCTAATGGAGTAGAATGGTTGTTTTCGTTGCGAAACCATTTTCGCAACTTCGGTACCCCGAAATAATGCATTCATGATTGAAACACAAGTTTTGCATCTTTTTACTTGCCGAAGGTTTGCGATATGCTCCAAAACACTCCCAAACATCATTCTGGGTTTAATGGGGTAGAATGGGTGTTTTCTTTGCGAAACCATTTTCGCAACTTCGGTGCCTCAAAATAGTGCATTCAGGCCCGAAACACAAGTTTTGCATCTTTTTACATGCCGAAGATTTATGATATGCTCCAAAACACTCCCAAACATCATTTTGGGACTAATGGAGTAGAATGGTTGTTTTCGTTGCGAAACAATTTTCGCAACTTCAGTACCCCGAAATAGTGCATTCAGGCCCGAAACACAAGTTTTGCATCTTTTACATGCCGAAGGTTTGCGAAATGCTCCAAAACACTCCCAAACATCATTTTGGGTCTAATGGAGTAGAATGGTTGTTTTCGTTGCGAAACCATTTTCGCAACTTCGGTACCCCGAAATAATGCATTCAGGCTTGAAACACAAGTTTTGCATCTTTTTACATGCCGAAGGTTTGCGATATGCTCCAAAGCACTCCCAAACATCATTCTGGGTTTAATGGGGTAGAATGGGTGTTTGCTTTGCGAAACCATTTTCGCAACTTCGGTACCCCGAAATAGTGCATTCAAGCCCGAAACACAAGTTTTGCATCTTTTACATGCCGAAGGTTTGCGATATGCTCCAAAACACTCCCAAACATCATTTTGGGTGTAATGGAGTAGAATGGGTGTTTTCGTTGCGAAACCATTTTCGCAACTTCGGTACCCCGAAATAGTGCATTCAGGCCCGAAACACAAGTTTTGCATCTTTTACATGCCGAAGGTTTGCGAAATGCTCCAAAACACTCCCAAACATCATTTTGGGTCTAATGGAGTAGAATGGTTGTTTTCGTTGCGAAACCATTTTCGCGACTTCGGTACCCCGAAATAATGCATTCAGGCTTGAAACACAAGTTTTGCATCTTTTTACATGCCGAAGGTTTGCGATATGCTCCAAAACACACCCAAACATCATTCTGGGTTTAATGGGGTAGAATGGGTGTTTTCTTTGCGAAACCATTTTCGCAACTTCGGTACCCCGAAATAGTGCATTCAAGCCCGAAACACAAGTTTTGCATCTTTTACATGCCGAAGGTTTGCGATATGCTCCAAAACACTACCAAAAATCATTTTGGGAGTAATGGAGTAGAATGGGTGTTTTCGTTGCGAAACCATTTTCGCAACTTCGGTGCCTCAAAATAGTGCATTCAGGCCCGAAACACAAGTTTTGCATCTTTTTACATGCCGAAGATTTGTGATATGCTCCAAAACACTCCCAAACATCATTTTGGGGCTAATGGAGTAGAATGGTTGTTTTCGTTGCGAAACCATTTTCGCAACTTCAGTACCCCGAAATAGTGCATTCAGGCCCGAAACACAAGTTTTGCATCTTTTACATGCCGAAGGTTTGCGAAATGCTCCAAAACACTCCCAAACATCATTTTGGGTCTAATGGAGTAGAATGGTTGTTTTCGTTGCGAAACCATTTTCGCAACTTCGGTACCCCGAAATAATGCATTCATGCTTGAAACACAAGTTTTGCATCTTTTTACATGCCGAAGGTTTGCGATATGCTCCAAAACACTCCCAAACATCATTCTGGGTTTAATGGGGTAGAATGGGTGTTTTCTTTGCGAAACCATTTTCGCAACTTCGGTACCCCGAAATAGTGCATTCATGCCCGAAACACAAGTTTTGCATCTTTTACATGCCGAAGGTTTGCGATATGCTCCAAAACACTCCCAAACATCATTTTGGGTCTAATGGAGTAGAATGGTTGTTTTCGTTGCGAAACCATTTTCGCAACTTCGGTACCCCGAAATAGTGCATTCAAGCCCGAAACACAAGTTTTGCATCTTTTACAAGCCGAAGGTTTGCGATATGCTCCAAAACACTCCCAAACATCATTTTGGGAGTAATGGAGTTGAATGGGTGTTTTCGTTGCGAAACCATTTTCGCAACTTCGGTGCCCCGAAATAGTGCATTCAGGCCCGAAACACAAGTTTTGCATCTTTTTACATGCCGAAGATTTGTGATATGCTCCAAAACACTCCCAAACATCATTTTGGGTCTAATGGAGTAGAATGGTTGTTTTCGTTGCGAAACCATTTTCGCAACTTCGGTACCCCGAAATAGTGCATTCAGGCCCGAAACACAAGTTTTGCATCTTTTACATGCCGAAGGTTTGCGAAATGCTCCAAAACACTACCAAACATCATTTTGGGTCTAATGGAGTAGAATGGTTGTTTTCGTTGCGAAACCATTTTCGCAACTTCGGTACCCCGAAATAATGCATTCAGGCTTGAAACATAAGTTTTGCATCTTTTTACATGCCGAAGGTTTGCGATATGTTCCAAAACACTCCTAAACATCATTCTGGGCTTAATGGGGTAGAATGGGTGTTTTCTTTGCGAAACCATTTTCGCAACTTCGGTACCCCGAAATAGTGCATTCAAGCCCGAAACACAAGTTTTGCATCTTTTTACATGCCAAAGATTTGTGATATGCTCCAAAACACTCCCAAACATCATTTTGGGTCTAATGGTGTAGAATCGTTGTTTTCATTGCGAAACGATTTTCGCAATTTCGGTACCCCGAAATAGTGCATTCAGGCCCGAAACACAAGTTTTGCATCTTTTACATGCCGAAGGTGTGCGAAATGCTCCAAAAACACTCCCAAACATCATTTTGGGTCTAATGGAGTAGAATGGTTGTTTTCGTTGCGAAACCATTTTCGCAACATCGGTACCCCGAAATAGTGCATTCACGCCCGAAACACAAGTTTTGCATCTTTTACATGCCGAAGGTTTGCGAAATGCTCCAAAACACTCCCAAACATCATTTTGGGTCTAATGGAGTAGAATGGTTGTTTTCGTTGCGAAACCATTTTCGCAACTTCGGTACCCCGAAATAATGCATTCAGGCTTGAAACACAAGTTTTGCATCTTTTTACATGCCGAAGGTTTGCGATATGCTCCAAAACACTCCCAAACATCATTCTGGGTTTAATGGGGTAGATTGGGTGTTTGCTTTGCGAAACCATTTTCGCAACTTCGGTACCCCGAAATAGTGCATTCAAGCCCGAAACACAAGTTTTGCATCTTTTACATGCCGAAGGTTTGCGATATGCTCCAAAACACTCCCAAACATCATTTTGGGTGTAATGGAGTAGAATGGGTGTTTTCGTTGCGAAACCATTTTCGCAACTTCGGTACCCCGAAATAATGCATTCGGGCCCGAAACACAAGTTTTGCATCTTTTACATGCCGAAGATTTGTGATATGCTCCAAAACACTCCCAAACATCATTTTGGGTCTAATGGAGTAGAATGGTTGTTTTCGTTGCGAAACCATTTTCGCAACTTCGGTACCCCGAAATAGTGCATTCAGGCCCGAAACACAAGTTTTGCATCTTTTACATGCCGAAGGTTTGCGAAATGCTCCAAAACACTACCAAACATCATTTTGGGTCTAATGGAGTAGAATGGTTGTTTTCGTTGCGAAACCATTTTCGCAACTTCGGTACCCCGAAATAATGCATTCAGGCTTGAAACATAAGTTTTGCATCTTTTTACATGCCGAAGGTTTGCGATATGTTCCAAAACACTCCTAAACATCATTCTGGGCTTAATGGGGTAGAATGGGTGTTTTCTTTGCGAAACCATTTTCGCAACTTCGGTACCCCGAAATAGTGCATTCAAGCCCGAAACACAAGTTTTGCATCTTTTTACATGCCAAAGATTTGTGATATGCTCCAAAACACTCCCAAACATCATTTTGGGTCTAATGGTGTAGAATCGTTGTTTTCATTGCGAAACGATTTTCGCAACTTCGGTAGCCCGAAATAGTGCATTCAGGCCCGAAACACAAGTTTTGCATCTTTTACATGCCGAAGGTGTGCGAAATGCTCCAAAACACTCCCAAACATCATTTTGGGTATAATGGAGTAGAATGGTTGTTTTCGTTGCGAAACCATTTTCGCAACTTCGGTACCCCGAAATAGTGCATTCAGGCCCGAAACACAAGTTTTGCATCTTTTACATACCGAAGGTTTGCGAAATGCTCCAAAACACTCCCAAACATCATTTTGGGTCTAATGGAGTAGAATGGTTGTTTTCGTTGCGAAACCATTTTCGCAACTTCGGTACCCCGAAATAATGCATTCATGCTTGAAACACAAGTTTTGCATCATTTTACTTGCCGAAGGTTTGCGATATGCTCCAAAACACTCCCAAACATCATTCTGGGTTTAATGGGGTAGAATGGGTGTTTTCTTTGCGAAACCATTTTCGCAACTTCGGTGCCTCAAAATAGTGCATTCAGGCCCGAAACACAAGTTTTGCATCTTTTTACATGCCGAAGATTTGTGATATGCTCCAAAACACTCCCAAACATCATTTTGGGACTAATGGAGTAGAATGGTTGTTTTCGTTGCGAAACAATTTTCGCAACTTCAGTACCCCGAAATAGTGCATTCAGGCCCGAAACACAAGTTTTGCATCTTTTACATGCCGAAGGTTTGCGAAATGCTCCAAAACACTCCCAAACATCATTTTGGGTCTAATGGAGTAGAATGGTTGTTTTCGTTGCGAAACCATTTTCGCAACTTCGGTACCCCGAAATAATGCATTCAGGCTTGAAACACAAGTTTTGCATCTTTTTACATGCCGAAGGTTTGCGATATGCTCCAAAGCACTCCCAAACATCATTCTGGGTTTAATGGGGTAGAATGGGTGTTTGCTTTGCGAAACCATTTTCGCAACTTCGGTACCCCGAAATAGTGCATTCAAGCCCGAAACACAAGTTTTGCATCTTTTACATGCCGAAGGTTTGCGATATGCTCCAAAACACTCCCAAACATCATTTTGGGTGTAATGGAGTAGAATGGGTGTTTTCGTTGCGAAACCATTTTCGCAACTTCGGTACCCCGAAATAGTGCATTCAGGCCCGAAACACAAGTTTTGCATCTTTTACATGCCGAAGGTTTGCGAAATGCTCCAAAACACTCCCAAACATCATTTTGGGTCTAATGGAGTAGAATGGATGTTTTCGTTGCGAAACCATTTTCGCAACTTCGGTACCCCGAAATAATGCATTCAGGCTTGAAACATAAGTTTTGCATCTTTTTACATGCCGAAGGTTTGCGATATGCTCCAAAACACTCCTAAACATCATTCTGGGTTTAATAGGGTAGAATGGGTGTTTTCTTTGCGAAACCATTTTCGCAACTTCGGTACCCCGAAATAGTGCATTCAAGCCCGAAACACAAGTTTTGCATCTTTTACATGCCGAAGGTTTGCGATATGCTCCAAAACACTCCCAAACATCATTTTGGGTGTAATGGAGTAGAATGGGTGTTTTCGTTGCGAAACAATTTTCGCAACATCGGTGCCCCGAAATAGTGCATTCAAGCCCGAAACACAAGTTTTGCATCTTTTTACATGCCAAAGATTTGTGATATGCTTCAAAACACTCCCAAACATCATTTTCGGTCTAATGGAGTAGAATCGTTGTTTTCGTTGCGAAACCATTTTCGCAACTTCGGTACCCCGAAATAGTGCATTCAAGCCCGAAACACAAGTTTTGCATCTTTTACATGCCGAAGGTTTGCGATATGCTCCAAAACACTCCCAAAAATCATTTTGGGAGTAATGGAGTAGAATGGGTGTTTTCGTTGCGAAACCATTTTCGCAACTTCGGTGCCTCAAAATAGTGCATTCAGGCCCGAAACACAAGTTTTGCATCTTTTTACATGCCGAAGATTTGTGATATGCTCCAAAACACTCCCAAACATCATTTTGGGGCTAATGGAGTAGAATGGTTGTTTTCGTTGGAAAACCATTTTCGCAACTTCAGTACCCCGAAATAGTGCATTCAGGCCCGAAACACAAGTTTTGCATCTTTTACATGCCGAAGGTTTGCGAAATGCTCCAAAACACTCCCAAACATCATTTTGGGTCTAATGGAGTAGAATGGTTGTTTTCGTTGCGAAACCATTTTCGCAACTTCGGTACCCCGAAATAATGCATTCAGGCTTGAAACATAAGTTTTGCATCTTTTTACATGCCGAAGGTTTGCGATATGCTCCAAAACACTCCTAAACATCATTCTGGGTTTAATAGGGTAGAATGGGTGTTTTCTTTGCGAAACCATTTTCGCAACTTCGGTACCCCGAAATAGTGCATTCAAGCCCGAAACACAAGTTTTGCATCTTTTACATGCCGAAGGTTTGCGATATGCTCCAAAACACTCCCAAACATCATTTTGGGTGTAATGGAGTAGAATGGGTGTTTTCGTTGCGAAACAATTTTCGCAACATCGGTGCCCCGAAATAGTGCATTCAAGCCCGAAACACAAGTTTTGCATCTTTTTACATGCCAAAGATTTGTGATATGCTTCAAAACACTCCCAAACATCATTTTCGGTCTAATGGAGTAGAATCGTTGTTTTCGTTGCGAAACCATTTTCGCAACTTCGGTACCCCGAAATAGTGCATTCAGGCCCGAAACACAAGTTTTGCATCTTTTACATGCCGAAGGTGTGCGAAATGCTCCAAAACACTCCCAAACATCATTTTGGGTCTAATGGAGTAGAATGGTTGTTTTCGTTGCGAAACCATTTTCGCAACTTCGGTACCCCGAAATAATGCATTCAGGCTTGAAACACAAGTTTTGCATCTTTTTACATGCCGAAGGTTTGCGATATGCTCCAAAGCACTCCCAAACATCATTCTGGGTTTAATGGGGTAGAATGGGTGTTTGCTTTGCGAAACCATTTTCGCAACTTCGGTACCCCGAAATAGTGCATTCAAGCCCGAAACACAAGTTTTGCATCTTTTACATGCCGAAGGTTTGCGATATGCTCCAAAACACTACCAAACATCATTTTGGGTGTAATGGAGTAGAATGGGTGTTTTCGTTGCGAAACCATTTTCGCAACTTCGGTACCCCGAAATAGTGCATTCAGGCTCGAAACACAAGTTTTGCATCTTTTACATGCCGAAGGTTTGCGAAATGCTCCAAAACACTCCCAAACATCATTTTGGGTCTAATGGAGTAGAATGGATGTTTTCGTTGCGAAACCATTTTCGCAACTTCGGTACCCCGAAATAATGCATTCAGGCTTGAAACACAAGTTTTGCATCTTTTTACATGCCGAAGGTTTGCGATATGCTCCAAAACACACCCAAACATCATTCTGGGTTTAATGGGGTAGAATGGGTGTTTTCTTTGCGAAACCATTTTCGCAACTTCGGTACCCCGAAATAGTGCATTCAAGCCCGAAACACAAGTTTTGCATCTTTTACATGCCGAAGGTTTGCGATATGCTCCAAAACACTCCCAAAAATCATTTTGGGAGTAATGGAGTAGAATGGGTGTTTTCGTTGCGAAACCATTTTCGCAACTTCGGTGCCTCAAAATAGTGCATTCAGGCCCGAAACACAAGTTTTGCATCTTTTTACATGCCGAAGATTTGTGATATGCTCCAAAACACTCCCAAACATCATTTTGGGGCTAATGGAGTAGAATGGTTGTTTTCGTTGGGAAACCATTTTCGCAACTTCAGTACCCCGAAATAGTGCATTCAGGCCCGAAACACAAGTTTTGCATCTTTTACATGCCGAAGGTTTGCGAAATGCTCCAAAACACTCCCAAACATCATTTTGGGTCTAATGGAGTAGAATGGTTGTTTTCGTTGCGAAACCATTTTCGCAACTTCGGTACCCCGAAATAATGCATTCAGGCTTGAAACATAAGTTTTGCATCTTTTTACATGCCGAAGGTTTGCGATATGCTCCAAAACACTCCTAAACATCATTCTGGGTTTAATAGGGTAGAATGGGTGTTTTCTTTGCGAAACCATTTTCGCAACTTCGGTACCCCGAAATAGTGCATTCAAGCCCGAAACACAAGTTTTGCATCTTCTACATGCCGAAGGTTTGCGATATGCTCCAAAACACTCCAAAACATCATTTTGGGTGTAATGGAGTAGAATGGGTGTTTTCGTTGCGAAACAACTTTCGCAACATCGGTGCCCCGAAATAGTGCATTCAAGCCCGAAACACAAGTTTTGCATCTTTTTACATGCCAAAGATTTGTGATATGCTCCAAAACACTCCCAAACATCATTTTCGGTCTAATGGAGTAGAATCGTTGTTTTCGTTGCGAGACCATTTTCGCAACTTCGGTACCCCGAAATAGTGCATTCAGGCCCGAAACACAAGTTTTGCATCTTTTACATGCCGAAGGTGTGCGAAATGCTCCAAAACACTCCCAAACATCATTTTGGGTCTAATGGAGCAGAATGGTTGTTTTCGTTGTGAAACCATTTTCGCAACTTCGGTACCCCGAAATAGTGCATTCAGGCCCGAAACACAAGTTTTGCATCTTTTACATGCCGAAGGTTTGCGAAATGCTCCAAAACACTCCCAAACATCATTTTGGGTCTAATGGAGTAGAATGGTTGTTTTCGTTGCGAAACCATTTTCGCAACTTCGGTACCCCGAAATAATGCATTCATGCTTGAAACACAAGTTTTGCATCTTTTTACATGCCGAAGGTTTGCGATATGCTCCAAAACACTCCCAAACATCATTCTGGGTTTAATGGGGTAGAATGGGTGTTTTCTTTGCGAAACCATTTTCGCAACTTCGGTACCCCGAAATAGTGCATTCAAGCCCGAAACACAAGTTTTGCATCTTTTACATGCCGAAGGTTTGCGATATGCTCCAAAACACTCCCAAAAATCATTTTGGGAGTAATGGAGTAGAATGGGTGTTTTCGTTGCGAAACCATTTTCGCAACTTCGGTGCCCCGAAATAGTGCATTCAGGCCCGAAACACAAGTTTTGCATCTTTTTACATGCCGAAGATTTGTGATATGCTCCAAAACACTCCCAAACATCATTTTGGGTCTAATGCAGTAGAATGGTTGTTTTCGTTGCAAAACCATTTTCGCAACTTCGGTACCCCGAAATAGTGCATTCAGGCCCGAAACACAAGTTTTGCATCTTTTACATGCCGAAGGTTTGCGAAATGCTCCAAAACACTCCCAAACATCATTTTGGGTCTAATGGAGTAGAATGGTTGTTTTCGTTGCGAAACCATTTTCGCAACTTCGGTACCCCGAAATAATGCATTCAGGCTTGAAACATAAGTTTTGCATCTTTTTACATGCCGAAGGTTTGCGATATGTTCCAAAACACTCCTAAACATCATTCTAGGCTTAATGGGGTAGAATGGGTGTTTTCTTTGCGAAACCATTTTCGCAACTTTGGTACCCCGAAATAGTGCATTCAAGCCCGAAACACAAGTTTTGCATCTTTTTACATGCCAAAGATTTGTGATATGCTCCAAAACACTCCCAAACATCATTTTGGGTCTAATGGTGTAGAATCGTTGTTTTCATTGCGAAACCATTTTCGCAACTTCGGTACCCCGAAATAGTGCATTCAGGCCCGAAACACAAGTTTTGCATCTTTTACATGCCGAAGGTGTGCGAAATGCTGCAAAACACTCCCAAACATCATTTTGGGTCTAATGGAGTAGAATGGTTGTTTTCGTTGCGAAACCATTTTCGCAACATCGGTACCCCGAAATAGTGCATTCAGGCCCGAAACACAAGTTTTGCATCTTTTACATGCCGAAGGTTTGCGAAATGCTCCAAAACACTCCCAAACATCATTTTGGGTCTAATGGAGTAGAATGGTTGTTTTCGTTGCGAAACTATTTTCGCAACTTCGGTACCCCGAAATAATGCATTCAGGCTTGAAACACAAGTTTTGCATCTTTTTACATGCCGAAGGTTTGCGATATGCTCCAAAACACTCCCAAACATCATTCTGGGTTTAATGGGGTAGATTGGGTGTTTGCTTTGCGAAACCATTTTCGCAACTTCGGTACCCCGAAATAGTGCATTCAAGCCCGAAACACAAGTTTTGCATCTTTTACATGCCGAAGGTTTGCGATATGCTCCAAAACACTCCCAAACATCATTTTGGGTGTAATGGAGTAGAATGGGTGTTTTCGTTGTGAAACCATTTTCGCAACTTCGGTACCCCGAAATAGTGCATTCAGGCCCGAAACACAAGTTTTGCATCTTTTACATGCCGAAGGTGTGCGAAATGCTCCAAAACACTCCCAAACATCATTTTGGGTCTAATGGAGTAGAATGGTTGTTTTCGTTGCGAAACCATTTTCGCAACTTCGGTACCCCGAAATAGTGCATTCAGGCCCGAAACACAAGTTTTGCATCTTTTACATACCGAAGGTTTGCGAAATGCTCCAAAACACTCCCAAACATCATTTTGGGTCTAATGGAGTAGAATGGTTGTTTTCGTTGCGAAACAATTTTCGCAACTTCAGTACCCTGAAACAGTGCATTCAGGCCCGAAACACAAGTTTTGCATCTTTTTACTTGCCGAAGGTTTGCGATATGCTCCAAAACACTCCCAAACATCATTCTGGGTTTAATGGGGTAGAATGGGTGTTTTCTTTGCGAAACCATTTTCGCAACTTCGGTGCCTCAAAATAGTGCATTCAGGCCCGAAACACAAGTTTTGCATCTTTTTACATGCCGAAGATTTGTGATATGCTCCAAAACACTCCCAAACATCATTTTGGGACTAATGGAGTAGAATGGTTGTTTTCGTTGCGAAACAATTTTCGCAACTTCAGTACCCTGAAACAGTGCATTCAGGCCCGAAACACAAGTTTTGCATCTTTTACATGCCGAAGGTTTGCGAAATGCTCCAAAACACTCCCAAACATCATTTTGGGTCTAATGGAGTAGAATGGTTGTTTTCGTTGCGAAACCATTTTCGCAACTTCGGTACCCCGAAATAATGCATTCAGGCTTGAAACACAAGTTTTGCATCTTTTTACATGCCGAAGGTTTGCGATATGCTCCAAAGCACTCCCAAACATCATTCTGGGTTTAATGGGGTAGAATGGGTGTTTGCTTTGCGAAACCATTTTCGCAACTTCGGTACCCCGAAATAGTGCATTCAAGCCCGAAACACAAGTTTTGCATCTTTTACATGCCGAAGGTTTGCGATATGCTCCAAAACACTCCCAAACATCATTTTGGGTGTAATGGAGTAGAATGGGTGTTTTCGTTGCGAAACCATTTTCGCAACTTCGGTACCCCGAAATAGTGCATTCAGGCCCGAAACACAAGTTTTGCATCTTTTACATGCCGAAGGTTTGCGAAATGCTCCAAAACACTCCCAAACATCATTTTGGGTCTAATGGAGTAGAATGGATGTTTTCGTTGCGAAACCATTTTCGCAACTTCGGTACCCCGAAATAATGCATTCAGGCTTGAAACACAAGTTTTGCATCTTTTTACATGCCGAAGGTTTGCGATATGCTCCAAAACACACCCAAACATCATTCTGGGTTTAATGGGGTAGAATGGGTGTTTTCTTTGCGAAACCATTTTCGCAACTTCGGTACCCCGAAATAGTGCATTCAAGCCCGAAACACAAGTTTTGCATCTTTTACATGCCGAAGGTTTGCGATATGCTCCAAAACACTCCCAAAAATCATTTTGGGAGTAATGGAGTAGAATGGGTGTTTTCGTTGCGAAACCATTTTCGCAACTTCGGTGCCTCAAAATAGTGCATTCAGGCCCGAAACACAAGTTTTGCATCTTTTTACATGCCGAAGATTTGTGATATGCTCCAAAACACTCCCAAACATCATTTTGGGGCTAATGGAGTAGAATGGTTGTTTTCGTTGGGAAACCATTTTCGCAACTTCAGTACCCCGAAATAGTGCATTCAGGCCCGAAACACAAGTTTTGCATCTTTTACATGCCGAAGGTTTGCGAAATGCTCCAAAACACTCCCAAACATCATTTTGGGTCTAATGGAGTAGAATGGTTGTTTTCGTTGCGAAACCATTTTCGCAACTTCGGTACCCCGAAATAATGCATTCAGGCTTGAAACATAAGTTTTGCATCTTTTTACATGCCGAAGGTTTGCGATATGCTCCAAAACACTCCTAAACATCATTCTGGGTTTAATAGGGTAGAATGGGTGTTTTCTTTGCGAAACCATTTTCGCAACTTCGGTACCCCGAAATAGTGCATTCAAGCCCGAAACACAAGTTTTGCATCTTTTACATGCCGAAGGTTTGCGATATGCTCCAAAACACTCCCAAACATCATTTTGGGTGTAATGGAGTAGAATGGGTGTTTTCGTTGCGAAACAATTTTCGCAACATCGGTGCCCCGAAATAGTGCATTCAAGCCCGAAACACAAGTTTTGCATCTTTTTACATGCCAAAGATTTGTGATATGCTCCAAAACACTCCCAAACATCATTTTCGGTCTAATGGAGTAGAATCGTTGTTTTCGTTGCGAAACCATTTTCGCAACTTCGGTACCCCGAAATAGTGCATTCAGGCCCAAAACACAAGTTTTGCATCTTTTACATGCCGAAGGTTTGCGATATGCTCCAAAACACTCCCAAACATCATTTTGGGTCTAATGGAGTAGAATGGTTGTTTTCGTTGCGAAACCATTTTCGCAACTTCGGTACCCCGAAATAATGCATTCAGGCTTGAAACACAAGTTTTGCATCTTTTTACATGCCGAAGGTTTGCGATATGCTCCAAAGCACTCCCAAACATCATTCTGGGTTTAATGGGGTAGAATGGGTGTTTGCTTTGCGAAACCATTTTCGCAACTTCGGTACCCCGAAATAGTGCATTCAAGCCCGAAACACAAGTTTTGCATCTTTTACATGCCGAAGGTTTGCGATATGCTCCAAAACACTCCCAAACATCATTTTGGGTCTAATGGAGTAGAATGGTTGTTTTCGTTGCGAAACTATTTTCGCAACTTCGGTACCCCGAAATAGTGCATTCAGGCCCGAAACACAAGTTTTGCATCTTTTACATGCCGAAGGTTTGCGAAATGCTCCAAAACACTCCCAAACATCATTTTGGGTCTAATGGAGTAGAATGGTTGTTTTCGTTGCGAAACCATTTTCGCAACTTCGGTACCCCGAAATAATGCATTCATGCTTGAAACACAAGTTTTGCATCTTTTTACATGCCGAAGGTTTGCGATATGCTCCAAAACACTCCCAAACATCATTCTGGGTTTAATGGGGTAGAATGGGTGTTTTCTTTGCGAAACCATTTTCGCAACTTCGGTGCCCCGAAATAGTGCATTCAGGCCCGAAACACAAGTTTTGCATCTTTTTACATGCCGAAGATTTGTGATATGCTCCAAAACACTCCCAAACATCATTTTGGGTCTAATGGAGTAGAATGGTTGTTTTCGTTGCGAAACCATTTTCGCAACTTCGGTACCCCGAAATAGTGCATTCAGGCCCGAAACACAAGTTTTGCATCTTTTACATGCCGAAGGTTTGCGAAATGCTCCAAAACACTCCCAAACATCATTTTGGGTCTAATGGAGTAGAATGGTTGTTTTCGTTGCGAAACCATTTTCGCAACTTCGGTACCCCGAAATAATGCATTCAGGCTTGAAACATAAGTTTTGCATCTTTTTACATGCCGAAGGTTTGCGATATGCTCCAAAACACTCCTAAACATCATTCTGGGCTTAATGGGGTAGAATGGGTGTTTACTTTGCGAAACCATTTTCGCAACTTCGGTACCCCGAAATAGTGCAGTCAAGCCCGAAACACAAGTTTTGCATCTTTTTACATGCCAAAGATTTGTGATATGCTCCAAAACACTCCCAAACATCATTTTGGGTCTAATGGAGTAGAATCGTTGTTTTCATTGCGAAACCATTTTCGCAACTTCGGTACCCCGAAATAGTGCATTCAGGCCCGAAACACAAGTTTTGCATCTTTTACATGCCGAAGGTGTGCGAAATGCTCCAAAACACTCCCAAACATCATTTTGGGTCTAATGGAGTAGAATGGTTGTTTTCGTTGCGAAACCATTTTCGCAACATCGGTACCCCGAAATAGTGCATTCAGGCCCGAAACACAAGTTTTGCATCTTTTACATGCCAAAGGTTTGCGAAATGCTCCAAAACACTCCCAAACATCATTTTGGGTCTAATAGAGTAGAATGGTAGTTTTCGTTGCGAAACCATTTTCGCAACTTCGGTACCCCGAAATAATGCATTCATGCTTGAAACACAAGTTTTGCATCTTTTTACATGCCGAAGGTTTGCGATATGCTCCAAAACACTCCCAAACATCATTCTGGGTTTAATGGGGTAGAATGGGTGTTTTCTTTGCGAAACCATTTTCGCAACTTCGGTACCCCGAAATAGTGCATTCAAGCCCGAAACACAAGTTTTGCATCTTTTACATGCCGAAGGTTTGCGATATGCTCCAAAACACTCCCAAAAATCATTTTGGGAGTAATGGAGTAGAATGGGTGTTTTCGTTGCGAAACCATTTTCGCAACTTCGGTGCCCCGAAATAGTGCATTCAGGCCCGAAACACAAGTTTTGCATCTTTTTACATGCCGAAGATTTGTGATATGCTCCAAAACACTCCCAAACATCATTTTGGGTCTAATGGAGTAGAATGGTTGTTTTCGTTGCGAAACCATTTTCGCAACTTCGGTACCCCGAAATAGTGCATTCAGGCCCGAAACACAAGTTTTGCATCTTTTACATGCCGAAGGTTTGCGAAATGCTCCAAAACACTCCCAAACATCATTTTGGGTCTAATGGAGTAGAATGGTTGTTTTCGTTGCGAAACCATTTTCGCAACTTCGGTACCCCGAAATAATGCATTCATGCTTGAAACACAAGTTTTGCATCTTTTTACATGCCGAAGGTTTGCGATATGCTCCAAAACACTCCCAAACATCATTCTGGGTTTAATGGGGTAGAATGGGTGTTTTCTTTGCGAAACCATTTTCGCAACTTCGGTACCCCAAAATAGTGCATTCAAGCCCGAAACACAAGTTTTGCATCTTTTACATGCCGAAGGTTTGCGATATGCTCCAAAACACTCCCAAAAATCATTTTGGGAGTAATGGAGTAGAATGGGTGTTTTCGTTGCGAAACCATTTTCGCAACTTCGGTGCCCCGAAATAGTGCATTCAGGCCCGAAACACAAGTTTTGCATCTTTTTACATGCCGAAGATTTGTGATATGCTCCAAAACACTCCCAAACATCATTTTGGGTCTAATGGAGTAGAATGGTTGTTTTCGTTGCGAAACCATTTTCGCAACTTCGGTACCCCGAAATAATGCATTCAGGCTTGAAACACAAGTTTTGCATCTTTTTACATGCCGAAGGTTTGCGATATGCTCCAAAACACTCAAAAACATCATTCTGGGTTTAATGGGTTAGATTGGGTGTTTGCTTTGCGAAACCATTTTCGCAACTTCGGTACCCCGAAATAGTGCATTCAAGCCCGAAACACAAGTTTTGCATCTTTTACATGCCGAAGGTTTGCGATATGCTCCAAAACACTCCCAAACATCATTTTGGGTGTAATGGAGTAGAATGGGTGTTTTCGTTGCGAAACCATTTTCGCAACTTCGGTACCCCGAAATAGTGCATTCAGGCCCGAAACACAAGTTTTGCATCTTTTACATGCCGAAGGTTTGCGAAATGCTCCAAAACACTCCCAAACATCATTTTGGGTCTAATGGAGTAGAATGGTTGTTTTCGTTGCGAAACCATTTTCGCAACTTCGGTACCCCGAAATAATGCATTCATGCTTGAAACACAAGTTTTGCATCTTTTTACTTGCCGAAGGTTTGCGATATGCTCCAAAACACTCCCAAACATCATTCTGGGTTTAATGGGGTAGAATGGGTGTTTTCTTTGCGAAACCATTTTCGCAACTTCGGTACCCCGAAATAGTGCATTCAAGCCCGAAACACATGTTTTGCATCTTTTACATGCCGAAGGTTTGCGATATGCTCCAAAACACTCCCAAAAATCATTTTGGGAGTAATGGAGTAGAATGGGTGTTTTCGTTGCGAAACCATTTTCGCAACTTCGGTGCCCCGAAATAGTGCATTCAGGCCCGAAACACAAGTTTTGCATCTTTTACATGCCGAAGATTTGTGATATGCTCCAAAACACTCCCAAACATCATTTTGGGTCTAATGGAGTAGAATGGTTGTTTTCGTTGCGAAACCATTTTCGCAACTTCGGTACCCCGAAATAGTGCATTCAGGCCCGAAACACAAGTTTTGCATCTTTTACATGCCGAAGGTTTGCGAAATGCTCCAAAACACTCCCAAACATCATTTTGGGTCTAATGGAGTAGAATGGTTGTTTTCGTTGCGAAACCATTTTCGCAACTTCGGTACCCCGAAATAATGCATTCAGGCTTGAAACACAAGTTTTGCATCTTTTTACTTGCCGAAGGTTTGCGATATGCTCCAAAGCACTCCCAAACATCATTCTGGGTTTAATGGGGTAGAATGGGTGTTTGCTTTGCGAAACCATTTTCGCAACTTCGGTACCCCGAAATAGTGCATTCAAGCCCGAAACACAAGTTTTGCATCTTTTACATGCCGAAGGTTTGCGATATGCTCCAAAACACTCCCAAACATCATTTTGGGTCTAATGGAGTAGAATGGTTGTTTTCGTTGCGAAACCATTTTCGCAACATCGGTACCCCGAAATAGTGCATTCAGGCCCGAAACAAAAGTTTTGCATCTTTTACATGCCAAAGGTTTGCGAAATGCTCCAAAACACTCCCAAACATCATTTTGGGTCTAATGGAGTAGAATGGTTGTTTTCGTTGCGAAACCATTTTCGCAACTTCGGTACCCCGAAATAATGCATTCAGGCTTGAAACACAAGTTTTGCATCTTTTTACATGCCGAAGGTTTGCGATATGCTCCAAAACACTCCCAAACATCATTCTGGGTTTAATGGGTTAGATTGGGTGTTTGCTTTGCGAAACCATTTTCGCAACTTCGGTACCCCGAAATAGTGCATTCAAGCCCGAAACACAAGTTTTGCATCTTTTACATGCCGAAGGTTTGCGATATGCTCCAAAACACTCCCAAAAATCATTTTGGGAGTAATGGAGTAGAATGGGTGTTTTCGTTGCGAAACCATTTTCGCAACTTCGTTACCCCGAAATAGTGCATTCAGGCCCGAAACACAAGTTTTGCATCTTTTACATGCCGAAGGTTTGTGATATGCTGCAAAACACTCCCAAAAATCATTTTGGGAGTAATGGAGTAGAATGGGTGTTTTCGTTGCGAAACCATTTTCGCAACTTCGGTGCCCCGAAATAGTGCATTCAGGCCCGAAACACAAGTTTTGCATCTTTTTACATGCCGAAGATTTGTGATATGCTCCAAAACACTCCCAAACATCATTTTGGGTCTAATGGAGTAGAATGGTTGTTTTCGTTGCGAAACTATTTTCGCAACTTCGGTACCCCGAAATAGTGCATTCAGGCCCGAAACACAAGTTTTGCATCTTTTACATGCCGAAGGTTTGCGAAATGCTCCAAAACACTCCCAAACATCATTTTGGGTCTAATGGAGTAGAATGGTTGTTTTCGTTGCGAAACCACTTTCGCAACTTCGGTACCCCGAAATAATGCATTCTGGCTTGAAACATAAGTTTTGCATATTTTTACATGCCGAAGGTTTGCGATATGCTCCAAAACACTCCTAAACATCATTCTGGGTTTAATGGGGTAGAATGGGTGTTTTCTTTGCGAAACCATTTTCGCAACTTCGGTACCCCGAAATAGTGCATTCAAGCCCGAAACACAAGTTTTGCATCTTTTTACATGCCAAAGATTTGTGATATGCTCCAAAACACTCCCAAACATCATTTTGGGTCTAATGGAGTAGAATCGTTGTTTTCATTGCGAAACCATTTTCGCCACTTTGGTACCCCGAAATAGTGCATTCAGGCCCGAAACACAAGTTTTGCATCTTTTACATGCCGAAGGTGTGCGAAATGCTCCAAAACACTCCCAAACATCATTTTGGGTCTAATGGAGTAGAATGGTTGTTTTCGTTGCGAAACCATTTTCGCAACATCGGTACCCCGAAATAGTGCATTCAGGCCCGAAACACAAGTTTTGCATCTTTTACATGCCGAAGGTTTGCGAAATGCTCCAAAACACTCCCAAACATCATTTTGGGTCTAATGGAGTAGAATGGTTGTTTTCGTTGCGAAACCATTTTCGCAACTTCGGTACCCCGAAATAATGCATTCATGCTTGAAACACAAGTTTTGCATCTTTTTACTTGCCGAAGGTTTGCGATATGCTCCAAAACACTCCCAAACATCATTCTGGGTTTAATGGGGTAGAATGGGTGTTTTCTTTGCGAAACCATTTTCGCAACTTCGGTTCCTCAAAATAGTGCATTCAGGCCCGAAACACAAGTTTTGCATCTTTTTACATGCCGAAGATTTGTGATATGCTCCAAAACACTCCCAAACATCATTTTGGGACTAATGGAGTAGAATGGTTGTTTTCGTTGCGAAACAATTTTCGCAACTTCAGTACCCCGAAATAGTGCATTCAGGCCCGAAACACAAGTTTTGCATCTTTTACATGCCGAAGGTTTGCGAAATGCTCCAAAACACTCCCAAACATCATTTTGGGTCTAATGGAGTAGAATGGTTGTTTTCGTTGCGAAACCATTTTCGCAACTTCGGTACCCCGAAATAGTGCATTCAAGCCCGAAACACAAGTTTTGCATCTTTTACATGCCGAAGGTTTGCGATATGCTCCAAAACACTCCCAAACATCATTTTGGGTGTAATGGAGTAGAATGGGTGTTTTCGTTGCGAAACCATTTTCGCAACTTCGGTACCCCGAAATAGTGCATTCAGGCCCGAAACACAAGTTTTGCATCTTTTACATGCCGAAGGTTTGCGAAATGCTCCAAAACACTCCCAAACATCATTTTGGGTCTAATGGAGTAGAATGGTTGTTTTCGTTGCGAAACCATTTTCGCAACTTCGGTACCCCGAAATAATGCATTCAGGCTTGAAACACAAGTTTTGCATCTTTTTACATGCCGAAGGTTTGCGATATGCTCCAAAACACACCCAAACATCATTCTGGGTTTAATGGGGTAGAATGGGTGTTTTCTTTGCGAAACCATTTTCGCAACTTCGGTACCCCGAAATAGTGCATTCAAGCCCGAAACACAAGTTTTGCATCTTTTACATGCCGAAGGTTTGCGATATGCTCCAAAACACTCCCAAAAATCATTTTGGGAGTAATGGAGTAGAATGGGTGTTTTCGTTGCGAAACCATTTTCGCAACTTCGGTGCCTCAAAATAGTGCATTCAGGCTCGAAACACAAGTTTTGCATCTTTTTACATGCCGAAGATTTGTGATATGCTCCAAAACACTCCCAAACATCATTTTGGGGCTAATGGAGTAGAATGGTTGTTTTCGTTGCGAAACCATTTTCGCAACTTCAGTACCCCGAAATAGTGCATTCAGGCCCGAAACACAAGTTTTGCATCTTTTACATGCCGAAGGTTTGCGAAATGCTCCAAAACACTCCCAAACATCATTTTGGGTCTAATGGAGTAGAATGGTTGTTTTCGTTGCGAAACCATTTTCGCAACTTCGGTACCCCGAAATAGTGCATTCAAGCCCGAAACACAAGTTTTGCATCTTTTACATGCCGAAGGTTTGCGATATGCTCCAAAACACTCCCAAACATCATTTTGGGTGTAATGGAGTAGAATGGGTGTTTTCGTTGCGAAACCATTTTCGCAACTTCGGTACCCCGAAATAGTGCATTCAGGCCCGAAACACAAGTTTTGCATCTTTTACATGCCGAAGGTTTGCGAAATGCTCCAAAACACTCCCAAACATCATTTTGGGTCTAATGGAGTAGAATGGTTGTTTTCGTTGCGAAACCATTTTCGCAACTTCGGTACCCCGAAATAGTGCATTCAAGCTTGAAACACAAGTTTTGCATCTTTTTACATGCCGAAGGTTTGCGATATGCTCCAAAACACACCCAAACATCATTCTGGGTTTAATGGGGTAGAATGGGTGTTTTCTTTGCGAAACCATTTTCGCAACTTCGGTACCCCGAAATAGTGCATTCAAGCCCGAAACACAAGTTTTGCATCTTTTACATGCCGAAGGTTTGCGATATGCTCCAAAACACTCCCAAAAATCATTTTGGGAGTAATGGAGTAGAATGGGTGTTTTCGTTGCGAAACCATTTTCGCAACTTCGGTGCCTCAAAATAGTGCATTCAGGCTCGAAACACAAGTTTTGCATCTTTTTACATGCCGAAGATTTGTGATATGCTCCAAAACACTCCCAAACATCATTCTGGGGCTAATGGAGTAGAATGGTTGTTTTCGTTGCGAAACCATTTTCGCAACTTCAGTACCCCGAAATAGTGCATTCAGGCCCGAAACACAAGTTTTGCATCTTTTACATGCCGAAGGTTTGCGAAATGCTCCAAAACACTCCCAAACATCATTTTGGGTCTAATGGAGTAGAAAGGTTGTTTTCGTTGCGAAACCATTTTCGCAACTTCGGTACCCCGAAATAATGCATTCAGGCTTGAAACATAAGTTTTGCATCTTTTTACATGCCGAAGGTTTGCGATATGCTCCAAAACACTCCTAAACATCATTCTGGGTTTAATGGGGT
Source organism: Cenchrus fungigraminus (assembly GCA_036936925.1). Taxonomy (NCBI): domain Eukaryota; kingdom Viridiplantae; phylum Streptophyta; class Magnoliopsida; order Poales; family Poaceae; genus Cenchrus; species Cenchrus fungigraminus. The sequence continues at coordinate 34,197,823 of CM072775.1, forward strand.
AGAATGGGTGTTTTCTTTGCGAAACCATTTTCGCAACTTCGGTACCCCGAAATAGTGCATTCAAGCCCGAAACACAAGTTTTGCATCTTTTACATGCCGAAGGTTTGCGATATGCTCCAAAACACTCCCAAACATCATTTTGGGTGTAATGGAGTAGAATGGGTGTTTTCGTTGCGAAACAATTTTCGCAACATCGGTGCCCCGAAATAGTGCATTCAAGCCCGAAACACAAGTTTTGCATCTTTGTACATACCAAAGATTTGTGATATGCTCCAAAACACTCCCAAACATCATTTTCGGTCTAATGGAGTAGAATCGTTGTTTTCGTTGCGAAACCATTTTCGCAACTTCGGTACCCCGAAATAGTGCATTCAGGCCCGAAACACAAGTTTTGCATCTTTTACATGCCGAAGGTGTGCGAAATGCTCCAAAACACTCCCAAACATCATTTTGGGTCTAATGGAGCAGAATGGTTGTTTTCGTTGTGAAACCATTTTCGCAACTTCGGTACCCCGAAATAGTGCATTCAGGCCCGAAACACAAGTTTTGCATCTTTTACATGCCGAAGGTTTGCGAAATACTCCAAAACACTCCCAAACATCATTTTGGGTCTAATGGAGTAGAATGGTTGTTTTCGTTGCGAAACCATTTTCGCAACTTCGGTACCCCGAAATAATGCATTCATGCTTAAAACACAAGTTTTGCATCTTTTTACATGCCGAAGGTTTGCGATATGCTCCAAAACACTCCCAAACATCATTCTGGGTTTAATGGGGTAGAATGGGTGTTTTCTTTGCGAAACCATTTTCGCAACTTCGGTACCCCGAAATAGTGCATTCAAGCCCGAAACACAAGTTTTGCATCTTTTACATGCCGAAGGTTTGCGATATGCTCCAAAACACTCCCAAAAATCATTTTGGGAGTAATGGAGTAGAATGGGTGTTTTCGTTGCGAAACCATTTTCGCAACTTCGGTGCCCCGAAATAGTGCATTCAGGCCCGAAACACAAGTTTTGCATCTTTTTACATGCCGAAGATTTGTGATATGCTCCAAAACACTCCCAAACATCATTTTGGGTCTAATGGAGTAGAATGGTTGTTTTCGTTGCGAAACCATTTTCGCAACTTCGGTACCCCGAAATAGTGCATTCAGGCCCGAAACACAAGTTTTGCATCTTTTACATGCCGAAGGTTTGCGAAATGCTCCAAAACACTCCCAAACATCATTTTGGGTCTAATGGAGTAGAATGGTTGTTTTCGTTGCGAAACCATTTTCGCAACTTCGGTACCCCGAAATAATGCATTCAGGCTTGAAACATAAGTTTTGCATCTTTTTACATGCCGAAGGTTTGCGATATGTTCCAAAACACTCCTAAACATCATTCTGGGCTTAATGGGGTAGAATGGGTGTTTTCTTTGCGAAACCATTTTCGCAACTTCGGTACCCCGAAATAGTGCATTCAAGCCCGAAACACATGTTTTGCATCTTTTTACATGCCAAAGATTTGTGATATGCTCCAAAACACTCCCAAACATCATTTTGGGTCTAATGGTGTAGAATCGTTGTTTTCATTGCGAAACCATTTTCGCAACTTCGGTACCCCGAAATAGTGCATTCAGGCCCGAAACACAAGTTTTGCATCTTTTACATGCCGAAGGTGTGCGAAATGCTCCAAAACACTCCCAAACATCATTTTGGGTCTAATGGAGTAGAATGGTTGTTTTCGTTGCGAAACCATTTTCGCAACTTCGGTACCCCGAAATAGTGCATTCAGGCCCGAAACACAAGTTTTGCATCTTTTACATGCCGAAGGTTTGCGAAATGCTCCAAAACACTCCCAAACATCATTTTGGGTCTAATGGAGTAGAATGGTTGTTTTCGTTGCGAAACCATTTTCGCAACTTCGGTACCCCGAAATAATGCATTCAGGCTTGAAACACAAGTTTTGCATCTTTTTACATGCCGAAGGTTTGCGATATGCTCCAAAACACTCCCAAACATCATTCTGGGTTTAATGGGGTAGATTGGGTGTTTGCTTTGCGAAACCATTTTCGCAACTTCGGTACCCCGAAATAGTGCATTCAGGCCCGAAACACAAGTTTTGCATCTTTTACATGCCGAAGGTTTGCGATAGAATGGTTGTTTTCGTTGCGAAACAATTTTCGCAACTTCGGTACCCCGAAATAATGCATTCAGGCTTGAAACATAAGTTTTGCATCTTTTTACATGCCGAAGGTTTGCGATATGTTCCAAAACACTCCTAAACATCATTCTGGGCTTAATGGGGTAGAATGGGTGTTTTCTTTGCGAAACCATTTTCGCAACTTCGGTACCCCGAAATAGTGCATTCAAGCCCGAAACACATGTTTTGCATCTTTTTACATGCCAAAGATTTGTGATATGCTCCAAAACACTCCCAAACATCATTTTGGGTCTAATGGAGTAGAATGGGTGTTTTCTTTGCGAAACCATTTTCGCAACTTCGGTACCCCGAAATAGTGCATTCAAGCCCGAAACACAAGTTTTGCATCTTTTACACGCCGAAGGTTTGCGATATGCTCCAAAACACTCCCAAAAATCATTTTGGGAGTAATGGAGTAGAATGGGTGTTTTCGTTGCGAAACCATTTTCGCAACTTCGGTGCCTCAAAATAGTGCATTCAGGCCCGAAACACAAGTTTTGCATCTTTTTACATGCCGAAGATTTGTGATATGCTCCAAAACACTCCCAAACATCATTTTGGGTGTAATGGAGTAGAATGGGTGTTTTCGTTGCGAAACAATTTTCGCAACATCGGTGCCCCGAAATAGTGCATTCAAGCCCGAAACACAAGTTTTGCATCTTTTTACATGCCAAAGATTTGTGATATGCTCCAAAACACTCCCAAACATCATTTTCGGTCTAATGGAGTAGAATCGTTGTTTTCGTTGCGAAACCATTTTCGCAACTTCGGTACCCCGAAATAGTGCATTCAGGCCCGAAACACAAGTTTTGCATCTTTTACATGCCGAAGGTGTGCGAAATGCTCCAAAACACTCCCAAACATCATTTTGGGTCTAATGGAGTAGAATGGTTGTTTTCGTTGCGAAACCATTTTCGCAACTTCGGTACCCCGAAATAGTGCATTCAGGCCCGAAACACAAGTTTTGCATCTTTTTACATGCCGAAGATTTGTGATATGCTCCAAAACACTCCCAAACATCATTTTGGGTGTAATGGAGTAGAATGGGTGTTTTCGTTGCGAAACAATTTTCGCAACTTCGGTACCCCGAAATAGTGCATTCAGGCCCGAAACACAAGTTTTGCATCTTTTACATGCCGAAGGTTTGCGAAATGCTCCAAAACACTCCCAAACATCATTTTGGGTCTAATGGAGTAGAATGGTTGTTTTCGTTGCGAAACCATTTTCGCAACTTCAGTACCCCGAAATAGTGCATTCAGGCCCGAAACACAAGTTTTGCATCTTTTACATGCCGAAGGTTTGCGATATGCTCCAAAACACTCCTAAACATCATTCTGGGTTTAATGGGGTAGAATGGGTGTTTTCTTTGCGAAACCATTTTCGCAACTTCGGTACCCCGAAATAGTGCATTCAAGCCCGAAACACAAGTTTTGCATCTTTTACATGCCGAAGGTTTGCGATATGCTCCAAAACACTCCCAAAAATCATTTTGGGAGTAATGGAGTAGAATGGGTGTTTTCGTTGCGAAACCATTTTCGCAACTTCGGTGCCTCAAAATAGTGCATTCAGGCTCGAAACACAAGTTTTGCATCTTTTTACATGCCGAAGATTTGTGATATGCTCCAAAACACTCCCAAACATCATTCTGGGGCTAATGGAGTAGAATGGTTGTTTTCGTTGCGAAACCATTTTCGCAACTTCAGTACCCCGAAATAGTGCATTCAGGCCCGAAACACAAGTTTTGCATCTTTTACATGCCGAAGGTTTGCGAAATGCTCCAAAACACTCCCAAACATCATTTTGGGTCTAATGGAGTAGAAAGGTTGTTTTCGTTGCGAAACCATTTTCGCAACTTCGGTACCCCGAAATAGTGCATTCAGGCCCGAAACACAAGTTTTGCATCTTTTACATGCCGAAGGTTTGCGAAATGCTCCAAAACACTCCCAAACATCATTTTGGGTCTAATGGAGTAGAATGGTTGTTTTCGTTGCGAAACCATTTTCGCAACTTCGGTACCCCGAAATAATGCATTCAGGCTTGAAACACAAGTTTTGCATCTTTTTACATGCCGAAGGTTTGCGATATGCTCCAAAACACTCCCAAACATCATTCTGGGTTTAATGGGGTAGATTGGGTGTTTGCTTTGCGAAACCATTTTCGCAACTTCGGTACCCCGAAATAGTGCATTCAGGCCCGAAACACAAGTTTTGCATCTTTTACATGCCGAAGGTTTGCGATAGAATGGTTGTTTTCGTTGCGAAACAATTTTCGCAACTTCGGTACCCCGAAATAATGCATTCAGGCTTGAAACATAAGTTTTGCATCTTTTTACATGCCGAAGGTTTGCGATATGTTCCAAAACACTCCTAAACATCATTCTGGGTTTAATGGGGTAGAATGGGTGTTTTCTTTGCGAAACCATTTTCGCAACTTCGGTACCCCGAAATAGTGCATTCAAGCCCGAAACACATGTTTTGCATCTTTTTACATGCCAAAGATTTGTGATATGCTCCAAAACACTCCCAAACATCATTTTGGGTCTAATGGAGTAGAATGGGTGTTTTCTTTGCGAAACCATTTTCGCAACTTCGGTACCCCGAAATAGTGCATTCAAGCCCGAAACACAAGTTTTGCATCTTTTACACGCCGAAGGTTTGCGATATGCTCCAAAACACTCCCAAAAATCATTTTGGGAGTAATGGAGTAGAATGGGTGTTTTCGTTGCGAAACCATTTTCGCAACTTCGGTGCCTCAAAATAGTGCATTCAGGCCCGAAACACAAGTTTTGCATCTTTTTACATGCCGAAGATTTGTGATATGCTCCAAAACACTCCCAAACATCATTTTGGGTGTAATGGAGTAGAATGGGTGTTTTCGTTGCGAAACAATTTTCGCAACATCGGTGCCCCGAAATAGTGCATTCAAGCCCGAAACACAAGTTTTGCATCTTTTTACATGCCAAAGATTTGTGATATGCTCCAAAACACTCCCAAACATCATTTTCGGTCTAATGGAGTAGAATCGTTGTTTTCGTTGCGAAACCATTTTCGCAACTTCGGTACCCCGAAATAGTGCATTCAGGCCCGAAACACAAGTTTTGCATCTTTTACATGCCGAAGGTGTGCGAAATGCTCCAAAACACTCCCAAACATCATTTTGGGTCTAATGGAGTAGAATGGTTGTTTTCGTTGCGAAACCATTTTCGCAACTTCGGTACCCCGAAATAGTGCATTCAGGCCCGAAACACAAGTTTTGCATCTTTTTACATGCCGAAGATTTGTGATATGCTCCAAAACACTCCCAAACATCATTTTGGGTGTAATGGAGTAGAATGGGTGTTTTCGTTGCGAAACAATTTTCGCAACTTCGGTACCCCGAAATAGTGCATTCAGGCCCGAAACACAAGTTTTGCATCTTTTACATGCCGAAGGTTTGCGAAATGCTCCAAAACACTCCCAAACATCATTTTGGGTCTAATGGAGTAGAATGGTTGTTTTCGTTGCGAAACCATTTTCGCAACTTCAGTACCCCGAAATAGTGCATTCAGGCCCGAAACACAAGTTTTGCATCTTTTACATGCCGAAGGTTTGCGATATGCTCCAAAACACTCCTAAACATCATTCTGGGTTTAATGGGGTAGAATGGGTGTTTTCTTTGCGAAACCATTTTCGCAACTTCGGTACCCCGAAATAGTGCATTCAAGCCCGAAACACAAGTTTTGCATCTTTTACATGCCGAAGGTTTGCGATATGCTCCAAAACACTCCCAAAAATCATTTTGGGAGTAATGGAGTAGAATGGGTGTTTTCGTTGCGAAACCATTTTCGCAACTTCGGTGCCCCGAAATAGTGCATTCAGGCCCGAAACACAAGTTTTGCATCTTTTTACATGCCGAAGATTTGTGATATGCTCCAAAACACTCCCAAACATCATTTTGGGTCTAATGGAGTAGAATGGTTGTTTTCGTTGCGAAACCATTTTCGCAACTTCAGTACCCCGAAATAGTGCATTCAGGCCCGAAACACAAGTTTTGCATCTTTTACATGCCGAAGGTTTGCGAAATGCTCCAAAACACTCCCAAACATCATTTTGGGTCTAATGGAGTAGAATGGTTGTTTTCGTTGCGAAACCATTTTCGCAACTTCAGTACCCCGAAATAGTGCATTCAGGCCCGAAACACAAGTTTTGCATCTTTTACATGCCGAAGGTTTGCGATATGCTCCAAAACACTCCTAAACATCATTCTGGGTTTAATGGGGTAGAATGGGTGTTTTCTTTGCGAAACCATTTTCGCAACTTCGGTACCCCGAAATAGTGCATTCAAGCCCGAAACACAAGTTTTGCATCTTTTACATGCCGAAGGTTTGCGATATGCTCCAAAACACTCCCAAAAATCATTTTGGGAGTAATGGAGTAGAATGGGTGTTTTCGTTGCGAAACCATTTTCGCAACTTCGGTGCCCCGAAATAGTGCATTCAGGCCCGAAACACAAGTTTTGCATCTTTTTACATGCCGAAGATTTGTGATATGCTCCAAAACACTCCCAAACATCATTTTGGGTCTAATGGAGTAGAATGGTTGTTTTCGTTGCGAAACCATTTTCGCAACTTCAGTACCCCGAAATAGTGCATTCAGGCCCGAAACACAAGTTTTGCATCTTTTACATGCCGAAGGTTTGCGAAATGCTCCAAAACACTCCCAAACATCATTTTGGGTCTAATGGAGTAGAATGGTTGTTTTCGTTGCGAAACCATTTTCGCAACTTCGGTACCCCGAAATAATGCATTCAGGCTTGAAACATAAGTTTTGCATCTTTTTACATGCCGAAGGTTTGCGATATGCTCCAAAACACTCCTAAACATCATTCTGGGTTTAATGGGGTAGAATGGGTGTTTTCTTTGCGAAACCATTTTCGCAACTTCGGTACCCCGAAATAGTGCATTCAAGCCTGAAACACAAGTTTTGCATCTTTTACATGCCGAAGGTTTGCGATATGCTCCAAAACACTCCCAAACATCATTTTGGGTGTAATGGAGTAGAATGGGTGTTTTCGTTGCGAAACAATTTTCGCAACATCGGTGCCCCGAAATAGTGCATTCAAGCCCGAAACACAAGTTTTGCATCTTTTTACATGCCAAAGATTTGTGATATGCTCCAAAACACTCCCAAACATCATTTTCGGTCTAATGGAGTAGAATCGTTGTTTTCGTTGCGAAACCATTTTCGCAACTTCGGTACCCCGAAATAGTGCATTCAGGCCCGAAACACAAGTTTTGCATCTTTTACATGCCGAAGGTTTGCGAAATGCTCCAAAACACTCCCAAACATCATTTTGGGTCTAATGGAGTAGAATGGTTGTTTTCGTTGCGAAACCATTTTCGCAACTTCAGTACCCCGAAATAGTGCATTCAGGCCCGAAACACAAGTTTTGCATCTTTTACATGCCGAAGGTTTGCGATATGCTCCAAAACACTCCTAAACATCATTCTGGGTTTAATGGGGTAGAATGGGTGTTTTCTTTGCGAAACCATTTTCGCAACTTCGGTACCCCGAAATAGTGCATTCAAGCCCGAAACACAAGTTTTGCATCTTTTACATGCCGAAGGTTTGCGATATGCTCCAAAACACTCCCAAAAATCATTTTGGGAGTAATGGAGTAGAATGGGTGTTTTCGTTGCGAAACCATTTTCGCAACTTCGGTGCCCCGAAATAGTGCATTCAGGCCCGAAACACAAGTTTTGCATCTTTTTACATGCCGAAGATTTGTGATATGCTCCAAAACACTCCCAAACATCATTTTGGGTCTAATGGAGTAGAATGGTTGTTTTCGTTGCGAAACCATTTTCGCAACTTCAGTACCCCGAAATAGTGCATTCAGGCCCGAAACACAAGTTTTGCATCTTTTACATGCCGAAGGTTTGCGAAATGCTCCAAAACACTCCCAAACATCATTTTGGGTCTAATGGAGTAGAATGGTTGTTTTCGTTGCGAAACCATTTTCGCAACTTCGGTACCCCGAAATAATGCATTCAGGCTTGAAACATAAGTTTTGCATCTTTTTACATGCCGAAGGTTTGCGATATGCTCCAAAACACTCCTAAACATCATTCTGGGTTTAATGGGGTAGAATGGGTGTTTTCTTTGCGAAACCATTTTCGCAACTTCGGTACCCCGAAATAGTGCATTCAAGCCTGAAACACAAGTTTTGCATCTTTTACATGCCGAAGGTTTGCGATATGCTCCAAAACACTCCCAAACATCATTTTGGGTGTAATGGAGTAGAATGGGTGTTTTCGTTGCGAAACAATTTTCGCAACATCGGTGCCCCGAAATAGTGCATTCAAGCCCGAAACACAAGTTTTGCATCTTTTTACATGCCAAAGATTTGTGATATGCTCCAAAACACTCCCAAACATCATTTTCGGTCTAATGGAGTAGAATCGTTGTTTTCGTTGCGAAACCATTTTCGCAACTTCGGTACCCCGAAATAGTGCATTCAGGCCCGAAACACAAGTTTTGCATCTTTTACATGCCGAAGGTTTGCGAAATGCTCCAAAACACTCCCAAACATCATTTTGGGTCTAATGGAGTAGAATGGTTGTTTTCGTTGCGAAACCATTTTCGCAACTTCAGTACCCCGAAATAGTGCATTCAGGCCCGAAACACAAGTTTTGCATCTTTTACATGCCGAAGGTTTGCGATATGCTCCAAAACACTCCTAAACATCATTCTGGGTTTAATGGGGTAGAATGGGTGTTTTCTTTGCGAAACCATTTTCGCAACTTCGGTACCCCGAAATAGTGCATTCAAGCCCGAAACACAAGTTTTGCATCTTTTACATGCCGAAGGTTTGCGATATGCTCCAAAACACTACCAAAAATCATTTTGGGAGTAATGGAGTAGAATGGGTGTTTTCGTTGCGAAACCATTTTCGCAACTTCGGTGCCTCAAAATAGTGCATTCAGGCCCGAAACACAAGTTTTGCATCTTTTTACATGCCGAAGATTTGTGATATGCTCCAAAACACTCCCAAACATCATTTTGGGTGTAATGGAGTAGAATGGGTGTTTTCGTTGCGAAACAATTTTCGCAACATCGGTGCCCCGAAATAGTGCATTCAAGCCCGAAACACAAGTTTTGCATCTTTTTACATGCCAAAGATTTGTGATATGCTCCAAAACACTCCCAAACATCATTTTCGGTCTAATGGAGTAGAATCGTTGTTTTCGTTGCGAAACCATTTTCGCAACTTCGGTACCCCGAAATAGTGCATTCAGGCCCGAAACACAAGTTTTGCATCTTTTACATGCCGAAGGTTTGCGAAATGCTCCAAAACACTCCCAAACATCATTTTGGGTCTAATGGAGTAGAATGGTTGTTTTCGTTGCGAAACCATTTTCGCAACTTCGGTACCCCGAAATAGTGCATTCAGGCCCGAAACACAAGTTTTGCATCTTTTTACATGCCGAAGATTTGTGATATGCTCCAAAACACTCCCAAACATCATTTTGGGTGTAATGGAGTAGAATGGGTGTTTTCGTTGCGAAACAATTTTCGCAACATCGGTGCCCCGAAATAGTGCATTCAAGCCCGAAACACAAGTTTTGCATCTTTTTACATGCCAAAGATTTGTGATATGCTCCAAAACACTCCCAAACATCATTTTGGGTCTAATGGAGTAGAATGGTTGTTTTCGTTGCGAAACCATTTTCGCAACTTCGGTACCCCGAAATAGTGCATTCAGGCCCGAAACACAAGTTTTGCATCTTTTACATGCCGAAGGTTTGCGAAATGCTCCAAAACACTCCCAAACATCATTTTGGGTCTAATGGAGTAGAATGGTTGTTTTCGTTGCGAAACCATTTTCGCAACTTCAGTACCCCGAAATAGTGCATTCAGGCCCGAAACACAAGTTTTGCATCTTTTACATGCCGAAGGTTTGCGATATGCTCCAAAACACTCCTAAACATCATTCTGGGTTTAATGGGGTAGAATGGGTGTTTTCTTTGCGAAACCATTTTCGCAACTTCGGTACCCCGAAATAGTGCATTCAAGCCCGAAACACAAGTTTTGCATCTTTTACATGCCGAAGGTTTGCGATATGCTCCAAAACACTCCCAAAAATCATTTTGGGAGTAATGGAGTAGAATGGGTGTTTTCGTTGCGAAACCATTTTCGCAACTTCGGTGCCCCGAAATAGTGCATTCAGGCCCGAAACACAAGTTTTGCATCTTTTTACATGCCGAAGATTTGTGATATGCTCCAAAACACTCCCAAACATCATTTTGGGTCTAATGGAGTAGAATGGTTGTTTTCGTTGCGAAACCATTTTCGCAACTTCAGTACCCCGAAATAGTGCATTCAGGCCCGAAACACAAGTTTTGCATCTTTTACATGCCGAAGGTTTGCGAAATGCTCCAAAACACTCCCAAACATCATTTTGGGTCTAATGGAGTAGAATGGTTGTTTTCGTTGCGAAACCATTTTCGCAACTTCGGTACCCCGAAATAATGCATTCAGGCTTGAAACATAAGTTTTGCATCTTTTTACATGCCGAAGGTTTGCGATATGCTCCAAAACACTCCTAAACATCATTCTGGGTTTAATGGGGTAGAATGGGTGTTTTCTTTGCGAAACCATTTTCGCAACTTCGGTACCCCGAAATAGTGCATTCAAGCCCGAAACACAAGTTTTGCATCTTTTACATGCCGAAGGTTTGCGATATGCTCCAAAACACTCCCAAACATTATTTTGGGTGTAATGGAGTAGAATGGGTGTTTTCGTTGCGAAACAATTTTCGCAACATCGGTGCCCCGAAATAGTGCATTCAAGCCCGAAACACAAGTTTTGCATCTTTTTACATGCCAAAGATTTGTGATATGCTCCAAAACACTCCCAAACATCATTTTCGGTCTAATGGAGTAGAATCGTTGTTTTCGTTGCGAAACCATTTTCGCAACTTCGGTACCCCGAAATAGTGCATTCAGGCCCGAAACACAAGTTTTGCATCTTTTACATGCCGAAGGTGTGCGAAATGCTCCAAAACACACCCAAACATCATTTTGGGTCTAATGGAGTAGAATGGTTGTTTTCGTTGCGAAACCATTTTCGCAACTTCGGTACCCCGAAATAGTGCATTCAGGCCCGAAACACAAGTTTTGCATCTTTTACATGCCGAAGGTTTGCGAAATGCTCCAAAACACTCCCAAACATCATTTTGGGTCTAATGGAGTAGAATGGTTGTTTTCGTTGCGAAACCATTTTCGCAACTTCGGTACCCCGAAATAATGCATTCATGCTTGAAACACAAGTTTTGCATCTTTTTACATGCCGAAGGTTTGCGATATGCTCCAAAACACTCCCAAACATCATTCTGGGTTTAATGGGGTAGAATGGGTGTTTTCTTTGCGAAACCATTTTCGCAACTTCGGTACCCCGAAATAGTGCATTCAAGCCCGAAACACAAGTTTTGCATCTTTTACATGCCGAAGGTTTGCGATATGCTCCAAAACACTCCCAAAAACCATTTTGGGAGTAATGGAGTAGAATGGGTGTTTTCGTTGCGAAACCATTTTCGCAACTTCGGTGCCCCGAAATAGTGCATTCAGGCCCGAAACACAAGTTTTGCATCTTTTTACATGCCGAAGATTTGTGATATGCTCCAAAACACTCCCAAACATCATTTTGGGTCTAATGGAGTAGAATGGTTGTTTTCGTTGCGAAACCATTTTCGCAACTTCAGTACCCCGAAATAGTGCATTCAGGCCCGAAACACAAGTTTTGCATCTTTTACATGCCGAAGGTTTGCGAAATGCTCCAAAACACTCCCAAACATCATTTTGGGTCTAATGGAGTAGAATGGTTGTTTTCGTTGCGAAACCATTTTCGCAACTTCGGTACCCCGAAATAATGCATTCAGGCTTGAAACATAAGTTTTGCATCTTTTTACATGCCGAAGGTTTGCGATATGCTCCAAAACACTCCTAAACATCATTCTGGGCTTAATGGGGTAGAATGGGTGTTTTCTTTGCGAAACCATTTTCGCAACTTCGGTACCCCGAAATAGTGCATTCAAGCCCGAAACACAAGTTTTGCATCTTTTTACATGCCAAAGATTTGTGATATGCTCCAAAACACTCCCAAACATCATTTTGGGTCTAATGGAGTAGAATCGTTGTTTTCATTGCGAAACCATTTTCGCAACTTCGGTACCCCGAAATAGTGCATTCAGGCCCGAAACACAAGTTTTGCATCTTTTACATGCCGAAGGTTTGCGAAATGCTCCAAAACACTCCCAAACATCATTTTGGGTCTAATGGAGTAGAATGGTTGTTTTCGTTGCGAAACCATTTTCGCAACTTCGGTACCCCGAAATAATGCATTCAGGCTTGAAACATAAGTTTTGCATCTTTTTACATGCCGAAGGTTTGCGATATGCTCCAAAACACTCCTAAACATCATTCTGGGCATAATGGGGTAGAATGGGTGTTTTCTTTGCGAAACCATTTTCGCAACTTCGGTACCCCGAAATAGTGCATTCAAGCCCGAAACACAAGTTTTGCATCTTTTTACATGCCAAAGATTTGTGATATGCTCCAAAACACTCCCAAACATCATTTTGGGTCTAATGGAGTAGAATCGTTGTTTTCATTGCGAAACCATTTTCGCAACTTCGGTACCCCGAAATAGTGCATTCAGGCCCGAAACACAAGTTTTGCATCTTTTACATGCCAAAGGTTTGCGAAATCCTCCAAAACACTCCCAAACATCATTTTGGGTCTAATGGAGTAGAATGGTAGTTTTCGTTGCGAAACCATTTTCGCAACTTCGGTACCCCGAAATAATTCATTCATGCTTGAAACACAAGTTTTGCATCTTTTTACATGCCGAAGGTTTGCGATATGCTCCAAAACACTCCCAAACATCATTCTGGGTTTAATGGGGTAGAATGGGTGTTTTCTTTGCGAAACCATTTTCGCAACTTCGTACCCCGAAATAGTGCATTCAAGCCCGAAACACAAGTTTTGCATCTTTTACATGCCGAAGGTTTGCGATATGCTCCAAAACACTCCCAAAAATCATTTTGGGAGTAATGATGTAGAATGGGTGTTTTCGTTGCGAAACCATTTTCGCAACTTCGGTGCCCCGAAATAGTGCATTCAGGCCCGAAACACAAGTTTTGCATCTTTTTACATGCCGAAGATTTGTGATATGCTCCAAAACACTCCCAAACATCATTTTGGGTCTAATGGAGTAGAATGGTTGTTTTCGTTGCGAAACCATTTTCGCAACATCGGTACCCCGAAATAGTGCATTCAGGCCCGAAACACAAGTTTTGCATCTTTTACATGCCAAAGGTTTGCGAAATGCTCCAAAACACTCCCAAACATCATTTTGGGTCTAATGGAGTAGAATGGTTGTTTTCGTTGCGAAACCATTTTCGCAACTTCGGTACCCCGAAATAATGCATTCAGGCTTGAAACACAAGTTTTGCATCTTTTTACATGCCGAAGGTTTGCGATATGCTCCAAAACACTCCCAAACATCATTCTGGGTTTAATGGGGTAGATTGGGTGTTTGCTTTGCGAAACCATTTTCGCAACTTCGGTACCCCGAAATAGTGCATTCAAGCCCGAAACACAAGTTTTGCATCTTTTACATGCCGAAGGTTTGCGATATGCTCCAAAACACTCCCAAACATCATTTTGGGTGTAATGGAGTAGAATGGGTGTTTTCGTTGCGAAACCATTTTCGCAACTTCGGTACCCCGAAATAGTGCATTCAGGCTCGAAACACAAGTTTTGCATCTTTTACATGCTGAAGGTGTGCGAAATGCTCCAAAACACTCCCAAACATCATTTTGGGTCTAATGGAGTAGAATGGTTGTTTTCGTTGCGAAACCATTTTCGCAACTTCGGTACCCCGAAATAGTGCATTCAGGCCCGAAACACAAGTTTTGCATCTTTTACATGCCGAAGGTTTGCGAAATGCTCCAAAACACTCCCAAACATCATTTTGGGTCTAATGGAGTAGAATGGTTGTTTTCGTTGCGAAACCATTTTCGCAACTTCGGTACCCCGAAATAATGCATTCATGCTTGAAACACAAGTTTTGCATCTTTTTACTTGCCGAAGGTTTGCGATATGCTCCAAAACACTCCCAAACATCATTCTGGGTTTAATGGGGTAGAATGGGTGTTTTCTTTGCGAAACCATTTTCGCAACTTCGGTACCCCGAAATAGTGCATTCAAGCCCGAAACACAAGTTTTGCATCTTTTACATGCCGAAGGTTTGTGATATGCTCCAAAACACTCCCAAAAATCATTTTGGGAGTAATGGAGTAGAATGGGTGTTTTCGTTGCGAAACCATTTTCGCAACTTCGGTGCCCCGAAATAGTGCATTCAGGCCCGAAACACAAGTTTTGCATCTTTTTACATGCCGAAGATTTGTGATATGCTCCAAAACACTCCCAAACATCATTTTGTGTCTAATGGAGTAGAATGGTTGTTTTCGTTGCGAAACCATTTTCGCAACTTCGGTACCCCGAAATAGTGCATTCAGGCCCGAAACACAAGTTTTGCATCTTTTACATGCCAAAGGTTTGCGAAATGCTCCAAAACACTCCCAAACATCATTTTGGGTCTAATGGAGTAGAATGGTTGTTTTCGTTGCGAAACCATTTTCGCAACTTCGGTACCCCGAAATAATGCATTCAGGCTTGAAACACAAGTTTTGCATCTTTTTACATGCCGAAGGTTTGCGATATGCTCCAAAACACTCCCAAACATCATTCTGGGTTTAATGGGGTAGATTGGGTGTTTGCTTTGCGAAACCATTTTCGCAACTTCGGTACCCCGAAATAGTGCATTCAAGCCCGAAACACAAGTTTTGCATCTTTTACATGCCGAAGGTTTGCGATATGCTCCAAAACACTCCCAAACATCATTTTGGGTGTAATGGAGTAGAATGGGTGTTTTCGTTGCGAAACCATTTTCGCAACTTCGGTACCCCGAAATAGTGCATTCAGGCTCGAAACACAAGTTTTGCATCTTTTACATGCTGAAGGTGTGCGAAATGCTCCAAAACACTCCCAAACATCATTTTGGGTCTAATGGAGTAGAATGGTTGTTTTCGTTGCGAAACCATTTTCGCAACTTCGGTACCCCGAAATAGTGCATTCAGGCCCGAAACACAAGTTTTGCATCTTTTACATGCCGAAGGTTTGCGAAATGCTCCAAAACACTCCCAAACATCATTTTGGGTCTAATGGAGTAGAATGGTTGTTTTCGTTGCGAAACCATTTTCGCAACTTCGGTACCCCGAAATAATGCATTCATGCTTGAAACACAAGTTTTGCATCTTTTTACTTGCCGAAGGTTTGCGATATGCTCCAAAACACTCCCAAACATCATTCTGGGTTTAATGGGGTAGAATGGGTGTTTTCTTTGCGAAACCATTTTCGCAACTTCGGTACCCCGAAATAGTGCATTCAAGCCCGAAACACAAGTTTTGCATCTTTTACATGCCGAAGGTTTGTGATATGCTCCAAAACACTCCCAAAAATCATTTTGGGAGTAATGGAGTAGAATGGGTGTTTTCGTTGCGAAACCATTTTCGCAACTTCGGTGCCCCGAAATAGTGCATTCAGGCCCGAAACACAAGTTTTGCATCTTTTTACATGCCGAAGATTTGTGATATGCTCCAAAACACTCCCAAACATCATTTTGTGTCTAATGGAGTAGAATGGTTGTTTTCGTTGCGAAACCATTTTCGCAACTTCGGTACCCCGAAATAGTGCATTCAGGCCCGAAACACAAGTTTTGCATCTTTTACATGCCGAAGGTTTGCGAAATGCTCCAAAACACTCCCAAACATCATTTTGGGTCTAATGGAGTAGAATGGTTGTTTTCGTTGCGAAACCATTTTCGCAACTTCGGTACCCCGAAATAATGCATTCAGGTTTGAAACATAAGTTTTGCATCTTTTTACATGCCGAAGGTTTGCGATATGCTCCAAAACACTCCTAAACATCATTCTGGGTTTAATGGGGTAGAATGGGTGTTTTCTTTGTGAAACCATTTTCGCAACTTCGGTACCCCGAAATAGTGCATTCAAGCCCGAAACACAAGTTTTGCATCTTTTTACATGCCAAAGGTTTGCGAAATGCTCCAAAACACTCCCAAACATCATTTTGGGTCTAATGGAGTAGAATGGTAGTTTTCGTTGCGAAACCATTTTCGCAACTTCGGTACCCCGAAATAATGCATTCATGCTTGAAACACAAGTTTTGCATCTTTTTACATGCCGAAGGTTTGCGATATGCTCCAAAACACTCCCAAACATCATTCTGGGTTTAATGGGGTAGAATGGGTGTTTTCTTTGCGAAACCATTTTCGCAACTTCGGTACCCCGAAATAGTGCATTCAAGCCCGAAACACAAGTTTTGCATCTTTTACATGCCGAAGGTTTCCGATATGCTCCAAAACACTCCCAAAAATCATTTTGGGAGTAATGGAGTAGAATGGGTGTTTTCGTTGCGAAACCATTTTCGCAACTTCGGTGCCCCGAAATAGTGCATTCAGGCCCGAAACACAAGTTTTGCATCTTTTTACATGCCGAAGATTTGTGATATGCTCCAAAACACTCCCAAACATTATTTTTGGTCTAATGGAGTAGAATGGTTGTTTTCGTTGCGAAACCATTTTCGCAACTTCGGTACCCCGAAATAGTGCATTCAGGCCCGAAACACATGTTTTGCATCTTTTACATGCCGAAGGTTTGCGAAATGCTCCAAAACACACCCAAACATCATTTTGGGTCTAATGGAGTAGAATGGTTGTTTTCGTTGCGAAACCATTTTCGCAACTTCGGTACCCCGAAATAATGCATTCATGCTTGAAACACAAGTTTTGCATCTTTTTACATGCCGAAGGTTTGCGATATGCTCCAAAACACTCCCAAACATCATTCTGGGTTTAATGGGGTAGAATGGGTGTTTTCTTTGCGAAACCATTTTCGCAACTTCGGACCCCGAAATAGTGCATTCAAGCCCGAAACACAAGTTTTGCATCTTTTACATGCCGAAGGTTTGCGATATGCTCCAAAACACTCCCAAAAATCATTTTGGGAGTAATGGAGTAGAATGGGTGTTTTCGTTGCGAAACCATTTTCGCAACTTCGGTGCCCCGAAATAGTGCATTCAGGCCCGAAACACAAGTTTTGCATCTTTTTACATGCCGAAGATTTGTGATACGCTCCAAAACACTCCCAAACATCATTTTGGGTCTAATGGAGTAGAATGGTTGTTTTCGTTGCGAAACCATTTTCGCAACATCGGTACCCCGAAATAGTGCATTCAGGCCCGAAACACAAGTTTTGCATCTTTTACATGCCAAAGGTTTGCGAAATGCTCCAAAACACTCCCAAACATCATTTTGGGTCTAATGGAGTAGAATGGTTGTTTTCGTTGCGAAACCATTTTCGCAACTTCGGTACCCCGAAATAATGCATTCAGGCTTGAAACACAAGTTTTGCATCTTTTTACATGCCGAAGGTTTGCGATATGCTCCAAAACACTCCCAAACATCATTCTGGGTTTAATGGGGTAGATTGGGTGTTTGCTTTGCGAAACCATTTTCGCAACATCGGTACCCCGAAATAGTGCATTCAGGCCCGAAACACAAGTTTTGCATCTTTTACATGCCAAAGGTTTGCGAAATGCTCCAAAACACTCCCAAACATCATTTTGGGTCTAATGGAGTAGAATGGTTGTTTTCGTTGCGAAACCATTTTCGCAACTTCGGTACCCCGAAATAATGCATTCAGGCTTGAAACACAAGTTTTGCATCTTTTTACATGCCGAAGGTTTGCGATATGCTCCAAAACACTCCCAAACATCATTCTGGGTTTAATGGGGTAGATTGGGTGTTTGCTTTGCGAAACCATTTTCGCAACTTCGGTACCCCGAAATAGTGCATTCAGGCCCGAAACACAAGTTTTGCATCTTTTACATGCCGAAGGTTTGCGAAATGCTCCAAAACACTCCCAAACATCATTTTGGGTCTAATGGAGTAGAATGGTTGTTTTCGTTGCGAAACCATTTTCGCAACTTCGGTACCCCGAAATAATGCATTCAGGCTTGAAACATAAGTTTTGCATCTTTTTACATGCCGAAGGTTTGCGATATGCTCCAAAACACTCCTAAACATCATTCTGGGTTTAATGGGGTAGAATGGGTGTTTTCTTTGCGAAACCATTTTCGCAACTTCGGTACCCCGAAATAGTGCATTCAAGCCCGAAACACAAGTTTTGCATCTTTTTACATGCCAAAGGTTTGCGAAATGCTCCAAAACACTCCCAAACATCATTTTGGGTCTAATGGAGTAGAATGGTAGTTTTCGTTGCGAAACCATTTTCGCAACTTCGGTACCCCGAAATAATGCATTCATGCTTGAAACACAAGTTTTGCATCTTTTTACATGCCGAAGGTTTGCGATATGCTCCAAAACACTCCCAAACATCATTCTAGGTTTAATGGGGTAGAATGGGTGTTTTCTTTGCGAAACCATTTTCGCAACTTCGGTACCCCGAAATAGTGCATTCAAGCCCGAAACACAAGTTTTGCATCTTTTACATGCCGAAGGTTTGCGATATGCTCCAAAACACTCCCAAAAATCATTTTGGGAGTAATGGAGTAGAATGGGTGTTTTCGTTGCGAAACCATTTTCGCAACTTCGGTGCCCCGAAATAGTGCATTCAGGCCCGAAACACAAGTTTTGCATCTTTTTACATGCCGAAGATTTGTGATATGCTCCAAAACACTCCCAAACATCATTTTTGGTCTAATGGAGTAGAATGGTTGTTTTCGTTGCGAAACCATTTTCGCAACTTCGGTACCCCGAAATAGTGCATTCAGGCCCGAAACACAAGTTTTGCATCTTTTACATGCCGAAGGTTTGCGAAATGCTCCAAAACACTCCCAAACATCATTTTGGGTCTAATGGAGTAGAATGGTTGTTTTCGTTGCGAAACCATTTTCGCAACTTCGGTACCCCGAAATAATGCATTCATGCTTGAAACACAAGTTTTGCATCTTTTTACTTGCCGAAGGTTTGCGATATGCTCCAAAACACTCCCAAACATCATTCTGGGTTTAATGGGGTAGAATGGGTGTTTTCTTTGCGAAACCATTTTCGCAACTTCCGTACCCCGAAATAGTGCATTCAAGCCCGAAACACAAGTTTTGCATCTTTTACATGCCGAAGGTTTGTGATATGCTCCAAAACAATCCCAAAAATCATTTTGGGAGTAATGGAGTAGAATGGGTGTTTTCGTTGCGAAACCATTTTCGCAACTTCGGTGCCCCGAAATAGTGCATTCAGGCCCGAAACACAAGTTTTGCATCTTTTTACATGCCGAAGATTTGTGATATGCTCCAAAACACTCCCAAACATCATTTTGTGTCTAATGGAGTAGAATGGTTGTTTTCGTTGCGAAACCATTTTCGCAACTTCGGTACCCCGAAATAGTGCATTCAGGCCCGAAACACAAGTTTTGCATCTTTTACATGCCGAAGGTTTGCGAAATGCTCCAAAACACTCCCAAACATCATTTTGGGTCTAATGGAGTAGAATGGTTGTTTTCGTTGCGAAACCATTTTCGCAACTTCGGTACCCCGAAATAATGCATTCAGGCTTGAAACATAAGTTTTGCATCTTTTTACATGCCGAAGGTTTGCGATATGCTCCAAAACACTCCTAAACATCATTCTGGGTTTAATGGGGTAGAATGGGTGTTTTCTTTGCGAAACCATTTTCGCAACTTCGGTACCCCGAAATAGTGCATTCAAGCCCGAAACACAAGTTTTGCATCTTTTTACATGCCAAAGGTTTGCGAAATGCTCCAAAACACTCCCAAACATCATTTTGGGTCTAATGGAGTAGAATGGTAGTTTTCGTTGCGAAACCATTTTCGCAACTTCGGTACCCCGAAATAATGCATTCATGCTTGAAACACAAGTTTTGCATCTTTTTACATGCCGAAGGTTTGCGATATGCTCCAAAACACTCCCAAACATCATTCTAGGTTTAATGGGGTAGAATGGGTGTTTTCTTTGCGAAACCATTTTCGCAACTTCGGTACCCCGAAATAGTGCATTCAAGCCCGAAACACAAGTTTTGCATCTTTTACATGCCGAAGGTTTGCGATATGCTCCAAAACACTCCCAAAAATCATTTTGGGAGTAATGGAGTAGAATGGGTGTTTTCGTTGCGAAACCATTTTCGCAACTTCGGTGCCCCGAAATAGTGCATTCAGGCCCGAAACACAAGTTTTGCATCTTTTTACATGCCGAAGATTTGTGATATGCTCCAAAACACTCCCAAACATCATTTTTGGTCTAATGGAGTAGAATGGTTGTTTTCGTTGCGAAACCATTTTCGCAACTTCGGTACCCCGAAATAGTGCATTCAGGCCCGAAACACAAGTTTTGCATCTTTTACATGCCGAAGGTTTGCGAAATGCTCCAAAACACTCCCAAACATCATTTTGGGTCTAATGGAGTAGAATGGTTGTTTTCGTTGCGAAACCATTTTCGCAACTTCGGTACCCCGAAATAATGCATTCATGCTTGAAACACAAGTTTTGCATCTTTTTACTTGCCGAAGGTTTGCGATATGCTCCAAAACACTCCCAAACATCATTCTGGGTTTAATGGGGTAGAATGGGTGTTTTCTTTGCGAAACCATTTTCGCAACTTCCGTACCCCGAAATAGTGCATTCAAGCCCGAAACACAAGTTTTGCATCTTTTACATGCCGAAGGTTTGTGATATGCTCCAAAACAATCCCAAAAATCATTTTGGGAGTAATGGAGTAGAATGGGTGTTTTCGTTGCGAAACCATTTTCGCAACTTCGGTGCCCCGAAATAGTGCATTCAGGCCCGAAACACAAGTTTTGCATCTTTTTACATGCCGAAGATTTGTGATATGCTCCAAAACACTCCCAAACATCATTTTGTGTCTAATGGAGTAGAATGGTTGTTTTCGTTGCGAAACCATTTTCGCAACTTCGGTACCCCGAAATAGTGCATTCAGGCCCGAAACACAAGTTTTGCATCTTTTACATGCCGAAGGTTTGCGAAATGCTCCAAAACACTCCCAAACATCATTTTGGGTCTAATGGAGTAGAATGGTTGTTTTCGTTGCGAAACCATTTTCGCAACTTCGGTACCCCGAAATAGTGCATTCAGGCCCGAAACACAAGTTTTGCATCTTTTACATGCCAAAGGTTTGCGAAATGCTCCAAAACACTCCCAAACATCATTTTGGGTCTAATGGAGTAGAATGGTTGTTTTCGTTGCGAAACCATTTTCGCAACTTCGGTACCCCGAAATAATGCATTCAGGCTTGAAACACAAGTTTTGCATCTTGTTACATGCCGAAGGTTTGCGATATGGTCCAAAACACTCCCAAACATCATTCTGGGTTTAATGGGGTAGATTGGGTGTTTGCTTTGCGAAACCATTTTTGCAACTTCGGTACCCCGAAATAGTGCATTCAAGCCCGAAACACAAGTTTTGCATCTTTTACATGCCGAAGGTTTGCGATATGCTCCAAAACACTCCCAAACATCATTTTGGGTGTAATGGAGTAGAATGGGTGTTTTCGTTGCGAAACCATTTTCGCAACTTCGGTACCCCGAAATAGTGCATTCAGGCCCGAAACACAAGTTTTGCATCTTTTACATGCCGAAGGTGTGCGAAATGCTCCAAAACACTCCCAAACATCATTTTGGGTCTAATGGAGTAGAATGGTTGTTTTCGTTGCGAAACCATTTTCGCAACTTCGGTACCCCGAAATAGTGCATTCAGGCCCGAAACACAAGTTTTGCATCTTTTACATGCCGAAGGTTTGCGAAATGCTCCAAAACACTCCCAAACATCATTTTGGGTCTAATGGAGTAGAATGGTTGTTTTCGTTGCGAAACCATTTTCGCAACTTCGGTACCCCGAAATAATGCATTCATGCTTGAAACACAAGTTTTGCATCTTTTTACTTGCCGAAGGTTTGCGATATGCTCCAAAACACTCCCAAACATCATTCTGGGTTTAATGGGGTAGAATGGGTGTTTTCTTTGCGAAACCATTTTCGCAACTTCGGTACCCCGAAATAGTGCATTCAAGCCTGAAACACAAGTTTTGCATCTTTTACATGCCGAAGGTTTGTGATATGCTCCAAAACACTCCCAAAAATCATTTTGGGAGTAATGGAGTAGAATGGGTGTTTTCGTTGCGAAACCATTTTCGCAACTTCGGTGCCCCGAAATAGTGCATTCAGGCCCGAAACACAAGTTTTGCATCTTTTTACATGCCGAAGATTTGTGATATGCTCCAAAACACTCCCAAACATCATTTTGTGTCTAATGGAGTAGAATGTGTGTTTTCGTTGCGAAACCATTTTCGCAACTTCGGTATCCCGAAATAGTGCATTCAGGCCCGAAACACAAGTTTTGCATCTTTTACATGCCGAAGGTTTGCGAAATGCTCCAAAACACTCCCAAATATCATTTTGGGTCTAATGGAGTAGAATGGTTGTTTTCGTTGCGAAACCATTTTCGCAACTTCGGTACTCCGAAATAATGCATTCAGGCTTGAAAAACAAGTTTTGCATCTTTTTACATGCCGAAGGTTTGCGATATGCTCCAAAACACTCCCAAACATCATTCTGGGTTTAATGGGGTAGAATGGGTGTTTTCTTTGCGAAACTATTTTCGCAACTTCGGTACCCCGAAATAGTGCATTCAAGCCCGAAACACAAGTTTTGCATCTTTTACATGCCGAAGGTTTGCGATATGCTCCAAAACACTCCCAAACATCGTTTTGGGAGTAATGGAGTAGAATGGGTGTTTTCTTTGCGAAACCATTTTCGCAACATCGGTGCCCCGATATAATGCATTCAGGCTTGAAACACAAGTTTTGCATCTTTTTACATGCCGAAGGTTTGTGATATGCTCCAAAACACTCCCAAACATCCTTCTGGGTTTAATGGGGGTAGAATGGGTGTTTTCTTTGCGAAACCATTTTCGCAACTTCGGTACCCCGAAATAGTGCATTCAAGCCCGAAACACAAGTTTTGCATCTTTTACATGCCGAAGGTTTGCGATATGCTCCAAAACACTCCCAAACATCATTTTGGGTGTAATGGAGTAGAATGGGTGTTTTCGTTGCGAAACCATTTTCGCAACATCGGTGCCTCGAAAAAGTGCATTCAGGCCCGAAACACAAGTTTTGCATCTTTTACATGCCGAAGGTTTGCGATATGCTCCAAAACACTCCCAAACATCATTTTGGGAGTAATGGAGTAGAATGGGTGTTTTCGTTTTGAAACCATTTTCGCAACATCGGTGCCCCGAAATAGTGCATTCAGGCCCGAAACACAAGTTTTGCATCTTTTTACATGCCGAAGATTTGTGATATGCTCCAAAACACTCCCAAACATCATTTTGGGAGTAATGGAGTAGAATGGTTGTTTTCGTTGCGAAACCATTTTCGCAACTTCGGTACCCCGAAATAGTGCATTCAGGCCCGAAACACAAGTTTTGCATCTTTTACATGCCGAAGGTTTGCGAAATGCACCAAAACACTCCCAAACATCATTTTGGGTCTAATGGAGTAGAATGGTTGTTTTCGTTGCGAAACCATTTTCGCAACTTCGGTACCCCGAAATAATGCATTCAGGCTAGAAACATAAGTTTTGCATCTTTTTACATGCCGAAGGTTTGCGATATGCTCCAAAACACTCCTAAACATCATTCTGGGTTTAATGGGGTAGAATGGGTGTTTTCTTTGCGAAACCATTTTCGCAACATCGGTACCCCGAAATAGTGCATTCAAGCCCGAAACTCATGTTTTGCATCTTTTACATGCCGTAGGTGTGCGAAATGCTCCAAAACACTCCCAAACATCATTTTGGGTCTAATGGAGTAGAATGGTTGTTTTCGTTGCGAAACCATTTTCGCAACTTCGGTACCCCGAAATAGTGCATTCAGGCCCGAAACACAAGTTTTGCATCTTTTACATGCCGAAGGTTTGCGAAATGCTCCAAAACACTCCCAAACATCATTTTGGGAGTAATGGAGTAGAATGGTTGTTTTCGTTGCGAAACCATTTTCGCAACTTCGGTACCCCGAAATAATGCATTCAGGCTTGAAACACAAGTTTTGCATCTTTTTACATGCCGAAGGTTTGCGATATGCTCCAAAACACTCCCAAACATTATTCTGGGTTTAATGGGGTAGAATGGGTGTTTTCTTTGCGAAACTATTTTCGCAACATCGGTACCCCGAAATAGTGCATTCAAGCCCGAAACTCAAGTTTTGCATCTTTTACATGCCGAAGGTTTGCGATATGCTCCAAAACACTCCCAAACATCATTTTGGGAGTAATGGAGTAGAATGGGTGTTTTCGTTGCGAAACCATTTTCGCAACTTCGGTACCCCGAAATAATGCATTCAGGCTTGAAACATAAGTTTTGCATCTTTTTACATGCCGAAGGTTTACGATATGCTCCAAAACACTCCTAAACATCATTCTGGGTTTAATGGGGTAGAATGGGTGTTTTCTTTGCGAAACCATTTTCGCAACTTCGGTACCCCGAAATAGTGCATTCAAGCCCGAAACACAAGTTTTGCATCTTTTTACATGCCAAAGATTTGTGATATGCTCCAAAACACTCCCAAACATCATTTTGGGTCTAATGGAGTAGAATCGTTGTTTTCATTGCGAAACCATTTTCGCAACTTCGGTACCCCGAAATAGTGCATTCAGGCCCGAAACACAAGTTTTGCATCTTTTACATGCCGAAGGTGTGCGAAATGCTCCAAAACACTCCCAAACATCATTTTGGGTCTAATGGAGTAGAATGGTTGTTTTCGTTGCGAAACCATTTTCGCAACATCGGTACCCCGAAATAGTGCATTCAGGCCCGAAACACAAGTTTTGCATCTTTTACATGCCAAAGGTTTGCGAAATGCTCCAAAACACTCCCAAACATCATTTTGGGTCTAATGGAGTAGAATGGTTGTTTTCGTTGCGAAACCATTTTCGCAACTTCGGTACCCCGAAATAATGCATTCAGGCTTGAAACACAAGTTTTGCATCTTGTTACATGCCGAAGGTTTGCGATATGGTCCAAAACACTCCCAAACATCATTCTGGGTTTAATGGGGTAGATTGGGTGTTTGCTTTGCGAAACCATTTTTGCAACTTCGGTACCCCGAAATAGTGCATTCAAGCCCGAAACACAAGTTTTGCATCTTTTACATGCCGAAGGTTTGCGATATGCTCCAAAACACTCCCAAACATCATTTTGGGTGTAATGGAGTAGAATGGGTGTTTTCGTTGCGAAACCATTTTCGCAACTTCGGTACCCCGAAATAGTGCATTCAGGCCCGAAACACAAGTTTTGCATCTTTTACATGCCGAAGGTGTGCGAAATGCTCCAAAACACTCCCAAACATCATTTTGGGTCTAATGGAGTAGAATGGTTGTTTTCGTTGCGAAACCATTTTCGCAACTTCGGTACCCCGAAATAGTGCATTCAGGCCCGAAACACAAGTTTTGCATCTTTTACATGCCGAAGGTTTGCGAAATGCTCCAAAACACTCCCAAACATCATTTTGGGTCTAATGGAGTAGAATGGTTGTTTTCGTTGCGAAACCATTTTCGCAACTTCGGTACCCCGAAATAATGCATTCATGCTTGAAACACAAGTTTTGCATCTTTTTACTTGCCGAAGGTTTGCGATATGCTCCAAAACACTCCCAAACATCATTCTGGGTTTAATGGGGTAGAATGGGTGTTTTCTTTGCGAAACCATTTTCGCAACTTCGGTACCCCGAAATAGTGCATTCAAGCCTGAAACACAAGTTTTGCATCTTTTACATGCCGAAGGTTTGTGATATGCTCCAAAACACTCCCAAAAATCATTTTGGGAGTAATGGAGTAGAATGGGTGTTTTCGTTGCGAAACCATTTTCGCAACTTCGGTGCCCCGAAATAGTGCATTCAGGCCCGAAACACAAGTTTTGCATCTTTTTACATGCCGAAGATTTGTGATATGCTCCAAAACACTCCCAAACATCATTTTGTGTCTAATGGAGTAGAATGTGTGTTTTCGTTGCGAAACCATTTTCGCAACTTCGGTATCCCGAAATAGTGCATTCAGGCCCGAAACACAAGTTTTGCATCTTTTACATGCCGAAGGTTTGCGAAATGCTCCAAAACACTCCCAAATATCATTTTGGGTCTAATGGAGTAGAATGGTTGTTTTCGTTGCGAAACCATTTTCGCAACTTCGGTACTCCGAAATAATGCATTCAGGCTTGAAAAACAAGTTTTGCATCTTTTTACATGCCGAAGGTTTGCGATATGCTCCAAAACACTCCCAAACATCATTCTGGGTTTAATGGGGTAGAATGGGTGTTTTCTTTGCGAAACTATTTTCGCAACTTCGGTACCCCGAAATAGTGCATTCAAGCCCGAAACACAAGTTTTGCATCTTTTACATGCCGAAGGTTTGCGATATGCTCCAAAACACTCCCAAACATCGTTTTGGGAGTAATGGAGTAGAATGGGTGTTTTCTTTGCGAAACCATTTTCGCAACATCGGTGCCCCGATATAATGCATTCAGGCTTGAAACACAAGTTTTGCATCTTTTTACATGCCGAAGGTTTGTGATATGCTCCAAAACACTCCCAAACATCCTTCTGGGTTTAATGGGGGTAGAATGGGTGTTTTCTTTGCGAAACCATTTTCGCAACTTCGGTACCCCGAAATAGTGCATTCAAGCCCGAAACACAAGTTTTGCATCTTTTACATGCCGAAGGTTTGCGATATGCTCCAAAACACTCCCAAACATCATTTTGGGTGTAATGGAGTAGAATGGGTGTTTTCGTTTTGAAACCATTTTCGCAACATCGGTGCCCCGAAATAGTGCATTCAGGCCCGAAACACAAGTTTTGCATCTTTTACATGCCGAAGGTTTGCGATATGCTCCAAAACACTCCCAAACATCATTTTGGGAGTAATGGAGTAGAATGGGTGTTTTCGTTTTGAAACCATTTTCGCAACATCGGTGCCCCGAAATAGTGCATTCAGGCCCGAAACACAAGTTTTGCATCTTTTTACATGCCGAAGATTTGTGATATGCTCCAAAACACTCCCAAACATCATTTTGGGAGTAATGGAGTAGAATGGTTGTTTTCGTTGCGAAACCATTTTCGCAACTTCGGTACCCCGAAATAGTGCATTCAGGCCCGAAACACAAGTTTTGCATCTTTTACATGCCGAAGGTTTGCGAAATGCACCAAAACACTCCCAAACATCATTTTGGGTCTAATGGAGTAGAATGGTTGTTTTCGTTGCGAAACCATTTTCGCAACTTCGGTACCCCGAAATAATGCATTCATGCTTGAAACACAAGTTTTGCATCTTTTTACTTGCCGAAGGTTTGCGATATGCTCCAAAACACTCCCAAACATCATTCTGGGTTTAATGGGGTAGAATGGGTGTTTTCTTTGCGAAACCATTTTCGCAACTTCGGTACCCCGAAATAGTGCATTCAAGCCTGAAACACAAGTTTTGCATCTTTTACATGCCGAAGGTTTGTGATATGCTCCAAAACACTCCCAAAAATCATTTTGGGAGTAATGGAGTAGAATGGGTGTTTTCGTTGCGAAACCATTTTCGCAACTTCGGTGCCCCGAAATAGTGCATTCAGGCCCGAAACACAAGTTTTGCATCTTTTTACATGCCGAAGATTTGTGATATGCTCCAAAACACTCCCAAACATCATTTTGTGTCTAATGGAGTAGAATGTGTGTTTTCGTTGCGAAACCATTTTCGCAACTTCGGTATCCCGAAATAGTGCATTCAGGCCCGAAACACAAGTTTTGCATCTTTTACATGCCGAAGGTTTGCGAAATGCTCCAAAACACTCCCAAATATCATTTTGGGTCTAATGGAGTAGAATGGTTGTTTTCGTTGCGAAACCATTTTCGCAACTTCGGTACTCCGAAATAATGCATTCAGGCTTGAAAAACAAGTTTTGCATCTTTTTACATGCCGAAGGTTTGCGATATGCTCCAAAACACTCCCAAACATCATTCTGGGTTTAATGGGGTAGAATGGGTGTTTTCTTTGCGAAACTATTTTCGCAACTTCGGTACCCCGAAATAGTGCATTCAAGCCCGAAACACAAGTTTTGCATCTTTTACATGCCGAAGGTTTGCGATATGCTCCAAAACACTCCCAAACATCGTTTTGGGAGTAATGGAGTAGAATGGGTGTTTTCTTTGCGAAACCATTTTCGCAACATCGGTGCCCCGATATAATGCATTCAGGCTTGAAACACAAGTTTTGCATCTTTTTACATGCCGAAGGTTTGTGATATGCTCCAAAACACTCCCAAACATCCTTCTGGGTTTAATGGGGGTAGAATGGGTGTTTTCTTTGCGAAACCATTTTCGCAACTTCGGTACCCCGAAATAGTGCATTCAAGCCCGAAACACAAGTTTTGCATCTTTTACATGCCGAAGGTTTGCGATATGCTCCAAAACACTCCCAAACATCATTTTGGGTGTAATGGAGTAGAATGGGTGTTTTCGTTGCGAAACCATTTTCGCAACATCGGTGCCTCGAAAAAGTGCATTCAGGCCCGAAACACAAGTTTTGCATCTTTTACATGCCGAAGGTTTGCGATATGCTCCAAAACACTCCCAAACATCATTTTGGGAGTAATGGAGTAGAATGGGTGTTTTCGTTTTGAAACCATTTTCGCAACATCGGTGCCCCGAAATAGTGCATTCAGGCCCGAAACACAAGTTTTGCATCTTTTTACATGCCGAAGATTTGTGATATGCTCCAAAACACTCCCAAACATCATTTTGGGAGTAATGGAGTAGAATGGTTGTTTTCGTTGCGAAACCATTTTCGCAACTTCGGTACCCCGAAATAGTGCATTCAGGCCCGAAACACAAGTTTTGCATCTTTTACATGCCGAAGGTTTGCGAAATGCACCAAAACACTCCCAAACATCATTTTGGGTCTAATGGAGTAGAATGGTTGTTTTCGTTGCGAAACCATTTTCGCAACTTCGGTACCCCGAAATAATGCATTCAGGCTAGAAACATAAGTTTTGCATCTTTTTACATGCCGAAGGTTTGCGATATGCTCCAAAACACTCCTAAACATCATTCTGGGTTTAATGGGGTAGAATGGGTGTTTTCTTTGCGAAACCATTTTCGCAACATCGGTACCCCGAAATAGTGCATTCAAGCCCGAAACTCATGTTTTGCATCTTTTACATGCCGTAGGTGTGCGAAATGCTCCAAAACACTCCCAAACATCATTTTGGGTCTAATGGAGTAGAATGGTTGTTTTCGTTGCGAAACCATTTTCGCAACTTCGGTACCCCGAAATAGTGCATTCAGGCCCGAAACACAAGTTTTGCATCTTTTACATGCCGAAGGTTTGCGAAATGCTCCAAAACACTCCCAAACATCATTTTGGGAGTAATGGAGTAGAATGGTTGTTTTCGTTGCGAAACCATTTTCGCAACTTCGGTACCCCGAAATAATGCATTCAGGCTTGAAACACAAGTTTTGCATCTTTTTACATGCCGAAGGTTTGCGATATGCTCCAAAACACTCCCAAACATTATTCTGGGTTTAATGGGGTAGAATGGGTGTTTTCTTTGCGAAACTATTTTCGCAACATCGGTACCCCGAAATAGTGCATTCAAGCCCGAAACTCAAGTTTTGCATCTTTTACATGCCGAAGGTTTGCGATATGCTCCAAAACACTCCCAAACATCATTTTGGGAGTAATGGAGTAGAATGGGTGTTTTCGTTGCGAAACCATTTTCGCAACTTCGGTACCCCGAAATAATGCATTCAGGCTTGAAACATAAGTTTTGCATCTTTTTACATGCCGAAGGTTTACGATATGCTCCAAAACACTCCTAAACATCATTCTGGGTTTAATGGGGTAGAATGGGTGTTTTCTTTGCGAAACCATTTTCGCAACTTCGGTACGCCGAAATAGTGCATTCAAGCCCGAAACACAAGTTTTGCATCTTTTTACATGCCAAAGATTTGTGATATGCTCCAAAACACTCCCAAACATCATTTTGGGTCTAATGGAGTAGAATCGTTGTTTTCATTGCGAAACCATTTTCGCAACTTCGGTACCCCGAAATAGTGCATTCAGGCCCGAAACACAAGTTTTGCATCTTTTACATGCCGAAGGTGTGCGAAATGCTCCAAAACACTCCCAAACATCATTTTGGGTCTAATGGAGTAGAATGGTTGTTTTCGTTGCGAAACCATTTTCGCAACATCGGTACCCCGAAATAGTGCATTCAGGCCCGAAACACAAGTTTTGCATCTTTTACATGCCAAAGGTTTGCGAAATGCTCCATAACACTCCCAAACATCATTTTGGGTCTAATGGAGTAGAATGGTTGTTTTCGTTGCGAAACCATTTTCGCAACTTCGGTACCCCGAAATAATGCATTCAGGCTTGAAACACAAGTTTTGCATCTTGTTACATGCCGAAGGTTTGCGATATGGTCCAAAACACTCCCAAACATCATTCTGGGTTTAATGGGGTAGATTGGGTGTTTGCTTTGCGAAACCATTTTTGCAACTTCGGTACCCCGAAATAGTGCATTCAAGCCCGAAACACAAGTTTTGCATCTTTTACATGCCGAAGGTTTGCGATATGCTCCAAAACACTCCCAAACATCATTTTGGGTGTAATGGAGTAGAATGGGTGTTTTCGTTGCGAAACCATTTTCGCAACTTCGGTACCCCGAAATAGTGCATTCAGGCCCGAAACACAAGTTTTGCATCTTTTACATGCCGAAGGTGTGCGAAATGCTCCAAAACACTCCCAAACATCATTTTGGGTCTAATGGAGTAGAATGGTTGTTTTCGTTGCGAAACCATTTTCGCAACTTCGGTACCCCGAAATAGTGCATTCAGGCCCGAAACACAAGTTTTGCATCTTTTACATGCCGAAGGTTTGCGAAATGCTCCAAAACACTCCCAAACATCATTTTGGGTCTAATGGAGTAGAATGGTTGTTTTCGTTGCGAAACCATTTTCGCAACTTCGGTACCCCGAAATAATGCATTCATGCTTGAAACACAAGTTTTGCATCTTTTTACTTGCCGAAGGTTTGCGATATGCTCCAAAACACTCCCAAACATCATTCTGGGTTTAATGGGGTAGAATGGGTGTTTTCTTTGCGAAACCATTTTCGCAACTTCGGTACCCCGAAATAGTGCATTCAAGCCTGAAACACAAGTTTTGCATCTTTTACATGCCGAAGGTTTGTGATATGCTCCAAAACACTCCCAAAAATCATTTTGGGAGTAATGGAGTAGAATGGGTGTTTTCGTTGCGAAACCATTTTCGCAACTTCGGTGCCCCGAAATAGTGCATTCAGGCCCGAAACACAAGTTTTGCATCTTTTTACATGCCGAAGATTTGTGATATGCTCCAAAACACTCCCAAACATCATTTTGTGTCTAATGGAGTAGAATGTGTGTTTTCGTTGCGAAACCATTTTCGCAACTTCGGTATCCCGAAATAGTGCATTCAAGCCCGAAACACAAGTTTTGCATCTTTTACATGCCGAAGGTTTGCGAAATGCTCCAAAACACTCCCAAATATCATTTTGGGTCTAATGGAGTAGAATGGTTGTTTTCGTTGCGAAACCATTTTCGCAACTTCGGTACTCCGAAATAATGCATTCAGGCTTGAAAAACAAGTTTTGCATCTTTTTACATGCCGAAGGTTTGCGATATGCTCCAAAACACTCCCAAACATCATTCTGGGTTTAATGGGGTAGAATGGGTGTTTTCTTTGCGAAACTATTTTCGCAACTTCGGTACCCCGAAATAGTGCATTCAAGCCCGAAACACAAGTTTTGCATCTTTTACATGCCGAAGGTTTGCGATATGCTCCAAAACACTCCCAAACATCGTTTTGGGAGTAATGGAGTAGAATGGGTGTTTTCTTTGCGAAACCATTTTCGCAACATCGGTGCCCCGATATAATGCATTCAGGCTTGAAACACAAGTTTTGCATCTTTTTACATGCCGAAGGTTTGTGATATGCTCCAAAACACTCCCAAACATCCTTCTGGGTTTAATGGGGGTAGAATGGGTGTTTTCTTTGCGAAACCATTTTCGCAACTTCGGTACCCCGAAATAGTGCATTCAAGCCCGAAACACAAGTTTTGCATCTTTTACATGCCGAAGGTTTGCGATATGCTCCAAAACACTCCCAAACATCATTTTGGGTGTAATGGAGTAGAATGGGTGTTTTCGTTTTGAAACCATTTTCGCAACATCGGTGCCCCGAAATAGTGCATTCAGGCCCGAAACACAAGTTTTGCATCTTTTACATGCCGAAGGTTTGCGATATGCTCCAAAACACTCCCAAACATCATTTTGGGAGTAATGGAGTAGAATGGGTGTTTTCGTTTTGAAACCATTTTCGCAACATCGGTGCCCCGAAATAGTGCATTCAGGCCCGAAACACAAGTTTTGCATCTTTTTACATGCCGAAGATTTGTGATATGCTCCAAAACACTCCCAAACATCATTTTGGGAGTAATGGAGTAGAATGGTTGTTTTCGTTGCGAAACCATTTTCGCAACTTCGGTACCCCGAAATAGTGCATTCAGGCCCGAAACACAAGTTTTGCATCTTTTACATGCCGAAGGTTTGCGAAATGCACCAAAACACTCCCAAACATCATTTTGGGTCTAATGGAGTAGAATGGTTGTTTTCGTTGCGAAACCATTTTCGCCACTTCGGTACCCCGAAATAATGCATTCAGGCTAGAAACATAAGTTTTGCATCTTTTTACATGCCGAAGGTTTGCGATATGCTCCAAAACACTCCTAAACATCATTCTGGGTTTAATGGGGTAGAATGGGTGTTTTCTTTGCGAAACCATTTTCGCAACATCGGTACCCCGAAATAGTGCATTCAAGCCCGAAACTCATGTTTTGCATCTTTTACATGCCGTAGGTGTGCGAAATGCTCCAAAACACTCCCAAACATCATTTTGGGTCTAATGGAGTAGAATGGTTGTTTTCGTTGCGAAACCATTTTCGCAACTTCGGTACCCCGAAATAGTGCATTCAGGCCCGAAACACAAGTTTTGCATCTTTTACATGCCGAAGGTTTGCGAAATGCTCCAAAACACTCCCAAACATCATTTTGGGTCTAATGGAGTAGAATGGTTGTTTTCGTTGCGAAACCATTTTCGCAACTTCGGTACCCCGAAATAATGCATTCAGGCTTGAAACACAAGTTTTGCATCTTTTTACATGCCGAAGGTTTGCGATATGCTCCAAAACACTCCCAAACATTATTCTGGGTTTAATGGGGTAGAATGGGTGTTTTCTTTGCGAAACTATTTTCGCAACATCGGTACCCCGAAATAGTGCATTCAAGCCCGAAACTCAAGTTTTGCATCTTTTACATGCCGAAGGTTTGCGATATGCTCCAAAACACTCCCAAACATCATTTTGGGAGTAATGGAGTAGAATGGGTGTTTTCGTTGCGAAACCATTTTCGCAACATCGGTGCCCCGAAATAGTGCATTCAGGCCCGAAACACAGGTTTTGCATCTTTTTACATGCCGAAGATTTGTGATATGCTCTAAAACACTCCCAAACATTATTTTGGGTCTAATGGAGTAGAATGGCTGTTTTCGTTGCGAAACCATTTTCGCAACTTCGGTACCCCGAAATAATGCATTCAGGGCCGAAACACAAGTTTTGCATCTTTTTACATGCCGAAGATTTGTGATATGCTCCAAAACACTCCCAAACATCATTTTGGGTCTAATGGAGTAGAATGGTTGTTTTCGTTGTGAAACCATTTTCGCAACTTCGGTACCCCGAAATAATGCATTCAGGCTTGAAACATAAGTTTTGCATCTTTTTACATGCCGGAGGTTTGCGATATGCTCCAAAACACTCCTAAACATCATTCTGGGTTTATTGGGGTAGAATGGGTGTTTTCTTTGCGAAACCATTTTCGCAACTTCGGTACCCCGAAATAGTGCATTCAAGCCCGAAACACAAGTTTTGCATCTTCTACATGCCGAAGGTTTGCGATATGCTCCAAAACACTCCCAAACATCATTTTGGGTGTAATGGTGTAGAATGGGTGTTTTCGTTGCGAAACCATTTTCGCAACATCGGTGCCCCGAAATAGCATTCAAGCCCGAAACACAAGTTTTGCATCTTTTTACATGCCAAAGATTTGTGATATGCTCCAAAACACTCCCAAACATCATTTTGGGTCTAATGGAGTAGAATCGTTGTTTTCATTGCGAAACCATTTTCGCAACTTCGGTACCCCGAAATAGTGCATTCAGGCCTGAAACACAAGTTTTGCATCTTTTACATGCCGAAGGTGTGCGAAATGCTCCAAAACACTCCCAAACATCATTTTGGGTCTAATGGAGTAGAATGGTTGTTTTCGTTGCGAAACCATTTTCGCAACATCGGTACCCCGAAATAGTGCATTCAGGCCCGAAACACAAGTTTTGCATCTTTTACATGCCGAAGGTTTGCGATTTGCTCCAAAACACTCCCAAACATCATTTTGGGAGTAATGGAGTAGAATGGGTGTTTTCGTTGCGAAACCATTTTCGCAACATCGGTGCCCCGAAATAGTGCATTCAGGCCCGAAACACAAGTTTTGCATCTTTTTACATGCCGAAGATTTGTGATATGCTCCAAAACACTCCCAAACATCATTTTGGGTCTAATGGAGTAGAATGGTTGTTTTCGTTGCGAAACCATTTTCGCAACTTCGGTACCCCGAAATAGTGCATTCAGGCCCGAAACACAAGTTTTGCATCTTTTATATGCCGATGGTTTGCGATATGCTCCAAAACACTCCCAAACATCATTTTGGGTGTAATGGAGTAGAATGGGTGTTTTCGTTGCGAAACCATTTTCGCAACTTCGGTACCCCGAAATAGTGCATTCAGGCCCGAAACACAAGTTTTGCATCTTTTACATGCCGAAGGTTTGCGAAATGCTCCAAAACACTCCCAAACATCATTTTGGGTCTAATGGAGTAGAATGGTTGTTTTCGTTGCGAAACCATTTTCGCAACTTCGGTACTCCGAAATAATGCATTCAGGCTTGAAACACAAGTTTTGCATCTTTTTACATGCCGAAGGTTTGCGATATGCTCCAAAACACTCCCAAACATCATTCTGGGTTTAATGGGGTAGAATGGGTGTTTTCTTTGCAAAACTATTTTCGCAACTTCGGTACCCTGAAATAGTGCATTCAAGCCCGAAACACAAGTTTTGCATCTTTTACATGCCGAAGGTTTGCGATATGCTCCAAAACACTCCCAAACATCATTTTGGGAGTAATGGAGTAGAATGGGTGTTTTCTTTGCGAAACCATTTTCGCAACATCGGTGCCCCGATATAATGCATTCAGGCTTGAAACACAAGTTTTGCATCTTTTTACATGCCGAAAGTTTGTGATATGCTCCAAAACACTCCCAAACATCATTCTGGGTTTAATGGGGGTAGAATGGGTGTTTTCTTTGCGAAACCATTTTCGCAACTTCGGTACCCCGAAATAGTGCATTCAAGCCCGAAACACAAGTTTTGCATCTTTTACATGCCGAAGGTTTGCGATATGCTCCAAAACACTCCCAAACATCATTTTGGGTCTAATGGAGTAGAATGGTTGTTTTCGTTGCGAAACCATTTTCGCAACTTCGGTACCCCGAAATAATGCATTCAAGCTTGAAACATAAGTTTTGCATCTTTTTACATGCCGAAGGCTTGCGATATGCTCCAAAACACTCCTAAACATCATTCTGGGTTTAATGGGGTAGAATGGGTGTTTTCTTTGCGAAACCATTTTCGCAACATTGGTGCCCCGAAATAGTGCATTCAGGCCCGAAACACAAGTTTTGCATCTTTTTACATGCCGAAGATTTGTGATATGCTCCAAAACACTCCCAAACATCATATTGGGTCTAATGGAGTAGAATGGTTGTTTTCGTTGCGAAACCATTTTCGCAACTTCGGTACCCCGAAATAGTGCATTCAGGCCCGAAACACAAGTTTTGCATCTTTTACATGCCGAAGGTTTGCGAAATGCTCCAAAACACTCCCAAACATCATTTTGGGTCTAATGGAATAGAATGGTTGTTTTCGTTGCGAAACCATTTTCGCAACTTCGGTACCCCGAAATAATGCATTCAAGCTTGAAACATAAGTTTTGCATCTTTTTACATGCCGAAGGATTGCGATATGCTCCAAAACACTCCTAAACATCATTCTGGGTTTAATGGGGTTGAATGGGTGTTTTCTTTGCGAAACCATTTTCGCAACTTCGGTACCCCGAAACCATTTTCGCAACATCGGTGCCCCGAAATAGTGAATTCAAGCCCGAAACACAAGTTTTGCATCTTTTTACATGCCAAAGATTTGTGATATGCTCCAAAACACTCCCAAACATCATTTTGGGCTAATGGAGTAGAATCGTTGTTTTCGTTGCGAAACCATTTTCGCAACTTCGGTACCCTGAAATAGTGCATTCAGGCCCGAAACACAAGTTTTGCATCTTTTACATGCCGAAGGTGTGCGAAATGCTCCAAAACACTCCCAAACATCATTTTGGGTCTAATGGAGTAGAATGGTTGTTTTCGTTGCGAAACCATTTTCGCAACTTCGGTACCCCGAAATAGTGCATTCAGGCTCGAAACACAAGTTTTGCATCTTTTACATGCCGAAGGTTTGCGAAATGCTCCAAAACACTCCCAAACATCATTTTGGGTCTAATGGAGTAGAATGGTTGTTTTCGTTGCGAAACCATTTTCGCAACTTCGGTACCCCAAAATAATGCATTCAGGCTTGAAACACAAGTTTTGCATCTTT
Source organism: Cenchrus fungigraminus (assembly GCA_036936925.1). NCBI lineage: Eukaryota > Viridiplantae > Streptophyta > Magnoliopsida > Poales > Poaceae > Cenchrus > Cenchrus fungigraminus. Next base: position 34,235,008 of record CM072775.1, read on the forward strand.
TTACATGCCGAAGGTTTGTGATATGCTCCAAAACACTCCCAAACATCATTTTGGGAGTAATGGAGTAGAATGGGTGTTTTCGTTGCGAAACCATTTTCGCAACATCGGTGCCCTGAAATAGTGCATTCACGCCCGAAGCACAAGTTTTGCATCTTTTTACATGCCGACGATTTGTGATATGCTCCAAAGCACTCCCAAACATCATTTTGGGTCTAATGGAGTAGAATGGTTGTTTTCGTTGCGAAACCATTTTCGCAACTTCGGTACCCTGAAATAGTGCATTTAGGCCCGAAACACAAGTTTTGCATCTTTTACATGCCGAAGGTTTGCGAAATGCTCCAAAACACTCCCCAAACATCATTTTGGGTCTAACGGAGTAGAATGGTTGTTTTCGTTGCGAAACCATTTTCGCAACTTCGGTACCCCGAAATAATGCATTCAGGGTTGAAACATAAGTTTTGCATCTTTTTACATGCCGAAGGCTTGCGATATGCTCCAAAACACTCCTAAACATCATTCTGGGTTTAATGGGGTAGAATGGGTGTTTTCTTTGCGAAACCATTTTCGCAACTTCGGTACCCCGAAATAGTGCATTCAAGCCCGAAACACAAGTTTTGCATCCTTTACATGCCGAAGGTTTGCGATATGCTCCAAAACACTCCCAAACATCATTTTGGGTGTAATGGAGTAGAATGGGTGTTTTCGTTGCGAAACCATTTTCGCAACATCGGTGCCCCGAAATAGTGCATTCAAGCCCGAAACACAAGTTTTGCATCTTTTACATGTCGAAGATTTGTGATATGCTCCAAAACACTCCCAAACATCATTTTGGGTCTAATGGAGTAGAATGGTTGTTTTCGTTGCGAAACCATTTTCGCAACTTCGGTACCCCGAAATAATGCATTCAGGCTTGAAACACAAGTTTTGCATTTTTTTACATGCCGAAGATTTGTGATATGCTCCAAAACACTCGCAAACATCATTTTGGGTCTAATGGAGTAGAATGGTTGTTTTCGTTGCGAAACCATTTTCACAACTTCGGTACCCCGAAATAATGCATTCAGGCTTGAAACACAAGTTTTGCATCTTTTTACATGCCGAAGGTTTGCGATATGCTCTAAAACACTCCCAAACATCATTCTGGGTTTAAGGGGGTAGAATGGGTGTCTTCTTTGCGAAACCATTTTCGCAACTTCGGTACCCCGAAATAGTGCATTCAAGCCCGAAACACAAGTTTTGCATCTTTTACATGGCGAAGGTTTGCGATATGCTCCAAAACACTCCCAAACATCATTTTGGGTGTAATGGAGTAGAATGGGTGTTTTCATTGCGAAACCATTTTCGCAACTTCGGTACCCCGAAATAGTGCATTCAGGCCCAAAAACCAAGTTTTGCATCTTTTACATGCCGAAGGTTTGCGAAATACTCCAAAACACCCCAAACATCATTTTGGGTCTAATGGAGTAGAATGGTTGTTTTCGTTGCGAAACCATTTTCGCAACTTCGGTACCCCGAAATAATGCATTCAGGCTTGAAACACAAGTTTTGCATCTTTTTACATGCCGAAGGTTTGCGATATGCTCCAAAACACTCCCAAACATCATTCTGGGTTTAATGGGGTAGAATGGGTGTTTTCTTTGCGAAACTATTTTCGCAACTTCGGTACGCCGAAAAAGTGCATTCAAGCCCGAAACACAAGTTTTGCATCTTTTACATGCCGAAGGTTTGCGATATGCTCCAAAACACTCCCAAACATCATTTTGGGTGTAATGGAGTAGAATGGGTGTTTTCGTTGCGAAACCATTTTCGCAACTTCGGTACCCCGAAATAGTGCATTCAGGCCCGAAACACAAGTTTTGCATCTTTTACATGCCGAAGGTTTGCGATATGCTCCAAAACACTCCCAAACATCATTTTTGGTGTAATGGAGTAGAATTGGTGTTTTCGTTGCGAAACCATTTTCGCAACATCGGTGCCCCGAAATAGTGCATTCAGGCCCGAAACACAAGTTTTGCATCTTTTTACATGCCGAAGATTTGTGATATGCTCCAAAACACACCCAAACATCATTTTGGGTCTAATGGAGTAGAATGGTTGTTTTCGTTGCGAAACCATTTTCGCAACTTCGGTACCCCGAAATAGTGCATTCAAGCCCGAAACACAAGTTTTGCATCTTTTACATGCCGAAGGTTTGCGAAATGCTCCAAAACACTCCCAAACATCATTTTGGGTCTAATGGAGTAGAATGGTTGTTTTCGTTGCGAAACCATTTTCGCAACTTCGGTACCCCGAAATAATGCATTCAGGCTTGAAACATAAGTTTTGCATCTTTTTACGTGCCGAAGGTTTGCGATATGCTCCAAAACACTCCTAAACATCATTCTGGGTTTAATGGGGTAGAATGGGTGTTTTCTTTGCGAAACCATTTTCGCAACTTCGGTACCCCGAAATAGTGCATTCAAGCCCGAAACACAAGTTTTGCATCTTTTACATGCCGAAGGTTTGCGTTATGCTCCAAAACACTCCCAAACATCATTTTGGGTCTAATGGAGTAGAATGGGTGTTTTCGTTGCGAAACCATTTTCGCAACATCGGTGCCCCGAAATAGTGCATTCAAGCCCGAAACACAAGTTTTGCATCTTTTACATGCCGAAGGTTTGCGATATGCTCCAAAACACTCCCAAACATCATTTTGGGTCTAATGGAGTAGAATCGTTGTTTTCGTTGCGAAACTATTTTCGCAACTTCGGTACGCCGAAAAAGTGCATTCAAACCCGAAACACAAGTTTTGCATCTTTTACATGCCGAAGGTTTGCGATATGCTCCAAAACACTCCCAAACATCATTTTGGGTGTAATGGAGTAGAATGGGTGTTTTCGTTGCGAAACCATTTTCGCAACATCGGTGCCCTGAAATAGTGCATTCAGGCCTGAAACACATGTTTTGCATCTTTTTACATGGCGAAGATTTGTGATTTGCTCCAAAACACTCCCAAACATCATTTTGGGTCTAATGGAGTAGAATGGTTGTTTTCGTTGCGAAATCATTTTCGCAACTTCGGTACCCCGAAATAATGCATTCAGGCATGAAACATAAGTTTTGCATCTTTTTACATGCCGAAGGTTTGCGATATGCTCCAAAACACTCCCAAACATCATTCTGGGTTTAATGGGGTAGAATGGGTGTTTTCTTTGCGAAACCATTTTCGCAACTTCGGTACCTCGAAATAATGCATTCAGGCTTGAAACACAAGTTTTGCATCTTTTTACATGCCGAAGGTTTGCGATATGCTCCAAAACACTCCCAAACATCATTTTGGGTGTAATGGAGTAGAATGGGTGTTTTCGTTGCGAAGCCATTTTCGCAACTTCGGTACCCCGAAATAGTGCATTCAGGCCCGAAACACAAGTTTTGCATCTTTTACATGCCGAAGGTTTGCGATATGCTCCAAAACACTCCCAAACATCATTTTGGGTGTAATGGAGTAGAATGGTTGTTTTCGTTGCGAAACCATTTTCGCAACTTCGGTACCCCGAAATAATGCATTCAGGCTTGTAACACAAGTTTTGCATTTTTTTACATGCCGAAGATTTGTGATATGCTCCAAAACACTCCCAAACATCATTTTGGGTCTAATGGAGTAGAATGGTTGTTTTCGTTGCGAAACCATTTTCGCAACTTCGGTACCCCGAAATAGTGCATTCAGGCTCGAAACACAAGTTTTGCATCTTTTACATGCTGAAGGTTTGCGAAATGCTCTAAAACACTCCCAAACATCATTTTGGGTCTAATGGAGTAGAATGGTTGTTTTCGTTGCGAAACCATTTTCGCAACTTCGGTACCCCGAAATAATGCATTCAGGCTTGTAACACAAGTTTTGCATTTTTTTACATGCCGAAGATTTGTGATATGCTCCAAAACACTCCCAAACATCATTTTGGGTCTAATGGAGTAGAATGGTTGTTTTCGTTGCGAAACCATTTTCGCAACTTCGGTACCCCGAAATAGTGCATTCAGGCTCGAAACACAAGTTTTGCATCTTTTACATGCTGAAGGTTTGCGAAATGCTCTAAAACACTCCCAAACATCATTTTGGGTCTAATGGAGTAGAATGGTTGTTTTCGTTGCGAAACCATTTTCGCAACTTCGGTACCCCGAAATAATGCATTCAGGCATGAAACACAAGTTTTGCATCTTTTTACATGCCGAAGGTTTGCGATATGCTCCAAAACACTCCCAAACATCATTCTGGGTTTAATGGGGTAGAATGGGTGCTTTCTTTGCGAAACCATTTTCGCAACTTCGGTACCTCGAAATAATGCATTCAGGCTTGAAACACAAGTTTTGCATCTTTTTACATGCCGAAGGTTTGCGATATGCTCCAAAACACTCCCAAACATCATTTTGGGTGTAATGGAGTAGAATGGGTGTTTTCGTTGCGAAACCATTTTCGCAACTTCGGTACCCCGAAATAGTGCATTCAGGCCCGAAACACAAGTTTTGCATCTTTTTACATGCCGAAGATTTGTGATATGCTCCAAAACACACCCAAACATCATTTTGGGTCTAATGGAGTAGAATGGTTGTTTTCGTTGCGAAACCATTTTCGCAACTTCGGTACCCCAAAATAGTGCATTCAAGCCCGAAACACAAGTTTTGCATCTTTTACATGCCGAAGGTTTGCGAAATGCTCCAAAACACTCCCAAACATCATTTTGGGTCTAATGGAGTAGAATGGTTGTTTTCGTTGCGAAACCATTTTCGCAACTTCGGTACCCCGAAATAATGCATTCAGGCTTGAAACATAAGTTTTGCATCTTTTTACGTGCCGAAGGTTTGCGATATGCTCCAAAACACTCCTAAACATCATTCTGGGTTTAATGGGGTAGAATGGGTGTTTTCTTTGCGAAACCATTTTCGCAACTTCGGTACCCCGAAATAGTGCATTCAAGCCCGAAACACAAGTTTTGCATCTTTTACATGCCGAAGGTTTGCGTTATGCTCCAAAACACTCCCAAACATCATTTTGGGTCTAATGGAGTAGAATGGGTGTTTTCGTTGCGAAACCATTTTCGCAACATCGGTGCCCCGAAATAGTGCATTCAAGCCCGAAACACAAGTTTTGCATCTTTTACATGCCGAAGGTTTGCGATATGCTCCAAAACACTCCCAAACATCATTTTGGGTCTAATGGAGTAGAATCGTTGTTTTCGTTGCGAAACTATTTTCGCAACTTCGGTACGCCGAAAAAGTGCATTCAAACCCGAAACACAAGTTTTGCATCTTTTACATGCCGAAGGTTTGCGATATGCTCCAAAACACTCCCAAACATCATTTTGGGTGTAATGGAGTAGAATGGGTGTTTTCGTTGCGAAACCATTTTCGCAACATCGGTGCCCTGAAATAGTGCATTCAGGCCTGAAACACATGTTTTGCATCTTTTTACATGGCGAAGATTTGTGATTTGCTCCAAAACACTCCCAAACATCATTTTGGGTCTAATGGAGTAGAATGGTTGTTTTCGTTGCGAAATCATTTTCACAACTTCGGTACCCCGAAATAATGCATTCAGGCATGAAACATAAGTTTTGCATCTTTTTACATGCCGAAGGTTTGCGATATGCTCCAAAACACTCCCAAACATCATTCTGGGTTTAATGGGGTAGAATGGGTGTTTTCTTTGCGAAACCATTTTCGCAACTTCGGTACCTCGAAATAATGCATTCAGGCTTGAAACACAAGTTTTGCATCTTTTTACATGCCGAAGGTTTGCGATATGCTCCAAAACACTCCCAAACATCATTTTGGGTGTAATGGAGTAGAATGGGTGTTTTCGTTGCGAAGCCATTTTCGCAACTTCGGTACCCCGAAATAGTGCATTCAGGCCCGAAACACAAGTTTTGCATCTTTTACATGCCGAAGGTTTGCGATATGCTCCAAAACACTCCCAAACATCATTTTGGGTGTAATGGAGTAGAATGGTTGTTTTCGTTGCGAAACCATTTTCGCAACTTCGGTACCCCGAAATAATGCATTCAGGCTTGTAACACAAGTTTTGCATTTTTTTACATGCCGAAGATTTGTGATATGCTCCAAAACACTCCCAAACATCATTTTGGGTCTAATGGAGTAGAATGGTTGTTTTCGTTGCGAAACCATTTTCGCAACTTCGGTACCCCGAAATAGTGCATTCAGGCTCGAAACACAAGTTTTGCATCTTTTACATGCTGAAGGTTTGCGAAATGCTCTAAAACACTCCCAAACATCATTTTGGGTCTAATGGAGTAGAATGGTTGTTTTCGTTGCGAAACCATTTTCGCAACTTCGGTACCCCGAAATAATGCATTCAGGCATGAAACACAAGTTTTGCATCTTTTTACATGCCGAAGGTTTGCGATATGCTCCAAAACACTCCCAAACATCATTCTGGATTTAATGGGGTAGAATGGGTGTTTTCTTTGCGAAACCATTTTCGCAACTTCGGTACCTCGAAATAATGCATTCAGGCTTGAAACACAAGTTTTGCATCTTTTTACATGCCGAAGGTTTGCGATATGCTCCAAAACACTCCCAAACATCATTTTGGGTGTAATGGAGTAGAATGGGTGTTTTCGTTGCGAAACCATTTTCGCAACTTCGGTACCCCGAAATAGTGCATTCAGGCCCGAAACACAAGTTTTGCATCTTTTTACATGCCGAAGATTTGTGATATGCTCCAAAACACACCCAAACATCATTTTGGGTCTAATGGAGTAGAATGGTTGTTTTCGTTGCGAAACCATTTTCGCAACTTCGGTACCCCGAAATAGTGCATTCAAGCCCGAAACACAAGTTTTGCATCTTTTACATGCCGAAGGTTTGCGAAATGCTCCAAAACACTCCCAAACATCATTTTGGGTCTAATGGAGTAGAATGGTTGTTTTCGTTGCGAAACCATTTTCGCAACTTCGGTACCCCGAAATAATGCATTCAGGCTTGAAACATAAGTTTTGCATCTTTTTACGTGCCGAAGGTTTGCGATATGCTCCAAAACACTCCTAAACATCATTCTGGGTTTAATGGGGTAGAATGGGTGTTTTCTTTGCGAAACCATATTCGCAACTTCGGTACCCCGAAATAGTGCATTCAAGCCCGAAACACAAGTTTTGCATCTTTTACATGCCGAAGGTTTGCGTTATGCTCCAAAACACTCCCAAACATCATTTTGGGTCTAATGGAGTAGAATGGGTGTTTTCGTTGCGAAACCATTTTCGCAACATCGGTGCCCCGAAATAGTGCATTCAAGCCCGAAACACAAGTTTTGCATCTTTTACATGCCGAAGGTTTGCGATATGCTCCAAAACACTCCCAAACATCATTTTGGGTCTAATGGAGTAGAATCGTTGTTTTCGTTGCGAAACTATTTTCGCAACTTCGGTACGCCGAAAAAGTGCATTCAAACCCGAAACACAAGTTTTGCATCTTTTACATGCCGAAGGTTTGCGATATGCTCCAAAACACTCCCAAACATCATTTTGGGTGTAATGGAGTAGAATGGGTGTTTTCGTTGCGAAACCATTTTCGCAACATCGGTGCCCTGAAATAGTGCATTCAGGCCTAAAACACATGTTTTGCATCTTTTTACATGGCGAAGATTTGTGATTTGCTCCAAAACACTCCCAAACATCATTTTGGGTCTAATGGAGTAGAATGGTTGTTTTCGTTGCGAAATCATTTTCGCAACTTCGGTACCCCGAAATAATGCATTCAGGCATGAAACATAAGTTTTGCATCTTTTTACATGCCGAAGGTTTGCGATATGCTCCAAAACACTCCCAAACATCATTCTGGGTTTAATGGGGTAGAATGGGTGTTTTCTTTGCGAAACCATTTTCGCAACTTCGGTACCTCGAAATAATGCATTCAGGCTTGAAACACAAGTTTTGCATCTTTTTACATGCCGAAGGTTTGCGATATGCTCCAAAACACTCCCAAACATCATTTTGGGTGTAATGGAGTAGAATGGGTGTTTTCGTTGCGAAGCCATTTTCGCAACTTCGGTACCCCGAAATAGTGCATTCAGGCCCGAAACACAAGTTTTGCATCTTTTACATGCCGAAGGTTTGCGATATGCTCCAAAACACTCCCAAACATCATTTTGGGTGTAATGGAGTAGAATGGTTGTTTTCGTTGCGAAACCATTTTCGCAACTTCGGTACCCCGAAATAATGCATTCAGGCTTGTAACACAAGTTTTGCATTTTTTTACATGCCGAAGATTTGTGATATGCTCCAAAACACTCCCAAACATCATTTTGGGTCTAATGGAGTAGAATGGTTGTTTTCGTTGCGAAATCATTTTCGCAACTTCGGTACCCCGAAATAATGCATTCAGGCATGAAACATAAGTTTTGCATCTTTTTACATGCCGAAGGTTTGCGATATGCTCCAAAACACTCCCAAACATCATTCTGGGTTTAATGGGGTAGAATGGGTGTTTTCTTTGCGAAACCATTTTCGCAACTTCGGTACCTCGAAATAATGCATTCAGGCTTGAAACACAAGTTTTGCATCTTTTTACATGCCGAAGGTTTGCGATATGCTCCAAAACACTCCCAAACATCATTTTGGGTGTAATGGAGTAGAATGGGTGTTTTCGTTGCGAAGCCATTTTCGCAACTTCGGTACCCCGAAATAGTGCATTCAGGCCCGAAACACAAGTTTTGCATCTTTTACATGCCGAAGGTTTGCGATATGCTCCAAAACACTCCCAAACATCATTTTGGGTGTAATGGAGTAGAATGGTTGTTTTCGTTGCGAAACCATTTTCGCAACTTCGGTACCCCGAAATAATGCATTCAGGCTTGTAACACAAGTTTTGCATTTTTTTACATGCCGAAGATTTGTGATATGCTCCAAAACACTCCCAAACATCATTTTGGGTCTAATGGAGTAGAATGGTTGTTTTCGTTGCGAAACCATTTTCGCAACTTCGGTACCCCGAAATAGTGCATTCAGGCTCGAAACACAAGTTTTGCATCTTTTACATGCTGAAGGTTTGCGAAATGCTCTAAAACACTCCCAAACATCATTTTGGGTCTAATGGAGTAGAATGGTTGTTTTCGTTGCGAAACCATTTTCGCAACTTCGGTACCCCGAAATAATGCATTCAGGCATGAAACACAAGTTTTGCATCTTTTTACATGCCGAAGGTTTGCGATATGCTCCAAAACACTCCCAAACATCATTCTGGATTTAATGGGGTAGAATGGGTGTTTTCTTTGCGAAACCATTTTCGCAACTTCGGTACCTCGAAATAATGCATTCAGGCTTGAAACACAAGTTTTGCATCTTTTTACATGCCGAAGGTTTGCGATATGCTCCAAAACACTCCCAAACATCATTTTGGGTGTAATGGAGTAGAATGGGTGTTTTCGTTGCGAAACCATTTTCGCAACTTCGGTACCCCGAAATAGTGCATTCAGGCCCGAAACACAAGTTTTGCATCTTTTTACATGCCGAAGATTTGTGATATGCTCCAAAACACACCCAAACATCATTTTGGGTCTAATGGAGTAGAATGGTTGTTTTCGTTGCGAAACCATTATCGCAACTTCGGTACCCCGAAATAGTGCATTCAAGCCCGAAACACAAGTTTTGCATCTTTTACATGCCGAAGGTTTGCGAAATGCTCCAAAACACTCCCAAACATCATTTTGGGTCTAATGGAGTAGAATGGTTGTTTTCGTTGCGAAACCATTTTCGCAACTTCGGTACCCCGAAATAATGCATTCAGGCTTGAAACATAAGTTTTGCATCTTTTTACGTGCCGAAGGTTTGCGATATGCTCCAAAACACTCCTAAACATCATTCTGGGTTTAATGGGGTAGAATGGGTGTTTTCTTTGCGAAACCATTTTCGCAACTTCGGTACCCCGAAATAGTGCATTCAAGCCCGAAACACAAGTTTTGCATCTTTTACATGCCGAAGGTTTGCGTTATGCTCCAAAACACTCCCAAACATCATTTTGGGTCTAATGGAGTAGAATGGGTGTTTTCGTTGCGAAACCATTTTCGCAACATCGGTGCCCCGAAATAGTGCATTCAAGCCCGAAACACAAGTTTTGCATCTTTTACATGCCGAAGGTTTGCGATATGCTCCAAAACACTCCCAAACATCATTTTGGGTCTAATGGAGTAGAATCGTTGTTTTCGTTGCGAAACTATTTTCGCAACTTCGGTACGCCGAAAAAGTGCATTCAAACCCGAAACACAAGTTTTGCATCTTTTACATGCCGAAGGTTTGCGATATGCTCCAAAACACTCCCAAACATCATTTTGGGTGTAATGGAGTAGAATGGGTGTTTTCGTTGCGAAACCATTTTCGCAACATCGGTGCCCTGAAATAGTGCATTCAGGCCTGAAACACATGTTTTGCATCTTTTTACATGGCGAAGATTTGTGATTTGCTCCAAAACACTCCCAAACATCATTTTGGGTCTAATGGAGTAGAATGGTTGTTTTCGTTGCGAAATCATTTTCGCAACTTCGGTACCCCGAAATAATGCATTCAGGCATGAAACATAAGTTTTGCATCTTTTTACATGCCGAAGGTTTGCGATATGCTCCAAAACACTCCCAAACATCATTCTGGGTTTAATGGGGTAGAATGGGTGTTTTCTTTGCGAAACCATTTTCGCAACTTCGGTACCTCGAAATAATGCATTCAGGCTTGAAACACAAGTTTTGCATCTTTTTACATGCCGAAGGTTTGCGATATGCTCCAAAACACTCCCAAACATCATTTTGGGTGTAATGGAGTAGAATGGGTGTTTTCGTTGCGAAGCCATTTTCGCAACTTCGGTACCCCGAAATAGTGCATTCAGGCCCGAAACACAAGTTTTGCATCTTTTACATGCCGAAGGTTTGCGATATGCTCCAAAACACTCCCAAACATCATTTTGGGTGTAATGGAGTAGAATGGTTGTTTTCGTTGCGAAACCATTTTCGCAACTTCGGTACCCCGAAATAATGCATTCAGGCTTGTAACACAAGTTTTGCATTTTTTTACATGCCGAAGATTTGTGATATGCTCCAAAACACTACCAAACATCATTTTGGGTCTAATGGAGTAGAATGGTTGTTTTCGTTGCGAAACCATTTTCGCAACTTCGGTACCCCGAAATAGTTCATTCAGGCTCGAAACACAAGTTTTGCATCTTTTACATGCTGAAGGTTTTCGAAATGCTCTAAAACACTCCCAAACATCATTTTGGGTCTAATGGAGTAGAATGGTTGTTTTCGTTGCGAAACCATTTTCGCAACTTCGGTACCCCGAAATAATGCATTCAGGCATGAAACACAAGTTTTGCATCTTTTTACATGCCGAAGGTTTGCGATATGCTCCAAAACACTCCCAAACATCATTCTGGATTTAATGGGGTAGAATGGGTGTTTTCTTTGCGAAACCATTTTCGCAACTTCGGTACCTCGAAATAATGCATTCAGGCTTGAAACACAAGTTTTGCATCTTTTTACATGCCGAAGGTTTGCGATATGCTCCAAAACACTCCCAAACATCATTTTGGGTGTAATGGAGTAGAATGGGTGTTTTCGTTGCGAAACCATTTTCGCAACTTCGGTACCCCGAAATAGTGCATTCAGGCCCGAAACACAAGTTTTGCATCTTTTTACATGCCGAAGATTTGTGATATGCTCCAAAACACACCCAAACATCATTTTGGGTCTAATGGAGTAGAATGGTTGTTTTCGTTGCGAAACCATTTTCGCAACTTCGGTACCACGAAATAGTGCATTCAAGCCCGAAACACAAGTTTTGCATCTTTTACATGCCGAAGGTTTGCGAAATGCTCCAAAACACTCCCAAACATCATTTTGGGTCTAATGGAGTAGAATGGTTGTTTTCGTTGCGAAACCATTTTCGCAACTTCGGTACCCCGAAATAATGCATTCAGGCTTGAAACATAAGTTTTGCATCTTTTTACGTGCCGAAGGTTTGCGATATGCTCCAAAACACTCCTAAACATCATTCTGGGTTTAATGGGGTAGAATGGGTGTTTTCTTTGCGAAACCATTTTCGCAACTACGGTACCCCGAAATAGTGCATTCAAGCCCGAAACACAAGTTTTGCATCTTTTACATGCCGAAGGTTTGCGTTATGCTCCAAAACACTCCCAAACATCATTTTGGGTCTAATGGAGTAGAATGGGTGTTTTCGTTGCGAAACCATTTTCGCAACATCGGTGCCCCGAAATAGTGCATTCAAGCCCGAAACACAAGTTTTGCATCTTTTACATGCCGAAGGTTTGCGATATGCTCCAAAACACTCCCAAACATCATTTTGGGTCTAATGGAGTAGAATCGTTGTTTTCGTTGCGAAACTATTTTCGCAACTTCGGTACGCCGAAAAAGTGCATTCAAACCCGAAACACAAGTTTTGCATCTTTTACATGCCGAAGGTTTGCGATATGCTCCAAAACACTCCCAAACATCATTTTGGGTGTAATGGAGTAGAATGGGTGTTTTCGTTGCGAAACCATTTTCGCAACATCGGTGCCCTGAAATAGTGCATTCAGGCCTGAAACACATGTTTTGCATCTTTTTACATGGCGAAGATTTGTGATTTGCTCCAAAACACTCCCAAACATCATTTTGGGTCTAATGGAGTAGAATGGTTGTTTTCGTTGCGAAATCATTTTCGCAACTTCGGTACCCCGAAATAATGCATTCAGGCATGAAACATAAGTTTTGCATCTTTTTACATGCCGAAGGTTTGCGATATGCTCCAAAACACTCCCAAACATCATTCTGGGTTTAATGGGGTAGAATGGGTGTTTTCTTTGCGAAACCATTTTCGCAACTTCGGTACCTCGAAATAATGCATTCAGGCTTGAAACACAAGTTTTGCATCTTTTTACATGCCGAAGGTTTGCGATATGCTCCAAAACACTCCCAAACATCATTTTGGGTGTAATGGAGTAGAATGGGTGTTTTCGTTGCGAAGCCATTTTCGCAACTTCGGTACCCCGAAATAGTGCATTCAGGCCCGAAACACAAGTTTTGCATCTTTTACATGCCGAAGGTTTGCGATATGCTCCAAAACACTCCCAAACATCATTTTGGGTGTAATGGAGTAGAATGGTTGTTTTCGTTGCGAAACCATTTTCGCAACTTCGGTACCCCGAAATAATGCATTCAGGCTTGTAACACAAGTTTTGCATTTTTTTACATGCCGAAGATTTTTGATATGCTCCAAAACACTCCCAAACATCATTTTGGGTCTAATGGAGTAGAATGGTTGTTTTCGTTGCGAAACCATTTTCGCAACTTCGGTACCCCGAAATAGTGCATTCAGGCTCGAAACACAAGTTTTGCATCTTTTACATGCTGAAGGTTTGCGAAATGCTCTAAAACACTCCCAAACATCATTTTGGGTCTAATGGAGTAGAATGGTTGTTTTCGTTGCGAAACCATTTTCGCAACTTCGGTACCCCGAAATAATGCATTCAGGCATGAAACACAAGTTTTGCATCTTTTTACATGCCGAAGGTTTGCGATATGCTCCAAAACACTCCCAAACATCATTCTGGATTTAATGGGGTAGAATGGGTGTTTTCTTTGCGAAACCATTTTCGCAACTTCGGTACCTCGAAATAATGCATTCAGGCTTGAAACACAAGTTTTGCATCTTTTTACATGCCGAAGGTTTGCGATATGCTCCAAAACACTCCCAAACATCATTTTGGGTGTAATGGAGTAGAATGGGTGTTTTCGTTGCGAAACCATTTTCGCAACTTCGGTACCCCGAAATAGTGCATTCAGGCCCGAAACACAAGTTTTGCATCTTTTACATGCCGAAGGTTTGCGATATGCTCCAAAACACTCCCAAACATCATTTTGGGTGTAATGGAGTAGAATGGTTGTTTTCGTTGCGAAACCATTTTCGCAACTTCGGTACCCCGAAATAATGCATTCAGGCTTGAAACACAAGTTTTGCATTTTTTTACATGCCGAAGATTTGTGATATGCTCCAAAACACTCCCAAACATCATTTTGGGTCTAATGGAGTAGAATGGTTGTTTTCGTTGCGAAACCATTTTCGCAACTTCGGTACCCCGAAATAATGCATTCAGGCTTGAAACACAAGTTTTGCATCTTTTTACATGCCGAAGGTTTGCGATATGCTCCAAAACACTCCCAAACATCATTCTGGGTTTAAGGGGGTAGAATGGGTGTTTTCTTTGCGAAACCATTTTCGCAACTTCGGTACCCCGAAATAGTGCATTCAAGCCCGAAACACAAGTTTTGCATCTTTTACATGGCGAAGGTTTGCGATATGCTCCAAAACACTCCCAAACATCATTTTGGGTGTAATGGAGTAGAATGGTTGTTTTCGTTGCGAAACCATTTTCGTAACTTCGGTACCCCGAAATAATGCATTCAGGCTTGAAACACAAGTTTTGCATTTTTTTACATGCCGAAGATTTGTGATATGCTCCAAAACACTCGCAAACATCATTTTGGGTCTAATGGAGTAGAATGGTTGTTTTCGTTGCGAAACCATTTTCACAACTTCGGTACCCCGAAATAATGCATTCAGGCTTGAAACACAAGTTTTGCATCTTTTTACATGCCGAAGGTTTGCGATATGCTCCAAAACACTCCCAAACATCATTTTGGGTGTAATGGAGTAGAATGGGTGTTTTCGTTGCGAAGCCATTTTCGCAACTTCGGTACCCCGAAATAGTGCATTCAGGCCCGAAACACAAGTTTTGCATCTTTTACATGCCGAAGGTTTGCGATATGCTCCAAAACACTCCCAAACATCATTTTGGGTGTAATGGAGTAGAATGGTTGTTTTCGTTGCGAAACCATTTTCGCAACTTCGGTACCCCGAAATAATGCATTCAGGCTTGTAACACAAGTTTTGCATTTTTTTACATGCCGAAGATTTGTGATATGCTCCAAAACACTCCCAAACATCATTTTGGGTCTAATGGTGTAGAATGGTTGTTTTCGTTGCGAAACCATTTTCGCAACTTCGGTACCCCGAAATAATGCATTCAGGCTTAAAACACAAGTTTTGCATCTTTTTACATGCCGAAGGTTTGCGATATGCTCCAAAACACTCCCAAACATCATTCTGGGTTTAATGGGGGTAGAATGGGTGTTTTCTTTGCGAAACCATTTTCGCAACTTCGGTACCCCGAAATAGTGCATTCAAGCCCGAAACACAAGTTTTGCATCTTTTACATGGCGAAGGTTTGCGATATGCTCCAAAACACTCCCAAACATCATTTTGGGTGTAATGGAGTAGAATGGTTGTTTTCGTTGCGAAACCATTTTCGCAACTTCGGTACCCCGAAATAATGCATTCCGGCTTGAAACACAAGTTTTGCATTTTTTTACATGCCGAAGATTTGTGATATGCTCCAAAACACTCGCAAACATCATTTTGGGTCTAATGGAGTAGAATGGTTGTTTTCGTTGCGAAACCATTTTCGCAACTTCGGTACCCCGAAATAGTGCATTCAGGCCCGAAACACAAGTTTTGCATCTTTTTACATGCCGAAGATTTGTGATATGCTCCAAAACACACCCAAACATCATTTTGGGTCTAATGGAGTAGAATGGTTGTTTTCGTTGCGAAACCATTTTCGCAACTTCGGTACCCCGAAATAATGCATTCAGGCATGAAACACAAGTTTTGCATCTTTTTACATGCCGAAGGTTTGCGATATGCTCCAAAACACTCCCAAACATCATTCTGGATTTAATGGGGTAGAATGGGTGTTTTCTTTGCGAAACCATTTTCGCAACTTCGGTACCTCGAAATAATGCATTCAGGCTTGAAACACAAGTTTTGCATCTTTTTACATGCCGAAGGTTTGCGATATGCTCCAAAACACTCCCAAACATCATTTTGGGTGTAATGGAGTAGAATGGGTGTTTTCGTTGCGAAACCATTTTCGCAACTTCGGTACCCCGAAATAGTGCATTCAGGCCCGAAACACAAGTTTTGCATCTTTTACATGCCGAAGGTTTGCGATATGCTCCAAAACACTCCCAAACATCATTTTGGGTGTAATGGAGTAGAATGGTTGTTTTCGTTGCGAAACCATTTTCGCAACTTCGGTACCCAGAAATAATGCATTCAGGCTTGAAACACAAGTTTTGCATTTTTTTACATGCCGAAGATTTGTGATATGCTCCAAAACACTCCCAAACATCATTTTGGGTCTAATGGAGTAGAATGGTTGTTTTCGTTGCGAAACCATTTTCGCAACTTCGGTACCCCGAAATAATGCATTCAGGCTTGAAACACAAGTTTTGCATCTTTTTACATGCCGAAGGTTTGCGATATGCTCCAAAACACTCCCAAACATCATTCTGGGTTTAAGGGGGTAGAATGGGTGTTTTCTTTGCGAAACCATTTTCGCAACTTCGGTACCCCGAAATAGTGCATTCAAGCCCGAAACACAAGTTTTGCATCTTTTACATGGCGAAGGTTTGCGATATGCTCCAAAACACTCCCAAACATCATTTTGGGTGTAATGGAGTAGAATGGTTGTTTTCGTTGCGAAACCATTTTCGCAACTTCGGTACCCCGAAATAATGCATTCAGGCTTGAAACACAAGTTTTGCATTTTTTTACATGCCGAAGATTTGTGATATGCTCCAAAACACTCGCAAACATCATTTTGGGTCTAATGGAGTAGAATGGTTGTTTTCGTTGCGAAACCATTTTCACAACTTCGGTACCCCGAAATAATGCATTCAGGCTTGAAACACAAGTTTTGCATCTTTTTACATGCCGAAGGTTTGCGATATGCTCCAAAACACTCCCAAACATCATTCTGGGTTTAAGGGGGTAGAATGGGTGTTTTCTTTGCGAAACCATTTTCACAACTTCGGTACCCCGAAATAGTGCATTCAAGCCCGAAACACAAGTTTTGCATCTTTTACATGGCGAAGGTTTGCGATATGCTCCAAAACACTCCCAAACATCATTTTGGGTGTAATGGAGTAGAATGGGTGTTTTCGTTGCGAAGCCATTTTCGCAACTTCGGTACCCCGAAATAGTGCATTCAGGCCCGAAACACAAGTTTTGCATCTTTTACATGCCGAAGGTTTGCGATATGCTCCAAAACACTCCCAAACATCATTTTGGGTGTAATGGAGTAGAATGGTTGTTTTCGTTGCGAAACCATTTTCGCAACTTCGGTACCCCGAAATAGTGCATTCAGGCCCGAAACACAAGTTTTGCATCTTTTACATGCTGAAGGTTTGCGATATGCTCCAAAACACTCCCAAACATCATTTTGGGTGTAATGGAGTAGAATGGTTGTTTTCGTTGCGAAACCATTTTCGCAACTTCGGTACCCAGAAATAATGCATTCAGGCTTGAAACACAAGTTTTGCATTTTTTTACATGCCGAAGATTTGTGATATGCTCCAAAACACTCCCAAACATCATTTTGGGTCTAATGGAGTAGAATGGTTGTTTTCGTTGCGAAACCATTTTCGCAACTTCGGTACCCCGAAATAATGCATTCAGGCTTGAAACACAAGTTTTGCATCTTTTTACATGCCGAAGGTTTGCGATATGCTCCAAAACACTCCCAAACATCATTCTGGGTTTAAGGGGGTAGAATGGGTGTTTTCTTTGCGAAACCATTTTCGCAACTTCGGTACCCCGAAATAGTGCATTCAAGCCCGAAACACAAGTTTTGCATCTTTTACATGGCGAAGGTTTGCGATATGCTCCAAAACACTCCCAAACATCATTTTGGGTGTAATGGAGTAGAATGGTTGTTTTCGTTGCGAAACCATTTTCGCAACTTCGGTACCCCGAAATAATGCATTCAGGCTTGAAACACAAGTTTTGCATTTTTTTACATGCCGAAGATTTGTGATATGCTCCAAAACACTCGCAAACATCATTTTGGGTCTAATGGAGTAGAATGGTTGTTTTCGTTGCGAAACCATTTTCACAACTTCGGTACCCCGAAATAATGCATTCAGGCTTGAAACACAAGTTTTGCATCTTTTTACATGCCGAAGGTTTGCGATATGCTCCAAAACACTCCCAAACATCATTCTGGGTTTAAGGGGGTAGAATGGGTGTTTTCTTTGCGAAACCATTTTCACAACTTCGGTACCCCGAAATAGTGCATTCAAGCCCGAAACACAAGTTTTGCATCTTTTACATGGCGAAGGTTTGCGATATGCTCCAAAACACTCCCAAACATCATTTTGGGTGTAATGGAGTAGAATGGGTGTTTTCGTTGCGAAGCCATTTTCGCAACTTCGGTACCCCGAAATAGTGCATTCAGGCCCGAAACACAAGTTTTGCATCTTTTACATGCCGAAGGTTTGCGATATGCTCCAAAACACTCCCAAACATCATTTTGGGTGTAATGGAGTAGAATGGTTGTTTTCGTTGCGAAACCATTTTCGCAACTTCGGTACCCCGAAATAATGCATTCAGGCTTGTAACACAAGTTCTGCATCTTTTTACATGCCGAAGATTTGTGATATGCTCCAAAACACTCCCAAACATCATTTTGGGTCTAATGGAGTAGAATGGTTGTTTTCGTTGCGAAACCATTTTCGCAACTTCGGTACCCCGAAATAATGCATTCAGGCTTAAAACACAAGTTTTGCATCTTTTTACATGCCGAAGGTTTGCGATATGCTCCAAAACACTCCCAAACATCATTCTGGGTTTAATGGGGTAGAATGGGTGTTTTCTTTGCGAAACCATTTTCGCAACTTCGGTACCCCGAAATAGTGCATTCAGGCCCGAAACACAAGTTTTGCATCTTTTACATGCCGAAGGTTTGCGATATGCTCCAAAACACTCCCAAACATCATTTTGGGTGTAATGGAGTAGAATGGTTGTTTTCGTTGCGAAACCATTTTCGCAACTTCGGTACCCCGAAATAATGCATTCAGGCTTGAAACACAAGTTTTGCATTTTTTTACATGCCGAAGATTTGTGATATGCTCCAAAACACTCCCAAGTTTTGCATTTTGGGTCTAATGGAGTAGAATGGTTGTTTTCGTTGCGAAACCATTTTCGCAACTTCGGTACCCCGAAATAATGCATTCAGGCTTGAAACACAAGTTTTGCATCTTTTTACATGCCGAAGGTTTGCGATATGCTCCAAAACACTCCCAAACATCATTCTGGGTTTAAGGGGGTAGAATGGGTGTTTTCTTTGCGAAACCATTTTCGCAACTTCGGTACCCCGAAATAGTGCATTCAAGCCCGAAACACAAGTTTTGCATCTTTTACATGGCGAAGGTTTGCGATATGCTCCAAAACACTCCCAAACATCATTTTGGGTGTAATGGAGTCGAATGGTTGTTTTCGTTGCGAAACCATTTTCGCAACTTCGGTACCCCGAAATAATGCATTCCGGCTTGAAACACAAGTTTTGCATTCTTTTACATGCCGAAGATTTGTGATATGCTCCAAAACACTCGCAAACATCATTTTGGGTCTAATGGAGTAGAATGGTTGTTTTCGTTGCGAAACCATTTTCACAACTTCGGTACCCCGAAATAATTTATTCAGGCTTGAAACACAAGTTTTGCATCTTTTTACATGCCGAAGGTTTGCGATATGCTCCAAAACACTCCCAAACATCATTTTTGGTGTAATGGAGTAGAATGGGTGTTTTCGTTGCGAAGCCATTTTCGCAACTTCGGTACCCCGAAATAGTGCATTCAGGCCCGAAACACAAGTTTTGCATCTTTTACATGCCGAAGGTTTGCGATATGCTCCAAAACACTCCCAAACATCATTTTGGGTGTAATGGAGTAGAATGGTTGTTTTCGTTGCGAAACCATTTTCGCAACTTCGGTACCCCGAAATAATGCATTCAGGCTTGTAACACAAGTTTTGCATTTTTTTACATGCCGAAGATTTGTGATATGCTCCAAAACACTCCCAAACATCATTTTGGGTCTAATGGAGTAGAATGGTTGTTTTCGTTGCGAAACCATTTTCGCAACTTCGGTACCCCGAAATAATGCATTAAGGCTTAAAACACAAGTTTTGCATCTTTTTACATGCCGAAGGTTTGCGATATGCTCCAAAACACTCCCAAACATCATTCTGGGTTTAATGGGGGTAGAATGGGTGTTTTCTTTGCGAAACCATTTTCGCAACTTCGGTACCCCGAAATAGTGCATTCAAGCCCGAAACACAAGTTTTGCATCTTTTACATGGCGAAGGTTTGCGATATGCTCCAAAACACTCCCAAACATCATTTTGGGTGTAATGGAGTAGAATGGTTGTTTTCGTTGCGAAACCATTTTCGCAACTTCGGTACCCCGAAATAATGCATTCAGGCTTGAAACACAAGTTTTGCATTTTTTTACATGCCGAAGATTTGTGATATGCTCCAAAACACTCGCAAACATCATTTTGGGTCTAATGGAGTAGAATGGTTGTTTTCGTTGCGAAACCATTTTCGCAACTTCGGTACCCCGAAATAGTGCATTCAGGCTCGAAACACAAGTTTTGCATCTTTTACATGCTGAAGGTTTGCGAAATGCTCTAAAACACTCCCAAACATCATTTTGGGTCTAATGGAGTAGAATGGTTGTTTTCGTTGCGAAACCATTTTCGCAACTTCGGTACCCCGAAATAATGCATTCAGGCATGAAACACAAGTTTTGCATCTTTTTACATGCCGAAGGTTTGCGATATGCTCCAAAACACTCCCAAACATCATTCTGGATTTAATGGGGTAGAATGGGTGTTTTCTTTGCGAAACCATTTTCGCAACTTCGGTACCTCGAAATAATGCATTCAGGCTTGAAACACAAGTTTTGCATCTTTTTACATGCCGAAGGTTTGCGATATGCTCCAAAACACTCCCAAACATCATTTTGGGTGTAATGGAGTAGAATGGGTGTTTTCGTTGCGAAACCATTTTCGCAACTTCGGTACCCCGAAATAGTGCATTCAGGCCCGAAACACAAGTTTTGCATCTTTTACATGCTGAAGGTTTGCGATATGCTCCAAAACACTCCCAAACATCATTTTGGGTGTAATGGAGTAGAATGGTTGTTTTCGTTGCGAAACCATTTTCGCAACTTCGGTACCCCGAAATAATGCATTCAGGCTTGAAACACAAGTTTTGCATTTTTTTACATGCCGAAGATTTGTGATATGCTCCAAAACACTCCCAAACATCATTTTGGGTCTAATGGAGTAGAATGGTTGTTTTCGTTGCGAAACCATTTTCGCAACTTCGGTACCCCGAAATAATGCATTCAGGCTTGAAACACAAGTTTTGCATCTTTTTACATGCCGAAGGTTTGCGATATGCTCCAAAACACTCCCAAACATCATTCTGGGTTTAAGGGGGTAGAATGGGTGTTTTCTTTGCGAAACCATTTTCGCAACTTCGGTACCCCGAAATAGTGCATTCAAGCCCGAAACACAAGTTTTGCATCTTTTACATGGCGAAGGTTTGCGATATGCTCCAAAACACTCCCAAACATCATTTTGGGTGTAATGGAGTAGAATGGTTGTTTTCGTTGCGAAACCATTTTCGCAACTTCGGTACCCCGAAATAGTGCATTCAGGCTCGAAACACAAGTTTTGCATCTTTTACATGCTGAAGGTTTGCGAAATGCTCTAAAACACTCCCAAACATCATTTTGGGTCTAATGGAGTAGAATGGTTGTTTTCGTTGCGAAACCATTTTCGCAACTTCGGTACCCCGAAATAATGCATTCAGGCATGAAACACAAGTTTTGCATCTTTTTACATGCCGAAGGTTTGCGATATGCTCCAAAACACTCCCAAACATCATTCTGGATTTAATGGGGTAGAATGGGTGTTTTCTTTGCGAAACCATTTTCGCAACTTCGGTACCTCGAAATAATGCATTCAGGCTTGAAACACAAGTTTTGCATCTTTTTACATGCCGAAGGTTTGCGATATGCTCCAAAACACTCCCAAACATCATTTTGGGTGTAATGGAGTAGAATGGGTGTTTTCGTTGCGAAACCATTTTCGCAACTTCGGTACCCCGAAATAGTGCATTCAGGCCCGAAACACAAGTTTTGCATCTTTTACATGCCGAAGGTTTGCGATATGCTCCAAAACACTCCCAAACATCATTTTGGGTGTAATGGAGTAGAATGGTTGTTTTCGTTGCGAAACCATTTTCGCAACTTCGGTACCCCGAAATAATGCATTCAGGCTTGAAACACAAGTTTTGCATTTTTTTACATGCCGAAGATTTGTGATATGCTCCAAAACACTCCCAAACATCATTTTGGGTCTAATGGAGTAGAATGGTTGTTTTCGTTGCGAAACCATTTTCGCAACTTCGGTACCCCGAAATAATGCATTCAGGCTTGAAACACAAGTTTTGCATCTTTTTACATGCCGAAGGTTTGCGATATGCTCCAAAACACTCCCAAACATCATTCTGGGTTTAAGGGGGTAGAATGGGTGTTTTCTTTGCGAAACCATTTTCGCAACTTCGGTACCCCGAAATAGTGCATTCAAGCCCGAAACACAAGTTTTGCATCTTTTACATGGCGAAGGTTTGCGATATGCTCCAAAACACTCCCAAACATCATTTTGGGTGTAATGGAGTAGAATGGTTGTTTTCGTTGCGAAACCATTTTCGCAACTTCGGTACCCCGAAATAATGCATTCAGGCTTGAAACACAAGTTTTGCATTTTTTTACATGCCGAAGATTTGTGATATGCTCCAAAACACTCGCAAACATCATTTTGGGTCTAATGGAGTAGAATGGTTGTTTTCGTTGCGAAACCATTTTCACAACTTCGGTACCCCGAAATAATGCATTCAGGCTTGAAACACAAGTTTTGCATCTTTTTACATGCCGAAGGTTTGCGATATGCTCCAAAACACTCCCAAACATCATTCTGGGTTTAAGGGGGTAGAATGGGTGTTTTCTTTGCGAAACTATTTTCGCAACTTCGGTACGCCGAAAAAGTGCATTCAAGCCCGAAACACAAGTTTTGCATCTTTTACATGCCGAAGGTTTGCGATATGCTCCAAAACACTCCCAAACATCATTTTGGGTGTAATGGAGTAGAATGGGTGTTTTCGTTGCGAAACCATTTTCGCAACATCGGTGCCCTGAAATAGTGCATTCAGGCCTGAAACACAAGTTTTGCATCTTTTTACATGGCGAAGATTTGTGATTTGCTCCAAAACACTCCCAAACATCATTTTGGGTCTAATGGAGTAGAATGGTTGTTTTCGTTGCGAAATCATTTTCGCAACTTCGGTACCCCGAAATAATGCTTTCAGGCTTGAAACACAAGTTTTGCATCTTTTTACATGCCGAAGGTTTGTGATATGCTCCAAAACACTCCCAAACATCATTTTGGGTCTAATGGAGTAGAATGGTTGTTTTCGTTGCGAAACCATTTTCGCAACTTCGGTACCCCGAAATAATGCATTAAGGCTTAAAACACAAGTTTTGCATCTTTTTACATGCCGAAGGTTTGCGATATGCTCCAAAACACTCCCAAACATCATTCTGGGTTTAATGGGGGTAGAATGGGTGTTTTCTTTGCGAAACCATTTTCGCAACTTCGGTACCCCGAAATAGTGCATTCAAGCCCGAAACACAAGTTTTGCATCTTTTACATGGCGAAGGTTTGCGATATGCTCCAAAACACTCCCAAACATCATTTTGGGTGTAATGGAGTAGAATGGTTGTTTTCGTTGCGAAACCATTTTCGCAACTTCGGTACCCCGAAATAATGCATTCAGGCTTGAAACACAAGTTTTGCATTTTTTTACATGCCGAAGATTTGTGATATGCTCCAAAACACTCGCAAACATCATTTTGGGTCTAATGGAGTAGAATGGTTGTTTTCGTTGCGAAACCATTTTCGCAACTTCGGTACCCCGAAATAGTGCATTCAGGCTCGAAACACAAGTTTTGCATCTTTTACATGCTGAAGGTTTGCGAAATGCTCTAAAACACTCCCAAACATCATTTTGGGTCTAATGGAGTAGAATGGTTGTTTTCGTTGCGAAACCATTTTCGCAACTTCGGTACCCCGAAATAATGCATTCAGGCATGAAACACAAGTTTTGCATCTTTTTACATGCCGAAGGTTTGCGATATGCTCCAAAACACTCCCAAACATCATTCTGGATTTAATGGGGTAGAATGGGTGTTTTCTTTGCGAAACCATTTTCGCAACTTCGGTACCTCGAAATAATGCATTCAGGCTTGAAACACAAGTTTTGCATCTTTTTACATGCCGAAGGTTTGCGATATGCTCCAAAACACTCCCAAACATCATTTTGGGTGTAATGGAGTAGAATGGGTGTTTTCGTTGCGAAACCATTTTCGCAACTTCGGTACCCCGAAATAGTGCATTCAGGCCCGAAACACAAGTTTTGCATCTTTTACATGCTGAAGGTTTGCGATATGCTCCAAAACACTCCCAAACATCATTTTGGGTGTAATGGAGTAGAATGGTTGTTTTCGTTGCGAAACCATTTTCGCAACTTCGGTACCCCGAAATAATGCATTCAGGCTTGAAACACAAGTTTTGCATTTTTTTACATGCCGAAGATTTGTGATATGCTCCAAAACACTCCCAAACATCATTTTGGGTCTAATGGAGTAGAATGGTTGTTTTCGTTGCGAAACCATTTTCGCAACTTCGGTACCCCGAAATAATGCATTCAGGCTTGAAACACAAGTTTTGCATCTTTTTACATGCCGAAGGTTTGCGATATGCTCCAAAACACTCCCAAACATCATTCTGGGTTTAAGGGGGTAGAATGGGTGTTTTCTTTGCGAAACCATTTTCGCAACTTCGGTACCCCGAAATAGTGCATTCAAGCCCGAAACACAAGTTTTGCATCTTTTACATGGCGAAGGTTTGCGATATGCTCCAAAACACTCCCAAACATCATTTTGGGTGTAATGGAGTAGAATGGTTGTTTTCGTTGCGAAACCATTTTCGCAACTTCGGTACCCCGAAATAATGCATTCAGGCTTGAAACACAAGTTTTGCATTTTTTTACATGCCGAAGATTTGTGATATGCTCCAAAACACTCGCAAACATCATTTTGGGTCTAATGGAGTAGAATGGTTGTTTTCGTTGCGAAACCATTTTCACAACTTCGGTACCCCGAAATAATGCATTCAGGCTTGAAACACAAGTTTTGCATCTTTTTACATGCCGAAGGTTTGCGATATGCTCCAAAACACTCCCAAACATCATTCTGGGTTTAAGGGGGTAGAATGGGTGTTTTCTTTGCGAAACCATTTTCACAACTTCGGTACCCCGAAATAGTGCATTCAAGCCCGAAACACAAGTTTTGCATCTTTTACATGGCGAAGGTTTGCGATATGCTCCAAAACACTCCCAAACATCATTTTGGGTGTAATGGAGTAGAATGGGTGTTTTCGTTGCGAAGCCATTTTCGCAACTTCGGTACCCCGAAATAGTGCATTCAGGCCCGAAACACAAGTTTTGCATCTTTTACATGCCGAAGGTTTGCGATATGCTCCAAAACACTCCCAAACATCATTTTGGGTGTAATGGAGTAGAATGGTTGTTTTCGTTGCGAAACCATTTTCGCAACTTCGGTACCCCGAAATAGTGCATTCAGGCTCGAAACACAAGTTTTGCATCTTTTACATGCTGAAGGTTTGCGAAATGCTCTAAAACACTCCCAAACATCATTTTGGGTCTAATGGAGTAGAATGGTTGTTTTCGTTGCGAAACCATTTTCGCAACTTCGGTACCCCGAAATAATGCATTCAGGCATGAAACACAAGTTTTGCATCTTTTTACATGCCGAAGGTTTGCGATATGCTCCAAAACACTCCCAAACATCATTCTGGATTTAATGGGGTAGAATGGGTGTTTTCTTTGCGAAACCATTTTCGCAACTTCGGTACCTCGAAATAATGCATTCAGGCTTGAAACACAAGTTTTGCATCTTTTTACATGCCGAAGGTTTGCGATATGCTCCAAAACACTCCCAAACATCATTTTGGGTGTAATGGAGTAGAATGGGTGTTTTCGTTGCGAAACCATTTTCGCAACTTCGGTACCCCGAAATAGTGCATTCAGGCCCGAAACACAAGTTTTGCATCTTTTACATGCCGAAGGTTTGCGATATGCTCCAAAACACTCCCAAACATCATTTTGGGTGTAATGGAGTAGAATGGTTGTTTTCGTTGCGAAACCATTTTCGCAACTTCGGTACCCCGAAATAATGCATTCAGGCTTGAAACACAAGTTTTGCATTTTTTTACATGCCGAAGATTTGTGATATGCTCCAAAACACTCCCAAACATCATTTTGGGTCTAATGGAGTAGAATGGTTGTTTTCGTTGCGAAACCATTTTCGCAACTTCGGTACCCCGAAATAATGCATTCAGGCTTGAAACACAAGTTTTGCATCTTTTTACATGCCGAAGGTTTGCGATATGCTCCAAAACACTCCCAAACATCATTCTGGGTTTAAGGGGGTAGAATGGGTGTTTTCTTTGCGAAACCATTTTCGCAACTTCGGTACCCCGAAATAGTGCATTCAAGCCCGAAACACAAGTTTTGCATCTTTTACATGGCGAAGGTTTGCGATATGCTCCAAAACACTCCCAAACATCATTTTGGGTGTAATGGAGTAGAATGGTTGTTTTCGTTGCGAAACCATTTTCGCAACTTCGGTACCCCGAAATAATGCATTCAGGCTTGAAACACAAGTTTTGCATTTTTTTACATGCCGAAGATTTGTGATATGCTCCAAAACACTCGCAAACATCATTTTGGGTCTAATGGAGTAGAATGGTTGTTTTCGTTGCGAAACCATTTTCGCAACTTCGGTACCCCGAAATAATGCATTCAGGCTTGAAACACAAGTTTTGCATCTTTTTACATGCCGAAGGTTTGCGATATGCTCCAAAACACTCCCAAACATCATTCTGGGTTTAAGGGGGTAGAATGGGTGTTTTCTTTGCGAAACCATTTTCGCAACTTCGGTACCCCGAAATAGTGCATTCAAGCCCGAAACACAAGTTTTGCATCTTTTACATGGCGAAGGTTTGCGATATGCTCCAAAACACTCCCAAACATCATTTTGGGTGTAATGGAGTAGAATGGTTGTTTTCGTTGCGAAACCATTTTCGCAACTTCGGTACCCCGAAATAATGCATTCAGGCTTGAAACACAAGTTCTGCATCTTTTTACATGCCGAAGATTTGTGATATGCTCCAAAACACTCGCAAACATCATTTTGGGTCTAATGGAGTAGAATGGTTGTTTTCGTTGCGAAACCATTTTCACAACTTCGGTACCCCGAAATAATGCATTCAGGCTTGAAACACAAGTTTTGCATCTTTTTACATGCCGAAGGTTTGCGATATGCTCCAAAACACTCCCAAACATCATTTTGGGTGTAATGGAGTAGAATGGGTGTTTTCGTTGCGAAGCCATTTTCGCAACTTCGGTACCCCGAAATAGTGCATTCAGGCCCGAAACACAAGTTTTGCATCTTTTACATGCCGAAGGTTTGCGATATGCTCCAAAACACTCCCAAACATCATTTTGGGTGTAATGGAGTAGAATGGTTGTTTTCGTTGCGAAACCATTTTCGCAACTTCGGTACCCCGAAATAATGCGTTCAGGCTTGTAACACAAGTTTTGCATTTTTTTACATGCCGAAGATTTGTGATATGCTCCAAAACACTCCCAAACATCATTTTGGGTCTAATGGAGTAGAATGGTTGTTTTCGTTGCGAAACCATTTTCGCAACTTCGGTACCCCGAAATAATGCATTCAGGCTTAAAACACAAGTTTTGCATCTTTTTACATGCCGAAGGTTTGCGATATGCTCCAAAACACTCCCAAACATCATTCTGGGTTTAATGGGGGTAGAATGGGTGTTTTCTTTGCGAAACCATTTTCGCAACTTCGGTACCCCGAAATAGTGCATTCAAGCCCGAAACACAAGTTTTGCATCTTTTACATGGCGAAGGTTTGCGATATGCTCCAAAACACTCCCAAACATCATTTTGGGTGTAATGGAGTAGAATGGTTGTTTTCGTTGCGAAACCATTTTCGCAACTTCGGTACCCCGAAATAATGCATTCAGGCTTGAAACACAAGTTTTGCATTTTTTTACATGCCGAAGATTTGTGATATGCTCCAAAACACTCGCAAACATCATTTTGGGTCTAATGGAGTAGAATGGTTGTTTTCGTTGCGAAACCATTTTCGCAACTTCGGTACCCCGAAATAGTGCATTCAGGCTCGAAACACAAGTTTTGCATCTTTTACATGCTGAAGGTTTGCGAAATGCTCTAAAACACTCCCAAACATCATTTTGGGTCTAATGGAGTAGAATGGTTGTTTTCGTTGCGAAACCATTTTCGCAACTTCGGTACCCCGAAATAATGCATTCAGGCATGAAACACAAGTTTTGCATCTTTTTACATGGCGAAGATTTGTGATTTGCTCCAAAACACTCCCAAACATCATTTTGGGTCTAATGGAGTAGAATGGTTGTTTTCGTTGCGAAATCATTTTCACAACTTCGGTACCCCGAAATAATGCATTCAGGCTTGAAACACAAGTTTTGCATCTTTTTACATGCCGAAGGTTTGCGATATGCTCCAAAACACTCCCAAACATCATTCTGGGTTTAAGGGGGTAGAATGGGTGTTTTCTTTGCGAAACCATTTTCACAACTTCGGTACCCCGAAATAGTGCATTCAAGCCCGAAACACAAGTTTTGCATCTTTTACATGGCGAAGGTTTGCGATATGCTCCAAAACACTCCCAAACATCATTTTGGGTGTAATGGAGTAGAATGGGTGTTTTCGTTGCGAAGCCATTTTCGCAACTTCGGTACCCCGAAATAGTGCATTCAGGCCCGAAACACAAGTTTTGCATCTTTTACATGCCGAAGGTTTGCGATATGCTCCAAAACACTCCCAAACATCATTTTGGGTGTAATGGAGTAGAATGGTTGTTTTCGTTGCGAAACCATTTTCGCAACTTCGGTACCCCGAAATAATGCATTCAGGCTTGTAACACAAGTTCTGCATCTTTTTACATGCCGAAGATTTGTGATATGCTCCAAAACACTCCCAAACATCATTTTGGGTCTAATGGAGTAGAATGGTTGTTTTCGTTGCGAAACCATTTTCGCAACTTCGGTACCCCGAAATAATGCATTCAGGCTTAAAACACAAGTTTTGCATCTTTTTACATGCCGAAGGTTTGCGATATGCTCCAAAACACTCCCAAACATCATTCTGGGTTTAATGGGGTAGAATGGGTGTTTTCTTTGCGAAACCATTTTCGCAACTTCGGTACCCCGAAATAGTGCATTCAAGCCCGAAACACAAGTTTTGCATCTTTTACATGGCGAAGGTTTGCGATATGCTCCAAAACACTCCCAAACATCATTTTGGGTGTAATGGAGTAGAATGGTTGTTTTCGTTGCGAAACCATTTTCGCAACTTCGGTACCCCGAAATAATGCATTCAGGCTTGAAACACAAGTTTTGCATTTTTTTACATGCCGAAGATTTGTGATATGCTCCAAAACACTCGCAAACATCATTTTGGGTCTAATGGAGTAGAATGGTTGTTTTCGTTGCGAAACCATTTTCGCAACTTCGGTACCCCGAAATAGTGCATTCAGGCTCGAAACACAAGTTTTGCATCTTTTACATGCTGAAGGTTTGCGAAATGCTCTAAAACACTCCCAAACATCATTTTGGGTCTAATGGAGTAGAATGGTTGTTTTCGTTGTGAAACCATTTTCGCAACTTCGGTACCCCGAAATAATGCATTCAGGCATGAAACACAAGTTTTGCATCTTTTTACATGCCGAAGGTTTGCGATATGCTCCAAAACACTCCCAAACATCATTCTGGGTTTAATGGGGTAGAATGGGTGTTTTCTTTGCGAAACCATTTTCGCAACTTCGGTACCTCGAAATAATGCATTCAGGCTTGAAACACAAGTTTTGCATCTTTTTACATGCCGAAGGTTTGCGATATGCTCCAAAACACTCCCAAACATCATTTTGGGTGTAATGGAGTAGAATGGGTGTTTTCGTTGCGAAACCATTTTCGCAACTTCGGTACCCCGAAATAGTGCATTCAGGCCCGGAACACAAGTTTTGCATCTTTTACATGCCGAAGGTTTGCGATATGCTCCAAAACACTCCCAAACATCATTTTGGGTGTAATGGAGTAGAATGGTTGTTTTCGTTGCGAAACCATTTTCGCAACTTCGGTACCCCGAAATAATGCATTCAGGCTTGAAACACAATTTTTGCATTTTTTTACATGCCGAAGATTTGTGATATGCTCCAAAACACTCCCAAACATCATTTTGGGTCTAATGGAGTAGAATGGTTGTTTTCGTTGCGAAACCATTTTCGCAACTTCGGTACCCCGAAATAATGCATTCAGGCTTGAAACACAAGTTTTGCATCTTTTTACATGCCGAAGGTTTGCGATATGCTCCAAAACACTCCCAAACATCATTCTGGGTTTAAGGGGGTAGAATGGGTGTTTTCTTTGCGAAACCATTTTCGCAACTTCGGTACCCCGAAATAGTGCATTCAAGCCCGAAACACAAGTTTTGCATCTTTTACATGGCGAAGGTTTGCGATATGCTCCAAAACACTCCCAAACATCATTTTGGGTGTAATGGAGTAGAATGGTTGTTTTCGTTGCGAAACCATTTTCGCAACTTCGGTACCCCGAAATAATGCATTCAGGCTTGAAACACAAGTTTTGCATTTTTTTACATGCCGAAGATTTGTGATATGCTCCAAAACACTCGCAAACATCATTTTGGGTCTAATGGAGTAGAATGGTTGTTTTCGTTGCGAAACCATTTTCACAACTTCGGTACCCCGAAATAATGCATTCAGGCTTGAAACACAAGTTTTGCATCTTTTTACATGCCGAAGGTTTGCGATATGCTCCAAAACACTCCCAAACATCATTTTGGGTGCACTGGAGTAGAATGGGTGTTTTCGTTGCGAAACCATTTTCGCAACATCGGTGCCCCGAAATAGTGCATTCAAGCCCAAAACACAAGTTTTGCATCTTTTACATGCCGAAGGTGTGCGAAATGCTCCAAAACACTCCCAAACATCATTTTGGGTGTAATGGAGTAGAATGGTTGTTTTCGTTGCGAAACCATTTTCGCAACTTCGGTACCCCGAAATAATGCATTCAGGCTTGAAACACAAGTTTTGCATTTTTTTACATGCCGAAGATTTGTGATATGCTCCAAAACACTCGCAAACATCATTTTGGGTCTAATGGAGTAGAATGGTTGTTTTCGTTGCGAAACCATTTTCACAACTTCGGTACCCCGAAATAATGCATTCAGGCTTGAAACACAAGTTTTGCATCTTTTTACATGCCGAAGGTTTGCGATATGCTCCAAAACACTCCCAAACATCATTCTGGGTTTAAGGGGGTAGAATGGGTGTTTTCTTTGCGAAACTATTTTCGCAACTTCGGTACGCCGAAAAAGTGCATTCAAGCCCGAAACACAAGTTTTGCATCTTTTACATGCCGAAGGTTTGCGATATGCTCCAAAACACTCCCAAACATCATTTTGGGTGTAATGGAGTAGAATGGGTGTTTTCGTTGCGAAACCATTTTCGCAACATCGGTGCCCTGAAATAGTGCATTCAGGCCTGAAACACAAGTTTTGCATCTTTTTACATGGCGAAGATTTGTGATTTGCTCCAAAACACTCCCAAACATCATTTTGGGTCTAATGGAGTAGAATGGTTGTTTTCGTTGCGAAATCATTTTCGCAACTTCGGTACCCCGAAATAATGCTTTCAGGCTTGAAACACAAGTTTTGCATCTTTTTACATGCCGAAGGTTTGTGATATGCTCCAAAACACTCCCAAACATCATTCTGGGTTTAATGGGGGTAGAATGGGTGTTTTCTTTGCGAAACCATTGTCGCAACTTCGGTACCCCGAAATAGTGCATTCAAGCCCGAAACACAAGTTTTGCATCTTTTACATGCCGAAGGTTTGCGAAATGCTCCAAAACACTCCCAAACATCATTTTGGGTGCAATGGAGTAGAATGGGTGTTTTCGTTGCGAAACCATTTTCGCAACATCGGTGCCCCGAAATAGTGCATTCAAGCCCGAAACACAAGTTTTGCATCTTTTTACATGCCGAAGATTTTTGATATGCTCCAAAACACTCCCAAACATCATTTTGGGTCCAATGGAGTAGAATGGTTGTTTTCTTTGCGAAACCATTTTCGCAACTTCGGTACCCCGAAATAGTGCATTCAGGCCCGAAACATAAGTTTTGCATCTTTTACATGCCGAAGGTTTGCGAAATGCTCCAAAACACTCCCAAACATCATTTTGGGTCTAATGGAGTAGATTGGTTGTTTTCGTTGCGAAACCATTTTCGCAACTTCGGTACCCCGAAATAGTCCATTCAGGCCCAAAACACAAGTTTTGCATCTTTTACATGCCGAAGGTTTGCGAAATGCTCCAAAACACTCCCAAACATCATTTTGGGTCTAATGGAGTAGAATGGTTGTTTTCGTTGCGAGACCATTGTCGCAACTTCGGTACCCCGAAATAATGCATTCAGGCTTGAAACACAAGGTTTGCATCTTTTTACATGCCGAAGGTTTGCGATCTGCTCCAAAACACTCCCAAACATCATTCTGGGTTTAATGGGGTAGAATGGGTGTTTTCTTTGCGAAACCATTTTCGCAACTTCGGTACCCCGAAATAGTGCATTCAAGCCCGAAACACAAGTTTTGCATCCTTTACGTGCCGAAGGTTTGCGATATGGTCCAAAACACTCCCAAACATCATTTTGGGTGTAATGGAGTAGAATGGGTGTTTTCGTTGCGAAACCATTTTCGCAACATCGGTGCCCTGAAATAGTGCATTCAGGCCTGAAACACAAGTTTTGCATCTTTTTACATGCCGAAGGTTTGCGATATGCTCCAAAACACTCCCAAACATCATTTTTGGTGTAATGGAGTAGAATGGGTGTTTTCGTTGCGAAACCATTTTCGCAACATCGGTGCCCCGAAATAGTGCATTCAGGCCCGAAACACAAGTTTTGCATCTTTTTACATGCCGAAGATTTGTGATATGCTCCAAAACACACCCAAACATCATTTTTGGTGTAATGGAGTAGAATGGTTGTTTTCGTTGCGAAACCATTTTCGCAACTTCGGTACCCCGAAATAGTGCATTCAAGCCCGAAACACAAGTTTTGCATCTTTTACATGCCGAAGGTTTGCGAAATGCTCCAAAACACTCCCAAACATCATTTTGGGTCTAATGGAGTAGAATGGTTGTTTTCGTTGCGAAACCATTTTCGCAAATTCGGTACCCCGAAATAATGCATTCAGGCTTGAAACATAAGTTTTGCATCTTTTTACATGCCGAAGGTTTGCGATATGCTCCAAAACACTCCTAAACATCATTCTGGGTTTAATGGGGTAGAATGGGTGTTTTCTTTGCGAAACCATTTTCGCAACTTCGGTACCCCGAAATAGTGCATTCAAGCCCGAAACACAAGTTTTGCATCTTTTACATGCCGAAGGTTTGGGTTATGCTCCAAAACACTCCCAAACACCATTTTGGGTGTAATGGAGTAGAATGGGTGTTTTCTGTGCGAAACGATTTTCGCAACATCGGTGCCCCGAAATAGTGCATTCAAGCCCGAAACACAAGTTTTGCATCTTTTTACATGCCAAAGATTTGTGATATGCTCCAAAACACTCCCAAACATCATTTTGGGTCTAATGGAGTAGAATCGTTGTTTTCGTTGCGAAACCATTTTCGCAACTTCGGTACCCCGAAATAGTGCATTCAGGCCCGAAACACAAGTTTTGCATCTTTTACATGCCGAAGGTGTGCGAAATGCTCCAAAACACTCCCAAACATCATTTTGGGTCTAATGGAGTAGAATGGTTGTTTTCGTTGCGAAACCATTTTCGCAACTTCGGTATCCCGAAATAATGCATTCAGGCTTGAAACACAAGTTTTGCATCTTTTACATGGCGAAGGTTTGCGATATGCTCCAAAACACTCCCAAACATCATTTTGGGTGTAATGGAGTAGAATGGGTGTTTTCGTTGCGAAACCATTTTCGCAACTTCGGTACTCCGAAATAGTGCATTCAGGCCCGAAAAACAAGTTTTGCATCTTTTACATGCCGAAGGTTTGCGAAATGCTCCAAAACACCCCCAAACATCATTTTGGGTCTAATGGAGTAGAATGGTTGTTTTCGTTGCGAAACCATTTTCGCAACTTCGGTATCCCGAAATAATGCATTCAGGCTTGAAACACAAGTTTTGCATCTTTTTACATGCCGAAGGTTTGCGATATGCTCCAAAACACTCCCAAACATCATTCTGGGTTTAATGGGGTAGAATGGGTGTTTTCTTTGCGAAACCATTTTCGCAACTTCGGTACCTCGAAATAATGCATTCAGGCTTGAAACACAAGTTTTGCATCTTTTTACATGCCGAAGGTTTGCGATATGCTCCAAAACACTCCCAAACATCATTTTGGGTGTAATGGAGTAGAATGGGTGTTTTCGTTGCGAAACCATTTTCGCAACTTCGGTACCCCGAAATAGTGCATTCAGGCCCGAAACACAAGTTTTGCATCTTTTTACATGCCGAAGGTTTGCGTTATGCTCCAAAACATTCCCAAACACCATTTTGGGTGTAATGGAGTAGAATGGGTGTTTTCGTTGCGAAACGATTTTCGCAACATCGGTGCCCCGAAATAGTGCATTCAAGCCCGAAACACAAGTTTTGCATCTTTTTACATGCCAAAGATTTGTGATATGCTCCAAAACACTCCCAAACATCATTTTGGGTCTAATGGAGTAGAATGGTTGTTTTCGTTGCGAAACCATTTTCGCAACTTCGGTACCCCGAAATAGTGCATTCAGGCTCGAAACACAAGTTTTGCATCTTTTACATGCTGAAGGTTTGCGAAATGCTCTAAAACACTCCCAAACATCATTTTGGGTCTAATGGAGTAGAATGGTTGTTTTCGTTGCGAAACCATTTTCGCAACTTCGGTACCCCGAAATAATGCATTCAGGCATGAAACACAAGTTTTGCATCTTTTTACATGCCGAAGGTTTGCGATATGCTCCAAAACACTCCCAAACATCATTCTGGGTTTAATGGGGTAGAATGGGTGTTTTCTTTGCGAAACCATTTTCGCAACTTCGGTACCTCGAAATAATGCATTCAGGCTTGAAACACAAGTTTTGCATCTTTTTACATGCCGAAGGTTTGCGATATGCTCCAAAACACTCCCAAACATCATTTTGGGTGTAATGGAGTAGAATGGGTGTTTTCGTTGCGAAACCATTTTCGCAACTTCGGTACCCCGAAATAGTGCATTCAGGCCCGAAACACAAGTTTTGCATCTTTTACATACCGAAGGTTTGCGATATGCTCCAAAACACTCCCAAACATCATTTTGGGTGGCATTCTGGGTTTAAGGGGGTAGAATGGTTGTTTTCGTTGCGAAACCATTTTCGCAACTTCGGTACCCCGAAATAATGCATTCAGGCTTGAAACACAAGTTTTGCATCTTTTTACATGCCGAAGGTTTGCGATATGCTCCAAAACACTCCCAAACATCATTCTGGGTTTAAGGGGGTAGAATGGGTGTTTTCTTTGCGAAACCATTTTCGCAACTTCGGTACCCCGAAATAGTGCATTCAAGCCCGAAACACAAGTTTTGCATCTTTTACATGGCGAAGGTTTGCGATATGCTCCAAAACACTCCCAAACATCATTTTGGGTGTAATGGAGTAGAATGGTTGTTTTCGTTGCGAAACCATTTTCGCAACTTCGGTACCCCGAAATAATGCATTCAGGCTTGAAACACAAGTTTTGCATTTTTTTACATGCCGAAGATTTGTGATATGCTCCAAAACACTCGCAAACATCATTTTGGGTCTAATGGAGTAGAATGGTTGTTTTCGTTGTGAAACCATTTTCACAACTTCGGTACCCCGAAATAATGCATTCAGGCTTGAAACACAAGTTTTGCATCTTTTTACATGCCGAAGGTTTGCGATATGCTCCAAAACACTCCCAAACATCATTCTGGGTTTAAGGGGGTAGAATGGGTGTTTTCTTTGCGAAACTATTTTCGCAACTTCGGTACGCCGAAAAAGTGCATTCAAGCCCGAAACACAAGTTTTGCATCTTTTACATGCCGAAGGTTTGCGATATGCTCCAAAACACTCCCAAACATCATTTTGGGTGTAATGGAGTAGAATGGGTGTTTTCGT
Organism: Cenchrus fungigraminus; assembly: GCA_036936925.1. Lineage (NCBI taxonomy): Eukaryota > Viridiplantae > Streptophyta > Magnoliopsida > Poales > Poaceae > Cenchrus > Cenchrus fungigraminus. Next base: position 34,271,362 of record CM072775.1, read on the forward strand.
TGCGAAACCATTTTCGCAACATCGGTGCCCTGAAATAGTGCATTCAGGCCTGAAACACAAGTTTTGCATCTTTTTACATGGCGAAGATTTGTGATTTGCTCCAAAACACTCCCAAACATCATTTTGGGTCTAATGGAGTAGAATGGTTGTTTTCGTTGCGAAATCATTTTCGCAACTTCGGTACCCCGAAATAATGCTTTCAGGCTTGAAACACAAGTTTTGCATCTTTTACATGCCGAAGGTTTGCGAAATGCTCCAAAACACCCCCAAACATCATTTTGGGTCTAATGGAGTAGAATGGTTGTTTTCGTTGCGAAACCATTTTCGCAACTTCGGTATCCCGAAATAATGCATTCAGGCTTGAAACACAAGTTTTGCATCTTTTTACATGCCGAAGGTTTGCGATATGCTCCAAAACACTCCCAAACATCATTCTGGGTTTAAGGGGGTAGAATGGGTGTTTTCTTTGCGAAACCATTTTCGCAACTTCGGTACCCCGAAATAGTGCATTCAAGCCCGAAACACAAGTTTTGCATCTTTTACATGGCGAAGGTTTGCGATATGCTCCAAAACACTCCCAAACATCATTTTGGGTGTAATGGAGTAGAATGGGTGTTTTCGTTGCGAAACCATTTTCGCAACTTCGGTACTCCGAAATAGTGCATTCAGGCCCGAAAAACAAGTTTTGCATCTTTTACATGCCGAAGGTTTGCGAAATGCTCCAAAACACCCCCAAACATCATTTTGGGTCTAATGGAGTAGAATGGTTGTTTTCGTTGCGAAACCATTTTCGCAACTTCGGTATCCCGAAATAATGCATTCAGGCTTGAAACACAAGTTTTGCATCTTTTTACATGCCGAAGGTTTGCGATATGCTCCAAAACACTCCCAAACATCATTCTGGGTTTAATGGGGTAGAATGGGTGTTTTCTTTGCGAAACCATTTTCGCAACTTCGGTACCTCGAAATAATGCATTCAGGCTTGAAACACAAGTTTTGCATCTTTTTACATGCCGAAGGTTTGCGATATGCTCCAAAACACTCCCAAACATCATTTTGGGTGTAATGGAGTAGAATGGGTGTTTTCGTTGCGAAACCATTTTCGCAACTTCGGTACCCCGAAATAGTGCATTCAGGCCCGAAACACAAGTTTTGCATCTTTTACATGCCGAAGGTTTGCGATATGCTCCAAAACACTCCCAAACATCATTTTGGGTGGCATTCTGGGTTTAAGGGGGTAGAATGGTTGTTTTCGTTGCGAAACCATTTTCGCAACTTCGGTACCCCGAAATAATGCATTCAGGCTTGAAACACAAGTTTTGCATCTTTTTACATGCCGAAGGTTTGCGATATGCTCCAAAACACTCCCAAACATCATTCTGGGTTTAAGGGGGTAGAATGGGTGTTTTCTTTGCGAAACCATTTTCGCAACTTCGGTACCCCGAAATAGTGCATTCAAGCCCGAAACACAAGTTTTGCATCTTTTACATGGCGAAGGTTTGCGATATGCTCCAAAACACTCCCAAACATCATTTTGGGTGTAATGGAGTAGAATGGTTGTTTTCGTTGCGAAACCATTTTCGCAACTTCGGTACCCCGAAATAATGCATTCAGGCTTGAAACACAAGTTTTGCATTTTTTTACATGCCGAAGATTTGTGATATGCTCCAAAACACTCGCAAACATCATTTTGGGTCTAATGGAGTAGAATGGTTGTTTTCGTTGCGAAACCATTTTCACAACTTCGGTACCCCGAAATAATGCATTCAGGCTTGAAACACAAGTTTTGCATCTTTTTACATGCCGAAGGTTTGCGATATGCTCCAAAACACTCCCAAACATCATTCTGGGTTTAAGGGGGTAGAATGGGTGTTTTCTTTGCGAAACCATTTTCGCAACTTCGGTACCCCGAAATAGTGCATTCAAGCCCGAAACACAAGTTTTGCATCTTTTACATGGCGAAGGTTTGCGATATGCTCCAAAACACTCCCAAACATCATTTTGGGTGTAATGGAGTAGAATGGGTGTTTTCGTTGCGAAACCATTTTCGCAACTTCGGTACTCCGAAATAGTGCATTCAGGCCCGAAAAACAAGTTTTGCATCTTTTACATGCCGAAGGTTTGCGAAATGCTCCAAAACACCCCCAAACATCATTTTGGGTCTAATGGAGTAGAATGGTTGTTTTCGTTGCGAAACCATTTTCGCAACTTCGGTATCCCGAAATAATGCATTCAGGCTTGAAACACAAGTTTTGCTTCTTTTTACATGCCGAAGGTTTGCGATATGCTCCAAAACACTCCCAAACATCATTCTGGGTTTAATGGGGGTAGAATGGGTGTTTTCTTTGCGAAACTATTTTCGCAACTTCGGTACGCCGAAAAAGTGCATTCAAGCCCGAAACACAAGTTTTGCATCTTTTACATGCCGAAGGTTTGCGATATGCTCCAAAACACTCCCAAACATCATTTTGGGTGTAATGGAGTAGAATGGGTGTTTTCTTTGCGAAACCATTTTCGCAACTTCGGTACCCCGAAATAGTGCATTCAAGCCCGAAACACAAGTTTTGCATCTTTTACATGGCGAAGGTTTGCGATATGCTCCAAAACACTCCCAAACATCATTTTGGGTGTAATGGAGTAGAATGGGTGTTTTCGTTGCGAAACCATTTTCGCAACTTCGGTACTCCGAAATAGTGCATTCAGGCCCGAAAAACAAGTTTTGCATCTTTTACATGCCGAAGGTTTGCGAAATGCTCCAAAACACCCCCAAACATCATTTTGGGTCTAATGGAGTAGAATGGTTGTTTTCGTTGCGAAACCATTTTCGCAACTTCGGTATCCCGAAATAATGCATTCAGGCTTGAAACACAAGTTTTGCTTCTTTTTACATGCCGAAGGTTTGCGATATGCTCCAAAACACTCCCAAACATCATTCTGGGTTTAATGGGGGTAGAATGGGTGTTTTCTTTGCGAAACTATTTTCGCAACTTCGGTACGCCGAAAAAGTGCATTCAAGCCCGAAACACAAGTTTTGCATCTTTTACATGCCGAAGGTTTGCGATATGCTCCAAAACACTCCCAAACATCATTTTGGGTGTAATGGAGTAGAATGGGTGTTTTCTTTGCGAAACCATTTTCGCAACTTCGGTACCCCGAAATAGTGCATTCAAGCCCGAAACACAAGTTTTGCATCTTTTACATGGCGAAGGTTTGCGATATGCTCCAAAACACTCCCAAACATCATTTTGGGTGTAATGGAGTAGAATGGGTGTTTTCGTTGCGAAACCATTTTCGCAACTTCGGTACTCCGAAATAGTGCATTCAGGCCCGAAAAACAAGTTTTGCATCTTTTACATGCCGAAGGTTTGCGAAATGCTCCAAAACACCCCCAAACATCATTTTGGGTCTAATGGAGTAGAATGGTTGTTTTCGTTGCGAAACCATTTTCGCAACTTCGGTATCCCGAAATAATGCATTCAGGCTTGAAACACAAGTTTTGCATCTTTTTACATGCCGAAGGTTTGCGATATGCTCCAAAACACTCCCAAACATCATTCTGGTTTTAATGGGGTAGAATGGGTGTTTTCTTTGCGAAACCATTTTCGCAACTTCGGTACCTCGAAATAATGCATTCAGGCTTGAAACACAAGTTTTGCATCTTTTTACATGCCGAAGGTTTGCGATATGCTCCAAAACACTCCCAAACATCATTTTGGGTGTAATGGAGTAGAATGGGTGTTTTCGTTGCGAAACCATTTTCGCAACTTCGGTACCCCGAAATAGTGCATTCAGGCCCGAAACACAAGTTTTGCATCTTTTACATGCCGAAGGTTTGCGATATGCTCCAAAACACTCCCAAACATCATTTTGGGTGGCATTCTGGGTTTAAGGGGGTAGAATGGTTGTTTTCGTTGCGAAACCATTTTCGCAACTTCGGTACCCCGAAATAATGCATTCAGGCTTGAAACACAAGTTTTGCATCTTTTTACATGCCGAAGGTTTGCGATATGCTCCAAAACACTCCCAAACATCATTCTGGGTTTAAGGGGGTAGAATGGGTGTTTTCTTTGCGAAACCATTTTCGCAACTTCGGTACCCCGAAATAGTGCATTCAAGCCTGAAACACAAGTTTTGCATCTTTTACATGGCGAAGGTTTGCGATATGCTCCAAAACACTCCCAAACATCATTTTGGGTGTAATGGAGTAGAATGGTTGTTTTCGTTGCGAAACCATTTTCGCAACTTCGGTACCCCGAAATAATGCATTCAGGCTTGAAACACAAGTTTTGCATTTTTTTACATGCCGAAGATTTGTGATATGCTCCAAAACACTCGCAAACATCATTTTGGGTCTAATGGAGTAGAATGGTTGTTTTCGTTGCGAAACCATTTTCACAACTTCGGTACCCCGAAATAATGCATTCAGGCTTGAAACACAAGTTTTGCATCTTTTTACATGCCGAAGGTTTGCGATATGCTCCAAAACACTCCCAAACATCATTCTGGGTTTAAGGGGGTAGAATGGGTGTTTTCTTTGCGAAACCATTTTCGCAACTTCGGTACCCCGAAATAGTGCATTCAAGCCCGAAACACAAGTTTTGCATCTTTTACATGGCGAAGGTTTGCGATATGCTCCAAAACACTCCCAAACATCATTTTGGGTGTAATGGAGTAGAATGGGTGTTTTCGTTGCGAAACCATTTTCGCAACTTCGGTACTCCGAAATAGTGCATTCAGGCCCGAAAAACAAGTTTTGCATCTTTTACATGCCGAAGGTTTGCGAAATGCTCCAAAACACCCCCAAACATCATTTTGGGTCTAATGGAGTAGAATGGTTGTTTTCGTTGCGAAACCATTTTCGCAACTTCGGTATCCCGAAATAATGCATTCAGGCTTGAAACACAAGTTTTGCATCTTTTTACATGCCGAAGGTTTGCGATATGCTCCAAAACACTCCCAAACATCATTCTGGGTTTAATGGGGGTAGAATGGGTGTTTTCTTTGCGAAACTATTTTCGCAACTTCGGTACGCCGAAAAAGTGCATTCAAGCCCGAAACACAAGTTTTGCATCTTTTACATGCCGAAGGTTTGCGATATGCTCCAAAACACTCCCAAACATCATTTTGGGTGTAATGGAGTAGAATGGGTGTTTTCTTTGCGAAACCATTTTCGCAACTTCGGTACCCCGAAATAGTGCATTCAGGCCCGAAAAACAAGTTTTGCATCTTTTACATGCCGAAGGTTTGCGATATGCTCCAAAACACTCCCAAACATCATTTTGGGTGTAATGGAGTAGAATGGTTGTTTTCGTTGCGAAACCATTTTCGCAACTTCGGTACCCCGAAATAATGCATTCAGGCTTGAAACACAAGTTTTGCATCTTTTACATGCCGAAGGTTTGCGTTATGCTCCAAAACACTCCCAAACATCATTTTGGGTGTAATGGAGTAGAATGGGTGTTTTCGTTGCGAAACCATTTTCGCAACTTCTGTACCCCGAAATAATGCATTCAGGCTTGAAACACAAGTTTTGCATCTTTTTACATGCCGAAGGTTTGCGATATGCTCAAAAACACTCCCAAACATCATTCTGGGTTTAAGGGGGTAGAATGGGTGTTTTCTTTGCGAAACCATTTTCGCAACTTCGGTACCCCGAAATAGTGCATTCAAGCCCGAAACACAAGTTTTGCATCTTTTACATGCCGAAGGTTTGCGATATGCTCCAAAACACTCCCAAACATCATTTTGGGTGTAATGGAGTAGAATGGTTGTTTTCGTTGCGAAACCATTTTCGCAACTTCGGTACCCCGAAATAATGCATTCAGGCTTGAAACACAAGTTTTGCATTTTTTTACATGCCGAAGATTTGTGATATGCTCCAAAACACTCGCAAACATCATTTTGGGTCTAATGGAGTAGAATGGTTGTTTTCGTTGCGAAACCATTTTCACAACTTCGGTACCCCGAAATAATGCATTCAGGCTTGAAACACAAGTTTTGCATCTTTTTACATGCCGAAGGTTTGCGATATGCTCCAAAACACTCCCAAACATCATTCTGGGTTTAAGGGGGTAGAATGGGTGTTTTCTTTGCGAAACCATTTTCGCAACTTCGGTACCCCGAAATAGTGCATTCAAGCCCGAAACACAAGTTTTGCATCTTTTACATGGCGAAGGTTTGCGATATGCTCCAAAACACTCCCAAACATCATTTTGGGTGTAATGGAGTAGAATGGGTGTTTTCGTTGCGAAACCATTTTCGCAACTTCGGTACCCCGAAATAGTGCATTCAGGCCCGAAAAACAAGTTTTGCATCTTTTACATGCCGAAGGTTTGCGAAATGCTCCAAAACACCCCCAAACATCATTTTGGGTCTAATGGAGTAGAATGGTTGTTTTCGTTGCGAAACCATTTTCGCAACTTCGGTACCCCGAAATAATGCATTCAGGCTTGAAACACAAGTTTTGCATCTTTTTACATGCCGAAGGTTTGCGATATGCTCCAAAACACTCCCAAACATCATTCTGGGTTTAATGGGGTAGAATGGGTGTTTTCTTTGCGAAACCATTTTCGCAACTTCGGTACCTCGAAATAATGCATTCAGGCTTGAAACACAAGTTTTGCATCTTTTTACATGCCGAAGGTTTGCGATATGCTCCAAAACACTCCCAAACATCATTTTGGGTGTAATGGAGTAGAATGGGTGTTTTCGTTGCGAAACCATTTTCGCAACTTCGGTACCCCGAAATAGTGCATTCAGGCCCGAAAAACAAGTTTTGCATCTTTTACATGCCGAAGGTTTGCGATATGCTCCAAAACACTCCCAAACATCATTTTGGGTGTAATGGAGTAGAATGGTTGTTTTCGTTGCGAAACCATTTTCGCAACTTCGGTACCCCGAAATAATGCATTCAGGCTTGAAACACAAGTTTTGCATCTTTTACATGCCGAAGGTTTGCGTTATGCTCCAAAACACTCCCAAACATCATTTTGGGTGTAATGGAGTAGAATGGGTGTTTTCGTTGCGAAACCATTTTCGCAACTTCTGTACCCCGAAATAATGCATTCAGGCTTGAAACACAAGTTTTGCATCTTTTTACATGCCGAAGGTTTGCGATATGCTCAAAAACACTCCCAAACATCATTCTGGGTTTAAGGGGGTAGAATGGGTGTTTTCTTTGCGAAACCATTTTCGCAACTTCGGTACCCCGAAATAGTGCATTCAAGCCCGAAACACAAGTTTTGCATCTTTTACATGCCGAAGGTTTGCGATATGCTCCAAAACACTCCCAAACATCATTTTGGGTGTAATGGAGTAGAATGGTTGTTTTCGTTGCGAAACCATTTTCGCAACTTCGGTACCCCGAAATAATGCATTCAGGCTTGAAACACAAGTTTTGCATTTTTTTACATGCCGAAGATTTGTGATATGCTCCAAAACACTCGCAAACATCATTTTGGGTCTAATGGAGTAGAATGGTTGTTTTCGTTGCGAAACCATTTTCACAACTTCGGTACCCCGAAATAATGCATTCAGGCTTGAAACACAAGTTTTGCATCTTTTTACATGCCGAAGGTTTGCGATATGCTCCAAAACACTCCCAAACATCATTCTGGGTTTAAGGGGGTAGAATGGGTGTTTTCTTTGCGAAACCATTTTCGCAACTTCGGTACCCCGAAATAGTGCATTCAAGCCCGAAACACAAGTTTTGCATCTTTTACATGGCGAAGGTTTGCGATATGCTCCAAAACACTCCCAAACATCATTTTGGGTGTAATGGAGTAGAATGGGTGTTTTCGTTGCGAAACCATTTTCGCAACTTCGGTACCCCGAAATAGTGCATTCAGGCCCGAAAAACAAGTTTTGCATCTTTTACATGCCGAAGGTTTGCGAAATGCTCCAAAACACCCCCAAACATCATTTTGGGTCTAATGGAGTAGAATGGTTGTTTTCGTTGCGAAACCATTTTCGCAACTTCGGTACCCCGAAATAATGCATTCAGGCTTGAAACACAAGTTTTGCATCTTTTTACATGCCGAAGGTTTGCGATATGCTCCAAAACACTCCTAAACATCATTCTGGGTTTAATGGGGTAGAATGGGTGTTTTCTTTGCGAAACCATTTTCGCAACTTCGGTACCCCGAAATAGTGCATTCAAGCCCGAAACACAAGTTTTGCATCTTTTACATGCCGAAGGTTTGCGTTATGCTCCAAAACACTCCCAAACATCATTTTGGGTGTAATGGAGTAGAATGGGTGTTTTCGTTGCGAAACCATTTTCGCAACATCGGTGCCCCGAAATAGTGCATTCAAGCCCGAAACACAAGTATTGCATCTTTTTACATGCCAAAGATTTGTGATATGCTCCAAAACACTCCCAAACATCATTTTGGGTCTAATGGAGTAGAATCGTTGTTTTCGTTGCGAAACCATTTTCGCAACTTCGGTACCCCGAAATAGTGCATTCAGGCTCGAAACACAAGTTTTGCATCTTTTACATGCTGAAGGTTTGCGAAATGGTCTAAAACACTCCCAAACATCATTTTGGGTCTAATGGAATAGAATGGTTGTTTTCGTTGCGAAACCATTTTCGCAACTTCGGTACCCCGAAATAATGCATTCAGGCATGAAACACAAGTTTTGCATCTTTTTACATGCCGAAGGTTTGCGATATGCTCCAAAACACTCCCAAACATCATTCTGGGTTTAATGGGGTAGAATGGGTGTTTTCTTTGCGAAACCATTTTCGCAACTTCGGTACCTCGAAATAATGCATTCAGGCTTGAAACACAAGTTTTGCATCTTTTTACATGCCGAAGGTTTGCGATATGCTCCAAAACACTCCCAAACATCATTTTGGTGTAATGGAGTAGAATGGGTGTTTTCGTTGCGAAACCATTTTCGCAACTTCGGTACCCCGAAATAGTGCATTCAGGCCCGAAAAACAAGTTTTGCATCTTTTACATGCCGAAGGTTTGCGAAATGCTCTAAAACACCCCCAAACATCATTTTGGGTCTAATGGAGTAGAATGGTTGTTTTCGTTGCGAAACCATTTTCGCAACTTCGGTACCCCGAAATAATGCATTCAGGCTTGAAACACAAGTTTTGCATCTTTTTACATGCCGAAGGTTTGCGATATGCTCCAAAACACTCCTAAACATCATTCTGGGTTTAATGGGGTAGAATGGCTGTTTTCTTTGCGAAACCATTTTCGCAACTTCGGTACCCCGAAATAGTGCATTCAAGCCCGAAACACAAGTTTTGCATCTTTTACATGCCGAAGGTTTGCGTTATGCACCAAAACACTCCCAAACATCATTTTGGGTGTAATGGAGTAGAATGGGTGTTTTCGTTGCGAAACCATTTTCGCAACATCGGTGCCCCGAAATAGTGCATTCAAGCCCGAAACACAAGTATTGCATCTTTTTACATGCCAAAGATTTGTGATATGCTCCAAAACACTCCCAAACATCATTTTGGGTCTAATGGAGTAGAATCGTTGTTTTCGTTGCGAAACCATTTTCGCAACTTCGGTACCCCGAAATAGTGCATTCAGGCTCGAAACACAAGTTTTGCATCTTTTACATGCTGAAGGTTTGCGAAATGGTCTAAAACACTCCCAAACATCATTTTGGGTCTAATGGAGTAGAATGGTTGTTTTCGTTGCGAAACCATTTTCGCAACTTCGGTACCCCGAAATAATGCATTCAGGCATGAAACACAAGTTTTGCATCTTTTTACATGCCGAAGGTTTGCGATATGCTCCAAAACACTCCCAAACATCATTCTGGGTTTAATGGGGTAGAATGGGTGTTTTCTTTGCGAAACCATTTTCGCAACTTCGGTACCTCGAAATAATGCATTCAGGCTTGAAACACAAGTTTTGCATCTTTTTACATGCCGAAGGTTTGCGATATGCTCCAAAACACTCCCAAACATCATTTTGGTGTAATGGAGTAGAATGGGTGTTTTCGTTGCGAAACCATTTTCGCAACTTCGGTACCCCGAAATAGTGCATTCAGGCCCGAAACACAAGTTTTGCATCTTTTACATGCCGATGGTTTGCGATATGCTCCAAAACACTCCCAAACATCATTTTGGGTGTAATGGAGTAGAATGGTTGTTTTCGTTGCGAAACCATTTTCGCAACTTCGGTACCCCGAAATAAGGCATTCAGGCTTGAAACACAAGTTTTGCATTTTTTTACATGCCGAAGATTTGTGATATGCTCCAAAACACTCCCAAACATCATTTTGGGTCTAATGGAGTAGAATGGTTGTTTTCGTTGCGAAACCATTTTCGCAACTTCGGTACCCCGAAATAGTGCATTCAGGCCCGAAACACAAGTTTTGCATCTTTTACATGCCGAAGGTGTGCGAAATGCTCCAAAACACTCCCAAACATCATTTTGGGTCTAATGGAGTAGAATGGTTGTTTTCGTTGCGAAACCATTTTCGCAACTTCGGTACCCCGAAATAGTGCATTCAGGCTCGAAACACATGTTTTGCATCTTTTACATGCTGAAGGTTTGCGAAATGCTCTAAAACACTCCCAAACATCATTTTGGGTCTAATGGAGTAGAATGGTTGTTTTCGTTGCGAAACCATTTTCGCAACTTCGGTACCCCGAAATAATGCATTCAGGCATGAAACACAAGTTTTGCATCTTTTTACATGCCGAAGGTTTGCGATATGCTCCAAAATACTCCCAAACATCATTCTGGGTTTAATGGGGTAGAATGGGTGTTTTCTTTGCGAAACCATTTTCGCAACTTCGGTACCTCGAAATAATGCATTCAGGCTTGAAACACAAGTTTTGCATCTTTTTACATGCCGAAGGTTTGCGATATGCTCCAAAACACTCCCAAACATCATTTTGGGTGTAATGGAGTAGAATGGGTGTTTTCGTTGCGAGACCATTTTCGCAACTTCGGTACCCCGAAATAATGCATTCAGGCTTGAAACACAAGTTTTGCATCTTTTTACATGCCGAAGGTTTGCGATGTGCTCCAAAACACTCCCAAACATCATTCTGGGTTTAAGGGGGTAGAATGGGTGTTTTCTTTGCGAAACCATTTTCGCAACTTCGGTACCCGGAAATAGTGCATTCAAGCCCGAAACACAAGTTTTGCATCTTTTACATGGCGAAGGTTTGCGATATGGTCCAAAACACTCCCAAACATCATTTTGGGTGTAATGGAGTAGAATGGGTGTTTTCGTTGCGAAACCATTTTCGCAACATCGGTGCCCTGAAATAGTGCATTCAGGCCTGAAACACAAGTTTTGCATCTTTTTACATGCCGAAGATTTGTGATATGCTCCAAAACACTCTCAAACATCATTTTGGGTCTAATGGAGTGGAATGGTTGTTTTCGTTGCGAAACCATTTTCGCAACTTCGGTACCCCGAAATAATGCTTTCAGGCTTGAAACACAAGTTTTGCATCTTTTTACATGCCGAAGGTTTGTGATATGCTCCAAAACACTCCCAAACATCATTCTGGGTTTAATGGGGGTAGAATGGGTGTTTTCTTTGTGAAACCATTTTCGCAACTTCGGTACCCCGAAATAGTGCATTCAAGCCCGAAACACAAGTTTTGCGTCTTTTACATGCCGAAGGTTTGCAATATGCTCCAAAACACTCCCAAACATCATTTTGGGTGTAATGGAGTAGAATGGGTGTTTTCGTTGCGAAACCATTTTCGCAACTTCGGTACCCCAAAATAGTGCATTCAGGCCCGAAACACAAGTTTTGCATCTTTTACATGCCGAAGGTTTGCGAAAAGCTCCAAAACACTCCCAAACATCATTTTGGGTGTAATGGAGTAGAATGGTTGTTTTCGTTGCGAAACCATTTTCGCAACTTCGGTACCCCGAAATAATGCATTCAGGCTTGAAACACAAGTTTTGCATCTTTTTACATGCCGAAGGTTTGCGATATGCTCCAAAACACTCCCAAACATCATTCTGGGTTTAATGGGTTAGAATGGGTGTTTTCTTTGCGAAACTATTTTCGCAACTTCGGTACGCCGAAATAGTGCATTCAAGCCCGAAACACAAGTTTTGCATCTTTTACATGCCGAAGGTTTGCGATATGCTCCAAAACACTCCCAAACATCATTTTGGGTGTAATGGAGTAGAATGGGTGTTTTCGTTGCGAAACCATTTTCGCAACATCGGTGCCCCGAAATAGTGCATTCAGGCCTGAAACACAAGTTTTGCATCTTTTTACATGCCGAAGATTTGTGATATGCTCCAAAACACTCCCAAACATCATTTTGGGTCTAATGGAGTAGAATGGGTGTTTTCGTTGCGAAACCATTTTCGCAACTTCGGTACCCCGAAATAGTGCATTCAGGCCCGAAACACAAGTTTTGCATCTTTTACATGCCGAAGGTTTGCGAAATGCACCAAAACACTCCCAAACATCATTTTGTGTCTAATGTAGTAGAATGGTTGTTTTCGTTGCGAAACCATTTTCGCAACTTCGGTACCCCGAAATAATGCATTCAGGCTTGAAACACAAGTTTTGCTTCTTTTTACATGCCGAAGGTTTGCGATATGCTCCAAAACACTCCCAAACATCATTCTGGGTTTAATGGGGTAGAATGGGTGTTTTCTTTGCGAAACCATTTTCGCAACTTCGGTACCCCGAAATAGTGCATTCAAGCTTGAAACACAAGTTTTGCATCCTTTACATGCCGAAGGTTTGCGATATGCTCCAAAACACTCCCAAACATCATTTTGGGTGTAATGGAGTAGAATGGGTGTTTTCGTTGCGAAACCATTTTCGCAACATCGGTGCCCCAAAATAGTGCATTCAAGCCCGAAACACAAGTTTTGCATCTTTTTAAATGCCGAAGATTTGTGATATGCTCCAAAACACTCCCAAACATCATTTTGGGTCCAATGGAGTAGAATGGTTGTTTTCGTTACGAAACCATTTTCGCAACTTCGGTACCCCGAAATAGTGCATTCAGGCCCGAAACACAAGTTTTGCATCTTTTACATGCCGAAGGTTTGCGAAATGCTCCAAAACACTCCCAAACATCATTTTGGGTCTAATGGAGTAGAATGGTTGTTTTCGTTGCGAAACCATTTTCGCAACTTCGGTACCCCGAAATAATGCATTCAGGCTTGAAACACAAGTTTTGCATCTTTTTACATGTCGAAGGTTTGCGATATGCTCCAAAACACTCCCAAACATCATTCTGGGTTTAATGGGGTAGAATGGGTGTTTTCTTTGCGAAACCATTTTCGCAACTTCGGTACCCCGAAATAGTGCATTCAAGCCCGAAACACAAGTTTTGCATCCTTTACATGCCGAAGGTTTGCGATATGCTCCAAAACACTCCCAAACATCATTTTGGGTGCAATGGAGTAGAATGGGTGTTTTTGTTACGAAACCATTTTCGCAACATCGGTGCCCCGAAATAGTGCATTCAAGCCTGAAACACAAGTTTTGCATCTTTTTACATGCCGAAGATTTGTGATATGCTCCAAAACACTCCCAAACATCATTTTGGGTCCAATGGAGTAGAATGGTTGTTTTCTTTGCGAAACCATTTTCGCAACTTCGGTACCCCGAAATAGTGCATTCAGGCCCGAAACATAAGTTTTGCATCTTTTACATGCCGAAGGTTTGCGAAATGCTCCAAAACACTCCCAAACATCATTTTGGGTCTAATGGAGTAGATTGGTTGTTTTCGTTGCGAAACCATTTTCGCAACTTCGGTACCCCGAAATAGTCCATTCAGGCCCAAAACACAAGTTTTGCATCTTTTACATGCCGAAGGTTTGCGAAATGCTCCAAAACACTCCCAAACATCATTTTGGGTCTAATGGAGTAGAATGGTTGTTTTCGTTGCGAGACCATTTTCGCAACTTCGGTACCCCGAAATAATGCATTCAGGCTTGAAACACAAGTTTTGCATCTTTTTACATGCCGAAGGTTTGCGATCTGCTCCAAAACACTCCCAAACATCATTCTGGGTTTAATGGGGTAGAATGGGTGTTTTCTTTGCGAAACCATTTTCGCAACTTCGGTACCCCGAAATAGTGCATACAAGCCCGAAACACAAGTTTTGCATCTTTTACATGCCGAAGGTTTGCGATATGCTCCAAAACACTCCCAAACATCATTTTAGGTGTAATGGAGTAGAATGGCTGTTTTCGTTGCGAAACCATTTTCGCAACTTCGGTACCCCGAAATAGTGCATTCAAGCCCGAAACACAAGTTTTGCATCTTTTACATGCCGAAGGTTTGCGAAATGCTCCAAAACACTCCCAAACATCATTTTGGGTGTAATGGAGTAGAATGGTTGTTTTCGTTGCGAAACCATTTTCGCAACTTCGGTACCCCGAAATAATGCTTTCAGGCTTGAAACACAAGTTTTGCATCTTTTTACATGCCGAAGGTTTGTGATATGCTCCAAAACACTCCCAAACATCATTCTGGGTTTAATGGGGGTAGAATGGGTGTTTTCTTTGTGAAACCATTTTCGCAACTTCGGTACCCCGAAATAGTGCATTCAGGCCTGAAACACAAGTTTTGTATCTTTTTACATGCCGAAGATTTGTGATATGCTCCAAAACACTCCCAAACATCATTTTGGGTCTAATGGAGTAGAATGGGTGTTTTCGTTGCGAAACCATTTTCGCAACTTCGGTACCCCGAAATAGTGTATTTAGGCCCGAAACACAAGTTTTGCATCTTTTACATGCCGAAGGTTTGCGAAATGCTCCAAAACACTCCCAAACATCATTTTGGGTCCAATGTAGTAGAATGGTTATTTTCGTTGCGAAACCATTTTCGTAACTTCGGTACCCCGAAATAATGCATTCAGGCTTGAAACACAAGTTTTGCTTCTTTTTACATGCCGAAGGTTTGCGATATGCTCCAAAACACTCCCAAACATCATTCTGGGTTTAATGGGGTAGAATGGGTGTTTTCTTTGCGAAACCATTTTCGCAACTTCGGTACCCCGAAATAGTGCATTCAAGCCCGAAACACAAGTTTTGCATCTTTTACATGCCGAAGGTTTGCGATATGCTCCAAAACACTCCCAAACATCATTTTGGGTCTAATGTAGTAGAATGGTTATTTTCGTTGCGAAACCATTTTCGTAACTTCGGTACCCCGAAATAATGCATTCAGGCTTGAAACACAAGTTTTGCATCTTTTTACATGCCGAAGGTTTGCGATATGCTCCAAAACACTCCCAAACATCATTCTGGGTTTAATGGGTTAGAATGGGTGTTTTCTTTGCGAAACTATTTTCGCAACTTTGGTACGCCGAAATAGTGCATTCAAGCCCGAAACACAAGTTTTGCATCTTTTACATGCCGAAGGTTTGCGATATGCTCCAAAACACTCCCAAACATCATTTTGGGTGTAATGGAGTAGAATGGGTGTTTTCGTTGCGAAACCATTTTCGCAACATCGGTGCCCCGAAATAGTGCATTCAGGCCTGAAACACAAGTTTTGCATCTTTTTACATGCCGAAGATTTGTGATATGCTCCAAAACACTCCCAAACATCATTTTGGGTCTAATGGAGTAGAATGGGTGTTTTCGTTGCGAAACCATTTTCGCAACTTCGGTACCCCGAAATAGTGTATTCAGGCCCGAAACACAAGTTTTGCATCTTTTACATGCCGAAGGTTTGCGAAATGCTCCAAAACACTCCCAAACATCATTTTGGGTCTAATGGAGTAGAATGGTTGTTTTCGTTGCGAAACCATTTTCGCAACTTCGGTACCCCGAAATAATGCATTCAGGCTTGAAACACAAGTTTTGCTTCTTTTTACATGCCGAAGGATTGCGATATGCTCCAAAACACTCCCAAACATCATTCTGGGTTTAATGGGGTAGAATGGGTGTTTTCTTTGCGAAACCATTTTCGCAACTTCGGTACCCCGAAATAGTGCATTCAGGCCTGAAACACAAGTTTTGCATCTTTTTACATGCCGAAGATTTGTGATATGCTCCAAAACACTCCCAAACATCATTTTGGGTCTAATGGAGTAGAATGGGTGTTTTCGTTGCGAAACCATTTTCGCAACTTCGGTACCCCGAAATAGTGTATTCAGGCCCGAAACACAAGTTTTGCATCTTTTACATGCCGAAGGTTTGCGAAATGCTCCAAAACACTCCCAAACATCATTTTGGGTCTAATGTAGTAGAATGGTTATTTTCATTGCGAAACCATTTTCGTAACTTCGGTACCCCGAAATAATGCATTCAGGCTTGAAACACAAGTTTTGCTTCTTTTTACATGCCGAAGGTTTGCGATATGCTCCAAAACACTCCCAAACATCATTCTGGGTTTAATGGGGTAGAATGGGTGTTTTCTTTGCGAAACCATTTTCGCAACTTCGGTACCCCGAAATAGTGCATTCAAGCCCGAAACACAAGTTTTGCATCCTTTACATGCCGAAGGTTTGCGATATGCTCCAAAACACTCCCAAACATCATTTTGGGTGTAATGGAGTAGAATGGGTGTTTTCGTTGCGAAACCATTTTCGCAACATCGGTGCCCCGAAATAGTGCATTCAAGCCCGAAACACAAGTTTTGCATCTTTTTACATGCCGAAGATTTGTGATATGCTCCAAAACACTCCCAAACATCATTTTGGGTCCAATGGAGTAGAATGGTTGTTTTCGTTGTGAAACCATTTCCGCAACTTCGGTACCCCGAAATAGTGCATTCAGGCCCGAAACACAAGTTTTGCATCTTTTACATGCCGAAGGTTTGCGAAATGCTCCAAAACACTCCCAAACATCATTTTGGGTGTAATGGAGTAGAATGGGTGTTTTCGTTGCGAAACCATTTTCGCAACATCGGTGCCCTGAAATAGTGCATTCAGGCCTGAAACACAAGTTTTGCATCTTTTTACATGCCGAAGATTTGCGATATGCTCCAAAACACTCCCAAACATCATTTTGGGTCTAATGGAGTAGAATGGTTGTTTTCGTTGCGAAACCATTTTCGCAACTTCGGTACCCCGAAATAATGCTTTCAGGCTTGAAACACAAGTTTTGCATCTTTTTACATGCCGAAGATTTGTGATATGCTCCAAAACACTCCCAAACATCATTTTGGGTCCAATGGAGTAGAATGGTTGTTTTCTTTGCGATACCATTTTCGCAACTTCGGTACCCCGAAATAGTGCATTCATGCCCGAAACATAAGTTTTGCATCTTTTACATGCCGAAGGTTTGCGAAATGCTCCAAAACACTCCCAAACATCATTTTGGGTCTAATGGAGTAGATTGGTTGTTTTCGTTGCGAAACCATTTTCGCAACATCGGTGCCCCGAAATAGTGCATTCAAGCCCGAAACACAAGTTTTGCATCTTTTTATATGCCGAAGATTTGTGATATGCTCGAAAACACTCCCAAACATCATTTTGGGTCCAATGGAGTAGAATGGTTGTTTTCTTTGCGAAACAATTTTCGCAACTTCGGTACCCCGAAATAGTGCATTCAGGCCCGAAACATAAGTTTTGCATCTTTTACATGCCGAAGGTTTGCGAAATGCTCCAAAACACTCCCAAACATCATTTTGGGTCTAATGGAGTAGATTGGTTGTTTTCGTTGCGAAACCATTTTCGCAACTTCGGTACCCCGAAATAGTCCATTCAGGCCCAAAACACAAGTTTTGCATCTTTTACATGCCGAAGGTTTGCGAAATGCTCCAAAACACTCCCAAACATCATTTTGGGTCTAATGGAGTAGAATGGTTGTTTTCGTTGCGAGACCATTTTCGCAACTTCGGTACCCCGAAATAATGCATTCAGGCTTGAAACACAAGTTTTGCATCTTTTTACATGCCGAAGGTTTGCGATCTGCTCCAAAACACTCCCAAACATCATTCTGGGTTTAATGGGGTAGAATGGGTGTTTTCTTTGCGAAACCATTTTCGCAACTTCGGTACCCCGAAATAGTGCATTCAAGCCCGAAACACAAGTTTTGCATCCTTTACATGCCAAAGGTTTGCGATATGGTCCAAAACACTCCCAAACATCATTTTGGGTGTAATGGAGTAGAATGGGTGTTTTCGTTGCGAAACCATTTTCGCAACATCGGTGCCCTGAAATAGTGCATTCAGGCCTGAAACACAAGTTTTGCATCTTTTTACATGCCGAAGATTTGTGATATGCTCCAAAACACTCCCAAACATCATTTTGGGTCTAATGGAGTAGAATGGTTGTTTTCGTTGCGAAACCATTTTCGCAACTTCGGTACCCCGAAATAGTGCATTCAGGCCCGAAACACAAGTTTTGCATCTTTTACATGCCGAAGGTTTGCGAAATGCTCCAAAACACTCCCAAACATCATTTTGGGTCTAATGGAGTAGAATGGTTGATTTCGTTGCGAGACCATTTTCGCAACTTCGGTACCCCAAAATAGTGCATTCTGGCCCGAAACACAAGTTTTGCATCTTTTACATGCCGAAGGTTTGCGAAATGCTCCAAAACACTCCCAAACATCATTTTGGGTGTAATGGAGTAGAATGGTTGTTTTCGTTGCGAAACCATTTTCGCAACTTCGGTACCCCGAAATAATGCATTCAGGCTTGAAACACAAGTTTTGCATCTTTTTACATGCCGAAGGTTTGCGATATGCTCCAAAACACTCCCAAACATCATTCTGTGTTTAATGGGTTAGAATGGGTGTTTTCTTTGCGAAACTATTTTCGCAACTTCGGTACGCCGAAATAGTGCATTCAAGCCCGAAACACAAGTTTTGCATCTTTTACATGCCGAAGGTTTGCGATATGCTCCAAAACACTCCCAAACATCATTTTGGGTGTAATGGAGTAGAATGGGTGTTTTCGTTGCGAAACCATTTTCGCAACATCGGTGCCCCGAAATAGTGCATTCAGGCCTGAAACACAAGTTTTGCATCTTTTTACATGCCGAAGATTTGTGATATGCTCCAAAACACTCCCAAACATCATTTTGGGTCTAATGGAGTAGAAAGGGTGTTTTCGTTGCGAAACCATTTTCGCAACTTCGGTACCCCGAAATAGTGTATTCAGGCCCGAAACACAAGTTTTGCATCTTTTACATGCCGAAGGTTTGCGAAATGCTCCAAAACACTCCCAAACATCATTTTGGGTCTAATGTAGTAGAATGGTTATTTTCGTTGCGAAACCATTTTCGTAACTTCGGTACCCCGAAATAATGCATTCAGGCTTGAAACACAAGTTTTGCTTCTTTTTACATGCCGAAGGTTTGCGATATGCTCCAAAACACTCCCAAACATCATTCTGGGTTTAATGGGGTAGAATGGGTGTTTTCTTTGCGAAACCATTTTCGCAACTTCGGTACCCCGAAATAGTGCATTCAAGCCCGAAACACAAGTTTTGCATCCTTTACATGCCGAAGGTTTGCGATATGCTCCAAAACACTCCCAAACATCATTTTGGGTGTAATGGAGTAGAATGGGTGTTTTCGTTGCGAAACCATTTTCGCAACATCGGTGCCCCGAAATAGTGCATTCAAGCCCGAAACACAAGTTTTGCATCTTTTTACATGCCGAAGATTTGTGATATGCTCCAAAACACTCCCAAACATCATTTTGGGTCTAATGGAGTAGAATGGTTGTTTTCGTTGTGAAACCATTTTCGCAACTTCGGTACCCCGAAATAGTGCATTCAGGCCCGAAACACAAGTTTTCCATCTTTTACATGCCGAAGGTTTGCGAAATGCTCCAAAACACTCCCAAACATCATTTTGGGTGTAATGGAGTAGAATGGGTGTTTTCGTTGCGAAACCATTTTCGCAACATCGGTGCCCTGAAATAGTGCATTCAGGCCTGAAACACAAGTTTTGCATCTTTTTACATGCCGAAGATTTGCGATATGCTCCAAAACACTCCCAAACATCATTTTGGGTCTAATGGAGTAGAATGGTTGTTTTCGTTGCGAAACCATTTTCGCAACTTCGGTACCCCGAAATAATGCTTTCAGGCTTGAAACACAAGTTTTCATCTTTTTACATGCCGAAGATTTGTGATATGCTCCAAAACACTCCCAAACATCATTTTGGGTCCAATGGAGTAGAATGGTTGTTTTCTTTGCGAAACCATTTTCGCAACTTCGGTACCCCGAAATAGTGCATTCAGGCCCGAAACATAAGTTTTGCATCTTTTACATGCCGAAGGTTTGCGAAATGCTCCAAAACACTCCCAAACATCATTTTGGGTCTAATGGAGTAGATTGGTTGTTTTCGTTGCGAAACCATTTTCGCAACATCGGTGCCCCGAAATAGTGCATTCAAGCACGAAACACAAGTTTTGCGTCTTTTTATATGCCGAAGATTTGTGATATGCTCGAAAACACTCCCAAACATCATTTTGGGTCCAATGGAGTAGAATGGTTGTTTTCTTTGCGAAACCATTTTCGCAACTTCGGTACCCCGAAATAGTGCATTCAAGCCCGAAACACAAGTTTTGCATCTTTTTATATGCCGAAGATTTGTGATATGCTCGAAAACACTCCCAAACATCATTTTGGGTCCAATGGAGTAGAATGGTTGTTTTCTTTGCGAAACAATTTTCGCAACTTCGGTACCCCGAAATAGTGCATTCAGGCCCGAAACATAAGTTTTGCATCTTTTACATGCCGAAGGTTTGCGAAATGCTCCAAAACACTCCCAAACATCATTTTGGGTCTAATGGAGTAGATTGGTTGTTTTCGTTGCGAAACCATTTTCGCAACTTCGGTACCCCGAAATAGTCCATTCAGGCCCAAAACACAAGTTTTGCATCTTTTACATGCCGAAGGTTTGCGAAATGCTCCAAAACACTCCCAAACATCATTTTGGGTCTAATGGAGTAGAATGGTTGTTTTCGTTGCGAGACCATTTTCGCAACTTCGGTACCCCGAAATAATGCATTCAGGCTTGAAACACAAGTTTTGCATCTTTTTACATGCCGAAGGTTTGCGATCTGCTCCAAAACACTCCCAAACATCATTCTGGGTTTAATGGGGTAGAATGGGTGTTTTCTTTGCGAAACCATTTTCGCAACTTCGGTACCCCGAAATAGTGCATTCAAGCCCGAAACACAAGTTTTGCATCCTTTACATGCCAAAGGTTTGCGATATGGTCCAAAACACTCCCAAACATCATTTTGGGTGTAATGGAGTAGAATGGGTGTTTTCGTTGCGAAACCATTTTCGCAACATCGGTGCCCTGAAATAGTGCATTCAGGCCTGAAACACAAGTTTTGCATCTTTTTACATGCCGAAGATTTGTGATATGCTCCAAAACACTCCCAAACATCATTTTGGATCTAATGGAGTAGAATGGTTGTTTTCGTTGCGAAACCATTTTCGCAACTTCGGTACCCCGAAATAGTGCATTCAGGCCCGAAACACAAGTTTTGCATCTTTTACATGCCGAAGGTTTGCGAAATGCTCCAAAACACTCCCAAACATCATTTTGGGTCTAATGGAGTAGAATGGTTGTTTTCGTTGCGAGACCATTTTCGCAACTTCGGTACCCCAAAATAGTGCATTCTGGCCCGAAACACAAGTTTTGCATCTTTTACATGCCGAAGGTTTGCGAAATGCTCCAAAACACTCCCAAACATCATTTTGGGTGTAATGGAGTAGAATGGTTGTTTTCGTTGCGAAACCATTTTTGCAACTTCGGTACCCCGAAATAATGCATTCAGGCTTGAAACACAAGTTTTGCATCTTTTTACATGCCGAAGGTTTGCGATATGCTCCAAAACACTCCCAAACATCATTCTGGGTTTAATGGGTTAGAATGGGTGTTTTCTTTGCGAATCTATTTTCGCAACTTCGGTGCGCCGAAATAGTGCATTCAAGCCCGAAACACAAGTTTTGCATCTTTTACATGCCGAAGGTTTGCGATATGCTCCAAAACACTCCCAAACATCATTTTGGGTGTAATGGAGTAGAATGGGTGTTTTCGTTGCGAAACCATTTTCGCAACATCGGTGCCCCGAAATAGTGCATTCAGGCCTGAAACACAAGTTTTGCATCTTTTTACATGCCGAAGATTTGTGATATGCTCCAAAACACTCCCAAACATCATTTTGGGTCTAATGGAGTAGAATGGGTGTTTTCGTGGCGAAACCATTTTCGCAACATCGGTGCCCCGAAATAGTGCATTCAAGCCCGAAACACAAGTTTTGCATCTTTTTATATGCCGAAGATTTGTGATATGCTCCAAAACACTCCCAAACATCATTTTGGGTCCAATGGAGTAGAATGGTTGTTTTCTTTGCGAAACCATTTTCGCAACTTCGGTACCCCGAAATAGTGCATTCAGGCCCGAAACATAAGTTTTGCATCTTTTACATGCCGAAGGTTTGCGAAATGCTCCAAAACACTCCCAAACATCATTTTGGGTCTAATGGAGTAGATTGGTTGTTTTCGTTGCGAAACCATTTTCGCAACTTCGGTACCCCGAAATAGTCCATTCAGGCCCAAAACACAAGTTTTGCATCTTTTACATGCCGAAGGTTTGCGAAATGCTCCAAAACACTCCCAAACATCATTTTGGGTCTAATGGAGTAGATTGGTTGTTTTCGTTGCGAAACCATTTTCGCAACATCGGTGCCCCGAAATAATGCATTCAGGCTTGAAACACAAGTTTTGCATCTTTTTACATGCCGAAGGTTTGCGATCTGCTCCAAAACACTCCCAAACATCATTCTGGGTTTAATGGGGTAGAATGGGTGTTTTCTTTGCGAAACCATTTTCGCAACTTCGGTACCCCGAAATAGTGCATTCAAGCCCGAAACACAAGTTTTGCATCCTTTACATGCCAAAGGTTTGCGATATGGTCCAAAACACTCCCAAACATCATTTTGGGTGTAATGGAGTAGAATGGGTGTTTTCGTTGCGTAACCATTTTCGCAACATCGGTGCCCTGAAATAGTGCATTCAGGCCTGAAACACAAGTTTTGCATCTTTTTACATGCCGAAGATTTGTGATATGCTCCAAAACACTCCCAAACATCATTTTGGGTCTAATGGAGTAGAATGGTTGTTTTCGTTGCGAAACCATTTTCGCAACTTCGGTACCCCGAAATAATGCTTTCAGGCTTGAAACACAAGTTTTGCATCTTTTTACATGCCGAAGATTTGTGATATGCTCCAAAACACTCCCAAACATCATTTTGGGTCTAATGGAGTAGAATGGTTGTTTTCGTTGCGAAACCATTTTCGCAACTTCGGTACCCCGAAATAGTGCATTCAGGCCCGAAACACAAGTTTTGCATCTTTTACATGCCGAAGGTTTGCGAAATGCTCCAAAACACTCCCAAACATCATTTTGGGTCTAATGGAGTAGAATGGTTGTTTTCGTTGCGAGACCATTTTCGCAACTTCGGTACCCCAAAATAGTGCATTCTGGCCCGAAACACAAGTTTTGCATCTTTTACATGCCGAAGGTTTGCGAAATGCTCCAAAACACTCCCAAACATCATTTTGGGTGTAATGGAGTAGAATGGTTGTTTTCGTTGCGAAACCATTTTTGCAACTTCGGTACCCCGAAATAATGCATTCAGGCTTGAAACACAAGTTTTGCATCTTTTTACATGCCGAAGGTTTGCGATATGCTCCAAAACACTCCCAAACATCATTCTGGGTTTAATGGGTTAGAATGGGTGTTTTCTTTGCGAAACTATTTTCGCAACTTCGGTGCGCCGAAATAGTGCATTCAAGCCCGAAACACAAGTTTTGCATCTTTTACATGCCGAAGGTTTGCGATATGCTCCAAAACACTCCCAAACATCATTTTGGGTGTAATGGAGTAGAATGGGTG
The DNA here is from genome assembly GCA_036936925.1 of Cenchrus fungigraminus. Lineage (NCBI taxonomy): Eukaryota > Viridiplantae > Streptophyta > Magnoliopsida > Poales > Poaceae > Cenchrus > Cenchrus fungigraminus. The sequence continues at coordinate 34,295,171 of CM072775.1, forward strand.
TTTTCGTTGCGAAACCATTTTCGCAACATCGGTGCCCCGAAATAGTGCATTCAGGCCTGAAACACAAGTTTTGCATCTTTTTACATGCCGAAGATTTGTGATATGCTCCAAAACACTCCCAAACATCATTTTGGGTCTAATGGAGTAGAATGGGTGTTTTCGTGGCGAAACCATTTTCGCAACTTCGGTACCCCGAAATAGTGTATTCAGGCCCGAAACACAAGTTTTGCATCTTTTACATGCCGAAGGTTTGCGAAATGCTCCAAAACACTCCCAAACATCATTTTGGGTCTAATGTAGTAGAATGGTTATTTTCGTTGCAAAACCATTTTCGTAACTTCGGTACCCCGAAATAATGCATTCAGGCTTGAAACACAAGTTTTGCTTCTTTTTACATGCCGAAGGTTTGCGATATGCTCCAAAACACTCCCAAACATCATTCTGGGTTTAATGGGGTAGAATGGGTGTTTTCTTTGCGAAACCATTTTCGCAACTTCGGTACCCCGAAATAGTGCATTCAAGCCCGAAACACAAGTTTTGCATCCTTTACATGCAAAAGGTTTGCGATATGCTCCAAAACACTCCCAAACATCATTTTGGGTGTAATGGAGTAGAATGGGTGTTTTCGTTGCGAAACCATTTTCGCAACATCGGTGCCCCGAAATAGTGCATTCAAGCTCGAAACACAAGTTTTGCATCTTTTTACATGCCGAAGATTTGCGAAATGCTCCAAAACACTCCCAAACATCATTTTGGGTCTAATGGAGTAGAATGGTTGTTTTCGTTGCGAAACCATTTTCGCAACATCGGTGCCCTGAAATAGTGCATTCAGGCCTGAAACACAAGTTTTGCATCTTTTTACATGCCGAAGATTTGTGATATGCTCCAAAACACTCCCAAACATCATTTTGGGTCTAATGGAGTAGAATGGTTGTTTTCGTTGCGAAACCATTTTCGCAACTTCGGTACCCCGAAATAATGCTTTCAGGCTTGAAACACAAGTTTTGCATCTTTTTACATGCCGAAGGTTTGTGATATGCTCCAAAACACTCCCAAACATCATTCTGGGTTTAATGGGGGTAGAATGGGTGTTTTCTTTGTGAAACCATTTTCGCAACTTCGGTACCCCGAAATAGTGCATTCAAGCCCGAAACACAAGTTTTGCATCTTTTACATGCCGAAGGTTTGCGATATGCTCCAAAACACTCCCAAACATCATTTTGGGTGTAATGGAGTAGAATGGGTGTTTTCGTTGCGAAACCATTTTCGCAACTTCGGTACCCCAAAATAGTGCATTCAGGCCCGAAACACAAGTTTTGCATCTTTTACATGCCGAAGGTTTGCGAAATGCTCCAAAACACTCCCAAACATCATTTTGGGTGTAATGGAGTAGAATGGTTGTTTTCGTTGCGAAACCATTTTCGCAACTTCGGTACCCCGAAATAATGCATTCAGGCTTGAAACACAAGTTTTGCATCTTTTTACATGCCGAAGGTTTGCGATATGCTCCAAAACACTCCCAAACATCATTCTGGGTTTAATGGGTTAGAATGGGTGCTTTCTTTGCGAAACTATTTTCACAACTTCGGTACGCCGAAATAGTGCATTCAAGCCCGAAACACAAGTTTTGCATCTTTTACATGCCGAAGGTTTGCGATATGCTCCAAAACACTCCCAAACATCATTTTGGGTGTAATGGAGTAGAATGGGTGTTTTCGTTGCGAAACCATTTTCGCAACATCGGTGCCCCGAAATAGTGCATTCAGGTCTGAAACACAAGTTTTGCATCTTTTTACATGCCGAAGATTTGTGATATGCTCCAAAACAATCCCAAACATCATTTTGGGTCTAATGGAGTAGAATGGGTGTTTTCGTTGCGAAACCATTTTCGCAACTTCGGTACCCCGAAATAGTGTATTCAGGCCCGAAACACAAGTTTTGCATCTTTTACATGCCGAAGGTTTGCGAAATGCTCCAAACACTCCCAAACATCATTTTGGGTCTAATGTAGTAGAATGGTTATTTTCGTTGCGAAACCATTTTCGTAACTTCGGTACCCCGAAATAATGCATTCAGGCTTGAAACACAAGTTTTGCTTCTTTTTACATGCCGAAGGTTTGCGATATGCTCCAAAACACTCCCAAACATCATTCTGGGTTTAATGGGGTAGAATGGGTGTTTTCTTTGCGAAACCATTTTCGCAACTTCGGTACCCCGAAATAGTGCATTCAAGCCCGAAACACAAGTTTTGCATCCTTTACATGCCGAAGGTTTGCGATATGCTCCAAAACACTCCCAAACATCATTTTGGGTGTAATGGAGTAGAATGGGTGTTTTCGTTGCGAAACCATTTTCGCAACATCGGTGCCCCGAAATAGTGCATTCAAGCCCGAAACACAAGTTTTGCATCTTTTTACATGCCGAAGATTTGTGATATGCTCCAAAACACTCCCAAACATCATTTTGGGTCCAATGGAGTAGAATGGTTGTTTTCGTTGTGAAACCATTTTCGCAACTTCGGTACCCCGAAATAGTGCATTCAGGCCCGAAACACAAGTTTTCCATCTTTTACATGCCGAAGGTTTGCGAAATGCTCCAAAACACTCCCAAACATCATTTTGGGTGTAATGGAGTAGAATGGGTGTTTTCGTTGCGAAACCATTTTCGCAACATCGGTGCCCTGAAATAGTGCATTCAGGCCTGAAACACAAGTTTTGCATCTTTTTACATGCCGAAGATTTGCGATATGCTCCAAAACACTCCCAAACATCATTTTGGGTCTAATGGAGTAGAATGGTTGTTTTCGTTGCGAAACCATTTTCGCAACTTCGGTACCCCGAAATAATGCTTTCAGGCTTGAAACACAAGTTTTGCATCTTTTTACATGCCGAAGATTTGTGATATGCTCCAAAACACTCCCAAACATCATTTTGGGTCCAATGGAGTAGAATGGTTGTTTTCTTTGCGAAACCATTTTCGCAACTTCGGTACCCCGAAATAGTGCATTCAGGCCCGAAACATAAGTTTTGCATCTTTTACATGCCGAAGGTTTGCGAAATGCTCCAAAACACTCCCAAACATCATTTTGGGTCTAATGGAGTAGATTGGTTGTTTTCGTTGCGAAACCATTTTCGCAACATCGGTGCCCCGAAATAGTGCATTCAAGCCCGAAACACAAGTTTTGCATCTTTTTATATGCCGAAGATTTGTGATATGCTCCAAAACACTCCCAAACATCATTTTGGGTCCAATGGAGTAGAATGGTTGTTTTCTTTGCGAAACCATTTTCGCAACTTCGGTACCCCGAAATAGTGCATTCAGGCCCGAAACATAAGTTTTGCATCTTTTACATGCCGAAGGTTTGCGAAATGCTCCAAAACACTCCCAAACATCATTTTGGGTCTAATGGAGTAGATTGGTTGTTTTCGTTGCGAAACCATTTTCGCAACTTCGGTACCCCGAAATAGTCCATTCAGGCCCAAAACACAAGTTTTGCATCTTTTACATGCCGAAGGTTTGCGAAATGCTCCAAAACACTCCCAAACATCATTTTGGGTCTAATGGATTTGATTGTTTGTTTTCGTTGCGAAACCATTTTCGCAACATCGGTGCCCCGAAATAATGCATTCAGGCTTGAAACACAAGTTTTGCATCTTTTTACATGCCGAAGGTTTGCGATCTGCTCCAAAACACTCCCAAACATCATTCTGGGTTTAATGGGGTAGAATGAGTGTTTTCTTTGCGAAACCATTTTCGCAACTTCGGTACCCCGAAATAGTGCATTCAAGCCCGAAACACAAGTTTTGCATCCTTTACATGCCAAAGGTTTGCGATATGGTCCAAAACACTCCCAAACATCATTTTGGGTGTAATGGAGTAGAATGGGTGTTTTCGTTGCGTAACCATTTTCGCAACATCGGTGCCCTGAAATAGTGCATTCAGGCCTGACACACAAGTTTTGCATCTTTTTACATGCCGAAGATTTGTGATATGCTCCAAAACACTCCCAAACATCATTTTGGGTCTAATGGAGTAGAATGGTCGTTTTCGTTGCGAAACCATTTTCGCAACTTCGGTACCCCGAAATAATGCTTTCAGGCTTGAAACACAAGTTTTGCATCTTTTTACATGCCGAAGGTTTGTGATATGCTCCAAAACACTCCCAAACATCATTCTGGGTTTAATGGGGGTAGAATGGGTGTTTTCTTTGTGAATCCATTTTCGCAACTTCGGTACCCCGAAATAGTGCATTCAAGCCCGAAACACAAGTTTTGCATCTTTTACATGCCGAAGGTTTGCGATATGCTCCAAAACACTCCCAAACATCATTTTGGGTGTAATGGAGTAGAATGGGTGTTTTCGTTGCGAAACCATTTTCGCAACTTCGGTACCCCAAAATAGTGCATTCAGGCCCGAAACACAAGTTTTGCATCTTTTACATGCCGAAGGTTTGCGAAATGCTCCAAAACACTCCCAAACATCATTTTGGGTGTAATGGAGTAGAATGGTTGTTTTCGTTGCGAAACCATTTTCGCAACTTCGGTACCCCGAAATAATGCATTCAGGCTTGAAACACAAGTTTTGCATCTTTTTACATGCCGAAGGTTTGCGATATGCTCCAAAACACTCCCAAACATCATTCTGGGTTTAATGGGTTAGAATGGGTGCTTTCTTTGCGAAACTATTTTCGCAACTTCGGTACGCCGAAATAGTGCATTCAAGCCCGAAACACAAGTTTTGCATCTTTTACATGCCGAAGGTTTGCGATATGCTCCAAAACACTCCCAAACATCATTTTGGGTGTAATGGAGTAGAATGGGTGTTTTCGTTGCGAAACCATTTTCGCAACATCGGTGCCCCGAAATAGTGCTTTCAGGTCTGAAACACAAGTTTTGCATCTTTTTACATGCCGAAGATTTGTGATATGCTCCAAAACACTCCCAAACATCATTTTGGGTCTAATGGAGTAGAATGGGTGTTTTCATTGCGAAACCATTTTCGCAACTTCGGTACCCCGAAATAGTGTATTCAGGCCCGAAACACAAGTTTTGCATCTTTTACATGCCGAAGGTTTGCGAAATGCTCCAAACACTCCCTAACATCATTTTGAGTCTAATGTAGTAGAATGGTTATTTTCGTTGCGAAACCATTTTCGTAACTTCGGTACCCCGAAATAATGCATTCAGGCTTGAAACACAAGTTTTGCTTCTTTTTACATGCCGAAGGTTTGCGATATGCTCCAAAACACTCCCAAACATCATTCTGGGTTTAATGGGGTAGAATGGGTGTTTTCTTTGCGAAATCATTTTCGCAACTTCGGTACCCCGAAATAGTGCATTCAAGCCCGAAACACAAGTTTTGCATCCTTTACATGCCGAAGGTTTGCGATATGCTCCAAAACACTCCCAAACATCATTTTGGGTGTAATGGAGTAGAATGGGTGTTTTCGTTGCGAAACCATTTTCGCAACATCGGTGCCCCGAAATAGTGCATTCAAGCCCGAAACACAAGTTTTGCATCTTTTTACATGCCGAAGATTTGTGATATGCTCCAAAACACTCCCAAACATCATTTTGGGTCCAATGGAGTAGAATGGTTGTTTTCGTTGTGAAACCATTTTCGCAACTTCGGTACCCCGAAATAGTGCATTCAGGCCCGAAACACAAGTTTTGCATCTTTTACATGCCGAAGGTTTGCGAAATGCTCCAAAACACTCCCAAACATCATTTTGGGTGTAATGGAGTAGAATGGGTGTTTTCGTTGCGAAACCATTTTCGCAACATCGGTGCCCTGAAATAGTGCATTCAGGCCTGAAACACAAGTTTTGCATCTTTTTACATGCCGAAGATTTGCGATATGCTCCAAAACACTCCCAAACATCATTTTGGGTCTAATGGAGTAGAATGGTTGTTTTCGTTGCGAAACCATTTTCGCAACTTCGGTACCCCGAAATAATGCTTTGAAGCTTGAAACACAAGTTTTGCATCTTTTTACATGCCGAAGGTTTGGGATATGCTCCAAAACACTCCCAAACATCATTTTGGGTGTAATGGAGTAGAATGGGTGTTTTCGTTGCGAAACCATTTTCGCAACATCGGTGCCCTGGAATAGTGCATTCAGGCCTGAAACAGAAGTTTTGCATCTTTTACATGCCGAAGGTTTGCGATATGCTCCAAAACACTCCCAAACATCATTTTGGGTCTAATGGAGTAGAATGGGTGTTTTCGTTGCGAAACCATTTTCGCAACTTCGGTACCCCGAAATAGTGCATTCAGGCCCGAAACACAAGTTTTGCATCTTTTACATTCCGAAGGTTTGCGAAATGCTCCAAAACACTCCCAAACATCATTTTGGGTGTAATGGAGTAGAATGGTTGTTTTCGTTGCGAGACCATTTTCGCAACTTCGGTACCCCGAAATACTGCATTCAGGCCCGAAACACAAGTTTTGCTTCTTTTTACATGCCGAAGGTTTGCGATATGCTCCAAAACACTCCCAAACATCATTCTGGGTTTAATGGGGTAGAATGGGTGTTTTCTTTGCGAAACCATTTTCGCAACTTCGGTACCCCGAAATAGTGCATTCAAGCCCGAAACACAAGTTTTGCATCCTTTACATGCCGAAGGTTTGCGATATGCTCCAAAACACTCCCAAACATCATTTTGGGTGTAATGGAGTAGAATGGGTGTTTTCGTTGCGAAACCATTTTCGCAACATCGGTGCCCCGAAATAGTGCATTCAGGCCCGAAACACAAGTTTTGCATCTTTTACACGCCGAAGGTTTGCGAAATGCTCCAAAACACTCCCAAACATCATTTTGGGTGTAATGGAGTAGAATGGGTGTTTTCGTTGCGAAACCATTTTCGCAACATCGGTGCCCTGAAATAGTGCATTCAGGCCTGAAACACAAGTTTTGCATCTTTTTACATGCCGAAGATTTGCGATATGCTCCAAAACACTCCCAAACATCATTTTGGGTCTAATGGAGTAGAATGGTTGTTTTCGTTGCGAAACCATTTTCGCAACTTCGGTACCCCGAAATAATGCTTTCAGGCTTGAAACACAAGTTTTGCATCTTTTTACATGCCGAAGATTTGTGATATGCTCCAAAACACTCCCAAACATTATTTTGGGTCCAATGGAGTAGAATGGTTGTTTTCTTTGCGAAACCATTTTCGCAACTTCGGTACCCCGAAATAGTGCATTCAGGCCCGAAACATAAGTTTTGCATCTTTTACATGCCGAAGGTTTGCGAAATGCTCCAAAACACTCCCAAACATCATTTTGGGTCTAATGGAGTAGATTGGTTATTTTCGTTGCGAAACCATTTTCGCAACATCGGTGCCCCGAAATAGTGCATTCAAGCCCGAAACACAAGTTTTGCATCTTTTTATATGCCGAAGATTTGTGATATGCTCCAAAACACTCCCAAACATCATTTTGGGTCCAATGGAGTAGAATGGTTGTTTTCTTTGCGAAACCATTTTCGCAACTTCGGTACCCCGAAATAGTGCATTCAGGCCCGAAACATAAGTTTTGCATCTTTTACATGCCGAAGGTTTGCGAAATGCTCCAAAACACTCCCAAACATCGTTTTGTGTCTAATGGAGTAGATTGGTTGTTTTCGTTGCGAAACCATTTTCGCAACTTCGGTACCCCGAAATAGTCCATTCAGGCCCGAAACATAAGTTTTGCATCTTTTACATGCCGAAGGTTTGCGATATGCTCCAAAACACTCCCAAACATCATTTTGGGTCTAATGGAGTAGAATGGTTGTTTTCGTTGCGAAACCATTTTCGCAACTTCGGTACCCCGAAATAATGCTTTCAAGCTTGAAACACAAGTTTTGCATCTTTTTACATGCCGAAGGTTTGGGATATGCTCCAAAACACTCCCAAACATCATTTTGGGTGTAATGGAGTAGAATGGGTGTTTTCGTTGCGAAACCATTTTCGCAACATCGGTGCCCTGAAATAGTGCATTCAGGCCTGAAACAGAAGTTTTGCATCTTTTACATGCCGAAGGTTTGCGATATGCTCCAAAACACTCCCAAACATCATTTTGGGTCTAATGGAGTAGAATGGGTGTTTTCGTTGCGAAACCATTTTCGCAACTTCGGTACCCCGAAATAGTGCATTCAGGCCCGAAACACAAGTTTTGCATCTTTTACATGCCGAAGGTTTGCGAAATGCTCCAAAACACTCCCAAACATCATTTTGGGTGTAATGGAGTAGAATGGTTGTTTTCGTTGCGAGACCATTTTCGCAACTTCGGTACCCCGAAATACTGCATTCAGGCCCGAAACACAAGTTTTGCTTCTTTTTACATGCCGAAGGTTTGCGATATGCTCCAAAACACTCCCAAACATCATTCTGGGTTTAATGGGGTAGAATGGGTGTTTTCTTTGCGAAACCATTTTCGCAACTTCGGTACCCCGAAATAGTGCATTCAAGCCCGAAACACAAGTTTTGCATCCTTTACATGCCGAAGGTTTGCGATATGCTCCAAAACACTCCCAAACATCATTTTGGGTGTAATGGAGTAGAAGGGGTGTTTTCGTTGCGAAACCATTTTCGCAACATCGGTGCCCCGAAATAGTGCATTCAGGCCCGAAACACAAGTTTTGCATCTTTTACACGCCGAAGGTTTGCGAAATGCTCCAAAACACTCCCAAACATCATTTTGGGTGTAATGGAGTAGAATGGGTGTTTTCGTTGCGAAACCATTTTCGCAACATCGGTGCCCTGAAATAGTGCATTCAGGCCTGAAACACAAGTTTTGCATCTTTTTACATGCCGAAGATTTGCGATATGCTCCAAAACACTCCCAAACATCATTTTGGGTCTAATGGAGTAGAATGGTTGTTTTCGTTGCGAAACCATTTTCGCAACTTCGGTACCCCGAAATAATGCTTTCAGGCTTGAAACACAAGTTTTGCATCTTTTTACATGCCGAAGATTTGTGATATGCTCCAAAACACTCCCAAACATCATTTTGGGTCCAATGGAGTAGAATGGTTGTTTTCTTTGCGAAACCATTTTCGCAACTTCGGTACCCCGAAATAGTGCATTCAGGCCCGAAACATAAGTTTTGCATCTTTTACATGCCGAAGGTTTGCGAAATGCTCCAAAACACTCCCAAACATCATTTTGGGTCTAATGGAGTAGATTGGTTATTTTCGTTGCGAAACCATTTTCGCAACATCGGTGCCCCGAAATAGTGCATTCAAGCCCGAAACACAAGTTTTGCATCTTTTTATATGCCGAAGATTTGTGATATGCTCCAAAACACTCCCAAACATCATTTTGGGTCCAATGGAGTAGAATGGTTGTTTTCTTTGCGAAACCATTTTCGCAACTTCGGTACCCCGAAATAGTGCATTCAGGCCCGAAACATAAGTTTTGCATCTTTTACATGCCGAAGGTTTGCGAAATGCTCCAAAACACTCCCAAACATCGTTTTGGGTCTAATGGAGTAGATTGGTTGTTTTCGTTGCGAAACCATTTTCGCAACTTCGGTACCCCGAAATAGTCCATTCAGGCCCAAAACACAAGTTTTGCATCTTTTACATGCCGAAGGTTTGCGAAATGCTCCAAAACACTCCCAAACATCATTTTGGGTCTAATGGAGTAGAATGGTTGTTTTCGTTGCGAGACCATTTTCGCAACTTCGGTACCCCTAAATAATGCATTCAGGCTTGAAACACAAGTTTTGCATCTTTTTACATGCCGAAGGTTTGCGATCTGCTCCAAAACACTCCCAAACATCATTCTGGGTTTAATGGGGTAGAATGGGTGTTTTCTTTGCGAAACCATTTTCGCAACTTCGGTACCCCGAAATAGTGCATTCAAGCCCGAAACACAAGTTTTGCATCCTTTACATGCCAAAGGTTTGCGATATGGTCCAAAACACTCCCAATCATCATTTTGGGTGTAATGGAGTAGAATGGGTGTTTTCGTTGCGAAACCATTTTCGCAACATCGGTGCCCTGAAATAGTGCATTCAGGCCTGAAACACAAGTTTTGCATCTTTTTACATGCCGAAGATTTGTGATATGCTCCAAAACACTCCCAAACATCATTTTGGGTCTAATGGAGTAGAATGGTTGTTTTCGTTGCGAAACCATTTTCGCAACTTCGGTACCCCGAAATAGTGCATTCAGGCCCGAAACACAAGTTTTGCATCTTTTACATGCCGAAGGTTTGCGAAATGCACCAAAACACTCCCAAACATCATTTTGGGTCTAATGTAGTAGAATGGTTGTTTTCGTTGCGAAACCATTTTCGCAACTTCGGTACCCCGAAATAATGCATTCAGGCTTGAAACACAAGTTTTGCTTCTTTTTACATGCCGAAGGTTTGCGATATGCTCCAAAACACTCCCAAACATCATTCTGGGTTTAATGGGGTAGAATGGGTGTTTTCTTTGCGAAACCATTTTCGCAACATCGGTGCCCCGAAATAGTGCATTCAAGCCCGAAACACAAGTTTTGCATCCTTTACATGCCGAAGGTTTGCGATATGCTCCAAAACACTCCCAAACATCATTTTGGGTGCAATGGAGTAGAATGGGTGTTTTTGTTACGAAACCATTTTCGCAACATCGGTGCCCCGAAATAATGCATTCAGGCTTGAAACACAAGTTTTGCTTCTTTTTACGTGCCGAAGGTTTGCGATATGCTCCAAAACACTCCCAAACATCATTCTGGGTTTAATGGGGTAGAATGGGTGTTTTCTTTGCGAAACCATTTTCGCAACTTCGGTACCCCGAAATAGTGCATTCAAGCCCGAAACACAAGTTTTGCATCCTTTACATGCCGAAGGTTTGCGATATGCTCCAAAACACTCCCAAACATCATTTTGGGTGTAATGGAGTAGAATGGGTGTTTTCGTTGCGAAACCATTTTCGCAACATCGGTGCCCCGAAATAGTGCATTCAAGCCCGAAACACAAGTTTTGCATCTTTTTACATGCCGAAGATTTGTGATATGCTCCAAAACACTCCCAAACATCATTTTGGGTCCAATGGAGTAGAATGGTTGTTTTCGTTGTGAAACCATTTTCGCAACTTCGGTACCCCGAAATAGTGCATTCAGGCCCGAAACACAAGTTTTGCATCTTTTACATGCCGAAGGTTTGCGAAATGCTCCAAAACACTCCCAAACATCATTTTGGGTGTAATGGAGTAGAATGGGTGTTTTCGTTGCGAAACCATTTTCGCAACATCGGTGCCCTGAAATAGTGCATTCAGGCCTGAAACACAAGTTTTGCATCTTTTTACATGCCGAAGATTTGCGATATGCTCCAAAACACTCCCAAACATCATTTTGGGTCTAATGGAGTAGAATGGTTGTTTTCGTTGCGAAACCATTTTCGCAACTTCAGTACCCCGAAATAATGCTTTCAGGCTTGAAACACAAGTTTTGCATCTTTTTACATGCCGAAGATTTGTGATATGCTCCAAAACACTCCCAAACATCATTTTGGGTCCAATGGAGTAGAATGGTTGTTTTCTTTGCGAAACCATTTTCGCAACTTCGGTACCCCGAAATAGTGCATTCAGGCCCGAAACATAAGTTTTGCATCTTTTACATGCCGAAGGTTTGCGAAATGCTCCAAAACACTCCCAAACATCATTTTGGGTCTAATGGAGTAGATTGGTTGTTTTCGTTGCGAAACCATTTTCGCAACATCGGTGCCCCGAAATAGTGCATTCAAGCCCGAAACACAAGTTTTGCATCTTTTTATATGCCGAAGATTTGTGATATGCTCCAAAACACTCCCAAACATCATTTTGGGTCCAATGGAGTATAATGGTTGTTTTCTTTGCGAAACCATTTTCGCAACTTCGGTACCCCGAAATAGTGCATTCAGGCCCGAAACATAAGTTTTGCATCTTTTACATGCCGAAGGTTTGCGAAATGCTCCAAAACACTCCCAAACATCGTTTTGGGTCTAATGGAGTAGATTGGTTGTTTTCGTTGCGAAACCATTTTCGCAACTTCGGTACCCCGAAATAGTCCATTCAGGCCCAAAACACAAGTTTTGCATCTTTTACATGCCGAAGGTTTGCGAAATGCTCCAAAACACTCCCAAACATCATTTTAGGTCTAATGGAGTAGAATGGTTGTTTTCGTTGCGAGACCATTTTCGCAACTTCGGTACCCCGAAATAATGCATTCAGGCTTGAAACACAAGTTTTGCATCTTTTTACATGCCGAAGGTTTGCGATCTGCTCCAAAACACTCCCAAACATCATTCTGGGTTTAATGGGGTAGAATGGGTGTTTTCTTTGCGAAACCATTTTCGCAACTTCGGTACCCCGAAATAGTGCATTCAAGCCCGAAACACAAGTTTTGCATCCTTTACATGCCAAAGGTTTGCGATATGGTCCAAAACACTCCCAAACATCATTTTGGGTGTAATGGAGTAGAATGGGTGTTTTCGTTGCGAAACCATTTTCGCAACATCGGTGCCCTGAAATAGTGCATTCAGGCCTGAAACACAAGTTTTGCATCTTTTTACATGCCGAAGATTTGTGATATGCTCCAAAACACTCCCAAACATCATTTTGGGTCTAATGGAGTAGAATGGTTGTTTTCGTTGCGAAACCATTTTCGCAACTTCGGTACCCCGAAATAGTGCATTCAGGCCCGAAACACAAGTTTTGCATCTTTTACATGCCGAAGGTTTGCGAAATGCTCCAAAACACTCCCAAACATCATTTTGGGTCTAATGGAGTAGAATGCTTGTTTTCGTTGCGAGACCATTTTCGCAACTTCGGTACCCCGAAATAATGCATTCAGGCTTGAAACACAAGTTTTGCATCTTTTTACATGCCGAAGGTTTGCGATCTGCTCCAAAACACTCCCAAACATCATTCTGGGTTTAATGGGGTAGAATGGGTGTTTTCTTTGCGAAACCATTTTCGCAACTTCGGTACCCCGAAATAGTGCATTCAAGCCCGAAACACAAGTTTTGCATCCTTTACATGCCAAAGGTTTGCGATATGGTCCAAAACACTCCCAAACATCATTTTGGGTGTAATGGAGTAGAATGGGTGTTTTCGTTGCGAAACCATTTTCGCAACATCGGTGCCCCGAAATAGTGCATTCAGGCCTGAAACACAAGTTTTGCATCTTTTTACATGCCGAAGATTTGTGATATGCTCCAAAACACTCCCAAACATCATTTTGGGTCTAATGGAGTAGAATGGGTGTTTTCGTTGCGAAACCATTTTCGCAACTTCGGTACCCCGAAATAGTGCATTCAGGCCCGAAACACAAGTTTTGCATCTTTTACATGCCGAAGGTTTGCGAAATGCACCAAAACACTCCCAAACATCATTTTGGGTCTAATGTAGTAGAATGGTTGTTTTCGTTGCGAAACCATTTTCGCAACTTCGGTACCCCGAAATAATGCATTCAGGCTTGAAACACAAGTTTTGCTTCTTTTTACATGCCGAAGGTTTGCGATATGCTCCAAAACACTCCCAAACATCATTCTGGGTTTAATGGGGTAGAATGGGTGTTTTCTTTGCGAAACCATTTTCGCAACTTCGGTACCCCGAAATAGTGCATTCAAGCTCGAAACACAAGTTTTGCATCCTTTACATGCCGAAGGTTTGCGATATGCTCCAAAACACTCCCAAACATCATTTTGGGTGTAATGGAGTAGAATGGGTGTTTTCGTTGCGAAACCATTTTCGCAACATCGGTGCCCCAAAATAGTGCATTCAAGCCCGAAACACAAGTTTTGCATCTTTTTACATGCCGAAGATTTGTGATATGCTCCAAAACACTCCCAAACATCATTTTGGGTCCAATGGAGTAGAATGGTTGTTTTCGTTACGAAACCATTTTCGCAACTTCGGTACCCCGAAATAGTGCATTCAGGCCCGAAACACAAGTTTTGCATCTTTTACATGCCGAAGGTTTGCGAAATGCTCCAAAACACTCCCAAACATCATTTTGGGTCTAATGGAGTAGAATGGTTGTTTTCGTTGCGAAACCATTTTCGCAACTTCGGTACCCCGAAATAATGCATTCAGGCTTGAAACACAAGTTTTGCTTCTTTTTACATGCCGAAGGTTTGCGATATGCTCCAAAACACTCCCAAACATCATTCTGGGTTTAATGGGGTAGAATGGGTGTTTTCTTTGCGAAACCATTTTCGCAACTTCGGTACCCCGAAATAGTGCATTCAAGCTCGAAACACAAGTTTTGCATCCTTTTCATGCCGAAGGTTTGCGATATGCTCCAAAACACTCCCAAACATCATTTTGGGTGTAATGGAGTAGAATGGGTGTTTTCGTTGCGAAACCATTTTCGCAACATCGGTGCCCCAAAATAGTGCATTCAAGCCCGAAACACAAGTTTTGCATCTTTTTACATGCCGAAGATTTGTGATATGCTCCAATACACTCCCAAACATCATTTTGGGTCCAATGGAGTAGAATGGTTGTTTTCGTTACGAAACCATTTTCGCAACTTCGGTACCCCGAAATAGTGCATTCAGGCCCGAAACACAAGTTTTGCATCTTTTACATGCCGAAGGTTTGCGAAATGCTCCAAAACACTCCCAAACATCATTTTGGGTCTAATGGAGTAGAATGGTTGTTTTCGTTGCGAAACCATTTTCGCAACTTCGGTACCCCGAAATAATGCATTCAGGCTTGAAACACAAGTTTTGCTTCTTTTTACATGCCGAAGGTTTGCGATATGCTCCAAAACACTCCCAAACATCATTCTGGGTTTAATGGGGTAGAATGGGTGTTTACTTTGCAAAACCATTTTCGCAACTTCGGTACCCCGAAATAGTGCTTTCAAGCTCGAAACACAAGTTTTGCATCCTTTTCATGCCGAAGGTTTGCGATATGCTCCAAAACACTCCCAAACATCATTTTGGGTGTAATGGAGTAGAATGGGTGTTTTCGTTGCGAAACCATTTTCGCAACATCGGTGCCCCAAAATAGTGCATTCAAGCCCGAAACACAAGTTTTGCATCTTTTTACATGCCGAAGATTTGTGATATGCTCCAAAACACTCCCAAACCTCATTTTGGGTCCAATGGAGTAGAATGGTTGTTTTCGTTACGAAACCATTTTCGCAACTTCGGTACCCCGAAATAGTGCATTCAGGCCCGAAACACAAGTTTTGCATCTTTTACATGCCGAAGGTTTGCGAAATGCTCCAAAACACTCCCAAACATCATTTTGGGTCTAATGGAGTAGAATGGTTATTTTCGTTGCGAAACCATTTTCGCAACTTCGGTACCCCGAAATAATGCATTCAGGCTTGAAACACAAGTTTTGCATCTTTTTACATGCCGAAGGTTTGCGATATGCTCCAAAACACTCCCAAACATCATTCTGGGTTTAATGGGGTAGAATGGGTGTTTTCTTTGCGAAACCATTTCCGCAACTTCGGTACCCCGAAATAGTGCATTCAAGCCCGAAACACAAGTTTTGCATCCTTTACATGCCGAAGGTTTGCGATATGCTCCAAAACACTCCCAAACATCATTTTGGGTGCAATGGAGTAGAATGGGTGTTTTTGTTACGAAACCATTTTCGCAACATCGGTGCCCCGAAATAGTGCATTCAAGCCCGAAACACAAGTTTTGCATCTTTTTGCATGCCGAAGATTTGTGATATGCTCCAAAACACTCCCAAACATCATTTTGGGTCCAATGGAGTAGAATGGTTGTTTTCTTTGCGAAACCATTTTCGCAACTTCGGTACCCCGAAATAGTGCATTCAGGCCCGAAACATAAGTTTTGCATCTTTTACATGCCGAAGGTTTGCGAAATGCTCCAAAACACTCCCAAACATCATTTTGGGTCTAATGGAGTAGAATGGGTGTTTTCGTTGCGAAACCATTTTCGCAACTTCGGTACCCCGAAATAATGCATTCAGCCTTGAAACACAAGTTTTGCATCTTTTTACATGCGGAAGGTTTGCGATCTGCTCCAAAACACTCCCAAACATCATTCTGGGTTTAATGGGGTAGAATGGGTGTGTTCTTTGTGAAACCATTTTTGCAACTTCGGAACCCCGAAATAGTGCATTCAAGCCCGAAACACAAGTTTTGCATCTTTTTATATGCCGAAGATTTGTGATATGCTCCAAAACACTCCCAAACATCATTTTGGGTCCAATGGAGTATAATGGTTGTTTTCTTTGCGAAACCATTTTCGCAACTTCGGTACCCCGAAATAGTGCATTCAGGCCCGAAACATAAGTTTTGCATCTTTTACATGCCGAAGGTTTGCGAAATGCTCCAAAACACTCCCAAACATCGTTTTGGGTCTAATGGAGTAGATTGGTTGTTTTCGTTGCGAAACCATTTTCGCAACTTCGGTACCCCGAAATAGTCCATTCAGGCCCAAAACACAAGTTTTGCATCTTTTACATGCCGAAGGTTTGCGAAATGCTCCAAAACACTCCCAAACATCATTTTAGGTCTAATGGAGTAGAATGGTTGTTTTCGTTGCGAGACCATTTTCGCAACTTCGGTACCCCGAAATAATGCATTCAGGCTTGAAACACAAGTTTTGCATCTTTTTACATGCCGAAGGTTTGCGATCTGCTCCAAAACACTCCCAAACATCATTCTGGGTTTAATGGGGTAGAATGGGTGTTTTCTTTGCGAAACCATTTTCGCAACTTCGGTACCCCGAAATAGTGCATTCAAGCCCGAAACACAAGTTTTGCATCCTTTACATGCCAAAGGTTTGCGATATGGTCCAAAACACTCCCAAACATCATTTTGGGTGTAATGGAGTAGAATGGGTGTTTTCGTTGCGAAACCATTTTCGCAACATCGGTGCCCTGAAATAGTGCATTCAGGCCTGAAACACAAGTTTTGCATCTTTTTACATGCCGAAGATTTGTGATATGCTCCAAAACACTCCCAAACATCATTTTGGGTCTAATGGAGTAGAATGGTTGTTTTCGTTGCGAAACCATTTTCGCAACTTCGGTACCCCGAAATAGTGCATTCAGGCCCGAAACACAAGTTTTGCATCTTTTACATGCCGAAGGTTTGCGAAATGCTCCAAAACACTCCCAAACATCATTTTGGGTCTAATGGAGTAGAATGCTTGTTTTCGTTGCGAGACCATTTTCGCAACTTCGGTACCCCGAAATAATGCATTCAGGCTTGAAACACAAGTTTTGCATCTTTTTACATGCCGAAGGTTTGCGATCTGCTCCAAAACACTCCCAAACATCATTCTGGGTTTAATGGGGTAGAATGGGTGTTTTCTTTGCGAAACCATTTTCGCAACTTCGGTACCCCGAAATAGTGCATTCAAGCCCGAAACACAAGTTTTGCATCCTTTACATGCCAAAGGTTTGCGATATGGTCCAAAACACTCCCAAACATCATTTTGGGTGTAATGGAGTAGAATGGGTGTTTTCGTTGCGAAACCATTTTCGCAACATCGGTGCCCCGAAATAGTGCATTCAGGCCTGAAACACAAGTTTTGCATCTTTTTACATGCCGAAGATTTGTGATATGCTCCAAAACACTCCCAAACATCATTTTGGGTCTAATGGAGTAGAATGGGTGTTTTCGTTGCGAAACCATTTTCGCAACTTCGGTACCCCGAAATAGTGCATTCAGGCCCGAAACACAAGTTTTGCATCTTTTACATGCCGAAGGTTTGCGAAATGCACCAAAACACTCCCAAACATCATTTTGGGTCTAATGTAGTAGAATGGTTGTTTTCGTTGCGAAACCATTTTCGCAACTTCGGTACCCCGAAATAATGCATTCAGGCTTGAAACACAAGTTTTGCTTCTTTTTACATGCCGAAGGTTTGCGATATGCTCCAAAACACTCCCAAACATCATTCTGGGTTTAATGGGGTAGAATGGGTGTTTTCTTTGCGAAACCATTTTCGCAACTTCGGTACCCCGAAATAGTGCATTCAAGCTCGAAACACAAGTTTTGCATCCTTTACATGCCGAAGGTTTGCGATATGCTCCAAAACACTCCCAAACATCATTTTGGGTGTAATGGAGTAGAATGGGTGTTTTCGTTGCGAAACCATTTTCGCAACATCGGGGCCCCAAAATAGTGCATTCAAGCCCGAAACACAAGTTTTGCATCTTTTTACATGCCGAAGATTTGTGATATGCTCCAAAACACTCCCAAACATCATTTTGGGTCCAATGGAGTAGAATGGTTGTTTTCGTTACGAAACCATTTTCGCAACTTCGGTACCCCGAAATAGTGCATTCAGGCCCGAAACACAAGTTTTGCATCTTTTACATGCCGAAGGTTTGCGAAATGCTCCAAAACACTCCCAAACATCATTTTGGGTCTAATGGAGTAGAATGGTTGTTTTCGTTGCGAAACCATTTTCGCAACTTCGGTACCCCGAAATAATGCATTCAGGCTTGAAACACAAGTTTTGCTTCTTTTTACATGCCGAAGGTTTGCGATATGCTCCAAAACACTCCCAAACATCATTCTGGGTTTAATGGGGTAGAATGGGTGTTTACTTTGCAAAACCATTTTCGCAACTTCGGTACCCCGAAATAGTGCATTCAAGCTCGAAACACAAGTTTTGCATCCTTTTCATGCCGAAGGTTTGCGATATGCTCCAAAACACTCCCAAACATCATTTTGGGTGTAATGGAGTAGAATGGGTGTTTTCGTTGCGAAACCATTTTCGCAACATCGGTGCCCCAAAATAGTGCATTCAAGCCCGAAACACAAGTTTTGCATCTTTTTACATGCCGAAGATTTGTGATATGCTCCAAAACACTCCCAAACCTCATTTTGGGTCCAATGGAGTAGAATGGTTGTTTTCGTTACGAAACCATTTTCGCAACTTCGGTACCCCGAAATAGTGCATTCAGGCCCGAAACACAAGTTTTGCATCTTTTACATGCCGAAGGTTTGCGAAATGCTCCAAAACACTCCCAAACATCATTTTGGGTCTAATGGAGTAGAATGGTTGTTTTCGTTGCGAAACCATTTTCGCAACTTCGGTACCCCGAAATAATGCATTCAGGCTTGAAACACAAGTTTTGCATCTTTTTACATGCCGAAGGTTTGCGATATGCTCCAAAACACTCCCAAACATCATTCTGGGTTTAATGGGGTAGAATGGGTGTTTTCTTTGCGAAACCATTTCCGCAACTTCGGTACCCCGAAATAGTGCATTCAAGCCCGAAACACAAGTTTTGCATCCTTTACATGCCGAAGGTTTGCGATATGCTCCAAAACACTCCCAAACATCATTTTGGGTGCAATGGAGTAGAATGGGTGTTTTTGTTACGAAACCATTTTCGCAACATCGGTGCCCCGAAATAGTGCATTCAAGCCCGAAACACAAGTTTTGCATCTTTTTGCATGCCGAAGATTTGTGATATGCTCCAAAACACTCCCAAACATCATTTTGGGTCCAATGGAGTAGAATGGTTGTTTTCTTTGCGAAACCATTTTCGCAACTTCGGTACCCCGAAATAGTGCATTCAGGCCCGAAACATAAGTTTTGCATCTTTTACATGCCGAAGGTTTGCGAAATGCTCCAAAACACTCCCAAACATCATTTTGGGTCTAATGGAGTAGAATGGGTGTTTTCGTTGCGAAACCATTTTCGCAACTTCGGTACCCCGAAATAATGCATTCAGCCTTGAAACACAAGTTTTGCATCTTTTTACATGCGGAAGGTTTGCGATCTGCTCCAAAACACTCCCAAACATCATTCTGGGTTTAATGGGGTAGAATGGGTGTGTTCTTTGTGAAACCATTTTTGCAACTTCGGAACCCCGAAATAGTGCATTCAAGCCCGAAACACAAGTTTTGCATCCTTTACATGCCGAAGGTTTGCGATATGGTCCAAAACACTCCCAAACATCATTTTGGGTGTAATGGAGTAGAATGGGTGTTTTCGTTGCGAAACCATTTTCGCAACATCGGTGCCCCGAAATAGTGCATTCAAGCCCGAAACACAAGTTTTGCATCTTTTTACATGTCGAAGATTTGTGATATGCTCCAAAACACTCCAAAACATCATTTTGGGTCTAATGGAGTAGAATGGTTGTTTTCGTTGCGAAACCATTTTCGCAACTTCGGTACCCGGAAATAGTGCATTCAGGCCCGAAACACAAGTTTTGCATCTTTTACATTCCGAAGGATAGCGAAATGCTCCAAAACACTCCCAAAAATCATTCTGGGTCTAATGGAGTAGAATGGTTGTTTTCGTTGCGAAACCATTTTCGCAACTTCGGTACCCCGAAATAGTGCATTCAGGCACGAAACACAAGTTTTGCATCTTTTACATGCTGAAGGTTTGCGAAATGCTCCAAAACACTCCCAAACATCATTTTGGGTCTAATGGAGTAGAATGGGGGTTTTCGTTGCGAAACCATTTTCGCAACTTCGGTACCCCGAAATAGTGCAGTCAAGCCCGAAACACAAGTTTTGCATCCTTTACATGCCGATGGTTTGCGATATGCTCCAAAACACTACCAAACATCATTTTGGGTCTAATGGAGTAGATTGGTTGTTTTCGTTGTGAAACCATTTTCGCAACTTCGGTTCCCTGAAATAGTGCATTCAGGCCCAAAACACAAGTTTTGCATCTTTTACATGCCGAAGGTTTGCGAAATGCTCCAAATCACTCCCAAACATCATTTTGGGTCTAATGGAGTAGAATGGGTGTTTTCGTTGCGAAACCATTTTCGCAACTTCGGTACCCCGAAATAGTGCATTCAAGCCCGAAACACAAGTTTTGCATCCTTTACATGCCGAAGGTTTGCGATATGGTCCAAAACACGCCCAAACATCATTTTGGGTGTAATGGAGTAGAATGGGTGTTTTCGTTGCGAAACCATTTTCGCAACATCGGTGCCCCGAAATAGTGCATTCAAGCCCGAAACACAAGTTTTGCATCTTTTTACATGCCGAAGATTTGTGATATGCTCCAAAACACTCCCAAACATCATTTTGGGTCTAATGGAGTAGAATGGTTGTTTTCTTTGCGAAACCATTTTCGCAACATCGGTGCCCTGAAATAGTGCATTCAGGCCTGAAACACAAGTTTTGCATCTTTTTACATGCCGAAGATTTGTGATATGCTCCAAAACACTCCCAAACATCATTTTGGGTCTAATGGAGTAGAATGGTTGTTTTCGTTGCGAAACCATTTTCGCAACTTCGGTACCCCGAAATAATGCTTTCAGGCTTGAAACACAAGTTTTGCATCTTTTTACATGCCGAAGGTTTGTGATATGCTCCAAAACACTCCCAAACATCATTCTGGGTTTAATGGGGGTAGAATGGGTGTTTTCTTTGCCAAACCATTTTCGCAACTTCGGTACCCCGAAATAGTGCATTCAAGCCCGAAACACAAGTTTTGCATCTTTTACATGCCGAAGGTTTGCGATATGCTCCAAAACACTCCCAAACATCATTTTGGGTGTAATGGAGTAGAATGGGTGTTTTCGTTGCGAAACCATTTTCGCAACATCGGTGCCCTGAAATAGTGCATTCAGGCCTGAAACACAAGTTTTGCATCTTTTTACATGCCAAAGATTTGTGATATGCTCCAAAACACTCCCAAACATCATTTTGGGTCTAATGGAGTAGAATGGTTGTTTTCGTTGCGAAACCATTTTCGCAACTTCGGTACCCCGAAATAATGCTTTCAGGCCCGAAACACAAGTTTTGCATCTTTTACATGCCGAAGGTTTGCGAAATGCTCCAAAACACTCCCAAACATCATTTTGGGTGTAATGGAGTAGAATGGTTGTTTTCGTTGCGAAACCATTTTCGCAACTTCGGTACCCCGAAATAATGCATTCAGGCTTGATACACAAGTTTTGCATCTTTTTACATGCCGAAGGTTTGCAATATGCTCCAAAACACTCCCAAACATCATTCTGGGTTTAATGGGTTAGAATGGGTGTTTTCTTTGCGAAACTATTTTCGCAACTTCGGTACGCCGAAATAGTGCATTCAAGCCCGAAACACAAGTTTTGCATCTTTTACATGCCGAAGGTTTGCGATATGCTCCAAAACACTCCCAAACATCATTTTGGGTGTAATGGAGTAGAATGGGTGTTTTCGTTGCGAAACCATTTTCGCAACATCGGTGCCCCGAAATAGTGCATTCAGGCCTGAAACACAAGTTTTGCATCTTTTTACAGGCCGAAGATTTGTGATATGCTCCAAAACACTCCCAAACATCATTTTGGGTCTAATGGAGTAGAATGGGTGTTTTCGTTACGAAACCATTTTCGCAACTTCGGTACCCCGAAATAGTGCATTCAGGCCCGAAACACAAGTTTTGCATCTTTTACATGCCGAAGGTTTGCGAAATGCTCCAAAACACTCCCAAACATCATTTTGGGTCTAATGTAGTAGAATGGTTGTTTTCGTTGCGAAACCATTTTCGCAACTTCGGTACCCCAAAATAATGCATTCAGGCTTGAAACACAAGTTTTGCTTCTTTTTACATGCCGAAGGTTTGCGATATGCTCCAAAACACTCCCAAACATCATTCTGGGTTTAATGGGGTAGAATGGGTGTTTTCTTTGCGAAACCATTTTCGCAACTTCGGTACCCCGAAATAGTGCATTCAAGCCCGAAACACAAGTTTTGCATCCTTTACATGCCGAAGGTTTGCGATATGCTCCAAAACACTCCCAAACATCATTTTGGGTGTAATGGAGTAGAATGGGTGTTTTCGTTGCGAAACCATTTTCGCAACATCGGTGCCCCGAAATAGTGCATTCAAGCCCGAAACACAAGTTTTGCATATTTTTACATGCCGAAGATTTGTGATATGCTCCAAAACACTCCCAAACATCATTCTGGGTTTAATGGGGTAGAATGGGTGTTTTCTTTGCGAAACCATTTTCGCAACTTCGGTACCCCGAAATAGTGCATTCAAGCCCGAAACACAAGTTTTGCATCCTTTACATGCCGAAGGTTTGCGAAATGCTCCAAAACACTCCCAAACATCATTTTGGGTGTAATGGAGTAGAATGGGTGTTTTCGTTGCGAAACCATTTTCGCAACATCGGTGCCCCGAAATAGTGCATTCAAGCCCGAAACACAAGTTTTGCATATTTTTACATGCCAAAGATTTGTGATATGCTCCAAAACACTCCCAAACATCATTTTGGGTCCAATGGAGTAGAATGGTTGTTTTCGTTGCGAAACCATGTTCGCAACTTCGGTACCCCGAAATAGTGCATTCAGGCCCGAAACACAAGTTTTGCATCTTTTACATGCCGAAGGTTTGCGAAATGCTCCAAAACACTCCCAAACATCATTTTGGGTCTAATGGAGTAGAATGGTTGTTTTCGTTGCGAAACCATTTTCGCAACTTCGGTACCCCGAAATAATGCATTCAGGCTTGAAACACAAGTTTTGCATCTTTTTACATGCCGAAGGTTTGCGATATGCTCCAAAACACTCCCAAACATCATTCTGGGTTTAATGGGGTAGAATGGGTGTTTTCTTTGCGAAACCATTTTCGCAACTTCGGTACCCCGAAATAGTGCATTGAAGCCCGAAACACAAGTTTTGCATCTTTTACATGCCGAAGGTTTGCGATATGCTCCAAAACACTCCCAAACATCATTTTGGGTGTAATGGAGTAGAATGGGTGTTTTCGTTGCGAAACCATTTTCGCAACATCGGTGCCCCGAAATAGTGCATTCAGGCCTGAAACACAAGTTTTGCATCTTTTTACAGGCCGAAGATTTGTGATATGCTCCAAAACACTCCCAAACATCATTTTGGGTCTAATGGAGTAGAATGGGTGTTTTCGTTACGAAACCATTTTCGCAACTTCGGTACCCCGAAATAGTGCATTCAGGCCCGAAACACAAGTTTTGCATCTTTTACATGCCGAAGGTTTGCGAAATGCTCCAAAACACTCCCAAACATCATTTTGGGTCTAATGTAGTAGAATGGTTGTTTTCGTTGCGAAACCATTTTCGCAACTTCGGTACCCCAAAATAATGCATTCAGGCTTGAAACACAAGTTTTGCTTCTTTTTACATGCCGAAGGTTTGCGATATGCTCCAAAACACTCCCAAACATCATTCTGGGTTTAATGGGGTAGAATGGGTGTTTTCTTTGCGAAACCATTTTCGCAACTTCGGTACCCCGAAATAGTGCATTCAAGCCCGAAACACAAGTTTTGCATCCTTTACATGCCGAAGGTTTGCGATATGCTCCAAAACACTCCCAAACATCATTTTGGGTGTAATGGAGTAGAATGGGTGTTTTCGTTGCGAAACCATTTTCGCAACATCGGTGCCCCGAAATAGTGCATTCAAGCCCGAAACACAAGTTTTGCATATTTTTACATGCCGAAGATTTGTGATATGCTCCAAAACACTCCCAAACATCATTCTGGGTTTAATGGGGTAGAATGGGTGTTTTCTTTGCGAAACCATTTTCGCAACTTCGGTACCCCGAAATAGTGCATTCAAGCCCGAAACACAAGTTTTGCATCCTTTACATGCCGAAGGTTTGCGAAATGCTCCAAAACACTCCCAAACATCATTTTGGGTGTAATGGAGTAGAATGGGTGTTTTCGTTGCGAAACCATTTTCGCAACATCGGTGCCCCGAAATAGTGCATTCAAGCCCGAAACACAAGTTTTGCATATTTTTACATGCCAAAGATTTGTGATATGCTCCAAAACACTCCCAAACATCATTTTGGGTCCAATGGAGTAGAATGGTTGTTTTCGTTGCGAAACCATGTTCGCAACTTCGGTACCCCGAAATAGTGCATTCAGGCCCGAAACACAAGTTTTGCATCTTTTACATGCCGAAGGTTTGCGAAATGCTCCAAAACACTCCCAAACATCATTTTGGGTCTAATGGAGTAGAATGGTTGTTTTCGTTGCGAAACCATTTTCGCAACTTCGGTACCCCGAAATAATGCATTCAGGCTTGAAACACAAGTTTTGCATCTTTTTACATGCCGAAGGTTTGCGATATGCTCCAAAACACTCCCAAACATCATTCTGGGTTTAATGGGGTAGAATGGGTGTTTTCTTTGCGAAACCATTTTCGCAACTTCGGTACCCCGAAATAGTGCATTCAAGCCCGAAACACAAGTTTTGCATCCTTTACATGCCGAAGGTTTGCGATATGCTCCAAAACACTCCCAAACATCATTTTGGGTGCAATGGAGTAGAATGGGTGTTTTGTTGCGAAACCATTTTCGCAACATCGGTGCCCCGAAATAGTGCATTCAAGCTCGAAACACAAGTTTTGCATCTTTTTACATGCCGAAGATTTGTGATATGCTCCAAAACACTCCCAAACATCATTTTGGGTCCAATGGAGTAGAATGGTTGTTTTCGTTACGAAACCATTTTCGCAACTTCGGTACCCCGAAATAGTGCATTCAGGCCCGAAACACAAGTTTTGCATCTTTTACATGCCGAAGGTTTGCGAAATGCTCCAAAACACTCCCAAACATCATTTTGGGTCTAATGGAGTAGAATGGTTGTTTTCGTTGCGAAACCATTTTCGCAACTTCGGTACCCCGAAATAATGCATTCAGGCTTGAAACACAAGTTTTGCTTCTTTTTACATGCCGAAGGTTTGCGATATGCTCCAAAACACTCCCAAACATCATTCTGGGTTTAATGGGGTAGAATGGGTGTTTACTTTGCAAAACCATTTTCGCAACTTCGGTACCCCGAAATAGTGCATTCAAGCTCGAAACACAAGTTTTGCATCCTTTTCATGCCGAAGGTTTGCGATATGCTCCAAAACACTCCCAAACATCATTTTGGGTGTAATGGAGTAGAATGGGTGTTTTCGTTGCGAAACCATTTTCGCAACATCGGTGCCCCAAAATAGTGCATTCAAGCCCGAAACACAAGTTTTGCATCTTTTTACATGCCGAAGATTTGTGATATGCTCCAAAACACTCCCAAACCTCATTTTGGGTCCAATGGAGTAGAATGGTTGTTTTCGTTACGAAACCATTTTCGCAACTTCGGTACCCCGAAATAGTGCATTCAGGCCCGAAACACAAGTTTTGCATCTTTTACATGCCGAAGGTTTGCGAAATGCTCCAAAACACTCCCAAACATCATTTTGGGTCTAATGGAGTAGAATGGTTGTTTTCGTTGCGAAACCATTTTCGCAACTTCGGTACCCCGAAATAATGCATTCAGGCTTGAAACACAAGTTTTGCATCTTTTTACATGCCGAAGGTTTGCGATATGCTCCAAAACACTCCCAAACATCATTCTGGGTTTAATGGGGTAGAATGGGTGTTTTCTTTGCGAAACCATTTCCGCAACTTCGGTACCCCGAAATAGTGCATTCAAGCCCGAAACACAAGTTTTGCATCCTTTACATGCCGAAGGTTTGCGATATGCTCCAAAACACTCCCAAACATCATTTTGGGTGCAATGGAGTAGAATGGGTGTTTTTGTTACGAAACCATTTTCGCAACATCGGTGCCCCGAAATAGTGCATTCAAGCCCGAAACACAAGTTTTGCATCTTTTTGCATGCCGAAGATTTGTGATATGCTCCAAAACACTCCCAAACATCATTTTGGGTCCAATGGAGTAGAATGGTTGTTTTCTTTGCGAAACCATTTTCGCAACTTCGGTACCCCGAAATAGTGCATTCAGGCCCGAAACATAAGTTTTGCATCTTTTACATGCCGAAGGTTTGCGAAATGCTCCAAAACACTCCCAAACATCATTTTGGGTCTAATGGAGTAGAATGGGTGTTTTCGTTGCGAAACCATTTTCGCAACTTCGGTACCCCGAAATAATGCATTCAGCCTTGAAACACAAGTTTTGCATCTTTTTACATGCGGAAGGTTTGCGATCTGCTCCAAAACACTCCCAAACATCATTCTGGGTTTAATGGGGTAGAATGGGTGTGTTCTTTGTGAAACCATTTTTGCAACTTCGGAACCCCGAAATTGTGCATTCAAGCCCGAAACACAAGTTTTGCATCCTTTACATGCCGAAGGTTTGCGATATGGTCCAAAACACTCCCAAACATCATTTTGGGTGTAATGGAGTAGAATGGGTGTTTTCGTTGCGAAACCATTTTCGCAACATCGGTGCCCCGAAATAGTGCATTCAAGCCCGAAACACAAGTTTTGCATCTTTTTACATGTCGAAGATTTGTGATATGCTCCAAAACACTCCAAAACATCATTTTGGGTCTAATGGAGTAGAATGGTTGTTTTCGTTGCGAAACCATTTTCGCAACTTCTGTACCCGGAAATAGTGCATTCAGGCCCGAAACACAAGTTTTGCATCTTTTACATGCCGAAGGTTTGCGAAATGCTCCAAAACACTCCCAAAAATCATTCTGGGTCTAATGGAGTAGAATGGTTGTTTTCGTTGCGAATCCATTTTCGCAACTTCGGTACCCCGAAATAGTGCATTCAGGCACGAAACACAAGTTTTGCATCTTTTACATGCTGAAGGTTTGCGAAATGCTCCAAAACACTCCCAAACATCATTTTGGGTCTAATGGAGTAGAATGGGTGTTTTCGTTGCGAAACCATTTTCGCAACTTCGGTACCCCGAAATAGTGCAGTCAAGCCCGAAACACAAGTTTTGCATCCTTTACATGCCGATGGTTTGCGATATGCTCCAAAACACTACCAAACATCATTTTGGGTCTAATGGAGTAGATTGGTTGTTTTCGTTGTGAAACCATTTTCGCAACTTCGGTTCCCTGAAATAGTGCATTCAGGCCCAAAACACAAGTTTTGCATCTTTTACATGCCGAAGGTTTGCGAAATGCTCCAAATCACTCCCAAACATCATTTTGGGTCTAATGGAGTAGAATGGGTGTTTTCGTTGCGAAACCATTTTCGCAACTTCGGTACCCCGAAATAGTGCATTCAAGCCCGAAACACAAGTTTTGCATCCTTTACATGCCGAAGGTTTGCGATATGGTCCAAAACACGCCCAAACATCATTTTGGGTGTAATGGAGTAGAATGGGTGTTTTCGTTGCGAAACCATTTTCGCAACATCGGTGCCCCGAAATAGTGCATTCAACCCCGAAACACAAGTTTTGCATCTTTTTACATGCCGAAGATTTGTGATATGCTCCAAAACACTCCCAAACATCATTTTGGGTCTAATGGAGTAGAATGGTTGTTTTCTTTGCGAAACCATTTTCGCAACATCGGTGCCCTGAAATAGTGCATTCAGGCCTGAAACACAAGTTTTGCATCTTTTTACATGCCGAAGATTTGTGATATGCTCCAAAACACTCCCAAACATCATTTTGGGTCTAATGGAGTAGAATGGTTGTTTTCGTTGCGAAACCATTTTCGCAACTTCGGTACCCCGAAATAATGCTTTCAGGCTTGAAACACAAGTTTTGCATCTTTTTACATGCCGAAGGTTTGTGATATGCTCCAAAACACTCCCAAACATCATTCTGGGTTTAATGGGGGTAGAATGGGTGTTTTCTTTGCCAAACCATTTTCGCAACTTCGGTACCCCGAAATAGTGCATTCAAGCCCGAAACACAAGTTTTGCATCTTTTACATGCCGAAGGTTTGCGATATGCTCCAAAACACTCCCAAACATCATTTTGGGTGTAATGGAGTAGAATGGGTGTTTTCGTTGCGAAACCATTTTCGCAACATCGGTGCCCTGAAATAGTGCATTCAGGCCTGAAACACAAGTTTTGCATCTTTTTACATGCCAAAGATTTGTGATATGCTCCAAAACACTCCCAAACATCATTTTGGGTCTAATGGAGTAGAATGGTTGTTTTCGTTGCGAAACCATTTTCGCAACTTCGGTACCCCGAAATAATGCTTTCAGGCCCGAAACACAAGTTTTGCATCTTTTACATGCCGAAGGTTTGCGAAATGCTCCAAAACACTCCCAAACATTATTTTGGGTGTAATGGAGTAGAATGGTTGTTTTCGTTGCGAAACCATTTTCGCAACTTTGGTACCCCGAAATAATGCATTCAGGCTTGATACACAAGTTTTGCATCTTTTTACATGCCGAAGGTTTGCAATATGCTCCAAAACACTCCCAAACATCATTCTGGGTTTAATGGGTTAGAATGGGTGTTTTCTTTGCGAAACTATTTTCGCAACTTCGGTACGCCGAAATAGTGCATTCAAGCCCGAAACACAAGTTTTGCATCTTTTACATGCCGAAGGTTTGCGATATGCTCCAAAACACTCCCAAACATCATTTTGGGTGTAATGGAGTAGAATGGGTGTTTTCGTTGCGAAACCATTTTCGCAACATCGGTGCCCCGAAATAGTGCATTCAGGCCTGAAACACAAGTTTTGCATCTTTTTACAGGCCGAAGATTTGTGATATGCTCCAAAACACTCCCAAACATCATTTTGGGTCTAATGGAGTAGAATGGGTGTTTTCGTTACGAAACCATTTTCGCAACTTCGGTACCCCGAAATAGTGCATTCAGGCCCGAAACACAAGTTTTGCATCTTTTACATGCCGAAGGTTTGCGAAATGCTCCAAAACACTCCCAAACATCATTCTGGGTTTAATGGGGTAGAATGGGTGTTTTCGTTGCGAGACCATTTTCGCAACTTCGGTACCCCGAAATAATGCATTCAGGCTTGAAACACAAGTTTTGCATCTTTTTACATGCCGAAGGTTTGCGATATGGTCCAAAACACTCCCAAACATCATTCTGGGTTTAATGGGGTAGAATGGGTGTTTTCTTTGCGAAACCATTTTCGCAACTTCGGTACCCCGAAATAGTGCATTCAAGCCCGAAACACAAGTTTTGCATCCTTTACATGCCGAAGGTTTGCGATATGCTCCAAAACACTCCCAAACATCATTTTGGGTGCAATGGAGTAGAATGGGTGTTTTGTTGCGAAACCATTTTCGCAACATCGGTGCCCCGAAATAGTGCATTCAAGCCCGAAACACAAGTTTTGCATCTTTTTACATGCCGAAGATTTGTGACATGCTCCAAAACACTCCCAAACATCATTTTGGGTCCAATGGAGTAGAATGGTTGTTTTCTTCGCGAAACCATTTTCGCAACTTCGGTACCCCGAAATAGTGCATTCAGGCCCGAAACATAAGTTTTGCATCTTTTACATGCCGAAGGTTTGCGAAATGCTCCAAAACACTCCCAAACATCATTTTGGGTCCAATGGAGTAGAATGGTTGTTTTCGTTGTGAAACCATTTTCGCAACTTCGGTACCCCGAAATAATACATTCAGGCTTGAAACACAAGTTTTGCATCTTTTTACATGCCGAAGGTTTGCGATATGCTCCAAAACACTCCCAAACATCATTATGGGTTTAATGGGGTAGAATGGGTGTTTTCTTTGCGAAACCATTTTCGCAACTTCGATACTCCGAAATAGTGCATTCAAGCCCGAAACACAAGTTTTGCATCCTTTACATGCCGAAGGTTTGCGATATGGTCCAAAACACTCCCAAACATCATTCTGGGTTTAATGGGGTAGAATGGGTGTTTTCTTTGCGAAACCATTTTCGCAACTTCGGTACCCCGAAATAGTGCATTCAGGCCCAAAACACAAGTTTTGCATCTTTTACATGCCGAAGGTTTGCGAAATGCTCCAAAACACTCCCAAACATCATTTTAGGTCTAATGGAGTAGAATGGTTGTTTTCGTTGTGAAACCATTTTCGCAACTTCGGTACCCCGAAATAATACATTCAGGCTTGAAACACAAGTTTTGCATCTTTTTACATGCCGAAGGTTTGCGATATGCTCCAAAACACTCCCAAACATCATTATGGGTTTAATGGGGTAGAATGGGTGTTTTCTTTGCGAAACCATTTTCGCAACTTCGATACTCCGAAATAGTGCATTCAAGCCCGAAACA
Source organism: Cenchrus fungigraminus (assembly GCA_036936925.1). Classification (NCBI taxonomy): domain Eukaryota; kingdom Viridiplantae; phylum Streptophyta; class Magnoliopsida; order Poales; family Poaceae; genus Cenchrus; species Cenchrus fungigraminus. Next base: position 34,326,021 of record CM072775.1, read on the forward strand.
CAAGTTTTGCATCCTTTACATGCCGAAGGTTTGCGATATGGTCCAAAACACTCCCAAACATCATTTTGGGTGTAATGGAGTAGAATGGGTGTTTTCGTTGCGAAACCATTTTCGCAACATCGGTGCCCCGAAATAGTGCATTCATGCCCGAAACACAAGTTTTGCATCTTTTTACATGTCGAAGATTTGTGATATGCTCCAAAACACTCCCAAACATCATTCTGGGTTTAATGGGGGTAGAATGGGTGTTTTCTTTGCGAAACTATTTTCGCAACTTCGGTACGCCGAAAAAGTGCATTCAAGCCCGAAACACAAGTTTTGCATCTTTTACATGCCGAAGGTTTGCGATATGCTCCAAAACACTCCCAAACATCATTTTTGGGTGTAATGGAGTAGACTGGGTGTTTTCGTTGCAAAACCATTTTCGCAACATCGGTGCCCTGAAATAGTGCATTCAGGCCTGAAACACAAGTTTTGCATCTTTTTACATGCCGAAGATTTGTGATATGCTCCAAAACACTCCCAAACATCATTTTGGGTCTAATGGAGTAGAATGGTTGTTTTCGTTGCGGAACCATTTTCGCAACTTCGGTACCCCGAAATAATGCTTTCAGGCTTGAAACACAAGTTTTGCATCTTTTTACATGCCGAAGGTTTGTGATATGCTCCAAAACACTCCCTAACATCATTCTGGGTTTAATGGGGGTAGAATGGGTGTTTTCTTTGAGAAACCATTTTCGCAACTTCGGTACCCCGAAATAGTGCATTCAAGCCCGAAACACAAGTTTTGCATCTTTTACATGCCGAAGGTTTGCGATATGCTCCAAAACACTCCCAAACATCATTTTGGGTGCAATGGAGTAGAATGGGTGTTTTGTTGCAAAACCATTTTCGCAACATCGGTGCCCCGAAATAGTGCATTCAAGCCCGAAACACAAGTTTTGCATCTTTTTACATGCCGAAGATTTGTGATATGCTCCAAAACACTCCCAAACATCATTTTGGGTTCAATGGAGTAGAATGGTTGTTTTCTTCGCGAAACCATTTTCGCAACTTCGGTACCCCGAAATAGTGCATTCAGGCCCGAAACATAAGTTTTGCATCTTTTACATGCCGAAGGTTTGCGAAATGCTCCAAAACACTCCCAAACATCATTTTGGGTCTAATGGAGTAGATTGTTTGTTTTCGTTGCGAAACCATTTTCGCAACTTCGGTACCCCGAAATAGTGCATTCAGGCCCAAAACACAAGTTTTGCATCTTTTACATGCCGAAGGTTTGCGAAATGCTCCAAAACACTCCCAAACATCATTTTAGGTCTAATCGAGTAGAATGGTTGTTTTCGTTGTGAAACCATTTTCGCAACTTCGGTACCCCGAAATAATACATTCAGGCTTGAAACACAAGTTTTGCATCTTTTTACATGCCGAAGGTTTGCGATATGCTCCAAAACACTCCCAAACATCATTATGGGTTTAATGGGGTAGAATGGGTGTTTTCTTTGCGAAACCATTTTCGCAACTTCGATACCCCGAAATAGTGCATTCAAGCCCGAAACACAAGTTTTGCATCTTTTACATGCCGAAGGTTTGCGATATGCTCCAAAACACTCCCAAACATCATTTTGGGTGTAATGGAGTAGAATGGGTGTTTTCATTGCGAAACCATTTTCGCAACATCGGTGCCCCGAAATAGTGCATTCAGGCCTGAAACACAAGTTTTGCATCTTTTTACATGCCGAAGATTTGTGATATGCTCCAAAACACTCCCAAACATCATTTTGGGTCTAATGGAGTAGAATGGGTGTTTTCGTTGCGAAACCATTTTCGCAACGTCGGTACCCCGAAATAGTGCATTCAGGCCCGAAACACAAGTTTTGCATCTTTTACATGCCGAAGGTTTGCGAAATGCTCCAAAACACTCCCAAACATCATTTTGGGTCTAATGGAGTAGAATGGTTGTTTTCGTTGCGGAACCATTTTCGCAACTTCGGTACCCCGAAATAATGCTTTCAGGCTTGAAACACAAGTTTTGCATCTTTTTACATGCCGAAGGTTTGTGATATGCTCCAAAACACTCCCTAACATCATTCTGGGTTTAATGGGGGTAGAATGGGTGTTTTCTTTGAGAAACCATTTTCGCAACTTCGGTACCCCGAAATAGTGCATTCAAGCCCGAAACACAAGTTTTGCATCTTTTACATGCCGAAGGTTTGCGATATGCTCCAAAACACTCCCAAACATCATTTTGGGTGTAATGGAGTAGAATGGGTGTTTTCATTGCGAAACCATTTTCGCAACATCGGTGCCCCGAAATAGTGCATTCAGGCCTGAAACACAAGTTTTGCATCTTTTTACATGCCGAAGATTTGTGATATGCTCCAAAACACTCCCAAACATCATTTTGGGTCTAATGGAGTAGAATGGGTGTTTTCGTTGCGAAACCATTTTCGCAACTTCGGTACCCCGAAATAGTGCATTCAGGCCCGAAACACAAGTTTTGCATCTTTTACATGCCGAAGGTTTGCGAAATGCTCCAAAACACTCCCAAACATCATTTTGGGTCTAATGGAGTAGAATGGTTGTTTTCGTTGCGAAACCATTTTCGCAACTTCGGTACCTCGAAATAATGCATTCAGGCTTGAAACACAAGTTTTGCATCTTTTTACATGCCGAAGGTTTGCGATATGCTCCAAAACACTCCCAAACATCATTTTGGGTGTAATAGAGTAGAATGGGTGTTTTCGTTGCGAAACCATTTTCGCAACATCGGTGCCCCGAAATAGTGCATTCAGGCTTGAAACACAAGTTTTGCATCTTTTTACATGCCGAAGATTTGTGATATGCTCCAAAACACTCCCAAACATCATTTTGGGTCTAATGGAGTAGAATGGGTGTTTTCGTTGCGAAACCATTTTCGCAACTTCGGTACCCCGAAATAGTGCATTCAGGCCCGAAACACAAGTTTTGTATCTTTTACATGCCGAAGGTTTGCGAAATACTCCAAAACACTCCCAAACATCATTTTTGGTCTAATGTAGTAGAATGGTTGTTTTTGTTGCGAAACCATTTTCGCAACTTCGGTACCCCGAAATAATGCATTCAGGCTTGAAACACAAGTTTTGCTTCTTTTTACATGCCGAAGGTTTGCGATATGCTCCAAAACACTCCCAAACATCATTCTGGGTTTAATGGGGTAGAATGGGTGTTTTCTTTGCGAAACCATTTTCGCAACTTCGGTACCCCGAAATAGTGCATTCAAGCCCGAAACACAAGTTTTGCATCCTTTACATGCCGAAGGTTTGCGATATGGTCCAAAACACGCCCAAACATCATTTTGGGTGTAATGGAGTAGAATGGGTGTTTTCGTTGCGAAACCATTTTCGCAACATCGGTGCCCCGAAATAGTGCATTCAAGCCCGAAACACAAGTTTTGCATCTTTTTACATGCCGAAGATTTGTGATATGCTCCAAAACACTCCCAAACATCATTTTGGGTCTAATGGAGTAGAATGGTTGTTTTCGTTGCGAAACCATTTTCGCAACATCGGTGCCCTGAAATAGTGCATTCAGGCCTGAAACACAAGTTTTGCATCTTTTTACATGCCGAAGATTTGTGATATGCTCCAAAACACTCCCAAACATCATTTTGGGTCTAATGGAGTAGAATGGTTGTTTTCGTTGCGAAACCATTTTCGCAACTTCGGTACCCCGAAATAATGCTTTCAGGCTTGAAACACAAGTTTTGCATCTTTTTACATGCCGAAGGTTTGTGATATGCTCCAAAACACTCCCAAACATCATTCTGGGTTTAATGGGGGTAGAATGGGTGTTTTCTTTGCCAAACCATTTTCGCAACTTCGGTACCCCGAAATAGTGCATTCAAGCCCGAAACACAAGTTTTGCATCTTTTACATGCCGAAGGTTTGCGATATGCTCCAAAACACTCCCAAACATCATTTTGGATGTAATGGAGTAGAATGGGTGTTTTCGTTGCGAAACCATTTTCGCAACATCGGTGCCCTGAAATAGTGCATTCAGGCCTGAAACACAAGTTTTGCATCTTTTTACATGCCGAAGATTTGTGATATGCTCCAAAACACTCCCAAACATCATTTTGGGTCTAATGGAGTAGAATGGTTGTTTTCGTTGCGAAACCATTTTCGTAACTTCGGTACCCCGAAATAATGCTTTCAGGCCCGAAACACAAGTTTTGCATCTTTTACATGCCGAAGGTTTACGAAATGCAACAAAACACTCCCAAACATCATTTTGGGTGTAATGGAGTAGAATGGTTGTTTTCGTTGCGAAACCATTTTCGCAACTTCGGTACCCCGAAATAATGCATTCAGGCTTGATACACAAGTTTTGCATCTTTTTACATGCCGAAGGTTTGCGATATGCTCCAAAACACTCCCAAACTTCATTCTGGGTTTAATGGGGTAGAATGGGTGTTTTCTTTGCGAAACCATTTTCGCAACTTCAGTACCCCGAAATAGTGCATTCAAGCCCGAAACACAAGTTTTGCATCCTTTACATGCCGAAGGTTTGCGATATGCTCCAAAACACTCCCAAACATCATTTTGGGTGTAATGGAGTAGAATGGGTGTTTTCGTTGCGAAACCATTTTCGCAACATCGGTGCCCCGAAATAGTGCATTCAAGCCCGAAACACAAGTTTTGCATATTTTTACATGCCGAAGATTTGTGATATGCTCCAAAACACTCCCAAACATCATTTTGGGTCTAATGGAGTAGAATGGGTGTTTTCGTTGCGAAACCATTTTCGCAACTTTGGTACCCCGAAATAGTGCAGTCAGGCCCGAAACACAAGTTTTGCATCTTTTACATGCCGAAGGTTTGCGAAATGCTCCAAAACACTCCCAAAAATCATTCTGGGTCTAATGGAGTAGAATGGGTGTTTTCGTTGCGAAACCATTTTCGCAACATCGGTGCCCCGAAATAGTGCATTCAAGCCCGAAACACAAGTTTTGCATATTTTTACATGCCGAAGATTTGTGATATGCTCCAAAACACTCCCAAACATCATTTTGGGTCTAATGGAGTAGAATGGGTGTTTTCGTTGCGAAACCATTTTCGCAACTTCGGTACCCCGAAATAGTGCATTCAGGCCTGAAACACAAGTTTTGCATCTTTTACATGCCGAAGGTTTGCGAAATGCTCCAAAACACTCCCAAAAATCATTCTGGGTCTAATGGAGTAGAATGGGTGTTTTCGTTGCGAAACCATTTTCGCAACTTCGGAACCCCGAAATAATGCATTCTGGCTTGAAACACAAGTTTTGCTTCTTTTTACATGCCGAAGGTTTGCGATATGCTCCAAACCACTCCCAAACATCATTCTGGGTTTAATGGGGTAGAATGGGTGTTTTCTTTGCGAAACCATTTTCGCAACTTCGGTACCCCGAAATAGTGCATTCAAGCCCGAAACACAAGTTTTGCATCCTTTACATGCCGAAGGTTTGCGATATGGTCCAAAACACGCCTAAACATCATTTTGGGTGTAATGGAGTAGAATGGGTGTTTTCGTTGCGAAACCATTTTCGCAACATCGGTGCCCCGAAATAGTGCATTCAAGCCCGAAACACAAGTTTTGCATCTTTTTACATGCCGAAGGTTTGCGATATGCTCCAAAACACTCCCAAACATCATTCTGGGTTTAATGGTGTAGAATGGGTGTTTTCTTTGCGAAACCATTTTCGCAACTTCGGTACCCCGAAATAGTGCATTCAAGCCCGAAACACAAGTTTTGCATCCTTTACATGCCGAAGGTTTGCGATATGCTCCAAAACACTCCCAAACATCATTTTGGGTGTAATGGAGTAGAATGGGTGTTTTCGTTGCGAAACCATTTTCGCAACATCGGTGCCCCGAAATAGTGCATTCAAGCCCGAAACACAAGTTTTGCATCTTTTTACATGCTGAAGATTTGTGATATGCTCCAAAACACTACCAAACATCATTTTGGGTCAAATGGAGTAGAATGGGTGTTTTCGTTGCGAAACCATTTTCGCAACTTCGGTACCCCGAAATAGTGCATTCAGGCCCGAAACACAAGTTTTGCATCTTTTACATGCCGAAGGTTTGCGAAATGCTCCAAAACACTCCCAAAAATCATTCTGGGTCTAATGGAGTAGAATGGGTGTTTTCGTTGCGAAACCATTTTCGCAACTTCGGAACCCCGAAATAATGCATTCAGGCTTGAAACACAAGTTTTGCTTCTTTTTACATGCCGAAGGTTTGCGATATGCTCCAAAACACTCCCAAACATCATTCTGGGTTTAATGGGGTAGAATGGGTGTTTTCTTTGCGAAACCATTTTCGCAACTTCGGTACCCCGAAATAGTGCATTCAAGCCCGAAACACAAGTTTTGCATCCTTTACATGCCGAAGGTTTGCGATATGGTCCAAAACACGCCCAAACATCATTTTGGGTGTAATGGAGTAGAATGGGTGTTTTCGTTGCGAAACCATTTTCGCAACATCGGTGCCCCGAAATAGTGCATTCAAGCCCGAAACACAAGTTTTGCATCTTTTTACATGCCGAAGATTTGTGATATGCTCCAAAACACTCCCAAACATCATTTTGGGTCTAATGGAGTAGAATGGTTGTTTTCGTTGCGAAACCATTTTCGCAACATCGGTGCCCTGAAATAGTGCATTCAGGCCTGAAACACAAGTTTTGCATCTTTTTACATGCCGAAGATTTGTGATATGCTCCAAAACACTCCCAAACATCATTTTGGGTCTAATGGAGTAGAATGGTTGTTTTCGTTGCGAAACCATTTTCGCAACTTCGGTACCCCGAAATAATGCTTTCAGGCTTGAAACACAAGTTTTGCATCTTTTTACATGCCGAAGGTTTGTGATATGCTCCAAAACACTCCCAAACATCATTTTGGGTGTAATGGAGTAGAATGGTGTTTTCGTTGCGAAACCATTTTCACAACATCGGTGCCCCGAAATAGTGCATTCAAGCCCGAAACACAAGTTTTGCATATTTTTACATGCCGAAGATTTGTGATATGCTCCAAAACACTCCCAAACATCATTTTGGGTCTAATGGAGTAGAATGGGTGTTTTCGTTGCGAAACCATTTTCGCAACTTCGGTACCCCGAAATAGTGCATTCAGGCCTGAAACACAAGTTTTGCATCTTTTACATGCCGAAGGTTTGCGAAATGCTCCAAAACACTCCCAAAAATCATTCTGGGTCTAATGGAGTAGAATGGGTGTTTTCGTTGCGAAACCATTTTCGCAACTTCGGAACCCCGAAATAATGCATTCTGGCTTGAAACACAAGTTTTGCTTCTTTTTACATGCCGAAGGTTTGCGATATGCTCCAAACCACTCCCAAACATCATTCTGGGTTTAATGGGGTAGAATGGGTGTTTTCTTTGCGAAACCATTTTCGCAACTTCGGTACCCCGAAATAGTGCATTCAAGCCCGAAACACAAGTTTTGCATCCTTTACATGCCGAAGGTTTGCGATATGGTCCAAAACACGCCTAAACATCATTTTGGGTGTAATGGAGTAGAATGGGTGTTTTCGTTGCGAAACCATTTTCGCAACATCGGTGCCCCGAAATAGTGCATTCAAGCCCGAAACACAAGTTTTGCATCTTTTTACATGCCGAAGGTTTGCGATATGCTCCAAAACACTCCCAAACATCATTCTGGGTTTAATGGTGTAGAATGGGTGTTTTCTTTGCGAAACCATTTTCGCAACTTCGGTACCCCGAAATAGTGCATTCAAGCCCGAAACACAAGTTTTGCATCCTTTACATGCCGAAGGTTTGCGATATGCTCCAAAACACTCCCAAACATCATTTTGGGTGTAATGGAGTAGAATGGGTGTTTTCGTTGCGAAACCATTTTCGCAACATCGGTGCCCCGAAATAGTGCATTCAAGCCCGAAACACAAGTTTTGCATCTTTTTACATGCTGAAGATTTGTGATATGCTCCAAAACACTACCAAACATCATTTTGGGTCAAATGGAGTAGAATGGGTGTTTTCGTTGCGAAACCATTTTCGCAACTTCGGTACCCCGAAATAGTGCATTCAGGCCCGAAACACAAGTTTTGCATCTTTTACATGCCGAAGGTTTGCGAAATGCTCCAAAACACTCCCAAAAATCATTCTGGGTCTAATGGAGTAGAATGGGTGTTTTCGTTGCGAAACCATTTTCGCAACTTCGGAACCCCGAAATAATGCATTCAGGCTTGAAACACAAGTTTTGCTTCTTTTTACATGCCGAAGGTTTGCGATATGCTCCAAAACACTCCCAAACATCATTCTGGGTTTAATGGGGTAGAATGGGTGTTTTCTTTGCGAAACCATTTTCGCAACTTCGGTACCCCGAAATAGTGCATTCAAGCCCGAAACACAAGTTTTGCATCCTTTACATGCCGAAGGTTTGCGATATGGTCCAAAACACGCCCAAACATCATTTTGGGTGTAATGGAGTAGAATGGGTGTTTTCGTTGCGAAACCATTTTCGCAACATCGGTGCCCCGAAATAGTGCATTCAAGCCCGAAACACAAGTTTTGCATCTTTTTACATGCCGAAGATTTGTGATATGCTCCAAAACACTCCCAAACATCATTTTGGGTCTAATGGAGTAGAATGGTTGTTTTCGTTGCGAAACCATTTTCGCAACATCGGTGCCCTGAAATAGTGCATTCAGGCCTGAAACACAAGTTTTGCATCTTTTTACATGCCGAAGATTTGTGATATGCTCCAAAACACTCCCAAACATCATTTTGGGTCTAATGGAGTAGAATGGTTGTTTTCGTTGCGAAACCATTTTCGCAACTTCGGTACCCCGAAATAATGCTTTCAGGCTTGAAACACAAGTTTTGCATCTTTTTACATGCCGAAGGTTTGTGATATGCTCCAAAACACTCCCAAACATCATTCTGGGTTTAATGGGGGTAGAATGGGTGTTTTCTTTGCCAAACCATTTTCGCAACTTCGGTACCCCGAAATAGTGCATTCAAGCCCGAAACACAAGTTTTGCATCTTTTACATGCCGAAGGTTTGCGATATGCTCCAAAACACTCCCAAACATCATTTTGGATGTAATGGAGTAGAATGGGTGTTTTCGTTGCGAAACCATTTTCGCAACATCGGTGCCCTGAAATAGTGCATTCAGGCCTGAAACACAAGTTTTGCATCTTTTTACATGCCGAAGATTTGTGATATGCTCCAAAACACTCCCAAACATCATTTTGGGTCTAATGGAGTAGAATGGTTGTTTTCGTTGCGAAACCATTTTCGTAACTTCGGTACCCCGAAATAATGCTTTCAGGCCCGAAACACAAGTTTTGCATCTTTTACATGCCGAAGGTTTACGAAATGCTCCAAAACACTCCCAAACATCATTTTGGGTGTAATGGAGTAGAATGGTTGTTTTCGTTGCGAAACCATTTTCGCAACTTCGGTACCCCGAAATAATGCATTCAGGCTTGATACACAAGTTTTGCATCTTTTTACATGCCGAAGGTTTGCGATATGCTCCAAAACACTCCCAAACTTCATTCTGGGTTTAATGGGGTAGAATGGGTGTTTTCTTTGCGAAACCATTTTCGCAACTTCGGTACCCCGAAATAGTGCATTCAAGCCCGAAACACAAGTTTTGCATCCTTTACATGCCGAAGGTTTGCGATATGCTCCAAAACACTCCCAAACATCATTTTGGGTGTAATGGAGTAGAATGGGTGTTTTCGTTGCGAAACCATTTTCGCAACATCGGTGCCCCGAAATAGTGCATTCAAGCCCGAAACACAAGTTTTGCATATTTTTACATGCCGAAGATTTGTGATATGCTCCAAAACACTCCCAAACATCATTTTGGGTCTAATGGAGTAGAATGGGTGTTTTCGTTGCGAAACCATTTTCGCAACTTTGGTACCCCGAAATAGTGCAGTCAGGCCCGAAACACAAGTTTTGCATCTTTTACATGCCGAAGGTTTGCGAAATGCTCCAAAACACTCCCAAAAATCATTCTGGGTCTAATGGAGTAGAATGGGTGTTTTCGTTGCGAAACCATTTTCGCAACATCGGTGCCCCGAAATAGTGCATTCAAGCCCGAAACACAAGTTTTGCATATTTTTACATGCCGAAGATTTGTGATATGCTCCAAAACACTCCCAAACATCATTTTGGGTCTAATGGAGTAGAATGGGTGTTTTCGTTGCGAAACCATTTTCGCAACTTCGGTACCCCGAAATAGTGCATTCAGGCCCGAAACACAAGTTTTGCATCTTTTACATGCCGAAGGTTTGCGAAATGCTCCAAAACACTCCCAAAAATCATTCTGGGTCTAATGGAGTAGAATGGGTGTTTTCGTTGCGAAACCATTTTCGCAACTTCGGAACCCCGAAATAATGCATTCAGGCTTGAAACACAAGTTTTGCTTCTTTTTACATGCCGAAGGTTTGCGATATGCTCCAAACCACTCCCAAACATCATTCTGGGTTTAATGGGGTAGAATGGGTGTTTTCTTTGCGAAACCATTTTCGCAACTTCGGTACCCCGAAATAGTGCATTCAAGCCCGAAACACAAGTTTTGCATCCTTTACATGCCGAAGGTTTGCGATATGGTCCAAAACACGCCTAAACATCATTTTGGGTGTAATGGAGTAGAATGGGTGTTTTCGTTGCGAAACCATTTTCGCAACATCGGTGCCCCGAAATAGTGCATTCAAGCCCGAAACACAAGTTTTGCATCTTTTTACATGCCGAAGATTTGTGATATGCTCCAAAACACTCCCAAACATCATTTTGGGTCTAATGGAGTAGAATGGTTGTTTTCGTTGCGAAACCATTTTCGCAACTTCGGTACCCCGAAATAGTGCATTCAAGCCCGAAACACAAGTTTTGCATCTTTTACATGCCGAAGGTTTGCGAAATGCTCCAAAACACTCCCAAACATCATTTTAGGTCTAATGGAGTAGAATGGTTGTTTTCGTTGTGAAACCATTTTCGCAACTTCGGTACCCCGAAATAATACATTCAGGCTTGAAACACAAGTTTTGCATCTTTTTACATGCCGAAGGTTTGCGATATGCTCCAAAACACTCCCAAACATCATTCTGGGTTTAATGGGGTAGAATGGGTGTTTTCTTTGCGAAACCATTTTCGCAACTTCGGTACCCCGAAATAGTGCATTCAAGCCCGAAATACAAGTTTTGCATCCTTTACATGCCGAAGGTTTGCGATATGATCCAAAACACTCCCAAACATCATTTTGGGTGTAATGGAGTAGAATGGGTGTTTTCGTTGCGAAACCATTTTCGCAACATCGGTGCCCCGAAATAGTGCATTCATGCCCGAAACACAAGTTTTGCATCTTTTTACATGTCGAAGATTTGTGATATGCTCCAAAACACTCCCAAACATCATTCTGGGTTTAATGGGGGTAGAATGGGTGTTTTCTTTGCGAAACTATTTTCGCAACTTCGGTACGCCGAAAAAGTGCATTCAAGCCCGAAACACAAGTTTTGCATCTTTTACATGCCGAAGGTTTCCGATATGCTTCAAAACACTCCCAAACATCATTTTGGGTGTAATGGAGTAGAATGGGTGTTTTCGTTGCAAAACCATTTTCGCAACATCGGTGCCCTGAAATAGTGCATTCAGGCCTGAAACACAAGTTTTGCATCTTTTTACATGCCGAAGATTTGTGATATGCTCCAAAACACTCCCAAACATCATTTTGGGTCTAATGGAGTAGAATGGTTGTTTTCGTTGCGGAACCATTTTCGCAACTTCGGTACCCCGAAATAATGCTTTCAGGCTTGAAACACAAGTTTTGCATCTTTTTACATGCCGAAGGTTTGTGAAATGCTCCAAAACACTCCCTAATATCATTCTGGGTTTAATGGGGGTAGAATGGGTGTTTTCTTTGAGAAACCATTTTCGCAACTTCGGTACCCCGAAATAGTGCATTCATGCCCGAAACACAAGTTTTGCATCTTTTACATGCCGAAGGTTTGCGATATGCTCCAAAACACTCCCAAACATCATTTTGGGTGTAATGGAGTAGAATGGGTGTTTTCGTTGCGAAACCATTTTCGCAACTTCGGTACCCCGAAATAGTGCATTCAGGCCCGAAACACAAGTTTTGCATCTTTTACATGCCGAAGGTTTGCGAAATGCTCCAAAACACTCCCAAACATCATTTTGGGTGTAATGGAGTAGAATGGTTGTTTTCGTTGCGAAACCATTTTCGCAACTTCGGTACCCCGAAATAATGCATTCAGGCTTGAAACACAAGTTTTGCATCTTTTTACATGCCGAAGGTTTGCGATATGCTCCAAAACACTCCCAAACATCATTCTGGGTTTAATGGGTTAGAATGGGTGTTTTCTTTGCGAAACTGTTTTCGCAACTTCGGTACGCCGAAATAGTGCATTCAAGCCCGAAACACAAGTTTTGCATCTTTTACATGCCGAAGGTTTGCGATATGCTCCAAAACACTCCCAAACATCATTTTGGGTGTAATGGAGTAGAATGGGTGTTTTCGTTGCGAAACCATTTTCGCAACATCGGTGCCCTGAAATAGTGCATTCAGGCCTGAAACACAAGTTTTGCAGCTTTTTACATGCCGAAGATTTGTAATATGCTCCAAAACACTGCCAAACATCATTTTGGGTCTAATGGAGTAGAATGGGTGTTTTCGTTGCGGAACCATTTTCGCAACTTCGGTGCCCCGAAATAGTGCATTCAGGCCCGAAACACAAGTTTTGCATCTTTTACATGCCGAAGGTTTGTGATATGCTCCAAAACACTCCCAAACATCATTCTGGGTTTAATGGGGGTAGAATGGGTGTTTTCTTTGCGAAACCATTTTCGCAACTTCGGTACCCCGAAATAATGCTTTCAGGCTTGAAACACAAGTTTTGCATCTTTTTACATGCCGAAGGTTTGTGATATGCTCCAAAACACTCCCAAACATCATTCTGGGTTTAATGGGGGTAGAATGGGTGTTTTCTTTGCGAAACCATTTTCGCAACTTCGGTACCCCGAAATAGTGCATTCAAGCCCGAAACACAAGTTTTGCATCTTTTACATGCCGAAGGTTTGCGATATGCTCCAAAACACTCCCAAACATCATTTTGGGTGTAATGGAGTAGAATGGGTGTTTTCGTTGCGAAACCATTTTCGCAACTTCGGTGCCCCGAAATAGTGCATTCAGGCCCGAAACACAAGTTTTGCATCTTTTACATGCCGAAGGTTTGCAAAATGCTCCAAAACACTCCCAAACATCATTTTGGGTGTAATGGAGTAGAATGGTTGTTTTCGTTGCGAAACCATTTTCGCAACTTCGGTACCCCGAAATAATGCATTCAGGCTTCAAACACAAGTTTTGCATCTTTTTACATGCCGAAGGTTTGCGATATGCTCCAAAACACTCCCAAACATCATTCTGGGTTTAATGGGTTAGAATGGGTGTTTTCTTTGCGAAACTATTTTCGCAACTTCGGTACGCCGAAATAGTGCATTCAAGCCCGAAACACAAGTTTTGCATCTTTTACATGCCGAAGGTTTCCGATATGCTCCAAAACACTCCCAAACATCATTTTAGGTCTAATGGAGTAGAATGGTTGTTTTCGTTTTGAAACCATTTTCGCAACTTCGGTACCCCGAAATAATACATTCAGGCTTGAAACACAAGTTTTGCATCTTTTTACATGCCGAAGGTTTGCGATATGCTCCAAAACACTCCCAAACATCATTCTGGGTTTAATGGGGTAGAATGGGTGTTTTCTTTGCGAAACCATTTTCGCAACTTCGGTACCCCGAAATAGTGCATTCAAGCCCGAAACACAAGTTTTGCATCTTTTACATGCCGAAGGTTTGCGATATGCTCCAAAACACTCCCAAACATCATTTTGGGTGTAATGGAGTAGAATGGGTGTTTTCGTTGCGAAACCATTTTCGCAACATCGGTGCCCCGAAATAGTGCATTCATGCCCGAAACACAAGTTTTGCATCTTTTTACATGTCGAAGATTTGTGATATGCTCCAAAACACTCCCAAACATCATTCTGGGTTTAATGGGGGTAGAATGGGTGTTTTCTTTGCGAAACTATTTTCGCAACTTCGGTACGCCGAAAAAGTGCATTCAAGCCCGAAACACAAGTTTTGCATCTTTTACATGCCGAAGGTTTCCGATATGCTTCAAAACACTCCCAAACATCATTTTGGGTGTAATGGAGTAGAATGGGTGTTTTCGTTGCAAAACCATTTTCGCAACATCGGTGCCCTGAAATAGTGCATTCAGGCCTGAAACACAAGTTTTGCATCTTTTTACATGCCGAAGATTTGTGATATGCTCCAAAACAATCCCAAACATCATTTTGGGTCTAATGGAGTAGAATGGTTGTTTTCGTTGCGGAACCATTTTCGCAACTTCGGTACCCCGAAATAATGCTTTCAGGCTTGAAACACAAGTTTTGCATCTTTTTACATGCCGAAGGTTTGTGATATGCTCCAAAACACTCCCTAATATCATTCTGGGTTTAATGGGGGTAGAATGGGTGTTTTCTTTGAGAAACCATTTTCGCAACTTCGGTACCCCGAAATAGTGCATTCAAGCCCGAAACACAAGTTTTGCAACTTTTACATGCCGAAGGTTTGCGATATGCTCCAAAACACTCCCAAACATCATTTTGGGTGTAATGGAGTAGAATGGGTGTTTTCGTTGCGAAACCATTTTCGCAACTTCGGTACCCCGAAATAGTGCATTCAGGCCCGAAACACAAGTTTTGCATCTTTTACATGCCAAAGGTTTGCGAAATGCTCCAAAACACTCCCAAACATCATTTTGGGTGTAATGGAGTAGAATGGTTGTTTTCGTTGCGAAACCATTTTCGCAACTTCGGTACCCCGAAATAATGCATTCAGGCTTGAAACACAAGTTTTGCATCTTTTTACATAACGAAGGTTTGCGATATGCTCCAAAACACTCCCAAACATCATTCTGGGTTTAATGGGTTAGAATGGGTGTTTTCTTTGCGAAACTGTTTTCGCAACTTCGGTACGCCGAAATAGTGCATTCAAGCCCGAAACACAAGTTTTGCATCTTTTACATGCCGAAGGTTTGCGATATGCTCCAAAACACTCCCAAACATCATTTTGGGTGTAATGGAGTAGAATGGGTGTTTTCGTTGCGAAACCATTTTCGCAACATCGGTGCCCTGAAATAGTGCATTCAGGCCTGAAACACAAGTTTTGCATCTTTTTACATGCCGAAGATTTGTGATATGCTCCAAAACACTGCCAAACATCATTTTGGGTCTAATGGAGTAGAATGGGTGTTTTCGTTGCGGAACCAATTTCGCAACTTCGGTACCCCGAAATAATGCTTTCAGGCTTGAAACACAAGTTTTGCATCTTTTTACATGCCGAAGGTTTGTGATATGCTCCAAAACACTCCCAAACATCATTCTGGGTTTAATGGGGGTAGAATGGGTGTTTTCTTTGCGAAACCATTTTCGCAACTTCGGTACCCCGAAATAGTGCATTCAAGCCCGAAACACAAGTTTTGCATCTTTTACATGCCGAAGGTTTGCGATATGCTCCAAAACACTCCCAAACATCATTTTGGGTGTAATGGAGTAGAATGGGTGTTTTCGTTGCGAAACCATTTTCGCAACTTCGGTACCCCGAAATAGTGCATTCAGGCCCGAAACACAAGTTTTGCATCTTTTACATGCCGAAGGTTTGCAAAATGCTCCAAAACACTCCCAAACATCATTTTGGGTGTAATGGAGTAGAATGGTTGTTTTCGTTGCGAAACCATTTTCGCAACTTCGGTACCCCGAAATAATGCATTCAGGCTTGAAACACAAGTTTTGCATCTTTTTACATGCCGAAGGTTTGCGATATGCTCCAAAACACTCCCAAACATCATTCTGGGTTTAATGGGTTAGAATGGGTGTTTTCTTTGCGAAACTATTTTCGCAACTTCGGTACGCCGAAATAGTGCATTCAAGCCCGAAACACAAGTTTTGCATCTTTTACATGCCGAAGGTTTGCGATATGCTCCAAAACACTCCCAAACATCATTTTGGGTGTAATGGAGTAGAATGGGTGTTTTCGTTGCGAAACCATTTTCGCAACATCGGTGCCCTGAAATAGTGCATTCAGGCCTGAAACACAAGTTTTGCATCTTTTTACATGCCGAAGATTTGTGATATGCTCCAAAACACTGCCAAACATCATTTTGGGTCTAATGGAGTAGAATGGGTGTTTTCGTTGCGGAACCATTTTCGCAACTTCGGTACCCCGAAATAATGCTTTCAGGCTTGAAACACAAGTTTTGCATCTTTTTACATGCTGAAGGTTTGTGATATGCTCCAAAACACTCCCAAACATCATTCTGGGTTTAATGGGGGTAGAATGGGTGTTTTCTTTGCGAAACCATTTTCGCAACTTCGGTACCCCGAAATAGTGCATTCAAGCCCGAAACACAAGTTTTGCATCTTTTACATGCCGAAGGTTTGCGATATGCTCCAAAACACTCCCAAACATCATTTTGGGTGTAATGGAGTAGAATGGGTGTTTTCGTTGCGAAACCATTTTCGCAACTTCGGTACCCCGAAATAGTGCATTCAGGCCCGAAACACAAGTTTTGCATCTTTTACATGCCGAAGGTTTGCAAAATGCTCCAAAACACTCCCAAACATCATTTTGGGTGTAATGGAGTAGAATGGTTGTTTTCGTTGCGAAACCATTTTCGCAACTTCGGTACCCCGAAATAATGCATTCAGGCTTGAAACACAAGTTTTGCATCTTTTTACATGCCGAAGGTTTGCGATATGCTCCAAAACACTCCCAAACATCATTCTGGGTTTAATGGGTTAGAATGGGTGTTTTCTTTGCGAAACTATTTTCGCAACTTCGGTACGCCGAAATAGTGCATTCAAGCCCGAAACACAAGTTTTGCATCTTTTACATGCCGAAGGTTTGCGATATGCTCCAAAACACTCCCAAACATCATTTTGGGTGTAATGGAGTAGAATGGGTGTTTTCGTTGCGAAACCATTTTCGCAACATCGGTGCCCCGAAATAGTGCATTCAGGCCTGAAACACAAGTTTTGCATCTTTTTACATGCCGAAGATTTGTGATATGCTCCAAAACACTCCCAAACATCATTTTGGGTCTAATGGAGTAGAATGGGTGTTTTCGTTGCGAAACCATTTTCGCAACTTCGGTACCCCGAAATAGTGCATTCAGTCCCGAAACACAAGTTTTGCATCTTTTACATGCCGAAGGTTTGCGAAATGCTCCAAAACACTCCCAAACATCATTGTGGGTCTAATGTAGTAGAATGGTTGTTTTCGTTGCGAAACCATTTTCGCAACTTCGGTACCCCGAAATAATGCATTCAGGCTTGAAACACAAGTTTTGCTTCTTTTTACATGCCGAAGGTTTGCGATATGCTCCAAAACACTCCCAAACATCATTCTGGGTTTAATGGGGTAGAATGGGTGTTTTCTTTGCGAAACCATTTTCGCAACTTCGGTACCCCGAAATAGTGCATTCAAGCCCGAAACACAAGTTTTGCATCCTTTACATGCCGAAGGTTTGCGATATGCTCCAAAACACTCCCAAACATCATTTTTGGTGCAATGGAGTAGAATGGGTGTTTTGTTGCGAAACCATTTTCGCAACACCGGTGCCCCGAAATAGTGCATTCAAGCCCGAAACACAAGTTTTGCATCTTTTTACATGCCGAAGATTTGTGATATGCTCCAAAACACTCCCAAACATCATTTTGGGTCCAATGGAGTAGAATGGTTGTTTTCTTCGCGAAACCATTTTCGCAACTTCGGTACCCTGAAATAGTGCATTCAGGCCCGAAACATAAGTTTTGCATCTTTTACATGCCGAAGGTTTGCGAAATGCTCCAAAACACTCCCAAACATCATTTTGGGTCTAATGGAGTAGATTGGTTGTTTTCGTTGCGAAACCATTTTCGCAACTTCGGTACCCCGAAATAGTGCATTCAGGCCCAAAACACAAGTTTTGCATCTTTTACATGCCGAAGGTTTGCGAAATGCTCCAAAACACTCCCAAACATCATTTTTGGTCTAATGGAGTAGAATGGTTGTTTTCGTTGTGAAACCATTTTCGCAACTTCGGTACCCCGAAATAATACATTCAGGCTTGAAACACAAGTTTTGCATCTTTTTACATGCCGAAGGTTTGCGATATGCCCAAAACACTCCCAAACATCATTCTGGGTTTAATGGGGTAGAATGGGTGTTTTCTTTGCGAAACCATTTTCGCAACTTCGGTACCCCGAAATAGTGCATTCAAGCCCGAAACACAAGTTTTGCATCCTTTACATGCCGAAGGTTTGCGATATGCTCCAGAACACTCCCAAACATCATTTTTGGTGCAATGGAGTAGAATGGGTGTTTTGTTGCGAAACCATTTTCGCAACATCGGTGCCCCGAAATAGTGCATTCAAGCCCGAAACACAAGTTTTGCATCTTTTACATGCCGAAGGTTTGCGAAATGCTCCAAAACACTCCCAAACATCATTTTGGGTCTAATGGAGTAGATTGGTTGTTTTCGTTGCGAAACCATTTTTGCAACTTCGGTACCCCGAAATAGTGCATTCAGGCCCAAAACACAAGTTTTGCATCTTTTACATGCCGAAGGTTTGCGAAATGCTCCAAAACACTCCCAAACATCATTTTAGGTCTAATGGAGTAGAATGGTTGTTTTCGTTGTGAAACCATTTTCGCAACTTCGGTACCCCGAAATAATACATTCAGGCTTGAAACACAAGTTTTGCATCTTTTTACATACCGAAGGTTTGCGATATGCTCCAAAACACTCCCAAACATCATTCTGGGTTTAATGGGGTAGAATGGGTGTTTTCTTTGCGAAACCATTTTCGCAACTTCGGTACCCCGAAATAGTGCATTCAAGCCCGAAACACAAGTTTTGCATCCTTTACATGCCGAAGGTTTGCGATATGGTCCAAAACACTCCCAAACATCATTTTGGGTGTAATGGAGTAGAATGGGTGTTTTCGTTGCGAAACCATTTTCGCAACATCGGTGGCCCGAAATATTGCATTCATGCCCGAAACACAAGTTTAGCATCTTTTTACATGTCGAAGATTTGTGATATGCTCCAAAACACTCCCAAACATCATTCTGGGTTTAATGGGGGTGGAATGGGTGTTTTCTTTGCGAAACTATTTTCGCAACTTCGGTACGCCGAAAAAGTGCATTCAAGCCCGAAACACAAGTTTTGCATCTTTTACATGCCGAAGGTTTCCGATATGCTTCAAAACACTCCCAAACATCATTTTGGGTGTAATGGAGTAGAATGGGTGTTTTCGTTGCAAAACCATTTCCGCAACATCGGTGCCCTGAAATAGTGCATTCAGGCCCGAAACACAAGTTTTGCATCTTTTATATGCCGAATGTTTGCGAAATGCTCCAAAACACTCCCAAACATCATTTTGGGTGTAATGGAGTAGAATGGGTGTTTTCGTTGCGAAACCATTTTCGCAACTTCGGTGCCCTGAAATAGTGCATTCAGGCCTGAAACACAAGTTTTGCATCTTTTTACATGCCGAAGATTTGTGATATGCTCCAAAACACTCCCAAACATCATTTTGGGTCTAATGGAGTAGAATGGTTGTTTTCGTTGCGGAACCATTTTCGCAACTTCGGTACCCCGAAATAATGCTTTCAGGCTTGAAACACAAGTTTTGCATCTTTTTACATGCCGAAGCTTTGTGATATGCTCCAAAACACTCCCTAATATCATTCTGGGTTTAATGGGGGTAGAATGGGTGTTTTCTTTGCGAAACCATTTTCGCAACTTCGGTACCCCGAAATAGTGCATTCAAGCCCGAAACACAAGTTTTGCATCTTTTACATGCCGAAGGTTTGCGATATGCTCCAAAACACTCCCAAACATCATTTTGGGTGTAATGGAGTAGAATGGGTGTTTTCGTTGCGAAACCATTTTCGCAACTTCGGTACCCCGAAATAGTGCATTCAGGCCCGAAACACAAGTTTTGCATCTTTTACATGCCGAAGGTTTGCGAAATGCTCCAAAACACTCCCAAACATCATTTTGGGTGTAATGGAGTAGAATGGTTGTTTTCGTTGCGAAACCATTTTCGCAACTTCGGTACCCCGAAATAATGCATTCAGGCTTGAAACACAAGTTTTGCATCTTTTTACATCCCGAAGGTTTGCCATATGCTCCAAAACACTCCCAAACATCATTCTGGGTTTAATGGGTTAGAATGGGTGTTTTCTTTGCGAAACTATTTTCGCAACTTCGGTACGCCGAAATAGTGCATTCAAGCCCGAAACACAAGTTTTGCATCTTTTACATGCCGAAGGTTTGCGATATGCTCCAAAACACTCCCAAACATCATTTTGGGTGTAATGGAGTAGAATGGGTGTTTTCGTTGCGAAACCATTTTCGCAACATCGGTGCCCCGAAATAGTGCATTCAGGCCTGAAACACAAGTTTTGCATCTTTTTACATGCCGAAGATTTGTGATATGCTCCAAAACACTCCCAAACATCATTTTGGGTCTAATGGAGTAGAATGGGTGTTTTCGTTGCGAAACCATTTTCGCAACTTCGGTACCCCGAAATAGTGCATTCAGGCCCGAAACACAAGTTTTGCATCTTTTACATGCCGAAGGATTGCGAAATGCTCCAAAACACTCGCAAACATCATTGTGGGTGTTTTCTTTGCGAAACTATTTTCGCAACTTCGGTACGCCGAAATAGTGCATTCAAGCCCGAAACACAAGTTTTGCATCTTTTACATGCCGAAGGTTTGCGATATGCTCCAAAACACTCCCAAACATCATTTTGGGTGTAATGGAGTAGAATGGGTGTTTTCGTTGCGAAACCATTTTCGCAACATCGGTGCCCCGAAATAGTGCATTCAAGCCCGAAACACAAGTTTTGCATCTTTTTACATGCCGAAGATTTGTGATATGCTCCAAAACACTCCCAAACATCATTTTGGGTCCAATGGAGTAGAATGGTTGTTTTCGTTACGAAACCATTTTCGCAACTTCGGTACCCCGAAATAGTGCATTCAGGCCCGAAACACAAGTTTTGCATCTTTTACATGCCGAAGGTTTGCGAAATGCTCCAAAACACTCCCAAACATCATTTTGGGTGTAATGGAGTAGAATGGTTGTTTTCGTTGCGAAACCATTTTCGCAACTTCGGTACCCCGAAATAATGCATTCAGGCTTGAAACACAAGTTTTGCATCTTTTTACATGCCGAAGGTTTGCGATATGCTCCAAAACACTCCCAAACATCATTCTGGGTTTAATGGGTTAGAATGGGTGTTTTCTTTGCGAAACTGTTTTCGCAACTTCGGTACGCCGAAATAGTGCATTCAAGCCCGAAACACAAGTTTTGCATCTTTTACATGCCGAAGGTTTGCGATATGCTCCAAAACACTCCCAAACATCATTTTGGGTGTAATGGAGTAGAATGGGTGTTTTCGTTGCGAAACCATTTTCGCAACATCGGTGCCCCGAAATAGTGCATTCAGGCCTGAAACACAAGTTTTGCATCTTTTTACATGCCGAAGATTTGTGATATGCTCCAAAACACTCCCAAACATCATTTTGGGTCTAATGGAGTAGAATGGGTGTTTTCGTTGCGAAACCATTTTCGCAACTTCGGTACCCCGAAATAGTGCATTCAGGCCCGAAACACAAGTTTTGCATCTTTTACATGCCGAAGGATTGCGAAATGCTCCAAAACACTCGCAAACATCATTGTGGGTGTTTTCTTTGCGAAACTATTTTCGCAACTTCGGTACGCCGAAATAGTGCATTCAAGCCCGAAACACAAGTTTTGCATCTTTTACATGCCGAAGGTTTGCGATATGCTCCAAAACACTCCCAAACATCATTTTGGGTGTAATGGAGTAGAATGGGTGTTTTCGTTGCGAAACCATTTTCGCAACATCGGTGCCCCGAAATAGTGCATTCAAGCCCGAAACACAAGTTTTGCATCTTTTTACATGCCGAAGATTTGTGATATGCTCCAAAACACTCCCAAACATCATTTTGGGTCCAATGGAGTAGAATGGTTGTTTTCGTTACGAAACCATTTTCGCAACTTCGGTACCCCGAAATAGTGCATTCAGGCCCGAAACACAAGTTTTGCATCTTTTACATGCCGAAGGTTTGCGAAATGCTCCAAAACACTCCCAAACATCATTTTGGGTGTAATGGAGTAGAATGGTTGTTTTCGTTGCGAAACCATTTTCGCAACTTCGGTACCCCGAAATAATGCATTCAGGCTTGAAACACAAGTTTTGCATCTTTTTACATGCCGAAGGTTTGCGATATGCTCCAAAACACTCCCAAACATCATTCTGGGTTTAATGGGTTAGAATGGGTGTTTTCTTTGCGAAACTGTTTTCGCAACTTCGGTACGCCGAAATAGTGCATTCAAGCCCGAAACACAAGTTTTGCATCTTTTACATGCCGAAGGTTTGCGATATGCTCCAAAACACTCCCAAACATCATTTTGGGTGTAATGGAGTAGAATGGGTGTTTTCGTTGCGAAACCATTTTCGCAACATCGGTGCCCTGAAATAGTGCATTCAGGCCTGAAACACAAGTTTTGCATCTTTTTACATGCCGAAGATTTGTGATATGCTCCAAAACACTCCCAAACATCATTTTGGGTCTAATGGAGTAGAATGGGTGTTTTCGTTGCGGAACCATTTTCGCAACTTCGGTACCCCGAAATAATGCTTTCAGGCTTGAAACACAAGTTTTGCATCTTTTTACATGCCGAAGGTTTGTGATATGCTCCAAAACACTCCCAAACATCATTCTGGGTTTAATGGGGGTAGAATGGGTGTTTTCTTTGCGAAACCATTTTCGCAACTTCGGTACCCCGAAATAGTGCATTCAAGCCCGAAACACAAGTTTTGCATCTTTTACATGCCGAAGGTTTGCGATATGCTCCAAAACACTCCCAAACATCATTTTGGGTGTAATGGAGTAGAATGGGTGTTTTCATTTCGAAACCATTTTCGCAACTTCGGTACCCCGAAATAGTGCATTCAGGCCCGAAACACAAGTTTTGCATCTTTTACATGCCGAAGGTTTGCAAAATGCTCCAAAACACTCCCAAACATCATTTTGGGTGTAATGGAGTAGAATGGTTGTTTTCGTTGCGAAACCATTTTCGCAACTTCGGTACCCCGAAATAATGCATTCAGGCTTGAAACACAAGTTTTGCATCTTTTTACATGCCGAAGGTTTGCGATATGCTCCAAAACACTCCCAAACATCATTCTGTGTTTAATGGGTTAGAATGGGTGTTTTCTTTGCGAAACTATTTTCGCAACTTCGGTACGCCGAAATAGTGCATTCAAGCCCGAAACACAAGTTTTGCATCTTTTACATGCCGAAGGTTTGCGATATGCTCCAAAACACTCCCAAACATCATTTTGGGTGTAATGGAGTAGAATGGGTGTTTTCGTTGCGAAACCATTTTCGCAACATCGGTGCCCCGAAATAGTGCATTCAGGCCTGAAACACAAGTTTTGCATCTTTTTACATGCCGAAGATTTGTGATATGCTCCAAAACACTCCCAAACATCATTTTGGGTCTAATGCAGTAGAATGGGTGTTTTCGTTGAGAAACCATTTTCGCAACTTCGGTACCCCGAAATAGTGCATTCAGGCCCGAAACACAAGTTTTGCATCTTTTACATGCCGAAGGTTTGCGAAATGCTCCAAAACACTCCCAAACATCATTGTGGGTCTAATGTAGTAGAATGGTTGTTTTCGTTGCGAAACCATTTTCGCAACTTCGGTACCCCGAAATAATGCATTCAGGCTTGAAACACAAGTTTTGCTTCTTTTTACATGCCGAATGTTTGCGATATGCTCCAAAACACTCCCAAACATCATTCTGGGTTTAATGGGGTAGAATGGGTGTTTTCTTTGCGAAACCATTTTCGCAACTTCGGTACCCCGAAATAGTGCATTCAAGCCCGAAACACAAGTTTTGCATCTTTTACATGCCGAAGGTTTGCGATATGCTCCAAAACACTCCCAAACATCATTTTGGGTGTAATGGAGTAGAATGGGTGTTTTCGTTGCGAAACCATTTTCGCAACTTCGGTACCCCGAAATAGTGCATTCAGGCCCGAAACACAAGTTTTGCATCTTTTACATGCCGAAGGTTTGCAAAATGCTCCAAAACACTCCCAAACATCATTTTGGGTGTAATGGAGTAGAATGGTTGTTTTCGTTGCGAAACCATTTTCGCAACTTCGGTACCCCGAAATAATGCATTCAGGCTTGAAACACAAGTTTTGCATCTTTTTACATGCCGAAGGTTTGCGATATGCTCCAAAACACTCCCAAACATCATTCTGTGTTTAATGGGTTAGAATGGGTGTTTTCTTTGCGAAACTATTTTCGCAACTTCGGTACGCCGAAATAGTGCATTCAAGCCCGAAACACAAGTTTTGCATCTTTTACATGCCGAAGGTTTGCGATATGCTCCAAAACACTCCCAAACATCATTTTGGGTGTAATGGAGTAGAATGGGTGTTTTCGTTGCGAAACCATTTTCGCAACATCGGTGCCCCGAAATAGTGCATTCAGGCCTGAAACACAAGTTTTGCATCTTTTTACATGCCGAAGATTTGTGATATGCTCCAAAACACTCCCAAACATCATTTTGGGTCTAATGCAGTAGAATGGGTGTTTTCGTTGAGAAACCATTTTCGCAACTTCGGTACCCCGAAATAGTGCATTCAGGCCCGAAACACAAGTTTTGCATCTTTTACATGCCGAAGGTTTGCGAAATGCTCCAAAACACTCCCAAACATCATTGTGGGTCTAATGTAGTAGAATGGTTGTTTTCGTTGCGAAACCATTTTCGCAACTTCGGTACCCCGAAATAATGCATTCAGGCTTGAAACACAAGTTTTGCTTCTTTTTACATGCCGAATGTTTGCGATATGCTCCAAAACACTCCCAAACATCATTCTGGGTTTAATGGGGTAGAATGGGTGTTTTCTTTGCGAAACCATTTTCGCAACTTCGGTACCCCGAAATAGTGCATTCAAGCCCGAAACACAAGTTTTGCATCCTTTACATGCCGAAGGTTTGCGATATGCTCCAAAACACTCCCAAACATCATTTTGGGTGTAATGGAGTAGAATGGGTGTTTTCGTTGCGAAACCATTTTCGCAACATCGGTGCCCCGAAATAGTGCATTCAAGCCCGAAACACAAGTTTTGCATCTTTTTACGTGCCGAAGATTTGTGATATGCTCCAAAACACTCCCAAACATCATTTTGGGTCCAATGGAGTAGAATGGTTGTTTTCGTTACGAAACCATTTTCGCAACTTCGGTACCCCGAAATAGTGCATTCAGGCCCGAAACACAAGTTTTGCATCTTTTACATGCCGAAGGTTTGCGAAATGCTCCAAAACACTCCCAAACATCATTTTGGGTCTAATGGAGTAGAATGGTTGTTTTCGTTGCGAAACCATTTTCGCAACTTCGGTACCCCGAAATAATGCATTAAGGCTTGAAACACAAGTTTTGCATCTTTTTACATGCCGAAGGTTTGCGATATGCTCCAAAACACTCCCAAACATCATTCTGGGTTTAATGGGGGTAGAATGGGTGTTTTCTTTGCGAAACCATTTTCGCAACTTCGGTACCCCGAAATAGTGCATTCAAGCCCGAAACACAAGTTTTGCCTCCTTTACATGCCGAAGGTTTGCGATATGCTCCAAAACACTCCCAAACATCATTTTGGGGGCAATGGAGTAGAATGGGTGTTTTCGTTGCGAAACCATTTTCGCAACATCGGTGCCCCGAAATAGTGCATTCAAGCCCGAAACACAAGTTTTGCATCTTTTTACATACCGAAGATTTGTGATATGCTCCAAAACACTCCCAAACATCATTTTGGGTCCAATGGAGTAGAATGGTTGTTTTCTTTGCGAAACCATTTTCGCAACTTCGGTACCCCGAAATAGTGCATTCAGGCCCGAAACATAAGTTTTGCATCTTTTACATGCCGAAGGTTTGCGAAATGCTCAAAAACACTCCCAAACATCATTTTGGGTCTAATGGAGTAGATTGGTTGTTTTCGTTGCGAAACCATTTTCGCAACTTCGGTACCCCAAAATAGTGCATGCAGGCCCCAAACACAAGTTTTGCATCTTTTACATGCCGAAGGTCTGCGAAATGCCCCAAAACACTCCCAAACATCATTTTGGGTCTAATGGAGTAGAATGGTTGTTTTCTTAGCGAAACCTTTTTCGCACCTTCGGTACCCCGGATTAATGATTTCAGGCTTGATACACAAGTATTGCATCTTTTTACATGCCGAAGGTTTGCGATCTGCTCCAAAACACTCCCAAACATCATTCTGGGTTTAATGGGGTAGAATGGGTGTTTTGTTTGCGAAACCATTTTCGCAACTTCGGTACCCCGAAATAGTGCATTCAAGCCCGAAACACAAGTTTTGCATCCTTTACATGCCGAAGGTTTGCGATATGCTCCAAAACACTCCCAAACATCATTTTGGGTGTAATGGAGTAGAATGGGTGTTTTCGTTGCGAAACCATTTTCGCAACATCGGTGCCCTGAAATAGTGCATTCAGGCCTGAAACACAAGTTTTGCATCTTTTTACATGCCAAAGATTTGTGATATGCTCCAAAACACTCCCAAACATCATTTTGGGTCTAATGGAGTAGAATGGTTGTTTTCGTTGCGAAACTATTTTCGCAACTTCGGTACCCCGAAATAATGCTTTCAGGCTTGAAACACAAGTTTTGCATCTTTTTACATGCCGAAGGTTTGTGATATGCTCCAAAACACTCCCAAACATCATTCTGGGTTTAATGGGGGTAGAATGGGTGTTTTCTTTGCGAAACCATTTTCGCAACTTCGGTACCCCGAAATAGTGCATTCAAGCCCGAAACACAAGTTTTGCATCTTTTACATGCCGAAGGTTTGCGATATGCTCCAAAACACTCCCAAACATCATTTTGGGTGTAATGGAGTAGAATGGGTGTTTTCGTTGCGAAACCATTTTCGCAACATCGGTGCCCTGAAATAGTGCATTCAGGCCTGAAACACAAGTTTTGCATCTTTTTACATGCCGAAGATTTGTGATATGCTCCAAAACACTCCCAAACATCATTTTGGGTCTAATGGAGTAGAATGGGTGTTTTCGTTGCGGAACCATTTTCGCAACTTCGGTACCCCGAAATAATGCTTTCAGGCTTGAAACACAAGTTTTGCATCTTTTTACATGCCGAAGGTTTGTGATATGCTCCAAAACACTCCCAAACATCATTCTGGGTTTAATGGGGGTAGAATGGGTGTTTTCTTTGCGAAACCATTTTCGCAACTTCGGTACCCCGAAATAGTGCATTCAAGCCCGAAACACAAGTTTGCATCTTTTACATGCCGAAGGTTTGCGATATGCTCCAAAACACTCCCAAACATCATTTTGGGTGTAATGGAGTAGAATGGGTGTTTTCGTTGCGAAACCATTTTCGCAACTTCGGTACCCCGAAATAGTGCATTCAGGCCCGAAACACAAGTTTTGCATCTTTTACATGCCGAAGGTTTGCAAAATGCTCCAAAACACTCCCAAACATCATTTTGGGTGTAATGGAGTAGAATGGTTGTTTTCGTTGCGAAACCATTTTCGCAACTTCGGTACCCCGAAATAATGCATTCAGGCTTGAAACACAAGTTTTGCATCTTTTTACATGCCGAAGGTTTGCGATATGCTCCAAAACACTCCCAAACATCATTCTGGGTTTAATGGGTTAGAATGGGTGTTTTCTTTGCGAAACTATTTTCGCAACTTCGGTACGCCGAAATAGTGCATTCAAGCCCGAAACACAAGTTTTGCATCTTTTACATGCCGAAGGTTTGCGATATGCTCCAAAACACTCCCAAACATCATTTTGGGTGTAATGGAGTAGAATGGGTGTTTTCGTTGCGAAACCATTTTCGCAACATCAGTGCCCCGAAATAGTGCATTCAGGCCTGAAACACAAGTTTTGCATCTTTTTACATGCCGAAGATTTGTGATATGCTCCAAAACACTCCCAAACATCATTTTGGGTCTAATGGAGTAGAATGGGTGTTTTCGTTGCGAAACCATTTTCGCAACTTCGGTACCCCGAAATAGTGCATTCAGGCCCGAAACACAAGTTTTGCATCTTTTACATGCCGAAGGTTTGCGAAATGCTCCAAAACACTCCCAAACATCATTGTGGGTCTAATGTAGTAGAATGGTTGTTTTCGTTGCGAAACCATTTTCGCAACTTCGGTACCCCGAAATAATGCATTCAGGCTTGAAACACAAGTTTTGCTTCTTTTTACATGCCGAAGGTTTGCGATATGCTCCAAAACACTCCCAAACATCATTCTGGGTTTAATGGGGTAGAATGGGTGTTTTCTTTGCGAAACCATTTTCGCAACTTCGGTACCCCGAAATAGTGCATTCAAGCCCGAAACACAAGTTTTGCATCCTTTACATGCCGAAGGTTTGCGATATGCTCCAAAACACTCCCAAACATCATTTTGGGTGTAATGGAGTAGAATGGGTGTTTTCGTTGCGAAACCATTTTCGCAACATCGGTGCCCCGAAATAGTGCATTCAAGCCCGAAACACAAGTTTTGCATCTTTTTACGTGCCGAAGATTTGTGATATGCTCCAAAACACTCCCAAACATCATTTTGGGTCCAATGGAGTAGAATGGTTGTTTTCGTTACGAAACCATTTTCGCAACTTCGGTACCCCGAAATAGTGCATTCAGGCCCGAAACACAAGTTTTGCATCTTTTACATGCCGAAGGTTTGCGAAATGCTCCAAAACACTCCCAAACATCATTTTGGGTCTAATGGAGTAGAATGGTTGTTTTCGTTGCGAAACCATTTTCGCAACTTCGGTACCCCGAAATAATGCATTAAGGCTTGAAACACAAGTTTTGCATCTTTTTACATGCCGAAGGTTTGCGATATGCTCCAAAACACTCCCAAACATCATTCTGGGTTTAATGGGGTAGAATGGGTGTTTTCTTTGCGAAACCATTTTCGCAACTTCGGTACCCCGAAATAGTGCATTCAAGCCCGAAACACAAGTTTTGCATCCTTTACATGCCGAAGGTTTGCGATATGCTCCAAAACACTCCCAAACATCATTTTGGGGGCAATGGAGTAGAATGGGTGTTTTCGTTGCGAAACCATTTTCGCAACATCGGTGCCCCGAAATAGTGCATTCAAGCCCGAAACACAAGTTTTGCATCTTTTTACATACCGAAGATTTGTGATATGCTCCAAAACACTCCCAAACATCATTTTGGGTCCAATGGAGTAGAATGGTTGTTTTCTTTGCGAAACCATTTTCGCAACTTCGGTACCCCAAAATAGTGCATTCAGGCCCGAAACATAAGTTTTGCATCTTTTACATGCCGAAGGTTTGCGAAATGCTCAAAAACACTCCCAAACATCATTTTGGGACTAATGGAGTAGATTGGTTGTTTTCGTTGCGAAACCATTTTCGCAACTTCGGTACCCCGAAATAGTGCATGCAGGCCCAAAACACAAGTTTTGCATCTTTTACATGCTGAAGGTTTGCGAAATGCTCCAAAACACTCCCAAACATCATTTTGGGTCTAATGGAGTAGAATGGTTGTTTTCGTTGCGAAACCATTTTCGCAACTTCGGTACCCCGGAATAATGCATTCAGGCTTGAAACACAAGTTTTGCATCTTTTTACATGCCGAAGGTTTGCGATCTGCTCCAAAACACTCCCAAACATCATTCTGGGATTAATGGGGTAGAATGGGTGTTTTGTTTGCGAAACCATTTTCGCAACTTCGGTACCCCGAAATAGTGCATTCAAGCCCGAAACACAAGTTTTGCATCCTTTACATGCCGAAGGTTTGCGATATGCTCCAAAACACTCCCAAACATCATTTTGGGTGTAATGGAGTAGAATGGGTGTTTTCGTTGCGAAACCATTTTCGCAACATCGGTGCCCTGAAATAGTGCATTCAGGCCTGAAACACAAGTTTTGCATCTTTTTACATGCCAAAGATTTGTGATATGCTCCAAAACACTCCCAAACATCATTTTGGGTCTAATGGAGTAGAATGGTTGTTTTCGTTGCGAAACTATTTTCGCAACTTCGGTACCCCGAAATAATGCTTTCAGGCTTGAAACACAAGTTTTGCATCTTTTTACATGCCGAAGGTTTGTGATATGCTCCAAAACACTCCAAAACATCATTCTGGGTTTAATGGGGGTAGAATGGGTGTTTTCTTTGCGAAACCATTTTCGCAACTTCGGTACCCCGAAATAGTGCATTCAAGCCCGAAACACAAGTTTTGCATCTTTTACATGCCGAAGGTTTGCGATATGCTCCAAAACACTCCCAAACATCATTTTGGGTGTAATGGAGTAGAATGGGTGTTTTCGTTGCGAAACCATTTTCGCAACATCGGTGCCCTGAAATAGTGCATTCAGGCCTGAAACACAAGTTTTGCATCTTTTTACATGCCGAAGATTTGTGATATGCTCCAAAACACTCCCAAACATCATTTTGGGTCTAATGGAGTAGAATGGGTGTTTTCGTTGCGGAACCATTTTCGCAACTTCGGTACCCCGAAATAATGCTTTCAGGCTTGAAACACAAGTTTTGCATCTTTTTACATGCCGAAGGTTTGTGATATGCTCCAAAACACTCCCAAACATCATTCTGGGTTTAATGGGGGTAGAATGGGTGTTTTCTTTGCGAAACCATTTTCGCAACTTCGGTACCCCGAAATAGTGCATTCAAGCCCGAAACACAAGTTTGCATCTTTTACATGCCGAAGGTTTGCGATATGCTCCAAAACACTCCCAAACATCATTTTGGGTGTAATGGAGTAGAATGGGTGTTTTCGTTGCGAAACCATTTTCGCAACTTCGATACCCCGAAATAGTGCATTCAGGCCCGAAACACAAGTTTTGCATCTTTTACATGCCGAAGGTTTGCAAAATGCTCCAAAACACTCCCAAACATCATTTTGGGTGTAATGGAGTAGAATGGTTGTTTTCGTTACGAAACCATTTTCGCAACTTCGGTACCCCGAAATAATGCATTCAGGCTTGAAACACAAGTTTTGCATCTTTTTACATGCCGAAGGTTTGCGATATGCTCCAAAACACTCCCAAACATCATTCTGGGTTTAATGGGTTAGAATGGGTGTTTTCTTTGCGAAACTATTTTCGCAACTTCGGTACGCCGAAATAGTGCATTCAAGCCCAAAACACAAGTTTTGCATCTTTTACATGCCGAAGGTTTGCGATATGCTCCAAAACACTCCCAAACATCATTTTGGGTGTAATGGAGTAGAATGGGTGTTTTCGTTGCGAAACCATTTTCGCAACATCGGTGCCCCGAAATAGTGCATTCAGACCTGAAACACAAGTTTTGCATCTTTTTACATGCCGAAGATTTGTGATATGCTCCAAAACACTCCCAAACATCATTTTGGGTCTAATGGAGTAGAATGGGTGTTTTCGTTGCGAAACCATTTTCGCAACTTCGGTACCCCGAAATAGTGCATTCAGGCCCGAAACACAAGTTTTGCATCTTTTACATGCCGAAGGTTTGCGAAATGCTCCAAAACACTCCCAAACATCATTGTGGGTCTAATGTAGTAGAATGGTTGTTTTCTTTGCGAAACCATTTTCGCAACTTCGGTACCCCGAAATAATGCATTCAGGCTTGAAACACAAGTTTTGCTTCTTTTTACATGCCGAAGGTTTGCGATATGCTCCAAAACACTCCCAAACATCATTCTGGGTTTAATGGGGTAGAATGGGTGTTTTCTTTGCGAAACCATTTTCGCAACTTCGGTACCCCGAAATAGTGCATTCAAGCCCGAAACACAAGTTTTGCATCCTTTACATGCCGAAGGTTTGCGATATGCTCCAAAACACTCCCAAACATCATTTTGGGTGTAATGGAGTAGAATGGGTGTTTTCGTTGCGAAACCATTTTCGCAACATCGGTGCCCCGAAATAGTGCATTCAAGCCCGAAACACAAGTTTTGCATCTTTTTACATGCCGAAGATTTGTGATATGCTCCAAAACACTTCCAAACATCATTTTGGGTCCAATGGAGTAGAATGGTTGTTTTCGTTACGAAACCATTTTCGCAACTTCGGTACCCCGAAATAGTGCATTCAGGCCCGAAACACAAGTTTTGCATCTTTTACATGCCGAAGGTTTGCGAAATGCTCCAAAACACTCCCAAACATCATTTTGGGTCTAATGGAGTAGAATGGTTGTTTTCGTTGCGAAACCATTTTCGCAACTTCGGTACCCCGAAATAATGCATTAAGGCTTGAAACACAAGTTTTGCATCTTTTTACATGCCGAAGGTTTGCGATATGCTCCAAAACACTCCCAAACATCATTCTGGGTTTAATGGGTTAGAATGGGTGTTTTCTTTGCGAAACTGTTTTCGCAACTTCGGTACGCCGAAATAGTGCATTCAAGCCCGAAACACAAGTTTTGCATCTTTTACATGCCGAAGGTTTGCGATATGCTCCAAAACACTCCCAAACATCATTTTGGGTGTAATGGAGTAGAATGGGTGTTTTCGTTGCGAAACCATTTTCGCAACATCGGTGCCCTGAAATAGTGCATTCAGGCCTGAAACACAAGTTTTGCATCTTTTTACATGCCGAAGATTTGTGATATGCTCCAAAACACTCCCAAACATCATTTTGGGTCTTATGGAGTAGAATGGGTGTTTTCGTTGCGGAACCATTTTCGCAACTTCGGTACCCCGAAATAATGCTTTCAGGCTTGAAACACAAGTTTTGCATCTTTTTACATGACGAAGGTTTGTGATATGCTCCAAAACACTCCCAAACATCATTCTGGGTTTAATGGGGGTAGAATGGGTGTTTTCTTTGCGAAACCATTTTCGCAACTTCGGTACCCCGAAATAGTGCATTCAAGCCCGAAACACAAGTTTTGCATCTTTTACATGCCGAAGGTTTGCGATATGCTCCAAAACACTCCCAAACATCATTTTGGGTGTAATGGAGTAGAATGGGTGTTTTCGTCGCGAAACCATTTTCGCAACATCGGTGCCCTGAAATAGTGCATTCAGGCCTGAAACACAAGTTTTGCATCTTTTTACATGCCGAAGATTTGTGATATGCTCCAAAACACTCCCAAACATCATTTTGGGTCTAATGGAGTAGAATGGGTGTTTTCGTTGCGGAACCATTTTCGCAACTTCGGTACCCCGAAATAATGCTTTCAGGCTTGAAACACAAGTTTTGCATCTTTTTACATGCCGAAGGTTTGTGATATGCTCCAAAACACTCCCAAACATCATTCTGGGTTTAATGGGGGTAGAATGGGTGTTTTCTTTGCGAAACCATTTTCGCAACTTCGGTACCCCGAAATAGTGCATTCAAGCCCGAAACACAAGTTTGCATCTTTTACATGCCGAAGGTTTGCGATATGCTCCAAAACACTCCCAAACATCATTTTGGGTGTAATGGAGTAGAATGGGTGTTTTCGTTGCGAAACCATTTTCGCAACTTCGATACCCCGAAATAGTGCATTCAGGCCCGAAACACAAGTTTTGCATCTTTTACATGCCGAAGGTTTGCAAAATGCTCCAAAACACTCCCAAACATCATTTTGGGTGTAATGGAGTAGAATGGTTGTTTTCGTTACGAAACCATTTTCGCAACTTCGGTACCCCGAAATAATGCATTCAGGCTTGAAACACAAGTTTTGCATCTTTTTACATGCCGAAGGTTTGCGATATGCTCCAAAACACTCCCAAACATCATTCTGGGTTTAATGGGTTAGAATGGGTGTTTTCTTTGCGAAACTATTTTCGCAACTTCGGTACGCCGAAATAGTGCATTCAAGCCCAAAACACAAGTTTTGCATCTTTTACATGCCGAAGGTTTGCGATATGCTCCAAAACACTCCCAAACATCATTTTGGGTGTAATGGAGTAGAATGGGTGTTTTCGTTGCGAAACCATTTTCGCAACATCGGTGCCCCGAAATAGTGCATTCAGGCCTGAAACACAAGTTTTGCATCTTTTTACATGCCGAAGATTTGTGATATGCTCCAAAACACTCCCAAACATCATTTTGGGTCTAATGGAGTAGAATGGGTGTTTTCGTTGCGAAACCATTTTCGCAACTTCGGTACCCCGAAATAGTGCATTCAGGCCCGAAACACAAGTTTTGCATCTTTTACATGCCGAAGGTTTGCGAAATGCTCCAAAACACTCCCAAACATCATTGTGGGTCTAATGTAGTAGAATGGTTGTTTTCGTTGCGAAACCATTTTCGCAACTTCGGTACCCCGAAATAATGCATTCAGGCTTGAAACACAAGTTTTGCTTCTTTTTACATGCCGAAGGTTTGCGATATGCTCCAAAACACTCCCAAACATCATTCTGGGTTTAATGGGGTAGAATGGGTGTTTTCTTTGCGAAACCATTTTCGCAACTTCGGTACCCCGAAATAGTGCATTCAAGCCCGAAACACAAGTTTTGCATCCTTTACATGCCGAAGGTTTGCGATATGCTCCAAAACACTCCCAAACATCATTTTGGGTGTAATGGAGTAGAATGGGTGTTTTCGTTGCGAAACCATTTTCGCAACATCGGTGCCCCGAAATAGTGCATTCAAGCCCGAAACACAAGTTTTGCATCTTTTTACATGCCGAAGATTTGTGATATGCTCCAAAACACTTCCAAACATCATTTTGGGTCCAATGGAGTAGAATGGTTGTTTTCGTTACGAAACCATTTTCGCAACTTCGGTACCCCGAAATAGTGCATTCAGGCCCGAAACACAAGTTTTGCATCTTTTACATGCCGAAGGTTTGCGAAATGCTCCAAAACACTCCCAAACATCATTTTGGGTCTAATGGAGTAGAATGGTTGTTTTCGTTGCGAAACCATTTTCGCAACTTCGGTACCCCGAAATAATGCATTAAGGCTTGAAACACAAGTTTTGCATCTTTTTACATGCCGAAGGTTTGCGATATGCTCCAAAACACTCCCAAACATCATTCTGGGTTTAATGGGTTAGAATGGGTGTTTTCTTTGCGAAACTGTTTTCGCAACTTCGGTACGCCGAAATAGTGCATTCAAGCCCGAAACACAAGTTTTGCATCTTTTACATGCCGAAGGTTTGCGATATGCTCCAAAACACTCCCAAACATCATTTTGGGTGTAATGGAGTAGAATGGGTGTTTTCGTTGCGAAACCATTTTCGCAACATCGGTGCCCTGAAATAGTGCATTCAGGCCTGAAACACAAGTTTTGCATCTTTTTACATGCCGAAGATTTGTGATATGCTCCAAAACACTCCCAAACATCATTTTGGGTCTAATGGAGTAGAATGGGTGTTTTCGTTGCGGAACCATTTTCGCAACTTCGGTACCCCGAAATAATGCTTTCAGGCTTGAAACACAAGTTTTGCATCTTTTTACATGACGAAGGTTTGTGATATGCTCCAAAACACTCCCAAACATCATTCTGGGTTTAATGGGGGTAGAATGGGTGTTTTCTTTGCGAAACCATTTTCGCAACTTCGGTACCCCGAAATAGTGCATTCAAGCCCGAAACACAAGTTTTGCATCTTTTACATGCCGAAGGTTTGCGATATGCTCCAAAACACTCCCAAACATCATTTTGGGTGTAATGGAGTAGAATGGGTGTTTTCGTTGCGAAACCATTTTCGCAACATCGGTGCCCTGAAATAGTGCATTCAGGCCTGAAACACAAGTTTTGCATCTTTTTACATGCCGAAGATTTGTGATATGCTCCAAAACACTCCCAAACATCATTTTGGGTCTAATGGAGTAGAATGGGTGTTTTCGTTGCGGAACCATTTTCGCAACTTCGGTACCCCGAAATAATGCTTTCAGGCTTGAAACACAAGTTTTGCATCTTTTTACATGCCGAAGGTTTGTGATATGCTCCAAAACACTCCCAAACATCATTCTGGGTTTAATGGGGGTAGAATGGGTGTTTTCTTTGCGAAACCATTTTCGCAACTTCGGTACCCCGAAATAGTGCATTCAAGCCCGAAACACAAGTTTGCATCTTTTACATGCCGAAGGTTTGCGATATGCTCCAAAACACTCCCAAACATCATTTTGGGTGTAATGGAGTAGAATGGGTGTTTTCGTTGCGAAACCATTTTCGCAACTTCGATACCCCGAAATAGTGCATTCAGGCCCGAAACACAAGTTTTGCATCTTTTACATGCCGAAGGTTTGCAAAATGCTCCAAAACACTCCCAAACATCATTTTGGGTGTAATGGAGTAGAATGGTTGTTTTCGTTGCGAAACCATTTTCGCAACTTCGGTACCCCGAAATAATGCATTCAGGCTTGAAACACAAGTTTTGCATCTTTTTACATGCCGAAGGTTTGCGATATGCTCCAAAACACTCCCAAACATCATTCTGGGTTTAATGGGTTAGAATGGGTGTTTTCTTTGCGAAACTATTTTCGCAACTTCGGTACGCCGAAATAGTGCATTCAAGCCCAAAACACAAGTTTTGCATCTTTTACATGCCGAAGGTTTGCGATATGCTCCAAAACACTCCCAAACATCATTTTGGGTGTAATGGAGTAGAATGGGTGTTTTCGTTGCGAAACCATTTTCGCAACATCGGTGCCCCGAAATAGTGCATTCAGGCCTGAAACACAAGTTTTGCATCTTTTTACATGCCGAAGATTTGTGATATGCTCCAAAACACTCCCAAACATCATTTTGGGTCTAATGGAGTAGAATGGGTGTTTTCGTTGCGAAACCATTTTCGCAACTTCGGTACCCCGAAATAGTGCATTCAGGCCCGAAACACAAGTTTTGCATCTTTTACATGCCGAAGGTTTGCGAAATGCTCCAAAACACTCCCAAACATCATTGTGGGTCTAATGTAGTAGAATGGTTGTTTTCGTTGCGAAACCATTTTCGCAACTTCGGTACCCCGAAATAATGCATTCAGGCTTGAAACACAAGTTTTGCTTCTTTTTACATGCCGAAGGTTTGCGATATGCTCCAAAACACTCCCAAACATCATTCTGGGTTTAATGGGGTAGAATGGGTGTTTTCTTTGCGAAACCATTTTCGCAACTTCGGTACCCCGAAATAGTGCATTCAAGCCCGAAACACAAGTTTTGCATCCTTTACATGCCGAAGGTTTGCGATATGCTCCAAAACACTCCCAAACATCATTCTGGGTTTAATGGGTTAGAATGGGTGTTTTCTTTGCGAAACTATTTTCGCAACTTCGGTACGCCGAAATAGTGCATTCAAGCCCGAAACACAAGTTTTGCATCTTTTACATGCCGAAGGTTTGCGATATGCTCCAAAACACTCCCAAACATCATTTTGGGTGTAATGGAGTAGAATGGGTGTTTTCGTTGCGAAACCATTTTCGCAACATCGGTGCCCCGAAATAGTGCATTCAGGCCTGAAACACAAGTTTTGCATCTTTTTACATGCCGAAGATTTGTGATATGCTCCAAAACACTCCCAAACATCATTTTGGGTCTAATGGAGTAGAATGGGTGTTTTCGTTGCGAAACCATTTTCGCAACTTCGGTACCCCGAAATAGTGCATTCAGGCCCGAAACACAAGTTTTGCATCTTTTACATGCCGAAGGTTTGCGAAATGCTCCAAAACACTCCCAAACATCATTGTGGGTCTAATGTAGTAGAATGGTTGTTTTCGTTGCGAAACCATTTTCGCAACTTCGGTACCCCGAAATAATGCATTCAGGCTTGAAACACAAGTTTTGCTTCTTTTTACATGCCGAAGGTTTGCGATATGCTCCAAAACACTCCCAAACATCATTCTGGGTTTAATGGGGTAGAATGGGTGTTTTCTTTGCGAAACCATTTTCGCAACTTCGGTACCCCGAAATAGTGCATTCAAGCCCGAAACACAAGTTTTGCATCCTTTACATGCCGAAGGTTTGCGATATGCTCCAAAACACTCCCAAACATCATTTTGGGTGTAATGGAGTAGAATGGGTGTTTTCGTTGCGAAACCATTTTCGCAACATCGGTGCCCCGAAATAGTGCATTCAAGCCCGAAACACAAGTTTTGCATCTTTTTACATGCCGAAGATTTGTGATATGCTCCAAAACACTCCCAAACATCATTTTGGGTCCAATGGAGTAGAATGGTTGTTTTCGTTACGAAACCATTTTCGCAACTTCGGTACCCCGAAATAGTGCATTCAGGCCCGAAACACAAGTTTTGCATCTTTTACATGCCGAAGATTTGTGATATGCTCCAAAACACTCCCAAACATCATTTTGGGTCTAATGGAGTAGAATGGGTGTTTTCGTTGCGAAACTATTTTCGCAACTTCGGTACCCCGAAATAGTGCATTCAGGCCCGAAACACAAGTTTTGCATCTTTTACATGCCGAAGGTTTGCAAAATGCTCCAAAACACTCCCAAACATCATTTTGGGTGTAATGGAGTAGAATGGTTGTTTTCGTTGCGAAACCATTTTCGCAACTTCGGTACCCCGAAATAATGCATTCAGGCTTGAAACACAAGTTTGGCATCTTTTTACATGCCGAAGGTTTGCGATATGCTCCAAAACACTCCCAAACATCATTCTGGGTTTAATGGGTTAGAATGGGTGTTTTCTTTGCGAAACTATTTTCGCAACTTCGGTACGCCGAAATAGTGCATTCAAGCCCGAAACACAAGTTTTGCATCTTTTACATGCCGAAGGTTTGCGATATGCTCCAAAACACTCCCAAACATCATTTTGGGTGTAATGGAGTAGAATGGGTGTTTTCGTTGCGAAACCATTTTCGCAACATCGGTGCCCCGAAATAGTGCATTCAGGCCTGAAACACAAGTTTTGCATCTTTTTACATGCCGAAGATTTGTGATATGCTCCAAAACACTCCCAAACATCATTTTGGGTCTAATGGAGTAGAATGGGTGTTTTCGTTGCGAAACCATTTTCGCAACTTCGGTACCCCGAAATAGTGCATTCAGGCCCGAAACACAAGTTTTGCATCTTTTACATGCCGAAGGTTTGCGAAATGCTCCAAAACACTCCCAAACATCATTTTGGGTCCAATGGAGTAGAATGGTTGTTTTCTTTGCGAAACCATTTTCGCAACTTCGGTACCCCGAAATAGTGCATTCAGGCCCGAAACATAAGTTTTGCATCTTTTACATGCCGAAGGTTTGCGAAATGCTCAAAAACACTCCCAAACATCATTTTGGGTCTAATGGAGTAGAATGGTTGTTTTCGTTGCGAAACCATTTTCGCAACTTCGGTACCCCGGAATAATGCATTCAGGCTTGAAACACAAGTTTTGCATCTTTTTACATGCCGAAGGTTTGCGATCTGCTCCAAAACACTCCCAAACATCATTCTGGGATTAATGGGGTAGAATGGGTGTTTTGTTTGCGAAACCATTTTCGCAACTTCGGTACCCCGAAATAGTGCATTCAAGCCCGAAACACAAGTTTTGCATCCTTTACATGCCGAAGGTTTGCGATATGCTCCAAAACACTCCCAAACAACATTTTGGGTGTAATGGAGTAGAATGGGTGTTTTCGTTGCGAAACCATTTTCGCAACATCGGTGCCCTGAAATAGTGCATTCAGGCCTGAAACACAAGTTTTGCATCTTTTTACATGCCAAAGATTTGTGATATGCTCCAAAACACTCCCAAACATCATTTTGGGTCTAATGGAGTAGAATGGTTGTTTTCGTTGCGAAACTATTTTCGCAACTTCGGTACCCCGAAATAATGCTTTCAGGCTTGAAACACAAGTTTTGCATCTTTTTACATGCCGAAGGTTTGTGATATGCTCCTAAACACTCCCAAACATCATTCTGGGTTTAATGGGGGTAGAATGGGTGTTTTCTTTGCGAAACCATTTTCGCAACTTCGGTACCCCGAAATAGTGCATTCAAGCCCGAAACACAAGTTTTGCATCTTTTACATGCCGAAGGTTTGCGATATGCTCCAAAACACTCCCAAACATCATTTTGGGTGTAATGGAGTAGAATGGGTGTTTTCGTTGCGAAACCATTTTCGCAACATCGGTGCCCTGAAATAGTGCATTCAGGCCTGAAACACAAGTTTTGGATCTTTTTACATGCCGAAGATTTGTGATATGCTCCAAAACACTCCCAAACATCATTTTGGGTCTAATGGAGTAGAATGGGTGTTTTCGTTGCGGAACCATTTTCGCAACTTCGGTACCCCGAAATAATGCTTTCAGGCTTGAAACACAAGTTTTGCATCTTTTTACATGCCGAAGGTTTGTGATATGCTCCAAAACACTCCCAAACATCATTCTGGGTTTAATGGGGGTAGAATGGGTGTTTTCTTTGCGAAACCATTTTCGCAACTTCGGTACCCCGAAATAGTGCATTCAAGCCCGAAACTCAAGTTTGCATCTTTTACATGCCGAAGGTTTGCGATATGCTCCAAAACACTCCCAAACATCATTTTGGGTGTAATGGAGTAGAATGGGTGTTTTCGTTGCGAAACCATTTTCGCAACTTCGATACCCCGAAATAGTGCATTCAGGCCCGAAACACAAGTTTTGCATCTTTTACATGCCGAAGGTTTGCAAAATGCTCCAAAACACTCCCAAACATCATTTTGGGTGTAATGGAGTAGAATGGTTGTTTTCGTTGCGAAACCATTTTCGCAACTTCGGTACCCCGAAATAATGCATTCAGGCTTGAAACACAAGTTTTGCATCTTTTTACATGCCGAAGGTTTGCGATATGCTCCAAAACACTCCCAAACATCATTCTGGGTTTAATGGGTTAGAATGGGTGTTTTCTTTGCGAAACTATTTTCGCAACTTCGGTACGCCGAAATAGTGCATTCAAGCCCGAAACACAA
Source organism: Cenchrus fungigraminus (assembly GCA_036936925.1). NCBI lineage: Eukaryota > Viridiplantae > Streptophyta > Magnoliopsida > Poales > Poaceae > Cenchrus > Cenchrus fungigraminus. The sequence continues at coordinate 34,367,056 of CM072775.1, forward strand.
GTTTTGCATCTTTTACATGCCGAAGGTTTGCGATATGCTCCAAAACACTCCCAAACATCATTTTGGGTGTAATGGAGTAGAATGGGTGTTTTCGTTGCGAAACCATTTTCGCAACATCGGTGCCCCGAAATAGTGCATTCAGGCCTGAAACACAAGTTTTGCATCTTTTTACATGCCGAAGATTTGTGATATGCTCCAAAACACTCCCAAACATCATTTTGGGTCTAATGGAGTAGAATGGGTGTTTTCGTTGCGAAACCATTTTCGCAACTTCGGTACCCCGAAATAGTGCATTCAGGCCCGAAACACAAGTTTTGCATCTTTTACATGCCGAAGGTTTGCGAAATGCTCCAAAACACTCCCAAACATCATTGTGGGTCTAATGTAGTAGAATGGTTGTTTTCGTTGCGAAACCATTTTCGCAACTTCGGTACCCCGAAATAATGCATTCAGGCTTGAAACACAAGTTTTGCTTCTTTTTACATGCCGAAGGTTTGCGATATGCTCCAAAACACTCCCAAACATCATTCTGGGTTTAATGGGGTAGAATGGGTGTTTTCTTTGCGAAACCATTTTCGCAACTTCGGTACCCCGAAATAGTGCATTCAAGCCCGAAACACAAGTTTTGCATCCTTTACATGCCGAAGGTTTGCGATATGCTCCAAAACACTCCCAAACATCATTTTGGGTGTAATGGAGTAGAATGGGTGTTTTCGTTGCGAAACCATTTTCGCAACATCGGTTCCCCGAAATAGTGCATTCAAGCCCGAAACACAAGTTTTGCATCTTTTTACATGCCGAAGATTTGTGATATGCTCCAAAACACTCCCAAACATCATTTTGGGTCTAATGGAGTAGAATGGTTGTTTTCGTTACGAAACCATTTTCGCAACTTCGGTACCCCGAAATAGTGCATTCAGGCCCGAAACACAAGTTTTGCATCTTTTACATGCCGAAGGTTTGCGAAATGCTCCAAAACACTCCCAAACATCATTTTGGGTCTAATGGAGTAGAATGGTTGTTTTCGTTGCGAAACCATTTTCGCAACTTCGGTACCCCGAAATAATGCATTAAGGCTTGAAACACAAGTTTTGCATCTTTTTACATGCCGAAGGTTTGCGATATGCTCCAAAACACTCCCAAACATCATTCTGGGTTTAATGGGTTAGAATGGGTGTTTTCTTTGCGAAACTGTTTTCGCAACTTCGGTACGCCGAAATAGTGCATTCAAGCCCGAAACACAAGTTTTGCATCTTTTACATGCCGAAGGTTTGCGATATGCTCCAAAACACTCCCAAACATCATTTTGGGTGTAATGGAGTAGAATGGGTGTTTTCGTTGCGAAACCATTTTCGCAACATCGGTGCCCTGAAATATTGCATTCAGGCCTGAAACACAAGTTTTGCATCTTTTTACATGCCGAAGATTTGTGATATGCTCCAAAACACTCCCAAACATCATTTTGGGTCTAATGGAGCAGAATGGGTGTTTTCGTTGCGGAACCATTTTCGCAACTTCGGTACCCCGAAATAATGCTTTCAGGCTTGAAACACAAGTTTTGCATCTTTTTACATGCCGAAGGTTTGTGATATGCTCCAAAACACTCCCAAACATCATTCTGGGTTTAATGGGGGTAGAATGGGTGTTTTCTTTGCGAAACCATTTTCGCAACTTCGGTACCCCGAAATAGTGCATTCAAGCCCGAAACACAAGTTTTGCATCTTTTACATGCCGAAGGTTTGCGATATGCTCCAAAACACTCCCAAACATCATTTTGGGTGTAATGGAGTAGAATGGGTGTTTTCGTTGCGAAACCATTTTCGCAACTTCGGTACCCCGAAATAGTGCATTCAGGCCTGAAACACAAGTTTTGCATCTTTTACATGCCGAAGGTTTGCAAAATGCTCCAAAACACTCCCAAACATCATTTTGGGTGTAATGGAGTAGAATGGTTGTTTTCGTTGCGAAACCATTTTCGCAACTTCGGTACCCCGAAATAATGCATTCAGGCGTGAAACACAAGTTTTGCATCTTTTTACATGCCGAAGGTTTGCGATATGCTCCAAAACACTCCCAAACATCATTCTGGGTTTAAGGGTTAGAATGGGTGTTTTCTTTGCGAAACTATTTTCGCAACTTCGGTACGCCGAAATAGTGCATTCAAGCCCGAAACACAAGTTTTGCATCTTTTACATGCCGAAGGTTTGCGATATGCTCCAAAACACTCCCAAACATCATTTTGGGTGTAATGGAGTAGAATGGGTGTTTTCGTTGCGAAACCATTTTCGCAACATCGGTGCCCCGAAATAGTGCATTCAGGCCTGAAACACAAGTTTTGCATCTTTTTACATGCCGAAGATTTGTGATATGCTCCAAAACACTCCCAAACATCATTTTGGGTCTAATGGAGTAGAATGGGTGTTTTCGTTGCGAAACCATTTTCGCAACTTCGGTACCCCGAAATAATGCATTCAGGCTTGAAACACAAGTTTTGCTTCTTTTTACATGCCGAAGGTTTGCGATATGCTCCAAAACACTCCCAAACATCATTCTGGGTTTAATGGGGTAGAATGGGTGTTTTCTTTGCGAAACCATTTTCGCAACTTCGGTACCCCGAAATAGTGCATTCAAGCCCGAAACACAAGTTTTGCATCCTTTACATGCCGAAGGTTTGCGATATGCTCCAAAACACTCCCAAACATCATTCTGGGTTTAATGGGTTAGAATGGGTGTTTTCTTTGCGAAACTATTTTCGCAACTTCGGTACGCCGAAATAGTGCATTCAAGCCCGAAACACAAGTTTTGCATCTTTTACATGCCGAAGGTTTGCGATATGCTCCAAAACACTCCCAAACATCATTTTGGGTGTAATGGAGTAGAATGGGTGTTTTCGTTGCGAAACCATTTTCGCAACATCGGTGCCCCGAAATAGTGCATTCAGGCCTGAAACACAAGTTTTGCATCTTTTTACATGCCGAAGATTTGTGATATGCTCCAAAACACTCCCAAACATCATTTTGGGTCTAATGGAGTAGAATGGGTGTTTTCGTTGCGAAACCATTTTCGCAACTTCGGTACCCCGAAATAGTGCATTCAGGCCCGAAACACAAGTTTTGCATCTTTTACATGCCGAAGGTTTGCGAAATGCTCCAAAACACTCCCAAACATCATTGTGGGTCTAATGTAGAAGAATGGTTGTTTTCGTTGCGAAACCATTTTCGCAACTTCGGTACCCCGAAATAATGCATTCAGGCTTGAAACACAAGTTTTGCTTCTTTTTACATGCCGAAGGTTTGCGATATGCTCCAAAACACTCCCAAACATCATTCTGGGTTTAATGGGGTAGAATGGGTGTTTTCTTTGCGAAACCATTTTCGCAACTTCGGTACCCCGAAATAGTGCATTCAAGCCCGAAACACAAGTTTTGCATCCTTTACATGCCGAAGGTTTGCGATATGCTCCAAAACACTCCCAAACATCATTTTGGGTGTAATGGAGTAGAATGGGTGTTTTCGTTGCGAAACCATTTTCGCAACATCGGTTCCCCGAAATAGTGCATTCAAGCCCGAAACACAAGTTTTGCATCTTTTTACATGCCGAAGATTTGTGATATGCTCCAAAACACTCCCAAACATCATTTTGGGTCTAATGGAGTAGAATGGTTGTTTTCGTTACGAAACCATTTTCGCAACTTCGGTACCCCGAAATAGTGCATTCAGGCCCGAAACACAAGTTTTGCATCTTTTACATGCCGAAGGTTTGCGAAATGCTCCAAAACACTCCCAAACATCATTTTGGGTCTAATGGAGTAGAATGGTTGTTTTCGTTGCGAAACCATTTTCGCAACTTCGGTACCCCGAAATAATGCATTAAGGCTTGAAACACAAGTTTTGCATCTTTTTACATGCCGAAGGTTTGCGATATGCTCCAAAACACTCCCAAACATCATTCTGGGTTTAATGGGTTAGAATGGGTGTTTTCTTTGCGAAACTGTTTTCGCAACTTCGGTACGCCGAAATAGTGCATTCAAGCCCGAAACACAAGTTTTGCATCTTTTACATGCCGAAGGTTTGCGATATGCTCCAAAACACTCCCAAACATCATTTTGGGTGTAATGGAGTAGAATGGGTGTTTTCGTTGCGAAACCATTTTCGCAACATCGGTGCCCTGAAATATTGCATTCAGGCCTGAAACACAAGTTTTGCATCTTTTTACATGCCGAAGATTTGTGATATGCTCCAAAACACTCCCAAACATCATTTTGGGTCTAATGGAGTAGAATGGGTGTTTTCGTTGCGGAACCATTTTCGCAACTTCGGTACCCCGAAATAATGCTTTCAGGCTTGAAACACAAGTTTTGCATCTTTTTACATGCCGAAGGTTTGTGATATGCTCCAAAACACTCCCAAACATCATTCTGGGTTTAATGGGGGTAGAATGGGTGTTTTCTTTGCGAAACCATTTTCGCAACTTCGGTACCCCGAAATAGTGCATTCAAGCCCGAAACACAAGTTTTGCATCTTTTACATGCCGAAGGTTTGCGATATGCTCCAAAACACTCCCAAACATCATTTTGGGTGTAATGGAGTAGAATGGGTGTTTTCGTTGCGAAACCATTTTCGCAACTTCGGTACCCCGAAATAGTGCATTCAGGCCTGAAACACAAGTTTTGCATCTTTTACATGCCGAAGGTTTGCAAAATGCTCCAAAACACTCCCAAACATCATTTTGGGTGTAATGGAGTAGAATGGTTGTTTTCGTTGCGAAACCATTTTCGCAACTTCGGTACCCCGAAATAATGCATTCAGGCGTGAAACACAAGTTTTGCATCTTTTTACATGCCGAAGGTTTGCGATATGCTCCAAAACACTCCCAAACATCATTCTGGGTTTAAGGGTTAGAATGGGTGTTTTCTTTGCGAAACTATTTTCGCAACTTCGGTACGCCGAAATAGTGCATTCAAGCCCGAAACACAAGTTTTGCATCTTTTACATGCCGAAGGTTTGCGATATGCTCCAAAACACTCCCAAACATCATTTTGGGTGTAATGGAGTAGAATGGGTGTTTTCGTTGCGAAACCATTTTCGCAACATCGGTGCCCCGAAATAGTGCATTCAGGCCTGAAACACAAGTTTTGCATCTTTTTACATGCCGAAGATTTGTGATATGCTCCAAAACACTCCCAAACATCATTTTGGGTGTAATGGAGTAGAATGGGTGTTTTCGTTGCGAAACCATTTTCGCAACTTCGGTACCCCGAAATAGTGCATTCAGGCCCGAAACACAAGTTTTGCATCTTTTACATGCCGAAGGTTTGCGAAATGCTCCAAAACACTCCCAAACATCATTGTGGGTCTAATGTAGTAGAATGGTTGTTTTCGTTGCGAAACCATTTTCGCAACTTCGGTACCCCGAAATAATGCATTCAGGCTTGAAACACAAGTTTTGCTTCTTTTTACATGCCGAAGGTTTGCGATATGCTCCAAAACACTCCCAAACATCATTCTGGGTTTAATGGGGTAGAATGGGTGTTTTCTTTGCGAAACCATTTTCGCAACTTCGGTACCCCGAAATAGTGCATTCAAGCCCGAAACACAAGTTTTGCATCCTTTACATGCCGAAGGTTTGCGATATGCTCCAAAACACTCCCAAACATCATTTTGGGTGTAATGGAGTAGAATGGGTGTTTTCGTTGCGAAACCATTTTCGCAACATCGGTTCCCCGAAATAGTGCATTCAAGCCCGAAACACAAGTTTTGCATCTTTTTACATGCCGAAGATTTGTGATATGCTCCAAAACACTCCCAAACATCATTTTGGGTCTAATGGAGTAGAATGGTTGTTTTCGTTACGAAACCATTTTCGCAACTTCGGTACCCCGAAATAGTGCATTCAGGCCCGAAACACAAGTTTTGCATCTTTTACATGCCGAAGGTTTGCGAAATGCTCCAAAACACTCCCAAACATCATTTTGGGTCTAATGGAGTAGAATGGTTGTTTTCGTTGCGAAACCATTTTCGCAACTTCGGTACCCCGAAATAATGCATTAAGGCTTGAAACACAAGTTTTGCATCTTTTTACATGCCGAAGGTTTGCGATATGCTCCAAAACACTCCCAAACATCATTCTGGGTTTAATGGGTTAGAATGGGTGTTTTCTTTGCGAAACTGTTTTCGCAACTTCGGTACGCCGAAATAGTGCATTCAAGCCCGAAACACAAGTTTTGCATCTTTTACATGCCGAAGGTTTGCGATATGCTCCAAAACACTCCCAAACATCATTTTGGGTGTAATGGAGTAGAATGGGTGTTTTCGTTGCGAAACCATTTTCGCAACATCGGTGCCCTGAAATATTGCATTCAGGCCTGAAACACAAGTTTTGCATCTTTTTACATGCCGAAGATTTGTGATATGCTCCAAAACACTCCCAAACATCATTTTGGGTCTAATGGAGCAGAATGGGTGTTTTCGTTGCGGAACCATTTTCGCAACTTCGGTACCCCGAAATAATGCTTTCAGGCTTGAAACACAAGTTTTGCATCTTTTTACATGCCGAAGGTTTGTGATATGCTCCAAAACACTCCCAAACATCATTCTGGGTTTAATGGGGGTAGAATGGGTGTTTTCTTTGCGAAACCATTTTCGCAACTTCGGTACCCCGAAATAGTGCATTCAAGCCCGAAACACAAGTTTTGCATCTTTTACATGCCGAAGGTTTGCGATATGCTCCAAAACACTCCCAAACATCATTTTGGGTGTAATGGAGTAGAATGGGTGTTTTCGTTGCGAAACCATTTTCGCAACTTCGGTACCCCGAAATAGTGCATTCAGGCCTGAAACACAAGTTTTGCATCTTTTACATGCCGAAGGTTTGCAAAATGCTCCAAAACACTCCCAAACATCATTTTGGGTGTAATGGAGTAGAATGGTTGTTTTCGTTGCGAAACCATTTTCGCAACTTCGGTACCCCGAAATAATGCATTCAGGCGTGAAACACAAGTTTTGCATCTTTTTACATGCCGAAGGTTTGCGATATGCTCCAAAACACTCCCAAACATCATTCTGGGTTTAAGGGTTAGAATGGGTGTTTTCTTTGCGAAACTATTTTCGCAACTTCGGTACGCCGAAATAGTGCATTCAAGCCCGAAACACAAGTTTTGCATCTTTTACATGCCGAAGGTTTGCGATATGCTCCAAAACACTCCCAAACATCATTTTGGGTGTAATGGAGTAGAATGGGTGTTTTCGTTGCGAAACCATTTTCGCAACATCGGTGCCCCGAAATAGTGCATTCAGGCCTGAAACACAAGTTTTGCATCTTTTTACATGCCGAAGATTTGTGATATGCTCCAAAACACTCCCAAACATCATTTTGGGTCTAATGGAGTAGAATGGGTGTTTTCGTTGCGAAACCATTTTCGCAACTTCGGTACCCCGAAATAATGCATTCAGGCTTGAAACACAAGTTTTGCTTCTTTTTACATGCCGAAGGTTTGCGATATGCTCCAAAACACTCCCAAACATCATTCTGGGTTTAATGGGGTAGAATGGGTGTTTTCTTTGCGAAACCATTTTCGCAACTTCGGTACCCCGAAATAGTGCATTCAAGCCCGAAACACAAGTTTTGCATCCTTTACATGCCGAAGGTTTGCGATATGCTCCAAAACACTCCCAAACATCATTCTGGGTTTAATGGGTTAGAATGGGTGTTTTCTTTGCGAAACTATTTTCGCAACTTCGGTACGCCGAAATAGTGCATTCAAGCCCGAAACACAAGTTTTGCATCTTTTACATGCCGAAGGTTTGCGATATGCTCCAAAACACTCCCAAACATCATTTTGGGTGTAATGGAGTAGAATGGGTGTTTTCGTTGCGAAACCATTTTCGCAACATCGGTGCCCCGAAATAGTGCATTCAGGCCTGAAACACAAGTTTTGCATCTTTTTACATGCCGAAGATTTGTGATATGCTCCAAAACACTCCCAAACATCATTTTGGGTCTAATGGAGTAGAATGGGTGTTTTCGTTGCGAAACCATTTTCGCAACTTCGGTACCCCGAAATAGTGCATTCAGGCCCGAAACACAAGTTTTGCATCTTTTACATGCCGAAGGTTTGCGAAATGCTCCAAAACACTCCCAAACATCATTGTGGGTCTAATGTAGAAGAATGGTTGTTTTCGTTGCGAAACCATTTTCGCAACTTCGGTACCCCGAAATAATGCATTCAGGCTTGAAACACAAGTTTTGCTTCTTTTTACATGCCGAAGGTTTGCGATATGCTCCAAAACACTCCCAAACATCATTCTGGGTTTAATGGGGTAGAATGGGTGTTTTCTTTGCGAAACCATTTTCGCAACTTCGGTACCCCGAAATAGTGCATTCAAGCCCGAAACACAAGTTTTGCATCCTTTACATGCCGAAGGTTTGCGATATGCTCCAAAACACTCCCAAACATCATTTTGGGTGTAATGGAGTAGAATGGGTGTTTTCGTTGCGAAACCATTTTCGCAACATCGGTTCCCCGAAATAGTGCATTCAAGCCCGAAACACAAGTTTTGCATCTTTTTACATGCCGAAGATTTGTGATATGCTCCAAAACACTCCCAAACATCATTTTGGGTCTAATGGAGTAGAATGGTTGTTTTCGTTACGAAACCATTTTCGCAACTTCGGTACCCCGAAATAGTGCATTCAGGCCCGAAACACAAGTTTTGCATCTTTTACATGCCGAAGGTTTGCGAAATGCTCCAAAACACTCCCAAACATCATTTTGGGTCTAATGGAGTAGAATGGTTGTTTTCGTTGCGAAACCATTTTCGCAACTTCGGTACCCCGAAATAATGCATTAAGGCTTGAAACACAAGTTTTGCATCTTTTTACATGCCGAAGGTTTGCGATATGCTCCAAAACACTCCCAAACATCATTCTGGGTTTAATGGGTTAGAATGGGTGTTTTCTTTGCGAAACTGTTTTCGCAACTTCGGTACGCCGAAATAGTGCATTCAAGCCCGAAACACAAGTTTTGCATCTTTTACATGCCGAAGGTTTGCGATATGCTCCAAAACACTCCCAAACATCATTTTGGGTGTAATGGAGTAGAATGGGTGTTTTCGTTGCGAAACCATTTTCGCAACATCGGTGCCCTGAAATATTGCATTCAGGCCTGAAACACAAGTTTTGCATCTTTTTACATGCCGAAGATTTGTGATATGCTCCAAAACACTCCCAAACATCATTTTGGGTCTAATGGAGTAGAATGGGTGTTTTCGTTGCGGAACCATTTTCGCAACTTCGGTACCCCGAAATAATGCTTTCAGGCTTGAAACACAAGTTTTGCATCTTTTTACATGCCGAAGGTTTGTGATATGCTCCAAAACACTCCCAAACATCATTCTGGGTTTAATGGGGGTAGAATGGGTGTTTTCTTTGCGAAACCATTTTCGCAACTTCGGTACCCCGAAATAGTGCATTCAAGCCCGAAACACAAGTTTTGCATCTTTTACATGCCGAAGGTTTGCGATATGCTCCAAAACACTCCCAAACATCATTTTGGGTGTAATGGAGTAGAATGGGTGTTTTCGTTGCGAAACCATTTTCGCAACTTCGGTACCCCGAAATAGTGCATTCAGGCCTGAAACACAAGTTTTGCATCTTTTACATGCCGAAGGTTTGCAAAATGCTCCAAAACACTCCCAAACATCATTTTGGGTGTAATGGAGTAGAATGGTTGTTTTCGTTGCGAAACCATTTTCGCAACTTCGGTACCCCGAAATAATGCATTCAGGCGTGAAACACAAGTTTTGCATCTTTTTACATGCCGAAGGTTTGCGATATGCTCCAAAACACTCCCAAACATCATTCTGGGTTTAAGGGTTAGAATGGGTGTTTTCTTTGCGAAACTATTTTCGCAACTTCGGTACGCCGAAATAGTGCATTCAAGCCCGAAACACAAGTTTTGCATCTTTTACATGCCGAAGGTTTGCGATATGCTCCAAAACACTCCCAAACATCATTTTGGGTGTAATGGAGTAGAATGGGTGTTTTCGTTGCGAAACCATTTTCGCAACATCGGTGCCCCGAAATAGTGCATTCAGGCCTGAAACACAAGTTTTGCATCTTTTTACATGCCGAAGATTTGTGATATGCTCCAAAACACTCCCAAACATCATTTTGGGTCTAATGGAGTAGAATGGGTGTTTTCGTTGCGAAACCATTTTCGCAACTTCGGTACCCCGAAATAGTGCATTCAGGCCCGAAACACAAGTTTTGCATCTTTTACATGCCGAAGGTTTGCGAAATGCTCCAAAACACTCCCAAACATCATTGTGGGTCTAATGTAGTAGAATGGTTGTTTTCGTTGCGAAACCATTTTCGCAACTTCGGTACCCCGAAATAATGCATTCAGGCTTGAAACACAAGTTTTGCTTCTTTTTACATGCCGAAGGTTTGCGATATGCTCCAAAACACTCCCAAACATCATTCTGGGTTTAATGGGGTAGAATGGGTGTTTTCTTTGCGAAACCATTTTCGCAACTTCGGTACCCCGAAATAGTGCATTCAAGCCCGAAACACAAGTTTTGCATCCTTTACATGCCGAAGGTTTGCGATATGCTCCAAAACACTCCCAAACATCATTCTGGGTTTAATGGGTTAGAATGGGTGTTTTCTTTGCGAAACTATTTTCGCAACTTCGGTACGCCGAAATAGTGCATTCAAGCCCGAAACACAAGTTTTGCATCTTTTACATGCCGAAGGTTTGCGATATGCTCCAAAACACTCCCAAACATCATTTTGGGTGTAATGGAGTAGAATGGGTGTTTTCGTTGCGAAACCATTTTCGCAACATCGGTGCCCCGAAATAGTGCATTCAGGCCTGAAACACAAGTTTTGCATCTTTTTACATGCCGAAGATTTGTGATATGCTCCAAAACACTCCCAAACATCATTTTGGGTCTAATGGAGTAGAATGGGTGTTTTCGTTGCGAAACCATTTTCGCAACTTCGGTACCCCGAAATAGTGCATTCAGGCCCGAAACACAAGTTTTGCATCTTTTACATGCCGAAGGTTTGCGAAATGCTCCAAAACACTCCCAAACATCATTGTGGGTCTAATGTAGAAGAATGGTTGTTTTCGTTGCGAAACCATTTTCGCAACTTCGGTACCCCGAAATAATGCATTCAGGCTTGAAACACAAGTTTTGCTTCTTTTTACATGCCGAAGGTTTGCGATATGCTCCAAAACACTCCCAAACATCATTCTGGGTTTAATGGGGTAGAATGGGTGTTTTCTTTGCGAAACCATTTTCGCAACTTCGGTACCCCGAAATAGTGCATTCAAGCCCGAAACACAAGTTTTGCATCCTTTACATGCCGAAGGTTTGCGATATGCTCCAAAACACTCCCAAACATCATTTTGGGTGTAATGGAGTAGAATGGGTGTTTTCGTTGCGAAACCATTTTCGCAACATCGGTGCCCCGAAATAGTGCATTCAAGCCCGAAACACAAGTTTTGCATCTTTTTACATGCCGAAGATTTGTGATATGCTCCAAAACACTCCCAAACATCATTTTGGGTCCAATGGAGTAGAATGGTTGTTTTCGTTACGAAACCATTTTCGCAACTTCGGTACCCCGAAATAGTGCATTCAGGCCCGAAACACAAGTTTTGCATCTTTTACATGCCGAAGATTTGTGATATGCTCCAAAACACTCCCAAACATCATTTTGGGTCTAATGGAGTAGAATGGGTGTTTTCGTTGCGAAACTATTTTCGCAACTTCGGTACCCCGAAATAGTGCATTCAGGCCCGAAACACAAGTTTTGCATCTTTTACATGCCGAAGGTTTGCAAAATGCTCCAAAACACTCCCAAACATCATTTTGGGTGTAATGGAGTAGAATGGTTGTTTTCGTTGCGAAACCATTTTCGCAACTTCGGTACCCCGAAATAATGCATTCAGGCTTGATACACAAGTTTTGCATCTTTTTACATGCCGAAGATTTGTGATATGCTCCAAAACACTCCCAAACATCATTTTGGGTCTAATGGAGTAGAATGGGTGTTTTCGTTGCGAAACTATTTTCGCAACTTCGGTACCCCGAAATAGTGCATTCAGGCCCGAAACACAAGTTTTGCATCTTTTACATGCCGAAGGTTTGCGAAATGCTCCAAAACACTCCCAAACATCATTGTGGGTCTAATGTAGTAGAATGGTTGTTTTCGTTGCGAAACCATTTTCGTAACTTCGGTACCCCGAAATAATGCATTCAGGCTTGAAACACAAGTTTTGCTTCTTTTTACATGCCGAAGGTTTGCGATATGCTCCAAAACACTCCCAAACATCATTCTGGGTTTAATGGGGTAGAATGGGTGTTTTCTTTGCGAAACCATTTTCGCAACTTCGGTACCCCGAAATAGTGCATTCAAGCCCGAAACACAAGTTTTGCATCCTTTACATGCCGAAGGTTTGCGATATGCTCCAAAACACTCCCAAACATCATTTTGGGTGTAATGGAGTAGAATGGGTGTTTTCGTTGCGAAACCATTTTCGCAACATCGGTGCCCCGAAATAGTGCATTCAAGCCCGAAACACAAGTTTTGCATCTTTTTACGTGCCGAAGATTTGTGATATGCTCCAAAACACTCCCAAACATCATTTTGGGTCCAATGGAGTAGAATGGTTGTTTTCGTTACGAAACCATTTTCGCAACTTCGGTACCCCGAAATAGTGCATTCAGGCCCGAAACACAAGTTTTGCATCTTTTACATGCCGAAGGTTTGCGAAATGCTCCAAAACACACCCAAACATCATTTTGGGTCTAATGGAGTAGAATGGTTGTTTTCGTTGCGAAACCATTTTCGCAACTTCGGTACCCCGAAATAATGCATTAAGGCTTGAAACACAAGTTTTGCATCTTTTTACATGCCGAAGGTTTGCGATATGCTCCAAAACACTCCCAAACATCATTCTGGGTTTAATGGGGTAGAATGGGTGTTTTCTTTGCGAAACCATTTTCGCAACTTCGGTACCCCGAAATAGTGCATTCAAGCCCGAAACACAAGTTTTGCATCCTTTACATGCCGAAGGTTTGCGATATGCTCCAAAACACTCCCAAACATCATTTTGGGGGCAATGGAGTAGAATGGGTGTTTTCGTTGCGAAACCATTTTCGCAACATCGGTGCCCCGAAATAGTGCATTCAAGCCCGAAACACAAGTTTTGCATCTTTTTACATACCGAAGATTTGTGATATGCTCCAAAACACTCCCAAACATCATTTTGGGTCCAATGGAGTAGAATGGTTGTTTTCTTTGCGAAACCATTTTCGCAACTTCGGTACCCCGAAATAGTGCATTCAGGCCCGAAACATAAGTTTTGCATCTTTTACATGCCGAAGGTTTGCGAAATGCTCAAAAACACTCCCAAACATCATTTTGGGTCTAATGGAGTAGATTGGTTGTTTTCGTTGCGAAACCATTTTCGCAACTTCGGTACCCCGAAATAGTGCATGCAGGCCCAAAACACAAGTTTTGCATCTTTTACATGCCGAAGGTTTGCGAAATGCTCCAAAACACTCCCAAACATCATTTTGGGTCTAATGGAGTAGAATGGTTGTTTTCGTTGCGAAACCATTTTCGCAACTTCGGTACCCCGGAATAATGCATTCAGGCTTGAAACACAAGTTTTGCATCTTTTTACATGCCGAAGGTTTGCGATCTGCTCCAAAACACTCCCAAACATCATTCTGGGTTTAATGGGGTAGAATGGGTGTTTTGTTTGCGAAACCATTTTCGCAACTTCGGTACCCCGAAATAGTGCATTCAAGCCCGAAACACAAGTTTTGCATCCTTTACATGCCGAAGGTTTGCGATATGCTCCAAAACACTCCCAAACATCATTTTGGGTGTAATGGAGTAGAATGGGTGTTTTCGTTGCGAAACCATTTTCGCAACATCGGTGCCCTGAAATAGTGCATTCAGGCCTGAAACACAAGTTTTGCATCTTTTTACATGCCAAAGATTTGTGATATGCTCCAAAACACTCCCAAACATCATTTTGGGTCTAATGGAGTAGAATGGTTGTTTTCGTTGCGAAACTATTTTCGCAACTTCGGTACCCCGAAATAATGCTTTCAGGCTTGAAACACAAGTTTTGCATCTTTTTACATGCCGAAGGTTTGTGATATGCTCCAAAACACTCCCAAACATCATTCTGGGTTTAATGGGGGTAGAATGGGTGTTTTCTTTGCGAAACCATTTTCGCAACTTCGGTACCCCGAAATAGTGCATTCAAGCCCGAAACACAAGTTTTGCATCTTTTACATGCCGAAGGTTTGCGATATGCTCCAAAACACTCCCAAACATCATTTTGGGTGTAATGGAGTAGAATGGGTGTTTTCGTTGCGAAACCATTTTCGCAACTTCGGTACCCCGAAATAGTGCATTCAGGCCCGAAACACAAGTTTTGCATCTTTTACATGCCGAAGGTTTGCGAAATGCTCCAAAACACTCCCAAACATCGTTTTGGGTGTAATGGAGTAGAATGGTTGTTTTCGTTGCGAAACCATTTTCGCAACTTCGGTACCCCGAAATAATGCATTCAGGCTTGAAACACAAGTTTTGCATCTTTTTACATGCCGAAGGTTTGCGATATGCTCCAAAACACTCCCAAACATCATTCTGGGTTTAATGGGTTAGAATGGGTGTTTTCTTTGCGAAACTATTTTCGCAACTTCGGTACGCCGAAATAGTGCATTCAAGCCCGAAACACAAGTTTTGCATCTTTTACATGCCGAAGGTTTGCGATATGCTCCAAAACACTCCCAAACATCATTTTGGGTGTAATGGAGTAGAATGGGTGTTTTCGTTGCGAAACCATTTTCGCAACATCGGTGCCCCGAAATAGTGCATTCAGGCCTGAAACACAAGTTTTGCATCTTTTTACAAGCCGAAGATTTGTGATATGCTCCAAAACACTCCCAAACATCATTTTGGGTCTAATGGAGTAGAATGGGTGTTTTCGTTGCGAAACCATTTTCGCAACTTCGGTACCCCGAAATAGTGTATTCAGGCCCGAAACACAAGTTTTGCATCGTTTACATGCCGAAGGTTTGCGAAATGCTCCAAAACACTCCCAAACATCATTTTGGGTCTAATGTAGTAGAATGGTTATTTTCGTTGCGAAACCATTTTCGTAACTTCGGTACCCCGAAATAATGCATTCAGGCTTGAAACACAAGTTTTGCTTCTTTTTACATGCCGAAGGTTTGCGATATGCTCCAAAACACTCCCAAACATTATTCTGGGTTTAAGGGGGTAGAATGGGTGTTTTCTTTGCGAAACCATTTTCGCAACTTCGGTACCCCGAAATAGTGCATTCAAGCCCGAAACACAAGTTTTGCATCCTTTACATGCCGAAGGTTTGCGATATGCTCCAAAACACTCCCAAACATCATTTTGGGTGTAATGGAGTAGAATGGGTGTTTTCGTTGCGAAACCATTTTCGCAACATCGGTGCCCCGAAATAGTGCATTCAAGCTCGAAACAAAAGTTTTTCATCTTTTTAGATGCCGAAGATTTGTGATATGCTCCAAAACACTCCCAAACATCATTTTGGGTCCAATGGAGTAGAATGGTTGTTTTCGTTACGAAACCATTTTCGCAACTTCGGTACCCCGAAATAGTGCATTCAGGCCCGAAACACAAGTTTTGCATCTTTTACATGCCGAAGGTTTGCGAAATGCTCCAAAACACTCCCAAACATCATTTTGGGTCTAATGGAGTAGAATGGTTGTTTTCTTTGCGAAACCATTTTCGCAACTTCGGTACCCCGAAATAGTGCATTCAAGCCCGAAACACAAGTTTTGCATCCTTTACATGCCGAAGGTTTGAGATATGCTCCAAAACACTCCCAAACATCATTTTGGGGGCAATGGAGTAGAATGGGTGTTTTCGTTGCGAAACCATTTTCGCAACATCGGTGCCCCGAAATAGTGCATTCAAGCCCGAAACACAAGTTTTGCATCTTTTTACATACCGAAGATTTGTGATATGCTCCAAAACACTCCCAAACATCATTTTGGGTCCAATGGAGTAGAATGGTTGTTTTCTTTGCGAAACCATTTTCGCAACTTCGGTACCCCGAAATAGTGCATTCAGGCCCGAAACATAAGTTTTGCATCTTTTACATGCCGAAGGTTTGCGAAATGCTCAAAAACACTCCCAAACATCATTTTGGGTCTAATGGAGTAGATTGGTTGTTTTCGTTGCGAAACCATTTTCGCAACTTCAGTACCCCGAAATAGTGCATGCAGGCCCGAAACACAAGTTTTGCATCTTTTACATGCCGAAGGTTTGCGAAATGCTCCAAAACACTCCCAAACATCATTTTGGGTCTAATGGAGTAGAATGGTTGTTTTCGTTGCGAAACCATTTTCGCAACTTCGGTACCCCGGAATAATGCATTCAGGCTTGAAACACAAGTTTTGCATCTTTTTACATGCCGAAGGTTTGCGATATGCTCCAAAACACTCCCAAACATCATTCTGGGTTTAATGGGGGTAGAATGGGTGTTTTCTTTGCGAAACCATTTTCGCAACTTCGGTACCCCGAAATAGTGCATTCAAGCCCGAAACACAAGTTTTGCATCTTTTACATGCCGAAGGTTTGCGATATGCTCCAAAACACTCCCAAACATCATTTTGGGTGTAATGGAGTAGAATGGGTGTTTTCGTTGCGAAACCATTTTCGCAACTTCGGTACCCCGAAATAGTGCATTCAGGCCCGAAACACAAGTTTTGCATCTTTTACATGCCGAAGGTTTGCGAAATGCTCCAAAACACTCCCAAACATCGTTTTGGGTGTAATGGAGTAGAATGGTTGTTTTCGTTGCGAAACCATTTTCGCAACTTCGGTACCCCGAAATAATGCATTCAGGCTTGAAACACAAGTTTTGCATCTTTTTACATGCCGAAGGTTTGCGATATGCTCCAAAACACTCCCAAACATCATTCTGGGTTTAATGGGTTAGAATGGGTGTTTTCTTTGCGAAACTATTTTCGCAACTTCGGTACGCCGAAATAGTGCATTCAAGCCCGAAACACAAGTTTTGCATCTTTTACATGCCGAAGGTTTGCGATATGCTCCAAAACACTCCCAAACATCATTTTGGGTGTAATGGAGTAGAATGGGTGTTTTCGTTGCGAAACCATTTTCGCAACATCGGTGCCCCGAAATAGTGCATTCAGGCCTGAAACACAAGTTTTGCATCTTTTTACAAGCCGAAGATTTGTGATATGCTCCAAAACACTCCCAAACATCATTTTGGGTCTAATGGAGTAGAATGGGTGTTTTCGTTGCGAAACCATTTTCGCAACTTCGGTACCCCGAAATAGTGTATTCAGGCCCGAAACACAAGTTTTGCATCGTTTACATGCCGAAGGTTTGCGAAATGCTCCAAAACACTCCCAAACATCATTTTGGGTCTAATGTAGTAGAATGGTTATTTTCGTTGCGAAACCATTTTCGTAACTTCGGTACCCCGAAATAATGCATTCAGGCTTGAAACACAAGTTTTGCTTCTTTTTACATGCCGAAGGTTTGCGATATGCTCCAAAACACTCCCAAACATTATTCTGGGTTTAAGGGGGTAGAATGGGTGTTTTCTTTGCGAAACCATTTTCGCAACTTCGGTACCCCGAAATAGTGCATTCAAGCCCGAAACACAAGTTTTGCATCCTTTACATGCCGAAGGTTTGCGATATGGTCCAAAACACTCCCAAACATCATTTTGGGTGTAATGGAGTAGAATGGGTGTTTTCGTTGCGAAACCATTTTCGCAACATCGGTGCCCCGAAATAGTGCATTCAAGCTCGAAACAAAAGTTTTTCATCTTTTTAGATGCCGAAGATTTGTGATATGCTCCAAAACACTCCCAAACATCATTTTGGGTCCAATGGAGTAGAATGGTTGTTTTCGTTACGAAACCATTTTCGCAACTTCGGTACCCCGAAATAGTGCATTCAGGCCCGAAACACAAGTTTTGCATCTTTTACATGCCGAAGGTTTGCGAAATGCTCCAAAACACTCCCAAACATCATTTTGGGTCTAATGGAGTAGAATGGTTGTTTTCTTTGCGAAACCATTTTCGCAACTTCGGTACCCCGAAATAGTGCATTCAAGCCCGAAACACAAGTTTTGCATCCTTTACATGCCGAAGGTTTGAGATATGCTCCAAAACACTCCCAAACATCATTTTGGGGGCAATGGAGTAGAATGGGTGTTTTCGTTGCGAAACCATTTTCGCAACATCGGTGCCCCGAAATAGTGCATTCAAGCCCGAAACACAAGTTTTGCATCTTTTTACATACCGAAGATTTGTGATATGCTCCAAAACACTCCCAAACATCATTTTGGGTCCAATGGAGTAGAATGGTTGTTTTCTTTGCGAAACCATTTTCGCAACTTCGGTACCCCGAAATAGTGCATTCAGGCCCGAAACATAAGTTTTGCATCTTTTACATGCCGAAGGTTTGCGAAATGCTCAAAAACACTCCCAAACATCATTTTGGGTCTAATGGAGTAGATTGGTTGTTTTCGTTGCGAAACCATTTTCGCAACTTCAGTATCCCGAAATAGTGCATGCAGGCCCGAAACACAAGTTTTGCATCTTTTACAAGCCGAAGGTTTGCGAAATGCTCCAAAACACTCCCAAACATCATTTTGGGTCTAATGGAGTAGAATGGTTGTTTTCGTTGCGAAACCATTTTCGCAACTTCGGTACCCCGGAATAATGCATTCAGGCTTGAAACACAAGTTTTGCATCTTTTTACATGCCGAAGGTTTGCGATCTGCTCCAAAACACTCCCAAACATCATTCTGGGTTTAATGGGGCAGAATGGGTGTTTTCTTTGCGAAACCATTTTCGCAACTTCGGTACCCCGAAATAGTGCATTCAAGCCCGAAACACAAGTTTTGCATCCTTTACATGCCGAAGGTTTGCGATATGGTCCAAAACACTCCCAAACATCATTTTGGGTGTAATGGAGTAGAATGGGTGTTTTCGTTGCGAAACAATTTTCGCAACATCGGTGCCCCGAAATAGTGCATTCAAGCCCGAAACACAAGTTTTGCATCTTTTTACATGTCGAAGATTTGTGATATGCTCCAAAACACTCCCAAACATCATTCTGGGTTTAATGGGGGTAGAATGGGTGTTTTCTTTGCGAAACTATTTTCGCAACTTCGGTACGCCGAAAAAGTGCATTCAAGCCCGAAACACAAGTTTTGCATCTTTTACATGCCGAAGGTTTACGATATGCTCCAAAACACTCCCAAACATCATTTTGGGTGTAATGGAGTAGAATGGGTGTGTTCGTTGCGAAACCATTTTCGCAACATCGGTGCCCTGAAATAGTGCATTCAGGCCTGAAACACAAGTTTTGCATCTTTTTACATGCCAAAGATTTGTGATATGCTCCAAAACACTCCCAAACATCATTTTGGGTCTAATGGAGTAGAATGGTTGTTTTCGTTGCGAAACCATTTTCGCAACTTCGGTACCCCGAAATAATGCTTTCAGGCTTGAAACACAAGTTTTGCATCTTTTTACATGCCGAAGGTTTGTGATATGCTCCAAAACACTCCCAAACATCATTCTGGGTTTAATGGGGGTAGAATGGGTGTTTTCTTTGCGAAACCATTTTCGCAACTTCGGTACCCCGAAATAGTGCATTCAAGCCCGAAACACAAGTTTTGCATCTTTTACATGCCGAAGGTTTGCGATATGCTCCAAAACACTCCCAAACATCATTTTGGGTGTAATGGAGTAGAATGGGTGTTTTTGTTGCGAAACCATTTTTGCAACTTCGGTACCCCGAAATAGTGCATTCAGGCCCGAAACACAAGTTTTGCATCTTTTACATGCCGAAGGTTTGCGAAATGCTTCAAAACACTCCCAAACATCGTTTTGGGTGTAATGGAGTAGAATGGTTGTTTTCGTTGCGAAACCATTTTCGCAACTTCGGTACCCCGAAATAATGCATTCAGGCTTGAAACACAAGTTTTGCATCTTTTTACATGCCGAAGGTTTGCGATATGCTCCAAAACACTCCCAAACATCATTCTGGGTTTAATGGGTTAGAATGGGTGTTTTCTTTGCGAAACTATTTTCGCAACTTCGGTACGCCGAAATAGTGCATTCAAGCCCGAAACACAAGTTTTGCATCTTTTACATGCCGAAGGTTTGCGATATGCTCCAAAACACTCCCAAACATCATTTTGGGTGTAATGTAGTAGAATGGGTGTTTTCGTTGCGAAACCATTTTCGCAACATCGGTGCCCCGAAATAGTGCATTCAGGCCTGAAACACAAGTTTTGCATCTTTTTACATACCGAAGATTTGTGATATGCTCCAAAACACTCCCAAACATCATTTTAGGTCTAATGGAGTAGAATGGGTGTTTTCGTTGCGAAACCATTTTCGCAACTTCGGTACCCCGAAATAGTGCATTCAGGCTCGAAACACAAGTTTTGCATCTTTTACATGCCGAAGTTTGCGAAATGCTCCAAAACACTCCCAAACATCATTTTGGGTCTAATGTAGTACAATGGTTGTTTTCGTTGCGAAACCATTTTCGCAACTTCGGTACCCCGAAAAAATGCATTCAGGCTTGAAACACAAGTTTTGCTCCTTTTTACATGCCGAAGGTTTGCGATATGCTCCAAAACACTCCCAAAGATCATTCTGGGTTTAATGGGGTAGAATGGGTGTTTTCTTTGCGAAACCATTTTCGCAACTTTGGTACCCCGAAATAGTGCATTCAAGCCCGAAACACAAGTTTTGCATCCTTTACATGCCGAAGGTTTGCGATATGCTCCAAAACACTGCCAAACATCATTTTGGGTGTAATGGAGTAGAATGGGTGTTTTCGTTGCGAAACCATTTTCGCAACATCGGTGCCCTGATTTAGTGCATTCAGGCCTGAAACACAAGTTTTGCATCTTTTTACATGCCGAAGATTTGTGATATGCTCCAAAACACTCCCAAACATCATTTTGGGGCTAATGGAGTAGAATGGGTGTTTTCGTTGCGAAACCATTTTCGCAACTTCGGTACCCCGAAATAGTGCATTCAGGCCCGAAACACAAGTTTTGCATCTTTTACATGCCGAAGGTTTGCGAAATGCTCCAAAACACTCCCAAACATCATTTTGGGTGTAATGGAGTAGAATGGTTGTTTTCGTTGCGAAACCATTTTCGCAACTTCGGTACCCCGAAATAATGCATTCAGGCTTGAAACACAAGTTTTGCATCTTTTTACATGCCGAAGGTTTGCGATATGCTCCAAAACACTCCCAAACATCATTCTGGGTTTAATGGGTTAGAATGGGTGTTTTCTTTGCGAAACTATTTTCGCAACTTCGGTACGCCGAAATAGTGCATTCAAGCCCGAAACACAAGTTTTGCATCTTTTACATGCCGAAGGTTTGCGATATGCTCCAAAACACTCCCAAACATCATTTTGGGTGTAATGGAGTAGAATGGGTGTTTTCGTTGCGAAACCATTTTCGCAACATCGGTGCCCCGAAATAGTGCATTCAGGCCTGAAACACAAGTTTTGCATCTTTTTACATGCCGAAGATTTGTGATATGCTCCAAAACACTCCCAAACATCATTTTGGGTCTAATGGAGTAGAATGGTTGTTTTCGTTGCGGAACCATTTTCGCAACTTCGGTACCCCGAAATAATGCTTTCAGGCTTGAAACACAAGTTTTGCATCTTTTTACATGCCGAAGGTTTGTGATATGCTCCAAAACACTCCCTAATATCATTCTGGGTTTAATGGGGGTAGAATGAGTGTTTTCTTTGAGAAACCATTTTCGCAACTTCGGTACCCCGAAATAGTGCATTCAAGCCCGAAACACAAGTTTTGCATCTTTTACATGCCGAAGGTTTGCGATATGCTCCAAAACACTCCCAAACATCATTCTGGGTTTAATGGGGTAGAATGGGTGTTTTCTTTGCGAAACCATTTTCGCAACTTCGGTACCCCGAAATAGTGCATTCAAGCCCGAAACACAAGTTTTGCATCCTTTACATGCCGAAGGTTTGCGATATGCTCCAAAACACTCCCAAACATCATTTTGGGTGTAATGGAGTAGAATGGGTGTTTTCGTTGCGAAACCATTTTCGCAACATCGGTGCCCCGAAATAGTGCATTCAAGCCCGAAACACAAGTTTTGCATCTTTTTACATGCCGAAGATTTGTGATATGCTCCAAAACACTCCCAAACATCATTTTGGGTCCAATGGAGTAGAATGGTTGTTTTCGTTACGAAACCATTTTCGCAACTTCGGTACCCCGAAATAGTGCATTCAGGCCCGAAACACAAGTTTTGCATCTTTTACATGCCGAAGGTTTGCGAAATGCTCCAAAACACTCCCAAACATCATTTTGGGTCTAATGGAGTAGAATGGTTGTTTTCGTTGCGAAACCATTTTCGCAACTTCGGTACCCCGAAATAATGCATTCAGGCTTGAAACACAAGTTTTGCATCTTTTTACATGCCGAAGGTTTGCGATATGCTCCAAAACACTCCCAAACATCATTCTGGGTTTAATGGGGTAGAATGGGTGTTTTCTTTGCGAAACCATTTTCGCAACTTCGGTACCCCGAAATAGTGCATTCAAGCCCGAAACACAAGTTTTGCATCCTTTACATGCCGAAGGTTTGCGATATGCTCCAAAACACTCCCAAACATCATTTTGGGTGTAATGGAGTAGAATGGGTGTTTGCGTTGCGAAACCATTTTCGCAACATCGGTGCCCCGAAATAGTGCATTCAAGCCCGAAACACAAGTTTTGCATCTTTTTACATGCCGAAGATTTGTGATATGCTCCAAAACACTCCCAAACATCATTTTGGGTCCAATGGAGTAGAATGGTTGTTTTCGTTACGAAACCATTTTCGCAACTTCGGTACCCCGAAATAGTGCATTCAGGCCCGAAACACAAGTTTTGCATCTTTTACATGCCGAAGGTTTGCGAAATGCTCCAAAACACTCCCAAACATCATTTTGGGTCTAATGGAGTAGAATGGTTGTTTTCGTTGCGAAACCATTTTCGCAACTTCGGTACCCCGAAATAATGCATTCAGGCTTGAAACACAAGTTTTGCATCTTTTTACATGCCGAAGGTTTGCGATATGCTCCAAAACACTCCCAAACATCATTCTGGGTTTAATGGGGTAGAATGGGTGTTTTCTTTGCGAAACCATTTTCGCAACTTCGGTACCCCGAAATAGTGCATTCAAGCCCGAAACACAAGTTTTGCATCCTTTACATGCCGAAGGTTTGCGATATGCTCCAAAACACTCCCAAACATCATTTTGGGGGCAATGGAGTAGAATGGGTGTTTTCGTTGCGAAACCATTTTCGCAACATCGGTGCCCCGAAATAGTGCATTCAAGCCCGAAACACAAGTTTTGCATCTTTTTACATACCGAAGATTTGTGATATGCTCCAAAACACTCCCAAACATCATTTTGGGTCCAATGGAGTAGAATGGTTGTTTTCTTTGCGAAACCATTTTCGCAACTTCGGTACCCCGAAATAGTGCATTCAGGCCCGAAACATAAGTTTTGCATCTTTTACATGCCGAAGGTTTGCGAAATGCTCAAAAACACTCCCAAACATCATTTTGGGTCTAATGGAGTAGATTGGTTGTTTTCGTTGCGAAACCATTTTCGCAACTTCGGTACCCCGAAATAGTGCATGCAGGCCCAAAACACAAGTTTTGCATCTTTTACATGCCGAAGGTTTGCGAAATGCTCCAAAACACTCCCAAACATCATTTTGGGTCTAATGGAGTAGAATGGTTGTTTTCGTTGCGAAACCATTTTCGCAACTTCGGTACCCCGGAATAATGCATTCAGGCGTGAAACACAAGTTTTGCATCTTTTTACATGCCGAAGGTTTGCGATCTGCTCCAAAACACTCCCAAACATCATTCTGGGTTTAATGGGGTAGAATGGGTGTTTTCTTTGCGAAACCATTTTCGCAACTTCGGTACCCCGAAATAGTGCATTCAAGCCCGAAACACAAGTTTTGCATCCTTTACATGCCGAAGGTTTGCGATATGGTCCAAAACACTCCCAAACATCATTTTGGGTGTAATGGAGTAGAATGGGTGTTTTCGTTGCGAAACCATTTTCGCAACATCGGTGCCACGAAATAGTGCATTCAAGCCCGAAACACAAGTTTTGCATCTTTTTACATGTCGAAGATTTGTGATATGCTCCAAAACACTCCCAAACATCATTCTGGGTTTAATGGGGGTAGAATGGGTGTTTTCTTTGCGAAACTATTTTCGCAACTTCGGTATGCCGAAAAAGTGCATTCAAGCCCGAAACACAAGTTTTGCATCTTTTACATGCCGAAGGTTTGCGATATGCTCCAAAACACTCCCAAACATCATTTTGGGTGTAATGGAGTAGAATGGGTGTTTTCGTTGCGAAACCATTTTCGCAACATCGGTGCCCTGAAATAGTGCATTCAGGCCTGAAACACAAGTTTTGCATCTTTTTACATGCCAAAGATTTGTGATATGCTCCAAAACACTCCCAAACATCATTTTGGGTCTAATGGAGTAGAATGGTTGTTTTCGTTGCGAAACCATTTTCGCAACTTCGGTACCCCGAAATAATGCTTTCAGGCTTGAAACACAAGTTTTGCATCTTTTTACATGCCGAAGGTTTGCGATATGCTCCAAAACACTCCCAAACATCATTTTGGGTCTAATGGAGTAGAATGGGTGTTTTCGTTGCGAAACCATTTTCGCAACTTCGGTACCCCGAAATAGTGCATTCAGGCCCGAAACACAAGTTTTGCATCTTTTACATGCCGAAGTTTGCGAAATGCTCCAAAACACTCCCAAACATCATTTTGGGTCTAATGTAGTACAATGGTTGTTTTCGTTGCGAAACCATTTTCGCAACTTCGGTACCCCGAAATAATGCATTCAGGCTTGAAACACAAGTTTTGCTCCTTTTTACATGCCGAAGGCTTGCGATATGCTCCAAAACACTCCCAAACATCATTCTGGGTTTAATGGGGTAGAATGGGTGTTTTCTTTGCGAAACCATTTTCGCAACTTTGGTACCCCGAAATAGTGCATTCAAGCCCGAAACACAAGTTTTGCATCCTTTACATGCCGAAGGTTTGCGATATGCTCCAAAACACTGCCAAACATCATTTTGGGTGTAATGGAGTAGAATGGGTGTTTTCGTTGCGAAACCATTTTCGCAACATCGGTGCCCTGATTTAGTGCATTCAGGCCTGAAACACAAGTTTTGCATCTTTTTACATGCCGAAGATTTGTGATATGCTCCAAAACACTCCCAAACATCATTTTGGGGCAAATGGAGTAGAATGGTTGTTTTCATTGCGAAACCATTTTCGCAATTTCGGTACCCCGAAATAATGCTTTCAGGCTTGAAACACAAGTTTTGCATCTTTTTACATGCCGAAGGTTTGTGATATGCTCCAAAACACTCCCAAACATCATTCTGGGTTTAATGGGGGTAGAATGGGTGTTTTCTTTGCGAAACCATTTTCGCAACTTCGGTACCCTGAAATAGTGCATTCAAGCCCGAAACACAAGTTTTGCATCTTTTACATGCCGAAGGTTTGCGATATGCTCCAAAACACTCCCAAACATCATTTTGGGTGTAATGGAGTAGAATGGGTGTTTTCGTTGCGAAACCATTTTCGCAACTTCGGTACCCCGAAATAGTGCATTCAGGCCCGAAACACAAGTTTTGCATCTTTTACATGCCGAAGGTTTGCGAAATGCTCCAAAACACTCCCAAACATCATTTTGGGTGTAATGGAGTAGAATGGTTGTTTTCGTTGCGAAACCATTTTCGCAACTTCGGTACCCCGAAATAATGCATTCAGGCTTGAAACACAAGTTTTGCATGTTTTTACATGCCGAAGGTTTGCGATATGCTCCAAAACACTCCCAAACATCATTCTGGGTTTAATGGGTTAGAATGGGTGTTTTCTTTGCGAAATTATTTTCGCAACTTCGGTACGCCGAAATAGTGCATTCAAGCCCGAAACACAAGTTTTGCATCTTTTACATGCCGAAGGTTTGCGATATGCTCCAAAACACTCCCAAACATCATTTTGGGTGTAATGGAGTAGAATGGGTGTTTTCGTTGCGAAACCATTTTCGCAACATCGGTGCCCCGAAATAGTGCATTCAGGCCTGAAACACAAGTTTTGCATCTTTTTACATGCCGAAGATTTGTGATATGCTCCAAAACACTCCCAAACATCATTTTGGGTCTAATGGAGTAGAATGGGTGTTTTCGTTGCGAAACCATTTTCGCAACTTCGGTACCCCGAAATAGTGCATTCAGGCCCGAAACACAAGTTTTGCATCTTTTACATGCCGAAGGTTTGCGAAATGCTCCAAAACACTCCCAAACATCATTTTGGGTCTAATGTAGTAGAATGGTTGTTTTCGTTGCGAAACCATTTTCGCAACTTCGGTACCCCGAAATAATGCATTCAGGCTTGAAACACAAGTTTTGCTTCTTTTTACATGCCGAAGGTTTGCGATATGCTCCAAAACACTCCCAAACATCATTCTGGGTTTAATGGGGTAGAATGGGTGTTTTCTTTGCGAAACCATTTTCGCAACTTCGGTACCCCGAAATAGTGCATTCAAGCCCGAAACACAAGTTTTGCATCCTTTACATGCCGAAGGTTTGCGATATGCTCCAAAACACTCCCAAACATCATTTTGGGTGTAATGGAGTAGAATGGGTGTTTTCGTTGCGAAACCATTTTCGCAACATCGGTGCCCTGAAATAGTGCATTCAGGCCTGAAACACAAGTTTTGCATCTTTTTACATGCCAAAGATTTGTGATATGCTCCAAAACACTCCCAAACATCATTTTGGGTCTAATGGAGTAGAATGGTTGTTTTCGTTGCGAAACCATTTTCGCAACTTCGGTACCCCGAAATAATGCTTTCAGGCTTGAAACACAAGTTTTGCATCTTTTTACATGCCGAAGGTTTGCGATATGCTCCAAAACACTCCCAAACATCATTTTGGGTCTAATGGAGTAGAATGGGTGTTTTCGTTGCGAAACCATTTTCGCAACATCGGTGCCCCGAAATAGTGCATTCAGGCCTGAAACACAAGTTTTGCATCTTTTTACATGCCGAAGATTTGTGATATGCTCCAAAACACTCCCAAACATCATTTTGGGTCCAATGGAGTAGAATGGTTGTTTTCGTTACGAAACCATTTTCGCAACTTCGGTACCCCGAAATAGTGCATTCAGGCCCGAAACACAAGTTTTGCATCTTTTACATGCCGAAGGTTTGCGAAATGCTCCAAAACACTCCCAAACATCATTTTGGGTCTAATGGAGTAGAATGGTTGTTTTCGTTGCGAAACCATTTTCGCAACTTCGGTACCCCGAAATAATGCATTCAGGCTTGAAACACAAGTTTTGCATCTTTTTACATGCCGAAGGTTTGCGATATGCTCCAAAACACTCCCAAACATCATTCTGGGTTTAATGGGGTAGAATGGGTGTTTTCTTTGCGAAACCATTTTCGCAACTTCGGTACCCCGAAATAGTGCATTCAAGCCCGAAACACAAGTTTTGCATCCTTTACATGCCGAAGGTTTGCGATATGCTCCAAAACACTCCCAAACATCATTTTGGGGGCAATGGAGTAGAATGGGTGTTTTCGTTGCGAAACCATTTTCGCAACATCGGTGCCCCGAAATAGTGCATTCAAGCCCGAAACACAAGTTTTGCATCTTTTTACATACCGAAGATTTGTGATATGCTCCAAAACACTCCCAAACATCATTTTGGGTCCAATGGAGTAGAATGGTTGTTTTCTTTGCGAAACCATTTTCGCAACTTCGGTACCCCGAAATAGTGCATTCAGGCCCGAAACATAAGTTTTGCATCTTTTACATGCCGAAGGTTTGCGAAATGCTCAAAAACACTCCCAAACATCATTTTGGGTCTAATGGAGTAGATTGGTTGTTTTCGTTGCGAAACCATTTTCGCAACTTCGGTACCCCGAAATAGTGCATGCAGGCCCAAAACACAAGTTTTGCATCTTTTACATGCCGAAGGTTTGCGAAATGCTCCAAAACACTCCCAAACATCATTTTGGGTCTAATGGAGTAGAATGGTTGTTTTCGTTGCGAAACCATTTTCGCAACTTCGGTACCCCGGAATAATGCATTCAGGCGTGAAACACAAGTTTTGCATCTTTTTACATGCCGAAGGTTTGCGATCTGCTCCAAAACACTCCCAAACATCATTCTGGGTTTAATGGGGTAGAATGGGTGTTTTCTTTGCGAAACCATTTTCGCAACTTCGGTACCCCGAAATAGTGCATTCAAGCCCGAAACACAAGTTTTGCATCCTTTACATGCCGAAGGTTTGCGATATGGTCCAAAACACTCCCAAACATCATTTTGGGTGTAATGGAGTAGAATGGGTGTTTTCGTTGCGAAACCATTTTCGCAACATCGGTGCCCCGAAATAGTGCATTCAAGCCCGAAACACAAGTTTTGCATCTTTTTACATGTCGAAGATTTGTGATATCCTCCAAAACACTCCCAAACATCATTCTGGGTTTAATGGGGGTAGAATGGGTGTTTTCTTTGCGAAACTATTTTCGCAACTTCGGTATGCCGAAAAAGTGCATTCAAGCCCGAAACACAAGTTTTGCATCTTTTACATGCCGAAGGTTTGCGATATGCTCCAAAACACTCCCAAACATCATTTTGGGTGTAATGGAGTAGAATGGGTGTTTTCGTTGCGAAACCATTTTCGCAACATCGGTGCCCTGAAATAGTGCATTCAGGCCTGAAACACAAGTTTTGCATCTTTTTACATGCCAAAGATTTGTGATATGCTCCAAAACACTCCCAAACATCATTTTGGGTCTAATGGAGTAGAATGGTTGTTTTCGTTGCGAAACCATTTTCGCAACTTCGGTACCCCGAAATAATGCTTTCAGGCTTGAAACACAAGTTTTGCATCTTTTTACATGCCGAAGGTTTGCGATATGCTCCAAAACACTCCCAAACATCATTTTGGGTCTAATGGAGTAGAATGGGTGTTTTCGTTGCGAAACCATTTTCGCAACTTCGGTACCCCGAAATAGTGCATTCAGGCCCGAAACACAAGTTTTGCATCTTTTACATGCCGAAGTTTGCGAAATGCTCCAAAACACTCCCAAACATCATTTTGGGTCTAATGTAGTACAATGGTTGTTTTCGTTGCGAAACCATTTTCGCAACTTCGGTACCCCGAAATAATGCATTCAGGCTTGAAACACAAGTTTTGCTCCTTTTTACATGCCGAAGGCTTGCGATATGCTCCAAAACACTCCCAAACATCATTCTGGGTTTAATGGGGTAGAATGGGTGTTTTCTTTGCGAAACCATTTTCGCAACTTTGGTACCCCGAAATAGTGCATTCAAGCCCGAAACACAAGTTTTGCATCCTTTACATGCCGAAGGTTTGCGATATGCTCCAAAACACTGCCAAACATCATTTTGGGTGTAATGGAGTAGAATGGGTGTTTTCGTTGCGAAACCATTTTCGCAACATCGGTGCCCTGATTTAGTGCATTCAGGCCTGAAACACATGTTTTGCATCTTTTTACATGCCGAAGATTTGTGATATGCTCCAAAACACTCCCAAACATCATTTTGTGGCAAATGGAGTAGAATGGTTGTTTTCATTGCGAAACCATTTTCGCAATTTCGGTACCCCGAAATAATGCTTTCAGGCTTGAAACACAAGTTTTGCATCTTTTTACATGCCGAAGGTTTGTGATATGCTCCAAAACACTCCCAAACATCATTCTGGGTTTAATGGGGGTAGAATGGGTGTTTTCTTTGCGAAACCATTTTCGCAACTTCGGTACCCTGAAATAGTGCATTCAAGCCCGAAACACAAGTTTTGCATCTTTTACATGCCGAAGGTTTGCGATATGCTCCAAAACACTCCCAAACATCATTTTGGGTGTAATGGAGTAGAATGGGTGTTTTCGTTGCGAAACCATTTTCGCAACTTCGGTACCCCGAAATAGTGCATTCAGGCCCGAAACACAAGTTTTGCATCTTTTACATGCCGAAGGTTTGCGAAATGCTCCAAAACACTCCCAAACATCATTTTGGGTGTAATGGAGTAGAATGGTTGTTTTCGTTGCGAAACCATTTTCGCAACTTCGGTACCCCGAAATAATGCATTCAGGCTTGAAACACAAGTTTTGCATCTTTTACATGCCGAAGGTTTGCGATATGCTCCAAAACACTCCCAAACATCATTCTGGGTTTAATGGGTTAGAATGGGTGTTTTCTTTGCGAAATTATTTTCGCAACTTCGGTACGCCGAAATAGTGCATTCAAGCCCGAAACACAAGTTTTGCATCTTTTACATGCCGAAGGTTTGCGATATGCTCCAAAACACTCCCAAACATCATTTTGGGTGTAATGGAGTAGAATGGGTGTTTTCGTTGCGAAACCATTTTCGCAACATCGGTGCCCCGAAATAGTGCATTCAGGCCTGAAACACAAGTTTTGCATCTTTTTACATGCCGAAGATTTGTGATATGCTCCAAAACACTCCCAAACATCATTTTGGGTCTAATGGAGTAGAATGGGTGTTTTCGTTGCGAAACCATTTTCGCAACTTCGGTACCCCGAAATAGTGCATTCAGGCCCGAAACACAAGTTTTGCATCTTTTACATGCCGAAGGTTTGCGAAATGCTCCAAAACACTCCCAAACATCATTTTGGGTCTAATGTAGTAGAATGGTTGTTTTCGTTGCGAAACCATTTTCGCAACTTCGGTACCCCGAAATAATGCATTCAGGCTTGAAACACAAGTTTTGCTTCTTTTTACATGCCGAAGGTTTGCGATATGCTCCAAAACACTCCCAAACATCATTCTGGGTTTAATGGGGTCGAATGGGTGTTTTCTTTGCGAAACCATTTTCGCAACTTCGGTACCCCGAAATAGTGCATTCAAGCCCGAAACACAAGTTTTGCATCCTTTACATGCCGAAGGTTTGCGATATGCTCCAAAACACTGCCAAACATCATTTTGGGTGTAATGGAGTAGAATGGGTGTTTTCGTTGCGAAACCATTTTCGCAACTTCGGTACCCCGAAATAGTGCATTCAGGCCCGAAACACAAGTTTTGCATCTTTTACATGCCGAAGTTTGCGAAATGCTCCAAAACACTCCCAAACATCATTTTGGGTCTAATGTAGTACAATGGTTGTTTTCGTTGCGAAACCATTTTCGCAACTTCGGTACCCCGAAATAATGCATTCAGGCTTGAAACACAAGTTTTGTTCCTTTTTACATGCCGAAGGCTTGCGATATGCTCCAAAACACTCCCAAACATCATTCTGGGTTTAATGGGGTAGAATGGGTGTTTTCTTTGCGAAACCATTTTCGCAACTTTGGTACCCCGAAATAGTGCATTCAAGCCCGAAACACAAGTTTTGCATCCTTTACATGCCGAAGGTTTGCGATATGCTCCAAAACACTGCCAAACATCATTTTGGGTGTAATGGAGTAGAATGGGTGTTTTCGTTGCGAAACCATTTTCGCAACATCGGTGCCCTGATTTAGTGCATTCAGGCCTGAAACACAAGTTTTGCATCTTTTTACATGCCGAAGATTTGTGATATGCTCCAAAACACTCCCAAACATCATTTTGGGGCTAATAGAGTAGAATGGTTGTTTTCATTGCGAAACCATTTTCGCAATTTCGGTACCCCGAAATAATGCTTTCAGGCTAGAAACACAAGTTTTGCATCTTTTTACATGCCGAAGGTTTGTGATATGCTCCAAAACACTCCCAAACATCATTCTGGGTTTAATGGGGGTAGAATGGGTGTTTTCTTTGCGAAACCATTTTCGCAACTTCGGTACCCTGAAATAGTGCATTCAAGCCCGAAACACAAGTTTTGCATCTTTTACATGCCGAAGGTTTGCGATATGCTCCAAAACACTCCCAAACATCATTTTGGGTGTAATGGAGTAGAATGGGTGTTTTCGTTGCGAAACCATTTTCGCAACTTCGGTACCCCGAAATAGTGCATTCAGGCCCGAAACACAAGTTTTGCATCTTTTACATGCCGAAGGTTTGCGATATGCTCCAAAACACTCCCAAACATCATTTTGGGTGTAATGGAGTAGAATGGTTGTTTTCGTTGCGAAACCATTTTCGCAACTTCGGTACCCCGAAATAATGCATTCAGGCTTGAAACACAAGTTTTGCATCTTTTTACATGCCGAAGGTTTGCGATATGCTCCAAAACACTCCCAAACATCATTCTGGGTTTAATGGGTTAGAATGGGTGTTTTCTTTGCGAAATTATTTTCGCAACTTCGGTACGCCGAAATAGTGCATTCAAGCCCGAAACACAAGTTTTGCATCTTTTACATGCCGAAGGTTTGCGATATGCTCCAAAACACTCCCAAACATCATTTTGGGTGTAATGGAGTAGAATGGGTGTTTTCGTTGCGAAACCATTTTCGCAACATCGGTGCCCCGAAATAGTGCATTCAGGCCTGAAACACAAGTTTTGCATCTTTTTACATGCCGAAGATTTGTGATATGCTCCAAAACACTCCCAAACATCATTTTGGGTCTAATGGAGTAGAATGGGTGTTTTCGTTGCGAAACCATTTTCGCAACTTCGGTACCCCGAAATAGTGCATTCAGGCCCGAAACACAAGTTTTGCATCTTTTACATGCCGAAGGTTTGCGAAATGCTCCAAAACACTCCCAAACATCATTTTGGGTCTAATGTAGTAGAATGGTTGTTTTCGTTGCGAAACCATTTTCGCAACTTCGGTACCCCGAAATAATGCATTCAGGCTTGAAACACAAGTTTTGCTTCTTTTTACATGCCGAAGGTTTGCGATATGCTCCAAAACACTCCCAAACATCATTCTGGGTTTAATGGGGTCGAATGGGTGTTTTCTTTGCGAAACCATTTTCGCAACTTCGGTACCCCGAAATAGTGCATTCAAGCCCGAAACACAAGTTTTGCATCCTTTACATGCCGAAGGTTTGCGATATGCTCCAAAACACTGCCAAACATCATTTTGGGTGTAATGGAGTAGAATGGGTGTTTTCGTTGCGAAACCATTTTCGCAACTTCGGTACCCCGAAATAGTGCATTCAGGCCCGAAACACAAGTTTTGCATCTTTTACATGCCGAAGTTTGCGAAATGCTCCAAAACACTCCCAAACATCATTTTGGGTCTAATGTAGTACAATGGTTGTTTTCGTTGCGAAACCATTTTCGCAACTTCGGTACCCCGAAATAATGCATTCAGGCTTGAAACACAAGTTTTGTTCCTTTTTACATGCCGAAGGCTTGCGATATGCTCCAAAACACTCCCAAACATCATTCTGGGTTTAATGGGGTAGAATGGGTGTTTTCTTTGCGAAACCATTTTCGCAACTTTGGTACCCCGAAATAGTGCATTCAAGCCCGAAACACAAGTTTTGCATCCTTTACATGCCGAAGGTTTGCGATATGCTCCAAAACACAGCCAAACATCATTTTGGGTGTAATGGAGTAGAATGGGTGTTTTCGTTGCGAAACCATTTTCGCAACATCGGTGCCCTGATTTAGTGCATTCAGGCCTGAAACACAAGTTTTGCATCTTTTTACATGCCGAAGATTTGTGATATGCTCCAAAACACTCCCAAACATCATTTTGGGGCTAATAGAGTAGAATGGTTGTTTTCATTGCGAAACCATTTTCGCAATTTCGGTACCCCGAAATAATGCTTTCAGGCTAGAAACACAAGTTTTGCATCTTTTTACATGCCGAAGGTTTGTGATATGCTCCAAAACACTCCCAAACATCATTCTGGGTTTAATGGGGGTAGAATGGGTGTTTTCTTTGCGAAACCATTTTCGCAACTTCGGTACCCTGAAATAGTGCATTCAAGCCCGAAACACAAGTTTTGCATCTTTTACATGCCGAAGGTTTGCGATATGCTCCAAAACACTCCCAAACATCATTTTGGGTGTAATGGAGTAGAATGGGTGTTTTCGTTGCGAAACCATTTTCGCAACTTCGGTACCCCGAAATAGTGCATTCAGGCCCGAAACACAAGTTTTGCATCTTTTACATGCCGAAGGTTTGCGATATGCTCCAAAACACTCCCAAACATCATTTTGGGTGTAATGGAGTAGAATGGTTGTTTTCGTTGCGAAACCATTTTCGCAACTTCGGTACCCCGAAATAATGCATTCAGGCTTGAAACACAAGTTTTGCATCTTTTTACATGCCGAAGGTTTGCGATATGCTCCAAAACACTCCCAAACATCATTCTGGGTTTAATGGGTTAGAATGGGTGTTTTCTTTGCGAAATTATTTTCGCAACTTCGGTACGCCGAAATAGTGCATTCAAGCCCGAAACACAAGTTTTGCATCTTTTACATGCCGAAGGTTTGCGATATGCTCCAAAACACTCCCAAACATCATTTTGGGTGTAATGGAGTAGAATGGGTGTTTTCGTTGCGAAACCATTTTCGCAACATCGGTGCCCCGAAATAGTGCATTCAGGCCTGAAACACAAGTTTTGCATCTTTTTACATGCCGAAGATTTGTGATATGCTCCAAAACACTCCCAAACATCATTTTGGGTCTAATGGAGTAGAATGGGTGTTTTCGTTGCGAAACCATTTTCGCAACTTCGGTACCCCGAAATAGTGCATTCAGGCCCGAAACACAAGTTTTGCATCTTTTACATGCCGAAGGTTTGCGAAATGCTCCAAAACACTCCCAAACATCATTTTGGGTCTAATGTAGTAGAATGGTTGTTTTCGTTGCGAAACCATTTTCGCAACTTCGGTACCCCGAAATAATGCATTCAGGCTTGAAACACAAGTTTTGCTTCTTTTTACATGCCGAAGGTTTGCGATATGCTCCAAAACACTCCCAAACATCATTTTGGGTGTAATGTAGTAGAATGGGTGTTTTCGTTGCGAAACCATTTTCGCAACATCGGTGCCCCGAAATAGTGCATTCAGGCCTGAAACACAAGTTTTGCATCTTTTTACATGCCGAAGATTTGTGATATGCTCCAAAACACTCCCAAACATCATTTTAGGTCTAATGGAGTAGAATGGGTGTTTTCGTTGCGAAACCATTTTCGCAACTTCGGTACCCCGAAATAGTGCATTCAGGCCCGAAACACAAGTTTTGCATCTTTTACATGCCGAAGTTTGCGAAATGCTCCAAAACACTCCCAAACATCATTTTGGGTCTAATGTAGTACAATGGTTGTTTTCGTTGCGAAACCATTTTCGCAACTTCGGTACCCCGAAATAATGCATTCAGGCTTGAAACACAAGTTTTGCTCCTTTTTACATGCCGAAGGTTTGCGATATGCTCCAAAACACTCCCAAACATCATTCTGGGTTTAATGGGGTAGAATGGGTGTTTTCTTTGCGAAACCATTTTCGCAACTTCGGTACCCCGAAATAGTGCATTCAAGCCCGAAACACAAGTTTTGCATCCTTTACATGCCGAAGGTTTGCGATATGCTCCAAAACACTGCCAAACATCATTTTGGGTGTAATGGAGTAGAATGGGTGTTTTCGTTGCGAAACCATTTTCGCAACATCGGTGCCCCGAAATAGTGCATTCAAGCCCGAAACACATGTTTTGCATCTTTTTACATGTCGAAGATTTGTGATATGCTCCAAAACACTCCCAAACATCATTCTGGGTTTAATGGGTTAGAATGGGTGTTTTCTTTGCGAAACTATTTTCGCAACTTCGGTACGCCGAAATAGTGCATTCAAGCCCGAAACACAAGTTTTGCATCTTTTACATGCCGAAGGTTTGCGATATGCTCCAAAACACTCCCAAACATCATTTTGGGTGTAATGGAGTAGAATGGGTGTTTTCGTTGCGAAACCATTTTCGCAACATCGGTGCCCCGAAATAGTGCATTCAGGCCTGAAACACAAGTTTTGCATCTTTTTACATGCCGAAGATTTGTGATATGCTCCAAAACACTCCCAAACATCATTTTGGGTCTAATGGAGTAGAATGGTTGTTTTCGTTGCGAAACCATTTTCGCAACTTCGGTACCCCGAAATAATGCTTTCAGGCTTGAAACACAAGTTTTGCATCTTTTTACATGCCGAAGGTTTGTGATATGCTCCAAAACACTCCCAAACATCATTCTGGGTTTAATGGGGGTAGAATGGGTGTTTTCTTTGCGAAACCATTTTCGCAACTTCGGTACCCCGAAATAGTGCATTCAAGCCCGAAACACAAGTTTTGCATCTTTTACATGCCGAAGGTTTGCGATATGCTCCAAAACACTCCCAAACATCATTTTGGTTGTAATGGAGTAGAATGGGTGTTTTCGTTGCGAAACCATTTTCGCAACTTCGGTACCCCGAAATAGTGCATTCAGGCCCGAAACACAAGTTTTGCATCTTTTACATGCCGAAGGTTTGCGAAATGCTCCAAAACACTCCCAAACATCGTTTTGGGTGTAATGGAGTAGAATGGTTGTTTTCGTTGCGAAACCATTTTCGCAACTTCGGTACCCCGAAATAATGCATTCAGGCTTGAAACACAAGTTTTGCATCTTTTTACATGCCGAAGGTTTGCGATATGCTCCAAAACACTCCCAAACATCATTCTAGGTTTAATGGGTTAGAATGGGTGTTTTCTTTGCGAAACTATTTTCGCAACTTCGGTACGCCGAAATAGTGCATTCAAGCCCGAAACACAAGTTTTGCAACTTTTACATGCCGAAGGTTTGCGATATGGTCCAAAACACTCCCAAACATCATTTTGGGTGTAATGGAGTAGAATGGGTGTTTTCGTTGCGAAACCATTTTCGCAACATCGGTGCCCCGAAATAGTGCATTCAGGCCTGAAACACAAGTTTTGCATCTTTTTACATGCCGAAGATTTGTGATATGCTCCAAAACACTCCCAAACATCATTTTGGGTCTAATGGAGTAGAATGGGTGTTTTCGTTGCGAAACCATTTTCGCAACTTCGGTACCCCGAAATAGTGCATTCAGGCCCGAAACACAAGTTTTGCATCTTTTACATGCCGAAGTTTGCGAAATGCTCCAAAACACTCCCAAACATCATTTTGGGTCTAATGTAGTACAATGGTTGTTTTCGTTGCGAAACCATTTTCGCAACTTCGGTACCCCGAAATAATGCATTCAGGCTTGAAACACAAGTTTTGCTCCTTTTTACATGCCAAAGGCTTGCGATATGCTCCAAAACACTCCCAAACATCATTCTGGGTTTAATGGGGTAGAATGGGTGTTTTCTTTGCGAAACCATTTTCGCAACTTTGGTACCCCGAAATAGTGCATTCAAGCCCGAAACACAAGTTTTGCATCCTTTACATGCCGAAGGTTTGCGATATGCTCCAAAACACTGCCAAACATCATTTTGGGTGTAATGGAGTAGAATGGGTGTTTTCGTTGCGAAACCATTTTCGCAACATCGGTGCCCTGATTTAGTGCATTCAGGCCTGAAACACAAGTTTTGCATCTTTTTACATGCCGAAGATTTGTGATATGCTCCAAAACACTCCCAAACATCATTGTGGGGCTAATAGAGTAGAATGGTTGTTTTCATTGCGAAACCATTTTCGCAATTTCGGTACCCCGAAATAATGCTTTCAGGCTTGAAACACAAGTTTTGCATCTTTTTACATGCCGAAGGTTTGTGATATGCTCCAAAACACTCCCAAACATCATTCTGGGTTTAATGGGGGTAGAATGGGTGTTTTCTTTGCGAAACAATTTTCGCAACTTCGGTACCCTGAAATAGTGCATTCAAGCCCGAAACACAAGTTTTGCATCTTTTACATGCCGAAGGTTTGCGATATGCTCCAAAACACTCCCAAACATCATTTTGGGTGTAATGGAGTAGAATGGGTGTTTTCGTTGCGAAACCATTTTCGCAACTTCGGTACCCCGAAATAGTGCATTCAGGCCCGAAACACAAGTTTTGCATCTTTTACATGCCGAAGGTTTGCGAAATGCTCCAAAACACTCCCAAACATCATTTTGGGTGTAATGGAGTAGAATGGTTGTTTTCGTTGCGAAACCATTTTCGCAACTTCGGTACCCCGAAATAATGCATTCAGGCTTGAAACACAAGTTTTGCATCTTTTTACATGCCGAAGGTTTGCGATATGCTCCAAAACACTCCCAAACATCATTCTGGGTTTAATGGGTTAGAATGGGTGTTTTCTTTGCGAAATTATTTTCGCAACTTCGGTACGCCGAAATAGTGCATTCAAGCCCGAAACACAAGTTTTGCATCTTTTACATGCCGAAGGTTTGCGATATGCTCCAAAACACTCCCAAACATCATTTTGGGTGTAATGGAGTAGAATGGGTGTTTTCGTTGCGAAACCATTTTCGCAACATCGGTGCCCCGAAATAGTGCATTCAGGCCTGAAACACAAGTTTTGCATCTTTTTACATGCCGAAGATTTGTGATATGCTCCAAAACACTCCCAAACATCATTTTGGGTCTAATGGAGTAGAATGGGTGTTTTCGTTGCGAAACCATTTTCGCAACTTCGGTACCCCGAAATAGTGCATTCAGGCCCGAAACACAAGTTTTGCATCTTTTACATGCCGAAGGTTTGCGAAATGCTCCAAAACACTCCCAAACATCATTTTGGGTCTAATGTAGTAGAATGGTTGTTTTCGTTGCGAAACCATTTTCGCAACTTCGGTACCCCGAAATAATGCATTCAGGCTTGAAACACAAGTTTTGCTTCTTTTTACATGCCGAAGGTTTGCGATATGCTCCAAAACACTCCCAAACATCATTTTGGGTGTAATGTAGTAGAATGGGTGTTTTCGTTGCGAAACCATTTTCGCAACATCGGTGCCCCGAAATAGTGCATTCAGGCCTGAAACACAAGTTTTGCATCTTTTTACATGCCGAAGATTTGTGATATGCTCCAAAACACTCCCAAACATCATTTTAGGTCTAATGGAGTAGAATGGGTGTTTTCGTTGCGAAACCATTTTCGCAACTTCGGTACCCCGAAATAGTGCATTCAGGCCCGAAACACAAGTTTTGCATCTTTTACATGCCGAAGTTTGCGAAATGCTCCAAAACACTCCCAAACATCATTTTGGGTCTAATGTAGTACAATGGTTGTTTTCGTTGTGAAACCATTTTCGCAACTTCGGTACCCCGAAATAATGCATTCAGGCTTGAAACACAAGTTTTGCTCCTTTTTACATGCCGAAGGTTTGCGATATGCTCCAAAACACTCCCAAACATCATTCTGGGTTTAATGGGGTAGAATGGGTGTTTTCTTTGCGAAACCATTTTCGCAACTTCGGTACCTCGAAATAGTGCATTCAAGCCCGAAACACAAGTTTTGCATCCTTTACATGCCGAAGGTTTGCGATATGCTCCAAAACACTGCCAAACATAATTTTGGGTGTAATGGAGTAGAATGGGTGTTTTCGTTGCGAAACCATTTTCGCAACATCGGTGCCCTGATTTAGTGCATTCAGGCCTGAAACACAAGTTTTGCATCTTTTTACATGCCGAAGATTTGTGATATGCTCCAAAACACTCCCAAACATCATTTTGGGGCTAATAGAGTAGAATGGTTGTTTTCATTGCGAAACCATTTTCGCAATTTCGGTACCCCGAAATAATGCTTTCAGGCTTGAAACACAAGTTTTGCATCTTTTTACATGCCGAAGGTTTGTGATATGCTCCAAAACACTCCCAAACATCATTCTGGGTTTAATGGGGGTAGAATGGGTGTTTTCTTTGCGAAACCATTTTCGCAACTTCGGTACCCTGAAATAGTGCATTCAAGCCTGAAACACAAGTTTTGCATCTTTTACATGCCGAAGGTTTGCGATATGCTCCAAAACACTCCCAAACATCATTTTGGGTGTAATGGAGTAGAATGGGTGTTTTCGTTGCGAAACCATTTTCGCAACTTCGGTACCCCGAAATAGTGCATTCAGGCCCGAAACACAAGTTTTGCATCTTTTACATGCCGAAGGTTTGCGAAATGCTCCAAAACACTCCCAAACATCATTTTGGGTGTAATGGAGTAGAATGGTTGTTTTCGTTGCGAAACCATTTTCGCAACTTCGGTACCCCGAAATAATGCATTCAGGCTTGAAACACAAGTTTTGCATCTTTTTACATGCCGAAGGTTTGCGATATGCTCCA
The DNA here is from genome assembly GCA_036936925.1 of Cenchrus fungigraminus. NCBI lineage: Eukaryota > Viridiplantae > Streptophyta > Magnoliopsida > Poales > Poaceae > Cenchrus > Cenchrus fungigraminus. The sequence goes on from CM072775.1 coordinate 34,407,375, forward strand.
AAACACTCCCAAACATCATTCTGGGTTTAATGGGTTAGAATGGGTGTTTTCTTTGCGAAATTATTTTCGCAACTTCGGTACGCCGAAATAGTGCATTCAAGCCCGAAACACAAGTTTTGCATCTTTTACATGCCGAAGGTTTGCGATATGCTCCAAAACACTCCCAAACATCATTTTGGGTGTAATGGAGTAGAATGGGTGTTTTCGTTGCGAAACCATTTTCGCAACATCGGTGCCCCGAAATAGTGCATTCAGGCCTGAAACACAAGTTTTGCATCTTTTTACATGCCGAAGATTTGTGATATGCTCCAAAACACTCCCAAACATCATTTTGGGTCTAATGGAGTAGAATGGGTGTTTTCGTTGCGAAACCATTTTCGCAACTTCGGTACCCCGAAATAGTGCATTCAGGCCCGAAACACAAGTTTTGCATCTTTTACATGCCGAAGGTTTGCGAAATGCTCCAAAACACTCCCAAACATCATTTTGGGTCTAATGTAGTAGAATGGTTGTTTTCTTTGCGAAACCATTTTCGCAACTTCGGTACCCCGAAATAGTGCATTCAAGCCCGAAACACAAGTTTTGCATCCTTTACATGCCGAAGGTTTGCGATATGGTCCAAAACACTCCCAAACATCATTTTGGGTGTAATGGAGTAGAATGGGTGTTTTCGTTGCGAAACCATTTTCGCAACATCGGTGCCCTGAAATAGTGCATTCAGGCCTGAAACACAAGTTTTGCATCTTTTTACATGCCAAAGATTTGTGATATGCTCCAAAACACTCCCAAACATCATTTTGGGTCTAATGGAGTAGAATGGTTGTTTTCGTTGCGAAACCATTTTCGCAACTTCGGTACCCCGAAATAATGCTTTCAGGCTTGAAACACAAGTTTTGCATCTTTTTACATGCCGAAGGTTTGTGATATGCTCCAAAACACTCCCAAACATCATTCTGGGTTTAATGGGGGTAGAATGGGTGTTTTCTTTGCGAAACCATTTTCGCAACTTCGGTACCCCGAAATAGTGCATTCAAGCCCGAAACACAAGTTTTGCATCTTTTACATGCCGAAGGTTTGCGATATGCTCCAAAACACTCCCAAACATCATTTTGGGTGTAATGGAGTAGAATGGGTGTTTTTGTTGCGAAACCATTTTCGCAACTTCGGTACCCCGAAATAGTGCATTCAGGCCCGAAACACAAGTTTTGCATCTTTTACATGCCGAAGGTTTGCGAAATGCTTCAAAACACTCCCAAACATCGTTTTGGGTGTAATGGAGTAGAATGGTTGTTTTCGTTGCGAAACCATTTTCGTAACTTCGGTACCCCGAAATAATGCATTCAGGCTTGAAACACAAGTTTTGCATCTTTTTACATGCCGAAGGTTTGCGATATGCTCCAAAACACTCCCAAACATCATTCTGGGTTTAATGGGTTAGAATGGGTGTTTTCTTTGCGAAACTATTTTCGCAACTTCGGTACGCCGAAATAGTGCATTCAAGCCCGAAACACAAGTTTTGCATCTTTTACATGCCGAAGGTTTGCGATATGCTCCAAAACACTCCCAAACATCATTTTGGGTGTAATGTAGTAGAATGGGTGTTTTCGTTGCGAAACCATTTTCGCAACATCGGTGCCCCGAAATAGTGCATTCAGGCCTGAAACACAAGTTTTGCATCTTTTTACATGCCGAAGATTTGTGATATGCTCCAAAACACTCCCAAACATCATTTTAGGTCTAATGGAGTAGAATGGGTGTTTTCGTTGCGAAACCATTTTCGCAACTTCGGTACCCCGAAATAGTGCATTCAGGCTCGAAACACAAGTTTTGCATCTTTTACATGCCGAAGTTTGCGAAATGCTCCAAAACACTCCCAAACATCATTTTGGGTCTAATGTAGTACAATGGTTGTTTTCGTTGCGAAACCATTTTCGCAACTTCGGTACCCCGAAATAATGCATTCAGGCTTGAAACACAAGTTTTGCTCCTTTTTACATGCCGAAGGTTTGCGATATGCTCCAAAACACTCCCAAACATCATTCTGGGTTTAATGGGGTAGAATGGGTGTTTTCTTTGCGAAACCATTTTCGCAACTTTGGTACCCCGAAATAGTGCATTCAAGCCCGAAACACAAGTTTTGCATCCTTTACATGCCGAAGGTTTGCGATATGCTCCAAAACACTGCCAAACATCATTTTGGGTGTAATGGAGTAGAATGGGTGTTTTCGTTGCGAAACCATTTTCGCAACATCGGTGCCCTGATTTAGTGCATTCAGGCCTGAAACACAAGTTTTGCATCTTTTTACATGCCGAAGATTTGTGATATGCTCCAAAACACTCCCAAACATCATTTTGGGGCTAATGGAGTAGAATGGTTGTTTTCGTTGCGAAACCATTTTCGCAATTTCGGTACCCCGAAATAATGCTTTCAGGCTTGAAACACAAGTTTTGCATCTTTTTACATGCCGAAGGTTTGTGATATGCTCCAAAACACTCCCAAACATCATTCTGGGTTTAATGGCGGTAGAATGGGTGTTTTCTTTGCGAAACCATTTTCGCAACTTCGGTACCCTGAAATAGTGCATTCAAGCCCGAAACACAAGTTTTGCATCTTTTACATGCCGAAGGTTTGCGATATGCTCCAAAACACTCCCAAACATCATTTTGGGTGTAATGGAGTAGAATGGGTGTTTTCGTTGCGAAACCATTTTCGCAACTTCGGTACCCCGAAATAGTGCATTCAGGCCCGAAACACAAGTTTTGCATCTTTTACATGCCGAAGGTTTGCGAAATGCTCCAAAACACTCCCAAACATCATTTTGGGTGTAATGGAGTAGAATGGTTGTTTTCGTTGCGAAACCATTTTCGCAACTTCGGTACCCCGAAATAATGCATTCAGGCTTGAAACACAAGTTTTGCATCTTTTTACATGCCGAAGGTTTGCGATATGCTCCAAAACACTCCCAAACATCATTCTGGGTTTAATGGGTTAGAATGGGTGTTTTCTTTGCGAAACTATTTTCGCAACTTCGGTACGTCGAAATAGTGCATTCAAGCCCGAAACACAAGTTTTGCAACTTTTACATGCCGAAGGTTTGCGATATGGTCCAAAACACTCCCAAACATCATTTTGGGTGTAATGGAGTAGAATGGGTGTTTTCGTTGCGAAACCATTTTCGCAACATCGGTGCCCTGAAATAGTGCATTCAGGCCTGAAACACAAGTTTTGCATCTTTTTACATGCCAAAGATTTGTGATATGCTCCAAAACACTCCCAAACATCATTTTGGGTCTAATGGAGTAGAATGGTTGTTTTCGTTGCGAAACCATTTTCGCAACTTCGGTACCCCGAAATAATGCTTTCAGGCTTGAAACACAAGTTTTGCATCTTTTTACATGCCGAAGGTTTGTGATATGCTCCAAAACACTCCCAAACATCATTCTGGGTTTAATGGGGGTAGAATGGGTGTTTTCTTTGCGAAACCATTTTCGCAACTTCGGTACCCCGAAATAGTGCATTCAAGCCCGAAACACAAGTTTTGCATCTTTTACATGCCGAAGGTTTGCGATATGCTCCAAAACACTCCCAAACATCATTTTGGGTGTAATGGAGTAGAATAGGTGTTTTTGTTGCGAAACCATTTTCGCAACTTCGGTACCCCGAAATAGTGCATTCAGGCCCGAAACACAAGTTTTGCATCTTTTACATGCCGAAGGTTTGCGAAATGCTTCAAAACACTCCCAAACATCGTTTTGGGTGTAATGGAGTAGAATGGTTGTTTTCGTTGCGAAACCATTTTCGCAACTTCGGTACCCCGAAATAATGCATTCAGGCTTGAAACACAAGTTTTGCATCTTTTTACATGCCGAAGGTTTGCGATATGCTCCAAAACACTCCCAAACATCATTCTGGGTTTAATGGGTTAGAATGGGTGTTTTCTTTGCGAAACTATTTTCGCAACTTCGGTACGCCGAAATAGTGCATTCAAGCCCGAAACACAAGTTTTGCATCTTTTACATGCCGAAGGTTTGCGATATGCTCCAAAACACTCCCAAACATCATTTTGGGTGTAATGTAGTAGAATGGGTGTTTTCGTTGCGAAACCATTTTCGCAACATCGGTGCCCCGAAATAGTGCATTCAGGCCTGAAACACAAGTTTTGCATCTTTTTACATGCCGAAGATTTGTGATATGCTCCAAAACACTCCCAAACATCATTTTAGGTCTAATGGAGTAGAATGGGTGTTTTCGTTGCGAAACCATTTTCGCAACTTCGGTACCCCGAAATAGTGCATTCAGGCTCGAAACACAAGTTTTGCATCTTTTACATGCCGAAGTTTGCGAAATGCTCCAAAACACTCCCAAACATCATTTTGGGTCTAATGTAGTACAATGGTTGTTTTCGTTGCGAAACCATTTTCGCAACTTCGGTACCCCGAAATAATGCATTCAGGCTTGAAACACAAGTTTTGCTCCTTTTTACATGCCGAAGGTTTGCGATATGCTCCAAAACACTCCCAAACATCATTCTGGGTTTAATGGGGTAGAATGGGTGTTTTCTTTGCGAAACCATTTTCGCAACTTTGGTACCCCGAAATAGTGCATTCAAGCCCGAAACACAAGTTTTGCATCCTTTACATGCCGAAGGTTTGCGATATGCTCCAAAACACTGCCAAACATCATTTTGGGTGTAATGGAGTAGAATGGGTGTTTTCGTTGCGAAACCATTTTCGCAACATCGGTGCCCTGATTTAGTGCATTCAGGCCTGAAACACAAGTTTTGCATCTTTTTACATGCCGAAGATTTGTGATATGCTCCAAAACACTCCCAAACATCATTTTGGGGCTAATGGAGTAGAATGGTTGTTTTCGTTGCGAAACCATTTTCGCAATTTCGGTACCCCGAAATAATGCTTTCAGGCTTGAAACACAAGTTTTGCATCTTTTTACATGCCGAAGGTTTGTGATATGCTCCAAAACACTCCCAAACATCATTCTGGGTTTAATGGCGGTAGAATGGGTGTTTTCTTTGCGAAACCATTTTCGCAACTTCGGTACCCTGAAATAGTGCATTCAAGCCCGAAACACAAGTTTTGCATCTTTTACATGCCGAAGGTTTGCGATATGCTCCAAAACACTCCCAAACATCATTTTGGGTGTAATGGAGTAGAATGGGTGTTTTCGTTGCGAAACCATTTTCGCAACTTCGGTACCCCGAAATAGTGCATTCAGGCCCGAAACACAAGTTTTGCATCTTTTACATGCCGAAGGTTTGCGAAATGCTCCAAAACACTCCCAAACATCATTTTGGGTGTAATGGAGTAGAATGGTTGTTTTCGTTGCGAAACCATTTTCGCAACTTCGGTACCCCGAAATAATGCATTCAGGCTTGAAACACAAGTTTTGCATCTTTTTACATGCCGAAGGTTTGCGATATGCTCCAAAACACTCCCAAACATCATTCTGGGTTTAATGGGTTAGAATGGGTGTTTTCTTTGCGAAACTATTTTCGCAACTTCGGTACGCCGAAATAGTGCATTCAAGCCCGAAACACAAGTTTTGCATCTTTTACATGCCGAAGGTTTGCGATATGCTCCAAAACACTCCCAAACATCATTTTGGGTGTAATGGAGTAGAATGGGTGTTTTCGTTGCGAAACCATTTTCGCAACATCGGTGCCCCGAAATAGTGCATTCAGGCCTGAAACACAAGTTTTGCATCTTTTTACATGCCGAAGATTTGTGATATGCTCCAAAACACTCCCAAACATCATTTTGGGTCTAATGGAGTAGAATGGTTGTTTTCGTTGCGGAACCATTTTCGCAACTTCGGTACCCCGAAATAATGCTTTCAGGCTTGAAACACAAGTTTTGCATCTTTTTACATGCCGAAGGTTTGTGATATGCTCCAAAACACTCCCTAATATCATTCTGGGTTTAATGGGGGTAGAATGAGTGTTTTCTTTGAGAAACCATTTTCGCAACTTCGGTACCCCGAAATAGTGCATTCATGCCCGAAACACAAGTTTTGCATCTTTTACATGCCGAAGGTTTGCGATATGCTCCAAAACACTCCCAAACATCATTCTGGGTTTAATGGGGTAGAATGGGTGTTTTCTTTGCGAAACCATTTTCGCAACTTCGGTACCCCGAAATAGTGCATTCAAGCCCGAAACACAAGTTTTGCATCCTTTACATGCCGAAGGTTTGCGATATGCTCCAAAACACTCCCAAACATCATTTTGGGTGTAATGGAGTAGAATGGGTGTTTTCGTTGCGAAACCATTTTCGCAACATCGGTGCCCCGAAATAGTGCATTCAAGCCCGAAACACAAGTTTTGCATCTTTTTACATGCCGAAGATTTGTGATATGCTCCAAAACACTCCCAAACATCATTTTGGGTCCAATGGAGTAGAATGGTTGTTTTCGTTACGAAACCATTTTCGCAACTTCGGTACCCCGAAATAGTGCATTCAGGCCCGAAACACAAGTTTTGCATCTTTTACATGCCGAAGGTTTGCGAAATGCTCCAAAACACTCCCAAACATCATTTTGGGTCTAATGGAGTAGAATGGGTGTTTTCGTTGCGAAACCATTTTCGCAACTTCGGTACCCCGAAATAATGCATTCAGGCTTGAAACACAAGTTTTGCATCTTTTTACATGCCGAAGGTTTGCGATATGCTCCAAAACACTCCCAAACATCATTCTGGGTTTAATGGGGTAGAATGGGTGTTTTCTTTGCGAAACCATTTTCGCAACTTCGGTACCCCGAAATAGTGCATTCAAGCCCGAAACACAAGTTTTGCATCCTTTACATGCCGAAGGTTTGCGATATGCTCCAAAACACTCCCAAACATCATTTTGGGTGTAATGGAGTAGAATGGGTGTTTGCGTTGCGAAACCATTTTCGCAACATCGGTGCCCCGAAATAGTGCATTCAAGCCCGAAACACAAGTTTTGCATCTTTTTACATGCCGAAGATTTGTGATATGCTCCAAAACACTCCCAAACATCATTTTGGGTCCAATGGAGTAGAATGGTTGTTTTCGTTACGAAACCATTTTCGCAACTTCGGTACCCCGAAATAGTGCATTCAGGCCCGAAACACAAGTTTTGCATCTTTTACATGCCGAAGGTTTGCGAAATGCTCCAAAACACTCCCAAACATCATTTTGGGTCTAATGGAGTAGAATGGTTGTTTTCGTTGCGAAACCATTTTCGCAACTTCGGTACCCCGAAATAATGCATTCAGGCTTGAAACACAAGTTTTGCATCTTTTTACATGCCGAAGGTTTGCGATATGCTCCAAAACACTCCCAAACATCATTCTGGGTTTAATGGGGTAGAATGGGTGTTTTCTTTGCGAAACCATTTTCGCAACTTCGGTACCCCGAAATAGTGCATTCAAGCCCGAAACACAAGTTTTGCATCCTTTACATGCCGAAGGTTTGCGATATGCTCCAAAACACTCCCAAACATCATTTTGGGGGCAATGGAGTAGAATGGGTGTTTTCGTTGCGAAACCATTTTCGCAACATCGGTGCCCCGAAATAGTGCATTCAAGCCCGAAACACAAGTTTTGCATCTTTTTACATACCGAAGATTTGTGATATGCTCCAAAACACTCCCAAACATCATTTTGGGTCCAATGGAGTAGAATGGTTGTTTTCTTTGCGAAACCATTTTCGCAACTTCGGTACCCCGAAATAGTGCATTCAGGCCCGAAACATAAGTTTTGCATCTTTTACATGCCGAAGGTTTGCGAAATGCTCAAAAACACTCCCAAACATCATTTTGGGTCTAATGGAGTAGATTGGTTGTTTTCGTTGCGAAACCATTTTCGCAACTTCGGTACCCCGAAATAGTGCATGCAGGCCCAAAACACAAGTTTTGCATCTTTTACATGCCGAAGGTTTGCGAAATGCTCCAAAACACTCCCAAACATCATTTTGGGTCTAATGGAGTAGAATGGTTGTTTTCGTTGCGAAACCATTTTCGCAACTTCGGTACCCCGGAATAATGCATTCAGGCGTGAAACACAAGTTTTGCATCTTTTTACATGCCGAAGGTTTGCGATCTGCTCCAAAACACTCCCAAACATCATTCTGGGTTTAATGGGGTAGAATGGGTGTTTTCTTTGCGAAACCATTTTCGCAACTTCGGTACCCCGAAATAGTGCATTCAAGCCCGAAACACAAGTTTTGCATCCTTTACATGCCGAAGGTTTGCGATATGGTCCAAAACACTCCCAAACATCATTTTGGGTGTAATGGAGTAGAATGGGTGTTTTCGTTGCGAAACCATTTTCGCAACATCGGTGCCACGAAATAGTGCATTCAAGCCCGAAACACAAGTTTTGCATCTTTTTACATGTCGAAGATTTGTGATATGCTCCAAAACACTCCCAAACATCATTCTGGGTTTAATGGGGGTAGAATGGGTGTTTTCTTTGCGAAACTATTTTTGCAACTTCGGTATGCCGAAAAAGTGCATTCAAGCCCGAAACACAAGTTTTGCATCTTTTACATGCCGAAGGTTTGCGATATGCTCCAAAACACTCCCAAACATCATTTTGGGTGTAATGGAGTAGAATGGGTGTTTTCGTTGCGAAACCATTTTCTCTACATCGGTTCCCTGAAATAGTGCATTCAGGCCTGAAACACAAGTTTTGCATCTTTTTACATGCCAAAGATTTGTGATATGCTCCAAAACACTCCCAAACATCATTTTGGGTCTAATGGAGTAGAATGGTTGTTTTCGTTGCGAAACCATTTTCGCAACTTCGGTACCCCGAAATAATGCTTTCAGGCTTGAAACACAAGTTTTGCATCTTTTTACATGCCGAAGGTTTGCGATATGCTCCAAAACACTCCCAAACATCATTTTGGGTCTAATGGAGTAGAATGGGTGTTTTCGTTGCGAAACCATTTTCGCAACTTCGGTACCCCGAAATAGTGCATTCAGGCCCGAAACACAAGTTTTGCATCTTTTACATGCCGAAGTTTGCGAAATGCTCCAAAACACTCCCAAACATCATTTTGGGTCTAATGTAGTACAATGGTTGTTTTCGTTGCGAAACCATTTTCGCAACTTCGGTACCCCGAAATAATGCATTCAGGCTTGAAACACAAGTTTTGCTCCTTTTTACATGCCGAAGGCTTGCGATATGCTCCAAAACACTCCCAAACATCATTCTGGGTTTAATGGGGTAGAATGGGTGTTTTCTTTGCGAAACCATTTTCGCAACTTTGGTACCCCGAAATAGTGCATTCAAGCCCGAAACACAAGTTTTGCATCCTTTACATGCCGAAGGTTTGCGATATGCTCCAAAACACTGCCAAACATCATTTTGGGTGTAATGGAGTAGAATGGGTGTTTTCGTTGCGAAACCATTTTCGCAACATCGGTGCCCTGATTTAGTGCATTCAGGCCTGAAACACAAGTTTTGCATCTTTTTACATGCCGAAGATTTGTGATATGCTCCAAAACACTCCCAAACATCATTTTGGGGCAAATGGAGTAGAATGGTTGTTTTCATTGCGAAACCATTTTCGCAATTTCGGTACCCCGAAATAATGCTTTCAGGCTTGAAACACAAGTTTTGCATCTTTTTACATGCCGAAGGTTTGTGATATGCTCCAAAACACTCCCAAACATCATTCTGGGTTTAATGGGGGTAGAATGGGTGTTTTCTTTGCGAAACCATTTTCGCAACTTCGGTACCCTGAAATAGTGCATTCAAGCCCGAAACACAAGTTTTGCATCTTTTACATGCCGAAGGTTTGCGATATGCTCCAAAACACTCCCAAACATCATTTTGGGTGTAATGGAGTAGAATGGGTGTTTTCGTTGCGAAACCATTTTCGCAACTTCGGTACCCCGAAATAGTGCATTCAGGCCCGAAACACAAGTTTTGCATCTTTTACATGCCGAAGGTTTGCGAAATGCTCCAAAACACTCCCAAACATCATTTTGGGTGTAATGGAGTAGAATGGTTGTTTTCGTTGCGAAACCATTTTCGCAACTTCGGTACCCCGAAATAATGCATTCAGGCTTGAAACACAAGTTTTGCATCTTTTTACATGCCGAAGGTTTGCGATATGCTCCAAAACACTCCCAAACATCATTCTGGGTTTAATGGGTTAGAATGGGTGTTTTCTTTGCGAAATTATTTTCGCAACTTCGGTACGCCGAAATAGTGCATTCAAGCCCGAAACACAAGTTTTGCATCTTTTACATGCCGAAGGTTTGCGATATGCTCCAAAACACTCCCAAACATCATTTTGGGTGTAATGGAGTAGAATGGGTGTTTTCGTTGCGAAACCATTTTCGCAACATCGGTGCCCCGAAATAGTGCATTCAGGCCTGAAACACAAGTTTTGCATCTTTTTACATGCCGAAGATTTGTGATATGCTCCAAAACACTCCCAAACATCATTTTGGGTCTAATGGAGTAGAATGGGTGTTTTCGTTGCGAAACCATTTTCGCAACTTCGGTACCCCGAAATAGTGCATTCAGGCCCGAAACACAAGTTTTGCATCTTTTACATGCCGAAGGTTTGCGAAATGCTCCAAAACACTCCCAAACATCATTTTGGGTCTAATGTAGTAGAATGGTTGTTTTCGTTGCGAAACCATTTTCGCAACTTCGGTACCCCGAAATAATGCATTCAGGCTTGAAACACAAGTTTTGCTTCTTTTTACATGCCGAAGGTTTGCGATATGCTCCAAAACACTCCCAAACATCATTCTGGGTTTAATGGGGTAGAATGGGTGTTTTCTTTGCGAAACCATTTTCGCAACTTCGGTACCCCGAAATAGTGCATTCAAGCCCGAAACACAAGTTTTGCATCCTTTACATGCCGAAGGTTTGCGATATGCTCCAAAACACTCCCAAACATCATTTTGGCTGTAATGGAGTAGAATGGGTGTTTTCGTTGCGAAACCATTTTCGCAACATCGGTGCCCTGAAATAGTGCATTCAGGCCTGAAACACAAGTTTTGCATCTTTTTACATGCCAAAGATTTGTGATATGCTCCAAAACACTCCCAAACATCATTTTGGGTCTAATGGAGTAGAATGGTTGTTTTCGTTGCGAAACCATTTTCGCAACTTCGGTACCCCGAAATAATGCTTTCAGGATTGAAACACAAGTTTTGCATCTTTTTACATGCCGAAGGTTTGCGATATGCTCCAAAACACTCCCAAACATCATTTTGGGTCTAATGGAGTAGAATGGGTGTTTTCGTTGCGAAACCATTTTCGCAACATCGGTGCCCCGAAATAGTGCATTCAGGCCTGAAACACAAGTTTTGCATCTTTTTACATGCCGAAGATTTGTGATATGCTCCAAAACACTCCCAAACATCATTTTGGGTCCAATGGAGTAGAATGGTTGTTTTCGTTACGAAACCATTTTCGCAACTTCGGTACCCCGAAATAGTGCATTCAGGCCCGAAACACAAGTTTTGCATCTTTTACATGCCGAAGGTTTGCGAAATGCTCCAAAACACTCCCAAACATCATTTTGGGTCTAATGGAGTAGAATGGTTGTTTTCGTTGCGAAACCATTTTCGCAACTTCGGTACCCCGAAATAATGCATTCAGGCTTGAAACACAAGTTTTGCATCTTTTTACATGCCGAAGGTTTGCGATATGCTCCAAAACACTCCCAAACATCATTCTGGGTTTAATGGGGTAGAATGGGTGTTTTCTTTGCGAAACCATTTTCGCAACTTCGGTACCCCGAAATAGTGCATTCAAGCCCGAAACACAAGTTTTGCATCCTTTACATGCCGAAGGTTTGCGATATGCTCCAAAACACTCCCAAACATCATTTTGGGTGTAATGGAGTAGAATGGGTGTTTTCGTTGCGAAACCATTTTCGCAACATCGGTGCCCTGAAATAGTGCATTCAGGCCTGAAACACAAGTTTTGCATCTTTTTACATGCCAAAGATTTGTGATATGCTCCAAAACACTCCCAAACATCATTTTGGGTCTAATGGAGTAGAATGGTTGTTTTCGTTGCGAAACCATTTTCGCAACTTCGGTACCCCGAAATAATGCTTTCAGGCTTGAAACACAAGTTTTGCATCTTTTTACATGCCGAAGGTTTGCGATATGCTCCAAAACACTCCCAAACATCATTTTGGGTCTAATGGAGTAGAATGGGTGTTTTCGTTGCGAAACCATTTTCGCAACATCGGTGCCCCGAAATAGTGCATTCAGGCCTGAAACACAAGTTTTGCATCTTTTTACATGCCGAAGATTTGTGATATGCTCCAAAACACTCCCAAACATCATTTTGGGTCCAATGGAGTAGAATGGTTGTTTTCGTTACGAAACCATTTTCGCAACTTCGGTACCCCGAAATAGTGCATTCAGGCCCGAAACACAAGTTTTGCATCTTTTACATGCCGAAGGTTTGCGAAATGCTCCAAAACACTCCCAAACATCATTTTGGGTCTAATGGAGTAGAATGGTTGTTTTCGTTGCGAAACCATTTTCGCAACTTCGGTACCCCGAAATAATGCATTCAGGCTTGAAACACAAGTTTTGCATCTTTTTACATGCCGAAGGTTTGCGATATGCTCCAAAACACTCCCAAACATCATTCTGGGTTTAATGGGGTAGAATGGGTGTTTTCTTTGCGAAACCATTTTCGCAACTTCGGTACCCCGAAATAGTGCATTCAAGCCCGAAACACAAGTTTTGCATCCTTTACATGCCGAAGGTTTGCGATATGCTCCAAAACACTCCCAAACATCATTTTGGGGGCAATGGAGTAGAATGGGTGTTTTCGTTGCGAAACCATTTTCGCAACATCGGTGCCCCGAAATAGTGCATTCAAGCCCGAAACACAAGTTTTGCATCTTTTTACATACCGAAGATTTGTGATATGCTCCAAAACACTCCCAAACATCATTTTGGGTCCAATGGAGTAGAATGGTTGTTTTCTTTGCGAAACCATTTTCGCAACTTCGGTACCCCGAAATAGTGCATTCAGGCCCGAAACATAAGTTTTGCATCTTTTACATGCCGAAGGTTTGCGAAATGCTCAAAAACACTCCCAAACATCATTTTGGGTCTAATGGAGTAGATTGGTTGTTTTCGTTGCGAAACCATTTTCGCAACTTCGGTACCCCGAAATAGTGCATGCAGGCCCAAAACACAAGTTTTGCATCTTTTACATGCCGAAGGTTTGCGAAATGCTCCAAAACACTCCCAAACATCATTTTGGGTCTAATGGAGTAGAATGGTTGTTTTCGTTGCGAAACCATTTTCGCAACTTCGGTACCCCGGAATAATGCATTCAGGCGTGAAACACAAGTTTTGCATCTTTTTACATGCCGAAGGTTTGCGATCTGCTCCAAAACACTCCCAAACATCATTCTGGGTTTAATGGGGTAGAATGGGTGTTTTCTTTGCGAAACCATTTTCGCAACTTCGGTACCCCGAAATAGTGCATTCAAGCCCGAAACACAAGTTTTGCATCCTTTACATGCCGAAGGTTTGCGATATGGTCCAAAACACTCCCAAACATCATTTTGGGTGTAATGGAGTAGAATGGGTGTTTTCGTTGCGAAACCATTTTCGCAACATCGGTGCCCCGAAATAGTGCATTCAAGCCCGAAACACAAGTTTTGCATCTTTTTACATGTCGAAGATTTGTGATATGCTCCAAAACACTCCCAAACATCATTCTGGGTTTAATGGGGGTAGAATGGGTGTTTTCTTTGCGAAACTATTTTCGCAACTTCGGTATGCCGAAAAAGTGCATTCAAGCCCGAAACACAAGTTTTGCATCTTTTACATGCCGAAGGTTTGCGATATGCTCCAAAACACTCCCAAACATCATTTTGGGTGTAATGGAGTAGAATGGGTGTTTTCGTTGCGAAACCATTTTCGCAACATCGGTGCCCTGAAATAGTGCATTCAGGCCTGAAACACAAGTTTTGCATCTTTTTACATGCCAAAGATTTGTGATATGCTCCAAAACACTCCCAAACATCATTTTGGGTCTAATGGAGTAGAATGGTTGTTTTCGTTGCGAAACCATTTTCGCAACTTCGGTACCCCGAAATAATGCTTTCAGGCTTGAAACACAAGTTTTGCATCTTTTTACATGCCGAAGGTTTGCGATATGCTCCAAAACACTCCCAAACATCATTTTGGGTCTAATGGAGTAGAATGGGTGTTTTCGTTGCGAAACCATTTTCGCAACTTCGGTACCCCGAAATAGTGCATTCAGGCCCGAAACACAAGTTTTGCATCTTTTACATGCCGAAGTTTGCGAAATGCTCCAAAACACTCCCAAACATCATTTTGGGTCTAATGTAGTACAATGGTTGTTTTCGTTGCGAAACCATTTTCGCAACTTCGGTACCCCGAAATAATGCATTCAGGCTTGAAACACAAGTTTTGCTCCTTTTTACATGCCGAAGGCTTGCGATATGCTCCAAAACACTCCCAAACATCATTCTGGGTTTAATGGGGTAGAATGGGTGTTTTCTTTGCGAAACCATTTTCGCAACTTTGGTACCCCGAAATAGTGCATTCAAGCCCGAAACACAAGTTTTGCATCCTTTACATGCCGAAGGTTTGCGATATGCTCCAAAACACTGCCAAACATCATTTTGGGTGTAATGGAGTAGAATGGGTGTTTTCGTTGCGAAACCATTTTCGCAACATCGGTGCCCTGATTTAGTGCATTCAGGCCTGAAACACAAGTTTTGCATCTTTTTACATGCCGAAGATTTGTGATATGCTCCAAAACACTCCCAAACATCATTTTGGGGCAAATGGAGTAGAATGGTTGTTTTCATTGCGAAACCATTTTCGCAATTTCGGTACCCCGAAATAATGCTTTCAGGCTTGAAACACAAGTTTTGCATCTTTTTACATGCCGAAGGTTTGTGATATGCTCCAAAACACTCCCAAACATCATTCTGGGTTTAATGGGGGTAGAATGGGTGTTTTCTTTGCGAAACCATTTTCGCAACTTCGGTACCCTGAAATAGTGCATTCAAGCCCGAAACACAAGTTTTGCATCTTTTACATGCCGAAGGTTTGCGATATGCTCCAAAACACTCCCAAACATCATTTTGGGTGTAATGGAGTAGAATGGGTGTTTTCGTTGCGAAACCATTTTCGCAACTTCGGTACCCCGAAATAGTGCATTCAGGCCCGAAACACAAGTTTTGCATCTTTTACATGCCGAAGGTTTGCGAAATGCTCCAAAACAATCCCAAACATCATTTT
Source organism: Cenchrus fungigraminus (assembly GCA_036936925.1). NCBI lineage: Eukaryota > Viridiplantae > Streptophyta > Magnoliopsida > Poales > Poaceae > Cenchrus > Cenchrus fungigraminus. The sequence goes on from CM072775.1 coordinate 34,422,642, forward strand.
GGGTGTAATGGAGTAGAATGGTTGTTTTCGTTGCGAAACCATTTTCGCAACTTCGGTACCCCGAAATAATGCATTCAGGCTTGAAACACAAGTTTTGCATCTTTTTACATGCCGAAGGTTTGCGATATGCTCCAAAACACTCCCAAACATCATTCTGGGTTTAATGGGTTAGAATGGGTGTTTTCTTTGCGAAATTATTTTCGCAACTTCGGTACGCCGAAATAGTGCATTCAAGCCCGAAACACAAGTTTTGCATCTTTTACATGCCGAAGGTTTGCGATATGCTCCAAAACACTCCCAAACATCATTTTGGGTGTAATGGAGTAGAATGGGTGTTTTCGTTGCGAAACCATTTTCGCAACATCGGTGCCCCGAAATAGTGCATTCAGGCCTGAAACACAAGTTTTGCATCTTTTTACATGCCGAAGATTTGTGATATGCTCCAAAACACTCCCAAACATCATTTTGGGTCTAATGGAGTAGAATGGGTGTTTTCGTTGCGAAACCATTTTCGCAACTTCGGTACCCCGAAATAGTGCATTCAGGCCCGAAACACAAGTTTTGCATCTTTTACATGCCGAAGGTTTGCGAAATGCTCCAAAACACTCCCAAACATCATTTTGGGTCTAATGTAGTAGAATGGTTGTTTTCGTTGCGAAACCATTTTCGCAACTTCGGTACCCCGAAATAATGCATTCAGGCTTGAAACACAAGTTTTGCTTCTTTTTACATGCCGAAGGTTTGCGATATGCTCCAAAACACTCCCAAACATCATTCTGGGTTTAATGGGGTAGAATGGGTGTTTTCTTTGCGAAACCATTTTCGCAACTTCGGTACCCCGAAATAGTGCATTCAAGCCCGAAACACAAGTTTTGCATCCTTTACATGCCGAAGGTTTGCGATATGCTCCAAAACACTCCCAAACATCATTTTGGGTGTAATGGAGTAGAATGGGTGTTTTCGTTGCGAAACCATTTTCGCAACATCGGTGCCCTGAAATAGTGCATTCAGGCCTGAAACACAAGTTTTGCATCTTTTTACATGCCAAAGATTTGTGATATGCTCCAAAACACTCCCAAACATCATTTTGGGTCTAATGGAGTAGAATGGTTGTTTTCGTTGCGAAACCATTTTCGCAACTTCGGTACCCCGAAATAATGCTTTCAGGCTTGAAACACAAGTTTTGCATCTTTTTACATGCCGAAGGTTTGCGATATGCTCCAAAACACTCCCAAACATCATTTTGGGTCTAATGGAGTAGAATGGGTGTTTTCGTTGCGAAACCATTTTCGCAACTTCGGTACCCCGAAATAGTGCATTCAGGCCGGAAACACAAGTTTTGCATCTTTTACATGCCGAAGTTTGCGAAATGCTCCAAAACACTCCCAAACATCATTTTGGGTCTAATGTAGTACAATGGTTGTTTTCGTTGCGAAACCATTTTCGCAACTTCGGTACCCCGAAATAATGCATTCAGGCTTGAAACACAAGTTTTGCTCCTTTTTACATGCCGAAGGCTTGCGATATGCTCCAAAACACTCCCAAACATCATTCTAGGTTTAATGGGGTAGAATGGGTGTTTTCTTTGCGAAACCATTTTCGCAACTTTGGTACCCCGAAATAGTGCATTCAAGCCCGAAACACAAGTTTTGCATCCTTTACATGCCGAAGGTTTGCGATATGCTCCAAAACACTGCCAAACATCATTTTGGGTGTAATGGAGTAGAATGGGTGTTTTCGTTGCGAAACCATTTTCGCAACATCGGTGCCCTGATTTAGTGCATTCAGGCCTGAAACACAAGTTTTGCATCTTTTTACATGCCGAAGATTTGTGATATGCTCCAAAACACTCCCAAACATCATTTTGTGGCAAATGGAGTAGAATGGTTGTTTTCATTGCGAAACCATTTTCGCAATTTCGGTACCCCGAAATAATGCTTTCAGGCTTGAAACACAAGTTTTGCATCTTTTTACATGCCGAAGGTTTGTGATATGCTCCAAAACACTCCCAAACATCATTCTGGGTTTAATGGGGGTAGAATGGGTGTTTTCTTTGCGAAACCATTTTCGCAACTTCGGTACCCTGAAATAGTGCATTCAAGCCCGAAACACAAGTTTTGCATCTTTTACATGCCGAAGGTTTGCGATATGCTCCAAAACACTCCCAAACATCATTTTGGGTGTAATGGAGTAGAATGGGTGTTTTCGTTGCGAAACCATTTTCGCAACTTCGGTACCCCGAAATAGTGCATTCAGGCCCGAAACACAAGTTTTGCATCTTTTACATGCCGAAGGTTTGCGAAATGCTCCAAAACACTCCCAAACATCATTTTGGGTGTAATGGAGTAGAATGGTTGTTTTCGTTGCGAAACCATTTTCGCAACTTCGGTACCCCGAAATAATGCATTCAGGCTTGAAACACAAGTTTTGCATCTTTTTACATGCCGAAGGTTTGCGATATGCTCCAAAACACTCCCAAACATCATTCTGGGTTTAATGGGTTAGAATGGGTGTTTTCTTTGCGAAATTATTTTCGCAACTTCGGTACGCCGAAATAGTGCATTCAAGCCCGAAACACAAGTTTTGCATCTTTTACATGCCGAAGGTTTGCGATATGCTCCAAAACACTCCCAAACATCATTTTGGGTGTAATGGAGTAGAATGGGTGTTTTCGTTGCGAAACCATTTTCGCAACATCGGTGCCCCGAAATAGTGCATTCAGGCCTGAAACACAAGTTTTGCATCTTTTTACATGCCGAAGATTTGTGATATGCTCCAAAACACTCCCAAACATCATTTTGGGTCTAATGGAGTAGAATGGGTGTTTTCGTTGCGAAACCATTTTCGCAACTTCGGTACCCCGAAATAGTGCATTCAGGCCCGAAACACAAGTTTTGCATCTTTTACATGCCGAAGGTTTGCGAAATGCTCCAAAACACTCCCAAACATCATTTTGGGTCTAATGTAGTAGAATGGTTGTTTTCGTTGCGAAACCATTTTCGCAACTTCGGTACCCCGAAATAATGCATTCAGGCTTGAAACACAAGTTTTGCTTCTTTTTACATGCCGAAGGTTTGCGATATGCTCCAAAACACTCCCAAACATCATTCTGGGTTTAATGGGGTAGAATGGGTGTTTTCTTTGCGAAACCATTTTCGCAACTTCGGTACCCCGAAATAGTGCATTCAAGCCCGAAACACAAGTTTTGCATCCTTTACATGCCGAAGGTTTGCGATATGCTCCAAAACACTCCCAAACATCATTTTGGGTGTAATGGAGTAGAATGGGTGTTTTCGTTGCGAAACCATTTTCGCAACTTCGGTACCCCGAAATAGTGCATTCAGGCCCGAAACACAAGTTTTGCATCTTTTACATGCCGAAGTTTGCGAAATGCTCCAAAACACTCCCAAACATCATTTTGGGTCTAATGTAGTACAATGGTTGTTTTCGTTGCGAAACCATTTTCGCAACTTCGGTACCCCGAAATAATGCATTCAGGCTTGAAACACAAGTTTTGCTCCTTTTTACATGCCGAAGGCTTGCGATATGCTCCAAAACACTCCCAAACATCATTCTGGGTTTAATGGGGTAGAATGGGTGTTTTCTTTGCGAAACCATTTTCGCAACTTTGGTACCCCGAAATAGTGCATTCAAGCCCGAAACACAAGTTTTGCATCCTTTACATGCCGAAGGTTTGCGATATGCTCCAAAACACTGCCAAACATCATTTTGGGTGTAATGGAGTAGAATGGGTGTTTTCGTTGCGAAACCATTTTCGCAACATCGGTGCCCTGATTTAGTGCATTCAGGCCTGAAACACAAGTTTTGCATCTTTTTACATGCCGAAGATTTGTGATATGCTCCAAAACACTCCCAAACATCATTTTGGGGCTAATAGAGTAGAATGGTTGTTTTCATTGCGAAACCATTTTCGCAATTTCGGTACCCCGAAATAATGCTTTCAGGCTAGAAACACAAGTTTTGCATCTTTTTACATGCCGAAGGTTTGTGATATGCTCCAAAACACTCCCAAACATCATTCTGGGTTTAATGGGGGTAGAATGGGTGTTTTCTTTGCGAAACCATTTTCGCAACTTCGGTACCCTGAAATAGTGCATTCAAGCCCGAAACACAAGTTTTGCATCTTTTACATGCCGAAGGTTTGCGATATGCTCCAAAACACTCCCAAACATCATTTTGGGTGTAATGGAGTAGAATGGGTGTTTTCGTTGCGAAACCATTTTCGCAACTTCGGTACCCCGAAATAGTGCATTCAGGCCCGAAACACAAGTTTTGCATCTTTTACATGCCGAAGGTTTGCGATATGCTCCAAAACACTCCCAAACATCATTTTGGGTGTAATGGAGTAGAATGGTTGTTTTCGTTGCGAAACCATTTTCGCAACTTCGGTACCCCGAAATAATGCATTCAGGCTTGAAACACAAGTTTTGCATCTTTTTACATGCCGAAGGTTTGCGACATGCTCCAAAACACTCCCAAACATCATTCTGGGTTTAATGGGTTAGAATGGGTGTTTTCTTTGCGAAATTATTTTCGCAACTTCGGTACGCCGAAATAGTGCATTCAAGCCCGAAACACAAGTTTTGCATCTTTTACATGCCGAAGGTTTGCGATATGCTCCAAAACACTCCCAAACATCATTTTGGGTGTAATGGAGTAGAATGGGTGTTTTCGTTGCGAAACCATTTTCGCAACATCGGTGCCCCGAAATAGTGCATTCAGGCCTGAAACACAAGTTTTGCATCTTTTTACATGCCGAAGATTTGTGATATGCTCCAAAACACTCCCAAACATCATTTTGGGTCTAATGGAGTAGAATGGGTGTTTTCGTTGCGAAACCATTTTCGCAACTTCGGTACCCCGAAATAGTGCATTCAGGCCCGAAACACAAGTTTTGCATCTTTTACATGCCGAAGGTTTGCGAAATGCTCCAAAACACTCCCAAACATCATTTTGGGTCTAATGTAGTAGAATGGTTGTTTTCGTTGCGAAACCATTTTCGCAACTTCGGTACCCCGAAATAATGCATTCAGGCTTGAAACACAAGTTTTGCTTCTTTTTACATGCCGAAGGTTTGCGATATGCTCCAAAACACTCCCAAACATCATTCTGGGTTTAATGGGGTAGAATGGGTGTTTTCTTTGCGAAACCATTTTCGCAACTTCGGTACCCCGAAATAGTGCATTCAAGCCCGAAACACAAGTTTTGCATCCTTTACATGCCGAAGGTTTGCGATATGCTCCAAAACACTCCCAAACATCATTTTGGGTGTAATGGAGTAGAATGGGTGTTTTCGTTGCGAAACCATTTTCGCAACTTCGGTACCCCGAAATAGTGCATTCAGGCCCGAAACACAAGTTTTGCATCTTTTACATGCCGAAGGTTTGCGAAATGCTCCAAAACACTCCCAAACATCATTTTGGGTGTAATGGAGTAGAATGGTTGTTTTCGTTGCGAAACCATTTTCGCAACTTCGGTACCCCGAAATAATGCATTCAGGCTTGAAACACAAGTTTTGCATCTTTTTACATGCCGAAGGTTTGCGATATGCTCCAAAACACTCCCAAACATCATTCTGGGTTTAATGGGTTAGAATGGGTGTTTTCTTTGCGAAATTATTTTCGCAACTTCGGTACGCCGAAATAGTGCATTCAAGCCCGAAACACAAGTTTTGCATCTTTTACATGCCGAAGGTTTGCGATATGCTCCAAAACACTCCCAAACATCATTTTGGGTGTAATGGAGTAGAATGGGTGTTTTCGTTGCGAAACCATTTTCGCAACATCGGTGCCCCGAAATAGTGCATTCAGGCCTGAAACACAAGTTTTGCATCTTTTTACATGCCGAAGATTTGTGATATGCTCCAAAACACTCCCAAACATCATTTTGGGTCTAATGGAGTAGAATGGGTGTTTTCGTTGCGAAACCATTTTCGCAACTTCGGTACCCCGAAATAGTGCATTCAGGCCCGAAACACAAGTTTTGCATCTTTTACATGCCGAAGGTTTGCGAAATGCTCCAAAACACTCCCAAACATCATTTTGGGTCTAATGTAGTAGAATGGTTGTTTTCGTTGCGAAACCATTTTCGCAACTTCGGTACCCCGAAATAATGCATTCAGGCTTGAAACACAAGTTTTGCTTCTTTTTACATGCCGAAGGTTTGCGATATGCTCCAAAACACTCCCAAACATCATTCTGGGTTTAATGGGGTAGAATGGGTGTTTTCTTTGCGAAACCATTTTCGCAACTTCGGTACCCCGAAATAGTGCATTCAAGCCCGAAACACAAGTTTTGCATCCTTTACATGCCGAAGGTTTGCGATATGCTCCAAAACACTCCCAAACATCATTTTGGGTGTAATGGAGTAGAATGGGTGTTTTCGTTGCGAAACCATTTTCGCAACTTCGGTACCCCGAAATAGTGCATTCAGGCCCGAAACACAAGTTTTGCATCTTTTACATGCCGAAGTTTGCGAAATGCTCCAAAACACTCCCAAACATCATTTTGGGTCTAATGTAGTACAATGGTTGTTTTCGTTGCGAAACCATTTTCGCAACTTCGGTACCCCGAAATAATGCATTCAGGCTTGAAACACAAGTTTTGCTCCTTTTTACATGCCGAAGGCTTGCGATATGCTCCAAAACACTCCCAAACATCATTCTGGGTTTAATGGGGTAGAATGGGTGTTTTCTTTGCGAAACCATTTTCGCAACTTTGGTACCCCGAAATAGTGCATTCAAGCCCGAAACACAAGTTTTGCATCCTTTACATGCCGAAGGTTTGCGATATGCTCCAAAACACTGCCAAACATCATTTTGGGTGTAATGGAGTAGAATGGGTGTTTTCGTTGCGAAACCATTTTCGCAACATCGGTGCCCTGATTTAGTGCATTCAGGCCTGAAACACAAGTTTTGCATCTTTTTACATGCCGAAGATTTGTGATATGCTCCAAAACACTCCCAAACATCATTTTGGGGCTAATAGAGTAGAATGGTTGTTTTCATTGCGAAACCATTTTCGCAATTTCGGTACCCCGAAATAATGCTTTCAGGCTAGAAACACAAGTTTTGCATCTTTTTACATGCCGAAGGTTTGTGATATGCTCCAAAACACTCCCAAACATCATTCTGGGTTTAATGGGGGTAGAATGGGTGTTTTCTTTGCGAAACCATTTTCGCAACTTCGGTACCCTGAAATAGTGCATTCAAGCCCGAAACACAAGTTTTGCATCTTTTACATGCCGAAGGTTTGCGATATGCTCCAAAACACTCCCAAACATCATTTTGGGTGTAATGGAGTAGAATGGGTGTTTTCGTTGCGAAACCATTTTCGCAACTTCGGTACCCCGAAATAGTGCATTCAGGCCCGAAACACAAGTTTTGCATCTTTTACATGCCGAAGGTTTGCGATATGCTCCAAAACACTCCCAAACATCATTTTGGGTGTAATGGAGTAGAATGGTTGTTTTCGTTGCGAAACCATTTTCGCAACTTCGGTACCCCGAAATAATGCATTCAGGCTTGAAACACAAGTTTTGCATCTTTTTACATGCCGAAGGTTTGCGACATGCTCCAAAACACTCCCAAACATCATTCTGGGTTTAATGGGTTAGAATGGGTGTTTTCTTTGCGAAATTATTTTCGCAACTTCGGTACGCCGAAATAGTGCATTCAAGCCCGAAACACAAGTTTTGCATCTTTTACATGCCGAAGGTTTGCGATATGCTCCAAAACACTCCCAAACATCATTTTGGGTGTAATGGAGTAGAATGGGTGTTTTCGTTGCGAAACCATTTTCGCAACATCGGTGCCCCGAAATAGTGCATTCAGGCCTGAAACACAAGTTTTGCATCTTTTTACATGCCGAAGATTTGTGATATGCTCCAAAACACTCCCAAACATCATTTTGGGTCTAATGGAGTAGAATGGGTGTTTTCGTTGCGAAACCATTTTCGCAACTTCGGTACCCCGAAATAGTGCATTCAGGCCCGAAACACAAGTTTTGCATCTTTTACATGCCGAAGGTTTGCGAAATGCTCCAAAACACTCCCAAACATCATTTTGGGTCTAATGTAGTAGAATGGTTGTTTTCGTTGCGAAACCATTTTCGCAACTTCGGTACCCCGAAATAATGCATTCAGGCTTGAAACACAAGTTTTGCTTCTTTTTACATGCCGAAGGTTTGCGATATGCTCCAAAACACTCCCAAACATCATTCTGGGTTTAATGGGGTAGAATGGGTGTTTTCTTTGCGAAACCATTTTCGCAACTTCGGTACCCCGAAATAGTGCATTCAAGCCCGAAACACAAGTTTTGCATCCTTTACATGCCGAAGGTTTGCGATATGCTCCAAAACACTCCCAAACATCATTTTGGGTGTAATGGAGTAGAATGGGTGTTTTCGTTGCGAAACCATTTTCGCAACTTCGGTACCCCGAAATAGTGCATTCAGGCCCGAAACACAAGTTTTGCATCTTTTACATGCCGAAGTTTGCGAAATGCTCCAAAACACTCCCAAACATCATTTTGGGTCTAATGTAGTACAATGGTTGTTTTCGTTGCGAAACCATTTTCGCAACTTCGGTACCCCGAAATAATGCATTCAGGCTTGAAACACAAGTTTTGCTCCTTTTTACATGCCGAAGGCTTGCGATATGCTCCAAAACACTCCCAAACATCATTCTGGGTTTAATGGGGTAGAATGGGTGTTTTCTTTGCGAAACCATTTTCGCAACTTTGGTACCCCGAAATAGTGCATTCAAGCCCGAAACACAAGTTTTGCATCCTTTACATGCCGAAGGTTTGCGATATGCTCCAAAACACTGCCAAACATCATTTTGGGTGTAATGGAGTAGAATGGGTGTTTTCGTTGCGAAACCATTTTCGCAACATCGGTGCCCTGATTTAGTGCATTCAGGCCTGAAACACAAGTTTTGCATCTTTTTACATGCCGAAGATTTGTGATATGCTCCAAAACACTCCCAAACATCATTTTGGGGCTAATAGAGTAGAATGGTTGTTTTCATTGCGAAACCATTTTCGCAATTTCGGTACCCCGAAATAATGCTTTCAGGCTAGAAACACAAGTTTTGCATCTTTTTACATGCCGAAGGTTTGTGATATGCTCCAAAACACTCCCAAACATCATTCTGGGTTTAATGGGGGTAGAATGGGTGTTTTCTTTGCGAAACCATTTTCGCAACTTCGGTACCCTGAAATAGTGCATTCAAGCCCGAAACACAAGTTTTGCATCTTTTACATGCCGAAGGTTTGCGATATGCTCCAAAACACTCCCAAACATCATTTTGGGTGTAATGGAGTAGAATGGGTGTTTTCGTTGCGAAACCATTTTCGCAACTTCGGTACCCCGAAATAGTGCATTCAGGCCCGAAACACAAGTTTTGCATCTTTTACATGCCGAAGGTTTGCGATATGCTCCAAAACACTCCCAAACATCATTTTGGGTGTAATGGAGTAGAATGGTTGTTTTCGTTGCGAAACCATTTTCGCAACTTCGGTACCCCGAAATAATGCATTCAGGCTTGAAACACAAGTTTTGCATCTTTTTACATGCCGAAGGTTTGCGATATGCTCCAAAACACTCCCAAACATCATTCTGGGTTTAATGGGTTAGAATGGGTGTTTTCTTTGCGAAATTATTTTCGCAACTTCGGTACGCCGAAATAGTGCATTCAAGCCCGAAACACAAGTTTTGCATCTTTTACATGCCGAAGGTTTGCGATATGCTCCAAAACACTCCCAAACATCATTTTGGGTGTAATGGAGTAGAATGGGTGTTTTCGTTGCGAAACCATTTTCGCAACATCGGTGCCCCGAAATAGTGCATTCAGGCCTGAAACACAAGTTTTGCATCTTTTTACATGCCGAAGATTTGTGATATGCTCCAAAACACTCCCAAACATCATTTTGGGTCTAATGGAGTAGAATGGGTGTTTTCGTTGCGAAACCATTTTCGCAACTTCGGTACCCCGAAATAGTGCATTCAGGCCCGAAACACAAGTTTTGCATCTTTTACATGCCGAAGGTTTGCGAAATGCTCCAAAACACTCCCAAACATCATTTTGGGTCTAATGTAGTAGAATGGTTGTTTTCGTTGCGAAACCATTTTCGCAACTTCGGTACCCCGAAATAATGCATTCAGGCTTGAAACACAAGTTTTGCTTCTTTTTACATGCCGAAGGTTTGCGATATGCTCCAAAACACTCCCAAACATCATTCTGGGTTTAATGGGGTAGAATGGGTGTTTTCTTTGCGAAACCATTTTCGCAACTTCGGTACCCCGAAATAGTGCATTCAAGCCCGAAACACAAGTTTTGCATCCTTTACATGCCGAAGGTTTGCGATATGCTCCAAAACACTCCCAAACATCATTTTGGGTGTAATGGAGTAGAATGGGTGTTTTCGTTGCGAAACCATTTTCGCAACTTCGGTACCCCGAAATAGTGCATTCAGGCCCGAAACACAAGTTTTGCATCTTTTACATGCCGAAGTTTGCGAAATGCTCCAAAACACTCCCAAACATCATTTTGGGTCTAATGTAGTACAATGGTTGTTTTCGTTGCGAAACCATTTTCGCAACTTCGGTACCCCGAAATAATGCATTCAGGCTTGAAACACAAGTTTTGCTCCTTTTTACATGCCGAAGGCTTGCGATATGCTCCAAAACACTCCCAAACATCATTCTGGGTTTAATGGGGTAGAATGGGTGTTTTCTTTGCGAAACCATTTTCGCAACTTTGGTACCCCGAAATAGTGCATTCAAGCCCGAAACACAAGTTTTGCATCCTTTACATGCCGAAGGTTTGCGATATGCTCCAAAACACTGCCAAACATCATTTTGGGTGTAATGGAGTAGAATGGGTGTTTTCGTTGCGAAACCATTTTCGCAACATCGGTGCCCTGATTTAGTGCATTCAGGCCTGAAACACAAGTTTTGCATCTTTTTACATGCCGAAGATTTGTGATATGCTCCAAAACACTCCCAAACATCATTTTGGGGCTAATAGAGTAGAATGGTTGTTTTCATTGCGAAACCATTTTCGCAATTTCGGTACCCCGAAATAATGCTTTCAGGCTAGAAACACAAGTTTTGCATCTTTTTACATGCCGAAGGTTTGTGATATGCTCCAAAACACTCCCAAACATCATTCTGGGTTTAATGGGGGTAGAATGGGTGTTTTCTTTGCGAAACCATTTTCGCAACTTCGGTACCCTGAAATAGTGCATTCAAGCCCGAAACACAAGTTTTGCATCTTTTACATGCCGAAGGTTTGCGATATGCTCCAAAACACTCCCAAACATCATTTTGGGTGTAATGGAGTAGAATGGGTGTTTTCGTTGCGAAACCATTTTCGCAACTTCGGTACCCCGAAATAGTGCATTCAGGCCCGAAACACAAGTTTTGCATCTTTTACATGCCGAAGGTTTGCGATATGCTCCAAAACACTCCCAAACATCATTTTGGGTGTAATGGAGTAGAATGGTTGTTTTCGTTGCGAAACCATTTTCGCAACTTCGGTACCCCGAAATAATGCATTCAGGCTTGAAACACAAGTTTTGCATCTTTTTACATGCCGAAGGTTTGCGATATGCTCCAAAACACTCCCAAACATCATTCTGGGTTTAATGGGTTAGAATGGGTGTTTTCTTTGCGAAATTATTTTCGCAACTTCGGTACGCCGAAATAGTGCATTCAAGCCCGAAACACAAGTTTTGCATCTTTTACATGCCGAAGGTTTGCGATATGCTCCAAAACACTCCCAAACATCATTTTGGGTGTAATGGAGTAGAATGGGTGTTTTCGTTGCGAAACCATTTTCGCAACATCGGTGCCCCGAAATAGTGCATTCAGGCCTGAAACACAAGTTTTGCATCTTTTTACATGCCGAAGATTTGTGATATGCTCCAAAACACTCCCAAACATCATTTTGGGTCTAATGGAGTAGAATGGGTGTTTTCGTTGCGAAACCATTTTCGCAACTTCGGTACCCCGAAATAGTGCATTCAGGCCCGAAACACAAGTTTTGCATCTTTTACATGCCGAAGGTTTGCGAAATGCTCCAAAACACTCCCAAACATCATTTTGGGTCTAATGTAGTAGAATGGTTGTTTTCGTTGCGAAACCATTTTCGCAACTTCGGTACCCCGAAATAATGCATTCAGGCTTGAAACACAAGTTTTGCTTCTTTTTACATGCCGAAGGTTTGCGATATGCTCCAAAACACTCCCAAACATCATTTTGGGTGTAATGTAGTAGAATGGGTGTTTTCGTTGCGAAACCATTTTCGCAACATCGGTGCCCCGAAATAGTGCATTCAGGCCTGAAACACAAGTTTTGCATCTTTTTACATGCCGAAGATTTGTGATATGCTCCAAAACACTCCCAAACATCATTTTAGGTCTAATGGAGTAGAATGGGTGTTTTCGTTGCGAAACCATTTTCGCAACTTCGGTACCCCGAAATAGTGCATTCAGGCCCGAAACACAAGTTTTGCATCTTTTACATGCCGAAGTTTGCGAAATGCTCCAAAACACTCCCAAACATCATTTTGGGTCTAATGTAGTACAATGGTTGTTTTCGTTGCGAAACCATTTTCGCAACTTCGGTACCCCGAAATAATGCATTCAGGCTTGAAACACAAGTTTTGCTCCTTTTTACATGCCGAAGGTTTGCGATATGCTCCAAAACACTCCCAAACATCATTCTGGGTTTAATGGGGTAGAATGGGTGTTTTCTTTGCGAAACCATTTTCGCAACTTCGGTACCCCGAAATAGTGCATTCAAGCCCGAAACACAAGTTTTGCATCCTTTACATGCCGAAGGTTTGCGATATGCTCCAAAACACTGCCAAACATCATTTTGGGTGTAATGGAGTAGAATGGGTGTTTTCGTTGCGAAACCATTTTCGCAACATCGGTGCCCCGAAATAGTGCATTCAAGCCCGAAACACAAGTTTTGCATCTTTTTACATGTCGAAGATTTGTGATATGCTCCAAAACACTCCCAAACATCATTCTGGGTTTAATGGGTTAGAATGGGTGTTTTCTTTGCGAAACTATTTTCGCAACTTCGGTACGCCGAAATAGTGCATTCAAGCCCGAAACACAAGTTTTGCATCTTTTACATGCCGAAGGTTTGCGATATGCTCCAAAACACTCCCAAACATCATTCTGGGTTTAATGGGTTAGAATGGGTGTTTTCTTTGCGAAATTATTTTCGCAACTTCGGTACGCCGAAATAGTGCATTCAAGCCCGAAACACAAGTTTTGCATCTTTTACATGCCGAAGGTTTGCGATATGCTCCAAAACACTCCCAAACATCATTTTGGGTGTAATGGAGTAGAATGGGTGTTTTCGTTGCGAAACCATTTTCGCAACATCGGTGCCCCGAAATAGTGCATTCAGGCCTGAAATACAAGTTTTGCATCTTTTTACATGCCGAAGATTTGTGATATGCTCCAAAACACTCCCAAACATCATTTTGGGTCTAATGGAGTAGAATGGGTGTTTTCGTTGCGAAACCATTTTCGCAACTTCGGTACCCCGAAATAATGCATTCAGGCTTGAAACACAAGTTTTGCATCTTTTTACATGCCGAAGGTTTGCGATATGCTCCAAAACACTCCCAAACATCATTCTGGGTTTAATGGGTTAGAATGGGTGTTTTCTTTGCGAAATTATTTTCGCAACTTCGGTACGCCGAAATAGTGCATTCAAGCCCGAAACACAAGTTTTGCATCTTTTACATGCCGAAGGTTTGCGATATGCTCCAAAACACTCCCAAACATCATTTTGGGTGTAATGGAGTAGAATGGGTGTTTTCGTTGCGAAACCATTTTCGCAACATCGGTGCCCCGAAATAGTGCATTCAGGCCTGAAACACAAGTTTTGCATCTTTTTACATGCCGAAGATTTGTGATATGCTCCAAAACACTCCCAAACATCATTTTGGGTCTAATGGAGTAGAATGGGTGTTTTCGTTGCGAAACCATTTTCGCAACTTCGGTACCCCGAAATAGTGCATTCAGGCCCGAAACACAAGTTTTGCATCTTTTACATGCCGAAGTTTGCGAAATGCTCCAAAACACTCCCAAACATCATTTTGGGTCTAATGTAGTACAATGGTTGTTTTCGTTGCGAAACCATTTTCGCAACTTCGGTACCCCGAAATAATGCATTCAGGCTTGAAACACAAGTTTTGCTCCTTTTTACATGCCGAAGGCTTGCGATATGCTCCAAAACACTCCCAAACATCATTCTGGGTTTAATGGGGTAGAATGGGTGTTTTCTTTGCGAAACCATTTTCGCAACTTTGGTACCCCGAAATAGTGCATTCAAGCCCGAAACACAAGTTTTGCATCCTTTACATGCCGAAGGTTTGCGATATGCTCCAAAACACTGCCAAACATCATTTTGGGTGTAATGGAGTAGAATGGGTGTTTTCGTTGCGAAACCATTTTCGCAACATCGGTGCCCTGATTTAGTGCATTCAGGCCTGAAACACAAGTTTTGCATCTTTTTACATGCCGAAGATTTGTGATATGCTCCAAAACACTCCCAAACATCATTTTGGGGCTAATAGAGTAGAATGGTTGTTTTCATTGCGAAACCATTTTCGCAATTTCGGTACCCCGAAATAATGCTTTCAGGCTAGAAACACAAGTTTTGCATCTTTTTACATGTCGAAGGTTTGTGATATGCTCCAAAACACTCCCAAACATCATTCTGGGTTTAATGGGGGTATAATGGGTGTTTTCTTTGCGAAACCATTTTCGCAACTTCGGTACCCTGAAATAGTGCATTCAAGCCCGAAACACAAGTTTTGCATCTTTTACATGCCGAAGGTTTGCGATATGCTCCAAAACACTCCCAAACATCATTTTGGGTGTAGTGGAGTAGAATGGTTGTTTTCGTTGCGAAACCATTTTCGTAACTTCGGTACCCCGAAATAGTGCATTCAGGCCCGAAACACAAGTTTTGCATCTTTTACATGCCGAAGGTTTGCGATATGCTCCAAAACACTCCCAAACATCATTTTGGGTGTAATGGAGTAGAATGGTTGTTTTCGTTGCGAAACCATTTTCGCAACTTCGGTACCCCGAAATAATGCATTCAGGCTTGAAACACAAGTTTTGCATCTTTTTACATGCCGAAGGTTTGCGATATGCTCCAAAACACTCCCAAACATCATTCTGGGTTTAATGGGTTAGAATGGGTGTTTTCTTTGCGAAATTATTTTCGCAACTTCGGTACGCCGAAATAGTGCATTCAAGCCCGAAACACAAGTTTTGCATCTTTTACATGCCGAAGGTTTGCGATATGCTCCAAAACACTCCCAAACATCATTTTGGGTGTAATGGAGTAGAATGGGTGTTTTCGTTGCGAAACCATTTTCGCAACATCGGTGCCCCGAAATAGTGCATTCAGGCCTGAAACACAAGTTTTGCATCTTTTTACATGCCGAAGATTTGTGATATGCTCCAAAACACTCCCAAACATCATTTTGGGTCTAATGGAGTAGAATGGGTGTTTTCGTTGCGAAACCATTTTCGCAACTTCGGTACCCCGAAATAGTGCATTCAGGCCCGAAACACAAGTTTTGCATCTTTTACATGCCGAAGGTTTGCGAAATGCTCCAAAACACTCCCAAACATCATTTTGGGTCTAATGTAGTAGAATGGTTGTTTTCGTTGCGAAACCATTTTCGCAACTTCGGTACCCCGAAATAATGCATTCAGGCTTGAAACACAAGTTTTGCTTCTTTTTACATGCCGAAGGTTTGCGATATGCTCCAAAACACTCCCAAACATCATTTTGGGTGTAATGTAGTAGAATGGGTGTTTTCGTTGCGAAACCATTTTCGCAACATCGGTGCCCCGAAATAGTGCATTCAGGCCTGAAACACAAGTTTTGCATCTTTTTACATGCCGAAGATTTGTGATATGCTCCAAAACACTCCCAAACATCATTTTAGGTCTAATGGAGTAGAATGGGTGTTTTCGTTGCGAAACCATTTTCGCAACTTCGGTACCCCGAAATAGTGCATTCAGGCCCGAAACACAAGTTTTGCATCTTTTACATGCCGAAGTTTGCGAAATGCTCCAAAACACTCCCAAACATCATTTTGGGTCTAATGTAGTACAATGGTTGTTTTCGTTGCGAAACCATTTTCGCAACTTCGGTACCCCGAAATAATGCATTCAGGCTTGAAACACAAGTTTTGCTCCTTTTTACATGCCGAAGGTTTGCGATATGCTCCAAAACACTCCCAAACATCATTCTGGGTTTAATGGGGTAGAATGGGTGTTTTCTTTGCGAAACCATTTTCGCAACTTCGGTACCCCGAAATAGTGCATTCAAGCCCGAAACACAAGTTTTGCATCCTTTACATGCCGAAGGTTTGCGATATGCTCCAAAACACTGCCAAACATCATTTTGGGTGTAATGGAGTAGAATGGGTGTTTTCGTTGCGAAACCATTTTCGCAACATCGGTGCCCCGAAATAGTGCATTCAAGCCCGAAACACAAGTTTTGCATCTTTTTACATGTCGAAGATTTGTGATATGCTCCAAAACACTCCCAAACATCATTCTGGGTTTAATGGGTTAGAATGGGTGTTTTCTTTGCGAAACTATTTTCGCAACTTCGGTACGCCGAAATAGTGCATTCAAGCCCGAAACACAAGTTTTGCATCTTTTACATGCCGAAGGTTTGCGATATGCTCCAAAACACTCCCAAACATCATTTTGGGTGTAATGGAGTAGAATGGGTGTTTTCGTTGCGAAACCATTTTCGCAACATCGGTGCCCCGAAATAGTGCATTCAGGCCTGAAACACAAGTTTTGCATCTTTTTACATGCCGAAGATTTGTGATATGCTCCAAAACACTCCCAAACATCATTTTGGGTCTAATGGAGTAGAATGGTTGTTTTCGTTGCGAAACCATTTTCGCAACTTCGGTACCCCGAAATAATGCTTTCAGGCTTGAAACACAAGTTTTGCATCTTTTTACATGCCGAAGGTTTGTGATATGCTCCAAAACACTCCCAAACATCATTCTGGGTTTAATGGGGGTAGAATGGGTGTTTTCTTTGCGAAACCATTTTCGCAACTTCGGTACCCCGAAATAGTGCATTCAAGCCCGAAACACAAGTTTTGCATCTTTTACATGCCGAAGGTTTGCGATATGCTCCAAAACACTCCCAAACATCATTTTGGTTGTAATGGAGTAGAATGGGTGTTTTCGTTGCGAAACCATTTTCGCAACTTCGGTACCCCGAAATAGTGCATTCAGGCCCGAAACACAAGTTTTGCATCTTTTACATGCCGAAGGTTTGCGAAATGCTCCAAAACACTCCCAAACATCGTTTTGGGTGTAATGGAGTAGAATGGTTGTTTTCGTTGCGAAACCATTTTCGCAACTTCGGTACCCCGAAATAATGCATTCAGGCTTGAAACACAAGTTTTGCATCTTTTTACATGCCGAAGGTTTGCGATATGCTCCAAAACACTCCCAAACATCATTCTGGGTTTAATGGGTTAGAATGGGTGTTTTCTTTGCGAAACTATTTTCGCAACTTCGGTACGCCGAAATAGTGCATTCAAGCCCGAAACACAAGTTTTGCAACTTTTACATGCCGAAGGTTTGCGATATGGTCCAAAACACTCCCAAACATCATTTTGGGTGTAATGGAGTAGAATGGGTGTTTTCGTTGCGAAACCATTTTCGCAACATCGGTGCCCCGAAATAGTGCATTCAGGCCTGAAACACAAGTTTTGCATCTTTTTACATGCCGAAGATTTGTGATATGCTCCAAAACACTCCCAAACATCATTTTGGGTCTAATGGAGTAGAATGGGTGTTTTCGTTGCGAAACCATTTTCGCAACTTCGGTACCCCGAAATAGTGCATTCAGGCCCGAAACACAAGTTTTGCATCTTTTACATGCCGAAGTTTGCGAAATGCTCCAAAACACTCCCAAACATCATTTTGGGTCTAATGTAGTACAATGGTTGTTTTCGTTGCGAAACCATTTTCGCAACTTCGGTACCCCGAAATAATGCATTCAGGCTTGAAACACAAGTTTTGCTCCTTTTTACATGCCAAAGGCTTGCGATATGCTCCAAAACACTCCCAAACATCATTCTGGGTTTAATGGGGTAGAATGGGTGTTTTCTTTGCGAAACCATTTTCGCAACTTTGGTACCCCGAAATAGTGCATTCAAGCCCGAAACACAAGTTTTGCATCCTTTACATGCCGAAGGTTTGCGATATGCTCCAAAACACTGCCAAACATCATTTTGGGTGTAATGGAGTAGAATGGGTGTTTTCGTTGCGAAACCATTTTCGCAACATCGGTGCCCTGATTTAGTGCATTCAGGCCTGAAACACAAGTTTTGCATCTTTTTACATGCCGAAGATTTGTGATATGCTCCAAAACACTCCCAAACATCATTTTGGGGCTAATAGAGTAGAATGGTTGTTTTCATTGCGAAACCATTTTCGCAATTTCGGTACCCCGAAATAATGCTTTCAGGCTTGAAACACAAGTTTTGCATCTTTTTACATGCCGAAGGTTTGTGATATGCTCCAAAACACTCCCAAACATCATTCTGGGTTTAATGGGGGTAGAATGGGTGTTTTCTTTGCGAAACCATTTTCGCAACTTCGGTACCCTGAAATAGTGCATTCAAGCCCGAAACACAAGTTTTGCATCTTTTACATGCCGAAGGTTTGCGATATGCTCCAAAACACTCCCAAACATCATTTTGGGTGTAATGGAGTAGAATGGGTGTTTTCGTTGCGAAACCATTTTCGCAACTTCGGTACCCCGAAATAGTGCATTCAGGCCCGAAACACAAGTTTGGCATCTTTTACATGCCGAAGGTTTGCGAAATGCTCCAAAACACTCCCAAACATCATTTTGGGTGTAATGGAGTAGAATGGTTGTTTTCGTTGCGAAACCATTTTCGCAACTTCGGTACCCCGAAATAATGCATTCAGGCTTGAAACACAAGTTTTGCATCTTTTTACATGCCGAAGGTTTGCGATATGCTCCAAAACACTCCCAAACATCATTCTGGGTTTAATGGGTTAGAATGGGTGTTTTCTTTGCGAAATTATTTTCGCAACTTCGGTACGCCGAAATAGTGCATTCAAGCCCGAAACACAAGTTTTGCATCTTTTACATGCCGAAGGTTTGCGATATGCTCCAAAACACTCCCAAACATCATTTTGGGTGTAATGGAGTAGAATGGGTGTTTTCGTTGCGAAACCATTTTCGCAACATCGGTGCCCCGAAATAGTGCATTCAGGCCTGAAACACAAGTTTTGCATCTTTTTACATGCCGAAGATTTGTGATATGCTCCAAAACACTCCCAAACATCATTTTGGGTCTAATGGAGTAGAATGGGTGTTTTCGTTGCGAAACCATTTTCGCAACTTCGGTACCCCGAAATAGTGCATTCAGGCCCGAAACACAAGTTTTGCATCTTTTACATGCCGAAGTTTGCGAAATGCTCCAAAACACTCCCAAACATCATTTTGGGTCTAATGTAGTACAATGGTTGTTTTCGTTGCGAAACCATTTTCGCAACTTCGGTACCCCGAAATAATGCATTCAGGCTTGAAACACAAGTTTTGCTCCTTTTTACATGCCGAAGGCTTGCGATATGCTCCAAAACACTCCCAAACATCATTCTGGGTTTAATGGGGTAGAATGGGTGTTTTCTTTGCGAAACCATTTTCGCAACTTTGGTACCCCGAAATAGTGCATTCAAGCCCGAAACACAAGTTTTGCATCCTTTACATGCCGAAGGTTTGCGATATGCTCCAAAACACTGCCAAACATCATTTTGGGTGTAATGGAGTAGAATGGGTGTTTTCGTTGCGAAACCATTTTCGCAACATCGGTGCCCTGATTTAGTGCATTCAGGCCTGAAACACAAGTTTTGCATCTTTTTACATGCCGAAGATTTGTGATATGCTCCAAAACACTCCCAAACATCATTTTGGGGCTAATAGAGTAGAATGGTTGTTTTCATTGCGAAACCATTTTCGCAATTTCGGTACCCCGAAATAATGCTTTCAGGCTTGAAACACAAGTTTTGCATCTTTTTACATGCCGAAGGTTTGTGATATGCTCCAAAACACTCCCAAACATCATTCTGGGTTTAATGGGGGTAGAATGGGTGTTTTCTTTGCGAAACCATTTTCGCAACTTCGGTACCCTGAAATAGTGCATTCAAGCCCGAAACACAAGTTTTGCATCTTTTACATGCCGAAGGTTTGCGATATGCTCCAAAACACTCCCAAACATCATTTTGGGTGTAATGGAGTAGAATGGGTGTTTTCGTTGCGAAACCATTTTCGCAACTTCGGTACCCCGAAATAGTGCATTCAGGCCCGAAACACAAGTTTTGCATCTTTTACATGCCGAAGGTTTGCGAAATGCTCCAAAACACTCCCAAACATCATTTTGGGTGTAATGGAGTAGAATGGTTGTTTTCGTTGCGAAACCATTTTCGCAACTTCGGTACCCCGAAATAATGCATTCAGGCTTGAAACACAAGTTTTGCATCTTTTTACATGCCGAAGGTTTGCGATATGCTCCAAAACACTCCCAAACATCATTCTGGGTTTAATGGGTTAGAATGGGTGTTTTCTTTGCGAAATTATTTTCGCAACTTCGGTACGCCGAAATAGTGCATTCAAGCCCGAAACACAAGTTTTGCATCTTTTACATGCCGAAGGTTTGCGATATGCTCCAAAACACTCCCAAACATCATTTTGGGTGTAATGGAGTAGAATGGGTGTTTTCGTTGCGAAACCATTTTCGCAACATCGGTGCCCCGAAATAGTGCATTCAGGCCTGAAACACAAGTTTTGCATCTTTTTACATGCCGAAGATTTGTGATATGCTCCAAAACACTCCCAAACATCATTTTGGGTCTAATGGAGTAGAATGGGTGTTTTCGTTGCGAAACCATTTTCGCAACTTCGGTACCCCGAAATAGTGCATTCAGGCCCGAAACACAAGTTTTGCATCTTTTACATGCCGAAGGTTTGCGAAATGCTCCAAAACACTCCCAAACATCATTTTGGGTCTAATGTAGTAGAATGGTTGTTTTCGTTGCGAAACCATTTTCGCAACTTCGGTACCCCGAAATAATGCATTCAGGCTTGAAACACAAGTTTTGCTTCTTTTTACATGCCGAAGGTTTGCGATATGCTCCAAAACACTCCCAAACATCATTTTGGGTGTAATGTAGTAGAATGGGTGTTTTCGTTGCGAAACCATTTTCGCAACATCGGTGCCCCGAAATAGTGCATTCAGGCCTGAAACACAAGTTTTGCATCTTTTTACATGTCGAAGATTTGTGATATGCTCCAAAACACTCCCAAACATCATTTTAGGTCTAATGGAGTAGAATGGGTGTTTTCGTTGCGAAACCATTTTCGCAACTTCGGTACCCCGAAATAGTGCATTCAGGCCCGAAACACAAGTTTTGCATCTTTTACATGCCGAAGTTTGCGAAATGCTCCAAAACACTCCCAAACATCATTTTGGGTCTAATGTAGTACAATGGTTGTTTTCGTTGCGAAACCATTTTCGCAACTTCGGTACCCCGAAATAATGCATTCAGGCTTGAAACACAAGTTTTGCTCCTTTTTACATGCCGAAGGTTTGCGATATGCTCCAAAACACTCCCAAACATCATTCTGGGTTTAATGGGGTAGAATGGGTGTTTTCTTTGCGAAACCATTTTCGCAACTTCGGTACCCCGAAATAGTGCATTCAAGCCCGAAACACAAGTTTTGCATCCTTTACATGCCGAAGGTTTGCGATATGCTCCAAAACACTGCCAAACATCATTTTGGGTGTAATGGAGTAGAATGGGTGTTTTCGTTGCGAAACCATTTTCGCAACATCGGTGCCCCGAAATAGTGCATTCAAGCCCGAAACACAAGTTTTGCATCTTTTTACATGTCGAAGATTTGTGATATGCTCCAAAACACTCCCAAACATCATTCTGGGTTTAATGGGTTAGAATGGGTGTTTTCTTTGCGAAACTATTTTCGCAACTTCGGTACGCCGAAATAGTGCATTCAAGCCCGAAACACAAGTTTTGCATCTTTTACATGCCGAAGGTTTGCGATATGCTCCAAAACACTCCCAAACATCATTTTGGGTGTAATGGAGTAGAATGGGTGTTTTCGTTGCGAAACCATTTTCGCAACATCGGTGCCCCGAAATAGTGCATTCAGGCCTGAAACACAAGTTTTGCATCTTTTTACATGCCGAAGATTTGTGATATGCTCCAAAACACTCCCAAACATCATTTTGGGTCTAATGGAGTAGAATGGTTGTTTTCGTTGCGAAACCATTTTCGCAACTTCGGTACCCCGAAATAATGCTTTCAGGCTTGAAACACAAGTTTTGCATCTTTTTACATGCCGAAGGTTTGTGATATGCTCCAAAACACTCCCAAACATCATTCTGGGTTTAATGGGGGTAGAATGGGTGTTTTCTTTGCGAAACCATTTTCGCAACTTCGGTACCCCGAAATTATGCATTCAGGCATGAAACACAAGTTTTGCTTCTTTTTACATGCCGAAGGTTTGCGATATGCTCCAAAACACTCCCAAACATCATTTTGGGTGTAATGTAGTAGAATGGGTGTTTTCGTTGCGAAACCATTTTCGCAACATCGGTGCCCCGAAATAGTGCATTCAGGCCTGAAACACAAGTTTTGCATCTTTTTACATGCCGAAGATTTGTGATATGCTCCAAAACACTCCCAAACATCATTTTAGGTCTAATGGAGTAGAATGGGTGTTTTCGTTGCGAAACCATTTTCGCAACTTCGGTACCCCGAAATAGTGCATTCAGGCCCGAAACACAAGTTTTGCATCTTTTACATGCCGAAGTTTGCGAAATGCTCCAAAACACTCCCAAACATCATTTTGGGTCTAATGTAGTACAATGGTTGTTTTCGTTGCGAAACCATTTTCGCAACTTCGGTACCCCGAAATAATGCATTCAGGCTTGAAACACAAGTTTTGCTCCTTTTTACATGCCGAAGGCTTGCGATATGCTCCAAAACACTCCCAAACATCATTCTGGGTTTAATGGGGTAGAATGGGTGTTTTCTTTGCGAAACCATTTTCGCAACTTCGGTACCCCGAAATAGTGCATTCAAGCCCGAAACACAAGTTTTGCATCCTTTACATGCCGAAGGTTTGCGATATGCTCCAAAACACTGCCAAACATCATTTTGGGTGTAATGGAGTAGAATGGGTGTTTTCGTTGCGAAACCATTTTCGCAACATCGGTGCCCTGATTTAGTGCATTCAGGCCTGAAACACAAGTTTTGCATCTTTTTACATGCCGAAGATTTGTGATATGCTCCAAAACACTCCCAAACATCATTTTGGGGCTAATAGAGTAGAATGGTTGTTTTCATTGCGAAACCATTTTCGCAATTTCGGTACCCCGAAATAATGCTTTCAGGCTTGAAACACAAGTTTTGCATCTTTTTACATGCCGAAGGTTTGTGATATGCTCCAAAACACTCCCAAACATCATTCTGGGTTTAATGGGGGTAGAATGGGTGTTTTCTTTGCGAAACCATTTTCGCAACTTCGGTACCCTGAAATAGTGCATTCAAGCCCGAAACACAAGTTTTGCATCTTTTACATGCCGAAGGTTTGCGATATGCTCCAAAACACTCCCAAACATCATTTTGGGTGTAATGGAGTAGAATGGGTGTTTTCGTTGCGAAACCATTTTCGCAACTTCGGTACCCCGAAATAGTGCATTCAGGCCCGAAACACAAGTTTTGCATCTTTTACATGCCGAAGGTTTGCGAAATGCTCCAAAACACTCCCAAACATCATTTTGGGTGTAATGGAGTAGAATGGTTGTTTTCGTTGCGAAACCATTTTCGCAACTTCGGTACCCCGAAATAATGCATTCAGGCTTGAAACACAAGTTTTGCATCTTTTTACATGCCGAAGGTTTGCGATATGCTCCAAAACACTCCCAAACATCATTCTGGGTTTAATGGGTTAGAATGGGTGTTTTCTTTGCGAAATTATTTTCGCAACTTCGGTACCCTGAAATAGTGCATTCAAGCCCGAAACACAAGTTTTGCATCTTTTACATGCCGAAGGTTTGCGATATGCTCCAAAACACTCCCAAACATCATTTTGGGTGTAATGGAGTAGAATGGGTGTTTTCGTTGCGAAACCATTTTCGCAACATCGGTGCCCCGAAATAGTGCATTCAGGCCTGAAACACAAGTTTTGCATCTTTTTACATGCCGAAGATTTGTGATATGCTCCAAAACACTCCCAAACATCATTTTGGGTCTAATGGAGTAGAATGGGTGTTTTCGTTGCGAAACCATTTTCGCAACTTCGGTACCCCGAAATAGTGCATTCAGGCCCGAAACACAAGTTTTGCATCTTTTACATGCCGAAGGTTTGCGAAATGCTCCAAAACACTCCCAAACATCATTTTGGGTCTAATGTAGTAGAATGGTTGTTTTCGTTGCGAAACCATTTTCGCAACTTCGGTACCCCGAAATTATGCATTCAGGCTTGAAACACAAGTTTTGCTTCTTTTTACATGCCGAAGGTTTGCGATATGCTCCAAAACACTCCCAAACATCATTTTGGGTGTAATGTAGTAGAATGGGTGTTTTCGTTGCGAAACCATTTTCGCAACATCGGTGCCCCGAAATAGTGCATTCAGGCCTGAAACACAAGTTTTGCATCTTTTTACATGCCGAAGATTTGTGATATGCTCCAAAACACTCCCAAACATCATTTTAGGTCTAATGGAGTAGAATGGGTGTTTTCGTTGCGAAACCATTTTCGCAACTTCGGTACCCCGAAATAGTGCATTCAGGCCCGAAACACAAGTTTTGCATCTTTTACATGCCGAAGTTTGCGAAATGCTCCAAAACACTCCCAAACATCATTTTGGGTCTAATGTAGTACAATGGTTGTTTTCGTTGCGAAACCATTTTCGCAACTTCGGTACCCCGAAATAATGCATTCAGGCTTGAAACACAAGTTTTGCTCCTTTTTACATGCCGAAGGCTTGCGATATGCTCCAAAACACTCCCAAACATCATTCTGGGTTTAATGGGGTAGAATGGGTGTTTTCTTTGCGAAACCATTTTCGCAACTTCGGTACCCCGAAATAGTGCATTCAAGCCCGAAACACAAGTTTTGCATCCTTTACATGCCGAAGGTTTGCGATATGCTCCAAAACACTGCCAAACATCATTTTGGGTGTAATGGAGTAGAATGGGTGTTTTCGTTGCGAAACCATTTTCGCAACATCGGTGCCCTGATTTAGTGCATTCAGGCCTGAAACACAAGTTTTGCATCTTTTTACATGCCGAAGATTTGTGATATGCTCCAAAACACTCCCAAACATCATTTTGGGGCTAATAGAGTAGAATGGTTGTTTTCATTGCGAAACCATTTTCGCAATTTCGGTACCCCGAAATAATGCTTTCAGGCTTGAAACACAAGTTTTGCATCTTTTTACATGCCGAAGGTTTGTGATATGCTCCAAAACACTCCCAAACATCATTCTGGGTTTAATGGGGGTAGAATGGGTGTTTTCTTTGCGAAACCATTTTCGCAACTTCGGTACCCTGAAATAGTGCATTCAAGCCCGAAACACAAGTTTTGCATCTTTTACATGCCGAAGGTTTGCGATATGCTCCAAAACACTCCCAAACATCATTTTGGGTGTAATGGAGTAGAATGGGTGTTTTCGTTCCGAAACCATTTTCGCAACTTCGGTACCCCGAAATAGTGCATTCAGGCCCGAAACACAAGTTTTGCATCTTTTACATGCCGAAGGTTTGCGAAATGCTCCAAAACACTCCCAAACATCATTTTGGGTGTAATGGAGTAGAATGGTTGTTTTCGTTGCGAAACCATTTTCGCAACTTCGGTACCCCGAAATAATGCATTCAGGCTTGAAACACAAGTTTTGCATCTTTTTACATGCCGAAGGTTTGCGATATGCTCCAAAACACTCCCAAACATCATTCTGGGTTTAATGGGTTAGAATGGGTGTTTTCTTTGCGAAATTATTTTCGCAACTTCGGTACGCCGAAATAGTGCATTCAAGCCCGAAACACAAGTTTTGCATCTTTTACATGCCGAAGGTTTGCGATATGCTCCAAAACACTCCCAAACATCATTTTGGGTGTAATGGAGTAGAATGGGTGTTTTCGTTGCGAAACCATTTTCGCAACATCGGTGCCCCGAAATAGTGCATTCAGGCCTGAAACACAAGTTTTGCATCTTTTTACATGCCGAAGATTTGTGATATGCTCCAAAACACTCCCAAACATCATTTTGGGTCTAATGGAGTAGAATGGGTGTTTTCGTTGCGAAACCATTTTCGCAACTTCGGTACCCCGAAATAGTGCATTCAGGCCCGAAACACAAGTTTTGCATCTTTTACATGCCGAAGGTTTGCGAAATGCTCCAAAACACTCCCAAACATCATTTTGGGTCTAATGTAGTAGAATGGTTGTTTTCGTTGCGAAACCATTTTCGCAACTTCGGTACCCCGAAATTATGCATTCAGGCTTGAAACACAAGTTTTGCTTCTTTTTACATGCCGAAGGTTTGCGATATGCTCCAAAACACTCCCAAACATCATTTTGGGTGTAATGTAGTAGAATGGGTGTTTTCGTTGCGAAACCATTTTCGCAACATCGGTGCCCCGAAATAGTGCATTCAGGCCTGAAACACAAGTTTTGCATCTTTTTACATGCCGAAGATTTGTGATATGCTCCAAAACACTCCCAAACATCATTTTAGGTCTAATGGAGTAGAATGGGTGTTTTCGTTGCGAAACCATTTTCGCAACTTCGGTACCCCGAAATAGTGCATTCAGGCCCGAAACACAAGTTTTGCATCTTTTACATGCCGAAGTTTGCGAAATGCTCCAAAACACTCCCAAACATCATTTTGGGTCTAATGTAGTACAATGGTTGTTTTCGTTGTGAAACCATTTTCGCAACTTCGGTACCCCGAAATAATGCATTCAGGCTTGAAACACAAGTTTTGCTCCTTTTTACATGCCGAAGGTTTGCGATATGCTCCAAAACACTCCCAAACATCATTCTGGGTTTAATGGGGTAGAATGGGTGTTTTCTTTGCGAAACCATTTTCGCAACTTCGGTACCCCGAAATAGTGCATTCAAGCCCGAAACACAAGTTTTGCATCCTTTACATGCCGAAGGTTTGCGATATGCTCCAAAACACTGCCAAACATCATTTTGGGTGTAATGGAGTAGAATGGGTGTTTTCGTTGCGAAACCATTTTCGCAACATCGGTGCCCTGATTTAGTGCATTCAGGCCTGAAACACAAGTTTTGCATCTTTTTACATGCCGAAGATTTGTGATATGCTCCAAAACACTCCCAAACATCATTTTGGGGCTAATAGAGTAGAATGGTTGTTTTCATTGCGAAACCATTTTCGCAATTTCGGTACCCCGAAATAATGCTTTCAGGCTTGAAACACAAGTTTTGCATCTTTTTACATGCCGAAGGTTTGTGATATGCTCCAAAACACTCCCAAACATCATTCTGGGTTTAATGGGGGTAGAATGGGTGTTTTCTTTGCGAAACCATTTTCGCAACTTCGGTACCCTGAAATAGTGCATTCAAGCCCGAAACACAAGTTTTGCATCTTTTACATGCCGAAGGTTTGCGATATGCTCCAAAACACTCCCAAACATCATTTTGGGTCTAATGTAGTAGAATGGTTGTTTTCGTTGCGAAACCATTTTCGCAACTTCGGTACCCCGAAATTATGCATTCAGGCTTGAAACACAAGTTTTGCTTCTTTTTACATGCCGAAGGTTTGCGATATGCTCCAAAACACTCCCAAACATCATTTTGGGTGTAATGTAGTAGAATGGGTGTTTTCGTTGCGAAACCATTTTCGCAACATCGGTGCCCCGAAATAGTGCATTCAGGCCTGAAACACAAGTTTTGCATCTTTTTACATGCCGAAGATTTGTGATATGCTCCAAAACACTCCCAAACATCATTTTAGGTCTAATGGAGTAGAATGGGTGTTTTCGTTGCGAAACCATTTTCGCAACTTCGGTACCCCGAAATAGTGCATTCAGGCCCGAAACACAAGTTTTGCATCTTTTACATGCCGAAGTTTGCGAAATGCTCCAAAACACTCCCAAACATCATTTTGGGTCTAATGTAGTACAATGGTTGTTTTCGTTGTGAAACCATTTTCGCAACTTCGGTACCCCGAAATAATGCATTCAGGCTTGAAACACAAGTTTTGCTCCTTTTTACATGCCGAAGGTTTGCGATATGCTCCAAAACACTCCCAAACATCATTCTGGGTTTAATGGGGTAGAATGGGTGTTTTCTTTGCGAAACCATTTTCGCAACTTCGGTACCCCGAAATAGTGCATTCAAGCCCGAAACACAAGTTTTGCATCCTTTACATGCCGAAGGTTTGCGATATGCTCCAAAACACTGCCAAACATCATTTTGGGTGTAATGGAGTAGAATGGGTGTTTTCGTTGCGAAACCATTTTCGCAACATCGGTGCCCTGATTTAGTGCATTCAGGCCTGAAACACAAGTTTTGCATCTTTTTACATGCCGAAGATTTGTGATATGCTCCAAAACACTCCCAAACATCATTTTGGGGCTAATAGAGTAGAATGGTTGTTTTCATTGCGAAACCATTTTCGCAATTTCGGTACCCCGAAATAATGCTTTCAGGCTTGAAACACAAGTTTTGCATCTTTTTACATGCCGAAGGTTTGTGATATGCTCCAAAACACTCCCAAACATCATTCTGGGTTTAATGGGGGTAGAATGGGTGTTTTCTTTGCGAAACCATTTTCGCAACTTCGGTACCCTGAAATAGTGCATTCAAGCCCGAAACACAAGTTTTGCATCTTTTACATGCCGAAGGTTTGCGATATGCTCCAAAACACTCCCAAACATCATTTTGGGTGTAATGGAGTAGAATGGGTGTTTTCGTTGCGAAACCATTTTCGCAACTTCGGTACCCCGAAATAGTGCATTCAGGCCCGAAACACAAGTTTTGCATCTTTTACATGCCGAAGGTTTGCGAAATGCTCCAAAACACTCCCAAACATCATTTTGGGTGTAATGGAGTAGAATGGTTGTTTTCGTTGCGAAACCATTTTCGCAACTTCGGTACCCCGAAATAATGCATTCAGGCTTGAAACACAAGTTTTGCATCTTTTTACATGCCGAAGGTTTGCGATATGCTCCAAAACACTCCCAAACATCATTCTGGGTTTAATGGGTTAGAATGGGTGTTTTCTTTGCGAAATTATTTTCGCAACTTCGGTACGCCGAAATAGTGCATTCAAGCCCGAAACACAAGTTTTGCATCTTTTACATGCCGAAGGTTTGCGATATGCTCCAAAACACTCCCAAACATCATTTTGGGTGTAATGGAGTAGAATGGGTGTTTTCGTTGCGAAACCATTTTCGCAACATCGGTGCCCCGAAATAGTGCATTCAGGCCTGAAACACAAGTTTTGCATCTTTTTACATGCCGAAGATTTGTGATATGCTCCAAAACACTCCCAAACATCATTTTGGGTCTAATGGAGTAGACTGGGTGTTTTCGTTGCGAAACCATTTTCGCAACTTCGGTACCCCGAAATAGTGCATTCAGGCCCGAAACACATGTTTTGCATCTTTTACATGGCGAAGGTTTGCGAAATGCTCCAAAACACTCCCAAACATCATTTTGGGTCTCATGTAGTAGAATGGTTGTTTTCGTTGCGAAACCATTTTCGCAACTTCGGTACCCCGAAATAATGCATTCAGGCTTGAAACACAAGTTTTGCTTCTTTTTACATGCCGAAGGTTTGCGATATGCTCCAAAACACTCCCAAACATCATTTTGGGTGTAATGTAGTAGAATGGGTGTTTTCGTTGCGAAACCATTTTCGCAACATCGGTGCCCCGAAATAGTGCATTCAGGCCTGAAACACAAGTTTTGCATCTTTTTACATGCCGAAGATTTGTGATATGCTCCAAAACACTCCCAAACATCATTTTAGGTCTAATGGAGTAGAATGGGTGTTTTCGTTGCGAAACCATTTTCGCAACTTCGGTACCCCGAAATAGTGCATTCAGGCCCGAAACACAAGTTTTGCATCTTTTACATGCCGAAGTTTGCGAAATGCTCCAAAACACTCCCAAACATCATTTTGGGTCTAATGTAGTACAATGGTTGTTTTCGTTGTGAAACCATTTTCGCAACTTCGGTACCCCGAAATAATGCATTCAGGCTTGAAACACAAGTTTTGCTCCTTTTTACATGCCGAAGGTTTGCGATATGCTCCAAAACACTCCCAAACATCATTCTGGGTTTAATGGGGTAGAATGGGTGTTTTCTTTGCGAAACCATTTTCGCAACTTCGGTACCCCGAAATAGTGCATTCAAGCCCGAAACACAAGTTTTGCATCCTTTACATGCCGAAGGTTTGCGATATGCTCCAAAACACTGCCAAACATCATTTTGGGTGTAATGGAGTAGAATGGGTGTTTTCGTTGCGAAACCATTTTCGCAACATCGGTGCCCTGATTTAGTGCATTCAGGCCTGAAACACAAGTTTTGCATCTTTTTACATGCCGAAGATTTGTGATATGCTCCAAAACACTCCCAAACATCATTTTGGGGCTAATAGAGTAGAATGGTTGTTTTCATTGCGAAACCATTTTCGCAATTTCGGTACCCCGAAATAATGCTTTCAGGCTTGAAACACAAGTTTTGCATCTTTTTACATGCCGAAGGTTTGTGATATGCTCCAAAACACTCCCAAACATCATTCTGGGTTTAATGGGGGTAGAATGGGTGTTTTCTTTGCGAAACCATTTTCGCAACTTCGGTACCCTGAAATAGTGCATTCAAGCCCGAAACACAAGTTTTGCATCTTTTACATGCCGAAGGTTTGCGATATGCTCCAAAACACTCCCAAACATCATTTTGGGTGTAATGGAGTAGAATGGGTGTTTTCGTTGCGAAACCATTTTCGCAACTTCGGTACCCCGAAATAGTGCATTCAGGCCCGAAACACAAGTTTTGCATCTTTTACATGCCGAAGGTTTGCGAAATGCTCCAAAACACTCCCAAACATCATTTTGGGTGTAATGGAGTAGAATGGTTGTTTTCGTTGCGAAACCATTTTCGCAACTTCGGTACCCCGAAATAATGCATTCAGGCTTGAAACACAAGTTTTGCATCTTTTTACATGCCGAAGGTTTGCGATATGCTCCAAAACACTCCCAAACATCATTCTGGGTTTAATGGGTTAGAATGGGTGTTTTCTTTGCGAAATTATTTTCGCAACTTCGGTACGCCGAAATAGTGCATTCAAGCCCGAAACACAAGTTTTGCATCTTTTACATGCCGAAGGTTTGCGATATGCTCCAAAACACTCCCAAACATCATTTTGGGTGTAATGGAGTAGAATGGGTGTTTTCGTTGCGAAACCATTTTCGCAACATCGGTGCCCCGAAATAGTGCATTCAGGCCTGAAACACAAGTTTTGCATCTTTTTACATGCCGAAGATTTGTGATATGCTCCAAAACACTCCCAAACATCATTTTGGGTCTAATGGAGTAGACTGGGTGTTTTCGTTGCGAAACCATTTTCGCAACTTCGGTACCCCGAAATAGTGCATTCAGGCCCGAAACACAAGTTTTGCATCTTTTACATGGCGAAGGTTTGCGAAATGCTCCAAAACACTCCCAAACATCATTTTGGGTCTCATGTAGTAGAATGGTTGTTTTCGTTGCGAAACCATTTTCGCAACTTCGGTACCCCGAAATAATGCATTCAGGCTTGAAACACAAGTTTTGCTTCTTTTTACATGCCGAAGGTTTGCGATATGCTCCAAAACACTCCCAAACATCATTTTGGGTGTAATGTAGTAGAATGGGTGTTTTCGTTGCGAAACCATTTTCGCAACATCGGTGCCCCGAAATAGTGCATTCAGGCCTGAAACACAAGTTTTGCATCTTTTTACATGCCGAAGATTTGTGATATGCTCCAAAACACTCCCAAACATCATTTTAGGTCTAATGGAGTAGAATGGGTGTTTTCGTTGCGAAACCATTTTCGCAACTTCGGTACCCCGAAATAGTGCATTCAGGCCCGAAACACAAGTTTTGCATCTTTTACATGCCGAAGTTTGCGAAATGCTCCAAAACACTCCCAAACATCATTTTGGGTCTAATGTAGTACAATGGTTGTTTTCGTTGTGAAACCATTTTCGCAACTTCGGTACCCCGAAATAATGCATTCAGGCTTGAAACACAAGTTTTGCTCCTTTTTACATGCCGAAGGTTTGCGATATGCTCCAAAACACTCCCAAACATCATTCTGGGTTTAATGGGGTAGAATGGGTGTTTTCTTTGCGAAACCATTTTCGCAACTTCGGTACCCCGAAATAGTGCATTCAAGCCCGAAACACAAGTTTTGCATCCTTTACATGCCGAAGGTTTGCGATATGCTCCAAAACACTGCCAAACATCATTTTGGGTGTAATGGAGTAGAATGGGTGTTTTCGTTGCGATACCATTTTCGCAACATCGGTACCCAGAAATAGTGCATTCAGGCCCGAAACACAAGTTTTGCATCTTTTACATGCCGAAGATTTGCGAAATGCTCCAAAACACTCCCAAACATCATTTTGGGTCTAATGGAGTAGAATGGTTGTTTTCGTTGCGAAACCATTTTCGCAACTTCGGTACCCCGAAATAATGCATTCAGGCTTGAAACACAAGTTTTGCTCCTTTTTACATGCCGAAGGTTTGCAATATGCTCCAAAACACTCCCAAACATCATTCTGGGTTTAATGGGGTAGAATGGGTGTTTTCTTTGCGAAACCATTTTCGCAACTTCGGTACCCCGAAATAGTGCATTCAAGCCCGAAACACAAGTTTTGCATCCTTTACATGCCGAAGGTTTGCGATATGCTCCAAAACACTGCCAAACATCATTTTGGGTGTAATGGAGTAGAATGGGTGTTTTCATTGCGAAACCATTTTCGCAACATCGGTGCCCCGAAATAGTGCATTCAAGCCCGAAACACAAGTTTTGCATCTTTTTACATGTCGAAGATTTGTGATATGCTCCAAAACACTCCCAAACATCATTCTGGGTTTAATGGGTTAGAATGGGTGTTTTCTTT
The DNA here is from genome assembly GCA_036936925.1 of Cenchrus fungigraminus. NCBI lineage: Eukaryota > Viridiplantae > Streptophyta > Magnoliopsida > Poales > Poaceae > Cenchrus > Cenchrus fungigraminus. The sequence goes on from CM072775.1 coordinate 34,455,953, forward strand.
GCGAAACTATTTTCGCAACTTCGGTACGCCGAAATAGTGCATTCAAGCCCGAAACACAAGTTTTGCATCTTTTACATGCCGAAGGTTTGCGATATGCTCCAAAACACTCCCAAACATCATTTTGGGTGTAATGGAGTAGAATGGGTGTTTTCGTTGCGAAACCATTTTCGCAACATCGGTGCCCCGAAATAGTGCATTCAGGCCTGAAACACAAGTTTTGCATCTTTTTACATGCCGAAGATTTGTGATATGCTCCAAAACACTCCCAAACATCATTTTGGGTCTAATGGAGTAGAATGGTTGTTTTCGTTGCGAAACCATTTTCGCAACTTCGGTACCCCGAAATAATGCTTTCAGGCTTGAAACACAAGTTTTGCATCTTTTTACATGCCGAAGGTTTGTGATATGCTCCAAAACACTCCCAAACATCATTCTGGGTTTAATGGGGGTAGAATGGGTGTTTTCTTTGCGAAACCATTTTCGCAACTTCGATACCCCGAAATAGTGCATTCAAGCCCGAAACACAAGTTTTGCATCTTTTACATGCCGAAGGTTTGCGATATGCTCCAAAACACTCCCAAACATCATTTTGGGTGTAATGGAGTAGAATGGGTGTTTTCGTTGCGAAACCATTTTCGCAACTTCGGTACCCCGAAATAGTGCATTCAGGCCCGAAACACAAGTTTTGCATCTTTTACATGCCGAAGGTTTGCGAAATGCTCCAAAACACTCCCAAACATCGTTTTGGGTGTAATGGAGTAGAATGGTTGTTTTCGTTGCGAAACCATTTTCGCAACTTCGGTACCCCGAAATAATGCATTCAGGCTTGAAACACAAGTTTTGCATCTTTTTACATGCCGAAGGTTTGCGATATGCTCCAAAACACTCCCAAACATCATTCTGGGTTTAATGGGTTAGAATGGGTGTTTTCTTTGCGAAACTATTTTCGCAACTTCGGTACGCCGAAATAGTGCATTCAAGCCCGAAACACAAGTTTTGCAACTTTTACATGCCGAAGGTTTGCGATATGCTCCAAAACACTCCCAAACATCATTTTGGGTGTAATGGAGTAGAATGGGTGTTTTCGTTGCGAAACCATTTTCGCAACATCGGTGCCCCGAAATAGTGCATTCAGGCCTGAAACACAAGTTTTGCATCTTTTTACATGCCGAAGATTTGTGATATGCTCCAAAACACTCCCAAACATCATTTTGGGTCTAATGGAGTAGAATGGGTGTTTTCGTTGCGAAACCATTTTCGCAACTTCGGTACCCCGAAATAGTGCATTCAGGCCCGAAACACAAGTTTTGCATCTTTTACATGCCGAAGTTTGCGAAATGCTAAAAAACACTCCCAAACATCATTTTGGGTCTAATGTAGTACAATGGTTGTTTTCGTTGCGAAACCATTTTCGCAACTTCGGTACCCCGAAATAATGCATTCAGGCTTGAAACACAAGTTTTGCTCCTTTTTACATGCCGAAGGCTTGCGATATGCTCCAAAACACTCCCAAACATCATTCTGGGTTTAATGGGGTAGAATGGGTGTTTTCTTTGCGAAACCATTTTCGCAACTTTGGTACCCCGAAATAGTGCATTCAAGCCCGAAACACAAGTTTTGCATCCTTTACATGCCGAAGGTTTGCGATATGCTCCAAAACACTGCCAAACATCATTTTGGGTGTAATGGAGTAGAATGGGTGTTTTCGTTGCGAAACCATTTTCGCAACATCGGTGCCCTGATTTAGTGCATTCAGGCCTGAAACCCAAGTTTTGCATCTTTTTACATGCCGAAGATTTGTGATATGCTCCAAAACACTCCCAAACATCATTTTGGGGCTAATAGAGTAGAATGGTTGTTTTCATTGCGAAACCATTTTCGCAATTTCGGTACCCCGAAATAATGCTTTCAGGCTTGAAACACAAGTTTTGCATCTTTTTACATGCCGAAGGTTTGTGATATGCTCCAAAACACTCCCAAACATCATTCTGGGTTTAATGGGGGTAGAATGGGTGTTTTCTTTGCGAAACCATTTTCGCAACTTCGGTACCCTGAAATAGTGCATTCAAGCCCGAAACACAAGTTTTGCATCTTTTACATGCCGAAGGTTTGCGATATGCTCCAAAACACTCCCAAACATCATTTTGGGTGTAATGGAGTAGAATGGGTGTTTTCGTTGCGAAACCATTTTCGCAACTTCGGTACCCCGAAATAGTGCATTCAGGCCCGAAACACAAGTTTTGCATCTTTTACATGCCGAAGGTTTGCGAAATGCTCCAAAACACCCCCAAACATCATTTTGGGTGTAATGGAGTAGAATGGTTGTTTTCGTTGCGAAACCATTTTCGCAACTTCGATACCCCGAAATAATGCATTCAGGCTTGAAACACAAGTTTTGCATCTTTTTACATGCCGAAGGTTTGCGATATGCTCCAAAACACTCCCAAACATCATTCTGGGTTTAATGGGTTAGAATGGGTGTTTTCTTTGCGAAATTATTTTCGCAACTTCGGTACGCCGAAATAGTGCATTCAAGCCCGAAACACAAGTTTTGCATCTTTTACATGCCGAAGGTTTGCGATATGCTCCAAAACACTCCCAAACATCATTTTGGGTGTAATGGAGTAGAATGGGTGTTTTCGTTGCGAAACCATTTTCGCAACATCGGTGCCCCGAAATAGTGCATTCAGGCCTGAAACACAAGTTTTGCATCTTTTTACATGCCGAAGATTTGTGATATGCTCCAAAACACTCCCAAACATCATTTTGGGTCTAATGGAGTAGAATGGGTGTTTTCGTTGCGAAACCATTTTCGCAACTTCGGTACCCCGAAATAGTGCATTCAGGCCCGAAACACAAGTTTTGCATCTTTTACATGCCGAAGGTTTGCGAAATGCTCCAAAACACTCCCAAACATCATTTTGGGTCTAATGTAGTAGAATGGTTGTTTTCGTTGCGAAACCATTTTCGCAACTTCGGTACCCCGAAATAATGCATTCAGGCTTGAAACACAAGTTTTGCTTCTTTTTACATGACGAAGGTTTGCGATATGCTCCAAAACACTCCCAAACATCATTTTGGGTGTAATGTAGTAGAATGGGTGTTTTCGTTGCGAAACCATTTTCGCAACATTGGTGCCCCGAAATAGTGCATTCAGGCCTGAAACACAAGTTTTGCATCTTTTTACATGCTGAAGATTTGTGATATGCTCCAAAACACTCCCAAACATCATTTTAGGTCTAATGGAGTAGAATGGGTGTTTTCGTTGCGAAACCATTTTCGCAACTTCGGTACCCCGAAATAGTGCATTCAGGCCCGAAACACAAGTTTTGCATCTTTTACATGCCGAAGTTTGCGAAATGCTCCAAAACACTCCCAAACATCATTTTGGGTCTAATGTAGTACAATGGTTGTTTTCGTTGCGAAACCATTTTCGCAACTTCGGTACCCCGAAATAATGCATTCAGGCTTGAAACACAAGTTTTGCTCCTTTTTACATGCCGAAGGTTTGCGATATGCTCCAAAACACTCCCAAACATCATTCTGGGTTTAATGGGGTAGAATGGGTGTTTTCTTTGCGAAACCATTTTCGCAACTTCGGTACCCCGAAATAGTGCATTCAAGCCCGAAACACAAGTTTTGCATCCTTTACATGCCGAAGGTTTGCGATATGCTCCAAAACACTGCCAAACATCATTTTGGGTGTAATGGAGTAGAATGAGTGTTTTCGTTGCGAAACCATTTTCGCAACATCGGTGCCCCGAAATAGTGCATTCAAGCCCGAAACACAAGTTTTGCATCTTTTTACATGTCGAAGATTTGTGATATGCTCCAAAACACTCCCAAACATCATTCTGGGTTTAATGGGTTAGAATGGGTGTTTTCTTTGCGAAACTATTTTCGCAACTTCGGTACGCCGAAATAGTGCATTCAAGCCCGAAACACAAGTTTTGCATCTTTTACATGCCGAAGGTTTGCGATATGCTCCAAAACACTCCCAAACATCATTTTGGGTGTAATGGAGTAGAATGGGTGTTTTCGTTGCGAAACCATTTTCGCAACATCGGTGCCCCGAAATAGTGCATTCAGGCCTGAAACACAAGTTTTGCATCTTTTTACATGCCGAAGATTTGTGATATGCTCCAAAACACTCCCAAACATCATTTTGGGTCTAATGGAGTAGAATGGGTGTTTTCGTTGCGAAACCATTTTCGCAACTTCGGTACCCCGAAATAGTGCATTCAGGCCCGAAACACAAGTTTTGCATCTTTTACATGCCGAAGTTTGCGAAATGCTCCAAAACACTCCCAAACATCATTTTGGGTCTAATGTAGTACAATGGTTGTTTTCGTTGCGAAACCATTTTCGCAACTTCGGTACCCCGAAATAATGCATTTAGGCTTGAAACACAAGTTTTGCTCCTTTTTACATGCCGAAGGCTTGCGATATGCTCCAAAACACTCCCAAACATCATTCTGGGTTTAATGGGGTAGAATGGGTGTTTTCTTTGCGAAACCATTTTCGCAACTTTGGTACCCCGAAATAGTGCATTCAAGCCCGAAACACAAGTTTTGCATCCTTTACATGCCGAAGGTTTGCGATATGCTCCAAAACACTGCCAAACATCATTTTGGGTGTAATGGAGTAGAATGGGTGTTTTCGTTGCGAAACCATTTTCGCAACATCGGTGCCCTGATTTAGTGCATTCAGGCCTGAAACCCAAGTTTTGCATCTTTTTACATGCCGAAGATTTGTGATATGCTCCAAAACACTCCCAAACATCATTTTGGGGCTAATAGAGTAGAATGGTTGTTTTCATTGCGAAACCATTTTCGCAATTTCGGTACCCCGAAATAATGCTTTCAGGCTTGAAACACAAGTTTTGCATCTTTTTACATGCCGAAGGTTTGTGATATGCTCCAAAACACTCCCAAACATCATTCTGGGTTTAATGGGGGTAGAATGGGTGTTTTCTTTGCGAAACCATTTTCGCAACTTCGGTACCCTGAAATAGTGCATTCAAGCCCGAAACACAAGTTTTGCATCTTTTACATGCCGAAGGTTTGCGATATGCTCCAAAACACTCCCAAACATCATTTTGGGTGTAATGGAGTAGAATGGGTGTTTTCGTTGCGAAACCATTTTCGCAACTTCGGTACCCCGAAATAGTGCATTCAGGCCCGAAACACAAGTTTTGCATCTTTTACATGCCGAAGGTTTGCGAAATGCTCCAAAACACCCCCAAACATCATTTTGGGTGTAATGGAGTAGAATGGTTGTTTTCGTTGCGAAACCATTTTCGCAACTTCGATACCCCGAAATAATGCATTCAGGCTTGAAACACAAGTTTTGCATCTTTTTACATGCCGAAGGTTTGCGATATGCTCCAAAACACTCCCAAACATCATTCTGGGTTTAATGGGTTAGAATGGGTGTTTTCTTTGCGAAATTATTTTCGCAACTTCGGTACGCCGAAATAGTGCATTCAAGCCCGAAACACAAGTTTTGCATCTTTTACATGCCGAAGGTTTGCGATATGCTCCAAAACACTCCCAAACATCATTTTGGGTGTAATGGAGTAGAATGGGTGTTTTCGTTGCGAAACCATTTTCGCAACATCGGTGCCCCGAAATAGTGCATTCAGGCCTGAAACACAAGTTTTGCATCTTTTTACATGCCGAAGATTTGTGATATGCTCCAAAACACTCCCAAACATCATTTTGGGTCTAATGGAGTAGAATGGGTGTTTTCGTTGCGAAACCATTTTCGCAACTTCGGTACCCCGAAATAGTGCATTCAGGCCCGAAACACAAGTTTTGCATCTTTTACATGCCGAAGGTTTGCGAAATGCTCCAAAACACTCCCAAACATCATTTTGGGTCTAATGTAGTAGAATGGTTGTTTTCGTTGCGAAACCATTTTCGCAACTTCGGTACCCCGAAATAATGCATTCAGGCTTGAAACACAAGTTTTGCTTCTTTTTACATGACGAAGGTTTGCGATATGCTCCAAAACACTCCCAAACATCATTTTGGGTGTAATGTAGTAGAATGGGTGTTTTCGTTGCGAAACCATTTTCGCAACATTGGTGCCCCGAAATAGTGCATTCAGGCCTGAAACACAAGTTTTGCATCTTTTTACATGCTGAAGATTTGTGATATGCTCCAAAACACTCCCAAACATCATTTTAGGTCTAATGGAGTAGAATGGGTGTTTTCGTTGCGAAACCATTTTCGCAACTTCGGTACCCCGAAATAGTGCATTCAGGCCCGAAACACAAGTTTTGCATCTTTTACATGCCGAAGTTTGCGAAATGCTCCAAAACACTCCCAAACATCATTTTGGGTCTAATGTAGTACAATGGTTGTTTTCGTTGCGAAACCATTTTCGCAACTTCGGTACCCCGAAATAATGCATTCAGGCTTGAAACACAAGTTTTGCTCCTTTTTACATGCCGAAGGTTTGCGATATGCTCCAAAACACTCCCAAACATCATTCTGGGTTTAATGGGGTAGAATGGGTGTTTTCTTTGCGAAACCATTTTCGCAACTTCGGTACCCCGAAATAGTGCATTCAAGCCCGAAACACAAGTTTTGCATCCTTTACATGCCGAAGGTTTGCGATATGCTCCAAAACACTGCCAAACATCATTTTGGGTGTAATGGAGTAGAATGAGTGTTTTCGTTGCGAAACCATTTTCGCAACATCGGTGCCCCGAAATAGTGCATTCAAGCCCGAAACACAAGTTTTGCATCTTTTTACATGTCGAAGATTTGTGATATGCTCCAAAACACTCCCAAACATCATTCTGGGTTTAATGGGTTAGAATGGGTGTTTTCTTTGCGAAACTATTTTCGCAACTTCGGTACGCCGAAATAGTGCATTCAAGCCCGAAACACAAGTTTTGCATCTTTTACATGCCGAAGGTTTGCGATATGCTCCAAAACACTCCCAAACATCATTTTGGGTGTAATGGAGTAGAATGGGTGTTTTCGTTGCGAAACCATTTTCGCAACATCGGTGCCCCGAAATAGTGCATTCAGGCCTGAAACACAAGTTTTGCATCTTTTTACATGCCGAAGATTTGTGATATGCTCCAAAACACTCCCAAACATCATTTTGGGTCTAATGGAGTAGAATGGTTGTTTTCGTTGCGAAACCATTTTCGCAACTTCGGTACCCCGAAATAATGCTTTCAGGCTTGAAACACAAGTTTTGCATCTTTTTACATGCCGAAGGTTTGTGATATGCTCCAAAACACTCCCAAACATCATTCTGGGTTTAATGGGGGTAGAATGGGTGTTTTCTTTGCGAAACCATTTTCGCAACTTCGGTACCCCGAAATAGTGCATTCAAGCCCGAAACACAAGTTTTGCATCTTTTACATGCCGAAGATTTGTGATATGCTCCAAAACACTCCCAAACATCATTTTGGGTCTAATGGAGTAGAATGGGTGTTTTCGTTGCGAAACCATTTTCGCAACTTCGGTACCCCGAAATAGTGCATTCAGGCCCGAAACACAAGTTTTGCATCTTTTACATGCCGAAGGTTGCGAAATGCTCCAAAACACTCCCAAACATCATTTTGGGTCTAATGTAGTACAATGGTTGTTTTCGTTGCGAAACCATTTTCGCAACTTCGGTACCCCGAAATAATGCATTCAGGCTTGAAACACAAGTTTTGCTCCTTTTTACATGCCGAAGGTTTGCGATATGCTCCAAAACACTCCCAAACATCATTCTGGGTTTAATGGGGTAGAATGGGTGTTTTCTTTGCGAAACCATTTTTGCAACTTTGGTACCCCGAAATAGTGCATTCAAGCCCGAAACACAAGTTTTGCATCCTTTACATGCCGAAGGTTTGCGATATGCTCCAAAACACTCCCAAACATCATTTTGGGAGTAATGGAGTAGAATGGGTGTTTTCGTTGCGAAACCATTTTCGCAACATCGGTGCCCTGATTTAGTGCATTCAGGCCTGAAACACAAGTTTTGCATCTTTTTACATGCCGAAGATTTGTGATATGCTCAAAAACACTCCCAAACATCATTTTGGGGCTAATGGAGTAGAATGGTTGTTTTCGTTGCGAAACCATTTTCGCAATTTCGGTACCCCGAAATAATGCTTTCAGGCTTGAAACACAAGTTTTGCATCTTTTTACATGCCGAAGGTTTGTGATATGCTCCAAAACACTCCTAAACATCATTTTGGGGCTAATGGAGTAGAATGGTTGTTTTCGTTGCGAAACCATTTTCGCAATTTCGGTACCCCGAAATAATGCTTTCAGGCTTGAAACACAAGTTTTGCATCTTTTTACATGCCGAAGGTTTGTGATATGCTCCAAAACACTCCTAAACATCATTCTCGGTTTAATGGGGGTAGAATGGGTATTTTCTTTGCGAAACCATTTTCGCAACTTGGGTACCCTGAAATAGTGCATTCAAGCCCGAAACACAAGTTTTGCATCTTTTACATGCCGAAGGTTTGCGATATGCTCCAAAACACTCCCAAACATCATTTTGGGTGTAATGGAGTAGAATGGGTGTTTTCGTTGCGAAACCATTTTCGCAACTTCGGTACCCCGAAATAGTGCATTCAGGCCCGAAACACAAGTTTTGCATCTTTTACATGCCGAAGGTTTGCGAAATGCTCCAAAACACTCCCAAACATCATTTTGGGTGTAATGGAGTAGAATGGTTGTTTTCGTTGCGAAACCATTTTCGCAACTTCGGTACCCCGAAATAATGCATTCAGGCTTGAAACACAAGTTTTGCATCTTTTTACATGCCGAAGGTTTGCGATATGCTCCAAAACACTCCCAAACATCATTTTGGGTGTAATGGAGTAGAATGGGTGTTTTCGTTGCTAAACCATTTTCGCAACATCGGTGCCCCGAAATAGTGCATTCAGGCCTGAAACACAAGTTTTGCATCTTTTTACATGCCGAAGATTTGTGATATGCTCCAAAACACTCCCAAACATCATTTTGGGTCTAATGGAGTAGAATGGGTGTTTTCGTTGCGAAACCATTTTCGCAACTTCGGTACCCCGAAATAGTGCATTCAGGCCCGAAACACAAGTTTTGCATCTTTTACATGCCGAAGGTTTGCGAAATGCTCCAAAACACTCCCAAACATCATTTTGGGTCTAATGTAGTAGAATGGTTGTTTTCGTTGCGAAACCATTTTCGCAACTTCGGTACCCCGAAATAATGCATTCAGGCTTGAAACTCAAGTTTTGCTTCTTTTTACATGCCGAAGGTTTGCGATATGCTCCAAAACACTCCCAAACATCATTCTAGGTGTAATGGAGTAGAATGGGTGTTTTCGTTGCGAAACCATTTTCGCAACATCGGTGCCCCGAAATAGTGCATTCAGGCCTGAAACACAAGTTTTGCATCTTTTTACATGCCGAAGATTTGTGATATGCTCCAAAACACTCCCAAACATCATTTTGGGTCTAATGGAGTAGAATGGGTGTTTTCGTTGCGAAACCATTTTCGCAACTTCGGTACCCCGAAATAGTGCATTCAGGCCCGAAACACAAGTTTTGCATCTTTTACATGCCGAAGGTTTGCGAAATGCTCCAAAACACTCCCAAACATCATTTTGGGTGTAATGGAGTAGAATGGTTGTTTTCGTTGCGAAACCATTTTCGCAACTTCGGTACCCCGAAATAATGCATTCAGGCTTGAAACACAAGTTTTGCATCTTTTTACATGCCGAAGGTTTGCGATATGCTCCAAAACACTCCTAAACATCATTCTGGGTTTAATGGGGGTAGAATGGGTATTTTCTTTGCGAAACCATTTTCGCAACTTCGGTACCCTGAAATAGTGCATTCAAGCCCGAAACACAAGTTTTGCATCTTTTACATGCCGAAGGTTTGCGATATGCTCCAAAACACTCCCAAACATCATTTTGGGTGTAATGGAGTAGAATGGGTGTTTTCGTTGCGAAACCATTTTCGCAACTTCGGTACCCCGAAATAGTGCATTCAGGCCCGAAACACAAGTTTTGCATCTTTTACATGCCGAAGGTTTGCGAAATGCTCCAAAACACTCCCAAACATCATTTTGGGTGTAATGGAGTAGAATGGTTGTTTTCGTTGCGAAACCATTTTCGCAACTTCGGTACCCCGAAATAATGCATTCAGGCTTGAAACACAAGTTTTGCATCTTTTTACATGCCGAAGGTTTGCGATATGCTCCAAAACACTCCCAAACATCATTTTGGGTGTAATGGAGTAGAATGGGTGTTTTCGTTGCGAAACCATTTTCGCAACATCGGTGCCCCGAAATAGTGCATTCAGGCCTGAAACACAAGTTTTGCATCTTTTTACATGCCGAAGATTTGTGATATGCTCCAAAACACTCCCAAACATCATTTTGGGTCTAATGGAGTAGAATGGGTGTTTTCGTTGCGAAACCATTTTCGCAACTTCGGTACCCCGAAATAGTGCATTCCGGCCCGAAACACAAGTTTTGCATCTTTTACATGCCGAAGGTTTGCGAAATGCTCCAAAACACTCCCAAACATCATTTTGGGTCTAATGTAGTAGAATGGTTGTTTTCGTTGCGAAACCATTTTCGCAACTTCGGTACCCCGAAATAATGCATTCAGGCTTGAAACACAAGTTTTGCTTCTTTTTACATGCCGAAGGTTTGCGATATGCTCCAAAACACTCCCAAACATCATTCTGGGTGTAATGGAGTAGAATGGGTGTTTTCGTTGCGAAACCATTTTCGCAACATCGGTGCCCCGAAATAGTGCATTCAGGCCTGAAACACAAGTTTTGCATCTTTTTAGATGCCGAAGATTTGTGATATGCTCCAAAACACTCCCAAACATCATTTTGGGTGTAATGGAGTAGAATGGGTGTTTTCGTTGCGAAACCATTTTCGCAACATCGGTGCCCCGAAATAGTGCATTCAGGCCTGAAACACAAGTTTTGCATCTTTTTACATGCCGAAGATTTGTGATATGCTCCAAAACACTCCCAAACATCATTTTGGGTCTAGTGGAGTAGAATGGGTGTTTTCGTTGCGAAACCATTTTCGCAACTTCGGTACCCCGAAATAGTGCATTCAGGCCCGAAACACAAGTTTTGCATCTTTTACATGCCGAAGGTTTGCGAAATGCTCCAAAACACTCCCAAACTTCATTTTGGGTGTAATGGAGTAGAATGGTTGTTTTCGTTGCGAAACCATTTTCGCAACTTCGGTACCCCGAAATAATGCATTCAGGCTTGAAACACAAGTTTTGCATCTTTTTACATGCCGAAGGTTTGCGATATGCTCCAAAACACTCCTAAACATCATTCTGGGTTTAATGGGGGTAGAATGGGTATTTTCTTTGCGAAACCATTTTCGCAACTTCGGTACCCTGAAATAGTGCATTCAAGCCCGAAACACAAGTTTTGCATCTTTTACATGCCGAAGGTTTGCGATATGCTCCAAAACACTCCCAAACATCATTTTGGGTGTAATGGAGTAGAATGGGTGTTTTCGTTGCGAAACCATTTTCGCAACTTCGGTACCCCGAAATAGTGCATTCAGGCCCGAAACACAAGTTTTGCATCTTTTACATGCCGAAGGTTTGCGAAATGCTCCAAAACACTCCCAAACATCATTTTGGGTGTAATGGAGTAGAATGGTTGTTTTCGTTGCGAAACCATTTTCGCAACTTCGGTACCCCGAAATAATGCATTCAGGCTTGAAACACAAGTTTTGCATCTTTTTACATGCCGAAGGTTTGCGATATGCTCCAAAACACTCCCAAACATCATTTTGGGTGTAATGGAGTAGAATGGGTGTTTTCGTTGCTAAACCATTTTCGCAACATCGGTGCCCCGAAATAGTGCATTCAGGCCTGAAACACAAGTTTTGCATCTTTTTACATGCCGAAGATTTGTGATATGCTCCAAAACACTCCCAAACATCATTTTGGGTCTAATGGAGTAGAATGGGTGTTTTCGTTGCGAAACCATTTTCGCAACTTCGGTACCCCGAAATAGTGCATTCAGGCCCGAAACACAAGTTTTGCATCTTTTACATGCCGAAGGTTTGCGAAATGCTCCAAAACACTCCCAAACATCATTTTGGGTCTAATGTAGTAGAATGGTTGTTTTCGTTGCGAAACCATTTTCGCAACTTCGGTACCCCGAAATAATGCATTCAGGCTTGAAACTCAAGTTTTGCTTCTTTTTACATGCCGAAGGTTTGCGATATGCTCCAAAACACTCCCAAACATCATTCTAGGTGTAATGGAGTAGAATGGGTGTTTTCGTTGCGAAACCATTTTCGCAACATCGGTGCCCCGAAATAGTGCATTCAGGCCTGAAACACAAGTTTTGCATCTTTTTACATGCCGAAGATTTGTGATATGCTCCAAAACACTCCCAAACATCATTTTGGGTCTAATGGAGTAGAATGGGTGTTTTCGTTGCGAAACCATTTTCGCAACTTCGGTACCCCGAAATAGTGCATTCAGGCCCGAAACACAAGTTTTGCATCTTTTACATGCCGAAGGTTTGCGAAATGCTCCAAAACACTCCCAAACATCATTTTGGGTGTAATGGAGTAGAATGGTTGTTTTCGTTGCGAAACCATTTTCGCAACTTCGGTACCCCGAAATAATGCATTCAGGCTTGAAACACAAGTTTTGCATCTTTTTACATGCCGAAGGTTTGCGATATGCTCCAAAACACTCCTAAACATCATTCTGGGTTTAATGGGGGTAGAATGGGTATTTTCTTTGCGAAACCATTTTCGCAACTTCGGTACCCTGAAATAGTGCATTCAAGCCCGAAACACAAGTTTTGCATCTTTTACATGCCGAAGGTTTGCGATATGCTCCAAAACACTCCCAAACATCATTTTGGGTGTAATGGAGTAGAATGGGTGTTTTCGTTGCGAAACCATTTTCGCAACTTCGGTACCCCGAAATAGTGCATTCAGGCCCGAAACACAAGTTTTGCATCTTTTACATGCCGAAGGTTTGCGAAATGCTCCAAAACACTCCCAAACATCATTTTCGGTGTAATGGAGTAGAATGGTTGTTTTCGTTGCGAAACCATTTTCGCAACTTCGGTACCCCGAAATAATGCATTCAGGCTTGAAACACAAGTTTTGCATCTTTTTACATGCCGAAGGTTTGCGATATGCTCCAAAACACTCCCAAACATCATTTTGGGTGTAATGGAGTAGAATGGGTGTTTTCGTTGCGAAACCATTTTCGCAACATCGGTGCCCCGAAATAGTGCATTCAGGCCTGAAACACAAGTTTTGCATCTTTTTACATGCCGAAGATTTGTGATATGCTCCAAAACACTCCCAAACATCATTTTGGGTCTAATGGAGTAGAATGGGTGTTTTCGTTGCGAAACCATTTTCGCAACTTCGGTACCCCGAAATAGTGCATTCCGGCCCGAAACACAAGTTTTGCATCTTTTACATGCCGAAGGTTTGCGAAATGCTCCAAAACACTCCCAAACATCATTTTGGGTCTAATGTAGTAGAATGGTTGTTTTCGTTGCGAAACCATTTTCGCAACTTCGGTACCCCGAAATAATGCATTCAGGCTTGAAACACAAGTTTTGCTTCTTTTTACATGCCGAAGGTTTGCGATATGCTCCAAAACACTCCCAAACATCATTCTGGGTGTAATGGAGTAGAATGGGTGTTTTCGTTGCGAAACCATTTTCGCAACATCGGTGCCCCGAAATAGTGCATTCAGGCCTGAAACACAAGTTTTGCATCTTTTTAGATGCCGAAGATTTGTGATATGCTCCAAAACACTCCCAAACATCATTTTGGGTGTAATGGAGTAGAATGGGTGTTTTCGTTGCGAAACCATTTTCGCAACATCGGTGCCCCGAAATAGTGCATTCAGGCCTGAAACACAAGTTTTGCATCTTTTTACATGCCGAAGATTTGTGATATGCTCCAAAACACTCCCAAACATCATTTTGGGTCTAGTGGAGTAGAATGGGTGTTTTCGTTGCGAAACCATTTTCGCAACTTCGGTACCCCGAAATAGTGCATTCAGGCCCGAAACACAAGTTTTGCATCTTTTACATGCCGAAGGTTTGCGAAATGCTCCAAAACACTCCCAAACTTCATTTTGGGTGTAATGGAGTAGAATGGTTGTTTTCGTTGCGAAACCATTTTCGCAACTTCGGTACCCCGAAATAATGCATTCAGGCTTGAAACACAAGTTTTGCATCTTTTTACATGCCGAAGGTTTGCGATATGCTCCAAAACACTCCTAAACATCATTCTGGGTTTAATGGGGGTAGAATGGGTATTTTCTTTGCGAAACCATTTTCGCAACTTCGGTACCCTGAAATAGTGCATTCAAGCCCGAAACACAAGTTTTGCATCTTTTACATGCCGAAGGTTTGCGATATGCTCCAAAACACTCCCAAACATCATTTTGGGTGTAATGGAGTAGAATGGGTGTTTTCGTTGCGAAACCATTTTCGCAACATCGGTGCCCCGAAATAGTGCATTCAGGCCTGAAACACAAGTTTTGCATCTTTTTACATGCCGAAGATTTGTGATATGCTCCAAAACACTCCCAAACATCATTTTGGGTCTAATGGAGTAGAATGGGTGTTTTCGTTGCGAAACCATTTTCGCAACTTCGGTACCCCGAAATAGTGCATTCAGGCCCGAAACACAAGATTTGCATCTTTTACATGCCGAAGGTTTGCGAAATGCTCCAAAACACTCCCAAACATCATTTTGGGTCTAATGTAGTAGAATGGTTGTTTTCGTTGCGAAACCATTTTCGCAACTTCGGTACCCCGAAATAATGCATTCAGGCTTGAAACACAAGTTTTGCTTCTTTTTACATGCCGAAGGTTTGCGATATGCTCCAAAACACTCCCAAACATCATTCTGGGTGTAATGGAGTAGAATGGGTGTTTTCGTTGCGAAACCATTTTCGCAACTTCGGTGCCCCGAAATAGTGCATTCAGGCCTGAAACACAAGTTTTGCATCTTTTTACATGCCGAAGATTTGTGATATGCTCCAAAACACTCCCAAACATCATTTTGGGTCTAATGGAGTAGAATGGGTGTTTTCGTTGCGAAACCATTTTCGCAACTTCGGTACCCCGAAATAGTGCATTCAGGCCCGAAACACAAGTTTTGCATCTTTTACATGCCGAAGGTTTGCGAAATGCTCCAAAACACTCCCAAACATCATTTTGGGTCTAATGTAGTAGAATGGTTGTTTTCGTTGCGAAACCATTTTCGCAACTTCGGTACCCCGAAATAATGCATTCAGGCTTGAAACACAAGTTTTGCTTCTTTTTACATGCCGAAGGTTTGCGATATGCTCCAAAACACTCCCAAACATCATTCTGGGTTTAATGTGGTAGAATGGGTGTTTTCTTTGCGAAACCATTTTCGCAACTTCGGTACCCCGAAATAGTGCATTCAAGCCCGAAGCACAAGTTTTGCATCCTTTACATGCCGAAGGTTTGCGATATGCTCCAAAACACTCCCAAACATCATTTTGGGTGTAATGGAGTAGAATGGGTGTTTTCGTTGCGAAACCATTTTCGCAACATCGGTGCCCCGAAATAGTGCATTCAAGCCCGAAACACAAGTTTTGCATCTTTTTACATGTCGAAGATTTGTGATATGCTCCAAAACACTCCCAAACATCATTCTGGGTTTAATGGGGGTAGAATGGGTGTTTTCTTTGCGAAACTATTTTCGCAACTTCGGTACGCCGAAAAAGTGCATTCAAGCCCGAAACACAAGTTTTGCATCTTTTACATGCCGAAGGTTTGCGATATGCTCCAAAACACTCCCAAACATCATTTTGGGTGTAATGGAGTAGAATGGGTGTTTTCGTTGCGAAACCATTTTCGCAACATCGGTGCCCTGAAATAGTGCATTCAGGCCTGAAACACAAGTTTTGCATCTTTTTACATGCCGAAGATTTGTGATATGCTCCAAAACACTCCCAAACATCATTTTGGGTCTAATGGAGTAGAATGGTTGTTTTCGTTGCGAAACCATTTTCGCAACTTCGGTACCCCGAAATAATGCTTTCAGGCTTGAAACACAAGTTTTGAATCTTTTTACATGCCGAAGGTTTGTGATATGCTCCAAAACACTCCCAAACATCATTCTGGGTTTAATGGGGGTAGAATGGGTGTTTTCTTTGCGAAAGCATTTTCGCAACTTCGGTACCCCGAAATAGTGCATTCAAGCCCGAAACACAAGTTTTGCATCTTTTACATGCCGAAGGTTTGCGATATGCTCCAAAACACTCCCAAACATCATTTTGGGTGTAATGGAGTAGAATGGGTGTTTTCGTTGCGAAACCATTTTCGCAACTTCGGTACCCCGAAATAGTGCATTTAGGCCCGAAACACAAGTTTTGCATCTTTTACATGCCGAAGGTTTGCGAAATGCTCCAAAACACTCCCAAACATCATTTTGGGTGTAATGGAGTAGAATGGTTGTTTTCGTTGCGAAACCATTTTCGCAACTTCGGTACCCCGAAATAGTGCATTCAGGCCCGAAACACAAGTTTTGCATCTTTTTACATGCCGAAGGTTTGCGATATGCTCCAAAACACTCCCAAACATCATTCTGGGTTTAATGGGTTAGAATGGGTGTTTTCTTTGCGAAACTATTTTCGCAACTTCGGTACGCCGAAATAGTGCATTCAAGCCCGAAACACAAGTTTTGCATCTTTTACATGCCGAAGGTTTGCGATATGCTCCAAAACACTCCCAAACATCATTTTGGGTGTAATGGAGTAGAATGGGTGTTTTCGTTGCGAAACCATTTTCGCAACATCGGTGCCCCGAAATAGTGCATTCAGGCCTGAAACACAAGTTTTGCATCTTTTTACATGCCGAAGATTTGTGATATGCTCCAAAACACTCCCAAACATCATTTTGGGTCTAATGGAGTAGAATGGGTGTTTTCGTTGCGAAACCATTTTCGCAACTTCGGTACCCCGAAATAGTGCATTCAGGCCCGAAACACAAGTTTTGCATCTTTTACATGCCGAAGTTTGCGAAATGCTCCAAAACACTCCCAAACATCATTTTGGGTCTAATGTAGTAGAATGGTTGTTTTCGTTGCGAAACCATTTTCGCAACTTCGGTACCCCGAAATAATGCATTCAGGCTTGAAACACAAGTTTTGCTTCTTTTTACATGCCGAAGGTTTGCGATATGCTCCAAAACACTCCCAAACATCATTCTGCGTTTAATGGGGTAGAATGGGTGTTTTCTTTGCGAAACCATTTTCGCAACTTCGGTACCCCGAAATAGTGCATTCAAGCCCGAAACACAAGTTTTGCATCCTTTACATGCCGAAGGTTTGCGATATGCTCCAAAACACTCCAAAACATCATTTTGGGTGTAATGGAGTAGAATGGGTGTTTTCGTTGCGAAACCATTTTCGCAACATCGGTGCCCTGAAATAGTGCATTCAGTCCTGAAACACAAGTTTTGCATATTTTTACATGCCGAAGATTTGTGATATGCTCCAAAACACTCCCAAACATCATTTTGGGGCTAATGGAGTAGAATGGTTGTTTTCGTTGCGAAACCATTTTCGCAACTTCGGTACCCCGAAATAATGCTTTCAGGCTTGAAACACAAGTTTTGCATCTTTTTACATGCCGAAGGTTTGTGATATGCTCCAAAACACACCCAAACATCATTCTGGGTTTAATGGGTGTAGAATGGGTGTTTTCTTTGCAAAACCATTTTCGCAACTTTGGTACCCTGAAATAGTGCATTTAAGCCCGAAACACAAGTTTTGCATCTTTTACATGCCGAAGGTTTGCGATATGCTCCAAAACACTCCCAAACATCATTTTGGGTGTAATGGAGTAGAATGGGTGTTTTCGTTGCGAAACCATTTTCGCAACTTCGGTACCCCGAAATAGTGCATTCAGGCCCGAAACACAAGTTTTGCATCTTTTACATGCCGAAGGTTTGCGAAATGCTCCAAAACACTCCCAAAGATCATTTTGGGTGTAATGGAGTAGAATGGTTGTTTTCGTTGCGAAACTATTTTCGCAACTTCGGTACCCCGAAATAATGCATTCAGGCTTGAAACACAAGTTTTGCATCTTTTTACATGCCGAAGGTTTGCGATATGCTCCAAAACACTCCCAAACATCATTCTGGGTTTAATGGGTTAGAATGGGTGTTTTCTTTGCGAAACTATTTTCGCAACTTCGGTACGCCGAAATAGTGCATTCAAGCCCGAAACACAAGTTTTGCATCTTTTACATGCCGAAGGTTTGCGATAAGCTCCAAAACACTCCCAAACATCATTTTGGGTGTAATCGAGTAGAATGGGTGTTTTCGTTGCGAAACCATTTTCGCAACATCGGTGCCCCGAAATAGTGCATTCAGGCCTGAAACACAAGTTTTGCATCTTTTTACATGCCGAAGATTTGTGATATGCTCCAAAACACTCCCAAACATCATTTTGGGTCTAATGGAGTAGAATGGGTGTTTTCGTTGCGAAACCATTTTCGCAACTTCGGTACCTCGAAATAGTGCATTCAGGCCCGAAACACAAGTTTTGCATCTTTTACATGCCGAAGGTTTGCGAAATGCTCCAAAACACTCCCAAACATCATTTTGGGTCTAATGTAGTAGAATGGTTGTTTTCGTTGCGAAACCATTTTCGCAACTTCGGTACCCCGAAATAATGCATTCAGGCTTGAAACACAAGTTTTGCTTCTTTTTACATGCCGAAGGTTTGCGATATGCTCCAAAACACTCCCAAACATCATTCTGCGTTTAATGGGGTAGAATGGGTGTTTTCTTTGCGAAACCATTTTCGCAACTTCGGTACCCCGAAATAGTGCATTCAAGCCCGAAACACAAGTTTTGCATCCTTTACATGCCGAAGGTTTGCGATATGCTCCAAAACACTCCCAAACATCATTTTGGGTGTAATGGAGTAGAATGGGTGTTTTCGTTGCGAAACCATTTTCGCAACATCGGTGCCCTGAAATAGTGCATTCAGTCCTGAAACACAAGTTTTGCATATTTTTACATGCCGAAGATTTGTGATATGCTCCAAAACACTCCCAAACATCATTTTGGGGCTAATGGAGTAGAATGGTTGTTTTAGTTGCGAAACCATTTTCGCAACTTCGGTACCCCGAAATAATGCTTTCAGGCTTGAAACACAAGTTTTGCATCTTTTTACATGCCGAAGGTTTGTGATATGCTCCAAAACACTCCCAAACATCATTCTGGGTTTAATGGGTGTAGAATGGGTGTTTTCTTTGCAAAACCATTTTCGCAACTTTGGTACCCTGAAATAGTGCATTTAAGCCCGAAACACAAGTTTTGCATCTTTTACATGCCGAAGGTTTGCGATATGCTCCAAAACACTCCCAAACATCATTTTGGGTGTAATGGAGTAGAATGGGTGTTTTCGTTGCGAAACCATTTTCGCAACTTCGGTACCCCGAAATAGTGCATTCAGGCCCGAAACACAAGTTTTGCATCTTTTACATGCCGAAGGTTTGCGAAATGCTCCAAAACACTCCCAAAGATCATTTTGGGTGTAATGGAGTAGAATGGTTGTTTTCGTTGCGAAACTATTTTCGCAACTTCGGTACCCCGAAATAATGCATTCAGGCTTGAAACACAAGTTTTGCATCTTTTTACATGCCGAAGGTTTGCGATATGCTCCAAAACACTCCCAAACATCATTCTGGGTTTAATGGGTTAGAATGGGTGTTTTCTTTGCGAAACTATTTTCGCAACTTCGGTACGCCGAAATAGTGCATTCAAGCCCGAAACACAAGTTTTGCATCTTTTACATGCCGAAGGTTTGCGATAAGCTCCAAAACACTCCCAAACATCATTTTGGGTGTAATCGAGTAGAATGGGTGTTTTCGTTGCGAAACCATTTTCGCAACATCGGTGCCCCGAAATAGTGCATTCAGGCCTGAAACACAAGTTTTGCATCTTTTTACATGCCGAAGATTTGTGATATGCTCCAAAACACTCCCAAACATCATTTTGGGTCTAATGGAGTAGAATGGGTGTTTTCGTTGCGAAACCATTTTCGCAACTTCGGTACCTCGAAATAGTGCATTCAGGCCCGAAACACAAGTTTTGCATCTTTTACATGCCGAAGGTTTGCGAAATGCTCCAAAACACTCCCAAACATCATTTTGGGTCTAATGTAGTAGAATGGTTGTTTTCGTTGCGAAACCATTTTCGCAACTTCGGTACCCCGAAATAATGCATTCAGGCTTGAAACACAAGTTTTGCTTCTTTTTACATGCCGAAGGTTTGCGATATGCTCCAAAACACTCCCAAACATCATTCTGCGTTTAATGGGGTAGAATGGGTGTTTTCTTTGCGAAACCATTTTCGCAACTTCGGTACCCCGAAATAGTGCATTCAAGCCCGAAACACAAGTTTTGCATCCTTTACATGCCGAAGGTTTGCGATATGCTCCAAAACACTCCCAAACATCATTTTGGGTGTAATGGAGTAGAATGGGTGTTTTCGTTGCGAAACCATTTTCGCAACATCGGTGCCCTGAAATAGTGCATTCAGTCCTGAAACACAAGTTTTGCATATTTTTACATGCCGAAGATTTGTGATATGCTCCAAAACACTCCCAAACATCATTTTGGGGCTAATGGAGTAGAATGGTTGTTTTAGTTGCGAAACCATTTTCGCAACTTCGGTACCCCGAAATAATGCTTTCAGGCTTGAAACACAAGTTTTGCATCTTTTTACATGCCGAAGGTTTGTGATATGCTCCAAAACACTCCCAAACATCATTCTGGGTTTAATGGGTGTAGAATGGGTGTTTTCTTTGCAAAACCATTTTCGCAACTTTGGTACCCTGAAATAGTGCATTTAAGCCCGAAACACAAGTTTTGCATCTTTTACATGCCGAAGGTTTGCGATATGCTCCAAAACACTCCCAAACATCATTTTGGGTGTAATGGAGTAGAATGGGTGTTTTCGTTGCGAAACCATTTTCGCAACTTCGGTACCCCGAAATAGTGCATTCAGGCCCGAAACACAAGTTTTGCATCTTTTACATGCCGAAGGTTTGCGAAATGCTCCAAAACACTCCCAAAGATCATTTTGGGTGTAATGGAGTAGAATGGTTGTTTTCGTTGCGAAACTATTTTCGCAACTTCGGTACCCCGAAATAATGCATTCAGGCTTGAAACACAAGTTTTGCATCTTTTTACATGCCGAAGGTTTGCGATATGCTCCAAAACACTCCCAAACATCATTCTGGGTTTAATGGGTTAGAATGGGTGTTTTCTTTGCGAAACTATTTTCGCAACTTCGGTACGCCGAAATAGTGCATTCAAGCCCGAAACACAAGTTTTGCATCTTTTACATGCCGAAGGTTTGCGATAAGCTCCAAAACACTCCCAAACATCATTTTGGGTGTAATCGAGTAGAATGGGTGTTTTCGTTGCGAAACCATTTTCGCAACATCGGTGCCCCGAAATAGTGCATTCAGGCCTGAAACACAAGTTTTGCATCTTTTTACATGCCGAAGATTTGTGATATGCTCCAAAACACTCCCAAACATCATTTTGGGTCTAATGGAGTAGAATGGGTGTTTTCGTTGCGAAACCATTTTCGCAACTTCGGTACCTCGAAATAGTGCATTCAGGCCCGAAACACAAGTTTTGCATCTTTTACATGCCGAAGGTTTGCGAAATGCTCCAAAACACTCCCAAACATCATTTTGGGTCTAATGTAGTAGAATGGTTGTTTTCGTTGCGAAACCATTTTCGCAACTTCGGTACCCCGAAATAATGCATTCAGGCTTGAAACACAAGTTTTGCTTCTTTTTACATGCCGAAGGTTTGCGATATGCTCCAAAACACTCCCAAACATCATTCTGCGTTTAATGGGGTAGAATGGGTGTTTTCTTTGCGAAACCATTTTCGCAACTTCGGTACCCCGAAATAGTGCATTCAAGCCCGAAACACAAGTTTTGCATCCTTTACATGCCGAAGGTTTGCGATATGCTCCAAAACACTCCCAAACATCATTTTGGGTGTAATGGAGTAGAATGGGTGTTTTCGTTGCGAAACCATTTTCGCAACATCGGTGCCCTGAAATAGTGCATTCAGTCCTGAAACACAAGTTTTGCATATTTTTACATGCCGAAGATTTGTGATATGCTCCAAAACACTCCCAAACATCATTTTGGGGCTAATGGAGTAGAATGGTTGTTTTAGTTGCGAAACCATTTTCGCAACTTCGGTACCCCGAAATAATGCTTTCAGGCTTGAAACACAAGTTTTGCATCTTTTTACATGCCGAAGGTTTGTGATATGCTCCAAAACACTCCCAAACATCATTCTGGGTTTAATGGGTGTAGAATGGGTGTTTTCTTTGCAAAACCATTTTCGCAACTTTGGTACCCTGAAATAGTGCATTTAAGCCCGAAACACAAGTTTTGCATCTTTTACATGCCGAAGGTTTGCGATATGCTCCAAAACACTCCCAAACATCATTTTGGGTGTAATGGAGTAGAATGGGTGTTTTCGTTGCGAAACCATTTTCGCAACTTCGGTACCCCGAAATAGTGCATTCAGGCCCGAAACACAAGTTTTGCATCTTTTACATGCCGAAGGTTTGCGAAATGCTCCAAAACACTCCCAAACATCATTTTGGGTGTAATGGAGTAGAATGGTTGTTTTCGTTGCGAAACCATTTTCGCAACATCGGTGCCCTGAAATAGTGCATTCAGTCCTGAAACACAAGTTTTGCATATTTTTACATGCCGAAGATTTGTGATATGCTCCAAAACACTCCCAAACATCATTTTGGGGCTAATGGAGTAGAATGGTTGTTTTAGTTGCGAAACCATTTTCGCAACTTCGGTACCCCGAAATAATGCTTTCAGGCTTGAAACACAAGTTTTGCATCTTTTTACATGCCGAAGGTTTGTGATATGCTCCAAAACACTCCCAAACATCATTCTGGGTTTAATGGGTGTAGAATGGGTGTTTTCTTTGCAAAACCATTTTCGCAACTTTGGTACCCTGAAATAGTGCATTTAAGCCCGAAACACAAGTTTTGCATCTTTTACATGCCGAAGGTTTGCGATATGCTCCAAAACACTCCCAAACATCATTTTGGGTGTAATGGAGTAGAATGGGTGTTTTCGTTGCGAAACCATTTTCGCAACTTCGGTACCCCGAAATAGTGCATTCAGGCCCGAAACACAAGTTTTGCATCTTTTACATGCCGAAGGTTTGCGAAATGCTCCAAAACACTCCCAAAGATCATTTTGGGTGTAATGGAGTAGAATGGTTGTTTTCGTTGCGAAACTATTTTCGCAACTTCGGTACCCCGAAATAATGCATTCAGGCTTGAAACACAAGTTTTGCATCTTTTTACATGCCGAAGGTTTGCGATATGCTCCAAAACACTCCCAAACATCATTCTGGGTTTAATGGGTTAGAATGGGTGTTTTCTTTGCGAAACTATTTTCGCAACTTCGGTACGCCGAAATAGTGCATTCAAGCCCGAAACACA
Organism: Cenchrus fungigraminus; assembly: GCA_036936925.1. NCBI lineage: Eukaryota > Viridiplantae > Streptophyta > Magnoliopsida > Poales > Poaceae > Cenchrus > Cenchrus fungigraminus. The sequence continues at coordinate 34,479,507 of CM072775.1, forward strand.
AGTTTTGCATCTTTTACATGCCGAAGGTTTGCGATAAGCTCCAAAACACTCCCAAACATCATTTTGGGTGTAATCGAGTAGAATGGGTGTTTTCGTTGCGAAACCATTTTCGCAACATCGGTGTCCCGAAATAGTGCATTCAGGCCTGAAACACAAGTTTTGCATCTTTTTACATGCCGAAGATTTGTGATATGCTCCAAAACACTCCCAAACATCATTTTGGGTCTAATGGAGTAGAATGGGTGTTTTCGTTGCGAAACCATTTTCGCAACTTCGGTACCTCGAAATAGTGCATTCAGGCCCGAAACACAAGTTTTGCATCTTTTAAATGCCGAAGGTTTGCGAAATGCTCCAAAACACTCCCAAACATCATTTTGGGTCTAATGTAGTAGAATGGTTGTTTTCGTTGCGAAACCATTTTCGCAACTTCGGTACCCCGAAATAATGCATTCAGGCTTGAAACACAAGTTTTGCTTCTTTTTACATGCCGAAGGTTTGCGATATGCTCCAAAACACTCCCAAACATCATTCTGCGTTTAATGGGGTAGAATGGGTGTTTTCTTTGCGAAACCATTTTCGCAACTTCGGTACCCCGAAATAGTGCATTCAAGCCCGAAACACAAGTTTTGCATCCTTTACATGCCGAAGGTTTGCGATATGCTCCAAAACACTCCCAAACATCATTTTGGGTGTAATGGAGTAGAATGGGTGTTTTCGTTGCGAAACCATTTTCGCAACATCGGTGCCCCGAAATAGTGCATTCAGGCCTGAAACACAAGTTTTGCATCTTTTTACATGCCGAAGATTTGTGATATGCTCCAAAACACTCCCAAACATCATTTTGGGTCTAATGGAGTAGAATGGGTGTTTTCGTTGCGAAACCATTTTCCCAACTTCGGTACCCCGAAATAGTGCATTCAGGGCCGAAACACAAGTTTTGCATCTTTTACATGCCGAAGGTTTGCGAAATGCTCCAAAACACTCCCAAACATCATTTTGGGTCTAATGTAGTAGAATGGTTGTTTTCGTTGCGAAACCATTTTCGCAACTTCGGTACCCCGAAATAATTCATTCAGGCTTGAAACACAAGTTTTGCTTCTTTTTACATGCCGAAGGTTTGCGATATGCTCCAAAACACTCCCAAACATCATTCTGGGTTTAATGGGGTAGAATGGGTGTTTTCTTTGCGAAACCATTTTCGCAACTTCGGTACCCCGAAATAGTGCATTCAAGCCTGAAACACAAGTTTTGCATCTTTTTACATGCCGAAGATTTGTGATATGCTCCAAAACACTCCCAAACATCATTTTGGGTCTAATGGAGTAGAATGGTTGTTTTCGTTGCGAAACCATTTTCGCAACTTCGGTACCCCGAAATAGTGCATTCAGGCCCAAAACACAAGTTTTGCATCTTTTACATGCCGAAGGTTTGCGAAATGCTCCAAAACACTCCCAGACATCATTTTGGGTCTAATGGAGTAGAATGGTTGTTTTCGTTGCGAAACCATTTTCGCAACTTCGGTACCCTGAAATAATGCATTCAGGCTTGAAACACAAGTTTTGCATCTTTTTACATGCCGAAGGTTTGCGATATGCTCCAAAACACTCCCAAACATCATTATGGGTTTAATGGGGTAGAATGGGTGTTTTCTTTGCGAAACCATTTTCGCAACTTCGGTACCCCGAAATAGTGCATTCAAGCCCGAAACACAAGTTTTGCATCCTTTACATGCCGAAGGTTTGCGATATGGTCCAAAACACTCCCAAACATTATTTTGGGTGTAATGGAGTAGAATGGGTGTTTTCGTTGCGAAACCATTTTCGCAACATCGTTACCCCGAAATAGTGCATTCAAACCCGAAACACAAGTTTTGCATCTTTTTACATGCCGAAGATTTGGGATATGCTCCAAAACACTCCCAAACATCATTTTGGGTCTAATGGAGTAGAATGGGGGTTTTCTTTGCGAAACCATTTTCGCAACTTCGGTACCCCGAAATAGTGCATTCAAGCCCGAAACACAAGTTTTGCATCCTTTACATGCCGAAGGTTTGCGATATGCTCCAAAATACTCCCAAACATCATTTTGGGTGTAATGGAGTAGAATGGGTGTTTTCGTTGCGAAACCATTTTCGCAACATCGGTGCCCCGAAATAGTGCATTCAAGCCCGAAACACAAGTTTTGCATCTTTTTACATGCCGAAGATTTGTGATATGCTCCAAAACACTCCCAAACATCATTTTGGGTCCAATGGAGTAGAATGGTTGTTTTCGTTGCGAAACCATTTTCGCAACTTCGGTACCCCGAAATAGTGCATTCAGGCCCAAAACACAAGTTTTGCATCTTTTACATGCCGAAGGTTTGCGAAATGCTCCAAAACACTCCCAAACATCATTTTGGGTCTAACGGAGTAGAATGGTTGTTTTCGTTGCGAAACCATTTTCGCAACTTCGGTACCCCGAAATAATGCAATCAGGCTTGAAACACAAGTTTTGCATCTTTTTACATGCCGAAGGTTTGCGATCTGCTCCAAAACACTCCCAAACATCATTCTGGGTTTAATGGGGTAGAATGGGTGTTTTCTTTGCGAAACCATTTTCGCAACTTCGGTACCCCGAAATAGTGCATTCAAGCCCGAAACACAAGTTTTGCATCCTTTACATGCCGAAGGTTTGCGATATGGTCCAAAACACTCCCAAACATCATTTTGGGTGTAATGGAGTAGAATGGGTGTTTTCGTTGCGAAACCATTTTCGCAACATCGGTGCCCCGAAATAGTGCATTCAAGCCCGAAACACAAGTTTTGCATCTTTTTACATGCCGAAGATTTGTGATATGCTCCAAAACACTCCCAAACATCATTTTGGGTCCAATGGAGTAGAATGGTTGTTTTCGTTGCGAAACCATTTTCGCAACTTCGGTACCCCGAAATAGTGCATTCAGGCCCAAAACACAAGTTTTGCATCTTTTACATGCCGAAGGTTTGCGAAATGCTCCAAAACACTCCCAAACATCATTTTGGGTCTAACGGAGTAGAATGGTTGTTTTCGTTGCGAAACCATTTTCGCTACTTCGGTACCCCGAAATAATGCAATCAGGCTTGAAACACAAGTTTTGCATCTTTTTACATGCCGAAGGTTTGCGATCTGCTCCAAAACACTCCCAAACATCATTCTGGGTTTAATGGGGTAGAATGGGTGTTTTCTTTGCGAAACCATTTTCGCAACTTCGGTACCCCGAAATAGTGCATTCAAGCCCGAAACACAAGTTTTGCATCCTTTACATGCCGAAGGTTTGTGATATGGTCCAAAGCACTCCCAAACATCATTTTGGGTGTAATGGAGTAGAATGGGTGTTTTCGTTGCGAAACCATTTTCGCAACATCGGTGCCCCGAAATAGTGCATTCAAGCCCGAAACACAAGTTTTGCATCTTTTTACATGTCGAAGATTTGTGATATGCTCCAAAACACTCCAAAACATCATTTTGGGTCTAATGGAGTAGAATGGTTGTTTTCGTTGCGAAACCATTTTCGCAACTTCGGTACCCCGAAATAGTGCATTCAGGCCCGAAACACAAGTTTTGCATCTTTTACATGCCGAAGGTTTGCGAAAGGTCCAAAACACTCCCAAAAATCATTCTGGGTCTAATGGAGTAGAATGGTTGTTTTCGATGCGAAACCATTTTCGCAACTTCGGTACCCCGAAATAGTGCATTCAGGCCCGAAACACAAGTTTTGCATCTTTTACTTGCTGAAGGTTTGCGAAATGCTCCAAAACACTCCCAAACATCATTTTGGGTCTAATGGAGTAGAATGGGTGTTTTCGTTGCGAAACCATTTTCGCAACTTCGGTACCCCGAAATAGTGCATTCAAGCCCGAAACACAAGTTTTGCATCCTTTACATGCAGAAGGTTTGCGATATGGTCCAAAACACTCCCAAACATCATTTTGGGTGTAATGGAGTAGAATGGTTGTTTTCGTTGCGAAACCATTTTCGCAACATCGGTGCCCCGAAATAGTGCATTCAAGCCCGAAACACAAGTTTTGCATCTTTTTACATGCCGAAGATTTGGGATATGCTCCAAAACACTCCCAAACATCATTTTGGGTCTAATGGAGTAGAATGGGTGTTTTCGTTGCGAAACCATTTTCGCAACTTCGGTACCCTGAAATAGTGCATTCAGGCTTGAAACACAAGTTTTGCATCTTTTTACATGCCGAAGGTTTGCGATATGCTCCAAAACACTCCCAAACATCATTCTGGGTTTAATGGGGTAGAATGGGTGTTTTCTTTGCGAAACCATTTTCGCAACTTCGGTACCCCGAAATAGTGCATTCAAGCCCGAAACACAAGTTTTGCATCCTTTACATGCCGAAGGTTTGCGATATGGTCCAAAACACGCCCAAACATCATTTTGGGTGTAATGGAGTAGAATGGGTGTTTTCGTTGCGAAACCATTTTCGCAACATCGGTGCCCCGAAATAGTGCATTCAAGCCCGAAACACAAGTTTTGCATCTTTTTACATGCCGAAGATTTGTGATATGCTCCAAAACACTACCAAACATCATTCTGGGTCTAATGGAGTAGAATGGGTGTTTTCGTTGCGAAACCATTTTCGCAACTTCGGTACCCCGAAATAGTGCATTCAGGCCCGAAACACAAGTTTTGCATCTTTTACATGCCGAAGGTTTGCGAAATGCTCCAAAACACTCCCAAAAATCATTCTGGGTCTAATGGAGTAGAATGGTTGTTTTCGATGCGAAACCATTTTCGCAACTTCGGTACCCCGAAATAGTGCATTCAGGCCCGAAACACAAGTTTTGCATCTTTTACTTGCTGAAGGTTTGCGAAATGCTCCAAAACACTCCCAAACATCATTTTGGGTCTAATGGAGTAGAATGGGTGTTTTCGTTGCAAAACCATTTTCGCAACTTCGGTACCCCGAAATAGTGCATTCAAGCCCGAAACACAAGTTTTGCATCCTTTACATGCCGAAGGTTTGCGATATGCTCCAAAACACTCCCAAACATCATTTTGGGTGTAATGGAGTAGAATGGGTGTTTTCGTTGCGAAACCATTTTCGCAACATCGGTGCCCCGAAATAGTGCATTCAAGCCCGAAACGCAAGTTTTGCATCTTTTTACATGCCGAAGATTTGTGATATGCTCCAAAACACTCCCAAACATCATTTTGGGTGTAATGGAGTAGAATGGTTGTTCTCGTTGCGAAACCATTTTCGCAACATCGGTGCCCCGAAATAGTGCATTCAGGCCCGAAACACAAGTTTTGCATCTTTTTACATGCCGAAGATTTGCGAAATGCTCCAAAACACTCCCAAACATCATTTTGGGTCTAATGGAGTAGATTGGTTGTTTTCGTTGCGAAACCATTTTCGCAACTTCGGTACCCCGAAATAGTGCATTTAGGCCCGAAACACAAGTTTTGCATCTTTTACATGCCGAAGGTTTGCGAAATGCTCCAAAACACTCCCAAACATGATTTTGGGTCTAATGGAGTAGATTGGTTGTTTTCGTTGCGAAACCATTTTCGCAACTTCGGTACCCCGAAATAGTGCATTCAGGCCCAAAACACAAGTTTTGCATCTTTTACATGCCGAAGGTTTGCGAAATGCTCCAAAACACTCCCAAACATCATTTTGGGTCTAATGGAGTAGAATGGTTGTTTTCGTTGCGAAACCATTTTCGCAACTTCGGTACCCCGAAATAATGCATTCAGGCTTGAAACACAAGTTTTGCATCTTTTTACATGCCGAAGGTTTGCGATATGCTCCAAAACACTCCCAAACATCATTCTGGGTTTAATGGGGTAGAATGGGTGTTTTCTTTGCGAAACCATTTTCGCAACTTCGGTACCCCGAAATAGTGCATTCAAGCCCGAAACACAAGTTTTGCATCCTTTACAAGCCGAAGGTTTGCGATATGCTCCAAAACACTCCCAAACATCATTTTGGGTGTAATGGAGTAGAATGGGTGTTTTCGTTGCGAAACCATTTTTGCAACATCGGTGCCCCGAAATAGTGCATTCAAGTCCGAAACGCAAGTTTTGCATCTTTTTACATGCCGAAGATTTGTGATATGCTCCAAAACACTCCCAAACATCATTTTGGGTCCAATGGAGTAGAATGGTTGTTTTCGTTGCGAAACCATTTTCGCAACTTCGGTACCCCGAAATAGTGCATTCAGGCCCGAAACACAAGTTTTGCATCTTTTACATGCCGAAGGTTTGCGAAATGCTCCAAAACACTCCCAAACATGATTTTGGGTCTAATGGAGTAGATTGGTTGTTTTCGTTGCGAAACCATTTTCGCAACTTCGGTACCCCGAAATAGTGCATTCAGGCCCAAAACACAAGTTTTGCATCTTTTACATGCCGAAGGTTTGCGAAATGCTCCAAAACACTCCCAAACATCATTTTGGGTCTAATGGAGTAGAATGGTTGTTTTCGTTGCGAAACCATTTTCGCAACTTCGGTACCCCGAAATAATGCATTCAGGCTTGAAACACAAGTTTTGCATCTTTTTACATACCGAAGGTTTGCGATATGCTCCAAAACACTCCCAAACATCATTCTGGGATTAATGGGGTAGAATGGGTGTTTTCTTTGCGAAACCATTTTCGCAACTTCGGTACCCCAAAATAGTGCATTCAAGCCCGAAACACAAGTTTTGCATCCTTTACATGCCGAAGGTTTGCGATATGCTCCAAAACACTCCCAAACATCATTTTGGGTGTAATGGAGTAGAATGGGTGTTTTCGTTGCGAAACCATTTTCGCAACATCGTTACCCCGAAATAGTGCATTCAAACCCGAAACACAAGTTTTGCATCTTTTTACATGCCGAAGATTTGGGATATGCTCCAAAACACTCCCAAACATCATTTTGGGTCTAATGGAGTAGAATGGGTGTTTTCGTTGCGAAACCATTTTCGCAACTTCGGTACCCCGAAATAGTGCATTCAGGCCCGAAACACAAGTTTTGCATCTTTTACATGCCGAAGGTATGCGAAATGCTCCAAAACACTCCCAAAAATCATTCTGGGTCTAATGGAATAGAATGGTTGTTTTCGTTGCGAAACCATTTTCGCAACTTCGGTACCCCGAAATAGTGCATTCAGGCCCGAAACACAAGTTTCGCATCTTTTACATGCTGAAGGTTTGCGAAATGCTCCAAAACACTCCCAAACATCATTTTGGGTCTAATGGAGTAGAATGGGTGTTTTCGTTGCGAAACCATTTTTGCAACTTCGGTACCCCGAAATAGTGCATTCAAGCCCGAAACACAAGTTTTGCATCCTTTACATGCCGAAGGTTTGCGAAATGCTCCAAAACACTCCCAAACATCATTTTGGGTCTAATGGAGTAGAATGGGTGTTTTCGTTGCGAAACCATTTTTGCAACTTCGGTACCCCGAAATAGTGCATTCAGGCCCAAAACACAAGTTTTGCATCTTTTACATGCCGAAGGTTTGCGAAATGCTCCAAAACACTCCCAAACATCATTTTGGGTCTAATGGAGTAGAATGGTTGTTTTCGTTGCGAAACCATTTTCGCAACTTCGGTACCCCGAAATAATGCATTCAGGCTTGAAACACAAGTTTTGCATCTTTTTACATGCCGAAGGTTTGCGATATGCTCCAAAACACTCCCAAACATCATTCTGGGTTTAATGGGGTAGAATGGGTGTTTTCTTTGCGAAACCATTTTCGCAACTTCGGTACCCCGAAATAGTGCATTCAAGCCCAAAACACAAGTTTTGCATCCTTTACATGCCGAAGGTTTGCGATATGGTCCAAAACACGCCCAAACATCATTTTGGGTGTAATGGAGTAGAATGGGTGTTTTCGTTGCGAAACCATTTTCGCAACATCGGTGCCCCGAAATAGTGCATTCAAGCCCGAAACACAAGTTTTGCATCTTTTTACATGCCGAAGATTTGTGATATGCTCCAAAACACTACCAAACATCATTTTGGGTCTAATGGAGTAGAATGGGTGTTTTCGTTGCGAAACCATTTTCGCAACTTCGGTACCCCGAAATAGGGCATTCAGGCCCGAAACACAAGTTTTGCATCTTTTACATGCCGAAGGTTTGCGAAATGCTCCAAAACACTCCCAAACATCATTTTGGGTCTAATGGAGTAGAATGGTTGTTTTCGTTGCGAAACCATTTTCGCAACTTCGGTACCCCGAAATAATGCATTCAGGCTTGAAACACAAGTTTTGCTTCTTTTTACATGCCGAAGGTTTGCGATATGCTCCAAAACACTCCCAAACATCATTCTGGGTTTAATGGGGTAGAATGGGTGTTTTCTTTGCGAAACCATTTTCGCAACTTCGGTACCCCGAAATAGTGCATTCAAGCCCGAAACACAAGTTTCGCATCCTTTACATGCCGAAGGTTTGCGATATGGTCCAAAACACGCCCAAACATCATTTTGGGTGTAATGGAGTAGAATGGGTGTTTTCGTTGCGAAACCATTTTCGCAACATCGGTGCCCCGAAATAGTGCATTCAAGCCCGAAACACAAGTTTTGCATCTTTTTACATGCCGAAGATTTGTGATATGCTCCAAAACACTACCAAACATCATTTTGGGTCTAATGGAGTAGAATGGGTGTTTTCGTTGCGAAACCATTTTCGCAACTTCGGTACCCCGAAATAGTGCATTCAGGCCCGAAACACAAGTTTTGCATCTTTTACATGCCGAAGGTTTGCGAAATGCTCCAAAACACTCCCAAAAATCATTCTGGGTCTAATGGAGTAGAATGGTTGTTTTCGATGCGAAACCATTTTCGCAACTTCGGTACCCCAAAATAGTGCATTCAGGCCCGAAACACAAGTTTTGCATCTTTTACATGCCGAAGGTTTGCGAAATGCTCCAAAACACTCCCAAAAATCATTCTGGGTCTAATGGAATAGAATGGTTGTTTTCGTTGCGAAACCATTTTCGCAACTTCGGTACCCCAAAATAGTGCATTCAGGCCCGAAACACAAGTTTCGCATCTTTTACATGCTGAAGGTTTGCGAAATGCTCCAAAACACTCCCAAACATCATTTTGGGTCTAATGGAGTAGAATGGGTGTTTTCGTTGCGAAACCATTTTCGCAACTTCGGTACCCCGAAATAGTGCATTCAGGCCCGAAACACAAGTTTTGCATCTTTTACATGCCGAAGGTTTGCGAAATGCTCCAAAACAGTCCCAAACATGATTTTGGGTCTAATGGAGTAGATTGGTTGTTTTCGTTGCGAAACCATTTTCGCAACTTCGGTACCCCGAAATAGTGCATTCAAGCCCGAAACGCAAGTTTTGCATCTTTTTACATGCCGAAGATTTGTGATATGCTCCAAAACACTCCCAAACATCATTTTGGGTCCAATGGAGTAGAATGGTTGTTTTCGTTGCGAAACCATTTTCGCAACTTCGGTACCCCGAAATAGTGCATTCAGGCCCGAAACACAAGTTTTGCATCTTTTACATGCCGAAGGTTTGCGAAATGCTCCAAAACACTCCCAAAAATCATTCTGGGTCTAATGGAATAGAATGGTTGTTTTCGTTGCGAAACCATTTTCGCAACTTCGGTACCCCGAAATAGTGCATTCAGGCCCGAAACACAAGTTTCGCATCTTTTACATGCTGAAGGTTTGCGAAATGCTCCAAAACACTCCCAAACATCATTTTGGGTCTAATGGAGTAGAATGGGTGTTTTCATTGCGAAACCATTTTCGCAACTTCGGTACCCCGAAATAGTGCATTCAGGCCCGAAACACAAGTTTTGCATCTTTTACATGCCGAAGATTTGTGATATGCTCCAAAACACTACCAAACATCATTTTGGGTCTAATGGAGTAGAATGGGTGTTTTCGTTGCGAAACCATTTTCGCAACTTCGGTACCCCGAAATAGGGCATTCAGGCCCGAAACACAAGTTTTGCATCTTTTACATGCCGAAGGTTTGCGAAATGCTCCAAAACACTCCCAAACATCATTTTGGGTCTAATGGAGTAGAATGGTTGTTTTCGTTGCGAAACCATTTTCGCAACTTCGGTACCCCGAAATAATGCATTCAGGCTTGAAACACAAGTTTTGCTTCTTTTTACATGCCGAAGGTTTGCGATATGCTCCAAAACACTCCCAAACATCATTCTGGGTTTAATGGGGTAGAATGGGTGTTTTCTTTGCGAAACCATTTTCGCAACTTCGGTACCCCGAAATAGTGCATTCAAGCCCGAAACACAAGTTTCGCATCCTTTACATGCCGAAGGTTTGCGATATGGTCCAAAACACGCCCAAACATCATTTTGGGTGTAATGGAGTAGAATGGGTGTTTTCGTTGCGAAACCATTTTCGCAACATCGGTGCCCCGAAATAGTGCATTCAAGCCCGAAACACAAGTTTTGCATCTTTTTACATGCCGAAGATTTGTGATATGCTCCAAAACACTACCAAACATCATTTTGGGTCTAATGGAGTAGAATGGGTGTTTTCGTTGCGAAACCATTTTCGCAACTTCGGTACCCCGAAATAGTGCATTCAGGCCCGAAACACAAGTTTTGCATCTTTTACATGCCGAAGGTTTGCGAAATGCTCCAAAACACTCCCAAAAATCATTCTGGGTCTAATGGAGTAGAATGGTTGTTTTCGATGCGAAACCATTTTCGCAACTTCGGTACCCCAAAATAGTGCATTCAGGCCCGAAACACAAGTTTTGCATCTTTTACATGCCGAAGGTTTGCGAAATGCTCCAAAACACTCCCAAAAATCATTCTGGGTCTAATGGAATAGAATGGTTGTTTTCGTTGCGAAACCATTTTCGCAACTTCGGTACCCCAAAATAGTGCATTCAGGCCCGAAACACAAGTTTCGCATCTTTTACATGCTGAAGGTTTGCGAAATGCTCCAAAACACTCCCAAACATCATTTTGGGTCTAATGGAGTAGAATGGGTGTTTTCGTTGCGAAACCATTTTCGCAACTTCGGTACCCCGAAATAGTGCATTCAGGCCCGAAACACAAGTTTTGCATCTTTTACATGCCGAAGGTTTGCGAAATGCTCCAAAACAGTCCCAAACATGATTTTGGGTCTAATGGAGTAGATTGGTTGTTTTCGTTGCGAAACCATTTTCGCAACTTCGGTACCCCGAAATAGTGCATTCAAGCCCGAAACGCAAGTTTTGCATCTTTTTACATGCCGAAGATTTGTGATATGCTCCAAAACACTCCCAAACATCATTTTGGGTCCAATGGAGTAGAATGGTTGTTTTCGTTGCGAAACCATTTTCGCAACTTCGGTACCCCGAAATAGTGCATTCAGGCCCGAAACACAAGTTTTGCATCTTTTACATGCCGAAGTTTTGTGAAATTCTCCAAAACACTCCCAAAAATCATTTTGGGTCTAATGGATTAGAATGGTTGTTTTCGTTGCGAAACCATTTTCGCAACTTCGGTACCCCGAAATAGTGCATTCAGGCCCGAAACACAAGTTTCGCATCTTTTACATGCTGAAGGTTTGCGAAATGCTCCAAAACACTCCCAAACATCATTTTGGGTCTAATGGAGTAGAATGGGTGTTTTCATTGCGAAACCATTTTCGCAACTTCGGTACCCCGAAATAGTGCATTCAGGCCCGAAACACAAGTTTTGCATCTTTTACATGCCGAAGGTTTGCGAAATGCTCCAAAACACTCCCAAACATGATTTTGGGTCTAATGGAGTAGATTGGTTGTTTTCGTTGCGAAACCATTTTCGCAACTTCGGTACCCCGAAATAGTGCATTCAAGCCCGAAACGCAAGTTTTGCATCTTTTTACATGCCGAAGATTTGTGATATGCTCCAAAACACTCCCAAACATCATTTTGGGTCCAATGGAGTAGAATGGTTGTTTTCGTTGCGAAACCATTTTCGCAACTTCGGTACCCCGAAATAGTGCATTCAGGCCCGAAACACAAGTTTTGCATCTTTTACATGCCGAAGGTTTGCGAAATGCTCCAAAACACTCCCAAACATGATTTTGGGTCTAATGGAGTAGATTGGTTGTTTTCGTTGCGAAACCATTTTCGCAACTACGGTACCCCGAAATAGTGCATTCAGGCCCAAAACACAAGTTTTGCATCTTTTACATGCCGAAGGTTTGCGAAATGCTCCAAAACACTCCCAAACATCATTTTGGGTGTAATGGAGTAGAATGGTTGTTTTCGTTGCGAAACCATTTTCGCAACTTCGGTACCCCGAAATAATGCATTCAGGCTTGAAACACAAGTTTTGCATCTTTTTACATGCCGAAGATTTGTGATATGCTCCAAAACACTCCCAAACATCATTTTGGGTCCAATGGAGTAGAATGGTTGTTTTCGTTGCGAAACCATTTTCGCAACTTCGGTACCCCGAAATAGTGCATTCAGGCCCGAAACACAAGTTTTGCATCTTTTACATGCCGAAGGTTTGCGAAATGCTCCAAAACACTCCCAAACATCATTTTGGGTCTAATGGAGTAGAATGGTTGTTTTCGTTGCGAAACCATTTTCGCAACTTCGGTACCCCGAAATAATGCATTCAGGCGTGAAACACAAGTTTTGCATCTTTTTACATGCCGAAGGTTTGCGATATGCTCCAAAACACTCCCAAACATCATTCTGGTTTAATGGGGTAGAATGGGTGTTTTCTTTGCGAAACCATTTTCGCAACTTCGGTACCCCGAAATAGTGCATTCAAGCCCGAAACACAAGTTTTGCATCCTTTACATGCCGAAGGTTTGCGATATGGTCCAAAACACTCCCAACCATCATTATGGGTGTAATGTAGTAGAATGGGTGTTTTAGTTGCGAAACCATTTTCGCAACATCGTTACCCCAAAATAGTGCATTCAAGCCCGAAACACAAGTTTTGCATCTTTTTACATGCCGAAGATTTGGGATATGCTCCAAAACACCCCCAAACATCATTTTGGGTCTAATGGAGTAGAATGGGTGTTTTCGTTGCGAAACCATTTTCGCAACTTCGGTACCTCGAAATAGTGCATTCAGGCCCGAAACACAAGTTTTGCTATATTACATGCCGAAGGTTTGCGAAATGCTCCAAAACACTCCCAAAAATCATTCTGGGTCTAATGGAGTAGAATGGGTGTTTTCGTTGCGAAACCATTTTCGCAACTTCGGTACCCCGAAATAATGCATTCAGGCTTGAAACACAAGTTTTGCTTCTTTTTACATGCCGAAGGTTTGCGATATGCTCCAAAACACTCCCAAACATCATTCTGGGTTTAATGGGGTAGAATGGGTGTTTTCTTTGCGAAACCATTTTCGCAACTTCGGTACCCCGAAATAGTGCATTCAAGCCCGAAACACAAGTTTTGCATCCTTTACATGCCGAAGGTTTGCGATATGGTCCAAAACACGCCCAAACATCATTTTGGGTGTAATGGAGTAGAATGGGTGTTTTCGTTGCGAAACCATTTTCGCAACATCGGTGCCCCGAAATAGTGCATTCAAGCTCGAAACACAAGTTTTGCATCTTTTTACATGCCGAAGATTTGTGATATGCTCCAAAACACTACCAAACATCATTGTGGGTCTAATGGAGTAGAATGGGTGTTTTCGTTGCGAAACCATTTTCGCAACTTCGGTACCCCGAAATAGGGCATTCAGGCCCGAAACACAAGTTTTGCATCTTTTACATGCCGAAGGTTTGCCAAATGCTCCAAAACACTCCCAAAAATCATTCTGGGTCTAATGGAGTAGAATGGTTGTTTTCGATGCGAAACCATTTTCGCAACTTCGGTACCCCAAAATAGTGCATTCAGGCCCGAAACACAAGTTTTGCATCTTTTACATGCCGAAGGTTTGCGAAATGCTCCAAAACACTCCAAAAAATCATTCTGGGTCTAATGGAATAGAATGGTTGTTTTCGTTGCGAAACCATTTTCGCAACTTCGGTACCCCGAAATAGTGCATTCAGGCCCGAAACACAAGTTTCGCATCTTTTACATGCTGAAGGTTTGCGAAATGCTCCGAAACACTCCCAAACATCATTTTGGGTCTAATGGAGTAGAATGGGTGTTTTCGTTGCGAAACCATTTTCGCAACTTCGGTACCCCGAAATAGTGCATTCAAGCCCGAAACACAAGTTTCGCATCCTTTACATGCCGAAGGTTTGCGATATGCTCCAAAACACTCCCAAACATCATTTTGGGTGTAATGGAGTAGAATGGTGTTTTCGTTGCGAAACCATTTTCACAACATCGGTGCCCCGAAATAGTGCATTCAAGCCCGAAACGCAAGTTTTGCATCTTTTTACATGGCGAAGATTGGTGATATGCTCCAAAACACTCCTAAAAATCATTCTGGGTCTAATGGAATAGAATGGTTGTTTTCGTTGCGAAACCATTTTCGCAACTTCGGTACCCCGAAATAGTGCATTCAGGCCCGAAACACAAGTTTCGCATCTTTTACATGCTGAAGGTTTGCGAAATGCTCCGAAACACTCCCAAACATCATTTTGGGTCTAATGGAGTAGAATGGGTGTTTTCGTTGCGAAACCATTTTCGCAACTTCGGTACCCCGAAATAGTGCATTCAAGCCCGAAACACAAGTTTCGCATCCTTTACATGCCGAAGGTTTGCGATATGCTCCAAAACACTCCCAAACATCATTTTGGGTGTAATGGAGTAGAATGGTGTTTTCGTTGCGAAACCATTTTCACAACATCGGTGCCCCGAAATAGTGCATTCAAGCCCGAAACGCAAGTTTTGCATCTTTTTACATGCCGAAGATTGGTGATATGCTCCAAAACACTCCCAAACATCATTTTGGGTCCAATGGAGTAGAATGGTTGTTTTCGTTGCGAAACCATTTTCGCAACTTCGGTACCCCGAAATAATGCATTCAGGCCCGAAACACAAGTTTTGCATCTTTTACATGCCGAAGGTTTGCGAAATGCTCCAAAACACTCCCAAACATCATTTTGGGTGTAATGGAGTAGAATGGTGTTTTCGTTGCGAAACCATTTTCACAACATCGGTGCCCCGAAATAGTGCATTCAAGCCCGAAACGCAAGTTTTGCATCTTTTTACATGGCGAAGATTGGTGATATGCTCCAAAACACTCCCAAACATCATTTTGGGTCCAATGGAGTAGAATGGTTGTTTTCGTTGCGAAACCATTTTCGCAACTTCGGTACCCCGAAATAATGCATTCAGGCCCGAAACACAAGTTTTGCATCTTTTACATGCCGAAGGTTTGCGAAATGCTCCAAAACACTCCCAAACATCATTTTGGGTCTAATGGAGTAGATTGGTTGTTTTCGTTGCGAAACCATTTTCGCAACTTCGGTACCACGAAATAGTGCATTCAGGCCCGAAACACAAGTTTTGCATCTTTTACATGCCGAAGGTTTGCGAAATGCTCCAAAACACTCCCAAAAATCATTCTGGGTCTAATGGAGTAGAATGGGTGTTTTCGTTGCGAAACCATTTTCGCAACTTCGGTACCCCGAAATAATGCATTCAGGCTTGAAACACAAGTTTTGCTTCTTTTTACATGCCGAAGGTTTGCGATATGCTCCAAAACACTCCCAAACATCATTCTGGGTTTAATAGGGTAGAATGGGTGTTTTCTTTGCGAAACCATTTTCGCAACTTCGGTACCCCGAAATAGTGCATTCAAGCCCGAAACACAAGTTTTGCATCCTTTACATGCCGAAGGTTTGCGATATGGTCCAAAACACGCCCAAACATCATTTTGGGTGTAATGGAGTAGAATGGGTGTTTTCGTTGCGAAACCATTTTCGCAACATCGGTGCCCCGAAATAGTGCATTCAAGCCCGAAACACAAGTTTTGCATCTTTTTACATGCCGAAGATTTGTGATATGCTCCAAAACACTACCAAACATCATTTTGGGTCTAATTGAGTGGAATGGGTGTTTTCGTTGCGAAACCATTTTCGCAACTTCGGTACCCCGAAATAGGGCATTCAGGCCCGAAACACAAGTTTTGCATCTTTTACATGCCGAAGGTTTGCGAAATGCTCCAAAACACTCCCAAAAATCATTCTGGGTCTAATGGAATAGAATGGTTGTTTTCGTTGCGAAACCATTTTCGCAACTTCGGTACCCCGAAATAGTGCATTCAGGCCCGAAACACAAGTTTCGCATCTTTTACATGCTGAAGGTTTGCGAAATGCTCCGAAACACTCCCAAACATCATTTTGGGTCTAATGGAGTAGAATGGGTGTTTTCGTTGCGAAACCATTTTCGCAACTTCGGTACCCCGAAATAGTGCATTCAAGCCCGAAACACAAGTTTCGCATCCTTTACATGCCGAAGGTTTGCGATATGCTCCAAAACACTCCCAAACATCATTTTGGGTGTAATGGAGTAGAATGGGTGTTTTCGTTACGAAACCATTTTCACAACATCGGTGCCCCGAAATAGTGCATTCAAGCCCGAAACGCAAGTTTTGCATCTTTTTACATGCCGAAGATTTGTGATATGCTCCAAAGCACTCCCAAACATCATTTTGGGTCCAATGGAGTAGAATGGTTGTTTTCGTTGCGAAACCATTTTCGCAACTTCGGTACCCCGAAATAATGCATTCAGGCCCGAAACACAAGTTTTGCATCTTTTACATGCCGAAGGTTTGCGAAATGCTCCAAAACACTCCCAAACATGATTTTGGGTCTAATGGAGTAGATTGGTTGTTTTCGTTGCGAAACCATTTTCGCAACTTCGGTACCCCGAAATAGTGCATTCAGGCCCAAAACACAAGTTTTGCATCTTTTACATGCCGAAGGTTTGCGAAATGCTGCAAAACACTCCCAAAAATCATTCTGGGTCTAATGGAGTAGAATGGGTGTTTTCGTTGCGAAACCATTTTCGCAACTTCGGTACCCCGAAATAATGCATTCAGGCTTGAAACACAAGTTTTGCTTCTTTTTACATGCCGAAGGTTTGCGATATGCTCCAAAACACTCCCAAACATCATTCTGGGTTTAATGGGGTAGAATGGGTGTTTTCTTTGCGAAACCATTTTCGCAACTTCGGTACCCCGAAATAGTGCATTCAAGCCCGAAACACAAGTTTTGCATCATTTACATGCCGAAGGTTTGCGATATGGTCCAAAACACGCCCAAACATCATTTTGGGTGTAATGGAGTAGAATGGGTGTTTTCGTTGCGAAACCATTTTCGTAACATAGGTGCCCCGAAATAGTGCATTCAAGCCCGAAACACAAGTTTTGCATCTTTTTACATGCCGAAGATTTGTGATATGCTCCAAAACACTACCAAACATCATTTTGGGTCTAATGGAGTAGAATGGGTGTTTTCGTTGCGAAACCATTTTCGCAACTTCGGTACCCCGAAATAGGGCATTCAGGCCCGAAACACAAGTTTTGCATCTTTTACATGCCGAAGGTTTGCGAACTGCTCCAAAACACTCCCAAAAATCATTCTGGGTCTAATGGAGTAGAATGGTTGTTTTCGATGCGAAACCATTTTCGCAACTTCGGTACCCCAAAATAGTGCATTCAGGCCCGAAACACAAGTTTTGCATCTTTTACATGCCGAAGGTTTCGAAATGCTCCAAAACACTCCCAAAAATCATTCTGGGTCTAATGGAATAGAATGGTTGTTTTCGTTGCGAAACCATTTTCGCAACTTCGGTACCCCGAAATAGTGCATTCAGGCCCGAAACACAAGTTTCGCATCTTTTACATGCTGAAGGTTTGCGAAATGCTCCAAAACACTCCCAAACATCATTTTGGGTCTAATGGAGTAGAATGGGTGTTTTCGTTGCGAAACCATTTTCGCAACTTCGGTACCCCGAAATAGTGCATTCAAGCCCGAAACACAAGTTTCGCATCCTTTACATGCCGAAGGTTTGCGATATGCTCCAAAACACTCCCAAACATCATTTTGGGTGTAAAGGAGTAGAATGGTGTTTTCGTTGCGAAACCATTTTCACAACATCGGTGCCCCGAAATAGTGCATTCAAGCCCGAAACGCAAGTTTTGCATCTTTTTACATGGCGAAGATTGGTGATATGCTCCAAAACACTCCTAAAAATCATTCTGGGTCTAATGGAATAGAATGGTTGTTTTCGTTGCGAAACCATTTTCGCAACTTCGGTACCCCGAAATAGTGCATTCAGGCCCGAAACACAAGTTTCGCATCTTTTACATGCTGAAGGTTTGCGAAATGCTCCGAAACACTCCCAAACATCATTTTGGGTCTAATGGAGTAGAATGGGTGTTTTCGTTGCGAAACCATTTTCGCAACTTCGGTACCCCGAAATAGTGCATTCAAGCCCGAAACACAAGTTTCGCATCCTTTACATGCCGAAGGTTTGCGATATGCTCCAAAACACTCCCAAACATCATTTTGGGTGTAATGGAGTAGAATGGTGTTTTCGTTGCGAAACCATTTTCACAACATCGGTGCCCCGAAATAGTGCATTCAAGTCCGAAACGCAAGTTTTGCATCTTTTTACATGCCGAAGATTGGTGATATGCTCCAAAACACTCCCAAACATCATTTTGGGTCCAATGGAGTAGAATGGTTGTTTTCGTTGCGAAACCATTTTCGCAACTTCGGTACCCCGAAATAATGCATTCAGGCCCGAAACACAAGTTTTGCATCTTTTACATGCCGAAGGTTTGCGAAATGCTCCAAAACACTCCCAAACATCATTTTGGGTGTAATGGAGTAGAATGGTGTTTTCGTTGCGAAACCATTTTCACAACATCGGTGCCCCGAAATAGTGCATTCAAGCCCGAAACGCAAGTTTTGCATCTTTTTACATGGCGAAGATTGGTGATATGCTCCAAAACACTCCCAAACATCATTTTGGGTCCAATGGAGTAGAATGGTTGTTTTCGTTGCGAAACCATTTTCGCAACTTCGGTACCCCGAAATAATGCATTCAGGCCCGAAACACAAGTTTTGCATCTTTTACATGCCGAAGGTTTGCGAAATGCTCCAAAACACTCCCAAAAATCATTCTGGGTCTAATGGAATAGAATGGTTGTTTTCGTTGCGAAACCATTTTCGCAACTTCGGTACCCCGAAATAGTGCATTCAGGCCCGAAACACAAGTTTCGCATCTTTTACATGCTGAAGGTTTGCGAAATGCTCCGAAACACTCCCAAACATCATTTTGGGTCTAATGGAGTAGAATGGGTGTTTTCGTTGCGAAACCATTTTCGCAACTTCGGTACCCCGAAATAGTGCATTCAAGCCCGAAACACAAGTTTCGCATCCTTTACATGCCGAAGGTTTGCGATATGCTCCAAAACACTCCCAAACATCATTTTGGGTGTAATGGAGTAGAATGGTGTTTTCGTTGCGAAACCATTTTCACAACATCGGTGCCCCGAAATAGTGCATTCAAGCCCGAAACGCAAGTTTTGCATCTTTTTACATGCCGAAGATTGGTGATATGCTCCAAAACACTCCCAAACATCATTTTGGGTCCAATGGAGTAGAATGGTTGTTTTCGTTGCGAAACCATTTTCGCAACTTCGGTACCCCGAAATAATGCATTCAGGCCCGAAACACAAGTTTTGCATCTTTTACATGCCGAAGGTTTGCGAAATGCTCCAAAACACTCCCAAACATCATTTTGGGTCTAATGGAGTAGATTGGTTGTTTTCGTTGCGAAACCATTTTCGCAACTTCGGTACCACGAAATAGTGCATTCAGGCCCGAAACACAAGTTTTGCATCTTTTACATGCCGAAGGTTTGCGAAATGCTCCAAAACACTCCCAAAAATCATTCTGGGTCTAATGGAGTAGAATGGGTGTTTTCGTTGCGAAACCATTTTCGCAACTTCGGTACCCCGAAATAATGCATTCAGGCTTGAAACACAAGTTTTGCTTCTTTTTACATGCCGAAGGTTTGCGATATGCTCCAAAACACTCCCAAACATCATTCTGGGTTTAATGGGGTAGAATGGGTGTTTTCTTTGCGAAACCATTTTCGCAACTTCGGTACCCCGAAATAGTGCATTCAAGCCCGAAACACAAGTTTTGCATCATTTACATGCCGAAGGTTTGCGATATGGTCCAAAACACGCCCAAACATCATTTTGGGTGTAATGGAGTAGAATGGGTGTTTTCGTTGCGAAACCATTTTCGCAACATCGGTGCCCCGAAATAGTGCATTCAAGCCCGAAACACAAGTTTTGCATCTTTTTACATGCCGAAGATTTGTGATATGCTCCAAAACACTACCAAACATCATTTTGGGTCTAATTGAGTGGAATGGGTGTTTTCGTTGCGAAACCATTTTCGCAACTTCGGTACCCCGAAATAGGGCATTCAGGCCCGAAACACAAGTTTTGCATCTTTTACATGCCGAAGGTTTGCGAAATGCTCCAAAACACTCCCAAAAATCATTCTGGGTCTAATGGAATAGAATGGTTGTTTTCGTTGCGAAACCATTTTCGCAACTTCGGTACCCCGAAATAGTGCATTCAGGCCCGAAACACAAGTTTCGCATCTTTTACATGCTGAAGGTTTGCGAAATGCTCCGAAACACTCCCAAACATCATTTTGGGTCTAATGGAGTAGAATGGGTGTTTTCGTTGCGAAACCATTTTCGCAACTTCGGTACCCCGAAATAGTGCATTCAAGCCCGAAACACAAGTTTCGCATCCTTTACATGCCGAAGGTTTGCGATATGCTCCAAAACACTCCCAAACATCATTTTGGGTGTAATGGAGTAGAATGGGTGTTTTCGTTACGAAACCATTTTCACAACATCGGTGCCCCGAAATAGTGCATTCAAGCCCGAAACGCAAGTTTTGCATCTTTTTACATGCCGAAGATTTGTGATATGCTCCAAAGCACTCCCAAACATCATTTTGGGTCCAATGGAGTAGAATGGTTGTTTTCGTTGCGAAACCATTTTCGCAACTTCGGTACCCCGAAATAATGCATTCAGGCCCGAAACACAAGTTTTGCATCTTTTACATGCCGAAGGTTTGCGAAATGCTCCAAAACACTCCCAAACATGATTTTGGGTCTAATGGAGTAGATTGGTTGTTTTCGTTGCGAAACCATTTTCGCAACTTCGGTACCCCGAAATAGTGCATTCAGGCCCAAAACACAAGTTTTGCATCTTTTACATGCCGAAGGTTTGCGAAATGCTGCAAAACACTCCCAAAAATCATTCTGGGTCTAATGGAGTAGAATGGGTGTTTTCGTTGCGAAACCATTTTCGCAACTTCGGTACCCCGAAATAATGCATTCAGGCTTGAAACACAAGTTTTGCTTCTTTTTACATGCCGAAGGTTTGCGATATGCTCCAAAACACTCCCAAACATCATTCTGGGTTTAATGGGGTAGAATGGGTGTTTTCTTTGCGAAACCATTTTCGCAACTTCGGTACCCCGAAATAGTGCATTCAAGCCCGAAACACAAGTTTTGCATCATTTACATGCCGAAGGTTTGCGATATGGTCCAAAACACGCCCAAACATCATTTTGGGTGTAATGGAGTAGAATGGGTGTTTTCGTTGCGAAACCATTTTCGTAACATAGGTGCCCCGAAATAGTGCATTCAAGCCCGAAACACAAGTTTTGCATCTTTTTACATGCCGAAGATTTGTGATATGCTCCAAAACACTACCAAACATCATTTTGGGTCTAATGGAGTAGAATGGGTGTTTTCGTTGCGAAACCATTTTCGCAACTTCGGTACCCCGAAATAGGGCATTCAGGCCCGAAACACAAGTTTTGCATCTTTTACATGCCGAAGGTTTGCGAACTGCTCCAAAACACTCCCAAAAATCATTCTGGGTCTAATGGAGTAGAATGGTTGTTTTCGATGCGAAACCATTTTCGCAACTTCGGTACCCCAAAATAGTGCATTCAGGCCCGAAACACAAGTTTTGCATCTTTTACATGCCGAAGGTTTGCGAAATGCTCCAAAACACTCCCAAAAATCATTCTGGGTCTAATGGAATAGAATGGTTGTTTTCGTTGCGAAACCATTTTCGCAACTTCGGTACCCCGAAATAGTGCATTCAGGCCCGAAACACAAGTTTCGCATCTTTTACATGCTGAAGGTTTGCGAAATGCTCCAAAACACTCCCAAACATCATTTTGGGTCTAATGGAGTAGAATGGGTGTTTTCGTTGCGAAACCATTTTCGCAACTTCGGTACCCCGAAATAGTGCATTCAAGCCCGAAACACAAGTTTCGCATCCTTTACATGCCGAAGGTTTGCGATATGCTCCAAAACACTCCCAAACATCATTTTGGGTGTAATGGAGTAGAATGGGTGTTTTGGTTGGGAAACCATTTTCACAACATCGGTGCCCCGAAATAGTGCATTCACGCCCGAAACGCAAGTTTTGCATCTTTTTACATGACGAAGATTTGTGATATGCTCCAAAACACTCCCAAACATCATTTTGGGTCCAATGGAGTAGAATGGTTGTTTTCGTTGCGAAACCATTTTCGCAACTTCGGTACCCCGAAATAGTGCATTCAGGCCCGAAACACTAGTTTTGCATCTTTTACATGCCGAAGGTTTGCGAAATGCTCCAAAACACTCCCAAACATGATTTTGGGTCTAATGGAGTAGATTGGTTGTTTTCGTTGCGAAACCATTTTCGCAACTTCGGTACCCCGAAATAGTGCATTCAGGCCCGAAACACAAGTTTCGCATCTTTTACATGCTGAAGGTTTGCGAAATGCTCCGAAACACTCCCAAACATCATTTTGGGTCTAATGGAGTAGATTGGTTGTTTTCGTTGCGAAACCATTTTCGCAACTTCGGTATCCCGAAATAGTGCATTCAGGCCCAAAACACAAGTTTTGCATCTTTTACATGCCGAAGGTTTGCGAAATGCTCCAAAACACTCCCAAACATCATTTTGGGTCTAATGGAGTAGAATGGTTGTTTTCGTTGCGAAATCATTTTCGCAACTTCGGTACCCCGAAATAATGCATTCAGGCTTGAAACACAAGTTTTGCATCTTTTTACATGCCGAAGGTTTGCGATATGCTCCAAAACACTCCCAAACATCATTCTGGGTTTAATGGGGTAGAATGGGTGTTTTCTTTGCGAAACCATTTTCGCAACTTCGGTACCCCGAAATAGTGCATTCAAGCCCGAAACACAAGTTTTGCATCCTTTACATGCCGAAGGTTTGCGATATGGTCCAAAACACTCCCAAACATCATTTTGGGTGTAATGGAGTAGAATGGGTATTTTCGTTGCGAAACCATTTTCGCAACATCGTTACCCCGAAATAGTGCATTCAAGCCCGAAACACAAGTTTTGCATCTTTTTACATGCCGAAGATTTGTGATATGCTCCAAAACACTCCCAAACATCATTTTGGGTCTAATGGAGTAGAATGGGTGTTTTCGTCGCGAAACCATTTTCGCAACTTCGGTACCTCGAAATAGTGCATTCAGGCCCGAAACACAAGTTTTGCATCTTTTACATGCCGAAGGTTTGCAAAATGCTCCAAAACACTCCCAAAAATCATTCTGGGGCTAATGGACTAGAATGGTTGTTTTCGTTGCGAAACCATTTTCGCAACTTCGGTACCCCGAAATAATGCATTCAGGCTTGAAACACAAGTTTTGCTTCTTTTTACATGCCGAAGGTTTGCGATATGCTCCAAAACACTCCCAAACATCATTCTGGGTTTAATGGGGTAGAATGGGTGTTTTCGTTGCGAAACCATTTTCGCAACTTCGGTACCCCAATATAGTGCATTCAAGCCCGAAACACAAGTTTTGCATCCTTTACATGCCGAAGGTTTGCGATATGCTCCAAAACACTCCCAAACATCATTTTGGGTGTAATGGAGTAGAATGGGTGTTTTCGTTGCGAAACCATTTTCGCAACATCGGTGCCCCGAAATAGTGCATTCAAGCCCGAAACACAAGTTTTGCATCTTTTTACATGCCGAAGATTTGTGATATGCTCCAAAACACTCCCAAACATCATTTTGGGTCCAATGGAGTAGAATGGTTGTTTTCGTTGCGAAACCATTTTCGCAACTTCGGTACCCCGAAATAGTGCATTCAGGCCCGAAACACAAGTTTTGCATCTTTTACTTGCTGAAGGTTTGCGAAATGCTCCAAAACACTCCCAAACATCATTTTGGGTCTAATGGAGTAGATTGGTTGTTTTCGTTGCGAAACCATTTTCGCAACTTCGGTACCCCGAAATAGTGCATTCAGGCCCAAAACACAAGTTTTGCATCTTTTACATGCCGAAGGATTGCGAAATGCTCCAAAACACTCCCAAACATCATTTTGGGTCTAATGGAGTAGAATGGTTGTTTTCGTTGCGAAACCATTTTCGCAACTTCGGTACCCCGAAATAATGCATTCAGGCTTGAAACACAAGTTCTGCATCTTTTACATGCCGAAGGTTTGCGATATGCTCCAAAACACTCCCAAACATCATTCTGGGTTTAATGGGGTAGAATGGGTGTTTTCTTTGCGAAACCATTTTCGCAACTTCGGTACCCCGAAATAGTGCATTCAAGCTCGAAACACAAGTTTTGCATCCTTTACATGCCGAAGGTTTGCGATATGGTCCAAAACACTCCCAAACATCATTTTGGGTGTAATGGAGTAGAATGGGTGTTTTCGTTGCGAAACCATTTTCGCAACATCGTTACCCCGAAATAGTGCATTCAAGCCCAAAACACAAGTTTTGCATCTTTTTACATGCCGAAGATTTGTGATATGCTCCAAAACACTCCCAAACATCATTTTGGGTCTAATGGAGTAGAATGGGTGTTTTCGTTGCGAAACCATTTTCGCAACTTCGGTACCCCAAAATAGTGCATTCAGGCCCGACACACAAGTTTTGCATCTTTTACATGCCGAAGGTTTGCGAAATGCTCCAAAACACTCCCAAAAATCATTCTCGGGCTAATGGAGTAGAATGGTTGTTTTCGTTGCGAAACCATTTTCGCAACTTCGGTACCCCGAAATAATGCATTCAGGCTTGAAACACAAGTTTTGCTTCTTTTTACATGCCGAAGGTTTGCGATATGCTCCAAAACACTCCCAAACATCATTCTGGGTTTAATGGGGTAGAATGGGTGTTTTCTTTGCGAAACCATTTTCGCAACTTCGGTACCCCAAAATAGTGCATTCAAGCCCGAAACACAAGTTTTGCATCCTTTACATGCCGAAGGTTTGCGATATGCTCCAAAACACTCCCAAACATCATTTTGGGTGTAATGGAGTAGAATGGGTGTTTTCGTTGCGAAACCATTTTCGCAACATCGGTGCCCCGAAATAGTGCATTCAAGCCCGAAACACAAGTTTTGCATCTTTTTACATGCCGAAGATTTGTGATATGCTCCAAAACACTCCCAAACATCATTTTGGGTCCAATGGAGTAGAATGGTTGTTTTCGTTGCGAAACCATTTTCGCAACTTCGGTACCCCGAAATAGTGCATTCAGGCCCGAAACACAAGTTTTGCATCTTTTACTTGCCGAAGGTTTGCGAAATGCTCCAAAACACTCCCAAACATCATTTTGGGTCTAATGGAGTAGATTGGTTGTTTTCGTTGCGAAACCATTTTCGCAACTTCGGTACCCCGAAATAGTGCATTCAGGCCCAAAACACAAGTTTTGCATCTTTTACATGCCAAAGGTTTGCGAAATGCTCCAAAACACTCCAAAACATCATTTTGGGTCTAATGGAGTAGATTGGTTGTTTTCGTTGTGAAACCATTTTCGCAACTTCGGTACCCCGAAATAATGCATTCAGGCTTGAAACATAAGTTTTGCATCTTTTTACATGCCGAAGGTTTGCGATCTGCTCCAAAACACTCCCAAACATCATTTTGGGTCCAATGGAGTAGAATGGTTGTTTTCGTTGCGAAACCATTTTCGCAACTTCGGTACCCCGAAATAGTGCATTCAGGCCCGAAACACAAGTTTTGCATCTTTTACATGCCGAAGGTTTGCGAAATGCTCCAAAACACTCCCAAACATCATTTTGGGTCTAATGGAGTAGAATGGTTGTTTTCGTTGCGAAACCATTTTCGCAACTTCGGTACCCCGAAATAATGCATTCAGGCTTGAAACACAAGTTTTGCTTCTTTTTACATGCCGAAGGTTTGCGATATGCTCCAAAACACTCCCAAACATCATTCTGGGTTTAATGGGGTAGAATGGGTGTTTTCTTTGCGAAACCATTTTCGCAACTTCGGTACCCCAATATAGTGCATTCAAGCCCGAAACACAAGTTTTGCATCCTTTACATGCCGAAGGTTTGCGATATGCTCCAAAACACTCCCAAACATCATTTTGGGTGTAATGGAGTAGAATGGGTGTTTTCGTTGCGAAACCATTTTCGCAACATCGGTGCACCGAAATAGTGCATTCAAGCCCGAAACACAAGTTTTGCATCTTTTTACATGCCGAAGATTTGTGATATGCTCCAAAACACTCCCAAACATCATTTTGGGTCCAATGGAGTAGAATGGTTGTTTTCGTTGCGAAACCATTTTCGCAACTTCGGTACCCCGAAATAGTGCATTCAGGCCCGAAACACAAGTTTTGCATCTTTTACTTGCTGAAGGTTTGCGAAATGCTCCAAAACACTCCCAAACATCATTTTGGGTCTAATGGAGTAGATTGGTTGTTTTCGTTGCGAAACCATTTTCGCAACTTCGGTACCCCGAAATAGTGCATTCAGGCCCAAAACACAAGTTTTGCATCTTTTACATGCCGAAGGATTGCGAAATGCTCCAAAACACTCCCAAACATCATTTTGGGTCTAATGGAGTAGAATGGTTGTTTTCGTTGCGAAACCATTTTCGCAACTTCGGTACCCCGAAATAATGCATTCAGGCTTGAAACACAAGTTCTGCATCTTTTACATGCCGAAGGTTTGCGATATGCTCCAAAACACTCCCAAACATCATTCTGGGTTTAATGGGGTAGAATGGGTGTTTTCTTTGCGAAACCATTTTCGCAACTTCGGTACCCCGAAATAGTGCATTCAAGCTCGAAACACAAGTTTTGCATCCTTTACATGCCGAAGGTTTGCGATATGGTCCAAAACACTCCCAAACATCATTTTGGGTGTAATGGAGTAGAATGGGTGTTTTCGTTGCGAAACCATTTTCGCAACATCGTTACCCCGAAATAGTGCATTCAAGCCCAAAACACAAGTTTTGCATCTTTTTACATGCCGAAGATTTGTGATATGCTCCAAAACACTCCCAAACATCATTTTGGGTCTAATGGAGTAGAATGGGTGTTTTCGTTGCGAAACCATTTTCGCAACTTCGGTACCCCAAAATAGTGCATTCAGGCCCGACACACAAGTTTTGCATCTTTTACATGCCGAAGGTTTGCGAAATGCTCCAAAACACTCCCAAAAATCATTCTGGGGCTAATGGAGTAGAATGGTTGTTTTCGTTGCGAAACCATTTTCGCAACTTCGGTACCCCGAAATAATGCATTCAGGCTTGAAACACAAGTTTTGCTTCTTTTTACATGCCGAAGGTTTGCGATATGCTCCAAAACACTCCCAAACATCATTCTGGGTTTAATGGGGTAGAATGGGTGTTTTCTTTGCGAAACCATTTTCGCAACTTCGGTACCCCAAAATAGTGCATTCAAGCCCGAAACACAAGTTTTGCATCCTTTACATGCCGAAGGTTTGCGATATGCTCCAAAACACTCCCAAACATCATTTTGGGTGTAATGGAGTAGAATGGGTGTTTTCGTTGCGAAACCATTTTCGCAACATCGGTGCCCCGAAATAGTGCATTCAAGCCCGAAACACAAGTTTTGCATCTTTTTACATGCCGAAGATTTGTGATATGCTCCAAAACACTCCCAAACATCATTTTGGGTCCAATGGAGTAGAATGGTTGTTTTCGTTGCGAAACCATTTTCGCAACTTCGGTACCCCGAAATAGTGCATTCAGGCCCGAAACACAAGTTTTGCATCTTTTACTTGCCGAAGGTTTGCGAAATGCTCCAAAACACTCCCAAACATCATTTTGGGTCTAATGGAGTAGATTGGTTGTTTTCGTTGCGAAACCATTTTCGCAACTTCGGTACCCCGAAATAGTGCATTCAGGCCCAAAACACAAGTTTTGCATCTTTTACATGCCAAAGGTTTGCGAAATGCTCCAAAACACTCCAAAACATCATTTTGGGTCTAATGGAGTAGATTGGTTGTTTTCGTTGTGAAACCATTTTCGCAACTTCGGTACCCCGAAATAATGCATTCAGGCTTGAAACATAAGTTTTGCATCTTTTTACATGCCGAAGGTTTGCGATCTGCTCCAAAACACTCCCAAACATCATTTTGGGTCCAATGGAGTAGAATGGTTGTTTTCGTTGCGAAACCATTTTCGCAACTTCGGTACCCCGATATAGTGCATTCAGGCCCGAAACACAAGTTTTGCATCTTTTACATGCCGAAGGTTTGCGAAATGCTCCAAAACACTCCCAAACATCATTTTGGGTCTAATGGAGTAGAATGGTTGTTTTCGTTGCGAAACCATTTTCGCAACTTCGGTACCCCGAAATAATGCATTCAGGCTTGAAACACAAGTTTTGCATCTTTTTACATGCCGAAGGTTTGCGATATGCTCCAAAACACTCCCAAACATCATTCTGGGTTTAATGGGGTAGAATGGGTGTTTTCTTTGCGAAACCATTTTCGCAACTTCGGTACCCCGAAATAGTGCATTCAGGCCCAAAACACAAGTTTTGCATCTTTTACATGCCGAAGGTTTGCGAAATGCTCCAAAACACTCCCAAACATCATTTTGGGTCTAATGGAGTAGAATGGTTGTTTTCGTTGCGAAATTATTTTCGCAACTTCGGTACCCCGAAATAATGCATTCAGGCTTGAAACTCAAGTTTTGCATCTTTTTACATGCCGAAGGTTTGCGATATGCTCCAAAACACTCCCAAACATCATTCTAGGTTTAATGGGGTAGAATGGGTGTTTTCTTTGCGAAACCATTTTCGCAACTTCGGTACCCCGAAATAGTGCATTCAAGCCCGAAACACAAGTTTTGCATCCTTTACATGCCGAAGGTTTGCGATATGGTCCAAAACACTCCCAAACATCATTTTGGGTGTAATGGAGTAGAATGGGTATTTTCGTTGCGAAACCATTTTCGCAACATCGTTACCCCGAAATAGTGCATTCAAGCCCGAAACACAAGTTTTGCATCTTTTTACA
Source organism: Cenchrus fungigraminus (assembly GCA_036936925.1). Classification (NCBI taxonomy): domain Eukaryota; kingdom Viridiplantae; phylum Streptophyta; class Magnoliopsida; order Poales; family Poaceae; genus Cenchrus; species Cenchrus fungigraminus. Next base: position 34,508,724 of record CM072775.1, read on the forward strand.
TGCCGAAGATTTGTGATATGCTCCAAAACACTCCCAAACATCATTTTGGGTCTAATGGAGTAGAATGGGTGTTTTCGTCGCGAAACCATTTTCGCAACTTCGGTACCTCGAAATAGTGCATTCAGGCCCGAAACACAAGTTTTGCATCTTTTACATGCCGAAGGTTTGCAAAATGCTCCAAAACACTCCCAAAAATCATTCTGGGGCTAATGGACTAGAATGGTTGTTTTCGTTGCGAAACCATTTTCGCAACTTCGGTACCCCGAAATAATGCATTCAGGCTTGAAACACAAGTTTTGCTTCTTTTTACATGCCGAAGGTTTGCGATATGCTCCAAAACACTCCCAAACATCATTCTGGGTTTAATGGGGTAGAATGGGTGTTTTCTTTGCGAAACCATTTTCGCAACTTCGGTACCCCAATATAGTGCATTCAAGCCCGAAACACAAGTTTTGCATCCTTTACATGCCGAAGGTTTGCGATATGCTCCAAAACACTCCCAAACATCATTTTGGGTGTAATGGAGTAGAATGGGTGTTTTCGTTGCGAAACCATTTTCGCAACATCGGTGCACCGAAATAGTGCATTCAAGCCCGAAACACAAGTTTTGCATCTTTTTACATGCCGAAGATTTGTGATATGCTCCAAAACACTCCCAAACATCATTTTGGGTCCAATGGAGTAGAATGGTTGTTTTCGTTGCGAAACCATTTTCGCAACTTCGGTACCCCGAAATAGTGCATTCAGGCCCGAAACACAAGTTTTGCATCTTTTACTTGCTGAAGGTTTGCGAAATGCTCCAAAACACTCCCAAACATCATTTTGGGTCTAATGGAGTAGATTGGTTGTTTTCGTTGCGAAACCATTTTCGCAACTTCGGTACCCCGAAATAGTGCATTCAGGCCCAAAACACAAGTTTTGCATCTTTTACATGCCGAAGGATTGCGAAATGCTCCAAAACACTCCCAAACATCATTTTGGGTCTAATGGAGTAGAATGGTTGTTTTCGTTGCGAAACCATTTTCGCAACTTCGGTACCCCGAAATAATGCATTCAGGCTTGAAACACAAGTTCTGCATCTTTTACATGCCGAAGGTTTGCGATATGCTCCAAAACACTCCCAAACATCATTCTGGGTTTAATGGGGTAGAATGGGTGTTTTCTTTGCGAAACCATTTTCGCAACTTCGGTACCCCGAAATAGTGCATTCAAGCTCGAAACACAAGTTTTGCATCCTTTACATGCCGAAGGTTTGCGATATGGTCCAAAACACTCCCAAACATCATTTTGGGTGTAATGGAGTAGAATGGGTGTTTTCGTTGCGAAACCATTTTCGCAACATCGTTACCCCGAAATAGTGCATTCAAGCCCAAAACACAAGTTTTGCATCTTTTTACATGCCGAAGATTTGTGATATGCTCCAAAACACTCCCAAACATCATTTTGGGTCTAATGGAGTAGAATGGGTGTTTTCGTTGCGAAACCATTTTCGCAACTTCGGTACCCCAAAATAGTGCATTCAGGCCCGACACACAAGTTTTGCATCTTTTACATGCCGAAGGTTTGCGAAATGCTCCAAAACACTCCCAAAAATCATTCTGGGGCTAATGGAGTAGAATGGTTGTTTTCGTTGCGAAACCATTTTCGCAACTTCGGTACCCCGAAATAATGAATTCAGGCTTGAAACACAAGTTTTGCTTCTTTTTACATGCCGAAGGTTTGCGATATGCTCCAAAACACTCCCAAACATCATTCTGGGTTTAATGGGGTAGAATGGGTATTTTCGTTGCGAAACCATTTTCGCAACATCGTTACCCCGAAATAGTGCATTCAAGCCCGAAACACAAGTTTTGCATCTTTTTACATGCCGAAGATTTGTGATATGCTCCAAAACACTCCCAAACATCATTTTGGGTCTAATGGAGTAGAATGGGTGTTTTCGTCGCGAAACCATTTTCGCAACTTCGGTACCTCGAAATAGTGCATTCAGGCCCGAAACACAAGTTTTGCATCTTTTACATGCCGAAGGTTTGCAAAATGCTCCAAAACACTCCCAAAAATCATTCTGGGGCTAATGGACTAGAATGGTTGTTTTCGTTGCGAAACCATTTTCGCAACTTCGGTACCCCGAAATAATGCATTCAGGCTTGAAACACAAGTTTTGCTTCTTTTTACATGCCGAAGGTTTGCGATATGCTCCAAAACACTCCCAAACATCATTCTGGGTTTAATGGGGTAGAATGGGTGTTTTCTTTGCGAAACCATTTTCGCAATTTCGGTACCCCAATATAGTGCATTCAAGCCCGAAACACAAGTTTTGCATCCTTTACATGCCGAAGGTTTGCGATATGCTCCAAAACACTCCCAAACATCATTCTGGGTGTAATGGAGTAGAATGGGTGTTTTCGTTGCGAAACCATTTTCGCAACATCGGTGCCCCAAAATAGTGCATTCAAGCCCGAAACACAAGTTTTGCATCTTTTTACATGCCGAAGATTTGTGATATGCTCCAAAACACTCCCAAACATCATTTTGGGTCCAATGGAGTAGAATGGTTGTTTTCGTTGCGAAACCATTTTCGCAACTTCGGTACCCCGAAATAGTGCATTCAGGCCCGAAACACAAGTTTTGCATCTTTTACTTGCTGAAGGTTTGCGAAATGCTCCAAAACACTCCCAAACATCATTTTGGGTCTAATGGAGTAGATTGGTTGTTTTCGTTGCGAAACCATTTTCGCAACTTCGGTACCCCGAAATAGTGCATTCAGGCCCAAAACACAAGTTTTGCATCTTTTACATGCCGAAGGATTGCGAAATGCTCCAAAACACTCCCAAACATCATTTTGGGTCTAATGGAGTAGAATGGTTGTTTTCGTTGCGAAACCATTTTCGCAACTTCGGTACCCCGAAATAATGCATTCAGGCTTGAAACACAAGTTCTGCATCTTTTACATGCCGAAGGTTTGCGATATGCTCCAAAACACTCCCAAACATCATTCTGGGTTTAATGGGGTAGAATGGGTGTTTTCTTTGCGAAACCATTTTCGCAACTTCGGTACCCCGAAATAGTGCATTCAAGCTCGAAACACAAGTTTTGCATCCTTTACATGCCGAAGGTTTGCGATATGGTCCAAAACACTCCCAAACATCATTTTGGGTGTAATGGAGTAGAATGGGTGTTTTCGTTGCGAAACCATTTTCGCAACATCGTTACCCCGAAATAGTGCATTCAAGCCCAAAACACAAGTTTTGCATCTTTTTACATGCCGAAGATTTGTGATATGCTCCAAAACACTCCCAAACATCATTTTGGGTCTAATGGAGTAGAATGGGTGTTTTCGTTGCGAAACCATTTTCGCAACTTCGGTACCCCAAAATAGTGCATTCAGGCCCGACACACAAGTTTTGCATCTTTTACATGCCGAAGGTTTGCGAAATGCTCCAAAACACTCCCAAAAATCATTCTTCGGCTAATGGAGTAGAATGGTTGTTTTCGTTGCGAAACCATTTTCGCAACTTCGGTACCCCGAAATAATGCATTCAGGCTTGAAACACAAGTTTTGCTTCTTTTTACATGCCGAAGGTTTGCGATATGCTCCAAAACACTCCCAAACATCATTCTGGGTTTAATGGGGTAGAATGGGTGTTTTCTTTGCGAAACCATTTTCGCAACTTCGGTACCCCAATATAGTGCATTCAAGCCCGAAACACAAGTTTTGCATCCTTTACATGCCGAAAGTTTGCGATATGCTCCAAAACACTCCCAAACATCATTTTGGGTGTAATGGAGTAGAATGGGTGTTTTCGTTGCGAAACCATTTTCGCAACATCGGTGCCCCGAAATAGTGCATTCAAGCCCGAAACACAAGTTTTGCATCTTTTTACATGCCGAAGATTTGTGATATGCTCCAAAACACTCCCAAACATCATTTTGGGTCCAATGGAGTAGAATGGTTGTTTTCGTTGCGAAACCATTTTCGCAACTTCGGTACCCCGAAATAGTGCATTCAGGCCCGAAACACAAGTTTTGCATCTTTTACTTGCTGAAGGTTTGCGAAATGCTCCAAAACACTACCAAACATCATTTTGGGTCTAATGGAGTAGATTGGTTGTTTTCGTTGCGAAACCATTTTCGCAACTTCGGTACCCCGAAATAGTGCATTCAGGCCCAAAACACAAGTTTTGCATCTTTTACATGCCGAAGGATTGCGAAATGCTCCAAAACACTCCCAAACATCATTTTGGGTCTAATGGAGTAGAATGGTTGTTTTCGTTGCGAAACCATTTTCGCAACTTCGGTACCCCGAAATAATGCATTCAGGCTTGAAACACAAGTTCTGCATCTTTTACATGCCGAAGGTTTGCGATATGCTCCAAAACACTCCCAAACATCATTCTGGGTTTAATGGGGTAGAATGGGTGTTTTCTTTGCGAAACCATTTTCGCAACTTCGGTACCCCGAAATAGTGCATTCAAGCTCGAAACACAAGTTTTGCATCCTTTACATGCCGAAGGTTTGCGATATGGTCCAAAACACTCCCAAACATCATTTTGGGTGTAATGGAGTAGAATGGGTGTTTTCGTTGCGAAACCATTTTCGCAACTTCGGTACCCCGAAATAGTGCATTCAAGCCCGAAACACAAGTTTTGCATCCTTTACATGCCGAAGGTTTGCGATATGCTCCAAAACACTCCCAAACATCATTTTGGGTGTAATGGAGTAGAATGGGTGTTTTCGTTGCGAAACCATTTTCGCAACATCGGTGCCCCGAAATAGTGCATTCAAGCCCGAAACACAAGTTTTGCATCTTTTTACATGCCGAAGATTTGCGAAATGCTCCAAAACACTCCCAAACATCATTTTGGGTCCAATGGAGTAGAATGGTTGTTTTCGTTGCGAAACCATTTTCGCAACTTCGGTACCCCGAAATAGTGCATTCAGGCCCGAAACACAAGTTTTGCATCTTTTACTTGCCGAAGGTTTGCGAAATGCTCCAAAACACTCCCAAACATCATTTTGGGTCTAATGGAGTAGATTGGTTGTTTTCGTTGCGAAACCATTTTCGCAACTTCGGTACCCCGAAATAGTGCATTCAGGCCCAAAACACAAGTTTTGCATCTTTTACATGCCAAAGGTTTGCGAAATGCTCCAAAACACTCCAAAACATCATTTTGGGTCTAATGGAGTAGATTGGTTGTTTTCGTTGTGAAACCATTTTCGCAACTTCGGTACCCCGAAATAATGCATTCAGGCTTGAAACATAAGTTTTGCATCTTTTTACATGCCGAAGGTTTGCGATCTGCTCCAAAACACTCCCAAACATCATATTGGGTCCAATGGAGTAGAATGGTTGTTTTCGTTGCGAAACCATTTTCGCAACTTCGGTACCCCGAAATAGTGCATTCAGGCCCGAAACACAAGTTTTGCATCTTTTACATGCCGAAGGTTTGCGAAATGCTCCAAAACACTCCCAAACAACATTTTGGGTCTAATGGAGTAGAATGATTGTTTTCGTTGCGAAACCATTTTCGCAACTTCGGTACCCCGAAATAATGCATTCAGGCTTGAAACACAAGTTTTGCATCTTTTTACATGCCGAAGGTTTGCGATATGCTCCAAAACACTCACAAACATCATTCTGGGTTTAATGGGGTAGAATGGGTGTTTTCGTTGCGAAACCATTTTCGCAACATCGGTGCCCCGAAATAGTGCATTCAAGCCCGAAACACAAGTTTTGCATCTTTTTACATGCCGAAGATTTGTGATATGCTCCAAAACACTCCCAAACATCATTTTGGGTCCAATGGAGTAGAATGGTTGTTTTCTTTGCGAAACCATTTTCGCAACTTCGGTACCCCGAAATAGTGCATTCAGGCCCGAAACATAAGTTTTGCATCTTTTTACATGCCGAAGGTTTGCGAAATGCTCCAAAACACTCCCAAAAATCATTCTGGGTCTAATGGAGTAGAATGGGTGTTTTCGTTGCGAAACCATTTTCGCAACTTCGGTACCCCGAAATAATGCATTCAGGCTTGAAACACAAGTTTTGCTTCTTTTTACATGCCGAAGGTTTGCGATATGCTCCAAAACACTCCCAAACATCATTCTGGGTTTAATGGGGTAGAATGGGTGTTTTCTTTGCGAAACCATTTTCGCAACTTCGGTACCCCGAAATAGTGCATTCAAGCCCGAAACACAAGTTTTGCATCCTTTACATGCCGAAGGTTTGCGATATGGTCCAAAACACGCCCAAGCATCATTTTGGGTGTAATGGAGTAGAATGGGTGTTTTCGTTGCGAAACCATTTTTGCAACATCGGTGCCCCGAAATAGTGCATTCAAGCCCGAAACACAAGTTTTGCATCTTTTTACATGCCGAAGATTTGTGATATGCTCCAAAACACTACCAAACATCATTTTGGGTCTAATGGAGTAGAATGGGTGTTTTCGTTGCGAAACCATTTTCGCAACTTCGGTACCCCGAAATAGTGCATTCAGGCCCGAAACACAAGTTTTGCATCTTTTACATGCCGAAGCTTTGCGAAATGCTCCAAAACACTCCCAAAAATCATTCTGGGTCTAATGGAGTAGAATGGTTGTTTTCGATGCGAAACCATTTTCGCAACTTCGGTACCCCGAAATAGTGCATTCAGGCCCGAAACACAAGTTTTGCATCTTTTACATGCCGAAGGTTTGCGAAATGCTCCAAAACACTCCCAAAAATCATTCTGGGTCTAATTGACTAGAATGGTTGTTTTCGTTGCGAAACCATTTTCGCAACTTCGGTACCCCGAAATAGTGCATTCAGGCCCGAAACACAAGTTTCGCATCTTTTACATGCTGAAGGTTTGCGAAATGCTCCAAAACACTCCCAAACATCATTTTGGGTCTAATGGAGTAGAATGGGTGTTTTCGTTGCGAAACCATTTTCGCAACTTCGGTACCCCGAAATAGTGCATTCAAGCCCGAAACACAAGTTTTGCATCCTTTACATGCCGAAGGTTTGCGATATGCTCCAAAACACTCCCAAACATCATTTTGGGTGTAATGGAGTAGAATGGGTGTTTTCGTTGCGAAACCATTTTCGCAACATCGGTGCCCCGAAATAGTGCATTCAAGCCCGAAACGCAAGTTTTGCATCTTTTTACATGCCGAAGATTTGTGATATGCTCCAAAACACTCCCAAACATCATTTTGGGTCCAATGGAGTAGAATGGTTGTTTTCGTTGCGAAATCATTTTCGCAACTTCGGTACCCCGAAATACTGCATTCAGGCCCGAAACACAAGTTTTGCATCTTTTACATGCTGAAGGTTTGCGAAATGCTCCAAAACACTCCCAAACATGATTTTGGGTCTAATGGAGTAGATTGGTTGTTTTCGTTGCGAAACCATTTTCGCAACTTCGGTACCCCGAAATAGTGCATTCAGGCCCAAAACACAAGTTTTGCATCTTTTACATGCCGAAGGTTTGCGAAATGCTCCAAAACACTCCCAAACATCATTTTGGGTCTAATGGAGTAGAATGGTTGTTTTCGTTGCGAAACCATTTTCGCAACTTCGGTACCCCGAAATAATGCATTCAGGCTTGAAACACAAGTTTTGCATCTTTTTACATGCCGAAGGTTTGCGATATGCTCCAAAACACTCCCAAACATCATTCTGTGTTTAATGGGGTAGAATGGGTGTTTTCTTTGCGAAACCATTTTCGCAACTTCGGTACCCCGAAATAGTGCATTCAAGCCCGAAACACAAGTTTTGCATCCTTTACATGCCGAAGGTTTGCGATATGGTCCAAAACACTCCCAAACATCATTTTGGGTGTAATGGAGTAGAATGGGTGTTTTCGTTGTGAAACCATTTTCGCAACATCGTTACCCCGAAATAGTGCATTCAAGCCCGAAACACAAGTTTTGCATCTTTTTACATGCCGAAGATTTGTGATATGCTCCAAAACACTCCCAAACATCATTTTGGGTCTAATGGAGTAGAATGGGTGTTTTCGTCGCGAAACCATTTTCGCAACTTCGGTACCCCGAAATAGTGCATTCAGGCCCGAAACACAAGTTTTGCATCTTTTACATGCCGAAGGTTTGCAAAATGCTCCAAAACACTCCCAAAAATCATTCTGGGGCTAATGGAGTAGAATGGTTGTTTTCGTTGCGAAACCATTTTCGCAACTTCGGTACCCCGAAATAATGCATTCAGGCTTGAAACACAAGTTTTGCTTCTTTTTACATGCCGAAGGTTTGCGATATGCTCCAAAACACTCCCAAACATCATTCTGGGTTTAATGGGGTAGAATGGGTGTTTTCTTTGCGAAACCATTTTCGCAACTTCGGTACCCCAAAATAGTGCATTGAAGCCCGAAACACAAGTTTTGCATCCTTTACATGCCGAAGGTTTGCGATATGGTCCAAAACACTCCCAAACATCATTTTGGGTGTAATGGAGTAGAATGGGTGTTTTCGTTGCGAAACCATTTTCGCAACATCGGTGCCCCGAAATAGTGCATTCAAGCCCGAAACGCAAGTTTTGCATCTTTTTACATGCCGAAGATTGTGATATGCTCCAAAACACTCCCAAACATCATTTTGGGTCCAATGGAGTAGAATGGTTGTTTTCGTTGCGAAACCATTTTCGCAACTTCGGTACCCCGAAATACTGCATTCAGGCCCGAAACACAAGTTTTGCATCTTTTACATGCCGAAGGTTTGCGAAATGTTCCAAAACACTCCCAAACATGATTTTGGGTCTAATGGAGTAGATTGGTTGTTTTCGTTGCGAAACCATTTTCGCAACTTCGGTACCCCGAAATAGTGCATTCAGGCCCAAAACACAAGTTTTGCATCTTTTACATGCCGAAGGTCTGCGAAATGCTCCAAAACACTCCCAAACATCATTTTGGGTCTAATGGAGTAGAATGGTTGTTTTCGTTGCGAAACCATTTTCGCAACTTCGGTACCCCGAAATAATGCATTCAGGCTTGAAACACAAGTTTTGCATCTTTTTACATGCCGAAGGTTTGCGATATGCTCCAAAACACTCCCAAACATCATTCTGTGTTTAATGGGGTAGAATGGGTGTTTTCTTTGCGAAACCATTTTCGCAACTTCGGTACCCCGAAATAGTGCATTCAAGCCCGAAACACAAGTTTTGCATCCTTTACATGCCGAAGGTTTGCGATATGGTCCAAAACACTCCCAAACATCATTTTGGGTGTAATGGAGTAGAATGGGTGTTTTCGTTGCGAAACCATTTTCGCAACATCGTTACCCCGAAATAGTGCATTCAAGCCCGAAACACAAGTTTTGCATCTTTTTACATGCCGAAGATTTGTGATATGCTCCAAAACACTCCCAAACATCATTTTGGGTCTAATGGAGTAGAATGGGTGTTTTCGTCGCGAAACCATTTTCGCAACTTCGGTACCCCGAAATAGTGCATTCAGGCCCGAAACACAAGTTTTGCTTCTTTTACATGCCGAAGGTTTGCAAAATGCTCCAAAACACTCCCAAAAATCATTCTGGGGCTAATGGAGTAGAATGGTTGTTTTCGTTGCGAAACCATTTTCGCAACTTCGGTACCCCGAAATAATGCATTCAGGCTTGAAACACAAGTTTTGCTTCTTTTTACATGCCGAAGGTTTGCGATATGCTCCAAAACACTCCCAAACATCATTCTGGGTTTAATGGGGTAGAATGGGTGTTTTCTTTGCGAAACCATTTTCGCAACTTCGGTACCCCAAAATAATGCATTGAAGCCCGAAACACAAGTTTTGCATCCTTTACATGCCGAAGGTTTGCGATATGGTCCAAAACACTCCCAAACATCATTTTGGGTGTAATGGAGTAGAATGGTTGTTTTCGTTGCGAAACCATTTTCGCAACTTCGGTACCCCGAAATAGTGCATTCAGGCCCGAAACACAAGTTTTGCATCTTTTACTTGCCAAAGGTTTGCGAAATGCTCCAAAACACTCCCAAACATCATTTTGGGTCTAATGGAGTAGATTGGTTGTTTTCGTTGCGAAACCATTTTCGCAACTTCGGTACCCCGAAATAGTGCATTCAAGCCCGAAAAAGAAGTTTGCATCTTTTTACAAGTCGAAGGTTTGCGAAATGCTTCGGAGCACTCCCAAACATCATTTTGTGTCAAATGGAGTAGAATTGGTGTTTTCGTTGCGAAACCATTTTCGCAACTTCGGTACCCCGAAATAGTGCATTCAGGCTCGAAACACAAGTTTTGCATCTTTTTACAAGCCGAAAGTTTGCGAAATGCTCCGAAGCACTCCCAAGCATCATTTTGGTTCTAATGGAGTAGAATGAGTGTTTTCATTGCGAAGCTATTATCGCTACTTCGGTACCCCGAAATATTGCATTCAGGCCCGAAAAATATGTTTTGCATCTTTTTACATGCCGAAAGTTTGTGAAATGCTCCGGAACACACCCAAACATCATTTTGGGTCTAATGGAGTAGAATGGGTGTTTTCATTGTGAAACCATTTTCGCAACTTCGGTACCCCGAATTAGTGCATTCATGCCCAAAACACAAGTTTCGCATCTTTTTACATGCCGAAAATTTGTGAAATGCTCCGGAACACTCCCAAACATCATTTTGGGTCTAAGGGAGTCGAATGGGTGTTTTCGTTGCGAAATAATTTTCGCAACTTCGGTACCCCGAATTAGTGCATTCATGCTCGAAACACAAGTTTTGCATCTTTTTACAAATCGAAGGTTTGCGAAATGCTTCGGAGCACTCCCAAACATCATTTTGGTTCTAATGGAGTAGAATGGGTGTTTTCGTTGCGAAGCTATTATCGCAACTTCGGTACCCCGAAATATTGCATTCAGACCCGAAAAACAAGTTTTGCATCCTTTTACATGCTGAAAGTTTGCGAAATGCTCCAGAACACTCCCAAACATCATTTTGAGTCTAATGGAGTAGAATGGGTGCTTTCATTGCGAAATAATTTTCGCAACTTCGTTACCCCGAAATAGTGCATTCAAGCCCGAAACAGAAGTTTGCATCTTTTTACAAGTCGAAGGTTTAAGAAATGCTTCGGAGCACTCCCAAACATCATTTTGGGTCTAATGGAGTAGAATGGGTGTTTTCGTTGCGAAACCATTTTCGCAACTTCGGTACCCCGAAATAGTGCATTCAGGCCTGAAACTAAAGTTTTGCATCTTTTTACATGCCGAAAGTTTGCGAAATGCTCCAGAACACTCCCAAACATCATTTTGAGTCTAATGGAGTAGAATGGGTGTTTTCGTTGCGAAATAATTTTCGCAACTTCGTTACCCCGAAATAGTGCATTCAAGCCCGAAAAAGAAGTTTGCATCTTTTTACAAGTCGAAGGTTTGCGAAATGCTTCGGAGCACTCCCAAACATCATTTTGTGTCAAAGGAGTAGAATTGGTGTTTTCGTTGCAAAACCATTTTCGCAACTTCGGTACCCCGAAATAGTGCATTCAGGCTCGAAACACAAGTTTTGCATCTTTTTACAAGCCGAAAGTTTGCGAAATGCTCCGAAGCACTCCCAAGCATCATTTTGGTTCTAATGGAGTAGAATGAGTGTTTTCATTGCGAAGCTATTATCGCTACTTCGGTACCCCGAAATATTGCATTCAGGCCCGAAAAATATGTTTTGCATCTTTTTACATGCCGAAAGTTTGTGAAATGCTCCGGAACACACCCAAACATCATTTTGTGTCTAATGGAGTAGAATGGGTGTTTTCATTGTGAAACCATTTTCGCAACTTCGGTACCCCGAATTAGTGCATTCATGCCCAAAACACAAGTTTTGCATCTTTTTACATGCCGAAAATTTGTGAAATGCTCCGGAACACTCCCAAACATCATTTTGGGTCTAAGGGAGTCGAATGGGTGTTTTCGTTGCGAAATAATTTTCGCAACTTCGGTACCCCGAATTAGTGCATTCATGCTCGAAACACAAGTTTTGCATCTTTTTACAAATCGAAGGTTTGCGAAATGCTTCGGAGCACTCCCAAACATCATTTTGGTTCTAATGGAGTAGAATGGGTGTTTTCGTTGCGAAGCTATTATCGCAACTTCGGTACCCCGAAATATTGCATTCAGACCCGAAAAACAAGTTTTGCATCCTTTTACATGCTGAAAGTTTGCGAAATGCTCCAGAACACTCCCAAACATCATTTTGAGTCTAATGGAGTAGAATGGGTGCTTTCATTGCGAAATAATTTTCGCAACTTCGTTACCCCGAAATAGTGCATTCAAGCCCGAAACAGAAGTTTGCATCTTTTTACAAGTCGAAGGTTTGCGAAATGCTTCGGAGCACTCCCAAACATCATTTTGGGTCTAATGGAGTAGAATGGGTGTTTTCGTTGCGAAACCATTTTCGCAACTTCGGTACCCCGAAATAGTGCATTCAGGCCTGAAACTAAAGTTTTGCATCTTTTTACATGCCGAAAGTTTGCGAAATGCTCCAGAACACTCCCAAACATCATTTTGAGTCTAATGGAGTAGAATGGGTGTTTTCGTTGCGAAATAATTTTCGCAACTTCGTTACCCCGAAATAGTGCATTCAAGCCCGAAAAAGAAGTTTGCATCTTTTTACAAGTCGAAGGTTTGCGAAATGCTTCGGAGCACTCCCAAACATCATTTTGTGTCAAATGGAGTAGAATTGGTGTTTTCGTTGCGAAACCATTTTCGCAACTTCGGTACCCCGAAATAGTGCATTCAGGCTCGAAACACAAGTTTTGCATCTTTTTACAAGCCGAAAGTTTGCGAAATGCTCCGAAGCACTCCCAAGCATCATTTTGGTTCTAATGGAGTAGAATGAGTGTTTTCATTGCGAAGCTATTATCGCTACTTCGGTACCCCGAAATATTGCATTCAGGCCCGAAAAATATGTTTTGCATCTTTTTACATGCCGAAAGTTTGTGAAATGCTCCGGAACACACCCAAACATCATTTTGTGTCTAATGGAGTAGAATGGGTGTTTTCATTGTGAAACCATTTTCGCAACTTCGGTACCCCGAATTAGTGCATTCATGCCCAAAACACAAGTTTTGCATCTTTTTACATGCCGAAAATTTGTGAAATGCTCCGGAACACTCCCAAACATCATTTTGGGTCTAAGGGAGTCGAATGGGTGTTTTCGTTGCGAAATAATTTTCGCAACTTCGGTACCCCGAATTAGTGCATTCATGCTCGAAACACAAGTTTTGCATCTTTTTACAAATCGAAGGTTTGCGAAATGCTTCGGAGCACTCCCAAACATCATTTTGGTTCTAATGGAGTAGAATGGGTGTTTTCGTTGCGAAGCTATTATCGCAACTTCGGTACCCCGAAATATTGCATTCAGACCCGAAAAACAAGTTTTGCATCCTTTTACATGCTGAAAGTTTGCGAAATGCTCCAGAACACTCCCAAACATCATTTTGAGTCTAATGGAGTAGAATGGGTGCTTTCATTGCGAAATAATTTTCGCAACTTCGTTACCCCGAAATAGTGCATTCAAGCCCGAAACAGAAGTTTGCATCTTTTTACAAGTCGAAGGTTTGCGAAATGCTTCGGAGCACTCCCAAACATCATTTTGGGTCTAATGGAGTAGAATGGGTGTTTTCGTTGCGAAACCATTTTCGCAACTTCGGTACCCCGAAATAGTGCATTCAGGCCTGAAACTAAAGTTTTGCATCTTTTTACATGCCGAAAGTTTGCGAAATGCTCCAGAACACTCCCAAACATCATTTTGAGTCTAATGGAGTAGAATGGGTGTTTTCGTTGCGAAATAATTTTCGCAACTTCGTTACCCCGAAATAGTGCATTCAAGCCCGAAAAAGAAGTTTGCATCTTTTTACAAGTCGAAGGTTTGCGAAATGCTTCGGAGCACTCCCAAACATCATTTTGTGTCAAATGGAGTAGAATTGGTGTTTTCGTTGCGAAACCATTTTCGCAACTTCGGTACCCCGAAATAGTGCATTCAGGCTCGAAACACAAGTTTTGCATCTTTTTACAAGCCGAAAGTTTGCGAAATGCTCCGAAGCACTCCCAAGCATCATTTTGGTTCTAATGGAGTAGAATGAGTGTTTTCATTGCGAAGCTATTATCGCTACTTCGGTACCCCGAAATATTGCATTCAGGCCCGAAAAATATGTTTTGCATCTTTTTACATGCCGAAAGTTTGTGAAATGCTCCGGAACACACCCAAACATCATTTTGTGTCTAATGGAGTAGAATGGGTGTTTTCATTGTGAAACCATTTTCGCAACTTCGGTACCCCGAATTAGTGCATTCATGCCCAAAACACAAGTTTTGCATCTTTTTACATGCCGAAAATTTGTGAAATGCTCCGGAACACTCCCAAACATCATTTTGGGTCTAAGGGAGTCGAATGGGTGTTTTCGTTGCGAAATAATTTTCGCAACTTCGGTACCCCGAATTAGTGCATTCATGCTCGAAACACAAGTTTTGCATCTTTTTACAAATCGAAGGTTTGCGAAATGCTTCGGAGCACTCCCAAACATCATTTTGGTTCTAATGGAGTAGAATGGGTGTTTTCGTTGCGAAGCTATTATCGCAACTTCGGTACCCCGAAATATTGCATTCAGACCCGAAAAACAAGTTTTGCATCCTTTTACATGCTGAAAGTTTGCGAAATGCTCCAGAACACTCCCAAACATCATTTTGAGTCTAATGGAGTAGAATGGGTGCTTTCATTGCGAAATAATTTTCGCAACTTCGTTACCCCGAAATAGTGCATTCAAGCCCGAAACAGAAGTTTGCATCTTTTTACAAGTCGAAGGTTTGCGAAATGCTTCGGAGCACTCCCAAACATCATTTTGGGTCTAATGGAGTAGAATGGGTGTTTTCGTTGCGAAACCATTTTCGCAACTTCGGTACCCCGAAATAGTGCATTCAGGCCTGAAACTAAAGTTTTGCATTTTTTTACATGCCGAAAGTTTGCGAAATGCTCCAGAACACTCCCAAACATCATTTTGAGTCTAATGGAGTAGAATGGGTGTTTTCGTTGCGAAATAATTTTCACAACTTCGTTACCCCGAAATAGTGCATTCAAGCCTGAAAAAGAAGTTTGCATCTTTTTACAAGTCGAAGGTTTGCGAAATGCTTCGGAGCACTCCCAAACATCATTTTGTGTCAAATGGAGTAGAATTGGTGTTTTCGTTGCGAAACCATTTTCGCAACTTCGGTACCCCGAAATAGTGCATTCAGGCTCGAAACACAAGTTTTGCATCTTTTTACATGCCGAAAGTTTGCGAAATGCTCCGAAGCACTCCCAAGCATCATTTTGGTTCTAATGGAGTAGAATGAGTGTTTTCATTGCGAAGCTATTATCGCTACTTCGGTACCCCGAAATATTGCATTCAGGCCCGAAAAATATGTTTTGCATCTTTTTACATGCCGAAAGTTTGTGAAATGCTCCGGAACACACCCAAACATCATTTTGGGTCTAATGGAGTAGAATGGGTGTTTTCATTGTGAAACCATTTTCGCAACTTCGGTACCCCGAATTAGTGCATTCATGCCCGAAACACAAGTTTTGCATCTTTTTACATGCCGAAAATTTGTGAAATGCTCCGGAACACTCCCAAACATCATTTTGGGTCTAAGGGAGTCGAATGGGTGTTTTCGTTGCGAAATAATTTTCGCAACTTCGGTTCCCCGAATTAGTGCATTCATGCTCGAAACACAAGTTTTGCATCTTTTTACAAATCGAAGGTTTGCGAAATGCTTCGGAGCACTCCCAAACATCATTTTGGTTCTAATGGAGTAGAATGGGTGTTTTCGTTGCGAAGCTATTATCGCAACTTCGGTACCCCGAAATATTGCATTCAGACCCGAAAAACAAGTTTTGCATCCTTTTACATGCTGAAAGTTTGCGAAATGCTCGAGAACACTCCCAAACATCATTTTGAGTCTAATGGGGTAGAATGGGTGCTTTCATTGCGAAATAATTTTCGCAACTTCGTTACCCCGAAATAGTGCATTCAAGCCCGAAACAGAAGTTTGCATCTTTTTACAAGTCGAAGGTTTGCGAAATGCTTCGGAGCACTCCCAAACATCATTTTGGGTCTAGTGGAGTAGAATGGGTGTTTTCGTTGCGAAACCATTTTCGCAACTTCGGTACCCCGAAATAGTGCATTCAGGCCTGAAACTAAAGTTTTGCATCTTTTTACATGCCGAAAGTTTGCGAAATGCTCCAAAACACTCCCAAACATCATTTTGAGTCTAATGGAGTAGAATGGGTGTTTTCGTTGCGAAATAATTTTCACAACTTCGTTACCCCGAAATAGTGCATTCAAGCCTGAAACAGAAGTTTGCATCTTTTTACAAGTCGAAGGTTTGCGAAATGCTTCGGAGCACTCCCAAACATCATTTTGTGTCAAATGGAGTAGAATTGGTGTTTTCGTTGCGAAACCATTTTCGCAACTTCTGTACCCCGAAATAGTGCATTCAGGCTCGAAACACAAGTTTTGCATCTTTTTACATGCCGAAAGTTTGCGAAATGCTCCGAAGCACTCCCGAGCATCATTTTGGTTCTAATGGAGTAGAATGAGTGTTTTCATTGCGAAGCTATTATCGCTACTTCGGTACCCCGAAATATTGCATTCAGGCCCGAAAAATATGTTTTGCATCTTTTTACATGCCGAAAGTTTGTGAAATGCTCCGGAACACACCCAAACATCATTTTGGGTCTAATGGAGTAGAATGGGTGTTTTCGTTGTGAAACCATTTTCGCAACTTCGGTACCCCGAATTAGCATTAATGCCCGAAACACAAGTTTTGCATCTTTTTACATGCCGAAAATTTGTGAAATGCTCCGGAACACTCCCAAACATCATTTTGGGTCTAAGGGAGTCGAATGGGTGTTTTCGTTGCGAAATAATTTTCGCAACTTCGGTACCCCGAATTAGTGCATTCATGCTCGAAACACAAGTTTTGCATCTTTTTACAAATCGAAGGTTTGCGAAATGCTTCGGAGCACTCCCAAACATCATTTTGGTTCTAATGGAGTAGAATGGGTGTTTTCGTTGCGAAGCTATTATCGCAACTTCGGTACCCCGAAATATTGCATTCAGACCCGAAAAACAAGTTTTGCATCCTTTTACATGCTGAAAGTTTGCGAAATGCTCGAGAACACTCCCAAACATCATTTTGAGTCTAATGGGGTAGAATGGGTGCTTTCATTGCGAAATAATTTTCGCAACTTCGTTACCCCGAAATAGTGCATTCAAGCCCGAAACAGAAGTTTGCATCTTTTTACAAGTCGAAGGTTTGCGAAATGCTTCGGAGCACTCCCAAACATCATTTTGGGTCTAGTGGAGTAGAATGGGTGTTTTCGTTGCGAAACCATTTTCGCAACTTCGGTACCCCGAAATAGTGCATTCAGGCCTGAAACTAAAGTTTTGCATCTTTTTACATGCCGAAAGTTTGCGAAATGCTCCAAAACACTCCCAAACATCATTTTGAGTCTAATGGAGTAGAATGGGTGTTTTCGTTGCGAAATAATTTTCACAACTTCGTTACCCCGAAATAGTGCATTCAAGCCTGAAACAGAAGTTTGCATCTTTTTACAAGTCGAAGGTTTGCGAAATGCTTCGGAGCACTCCCAAACATCATTTTGTGTCAAATGGAGTAGAATTGGTGTTTTCGTTGCGAAACCATTTTCGCAACTTCGGTACCCCGAAATAGTGCATTCAGGCTCGAAACAAAAGTTTTGCATCTTTTTACATGCCGAAAGTTTGCGAAATGCTCCGAAGCACTCCCGAGCATCATTTTGGTTCTAATGGAGTAGAATGAGTGTTTTCATTGCGAAGCTATTATCGCTACTTCGGTACCCCGAAATATTGCATTCAGGCCCGAAAAATATGTTTTGCATCTTTTTACATGCCGAAAGTTTGTGAAATGCTCCGGAACACACCCAAACATCATTTTGGGTCTAATGGAGTAGAATGGGTGTTTTCGTTGTGAAACCATTTTCGCAACTTCGGTACCCCGAATTAGTGCATTCATGCCCGAAACACAAGTTTTGCATCTTTTTACATGCCGAAAATTTGTGAAATGCTCCGGAACACTCCCAAACATCATTTTGGGTCTAAGGGAGTCGAATGGGTGTTTTCGTTGCGAAATAATTTTCGCAACTTCGGTACCCCGAATTAGTGCATTCATGCTCGAAACACAAGTTTTGCATCTTTTTACAAATCGAAGGTTTGCGAAATGCTTCGGAGCACTCCCAAACATCATTTTGAGTCTAATGGAGTAGAATGGGTGTTTTCATTGCGAAATAATTCTCGTAACTTCGTTACCCCGAAATAGTGCATTCAAGCCCGAAACAGAAGTTTGCATCTTTTTACAAGTCGAAGGTTTGCGAAATGCTTCGGAGCACTCCCAAACCTCATTTTGGTTCTAATGGAGGAGAATGGGTGTTTTGTTAAGAAGCTATTATCGCAACTTCGGTACCCCGAAATATTGCATTCAGACCCAAAAACAAGTTTTGCATCCTTTTACATGCTGAAAGTTTGCGAAATGCTCCAGAACACTCCCAAACATCATTTTGAGTCTAATGGAGTAGAATGGGTGTTTTCATTGCGAAATAATTTTCGCAACTTCGTTACCCCGAAATAGTGCATTCAAGCCCGAAACAGAAGCTTGCATCTTTTTACAAGTCGAAGGTTTGCAAAATGCTTCGGAGCACTCCCAAACATCATTTTGGGTCTAATGGAGTAGAATGGGTGTTTTCGTTGCGAAACCATTTTCGCAACTTCGGTACCCCGAAATACAGCATTCAGGCCCGAAACTAAAGTTTTGCATCTTTTTACATGCCGAAAGTTTGCGAAATGCTCCAGAACACTCCCAGACATCATTTTGAGTCTAATGGAGTAGAATGGGTGTTTTCGTTGCGAAATAATTTTCGCAACTTCGTTACCCCGAAATAGTGCATTCAAGCCCGAAACAGAAGTTTGCATCTTTTTACAAGTGGAAGGTTTGCAAAATGCTTCGGAGCACTCCTAAACATCATTTTGGCTCTAATGGAGTAGAATGGGTGTTTTCGTTGCGAAACCATTTTCGCAACTTCGGTATCCCGAAATAGAGCATTCAGGCCTAAAACTAAAGTTTTGCATCTTTTTACATGCCGAAAGTTTGCGAAATGCTCCAGAACACTCCCAAACATCATTTTGAGTCTAATGGAGTAGAATGGGTGTTTTCGTTGCGAAATAATTTTCGCAACTTCGTTACCCCGAAATAGTGCATTCAAGCCCGAAACAGAAGTTTGCATCTTTTTACAAGTCGAAGGTTTGCGAAATGCTTCGGAGCAATCCCAAACATCATTATGGTTCTAATGGAGTAGAATGGGTGTTTTCATTGCGAAATAATTTTCACAACTTCGTTACCCCGAAATAGTGCATTCATGCCCGAAACAGAAGTTTGCATCTTTTTACAAGTCGAAGGTTTGCGAAATGCTTCGGAGCACTCCTAAACATCATTTTGGGTCTAATGGAGTAGAATGGGTGTTTTCGTTGCGAAACCATTTTCGCAACTTCGGTACCCCGAAATAGAGCATTCAGGCCTGAAACTAAAGTTTTGCATCTTTTTACATGCCGAAAGTTTGCGAAATGCTCCAGAACACTCCCAAACATCATTTTGAGTCTAATGGAGTAGAATGGGTGTTTTCGTTGCGAAATAATTTTCGTAACTTCGTTACCCCGAAATAGTGCATTCAAGCCCGAAACAGAAGTTTGCATCTTTTTACAAGTCGAAGGTTTGCGAAATGCTTCGGAGCAATCCCAAACATCATTATGGTTCTAATGGAGTAGAATGGGTGTTTTCATTGCGAAATAATTTTCACAACTTCGTTACCGCGAAATAGTGCATTCAAGCCCGAAACAGAAGTTTGCATCTTTTTACAAGTCGAAGGTTTGCGAAATGCTTCAGAGCACTCCCAAACATCATTTTGGGTCTAATGGAGTAGACTGGGTGTTTTCGTTGCGAAACCATTTTCGCAACTTCGGTACCCCGAAATAGTGCATTCAGGCCCGAAACTAAAGTTTTGCATCTTTTTACATGCCGCAAGTTTGCGAAATCCTCCGGAGCACTCCCAAACATCATTTTGGGTCAAATGGAGTAGAATTGGTGTTTTTGTTGCGAAACCATTTTCGCAACTTCGGTACCCCGAAATAGTGCATTCAGGCTCGAAACACAAGTTTTGCATCTTTTTACATGCTGAAAGTTTGCGAAATGCTCCGAAGCACTCCCAAGCATCATTTTGGTTCTAATGGAGTAGAATGAGTGTTTTCATTGCGAAGCTATTATCGCTACTTCGGTACCCCGAAATATTGCATTCAGGCCCGAAAAATATGTTTTGCATCTTTTTACATGCCGAAAGTTTGCGAAATGCTCCGGAACACACCCAAACATCATTTTGGGTCTAATGGAGTAGAATGGGTGTTTTCGTTGTCAAACCATTTTCGCAACTTCGGTACCCCGAATTAGTGCATTCATGCCCGAAACACAAGTTTTGCATCTTTTTACATGCCGAAAATTTGTGAAATGCTCCGGAACACTCCCAAACATCATTTTGGGTCTAAGGCAGTAGAATGGGTGTTTTCGTTGCGAAATAATTTTCGCAACTTCGGTACCCCGAATTAGTGCATTCATGCTCGAAACCCAAGTTTTGCATCTTTTTACAAATCGAAGGTTTGCGAAATGCTTCGGAGCACTCCCAAACATCATTTTGGGTCTAATGGAGTAGAATGGGTGTTTTCGTTGCGAAACCATTTTCGCAACTTCGGTACCCCGAAATAGAGCATTCTGGCCCGAAACTAAAGTTTTGCATCTTTTTACATGCCGAAAGTTTGCGAAATGCTCCAGAACACTCCAAAACATCATTTTGAGTCTAATGGAGTAGAATGGGTGTTTTCGTTGCGAAATAATTTTCACAACTTCGTTACCCCAAAATAGTGCATTCAAGCCCGAAACAGAAGTTTGCATCTTTTTACAAGTCGAAGGTTTGCGAAATGCTTCGGAGCACTCCTAAACATCATTTTGGGTCTAATGGAGTAGAATGGGTGTTTTCGTTGCGAAACCATTTTCGCAACTTCGGTACCCCGAAATAGAGCATTCAGGCCTGAAACTAAAGTTTTGCATCTTTTTACATGCCGAAAGTTTGCGAAATGCTCCAGAACACTCCCAAACATCATTTTGAGTCTAATGGACTAGAATGGGTGTTTTCGTTGCGAAATAATTTTCGCAACTTCGTTACCCCGAAATAGTGCATTCAAGCCCGAAACAGAAGTTTGCATCTTTTTACAAGTCGAAGGTTTGCGAAATGCTTCGGAGCAATCCCAAACATCATTATGGTTCTAATGGAGTAGAATAGGTGTTTTCATTGCGAAATAATTTTCACAACTTCGTTACCCCGAAATAGTGCATTCAAGCCCGAAACAGAAGTTTGCATCTCTTTACAAGTCGAAGGTTTGCGAAATGCTTCGGAGCACTCCCAAACATCATTTTGGGTCTAATGGAGTAGAATGGGTGTTTTCGTGGCGAAACCATTTTCGCAACTTCGGTACCCCGAAATAGTGCATTCAGGCCCGAAACAAAAGTTTTGCATCTTTTTACATGCCGCAAGTTTGCGAAATCCTCCGGAGCACTCCCAAACATCATTTTGGGTCAAATGGTGTAGAATTGGTGTTTTTGTTGCGAAACCATTTTCGCAACTTCGGTACCCCGAAATAGTGCATTCAGGCTCGAAACACAAGTTTTGCATCTTTTTACATGCTGAAAGTTTGCGAAATGCTCCGAAGCACTCCCAAGCATCATTTTGGTTCTAATGGAGTAGAATGAGTGTTTTCATTGCGAAGCTATTATCGCTACTTCGGTACCCCGAAATATTGCATTCAGGCCCGAAAAATATGTTTTGCATCTTTTTACATGCCGAAAGTTTGCGAAATGCTCCGGAACACACCCAAACATCATTTTGGGTCTAATGGAGTAGAATGGGTGTTTTCGTTGTGAAACCATTTTCGCAACTTCCGTACCCCGAATTAGTGCATTCATGCCCGAAACACAAGTTTTGCATCTTTTTACATGCCGAAAATTTGTGAAATGCTCCGGAACACTCCCAAACATCATTTTGGGTCTAAGGGAGTAGAATGGGTGTTTTCATTGGGAAATAATTTTCGCAACTTCGGTACCCCGAATTAGTGCATTCATGCTCGAAACACAAGTTTTGCATCTTTTTACAAATCGAAGGTTTGCGAAATGCTTCGGAGCACTCCCAAACATCATTTTGGTTCTAATGGAGTAGAATGGGTGTTTTCGTTGCGAAACCATTTTCGCAACTTCGGTACCCCGAAATAGAGCATTCTGGCCCGAAACTAAAGTTTTGCATCTTTTTACATGCCGAAAGTTTGCGAAATGCTCCAGAACACTCCAAAACATCATTTTGAGTCTAATGGAGTAGAATGGGTGTTTTCGTTGCGAAATAATTTTCGCAACTTCGGTACCCCGAAAAAGTGCATTCAAGCCCGAAACAGAAGTTTGCATCTTTTTACAAGTGGAAGGTTTGCGAAATGCTTCGGAGCACTCCCAAACATCATTTTGGGTCAAATGGAGTAGAATTGGTGTTTTCGTTGCGAAACCATTTACGCAACTTCGGTACCCCGAAATAGTGCATTCAGGCCTGAACCTAAAGTTTTGCATCTTTTTACATGCCGAAAGTTTGCGAAATGCTCCAGAACACTCCCAAACATCATTTTGAGTCTAATGGAGTAGAATGGGTGTTTTCGTTGCGAAATAATTTTCGCAACTTCGTTACCCCGAAATAGTGCATTCAAGCCTGAAACAGAAGTTTGCATCTTTTTACAAGTCGAAGGTTTGCGAAATGCTTCTGAGCACTCCCAAACATCATTATGGTTCTAATGGAGTAGAATGGGTGTTTTCATTGCGAAATAATTTTAACAACTTCGTTACCCCGAAATAGTGCATTCAAGCCCGAAACAGAAGTTTGCATCTTTTTACAAGTCGAAGGTTTGCGAAATGCTTCGGAGCACTCCCAAACATTATTTTGGGGTCTAATGGAGTAGAATTGGTGTTTTCATTGCGAAACCATTTTCGCAACTTTGGTACCCCGAAATAGTGCATTCAGGCCCGAAACAAAAGTTTTGCATCTTTTTACATGCCGAAAGTTTGCGAAATTCTCCAGAACACTCCCAAACATCATTTTGAGTCTAATGCAGTAGAATGGGTGTTTTCGTTGCGAAATAATTTTCGCAACTTCGTTACCCCGAAATAGTGCATTCAAGCCCGAAACATATGTTTGCATCTTTTTACAAGTCGAACGTTTGCGAAATGCTTCGGAGCACTGCCAAACATCATTTTGGGTCAAATGGAGTAGAATGGGTGTTTTCGTTGCGAAACCATTTTCGCAACTTCGGTACCCCGAAATAGTGCATTCAGGCCCGAAACTAAAGTTTTGCATCTTTTTACATGCTGCAAGTTTGCGAAATCCTCCGGAGCACTCCCAAACATCATTTTGGGTCAAATGGAGTAGAATTGGTGTTTTGGTTGCGAAACCATTTTCGCAACTTCGGTACCCCAAAATAGTGCATTCAGGCCCGAAACACAAGTTTTGCATCTTTTTACATGTCGAAAGTTTGCGAAATGCTCCGGAGCACTCCCAAGCATCATTTTCGTTCTAATGGAGTAGAATGAGTGTTTTCATTGCGAAGCTATTATCGCAACTTCGGTACCCCGAAATAGTGCATTCAAGCCCGAAACAGAAGTTTGCATCTTTTTACAAGTCGAAGGTTTGCGAAATGCTTCGGAGCACTCCCAAACATCATTTTGGGTCAAATGGAATAGAATTGGTGTTTTCGTTGCGAAACCATTTTCGCAACTTCGGTACCCAGAAATAGTGCATTCAGGCCCGAAACACAAGTTTTGCATCTTTTTACATGCCGAAAGTTTGTGAAATGCTCCGGAACACTCCCAAACATCATTTTGGGTCTAATGGAGTAGAATGGGTGTTTTCGTTGTGAAATAATTTTCGCAACTTCGGTACCCCGAATTAATGTATTCATGCCCGAAACACAAGTTTTGCATCTTTTTACAAATTGAAGGTTTGCGAAATGCTCTGGAGCACTCCAAAACAACATTTTGGTTCTAATGGAGTAGAATGGGTGTTTTCGTTGCGAAGCTATTATCGCAACTTCGGTACCCCGAAATATTGCATTCAGACTCGAAAAACATGTTTTGCATATTTTTACATGCCGAAAGTTTGCGAAAAGCTCCAGAACACTCCCGAACATCATTTTGAGTCCAATGGAGTAGAATGGGTGTTTTCGTTGCGAAATAATTGTTGCAACTTCGTTACCCCGAAATAGTGCACTCAAGCCCGAAACTGAAGTTTGCATCTTTTTACAAGTCGAAGGTTTGCGAAATGCTTCGGAGCACTCCCAAACATTATTTTGGGGTCAATGGAGTAGAATTGGTGTTTTCATTGCGAAACCATTTTCACAACTTTGGTACCCCGAAATAGTGCATTCAGGCCCGAAACTAAAGTTTTGCATCTTTTTACATGCCGAAAGTTTGCGAAATGCTCCAGAACACTCCCAAACATCATTTTGAGTCTATTGGAGTAGAATGGGTGTTTTCGTTGCGAAATAATTTTCGCAACTTCGTTACCCCGAAATAGTGCATTCAAGCCCGAAACATAAGTTTGCATCTTTTTACAAGTCGAACGTTTGCGAAATGCTTCGGAGCACTCCCAAACATCATTTTGGGTCAAATGGAGTAGAATGGGTGTTTTCGTTGCGAAACCATTTTCGCAACTTCGGTACCCCGAAATAGTGCATTCAGGCCCGAAACTAAAGTTTTGCATCTTTTTACATGCTGCAAGTTTGCGAAATCCTCCGGAGCACTCCCAAACATCATTTCGGGTCAAATGGAGTAGAATTGGTGTTTTTGTTGCGAAACTATTTTCGCAACTTTGATACCCCAAAATAGTGCATTCAGGCCCGAAACACAAGTTTTGCATCTTTTTACATGTCGAAAGTTTGCGAAATGCCCCGGAGCACTCCCAAGCATCATTTTAGTTCTAATGGAGTAGAATGAGTGTTTTCATTGCGAAGCTATTATCGCAACTTCGGTACCCCGAAATAGTGCATTCAAGCCCGAAACAGAAGTTTGCATCTTTTTACAAGTCGAAGGTTTGCGAAATGCTTCGGAGCACTCCCAAACATCATTTTGGGTCAAATGGAATAGAATTGGTGTTTTCGTTGCAAAACCATTTTCGCAACTTCGGTACCCAGAAATAGTGCATTCAGGCCCAAAACACAAGTTTTGCATCTTTTTACATGCCGAAAGTTTGTGAAATGCTCCGGAACACTCCCAAACATCATTTTGGGTCTAGTGGAGTAGAATGGGTGTTTTCGTTGTGAAATAATTTTCGCAACATCGGTACCCCGAATTAATGTATTCATGCCCGAAACACAAGTTTTGCATCTTTTTACAAATTGAAGGTTTGCGAAATGCTCTGGAGCACTCCAAAACAACATTTTGGTTCTAATGGAGTAGAATGGGTGTTTTCGTTGCGAAGCTATTATCGCAACTTCGGTACCCCGAAATATTGCATTCAAACTCGAAAAACATGTTTTGCATATTTTTACATGCCGAAAGTTTGCGAAAAGCTCCAGAACACTCCCGAACATCATTTTGAGTCCAATGGAGTAGAATGAGTGTTTTCGTTGCGAAATAATTGTTGCAACTTCGTTACCCCGAAATAGTGCATTCAAGCCCTAAACTGAAGTTTGCATCTTTTTACAAGTCGAAGGTTTGCGAAATGCTTCGGAGCACTCCCAAACATTATTTTGGGGTCTAATGGAGTAGAATTGGTGTTTTCATTGCGAAACCATTTTCGCAACTTTGGTACCCCGAAATAGTGCATTCAGGCCCGAAACTAAAGTTTTGCATCTTTTTACATGCTGAAAGTTTGCGAAATTCTCCAGAACACTCCCAAACAACATTTTGTGTCTATTGGAGTAGAATGGGTGTTTTCGTTGCGAAATAATTTTCGCAACTTCGTTACCCCGAAATAGTGCATTCAAGCCCGAAACATAAGTTTGCATCTTTTTACAAGTCGAACGTTTGCGAAATGCTTCGGAGCACTGCCAAACATCATTTTGGGTCAAATGGAGTAGAATGGGTGTTTTCGTTGCGAAACCATTTTCGCAACTTCAGTACCCCGAAATAGTGCATTCAGGCCCGAAACTAAAGTTTTGCATCTTTTTACATGCTGCAAGTTTGCGAAATCCTCCGGAGCACTCCCAAACATCATTTTGGGTCAAATGGAGTAGAATTGGTGTTTTGGTTGCGAAACCATTTTCGCAACTTCGGTACCCCAAAATAGTGCATTCAGGCCCGAAACACAAGTTTTGCATCTTTTTACATGTCGAAAGTTTGCGAAATGCTCCGGAGCACTCCCAAGCATCATTTTCGTTCTAATGGAGTAGAATGAGTGTTTTCATTGCGAAGCTATTATCGCAACTTCGGTCCCCGAAATAGTGCATTCAAGCCCGAAACTGAAGTTTGCATCTTTTTACAAGTCGAAGGTTTGCGAAATGCTTCGGAGCACTCCCAAACATCATTTTGGGTCAAATGGAATAGAATTGGTGTTTTCGTTGCGAAACCATTTTCGCAACTTCGGTACCCAGAAATAGTGCATTCAGGCCCGAAACACAAGTTTTGCATCTTTTTACATGCCGAAAGTTTGTGAAGTGCTCCAGAACACTCCCAAACATCATTTTGGGTCTAATGGAGTAGAATGGGTGTTTTCGTTGTGAAATAATTTTCGCAACTTCGGTACCCCGAATTAATGTATTCATGCCCGAAACACAAGTTTTGCATCTTTTTACAAATTGAAGGTTTGCGAAATGCTCTGGAGCACTCCAAAACAACATTTTGGTTCTAATGGAGTAGAATGGGTGTTTTCGTTGCGAAGCTATTATCGTAACTTCGGTACCCCGAAATATTGCATTCAGACTCGAAAAACATGTTTTGCATATTTTTACATGCCGAAAGTTTGCGAAAAGCTCCAGAACACTCCCGAACATCATTTTGAGTCCAATGGAGTAGAATGGGTGTTTTCGTTGCGAAATAATTGTTGCAACTTCGTTACCCCGAAATAGTGCATTCAAGCCCGAAACTGAAGTTTGCATCTTTTTACAAGTCGAAGGTTTGCGAAATGCTTCGGAGCACTCCCAAACATTATTTTGGGGTCAATGGAGTAGAATTGGTGTTTTCATTGCGAAACCATTTTCACAACTTTGGTACCCCGAAATAGTGCATTCAGGCCCGAAACTAAAGTTTTGCATCTTTTTACATGCCGAAAGTTTGCGAAATGCTCCAGAACACTCCCAAACATCATTTTGAGTCTAATGGAGTAGAATGGGTGTTTTCGTTGCGAAATAATTTTCGCAACTTCGTTACCTCGAAATAGTGCATTCAAGCCCGAAACATAAGTTTGCATCTTTTTACAAGTCGAACGTTTGCGAAATGCTTCGGAGCACTCCCAAACATCATTTTGGGTCAAATGGAGTAGAATGGGTGTTTTCGTTGCGAAACCATTTTCGCAACTTCGGTACCCCGAAATAGTGCATTCAGGCCCGAAACTAAAGTTTTGCATCTTTTTACATGCTGCAAGTTTGCGAAATCCTCCGGAGCACTCCCAAACATCATTTCGGGTCAAATGGAGTAGAATTGGTGTTTTTGTTGCGAAACCATTTTCGCAACTTCGATACCCCAAAATAGTGCATTCAGGCCCGAAACACAAGTTTTGCATCTTTTTACATGTCGAAAGTTTGCGAAATGCCCCGGAGCACTCCCAAGCATCATTTTAGTTCTAATGGAGTAGAATGAGTGTTTTCATTGCGAAGCTATTATCGCAACTTCGGTACCCCGAAATAGTGCATTCAAGCCCGAAACAGAAGTTTGCATCTTTTTACAAGTCGAAGGTTTGCGAAATGCTTCGGAGCACTCCCAAACATCATTTTGGGTCAAATGGAATAGAATTGGTGTTTTCGTTGCAAAACCATTTTCGCAACTTCGGTACCCAGAAATAGTGCATTCAGGCCCAAAACACAAGTTTTGCATCTTTTTACATGCCGAAAGTTTGTGAAATGCTCCGGAACACTCCCAAACATCATTTTGGGTCTAGTGGAGTAGAATGGGTGTTTTCGTTGTGAAATAATTTTCGCAACTTCGGTACCCCGAATTAATGTATTCATGCCCGAAACACAAGTTTTGCATCTTTTTACAAATTGAAGGTTTGCGAAATGCTCTGGAGCACTCCAAAACAACATTTTGGTTCTAATGGAGTAGAATGGGTGTTTTCGTTGCGAAGCTATTATCGCAACTTCGGTACCCCGAAATATTGTATTCAGACTCGAAAAACATGTTTTGCATATTTTTACATGCCGAAAGTTTGCGAAAAGCTCCAGAACACTCCCGAACATCATTTTGAGTCCAATGGAGTAGAATGGGTGTTTTCGTTGCGAAATAATTGTTGCAACTTCGTTACCCCGAAATAGTGCACTCAAGCCCGAAACTGAAGTTTGCATCTTTTTACAAGTCGAAGGTTTGCGAAATGCTTCGGAGCACTCCCAAACATTATTTTGGGGTCAATGGAGTAGAATTGGTGTTTTCATTGCGAAACCATTTTCACAACTTTGGTACCCCGAAATAGTGCATTCAGGCCCGAAACTAAAGTTTTGCATCTTTTTACATGCCGAAAGTTTGCGAAATGCTCCAGAACACTCCCAAACATCATTTTGAGTCTATTGGAGTAGAATGGGTGTTTTCGTTGCGAAATAATTTTCGCAACTTCGTTACCCCGAAATAGTGCATTCAAGCCCGAAACATAAGTTTGCATCTTTTTACAAGTCGAACGTTTGCGAAATGCTTCGGAGCACTCCCAAACATCATTTTGGGTCAAATGGAGTAGAATGGGTGTTTTCGTTGCGAAACCATTTTCGCAACTTCGGTACCCCGAAATAGTGCATTCAGGCCCGAAACTAAAGTTTTGCATCTTTTTACATGCTGCAAGTTTGCGAAATCCTCCGGAGCACTCCCAAACATCATTTCGGGTCAAATGGAGTAGAATTGGTGTTTTTGTTGCGAAACTATTTTCGCAACTTTGATACCCCAAAATAGTGCATTCAGGCCCGAAACACAAGTTTTGCATCTTTTTACATGTCGAAAGTTTGCGAAATGCCCCGGAGCACTCCCAAGCATCATTTTAGTTCTAATGGAGTAGAATGAGTGTTTTCATTGCGAAGCTATTATCGCAACTTCGGTACCCCGAAATAGTGCATTCAAGCCCGAAACAGAAGTTTGCATCTTTTTACAAGTCGAAGGTTTGCGAAATGCTTCGGAGCACTCCCAAACATCATTTTGGGTCAAATGGAATAGAATTGGTGTTTTCGTTGCAAAACCATTTTCGCAACTTCGGTACCCAGAAATAGTGCATTCAGGCCCAAAACACAAGTTTTGCATCTTTTTACATGCCGAAAGTTTGTGAAATGCTCCGGAACACTCCCAAACATCATTTTGGGTCTAGTGGAGTAGAATGGGTGTTTTCGTTGTGAAATAATTTTCGCAACATCGGTACCCCGAATTAATGTATTCATGCCCGAAACACAAGTTTTGCATCTTTTTACAAATTGAAGGTTTGCGAAATGCTCTGGAGCACTCCAAAACAACATTTTGGTTCTAATGGAGTAGAATGGGTGTTTTCGTTGCGAAGCTATTATCGCAACTTCGGTACCCCGAAATATTGCATTCAAACTCGAAAAACATGTTTTGCATATTTTTACATGCCGAAAGTTTGCGAAAAGCTCCAGAACACTCCCGAACATCATTTTGAGTCCAATGGAGTAGAATGAGTGTTTTCGTTGCGAAATAATTGTTGCAACTTCGTTACCCCGAAATAGTGCATTCAAGCCCTAAACTGAAGTTTGCATCTTTTTACAAGTCGAAGGTTTGCGAAATGCTTCGGAGCACTCCCAAACATTATTTTGGGGTCTAATGGAGTAGAATTGGTGTTTTCATTGCGAAACCATTTTCGCAACTTTGGTACCCCGAAATAGTGCATTCAGGCCCGAAACTAAAGTTTTGCATCTTTTTACATGCTGAAAGTTTGCGAAATTCTCCAGAACACTCCCAAACATCATTTTGAGTCTAATGGAGTAGAATGGGTGTTTTCGTTGCGAAATAATTTTCGCAACTTCGTTACCCCGAAATAGTGCATTCAAGCCCGAAACATAAGTTTGCATCTTTTTACAAGTCGAACGTTTGCGAAATGCTTCGGAGCACTGCCAAACATCATTTTGGGTCAAATGGAGTAGAATGGGTGTTTTCGTTGCGAAACCATTTTCGCAACTTCGGTACCCCGAAATAGTGCATTCAGGCCCGAAACTAAAGTTTTGCATCTTTTTACATGCTGCAAGTTTGCGAAATCCTCCGGAGCACTCCCAAACATCATTTTGGGTCAAATGGAGTAGAATTGGTGTTTTGGTTGCGAAACCATTTTCGCAACTTCGGTACCCCAAAATAGTGCATTCAGGCCCGAAACACAAGTTTTGCATCTTTTTACATGTCGAAAGTTTGCGAAATGCTCCGGAGCACTCCCAAGCATCATTTTCGTTCTAATGGAGTAGAATGAGTGTTTTCATTGCGAAGCTATTATCGCAACTTCGGTCCCCGAAATAGTGCATTCAAGCCCGAAACAGAAGTTTGCATCTTTTTACAAGTCGAAGGTTTGCGAAATGCTTCGGAGCACTCCCAAACATCATTTTGGGTCAAATGGAATAGAATTGGTGTTTTCGTTGCGAAACCATTTTCGCAACTTCGGTACCCAGAAATAGTGCATTCAGGCCCGAAACACAAGTTTTGCATCTTTTTACATGCCGAAAGTTTGTGAAGTGCTCCAGAACACTCCCAAACATCATTTTGGGTCTAATGGAGTAGAATGGGTGTTTTCGTTGTGAAATAATTTTCGCAACTTCGGTACCCCGAATTAATGTATTCATGCCCGAAACACAAGTTTTGCATCTTTTTACAAATTGAAGGTTTGCGAAATGCTCTGGAGCACTCCAAAACAACATTTTGGTTCTAATGGAGTAGAATGGGTGTTTTCGTTGCGAAGCTATTATCGTAACTTCGGTACCCCGAAATATTGCATTCAGACTCGAAAAACATGTTTTGCATATTTTTACATGCCGAAAGTTTGCGAAAAGCTCCAGAACACTCCCGAACATCATTTTGAGTCCAATGGAGTAGAATGGGTGTTTTCGTTGCGAAATAATTGTTGCAACTTCGTTACCCCGAAATAGTGCATTCAAGCCCGAAACTGAAGTTTGCATCTTTTTACAAGTCGAAGGTTTGCGAAATGCTTCGGAGCACTCCCAAACATTATTTTGGGGTCAATGGAGTAGAATTGGTGTTTTCATTGCGAAACCATTTTCACAACTTTGGTACCCCGAAATAGTGCATTCAGGCCCGAAACTAAAGTTTTGCATCTTTTTACATGCCGAAAGTTTGCGAAATGCTCCAGAACACTCCCAAACATCATTTTGAGTCTAATGGAGTAGAATGGGTGTTTTCGTTGCGAAATAATTTTCGCAACTTCGTTACCTCGAAATAGTGCATTCAAGCCCGAAACATAAGTTTGCATCTTTTTACAAGTCGAACGTTTGCGAAATGCTTCGGAGCACTCCCAAACATCATTTTGGGTCAAATGGAGTAGAATGGGTGTTTTCGTTGCGAAACCATTTTCGCAACTTCGGTACCCCGAAATAGTGCATTCAGGCCCGAAACTAAAGTTTTGCATCTTTTTACATGCTGCAAGTTTGCGAAATCCTCCGGAGCACTCCCAAACATCATTTCGGGTCAAATGGAGTAGAATTGGTGTTTTTGTTGCGAAACCATTTTCGCAACTTCGATACCCCAAAATAGTGCATTCAGGCCCGAAACACAAGTTTTGCATCTTTTTACATGTCGAAAGTTTGCGAAATGCCCCGGAGCACTCCCAAGCATCATTTTAGTTCTAATGGAGTAGAATGAGTGTTTCATTGCGAAGCTATTATCGCAACTTCGGTACCCCGAAATAGTGCATTCAAGCCCGAAACAGAAGTTTGCATCTTTTTACAAGTCGAAGGTTTGCGAAATGCTTCGGAGCACTCCCAAACATCATTTTGGGTCAAATGGAATAGAATTGGTGTTTTCGTTGCAAAACCATTTTCGCAACTTCGGTACCCAGAAATAGTGCATTCAGGCCCAAAACACAAGTTTTGCATCTTTTTACATGCCGAAAGTTTGTGAAATGCTCCGGAACACTCCCAAACATCATTTTGGGTCTAGTGGAGTAGAATGGGTGTTTTCGTTGTGAAATAATTTTCGCAACTTCGGTACCCCGAATTAATGTATTCATGCCCGAAACACAAGTTTTGCATCTTTTTACAAATTGAAGGTTTGCGAAATGCTCTGGAGCACTCCAAAACAACATTTTGGTTCTAATGGAGTAGAATGGGTGTTTTCGTTGCGAAGCTATTATCGCAACTTCGGTACCCCGAAATATTGTATTCAGACTCGAAAAACATGTTTTGCATATTTTTACATGCCGAAAGTTTGCGAAAAGCTCCAGAACACTCCCGAACATCATTTTGAGTCCAATGGAGTAGAATGGGTGTTTTCGTTGCGAAATAATTGTTGCAACTTCGTTACCCCGAAATAGTGCACTCAAGCCCGAAACTGAAGTTTGCATCTTTTTACAAGTCGAAGGTTTGCGAAATGCTTCGGAGCACTCCCAAACATTATTTTGGGGTCAATGGAGTAGAATTGGTGTTTTCATTGCGAAACCATTTTCACAACTTTGGTACCCCGAAATAGTGCATTCAGGCCCGAAACTAAAGTTTTGCATCTTTTTACATGCCGAAAGTTTGCGAAATGCTCCAGAACACTCCCAAACATCATTTTGAGTCTATTGGAGTAGAATGGGTGTTTTCGTTGCGAAATAATTTTCGCAACTTCGTTACCCCGAAATAGTGCATTCAAGCCCGAAACATAAGTTTGCATCTTTTTACAAGTCGAACGTTTGCGAAATGCTTCGGAGCACTCCCAAACATCATTTTGGGTCAAATGGAGTAGAATGGGTGTTTTCGTTGCGAAACCATTTTCGCAACTTCGGTACCCCGAAATAGTGCATTCAGGCCCGAAACTAAAGTTTTGCATCTTTTTACATGCTGCAAGTTTGCGAAATCCTCCGGAGCACTCCCAAACATCATTTCGGGTCAAATGGAGTAGAATTGGTGTTTTTGTTGCGAAACTATTTTCGCAACTTTGATACCCCAAAATAGTGCATTCAGGCCCGAAACACAAGTTTTGCATCTTTTTACATGTCGAAAGTTTGCGAAATGCCCCGGAGCACTCCCAAGCATCATTTTAGTTCTAATGGAGTAGAATGAGTGTTTTCATTGCGAAGCTATTATCGCAACTTCGGTACCCCGAAATAGTGCATTCAAGCCCGAAACAGAAGTTTGCATCTTTTTACAAGTCGAAGGTTTGCGAAATGCTTCGGAGCACTCCCAAACATCATTTTGGGTCAAATGGAATAGAATTGGTGTTTTCGTTGCAAAACCATTTTCGCAACTTCGGTACCCAGAAATAGTGCATTCAGGCCCAAAACACAAGTTTTGCATCTTTTTACATGCCGAAAGTTTGTGAAATGCTCCGGAACACTCCCAAACATCATTTTGGGTCTAGTGGAGTAGAATGGGTGTTTTCGTTGTGAAATAATTTTCGCAACATCGGTACCCCGAATTAATGTATTCATGCCCGAAACACAAGTTTTGCATCTTTTTACAAATTGAAGGTTTGCGAAATGCTCTGGAGCACTCCAAAACAACATTTTGGTTCTAATGGAGTAGAATGGGTGTTTTCGTTGCGAAGCTATTATCGCAACTTCGGTACCCCGAAATATTGCATTCAAACTCGAAAAACATGTTTTGCATATTTTTACATGCCGAAAGTTTGCGAAAAGCTCCAGAACACTCCCGAACATCATTTTGAGTCCAATGGAGTAGAATGAGTGTTTTCGTTGCGAAATAATTGTTGCAACTTCGTTACCCCGAAATAGTGCATTCAAGCCCTAAACTGAAGTTTGCATCTTTTTACAAGTCGAAGGTTTGCGAAATGCTTCGGAGCACTCCCAAACATTATTTTGGGGTCTAATGGAGTAGAATTGGTGTTTTCATTGCGAAACCATTTTCGCAACTTTGGTACCCCGAAATAGTGCATTCAGGCCCGAAACTAAAGTTTTGCATCTTTTTACATGCTGAAAGTTTGCGAAATTCTCCAGAACACTCCCAAACATCATTTTGAGTCTAATGGAGTAGAATGGGTGTTTTCGTTGCGAAATAATTTTCGCAACTTCGTTACCCCGAAATAGTGCATTCAAGCCCGAAACATAAGTTTGCATCTTTTTACAAGTCGAACGTTTGCGAAATGCTTCGGAGCACTGCCAAACATCATTTTGGGTCAAATGGAGTAGAATGGGTGTTTTCGTTGCGAAACCATTTTCGCAACTTCGGTACCCCGAAATAGTGCATTCAGGCCCGAAACTAAAGTTTTGCATCTTTTTACATGCTGCAAGTTTGCGAAATCCTCCGGAGCACTCCCAAACATCATTTTGGGTCAAATGGAGTAGAATTGGTGTTTTGGTTGCGAAACCATTTTCGCAACTTCGGTACCCCAAAATAGTGCATTCAGGCCCGAAACACAAGTTTTGCATCTTTTTACATGTCGAAAGTTTGCGAAATGCTCCGGAGCACTCCCAAGCATCATTTTCGTTCTAATGGAGTAGAATGAGTGTTTTCATTGCGAAGCTATTATCGCAACTTCGGTCCCCGAAATAGTGCATTCAAGCCCGAAACTGAAGTTTGCATCTTTTTACAAGTCGAAGGTTTGCGAAATGCTTCGGAGCACTCCCAAACATCATTTTGGGTCAAATGGAATAGAATTGGTGTTTTCGTTGCGAAACCATTTTCGCAACTTCGGTACCCAGAAATAGTGCATTCAGGCCCGAAACACAAGTTTTGCATCTTTTTACATGCCGAAAGTTTGTGAAGTGCTCCAGAACACTCCCAAACATCATTTTGGGTCTAATGGAGTAGAATGGGTGTTTTCGTTGTGAAATAATTTTCGCAACTTCGGTACCCCGAATTAATGTATTCATGCCCGAAACACAAGTTTTGCATCTTTTTACAAATTGAAGGTTTGCGAAATGCTCTGGAGCACTCCAAAACAACATTTTGGTTCTAATGGAGTAGAATGGGTGTTTTCGTTGCGAAGCTATTATCGTAACTTCGGTACCCCGAAATATTGCATTCAGACTCGAAAAACATGTTTTGCATATTTTTACATGCCGAAAGTTTGCGAAAAGCTCCAGAACACTCCCGAACATCATTTTGAGTCCAATGGAGTAGAATGGGTGTTTTCGTTGCGAAATAATTGTTGCAACTTCGTTACCCCGAAATAGTGCATTCAAGCCCGAAACTGAAGTTTGCATCTTTTTACAAGTCGAAGGTTTGCGAAATGCTTCGGAGCACTCCCAAACATTATTTTGGGGTCAATGGAGTAGAATTGGTGTTTTCATTGCGAAACCATTTTCACAACTTTGGTACCCCGAAATAGTGCATTCAGGCCCGAAACTAAAGTTTTGCATCTTTTTACATGCCGAAAGTTTGCGAAATGCTCCAGAACACTCCCAAACATCATTTTGAGTCTAATGGAGTAGAATGGGTGTTTTCGTTGCGAAATAATTTTCGCAACTTCGTTACCTCGAAATAGTGCATTCAAGCCCGAAACATAAGTTTGCATCTTTTTACAAGTCGAACGTTTGCGAAATGCTTCGGAGCACTCCCAAACATCATTTTGGGTCAAATGGAGTAGAATGGGTGTTTTCGTTGCGAAACCATTTTCGCAACTTCGGTACCCCGAAATAGTGCATTCAGGCCCGAAACTAAAGTTTTGCATCTTTTTACATGCTGCAAGTTTGCGAAATCCTCCGGAGCACTCCCAAACATCATTTCGGGTCAAATGGAGTAGAATTGGTGTTTTTGTTGCGAAACCATTTTCGCAACTTCGATACCCCAAAATAGTGCATTCAGGCCCGAAACACAAGTTTTGCATCTTTTTACATGTCGAAAGTTTGCGAAATGCCCCGGAGCACTCCCAAGCATCATTTTAGTTCTAATGGAGTAGAATGAGTGTTTTCATTGCGAAGCTATTATCGCAACTTCGGTACCCCGAAATAGTGCATTCAAGCCCGAAACAGAAGTTTGCATCTTTTTACAAGTCGAAGGTTTGCGAAATGCTTCGGAGCACTCCCAAACATCATTTTGGGTCAAATGGAATAGAATTGGTGTTTTCGTTGCAAAACCATTTTCGCAACTTCGGTACCCAGAAATAGTGCATTCAGGCCCAAAACACAAGTTTTGCATCTTTTTACATGCCGAAAGTTTGTGAAATGCTCCGGAACACTCCCAAACATCATTTTGGGTCTAGTGGAGTAGAATGGGTGTTTTCGTTGTGAAATAATTTTCGCAACTTCGGTACCCCGAATTAATGTATTCATGCCCGAAACACAAGTTTTGCATCTTTTTACAAATTGAAGGTTTGCGAAATGCTCTGGAGCACTCCAAAACAACATTTTGGTTCTAATGGAGTAGAATGGGTGTTTTCGTTGCGAAGCTATTATCGCAACTTCGGTACCCCGAAATATTGCATTCAGACTCGAAAAACATGTTTTGCATATTTTTACATGCCGAAAGTTTGCGAAAAGCTCCAGAACACTCCCGAACATCATTTTGAGTCCAATGGAGTAGAATGGGTGTTTTCATTGCGAAATAATTGTTGCAACTTCGTTACCCCGAAATAGTGCATTCAAGCCCTAAACTGAAGTTTGCATCTTTTTACAAGTCGAAGGTTTGCGAAATGCTTCGGAGCACTCCCAAACATTATTTTGGGGTCTAATGGAGTAGAATTGGTGTTTTCATTGCGAAACCATTTTCGCAACTTTGGTACCCCGAAATAGTGCATTCAGGCCCGAAACTAAAGTTTTGCATCTTTTTACATGCTGAAAGTTTGCGAAATTCTCCAGAACACTCCCAAACATCGTTTTGAGTCTAATGGAGTAGAATGGGTGTTTTCGTTGCGAAATAATTTTCGCAACTTCGTTACCCCGAAATAGTGCATTCAAGCCCGAAACATAAGTTTGCATCTTTTTACATGTCGAACGTTTGCGAAATGCTTCGGAGCACTGCCAAACATCATTTTGGGTCAAATGGAGTAGAATGGGTGTTTTCGTTGCGAAACCATTTTCGCAACTTCGGTACCCCGAAATAGTGCATTCAGGCCCGAAACTAAAGTTTTGCATCTTTTTACATGCTGCAAGTTTGCGAAATCCTCCGGAGCACTCCCAAACATCATTTCGGGTCAAATGGAGTAGAATTGGTGTTTTTGTTGCGAAACCATTTTCGCAACTTCGATACCCCAAAATAGTGCATTCAGGCCCGAAACACAAGTTTTGCATCTTTTTACATGTCGAAAGTTTGCGAAATGCCCCGGAGCACTCCCAAGCATCATTTTAGTTCTAATGGAGTAGAATGAGTGTTTTCATTGCGAAGCTATTATCGCAACTTCGGTACCCCGAAATAGTGCATTCAAGCCCGAAACAGAAGTTTGCATCTTTTTACAAGTCGAAGGTTTGCGAAATGCTTCGGAGCACTCCCAAACATCATTTTGGGTCAAATGGAATAGAATTGGTGTTTTCGTTGCAAAACCATTTTCGCAACTTCGGTACCCAGAAATAGTGCATTCAGGCCCAAAACACAAGTTTTGCATCTTTTTACATGCCGAAAGTTTGTGAAATGCTCCGGAACACTCCCAAACATCATTTTGGGTCTAGTGGAGTAGAATGGGTGTTTTCGTTGTGAAATAATTTTCGCAACTTCGGTACCCCGAATTAATGTATTCATGCCCGAAACACAAGTTTTGCATCTTTTTACAAATTGAAGGTTTGCGAAATGCTCTGGAGCACTCCAAAACAACATTTTGGTTCTAATGGAGTAGAATGGGTGTTTTCGTTGCGAAGCTATTATCGCAACTTCGGTACCCCGAAATATTGTATTCAGACTCGAAAAACATGTTTTGCATATTTTTACATGCCGAAAGTTTGCGAAAAGCTCCAGAACACTCCCGAACATCATTTTGAGTCCAATGGAGTAGAATGGGTGTTTTCGTTGCGAAATAATTGTTGCAACTTCGTTACCCCGAAATAGTGCACTCAAGCCCGAAACTGAAGTTTGCATCTTTTTACAAGTCGAAGGTTTGCGAAATGCTTCGGAGCACTCCCAAACATTATTTTGGGGTCAATGGAGTAGAATTGGTGTTTTCATTGCGAAACCATTTTCACAACTTTGGTACCCCGAAATAGTGCATTCAGGCCCGAAACTAAAGTTTTGCATCTTTTTACATGCCGAAAGTTTGCGAAATGCTCCAGAACACTCCCAAACATCATTTTGAGTCTATTGGAGTAGAATGGGTGTTTTCGTTGCGAAATAATTTTCGCAACTTCGTTACCCCGAAATAGTGCATTCAAGCCCGAAACATAAGTTTGCATCTTTTTACAAGTCGAACGTTTGCGAAATGCTTCGGAGCACTCCCAAACATCATTTTGGGTCAAATGGAGTAGAATGGGTGTTTTCGTTGCGAAACCATTTTCGCAACTTCGGTACCCCGAAATAGTGCATTCAGGCCCGAAACTAAAGTTTTGCATCTTTTTACATGCTGCAAGTTTGCGAAATCCTCCGGAGCACTCCCAAACATCATTTCGGGTCAAATGGAGTAGAATTGGTGTTTTTGTTGCGAAACTATTTTCGCAACTTTGATACCCCAAAATAGTGCATTCAGGCCCGAAACACAAGTTTTGCATCTTTTTACATGTCGAAAGTTTGCGAAATGCCCCGGAGCACTCCCAAGCATCATTTTAGTTCTAATGGAGTAGAATGAGTGTTTTCATTGCGAAGCTATTATCGCAACTTCGGTACCCCGAAATAGTGCATTCAAGCCCGAAACAGAAGTTTGCATCTTTTTACAAGTCGAAGGTTTGCGAAATGCTTCGGAGCACTCCCAAACATCATTTTGGGTCAAATGGAATAGAATTGGTGTTTTCGTTGCAAAACCATTTTCGCAACTTCGGTACCCAGAAATAGTGCATTCAGGCCCAAAACACAAGTTTTGCATCTTTTTACATGCCGAAAGTTTGTGAAATGCTCCGGAACACTCCCAAACATCATTTTGGGTCTAGTGGAGTAGAATGGGTGTTTTCGTTGTGAAATAATTTTCGCAACATCGGTACCCCGAATTAATGTATTCATGCCCGAAACACAAGTTTTGCATCTTTTTACAAATTGAAGGTTTGCGAAATGCTCTGGAGCACTCCAAAACAACATTTTGGTTCTAATGGAGTAGAATGGGTGTTTTCGTTGCGAAGCTATTATCGCAACTTCGGTACCCCGAAATATTGCATTCAAACTCGAAAAACATGTTTTGCATATTTTTACATGCCGAAAGTTTGCGAAAAGCTCCAGAACACTCCCGAACATCATTTTGAG
Source organism: Cenchrus fungigraminus (assembly GCA_036936925.1). NCBI lineage: Eukaryota > Viridiplantae > Streptophyta > Magnoliopsida > Poales > Poaceae > Cenchrus > Cenchrus fungigraminus. The sequence continues at coordinate 34,548,449 of CM072775.1, forward strand.
TCCAATGGAGTAGAATGAGTGTTTTCGTTGCGAAATAATTGTTGCAACTTCGTTACCCCGAAATAGTGCATTCAAGCCCTAAACTGAAGTTTGCATCTTTTTACAAGTCGAAGGTTTGCGAAATGCTTCGGAGCACTCCCAAACATTATTTTGGGGTCTAATGGAGTAGAATTGGTGTTTTCATTGCGAAACCATTTTCGCAACTTTGGTACCCCGAAATAGTGCATTCAGGCCCGAAACTAAAGTTTTGCATCTTTTTACATGCTGAAAGTTTGCGAAATTCTCCAGAACACTCCCAAACATCATTTTGAGTCTAATGGAGTAGAATGGGTGTTTTCGTTGCGAAATAATTTTCGCAACTTCGTTACCCCGAAATAGTGCATTCAAGCCCGAAACATAAGTTTGCATCTTTTTACAAGTCGAACGTTTGCGAAATGCTTCGGAGCACTGCCAAACATCATTTTGGGTCAAATGGAGTAGAATGGGTGTTTTCGTTGCGAAACCATTTTCGCAACTTCGGTACCCCGAAATAGTGCATTCAGGCCCGAAACTAAAGTTTTGCATCTTTTTACATGCTGCAAGTTTGCGAAATCCTCCGGAGCACTCCCAGACATCATTTTGGGTCAAATGGAGTAGAATTGGTGTTTTGGTTGCGAAACCATTTTCGCAACTTCGGTACCCCAAAATAGTGCATTCAGGCCCGAAACACAAGTTTTGCATCTTTTTACATGTCGAAAGTTTGCGAAATGCTCCGGAGCACTCCCAAGCATCATTTTCGTTCTAATGGAGTAGAATGAGTGTTTTCATTGCGAAGCTATTATCGCAACTTCGGTCCCCGAAATAGTGCATTCAAGCCCGAAACTGAAGTTTGCATCTTTTTACAAGTCGAAGGTTTGCGAAATGCTTCGGAGCACTCCCAAACATCATTTTGGGTCAAATGGAATAGAATTGGTGTTTTCGTTGCGAAACCATTTTCGCAACTTCGGTACCCAGAAATAGTGCATTCAGGCCCGAAACACAAGTTTTGCATCTTTTTACATGCCGAAAGTTTGTGAAGTGCTCCAGAACACTCCCAAACATCATTTTGGGTCTAATGGAGTAGAATGGGTGTTTTCGTTGTGAAATAATTTTCGCAACTTCGGTACCCCGAATTAATGTATTCATGCCCGAAACACAAGTTTTGCATCTTTTTACAAATTGAAGGTTTGCGAAATGCTCTGGAGCACTCCAAAACAACATTTTGGTTCTAATGGAGTAGAATGGGTGTTTTCGTTGCGAAGCTATTATCGTAACTTCGGTACCCCGAAATATTGCATTCAGACTCGAAAAACATGTTTTGCATATTTTTACATGCCGAAAGTTTGCGAAAAGCTCCAGAACACTCCCGAACATCATTTTGAGTCCAATGGAGTAGAATGGGTGTTTTCGTTGCGAAATAATTGTTGCAACTTCGTTACCCCGAAATAGTGCATTCAAGCCCGAAACTGAAGTTTGCATCTTTTTACAAGTCGAAGGTTTGCGAAATGCTTCGGAGCACTCCCAAACATTATTTTGGGGTCAATGGAGTAGAATTGGTGTTTTCATTGCGAAACCATTTTCACAACTTTGGTACCCCGAAATAGTGCATTCAGGCCCGAAACTAAAGTTTTGCATCTTTTTACATGCCGAAAGTTTGCGAAATGCTCCAGAACACTCCCAAACATCATTTTGAGTCTAATGGAGTAGAATGGGTGTTTTCGTTGCGAAATAATTTTCGCAACTTCGTTACCTCGAAATAGTGCATTCAAGCCCGAAACATAAGTTTGCATCTTTTTACAAGTCGAACGTTTGCGAAATGCTTCGGAGCACTCCCAAACATCATTTTGGGTCAAATGGAGTAGAATGGGTGTTTTCGTTGCGAAACCATTTTCGCAACTTCGGTACCCCGAAATAGTGCATTCAGGCCCGAAACTAAAGTTTTGCATCTTTTTACATGCTGCAAGTTTGCGAAATCCTCCGGAGCACTCCCAAACATCATTTCGGGTCAAATGGAGTAGAATTGGTGTTTTTGTTGCGAAACCATTTTCGCAACTTCGATACCCCAAAATAGTGCATTCAGGCCCGAAACACAAGTTTTGCATCTTTTTACATGTCGAAAGTTTGCGAAATGCCCCGGAGCACTCCCAAGCATCATTTTAGTTCTAATGGAGTAGAATGAGTGTTTTCATTGCGAAGCTATTATCGCAACTTCGGTACCCCGAAATAGTGCATTCAAGCCCGAAACAGAAGTTTGCATCTTTTTACAAGTCGAAGGTTTGCGAAATGCTTCGGAGCACTCCCAAACATCATTTTGGGTCAAATGGAATAGAATTGGTGTTTTCGTTGCAAAACCATTTTCGCAACTTCGGTACCCAGAAATAGTGCATTCAGGCCCAAAACACAAGTTTTGCATCTTTTTACATGCCGAAAGTTTGTGAAATGCTCCGGAACACTCCCAAACATCATTTTGGGTCTAGTGGAGTAGAATGGGTGTTTTCGTTGTGAAATAATTTTCGCAACTTCGGTACCCCGAATTAATGTATTCATGCCCGAAACACAAGTTTTGCATCTTTTTACAAATTGAAGGTTTGCGAAATGCTCTGGAGCACTCCAAAACAACATTTTGGTTCTAATGGAGTAGAATGGGTGTTTTCGTTGCGAAGCTATTATCGCAACTTCGGTACCCCGAAATATTGCATTCAGACTCGAAAAACATGTTTTGCATATTTTTACATGCCGAAAGTTTGCGAAAAGCTCCAGAACACTCCCGAACATCATTTTGAGTCCAATGGAGTAGAATGGGTGTTTTCATTGCGAAATAATTGTTGCAACTTCGTTACCCCGAAATAGTGCATTCAAGCCCTAAACTAAAGTTTGCATCTTTTTACAAGTCGAAGGTTTGCGAAATGCTTCGGAGCACTCCCAAACATTATTTTGGGGTCTAATGGAGTAGAATTGGTGTTTTCATTGCGAAACCATTTTCGCAACTTTGGTACCCCGAAATAGTGCATTCAGGCCCGAAACTAAAGTTTTGCATCTTTTTACATGCTGAAAGTTTGCGAAATTCTCCAGAACACTCCCAAACATCGTTTTGAGTCTAATGGAGTAGAATGGGTGTTTTCGTTGCGAAATAATTTTCGCAACTTCGTTACCCCGAAATAGTGCATTCAAGCCCGAAACATAAGTTTGCATCTTTTTACATGTCGAACGTTTGCGAAATGCTTCGGAGCACTGCCAAACATCATTTTGGGTCAAATGGAGTAGAATGGGTGTTTTCGTTGCGAAACCATTTTCGCAACTTCGGTACCCCGAAATAGTGCATTCAGGCCCGAAACTAAAGTTTTGCATCTTTTTACATGCTGCAAGTTTGCGAAATCCTCCGGAGCACTCCCAAACATCATTTTGGGTCAAATGGAGTAGAATTGGTGTTTTGGTTGCGAAACCATTTTCGCAACTTCGGTACCCCAAAATAGTGCATTCAGGCCCGAAACACAAGTTTTGCATCTTTTTACATGTCGAAAGTTTGCGAAATGCTCCGGAGCACTCCCAAGCATCATTTTCGTTCTAATGGAGTAGAATGAGTGTTTTCATTGCGAAGCTATTATCGCAACTTCGGTCCCCGAAATAGTGCATTCAAGCCCGAAACTGAAGTTTGCATCTTTTTACAAGTCGAAGGTTTGCGAAATGCTTCGGAGCACTCCCAAACATCATTTTGGGTCAAATGGAGTAGAATTGGTGTTTTCGTTGCGAAACCATTTTCGCAACTTCGGTACCCCGAAATAGTGCATTCAGGCCTGAACCTAAAGTTTTGCATCTTTTTACATGCCGAAAGTTTGCGAAATGCTCCAGAACACTCCCAAACATCATTTTGAGTCTAATGGAGTAGAATGGGTGTTTTCGTTGCGAAATAATTTTCGCAACTTCGTTACCCCGAAATAGTGCATTCAAGCCTGAAACAGAAGTTTGCATCTTTTTACAAGTCGAAGGTTTGCGAAATGCTTCTGAGCACTCCCAAACATCATTATGGTTCTAATGGAGTAGAATGGGTGTTTTCATTGCGAAATAATTTTCACAACTTCGTTACCCCGAAATAGTGCATTCAAGCCCGAAACAGAAGTTTGCATCTTTTTACAAGTCGAAGGTTTGCGAAATGCTTCGGAGCACTCCCAGACATCATTTTGGGTCTAATGGAGTAGAATGGGTGTTTTCGTTGCGAAATAATTGTTGCAACTTCGTTACCCCGAAATAGTGCATTCAGGCCCGAAACATAAGTTTGCATCTTTTTACAAGTCGAACGTTTGCGAAATGCTTCGGAGCACTCCCAAACATCATTTTGGGTCAAATGGAGTAGAATGGGTGTTTTCGTTGCGAAACCATTTTCGCAACTTCGGTACCCCGAAATAGTGCATTCAGGCCCGAAACTAAAGTTTTGTATCTTTTTACATGCTGCAAGTTTGCGAAATCCTCCGGAGCACTCCCAAACATCATTTCGGGTCAAATGGAGTAGAATTGGTGTTTTTGTTGCGAAACCATTTTCGCAACTTCGGTACCCCAAAATAGTGCATTCAGGCCCGAAACACAAGTTTTGCATCTTTTTACATGTCGAAAGTTTGCGAAATGCTCCGGAGCACTCCCAAGCATCATTTTCGTTCTAATGGAGTAGAATGAGTGTTTTCATTGCGAAGCTATTATCGCAACTTCGGTACCCCGAAATAGTGCATTCAAGCCCGAAACAGAAGTTTGCATCTTTTTACAAGTCGAAGGTTTGCGAAATGCTTCGGAGCACTCCCAAACATCATTTTGGGTCAAATGGAATAGAATTGGTGTTTTCGTTGCAAAACTATTTTCGCAACTTCGGTACCCAGAAATAGTGCATTCAGGCCCAAAACACAAGTTTTGCATCTTTTTACATGCCGAAAGTTTGTGAAATGCTCCGGAACACTCCCAAACATCATTTTGGGTCTAATGGAGTAGAATGGGTGTTTTCGTTGTGAAATAATTTTCGCAACTTCGGTACCCCGAATTAATGTATTCATGCCCGAAACACAAGTTTTGCATCTTTTTAAAAATTGAAGGTTTGCGAAATGCTCTGGAGCACTCCAAAACAACATTTTCGTTCTAATGGAGTAGAATGGGTGTTTTCGTTGCGAAGCTATTATCGCAACTTCGGTACCCCGAAATATTGCATTCAGACTCGAAAAACATGTTTTGCATATTTTTACATGCCGAAAGTTTGCGAAAAGCTCCAGAACACTCCCGAACATCATTTTGAGTCCAATGGAGTAGAATGGGTGTTTTCGTTGCGAAATAATTGTTGCAACTTCGTTACCCCGAAATAGTGCATTCAAGCCCTAAACTGAAGTTTGCATCTTTTTACAAGTCGAAGGTTTGCGAAATGCTTCGGAGCACTCCCAAACATTATTTTGCGGTCTAATGTAGTAGAATTGGTGTTTTCATTGCGAAACCATTTTCGCAACTTTGGTACCCCGAAATAGTGCATTCAGGCCCGAAACTAAAGTTTTGCATCTTTTTACATGCCGAAAGTTTGCGAAATTCTCCAGAACACTCCCAAACATCATTTTGAGTCTAATGGAGTAGAATGGGTGTTTTCGTTGCGAAATAATTTTCGCAACTTCGTTACCCCGAAATAGTGCATTCAAGCCTGAAACAGAAGTTTGCATCTTTTTACAAGTCGAAGGTTTGCGAAATGCTTCTGAGCACTCCCAAACATCATTATGGTTCTAATGGAGTAGAATGGGTGTTTTCATTGCGAAATAATTTTCACAACTTCGTTACCCCGAAATAGTGCATTCAAGCCCGAAACAGAAGTTTGCATCTTTTTACAAGTCGAAGGTTTGCGAAATGCTTCGGAGCACTCCCAAACATCATTTTGGGTCAAATGGAGTAGAATTGGTGTTTTCGTTGCGAAACCATTTTCGCAACTTCGGTACCCCGAAATAGTGCATTCAGGCCTGAACCTAAAGTTTTGCATCTTTTTACATGCCGAAAGTTTGCGAAATGCTCCAGAACACTCCCAAACATCATTTTGAGTCTAATGGAGTAGAATGGGTGTTTTCGTTGCGAAATAATTTTCGCAACTTCGTTACCCCGAAATAGTGCATTCAAGCCTGAAACAGAAGTTTGCATCTTTTTACAAGTCGAAGGTTTGCGAAATGCTTCTGAGCACTCCCAAACATCATTATGGTTCTAATGGAGTAGAATGGGTGTTTTCATTGCGAAATAATTTTCACAACTTCGTTACCCCGAAATAGTGCATTCAAGCCCGAAACAGAAGTTTGCATCTTTTTACAAGTCGAAGGTTTGCGAAATGCTTCGGAGCACTCCCAGACATCATTTTGGGTCTAATGGAGTAGAATGGGTGTTTTCGTTGCGAAATAATTGTTGCAACTTCGTTACCCCGAAATAGTGGATTCAGGCCCGAAACATAAGTTTGCATCTTTTTACAAGTCGAACGTTTGCGAAATGCTTCGGAGCACTCCCAAACATCATTTTGGGTCAAATGGAGTAGAATGGGTGTTTTCGTTGCGAAACCATTTTCGCAACTTCGGTACCCCGAAATAGTGCATTCAGGCCCGAAACTAAAGTTTTGTATCTTTTTACATGCTGCAAGTTTGCGAAATCCTCCGGAGCACTCCCAAACATCATTTCGGGTCAAATGGAGTAGAATTGGTGTTTTTGTTGCGAAACCATTTTCGCAACTTCGGTACCCCAAAATAGTGCATTCAGGCCCGAAACACAAGTTTTGCATCTTTTTACATGTCGAAAGTTTGCGAAATGCTCCGGAGCACTCCCAAGCATCATTTTCGTTCTAATGGAGTAGAATGAGTGTTTTCATTGCGAAGCTATTATCGCAACTTCGGTACCCCGAAATAGTGCATTCAAGCCCGAAACAGAAGTTTGCATCTTTTTACAAGTCGAAGGTTTGCGAAATGCTTCGGAGCACTCCCAAACATCATTTTGGGTCAAATGGAATAGAATTGGTGTTTTCGTTGCAAAACCATTTTCGCAACTTCGGTACCCAGAAATAGTGCATTCAGGCCCAAAACACAAGTTTTGCATCTTTTTACATGCCGAAAGTTTGTGAAATGCTCCGGAACACTCCCAAACATTATTTTGGGGTCTAATGGAGTAGAATTGGTGTTTTCATTGCGAAACCATTTTCGCAACTTTGGTACCCCGAAATAGTGCATTCAGGCCCGAAACTAAAGTTTTGCATCTTTTTACATGCTGAAAGTTTGCGAAATTCTCCAGAACACTCCCAAACATCGTTTTGAGTCTAATGGAGTAGAATGGGTGTTTTCGTTGCGAAATAATTTTCGCAACTTCGTTACCCCGAAATAGTGCATTCAAGCCCGAAACATAAGTTTGCATCTTTTTACAAGTCGAACGTTTGCGAAATGCTTCGGAGCACTCCCAAACATCATTTTGGGTCAAATGGAGTAGAATGGGTGTTTTCGTTGCGAAACCATTTTCGCAACTTCGGTACCCCGAAATAGTGCATTCAGGCCCGAAACTAAAGTTTTGCATCTTTTTACATGCTGCAAGTTTGCGAAATCCTCCGGAGCACTCCCAAACATCATTTTGGGTCAAATGGAGTAGAATTGGTGTTTTTGTTGCGAAACCATTTTCGCAACTTCGGTACCCAGAATTAATGTATTCATGCCCGAAACACAAGTTTTGCATCTTTTTACAAATTGAAGGTTTGCGAAATGCTCTGGAGCACTCCAAAACAACATTTTGGTTCTAATGGAGTAGAATGGGTGTTTTCGTTGCGAAGCTATTATCGCAACTTCGGTACCCCGAAATATTGCATTCAGACTCGAAAAACATGTTTTGCATATTTTTACATGCCGAAAGTTTGCGAAAAGCTCCAGAACACTCCCGAACATCATTTTGAGTCCAATGGAGTAGAATGGGTGTTTTCGTTGCGAAATAATTGTTGCAACTTCGTTACCCCGAAATAGTGCATTCAAGCCCTAAACTGAAGTTTGCATCTTTTTACAAGTCGAAGGTTTGCGAAATGCTTCGGAGCACTCCCAAACATTATTTTGCGGTCTAATGGAGTAGAATTGGTGTTTTCATTGCGAAACCATTTTCGCAACTTTGGTACCCCGAAATAGTGCATTCAGGCCCGAAACTAAAGTTTTGCATCTTTTTACATGCCGAAAGTTTGCGAAATTCTCCAGAACACTCCCAAACATCATTTTGAGTCTAATGGAGTAGAATGGGTGTTTTCGTTGCGAAATAATTTTCGCAACTTCGTTACCCCGAAATAGTGCATTCAAGCCTGAAACAGAAGTTTGCATCTTTTTACAAGTCGAAGGTTTGCGAAATGCTTCTGAGCACTCCCAAACATCATTATGGTTCTAATGGAGTAGAATGGGTGTTTTCATTGCGAAATAATTTTCACAACTTCGTTACCCCGAAATAGTGCATTCAAGCCCGAAACAGAAGTTTGCATCTTTTTACAAGTCGAAGGTTTGCGAAATGCTTCGGAGCACTCCCAAACATCATTTTGGGTCAAATGGAGTAGAATTGGTGTTTTCGTTGCGAAACCATTTTCGCAACTTCGGTACCCCGAAATAGTGCATTCAGGCCTGAACCTAAAGTTTTGCATCTTTTTACATGCCGAAAGTTTGCGAAATGCTCCAGAACACTCCCAAACATCATTTTGAGTCTAATGGAGTAGAATGGGTGTTTTCGTTGCGAAATAATTTTCGCAACTTCGTTACCCCGAAATAGTGCATTCAAGCCTGAAACAGAAGTTTGCATCTTTTTACAAGTCGAAGGTTTGCGAAATGCTTCTGAGCACTCCCAAACATCATTATGGTTCTAATGGAGTAGAATGGGTGTTTTCATTGCGAAATAATTTTCACAACTTCGTTACCCCGAAATAGTGCATTCAAGCCCGAAACAGAAGTTTGCATCTTTTTACAAGTCGAAGGTTTGCGAAATGCTTCGGAGCACTCCCAGACATCATTTTGGGTCTAATGGAGTAGAATGGGTGTTTTCGTTGCGAAATAATTGTTGCAACTTCGTTACCCCGAAATAGTGCATTCAGGCCCGAAACATAAGTTTGCATCTTTTTACAAGTCGAACGTTTGCGAAATGCTTCGGAGCACTCCCAAACATCATTTTGGGTCAAATGGAGTAGAATGGGTGTTTTCGTTGCGAAACCATTTTCGCAACTTCGGTACCCCGAAATAGTGCATTCAGGCCTGAAACTAAAGTTTTGTATCTTTTTACATGCTGCAAGTTTGCGAAATCCTCCGGAGCACTCCCAAACATCATTTCGGGTCAAATGGAGTAGAATTGGTGTTTTTGTTGCGAAACCATTTTCGCAACTTCGGTACCCCAAAATAGTGCATTCAGGCCCGAAACACAAGTTTTGCATCTTTTTACATGTCGAAAGTTTGCGAAATGCTCCGGAGCACTCCCAAGCATCATTTTCGTTCTAATGGAGTAGAATGAGTGTTTTCATTGCGAAGCTATTATCGCAACTTCGGTACCCCGAAATAGTGCATTCAAGCCCGAAACAGAAGTTTGCATCTTTTTACAAGTCGAAGGTTTGCGAAATGCTTCGGAGCACTCCCAAACATCATTTTGGGTCAAATGGAATAGAATTGGTGTTTTCGTTGCAAAACCATTTTCGCAACTTCGGTACCCAGAAATAGTGCATTCAGGCCCAAAACACAAGTTTTGCATCTTTTTACATGCCGAAAGTTTGTGAAATGCTCCGGAACACTCCCAAACATCATTTTGGGTCTAATGGAGTAGAATGGGTGTTTTCGTTGTGAAATAATTTTCGCAACTTCGGTACCCCGAATTAATGTATTCATGCCCGAAACACAAGTTTTGCATCTTTTTAAAAATTGAAGGTTTGCGAAATGCTCTGGAGCACTCCAAAACAACATTTTGGTTCTAATGGAGTAGAATGGGTGTTTTCGTTGCGAAGCTATTATCGCAACTTCGGTACCCCGAAATATTGCATTCAGACTCGAAAAACATGTTTTGCATATTTTTACATGCCAAAAGTTTGCGAAAAGCTCCAGAACACTCCCGAACATCATTTTGAGTCCAATGGAGTAGAATGGGTGTTTTCGTTGCGAAATAATTGTTGCAACTTCGTTACCCCGAAATAGTGCATTCAAGCCCTAAACTGAAGTTTGCATCTTTTTACAAGTCGAAGGTTTGCGAAATGCTTCGGAGCACTCCCAAACATTATTTTGCGGTCTAATGGAGTAGAATTGGTGTTTTCATTGCGAAACCATTTTCGCAACTTTGGTACCCCGAAATAGTGCATTCAGGCCCGAAACTAAAGTTTTGCATCTTTTTACATGCCGAAAGTTTGCGAAATTCTCCAGAACACTCCCAAACATCATTTTGAGTCTAATGGAGTAGAATGGGTGTTTTCGTTGCGAAATAATTTTCGCAACTTCGTTACCCCGAAATAGTGCATTCAAGCCCGAAACTAATGTTTTGCATCTTTTTACATGCTGCAAGTTTGCGAAATCCTCCGGAGCACTCCCAAACATCATTTCGGGTCAAATGGAGTAGAATTGGTGTTTTTGTTGCGAAACCATTTTCGCAACTTCGATACCCCAAAATAGTGCATTCAGGCTCGAAACACAAGTTTTGCATCTTTTTACATGTCGAAAGTTTGCGAAATGCTCCGGAGCACTCCCAAGCATCATTTTCGTTCTAATGGAGTAGAATGAGTGTTTTCATTGCGAAGCTATTATCGCAACTTCGGTACCCCGAAATAGTGCATTCAAGCCCGAAACAGAAGTTTGCATCTTTTTACAAGTCGAAGGTTTGCGAAATGCTTCGGAGCACTCCCAAACATCATTTTGGGTCAAATGGAATAGAATTGGTGTTTTCGTTGCAAAACCATTTTCGCAACTTCGGTACCCAGAAATAGTGCATTCAGGCCCAAAACACAAGTTTTGCATCTTTTTACATGCCGAAAGTTTGTGAAATGCTCCGGAACACTCCCAAACATCATTTTGGGTCTAGTGGAGTAGAATGGGTGTTTTCGTTGTGAAATAATTTTCGCAACTTCGGTACCCCGAATTAATGTATTCTTGCCCGAAACACAAGTTTTGCATCTTTTTACAAATTGAAGGTTTGCGAAATGCTCTGGAGCACTCCAAAACAACATTTTGGTTCTAATGGAGTAGAATGGGTGTTTTCGTTGCGAAGCTATTATCGCAACTTCGGTACCCCGAAATATTGCATTCAGACTCGAAAAGCATGTTTTGCATATTTTTACATGCCGAAAGTTTGCGAAAAGCTCCAGAACACTCCCGAACATCATTTTGAGTCCAATGGAGTAGAATGGGTGTTTTCGTTGCGAAATAATTATTGCAACTTCGTTACCCCGAAATAGTGCATTCAAGCCCTAAACTGAAGTTTGCATCTTTTTACAAGTCGAAGGTTTGCGAAATGCTTCGGAGCACTGCCAAACATCATTTTGGGTCAAATGGAGTAGAATGGGTGTTTTCGTTGCGAAACCATTTTCGCAACTTCGGTACCCCGAAATAGTGCATTCAGGCCCGAAACTAAAGTTTTGCATCTTTTTACATGCTGCAAGTTTGCGAAATCCTCCGGAGCACTCCCAAACATCATTTTGGGTCAAATGGAGTAGAATAGGTGTTTTGGTTGCGAAACCATTTTCGCAACTTCGGTACCCCAAAATAGTGCATTCAGGCCCGAAACACAAGTTTTGCATCTTTTTACATGTCGAAAGTTTGCGAAATGCTCCGGAGCACTCCCAAGCATCATTTTCGTTCTAATGGAGTAGAATGAGTGTTTTCATTGCGAAGCTATTATCGCAACTTCGGTACCCCGAAATAGTGCATTCAAGCCCGAAACAGAAGTTTGCATCTTTTTACAAGTCGAAGGTTTGCGAAATGCTTCGGAGCACTCCCAAACATCATTTTGGGTCAAATGGAATAGAATTGGTGTTTTCGTTGCAAAACCATTTTCGCAACTTCGGTACCCAGAAATAGTGCATTCAGGCCCAAAACACAAGTTTTGCATCTTTTTACATGCCGAAAGTTTGTGAAATGCTCCGGAACACTCCCAAACATCATTTTGGGTCTAATGGAGTAGAATGGGTGTTTTCGTTGTGAAATAATTTTCGCAACTTCGGTACCCCGAATTAATGTATTCATGCCCGAAACACAAGTTTTGCATCTTTTTAAAAATTGAAGGTTTGCGAAATGCTCTGGAGCACTCCAAAACAACATTTTCGTTCTAATGGAGTAGAATGGGTGTTTTCGTTGCGAAGCTATTATCGCAACTTCGGTACCCCGAAATATTGCATTCAGACTCGAAAAACATGTTTTGCATATTTTTACATGCCGAAAGTTTGCGAAAAGCTCCAGAACACTCCCGAACATCATTTTGAGTCCAATGGAGTAGAATGGGTGTTTTCGTTGCGAAATAATTGTTGCAACTTCGTTACCCCGAAATAGTGCATTCAAGCCCTAAACTGAAGTTTGCATCTTTTTACAAGTCGAAGGTTTGCGAAATGCTTCGGAGCACTCCCAAACATTATTTTGCGGTCTAATGGAGTAGAATTGGTGTTTTCATTGCGAAACCATTTTCGCAACTTTGGTACCCCGAAATAGTGCATTCAGGCCCGAAACTAAAGTTTTGCATCTTTTTACATGCCGAAAGTTTGCGAAATTCTCCAGAACACTCCCAAACATCATTTTGAGTCTAATGGAGTAGAATGGGTGTTTTCGTTGCGAAATAATTTTCGCAACTTCGTTACCCCGAAATAGTGCATTCAAGCCTGAAACAGAAGTTTGCATCTTTTTACAAGTCGAAGGTTTGCGAAATGCTTCTGAGCACTCCCAAACATCATTATGGTTCTAATGGAGTAGAATGGGTGTTTTCATTGCGAAATAATTTTCACAACTTCGTTACCCCGAAATAGTGCATTCAAGCCCGAAACAGAAGTTTGCATCTTTTTACAAGTCGAAGGTTTGCGAAATGCTTCGGAGCACTCCCAAACATCATTTTGGGTCAAATGGAGTAGAATTGGTGTTTTCGTTGCGAAACCATTTTCGCAACTTCGGTACCCCGAAATAGTGCATTCAGGCCTGAACCTAAAGTTTTGCATCTTTTTACATGCCGAAAGTTTGCGAAATGCTCCAGAACACTCCCAAACATCATTTTGAGTCTAATGGAGTAGAATGGGTGTTTTCGTTGCGAAATAATTTTCGCAACTTCGTTACCCCGAAATAGTGCATTCAAGCCTGAAACAGAAGTTTGCATCTTTTTACAAGTCGAAGGTTTGCGAAATGCTTCTGAGCACTCCCAAACATCATTATGGTTCTAATGGAGTAGAATGGGTGTTTTCATTGCGAAATAATTTTCACAACTTCGTTACCCCGAAATAGTGCATTCAAGCCCGAAACAGAAGTTTGCATCTTTTTACAAGTCGAAGGTTTGCGAAATGCTTCGGAGCACTCCCAGACATCATTTTGGGTCTAATGGAGTAGAATGGGTGTTTTCGTTGCGAAATAATTGTTGCAACTTCGTTACCCCGAAATAGTGCATTCAGGCCCGAAACATAAGTTTGCATCTTTTTACAAGTCGAACGTTTGCGAAATGCTTCGGAGCACTCCCAAACATCATTTTGGGTCAAATGGAGTAGAATGGGTGTTTTCGTTGCGAAACCATTTTCGCAACTTCGGTACCCCGAAATAGTGCATTCAGGCCCGAAACTAAAGTTTTGTATCTTTTTACATGCTGCAAGTTTGCGAAATCCTCCGGAGCACTCCCAAACATCATTTCGGGTCAAATGGAGTAGAATTGGTGTTTTTGTTGCGAAACCATTTTCGCAACTTCGGTACCCCAAAATAGTGCATTCAGGCCCGAAACACAAGTGTTGCATCTTTTTACATGTCGAAAGTTTGCGAAATGCTCCAGAGCACTCCCAAGCATCATTTTCGTTCTAATGGAGTAGAATGAGTGTTTTCATTGCGAAGCTATTATCGCAACTTCGGTACCCCGAAATAGTGCATTCAAGCCCGAAACAGAAGTTTGCATCTTTTTACAAGTCGAAGGTTTGCGAAATGCTTCGGAGCACTCCCAAACATCATTTTGGGTCAAATGGAATAGAATTGGTGTTTTCGTTGCAAAACCATTTTCGCAACTTCGGTACCCAGAAATAGTGCATTCAGGCCCAAAACACAAGTTTTGCATCTTTTTACATGCCGAAAGTTTGTGAAATGCTCCGGAACACTCCCAAACATCATTTTGGGTCTAATGGAGTAGAATGGGTGTTTTCGTTGTGAAATAATTTTCGCAACTTCGGTACCCCGAATTAATGTATTCATGCCCGAAACACAAGTTTTGCATCTTTTTAAAAATTGAAGGTTTGCGAAATGCTCTGGAGCACTCCAAAACAACATTTTCGTTCTAATGGAGTAGAATGGGTGTTTTCGTTGCGAAGCTATTATCGCAACTTCGGTACCCCGAAATATTGCATTCAGACTCGAAAAACATGTTTTGCATATTTTTACATGCCGAAAGTTTGCGAAAAGCTCCAGAACACTCCCGAACATCATTTTGAGTCCAATGGAGTAGAATGGGTGTTTTCGTTGCGAAATAATTGTTGCAACTTCGTTACCCCGAAATAGTGCATTCAAGCCCTAAACTGAAGTTTGCATCTTTTTACAAGTCGAAGGTTTGCGAAATGCTTCGGAGCACTCCCAAACATTATTTTGCGGTCTAATGGAGTAGAATTGGTGTTTTCATTGCGAAACCATTTTCGCAACTTTGGTACCCCGAAATAGTGCATTCAGGCCCGAAACTAAAGTTTTGCATCTTTTTACATGCCGAAAGTTTGCGAAATTCTCCAGAACACTCCCAAACATCATTTTGAGTCTAATGGAGTAGAATGGGTGTTTTCGTTGCGAAATAATTTTCGCAACTTCGTTACCCCGAAATAGTGCATTCAAGCCTGAAACAGAAGTTTGCATCTTTTTACAAGTCGAAGGTTTGCGAAATGCTTCTGAGCACTCCCAAACATCATTATGGTTCTAATGGAGTAGAATGGGTGTTTTCATTGCGAAATAATTTTCACAACTTCGTTACCCCGAAATAGTGCATTCAAGCCCGAAACAGAAGTTTGCATCTTTTTACAAGTCGAAGGTTTGCGAAATGCTTCGGAGCACTCCCAAACATCATTTTGGGTCAAATGGAGTAGAATTGGTGTTTTCGTTGCGAAACCATTTTCGCAACTTCGGTACCCCGAAATAGTGCATTCAGGCCTGAACCTAAAGTTTTGCATCTTTTTACATGCCGAAAGTTTGCGAAATGCTCCAGAACACTCCCAAACATCATTTTGAGTCTAATGGAGTAGAATGGGTGTTTTCGTTGCGAAATAATTTTCGCAACTTCGTTACCCCGAAATAGTGCATTCAAGCCTGAAACAGAAGTTTGCATCTTTTTACAAGTCGAAGGTTTGCGAAATGCTTCTGAGCACTCCCAAACATCATTATGGTTCTAATGGAGTAGAATGGGTGTTTTCATTGCGAAATAATTTTCACAACTTCGTTACCCCGAAATAGTGCATTCAAGCCCGAAACAGAAGTTTGCATCTTTTTACAAGTCGAAGGTTTGCGAAATGCTTCGGAGCACTCCCAGACATCATTTTGGGTCTAATGGAGTAGAATGGGTGTTTTCGTTGCGAAATAATTGTTGCAACTTCGTTACCCCGAAATAGTGCATTCAGGCCCGAAACATAAGTTTGCATCTTTTTACAAGTCGAACGTTTGCGAAATGCTTCGGAGCACTCCCAAACATCATTTTGGGTCAAATGGAGTAGAATGGGTGTTTTCGTTGCGAAACCATTTTCGCAACTTCGGTACCCCGAAATAGTGCATTCAGGCCCGAAACTAAAGTTTTGTATCTTTTTACATGCTGCAAGTTTGCGAAATCCTCCGGAGCACTCCCAAACATCATTTCGGGTCAAATGGAGTAGAATTGGTGTTTTTGTTGCGAAACCATTTTCGCAACTTCGGTACCCCAAAATAGTGCATTCAGGCCCGAAACACAAGTGTTGCATCTTTTTACATGTCGAAAGTTTGCGAAATGCTCCGGAGCACTCCCAAGCATCATTTTCGTTCTAATGGAGTAGAATGAGTGTTTTCATTGCGAAGCTATTATCGCAACTTCGGTACCCCGAAATAGTGCATTCAAGCCCGAAACAGAAGTTTGCATCTTTTTACAAGTCGAAGGTTTGCGAAATGCTTCGGAGCACTCCCAAACATCATTTTGGGTCAAATGGAATAGAATTGGTGTTTTCGTTGCAAAACCATTTTCGCAACTTCGGTACCCAGAAATAGTGCATTCAGGCCCAAAACACAAGTTTTGCATCTTTTTACATGCCGAAAGTTTGTGAAATGCTCCGGAACACTCCCAAACATCATTTTGGGTCTAATGGAGTAGAATGGGTGTTTTCGTTGTGAAATAATTTTCGCAACTTCGGTACCCCGAATTAATGTATTCATGCCCGAAACACAAGTTTTGCATCTTTTTAAAAATTGAAGGTTTGCGAAATGCTCTGGAGCACTCCAAAACAACATTTTCGTTCTAATGGAGTAGAATGGGTGTTTTCGTTGCGAAGCTATTATCGCAACTTCGGTACCCCGAAATATTGCATTCAGACTCGAAAAACATGTTTTGCATATTTTTACATGCCGAAAGTTTGCGAAAAGCTCCAGAACACTCCCGAACATCATTTTGAGTCCAATGGAGTAGAATGGGTGTTTTCGTTGCGAAATAATTGTTGCAACTTCGTTACCCCGAAATAGTGCATTCAAGCCCTAAACTGAAGTTTGCATCTTTTTACAAGTCGAAGGTTTGCGAAATGCTTCGGAGCACTCCCAAACATTATTTTGCGGTCTAATGGAGTAGAATTGGTGTTTTCATTGCGAAACCATTTTCGCAACTTTGGTACCCCGAAATAGTGCATTCAGGCCCGAAACTAAAGTTTTGCATCTTTTTACATGCCGAAAGTTTGCGAAATTCTCCAGAACACTCCCAAACATCATTTTGAGTCTAATGGAGTAGAATGGGTGTTTTCGTTGCGAAATAATTTTCGCAACTTCGTTACCCCGAAATAGTGCATTCAAGCCTGAAACAGAAGTTTGCATCTTTTTACAAGTCGAAGGTTTGCGAAATGCTTCTGAGCACTCCCAAACATCATTATGGTTCTAATGGAGTAGAATGGGTGTTTTCATTGCGAAATAATTTTCACAACTTCGTTACCCCGAAATAGTGCATTCAAGCCCGAAACAGAAGTTTGCATCTTTTTACAAGTCGAAGGTTTGCGAAATGCTTCGGAGCACTCCCAAACATCATTTTGGGTCAAATGGAGTAGAATTGGTGTTTTCGTTGCGAAACCATTTTCGCAACTTCGGTACCCCGAAATAGTGCATTCAGGCCTGAACCTAAAGTTTTGCATCTTTTTACATGCCGAAAGTTTGCGAAATGCTCCAGAACACTCCCAAACATCATTTTGAGTCTAATGGAGTAGAATGGGTGTTTTCGTTGCGAAATAATTTTCGCAACTTCGTTACCCCGAAATAGTGCATTCAAGCCTGAAACAGAAGTTTGCATCTTTTTACAAGTCGAAGGTTTGCGAAATGCTTCTGAGCACTCCCAAACATCATTATGGTTCTAATGGAGTAGAATGGGTGTTTTCATTGCGAAATAATTTTCACAACTTCGTTACCCCGAAATAGTGCATTCAAGCCCGAAACAGAAGTTTGCATCTTTTTACAAGTCGAAGGTTTGCGAAATGCTTCGGAGCACTCCCAGACATCATTTTGGGTCTAATGGAGTAGAATGGGTGTTTTCGTTGCGAAATAATTGTTGCAACTTCGTTACCCCGAAATAGTGCATTCAGGCCCGAAACATAAGTTTGCATCTTTTTACAAGTCGAACGTTTGCGAAATGCTTCGGAGCACTCCCAAACATCATTTTGGGTCAAATGGAGTAGAATGGGTGTTTTCGTTGCGAAACCATTTTCGCAACTTCGGTACCCCGAAATAGTGCATTCAGGCCCGAAACTAAAGTTTTGTATCTTTTTACATGCTGCAAGTTTGCGAAATCCTCCGGAGCACTCCCAAACATCATTTCGGGTCAAATGGAGTAGAATTGGTGTTTTTGTTGCGAAACCATTTTCGCAACTTCGGTACCCCAAAATAGTGCATTCAGGCCCGAAACACAAGTGTTGCATCTTTTTACATGTCGAAAGTTTGCGAAATGCTCCGGAGCACTCCCAAGCATCATTTTCGTTCTAATGGAGTAGAATGAGTGTTTTCATTGCGAAGCTATTATCGCAACTTCGGTACCCCGAAATAGTGCATTCAAGCCCGAAACAGAAGTTTGCATCTTTTTACAAGTCGAAGGTTTGCGAAATGCTTCGGAGCACTCCCAAACATCATTTTGGGTCAAATGGAATAGAATTGGTGTTTTCGTTGCAAAACCATTTTCGCAACTTCGGTACCCAGAAATAGTGCATTCAGGCCCAAAACACAAGTTTTGCATCTTTTTACATGCCGAAAGTTTGTGAAATGCTCCGGAACACTCCCAAACATCATTTTGGGTCTAATGGAGTAGAATGGGTGTTTTCGTTGTGAAATAATTTTCGCAACTTCGGTACCCCGAATTAATGTATTCATGCCCGAAACACAAGTTTTGCATCTTTTTAAAAATTGAAGGTTTGCGAAATGCTCTGGAGCACTCCAAAACAACATTTTCGTTCTAATGGAGTAGAATGGGTGTTTTCGTTGCGAAGCTATTATCGCAACTTCGGTACCCCGAAATATTGCATTCAGACTCGAAAAACATGTTTTGCATATTTTTACATGCCGAAAGTTTGCGAAAAGCTCCAGAACACTCCCGAACATCATTTTGAGTCCAATGGAGTAGAATGGGTGTTTTCGTTGCGAAATAATTGTTGCAACTTCGTTACCCCGAAATAGTGCATTCAAGCCCTAAACTGAAGTTTGCATCTTTTTACAAGTCGAAGGTTTGCGAAATGCTTCGGAGCACTCCCAAACATTATTTTGCGGTCTAATGGAGTAGAATTGGTGTTTTCATTGCGAAACCATTTTCGCAACTTTGGTACCCCGAAATAGTGCATTCAGGCCCGAAACTAAAGTTTTGCATCTTTTTACATGCCGAAAGTTTGCGAAATTCTCCAGAACACTCCCAAACATCATTTTGAGTCTAATGGAGTAGAATGGGTGTTTTCGTTGCGAAATAATTTTCGCAACTTCGTTACCCCGAAATAGTGCATTCAAGCCCGAAACTAAAGTTTTGCATCTTTTTACATGCTGCAAGTTTGCGAAATCCTCCGGAGCACTCCCAAACATCATTTCGGGTCAAATGGAGTAGAATTGGTGTTTTTGTTGCGAAACCATTTTCGCAACTTCGATACCCCAAAATAGTGCATTCAGGCTCGAAACACAAGTTTTGCATCTTTTTACATGTCGAAAGTTTGCGAAATGCTCCGGAGCACTCCCAAGCATCATTTTCGTTCTAATGGAGTAGAATGAGTGTTTTCATTGCGAAGCTATTATCGCAACTTCGGTACCCCGAAATAGTGCATTCAAGCCCGAAACAGAAGTTTGCATCTTTTTACAAGTCGAAGGTTTGCGAAATGCTTCGGAGCACTCCCAAACATCATTTTGGGTCAAATGGAATAGAATTGGTGTTTTCGTTGCAAAACCATTTTCGCAACTTCGGTACCCAGAAATAGTGCATTCAGGCCCAAAACACAAGTTTTGCACCTTTTTACATGCCGAAAGTTTGTGAAATGCTCCGGAACACTCCCAAACATCATTTTGGGTCTAGTGGAGTAGAATGGGTGTTTTCGTTGTGAAATAATTTTCGCAACTTCGGTACCCCGAATTAATGTATTCTTGCCCGAAACACAAGTTTTGCATCTTTTTACAAATTGAAGGTTTGCGAAATGCTCTGGAGCACTCCAAAACAACATTTTGGTTCTAATGGAGTAGAATGGGTGTTTTCGTTGCGAAGCTATTATCGCAACTTCGGTACCCCGAAATATTGCATTCAGACTCGAAAAGCATGTTTTGCATATTTTTACATGCCGAAAGTTTGCGAAAAGCTCCAGAACACTCCCGAACATCATTTTGAGTCCAATGGAGTAGAATGGGTGTTTTCGTTGCGAAATAATTATTGCAACTTCGTTACCCCGAAATAGTGCATTCAAGCCCTAAACTGAAGTTTGCATTTTTTTACAAGTCGAAGGTTTGCGAAATGCTTCGGAGCACTGCCAAACATCATTTTGGGTCAAATGGAGTAGAATGGGTGTTTTCGTTGCGAAACCATTTTCGCAACTTCGGTACCCCGAAATAGTGCATTCAGGCCCGAAACTAAAGTTTTGCATCTTTTTACATGCTGCAAGTTTGCGAAATCCTCCGGAGCACTCCCAAACATCATTTCGGGTCAAATGGAGTAGAATAGGTGTTTTGGTTGCGAAACCATTTTCGCAACTTCGGTACCCCAAAATAGTGCATTCAGGCCCGAAACACAAGTTTTGCATCTTTTTACATGTCGAAAGTTTGCGAAATGCTCCGGAGCACTCCCAAGCATCATTTTCGTTCTAATGGAGTAGAATGAGTGTTTTCATTGCGAAGCTATTATCGCAACTTCGTTCCCCGAAATAGTGCATTCAAGCCCGAAACAGAAGTTTGCATCTTTTTACAAGTCGAAGGTTTGCGAAATGCTTCGGAGCACTCCCAAACATCATTTTGGGTCAAATGGAATAGAATTGGTGTTTTCGTTGCGAAACTATTTTCGCAACTTCGGTACCCAGAAATTGTGCATTCAGGCCCGAAACACAAGTTTTGCATCTTTTTACATGCCGAAAGTTTGTGAAATGCTCCAGAACACTCCCAAACATCATTTTGGGTCTAATGGAGTAGAATGGGTGTTTTCGTTGTGAAATAATTTTCGCAACTTCGGTACCCCGAATTAATGTATTCATGCCCGAAACACAAGTTTTGCATCTTTTTACAAATTGAAGGTTTGCGAAATGCTCTGGAGCACTCCAAAACAACATTTTGGTTCTAATGGAGTAGAATGGGTGTTTTCGTTGCGAAGCTATTATCGCAACTTCGGTACCCCGAAATATTGCATTCAGACTCGAAAAGCATGTTTTGCAAATTTTTACATGCCGAAAGTTTGCGAAAAGCTCCAGAACACTCTCGAACATCATTTTGAGTCCAATGGAGTAGAATGGGTGTTTTCGTTGCGAAATAATTGTTGCAACTTCGTTACCCCGAAATAGTGCATTCAAGCCCTAAACTGAAGTTTGCATCTTTTTACAAGTCGAAGGTTTGCGAAATGCTTCGGAGCACTGCCAAACATCATTTTGGGTCAAATGGAGTAGAATGGGTGTTTTCGTTGCGAAACCATTTTCGCAACTTCGGTACCCCGAAATAGTGCATTCAGGCCCGAAACTAAAGTTTTGCATGTTTTTACATGCTGCAAGTTTGCGAAATCCTCCGGAGCACTCCCAAACATCATTTTGGGTCAAATGGAGTAGAATAGGTGTTTTGGTTGCGAAACCATTTTCGCAACTTCGGTACCCCAAAATAGTGCATTCAGGCCCGAAACACAAGTTTTGCATCTTTTTACATGTCGAAAGTTTGCGAAATGCTCCGGAGCACTCCCAAGCATCATTTTCGTTCTAATGGAGTAGAATGAGTGTTTTCATTGCGAAGCTATTATCGCAACTTCGTTCCCCGAAATAGTGCATTCAAGCCCGAAACAGAAGTTTGCATCTTTTTACAAGTCGAAGGTTTGCGAAATGCTTCGGAGCACTCCCAAACATCATTTTGGGTCAAATGGAATAGAATTGGTGTTTTCGTTGCAAAACCATTTTCGCAACTTCGGTACCCAGAAATAGTGCATTCAGGCCCAAAACACAAGTTTTGCATCTTTTTACATGCCGAAAGTTTGTGAAATGCTCCGGAACACTCCCAAACATCATTTTGGGTCTAATGGAGTAGAATGGGTGTTTTCGTTGTGAAATAATTTTCGCAACTTCGGTACCCCGAATTAATGTATTCATGCCCGAAACACAAGTTTTGCATCTTTTTAAAAATTGAAGGTTTGCGAAATGCTCTGGAGCACTCCAAAACAACATTTTCGTTCTAATGGAGTAGAATGGGTGTTTTCGTTGCGAAGCTATTATCGCAACTTCGGTACCCCGAAATATTGCATTCAGACTCGAAAAACATGTTTTGCATATTTTTACATGCCGAAAGTTTGCGAAAAGCTCCAGAACACTCCCGAACATCATTTTGAGTCCAATGGAGTAGATTGGGTGTTTTCGTTGCGAAATAATTGTTGCAACTTCGTTACCCCGAAATAGTGCATTCAAGCCCTAAACTGAAGTTTGCATCTTTTTACAAGTCGAAGGTTTGCGAAATGCTTCGGAGCACTCCCAAACATTATTTTGCGGTCTAATGGAGTAGAATTGGTGTTTTCATTGCGAAACCATTTTCGCAACTTTGGTACCCCGAAATAGTGCATTCAGGCCCGAAACTAAAGTTTTGCATCTTTTTACATGCCGAAAGTTTGCGAAATTCTCCAGAACACTCCCAAACATCATTTTGAGTCTAATGGAGTAGAATGGGTGTTTTCGTTGCGAAATAATTTTCGCAACTTCGTTACCCCGAAATAGTGCATTCAAGCCTGAAACAGAAGTTTGCATCTTTTTACAAGTCGAAGGTTTGCGAAATGCTTCTGAGCACTCCCAAACATCATTATGGTTCTAATGGAGTAGAATGGGTGTTTTCATTGCGAAATAATTTTCACAACTTCGTTACCCCGAAATAGTGCATTCAAGCCCGAAACAGAAGTTTGCATCTTTTTACAAGTCGAAGGTTTGCGAAATGCTTCGGAGCACTCCCAAACATCATTTTGGGTCAAATGGAGTAGAATTGGTGTTTTCGTTGCGAAACCATTTTCGCAACTTCGGTACCCCGAAATAGTGCATTCAGGCCTGAACCTAAAGTTTTGCATCTTTTTACATGCCGAAAGTTTGCGAAATGCTCCAGAACACTCCCAAACATCATTTTGAGTCTAATGGAGTAGAATGGGTGTTTTCGTTGCGAAATAATTTTCGCAACTTCGTTACCCCGAAATAGTGCATTCAAGCCTGAAACAGAAGTTTGCATCTTTTTACAAGTCGAAGGTTTGCGAAATGCTTCTGAGCACTCCCAAACATCATTATGGTTCTAATGGAGTAGAATGGGTGTTTTCATTGCGAAATAATTTTCACAACTTCGTTACCCCGAAATAGTGCATTCAAGCCCGAAACAGAAGTTTGCATCTTTTTACAAGTCGAAGGTTTGCGAAATGCTTCGGAGCACTCCCAGACATCATTTTGGGTCTAATGGAGTAGAATGGGTGTTTTCGTTGCGAAATAATTGTTGCAACTTCGTTACCCCGAAATAGTGCATTCAGGCCCGAAACATAAGTTTGCATCTTTTTACAAGTCGAACGTTTGCGAAATGCTTCGGAGCACTCCCAAACATCATTTTGGGTCAAATGGAGTAGAATGGGTGTTTTCGTTGCGAAACCATTTTCGCAACTTCGGTACCCCGAAATAGTGCATTCAGGCCTGAAACTAAAGTTTTGTATCTTTTTACATGCTGCAAGTTTGCGAAATCCTCCGGAGCACTCCCAAACATCATTTCGGGTCAAATGGAGTAGAATTGGTGTTTTTGTTGCGAAACCATTTTCGCAACTTCGGTACCCCAAAATAGTGCATTCAGGCCCGAAACACAAGTTTTGCATCTTTTTACATGTCGAAAGTTTGCGAAATGCTCCGGAGCACTCCCAAGCATCATTTTCGTTCTAATGGAGTAGAATGAGTGTTTTCATTGCGAAGCTATTATCGCAACTTCGGTACCCCGAAATAGTGCATTCAAGCCCGAAACAGAAGTTTGCATCTTTTTACAAGTCGAAGGTTTGCGAAATGCTTCGGAGCACTCCCAAACATCATTTTGGGTCAAATGGAATAGAATTGGTGTTTTCGTTGCAAAACCATTTTCGCAACTTCGGTACCCAGAAATAGTGCATTCAGGCCCAAAACACAAGTTTTGCATCTTTTTACATGCCGAAAGTTTGTGAAATGCTCCGGAACACTCCCAAACATCATTTTGGGTCTAATGGAGTAGAATGGGTGTTTTCGTTGTGAAATAATTTTCGCAACTTCGGTACCCCGAATTAATGTATTCATGGCCGAAACACAAGTTTTGCATCTTTTTAAAAATTGAAGGTTTGCGAAATGCTCTGGAGCACTCCAAAACAACATTTTGGTTCTAATGGAGTAGAATGGGTGTTTTCGTTGCGAAGCTATTATCGCAACTTCGGTACCCCGAAATATTGCATTCAGACTCGAAAAACATGTTTTGCATATTTTTACATGCCAAAAGTTTGCGAAAAGCTCCAGAACACTCCCGAACATCATTTTGAGTCCAATGGAGTAGAATGGGTGTTTTCGTTGCGAAATAATTGTTGCAACTTCGTTACCCCGAAATAGTGCATTCAAGCCCTAAACTGAAGTTTGCATCTTTTTACAAGTCGAAGGTTTGCGAAATGCTTCGGAGCACTCCCAAACATTATTTTGCGGTCTAATGGAGTAGAATTGGTGTTTTCATTGCGAAACCATTTTCGCAACTTTGGTACCCCGAAATAGTGCATTCAGGCCCGAAAGTAAAGTTTTGCATCTTTTTACATGCCGAAAGTTTGCGAAATTCTCCAGAACACTCCCAAACATCATTTTGAGTCTAATGGAGTAGAATGGGTGTTTTCGTTGCGAAATAATTTTCGCAACTTCGTTACCCCGAAATAGTGCATTCAAGCCCGAAACTAATGTTTTGCATCTTTTTACATGCTGCAAGTTTGCGAAATCCTCCGGAGCACTCCCAAACATCATTTCGGGTCAAATGGAGTAGAATTGGTGTTTTTGTTGCGAAACCATTTTCGCAACTTCGATACCCCAAAATAGTGCATTTAGGCTCGAAACACAAGTTTTGCATCTTTTTACATGTCGAAAGTTTGCGAAATGCTCCGGAGCACTCCCAAGCATCATTTTCGTTCTAATGGAGTAGAATGAGTGTTTTCATTGCGAAGCTATTATCGCAACTTCGGTACCCCGAAATAGTGCATTCAAGCCCGAAACAGAAGTTTGCATCTTTTTACAAGTCGAAGGTTTGCGAAATGCTTCGGAGCACTCCCAAACATCATTTTGGGTCAAATGGAATAGAATTGGTGTTTTCGTTGCAAAACCATTTTCGCAACTTCGGTACCCAGAAATAGTGCATTCAGGCCCAAAACACAAGTTTTGCATCTTTTTACATGCCGAAAGTTTGTGAAATGCTCCGGAACACTCCCAAACATCATTTTGGGTCTAGTGGAGTAGAATGGGTGTTTTCGTTGTGAAATAATTTTCGCAACTTCGGTACCCCGAATTAATGTATTCTTGCCCGAAACACAAGTTTTGCATCTTTTTACAAATTGAAGGTTTGCGAAATGCTCTGGAGCACTCCAAAACAACATTTTGGATCTAATGGAGTAGAATGGGTGTTTTCGTTGCGAAGCTATTATCGCAACTTCGGTACCCCGAAATATTGCATTCAGACTCGAAAAGCATGTTTTGCATATTTTTACATGCCGAAAGTTTGCGAAAAGCTCCAGAACACTCCCGAACATCATTTTGAGTCCAATGGAGTAGAATGGGTGTTTTCGTTGCGAAATAATTATTGCAACTTCGTTACCCCGAAATAGTGCATTCAAGCCCTAAACTGAAGTTTGCATCTTTTTACAAGTCGAAGGTTTGCGAAATGCTTCGGAGCACTGCCAAACATCATTTTGGGTCAAATGGAGTAGAATGGGTGTTTTCGTTGCGAAACCATTTTCGCAACTTCGGTACCCCGAAATAGTGCATTCAGGCCCGAAACTAAAGTTTTGCATCTTTTTACATGCTGCAAGTTTGCGAAATCCTCCGGAGCACTCCCAAACATCATTTTGGGTCAAATGGAGTAGAATAGGTGTTTTGGTTGCGAAACCATTTTCGCAACTTCGGTACCCCAAAATAGTGCATTCAGGCCCGAAACACAAGTTTTGCATCTTTTTACATGTCGAAAGTTTGCGAAATGCTCCGGAGCACTCCCAAGCATCATTTTCGTTCTAATGGAGTAGAATGAGTGTTTTCATTGCGAAGCTATTATCGCAACTTCTGTCCCCGAAATAGTGCATTCAAGCCCGAAACAGAAGTTTGCATCTTTTTACAAGTCGAAGGTTTGCGAAATGCTTCGGAGCACTCCCAAACATCATTTTGGGTCAAATGGAATAGAATTGGTGTTTTCGTTGCGAAACCATTTTCGCAACTTCGGTACCCAGAAATAGTGCATTCAGGCCCGAAACACAAGTTTTGCATCTTTTTACATGCCGAAAGTTTGTGAAATGCTCCAGAACACTCCCAAACATCATTTTGGGTCTAATGGAGTAGAATGGGTGTTTTCGTTGTGAAATAATTTTCGCAACTTCGGTACCCCGAATTAATGTATTCATGCCCGAAACACAAGTTTTGCATCTTTTTACAAATTGAAGGTTTGCGAAATGCTCTGGAGCACTCCAAAACAACATTTTGGTTCTAATGGAGTAGAATGGGTGTTTTCGTTGCGAAGCTATTATCGCAACTTCGGTACCCCGAAATATTGCATTCAGACTCGAAAAGCATGTTTTGCTTATTTTTACATGCCGAAAGTTTGCGAAAAGCTCCAGAACACTCCCGAACATCATTTTGAGTCCAATGGAGTAGAATGGTTGTTTTCGTTGCGAAATAATTGTTGCAACTTCGTTACCCCGAAATAGTGCATTCAAGCCCTAAACTGAAGTTTGCATTTTTTACAAGTCGAAGGTTTGCGAAATGCTTCGGAGCACTGCCAAACATCATTTTGGGTCAAATGGAGTAGAATGGGTGTTTTCGTTGCGAAACCATTTTCGCAACTTCGGTACCCCGAAATAGTGCATTCAGGCCCGAAACTAAAGTTTTGCATCTTTTTACATGCTGCAAGTTTGCGAAATCCTCCGGAGCACTCCCAAACATCATTTTGGGTCAAATGGAGTAGAATAGGTGTTTTGGTTGCGAAACTATTTTCGCAACTTCGGTACCCCAAAATAGTGCATTCAGGCCCGAAACACAAGTTTTGCATCTTTTTACATGTCGAAAGTTTGCGAAATGCTCCGGAGCACTCCCAAGCATCATTTTCATTCTAATGGAGTAGAATGAGTGTTTTCATTGCGAAGCTATTATCGCAACTTCGGTCCCCAAAATAGTGCATTCAAGCCCGAAACAGAAGTTTGCATCTTTTTACAAGTCGAAGGTTTGCGAAATGCTTCGGAGCACTCCCAAACATCATTTTGGGTCAAATGGAATAGAATTGGTGTTTTCGTTGCGAAACCATTTTCGCAACTTCGGTACCCAGAAATAATGCATTCAGGCCCGAAACACAAGTTTTGCATCTTTTTACATTCCGAAAGTTTGTGAAATGCTCCAGAACACTCCCAAACATCATTTTGGGTCTAATGGAGTAGAATGGGTGTTTTCGTTGTGAAATAATTTTCGCAACTTCGGTACCCCGAATTAATGTATTCATGCCCGAAACACAAGTTTTGCATCTTTTTACAAATTGAAGGTTTGCGAAATGCTCTGGAGCACTCCAAAACAACATTTTGGTTCTAATGGAGTAGAATGGGTGTTTTCGTTGCGAAGCTATTATCGCAACTTCGGTACCCCGAAATATTGCATTCAGACTCGAAAAGCATGTTTTGCTTATTTTTACATGCCGAAAGTTTGCGAAAAGCTCCAGAACACTCCCGAACATCATTTTGAGTCCAATGGAGTAGAATGGGTGTTTTCGTTGCGAAATAATTGTTGCAACTTCGTTACCCCGAAATAGTGCATTCAAGCCCTAAACTGAAGTTTGCATTTTTTTACAAGTCGAAGGTTTGCGAAATGCTTCGGAGCACTGCCAAACATCATTTTGGGTCAAATGGAGTAGAATGGGTGTTTTCGTTGCGAAACCATTTTCGCAACTTCGGTACCCCGAAATAGTGCATTCAGGCCCGAAACTAAAGTTTTGCATCTTTTTACATGCTGCAAGTTTGCGAAATCCTCCGGAGCACTCCCAAACATCATTTTGGGTCAAATGGAGTAGAATAGGTGTTTTGGTTGCGAAACTATTTTCGCAACTTCGGTACCCCAAAATAGTGCATTCAGGCCCGAAACACAAGTTTTGCATCTTTTTACATGTCGAAAGTTTGCGAAATGCTCCGGAGCACTCCCAAGCATCATTTTCGTTCTAATGGAGTAGAATGAGTGTTTTCATTGCGAAGCTATTATCGCAACTTCGGTCCCCGAAATAGTGCATTCAAGCCCGAAACAGAAGTTTGCATCTTTTTACAAGTCGAAGGTTTGCGAAATGCTTCGGAGCACTCCCAAACATCATTTTGGGTCAAATGGAATAGAATTGGTGTTTTCGTTGCGAAACCATTTTCGCAACTTCGGTACCCAGAAATAATGCATTCAGGCCCGAAACACAAGTTTTGCATCTTTTTACATTCCGAAAGTTTGTGAAATGCTCCAGAACACTCCCAAACATCATTTTGGGTCTAATGGAGTAGAATGGGTGTTTTCGTTGTGAAATAATTTTCGCAACTTCGGTACCCCGAATTAATGTATTCATGCCCGAAACACAAGTTTTGCATCTTTTTACAAATTGAAGGTTTGCGAAATGCTCTGGAGCACTCCAAAACAACATTTTGGTTCTAATGGAGTAGAATGGGTGTTTTCGTTGCGAAGCTATTATCGCAACTTCGGTACCCCGAAATATTGCATTCAGACTCGAAAAACATGTTTTGCATATTTTTACATGCCGAAATTTTGCGAAAAGCTCCAGAACACTCCCGAACATCATTTTGAGTCCAATGGAGTAGAATGGGTGTTTTCGTTGCGAAATAATTGTTGCAACTTCGTTACCCCGAAATAGTGCATTCAAGCCCTAAACTGAAGTTTGCATCTTTTTACAAGTCGAAGGTTTGCGAAATGCTTCGGAGCACTGCCAAACATCATTTTGGGTCAAATGGAGTAGAATGGGTGTTTTCGTTGCGAAACCATTTTCGCAACTTCGGTACCCCGAAATAGTGCATTCAGGCCCGAAACTAAAGTTTTGCATCTTTTTACATGCTGCAAGTTTGCGAAATCCTCCGGAGCACTCCCAAACATCATTTTGGGTCAAATGGAGTAGAATAGGTGTTTTGGTTGCGAAACCATTTTCGCAACTTCGGTACCCCAAAATAGTGCATTCAGGCCCGAAACACAAGTTTTGCATCTTTTTACATGTCGAAAGTTTGCGAAATGCTCCGGAGCACTCCCAAGCATCATTTTCGTTCTAATGGAGTAGAATGAGTGTTTTCATTGCGAAGCTATTATCGCAACTTCTGTCCCCGAAATAGTGCATTCAAGCCCGAAACAGAAGTTTGCATCTTTTTACAAGTCGAAGGTTTGCGAAATGCTTCGGAGCACTCCCAAACATCATTTTGGGTCAAATGGAATAGAATTGGTGTTTTCGTTGCGAAACCATTTTCGCAACTTCGGTACCCAGAAATAGTGCATTCAGGCCCGAAACACAAGTTTTGCATCTTTTTACATGCCGAAAGTTTGTGAAATGCTCCAGAACACTCCCAAACATCATTTTGGGTCTAATGGAGTAGAATGGGTGTTTTCGTTGTGAAATAATTTTCGCAACTTCGGTACCCCGAATTAATGTATTCATGCCCGAAACACAAGTTTTGCATCTTTTTACAAATTGAAGGTTTGCGAAATGCTCTGGAGCACTCCAAAACAACATTTTGGTTCTAATGGAGTAGAATGGGTGTTTTCGTTGCGAAGCTATTATCGCAACTTCGGTACCCCGAAATATTGCATTCAGACTCAAAAAACATGTTTTGCATATTTTTACATGCCGAAAGTTTGCGAAAAGCTCCAGAACACTCCGGAACATCATTTTGAGTCCAATGGAGTAGAATGGGTGTTTTCGTTGCGAAATAATTGTTGCAATTTCGTTACCCCGAAATAGTGCATTCAAGCCCGAAACTGAAGTTTGCATCTTTTTTCAAGTCGAAGGTTTGCGAAATGCTTCGGAGCACAGCCAAACATCATTTTGGGTCAAATGGAGTAGAATGGGTGTTTTCGTTGCGAAACCATTTTCGCAACTTCGGTACCCCGAAATAGTGCATTCAGGCCCGAAACTAAAGTTTTGCATCTTTTTACATGCTGCAAGTTTGCGAAATCCTCCGGAGCACTCCCAAACATCATTTTGGGTCAAATGGAGTAGAATTGGTGTTTTGGTTGCGAAACCATTTTCGCAACTTCGGTACCCCAAAATAGTGCATTCAGGCCCGAAACACAAGTTTTGCATCTTTTTACATGTCGAAAGTTTGCGAAATGCTCCGGAGCACTCCCAAGCATCATTTTCGTTCTAATGGAGTAGAATGAGTGTTTTCATTGCGAAGCTATTATCGCAACTTCGGTCCCCGAAATAGTGCATTCAAGCCCGAAACAGAAGTTTGCATCTTTTTACAAGTCGAAGGTTTGCGAAATGCTTCGGAGCACTCCCAAACATCATTTTGGGTCAAATGGAATAGAATTGGTGTTTTCGTTGCGAAACCATTTTCGCAACTTCGGTACCCAGAAATAGTGCATTCAGGCCCGAAACACAAGTTTTGCATCTTTTTACATGCCGAAAGTTTGTGAAATGCTCCGGAACACTCCCAAACATCATTTTGGGTCTAATGGAGTAGAATGGGTGTTTTCGTTGTGAAATAATTTTCGCAACTTCGGTACCCCGAATTAATGTATTCATGCCCGAAACACAAGTTTTGCATCTTTTTACAAATTGAAGGTTTGCGAAATGCTCTTGACCACTCCAAAACAACATTTTGGTTCTAATGGAGTATAATGGGTGTTTTCGTTGCGAAGCTATTATCGCAACTTCGGTACCCCGAAAAATTGCATTCAGACTCGAAAAACATGTTTTGCATATTTTTACATGCCGAAAGTTTGCGAAAAGCTCCAGAACACTCCCGAACATCATTTTGAGTCCAATGGAGTAGAATGGGTGTTTTCGTTGCGAAATAATTGTTGCAACTTCGTTACCCCGAAATAGTTCATTCAAGCCCGAAACTGAAGTTTGCATCTTTTTACAAGTCGAAGGTTTGCGAAATGCTTCGGAGCACTCCCAAACATTATTTTGGGGTCTAATGGAGTAGAATTGGTGTTTTCATTGCGAAACCATTTTCACAACTTCGGTACCCCGAAATAGTGCATTCAGGCCCGAAACTAAAGTTTTGCATCTTTTTACATGCCGAAAGTTTGCGAAATGCTCCAGAACACTCCCAAACATCATTTTGAGTCTAATGGAGTAGAATGGGTGTTTTCGTTGCGAAATAATTTTCGCAACTTCGTTACCCCGAAATAGTGCATTCAAGCCCGAAACATAAGTTTGCATCTTTTTACAAGTCGAACGTTTGCGAAATGCTTCGGAGCACTCCCAAACATCATTTTGGGTCAAATGGAGTAGAATGGGTGTTTTCGTTGCGAAACCATTTTCGCAACTTCGGTACCCCGAAATAGTGCATTCAGGCCCGAAACTAAAGTTTTGCATCTTTTTACATGCTGCAAGTTTGCGAAATCCTCCGGAGCACTCCCAAACATCATTTTGGGTCAAATGGAGTAGAATTGGTGTTTTTGTTGCGAAACCATTTTCGCAACTTCGGTACCCAGAATTAATGTATTCATGCCCGAAACACAAGTTTTGCATCTTTTTACAAATTGAAGGTTTGCGAAATGCTCTGGAGCACTCCAAAACAACATTTTGGTTCTAATGGAGTAGAATGGGTGTTTTCGTTGCGAAGCTATTATCGCAACTTCGGTACCCCGAAATATTGCATTCAGACTCGAAAAACATGTTTTGCATATTTTTACATGCCGAAATTTTGCGAAAAGCTCCAGAACACTCCCGAACATCATTTTGAGTCCAATGGAGTAGAATGGGTGTATTCGTTGCGAAATAATTGTTGCAACTTCGTTACCCCGAAATAGTGCATTCAAGCCCTAAACTGAAGTTTGCATCTTTTTACAAGTCGAAGGTTTGCGAAATGCTTCGGAGCACTGCCAAACATCATTTTGGGTCAAATGGAGTAGAATGGGTGTTTTCGTTGCGAAACCATTTTCGCAACTTCGGTACCCTGAAATAGTGCATTCAGGCCCGAAACACAAGTTTTGCATCTTTTTACATGCCGAAAGTTTGTGAAATGCTCCGAAACACTCCCAAACATCATTTTGGGTCTAATGGAGTAGAATGGGTGGTTTCATTGCGAAACCATTTTCGACAATTCGGTACCCCGAAATAGTCCATTCAGTCCCGAAACTAAAGTTTTGCATCTTTTTACATGCCGCAAGTTTGCGAAATGCTATGGAGCACTCCCAAACATCATTTTGGGTCAAATGGAGTAGAATTGGTGTTTTCGTTGCAAGACCATTTTCGCAACTTCGGTACCCCGAAATAGTGCATTCAGCCCCGAAACACAAGTTTTGCATCTTTTTACATCCCGAAAGTTAGTGAAATGCTCCGAAACACTCCCAAACATCATTTTCGGTCTAATGGAGTAGAATGGGTGTTTTCGTTGTGAAATAATTTTCGCAACTTCGGTACCCCGAATTAGTGTATTCATTCCCGAAACACAAGTTTTGCCTCTTTTTACAAATCGAAGGTTTGCGAAATGCTTCGGAGCACTCCCAAACGTCATTTTGGGTCTAATGGAGTAGAATGGGTGTTTTCGTTGCGAAACCATTTTCGCAACTTGGGTACCCCGAAATAGTGCATTCAGGCGCGAAACTAAAGTTTTGCATCTTTTTACATGCCGCAAGTTTGCGAAATCCTCCAGAGCACTCCAAAACATCATTTTGGGTCAAATGGAGTAGAATTAGTGTTTTCGTTGCGAAACCATTTTCGCAACTTCGCTACCCCGAAATAGTGCATTCAGGCCCGAAACACAAGTTTTGCATCTTTTCACATGCCGAAAGTTTGTGAAATGCTCCGGAACACTCCCAAACATCATTTTGAGTCTAATGGAGTAGAATGGGTGTTTTCGTTGCGAAATAATTTTCGCAACTTCGTTACCCTGAAATAGTGCATTCAGGCCCGAAACACAAGTTTTGCATCTTTTTACATGCCGAAACTTTGCGAAATGCTCCAAAGCACTCCCAAACATCATTTTGGTTCTAATGGAGTAGAATGAGTGTTTTAATTGCGAAGCTATTATCGCTACTTCGGTACCCCGAAATATTGCATTCAGGTCCGAAAACACATGTTTTGCATCTTTTTACATGCTGAAAGTTTACGAAATGCTCCGGAACACACCCAAACATCATTTTGGGTCTAATGGAGTAGAATGGGTGTTTTCGTTGCGAAACCATTTTCGCAACTTCGGTACCCCGAATTAGTGTATTCACGCCCGAAACACAAGATTTCAATCTTTTTACATGCCGAAAATTTGTGAAATGCTCCGGAACACTCCAAAACATCATTTTGGGTCTCATGGAGTTGAATGGGTGTTTTCGTTGCGAAATAATTTTCGCAACTTCGGTACCCCGAATTAGTGCATTCATGCCCGAAACACAAGTTTTGCATCTTTTTACAAACCGAAGGTTTGGGAAATGCTCTGGAGCACTCCCAAACATCATTTTGGTTCTAATGGAGTAGAATGGGTGTTTTCGTTGCGAAGCTATTATCGCAACTTCGGTACCCCGAAATATTGCATTCAGACCCAAAAAACATGTTTTGCATCCTTTTACATGCTGAAAGTTTGCGAAATGCTCTAGAACATTCCCAAACATCATTTTGAGTCTAATGGAGTAGAAAGGGTGTTTTCGTTGCGAAACTATTTTCGCAACTTCGGTACCCCGAAATAGTGCATTCAGGCCTGAAACTAAAGTTTTGCATCTTTTTACATGCCGAAAGTTTGCGAAAAGCTCCAGAACACTCCCAAACATCATTTTGAGTCTAATGGAGTAGAATGGGTGTTTTCGTTGCGAAATAATTTTCGCAACTTCGGTACCCCGAATTAGTGCATTCATGCCCGAAACACATGTTTTGCATCTTTTTACAAACCGAAGGTTTGGGAAATGCTCTGGAGCACTCCCAAACATCATTTTGGTTCTAATGGAGTAGAATGGGTGTTTTCGTTGCGAAGCTATTATCGCAACTTCGGTACCCCGAAATATTGCATTCAGACCCGAAAAACATGTTTTGCATCCTTTTACATGCTGAAAGTTTGCGAAATGCTCTAGAAGACTCCCAAACATCATTTTGAGTCTAATGGAGTAGAATGGGTGTTTTCGTTGCGAAACCATTTTCGCAACTTCGGTACCCCGAAATAGTGCATTCGGGCCTGAAACTAAAGTTTTGCATCTTTTTACATGCTGAAAGTTTGCGAAATGCACCAGAACACTCCCAAACATCATTTTGAGTCTAATGGAGTAGAATGGGTGTTTTCGTTGCGAAATAATTTTTGCAACTTCGTTACCCTGAAATAGTGCATTCAAGCCCGAAACACAAGTTTTGCATCTTTTTACATGCCGAAAGTTTGTGAAATGCTCCGAAACACTCCCAAACATCATTTTGGGTCTAATGAGTAGAATGGGTGTTTTCGTTGTGAAATAATTTTCGCAACTTCGGTACCCCGAATTAGTGTATTCATGCCCGAAACACAAGTTTTGCATCTTTTTACAAATCGAAGGTTTGCGAAATGCTCCGAAGCACTCCCAAACATTATTTTGGTTCTAATGGAGTAGAATGGGTGTTTTCGTTGCGAAGCTATTATCACAACTTCGGTCCCCGAAATATTGCATTCAGACCCGAAAAACATGTTTTGCATATTTTTACATGTCGAAAGTTTGCGAAAAGCTCCAGAACACTCCCAAACATCATTTTGAGTCTAACGGAGTAGAATGGGTGTTTTCGTTACCCTGAAATAGTGCATTCAAGCCCGAAACTGAAGTTTGCATCTTTTTACAAGTCGAAGGTTTGCGAAATGCTTCGGAGCACTCCTAAACATCATTTTTGGTCTAATGGAGTAGAATGGGTGTTTTCGTTGCGAAACCATTTTCGCAACTTCGGTACCCCGAAATAGTGCATTCAGGTCCGAAACACAAGTTTTGCATCGTTTCACATGCCGAAAGTTTGTGAAATGGTCCGGAACACTCCCAAACATCATTTTGGGTCTAATGGAGTAGAATGGGTGTTTTCGTTGTGAAATAATTTTCGCAACTTCGGTACCCCGAATTAGTGTATTCATGCCTGAAACACAAGTTTTGCATCTTTTTACAAATCGAAGGTTTGCGAAATGCTCCGGAGCACTCCCAAACATCATTTTGGTTCTAATGGAGTAGTATGGGTGTTTTCGTTGCGAACCTATTATCGCAACTTCGGTACCCCGAAATATTGCATTCAGACCCGAAAAACATGTTTTGCATCCTTTTACATGCTGAAAGTTTGCGAAATGCTCCAGAACACTCCCAAACATCATTTTGAGTCTAATGCAGTAGAATGGGTGTTTTCATTGCGAAATAATTTTCGCAACTTTGTTACCCTGAAATAGTGCATTCAGGCCCGAAACACAAGTTTTACATCTTTTTACATGCCGAAAGTTTGCGAAATGCTCCGGAGGGCTCCCAAACATCATTTTGGTTCTAATGGAGTAGAATGAGTGTTTTCATTGCGAAGCTATTATCGCTACTTCGGTACCCCGAAATATTGCATTCAGGTCCGAAAAACATGTTTTGCATCTTTTTACATGCTGAAAGTTTGCGAAATGCTCCG
Source organism: Cenchrus fungigraminus (assembly GCA_036936925.1). NCBI lineage: Eukaryota > Viridiplantae > Streptophyta > Magnoliopsida > Poales > Poaceae > Cenchrus > Cenchrus fungigraminus. Next base: position 34,584,511 of record CM072775.1, read on the forward strand.
GAACACACCCAAACATCATTTTGGGTCTAATGGAGTAGAATGGGTGTTTTCGTTGCGAAACCATTTTCGCAACTTCGGTACCCCGAATTAGTGTATTCACGCGCGAAACACAAGTTTTGCTTCTTTTTACATGCCGAAAGTTTGCGAAAAGCTCCGGAACACTCCCAAACATCATTTTTTGTCTAATGGAGTAGAATGGGTGTTTTCGTTGCGAAATAATTTTCGCAACTTCGGTACCCCGAATTAGTGCATTCATGCCCGAAACACAAGTTTTGCATCTTTTTACGAACCGAAGGTTTGGGAAATGCTCCGGAGCACTCCCAAACATCATTTTGGGTCTAATGGAGTAGAATGGGTGTTTTCGTTGTGAAATAATTTTCGCAACTTCGGTACCCCGAATTAGTGTATTCATGCCCGAAACACAAGTTTTGCATCTTTTTAAAATCGAAGGTTTCCGAAATGCTTCGGAGCACTCCCAAACGTCATTTTGGGTCTAATGGAGTAGAATGGGTGTTTTCGTTGCGAAACCATTTTCGCAACTTCGGTACCCCGAATTAGTGCATTCATGCCCGAAACACAAGTTTTGCATCTTTTTACGAACCGAAGGTTTGGGAAATGCTCCGGAGCACTCCCAAACATCATTTTGGGTCTAATGGAGTAGAATGGGTGTTTTCGTTGTGAAATAATTTTCGCAACTTCGGTACCCCGAATTAGTGTATTCATGCCCGAAACACAAATTTTGCATCTTTTTACAAATCGAAGGTTTGCGAAATGCTCCAGAACACTCCCAAACATCATTTTGGTTCTAATGGAGTAGAATGGGTGCTTTCGTTGCGAAACCATTTTCGCAACTTCGGTACCCCGAATTATTGCATTCAGAACCGAAAAACATGTTTTGCATCCTTTTACTTGCTGAAAGTTTGCGAAATGCTCCAGAACACACCCAAACATCATTTTGAGTCTAATGGAGTAGAATGGGTGTTTTCGTTGCGAAATAATTTTCGCAACTTCGTTACCCTGAAATAGTGCATTCAAGCCCGAAACAGAAGTTTGCATCTTTTTACAAGTCGAAGGTTTGCGAAATGCTTCGGAGCACTCCTAAACATCATTTTGGGTCTAATGGAGTAGAATGGGTGTTTTCGTTGTGAAACCATTTTCGCAACTTCGGTACCCCGAAATAGTGCATTCAGGCCTGAAACTAAAGTTTTGCATCTTTTTACATGCCGAAAGTTTGCGAAATGCTCCACAACACTCCCAAACATCATTTTGAGTCTAATGGAGTAGAATGGGTGTTTTCGTTGCGAAATAATTTTCGCAACTTCGTTACCCCAAAATAGTGCATTCAAGCCCGAAACAGAAGTTTGCATCTTTTTACAAGTCGAAGGTTTCCGAAATGCTTCGGAGCACTCCCAAACATCATTTTGGGTCTAATGGAGTAGAATGGGTGCTTTAATTGCGAAACCATTTTCGCCACTTCGGTACCCCGAAATAGTCCATTCAGTCCCGAAACTAAAGTTTTGCATCTTTTTACATGCCGCAAGTTTGCGAAATGCTACGGAGCACTCCCAAACATCATTTTGGGTCAAATGGAGTAGAATTGGTGTTTTCGTTGCGAGACCATTTTCACAACTTCGGTACCTCGAAATAGAGCATTCAGGCCCGAAACACAAGTTTTGCATCTTTTTAAATGCCGAAAGTTTGTGAAATGCTCCGAAACACTCCCAAACATCATTTTGGGTCTAATGAAGTAGAATGGGTGTTTTCGTTGTGAAATAATTTTTGCAACTTCAGTACCCCGAATTAGTGTATTCATGCCCGAAACACAAGTTTTGCATCTTTTTACAAATCGAAGGTTTGCGAAATGCTCCGGAGCACTCCCAAACACCATTTTGGTTCTAATGGGGTAGAATGGGTGTTTTCGTTGCGAAGCTATTATCGCAACTTCGGTACCCCGAAATATTGCATTCAGACCCGAAAAACATGTTTTGCATATTTTTACATGCCGAAAGTTTGCGAAAAGCTCCAGAACACTCCCAAACATCATTTTGAGTCTAATGGAGTAGAATGGGTGATTTCGTTGCGAAATAATTTTCCCAACTTCGTTACCCCGAAATAGTGCATTCAAGCCCGAAACTGAAGTTTGCATCTTTTTACAAGTCGAAGGTTTGCGAAATGCTTCGGAGCACTCCCAAACATCATTTTGGGTCTAATGGAGTAGAATGGGTGCTTTAATTGCGAAACCATTTTCGCCACTTCGGTACCCCGAAATAGTCCATTCAGTCCCGAAACTAAAGTTTTGCATCTTTTTATATGCCGCAAGTTTGCGAAATGCTACGGAGCACTCCCAAAAATCATTTTGGGTCAAATGGAGTAGAATTGGTGTTTTCGTTGCGAGACCATTTTCGCAACTTCGGTACCTCGAAATAGTGCATTCAGGACCGAAACACAAGTTTTGCATCTTTTTACAAATCGAAGGTTTGCGAAATGCTCCGGAGCACTCCCAAACATCATTTTGGTTCTAATGGAGTAGAATGAGTGTTTTCGTTGCGAAGCTATTATCGCAACTTCGGTACCCCGAAATATTGCATTCAGACCCGAAAAACATGTTTTGCATATTTTTACATGCCGAAAGTTTGCGAAAAGCTCCAGAACACTCCCAAACATCATTTTGAGTCTAACGGAGTAGAACGGGTGTTTTCGTTGCGAAATAATTTTCGCAACTTCGTTACCCTGAAATAGTGCATTCAAGCCCGAAACTGAAGTTTGCATCTTTTTACAAGTCGAAGGTTTGCGAAATGCTTCGGAGCACTCCTAAACATCATTTTGGGTCTAATGGAGTAGAATGGGTGTTTTCGTTGTGAAACCATTTTCGCAACTTCGGTACCCCGAAATAGTGCATTCAGGTCCGAAACACAAGTTTTGCATCTTTTCACATGCCGAAAGTTTGTGAAATGCTCCGGAACACTCCCAAATATCATTTTGGGTCTAATGGAGTAGAATGGGTGTTTTCGTTGTGAAATAATTTTTGCAACTTCGGTACCCCGAATTAGTGTATTCATGCCTGAAACACAAGTTTTGCATCTTTTTACAAATCGAAGGTTTGCGAAATGCTCCGGAGCACTCCCAAACATCATTTTGGTTCTAATGGAGTAGTATGGGTGTTTTCGTTGCGAAGCTATTATCGCAACTTCGGTACCCCGAAATATTGCATTCAGACCCGAAAAACATGTTTTGCATCCTTTTACATGCTGAAAGTTTGCGAAATGCTCCAGAACACTCCCAAACATCATTTTTTGTCTAATGGAGTAGAATGGGTGTTTTCGTTGCGAAATAATTTTCGCAACTTCGGTACCCCGAATTAGTGCATTCATGCCCGAAACACAAGTTTTGCATCTTTTTACGAACCGAAGGTTTGGGAAATGCTCCGGATCACTCCCAAACATCATTTTGGGTCTAATGGAGTAGAATGGGTGTTTTCGTTGTGAAATAATTTTCGCAACTTCGGTACCCCGAATTAGTGTATTCATGCCCGAAACACAAATTTTGCATCTTTTTACAAATCGAAGGTTTCCGAAATGCTTCGGAGCACTCCCAAACGTCATTTTGGGTCTAATGGAGTAGAATGGGTGTTTTCGTTGCGAAACCATTTTCGCAACTTCGGTACCCCGAATTAGTGCATTCATGCCCGAAACACAAGTTTTGCTTCTTTTTACATGCCGAAAGTTTGCGAAAAGCTCCGGAACACTCCCAAACATCATTTTTTGCCTAATGGAGTAGAATGGGTGCTTTCGTTGCGAAACCATTTTCGCAACTTCGGTACCCCGAATTATTGCATTCAGAACCGAAAAACATGTTTTGCATCCTTTTACTTGCTGAAAGTTTGCGAAATGCTCCAGAACACACCCAAACATCATTTTGAGTCTAATGGAGTAGAATGGGTGTTTTCGTTGCGAAATAATTTTCGCAACTTCGTTACCCTGAAATAGTGCATTCAAGCCCGAAACAGAAGTTTGCATCTTTTTACAAGTCGAAGGTTTATGAAATGCTTCGGAGCACTCCTAAACATCATTTTGGGTCTAATGGAGTAGAATGGGTGTTTTCGTTGTGAAACCATTTTCGCAACTTCGGTACCCCGAAATAGTGCATTCAGGCCTGAAACTAAAGTTTTGCATCTTTTTACATGCCGAAAGTTTGCGAAATGCTCCAGAACACTCCCAAACATCATTTTGAGTCTAATGGAGTAGAATGGGTGTTTTCGTTGCGAAATAATTTTCGCAACTTCGTTACCCCAAAATAGTGCATTCAAGCCCGAAACAGAAGTTTGCATCTTTTTACAAGTCGAAGGTTTCCGAAATGCTTCGGAGCACTCCCAAACATCATTTTGGGTCAAATGGAATAGAATTGGTGTTTTCGTTGCAAAACCATTTTCGCAACTTCGGTACCCAGAAATAGTGCATTCAGGCCCAAAACACAAGTTTTGCATCTTTTTACATGCCGAAAGTTTGTGAAATGCTCCGGAACACTCCCAAACATCATTTTGGGTCTAATGGAGTAGAATGGGTGTTTTCGTTGTGAAATAATTTTCGCAACTTCGGTACCCCGAATTAATGTATTCATGCCCGAAACACAAGTTTTGCATCTTTTTAAAAATTGAAGGTTTGCGAAATGCTCTGGAGCACTCCAAAACAACATTTTCGTTCTAATGGAGTAGAATGGGTGTTTTCGTTGCGAAGCTATTATCGCAACTTCGGTACCCCGAAATATTGCATTCAGACCCGAAAAACATGTTTTGCATATTTTTACATGCCGAAAGTTTGTGAAATGCTCCGAAACACTCCCAAACATCATTTTGGGTCTAATGGAGTAGAATGGGTGTTTTCGTTGTGAAATAATTTTTGCAACTTCAGTACCCCGAATTAGTGTATTCATGCCCGAAACACAAGTTTTGCATCTTTTTACAAATCGAAGGTTTGCGAAATGCTCCGGAGCACTCCCAAACATCATTTTGGTTCTAATGGAGTAGAATGAGTGTTTTCGTTGCGAAGCTATTATCGCAACTTCGGTACCCCGAAATATTGCATTCAGACCCGAAAAACATGTTTTGCATATTTTTACATGCCGAAAGTTTGCGAAAAGCTCCAGAACACTCCCAAACATCATTTTGAGTCTAACGGAGTAGAACGGGTGTTTTCGTTGCGAAATAATTTTCGCAACTTCGTTACCCTGAAATAGTGCATTCAAGCCCGAAACTGAAGTTTGCATCTTTTTACAAGTCGAAGGTTTGCGAAATGCTTCGGAGCACTCCTAAACATCATTTTGGGTCTAATGGAGTAGAATGGGTGTTTTCGTTGTGAAACCATTTTCACAACTTCGGTACCCCGAAATAGTGCATTCAGGTCCGAAACATAAGTTTTGCATCTTTTCACATGCCGAAAGTTTGTGAAATGCTCCGGAACACTCCCAAATATCATTTTGGGTCCAATGGAGTAGAATGGGTGTTTTCGTTGTGAAATAATTTTTGCAACTTCGGTACCCCGAATTAGTGTATTCATGCCTGAAACACAAGTTTTGCATCTTTTTACAAATCGAAGGTTTGCGAAATGCTCCGGAGCACTCCCAAACATCATTTTGGTTCTAATGGAGTAGTATGGGTGTTTTCGTTGTGAAGCTATTATCGCAACTTCGGTACCCCGAAATATTGCATTCAGACCCGAAAAACATGTTTTGCTTCCTTTTACATGCTGAAAGTTTGCGAAATGCTCCAGAACACTCCCAAACATCATTTTGAGTCTAATGCAGTAGAATGGGTGTTTTCATTGCGAAATAATTTTCGCAACTTTGTTACCCTGAAATAGTGCATTCAGGCCCGAAACACAAGTTTTGCATCTTTTTACATGCCGAAAGTTTGCGAAATGCTCCGGAGGGCTCCCAAACATCATTTTGGTTCTAATGGAGTAGAATGAGTGTTTTCATTACGAAGCTATTATCGCTACTTCGGTACCCCGAAATATTGCATTCAGGTCCGAAAAACATGTTTTGCATCTTTTTACATGCTGAAAGTTTGCGAAATGCTCCGGAACACACCCAAACATCATTTTGGGTCTAATGGAGTAGAATGGGTGTTTTCGTTGCGAAACCATTTTCGCAACTTCGGTACCCCGAATTAGTGTATTCACGCGCGAAACACAAGTTTTGCTTCTTTTTACATGCCGAAAGTATGCGAAAAGCTCCGGAACACTCCCAAACATCATTTTTTGTCTAATGGAGTAGAATGGGTGTTTTCGTTGCGAAATAATTTTCGCAACTTCGGTACCCCGAATTAGTGCATTCATGCCCGAAACACAAGTTTTGCATCTTTTTACGAACTGAAGGTTTGGGAAATGCTCCGGAGCACTCCCAAACATCATTTTGGGTCTAATGGAGTAGAATGGGTGTTTTCGTTGTGAAATAATTTTCGCAACTTCGGTACCCCGAATTAGTGTATTCATGCCCGAAACACAAATTTTGCATCTTTTTACAAATCGAAGGTTTGCGAAATGCTCCAGAACACTCCCAAACATCATTTTGGTTCTAATGGAGTAGAATGGGTGTTTTCGTTGCGAAACCATTTTCGCAACTTCGGTACCCCGAATTATTGCATTCAGAACCGAAAACATGTTTTGCATCCTTTTACATGCTGAAAGTTTGCGAAATGCTCCAGAACACTCCCAAACATCATTTTGAGTCTAATGGAGTAGAATGGGTGTTTTCGTTGCGAAATAATTTTCGCAACTTCGTTACCCTGAAATAGTGCATTCAAGCCCGAAACAGAAGTTTGCATCTTTTTACAAGTCGAAGGTTTCTCAAATGCTTCGGAGCACTCCCATACATCATTTTGGGTCTAATGGAGTAGAATGGGTGTTTTCGTTGTGAAACCATTTTCGCAACTTCGGTACCCCGAAATAGTGCATTCAGGCCTGAAACTAAAGTTTTGCATCTTTTTACATGCCGAAACTTTGCGAAATGCTCCAGAACACTCCCAAACATCATTTTGAGTCTAATGGAGTAGAATAGGTGTTTTCGTTGCGAAATAATTTTCGCAACTTCGTTACCCCAAAATAGTGCATTCAAGCCCGAAACAGAAGTTTGCATCTTTTTACAAGTCGAAGGTTTGCGAAATGCTTCGGAGCACTCCCAAACATCATTTTGGGTCTAATGGAGTAGAATGGGTGCTTTAATTGCGAAACCATTTTCGTCACTTCGGTACCCCGAAATAGTCCATTCAGTCCCGAAACTAAAGTTTTGCATCTTTTTACATGCCGCAAGTTTGCGAAATGCTACGGAGCACTCCCAAACATCATTTTGGGTCAAATGGAGTAGAATTGGTGTTTTCGTTGCGAGACCATTTTCACAACTTCGGTACCTCGAAATAGTGCATTCAGGCCCGAAACACAAGTTTTGCATCTTTTTAAATGCCGAAAGTTTGTGAAATGCTCCGAAACACTCCCAAACATCATTTTGGGTCTAATGGAGTAGAATGGGTGTTTTCGTTGTGAAATAATTTTCGCAACTTCAGTACCCCGAATTAGTGTATTCATGCCCGAAACACAAGTTTTGCATCTTTTTACAAATCGAAGGTTTGCGAAATGCTCCGGAGCACTCCCAAACATCATTTTGGTTCTAATGGGGTAGAATGGGTGTTTTCGTTGCGAAGCTATTATCGCAACTTCGGTACCCCGAAATATTGCATTCAGACCCGAAAAACATGTTTTGCATATTTTTACATGCCGAAAGTTTGCGAAAAGCTCCAGAACACTCCCAAACATCATTTTGAGTCTAATGGAGTAGAATGGGTGATTTCGTTGCGAAATAATTTTCCCAACTTCGTTACCCCGAAATAGTGCATTCAAGCCCAAAACTGAAGTTTGCATCTTTTTACAAGTCGAAGGTTTGCGAAATGCTTCGGAGCACTCCCAAACTTCATTTTGGGTCTAATGGAGTAGAATGGGTGCTTTAATTGCGAAACCATTTTCGCCACTTCGGTACCCCGAAATAGTCCATTCAGTCCCGAAACTAAAGTTTTGCATCTTTTTACATGCCGCAAGTTTGCGAAATGCTACGGAGCACTCCCAAAAATCATTTTGGGTCAAATGGAGTAGAATTGGTGTTTTCGTTGCGAGACCATTTTCGCAACTTCGGTACCTCGAAATAGTGCATTCAGGACCGAAACACAAGTTTTGCATCTTTTTACAAATCGAAGGTTTGCGAAATGCTCCGGAGCACTCCCAAACATCATTTTGGTTCTAATGGAGTAGACTGAGTGTTTTCGTTGCGAAGCTATTATCGCAACTTCGGTACCCCGAAATATTGCATTCAGTCCCGAAAAACATGTTTTGCATATTTTTACATGCCGAAAGTTTGCGAAAAGCTCCAGAACACTCCCAAACATCATTTTGAGTCTAACGGAGTAGAACGGGTGTTTTCGTTGCGAAATAATTTTCGCAACTTCGTTACCCTGAAATAGTGCATTCAAGCCCGAAACTGAAGTTTGCATCTTTTTACAAGTCGAAGGTTTGCGAAATGCTTCGGAGCACTCCTAAACATCATTTTGGGTCTAATGGAGTAGAATGGGTGTTTTCGTTGTGAAACCATTTTTGCAACTTCGGTACCCCGAAATAGTGCATTCAGGTCTGAAACACAAGTTTTGCATCTTTTCACATGCCGAAAGTTTGTGAAATGCTCTGGAACACTCCCAAATATCATTTTGGGTCTAATGGAGTAGAATGGGTGTTTTCATTGTGAAATAATTTTTGCAACTTCGATACCCCGAATTAGTGTATTCATGCCTGAAACACAAGTTTTGCATCTTTTTACAAATCGAAGGTTTGCGAAATGCTCCGGAGCACTCCCAAACATCATTTTGGTTCTAATGGAGTAGTATGGGTGTTTTTGTTGCGAAGCTATTATCGCAACTTCGGTACCCCGAAATATTGCATTCAGACCCGAAAAACATGTTTTGCATCGTTTTACATGCTGAAAGTTTGCGAAATGCTCCAGAACACTCCCAAACATCATTTTGAGTCTAATGCAATAGAATGGGTGTTTTCGTTGCGAAATAATTTTCGCAACTTTGTTACCCTGAAATAGTGCATTCAGGCCCAAAACACAAGTTTTGCATCTTTTTACATGCCGAAAGTTTGTGAAAGGCTCCGGAACACACCCAAACATCATTTTGGGTCTAATGGGGTAGAATGGGTGTTTTCATTGCGAAACCATTTTCGCAACTTCGGTACCCCGAATTAGTGTATTCACGCGCGAAACACAAGTTTTGCTTCTTTTTACATGTCGAAAAAATGAGAAATGCTCCGGAACACTCCCAAACATCATTTTGGGTCTAATGGAGTAGAATGGGTGTTTTCGTTGCGAAATAATTTTCGCAACTTCGGTACCCCGAATTAGTGTATTCACTCGCGAAACCCAAGTTTTGCTTCTTTTTACATGTCGAAAAATTGTGAAATGCTCCGGAACACTCCCAAACATCATTTTGGGTCTAATGGAGTAGAATGGGTGTTTTCGTTGCGAAATAATTTTCGCAACTTCGGTACCCCGAATTAGTGCATTCATGCCCGAAACACAAGTTTTGCATCTTTTTACAAACCGAAGGTTTGGGAAATGCTCCGGAGCACTCCCAAACATAATTTCGGTTCTAATGGAGTAGAATGGGTGTTTTCGTTGCGAAGCTATTATCGCAACTTCGGTACCCCGAAATATTGTATTCAGACACGAAAAACATGTTTTGCATCCTTTTACATGCTGAAAGTTTGCGAAATGCTCCAGAACACTCCCAAACATGATTTTGAGTCTAACGGAGTAGAATGGGTGTTTTCGTTGCGAAACCATTTTCGCAACTTCGGTACCCTGAAATATTGTATTCAGACCCGAAAAACATGTTTTGCATCCATTTACATGCTGAAAGTTTGCGAAATGCTCCAGAACACTCCCAAACATCATTTTGAGTCTAATGGGGTAGAATGGGTGTTTTCGTTGCGAAATAATTTTCGCAACTTCGTTACCCTGAAAGAGTGCATTCAAGCCCGAAACAGAAGTTTGCATCTTTTTACAAGTCGAAGGTTTGCGAAATGCTTCGTAGCACACCCAAACATCATTTTTGGTCTAATGGAGTAGAATGGGTGTTTTCGTTGCGAAACCATTTTCGCAACATCCGTACCCCGAAATAGTGCATTCAGGCCCGAAACACAAGTTTTGCATATTTTTACATGCCGAAAGTTTGCGAAAAGCTCCAGAACACTCCCAAACATCATTTTGAGTCTAATGGAGTAGAATGGGTGTTTTCGTTGCGAAATAATTTTCCCAACTTCATTACCCTGAAATAGTGCATTCAAGCCCGAAACTGAAGTTTGCATCTTTTTACAAGTCGAACGTTTGCGAAATGCTTCGGAGCACTCCTAAACATCATTTTGGGTCTAATGGAGTAGAATGGTTGTTTTCGTTGCGAAACTATTTTCGCAACTTCGCTACCCTGAAATAGTGCATTCGGGCCAGAAACACAAGTTTTGCATCTTTTCACATGCCGAAAGTTTGTGAAATGCTCCGGTACACACCCAAACATCATTTTGGGTCTAATGGAGTAGAATGGGTGTTTTCGTTGTGAAATAATTTTCGCAACTTCGGTACCCCGAATTAGTGTATTCATGCCCGGAACACAAATTTTGCATCTTTTTACAAATCGAAGGTTTGGGAAATGCTCCAGAGCACTCGCAAACATCATTTTGGTTCTAATGGAGTAGTATGGGTGTTTTCGTTGCGAAGCTATTATCGCAACTTCGGTACCCCGAAATATTGCATTCAGACCCGAAAAACATGTTTTGCATCCTTTTACATGCTGAAAGTTTGCGAAATGCTCCAGAACACTCCCAAACATCATTTTGAGTCTAATGGAGCAGAATGGGTGTTTTCGTTGCGAAATAATTTTCGCAACTTCGTTACTCTGAAATAGTGCATTCAAGCCCGAAATAGAAGTTTGCATCTTTTTACAAGTCGAAGGTTTGCGAAATGCTTCGGAGCACTCCTAAACATCATTTTGGGTCTAATGGAGTAGAATGGTTGTTTTTGTTGCGAAACTATTTTCGCAACTTCGCTACCCTGAAATAGTGCATTCAGGCCAGAAACACAAGTTTTGCATCTTTTCACATGCCGAAAGTTTGTGAAATGCTCCGGTACACACCCAAACATCATTTTGGGTCTAATGGAGTAGAATGGGTGTTTTCGTTGTGAAATAATTTTCGCAACTTCGGTACCCCGAATTAGTGTATTCATGCCCGAAACACAAATTTTGCATCTTTTTACAAATTGAAGGTTTGGGAAATGCTCCAGAGCGCTCCCAAAAATCATTTTGGTTCTAATGGAGTAGAATGGGTGTTTTCGTTGCGAAGCTATTATCGCAACTTCGGTACCCCGAAATATTGCATTCAGACCCGAAAAACATGTTTTGCATCCTTTTACATGCTGAAAGTTTGCGAAATGCTCCAGAACGCTCCCAAACATCATTTTGAGTCTAATGGAGTAGAATGGGTGTTTTCGTTGTGAAATAATTTTCTCAACTTCGTTACCCTGAAATAGTGCATTCAAGCCCGAAACAGAAGTTTGCATCTTTTTACAAGTCGAAGGTTTGCGAAATGCTTCGGAGCACTCCCAAACATCATTTTGGGTCTAATGGAGTAGAATGGGTGTTTTCGTTGCGAAACCATTTTCGCAACTTCGGTACCCCGAAATAGTGCATTCAGGCCTGAAACTAAAGTTTTGCATCTTTTTACATGCTGAAAGTTTGCGAAATGCTCCAGAACACTCCCAAACATCATTTTGAGTCTAATGGAGTAGAATGGGTGTTTTCGTTGCGAAATAATTTTCGCAACTTCGGTACCCCGAATTAGTGCATTCATGCCCGAAACACAAGTTTTGCATCTTTTTACAAACCGAAGGTTTGGGAAATGCTCCGGAGGACTCCCAAACATCATTTTGAGTCTAATGGAGTAGAATGGGTGTTTTCGTTGCGAAATAATTTTCGCAACTTCGTTACCCCAAAATAGTGCATTCAAGCCCGAAACAGAAGTTTGCATCTTTTTACAAGTCGAAGGTTTGCGAAATGCTTCGGAGCACTCCCAAACATCATTTTGGGTCTAATGGAGTAGAATGGGTGCTTTAATTGCGAAACCATTTTCGCCACTTCGGTACCCCGAAATAGTCCATTCAGTCCCGAAACTAAAGTTTTGCATCTTTTTACATGCCGCAAGTTTGCGAAATGCTACAGAGCACTCCCAAACATCAATTTGGGTCAAATGGAGTAGAATTGGTGTTTTCGTTGCGAGACCATTTTCACAACTTCGGTACCTCGAAATAGTGCATTCAGGCCCGAAACACAAGTTTTGCATCTTTTTACATGCCGAAAGTTTGTGAAATGCTCCGAAACACTCCCAAACATCATTTTGGGTCTAATGGAGTAGAATGGGTGTTTTCGTTGTGAAATAATTTTCGCAACTTCGGTACCCCGAATTAGTGTATTCATGCCCGAAACACAAGTTTTGCATCTTTTTACAAATCGAAGGTTTCCGAAATGCTCCGGAGCACTCCAAAACATCATTTTGGTTCTAATGGAGTAGAATGGGTGTTTTCGTTGCGAACCTATTATCGCAACTTCGGTACCCCGAAATATTGCACTCAGACCCGAAAAACATGTTTTGCATATTTTTACATGCCGAAAGTTTGCGAAAAGCTCCAGAACACTCCCAAACATCATTTTGAGTCTAATGGAGTAGAATGGGTGATTTCGTTGCGAAATAATTTTCCCAACTTCGTTACCCCGAAATAGTGCATTCAAGCCCGAAACTGAAGTTTGCATCTTTTTACAAGTCGAACGTTTGCGAAATGCTTAGGAGCACTCCCAAACATCATTTTGGGTCTAATGGAGTAGAATGGGTGCTTTAATTGCGAAACCATTTTCGCCACTTCGGTACCCCGAAATAGTCCATTCAGTCCCGAAACTAAAGTTTTGCATCTTTTTACAAACCGAAGGTTTGGGAAATGCTTCGGAGGACTCCCAAACATCATTTTGGTTCTAATGGAGTAGAATGGGTGTTTTCGTTGCGAAGCTATTATCGCAACTTCGGTACCCCGAAATATTGCATTCAGACCCGAAAAACATGTTTTGCATCTTTTTACAAGTCGAAGGTTTACGAAATGCTTCGGAGCACTCCCAAACATCATTTTGGGTCTAATGGAGTAGAATGGGTGCTTTCATTGCGAAACCATTTTCGCAACTTCAATACCCCGGAATAGTCCATTCAGTCCCGAAACTAAAGTTTTGCAACTTTTTACATGCCGCAAGTTTGCGAAATGCTACGGAGCACTCCCAAACATCATTTTGGGTCAAATGGAGTAGAATTGGTGTTTTCGTTGCGAGACCATTTTCGCAACTTCGGTACCCCGAAATAGTGCATTCAGGCCCGAAACAAAGTTTTGCATCTTTTTACATGCCAAAAGTTTGTGAAATGCTCCGAAACACTCCCAAACATCATTTTGGGTCTAATGGAGTAGAATGGGTGTTTTCGTTGTGAAATAATTTTCACAACTTCGGTACCCCGAATTAGTGTATTCATGCCCGAAACACAAGTTTTGCATCTTTTTACAAATCGAAGGTTTGCGAAATGCTCCAGAGCACTCCCAAACATCATTTTGGTTCTAATGGAGTTGTATGGGTGTCTTTGTTGCAAAGGTATTATCGCAACTTCGGTACCCCGAAATATTGCATTCACACCCGAAAAACATGTTTTGCATCCTTTTACATGCTGAAAGTTTGCGAAATGCTCCAGAACACACCCAAACATCATTTTGAGTCTAATGCAGTAGAATGGGTGTTTTCGTTGCGAAATAATTTTCCCAACTTCGTTACCCCGAAATAGTGCATTCAAGCCCGAAACTGAAGTTTGCATCTTTTTACAAGTCGAAGGTTTGCGAAATGCTACGGAGCACTCCCAAACATCATTTTGGGTCAAAGGGAGTAGAATTGGTGTTTTCGTTGCGAGAACATTTTCGCAACTTCGGTACCCCGAAATAGTGCATTCAGGCCCGAAACACAAGTTTTGCATCTTTTTACATGTCGAAAGTTTGTGAAATGCTCCGAAACATTCCCAAACATCATTTTGGGTCTCATGGAGTAGAATGGGTGTTTTCGTTGTGAAATAATTTTCGCAACTTCGGTACGCCGAATTAGTGTATTCATGCCCGAAACACAAGTTTTGCATCTTTTTACAAATCGAAGTGCATCTTTTTACAAATCGAAGGTTTGCGAAATGCTCCGGAGCACTCCCAAACATCATTTTGGTTCTAATGGAGTAGTATGGGAGTTTTCGTTGCGAAGCTATTATCGCAACTTCGGTACCCCGAAATATTGCATTCAGACCCGAAAAACATGTCTTGCATTATTTTACATGCTGAAAGTTTGCGAAATGCTCCATAACACTCCCAAACATCATTTTGAGTCTAATGGAGTAGAATGGGTGTTATCGTTGCGAAATAATTTTCGCAACTTCGTTACCCTGAAATAGTTCATTCTGGCCCGAAACACAAGTTTTGCATCTTTTTACATGCCGAAAGTTTGTGAAATGCTCCGAAACACTCCCAAACATCATTTTGGGTCTAATGGAGTAGAATGGGTGTTTTCGTTGTGAAATAATTTTCGCAACTTCGGTACCCCGAATTAGTGTATTCATGCCCGAAACACAAGTTTTGCATCTTTTTACAAATCGAAGGTTTGCGAAACGCTCCGGAGCACTCCCAAACATCATTTTGGTTCTAATGGAGTAGAATGGGTGTTTTTGGTTGTGAAGCTATTATCGCAACTTCGGTACCCCAAAATATTGCATTCAGACCCGAAAAACATGTTTTGCATATTTTTACATGCCGAAAGTTTGCGAAAAGCTCCAGAACACACCCAAACATCATTTTGAGTCTAATGGAGTAGAATGGGTGTTTTCGTTGCGAAATAATTTTCCCAACTTCATTACCCTGAAATAGTGCATTCAAGCTCGAAACAGAAGTTTGCATCTTTTTACAAGTCGAAGGTTTGCGAAATGCTTCGGAGCACTCCTAAACATCATTTTGGGTCTAATGGAGTAGAATGGTTGTTTTCGTTGCGAAACCATTTTCGCAACTTCACTACCCTGAAATAGTGCATTCAGGCCAGAAACAGAAGTTTTGCATCTTTTCACATGCCGAAAGTTTGTGAAATGCTCCGGTACACACCCAAACATCATTTTGGGTCTAATGGAGTAGAATGGGTGTTTTCGTTGTGAAATAATTTTCGCAACTTCGGTACCCCGAATTAGTGCATTCATGCCCGAAACACAAGTTTTGCATCTTTCTACAAACCGAAGGTTTGGGAAATGCTCCAGAGCACTCCCAAACATCATTTTGGTTCTAATGGAGTAGAATGGGTGTTTTCGTTGCGAAGCTATTATCGCAACTTCGGTACCCCGAAATATTGCATTCAGACCCGAAAAACATGTTTTGCATCCTTTTACATGCTGAAAGTTTGCGAAATGCTCCAGAACAATCCCAAACATCATTTTGAGTCTAATGGAGTAGAATGGGTGTTTTCGTTGCGAAATAATTTTCTCAACTTCGTTACCCTGAAATAGTGCATTCAAACCCGAAACAGAAGTTTGCATCTTTTTACAAGTCGAAGGTTTGCGAAATGCTTCGGAGCACTCCCAAACATCATTTTGGGTCTAATGGAGTAGAATGGGTGTTTTCGTTGCGAAACCATTTTCGCAACTTCGGTACCCCAAAATAGTGCATTCAGGCCTGAAACTAAAGTTTTGCATCTTTTTACATGACGAAAGTTTGCGAAATGCTCCAGAACACTCCCAAACATCATTTTGAGTCTAATGGAGTAGAATGAGTGTTTTCGTAGCGAAATAATTTTCGCAACTTCGTTACCCCGAAATAGTGCTTTCAAGCCCGAAACAGAAGTTTGCATCTTTTTACAAGTCGAAGGTTTGCGAATTGCTTCGGAGCACTCCCAAACATCATTTTGGGTCTAATGGAGTAGAATGGGTGCTTTCAGTGTGAAACCATTTTCGCAACTTCAGTACCCCGAAATAGTCCATTCAGTCCCGAAACTAAAGTTTTGCATCTTTTTACATGCCGCAAGTTTGCAAAATGCTACGGAGCACTCCCAAACATCATTTTGGGTCAAATGGAGTAGAATTGGTGTTTTCGTTGCGAGACCATTTTCGCAACTTCGGTACCTTGAAATAGTGCATTCAGGCCCGTAACACAAGTTTTGC
This sequence comes from Cenchrus fungigraminus, assembly GCA_036936925.1. NCBI lineage: Eukaryota > Viridiplantae > Streptophyta > Magnoliopsida > Poales > Poaceae > Cenchrus > Cenchrus fungigraminus. Next base: position 34,600,854 of record CM072775.1, read on the forward strand.
ATCTTTTTACATGCCGAAAGTTTGTGAAATGCTCCGAAACATTCCCAAACATCATTTTGGGTCTAATGGAGTAGAATGGATGTTTTCGTTGTGAAATAATTTTCGCAACTTCGGTACCCCGAATTAGTGTATTCATGCCCGCAACACAAGTTTTGCATCTTTTTACAAATCGAAGGTTTGCGAAATGCTCCGGAGCACACCCAAACATCATTTTGGTTCTAATGGAGTAGAATGGGTGTTTTCGTTGCGAAGCTATTATCGCAACTTCGGTACCCCGAAATATTGCATTCAGACCCGAAAAACATGTAAAGTTTTGCATCTTTTTACATGCCGAAAGTTTGCGAAATGCTCCAGAACACTCCCAAACATCATTTTGAGTCTAATGGAGTAGAATGGGTGTTTTCGTTGCGAAATAATTTTCGCAACTTCGTTACCTCGAAATAGTGCATTCAAGCCCGAAATAGAAGTTTGCATCTTTTTACAAGTCGAAGGTTTGCGAAATCCTCCGTAGCACTCCCAAACATCATTTTGGGTCTAATGGAGTAGAATGGGTGCTTTCATTGCGAAACCATTTTCGCCACTTCGGTACCCCGAAATAGTCCATTCAGTCCCGAAACACAAGTTTTGCATCTTTTTACATGCAGAAAGTTTGTGAAATGCTCTGAAACACTCCCAAACATCATTTTGGATCTAATGGAGTAGAATGGGTGTTTTCGTTGTGAAATAATTTTTGCAACTTCGGTACCCCGAATTAGTGTATTCATGCCCGAAACACAAGTTTTGCATCTTTTTACAAATCGTAGGTTTGCGAAATGCTCCGGAGCACTCCCAAACATCATTTTGGTTCTAATGGAGTAGAATGGGTGTTTTTGTTGCGAAGCTATTATCGCAACTTCGGTACCCCGAAATATTGCATTCAGACCCGAAAAACATGTTTTGCATCCTTTTACATGCTGAAAGTTTGCGAAATGCTCCAGAACACTCCCAAACATCATTTTGAGTCTAATGGAGCAGAATGGGTGTTTTCGTTGCGAAATAATTTTCGCAACTTCGTTACCCTGAAATAGTGCATTCAAGCCAGAAACAGAAGTTTGCATCTTTTTACATGCCGAAAGTTTGTGAAATGCTCCGAAACACTCCCAAACATCATTTTGGGTCTAATGGAGTAGAATGGGTGTTTTCGTTGTGAAATAATTTTCGCAACTTCGGTACCCCGAAATATTGCATTCAGACCCGAAAAACATGTTTTGCATATTTTTACTTGCCGAAAGTTTGCGAAAAGCTCCAGAACACTCCCAAACATCATTTTGAGTCTAATGGAGTAGTATGGGTGTTTTCGTTGCGAAATAATTTTCGCAACTTCGTTACACCGAAATAGTGCATTCAAGCCCGAAACTGAAGTTTGCATCTTTTTACAAGTCGAAGGTTTGCGAAATGCTTCGGAGTACTCCTAAACATCATTTTGGGTGTAATGGAGTAGAATGGGTGTTTTCGTTGCGAAACCATTTTGGCAACTTCGGTACCCCGAAATAGTGCATTCAGGCCCGAAACTAAAGTTTTGCATCTTTTTACATGCCGAAATTTTGCGAAATGCTCCAGAACACTCCCAAACATCATTTTGAGTCTAATGGAGTAGAATGGGTGTTTTCGTTACGAAATAATTTTCGCAACTTCGTTACCCTGAAATAGTGCATTCAAGCCCGAAACAGAAGTTTGCATCTTTTTACAAGTCAAAGGTTTGCGAAATGCTTCGGAGCACTCCCAAATATCATTTTGGGTCTAATGGAGTAGAATGGGTGTTTTCGTTGCAAAACCATTTTCGCAACTTCAGTACCCCGAAATAGTGCATTCAGGCCCGAAACTAAAGTTTTGCATCTTTTTACATGCCGCAAATTTGCGAAATCCTCCGTAGCACTCCCAAACATCATTTTGGGTCAAATGGAGTAGAATTGATGTTTTCGTTACGAAAGCATTTTCGCAACTTCGGTACCCCGAAATAGTGCATTCAGGCCCGAATCACAAGTTTTGCATCTTTTTCCATGCCGAAAGTTTGTGAAATGCTCCGGAACACTCCCAAACATCATTTTGGGTCTAATGGAGTAGAATGGGTGTTTTCGTTGTGAAATAATTTTCGCAACTTCGGTACCCCGAATTAGTGTATTCATGCCCGAAACACAAGTTTTGCATCTTTTTACAAATCGAAGGTTTGCGAAATGCTCCGGAGTACTCCCAAACATCATTTTGGTTCTAGTGGAGTAGAATGGGTGTTTTCATTGCGAAGCTATTATCGCAACATCGGTACCCCGAAATATTGCATTCAGACCCGAAAAACATGGTTTGCATCCTTTTACATGCTGAAAGTTTGCGAAATGCTCCAGAACACTCCCAAACATCATTTTGAGTCTAATGGAGCAGAATGGGTGTTTTCGTTGCGAAATAATTTTCGCAACTTCGTTACCCTGAAATAGTGAATTCAAGCCCGAGACAGAAGTTTGCATCTTTTTACAAGTCGAAGGTTTGCGAAATGCTTCGGAGCACTCTCAAACATCATTTTGAGTCTAATGGAGTAGAATGGGTGCTTTCGTTGCGAAACCATTTTCGCAACTTCGGTACCCCGAAATAGTGCATTTATGCCTGAAACTAAAGTTTGCATCTTTTTACATGCCGAAAGTTAGCGAAATGCTCTAGAACACTCCCAAACATCATTTTGAGTCTAATGGAGCAGAATTGTTGTTTTCGTTGCGAAATAATTTTCGCAACTTCGTTACCCTGAAATAGTGCATTCAAGCCCGAAACAGAAGTTTGCATCTTTTTTCAAGTCGAAGGTTTGCGAAATGCTTCGTAGCACTCCCAAACATCATTTTGGGTCTAATGGAGTAGAATGGGTGTTTTCGTTGCGAAATAATTTTCGCAACTTCGGTACCCCGAATTAATGTATTCATGCCCGAAACACAAGTTTTGCATCTTTTTACGTGCCGAAAGTTTGCAAAATGCTCCAGAACACTCCCAAACATCATTTTGAGTCTAATGGAGTAGAATGGGTGTTTTCGTTGCGAAATAATTTTCGCAACTTCGTTACCTCGAAATAGTGCATTCAAGCCCGAAATAGAAGTTTGCATCTTTTTACAAGTCGAAGGTTTGCGAAATGCTTCGGAGCACTCCCAAACATCATTTCGGGTCTAATGGAGTAGAATGTGTGTTTTCGTTGCGAAACCATTTTCGCAACTTCGGTACCCCGAAATAGTGCATTCATGCCTGAAACTAAAGTTTTGCATCTTTTTACATGCCGAAAGTTTGCGAAATGCTCCAGAACACTCCCAAACATCATTTTGAGTCTAATGGAGTAGAATGGGTGTTTTCGTTGCGAAATAATTTTCGCAACTTCGTTACCCCGAAATAGTGCATTCAAGCCCGAAACTGAAGTTTGCATCTTTTTACAATTCGAAGGTTTGCGAAATGCTTCGGAGCACTCCTAAACTTCATTTTGGGTCTAATGGAGTGGAATGGGTGTTTTCGTTGCGAAACCATTTTCGCAACTTCGGTACCTCGAAATAGTGCATTCAGGCCTGAAACTAAAGTTTTGCATCTTTTTACATGCCGAAAGTTTGCGAAATGCTCCAGAACACTCCCAAACATCATTTTGTGTCTAATGGAGTAGAATGGGTGTTTTCGTTGCGAAATAATTTTCCCAACTTCGTTACCCTGAAATAGTGCATTCAAGCCCGAAACAGAAGTTTGCCTCTTTTTACAAGTCGAAGGTTTGCGAAATGCTTCCGAGCACTCCCAAACATCATTTTGGGTCTAATGGAGTAGAATGGGTGTTTTCGTTGCGAAACCATTTTCGCAACTTCGGTACCCCGAAATAGTGCATTCAGGCCTGAAACTAAAGTTTTGCATCTTTTTACGTGCCGAAAGTTTGTGAAATGCTCCAGAACACTCCCAAACATCATTTTGAGTCTAATGGAGTAGAATGGGTGTTTTCGTTGTGAAATAATTTTCGCAACTTCGTTACCTCAAAATAGTGCATTCAAGCCCGAAATAGAAGTTTGCATCTTTTTACAAGTCGAAGGTTTGCGAAATGCTTCGGAGAACTCCCAAACATCATTTCGGGTCTAATGGAGTAGAATGTGTGTTTTCGTTGCGAAACCATTTTCGCAACTTTGGTACCCCGAAATAGTGCATTCAGGCCTGAAACTAAAGTTTTGCATCTTTTTACATGCCGAAAGTTTGCGAAATGCTCCAGAACACTCCCAAACATCATTTTGAGTCTAATGGAGTAGAATGGGTGTTTTCGTTGCGAAATAATTTTCGCAACTTCGTTACCCTGAAATAGTGCATTCAAGCCCGAAACAGAAGTTTGCTTCTTTTTACAAGTCGAAGGTTTGCGAAATGCTTCGGAGCACCCCCAAACATCATTTTGGGTCTAATGGAGTAGAATGGGTGCTTTCATTGCGAAACCATTTTCGCCACTTCGGTACCCCGAAATAGTCCATTCAGTCCCGAAACTAAAGTTTTGCATCTTTTTACAAGTCGCAAGTTTGCGAAATGCTACGGAGCACTCCCAAACATCATTTTGGGTCAAATGGAGAAGAATTGGTGTTTTCGTTGCGAGACCATTTTCGCAACTTCGGTACCCCGAAATAGTGCATTCAAGCCCGAAGCACAAGTTTTGCATCTTTTTACATGCCGAAAATTTGTGAAATGCGCCGAAACACTCCCAAACATCATTTTGGGTCTAATGGAGTAGAATGGGTGTTTTCGTTGTGAAATAATTTCGCAACTTCGGTACCCCGAATTAGTGTATTCATGCCCGAAACACAAGTTTTGCATCTTTTTACAAATCGAAGGTTTGCGAAATGCTTCGGAGCACTCCCAAACATCATTTTGGTTCTAATGGAGTAGAATGGGTGTTTTCGTTGTGAAGCTATTATCGCAACTTCGGTACCCCGAAATATTGCATTCAGACCCGAAAAACATGTTTTGCATATTTTTACATGCCGAAAGTTTGCGAAAAGCTCCAGAACACTCCCAAACATCATTTTCAGTCTAATGGAGTAGTATGGGTGTTTTCGTTGCGAAATAATTTTCGCAACTTCGTTACACCGAAATAGTGCATTCAAGCCCGAAACTGAAGTTTGCATCTTTTTACAAGTCGAAGGTTTGCGAAATGCTTCGGAGTACTCCTAAACATCATTTTGGGTGTAATGGAGTAGAATGGGTGTTTTCGTTGCGAAACCATTTTGGCAACTTCGGTACCCCGAAATAGTGCATTCAGGCCCGAAACTAAAGTTTTGCATCTTTTTACATGCCGAAATTTTGCGAAATGCTCCAGAACACTCCCAAACATCATTTTGAGTCTAATGGAGTAGAATGGGTGTTTTCGTTACGAAATAATTTTCGCAACTTCGTTACCCTGAAATAGTGCATTCAAGCCCGAAACAGAAGTTTGCATCTTTTTACAAGTCAAAGGTTTGCGAAATGCTTCGGAGCACTCCTAAACATCATTTTGGGTCTAATGGAGTGGAATTAGTGTTTTCGTTGCGAAACCATTTTTGCAACTTCGGTACCCCGAAATAGTGCATTCAGGCCCGAAACTAAAGTTTTGCATCTTTTTACATGCCGAAATTTTGCGAAATGCTCCAGAACACTTCCAAACATCATTTTGAGTCTAACGGAGTAGAATGGGTGTTTTCGCTGCGAAATAATTTTTGCAACTTCGTTACCCCGAAATAGTGCATTCAAGGCCGAAACAGAAGTTTGCATCTTTTTACAAGTCGAAGGTTTGCGAAATGCTTCGGAGCACTCCCAAATATTATTTTAGGTCTAATGGAGTAGAATGGGTGTTTTCGTTGCGAAACCATTTTCGCAACTTCAGTACCCCGAAATAGTGCATTCAGGCCCGAAACTAAAGTTTTGCATCTCTTTACATGCCGCAAATTTGCGAAATCCTTCGTAGCACTCCCAAACATCATTTTGGGTCAAATGGAGTAGAATTGATATTTTCGTTACGAAACCATTTTCGCAACTTCGGTATCCCGATAATAGTGCATTCAGGCCCTAAACACAAGTTTTGCATCTTTTTCCATGCCGAAAGTTTGTAAAATGCTCCGGAACACTCCCAAACATCATTTTGGGTCTAATGGAGTAGAATGAGTGTTTTCGTTGTGAAATAATTTTCGCAACTTCGGTACCCCGAATTAGTGTATTCATGCCCAAAACACATGTTTTGCCTCTTTTTACAAATCGAAGGTTTGCGAAATGCTCCGGAGCACTACCAAACATCATTTTGGTTCTAATGGAGTAGAATGGGTGTTTTCGTTGCGAGGCTATTATCGCAACTTCGGTACCCCGAAATATTGCATTCAGACCCGAAAAACATGTTTTGCATCCTTTTACATGCTGAAAGTTTGCGAAATGCTCCCGAACACTCCCAAACATCATTTTGAGTCTAATGGAGCAGAATGGGTGTTTTCATTGCGAAATAATTTTAGCAACTTGGTTACCCTGAAATAGTGTATTCAATCCCGAAACTGAAGTTTGCATCTTTTTACAAGTCGAAGGTTTGCGAAATGCTTCGGAGCACTCCTAAACATCATTTTGGGTCTGATGGAGTAGAATGGGTGTTTTCGTTGCGAAACCATTTTCGCAACTTCGGTACTCTGAAATAGTGCATTCAGGCCCGAAACAAAAGTTTTGCATCTTTTTACATGCCGAAATTTTGTGAAATGCTCCAGAACACTCCCAAACATCATTTTGAGTCTAATAGAGTAGAATGGGTGTTTTCGTTGCGAAATAATTTTCGCAACTTCGTTACCCCGAAATAGTGCATTCAAGCCCGAAACAGAAGTTTGCATCTTTTTACAAGTCAAAGGTTTGCGAAATGCTTCGGAGCACTCCCAAATATTATTTTGGGTCTAATGGAGTAGAATGGGTGTTTTCGTTGCGAAACCATTTTCGCAACTTCAGTACCCCGAAATAGTGCATTCAGGCCCGAAACTAAAGTTTTGCATCTTTTTACATGCCGCAAATTTGCGAAATCCTCCGTAGCACTCCCAAACATCATTTTGGGTCAAATGGAGTAGAATTGATGTTTTCGTTACGAAACCGTTTTCGCAACTTCGGTATCCCGAAATAGTGCATTCAGGCCCTACACACAAGTTTTGCATCTTTTTCCATGCCGAAAGTTGGTGAAATGCTCCGGAACACTCCCAAACATCATTTTGGGTCTAATGGAGTAGAATGGGTGTTTTCGTTGTGAAATAATTTTCGCAACTTCGGTACCCCGAATTAGTGTATTCATGCCCGAAACACAAGTTTTGCATCTTTTTACAAATCGAAGGTTTGCGAAATGCTCCGGAGCACTCCCAAACATCATTTTGGTTCTAATGGAGTAGAATGGGTGTTTTCATTGCGAAGCTATTATCGCAACTTCGGTACCCCGAAATATTGCATTCAGACCCGAAAAACATGTTTTGCATCCTTTTACATGCTGAAAGTTTGCGAAATGCTCCAGAACACTCCCAAACATCATTTTGAGTCTAATGGAGCAGAATGGGTGTTTTCATTGCGAAATAATTTTCGCAACTTCGTTACCCTGAAATAGTGCATTCAAGCCCAAAACTGAAGTTTGCATCTTTTTACAAGTCGAAGGTTTGCGAAATGCTTCGGAGCACTCCTAAACATCATTTTGGGTCTAATGGAATAGAATGGGTGTTTTCGTTGCGAAACCATTTTCGCAACTTCGGTACTCTAAAATAGTGCATTCAGGCCCGAAACTAAAGTTTTGCATCTTTTTACATGCCGAAATTTTGCGAAATGCTCCAGAACACTCCCAAACATCATTTTGAGTCTAATGGAGTAGAATGGGTGTGTTCGTTGCGAAATAATTTTCGCAACTTCGTTACCCCGAAATAGTGCATTCAAGCCCGAAACAGAAGTTTGCATCTTTTTACAAGTCAAAGGTTTGCGAAATGCTTCGGAGCACTCCCAAATATTATTTTGGGTCTAATGGAGTAGAATGGGTGTTTTCGTTGCGAAACCATTTTCGCAACTTCAGTACCTCGAAATAGTGCATTCAGGCCTGAAACTAAAGTTTTGCATCTTTTTACATGCCGCAAATTTGCGAAATCCTCCGTAGCACTCCCAAACATCATTTTGTGTCAAATGGAGTAGAATTGATGTTTTCGTTACGAAACCATTTTCGCAACTTCGGTATCCCGAAATAGTGCATTCAGGCCCTAAACACAAGTTTTGCATCTTTTTCCATGCCGAAAGTTTGTGAAATGCTCCGGAACACTCCCAAACATCATTTTGGGTCTAATGGAGTAGAATGGGTGTTTTCGTTGTGAAATAATTTTCGCAACTTCGGTACCCCGAATTAGTGTATTCATTCCCGAAACACAAGTTTTGCATCTTTTTACAAATCGAAGGTTTGCGAAATGCTCCGGAGCACTCCCAAACATCATTTTGGTTCTAATGGAGTAGAATGGGTGTTTTCGTTGCGAAGCTATTATCGCAACTTCGGTACCCCGAAATATTGCATTCAGACCCGAAAAACATGTTTTGCATCCTTTTACATGCTGAAAGTTTGCGAAATGCTCCAGAACACTCCCAAACATCATTTTGAGTCTAATGGAGCAGAATGGGTGTTTTCATTGCGAAATAATTTTCGCAACTTCGTTACCCTGAAATAGTGCATTCAAGCCCAAAAATGAAGTTTGCATCTTTTTACAAGTCGAAGGTTTGCGAAATGCTTCGGAGCACTCCTAAACATCATTTTGGGTCTAATGGAGTAGAATGGGTGTTTTCGTTGCGAAACCATTTTCGCAACTTCGGTACTCTAAAATAGTGCATTCAGGCCCGAAACTAAAGTTTTGCATCTTTTTACATGCCGCAAATTTGCGAAATCCTCCGTAGCACTCCCAAACATCATTTTGGGTCAAATGGAGTAGAATTGATGTTTTCATTACGAAACCATTTTCGCAACTTCGGTACCCCGAAATAGTGCATTCAGGAACTTCGCAACACCGACTGGGTCGTCTCGATTCAGCACGTAACCTGCATAGGTTACGCACCGTGTGTGCTGCTTGATACAACACCGACTCGGTTAAGCACGGACTAGGTTACACACCTTTAAGACGCCTGGCTGCATGGTGCAATACTGACTAGGTTACTCATGATGTCTGTTACGCAAAATCCACGGTGCATCCGGTCGTGTAGATCCTGCGCGTCACCTGCAACAGCTCGGTTATGCACGGTTCGGCGATGCACCATCCGTTATTCATGCCGCAACGTGTAACCTGCACAGGTTACGCACCCTCCCGTGCTTCTTGATGCAACACGGACTGGGTCGTGTTGATTCAGCATGTAACCTGCGCACCACCCCTTGCTCCTTGATGCAAAGCACGGAATAGGTTACGCACATTTAAGACGGCTGACTGCATGGTGCAAAACTAACTGAGTTATGGATGGTGTCAGTTACGTAAAAACCACACTACATCCGGTCGTGTCAATCCTGCACGTCACCTACACTAGCTCAGTTATGCATGGTTCGGCAACGCACTATCCGTTGTGCATGGCGCAGTGCGTAACCTGCACAGGTTACGCACCCCCTGTGCTGCTTGATGCAACACCGACTGGGTCGTCTCGATTCAGCGAGTATCCTGCACAGGTTATGCACCGTCTGTGCTGCTTGATACAACACCGACTCGGTTAAGCACGGACTAGGTTACACACCTTTAAGACGCCTGGCTGCATGGTGCAACACTGACTGGGTTACTCACGGTGTCGGTTACGCAAAATCCACGTTGCATCCGGTCGTGTCGATCCTGCGCGTCACCTGCACCAGCTCGGTTATGCACCTTTAAGACGCCTGGCTGCTAGATGCAACACGGACTGGGTTGTGTCGATTCAGCACGTAACCTGCGCACCACCCCCTGCTGCTTGATGCAAAGCACGGACTAGGTTACGCACCTTTAAGACGGCTGGCTGCTTGGTGCAAAATTAACTGGGTTATGGACAGTGTCGGTTACGTAAAATCCACACTGCATCCGGTCGTGTCGATCTTGCACGTCACCTACACTTGCTCGGTTATAAACGGTTCAGGAACACACCATCTGTTGTGCATGGCACAGTGCATAATCTGCACAGGTTACGCGTCCCTGTGCTGCTTGATACAACACCGACTGGGTCGTCACGATTCAACGCGTAACCTGCACAGGTTACGCACCGTTTGTGTTGCTTGATACAACAACGACACAGTTAAGCACGGACTAGGTTACGCACCTTTAAGACGCCTGGCTGCATGGTGCAACACTGAGTGGGTTACTCACGGTGTCGGTTACGCAAAATCCACGCTGCATCCGGTGGTGACGATTCTGCGCGTCACCTGCACCAGCTCGGTAATGCACGGTTCGGCGACGCACCATCCGTTATTCATGCTGCAACGAGTAACCTACACGGGTTACGCACCGCCCGTGCTGCTTGATGCAACATGGACTGGGTCGTCTCAATTCAGTGCGTAACCTGCACAGGTTACACACCGTCTGTGCTGCTTGATACAACACCGACTCGGTTAAGGACGGACTAGGTTACGCACCTTTAAGACACCTGGCTGCATAGTGCAACACTGACTTGGTTACTCACAGTGTCGGTTATGCAAAATCCACGCTGCATCCGGTCGTGTCGATCCTGCATGTCACCTGCACCAGCTCGGTAATGCACGGTTCAGTGATGCACCATCCGTTATTCATGCAGCAACGAGTAACCTACACAGGTTACGCACCGCCCGTGCTGCTTGATGCAACACGGACTGGGTTACGAACCTTTAAGACGCCTGGCTGCATGGTGCAACACTAACTGGGTTACACACCTTTAAGACGCCAGGCTGCATTGTGCAACACGGACTGGGTTACGCATGGTATCGGTTACGCATGGTATCGATTACGCAAAATCCACGCTGCATCAGGTCGTGTCCATCGTGCGCGTCACTTGCACCAGCTCGGTTACGCACGGTTCGGCGACGCACCATCTGTTATTCATGCCGCAACGAGTAACCAGCACAGGTTACGCACCGCCCATGCTGCTTGATGCAACACCGACTAGGTCGTGTCAATTCAGCACGTGACCTACACACCACCCCTGCTACTTGATGCAAAGCAGGGACTAGGGTACGCACCTTTAAGACAGCTAGCTGCATGGTGTCGGTTACACAAAATCCACACTGCATCCGGTCGTGTTGATATTGCGCATCACCTACACCAGCTAGGTTATGCACGGTTCAGTGACGCACCATCTGTTCTGCATGGCTCAGCACGTAACCGGCACAGGTTATGCACCACCCATGTGGCTTGATGTAACACCGACTGGGTCGTGTCATTTCAGTGTGTAACCTGCGCACCACCCCCTGCTGCTTGATGCAAAGCACGGACGAGGTTACGCACCTTTAAGATGGCTGGTTGCATGGTGCAAAACTAACTGGGTTATGGACGGTGTCGGTTACGTAAAATCCACACTACATCCGGTCGTGTCGATCCTGCACGTCACCTACACTAGCTCGGTTATGTCGATTCAGCAACACACCATCCGTTCTGCATGATGCAACACTGACTGGGTCATGTCGATTCAGCAACACACCATCCGTTCTGCATGGCACAACGCGTAAACTGCACAGCTTACGCACCGCCCCTGCTGCTTGATGCAACACAAACCCAGTTAAGCACAGAGTGTGTTACGTACCTTTAAGACGGCTGGCTGCATGGTGGAACACTGACTGGGTTACGCACGGTGTCGATTACGCAAAATCCATCATGCATCCAGTCGTGTCGATCCTACGTGTCACCTGCACTAGATCAGTTACGCACGGTTTGGTGACGCACCATCCGTTCTGCATGGTGCTATGAGTAACCTGCACAGGTTACGCACCGCTCGTTCTGCTTGATGCAACACCGACCGGGTCGTGTCGATTGAAAGGACCTTGATGTCGCCTAGAGGGGGGGTGAAAAGGCGAGACGACCGAATTAAACTTTTCTTCCCCAAAATCTTGAACTGCCAGGCGCCACCTGTCAGATCGGTGAGGCTGACAGGTCAGACCGATCCTGGCTCTACTTCACAGGAGGGCACCGGTCAGACTGTTTCCCTGCACCGGTCAGACCGGTGTAGCATAGAGCACCTGCAAAAACAGCTTTAAGCTCCTCTTGATTTCTAGCACGAACAAACATGGTGAGTGGCTTTGGTAGAGTATCATAAGCAGGGTAATGACCCCTGCACACACAAATAGCACACCAATGTAGATCGAAGCAGAAGCAAATCAAATATCCTAGAAAAAAACTTAGAGAGGCAAACCACAATGAGATGCAAGGATTTATTTCCCGAAGTTCAGCTTGCACTAAGGAAAGGCTACGTCTCTGTTGAGGAGCTTGTAAGGGATTCAAGTTTTCAACTAACTCTTCCACAACAAGCCGGGTCTCTTTCAACCACTTTCCTCAATTCCACTGAGGCGATCTTTTCCACGAAGAGGCAAGATCACATCCCTCACAAACTTGCCGCTGGTTACCACAACTTGGGAGCTAGCCAGCGACGCCTAGCCATCTAGGAGGCAAACCTCCAAGACTAACAAATGCTTCAATTCTTGTAGATGCGAAACCAAAGTGCTCAAGCTATGGAAATGCTCTTGTTAACTCACAAAGGCTCTCTTGAGCTTACTCTCTCAACCCAACTCAAACATATGGCTTGAATCCACAAATTTCACAAAGAGAGGTTGGGGAGAACCACTAAGGCTTTAGGCTTGCAAGGAATGACTTAGAAGCTCAGCAAGTTCACCAAGAACAGCAACCCTCCAAAGAAGAGGGTGTGGGTACTTATACCCCTGAAAGGAGAAAACTAGCCGTTAGCTATCAGGCGGCACCAGTCAGACCGGTGCCCCACACCGGTTAGATTGGTGTTTGAAAACTAGCTGTTGGGCCGGCAGCACCGGTCAGACCGGTGCCCCCGACCAGTCAGACCGGTCAGGCCCGAGACACCCCCAAAACCCTTTCTTTCACTCTAACACTTCACCAAAGAGATGAAGTGGCTCAGGTTAGGATAAGAGGGGTTGTTAGCACACTGTAAGGCTCTCAAGGCTATTTCTCACAAGGGTTTTCTAAGAGTACTTGACTTGGTCATAAAGCAAAAGTTGCATCCCTCTTGATAGTACGGCATACCTATACTCAAGAATAAATGAAAACACCATGTCAACCTCTTGAGCTTGAATGTCTTCGATCTTTCCATATTTGATCAACTTCCACTTGAGGGCTTTCAACTTAGCCAATGTTTTGAGCACATCCATACTTGAGCTAGTGACTTAAGATCTTTCCATATAGCATAGGAATGCACGCTTAGATCCTTAAGTCACTCCATATTGCCAACCATAACACATAGATGAGTTGCATTGCTTCCCTCAGTTAAGGGTTGGATATGATACTTCGAGACCCCACGGATACTGATAGAGGCAGAGTGCCCGATCTTTCGGTGAGTGGAGATAACTTCGATTTGGTGGGAGGTGACGCTCACGATACGACTATGATGAGCGAGACTCGAAGCGCTAATACAATCGCTGAACCAACTCCCGATGGTTACCAACCTTACCGGTGAAAGATCAGCCTGATCACGAAGATCAATTCCTGTACCCAATCGAAGAATGAACAAGAATTTGACGCGAGCAATCTTAATATCACTCGAAGGTGGAGTTCTGAATCACAGAGGACATCACGTATTTGTGGATGTTCTGGGGTAAGCTAAAGCTAGATGTAAAACAAAACTCAAGTTCTAAATGAAACATGACTCTGACTAATAAAGGGAAAAGGGGGCACAACCCCTAGGGGAGGCGCGACCAACAAAGGGGGAGCTGCCCCTAGTGTCGAGGGTGTGGGGGCGCAGCCCTAGTTACCCTCTTGGGCCAGTCCTAGGCGCCCACACACAAGGCCTCCTGTTGGGCCAGCCTTCAGTCTTCTGGGCCTTCATTCTTCAGCATCAAGATGAAGTTCAACTCTCTTGAACGGGCTCGAGTAATTGGCCCAGAAGGTGGCGCTGAAGAAGGTGCTGCCGGCGCTGGAGTAGGAGAAGGTGCCGCTGGTGTAGATGTACTCGTGATGTCCTAATCAGATACTAGTTACTTCACCCTAGCAAAACACTAATGGTAGCCACGCTACACCATAAGATTGCTTAGTACCTCGCTCTAGTCATCTCAGTTGATCTCTTCATCACTTACCAAATCCACGTTGAGTTCAGCTTTGCTTTATCAAGAATTAATCTTCATTTGAAATACCGCTTCAAATGCTTGTTCTTGATTGACAACGTATGATAGAGGTGGAGTGCCCGATCTTTCGGTGAGTGGAGATAACTTCGATCTGGTGGGAGGCGACCCTCAATATCCGACTACGACGAGCGAGAGTCGAAGCGCCAATGCAATCGCTGAACCAACTCCCGATGGTTACCAACCTTGCTGGCGCAAGATCAGCCTGATCACGAAGATCAATTCCTGTACGCAATCGAAGAACGAACAAGAATCTGAGGCGAGCAATCTTAATATCACTTGAAGGTGGAGTTCTGAATCATGGAGGACAGCACGTATTTGTGCGTGGTCTGGTGTAGCTAAGCTAGATGTAAAACAAAACTCAAGTTGTAAACAAAAGGGACTCTGACTAAATAAGGGGACGCAGCCCCAAACAACGGAGGGAGGAGAGGGGGCGCGCTGCAGGAGAGGGGGCGGCGGCCAACCCTAGGTACCCCATCTTGGACCCCTCTTGGGCCTTCCTCTATGCTTCTGGGCCTTCGTTCTTTAACAGCGTGATGTAGTTTAATTCTCTCGCACGGGCCTGAGGAATTGGCCCAACTGGAGGCGCCTGAAGTGGTGGATCATCTGAAGGTGCCTGAGGTGCTGCTAGTGTAGATGTACTCGTGGTGTCCGCATCAACGAATATGCAAGCTTCCAATTAAGGATCATCAAATATATACTCATCCTTGTATCCTTTTGCAATCACCATATGAAGCCTTGCATTACTTATTTTGAAATACCATTTCTCTTAAAATAATCCCTTTCATTTGTGTCCAATCTATCATATGCATGGGAGACCTTGTAAATTCATTGAAATAAACTCCAATACCTTCTTTCAAACTAGCTTATCATTTGTTGAAGGACCGAATAGGTGACCAAAGAGGGGGGGGGAGTGAATGGGAGCCGATAAAAATTCTTCCCGATGGATGAACTCGACCTATACCCCGATTGCCACTCGAATCACTCGCACACACTAAAGAAGCTCTAGACTAGGCACACACAAGCCTACAAGTCCTAGAGACAAACCACGAATCAAAGAGCGGAAGCACTAGACAAGAACCAAGCACTTAGCCAAATCTGGACAGGCTAAGCGCGGACCGTCCGTGCAGTACGGGCGGACTGTCCGCCAGCGTAGAGCGGACTGTCCGGACAGCTGTCACGGACTATCCGAAAACTCCAACAGAACCACCAGAGATGCACCGAGAAAATCAGATTGTCCAGGTGAGCCACACGGACTATACGCTAGAGTCGCGGACTGTCCGTGAAAAGCCCGCGGATCGTCCGTCCAAAGCTCCAGCAAACTCAACTCAAACTCGCTCACACGGACCGTCCGTCACTAACCGGCGGACTGTCCGCAAAACCTCCTACAACAAAACCCTAGGCACGCGAAGGATCGAAACATGAACTTGCATGAACACGCGACGAACTGAGACGAACCCTAGACGCGCAGACTGTCTGCGGCGGCCTGGCGGATTGTCCGCAAGTCACGAACAGAACCAGAAACAGGGCGCGCGCGAGGTCAACCCTCCAAAGCCATCACCAGATCTCCTAAACCACTTGAGCTCTTAAGACAAGATTTGGGGGAGATGAGAAGCGTCACTAGGTAAATCTATGCCCAAAAAATCTCGACCTCTAACTAACTAAAACACCAGGAATCGCGGATCACATGAACCACCACCAAGAACTCACGTTCTTCCAAGAACTCGCGAATCGAAGGGATTTCCCGACGTTTGAGGGGTCAAGATCACACCCAAAGATGCACAAGGCATGCACCCATGATCCCCTCAAGGAAATCCGAGAGAAAATGTCCTCAAATCAACGAATCGAGCGAAGAACAAAAACACCCAAAAATAGCTCCGAAAATGACATGAAAATCACAAAGAGCTAGGAGAGGGAAATCATCACAACGCTGAATGCTTCCATACATCCAGAGGTCAGAGTGTATACAAGAATCTAGCCTAAGGAAATACTGGGAAAAGAAGCAGACTAGAGCAATCTACCAGGGGATGAAACCCTAGAGCCGGAGAGAGAGAGAGAGATGCCATCCACCTCTCCGCTATAGATATGAAGTCCACCGGAGGAGGCAAATGACCACGCTACCCCTACAACTTAAACATAAGATACAAACCCCTCAGGAGTATTTTGGTCAAGTCTTCGGATATTCCCATCGAGCGGACACGCTTCCACCGCGGACTTGCTTAGCCTCGACGCAAGCCCCGCATCACGTCACGTGCCCCCCGCCTCGAAACTTCCTGACGCTCCTGGATCACCGTCTCCGTCGCATCGGGCCTCCGGACTTGGTTTTGAGGCCCAACCAAGAAACCGTCCACCGATGGTTTTGTGGGCAAACCACCAAACCCCGCGTGCAAGCTTCGGCCTCGAACCGCCACCTTGCACCGGCCCATGTCCATGACTTCAACTTGCTAGTCTTGCACCGCACGACTTGCACTTGACCCCATCGGCCACCGGGTCCATCGAACCAAGCCTACTTGCCTCTCCATCACCCGGGGGCCACCACGGCTAAGGCCTTTCGCACTTGTTTTTCACCTGTACCAACACGAGTCAAGCCGCAACATGTACCTGCACACTGAGCCAAGCATCAGTCCACACAATGTTGTCAATCACTCATCACTAAGGCGACCCTCCACTAGTCCTTGGACACACCTGGTCCTCATTTTGTCAACATTTGTATAAAGGATCAACACTTGCTTGCTTTCATTCATGTGAGCCATACAACATTCATCAAATAGTGTGAACCATAATTACATCATGAATGATTTATTTAAAACCTGCTCACGTTCTTAAACAAACAGTTAGTCCTTTAATCGCTTTGTCATTCAATTCACCAAAATCCACTTAGGGGCCTAGATGCACTTTCAATCTCCCCCTTTTTGGTGATTGATGACAACTCGATTAAAGCTTACAAATATATTGTTAAAGCGCAAATCGATTCTTAGATATAGCTAGAGCTCCCCCTTAATTTGTGCTTTGAGTGGAATTTCAAAAATTTGGCCTCAAATGTCAAAAGCACAAATTTGGGAGAAACGCATGAGAGCTCCCCCTATATCTTAGAATCAGTGGAGTGCAACATGTGTGAGTGAAAAATAAAATGTGATGCATATGACAAGATAAGAACAAAGCAAAACAACATGTGTGCTGACTGGGCGCCACCGGTCTGACCGGTGCCCCTGACCGCTCAGACCGGTCAGGTTCCAGCCAGTACACAGATTGAGCGACACCGGTCAGACCGGTGTCCTTGACCGGTCAGACCGGTTAGGTCTAGTCAGAGCACAAAGGTAAAAATTGTGTGTGCTATCTGGGCCAGTGCAATCAGACCGGGGTTGCAAGCCGATTTAGATCACCTTGCCCCATCTAGCCAACACAAACAATTCATCATACACAACATGCATCACAATTTAGCATAATGTTACTTAAGTTACATAAATGAGTTCAACACACATAACAACACTCATACAAGGTTCCCAAGTCCACAAAGAAACGAAATCCAACTTTTATTACATGGCTGCTCTCATCAGCCAGGCACCGGTCAGACCGGTACAGGCCACCGGTCAGACCGGTGACTACTGTCCTGCTACACTAGCTGCTGAAACTGTAAGCTTTGATCCCATTCTTCTCCCTCTTTGTCATCAAGCATCCAAGAAGGGTCTGGAGAAGGTGTAGCTATAGTTGGTCACTCCCAAGCTGGCCAGTCGGAACCACCTCCTATTTTAGATAAAATCAAGGCACCAATGCATAGGAGAGGTAAGAAATGCATTCTCGGGAACGGTTATTTCAGATAAAGGAGCTAGAGAAGCATCAACCATACCCTGTGGTGGTGGAGGAGGAGGAGGCTTAGGATAGGTACAAATAAAGATCTCCGTAGATATGCGACTAGCCCAATCTGGAGGAGCCTCTGGAGCATCGAACGGCTGACGGGTCCCTGCTGTACCATGTGGAGGAGGTGGTGGAGGTTAAGAAGAACTGCCGTCGCCTGACTCAATGAGGAAGCTGCCATACTGATTTACCAATCCGGAATTGGCCATGCTTCTTATTCTCTCCTCGAAGGTAGGTATAGGAACCTCCGAGGAAGTAGGAGAAATCAGAGAGTGAGGTGGCTGAAAATCAAAGTGAGCATGCAACATCTTGAGTGTGTCCCTCTTCTTTTTCCTTTTCCTTCTTTCTCTCTGTTGTGCCACATCAATATCATACTGATTTTTGCTCCTACCAAAAAGAAAGTTCAGAAGCTTCCACATAGGAGAGGTGGCCTTGCACGGAACTGGTTGTCTAGACTCCCACCGGTCAGACTGGTGACAGTCTAGGTACCAGGCTGCTGCTGCTGATCCTGTTGAAACTGCTCCCAACCTTGTCCTTCTTCTTCTCTAATCTCTGGTTCATGCTGAGGAGATGGAAGTCTTGGTACCTTGGTAGGATTAGGCCTAAAGGGCTTATGCTTCACTTCCTTTGGAAACCCCATTCTAGAAACTTTTCAACCATATACATGATATAGGGGCTATAGCTGCAAATCTTTTTCAGATCTTCCGATAAGTACTTGATTTCTTGCCAAATAAAATCCCCCATAATAAATGGAGGTGCCCCGGTCGCAAAGCAATCATCAAGTTCTTCATATACTTTAACACATCGGAGGGGTTGCCATCCCTAGGAGTAATCGACACTCGAAGGAGCCTATTCAAAACTGAATAGTAGGTGTAAAGGCCCTTCACATAGCCCACATTTGCTCTCTCATCCCTAGGGTACATGAAGTTCATTGCCTAAAGTGCACTATGGCATAAAACTGGGCGATTATCTCCTTATTCCAATCATACCTAAATCCCATGAGATCCTTAACCCTCTATAGCTCACATACTCTAATTATCTCATTGAAGAAAGATCATTTTTACGCTCCATAAAGTCCCAATCCACATATTGTGCCTGATGGGTGATCTTGGGCTTCTTAATGATTACTGTAGTGTAGTAGTCTTGCTGAAACTAAGCCCAAAACCACTTATCTGAGGTTGTCTTGTCACTAGCATAGGGATTTATATCCCTTAATTTCTGCAATTTCTTTGTCTTCCCTATACCATGATAATTCACTACTTTGTTGCGAAACATATATATGGGGTAAAAAATTTTCAAAATGGCCCTTCGCGCAAACTATTTCTACAGATAGACCCCTGGGAAAACTATTTCCAAAAATGGACCCTAACCTCGGTGTGAGGGGGACAAGCACAGAGGTTGGTGGCTCCGCGCTAGACCCCTTAGCATCGACCCCCTACCACATCAGAGCCGAGCTGGCGCTCCGTGCCTGCGTGGCAGGGACCTTGGCTCAAGGCCCTTTAGCACTGAGCCTTCTGACCTCGGCGTGCACGCATCTACCGCTGAGGTCTGGGGACTTATCCCCCGGTGAGCCCCTTCTTCCTCATACTCCCATCTTCATTTGTTCTTCTCCCTCCAACCCTAGCGACGGCTCTGAGGCGTGCGGCGGCGGGGAGGCGTGCTACGGCGGGGAGACCGGCGGCGGCTAGATGGGGGAGCGGCAGACCGGCAAGGCCATCCCCTGCGGCGGTGCGGCGGCGACCTGCGATGGTGGGGGGGCGTGAGGTGGGAGTAGTGGTGGGCAGCCCGAAGGCTGTGCGGCGGGCCGGCGGGGACCTGCGGCGTGCCGGGGAGTAGCTGCGGCAGGCTGGGGAGTAGCTGCGGTGGTCGGCGGTGGGCGCTCGTGCCCCTGGCCGGTGGCCGGTGGGGGGCACTCGAGCCCAGACAGCCACCGACAGCGGCAAGGTATAGTCCACTATTTTTTACTTGTTGTTCCCTTGCACCTGCAAATTAACATGAATGATTTGTCCCCTTTGTATGAGACTGATGATGATTGAGTGTTAGAAAACATTGGAATTTATGTTTGTTAGAGAACATGAAAACTTGCAAAATTGTAGAAGGTTAGGGTGTAGCTCATGTTTATGTTTTGTATGAGATTGATGATGATTTATGTTATGTTTTTTAATTGAGTTCATTCACCTTAATTGTAGAAGCGAACATTTCTCCTCATGATTGTTAGAGAACATGACCAATTATAGATGGTTAGGGTGTTTCGATGATTGTAGGAATAACTTTGGAATTTTTGATTAGGCGTAAAGGAAAAAAGGAACCTAATTTAGCATTTTTCCAGTCTAAGGCATCCGTGGTAATGCATTTTTCTCATGTATTTGGCTCAATGGAACTTTTGATGTAGATGGATCGTTTAGTGAGGATTGTTCATGGTGGGATTGTTAAGAAGAATAAAGATGACACCGTGGAGTTTCAGAATATGGTAGAGATGGTCTTGGTGTTTCCCAGTTTCCCCTCGTTGGCTGAATTTGTTGATAGAGTAAAGGGGAAATTGGATTGGTCTAATAGTGGTCTGCGTATGCATATCGATGGTGTAGTTGATGTTGGCTCATCGAAAGGTCCTCGTACAAAGACGCTTGTACATTTGGATGTCCAGACAGAATGGAAGATTTACAAGGATATTATTATGGACTCAAAAGTGCATTCTCTCTTTATAGTGGTGTCTAAGGTTCCTTTGCTCGACTGCAATGTCAGGTTCGACCTGAACAATGAGAGTGTGTCCCGATCATCGGCAGATGACATAAAGGCTAAGCCTATGTACCTCGGATGATGATGGAGTTGATACATATCATACTGATTTGGGTGCTTATGTAGACACATTTGCTTCATTTGATGGTGATTCCAAAGCATCTAACCGTGTGGATGTGGAGGTAAGCGGGGACGATGGCAATTATGAAGATGACAAAGCTTGTGACTCGGAGGATGATCAGCCCATTCCTCGGTTGTCTAAACATGAGAAAAAAACTTGTAGTCTATCTTTCCGGACCGTGACCCATTGGTTCCGGAGTGTGTAGACCTTGGGCAGAGCCACAGGGTAGTTGCCGATGGGGGTTCCAGTGATGATGACGGTCCTGAGTTGCATCGAGATAGTATCATTCGGAAGGGTATGGTATTTCCAAATATGGATGAGTTGAAGACTTGGTTGCAGGGATACTCAGTGATGCACCACCGTCCTTTCAAGGTGGTGCATTCGTACCGCAAGAGACGATACACAGTTAAGTGCGAACAAGAGGGTTGCTCTTGGAGGGTTTGTTGCCGGCTGACCAAGACAGCTCAATGGAAGATAACGACTATCATTAAGCCTCATACTTGTGGCACAGCAGAGGCAGAAGAGAAACACCTCCAATTGAATTCAAAATTCATTGCGAAGCAGTTGTGCAGTGTGGTGAAGCATAGCCCAAACATCTCAGTTGCTGCACTTCAGCAGATGGTTTTGAAGATGTAAAATTATGAGATCAAGTATGGCAAAGCCTGGAGGGCAAAGCAGCGGGCTCTAAAGCAAGTATTTGGAGATTGGGAAGAAGCTTATGAGAGGCTTCTGGTAATGTTGAATGCAATGAAAGCTGCAAATCATGGCATGTATTATGAGTATGTGCCAAATGACAAGGTTTGGGTTAAGGGGTGAGAGGTGTTCTCTCGGGCTTTCTGGACATTTCCACAGTACATTGAAGGCTTCAAGCATTGTAGGCCCGTATTGTCCATTGATGGTACCTTCCTCACAGGTAAATACAAGGGTACTTTGTTGATTGCCATTGCAAATTATTCGGAGAACAGGCTCTTCCCTTTGGCCTTTGCCTTGGTGAACAAGGAGGAAACATCTACTTGGTCTTGTTTCTTGGATCGTATTAGGCGAGTTGTTGTTGGACCCGGTCGCGATATTTGTGTTATATCGGACCGGCATGCTGGGATACTTAATGCTGTGAAAAACATAATTCCGGTACATGGGTGTTTGCTTCATCGTTGGTGCACTAGGCACCTAGCACAAAACCTTATCAAGCATGATGGTATTAAGGATAATTTTGAGTTGTTCGAGGAGGTTTGTAGGCAGACAGAGCCCCAGTAGTTTGAGGAGAAGTTGCCTGCGCTTAGAGAAAAGACTGACGATCGTGGAAGACAATTTCTTGATGAGTTGATGATCTCAAAGGAGGAGTGGACTCGAGCATTTGACATAGGTGGTGCTAGGGGTTTTATGACAAGCAACATGGCAGAAATATTTAATAGTTTGCTTAAAGGATGTCATTGCCTTCCTGTGACTGCTATTCTTTCGTTCACCTTCTACGAGTGCAACGCTTGGTTTGTGAAGCGACACAACCTTGCTATGTCACTTCGAGACAACGACCATACATATCTTGAAAAGGTTGCATGCATAATTAGAAAGGCAAAGCTAATTTCTAAGGGGCAGAAGGCAGTTTGTTTTGACCGCGCCACACACACATATGAAGTGACTGAGGCTGGTTGAACCAACATTGGAGGTGAGGATCGTGAGGCAAGGAAACACATAGTGGTGCTTAGCGAGAACACGTGCACATGTGGTAGGCCTTCTAGCATCCACTTGCCTTGTTCCCACATGGTGAGCACTTGCAGAGTGCGAAGGCTGGACGTGGAAGCCCCTTCCAGAGTTGGAGTAGAGTTCTCATTGCAATCATTGATTAACACCAGGGCACTACTATTTCACCCATTCCGTGATGAGGACGAGTGGCCGGTTTATGAGGGACCAAAGTATATCGCCGACAAGGGCTTGAGAGTTACAGGGCGTGGAACTAGAAAAAGGAAGAGGTACAAGATGGACCTGGACCAAGCAGTGAAGGGAAGGTCCACGAAAAAATCGGTTGGTACACACTTTGTGGAGGACACACAGCGGTCACTATGCTCAAAATGTCACAAATCAAGGCATAATATACGACGTTGCCCCTTACGTGAGGAAGCGGAGGTAGATAGTAATTTGTTCACTAGTGTAATTGAAATTTCTTACTTACTAATTTGTTTGTTACCGTCCTACTTTATATTAATTTAAATTTGATGTACTAACCCTAGTTATCTTTGTTTTGCAGGATGGTGGGCAGGTACAGGCTTCTTGACGAGCGGTTCGATGCCAAGCACCGGGCTAGGCTGACCGAGCAGGGTGAGGTACTGATTGTTTTTTTGCCAGGGTTCATTTCTCACTTTTGATTTCTTCTGTTCACACAAATTGTTCTTGTTTCAGGTTCTGCACACGCTCCGGTCGATGACTCACGACGGTGGTACCATTTTGCGGTACGACGAGCGCTACACCCCCTTGCTGCACCGCGCGGGACTTGCCATGGTTGCGAGGCTTGTCAGCCGTGGCATACCACCATTCAACCCTGCTGCTCTCACCGTGTTGATCGACCGCTAGCGACCAGAGACCCACAGCTTCCACCTGCCCTGTGCTGAGGTGACGATCACCCTTCAGGACGTCAGCATGATCATGGGCCTTCGGATCACAGGACAGTCAATGACTGGAGACGTGGTGTCCGCAGGCTGGGAGGCTCTAGTCCAGGAGTTTCTTGGTAGGCCTTTGCCGGAGGTAGCACTGGGTAGTAGGTGACGTTCCAGTGGTGTCCCTTTGAGGTGGCTGTGAGGGGAGTTTGCACAGTGCCCAGACAACGCCGATGAGGCTACTGTAAACTTTTACTACAGATAAGTTAATAGTTTCGGTCCTTTTCCCTGTTTTACATTTCTCTTCTTTCTCACTAATAATTTTCTAACTTCCTTTTTTTGCATATTGTCATTTTACAGGGCGTGGGTGCTGCACATGTTCGGTTCGGAGCGAGGAAGAAGAAGGGGCTCGCCGGGGGTTAAGTCCCCAGACTGATGAGGACATCACCATCTCGGATACGACCACAATAGCATGTTTTTATTCTAAGGTGAACTGATTTTTTATCATCATTGTATCCAATACATTTGATGAATTATTGCTGCACTATGATGTTTGTTGGTTGTCATTTTCAGAAATGCTTACGTGGATCAAAAAGGGTGCTCAACACACATAGAAGGCATGGAGGACCAAAGAAGTTGATTGGGGACCAAGTCCAAGTGTTCCACACGTCCCCCACCAGGCCACCACGTCACTTTTGGCCCAAAGATGGAAAGAGATCAAGGACAACACGTTTTGGGCGCTGGATTCGGTCTGCATGACTCATGACTGGGCCAAGTTGCAACGGACGCCACGACCTCATATGGACTCCGTTTGGGATGTTCTTTATATGGGTGGAAAGATAATTTGATAGAGCTTCCAATGGCACTAGTCTCATGTCAAAATAATATCTGGGTCGACGGGAATCATCGAAAGAAGTGGACATCCAGAATCTGTCAAGGTGTTGCGTCGCCCGGTTTTGGCCCGTTGGCCCGTGTATCATGTTGGAGCCCATAGGGGCGCGTCCTAGGGTTGGAGCACGACCCCCACCAGGTCCTGGTCATGCCCCTACCCTCTCATATAACCCCATAGCCGTCACAAATAGATTGGGTTTTGTTTTGTTGGAAGTTTAGCCATTGCTACTTCCTTGTAGACACGTGTGTCGGCTAGACCACCCGTTCTACCTGATTCAGAACCCCAACTTTGTGATATCAGATTGGTTTCCATCTCCACATTTGCAATTGAGTTGCTTGTTATACTTGTTCTTGCTTGTTCTTCGATTGCTTGCAGGAACGGGTGCCCTATTGGCGGTTAACGCGCTCCACAAGATCGCAGCAGCCATAGGAGGTGGTGTATCAGTTGCAAAGGCGCAGTATTTGGAAGGCTGTAGTCGAGCCGAGAGCGTCTCCTCATTATCAATCGAGTTATCTTCGCCTCTCATCGTAAGATTGGGCATAAGCTCCAGCAGGTTCACATCAGTTGGTATCAGAGCGAGGTTTATCGGTGAGAGACTATCAATCCTTTGTTATTTTTATTTTCCTATAGTCCAGAAAAGCCAAAAAAATAGTGGATTAGTTTACCTGCAATCCTATAAACCATTCGAGCCTTTACTAGTACTTCTTAGTTAGGGCTTGTTGATTTTTCGGTTGCATCGGTTGTGTCGAGTTGCTGGTCTTAGTGTCTAATCCTTTAGAGTTCTGAGGTCTATCAGGTTTTGATCACCACGAGATCCAACATCACCATATACATCAGTGTAACGTTTTGGCCACCACGGATCCATTTTAAGTCCGATTCAAGTGTTTAAGTACAATCTGGAAAGTTTATCTTTTTATCTTTCCAACGGATCTAGCCTTGTTGCAAAATTCATTTTGAGCGTTCCGCAATTGTCCTGGAGATTGACGATCTGCAATTTGTGTAAACTCATCCTTTGGTGTGGTTTTGTCATGTTATTCAGCAAAAGAGTTTAGTCTTGTGAAAAAAGTGAAAGAAAGAAAGAGAAAAAAATAAGAACACAAAAATAGAAAAAAAGAAGAGTAAAAAAAGAAAGAAAGGAGAAAAGGAAGTGAAAGACAAAAGGGGCTGAATTTGGTGTTTTCCTTATGCTGTGCTAGTTCCTCTTTGTCGGTGATTACCTTTGTGCCTAGGCTCACGTCTCTAGCATGGTTTAGCCTAGGACCAGCACAATACCGCTGTTGAATGATTATTCAGCTTGTTTTTATAACTAATGTTGATAGAGGCGGAGTGCCCATTCTTTCGGTGAGTGGAGATAACTTCGATCTGGTGGGAGGTGACCCTCACGATCCGACTACAACGAGCGAGACTCGAAGCGCCAATGCAATCGCTGAACCAACTCCCGATGGTTACCAACCTTACCGGTGCAAGATCAGCCTGATCACGAAGATCAATTCCTGTACGCAATCGAAGAACGAACAAGAATCTGAGGCGATCAATCTTAATATCACTCGAAGGTGGAGTTCTGAATCACAGAGGACAGCACGTATTTGTGCGTGTTCTGGTGTAGCTAAAGCTAGATTTAAAACAAAACTCGAGTTGTAAATGATACAGGACTCTGACTAATAAAGGGGGCGCAGCCCCTAGGGGAGGGGCGGCCAGCAAAGGGGTGCCGCCCCTAGCGTCGTGGGTGCGGGGGTGCAACCCTAAGCACCCTCTTAGGCCAGTCCTAGGCGCCCACGCACAAAGCCTTCTGTTGGGCCAGCCTTCAGTCTTCTGGGCCTTCATTCTTTAGCATCATGACGAAGTTAAACTCTCTTGCACGGGCCTAAGTAATTGCCCCAGAAGGTGGCACTGAGGAAGGTGCTGCCGGCGCTGGAGTAGGAGAAGGTGCTGCTGGTGTAGATGTACTCATGGTGTCCTCATCATCCTCCCCTTCTTGAACTGAAGTCATCCTCGACGGCAACTCCTCATCCTCACCCAGATATGGCTTCAAATCTGCAACATTAAAACTAGTGGAAACACCAAACTCCGCAGGCAGGTCAAGGATATAAGCATTATCATTAATCTTGGTTAGCACTTTAAAAGGACCAGCAACACGAGGCATTAATTTAGAACGGCGCAAAGTAGGAAAATGATCCTTTCTCAAATGCAACCAAACCATATCACCAGGTTCAAAAGTAACATGTTTTCTACCTTTACTACCAGCAACCTGATATTTAGCATTAGCAGCAGCAATGTTTTGGTGAGTTTGTTCATGCAGGTTAACCATTTGTTCAACATGTGCAACAACATCTAAGTGTGGGGCGTCTTCAGTATCAAAAGAAAACAAATCAATAGGAGCCCGAGGGATGTAGCCACACACAATCTGAAAAGGGCACATCTTTGTAGAGGAATGCGTTGCATGATTATAAGCAAACTCAACATGGGGCAAGCAATCCTCCCAATGTCTCAAATTTTGATCTAAAACAGCCCTAAGCATGGTTGACAAAGTTCTATTAACCACCTCAGTCTGCCCATCAGTCTGAGGGTGACAAGTTGTGCTAAACAGCAATTTAGTTCCCAATTTATTCCACAGAGATCTCCAAAAATGACTGAGAAACTTAACATCATGATCAGAGACTATTGTATTTGGGATACCATGCAAACGAATAATCTCTCTAAAGAACAATTCAGTAATATTGCTAGCATCATCAGTCTTATGACAAGGTATGAAATGAGCCATTTTGGAGAATCGATCAACAACCACAAAAATGCTATCCCTCCCCTTCTTAGTTCTAGGCAATCCCAAATCAAAGTCCATAGAAATATCAAGCCAAGGGGAAGTAGGAACAGGCAAAGGCATATACAAACCATGGTTGTTCAACCGTGACTTAGCTTTCTGACAAGTAGTGCAGCGTGCAACTAGGCGCTCAACATCAGCATGCATCCGGGGGCAAAAGAAGTGGGCAGCCAACACCTCATGCGTCTTGTAGACGCCAAAGTGTCCCATGAGACTGCCTCCATGCGCTTCCTGTAACAGCAAAAGACGAACCGAGCTAGCTGGAATACACAGCTTGTTAGCGCGAAACAGGAACCCATCCTGGATGTGAAATTTGCCCCATGGTTTGCCATTAATACAATGGGCAAAAGCATCTTTAAAATCAGCATCATCGACATATTGATCTTTCACCGTTTGCAAGCCAAAGATTTTAAAATCTAACTGTGACAGCATGGTATAGCGACGAGACAAAGCATCAGCAATAACATTGTCCTTCCCGTTCTTGTGTTTAATTATGTAAGGAAAAGACTCAATGAATTCTACCCATTTAACGTGACAACGGTTCAGATTTTTTTGGGTACGAATATGTTTCAAAGCCTCATGATCAGAATGAATTATGAACTCGCGATGCCAAAGATAGTGCTGCCAAGTATGCAAAGTGCGCACTAAAGCGTAAAGCTCCTTATCATAAGTAGAATATTTCAGACTAGCACCGCTTAACTTCTCCCTAAAATAAGCAACTGGTTTTCCTTCTTGTAACAAAACAGCACCTAGCCCAATACCGCTAGCATCGCATTCAAGCTCAAACACTTTATTAAAATCAGGCAATTGCAAAATGGGAGCATGGGTTAACTTATCTTTCAAAGTGTGGAATGCTACCTCCTGCGAATCACTCCAAGCGAATGGCACATCTTTCTTTGTAAACTCATGTAAAGGCGCTGCAATGGAGCTAAAATCACGAACAAACCTGCGGTAGAAACCTGCAAGTCCAAGAAAGCTCCGAATCTGTGTGACCGTCGTCGGTGTAAGCCACTCCTGAATGGCAGCAATTTTGCTGCTATCGACCTCAATGCCTTGTGGAGTAACAACATAACCAAGAAACGAGACACGTTGTGTGCAAAAGATGCATTTATCCATGTTAGCAAGTGGGCAGCACGCAACGCATCAAAAACAGCACTCAAATGTTTCAAATGGTCTTCCATAGATTTGCTATAAATAAGGATATCATCAAAATAGACAACCACAAACAATCCTATGAAAGGTCACAGAACTTCATTCATCAATCGCATAAAAGTGCTGGGAGCATTAGTCAATCCAAACGGCATAACCAACCATTCACATAAGCCAAATTTCGTTTTAAAAGCCGTTTTCCATTCATCACCTAGTTTCATTCTAATCTGATGGTAACCACTACGCAAATCAATCTTTGTGAAAATAATGGCACCACTAAGCTCATCTAGCATATCATCAAGTCGTGGTATGGGATATCGATAACGAATGGTGATGTTATTAATAGCACGACAATCTACACACATACGCCAGGATCCATCTTTCTTTGGAACAAGTAACACAGGAACTGAACAAGGGCTAAGAGACTCACGAATGTAACCCTTGTCAAGCAATGCCTGTACCTGGCGCTGGATCTCCTTTGTCTCATCCGGATTTGTACGATACGGGGCGCGATTTGGAAGTTGTGCGCCTGGAATGAGGTCGATCTGGTGCTCAATGCCACGGAGTGGTGGGAGACCCGGTGGTAAGTCTTTGGGAAAGACATCAGCGTACTCCTGCAAAAGGTTAGCAACCACAGGGGGAACATCCAAAGATGGTGCATCATCAAGTGAAACGAGCAGACTAGAGCATACTAGTGCGTAGCAAGGCAAGTGAGCATCACATAAATCATCAAAATCAGCACTTGTAGCAAGTAGAACAGGAGCATGCAACTTGATTTCAGAATTAACCGACGGTGATGGTTCAAGTTTCTTAGCAATTTTAGCAGCTCTAGCAACATCATCTTTAACAATTTGTTCAGGTGTCATAGGATGTATAATTATTTTCTGTCCCTTAAACATGAAAGAACAATGATTCGAACGACCATGATGCAAGCTATCAGTATCATATTGCCAAGGTCGACCAAGTAACAAGGAACATGCTTCCATGGGAACAACATCACAATCAGCAAAATCAGAATAAGCACCCATGGAGAAATGAACACACACTATTTGTGTTATTCTAATTTCCCACCATCATTAAGCCATTGAATGTGATATGGATGCGGATGCTTACGAGTGGGTAAGGATAGTTTCTCAACCAGCGTGGTACTCGCCAAATTGTTGCAGCTGCTGCTGTCGATGATGATGCGAATCGACCGTTCCTTCACAACACCCTTTGTGTGGAAAAGAGTGTGTCGCTGATTCTGCTCTAGTGGGGCGACCTGTGTACTGAGAACACGCTGCACAACAAGAGTTTCATACCTATCAGCGTCATCCGGGTTGACATGTACATCCGTCTTTGTTGCATGGTCAGTGGCCAGCATGGTATGTTGAATATCCTCAGAATCACTGGCGGAAGAGTACTCACCATCATCACGAATGAGCAAAGTGCGCGTGTTTGGGCAGTCCCCAGCCACGTGGCCATGTCCGCTGCAACGAAAACACGTGATATCCCGCGTACGGCCTGTGGTGGGGGTCGCGCCTGTGGATGGAGCGGCGCCTGCAGGTTTGGCCGCCCTATCACGGGATGTAGGTGTGGCTGCAGATGGTGCAGGAGAAGCGGCTGCGGGGCTGGATATCGAGGTACGACCTGCAAAAGGGTTAGAAAAAGTCTTCGAGCGGCGTCCCTGCACTTCACATTCAGCTTTGCAAGCATATTCAAATAACTGAGTCATATCATGATATTCCTTATAATCAAGTATGTCCTGGATTTCGCGGTTTAAGCTACCACGAAAACGTGCCATAGCAGCGTCGTTGGTCTACAAAATCCCACAACGAATCATAACTTTTTGTAACTCTTGGTAATAGTCCTCAACAGATTGAGAACCTTGCTGGAAACGCTGCATCTTATTAAGCAAATCATGAGCATAATATGAAGGCACAAATCTATGGCGCATAGCAGTTTTCAATTGATCCCACGTGGTCGGAATGGCAGTGGGATGTTTAATTTTATACTCACGCCACCAAATTAAAGCAAAATCAGTAAATTCACTAATAGCAGCTTTAACTTGAGAATTTGCAGCAATATCATGGCATGAAAATTTTTGTTCAACCTCTAACTCCCAATCAAGATATGCAGCAGGATCATATTTACCATTAAAAGGTGGGATTTTAAATTTAATCTTAGAAAAAGAATCATTACCAGGGCTGCGTGGCACACGGTGGGCACGACCGCGACTGTCTTCGGCGTCCTGCTCCGAATCACCGCTATAGTCCTTCTGCAACTCTGTGATCGTGGTGTGCATAGCATCGAGTCGGGCCACGAGAGCGTCGAGTGTGGTCTTGGTGGCCGTCTGGGCGAGGTCGAGCTGATCGAAACGGTCGGTCGACATAGTGATCTTTTCGTCCAGCCGTTCATGTACCGTCCGAATGTCTACGGCTAGTCCTTCCACTTGTGCTCGCAAGTCTTGCAACAGATCAGCCGCACCGCCTTCATCTGCCATGGTTAGCGCAAACACAAAAACAAAACGACGACAAAAACAGGGTAGGACAGCTCACAAAGGCGCTCACACTAGTGCTGTTATCAAATTCTTATCTGTTCTTACCACGCACACAGGGGCGACCTGCAACCAACCGGTGGAACTCGCGAAAGATTGGAGCAGCGATTGCCTGGAGAAACAAAAACTGCTCGTCATAGAAATATGTGGAGTTCTGGGAAGGCTGCACTCAAATGAAGGATTAGCATAATCAAACAATAATGCAAAGTTGAATAAGAGTGCTAAACACGATCAAACGCTGCTGGCAACAAGTGAAATCAAAAGGATAGCAAGGAAGGTGGAGAGGGCGCAACAAATTGCTGTTGTTATCTTTTTTTTGCTTCTGTTTTTTTTTGCGGAGTCCTCAAAACCAAAAATATGAACACAGAGGATCTCAAACAGCAAGTTGCGACACACACTTTTTCTGAAAGTACAGGGGTATTTCGGTAAAAAAAAGAATAAGGCCGAACTCAAAATATGGCACCTAGAAAGAGTAAGTTGCGACACACAAATTTCTCTCTCTAGAGTAAGGCCAAACAGCAAGTTGCAACACACACAAATTTCTCTCTCTCTCCCCCTAGAGTAAGACCAAACTCAGAATATGGCACCTAGAAAGAGAGGAAGAGAAGCTGGTAAGGCATGGAGGAAGAGGGGGGAAAAGCTTGCGTGGTGTACACGGTGGAGCCGCGGGGTTCGCGCGATCCAGACGGCACGGCACGCGCAGGAACACCGAGACGAGTTCCTACTCCATCTCCCGTGTGGACACTTTCTTTCTTTCTTTTTCCTTTTTTTTCTTTCCTTTTTTTTCTTTCCTTTTTTTTGTCTTTCCTTTTTGTTTTTCCCTTTTTTGATAACTTTTCCTTTTTTTGGACTTTCCAACACAGGGAGGGAGAAACGCGGAAGGGGAGCGAGAGGGGGGGAGTCCTGCGGCGGCGCGCGCGGGGCAGCCCTGCGGCGGCGCGTGGGGGGCGTGTGGTGTGGTGGCAGGGCAGCGGAGAAGATCTAGGGTTAGAAACACAAGTAACCAGCAACGATTGAACGAACAAAGTACACAAACTCAACAAAGCAAGTTATTGAATGAAAGTGCGAGGCTAAAAGGGTTGCTGGGACAAGGATCTAACCTAAAAATAATTTTTTGTTTGGTTTTTGTGGACTGTAGGAAATAAAAACACTCGATAAACTCACCGATCAACCTGGAAAACTGATACCACTTGATAGAGGCGGAGTGCCCGGTCTTTCGGTGAGTGGAGATGACTTCGATCTGGTGGGAGGTGACCCTCACGATCTGACTACGACGAGCGAGACTCGAAGCACCAATGCAATCGCTGAACCAACTCCTGATGATTACCAACCTTGCCGGCGCAAGATCAGCCTGATCACGAAGATTAGTTCCTGTACGCAATCGAAGAACGAACAAGAATCTGAGGCGAGCAATCTTAATATCACTCGAAGGTGGAGTTCTGAATCACAGAGGACAACACGTATTTGTGCATGTTCTGGTGTAGCTAAAGCTAGATGTAAAACAAAACTCGAGTTGTAAATGATACAGGACTCTGACTAATAAAAGGGGCGCAGCCCCTAGGGGAGGGGCGGCCAGCAAAGGGGCACCGCCCCTAGCGTCGTGGGTGCGGGGGTGCAACCCTAAGCGCCCTCTTGGGCCAGTCCTAGGCACCCACGCACAAAGCCTTCTGTTGGGCCAGCCTGCAGTCTTTTGGGCCTTCATTCTTTAGCATCATGACGAAGTTAAACTCTCTTGCACGGGCCTGAGTAATTGGCCCAGAAGGTGGTGCTGAAGAAGGTGCTGCCGGCGCTGGAGTAGGAGAAGGTGCTGCTGGTGTAGATGTACTCATGGTGTCCTCATCAAATGTGGTGCTAGTTCATTCCTTGTTTCAGCCCACCTATAGCTCCACATATTCGACTACAGCTTGACAGGTATTGTTGCCGCGGCACCAATACACTTTCTTCGAGGTTGATGTCTTGTTGGTTGATGTCCCCTCCTGTTTTGTAAGAGCTTGTGTTTGAACAAGTTGAGTTTGAGAGAATTACACCCGACACATCCTAGTAGTTGACAGGAGAAAACAAAATATTTTGTGTTTCTTGTTTTCTACTAATCATGGCAGGTGATATAGAGATTTTTGAGCAGTTGAAGCTAGACCCTCACACTCAAGGTATCATTCAGCACTTGCCATTATATGCTGGTATGTTTGATCCTCATGCTTACATTGAATGGGAGCTTAAGGTAGATGTAGAATTTGATAAGTATGACTTGTCTGAACATCAAATGATTTTCGCTGCTTCTAGTGCTTTAACAAATTATGCTTTGACTACATGGAAATATATTTGTAGGCACAACAAAGTTCCACAAACTTGGAAAGATTTTAAAATGCTTTTCCGCGATGAATATGTTCCTAAATATTATGCTGATTGTTTGCTTGCAAAATTAGACAACTTGAAGCAAGGTGGTAGGACTGTCAAGGAATACTATCATACCTTTAAGATTTGTGTCATGTTTGGTGGATTAGATGAATGCAAAAAAGATGTTATGAGTAGGTTCCTGAAAGGCCTTAATTCTGAAATTCGAACCATGTTAATTAGCAACTCATACAACTATATTGCTTCATTGTTTTGGCTTGCTCTTAGCGTTGAAAAGGAAATTTTATTGTGTGTGGATACCTGCAAAAATGATGAGAGGGGTAATGTTGATAATTTGTTCACTCTGCATGCTAATCAAGAGCAACAAATAGTGAAACCTACTGCTGATTTGATTTTGTCACAAGATGATTTGGTTGTTGTTCCTTGTGATAAAGAGGACTTATGTGCTGATGCTTTTTTACTCCTATGCCACAAGCAGTGAATAAGTTTGATACAAATGGTTTGGAACTGTACATATATGCTGGAGAAAAGCTTTTTCATCCTATTACTTGTGCAAAAGATGAACTAAAATTGATGTCTTCTCTAAATACTTTAGGTTATATTGAATTTGATATTCTTTGTGATCTAAAATGTTTAGAGCAGAAACTTTTTGCGTATTCTGAATTAGCATGCTTGTTGAATTATACATATCACTTTATTGGCAAGTACAATTGCAAAGGAGAATATTTTGTGCATAAAGTTTATATTTGCTCTAATCTGAAATATCCTTTTGGGCTAGAATACCATGATCAAATAGGAGCCTGCCCTAAAACTAATAATGTCCTACAAAGCTTTTCTAGTTGTTTTCTTGAAAAATAGGGTCAGCCCAAAGAAGGGGAGCATCGTTGGTTGTCAACTTGCAGCATACTAATCGCTCCGTGTTCGAACATCAATCCAAGCACCTTCAGATGCCACCGAAGCAAGTCGAGGACGACTTGCAGCCAAGAAGGGGACAATGATGAGGACATCACCGTCTCGGATATGACCACAATAGCATGTTTTTATTCTAAGGTGAACCGATTTCTTATCATCATTGTATCCAATACAATTGATGAATTATTGCTGCACTATGATGTTTGTTGGTTCTCATATTCAGAAATGCTTACATGGATCAAAAAGGGTGCTCAACACACATGGAAGGCATGGAGGACCGAAGAAGTTGATTGGGGACCAAGTCTAAGTGTTCCACACGTCCTCCACCAGGCCACCACGTCACTTTTGGCCCAAAGATGGAAAGAGATCAAGGCCAACACGTTTTGGGCATTGGATTCGGACTGCATGACTGGGCCAAGTTGCAACGGATGCCACAACCTCATATGGACTCCGTTTGGGACGTTCTTTATATGGTTGGAAAGATAATTTGATAGAGCTTCCAATGGCACCGGTCTCATGTCAAAATAATATCTAGGTCGACAGGAATCGTCGAAAGAAGTGGACGTCTAGAATCTGTCAAGGTGTTGCGTCGTCCGGTTTTGGTCCGTTGGCCCGTGTATCATGTTGGAGCCCATAGGGGCGCGTCCTAGGGTTGGAGCACGACCCCCACCAGGTCCTGGTCGTGTGCCTACCCTCTCATATAACCCCATAGCCGTCACAAACAGATTGGGTTTTGTTTCGTTGTAAGTCTAGCCATTACTACTTCCTTGTAGATGCGTGTGTCGGCTAGACCAACCGTTCTACCTGATTCGGAACCCCAACTTTGTGATATCAGATTGGTTTCATCTCCACATTTGCAATTGAGTTGCTTGTTATACTTGTTCTTGCTTGTTCTTTGATTGCTTGCAGGAACAGGTGCCCTAGTGGCGGTTGACGTGCTCCACAAGATCGCTGCAGCCATAGGACGTGGTGTATCGGTTGCAAAGGCGCAGTCTTTGGAAGGCTGTAGTTGAGCCGAGAGTGTCTCCTCGTTATCAATCGAGTTATTTTCGCGTCTCACCGAAAGGTTGGGCATAAACCCCAGCGGGTTCACATCACAGACCTCGGCGCTAGATGCGTGCACACCGAGGTCAGAAGGCTCGGCGCTAAAGGGCCACGCATGCACGGAGCGCCAGCTCGGCTTTGACGTGGCAGGGGGTCGGCCCTAAGGGGTCTAGCTCCGAGCCACTAACCTCGGCGCTCGTCCCCCTCACGCCGAGGTTAGGGTCCATTTTTGGAAATAGTTTCCACAGGGGTCTATCTGCAGAAATAGTTTGCGGGAAGGGCCATTTTGAAAAAACATTACTATATATGGGCTTAGTGACCCTCAACCTACCATGACCAATGTCATCATTATCATCATCATCCTCATCCTCATCCATGGGATAATCATCCTCATCTTGCTCTTGGCCCCCCCAAGTCATCATCCTCACCCTCACCCTCACCAATACCCTCATCCTCAATGTTGACATCCATAGTGGCCGGCCCCTAACCATGACGGTGACTCACCTCGAAGCCATCAGTATAGGTCTCATCCTCTACATCGTCATCATCACTGCTCGCCTCTGTGGAACAACCAACAAAATCCTCATCTCTCCCTTGAGATGCACGTGGTCTCAAAATCGTTCCACTACCACTACCACTGCCACTACCCCCTGCTCCAAAGTCACCAGGAGTGATCCCTCTTCGAGAATACACATCCTCTTTTCTCTTTTTAGCACCTTCCTTGGCCGTTGGCATAGCAGCTATCCTGGGTCACAAGAAATATGACAAGAGTGTGTAAGACCCCAGGATAGAGATTGAAAAGGATATGAAAACGAAATTCACAATTTGGAGCAATTGGGTCTGTTGTGGACGCCACCGGTCAGACCGGTGCCCACCAGAATAGAGCCAATGGCTCTAACTGTCAATCTCAGCAGCTTTAACAGATTTGACATTATCAAAGATATACAAGAGACATGCCTACACAGATGAGAGTCGAAAACACAAAGAAAACAAGACTTAGGGTTGGACGAGCCGCACCGGTCAGACTGGTGCGCCTCACCGGTCAAACCGGTGAGGGCCGTCCACCCCCAAATTTTGAATCCTAACAACGCGTCCAACGAAATATTATGGATCTATATGTATGTCTTCTATACATTTCCGGGAGATGTTCTACCCAAGGAATCCATAAACTTTCAAAGGAGTAGAGAAATCGGTCAAAAGAAAGTTTTGGATACCTTTAGAGAGATGAACTCGATTTGAAACCAATGAGCCGCCTTGGAGCCTTCCTTAGCGGCCCTAGGTGAGTCTCTTCCACGGAGGAGAAGTGGTTTTCCTTGGTTGAAACCCTAGGTTTCCATGGGAGATG
This sequence comes from Cenchrus fungigraminus, assembly GCA_036936925.1. Lineage (NCBI taxonomy): Eukaryota > Viridiplantae > Streptophyta > Magnoliopsida > Poales > Poaceae > Cenchrus > Cenchrus fungigraminus. The sequence goes on from CM072775.1 coordinate 34,637,492, forward strand.
TTGGGAGGTGGAAGAAGAGAGGAGAGAACGAGCCGCGGGGTGAAAGAGGGGACGAACCCTGGTGAAAGATAGAGGAGAGAGAGGATAGAGAGTAAAAGGTAGATATTTTTACTGTTGGCTCATGGGTGAACTCCCGGGCACCACCGGTCACACCGGTGGGCATGATGTGGACACCACGAGTACATCTACACCAGTAGCACCTCAGGCACCTCCAGATGATCCACCACTTCAGGCGCCACTAGTTGGGCCAATTACTCGGGCCCGTTCAAGAGAATTAAACTACATCATGCTGTTAAAGAACGAAGGCCCAGAAGCATAGAGGAAGGCCCAAGAGGGGCCCAGGATGGGGTGCCTAGGGTTGGCCGCGGCCCCCCTCTTCTGTCGCGCGCCCTCTCTCCACCCCTCGTTATTTGGGGTTGCATCCCCTTTATTTAGTCAGAGTCCCTTTTGTTTACAACTCGAGTTTTGTTTTACATCTAGATTTAGCTACACCAGAACACGTACAAATATGTGCTGTCCTCTGTGATTCAGAACTCCACCTTCAAGTGATATTAAGATGGCTCGCCTCAGATTCTTGTTCGTTCTTCGATTGCGTACAGGAATCGATCTTCGTGATCAGGCTGATCTTGCGCCAGCAAGGTTGGTAACCATCGGGAGTTGGTTCAGCGATTGCATTGGCGCTTCGAGTCTCGCTCGTCGTAGTCGGATCGTGAGGGTTGCCTCCCACCAGATCGAAGGTATCTCCACTCACCGAAAGATCGAGCACTCCGCCTCTATCAAGTGGTATCAGCTTTCCAGGTTGATCGGTGAGTTTTATCGAGTGTTTTTCCATTCCTACAGTCCACAAAAACCAAACAAAAATTTACTTTCAGGTTAGATCCTTGTCCCAGCAACTGTTTAGCCTTGCACATTCTTTCAGTAAGTGTCTTTGTTGAATTTGTGTGCTTACTCGTTCAATTGTTGCTGGTTACTTTGTGTTCTACCTTTCGTTTTCCTTTTCTCTCTAACCCTAGCCGCCATCACCATCTTCCTGCCGTTGCCGCGCGAAAACCCTAGCCACACGCTTCCCCCACGATCGCCTCTCCCTGGTTGGAAAGTTAAAAAAAAGAAAAAAAAGAGGAAAGAAAAAAGGAATGAAAAAAAGAAACAAAAAAAACAACAGAAGTCCAACCAGGAGAAGGTTTCGATTCGGTGGAAACCCACCGTGCGCCGGCCTTCCCCTGCCGCCTCGCCCTTACCCCTGGCTCGCGATCCCTAGGGCACACCGTGCCCTACCCTCTCCTGGCCGCGAGTTCCCCCTCCACCACACTGTGCTATCTTTGCATAATCGTATCTCTCTTTCTCTGTGCCATATTCCGAGTTTGGCCTTACTCTAGAGAGAGAGAGAGAGTATCTTTTACCAGAATACCCCTGTACTTTTAGAAAAAGTGTGTGTTGCAACTTGCTGTTTGAGATCCTCTGTGTTCATATTATCAGTTTTGAGGACTCCTGAAAAAAAAACAAAAAAAACAGAAGCAAAAAAAATCAGCATTTTGCTGCACCCTCTCCCCCTTCCTTGCTGTCTTTTCAGGTTTTCACTTGTTGCCAGCAGCTTTTGTTTCGTGTTTAGCACTATAATTCAACTTTGCATTATTGTTTGAGTGTGCTAATCCTTGACTTGAGTGCAGCGTACCCAGAACTCTACATATTTCTACGACGAGCAGATTTTGTTTCTCCAGGCAATCGCTCCTCCAATCTTTCGCGAGTTCCACCGGTTGGTTGCAGGTCGCCCCTGTGTGTGTGGTAAGAACGGAAAAGAATTTGATAATAGCACTAGTGTGAGCACCTTTGTGAGCTGTCCCACCCTGTTTTTGTCATCATTTTGTTTTTGTGTTGGCGCTCACCATGGCAGATGAAGGCGTCGGGGCTGATTCGCTGCAAGACTTGCGAGCACAAGTTGAAGGACTAGCCGGGGACATTCGGATGATACATGAACGCATGGACTCAACGATCACTACGTCGACCGACCGTTTCGATCAGCTCGACCTCGCCCAGACGGCCACCAAGACCACACTCGACGCTCTCGTGGCCCGACTCGATGCCATGCACACAACGATCGCTGATTTGCATAAGGACTATGGCGGTGATTCGGAGCAGGACGCCGGCAACAGTCGCGGTCGTGCCCGCCGTGTGCCACGCCGCCCCGGTAATGATTCTTTTTCTAAGATTAAATTTAAAATCCCACCTTTTAATGGCAAATATGATCCTGCTGCATATCTTGATTCGGAGTTAGAGGTTGAACAAAAATTGTCATGCCATGATATTGCTGCAAATTCTAAAGTTAAAGCTGCTATTAGTGAATTTACTGATTTTGCTTTAATTTGGTGGCGTGAGTATAAAATTAAACATCCCACTGCCATTCCGACCACTTGGGATCAATTAAAAACTGCTATGCGTCATCGATTTGTGCCTTCGTATTATGCTCGTGATTTGCTTAATAAGATGCAGCGTTTTCAACAAGGTTCTCAATCTGTTGAGGACTATTACCAAGAGTTACAAAAAGGTATGATTCGTTGTGGGATATTGGAGACCAACGACGCTGCTATGGCACGTTTTTGTGGTGGTTTAAACCGCGAAATCCAGGACATACTTGATTATAAGGAATATCATGATATGACTCAATTATTTGAATCTGCTTGCAAAGCTGAACGTGAAGTGCAGGGACGCCGCTCGAAGACATATTCTAACCCTTTTGCAGGAACAAGCTCATCATCTACACCGCGTGAGAAGACGGCCAAACCGGCAGGTACTGCCCCACCCATAGGCACTGCCCCTTCCCCAGGCCGTACACGGGATATTCAGTGTCATCGCTACAGAGGATTTGGACACGTGTTTCGGGACTTCCCGAACAAGCGCACTTTGCTCATTCGTGACGATGGTGAGTACTCTTCTGCTAGTGATTCTGAATAAATTGAACATGCATTGCTTGCCACTGACCACGCAGCTAAGGAGGAGGTACATGTCACCCCGGGCGACTCCGATAGGTATGAAAGTCTTGTTGCGCAGCGTGTTCTTAGTGCCCAGGTCGCCCCGCCCGAGAAGAATCAGCGACACACTTTGTTCCATACAAAAAGAGTTGTGCAGCAGCGGTCGATTCGCATCATCATCGACAGCGGCAGCTGCAACAATCTGGCGAGTACCATGCTGGTAGAAAAATTGTCGTTACCCACTCGTAAGCATCCGAACCCATATTACATTCAATGGCTTAATGATGGTGGTAAAATAAAAATCTCTCGTTCCGTGCGTGTTCCTTTCTCCATGGGTGCCTATTCTGATTTTGTTGATTATGATGTTGTTCCCATGGAAGCATGCTCTTTATTACTTGGTCGACCTTGGCAATATGATATTGAAAGCTTACATCATGGTCGTTCAAATCATTATTCATTCATGTTTAAGGGTCAGAAAATAATCATACATCCGATGACACTTGAACAAATTGTTAAAGATGATCTTGCTCGAGCTGCTAAAACTGCTAAACAACTTGATCTGTCGCCATCTGTTAATACTGAAATCATGTTGAATGCTCCTGTTTTACTTGCTACACGTGCTGATTTTGCTGATCTACACGCTGCTCATTTGCCATGCTTTGCACTTGTATGCTCTAGTGTGCTCGTTTCAGTTGATGATGCACCATCTTTGGATATTCCCCCTGCGGTCGCTAACATTTTGCAGGAGTATGCTGATGTGTTTCCCAAAGACTTGCCACCGGGTCTCCCACCGCTTCGTGGCATTGAGCACCAGATCGATCTCATTCCAGGCGCACAGCTTCCAAACCGCGCACCATACCGTACCAATCCGGATGAGACGAAGGAGATTCAGCGCCAGGTGCAGGAATTGCTTGATAAGGGTTACATTTGTGAGTCTCTTAGCCCTTGTTCAGTTCCTGTATTACTTGTTCCAAGCAAAGATGGGTCATGGCGTATGTGTGTAGATTGTCGTGCTATTAATAACATCACCATTCGTTATCAACACCCTATACCACGCCTTGATGATATGCTAGATGAGCTTAGTGGTGCCATTATTTTCACTAAAATTGATTGGCGTAGTGGCTACCATCAGATTCGAATGAAATTGGGTGATGAATGGAAAACGGCTTTTAAAATGAAATTTAGTTTATATGAATGGTTGGTTATGCCGTTTGGATTGACTAATGCTCCCAGCACTTTTATGCGATTGATGAATGAAGTTTTGAGGCATGTCATAGGATTGTTTGTGGTTATCTATTTTGATGATATCCTTATTTATAGCAAATCTATGGAAGACCATTTGGAACATTTGAGTGCTGTTTTTGATGCGTTGCGTGCTGCCCACTTATTTGCTAATATGGATAAATGCATCTTTTGCACACAACGTGTCTTGTTTCTTGGTTATGTTGTTACTCCACAGGGCATTGAGGTCGATAGCAGCAAGATTGCTGCCATTCAGGAGTGGCCTACACCAACGACGGTCACACAGATTCGGAGTTTTCTGGGACTTGCAGGTTTCTACCGCAGGTTTGTTCGTGATTTTAGCTCCATTGCAGCGCCTCTACATGAGCTTACAAAGAGAGATGTGCCATTTGCTTGGAGTGATTCGCAGGAGGTAGCGTTCCGCACTTTGAAAGATAAGTTAACCCATGCCCCCCTTTTGCAATTGCCTGATTTTAATAAAGTGTTTGAGCTTGAATGCGATGCTAGCGGTATTGGACTAGGTGCTGTTTTGTTACAAGAAGGAAAACCAGTTGCTTATTTTATTGAGAAATTAAGCGGTGCTAGTCTGAAATATTCTACTTATGATAAGGAGCTTTACACTTTAGTGCGCACTTTGCATACATGGCAGCACTATCTTTGGCATCGCGAGTTCATAATTCATTCTGATCATGAGGCTTTGAAACATATTCGTACCCAAACAAATCTGAACCGTCGTCATGCTAAATGGGTAGAATTCATTGAGTCTTTTCCTTACATAATTAAACACAAGAACGGGAAGGACAATGTTATTGCTGATGCTTTGTCTCGTCGCTATACCATGCTGTCACAATTAGATTTTAAAATCTTTGGCTTGCAAACTGTGAAAGATCAATACGTAGACGATGCTGATTTTAAAGATGATTTTGCCCATTGTATTAATGGCAAACCATGGGGCAAATTTCACATACAGGACGGTTTCCTGTTTCGCGCTAACAAGCTGTGTATTCCAGCTAGCTCGGTTCGTCTTTTGCTGTTACAGGAAGCGCATGGAGGCGGTCTCATGAGACACTTTGGCGTCTACAAGACGTATGAGGTGCTGGCTGCCCACTTCTTTTGGCTCCGGATGCGTGCTGATGTTGAGCGCCTAGTTGCACGCTACACTACTTGTCAGAAAGCTAAGTCACGGTTGAACAACCATGGTTTGTATATGCCTTTGCCTATTCCTACTTCCCCTTGGCTTGATATTTCTATGGACTTTGTTTTGGGATTGCCTAGAACTAAGAAGGGAGGATAGCATTTTTGTGGTTGTTGATCGATTCTCCAAAATGGCTCATTTCATACCTTGTCATAAGACTGATGATGCTAGCAATGTTTCTGAATTGTTCTTTAGAGAGATTATTCGTTTGCATGGTATTCCAAATACAATAGTCTCTTATCATGATGCTAAGTTTCTCAGTCATTTTTGGAGATCTCTGTGGAATAAATTGGGAACTAAATTGCTGTTTAGCACAACTTGTCACCCTCAGACTGATGGGCAAACTGAGGTGGTTAATCGAACTTTGTCCATCATGCTTAGGGCTGTTTAAGATAAAAATTTGAAATATTGGGAGGATTGCTTGCCTCATGTTGAGTTTGCTTATAATCATGCGACGCATTCCTCTACAAAGATGTGCCCTTTTCAGATTGTGTATGGTTACATCCCTTGGGCACCTATTGATTTGTTTTCATTTGATGCTGAAGACGCCCCACACTTGGATGTTGTTGCACATGTTGAACAAATGGTTAACCTGCATGAACAAACTCACCAAAATGGTTGCTGGTAGTAAAGGTAGAAAACATGTTACTTTTGAACCTGGTGATATGGTTTGGTTGCATTTGAGAAAGGATCATTTTCCTACTTTGCGCCGTTCTAAATTAATGCCTCGTGCTGCTGGTCCTTTTAAAGTGCTAACCAAGATTAATGATAATGCTTATATCCTTGACCTACCTGCGGAGTTTGGTGTTTTCACTAGTTTTAATGTTGTAGATTTGAAGCCATATCTTGGTGAGGATGAGGAGTTGCCGTCGAGGACGACTTCAGTTCAAGAAGGGGAGGATGATGCGGACACCACGAGTACATCTACACCAGCAGCACCTGAGGCACCTCCAGATGATCCACCACTTCAGGCGCCACCAGTTGGGCCAATTACTCAGGCCCGTGCAAGAGAATTAAACTACATCATGTTGTTAAAGAACGAAGGCCCAAAAGCATAGAGGAAGGCCCAAGAGGGGTCCAGGATGGGGCGCCTAGGGTTGGCCGCCGCCCCCCTCTCCTACCACACGCCCCCTCTCCACCCTTCGTTGTTTAGGGCTGCGTCCCCTTTATTTAGTCAGAGTCCCTTTTGTTTACAACTCGAGTTTTGTTTTACATCTAGCTTTAGCTACACCAAAACACGCACAAATACGTGCTGTCCTCTGTGATTCAGAACTCCACCTTCGAGTGATATTAAGATTGCTCGCCTCAGATTCTTGTTCGTTCTTCGATTGAGTACAGGAATCGATCTTCGTGATCAGGCTGATCTTGTGCCAGCAAGGTTGGTAACCATCGGGAGTTGGTTCAGCGATTGCATTGGCGCTTTGAGTCTCGCTCGTCGTAGTCAGATCGTTAGGTTCGCCTCCCACTAGATCGAAGGTATCTCCACTCACCGAAAGATCGGGCACTCCGCCTCTATTAGGGCAGCACCGGTCAGACTGGTGCACCTCGGGGAGAAAGATTTATTCTGATTTTGTAAGATTTTGAACCATAAATCTTCACAAAGATTGGATGTAAGATATTGACTTGATTTTGATCCATATTTTCACAAAACTTAGAAGAATATAGGATAGTCCAATTTATTCAATAAATTTTGATTCTTCCAAGAGAGAGAGATAGATAAAGAGATTATTATGGACTTGAGAAAATCTTCTCATTTGTGACTAGCCATCAAGCAATCATGCAGAACAATAGTCACAAATAAGTCGATCGGGTCACAAAGACCAAGGACCAAATAATTTTCAAATTTTCACACTTCCTACACATGCTATTTGATTTTCCGAAAGTCTATTCTATGTCACAAAGTGCATGCATCCACTTCAAGTAAACAACAAAATTCACTTGAGGCAATTACATGCTAAGAGAGACACACTAGCATGGTATAATGGCCTAGATGCATTACAATGAATAAAAGAGATTAGGAAAACATACCTTTGCTTTAGGCCATTTCATTCGTGCATATTTTCTATTTTATAGAGGGTGCTAGCTCTAACTTGTTCTTTTGAGAAAAGTAATTATTAAGAGCTTGCATAAGGTTCACGAATACATGAGACTACAAGATCACTAGAAGAAATTGTTAGTCCCACAAATGACACAAGTAATGAGATGACCTCCCCCTTAATTAGTGCATAGAGATATTTGAATTTCTCATTCATGGCACGTTATTCAATTAAGAATATGGAGTGGCTCATTCACATACTTGGTCATGACACAAAAATGATAAAACTATTGAAATGTGTCAAGTTACTCATTACCATTTATGATCGTCAAGAGGATGTCCTCCAACAATTTTGAGGCATCTTGTGCACACCGGTCAGACCGGTGCACGCCACCAGTCAGATCAGTGGATGCTGGTAAAACCTCGATCGTGGGCCGAGTCATCCAGACTAAGGGTCTGGGTCACCCGGTCAAAGAAAGAGATGAAACGGGCCACCTAGGCTTTTTGGCCGGGTCACCCGACTCTAGCTACAACATTGCCTGCACCGGTCAGACCGGTGCGCGCCACCGGTCAGACCGGTGACAGCTGTCCCAATTTCCTTTGATGATCTTGTTTGTCTTGCTTCGTAGTTTTGTGAATATATCACATTTTTTGTACCTGTATATAAGGCAAGACATTTGCTCCACTAGAGAGCCATTAAAAGCATCGAATGGAATGAGAGGGTAATTTTCATAAAATTGTCAAAGTCACTTCCTCATGCTTCACTAGTCCAAGACTTGTGACACATGAGTGTTCACAAAGAACTAAGAGTGACTCTGTGTAATTTGCAAAAAAAAGAACTAAGAGTGACTTAGACATACAATTAAGCACAAGTTACCGAGATGCCATTGAATTTAGGATTTTAACTCTAAAGCTCTCCACATGGCCAGGTCATCAACTTATGATTTCTTTTCACCTAGCCAAGTGTTCAATGCATCTCTAACTTCCTGCAAGCTTAACAAGCATCCTTTGGTACCCAAAACTTGTTGGGTCCTATAGGGTTAGTCACAAGATGCTTAGGGACCCAAATGGCTCTTATGCTAGTTTGAGGTGAATTAACCACTCTTGTAACACAACTACTATTTTTATCTTCCCTAAGCTTATTGAAATCATAATGGACAAGGTTTGATTTAGGATTGTTACCATTTGGACAATCCTTGCCCAAGTGACCCTTTTGACGACATGTATAGCAAAGACAGACTTTGTTCTTGCTAGACTTCTCATTTTCTTGTCCTTGCTTGCTTCTGAGCCTTGTTCTTGAAGAAGGGGTGTTCCTTGCCTTGTTGCGCTATGGTGGGGCTGATCTGGTCGCCACCGGTCGGACCGGTCACGGTCAGATCCACTGCTCACTGAAGTGCTTGTGCAAGCTTCAGCCATATGTCCCTTCTCTCTGCATTTGTAGCACACTCTCCACTTGTTGGAGCTTCTTTGCTTCTTGGAGAGCGTATTTTGTGTCTTGTGCTTGGTTGGGCAATAGGAAGCAAAGTGTCCTATCTTTGTGCTCTCAAGGCACTTGTTATGCCCAACCTTACTCTTTTCTTGAATCTGGTTCTTGCTGGTATTGATGTGCTGTTGAGGAGTTGAGCAAGTGGTGGTTGATCCCTTCTCAAGCTTCTTCACCATGTTTTCACATTTATCTTGAGAAGGTTGCACTTGCCTCTTCTCTTTCAACACATACAAGTTTCTTTTAAGCTTTTTGATAGAGGCGGAGTGCCCGATCTTTCGGTGAGTGGAGATAAATTCGATTTGGTGTTTGTTGACCCTCACGATCCGACTACGACGAGCGAACTCGAAGCGCCAATGCAATCGCTGAACCAACTCCCGATGGTTACCAACCTTGCCAGTGCAAAGTCAGCCTGATCACGAAGATCATTTCCTGCACGCAATCGAAGAACGAACAAGAAAAAGAGGCGAGCAATCTTACTATCACTCGAAGGTGGAGTTCTGAATCACAGATGACAGCACGTATTTGTGCGTGTTCTGGTGTAGCTAAAGCTAGATGTAAAACAAAACTCGAATTGTAAAATGAGAAAACTCTATCTAATATAGGAAAACAAAAGGAGGGGGCGCAGCCCCTAGAGTCGACGTGGCCACAAGGTGAGGGGGCGTGGCCAGGAGGTGAGGCGCGAGCCTGGGCGCCTCCAACCCTAGGCGCCCCACCTGGGCTTCCCTGTTGGGCCATCAACTACCCTTGTGGGCCTTCATTCTTCAGCAGTATTATGTAGTTCAACTCCCTCGCACGGGCCCGTGTGATTGGCCCAGAAGGCGCAGGTGTAGCAGCCTCTGGCGCAGGTGTAGATGCAGCTCGTACGGACGGTGACGCCTGGAATGGTGCTGCTGGTGTAGATGTACCCGTGTCGGTGGTGATGTCCTCATCAGTTTTCAACCTCTTGCTTGAGTTTTTCATTTTCTTTGACAATGAGGTTATCACAAGATTCTACAAGTATATGCTCAATACTAGATTGGTTTGCTTGAGAAATACAATCATTAGTGCAAGACAACTCAATTTTAACTTGTGAGCATGTGCATGTGTGTGAGAGAGGTTTCAAGAATTTTACCGAAGATAAAACAACCTCATGAGCTATTTCTAGTGTAGCATAAGATTCTACAAGCTTCTCATGAGAGCACTCAAGTTCATAATGTTTAGCTTGTAGAGCCATATGCTCACTAGTTAGCTTTTCAATTTTAGCTTCAAGAATGTCATTGGCATAATCTATTTCTTTTACAAGAGAAACAGATTTGATAGCATAATCATGTAGTTCAGCCAATGACTCCTACTTACATACCATGGAGGCATGCTCTGATATGAGCATTTCAAGTTCTTGAGCCAAGGTGGTCGAGTCTTCAATCTTTTGGCTCTTTGCTTCCTTGATATTGTTCTTCTTATTTTTCTTCTTTTCTTTCTTGGCCATCAAACATATGCCTGCTCCACTGCCGACACCGTTTGACCGGTCACTGCCTTCACTCTTTTGGCCTTTTTGTTGCTTGAGAGGTGACACTTGAGTTTCAGTGATTGTTGTTGAAGGCTTTGGACACTCCTCAAGTGTTCTCTTCTTCATTTGTTCTTGATCAATGCATTTGGGCTTTTCATACAAGTCTTGTAGCAATTTCCAAATGAGATGTGCTTCATACATACATTTCTCGAAAATCATTACCTGCACACCATCACTCAAGATACTACACAAATAGTTAGTACTAGAGAGTTGAGTTCCCAATATTCTTGATCCACTTGTAATAGTGGTGACAAGTCAACAAAAACAACTTTTAAATGAGGAAGAATATTAGCAACTACCACTTGCTCAGCTTTTGGACCTAGGGTCCTAATATCATTAAGAGAATGAATTGACCAGCTAGTGGCTCGAACGGTACCTCACAAGTTGTCGACATCGTTAAACTCCAAACAGTTAAGCTCGAATCAGAGCACTCGGCTTTGGTACCAATTGAAAGGACTTTGATGTCGCCTAGAGGGGGGTGAATAGGCGAGATGATCGAACTAAACTTTCTTCCCTGAAAACTTGAACTGCCAGGCACCACCGGTCAGACCGGTGAGGCTGACCGGTCAGACCGGTCCTGGCTCTGCTTCACAGGAGGGCACCGGTCAGACCGTTGCCCTGCACCGGTCAGACCGGTGTAGGACAAAGTACCTGCAAAAACAGCTTCAAGCTCCTCTTGACAAACCAAACTTGGTGAGTGGCTTTGGTAAATGATCACAAGCAGGGTAATGACCCCTGCACACACAAATAGCACACCCAAGTAGATCGAAGCGGAAACAAATCAAATATGCTAGAAAACAACTTAGAGAGGCAAACCATAATGAGACGTAAGGATTTGTTACCCGAAGTTCACCTCCCACTAAGGAAAGGCTACGTCTCGTTGAGAAGCTTGTAAGCGATTCAGGTTCTCAACTAACTCTTCCCACAACAAGCTGGGTGTCTTTCAACCACTATCCTCGATTCCACTGAGGCAATCTTTTCCACGAAGAGGCAAGATCACAGCCCTCACAAACTTGCCGCTGCTCACCACAACTTGGGATCTAGCTGACGATGCCTAGCCGTCTAGGAGGCAAACCTCCAAAAGTAACAAATGATTCAATGCTTGTAGACACGAACCAAAGTGCTCAAGCTATGGGAATGCTCTTGTTAACTCACAAAGGCTCTCTTGAGCTCACTCTCTCAACCCAACTCAAAGATATGGCTTGAATCCACAAATCTCACAAAGAGGATGGGGAGAACAACTAAGGCTTTAGGCTTGCAAGGAATGGCTTAGAAGCTCAGCAAGTTCACCAAGAACAGCAACCCTCCAAAGAAGAGGGCGTGGGGTACTTATATTCCTCAAAGGAGAAAACTAGCCGTTAGCTGTCGGGCGGCACCGCACTGGTCAAACTGGTGTTTGAAAAACTAGCCGTTGGGCCGGCAGTACCGGTCAGACCGGTCAGGCCCGAGACACCCCCAAAACCCTTTCTTTCACTCTAGCACTTCACCAAATAGATGAAGTGGCTCAGGTTAGGTTTTTTTTTTTGAGAATTACACAGTACAACGCACACTCATCCCTATGAACACACGTATGTAAACCCTACCCCTGTGAGCACCTCCGAAGGACTGAGCACCGGCAGATCTGGAGATTCTCGAAGTCACCACTGGCGCAACGTTGTCGATGGGAACGTTGCTTACCACTTAAAGCATAACGCCGGAAAATCCCGGAATAAATCCAGGAAAAGGTGCGAGCACCAGGATTTGAACTCTGCTAGGTAGCGTCCCACTGGACCGTCCTACCATTGGACTACAAGCCCATTCACATGGCTCAGGTTAGGTTAGGAGGAGTTGTTAGCACACTCTAAGGCTCTCAAGGCTATTTCTCACAAGGGTTTTCTAAGAGCACTTGACTTGGTCATAAAGCAAAGGTTGCATCCCTCTTGATAGTACGGCATACCTATACTCAAGAATAAATGAAAACACCATGTCAACCTCTTGAGCTTGAATGTCTTCAATCTTGCCGTACTTGATCAATTTCCACTCGAGGGCTTTCAACTTGGCCAATGTTTTGAGCACATCCATACTTGAGCAAGTGACTTAAGATCTTTCCATATAGCATAGGAATGCACGCTTAGATCCTTAAGTCACTCCATATTGCCAACCATAACACATAGATGAGTTGCATTGCTTCCCTCCATTAAGGCTTGGATATGATACTTCGAGACCACACGGATACTAGTTACTTCACCCTAGCAAATCACTAATGGTAGCCACGCTAGACCATAAGATTGCTTAGTACCTCCCTCTAGTCATCTCGGTTGATCTCTTCATCACTTACCCAATCCACGTTGAGTTCAGTTTTGCTTCATCAAGAATTAATCTTCATTTGAAATACCGCTTCAAATGCTTGTTCTTGTTTGACAACGAATATGCAAGCTTCCAATTGAGGATCATCAAATACATACTCATCCTTGTATCCTTTTGCAATCACCATATGAAGTCTTGCATTACTTATGTTGAAATACCATTTCTCTTAAAATAATCCCTTTCATTTGTGTCCAAGCTATCACATGCATCGAAGACCTTGTAAATTCATCTTGAAATAAACTCTAACATCTTCTTTCAAACTAGCTTGTCATTTGTCAACATTTGTATAAGGGATCAACACTTGCTTGCTTTCATTCATGTGAGTCATACAACATTCATCAAATAGTGTGAACCACAATTACATCAAGAATGATTTATTTAGAACCTGCTCACATTCTTAAACAAAGAAGTTAGTCCTTTAATCACTTTGTCATTCAATTCACCAAAATCCACTTAGGGACCTAGATGCACTTTCATCGATTCAGCATGTAACCTGCGCACCACCCCCTGCTACTTGATGCAAAGCATGGACTAGGTTATGCACCTTTAAGATGCCTGGCTGCATGGTGCAACACTGACTGGGTTAAGCACGCTGTCGGTTACGCAAAATCCACGGTGCATCCGGTCGTGTCGATGCTGCGTGTCACCTGTACCAGCTCGGTTACGTACGGTTCGGCGATGCACCATCCCTTGTGCATGTCGTAGCGAGTAATCTGCACAGGTTACACACTGCCCGTGCTGCTTGATGAAACACCGACTGGGTCACGTCGATTCATCGTGTAACCTACGTAGCACCCCCAACTGCTTGATACAAAGCACGAAATTGGTTACGCACCTTTAAGACTCCTAGCTGCATGGTGCAACACTGACTAGGTTATGCACGGTGTCGGTTATGCAAAATCCACACTATATCTGGTCGTGTCGATCATGTGCGTCACCTGCATCACCTCGGTTACGCATGGTTCGGCGACGCACTATCTGTTCTGCATGACGCGTGCAGCACCGACTGGGTCGTGTCGATTCAACGCATAACCTACACAGGTTATGCACCGCACGTGCTGCTTGATGCAACACCGACTAGGTCGTGTCGATTCAGCGCGTAACCTGCATAGGTTATGCACCGTCTGTGCTGCTTGATGTAACACCGACTCGGTTAAGCATCGACTAGGTTTCACACCTTTATGACGGCTGGCTGCATGGTGCAACACTGACTGGTTTACGCACAGTGTCGGTTATGCAAAATCCACATTGCATCCGGTCGTGTCGATCCAGCGCATCACCTGCACTAGCTCGGTTACACATGGTTCGGTGATGCACCATCCGTTATGCATGGCGTAGCACTACCAGCATAGGTTACGCACCGCCCGTGCTGCTTGATGCGACACCGATTGGGTCATATTGATTCAGCGTGTAACCTGCGCACCAACCACAACTGCTTGATGCAAAGCACAGACAAGGTTATGCACCTTTATGACACCAGGCTGCATGGTGCAACACTGACTGGGTTACACACGGTGTTGGTTACACAAAATCCACGCTACATCTGATCGTGTTGATCCTGCGCGTCACCTGCACAAGCTCAGTTATGCGCGGTTCAGCGACGCACCACTCGTTCTGCATGGTGCAGTGCGTAACCTGCACAGGTTATGCACCGCCTGTGTGGCTTGATGCAACACCGACTGGGTCGTGTCAATTCAGCGTGTAACCTGCGCACCACCCCTTGCTGCTTGATGCAAAGCACAGACAAGGTTACGCACCTTTAAGACGCCTGGCTGCATGGTGCAACACTGACTGGGTTACACACGGTGTTGGTTACGCGAAATCCACAGTGCATCTGGTCGTGTCGATCCTACACGTCACATGCACCAGCTCGGTTACACACGGTTCGGCGATGCACCATTCGTTATTCATGCCACAACGAGTAACCTGCACTGGTTACGCACCACTCCTGCTACTTGATGCAACACCGACTGGGTTGTGTCGATTCAGCATGTAACCTTCGCACCACCCTATGCTGCTTGATGCAAAGCACGGACTAGGTTATGCACCTTTAAGACACCTGGCTGCATGGTGCAACACTGACTGGGTTACGCACGGTTTGAGTTACGCAAAATCCATGCTGTATCCAGTCGTCGATATTGCATGTCACCTGCACCAGCTCAGTTACGCACGGTTCGGCGACGCACCATCTGTTATGCATGGTGCGTGCAACACCGACTGGGTCATGTTGATTGAACATGTAACTTGCACTGGTTACGCACCACACATGCTGCTTGATGCAACACCGACTGGGTCGTGTTGATTCAGTACGTATCCTGCATAGATTAAGCACAGTCCGTGCCGCTTGATGCAACACCGACTCAGTTAAGCACATACTAGGTTACGCACCTTTAAGACGCCCAGCTGCACGGTGCAACACTGACTGGGTTACGCACGGTGTCGGTTATGCAAAATCCACACTGCGTCAGGTCGTGTGGATCCTGGGCGTCACACGGACCAGCTCGTTTACGCACAGTTCGGTGACGCACCATCCGTTCTGCATGGCGCAGTGTGTAACCTTTATAGGTTACACACCGCCCGTGCTGCTTGATGCAACACCGACTGGGTCATGTCGATTCAGCATGTAACCTGCGCACCACCCCCTGCTACTTGATGCAAAGCACGGACTAGGTTATGCACCTTTAAGACGGCTGGCTGCATAGTGCAACACTGATTGGATTACACATGGTGTCGATTATGCAAAATCCATGATGCATCCACTCGTGTCGATCCTGCGTGTCACCTGCACCAGCTCGGTAATGCACAGTTCGGCAATGCACTATCTGTTCTGCATGGCGTAGTGTGTAACCTACACAGGTTATGCACCCCCCGTGCTGCTTGATGCAACACCAACTGTGTCATCTGGATTCAGTGCGTACCTGCACAGGATACACACCGTCTGTGCTGCTTCATGCAACACTAACTTGAGTAAGCATGGACTAGGTTACGCAACTTTAAGACAGTTGGCTGCATGATGCAACACTGACTGGGTTACGCACGGTATCGGTGACGCAAAATCCACGCTGCATCTGGTCGTGTCGATCCAGCGTGTCAGCTGCACAAGCTCGGTTATGCACGGTTCAGCGACGCACCATTCGTTCTGCATGGTTTAGTGCGTAACCTGCACAGGTTATGCACCGCCCGTGCGGCTTGATGCAACACCAACTGAGTCATGTCGATTCAGCGTGTAACCTGCGCACCACCCCTTGCTGCTTGATGCAAAGCACAGACAAGGTTACGCACCTTTAAGACGCCTGGCTGCATGGTGCAACACTGACTGGGTTACACACGGTGTCGGTTACGCAAAATCCACGGTGCATCCGGTCGTGTCGATCCTGCGCGTCACATGCACCAGCTCGGTTACAAACGGTTCGGCGATGCACCATCCGTTATTCATGCCACAATGAGTAACCTGCACTAGTTACGCACCACCCGTGGTGCTTGATACAACACGGACTGGGTTGTGTCGATTCAGGACGTAACCTTCGCACCACCCCCTGATGCTTGATGCAAAGCACGGACTAGGTTATGCACCTTTAAGACACATGGATGCATGGTGCAACACTGACTGGGTTACGCACGGTTACAGTTACGAAAAATCCATGCTGTATCCGCTCGTCGATATTGCGTGTCACCTGAACTAGGTCGGTTACGCACGGTTCTACAACGCACCATCAGTTCTGCATGGCTCGTGCAGCACCGACTGGGTCGTGTTGATTCAACATGTAACTTGCACAAGTTACGCACCACACGTGCTGCTTGATGCAACACCGACTAGGTCGTGTTGTGATAGAGGCGAAGTGCCCGATCTTTCGGTGAGTGGAGATAACTTTGATCTGGTGGGAGGCGACCCTCACGATCCGACTACGACGAGCGAGACTCGAAGCGCTAATGCAATCGCTGAACCAACTCCCGATGGTTACCGACCTTGCTGGCGCAAGATCAACCTGATCACGAAGATCAATTCCTGTACGCAATCGAAAAACGAACAAGAATCTGAGGCTAGCAATCTTAATATCACTCGAAGGTGGAGTTCTGAATCACAGAGGACAGCACATATTTGTGCGTGTTCTGGTGTAGCTAAAGCTAGATGTAAAACAAAACTCAAGTCTGAAAGTAAAAGAGGGGTCTATCTAAATAGAGGGGAGAAGGGGGCGCAGCCCCTAGCACCCTCGGGGGAAGGGCGCGCGGCGTCTCGTGAGGGGGAGGGCGCGCGGCTCCCTCTCTTGGCGCCCAACCCTAGGAGCCCCCCCTGGGCCGTCCTGTTGGGCCGTCTTCTATGCATCTTGGGCCTTCGTTCTTCAACAGCAAGACATAGTTTAATTCCCTCGCACGAGCCCGAGTAATTGGCCCAACTGGTGACGCCTGACATAGTGGAACATCTTGGTGTGGCACCTGAGCTTCTGGAGATGGTGCCTGAGCGTCTGGAGACGCAGCTGCGGGTGTAGATGTACTCGTGGTGTCCTCATCATCCTACCCTTCTTGAACTGAAGTCGTCCTCGACGGCAACTCCTCATCTTCTCCCGCGTATGGTTTCAAATCTGCAACATTAAAACTAGTGGAAACACCAAACTCCGCAGGCAGGTCAAGAACATAAGCATTATCATTAATTTTGGTTAGCACTTTAAAAGGACCAGCAGCACGAGGCATCAATTTAGAATGGCGCAAAGCAGGAAAATGATCCTTTCGTAAATGCAACCAAACCATATCACCAGGTTCAAAAGTAACAAGTTTTCTACCTTTACTACCAGCAACTTGATACTTAGCATTAGCAGCAGCAATGTTTTGTTGAGTTTGTTCATGCAGATTAATCATTTGTTCAACATGTGCAACAACATCTATGTGCGGGGCGTCCTCAGCATCAAGCGAAAATAAATCAATAGGCGCCCGAGGAATGTAACCATACACAATCTGAAAAGGACTCATCTTTGTAGAAGAATGTGTTGCATGATTATAAGCAAACTCAACATGAGGCAAACAATCTTCCCAACGTTTCAAATTTTTATCTAGAACAGCCCTAAGCATGGTTGACAAAGTCCTATTAACCACCTCAGTTTGCCCATCAGTCTGAGGGTGACAAGTTGTACTAAACAGCAATTTAGTTCCCAATTTATTCCAAAGTGATCTCCAAAAATGACTGAGAAACTTAGCATCACGATCAGAGACTATTGTATTTGGAATACCATGCAAACGAATAATCTCTCTAAAGAACAAATCAGCAACACTGCTAGCATCATCAGTCTTATGACAAGGTATGAAATGAGCCATTTTGGAGAAACGATCAACAACCACAAAAATGCTATCCCTCCCCTTCTTAGTTCTAGGCAATCCCAAAACAAAATCCATCGAAATATCAAGCCAAGGAGAAGTAGGGACAGGCAAAGGCATATACAAACCATGGTTGCTCAAATGTGACTTAGCTTTCTGACAAGTAGTGCAACGTGCAACAATGCGCTCAACATCTTTGCGCATCCGGGGCCAAAAGAAGTGGGCAGCCAGCACCTCATGCGTCTTGTAAACGCCAAAGTGCCCCATGAGACCGCCTCCATGCGCTTCCTGCAACAACAACAGACGAACCGAACTAGCTGGAACACACAGCTTGTTAGCGCGAAACAGGAACCCGTCCTGCAAGTGAAATTGGCCCCATGGTTTCCCATTAACACAATGAGCGAAAACATCTTTGAAATCAGCGTCGTCCACATATAAATCTTTCACAGTTTGCAAGCCAAAAATTTTAAAATCTAACTGTGACAGCATAGTATAACGACGAGACAAAGCATCAGCGATAACATTATCCTTCCCGTTCTTGTGTTTTATAATGTAAGGAAAGGACTCAATAAATTCGACCCATTTAGCATGACGACGGTTCAGATTTGTTTGGGTACGAATATGTTTCAAAGCCTCATGATCAGAATGAATTATAAACTCGCGATGCCAAAGATAGTGCTGCCATGTTTGCAACGTTCGCACTAAAGCATGAAGTTCCTTATCATAAGTTGAGTATTTCAAGTTGGCACCACTTAATTTCTCGCTAAAGTAAGCAACCGGTTTACCTTCTTGTAACAAAACAGCACCTAGCCCAATACCACTAGCATCGCATTCAAGCTCAAACACTTTAGTAAAATCAGGCAACTGCAAGAGAGGAGCGTGGGTTAACTTATCTTTCAATGTGTTGAACGCTACCTCCTGTGCATCACTCCAAGCAAAAGGTACATCTTTCTTTGTAAGCTCATGTAGAGGTGCTGCAATGGTGCTAAAATCACAGACAAAACGGCGGTAGAAACCTGCAAGACCAAGGAAACTCCGAATCTGTGTAACCGTCGTCGGTGTAGGCCACTCCCGAATGGCATCAATCTTGCTGCTGTCCACCTCAATACCCTGTGGGGTAACAACATAACCAAGAAACGAGACACGTTGTGTGCAGAAGATGCATTTTTCAATGTTAGCAAATAAATGGGCAGCCCTCAACGCGTCAAAAACAGCACTCAAATGTTCTAAATGCTCTGCCATAGACTTGCTGTAAATCAAGATATCATCAAAATAGACAACGACAAACAATCCTATGAAGGGCCTCAAAACTTCATTCATCAAGCGCATAAAAGTGCTGGGAGCATTAGTCAAACCAAACAGCATAACCAACCATTCATATAAGCCAAATTTTGTTTTAAAATCCGTTTTCCATTCATCTCCCAATTTCATTCTAATCTGGTGGTAACCACTACGCAAATCAATCTTAGTAAAAAGAATGGCACCACTAAGCTCATCTAGCATATCATCAAGGCGTGGTATTAGGTATCGATAACGAATGGTTATGTTATTAATAGCACGACAGTCTACACACATACGCCATGAACCATCTTTCTTAGGAACAAGTAACACAGGAACCGAGCAAGGGCTAAGAGACTCACGAATGTAACCCTTATCAAGTAACGCCTGCACCTGGCGCTGAATCTCTTTTGTCTCATCCGGGTTTGTACGGTACGGGGCGCGGTTTGGAAGCTGGGCGCCGGGAATGAGGTCGATCTGGTGCTCAATGCCACGAAGCGGTGGGAGACCCGGTGGCAAGTCTTTGGGAAAGACATCAGCATACTCCTGCAAAAGGTTAGCAACCGCAGGCGGAATATCCAAAGATGGTGCATCATCAAGGGAAACAAGCACACTAGAGCATACAAGTGCATAGCATGGCAAAGGAGCATCTCGAATATCATCAAAATCAGCACGTGTAGCAAGTAAAACAGGAGCATTCAACTTAATTTCAGATTTATCAGAAGTGGATGGTGATGGTTCCTGTTCTTTAGCAATTTTAACAGCTCTAGCAAGATCATCTTTAACAATTTGTTCAGGTGTCATAGGATGTATAATTATTTTCTAACCCTTAAACATGAGAGAATAATGATTCGAACGACCATGATGCAAGCTATCAGTATCATATTGCCAAGGTCTACCAAGTAACAAAGAGCATGCTTCCATAGGAACAACATCACAATCAACATAATCAGAGTAAGCACCTATAGAAAAAGGAACACACACCGATCGTGATACTCTAATTTTGCCACCATCATTAAGCCATTGAATGTGATATGGGTTTGAATGCTTACGAGTGGGTAATGACAACTTCTCGACCAGCATAGTACTCGCCAAATTGTTGCAGCTACCGCTGTCGATGATGATGCGAATCGACCGCTCCTGCACAACACCCTTCGTATGGAACAGAGTGTGTCGCTGATTCTTCTCGGCTGGGGCGACCTGTGTACTAAGAACACGCTGCACAACAAGACTCTCGTACCTATCGGCGTCCCCCGGATTGACATGTATGTCCGTCTTAGCTGCATTGTCAGTGGTAAGCAAAGTATGTTCAAGTTCTTCTGAATCACTAGCTGAAGAGTACTCACCATTGTCATGAATGAGTAATGTGCGCTTGTTCGGACAGTCCCGAGCCACATGGCCACGTCCGCTGCAACAAAAACACGTGATATCCCGTGTACGACCTGTGGTGGATGCTGCGCCTGTGGATGGAGTGGTGCCTGTGGCTGGGGCGGCTCCTGCCGACGTAGCTGTCCTCTCACGCGGTGTAGGTGTGGATGGCGCAGGGAGAGCAGGTGCTGAACTGGACGACGAGTTTCTACCTGCAAAAGTGTTAGAATATGTCCTCGAGCGGCGTCCCTGCACTTCGCGTTCAACTTTGCAAGCAAACTCAAATAATTGGGTCATGTCAGCATATTCTTTATAATCAAGGATGTCCTGAATTTCGCGGTTCAAACCACCACGAAAGCGTGCCATTGCAGCGTCGGGTTCCTCCAATATACCACAACGAATCATACCTTTTTGCAACTCCTGGTAGTAGTCCTCAACAGACTGAGAACCTTGCTGAAATCACTGCATTTTGTTAAGCAAATCACGAGCGTAATATGATGGCACAAAGCGATGTCGCATAGCAGTTTTTAATTGCTCCCAAGTGGTCGGAACAGCAGTAGGATTTTTATTTTTATACTCACGCCACCAAATTAAAGCAAAATCAGTAAATTCACTAATGGCAGCATTAACTTGAGAGCTAGCAGCAATATCATGACATGAAAATTTTTGTTCAACTTCTAACTCCCAATCAAGATATGCAGCAGGATCATATTTGCCATTAAAGGGTGGAATTTTAAATTTGATTTTAGAGAAGGAACCGTTACCAGCAGGGCGGCGTGGTACACGGCGGGCTTTGCCTCGGCGGTCAGCATCCTCCTGCTCATCGTCACCCACACATCCTTGGGCCACCAAATCAGTGACCACCGTGTTCAATGCATCGAGTCGTGACACGATGGTGTCGAGCGTCGTCTTGGTGGCTGTCTGCGCGAGATCAAGCTGGTCGAACCGCCCGTTGGCCGTAGTAACCGTGGAATCCATCCGCTCGTGGATCGTCTTGATGTCTGTGACAAGGCCATCAATCTCAGCCCGCATGTCCTGCAGCTGTTTCTTGTCGTCATCGCCTGCCATGGTTAGCGCAAACACAAAACAAAACGGACGCAAACACAGGGGTGGAACAGCTCACAAAGGCGCTCAAACTAATGATGTTATCAAATTCTTATCTGTTCTTACCACGCACACAGGGGCGACCTGCAACCAACCGGTGGAACTCGCGAAAGATTGGAGGAGCGATTGCCTGGAGAAACAAAATCTGCTCGTCGTAGAAATATGTGGAGTTCTGGGTAGGCTGCACTCAAGTCAAGGATTAGCACACTCAAACAATAATGCAAAGTTGAATTATAGTGCTAAACACGAAACAAACGCTGCTGGCAACAAGTGAAATCAAAAAGACAACAAGTAAGGTGGAGAGGGTGTAGCAAATTGCTGTTTTTTTTTGCTTCTATTTTTTTTGCAGGAGTCCTCAAAACTGATAATATGAACACAGAGGATCTCCAACAGCAAATTACCACACACACTTTTTCTCTCTCTCTCTCTCTCTCTAGAGTAAGGCCAAACTCAAAATATGGTACTAGAAAAGAGAGAGGAGATGGCTCGGTGTGGGGGTACGCAGCACGATCAGGGAGAGATAGCTACCAGGGCATGCACGGTGCAGCCCAGGAGGCTTGCGAGCCAGGGGAAACTGTGGCGCAAAACTCCTTCACCGAGACGAATCGGTTCCCGTTTCCCACTTGGACTGTGCGGCGGTCTCTCTTTTTTTTGGATTCTTTTTTTCCCTTTTTTTGATTGCTTTCCTTTTTTTTCCTTTTTTTCTTTCCTTTTTTTTGACCTACCGCACCACGGAACAGGGACGGGGCGACCGAGAGGCGGCTGCGCGACGGGTGTGCGCGCGAGGAGGAGTGCGGCGAGGTGGTGGATGGATGAGCAGCGGAGAGAAACGGCAACGAACTAGGGTTAGAAGAAAAGAAGGAACAAAAGGTAGAAAACACAAGTAACCAACAACAATTGAACGCGTAAGCACACAAATTCAACAAAGACACTTATTGAAAGAATGTGCAAGGCTAAACGGTTGCTGGGGCAAAGATCTAACCTGAAAGTAAATTTTTGTTTGGTTTTTTTTTGGACTGTAGGAAGGGAAAAACACTAGATAAAACTCACCGATCAACCTGGAAAGCTGATACCACTTAATAGAGGCGAAGTGCCCGATCTTTCGGTGAGTGGAGATAACTTCGATCTGGTGGGAGGCGACCCTCACGATCCGACTACGACGAGCGAGACTCGAAGCGCCAATGCAATCGCTGAACCAACTCCCGATGGTTACCGACCTTGCTGGCGCAAGATCAGCCTGATCACGAAGATCAATTCCTGTACGCAATCGAAAAACGAACAAGAATCTGAGGCGAGCAATCTTAATATCACTCGAAGGTGGAGATCTGAATCACAGAGGACAGCACGTATTTGTGCGTGTTCTGGTGTAGCTAAAGCTAGATGTAAAACAAAACTCAAGTCTGAAAGTAAAAGAGGGGTCTATCTAAATAGAGGGGAGAAGGGGGCGCAGCCCCTAGCACCCTCGGGGGAAGGGCGCGCGGCGTCTCGCGAGGGGGAGGGCGCGCGGCTCCCTCTCTTGGCGCCCAACCCTAGGAGCCCCTCCTGGGCCGTCCTGTTGGGCCGTCTTCTATGCATCTTGGGCCTTCGTTCTTCAACAGCAAGACGTAGTTTAATTCCCTCGCACGAGCCCGAGTAATTGGCCCAACTGGTGACGCCTGACGTAGTGGAACATCTTGGTGTGGCGCCTGAGCTTCTGGAGATGGCGCCTGAGCATCTGGAGACGCAGCTGCGGGTGTAGATGTACTCGTGGTGACCTCATCATGTTGATTCAGTATGTATCCTGCATAGATTACGCACAGTCTATGCCGCTTGATGCAACACCGACTCGGTTAAGCACAGACTAGGTTATGCACCTTTAGGATGCCTAGCTGCATGGTGCAACACTGACTGGGTTACGCACGGTGTCGGTTACACAAAATTCACACTGCATCCGGTCGTGTGGATCCTGCGCGTCACACGCACCAGCTCGTTTATGAACGGTTCAGCGACGCACCATCCATTCTGCATGGCGCAACATGTAACCTTTACAGGTTACAAACTGCCCGTGCTGCTTGATGCAACACCGACTGGGTCGTGTCGATTCAGCATGTAACCTGCGCGCCACCCCCTGCTACTTGATGCAAAGCATGGACTAGGTTATGCACCATTAAGCCGGCTGGCTGCATGGTGCAACACTGACTGGGTTACACACGGTGTCGATTATGCAAAATCCACGATGCATCCACTCGTGTCGATCTTGCGCGTCACCTGCACCGGCTCGGTTATGCACGTTCGGCAACACACCATCTGTTCTGCCTGGCGCAGTGCGTAACATACACAGGTTATGCACCCCTCGTGCTACTTGATGCAACACCAACTGTGTCGTCTGGATTGAGTGCGTACCTGCACAGGATACGCACCGTCTGTGCTGCTTCATGCAACACTGACTCGATTAAGCATGGCTAGCTTACGCAACTTGAAGATGGCTGGCTACATGGTGCAACACTGACTGGGTTACGCACTGTATCGGTTACGCAAAATCCACGCTACATCCGGTCATGTCGATCCAGCGCGTCAGCTGCACCAGCTCGGTTACGCATGGTTCGGCGACACATCATCGATTCTGCATGGCGCAACGCGTAACCTGCACAGCTTACGCACTGCCCCTTGCCGCTTGATGCAACACCGACTCGATTATGCGCGGAGTAGGTTACACACCATTAAGACGGCTGGCTGCATGGTGCAACACTGAGTGGACTACGCACGGTGTCAGTTACGCAAAATCCACGCTGCATCCGGTCGTGTCGATTCTGCGCGTCACCTACACCAGCTCGGTTATGCGCGGTTCAGCAACACACCATTCATTCTGCATGGCGCAGTGCGTAACCTGCACAGGTTATGCACCGCTCGTGTGACTTGATGCAACACTGACTGGGTCGTGTCGATTCAGCGTGTAACCTGCGCACCACCCCTTGTTGCTTGATGCAAAGCACGGACAAGGTTACGCTCCTTTAAGACGCGTGGCTGCATGGTGCAACACTGACTGGATTACACACGGTGTCGGTTACACAAAATCCATGGTGCATCTGGTCGTGTCGATCCTGCGCGTCACATGCACCAGCTCCGTGACGCACGGTTCGGCGATGCACCATCCGTTATTCACGCCACAACGAGTAACCTGCACTGGTTACGCACCACCCCGTGCTGCTTGATGCTACACGGACTAGGTTGTGTCGATTCAGCACGTAACCTTCGCACCAACCCCTGCTGCTTGATGCAAAGCACGGACTAGGTTATGCACCTTTAAGACACCTGGCTGCATAGTGCAACACTGACTGGGTTACACACGGTTTCAGTTACGCAAAATCCATGCTGTATCCGGTCGTCGATATTGCGTGTCACCTGCACCAGCTCGGTTACGCACGATTCGGCGACGCACCATTCATTCTGCATGGCGCGTGCAGCACTGACTGGGTCGTCTCGATTCAACATGTAACTTCCCCAGGTTACACACCGCATGTACTGCTTGATGCAACACCGACTGGGTCGTGTTGATTCAGTACGTATCCGCATAGATTATGCACAGTCCGTGCTGCTTGATGCAACACTGACTCGGTTAAGCACATACTAGGTTATGCACCTTTAAGACTCCTAGCTGCATGGTGCAACACTGATTGGGTTATGCACGGTGTCGGTTACGCAAATCCACACTGCATCCGGTCATGTGGATCCTCCGCGTCACACGCACCAGCTCGTTTACGCACGGTTCGGCAACACACCATCCTTTCTGCATGACGCAGCGTTTAACCTTTACTGGTTACACAACGCCCGTGCTGCTTGATGCAACACCGATTGGGTCGTGTCGATTCAGCATGTAACCTGCGCACCACCCCCTGCTACATTATGTAAAGCACAGACTAGGTTATGCACCTTTAATACGGCTGGCTACATGGTGCAACACTGACTGGGTTACGCAAGGTGTCGATTACGCAAAATCCACGATACATCCACTTGTGTCGATCCTGTGCGTCACTTGCACCGGCTCGGTTATGCACGGTTCGGCAACGCACCATTTGTTCTGCATGGCGCAGCGCGTAACCTACACACGTTATCCACCCCCCGTGCTGCTTGATGCAACACCAACTGTGTCGTCTGGATTCAGTGCGTACCTGCACAGGATACGCACCGTTTGTGCTGCTTCATGCAACATTGACTCGATTAAGCATGGCTAGGTTACGCAACTTTAAGATGGCTGGCTGCATGGTGCAACACTAACTGGGTTACACACTATATCGGTTACAGAAAATCCATGCTACATCCGGTCGTGTCGATCCAGCGCATCAGCTGCACCAGCTCGGTTACGCATGGTTCGGTGACACATCATCGATTTTGCATGGCGCAACGTGTAACCTGCACAGCTTACGCACTGCCCCTTGCCGCTTGATGCAACACCGACTCGATTATGCATAGAGTAGGTTACACACCTTTAAGACGGCTGGCTGCATCGTGCAACACTGACTGGACTACGCACGGTGTCGGTTACGCAAAATCCACACTGCATCCGGTCGTGCCGATCCTGCGCGTCACCTGCACCAGCTCGGTTATGCGTGATTCAACGATGCACCATTCGTTCTGCATGCCACAGTGCGTAACCTGCACAGGTTATGCACCGCCCGTGTGACTTGATGCAACACCGACTGGGTCGTGTCGATTCAGCGTGTAACCTGCGCACCACCCCTTGCTGCTTGATGCAAAGCACGGAAAAGGTTACGCCCCTTTAAGACGCGTGGCTGCATGGTGCAACACTAACTGGGTTACACAGTGTCCGTTACACAAAATCCATGGTGCATGCGGTCGTGTCGATCCTGCGTGTCACATGCACCAGCTCCGTTACGCATGGTTCGGCGATGCACCATCCGTTATTCATGCCACAACGAGTAACCTGCACTGGTTACGCACCACCTTTTGCTGCTTGATGCAACACGGACTAGGTTGTGTCGATTCAGCACGTAACCTTCACACCACCCCCTGCTACTTGATGCAAAGCACGAACTAGGTTATGCACCTTTAAGACACGTGGCTGCATGGTGCAACACTGACTGGGTTACGCATGGTTTCAGTTACGCAAAATCCATGCTTTATCCGGTCGTCAATATTGTGTGTCACATGCACCAGCTCGGTTACGCACGGTTCGGCGATGCACCATTCATTCTGCATGCCGCGTGCAGCACTGACTGGGTCATGTCGATTCAACATGTAACTTCCACAGGTTACACACCGCACGTGCTGCTTGATGCAACACCGAATGGGTCGTGTTGATTCAGTACGTATCCTGCATAGATTGCGCACAGTCCGTGCCCCTTGATGAAACACCGACTCGGTTAAGCACAGACTAGGTTATGCACCTTTAAGACGCCTAGCTGCATGGTGCAACACTGACTGGGTTACGCACGGTGTCGGTTACACAAAATCCACACTGCATCCGGTCGTGTGGATCCTCCACATCACACGCACAAGCTCGTTTACACACGGTTCGGCGACGCACCATCCCTTCTGCATGACGCAGCGTTTAACCTTTACAGGTTACACAATGCCCGTGGTGCTTGATGCAACACCGATTGGGTCGTGTCGATTCAGCATGTAACCTGCGCACCACCCCCTGCTACTTGATGCAAAGCACGGACTAGCTTACGCACCTTTAAGACAGCTGGCTGCATGGTGCAACACTGACTGGGTTACGCAAGGTGTTGATTACGCAAAATCCACGATGCATCCACTCGTGTCGATCCTGTGCGTCACCTGCACCGGCTCGGTTATGCACGGTTCGGCAACGCACCATCTGTTCTAGATGGCGCAGCGCGTAACCTACACAGGTTATGCACCCCCTGTGCTGCTTGATACAACACCAACTGTGTCGTCTGGATTCAGTGTGTACCTACACAGGATACGCACCGTCTGTGCTGCTACCGACTTGATTAAACATGGACTAGGTAACGCAACTTTAAGACGGCTGGCTGCATGGTGCAACACTGACTGGGTTACGCACGGTATCGGTTACGCAAAATCCACGCTGCATCCGGTCGTGTCGATCCAGCGCGTCAGCTGCACCAGCTCGATTACGCATGGTTCGGCGACACATCATCAGTTCTGCATGGAGCAACGCGTAACCTGCACAGCTTACGCACTGCCCCTTGCCGCTTGATGCAACACCGACTCGATTATGCACGGAGTAGTTTACGCACCTTTAAGACGGCTGGCTGCATGGTGCAACACTGACTGGATTACACACGGTGTCGGTTACGCAAAATCCACGCTGCATCCGGTCGTGTCGATTCTGCGCGTCACCTGCACCAGCTCGGTTATGCGCGGTTCAGCCATGCACCATTCGTTCTGCATGGCGCAGTACGTAACCTGCACAGGTTATGCACCGCCTGTGCGGCTTGATGCAACACCGACTAGGTCATGTCGATTAGCGCATAACCTGCGCACCACCCCTGGCTGCTTGATGCAAAGCACGAACAACGTTACGCACCTTTAAGACGACTGGCTGCATGGTGCAACACTAACTGGGTTACACACGGTGTCGGTTACGAAAAATCCACGGTGCATCCGGTCGTGTCGATCCCGCGCGTCACATGCATGAGCTCGGTTACGCACGGTTTGGTGATGCACCATCCGTTATTCATGCCACAATGAGTAACCTGCACTGGTTACGCACCACCCGTGCTGCTTGATGCAACACCGACTGGGTTGTGTCGATTCAGCATGTAACCTTCGCACCACCAAACGCTGCTTGATGCAAAGCATGGACTAGGTTATGCACCTTTAAGACTCCTGGCTGCATGGTGCAACACTAACTGGGTTACGCACGGTTTCAGTTACGCAAAATCCATGCTGTATCCGGTCGTCGATATTGCGTGTCACCTGCACCAGCTTGGTTACACACAGTTCGGCGACGCACCATTCATTCTGCATGGCGCGTGCAACACTGACTGGGTCATGTTGATTCAACACGTAACTTCCAATGGTTACACACCGCACATGCAGCTTGATGCAACACCGACTGGGTCGTGTTGATTCAGTATGTATCCTGCATAGATTACGCACAATCCGTGCCGCTTGATGCAACACCAAATCAGTTAAGCACAGACTAGGTTATGCACCTTTAAGACGCCTAGCTGCATGGTGCAACACTGACTGGGTTACGCACGGTGTCGGTTACGCAAAATCCACACTGCATCCGGTCGTGTGGATCCTGCGCGTCACACGCACCAGCTCGTTTACACACGGTTCGGCGATGCACCATCCGTTCTGCATGGCGCAGCGTGTAACCTTTACAGGTTACACACCACCCGTGTTGCTTGATGCAACACCTACTGGGTCGTGTCGATTCAGCATGTAACCTGCGCACCACCCCCTGCTACTTGATGCAAAGCACGGACTATGGTGCGCACCTTTAAGACGGCTGGCTGCATGGTGCAACCCTGACTGGGTTACGCATGGAGTCGACACGACCCAGTAGGTGTTGATCGTGTGCGTTATCTGCACCAGCTCGGTTATGCACGGTTCGGCAACACACCATCTGTTCTGTATGGCGCAGCGCCTAACCTACACAGGTTATGCAACCCCCGTGTTGCTTGATGAAACACCAACTGTGTCGTCTGGATTCAGTGCGTACCTGCATAGGATACGCACCGTCTGTACTGCTTCATGCAACACCGACTCGATTAAGCATGGTCTAGGTTACGCAACTTTAGGACGACTGGCTGCATGGTGCAACACTGACTGGGTTACGCACGGTATCGGTTATGCAAAATCCACGCTGCATCCGGTCGTGTCGATCCAGCACGTCAGCTGCACCAGCTCGGTTACGCATGGTTCGGCGACACACCATCCGTTATGCATGGCGCAACATGTAACCTGCACAGCTTACTCACTGCCCCATGCCGTTCGATGCAACACTGACTCGATTATGCATGAAGTAGGTTACGCTACTTTAAGACGGCTGGCTGTATGGTGCAACACTGACTGGGTTACGCATGGTGTCGGTTACGCAAAATCCACGCTGCATCCGGTCATGTCGATCCGGTGCGTCACCTGCACCAGCTCGATTATGCGCGGTTCAGCGACGCACCATTCGTTCTGCATGGCATAGAGCGTAACCTGCATAGGTTATGCACCGCTCGTGCGGTTTGATGCAACACCGATTGGGTCGTGTCGATTCAGCGTGTGACCTGTGCACCACCCCTTGCTGCAGGATGCAAAGCACGAACAAGGTTACGCACCTTTAAGATGTCTGACTGCATGGTGCAACACTGACTGGGTTACACACAGTGTCGGTTACGCAAAATGCACAGTGCATCCGGTCGTGTCGATCCTGCACGTCACATGCACCTGCTCAGTTACACACGGTTCGGCGATGCACCATCCATCATTCATGCCACAACGAGTAACCTGCACTGGTTACGCACCACCCGTGCTGCTTGATGCAGCACCGACTGGGTTGTGTCGATTCAGCACGTAACCTTCGCACCACCCCCTGCTGCTTGATGCAAAGCACGGACTAGGTTATGCACCTTTAAGACACCAGGCTGCATGGTGCAACACTGACTGGTTTATGCACGGTTTCAGTTACACAAAATCCATGCTGTATCCGGTCGTTGATATTGCGTGTCACCTGCACCAGCTCGGTTACGCACGGTTCAGCGACGCACCATACGTTCTGCATGGCGCGTGCAACACCGACTGGGTCGTGTTGATTCAACACGTAACTTGCACAGATTACGCACCACATGTGATGCTTGATGCAACACCGACTGGGTCGTGTTGATTCAATATGTATCCTGCACAGACTATGCATAGTCCATGCCGCTTGATGCAACACCCACTCGGTTAAGCACAGACTAGCTTACTCACCTTTAAGACGCTTAGCTGCATGGTGCAACACTGGCAGGGTTACACACAGTGTCGGTTACGCAAAATCCACACTGCGTCCAGTCGTGTGGATCCTGCGCGTCACACGCACCAACTCGTTTAGGCACGGTTCAGCGATGCACCATCCATTCTGCATGGCGTAGCGTGTAACCTTTACAGGTTACACACCGCCCGTGTTGCTGATGCAACCCCTACTGGGTCGTGTCGATTCAGCATGTAACCTGCGCACCACCCCCTACTACTTGATGCAAAGCACGAACTAGGTTACGCACCTTTAAGATGGCTGGCTGCATGGTGCAACACTGACTGGGTTACACACGGAGTCGATTACACAAAATCCACGATGCATCCACTCGTGTTGATCCTGCGCATCACCTGCACCGGCTCGGTTATGCACGGTTCGGCAACGCACCATCAGTTTTGCATGGCGCAGCGCGTAACCTACACAGGTTATGCACCCCCTATGCTGCTTGATGCAACACCAACTTTGTTGTCTAGATTCAGTGCGTACCAGCACAGGAAACGCACCGTTTGTGCTGCTTCATGCAACATCGACTCGATTAAGCATGGACTAGGTTACGCAACTTTAAGACAGCTGGCTGCATGGTGCAACACTGATTGGGTTACGCACAGTATCGGTTACGCAAAATCCACAGTGCACCCGGTCGTGTCGATCCAGCACATCAGCTGCACCAGCTCGGTTACGCATGGTTCAGCGACACACCATCCGTTCTGCATGGCGCAACGCGTAACCTGCATAGCTTACGCACTACCCCTTGCCGCTTGATTATGCACGGAGAAGGTTACGCACCTTTAAGACGGCTGGCTGCATGGTGCAACACTGACTGGGTTACGCACGGTGTCGGTTACGCAAAATCCACGTTGTATCCGGTCGTGTCGATCCTGCGCGTCACCTACACCAGCTCGGTTATGCGCGGCTCAGCGACACACCATTCATTCTACATGGCGTAGTGCGTAACCTGCACAGGTTATGCACCGCCCGTGCGGTTTGATGCAACACCGACTAGGTCATGTCGATTCAGCGCGTAACCTGAGCACCACCCCTTGCTGCTTGATGCAAAGCACGAACAAGGTTACGCACCTTTAAGATGCCTGGCTACATGGTGCAACACTTACTGGGTTACGCACTGTGTCGGTTATGCAAAATCCACGGTGCATCCGATCGTGTCGATCCTGCGCGTCACATGCACCTGCTCGGTTACGCACGGTTCGGCGACGAACCATCCATTCTGCATGGCACAACGCGTAACCCGCACAGCTTACGCACTGCCTCTTGCCTTTTCATGCAACACCAACTCGATTATGGACGGAGTAGGTTACACACCTTTAAGACGGCTGGCTGCATGGTGCAACACTGACTAGGTTACACATGGTGCCGGGTACACAAAATTGACACTGCATCCGGTCGTGCCAATCCTGCGCGTCACCTGCTCTAGCTCGGTTACGCACAGTTCGGTGATGCACCATCCATTCTACATGGCGCGACACGTAACCTGAGTAGGTTAGGGACCGCCCGTGCTGCTTGATGCAACAGCGACTAGGTCATGTCGATTCATCACGTAACCTGCGCACCAGCCCCTGCTGCATGATGCAAAGCACAGATTAGGTTACGCACCTTTAAGACGCCTGGCTGCATGGTGCAACACTGACTGGGTTACACACGGTATCGGTTTCACAAAATCCACGCTGCATCTAGTCGTGTCGATCTTGCGCGTCACCTGCACCAGCTTGGTTACGCACGGTTCGGCGACGCAGCATCCATTCTGCATGGTGCGGCGTGTAACATGCACAGGTTACGCACCGCCCGTGCTTCATGATGCAACACCG
This sequence comes from Cenchrus fungigraminus, assembly GCA_036936925.1. Lineage (NCBI taxonomy): Eukaryota > Viridiplantae > Streptophyta > Magnoliopsida > Poales > Poaceae > Cenchrus > Cenchrus fungigraminus. Next base: position 34,670,126 of record CM072775.1, read on the forward strand.
ACTCGGTCGTGTCGATTCAGCGTGTAACCTGTGCACCACCCCTGCTGCTTGATGCAAAGCACATACTAGGTTATGCACCTTTAAAACGCCTGGCTGCATGGTGCAACACTGACTAGGTTACGCATGGTGTAGGTTACGCAAAATCCATACTGTATTTGGTCGTGTCGATCCTGCGCGTCACCTGCACCAGCTCGGTTACGCATGGTTCGGCGACGCACCATCGTTCTGCATGGCGCAACACATAACCTGCACCAGCTCGGTTACGCATGGTTCGGCGACGCACCATTATCCTGCATGGCGCAACACGTAACCTGCACAGCTTATGCACCGCCCCATGCTGCTTGATGCAACACCGACTCGGTTAAGCACGGAGTAGGTTACGCACCTTTAAGACAGCTGGCTGCATGGTGTCCATTACGCAAAATCCATGCTGCATCCGGTCGTGTCGATCCTGCGGGTCACCTGCGCCAGCTCGTTAGGCACAGTTCGGCGACACACCATCCGTTCTGCATGGCACAGCGCGTAACCTGCACAGATTAGGCACTGCTTGTGATGCTTGATGCAACACTAACTAGGTCATGTCAATTCAACACGTAACCTACGCACCACCCCTAGCTGCTTGATGCAAAGCACGGATTAGGTTATGCACCTTTAAGACGTCTGGCTACAAGGTGCAACACTGACTGGGTTACGCACGGTGTCGGTTATGCAAAATCCACGGTGCATCCAGTCGTGTCGATCTTGCGTGTTACGTGCACCAGCTCGGTTACGCACGGTTGGGCGACACACCATCCGTTCTGTATTGGCGCGTACAACACTGACTAGATCGTGTTGATTCAGTGTGTAACTTGCATAGGTTACGCACCATCTGTGCTGTTTGATGCAACACTAACTAGGTCGTGTCGATTCAGCATGTAACCTGCGCACCACCCCCTGCTACTTGATGCAAAGCACAGACTTGGTTACGCACCTTTAAGACGGCTGGATGCATGGTGCAACACTGACTGGGTTACGCGCGGTGTCGATTACGCAAAATCCACGATGCATCCACTCGTGTCGATCCTGCGCGTCACCTGCACTGGCTCGAATATGCACGGTTCGGCAACGCACCATCTCTTCTGCATGGCGCAGCACGTAACCTACACAGGTTATGCACCCCCTCCCCCCGTGCTGGTTTATGCAACACCAACTGTGTTGTCTGGATTCATTGTGTACCTGCACAGGATACGCATCGTTCGTGCTGTTTCATGCAACACCGACTCGATTAAGCATGGACTAGGTTACACAACTTTAAGACGGCTGGCTGCATGGTCCAACACTGATTGGGTTACGCACAATGTCGGTTATGCAAAATCCACGCTGCATCTAGTCGTGTCGAGCGAGCGCGTCACCTACACCAGCTCGATTACGCATGGTATGGTGATGCACCATGCATTCTGCATGGCGCAACGCGTAACCTGCACAAGTTACACACCGCCCATGCTGCTTGATGCAACACCGACTGGGTCGTGTCGATTCAGCATGTAACCTGTGCACCACCCCCTGCTGCTTGATGCAAAGCACGGACTAGGTTACGCACCTTTATGGCGGCTGGCTGCATGGTGCAACACTGACTGGGTTAGGCACGATGTCGGTTATGCAAAATCCATGATGCATCTGGTCGTGTCGATCCTGCGCGTCACCTGCACCAGCTCGGTTACGCACGGTTCGACGACGCACCAATCGTTCTGCATGGTGCTGCGAGTAACCTACATCGGTTACCCACCGCCCGTGCTGCGTGATGCAACATCGACTCGGTCCTTTCGATTCACCGCATAACTTGTGCACCACCCCCTGCTGCTTGATGCAAAGCACCAACTAGGTTACGCAACTTTAAGACGCCTGGCTACATGGTGCAACACTAACTGGGTTACGCACGGTGTCGGTTACACAAAATCCACGCTGCATCTAGTCGTGTCGATCCTACGCATCACTTGCACCAGCTCAGTTACGCACAGTTCGTCGACGCACCATCCGTTTTGCATGGCGCAACGCATAGCCGGCACAGCTTGCGCACCGCTCCCTGCTGCTTGATGCAACACCCACTCGGTTAAGCACCGAGTAGGTTACACACCTTTAAGACGGTTGGCTACATGCTGATACACAGACTGTGTTACGCATGGTGTCGGTTACGCAAAATCCACCCTGCATCCGGTCATGTCGATCCTGCGCGTCACCTGCACCAGCTCGGTTACGCACGGTTCGGCGACGCACCATCCATTCTGCATGGTGCAGCGCGTGACCTGCATAGGTTACGCACCACCTGTGCTGCTGATGCAACACCAACAGGATCGTGTCGATTCAGCGTGTAACCTTCACACCCCCCTGCTCCTTGATGCAAAGCACAGACTAGGTTACGCAAATTTAAGACGACTGGCTGCATGGTGCAACACTAACTGGGTTACACACGATGTCGGTTACACAAAATCCCCGATGTATCTGGTCATGTCGATCCTACGCTTCACCTGCACCAGCTCGGTTACGCACGGTTCGGCGACGCACCATCCGTTCTGCATAGCGCATACAACACTGACTGGGTCGTGTCGATTCAGCTTGTAACCTGCGCAGGTTATGCACCGCACGTGCTGCTTGATGCAACACCGACTGGGTCGTGTCGATTCAGCGCGTAACCTATATAGCTTACGCACCGTCCGTGCTGCATGATGCAACACCGACTCGGTTAAGCCCAGACTAGGTTACGCACTGCATGGTGCAACACTGATTGGGTTACGCATGGTGTCGGTTGCGCAAAATCCACGTTGCATCCAGTCGTGTCGAGCGAGCGCATCAGTTGCACGAGCTCGACTGCTAAGCTGGCTATTTTTTTTCTTTTTGACCGACGTGCATGCTGTTCAACCTGTCGATGGCTCCACGACTTCGTCATGACTTCATCAAGATCGCTGCGCCTACACATCGCTCGGGGGCTTGTGAGACATGGGTACCCCTAGGTCCCCACCGGCCAGGGTCACGGCCGTCCTCGATAAGTGGGTTCGGCCCACTAGAAGACTCGTCGACCTGATAGTTGGCCCAACAGACCTGATCTGTTGCCCAAAAGACCTCCTGAAAACCTTATCTGATATGACTAGAAGACTTGGAGTATACCGTCAAGACATCGGTTGTGCCGCCAGACCTTCCAAAGATCGTGGGATAATGTTGTAATCAACTAGAGATAAGTCTCCTGGTTGTAACCGACCAGGACTCTGGTCGACCGACCTTGTCGCTGGCCAATATAAGGCAGCCAAAGGCGTCCTCGAATGTACGCTTACAATCAATCAACACCAACAACTGGACGTAGGGTTTTACTCTCTGGAGGCCTGAACCAGTATAAACTCGCCTTGTCTCACCGTGTTTCGTGTGCTACGCTAGCATAACTATCAAGTTCTTAGTTCCTGATCTCCTCCACCGAACAAATAAACCACCGGGGTTGACCCTCCCTGTGGACTGCTCAGATATAAACCTCTGATAGAGTTCTAATGCAAGCATGGTGGAGTATGGCAGCCATGCCACCACCACCTCCATAATATCATCAATCGTCCTACACGGTGCCTAATGTAGCATTTGTGGCACCCTATGCAAACATGCCTCAACCTCAACAAAGTACGGCCATCATTGGAGCTTTCGCGTGAAGTAATATGCAAAACATTCCAGCCATCCAGACTAATGCAGATGAATGTGAAGAGGGGACTACGAATATGTCCTATCAATTGGGTCGCCTTCACATAGTGCCACCGGATCAATTTCAAGGAGGACCGACGCAACAACCACCACAAGAATGAATAAGGAGCCATGAATAAAATGCTTGCAAGCTTGGTTTGATTTTTATTTTCCTTTCTTTATTTTTCAGCTTGTGTGTGTAGCATTTTCTGTTTTATTTATTTTCAGCATATGTGTGGTAGTAGTAGTCTTTATTTCCAATCACCATGAATAAATTTCACCACCTACTTATGATCTTTGGTGAGGATGGAAATTTGTGCCATGTTGATATATGATGATCGTTGCCGCTTTGCTAATTCTTGTGCTTGTTTTATGCATGATTAAGCTAATGCTCTCTTTAATATGATCTGAAATTTAATTTAAATACTTGCTTAATCTTTTGTGGAGGTTATGATAACTTGAGACCCATAGTATTTTTCTTTTCTCTCATTTTTAAATTGATTAAAGATCATTTATTTTTGTTCTTAAAAGCAATGCTAACCTTGTCATTAATACCACTTGCATTTTGCTCTACCTATCCAAAGCCTTATATTCACTTGAGTGCAAAAACTTAGTTTGCAAGATTTATTTTTGGGTGCATTGATTCAAGACTTGACTTCTCTGGTTCGAGACTAAGAAGTTGTTCATTCTGTTTTTGCATACCTATCTTATTGCTAGCCTTTTCTATCCGTGCATTGTAAGTTCCCACATCGGAAATTTTGCAAATGTCACCGGATATCCAGCCACAAACCCAAATATCTTTTAGGATTTACCTCCTTGACCACAACCCAATTCTTGAGTATGAATGATTATTTCGAGAAAGATCACAAAGAACAAGGTGCTACAAATTGGAGTATAATTTTGGAAGACCTCCTGGATGACATAAAGGTTGCATGAAGGATCCCTAGAAGATTTCAAGTGTTTCTCTTTAGGAAAATATAGGATTTTCAGTACCTACCTTGGCACAAAAATTTTGGCATCTCTTTGCCTGAGGATGTGCAACTGTCTAAGCATGGGGGGAGCTGCCAAGAAGGTAGGTACTAATGCGGTCTAGAGTTCAGGGGAGTATATAAAAAAGATAAGAAATAATGATGAAAGAAAAAAAATATATATGTATATATAATAAAAAGAAAAAAATAAAGCTCCTCGGCTCTCTAGATGCATTAGGAATTTCAAGAGGCTTCAAGATCAAGACCATGCCCATTTTCCAATCATGTGCAATCCGATAACGAGGATTTCATTTGTGCCTTGGGTCACTCTTTTGCCATTTGCACATGTCCACTTATCTCAAAAGATTTGGACCCAGCTAAGAAATGCTCATGGTTGAAACAATCAGGTGAAGGCGTGTCGCTTTCTGACCTACCAGAGAGAGTACGAGTATTTCACTCATCTCCCCGGAGAGTCGGTTGATGCCATGTTTGAGCCCTTCACTTTGATTGTGAACAATATGAAAGCCAACATCACCGAGCTCCCATACGATGATCATTATAGAGCTATCAAGCTCTTACACACGTTGGATCTCGATGTATGGAGTGTAAAGGTTGAGGCTATTCAGGAGTCTAGTGTGTATGAGACTTTGACTGTGGATGAGCTGTTCTCAAAGCTCAAGTCGTCTGAGGTGGACCGAGGCTTGAGATCCAAGAAGAGCAAGGGCCCAACTGATGATAGTTTGGATTTTGTTTCTGGACCGAGGACTAACGCTAATCATTCTTCTTAGATGTTTTCTCTGTCTGCTTTTGCTTCTTTGCCAGATGAAGAGTTCGAGGTGCTGGACGATGAGGATCTTGCCTTGCTGACCAAGAGGTTGGGTGCCTGAACAAGATCCGGAAGAACTTCAGGAGGAACTCAGCGACTTGCTACAAGTGTGGGAAGCACATGCAGTTCTTCGCCGAGTGCCCCGAGGTTGACGAGTACAAGAAGCTCGAGTACAAGCAGGAGTACAAGCATCACCTGAAGGCTGAGTACAAGCAGACTGAGTACAAGCACCGATCCCGGAACCCCCACTCCAAGCACAAGAGCCGGGGGGAGTACAAGGCAAAGAAGAACGGCGGCTACCACAACAAGAAGTCTCGAGCGATGGTGGCCGGTGCGAGCGATGTCGACTCTTCTTCCTGCTACACTTCGTCGAGCTCAAGCAGTGAAGAGGAAGACCATGGAAGGCACAAGGGCAAGAGGCACGTGAACAAGAACTTCAACTGGCTCAGCTTCATGGCGACAATTGGCTTTTGCAGCATGGCACACAGTTCTGGTAGCAAGAAGAGCAACAAGGATGACTCGGACTCCAACTTCGAGGATGAGGTACTTCCCCCTACCATTGACTCGTTACTTGAGGAGAATGCTACTTTGAATGAATTGCTATACAATCGTGATAGTGTGATTAGATATGCCAAGAAGCAGAAAGAGCTTAGGGCCTCTCTAGAGGAAGCTAGGGAGAAAGTGGTTGAGTTAGAGGCTAGGCATCTTGATGATATTCTTGCTTTGGATGCTCTTAAGTCTACTCATGTTGTTAGTGATGAGGTTGATTGCATTGATTGCACAATTTTCCTATCTGATTTGACTGCTCTTAAGGAAAAGCATGCCTCCATAGTTGAGGAACTAGATATGGTTAGGGTTGAGTTGGATGAGATTAAGTCTAGATCCAGTTTGCTTGGTGCTTGCAAGTCTTGTCCTGTGTTGCATGGAAAATTTGATGAATCACATGCTAGGATTGTTTCTCTTGAGGCTGCTTTGAAAGCTCCTATTGATACTACTTGTTCTACTTGTGAATTACATGTTGTGAAGAATATGGAGCTTGCACATTATGTTGATCGCTTGCAGGATAAGAATGATGAGTTGAGGAAAATGATGAGTTGGATGTCGGGTCATGAGCCTCAGTTGAGTGTGATGATGGCCGCATTTAAACACTTTGATGGCCAGGCTTTGGGGTCGGAGAAGATTGGTGAGTGTAGTGGTGAGAGTGAGGAGAAAATTAGGGATATTCTAGTGCCACCAGAAACTACACCCACAAACAAGTTTGCACCCAAGCCCAGCCACCTACTAAACAAGCTTGACACCATTCTAAATCCACCTGTGTTTCCCCACAAGACAGACAACTTCCAAAAACCAGTGAGATTTGTGAGCAACCTTGGGATTGTGTTTGAGGGAAAGCTAGAGAAGAAACTGGTAGAGAAACCAAGTGATAAACCACAGCCAAAGCCAAAACCAGTCCGCTTCCATTGTGAGTATTGTGGGAGGGATGGTCACATAGGTGGTTTTACTACAAGAGAAAGAGGGGTGAGAGGATGGCTAAGGAGTGGGCGAACAAGGACATGTACCACCCTTCTCAAGGTGTGCCTGAGCCTCGTATGCCACTACCTAGAGGAGAGGTTGTGGTGAGGTCTATACCAGCTTGGGGTGATAAGAGAGTTACTGACTGGAGACAGGGGGTGGTTCACAAGCTTCACCCCGGTTAGTACTAGAGAGTACATCACTTTTGGGGATAAGGGAAAAGGACGAGTACTAGTTGAAGGCATGGTGAAGGTGAGTAGCAAGGTAACTCTGAGGTGTGTTGCTCTTGTCAAATCACTTGGTTTCAATTTGCTTTCTGTTTCTCAGCTGCTCGATGAGGATTTTGAGGTTCGATTTAAGTTGGGTGTGTCTCAGGTACTTGATTCTCGAGGCGACTTTGTTTGTACGGTTGTTCCCGAGGGTCAGATTTTCCGAGCTGATTTCTCTCAATCTGATGGTCCTGCACGGTGTTTGGTTGCTGGTTGTTCTAATTTGTGGAAGTGGCATAGGCGATTGGGACACTTGAGCTTTGAGTTGCTTTCCTGCTTGAGTGGTCTCGATTTGGTTCGAGGATTGCCAAGGCTGAGATTTGAGAAAGAGTTGGTGTGTGCACCTTGTAGGTATGGCAAGATGGTAGCTGCTTCTCATCCACCCCTGACGGCTGTCATGACAGAGCGTCCGACAGAGCTGTTGTATATGGGTTGGGCCAGCTCGAGTTCGCTCGACGGGTGGGAAGTGGTATGTCCTAGTTGTGGTGGATGACTACTCTCGCTATGCCTGGGTGTTTTTCTTGGAGGATAAAAGTGAGACATTTGGTTTTGTTCGAGATCTGATCTTGAGGTTGAAGAATGAGAGGCATGGGACCGCTATTTGAGTAATTCGTAGTGATAATGGCTCTGAGTTCAGGAACTCTCGTTTTGACACCTTTTGCTGTGATCTGGGTCTTGAACATTAGTACTCAACTCCTTTTGCGCCCCCTCAGAATGGAGTTGTGGAAAGGAAGAACCGAACACTTTGTAAGATGGCTAGGACGATGCTCGATGAGCACAGGACTCCTAGGAGGTTTTGGGCTGAGGCGGTCAGTACCGCGTGTCATGTTTCCAACCGGATCTTCCTTCGAGCGTTCAAGAAGAAAACAAGTTACGAGCTCGTGCATGGCCGAGCTCCTAAGGTGAGTCATTTCTGAGTCTTTGGTTGCAAGTGTTTTATTCTCAAGAAGGGTAAGCTGGATAAGTTTGAGGCTAGATCTAGTGATGGTATCTTCTTTGGGTATGCTAACCATTCTAGAGCTTATAGGGTGCTTAATCTTGAGACTAACAAAATCATGGAGACTTGCGAGGTAACCTTCGACGAGATAATGCCATGTACTTCTGTTGGCTTTGAGTGTGCAGGTGATGAGGAGATGGCTGAGACGCTCTTTGAGGAGGAGGAAGAAGCTGGTGAGGATGACGGCGAGGAACGTGTACCCTCTACTTCCACGACGACTACTATTGATGGCGGGCCTTCTACTTCTACGACTACGCATCAACATGTACCGCAAGCAAGGGTGGAAGCTGCTGTGGAGGGGGAGGTAGTCTCCAGGAGAGAGGCTCCTCAGTGTGTGCAAGTTGATCATCCCCCTTCAAGAATCATTGGTGACATCAACGAGTGAACCACACGATCAAGGTCACGAAATACTTCTCTTTTTGCTCACTCTGCATTTGTTGCGTCTTTTGAGCCCAAAGATATTGGACACGCACTCTCTGATGCAAACTGGTTGAATCCCATGCACGAGGAGCTTGAAAACTTTGAGAGGAACCAAGTATGGGTGTTAGTAGATCCACCTCCAAATTGCCGTCCCATACCAAATAGGTGTGGAAGAGCAAGGAAGGTGAGAATGGCATGGTTGTGAGAAACAAGTCTAGTTTGGTGGCTCAGGGGTTCAATCAGAAGGAGGGGATAGATTATGAGGAGACATTTGCTCCTGTGGCTAGATTGGAGGCAATTCGGATCTTTCTAGCCTTTGTCATGGCTAAAGGGTTCAAATTGTTCCAAATGGATGTGAAGAGTGTTTTATTTTAATAGGGTGATTGAGGAAGAAGTGTAAGCAACCACCGGGGTTTGAGAATGAGAGATACCCACACCGCGTGTACAAACTCTAGAGAGCGCTTTATAGGTTGAAACAGGCACAGAGGGCTTGGTATGGCAGGTTGAGAGGCTTTTTGCTTAGCAAGGGGTTTGTGATGGGCACAATGGATAAAACCTTGTTTCTCCACAAGCATGGGAATGACCTGTTGATTGTTCAAATTTACGTGAATGACATAATCTTTGGTGGCTCCTCTCATAACCTTGTTGCCAAGTTTACAGATGACATGAGCAGGGAATTTGAGATGTCAATGATGGGCGAGCTGCAGTTTTCCTTTGGCTTCAGATCAAGCAAGTCAAGGACTGGACCTTCGTACACCAGAGCAAGTACACCAAGGACATGCTGAGGAAGTTCAACATGAGTGATGCAAAGCCAATGTCAACACCGATGAGGATGACTACAGCTCTGGATGCGGACGAGGATGCTGAACCAGTGGACCAGAAGGAGTATCGGAGCATGATCGTCTCCCTCCTCTACTTGACGGCGACGAGGCCGGACATACAATTCAGTGTGTGTCTGTGCACTCGTTTTCAGGCTTCACTGAGGACTTCACATTGGTAGGCCATCAAACGGATTTCCAGGTATTTGCAGTACACTCCTGAGTTTGGTCTTTGGTATTCTGCCTCCTCGACACTCACACTTCACAGATTTCCGATGCTATCTTTGCTGGGTGTCATGTGGAGCGCAAGTCTACCTCTGGTACTTGTCAGTTTCTCAGTTCCTCTTTGGTCTCTTGGTCTTCCCGTAAGCAGTCGAGTGTAGCCCAATCGACCACAGAAGCTGAGTATGTTGCAGCCGCAAGTTGTTGTTCCCAATTGCTTTGGATATCCTATACTATGAGAGACTCTGGTGAGGAGTGCACCCAAATCCCACTTTTTTGTGACTGCACCAGTGCCATAAGTGTAGCCAAAAACCCAGTGCTCCATTTCAGAACAAAACACATAGAAGTGAGGTACCACTTCCTGAGGGATAATGTTGAGAAAGGAACCATTGTGTTGAGCCATGTCCCAACACCAAAAAGCAGATATTTTCACAAAACCACTTGACCAAGCTACCTTTGCTCGTTTGCGGAGAGATCTTGGTGTGTATTGTCCTTTTTGAGTTGGTTCTTGGGAGCTCACTTTGTAGCATATGTATCATACATGTTACTTTGATGTATAGCATGCATGTTCTTTTATGTACCATGGAAGGATAGCCATCTTTGTATCATGATGTATAGTTTTGCATCTTTGGTATCATAAGCATGTTGCATTTTGTATCATATGCATTTGTTAGGAAGGGCTTCTCCTATGTACATTGATCCCTATGACATGCTATGTTTGAGCTTGTGGATGCGCTTGATTGATATTTCGGATGATAGGCTATGCTCTTGATAGTTTGGTTGTATATCCATTTTGAGATAGCTTGTTTTTGTCAAAAATGCTAATATGACCTTTCTCATGAGTAGAGGCTTATATTTTGCTCAATGTGTGCTTTAAATGGCTATATCATGCTTAGATTATGCTTGGATGCATGTGTTTATTGGATGGGTCAAAGACCATTTGTCATGATGGATGTTTAACCCCTTTTGCACATCTTGGAGGAGCATAAGCTTCTTTTTTGCCGCAAAGGCATTTCATGTACCATTAACTTGTTAATTTGAGGAAAAAGAAGAAGAAAAAGAAAAGAAATGAATATGGAGTGAAAAATGTCCTCCATCATGTCTTTATGCCTTACTTGCTACATTTTCATAAAAAATGGGTGCTAAATGGTAGCTTTGACATGACTTGATTGGCTTGATGGGTGTCCTTCATGATCTTTTAATGAGAATATGTTGTCCTCACATGATCTTTGAGTGATCTAGTTTATTTTGAGCTCATTTTGTGCATGTTTAGGACTTTGCTCATGAGAGGAAATTTTTCCCCAAAACGCTAATTTTAACCATGGCTTGATCTTGTGTGTATGTAACTGAACATTCTTGATGGCAATGCTTTTTCAAACCTTTGTCAAGTCTAAGTGGTTCATTTGCTCTTTCCTAGCAAATTTTATGGCTCTATGTCTATTTGAGAAGCCTATAGTCGAAACTTTTGTAGCAATGCCTTGATTCATGCATTGTCAACAAGAGGGAGAAGTTTGTGAAGGGAATATCTTGCTGTATGCATTTAGAGAGTTTTGGTGCAATTCCGGATGAAAAATGAGCATGTGTGTTTTCCAGATGGTCATCGGTGGTAGATCATGTTGTAGGTTGGCAACCGTCTGACCGGTGTGGGAATCGGTCTGACCGGTGTGAGTTGAGAGCTGTGTCTTCAAGGTAAGTTTGCATGCTTGGGTTCAGGGGAGTTGCATTTGCTCAGGGGGAGCTGCATGTGTTCAGGGGGAGCTCCTTGTGTCGTCTGAGTTCTTGCTTTGGTGGTTCGCTCCGTGTGAGCTTTGGTGGTTGTCCCGGTTGTGTTGAGCCATTGCTCTTGCCTTAGGGGACCGAGACTTTGGCTTTCAAGTGATCAGATGTTTGTGTTGTTTGGCTTTTGGATCACTTGATTGAGTTTGTTTTCGCTTTCTTTTATTTTTCTTTTTCATTATGTATGGGTTACTATGTGTGTTGTCAATGCACTCATCAAGGGGGAGATTGAGGATCAGATTATCCGACGGTCAGTGTATGGCCAATCCTTAGTGATGAGTGATTGACAACGTTGTGTGGACTGACGTTGTGCTTAGTATTGTGGATGTAGGCTGCAGCTTGGTTCGCGTTCGTGCAGGTGAAGATCAGGCACGAAAGGTCTTAGCCCTGCTGGGGACTCCGAAGGACTGGAGGGACAAATAGGCTTGGTTCGATGGACCCGGTGGCCAGACGGGATCAAGTGCGAGTCACATGGTGCAAGAAGAGCAAGTCGAAGTCACATGGTGGGTTCGTTGGTTGATCCAAAAGCTAACATCAAGCCGGGTCGAACGTAGCGGCCAAGTCGAGGAGCTCAGCGTGGAGGCTGCACCAAGCTCGTGGGGTTTGCAGAGGTTCACCAGAAAACCACTGGGTTCCTTGGTTGTGCCACAAAGCCAAGTTCGAGTGGTCGACGGCTCGAAGCTGGACTAGGCCAGTTTGACCGGTGGGCCTCTCCAGCCTGACCGGTGAGGACCGGTGTGACCGGTGGTGGACCGGTCTGATCGGTGGTGGCCGAGGAGCGCCGGGTGACTTGAAGCGGAGGACACGCGTCGACATCGCAAGCTTGGCGTTGAGAGTACGCAACGTGCGGTCGCTAGGCATCTGTCTGATGGAAAAGCTGTTAAGTTTCCTAATTTGACCTTCAAGGGATATGTATCGCCTAAGGGCATTTTAGTCTTTCACCCCCACCGATGGACCTCATATATAAACTTGGTGGAAGGGTGTTGGCAGCCACCTCTTGGCTTCTAGGGTTTTCATTTCCTCTTAGTAGTTTCTCTTTTTGCTTCCTATTTTCCGTAGGACTAGCTTGAGAGCTTCATGGTGAGATCTTTAGAGAGGAATGGATGTTAGGGAGGCAAGATAGACCTTGTATGAATCTTTCCTTGGAGGTATAGAAGGTTCGGCGTGATTCCTTAAGTGTTTTTGTTGTCTCTCCCGTTTCTCTTTTTGGCGATTTTCGGAGCTATTTTTGGAAGGATTTTTGGAGAGGGATTTGGGGCGGATTTCTTTGGGTTTGTTTGTGGAGATCACATATGAGTGCCTTGTGCCTTTTTGCTTGGTGATTTGGCTCCACAAACCCCACGAAAACCACTCCAATCGGTGGCTTTTTGGATGAACTCGTGGATAAACGGTTTGGATCTTTGACTTTCGATTCCTCGTGATTTGGTGGATCTTTGGGGACGATCTTCTAGGCATGGCTTGTCCATGAGGTGTTCCACCTATCCTCAAAGTCTTGCTTGAATCCGTGGAGTGAATCGGGAGATCAGTTGATCGGAAGGGAGAAGTTGACCCTCGGGTTGGGGTTTTCCCGAGCGCCCAGGCAGGACCGGTCTGACCGGTGCTACGTACCGGTCTGACCAGTGCAGGCCTTCGTGGGCTACTCGGGGGAAAACTTGGTCGTGGGATTTGGTTTGTCCAAAGAAAGTTTTATGTGAAGTCTTGGTGCGTTTCGTGTCTCAGCAGTTCGAGTTCTTGCATCTGGGGTTTTCCTTTCCTTGGCCAGTCTAACCGGTACAAGGCACCGGCCTCACCAGTGCTAGGAAATTCTGTGGGGAATCGCGGTGCTGCTCGGGTGACCCGGCTAGAGGTGTGAGGTGACTCGGTTCGTCTCCGTTTAGTGTCGGGTGACCGGTGGTGTGTTTCGGGTGACCTGGCCAGGACCAATCTGAATGGTGCTAGTGATCGGTCTGACCGGTGCAGAGTGTTGCTGCTCGAGAGTTTGTTCCAGTGTGTTCTTGACTAGTTTCGGTAGTTTGCTAGTTCCTAGGTCCAATAGCACTCCAGTGGCTGCGTGGCTAGCGGGGTGTCGAGGATCTTGGAGTTGCGTTTGGGACCATGGGCCGGGTTCGACTCTATGGAGGAGATTTTTTATCAGCTCCCATTCACTCCCCTCCTCTCTGGTCGCCATTCTGGTCCTTCAGTTCATATGAAAATACAAGATGAACCTACTTCCAAAGGTGGCGAGTACCAAGATGCAATTACAAGATATTCCCGAGGACCGAGATAGAAGACCGGAGTTGATGCGGCCAGTACCCCTATCTTGATCGCAGGGATAATGACATCTAAAGCCCACATGCAAAGGAGCAGAAGGTTCAAGTGATGAGGACACCACGAGTACATCTACACCAGCAACACCTTCTCCTCCTCCAGCGCTGGCCGCACCTTCTCTAGCGCCATCTTCTAGACCAGTCACCCTGGCCCGTGCGAGGGAATTGAACTACATCTTGTCATTGAAGAATGAAGGCCCAGAAAACTAGCGGCTGGCAGAACAGGAGGCCCAGGAGGGGCGCCTAGGGTTAGAGGAGCCATGCGCGCCCTCCCTCCTTGGCACACGTGCGCCCCCACCCCCTGGTCGCGCCGTCCATAGGGGCTGCGTCCCCTTTATTTAGTCAGAGTCCCTTTTGTTTACAACTCGAGTTTTGTTTTACATCTAGCTTTAGCTACCCCAGAACACGCACAAATATGTGATGTCCTCTGTGATTCAGAACTCCACCTTCGAGTGATATTAAGATTGATTGCCTCAGATTCTTGTCCGTTCTTTGATTGCCTACAGGAATTGATCTTCGTGATCAGGCTGATCTTGCGCCGGCAAGGTTCGTAACCATCGGGAGTTGGTTCAGCGATTGCACTGGCGCTTTGAGTCTCGCTCATCATAGTCAGATTGTGAGGGTCGCCTCGCACCAAATCGAAGTTATCTCCACTCACCAAAAGATCCATCAAGGGCCAAGAGAAGCTCGCACGCGAAAGATGGGGCCGAGGCGGGCCAAAAAGGCCATGGGCCGGTCGGCCCACCCCCCTGTGCCAACCTTCACAACTCGTTTTCAGCCCGGTTTGTGTTCCCCTTTGGACTAGGGTTGCCTCGATCGAGAAATAGTCCCTAGCCCCGACGGCCGCCGCATCCATCCACCACAACTCGACGAAACTTAGAAGCAAGCACCGCAGAGAGACAACGACCGATGCAAGTCCTTGAAGTTGTCCAGGAGATGGCCTAGGCCTACCCTAGCTGCCATGATCTCCCTGCGTGGTTGTGCTATGGCAGAATTGTGGAGCTACTTGAGGTCATGTACTCGGTGGTGGTGACTTAAATGCATCTACTATGTGAGTAAAGTACTACATGTCATCCAATCTTTAGCGACTCGATTCCTCCTTATATGATCTTGTGCTTTCTTAGGTTTGTTTTATTTCAATCTACTATCGTTATAGATTGCTCGGGGTGATCTTGTATGATGAGGACACCACGAGTACATCTACACCAGCAGCACCTTCTCCTCTCCAGCGTCGGCAGCACCTTCTCCAGCGCCATCTTCTGGACCAGTCACCCGGGCCCATGCAAGGGAATTGAACTACATCTTGTTATTGAAGAACAAAGGCCTAGAAGGCTAGCGGCTGGCCCAACAGGAGGCCCAGGAGGGGTGCCTAGGGTTGGTGGCGCCACACGCACCCTCCCTCCTTGGCACGCACGCGCCCCCACCCCCTGGCCGCGCCGTCCCTAGGGGCTGCGTCCCCTTTATTTTGTCAGAGTCCCTTTTGTTTACAACTCGAGTTTTGTTTACATCTAGCTTTAGCTACCCCAGAACACGAACAAATACGTGTTGTCCTCTATGATTTAGAACTCCACCTTTGAGTGATATTAAGATTGCTCGCCTCAGATTCTTGTTCGTTCTTCGATTGTGTACAGGAATTGATCTTCGTGATCAGGCTGATCTTGCGCCGGCAAGGTTGGTAACCATCGGGAGTTGGTTCAGCGATTGCATTAGCGCTTCGAGTCTCGCTCGTCGTAGTCAGATTGTGAGGGTCGCCTCGCACCAAATCGAAGTTATCTCCACTCACTGAAAGATGGGGCACTCCACCTCTATCATCAAGGGCCAAGAGAAGCTCGCACGCGAAAGATGGGGCCGAGGCAGGCCAAAAAGGCCATGGGCCAGTCGGCCCACCCCCCTGTGCCAACCTTCACAACCCGTTTTCAGCTCGGTTTGTGTTCCCCTTTGGACTAGGGTTGCCTCGATCGAGAAATAGTCCCTAGCCCTGACGGCCACCGCATCCATCCACCACAACTCGACGAAACTTAGAAGCAAGGACCGCAGAGAGACAACGACCGATGCAAGTCCTTGAAGTTGTTCGGGAGATGGCCTAGGCCTACCCTAGCCGCCATGGCCTCCCTCTGTGGTTGTGCCATGGCAGAATTGTGGAGCTAGTTGAGGTCATGTACTCGGTGGTGGTGACTTAAATGCATCTACTATGTGAGTAAAGTACTACATGTCATCCAATCTTTAGCGACTCGATTCCTCCTTATATGATCTTGTGCTTTCTTGGGTTTGTTTTATTTCAATCTACCATCGTTATAGATTGCTCGGGGTGATCTTGTATGACGAGGACACCACGAGTACATCTACACCAGCGTCTTCTCCTCTCCAGCGTCGGCAGCACCTTCTCCAGCGCCATATTCTGGACTAGTCACCCGGGCCTGTGCAAGGGAATTGAACTACGTCTTGTTATTGAAGAACAAAGGCCTAGAAGACTAGCGGCTGGCCCAACAGGAGGCCCAGGAGGGACGCCTAGGGTTGGAGGCGCCACACGCACCCTCCCTCCTTAGCACGCGCGCACCCCCACCCCCTGGCCGCGCCGTCCCTAGGGGCTGCGTCCCCTTTATTTTGTCAGAGTCCCTTTCGTTTACAACTCGAGTTTTGTTTACATCTAGCTTTAGCTACCCTAGAACACGGACAAATACGTGTTGTCCTCTATGATTCAGAACTCCACCTTTGAGTGATATTAAGATTGCTCGCCTCAGATTCTTGCTCGTTCTTCGATTGTGTACAGGAATTGATCTTCGTGATCAAGCTGATCTTGCGCCGGTAAGGTTGGTAACCATCGGGAGTTGGTTCAGCGATTGCATTAGCACTTCGAGTCTCGCTCCTCGTAGTCACATTGTGAGGGTCGCCTCCCACCAGATCGAAGTTATCTCCACTCACCGAAAGATCGGGCACTCCGCCTCTATCAAGTGGTATCAGCTTTCCAGGTTGATCGGTGAGTTTTATCGAGTGATTTTCCTTTCCTACATTCCACAAAAACCAAACAAAATTTATTTTCAGGTTAGATCCTTGTCTCAGCAACCATTTATCCTTGCACATTCTTTCAATAAGTGTCTTTCTTAAATTTGTTTGCTCACTCATTCAATTGTTGCTAGTTACTTGTGTTTAATCTCTTGTTTCTCATTTTTCTTCTAACCCTAGTTTCGCCACCGCCGTTCCACTGCTCGCAAATTCCCCATGCCGTGCAAACCCCCCTCCCTCGCGTCGTACCCCCACACGCTGCGCGCGACACCCCCTGGTCACGGAAGTAGCGCAGCACAGCACCGTGCCATCCACCCCTCCGATCGCCCCCTCCCTGTAAAAAAAAGGGAAGTGCAAAAAAAGGGGAAGAAGCAATCAAAAAAAAGGAAAGTGCAAAAAAAAGAAAAAAAAAGAAAGAATCCAACAGGGAGAAGGAAGGTGATCCGGTTTCGGTTCGGTGGAACCCTCCCTCACGCACGCCGCCCCCTGGTTCGCGAACCCCCCGTGGCAACACCGTAACACCCCCCCCCCCACGCATACCGCGCCCTCCCCTACGCTGTGCCATCTTTGCATATCCGTATCTCTCTTTCTTAGTACCATATTCTGTGTTTCACCTTACTCTAGAGAGAGAGAGATCCTCTTTCGGAAAAAGTGTGTGTCGTAACTTGTTGTTTGAGATCCTCTGTGTTCATATTATCGCTTTTGAGGACTCCTGAAAAAAAAAGAAAAAAAACAGCAATCTGTTGCGCCCTCTCCACCTTTGCCACCATCCTTGTTCCAGTCTCGCACTTGTTTCCAACAACATTTGTTTCATGTTTAGCATAATTCAACTTTGCATTATTGTTTGATTGTGCTAATCCTTGACTTGAGTGCAGCCTACCCAGAACTCCACATATTTCTCCGATGAGCAGATTTTGTTTCTCCAGGCAATCGCTCCTGATGCGGACACCACGAGTACATCTACACCAGCAGCACCTCAGGCGCCTCCAGATGATCCACCACTCCAGGCACCACCAGTTGGGCCAATTACTCAGGCCCGTGCGAGAGAATTAAACTACATCATGCTGCTAAAGAATGACGGCCCAGAAGCATAGAGGAGGCCCAAGAGGGGTCCGGGATGGGGCACCTAGGGTTGGCCGCCGCCCCCCCTCTCCTGCCGTGCGCCCCCTCTCCTCCGTCCATTGTTTGGGGATGCGTCCCCTTATTTAGTCAGAGTCCCTTTTGTTTACAACTCGAGTTTTGTTTTACATCCAGCTTTAGCTACACTAGAACATGCACAAATACGTGTTGTCCTCGATTCAGAACTCCACATTCGAGTGATATTAAGATTGCTCACCTCAGATTCTTGTTCATTCTTCGATTGCGTACAGGAATCGATCTTCGTGATCAGGCTGATCTTGCGCCGGCAAGGTTGGTAACCATCGGGAGTTGGTTTAGCGATTGCATTGGCGCTTCGAGTCTCGCTCGTCGTAGTCGGATCGTGAGGGTCACCTCCCACCAGATCGAAGTTATCTCCACTCACCGAAAGATCGGGCACTCCGCCTCTATCAAGTGGTATCAGAGCCAAGTTGATCGGTGAGTTTTATCAAGTGCTTTTCCCTTCCTACCGTCCACAAAAACCAAACAAAAATTTACTTTCAGGTTAGATCCTTGTCCCAGCCATCGTTTAGCCTTGCACATTCTTTCGATAAGTGTCTTTGTTGAATTTGTGTGCTACCTCGTTCAATTGTTGCTAGATACTTGTGTTTTATCCTTTTCTTTCTTATTCATCTCATCTAACCCTATTTTTTTTCACCGCTGCCGTTCCGCTGCCCGCCAACCCCACCATGCCACACACCCCCCTCGCGCATTCCCCTCCTGCCGTGACTGCCAGGCCAGGACCCGCGCTTTCCCCCCGTGACCTCCTCTCCCGGTTTCGGTTGGAAAGTCAAAAAAAGGAAAGAAAAAAAACAAAAAAACAAAAAAGAGTCCAACCGGGAGAAGGCACCGTTTCGGTTCGGTGGCAATCCATCGAGCCTCAAGCGCCGGTCTGCCCTTGCCGCGAGATGCTCACGCATGCCGCTCCCCACCTCTGTTTGCGAGTCCTCACGTCCCCCCCCCCTCCCTTCCCCCATGCCGTGCCATCTCTTCATCTATTTTTCTTGGTACCGTACTCTGAGGTTGGCCTTACTCTGTACTTTCGGAAAAAGTATGTGTCGCAAATTGCTGTTTGAGATCCTCTGTGTTCATATTATCAGTTTTGAGGACTCCTGCAAAAAAAAAGCAAAAAAACAGCAAATTGTTGCGCCCTCTCCACCTTTGCCACCTTTTCTTGTTTCCTCACACTTGTTTCCAGCAGTGTTTGTTTCGTGTTTAGCACTATAATTCAACTTTGCATTATTGTTTGATTGTGCTCATCCTTGACTTGTGTTTAGCCTTCTCAGAACTCCACATATTTCTACGACGAGCCAATTTTGTTTCTCTAGGCAATCACTCCTCCAATCTTTCGCAAGTTCCACTGGATGGTTGCAGGTCGCCGCTGTTTGCGTGGTAAGAACGGATAAGAAATTGATAACAACACTAGTGTGACCGCCTTTGTGAGCTGTCCCACTCCTGTTTGTGTCGACGTTTTGTTTTTGTGTTTGCGCTAACCATGGCAGATGACGGCACCGTCGGGGATGATCCGCTGCAAGACATACGAGCACAAATTGAAGGACTAGCCGCGGACATTCGGACGGTACATGAACGACTGGACTCAACGATCACTACGTCGACCGACCGTTTCGATCAGCTCGACCTCGCCTAGACGGCCACCAAAACCACACTCGACGCTCTCGTGGCCCGACTTGACGCCATGCACACAACGATCACAGATTTGCAGGAGGACTATGCTGGTGATTCGGAGAAAGAAGCCGGAGACAGTCGCGGTCGTGCCCGCCGTGTGCCATGCCGCCCCGGTAATGATTCTTTTTCTAAGATTAAATTTAAAATCCCACCTTTTAATGCTAAATATGATCCTGTTGCATATCTTGATTGGGAGTTAGAGGTTGAACAAAAAATTTCATGCCATGATGTTGCTGCAAATTCTCAAGTTAAAGCTGCTATTAGTGAATTTATAGATTTTGCTTTAATTTGGTGGCGTGAGTATAAAATTAAACATCCCACTGCCATTCTGACCATGTGGGATCAATTGAAAACTGCTATGCACCATAGATTTGTGCCTTCGTATTATGCTCGTGACTTGCTTAATAAGATGCAGCGTTTCCAGCAAGGTTCTCAATCTGTTGAGGACTATTACCAGGAGTTACAAAAAGGGATGATTCGTTGTGGGATATTGGAGACAAACGACGCTGCTATGACACGTTTTCGTGGTGGCTTAAACCGCGAAATTCAGGACATACTTGATTATAAGGAATATCATGATATGGCTCAATTATTTGAATTTTCTTGCAAAGCTGAACATGAAGTGCAGGGACGACGCTCGAAGACATATTCTAACCCTTTTGCAGGAAGAAGCTCGACATCCACACTAGCACCTGTCTCCCCTGCGCCATCCACGTCCATAACTACACCGCGTGAGAAGACGGCCAAACCGGCAGGCGGTACCCCACCCACAGGCGCCGCCCCTTCCCCAGGCCGTACACGGGATATTCAGTGTCATCGCTGCAGAGGATTTGGCCACGTGTTTCGGGACTGCCCGAACAAGCACACTTTGCTCATTCGTGATGATGGTGAGTGCTCTTCTGCTAGTGATTCTGAAGAAATTGAACATGCATTGCTTGCCACTAACCATGCAGCTAAGGAGGAGGTACATGTCACCCCGGGCGACTCCAATAGGTATGAAAGTCTTGTTGTGCAGCGTGTTCTTAGTGCCCAAGTCGCCCCTCCCGAGAAGAATCAGCGACACACTTTGTTCCATCAAAGGGAGTTGTGCAGGAGCGGTCGATTCGCATCATCATCGACAGCGGTAGCTGCAACAATCTGGCGAGTACCATGCTGATAGAAAAATTGTCGTTACCCACTCGTAAGCATCCGAACCCATATTACATTCAATGGCTTAATGATGGTGGTAAAATAAAAATCTCCCATTCCGTGCGTGTTCCTTTCTCCATGGGTGCCTATTCTGATTTTGTCGATTGTGATGTTGTTCCCATGGAAGCATGCTCTTTATTACTTGGTCGACCTTGGCAATATGATATTGATAGCTTACATCATGGTCATTCAAATCATTATTCATTCATGTTTAAGGGTCAGAAAATAATCATACATCCGATGACACCTAAACAAATTGTTAAAGATGATCTTGCTCGAGCTGCTAAAACTGCTAAACAACTTGATCTGTCGCCATCTGTTAATACTGAAATCAAGTTGAATGCTCCTGTTTTACTTGCTACACGTGCTGATTTTGCTGATCTACGCGCTGCTCATTTGTCATGCTTTGCACTTGTATGCTATAGTGTGCTCGTTTCACTTGATGATGCAGCATCTTTGGATATTCCTCCTGCGGTCGCTAACATTTTGCAGGAGTACGTTGATGTGTTTCCCAAAGACTTGCCACCGGGTCTCCCACCGCTTCGTGGCATTGAGCACCAGATCGATCTCATTCCAGGCGCACAGCTTCCAAACCGCACACCGTACCGTACCAATTCGAATTAGACGAAGGAGATTCAGCGCCAGGTGCAGGAATTACTTGATAAGGGTTATATTCTTAATATCACTCGAAGGTGGAGTTCTGAATCACAGAGGATAGCACGTATTTGTGCGTGTTCTGGTGTAGCTAAAGCTAGATGTAAAACAAAACTCGAGTTGTAAATGATACAGGACTCTGACTAATAAAGGGGGCGCAGCCCCTAGGGGAGGGGCGGCCAGCAAAGGGGCGTCGCCCCTAGCGTCGTGGGTGCGGGGGTGCAACCCTAGGCGCCCTCTTGGGCCAGTCCTAGGCGCCCACGGACAAAGCCTCCTGTTGGGCCAGCCTTTAGTCATCTGGGTCTTCATTCTTCAGCATCATGACGAAGTTAAACTCTCTTGCACGGGCCCGAGTAATTGGCCCAGAAGGTGGCGCTGAAGAAGGTGCTGCCGGCGCTGGAGTAGGAGAAAGTGCTGCTGGTGTAGATGTACTCGTGGTGTCCTCATCATGAGGTCATGTCGAAACTTGGCGAAGACATGGCGCCGTCAAGGTCGTGTAGGGTGCACGGGGATCCAAAGAAGAAAAACCCCTCCAATGGGCACACGAAGTCGAACATCAAGCTCCTAGAATATGAATCTAGAAGGTCGAAGTGAAGGCGAGACGTCGATCTTGAAGAACCGCCGACCTGACCTGGATCAGGTGACACAAAGTAGGTCTCGCGACCTTTAAAAAGGCCGCAATGCCAACCATAGGTAGGTCAAGCAGAGGAGTAATGGAAGCAGGCTTCTAGTAAGTCGATGCGACGTAGAAGCAAGAGGGTGTCGCAAGACGCACACGTAGAGTAGCCCCCGAGCAGTAAAGCGACCAGAATGGCCGGTTTGATGCTCCGAAAAAAGAGGAAGAAAAGGAGAACCTGCGGCCTTCTGCTTTATCAGCACGATGCTCTGACGAACTGAGCCAATAGGCTGAAACACCTGGAATCTTGAGGAAGACGCCAAACGCCGAAAGCTGTCATGACCTGAGTCACTAGCGCACTGTACGCTCACAGGCCTGCTCCCACGTAAGGCACAAGCTGTTGTCCACTCGCAAGGGACAAAAGCACCAGGATGTAGTCAGGTAGGGCAAAGGCGCGCCAACACTCCCCACGGGTGAACAGTGACCTCGTGCTTCACGCGGTAAGGACGCCACGCAAGCTGGGTTGCGGATAAGATCGGAGGTCGAGTTGCTGCGGGTATAAATAGGTGCCCACGCCATTGGGCAAAGCACCCAAGCTGCTTGTAAAAGCCATGGCGATGCTGTGTAGTAATTTCTCCTTTCCTTGGACTTGCGTCTGTCCACCAGAGCATAGAGCTAGTGTCGTTCATGCTTGGAGCTAGAAGAATGCTTGCGAAGCCCGGAGAACTCTATCAGCCGTTTCTCCCGCGCCTAGTAAGGAATCCAGGTGCTGCAGGGGGCAATGCTGGCGTCAGCGGGCCTTACACGCGGAGGCCTAAGGTGATGCTGGAGGCCACCGTGCTCCACCAGGAGAGGCCAGAGGTAACGCTGGTCCCATTTGGAATCTTGTGGGGGAGCCCAGAGGTAATGCTGGGTGCCACAGGAAACCTGCTGGAGCGCGAGTGGAGGAGGCTGTGTGGCAGCTGCCTCTACAGCGGCGGTAGAGGTCTTCAACCAGGTCCTGAAGCTAGAAGAAAACTTGCGATGCGCCTTATCCGTGTAGACTGCATCGCAAACATTATATAGGGTAGCTCAGGGCCGTTGATGTCTTATCTTGTAATTGGCCAAGGGCCAAAGTCCTTGTAGCTTATGAAGCTTTATGTATGCATTTGTATGACAAATGGTATTTCCCAAGTAGATGTAGAGGATCCTAGGCGGCAATGGTATGGCTACCAAGGTCCCAGCAGGGCTATGTTAGCACGCCGACCTTCGGGAGGCCTTAAGAAGGGACAAATAGCCTGTGTCGACCTGAATCGACACGGCCACTGTGCAGTGGCACAACGCAGGGCGTCAACCTAAGAATTTTAGGTCTAGGCGACCTAGAAGGCAGCAGGGCCTTAGCAACCTCAAGAAGGAGCTGTAGTTATGACCAGGAGGTCGCCAACGGGCAGTGGGGCCTTTAAGCACAGAGCTATTGGTATATACTAGCCGTTGTAGGTCGAGGCGGCCTAGGAGGCAGCAGGGCCTCATCGACCTCACGGAGGCGATGTGATAGACCCGAAGGTCGTCAATCGGTCAAGAGACCTTTAAGCTGATATCCATCGTAGTATAGTAGGGGGCTTAATGTAGGGCATGACGGATCCCTGGACGTGAGGCCGTTGACCACGGAGGTAACGGGCATAGATTCTGACACGGTGTGAGCCGTTACTGCCTGTGACCGTTAGGCCGAAAGGGCCATTGGAAAGAGATCCGTTGGGCCATCGAGATCTTGCAGGAACCAAATCCCGCAGAAACGAAGAGACGTTGGGCGCGGCGGCGCGCAGCGCCGCTGGGACCCATCTATAAAGGCTGAGTGAAGGGCCGGGGACCTCACTCACTTCCATTTCCGCCCTGATTTAGGGTTTCGCTGCTGCCGCAAAAGCATTCCGCGCAAATCCACCGGCGCCGCTGCGCTTAGATCCGCCTTGTCGTGCACCGCCGCATGCGCGTGAAGTCTCTCGTAGTGTATAGAGCTAGATCTACCGGCGTGCAAGAAGAAGAGATGGCTCCCGAGATTACACCACAACCGGAGGACATCTGGGAGCCCTCGACGGTGACGGAGGAGCAGCTCCATGGTCTGGTGGCCCGCGGGCTGCTGAAGCCCAAGGAGGAGGTGGGATGGAAGGCGGCGACCGGCGAGGCCTTCCCCACCGAGGGGACCGGCGAGGCCTTCCCCACCGAGGGGACCGGCGAGACCGTCACCTTCGTCTCGCACATCGAGCGCGGATTCGGAGTCCACACAGGCGACTTCTTCTGCGGGCTCCTCCACTACTACCGGATAGATCTGGTACACCTCGTCCCCAATGCCATTACCACAATTTCGTCCTTCATTCACCTCTGCGAGGCGTACTTGGGGATACCGCCACAATTCTACCTGTGGCGGTACTTCTTCGAGCTGAAGTAGACGGGGAAGTCCGAGGTAGTGGGGAGCATCAGCTTCATGCTCCACCACTACATGAGGCCGATCTACATCAACATGGTGCTGCCAGACAACACCACAGGCTGGAGACAGGGTTGGTTCTACATCGACAGCCCAAAGTCGGCGCTACCAACAAGGTCGGGGTACGCGCCGGTCCCAGTGCCGGAATTGGTCAACCAACTGACGTCGCGGGAGAACGACGCCATCAAGCCGCTGCTGGAGGACCTAGCAAGGCTAAAGACGGAGGGGCTGACGGGGGGCGCGGTGGCGATCAGCTTCAGCTGGCGGCTCCTGCAGCCGATCCAAGATCGGGTACACCCGACTTACGAGTACTGGGGCCAGGTTGACCCCACCCGGGTGGCGCAGCGCAAGGTCTCCAAAGAGGAGATGGTGATCCGGGTGAAGGACCTATTCACCGGGCATGTTCGCAACCAGACATGCCCCAAGGCGCACAGCCTGAAGCACCCCACAGAAGCCGTAAGTCGCCCTCTGTCCAATCGACCTTAGTCGTTGTTCGTGTACTTGGATATTCGATGATTGTGACGAAGGTCTTCTGATGTAGGGTTGTGAGGGTGTGTACTGGTGCCCAGCTCCGCTGCCCAATGAAGACGAGCGAAGCTTTAAGGTTAGGGCTGCAAAGGACATCGAGGCACCTCCACAGCACCCCATTGACAACTACCTCTCCGACTCGACGGTGGAGAGTAGTGACGACGAAGGTCCCGCCACGGAGAAGGCCGTGGAGACTGTCGCGCTGTCGACGCAGCGCACGCGGCAGGTTGCTGACAAGATGCCGGCATCCAAGGCCGTCGCAGTGATCTCCGCCACCCAGTCGCCAGAGAAGAAGAAGAGGAAGAGGAAGGGCGGCACCGCGTCGACAGCGACAATGACGGCCAGCACCGAGGCTGAGACGGACGCCGGTGATGACGACGACGCAAGGTCGCCCGGCACGCCGGCCGAGCAGGGGAAGGAGAAGCTCCTCAAGGTCGTGGAGGAGGAACTCCCGAAGCCAGGCGTCGAGGGGCCGAGCAACGTAGGGTCACAGAAGAGGCCAAGGAAAGCTCCACCCAAGCCAATAAAGCTCAGTTTGAAACTTGGTAGCAAGTAAGTTGACAAACTTTACCCACTCATGTTTAGTTGACAAACTTGTTGTTGACGGACTTTGCTTTTTGGTAGGTTGACCCTTGCTACCTCGCAAAGCGGCAAGAATGCCGTAGGCCAGGAAGTCTTTGGGTACAGGGGGACGAAGGCGCCGATGGAGAAGTCACCGGCAGCGTCAGCGAAGCATGTCTCGAGCCAGACTCTTGGGGTTGTGGAGACAACAATGTCAGCGGCGACGAAGGTCGCATCCGGCGGTATACAGCAGGTCGAAGGGCCTCAGCAGGATCCACCCGTGCCTGACCCGCAGCCGACGCAGGAGGTGCAGGTTGGAGAAGGGAGCAGGCCTGGTGATGAGAACGAGGACGAAAGGTGCCTCTTTGCCGGGACCCCATGGGTGGACGACATCGACGCTGACCGCCACGACATGGAGGAGTTCAAGACGGCGCAGCGGACGATTGCGCGGACACTCTCGGTAAGTCCTTTCTTTCAAGGAAGCTGCTACTTTGGTTGTTCTGGTGACATGTGGAGCTGACTTTGTTTGATGCAGTCTCTCGGTGAGCGAGCGCAGGCCCGGGCGAACCTGGTGAAAGAAGGTGCCAAGGCGCACATGGAAGCTACTGCAGCTCGGGAGGCCGCGCTGCAAGCCAAGGTCGAGGCCGCGGAGGAGATCCGACGCGTCAAGGACGCCCTGGCCAAGCAGGCGGAGAAGGAGATGGCCGCCCTTAAGAAGGAGCTAGCAGCTGCCAAGAAGAAGGCGGAAGACACCGAGAAGGATCTCAGGATCATCGTAGATGGTATGCCTGGACTTACTCCTGACCTTGATTTCTGGAGATTGTGGCACTTGCTGATCTTGATTTTGATGTTTCCAGATGCCAAAAAGAAGGAGGACACCTTGAAGAAGCAACTCGAGGAGTCTAAGGACCAAGTGAAGAACCTCAAAGAAACGACAAAGAAGGTCCAGGACAGTGAGTATTATCTTTCCCGAAAAGCTGCATATGAGCATGGTGTACGTCGAGACCTGGAGATCGATATCTCTCGGGCCATACAGACCATCATTGACCAGCAAGCGATGATTGTAGATCTTGAGAAGCAGCTGGGCGACCTCAAGGAGGTCGCTGAGTACCTGATGGGCATTTATGTCCCTCAGGAGGAGGGGGTAGAGCCCAAGGAGCTGGTTGCCCATCTGGACGAGGCAGAACGCCGGATCAAGACGCTGGTGTTGGATACCAGCAAGCTCGCCGTGGCCGCAGCTTTGGCTATGGTAAAGTTCCATGAGCCGATGTTCGACCTGCGAAAGTTTGCAGAGGATGTCGACCTGTCAGAACTGGTGAAGGCCGAAGACGTCCAGGCCGCCGCGGGGGAGATCATCAAGAAGGTCGACCTCTGAAAATGTAGTTCAGGGATGCATTAAACTGTCGATGTAAATGAGGGCGTGGACCCTTTGACTATGTACATAAACTAACATGAATGATATGTTCCTTTTTAATTAAAGAGCATAACCCCTTATTTGGCAAAAACACCCGTTATGAGAACTCATGAGCAATGAAGTTGCAAAACGTGTCCCCTCCGCTAACCCAACTCAGTGGAGGAACGGCTTACCGACTGCACAGCTCAGCGCGGAGGCTTAGGTGCAGCTGGCGCACGAAGGGGGGCCTTGGAACCAAGGTCTCGCAACCACACGACTTAAGAATGCGCATAATAAGCATAAGAATTGTGGTAAGGGAAACGCTTTAAGAAAGAAAAGGTAAAACCCTCAGGTCGTAAGACCCTTAGATTGGTAAAGCTAAGCCCCCGAGCATGTCGTGCCCGGCTTTAGACCAAGCCCCCGAGCATGTCGAAGGGACAGGGATGAATAGAAAGTAAAAAGAGACCCAGATGTAGGTCGACAGGAAGCCTACCGAAAGGGAATCTTATCTTTATTATTTATAAATTACAAGAGGGTAGAGTACATAGCTTTTTATTTTGGTACAAGGCTCCTAAGGGTAGAAGCGACATAAGTGCTCAATGTTCCAAAGGTTCGGGACGCCCAGGCCATCAGCCCATTAGAGGTGATAGGTCGCCGGTCCAATGACCTCCTTGACTATGAAGGGGCCTTCCCAAGGACCGCAAGCTTGTGCATGCCTTGGTGTTCAGAATCCGCCGCAGGACCAGGTCGCCGACGTTGAAGGAACGTTCCCGTACGTTGCGGTCGTGGTAGCGATGTAACTGCTGCTCATGGCGAGTGTGGCGCATGAGCGCAGCCACACGATGTTCTTCAAGGCTGTCGAGGTCAACCTTGCACGTTTGCTCCGCTTCGCCCTCGTCATAATGCTGGATACGAGGAGCCCCGAAGGCAACGTCGGTGGGGAGGATGGACTCTGACCCATAGACCAAGAAGAACAGAGAGTATCCTATGGCTGAGCTGACCTGAGTCCGGAGACCCCAGATGACATGAGGGAGTTCTACTAGCCACCTGGTGGCGTAGGGCGACGCGTCGTTGAAGATGCGGTCTTTGAGGGCCTGTAGCACCATGCCGTTGGCATGTTCAACCTGGCTGTTGCACCGTGGGTGCACCACCGAAGAGTAGTAGACGTCGATGAGGCTGTCTTGGCAGAAGTCCCAGAAGTCAGCCCCTGTGAAGGCTGTGCCAAGGTCGGTGACGATCCTGTTGGGGACCCCAAAACGATGAGTGATCTCTTTGATGAACTTGGCCGCCTCCTTCGACGTAACACTGGATACAGGCCTGACCTCTATCCATTTGGTGAACTTGTCCACCACCACTAGGATGAACCTGTAGCCGCCTGGAGCGGTCCTGAAAGGTCCCACCAAGTCGAGACCCCACACTGCGAAGGGCCAGGACGGAGGGATGGTCCGCAGGGCCTGAGCCGGCATGTGCTGCTGCTTGGCAAAGAACTGGCACCCCTTGCATCGCCGGACAAGGTCCTGAGCGTCAGCCAAAGCGGTGGGCTAGTAGAAGCCTGACCTGAAGGCTTTCCCCACCAGGTTGGTGGAAGCGGCATGGTTGCCACACTCACCGCCGTGGATTTCCGCTAAGAGCCTGAGGCCCTCAGATCGTAAGATGCACTTCATTAGCACACCATTGGAGGCGGACCTCCGGTAGAGTTCTGTGCCTATGATGATGTAGTTGGCGCTACACCTCATGACCTTCTCGCGCTCTGCCTTCTCCTCGGGAACCTGATGCTCGAGGATAAAGGCGAGGATGTCAAGGCGCCAATCATCTTCGGCTTCAGCCATGAGGACATCACGACCGCCTGGCGGGGTCGCGTCGTCAGCTGGTGGCTCTGGGTCGGAGAGGAGTTTGATGGTAGGCTTGCATAGGTCTTGGATAAACACACCGGCCGGAACCAGCATGCGCTTGGAGCCTAGCTTGGAGAGGACGTCAGCCGCTGCGTTATTGTCACGACAGACGTGATGGAACTTGATCCCCTCTAAGTGACCTTCGAGCTTGCGCACCTCCGCGCAGTAGGCATCCATCGCGTCCTTCTTGGTTTCGCAGGCCTTGTTGACTTGATCGATGACGACCTTGGAGTCGCCGTACGCTATGAGGCGCTTGATCCCTAGGGAGACGGCGATGCGCAGCCCGTGGATGAGGGCTTCGTACTCGGTGCTATTGTTAGACGCTTTGTAGTGGATCTGCAGGACAAACTTCACCTGATCACCCTAGGGGGAGATGAAGAGCACGCCTGCTCCTACTCCTTCGAGGTTCAGGGAACCGTCAAAGAACATCGTCCAATGTTCTGGCTTCTCCAATGGTGGAGGCTGCTGGATCTCTGTCCACTCAGAGACGAAGTCAGCAATGACCTGGGACTTGATGGCCTGCCTTGGGCAGAACTCGAGGTCGAACTCGCCTAGCTCGATGGACCACTTGACGATACGTCCAGTGGTGTCGCGGCTACGCAGGATCTCGCCGAGAGGGAAGGCCGAGACGACCTTGATCTTCTGCACCTGGAAGTAGTGCCGGAGCTTGCGCGAGGTGACGAGGAGGGCGTAGAGCATCTTCTGCGGCTGCGAGTATCTAGTCTTGCTATCTGACAAGACCTCACTGACGTAGTAGACAGGTCGCTGGACCAAGTAAAGCTTGCCTTCTTCAGGTCGCTCTGCCACTAGAACCGAACTGACCACCTGGGTGGTCGTGGAGATGTAGAGCAGCAACGTTTCCTTCGGTGTCGGGGGCACCATCACCGGAGGCGACGTAAGGAAAGCCTTGAGCTTTTCCAGGGCCTGGTAAACCTCTTCTGTCCAGACGAACTTATCCGCCTTCTTCAGCAACTTGAAGAAGGGCAGGCCTTTCTCCCCAAGCTTGCTGATAAATCGACCTAGGGCCGCCATCATGCTGGTGAGCTTCATGACGTCTTTCTTCCTGGTAGGTCGCTTCATCCTGCGGATGGCATCCACCTTGGTGGGATTCCCCTCGATCCCCCAGTGGCTGACCATGAAGCCCAGGAGCTTGCCGGATGGGACACCGAAGACACACATCTCTGAATTGAGTTTTCAGCGATAGCAACGGTGGTTGGCGAAGGTCTGGGCGAGGTCAGCTATGAGTTTATCCTCCACGGTGGTCTTGACGACCACATCATCGACGTAGGCTTCCACATTGTCGCTGATCTGGGACTCCAGACACTTCTGGATGGCCTTCTGGTAGGTGGCACCTGTGTTTTTGAGACCGAAAGTCATGGTCGTGTAGCAGTAGATGCCGTGCAGCGTTATGAATGTCGTCTTCTCATGGTCAGAGACCTTCAGGGCTATCTGGTGATACCCTGAGTAGCAGTCGAGGAAGCATAACAGGACGCTTCCGGCCGTGGAGTCCACGACTTGGTCGATACGAGGAAGAGGAAAGGGGTCTTTAGGGCAGTGCCTATTGAGATTGGTGTAGTCGATACACATTCTCCATTGACCGGTTTTCTTGGGTACAAGGACCGGGTTGGCGAGCCAAACTGGGTTTTTACATTCACGGATGAATCCGACAGCTAGGAGCTTTATTATCTCTACCCTAATGATCTCCTTGCGATCTTTCGCAAAGCAGTGCAGCTTCTGCTTGACAGGGTTGGCCGTCTTGCTTACATCCAAGGAGTGCTCAGCCAGCTCCCTAGGGACACCTGGCATATCTGATCGACTCCATGCGAATATATCCGCGTTACTGGTGAGCGCGAGTTCCTATTTCTCCCCAAGGTTGTTGCCGATGACCACTGTCTTCTCCGCGTCGGGCAGGCCGAGGCGAACTCTCTTCGTCGATGGCATGGCGTCCAGAGCAGTGTCGGAGCGCTGCGGCTCCAGGATGGTCAGGTTGCTCGGAGCGACCTTCTTGGACTCGGTGGCCAAGACTGTAGAGGCGTCGACGCAGGTAGAGGTCACGGCAATGTCGAGGGCCTCAGAGTCGCACTTGAAGGAGACCATGAGGTCGCCGTAGACGGTGAGGACCCCGTTCGGTGCAGGCATCTTCAACACCAAGTAAGTGTAATGCGGGATGGCCATGAATCTGGCCAGCATCGGACGACCTAGGATCGCATGGTAGGAGGATTTGAAGTCGGCGACCTCGAAGTTGAGATACTCCGTGCGGAAGTTGTCCTTCGTGCCGAAGGTGACGGGGAGGGAGACCCGACCTAGGGGGTAGGCCGCTTTTCCCAGGGATGATGCCGTAGAATGGCTCGTCGCACGTCGTGAGCTTGCTGAAGTCGAACTTCATCTTCTTCAATGTCTCGACGAAGATAATGTTGAGCCCGCTCCCCCCATCGATGACGGTCTGGGAGAGCAGGGCCCCCTCCACTGTAGGCTCAACGACGAGCGGGTAGGACCCAGGGTCTAGGATGTGGACCCAGTGATCTGCCCTAGAGAACGTGATCGGTTGCTCGGACCAACGCAGAGGCTGCGTCGGCTGGGTGTGGATGAGGTGAACCTTGCGCTTATCCTTGCGGTAGCGCCTTCTGCTCACGTGGGCTTTGAGACCTCCAACGATCATGTTGATCGTTCGGGTAGGTGGCTGGAAGGGCCCGTTGGGGTTGCCTGTCGGAGGTGGAGGCGGCAGGTCGCGCTCGTCACGGCAATCTTCGGGGCATGGGTCGTCGCGGCGGTCTCGGTCGTCACGATCGTTGTGCCGATCCCACCGGTCGTCGCGGCGGTAGTTGTTGTAGCGGCATGAGGCAGGTCGGTCGCCGTCTTTCCTTGGTCGCTTGGGGTCCTCATGGGTGCTGAAGGCCTTCTAGAACTGCAAGCACTCACGAAGGGTATGATTGCACCCCTCATGGAACTCGCAGATGCTGTCAAGCGCTGCGTCGAACTCGGTCTGGTTGAACGTCGAAGGTCGACGCCCCTCAACCGACAGCACCTCGGAAGGTCGCTTGCGCAATTTGGAGCCGGTGTCCCCTGCTGTTGCCGTGCTGGATGTACCAGCGTCGCGCCCAGCGTCGGCGTCGAACTGGTTCACCATCACCTCGTCGGTGTCGATGAGATTGTTGACGACCTCCATGAGGAAAGCGATGGTGGTGGCACCAGACTCGTGGATCTTCTCAAAGATCTTGCGATCCTTGATGCCCTTCTTGTACCTCTCGATGATCTGGTCGTCTGTGATGCCAACACAGGTATTGCGGTTCTCGAAGAACCAGTTGGTGTAGTCACGGAGCCGCTCCTTAGGCTTCATGACGATCCTCCCAAGGTTGAAGGCGGTTCCAGGGTGATTGTAGGTCGCCTGGAAGTTGGAGGTGAAGACCTGGGACAGGTCAGCCCAGGAGTTGATGCTGCTAGCTGGGAGGTTGTTGAGCCAGAGCAACGGGGCGTCGCCCATCACTAGCGGGAAGTAGGCCGCCATGTGGTCGAAGTTGCCGCAAGTCGCCTTAACGGCGACGTGGTAGGTCGATAGCCAGATGTTGGGGTCAGAGCGCCCGTCGTACTTCTGGATGTTCGGCTTGAAGTTGTTGGGGTAGGATACCGATCTGAGTCGAGGAGCCAGTGCGGGGAAGGCAGTGATGGCTGTGTCATCGTCGTCACCTCTAGCTTGAGCAGCACCCCTGGGGGTAGAGTGAACACTACCCGCTGGGACAACGATCTGGGAACGTGCTTGGCGATCTCGATTGGCGCGGGCGACCTCCGGGTTGCCGTACTGCTCTTCATACACAGCACGTCACCGGTTCTCGACATCATGGTGGTCGCGCTCCTCGCGCTCCATGATGCGATGGACGGCGCTAGGGGCACCGTACTCGTGGTCGTACTCCGCTCGATGACGCAGTTGCCGCTCCTCGCGCTCGCGGTGGCGCTGGCCGAGGTCGACAGAGGCATTGCGGTTGCGCCTGTTGTTGTCGAGGTTGACGCAGAGGTCGCCACTGTTGGAGCCGTTAGCCTGGCGGTTAGGCTGCTTGGGGTTGTGCTGATCGACCTCCTCCATGATGGACGGAAGATTGCTGCGTCGAGGTCGCTGGGACCGACTGCGCGAATGGTGCGTCGACGAAGATGCGGCAGACATGGAGGCCGCACTCTTTTCTTGTACCAGGGCCGTGGCGACCCGAAGGTAAGCGATGGTCGCCTCGGCCTCAGGTGTCAGCTCAGCTTGCTGGAGACGTGCCATGGCAGCACCCAGGTTGGCCTGGGGGCTGTTGAATGTTGGGATCCCCGCCTGCTCGAACTCGAGGCGAAGGTCTTGAGCGCAAGGGGGGACTGCGCGGAGCCGTTCTTCTTCACGTCGCTGGGCACGCAGGGCGTTTCCTTGGATACGCGCCGCCTCCTCAGAATCCGCCGCGCCATGACATGGTGGCTCGTTTTCTGAGACTGAGCACCTGACGGAAGACGATGTCCAAATCGTTGGGGGAGACACGGACCAGAACCTTCTGAAACTCACCGCAATCCGGGGACTAGGGAGTTCTTGTAGCGCAGCAGGGCCGCCCTTGGTCGATTCTTTCCCGCAGGCGACATCCGCGGAGAGTATGCCTCGCACCCTTATGGTAGGTGCAAGGTACATCAAGAGGGTCGCGCCAGGCACCAAGGACCGGCTTTAGGTCACCGCCCAGATTAGATCTGGGAAGGCTTGAACATCGGGTCGGGACGGACATCGGCCGAAGATCGTAGACCGAAGGGGAAGGTGTCGTGGCGTAGCGCCAGCCTCATCGAGCGTTGAGCTTGCTCACAGATCTGGAGGGTTTCTTTCATCATGCTGATGGCGCGCTCCATCCCCTGAACAAGGTCGTAGGGTTTGGGCGGGTAGGTCTCCGGCGCTAGATCGGAAACAGGGGTGGCGACAGGTGCCGCCGCGACCTGCTCCACGGCCGCAGGAGAAGCTACTACCGCCGGAATAGGGAAGGTCGCCGTGAAATAGCCGAAGCAGATCTCCACGGGGTTGGTGTGGATGGCCACCAGGCTTGCCGGGAAGACGATACCAGATCGGGCCACCATGCTGCACAGCGAGCTCCTGATCGCCCCTACCTGGTGCGCCAACTGTCAGGGGTTGAGACCTGGACAGATCCGCAAGGGGGCTATCCAAGCGGTTTGTAGGTTAATGGGGAGATCAGGAACTAAGAGCGTAGGTGGTAGTTCACGTGATGAACTCGGAACACGGCAAGTAGGCGAAGAACATGGGGACATAGGGGTTTATACTAGTTCATGCCTCCGGAGAGTAAAACCCTACGTCCAGTTTGGTGGTAGTATTGCGAGTGGGCGAGAATGGGGTCCCTCGGATGGTGCACCTAGGCCGCCTTATATTGGCTGGTAGACTAGGGTTTCCGAGGGTTGAGGAGCCGAGTCTAGGTCAATTACAATTGGAAAGTCTATCTCTAAGGATTATAACGGATATCCCGAGATATCCGGCCTAACTGGCGGCGCCAAGCCGCGTCCTGGTGACTTGACTTGCACTCCAAGTACCGCGGATCCTCTGGGATCTGGATAAGGTCGCCCGGGGTCGTCCGAGGTCGTCGGGTCTGTGGATAAGGTCTTTGGGCCCACTTGCAGGTCAGCGGGGCTTTTGGCAGGTCAGGTCCACTTGGCAGGGACCTCTGGGACACTAGTCGGTGGAAACCCAGGGGTACCCATGTCTCTCATACAGTTTATTGGAAGGTAGGGCACATTGCCCCTCTTCCTCCTCAAGATCTCTCTGAGTATTGTTGTGATACTCACATCTGTGAGCTGCTCTCCTCGCCGGCCACAGGTACTTATAGTGGTATCATATTTGGCGTTCCTCGAAGTGGGTGTGGGCAGCGCAACAGCGGCGGCGCTGAGGTAGTGTTGGGCGGTGGTGGCGTTCCTCTTCCAACCGTGGTGAGTCAAATTACCCCAGTGGTCTGATTCTACAAACCAAGTCGGTCGGGCTCTTCGATTCGAGCAGCACACCACTTTTCGAGTGATCCTACAATTCCAATTCATGCGGAATCAATCTACAACGTGATTCATCACAGATCCTTCATGCCTTCGGTGTAGACTAAATTTGTGCTTGAGGCCATGGAATCGATGGAGCAGCATGAGAAGATAACATGGATGATAGCATTGACTTGCTGTTCTCCAAGGTGGCTGAGATTGATAGAACACAGCAACAGATGCGACCTAGTTGGATCTCTATGCTAAAATCATGGAGAGGGTGTTGAAGGATCAAGCATTGTTGGCCAAGCAGATGGAAACTATAGGTTAGGTTGTGGCTCGTTTGACTCAGAATAGTCAGCAGCGGGGTGAGTTTCGTCACCCAGGACAACGTCCTCGTCCAAGGACAGATGCTGCAGATTTCTCTTCTAAAGATGAAGGACAAAATGTTCATCCTCACCCTCACAACTCAGGTGGAGGTTTTGGTTCTCGTAATCACTCTAAATTCAATCATCAGATTCTTAAGATGCCATTTCCTCGCTTTAATGGGGAGAATCCCAAAATCTGGAAGGACAAATGCTTGAATTATTTTCGACTATTTAATCTGCCTGAAGCTCTATGGGTGCCTATTGCTAGTATGTGTATGGATGACAATGCAGCTAGGTGGTTACAAGTGCATAAGCTAACTCATGGGTTGTGTGATTGGAATACAATCATTGATGCTATTGAAAACCAATTTGGTTCTTATGACTACAGAGATGCTATCAGTGATCTTGTAGCATTGACTCAGGAAGGTAGTTTGGAGGATTACATTGCAACTTTCACAAATTTGCAATATCAAGTACAGATGCATAATCAAGAATTAGGGGAGATTTTCTTTGTTACACAAATCATCAAAGGGCTCAAACCAGAACTGTCTGCTGGAGTGCAAGCCCAAATTCTAGAACAAATGAGGTTCTAGAACAAATGTTGGCCAAAGTTCAACAGCAGATTCTAGATAGTAAATCCATGAAGTATAGTAAGTACAATGGTAGAGGTAGTGCACGTGCACCCAAGTTTGATAACAAAGCCCCACCATCTACTAATTTGGGAAGAGAAAGACAGTTGAGAGATTACAGAAAGGCAAATGGTCTGTGTGTCTACTGTGGGGATCAATACAATCCTACTCATGCAGCAATTTGCACCAAGAGACATCAGGCACAGGTGCATACTCTAGTGGTGAATGATCTGGACAACACTTTAACTGAAGATGTGTTGAATCAATTAGCTATTGAAGATGCTACCTCAGAGGAGCTGCAACATCTTTCTCTTAATGCTATGTCAGGAACTGCTGAAGTCAAAGTTCTTAGAATCAAAGCAACTATCAAGAACAAGGCAATGCTTATTTTGCTTGATAGTGGCAGTTCTCATAGTTTTGTGAATTCCTCTTTTTTGTCTCCAGTGGGTATCTCACCAGTGGCTATGGCTCCCCACAAAGTGAAAGTAGCAAATGGGAAAACCTTAATCATAAACAAAAAGGTACCTCAATTGGAATGGTGGTGCCAAGGGTACAGATTCAACATAGACTTGCATGCACTTGAGTTAGGAGCATATGATGCAATCCTGGGGTATGATTTGCTCAAATCCCATAGTCCAGTGTTATGCCACTGGGAAATCATACTGTAGAATTTCAAGACAAAGGAAGGGATATTAACTTGCAGGGAATTCACACTCAACCATTAGCCTTGTCTGAAATTTCAGCTACCAGTTTGGTGAAACTTCACAATGGAAATGATAATGGGCATGTGTTGTGGTGAATTTTGTTGAACCTACTTCTCCTTCCCTCATGCTTGAAGTGGAAATGCTATTGCAAGACTTTCAAGATGTGTTTGCAAAACCGAGTACCTTACCACCTCAAAGAGTCTATGATCACACTATTCCACTTCTATCAAATGTTATACCTATTAACTCTAAGCCATATAGGTATTCTCCTAAACACAACGATGAGATTGAGAGGCAATACAAGAGCTTTTGGAGGCTGGTCTCATTTCTCACAGTACAAACCCTTTTGCCTCGCCTGTTTTACTAGTCCAGAAAAAGGATGGAAGTTAGAGATTCTATGTGAATTATAGGAAACTAAATAACCTTACCATCAAAACCAGATTTCCATTGCCCACTATTGAAGAGATATTGGATGAACCAGTAGGATCACGTTATTTCACTAAGCTTCACATGACTGCAGGTTATCACCAAATCAGAATGCACCATGATGATGAACTCAAAACAACATTTAAGACTCACCATGGTCATTTTAGTTCAGGGTCATGCAATTTGGTTTAAATAATGCACTTGCAACATTTCAGTGTATGAGGAATCAAGTGTTACAGCCTTTCTTGAGACAGTTTGCACTTGTCTTTCTAGATGACATTTTGAGCTTTAGGCTGATCGCAACAGGACTGATCGTTCCTTTCAAGTGGGTGAGAAAGTGGTACTCAAGTTGCAACCATATGCACAAACCTCAGTGGTGAATCGTCCTATTCCCAAGTTGGCATTTAAATTCTTTGGTCCTTATACTATTCTGGAGAAGATAGCGTCAGCTGCATATAAACTGGAGTTGCCATTAGAGAGCAAAGTAAAAAATGTCTTCCATGTCTCTCAACTTAAACCATATACTCCTGATCACACTCCAAGTTACCATGATGTTGCCGAACTGGTGGATCTGAGTTCTCACTCTACTGAACCGGAGAATATCATTGATCATTATCTGGTGAAAAAAAGGAATTCAGTGATTCCTCAGGTGCTGATTCAGTGGATGGATTTCTCTCCAGCAACAACTACCTGGGAAGATCTTTATGTGGTGCAGAAGTAGTTTCCAAAGGCTATCGCCATGAATGAAGGGAGGGGGAGGGAAGATGTCATGACTGAAGCATCACCATGAATACGTATGATGATGTTTATGTTTTTGCTTAATTCTTGTGAGTCTATTACGTGGGCCAGTGGCCATGTTAGTATGACAAGTGGGCCCAAGGCCATGTAATGCGCAAGAGGCATAAAGCTTGGAGTCTATAAGGAGTCACTATGCAATTTCTGAATATTTGAGTAATACAGTTTATCGGAAGGTAGGGGCACATCGCCCCTCTTCCTCCTCGAGATCTCTTTGAGTATTGCTGTGAATTCACTCACGTCGGTGAGTTGATCTCCTCGCTAGTGACGGGTACTTACTGAACCGTCCTTGCGCTCACCGCTCGCAGCGCTCCGCGCGCTCGTGGTGGAAATCGGAAGCTGCCTGGTTGGGATAGGGGAGGTACGGGTCCGCTCGCGGGAATAAAACGGGTTGAGATGGGGAGGTGGGATCCGATATGGTGGGTGTTCGTGATGAGTTGGGTTGGTTGGGTGTAGAATCTATTCTACACCTGGGGTAATCTTTCTCTACCCTATACAAGCTTCCCTTTTTACTATCGTAAACAATTCACAGAGCTTACCAAGTAAATCTTTCTCTAAATGGTTATTTGCAAGGGAAATGAGAACATAAAACTGCAATGACGAATTAATCATCTCTTCTTCAGTAATTCGGCACGTGTTGCGCGGCGTAGCGATATCTGAATGAAGAAATGCAAATACCTAAATGATCAACAACCAAGACATAATAAATCCATCTTTTCAACAATCAAATACAAGCAAAAGGCACTGAAAGGGGGCGAATGGCATGCATGTTATAGTGTAGTGATGTGTTGGTAGTCAATGATAAAGATCTAAAATTGTAGTAACTATATGGTACAATAAGGTAATACAAATCTATTGATAAAATTCAAAAGTCGTGTCACATACCAATGAACATATAAAAATAAATTCACATGATCTGCATCTAGAAACTTGATTGAAAGCTTAGTTCGAATAGGAAGGTTGCATCTGCATCTACCACAGGAAAGATAAGGAACCATGTGAGAAGGAAACTGCATAAACACTTAGATAAGCTCCCGAAGCGCTTCCCATGTTCTCCTCTTTCTTTTTTAGATCAGTACAACACATCAAGTCCATTTTCCTACAATGAATCTTCAAGGTATGAGACACATGACTGCATGGGAAAAATATTAAGCATCTATCAGCACAACTGCACAATCAAGCATGCAAAAATCAGCACAACATACATCCTCTAAAGAATGTGGAATTTAATCTTCATGGCGTAATCTCTGGCTGTAAAGCCTTATTACCAACAATGGATTATCATTTCAAAACATCAAGCACAACAATTACAGTATTTCTTAACAATAACTTGTTTGAATTCTTAGTTTTCAGCAACATTATGAGCACATCAGTTTTCACTCTAGATAACATTATTGCCAGGCAAGTAACCACTGGCTGAATCATTTCATCCAGTTAGGTCAGTTATAGGTAAATAAGTAGAACACTTATATAACCCTACATCTGTTGTAGTCAAACTATGAACATGTGTACAAGTTTCCAATTGAACAAAGTATTTAAGCGTCAGCACCGACAAATTAGGTTATGTGATTCTGCTATGCATGTTTTGCTACTAGCTAGTACTCTATGCTTTCTCATTGGTCATGTGTGAGCTATCTGGTGTTGCAATTGAAGGTGAAACGGTCTGATGAAAATTAAGGTCAGAAGATAGCATGCTTCATTAGCAAAATGACTGGCTATCCCTACATCTTTCCTATATGATTTGTCAGCTTAGATAAATCACAGTCAAGGTACAAACCAGATTCGTGCTTAGCCTAACTGGTATGCACTGGTATGCTCCAGAGGCAAAAAAAAGGTTATGCTCGAGTCTAACTGAACCAACCAAAAGGCGCTTAAGAAAGTGATCTTTCAATGTCGGCTCCTCAATTCACCTCTATCGTAAGCAAAAGGAAAAACAAAACCCAAACCGCACCATGTAATTTGACACTAGACAAGTCAGGGCACATGCATAAAAGAACCATACATAAATAAAGGCACATGACTAAAATATCGAAGATGAGACTACAAACTATAAGAATACATATTGATGGCATGTATTTTTTAGGATCAAGATAAATCTTTGCACATAGACACACACATCAACATTCT
This sequence comes from Cenchrus fungigraminus, assembly GCA_036936925.1. Classification (NCBI taxonomy): domain Eukaryota; kingdom Viridiplantae; phylum Streptophyta; class Magnoliopsida; order Poales; family Poaceae; genus Cenchrus; species Cenchrus fungigraminus. Next base: position 34,710,071 of record CM072775.1, read on the forward strand.
TGTTGATTAAGATCACAACACAGAGCAAATGGCAAATGCAAGCACATGAAAAGTTCAGAGGATGACTAAACTCACCCCTAGATCCTTCTGCTCGAACCCATTGCACTCACTACATGCACATGAAAGAAGACAAGATGTCATTAGCTTATTTCCACATCGATCAAGGCTACAACATAGTGTTTTGTTGGGGCTTTTTAGCAAGCCAAATGCTTTTACATATTGTTTTCATACATTTCTCTAGAAATCATAGAGGGGCGCGGTATGCATAAGGATTCCAGATGTTGGCGAAGCCGATGCCATTGGTGCATATGCCCAGAGACGTCCACGTGAGCAGCAACGAGCGTGTGAAGATGATGTGATCAAGATCTTCGACAGCATACCCATAGAGCTCACAATGGCAAAAAAGAATGAAACTATATGCATAAAGTTATGGCATGGTAGGAAAGTAGCACCATGAATATCTATCCCACTTAGCATATCCTGCAATGGGACCTACAACATGACAATGGTGGCACATGACATGAGATAGCAATATGCCAAGTCTGCATGTAGCAGTTTTCAGATGCACATATTAACCTAACAGCGCTAATTAATCGATATACAGTGTGCAGATCAAAGAAACAAAGACTGGACACCAAGCATACTACCTTAGTTTCTTTCCCATTAAAATGTAGCAAAGACAACAGAAGATAGGAGGCCAAAGAAGATCATGAAGAAAGAAGTGCGAACATACCTATGGTATGTAAATATTGAAATCCCACAAAAACATTGACAAATGACTAGATTTTTTGCCATTTAAGTTGTCCATGTTAAAAGACAGTATCAATATCAACACTATTGAACAATATTGAGTCAACCCACCTAATTAAGTAACTTTCAGTATCAGTTGTCCATGCCTCTGAGGGAGAGGAAACTCAGACTAGTGATATCAATAGATCAACCCACCTAGTTAAATAACTTAATAATTCCCTTCAAGAAACCAAGAGATAAAACTAAAGAAACATGTTAACATGTACCTATTGCAAAAGAACAACATACAAGCAATGGCATGAAAATGTGCTACAAGATTAACTAGAAACAGGTTAGTTAAGGTTCTCCGACCTCCACATCAGATCATAGTTAATTTATGATATGGGTGAAAATGTCTTTACTTATTGCATTTTGTTGCGAAAGGGTGCTTAGCCGAATTGGTTAGTTGGCCTCAGTAGCACTCCTCAAGTCCTGGGTTCGACTCTATGTGGGAGCGAATTTCAAGCTGGTTGTTAAAGAAGTCACTCGTTGGTTCCCTTGGTCGGCATGGGTGAACCGACCTATGGTGGGTGGGCCCCATATATGAGAGGGCTAGCTTTCGTGACTTTTCTTAACCAGGCTCCGGTTGAGCTCTTCTTAATGGAATATCGTGAGGGCAGTCTTTCCCCCCACCGACCGAGTTTTTTATAGCATTTTGTTGATGTGCATGCATAAAGGCTTCCTTACATACATTTGTAAGTACTAATACTATGATTCTACTCTCATGTGAAATATATTATCACTTGTGCATTCCATAATTCCACATACTCAACATTCCATTTATTGCATATCGTATGCAAATGATGGTAACAATGATTACAAAAAGATTTGCCATCTCATGCTAGGCGTAACAAAAGAAAAGGTTAAGACGTGTATGCCTCCTGCTTTAGTACTGATATTAAGATGCAATTTTTTTTGCCTCGTGAGCCAAAATTTGGTTTACAAGGCATATGCCCTCCCAACCCTCCTCAATCAGCCTCTTTCGTTGTAGGAGGAGGCTGCTGCGTCGTTCCTAATGTAAGTACTAGGTAGCGTCTATGAAATACTGCAAGGATCAGGATCAGAGGACCAGAGCATGCAGATCGAGCAGGTTTTCCCATCCCTCCCTCAGGTGTACGCTATACCCCCCCCCAACCATCAGATCAGAAGGCCATAGTCCGGCATCCTACTCACAAACACCCACCCTATGGATCTGCTCTATGGGATCTTCTCCGGATATTCCTTCCCCAACTTCACCGCCTCCACCTGCTGTTGTGCACCTATAGTTGTTCCGATGGCCATGCCTTCTCCTGTGGAGGCAACCTCGCCGTCGTCGAACGCTTCAGTGGTTGTTCCGATGGCTCTGCCTCCTCCTGTGGAGACGACCTTGTCGTCGTCGAACGCATCGGTCCTCTACAGCGGCAGCTTCCACCTCTGTCCCCGCCCCCGTCCTCGACTTCAAGCAGACCTTTCCTCTACGGCAGATGCACTCCATCCTCGCAGCAAACCTTCGATGGTTGTTCCGACGCCACTCGCCTTCACCTGGGAAGCAACTTGGTGGCTCCTCTTCGAACTCCGCCGACGACAATCCAACCATCTTTTGGTCGCCTGGTGCGGTCTTCATGGCCCCGTTGCCTCTGCTTCATACCGTCGCTTAGTACGGTCCTCCATCCGACTGCAAGCGCCTACGACGCCTCTGCGGCCTCGCCGGTGAGCTCGCCGTCGTCGAACGCATCGCTATGTTTGTTGTACCTTTCTGGTCTGTGGACCTCTGTGTATTTTTGGCCTTGTTCGAGGACCTTCTTGTAAAAAGACTGCTTAAGTCTTAATATATATATTTGTTTGTTGTAAAAAAACACCCACCCTATGTCAAAGCTCACTGGAGTTAATCACCAAAGAAGACAAGGTCCTCACAAAAAGATGTCACATGGAGAAAATTTTTGTTTTTGACTCGTCGCTTCTTCTTGACTTGTTTTTTTTTCTTTTTTTCTCCATTTTCACCTTCCAATTTTCCTCATACGCTCTGTTCGCCTAAACGGCTGTTTAGGCCGTTTAAACATCGTTTAAACGGTAAACAGAGGTCGATTGTGTCGTTTAGGCCCTAAACAGTGAATTAAACAGTTGGCCCGTTTAAACCTGTTTAAACCGTTCAAAATCGTCTAAATCGTCTAAACAAAATTGAATTAATCATGATTATATGTGTTAAATGGTTATTTAATTCATAATTTAGCCATGAGAAGGATTACAACTACCACAATCAACATCAAAGAAATTAAGATATAAGTATATGAAGTGTTCTAGGATATAGATTTCTTTCCAAAAAAATATTTTGTAGAATACTTACTTTTTTTACAGGTGCAAATATGTAGATCACCTAGCATATTTGACTTTCATGTGCATAACATGTTTATTTTTATATACCTACAGTCCACAAATAGCCAAAAAAAATTATATATATACACCTATTACCTCTCACTTGTGCAGCTGATTCGTAGTTTGAATTATTGAGTTTTCAATCCTTTGAAACTTGTCTATTTGCTGGTCTGATTTTTTTCCCTTATCTGAATTTCATTTTTTTTCTCCATGTCATTCTGATCTTTACCCTTGATCTGATCTTCATTTTTCTCTTTGAAACATACACAAAAAAAATTCCCACCCATCCCTCCCTTGATTGCATCCTCTTTCGCAGATCAATTTGCACCTGGTATTTCTCGTTGTAATTTGAAATTCTGTCATAGTTTTTTCAAGTGCACCAAAAAAAAGGAAATGAATTGAGTTTCAGTTTAAAAAAGGTCAAAAGAAAGAAAAAAACAGGAACAAAGGTGCAAAAAAAAGAAAAAAAGAAAAGAGAAAGAGAGATATCAATTCTGCAGACAAAAGAGATTGAGTTGCAATTTGATTGGTGCCAATTGTTTCCTTTTATCCACTTCTTTTATCTTGGTCCTTTCCTTTCCAACTTTTTTTCTCACTGATCAGCAACTTAGACTTGTGTTTCTTTTGGATTATTATTCGATTTTGCATACATACATTCAGCTTGCAGTACATTAAAAATCTACCCCACCAAGCTCCACCCAGAGCATTCGCGAGCTGTACACTGTCGACTCTGTGACAATCGTTCTTCCACGGCTATTTGCTGCCCGTTTAACTCTCTTTCAGGGAAACAAAGAACTTGTTCAGTAAGTGGTGAGGGAGTGACTACACACAAATTAAATACATTGTCCTATTTTTTTCCTATACTAATATGACAGGACAAGATGGATCTCACTCCGGTGGTGTTGTTTCGGCTGCGGAGTTCCAAGCGATGCAAGGACAAATTACTCAATTGATGCAGCAATTACAAGCACTTCGGCATGATCTACGCCATGCACCTAACATGGAGGATCAATCTGATGATGAAGAACATGTGGGGGGTGATGATCCTGCTGCCTTGGAAGCAGAGGTTGCACGGTGCCGCTGCTGGAGGTGGTGGCCGAGGACGTGGTGCTGGTCGAGGACATGGTGCTGGTTTTGGCAATTTTGGTGCACAGAATATGAGGCCACAGTTTTTTGGTCATGCACAGCGTGTTCCAATGGGAGGTGTTGCATGTTTTGATGGTGATGCAAATTTTGGTTACCAAGATGATCATCGAGCAGGCCGTGGTGGTTATGATGATCGTGGAGGTGGTCACTTTGGTGCTTTTGGTGACCACCAATTTGTTGGAGATGATGGCCACCGTGATCGGCATCGTGGTGATCCAGATCACCGCCGAGGTGAAGATGGTCTGGGCAAAGTTAAAGTGTCCATACCTGCATTTAACAACAAGGAAAATGTTGATTCTTATTATGAGTGGGAGACAAAGGTTGAACAAATATTTGATTTGTATGAGTACCCTGCTGAGAAGAAGGCAAAGTTGGTAGCCCTTGAATTCAAAGGTTATGTCATCACATGGTGGAATCAAATACGTGCAGAATATCATCGTGTGGGACATGATCGTATCACTTGGGAAGACATGAAGAGGGAAATTGTCACGACTCGGGGTGCGTGACGAAGGGAAATGACAAGCAAAGGAGTTATCTGTTTGCGAAGACGTATTTTGTAATTTATGTTTTAAACCTTGAGTAGCTTATTTCGTAAACGATGGTGTCCAGTGCTTAAAACCCTCTTGGGTGAACTTGTAACGGCATGTTTTATCATTTTCGGAAATAGAATAGGACAAGGGTAAAGCGGCTTCCGCTCCTCCCTGACCTCTTGGTTCCTACGCTTGTGTGCTCACGTCGATGGCGAGTCTCTGGCGGCCTAGGGGCCTTACAAGTGGTATCAGATTCAGTGATTCTCGGCGCGCTCACAGCTGTGCTCACATATTCCGTCGATCGTTCATCGCAATCGTGCTTGGTCGAGTGAAATCGGAGTGTGTGTCGCGAAGAACCGGCCATATTCCTCGATTTCCTTGTAATTCCAGTACACGCGATTCGATTTGCGGGTGAGACAGTTGCGGCAGTCACTATCTTAGTAGGTGGTTGCGGCTCACCCGTGTCAAATCCCACTGAATTCCTATTTGGATCTCGAGTTCCCCTTTTGTTTGTGACGAATTCGTGCTGTGGCGAGGGTTTCCCGGCAGTGTCTGGGTGTAAAATTCCGTAAGCCGAGCCGGATTTAGACGCGGTGGCAACAGCGGGAGATCGGCATCAGCTCGGGTTGCGAAACAAGTTTGCGTGTAAAATTCCTTGGTTGAGTCCCCGGTCTTAGGCAGCAGCGAATTTCTTCAGGAGAGCGAACTGGCAAGGGATCCGTCCTGAGCTGTCTCGCCTGAAGCAGTGGAGTTCACAGATTTGGGGAATTACTATCGTCAAGAGGTGAATTGATACTGGATATGGGCGCTACGGCGAACATCTCGTCGTATGCTTCAGGATTTGCTTGAGGTGTAGTCATCACGGCTCCTCCTAAGCCCTCGATCCAGACGACTATGTTGTTCAACAAGATGGAAGAGTGGGAGAAAAAGGATGATGCTCGTTGGGAACAGGTTATGGACAATCTGGATGTATTGTTTACAAAGGGTTGGCAATATCAATTCTCAACAGCAGAAGATGCAGGAGCAGGTGAATATGAGTACAAAAGTGGTGGAACAAATGCTGCAAGACCAACAGATATTGTCACAGCAGATCAAAGCCACAGGCCAAGCAATAGCGCAGCTGACCATCAACCAAGCACGACACTATGAGAAGCAACCTCAAAGCCCGACATCATCTGAGGCATCCCAAGAGGAGAATCCATTTCACAGCTCGGGGCAGAACAACTCAGAAAGGCCTCATCCACATAGAGCTGGTGTTCGGCCTAACAAACCTCACAACAATTTTGCAAGGCCACCAAAGATACAAGTGCCCAAGTTATCATTTCCTGTGTTTGATGGTAAGAATCCTAGAATCTGGAAAGACAAGTGTGAGAATTATTTTCAAATTCTGGACACACCTGAGCATACAAAGCCTGTGATTGCATCTATGCACATGGATGGGAATTCTTCCAAATGGCTACAGGTGTATAAACTGACGAATGGCTTGGGAACCTGGGAAGAATTTATCAAGGCTGTGGAGTATAAATTTGGAGCTAATGAATACAGAACAGGTCTAGGGGAATTGATGGAATTAAAACAAACTGGCACAATTGATGAATATGTTTCAGCATTTGAAGATCTGCAGTACCAGTTGACTATGTTGAATACTGGTCTTGGGGAAATGTTCTTCCTGACAACTTTTGTGAATGGATTATCTGTGGACATCAGAACTTCAGTTCAGTCATTGGTCCCTGAAACTATGGAAAGAGCTATTTTATTAGCTAGCATATAGACACAAGTGCTGGAGAAAGCAAAGACCAAGGGTCCTAGGAACCAGAGCTTTACTCAACTCAGGGTGCTGGTTATAAAGGAGATGCAAAACCCAACACTACAACAAGTCCATTGTGGAAAGAGAGACAGGTCATGAATTATAGAAGAGCTAACAATCTGTGTTTCCACTGTGCTGAACCTTAAACTCCTGCTCATGCTGAGGTGTGCACAAAAAGACCTAAAGCTCAAATGAATGCCTTGGTGCTCAATGACCTGGATATGCCATTGTCAGATGAGGTAATAGCTCAATTGAACTTGGAAGATGCCTTAACAGCAGAATTTTGTCATCTCTCCATTAATGCCATCTCTGGAACTGATGAGGGGGAAGCACTGAAAATTAGGGCATTGGTAAAGAATCAAGTTATGCTCACATTGATTGACAGTGGTAGCAGCCACAGCTTTGTCAGTGCTCAGTTTTTGAGGAGGATTGGAGTAGTGCCTATAACTACTACTCCCAAACAAGTCAGAGTTGCTAATGGAGATATCCTGATTTCAGACAAATGGGTGCCCAATTTGTCTTGGTGGTGTAGTGGCTTTACTCTGGAAACATATATGAGGGTGCTGGACCTAAATTCATTTGATGCCATTTTAGGCTATGATTGGCTTAAGCCTCACAGTCCCATGACATGTCACTAGGCTCTTAAAACCATGAAGTTCGAAGATAATGGGAGACAAATCTTCTTGCAGGGTATCACTGCCAAAGCTGACCTGGTGACAGAAATTTCAGCTGATCAGCTGGTTAAAGCATACAAGGGCAATGATGTGTGGGCAATGGTCATTTTGACTCAAGACTCAGGGGAAATTGCACCAGAGAAGTCAGAAGCTGTGAATACTGTATTGGAGGAATATGCAGATGTATTTGAGGAGCCTAAGAAACTTCCACCTGAAAGATCTTATGATCATTCCATTCCCTTAATACCTGGAGCTGTTCCAGTGAATGCAAGGCCTTATAGGTATTCTCCTCAGCATAAAGATGAAATTGAACGACAGGTGAAAGAAATGTTAGCTGATGGATTCATTATACCCAGTACAAGTCCCTTTGCATCCCCAGTGCTGCTCATACAGAAGAAGGATGGGAGTTGGAGGTTCTGTGTGGATTATAGAAGATTGAATGATTTAACTATTAAGAACAGATTTCCTATGCCAATCATGGAAGAAATCTTGGAGGAGTTAGCTGGCAGCAAATATTTCACCAAACTGGATATGAAAGCAGGTTACATCAGGTCAGGATGCAGCCTCAGGATGAATATAAGACAACCTTCAAGACTCATCAAGGGCATTACCAGTTCAAGGTCATGCCATTTGGCTTGACTAATGCACCTGCCACTTTTCAATGAATAATGAATGAGGTATTACCCCCCTTTCTCAGAAAGTTTGTGATGGTCTTTTTGGATGATATATTGATTTACAGTCCCACACTTAGTGCTCATCTGACACACCTACAACTAGTCTTGGGTAAACTCAGAGAACACAGTCTATTCTTGAAAAGAAGTAAATGCTCTTTTGCACAGTCTCAGATAAAGTACCTTGGTCATATCATTTCACAAGAGGGTGTGTCCACTGACCCTAGTAAAACAGATGCCATGGTGAAATGGCCAATACCTTCCAATGTAACTGAGTTAAGAGCCTTTTTGGGATTGACTGGATACTATAGGAGATTTGTTAAGCATTATGGGCTGGTAGCAAAACCACTGACTAAGTTGTTGCAAAAGAACCAATTTGCATGGGATCCTATAGCACAACAGGCTTTTGATCAGTTGAAACAAGCCATGGTATCTACTCCAGTCCTAGCCTTGCCTGATTTCCAGGAGGTGTTTGAAGTGGAAACAGATGCTTCTGATATAGGCATTGGTGCAGTGCTCATGCAGAAGGGTCGACCTATAGCTTTTCTTAGCAAGGCATTGGGATCTGTGCACAAGAATCTATCCATTTATGAGAAGGAGTTCCTAGCATTGATAATGGCTGTGGAAAAATGGAGGCAATATCTGCAAAGAAAGGAATTTGTCATTATAACTGGCCACAAAAGCCTGTCATACCTTCAAGAACAAAATTTACACTCTGATGTGCAGTGCAAGGCAATGACCAGGTTGATGGGGTTACAGTTCAAGATAGTCTACAGAAAAGGTAAGGAGAATTTGGTTGCTGATGCTTTGTCCAGAGTCAATCATCTCATGCTCATCCAAGCTGTCTCTATAGCACAACCATTGTGGCTTCAAGAAGTGGTCAACTCCTATACTACTGATGCTCAAGCTCAAAAATTACTCACTGAATTAGCAGTGCTCAGCCCTAGTAGCCAGGGATATGCTTTACATCAGGGCATCATCAAATTCCAAGACAAGGTTTGGGTGGGCAGTAACTCCAGCTTACAGACCAAGATTATTTCAACATTGCATGCTAGTGCTGTAGGAGGACATTCTGGCCAAAAAGCAACATATCAACACATTAAGAGAATGTTCTATTGGAAGGGCATGAAGCAGGATGTGGAATCTTTTGTAGCTCAATGCACAATTTTCCAACAGGCCAAACACTTAAACTCTAAACCTGCAGGTTTGCTCCAACCTCTACCTATTCCTATGGGAGTGTGGAAAGATTTATCTCTGGATTTCATTGAGGGATTACCCAAGAATGATGGTTACAGTGTCATTTTGGTGGTGGTGGATTGACTTACCAAGTATGCCCATTTCTTTCCCTTGAAACATCCTTATACTGCACTTTCAGTAGCTCGGATGATCTATGATGGAGTGATCAAGTTGCATGGCATGCCACAAACTATGGTGTCTGACAGAGACAGAGTGTTCACCAGTGCTGTGTGGACAGAGCTCTTTAAGCTACAAGGAGTGAAACTACTCTATAGTACTGCCTATCATCCACAAACAGACAGGCAAACCGAGCGAGTGAATCAGTGTCTGGAGATGTATTTGCGTTGTGCAGTCAGTGATTCTCCTAGGTAATGGCGTGTATGGCCGGGGCAGGCAGAGCTTTGGTATAACACTTCCTATCACTCTTCGCTGGGATGCTCGCCATTTAAAGCATTGTATGGATATGAGCCTGATCTGGGAATTAGTTCAGCCATGCCTGAGGGGACTCTACTTACAGTAGCAGAGTTCATTGGTGATAGAGAGGTTCAGTTGGCTATGCTGAAGGAACACCTACTCAAAGCACAGAACAAAATGAAAAGTGCAGCTGACAAGAAAAGAACTGAAGTTCAGTTTCATGTGGGTGATGAAGTACTTCTGAAATTGCAACCTTATGCCCAGTCTTCCTTGGTGAACATGCCTTTTCCCAAGCTGGCTATGAAGTATTTTGGCCCTTACACTATCTTGGAGTGTGTTGGACAAGCAGCTTATAAACTGGATTTGCCAACTTCAGTTCAGATACATCCAACATTCCATGTTTCTCAGCTGAAGAACTTTGTGCCTGATCATACACCAATCTTCACTGAGCTACCTAAACATCTGCAGTTGGACATTACTGATGTAACTCCTGAAACTATTCTAGACAGGCGTCTTGTGAAGAAAGGGGGAGCGGCAGTGCCACAGGTGTTGATCAAGTGGAAGCATTTAGCGCCGGAGTGTGCCACCTCGGAGGACTTCTATGTCATCAAGTCTCGCTTTCCAGATGCAATTGCTTGGGGACAAGCAGATTTTCCAGTCGAGGAAGATGTCACGACTCAGCGTGTGACGAAGGGAGATGACAAGCAAAGGAGTTATCTGTTCGCGAAGACGTATTTTGTAATTTACATTTTAAACCTTGAGTAGCTTATTTCGTAAACGCTGGTGTCCAGTGGTTAAAACCCTCTCAGGCGAACTTGTAACGGCATGTTTTATCATTTTCGGAAATAGAACAGGACAAGGGTAAAGGGGCTTCCGCTCCTCCCTAACCTCTTGGTTCCTACGCTTGTGTGCTCACGTCGACGACGAGTCTCCGGTGGCCTAGGGGCGTTACAGAAATGAGGCGTCGTTTTGTTCCTGCATATTATTCTCGTGATTTACATTTGCGGCTAAAACGTCTTGTGCAAGGTGACCGCAGCGTTGATGAGTATTTTCAAGAAATGGAAATGTGCTTCCTTCGTATAGGAATAATTGAGGATGAGGAATCCATGATGGCTCGTTTCTTGGTTGGATTAAATAAGCCAATTGCTGAAAAAGTGGATATGACCAGCTATACCAATCTCACCGAATTGGTGCATTTTGCAAAAAGAGCAGAACGTCACCTTGCTAAATCTTACAGGAATCATGCTTCATTTCCAGCTGCTAACAATACTACCCCATGGCGTCATCCACAACAGCAAGGTTCAGGTTCACATACATGTTCCTCTCGAGCACCTTTTACACCTCGTGTTGTTTCTAAACCAACAAAACAAAATGAAGTAAAAGGGAAAATGTTGGCACAAGTCAGTCAAGCTCCTCTACTGCTCCGGCTAAGAAGACAAGTAAAATTGAATGTTTTAAGTGTGGTGGCCATGTGCATAAGCAAGCAGAATGTCCCAACAGGCGTGTGATTTTAGCACTTGCAGATGGTTCTTATGATTCACAAAGTGAGGAGGAGGATGGAGACCATGACACCAATATACATGATGAAAATTTGGAAACTTTTGAGTATGAAGCGGAGGATGGTGAATGGGAATTGGGTCTGAATTGTTTAGCACTGAAATGTGTTCATTTTATTGGTGAGAAGAACATGACTCAAGCTATTGTTCTTAGCTCTATAGAAGAAATTACTTGTGCTGATTTTGATGAACTGCTTACTGATTTTGATGATTTGGACACTCATATCTCTCCACGAGTAGATAGTATCAGTGAGCCTTCTACTGATACTTCCAAGAGTACTTTTATCACCTTATTGGCTGCTCCCTGTCACAGTTTTAATAGCCAACAGGGCACTACTTGATGAGTCCAGTCCAGGTGGGATTGGATTATGGCAAGCCCGATGCACCGATTACTCAGTTTAGCATTCGCACACCTGAGGTTCCGACCCTCACGATCCGACTACGACGAGCAAGCTCGAAGCGCCAATGCAATCGCTGAACCGCAACTCAAGGGTGCCCCTTCGAGGAAAGGCCCAATCACCCCAAAAGACTAGTCCGTTAGGGAAAGGGTGGCTCTCCCCTTTAAGGTGGCTTCCTCCTCCCAAGCTAAGCAAGGTGGGATAATGAGGCTCACACGGTCGCCGCCCGACTACAACTGGGCCACATGGCCCATTTATGTTGTGTCTTTGCCAACGGGTAATAGTGGAGGATGTCCTCATCATTCTCCCCTTCTTAACAAGGGCCCAGCTCTGATACCAAATGATGAGTCCGGTCCAGGTGGGATTGGATTATGGCAAGCCCGATGCACCGATTACTCAGTTTAGCATTCGCACACCCGAGGTTCCGACCCTCACGATCCGACTACGACGAGCAAGCTCGAAGCGCCAATGCAATCGCTGAACCGCAACTCAAGGGTGCCCCTTCGAGGAAAGGCCCAATCACCCCAAAAGACTAGTCCGTTAGGGAAAGGGTGGCTCTCCCCTTTAAGGTGGCTTCCTCCTCCCAAGCTAAGCAAGGTGGGATAATGAGGCTCACACGGTCGCCGCCCGACTACAACTGGGCCACATGGCCCATTTATGTTGTATCTTTGCCAACGGGTAATAGTGGAGGATGTCCTCATCACTACTCTAGATGATGCACCATTTCAAGTAGTAGATGAAGTCATTTGTGCTCTAGAATCTGGTACTGAACTACCATTATTTCCATTGGTATATGGTGAGTCAAACACCTCAGAGCCCAATTGTGGATCCCTACAATCTGCATGCTTATCATCTCATTTTGGTTCACCACATCATTCTTTGGTGGTACGTCGTGTTCTTTCAACACAATTAGTTGCAGCTGAACAAGGGTAGCGCCATAACTTGTTTCAATCACGGTGCAAAATCAAAGGACAAGTTTGTCGGTTCATAATTGATGGTGGGAGCTGTAACAATATTGTTAGTGCCATGCTAGTTGAAAAGCTTGGACTGCAAACACGCCGTCACCCACACCGTACCATATGCAATGGTTGAATAATTCTGGAACAGTGAAGGTTTTATCCATGGTCAGATTATCATTTTCTATTGGTGACTATCATGATGAGGTGGATTGTGACATTGTTCCCATGCAAGCATGCCACTTACTTTTGGGTCGTCCATGGCAATTTGATGTCGATTCCGTGCATTTTGGTCGCTCAAACAAATATTCATTTGTTCACAAAGAGAAGAAAGTGGTCCTTGTTCCATTAACTCCTGAAGATATACATGCTTTTGATCTTGCTCGCATGAAAAGAGAGGAGAGTGAGAAAGAAAAATGAGTGAGACACACAACAATAGTAAGGGAGAGAATCCTAAACCATCCCACTCCATAAAGCCCACTAAAAATAAAAGAGTGCCACAATACCAAATGCTTATTTGTGAGCAAGAGTGATTTGAGAGAAGTGAGAAACACCACAGCCCCATTCTTTGTGCTTTTGCACAAGGACACTTTGATTTCAACTAACACCTTAACCTCGACATTGCCAACTACTGTTCTTGATTTATTGCAGGAATTTGAGGATGTGTTTCCTGATGAGGTGCCCGCTGGTCTTCCTCCCATACGTGGCATTGAGCACCAAATTGATTTGGTTCCCAGTGTTTCTCTTCCAAATCGCCCAGCCTACCGAACTAATCCCGACGAAACAAAAGAAATTGAACGGCATGTAAAAGATCTTATGGACAAAGGGTACGTACGAGAATCACTTTCTTCGTGTGTTGTTCTAGTTCTTTTGGTCCCTAAGAAAGACGGTTCTTGGCGCCTGTGTGTTGACTATCGTGTTATTAATGCTATAATTGTTAGATACTGTCATCCTATTCCTCGTCTTGATATGTTAGATGAATTGTGTGGCTCCATTATTTTCTCCAAAATTGATTTACGCAGTGGCTATCACCAAATTCGCATGAAAATTGGAGATGAATGGAAGACAACTTTTAAGACTAAATTTGGTTTATACGAATGGCTTGTGATGCCCTTTGGTTTGACAAATGCTCCTTCAACTTTTATGCGTTTAATGAATCATGTTTTGAGGGATTTATTGGCAAATTTGTGGTTGTATACTTTGATGATATCTTGATCTACAGTAAATCTTTTGATGAACATATTGATCACATTCGCCAAGTACTTACTGTTTTGAGAGCTGAAAAGTTATATGGTAATATTTCTAAGTGCACTTTTTGCACAGATCATGTTGTTTTCCTTGGTTTTGTTGTGACTGCAGAGGGCATCCAGGTTGATGAAGACAAAATCAAAGCAATAAAGGACTGGCCTGTACCCAAAAATGTGAGTCAAGTTCGAAGTTTCCATGGGCTAGCAGGTTTCTACCGTAGGTTTGTGAAAGATTTTAGCACAATTGCTGCACCATTCTTGTGGGGAGATGAACAAGATAGAGCCTTCCAAGAGCTAAAAAGAAAACTTTGTGAGGCGCCACTCCTACAATTACCAAATTTTCGTAAGACTTTTGAGATTGAGTGTGATGCAAGTGGCGTTGGCATTGGTGGTGTGTTAATTCAAGAAGGTAAACCCATTGCTTACTTTTCCGAACAACTAAATGGTCCACATCTGAACTACTCTGTTTATGACAAAGAGCTTTATGCCTTAGTTCGAGTTTTAGAAACATGGCAACATTACTTATTTCCTAAAGAATTTGTCATACACTCTGACCATGAAGCTTTGAAATATCTCAAAAGTCAAGGTAAATTGAACCGTTGGCATGCAAAATGGATTGAGTTCATTGAAACATTCCCCTATGTTGTCAAACATAAGCGTGGCAAAGATAATATTGTTGCAGATGCTTTGTCAAGAAGATGTGTTTTGGTTACACAACTAGATACAAAAGTGATTTGTTTGGAATCAATTAAAACACTTTATGCTGATGACTCTGATTTTAATGAACTTTCTCTCATTGCATTGCCGGAAAAGGATGGGATAAATTCTATATTCATGATGGATTCTTATTTCGGACTAACAAACTTTGCATTCCAGCTTGCTCGATTCGTGGTGTTCTTTTGCAGGAAGCACATGCAGGTGGTTTAGCTGGTCATTTTGGTGCGAAAAAGACATTGGACATGCTTTCCGATCATTTCTTTTGGCCACATATGAGACATGATGTCCAACGACATGTTGAGCGCTGCATAACCTGCTTGAAAGCTAAGTCCCGCCTTAATCCCCATGGTCTATATACTCCATTACCAATTCCAAATGTACCTTGGGAAGATATATCCATGGATTTTTATTTTGGGGTTACCTCGGTCTCAGAGGGGGAGCGATTCTATTTTTGTTGTTGTTGATCGCTTCTCTAAGATGGCACATTTTATTCCATGTCACAAGAACGACGATGCTTCACATGCTGCTGACTTATTTTTCAGGGAGATTGTTCGTTTACATGGCGTGCCAAAGACTATTGTTTCAGATCGGGATGCCAAATTTGTTAGCTACTTTTGGAAGACACTGTGGGGTAAACTTGGCACCAAATTGTTATTTTCTACCACTTGTCATCCACAAACTGAGGTTGTCAACCGTATTCTCTCGACTATGTTGCGAGCTGTGCTGAAAAAGAATCTGAAGATGTGGCAACAATGCCTTCACATGTCGAGTTTGCTTATAACAGGGCAGTACATTCAACAACTAATTTTTGTCCATTTGAAATTGTTTACGGTTTTAAACCACATACACCGATGGATCTTTTGCCCTTACCGTTGCAGGAACAAGTTAATTTAGATGCCATCAAGAGATCGGAATTGATTAAAAAACTACATGAGGACACAAGGAGAAATATTGAGAGAAATCTGCTCAGTATGCCAAACAAGCAAATAAGGGTAAGAAAAAAGTACTTTTCAAACCAGGTGATCTAGTCTGGCTGCATTTGCGCAAGGATCATTTTCCTCAGCAGCGCAAGAGTAAGTTATCACCTAGAGGAGATGGTCCATTCAAAGTTATTGCAAAAATAAATGATAATGCTTATAAACTAGAGCTCCCTCCTGAATATTCAACAGTGAGTGCAACATTCAATGTCAAAGACTTGCTTCCATTTGTTGGTGAGTCAGAGTCGAGGACGACTCCTTCTCAAGGGGGGAGGCTGATGAGGACACTCCTAGCATTGACACTAATATTAGACAAAATAAAGATGAAACGAATATTGTCGGTCCAGTTACAAGAATGCGAGCTAAACAACTAGAGAACGAAATTCATTGCTAGGTGAATGACAATTCAGATCAGTCAATGCTTTCAAATTCTTGTTTGAATATTCTTAGGAATGATGGCATCTACGCAAAGGCATGTGACGATGATGGTTTTACCCCTCCAACGGTGTGGTGATCAGCTTGCTGTTTGATGGGAGCAGATTGTGTGAATCTAGAAGAATAATAATGATAGGTGAAAGCTATCCCTAATTATTAAATAATATTTTGTATCTAGAAATATTATAATATTTCTACATGATAATTGCAGCAGCTTGGTGCATGGACGTGCTAGTGAGAATAAAGGGAGAAGGAGAACCTTTGAGCTACCATGCAAATCAGTTATATGCCAACATGCATGCTTGGTGAATGCCACCACCAGAGTGATTAACTAAAGACTGCTACACGCCTGGCTGCATGCAAAAGAAGACCAACCAGCAAGAGAGCACGCACTAGGCTTTTAATGAAAGGATTGCTGCAACTTCCAACTATCTGATTAATTTAATATGCACTAGCACTATATGTATTCACATCTTGGGAGCTGTAGGGGACTTTTTGGCTTGCGGCTGTCACATGTATCCAGAGATAAAACTTTGAGATAATACACGTGAGTCTTGAGAGGCTTACAAACTTGTTCTTTCGATTCCTAAGGGAGTTGTAGAACGTCGAACTACGGTTCACCTAGTTTGTGCCTTTACATCTATACGGTGTGATTGCGTAGGCTGGCTACATCGGTACGTGGAAGGGTGATTGTCTCGGTTGTTCGTCACGTGAGAAACATCTCGCGGTGCATAGCCTCTTCGTCAGGTCACGCAGCGATATTTATCAAGATTCGAAGATCCTTCAAGAAGATCAGGCCACAACAATTGCTCCCGCGTAATCTGTACGTGTGCGCACATCACAACACCACCAACCAACCACCACCACCGCCACAAGCCGAGACGGATCTCCAGATGCGACAGCTCCAAGAAGGCCACGACACCAACAGTGCCGTCGTCGCACAGCCATACAAAGAACAAGGTTTTTACCCAGAGAATCTGTGCCGCAGAGACATGGTGACTCACAATGATGCCCCTAGCAGGGAAACGATGCCCTAAGGGCACTGCCACCATTGCGACCGACAACATCAGTGGAGGCTTCCGCCCGACCAGCACCATGTCTGCCACACTCTCAACCATGCCACTAGGCTGCTCCCTGTCGCATCCGCATCACATCTACTAAAAGAAGCCCGACACAGCCCGAGGTACCACCTCGGCACCACCAACAAGCACCTCAGCCCCTAGCCCCACCACAAAAGCAACACCAAACCAGTATCGCCGTCGAGGAGAAAGGGAGCACCAACCACCTTGCCGCAGCACTTGTTGCCCGCACGCAGACGCTTCCAACCCCACCATCTCCAAGCCGCCATGGCCCGGAACAAGCAAACCCAGTGGCTCCCAACTGCAGCCACCGTTGTCGCTATCACACCGACCACAACCGCCACCCCTGCAGACTAGCCACTGTCGCCACTACCGACCTGCACCAACCGTCACACCGTCGCTATCACACCGACCGCAGCCGCCTCCCCTGCTCATCGGCCACCACCACCGCCGTTGACCCACGCCGACCGTCACCACTGATGCTGTCTGCACTGGCCACCCAACCACCACCCTGCACCAACCACCACCCTGCACCAACCTCCGCACCTCGCTCAAGTGCTTGGCAGCACGACAAGAGGACTTCGAATTTTCCTTATACAAATACAAGGCACGCCATATCCAAGTAATATATATTGGGCTCATCCAATGTTTAATTGCACACGGGAACTGGGTAGCTACAACATTTTAGGCACAGATACATCCTTGCTGATTTAAGCTCACATATAACCAAAGATGTAAAATTATGCAACCCATCTAAATAAGGTTTATGGCTAAATAATTGATGATTTCAAGCTGGACGGGGAAAAATATATGCTCAACAACCAGCCTCCCTTCTCCAAAAAAAAGTATCTCAAGAGATCACGCCACCACTTCATGGTTATCCTGCCATGGGGGATTGCTCCATGTGTGTTTCCTTGGAAAAGATAATCAAATGTACTTAGTTTATGGTTGCTTACCATCCTATTGAAAATTGGCTTATGCTCAGAATGTTGGGTTGCCAGCGGAAGGAACTTCAACAACTTTCCCTACAGCTACTGTCTTTCCTGTAACCATCAAGATAAATGACACTAAGTAATTAATATTTAACAAACATTTGAGATATCTTACATGGGTAACACGAGAATTTCATTACAAATAACAGACTAATATATAAAGACCTGAACGTGCGGAACCTATCATGAAGTGCACACAATATGATAACATGGAGCCATAATATGTTTCAAAGCATGCATAGTTTACCTTCAGTTCGAAGTGTAAACCTTCCTAGCTGAGGGAAATCAGAGAACTTCTCTACACATATCAAGTTATTTACCTGATTACGAAACCCCATTATGATCAGCAAAACCTTGGATGATCAGTAAAAATAAGAATGATATGGAAATGTCCTACAAGGATACCTGAATACGGCAAACAACAACAGCACCATTCTTCACAAAAAGAGGCTTCTTCTTCGGCTTCTTCTTCTTGGAATCTGCTTCTTTCTTTTTCTTCATGTCAATTTCCTCTATGAGCTCAATGATCTCACACTCCTCAACAACAGAGTGGATATGCAGCACAGCTTTGTAGCCAGCAGTAAAAATAGCCTAAGACATTCACAAAACATCAGGGGAAATAGTGTTTTGAGCAACAGGAAATAATAAACAGTAGTAAAGAAAATAATTTCATAATTTCATAATGCTGTAAATTGCATAATATCATGTATGGTAAATTAATTTCAAATACTCATCTTTTAACAATAAAATTCAGATCTTGGGAGAAGCAGTAAGAGAATCTTGGTAAAATTTTATTGTTAAAAGATGTTTAAATATTTTTTTGTAAGATCAGAAGAAGAAAAAACAGCTAAAATTAGTAGAATGATGCCACCAGCCCAGCCAGTAACCACTGTAAAGCTATAATGACATGTTAAATACTTTACTATAATCACGCAAATTCACAATGGTCAATGATATTTCATTTAGCATATCAGCAGATAAATATACAAGCTTCTAGCACAACTGTAATTCATATGGTATAAGCTTGAACTTTAAGAGACAACCTCCAACACTGATATCATTTTTAAGGAACTTCCCAAGTTACTAAAAATATTAGGTGAATATCCATACTTACATTGTCAAGCAACTCTAGAATCTGCAACTGAGCATTGAATTCAGTAACAGCACCAACCGGCTTACCTGCATGAACAGACATTAAATAATCTCAGGGCAAAAAAAGTTAAGCTGAACAATACTAATCTTTGCACATCATCGGCACTCGATTATGAAGCAAAACAAATATTTTGCAACAATTGTAAAGCACAGCAAAAATAACAAAAGGCTCTTAAATGCAAAAGGCTTTACTAGATAACAAAAATTATCATGTGTTGCCAATAGTGCCCAGCCAACCCAGCCCACTTGAGCCCTTCTATGAGAGCCATTTGGAACACAAACCATTCTCTTGACAAGACCAATACAAAGTCCAAATTAGAATGTTAATATTTTTTAGGCTGACAACCCATTTGTCCTTCAGGTGAAATATGAAATAAGAACTAGACAGCCATTAGAATAAAAAAGAATAAGAACTAATCATCCTACATAATGTCTAGGCGTCCAGTTACTATACTATATTTTTTCCTGCACGTTAACTTACCAACACTTGAAAGTACAAAACCAGCCATTATATCCTCTTCTTCAATTCCTGACAACTTGACACGAACATTCTCGGCCGGTCCAGCACGACGCACTTTGCTCTCATCGAGGTTTATACCAACGACTTTTACATGGGACTAATACAGAGAAACGTATCAAAAAATTGAATAGGCTTGAGGAGAGACAAGTATGCAGAGTGTGTTACAGCAGGCATGAAAAGGATTGGGAAAAAGAATACCTTGTTTGGCATAACCAACAAGCTGTCACCCTCTCTGATCGTGCCCGACTCCATCTTTCCCATTACAACAGTGCCCATATCTTTGTATTTATCAATTATTGGCATTCTGCATTGAGCATATAGATGTTGCATGTAGCATACAATCAAGATAATATTTCAAGTAGTAGTTAATATATCAACATATTTGCCATGAAATGTGGATTGAAAGTAAATGGTTTTCCTAGCATAATAATATAGAAACTTTATTAGAGCTATATACAGGTGACTGTCTATACACTATATGAATAGAGTACATGGAGTATAAAATAAGCATAGCTATCTAACCTTACTGGACCTTTGGGGTCACGTAAAGGAACTTCAACGCGATCCAGAACTTCAAAAAGACATGGGCCATCCCACCAACTGCAAATGCTTTTATCTATCCTGGTCTTCATATTGCTTCCCAAAAGACCAGATATTGGCAAGAACTGGACATCTGAAAACAAAGCCAATGTCAGTCAGAAACAACGTAGGCATATGTTGCTGTACCTATAATCAGCTCTTATAATGGATCAAACCAATTAACAAGATAATAAAGCTGAAACAGGCAGGCGAGTCTATAATCAATGTGATCAAAACAAAGCAATTAGTTTTAGTTATTTGAACATGAATCTAAACAGGCATCAATTGAGGAACTATAATATTGAAGGGACAATTTTCACGGATAAATACAGTATTTCACTCAGCACAAAATAACTAGAAATATGACGAGTTTCAAGATTAAAGATGAGCCTTAATTATTTAGGATTGAAGATAAATAATAAGTGGGACAGTACCTACCTTTTTTAACATTGTACCCTGAATATTTGAGGAAAGGAACCATTTTTGCCTCAATCTCATCATACCTGAAACAGTTATCAATTGATTATTTTCCTCCTGCTATCCAACGTACAGCATTTTAAAGGAAAACGATAATATACCTTTCCTTAGACCATTTAACAGTTGGGTCATCCATCTTATTTATTACAACTACCAGCTTAGAAACACCTAAAGTTTTTGCAAGTAGTACATGTTCACGGGTCTGTCCTCCTTTTTCATAACCAGTTTCGAATTCACCTTTTCGAGCGGATATGACCTAAAAGTGGAAGGTCATATTCACAAAAAAATCAATGCATGAGATAAAAGAAAGTTCAGCAAACAATGTCAGCATGTCCAATGGTTACCAGAACACCAATGTCAGCTTGAGAAGCACCACTTATCATATTTGGAACATAACTTTTGTGACCCTGCAAACAAAATTATTTAATTACAAAAAAGCATAAAGGAAACAAGCATTGGGCTCAATTAACAAATTATGTAAATGACACATGGAGAAGCATCAAGAACTTGAGACCTGTGCAAAAATAATTTATGTACATACAAAGTGGCAAAACAACAATAGTGATATTGAACAAGCACAGATTGAAGAAAAACAATGAATCGATCTGTGCAAAAAGACAAGATAACTCAGAGTGGTGATGATCCCTGGACTGATCAATGACATTAATTTAGAAAAGTAGGGAAAATGAAAAGATATTATAACACATTTCCAAAAGTATACCAAAATTACTCAAAGCCAACTGTCACATATGTGAAATCATGTGTTTCTCATAATTATCTTATGTCAAAATGGTAGTCCAGGAATGGGCCTGGTTTTTTGTATGAATGCTAGCCCATTAAACTGAAAAAACAATCCTAATTTAACAATGGGCCGAATCCGAAACTACAAAACGATGGCCTTGAAAGAAAACTATCCGATTTTCTAGTTGCTCAACCCATTAATCAAACATTAAATGAGTTATGTAACATAAACAATGACCAGTTCAATTAAGAGGTTCGGACATCAGGTAATTAAGAACTAGTGCTACAATCCAGTACACGAAGTATGAAATGTATAACCAATAAATGTAACGTAGTAAGGGGAAAAAAATACCGGTGCATCTAAAATAGTAAATCTTGTGTGTTCCGTCTCAAAGTGAGCTCTGCCAACTTCAACAGTCTTTCCCTGAACATACAAAAAAATATATGCAACACAATCATAAGTCTAAAAACACTTAGAAAGAGAATCATCTTGTCATGAGATATTATCTGAATTCAGAATAGAATACTATGTTGACATTCACTACAATTTGGAGAGCAAATCAGGTTATAAGATATAAATCATAAATACCAAACTATTCTTCAACAAAGAGCACTTCAACACCACAGAGAACTAAAGATCTAACATATATTTATCATTCTATAACAATCAAATATGAGAAATTGTACCTTAACCCGTTCTTCCTCATTTGTGTCCATAATGTAAGCCATGTACCTGAAAGTATTCAGATTAAGAATTAAAAAAGTAATAGCTTGTATGGGATGCAAGACTAAATAATTTTGCGACACACAAATAAAGAAGAAACAAGAAATGCAGAATTCTTTGGAACAAGGCTTTCCAAATATAAGCACAATAAAAATAAAAGACTGTTGGGTTAGCTCATTTAGTCACAACACAAATTTAGGTTTCGCAATATATCATCAAATGGAAATATGCAATACTCTATATTTCAGGTGGAAAAGGGAAAAAACTGTGAATGTTAACAAATCCACAATCCTGAATTAAGTTCACCAAAAATCGAGTTCCCTAACATCATTCTATTATCAGTTGTTTTTTTTATCGGTTGGGAAAGAATATGGTGCCTACAAAGGCCTACAAACAGTTAGAAGCTATTGCTGCATTCTAGGTTTCACAACATCGCAAAGCATGCTCTATTACGTTTTCCCAAGAAAAAGGAAGACACAATAATCATAAACCACAATCCTTCCTCTATTATAAATTTACCTGAAATATACAATACTTCCGTTTGAAATACAAGGCTTATTACAATCCTTACTGTTAGAATAATGCTCTCTGTTATTCCTCCAACCCTAGAAGGGTGGGTATATAGATAGAGATACATGGGCCTCTATATGGGTTATGCACAAGCCATATGGGCCACACTCACATATACACACATATACTCTAACACCCCCCCCCCCCGCAGTCTGGACTACCGGCGCAGCGGTGTACAAGACTGGCCAACAAAGAGAAACTCACACACAAGGCCCCCCGCAGTCACAACTAGCCACTGACTACGTTGAGACTGGACTGAAACTCCGAGAAGGTCGAGGAGGGAAGACCCTTGGTGAAGATGTCAGCAAACTGGGAGGTGGTCGGTACATGGAGAACTCGAACGTCGCCGATAGCCACCCGGTCACGAACGAAGTGCAAGTCAATCTCCACATGCTTCGTTCGTTGATGCTGAACCGGGTTGGTGGAGAGGTACACGGCGCTGACGTTGTCGCAGTAGACGAGCGTGCTCTTGGCGAGCGGGCTGTGAAGCTCAGCCAAGAGCTGCCGAAGCCAGGACGCCTCAGCAACGCCGTTAGCAACAGCCCGGTACTCCGCCTCAGCACTCGAGCGGGAGACAACCGGCTGTCGCTTGGACGACCAGGAGATGAGGTTGCCGCCGAGGAAGACGGCATAGCCTGAGGTAGAGCGACGGGTGTCCGGACAACCCGCCCAGTCAGCATCCGTGTAGACAATCAGCTCAGCAGGAGAAGACCGGTGGAGGACCAAGCCGAAGTCAACCGTGCCTCGGACGTAGCGAAGAAGGCGCTTCAGGGCAACAAGATGTGACTCCCAAGGATCATGCATATGGAGGCAGATCTGCTGGACAGCGTAGGTGAGGTCCGGCCTGGTGAAGGTAAGGTACTGTAAGGCTCCAGCAAGACTCCGATAGGCAGTCGGATCAGCCACAGGATCACCCAGAGTAGCAGACAGCTTCGCCTGAGTATCAACAGGAGTGGAGCAAGGCTTGCAATCAGTCATCCCAGCACGCTCCAGGATATCGAGAGCATACTGACGCTGGTGAAGGAGAAGACCAGCCTGACGGGGCTCAACTGTCACGCCCAGGAAGTGGTGAAGCTTGCCCAGATCCTTCATAGCAAACTCCTGCTGAAGAGAGGAGATAATCCGCTGGAGCAACTGTGGACTGGAGGCAGTCAGAACAATGTCATCAACGTAGAGGAGAAGGTAAGCAATCCCATCAGCATGGTGATATATGAACAGTGAAGTGTCTGACTTGGCCCCAACAAAACCCAGTGTCACCAAGAAAGCAGCAAACCGAGAGTACCATGCCCGAGGAGCCTGCTTCAAACCATAGAGAGACTTGTTCAGCCGGCATACCAAATCCAGACGACTGGAATCCACAAAACCTGCTGGCTGACTGCAGTAGACTGTCTCGGTCAGAGTGCCATGGAGAAAAGCATTCTTGACATCGAGCTGGTGCACTGGCCAAGAGCGAGAGAGAGCCAGAGAGAGGACAGTACGCACTGTAGCAGGCTTCACCACGGGACTGAAAGTCTCATCATAATCCACACCAGGGCGCTGAGTGAACCCCCGAAGAACCCAACGCGCCTTATAGCGCTCCAGAGTACCATCAGCTCGACGCTTGATCGTCCAAATCCACTTGCCGGTCACCACATTGCAACCAGACGGACGCGGCACAAGGTCCCAAGTCTGGTTGGCAAGAAGAGCTCCATACTCCTCTTCCATCGCACGACGCCAGTTCGGATCTGCCAAAGCCTCACGAACGGACGTCGGGATCAGAGAGAGACGCGACGCTCCCTCGGTGGCGGAGAGAACCGCGGGCCTTAGAACCCTGGCCGCCTGCCGAGTCACCATGGGATGGGTGTGACGAGGATCCCGATGGATGACCGGCGGGTGGTACACGGCCAGCTCCACCCGAGAACGGCGTGGTGGAGGCGGCGGCGGTGGTGGCGGGGGCGGAGGCTGTGTCAGCTCCGGTGGAGGTGGTGGAGGCGGCGGAGACAACTCCGGTGGAGGTGGAGGCGGAGACGGCTCCGGTGACGGTGGTGGAGGAGGCGGAGCCGTCGAGCGACGCTCGTAGACGCACAGGGGGCGCATAGTCCACGGGCACCTCCGGAACCGGCGGCAGAGGAGCGGGCATCTGTGGAGGCACCGGACGGCGGCGGCACACCTGCACCGGCTCGGCGTAGCATGCGGGTGTCGTCGTGGCCACGCGTGGCGCGGCAGGAGGCACCGGGATGGTGTTGGGCGCAGCAGAAGGCGCCGGGGCCGCGCGTGGCCCGGCGGGAGGCTCCAGGGGTGCGACAGAAGGCGCCGAGGCCGCGCGTGGCGCGGCGGGAGGCTCCAGGGGCGCGACAGAGGGCGCCGGGGCCGCGCGTGGCGCGGCCAGAGGCACCAAGCCCGCGTCGGGTGCGGCAAAGGGCACCGGAACAGCGGGTGGTGCAAGAAGAGGCTCAAGCGCTACACGTGGCGCAGCTAAAGGCGCCGGAGCTGGTGGTGGAACAGGACCTGCTGAAAAAGGAAAAACAGAAACAGGTGGCTGAACCACCGGGTCAGAAAACATGGACTCAAGGTCAGGATCAGGAGAAGGTGTGGAGGTGGAGGAGAAAGGGAAGTCCGACTCGTCAAACACAACATGTCGGGATATAAGAACCCGACGAGAGGCGAGATCATAGCAACGGTACCCCTTATGGTCAGGAGAGTAACCAAGGAACACACAACGTGTCGAGCGAGGTGCGAGCTTGTGAGGAGCAGTGGCAGCCAGGTTCGGGTAGCAAGCGCACCCGAAGACACGAAGGTGAGCGTAGGTGGGAGGGGTACCGAAGAGAGCGTGGTGAGGAGTCGGAGCAGGTGAAGCTGTGGAAGGAAGACGGTTGAGAAGATAGGTGGCGGTGTGAAGGCTCTCTGCCCAGAAGCGCGGGGGCAGGGAGGCCTGGATCAGAAGAGTGCGCATGACATCGTTCGTGGTCCGAATCATGCGCTCAGCCTTGCCATTCTGTGGAGAAGTGTACGGACAAGACATACACAGCTGCACACCTCGGGAGAGAAAGAAGGAGCGAGAGGTGTTGTTATCGAACTCACGGCCGTTGTCACACTGGACGGCCTTAACGGTGAGGCCGAACTGAGTGGACACCCAGGCAAAGAAGCAAAGGAGGGTGGGGAAAGTGTCAGACTTGGCACGTAAAGGAAAAGTCCAAGAGTAGTGAGAAAAATCATCGAGCACTACCAGGTAGTACTTGTAGCCAGAAATACTAGGAACAGGAGAAGTCCACAGATCACAGTGAATAAGATCAAAGGCATGCATCGCATGTGAAGAAGAAGAAGAAAAAGGAAGGCGAACATGGCGACCCAACTGGCACGCATGGCAGAGATGCTCATCAGAAGCCCGAGTGCAAGGGAGTTGTGCACTACGACCGAGCTGAGCCAAAGCGTCGCGGCCGGGGTGACCAAGCCGGCGGTGCCAGGTAGTGGAAGAGGGAGTGGTGGTAAGAGCAGCTGCCGGGGAAGAGGGCAAAGGTGGGGTAGCGGAAGCAGGAAGGCGAAGGGTGTAAAGGGGTCCCGAGCTATCACATCAGAGGAGCGGACGTCCAGACAAAGAGTCCTTCACGGTGAGGCCAGAAGGATCGAATTCAACCGAACAAGAATTGTCAACTGTAAACTGACGAATAGAAAGAAGGTTGTGGATCATTTGAGAAGCAACGAGGACATTGGGAAGACGAAAGGGACCAGGAGCAGAACCCACGGAGGTGACAGGAAGACAAGACCCATCACCAACCATGATCGAAGACGGTTAGGAGGGATGTGGAGGTCGGACAAAAGACAGGAGGCTAGCATCAGGAGTGGTGTGGTAGGAGGCACTCGAGTCGGCGATCCACTCAGAGCGGACAGGAGGGGTTACCCCCATGGTGCTGAGTGCCTGCACCGGAGGCTGAGTGGGAGTAGGCGAGATGCGCCCTGACAATGGGTCGCTGAAGAATGGCCAGGGCACACCAGCAGTAGGAGGCGTGCGCCGACGGCGTCCCCTCCGCCAACGGCACCCACCGCGACCTCCGCCACCCCCGCTCGGCTCGGGGAAAGTAGTCGTGGTAGCGGCGTCGTAGAGAACGGCGGTGCCGGAGCAGACATCATCGACAGGCGTCATGCTCCGGAGGAAGGCGGCGGCGGCGGCGGCGACTGGTGCATCCTCGGAGGGCATGCCGAGGCCGCAGAAGAAGGGGACCCCGCCAACGAGGAGCGGAGTAGCGCCGACAGGGGGAGACGGGGCAGCGGCGTCAGCGGCAGGTGGTGCAAAGAGGACCGCCGAGAGGGGCGCGGCGCTCGCACGCGCAGCGCTTGCACGCACGGCCTGGGCAGCGGCGAGGTCATCGTCAGGGGCCGCAGCAGCAGGGAGCTCCAGCCCCGCGCGTGAGGCAGCAGCAGGGACCGGTAGCTCCGCAAACGCGCGCAAATCGACGACGGTGGCGGGCTCCACGGCACGCAGGGCAGCAGGGAGCTCCAGCCCCGGCAGCGGCGGCGGCTGCAAGGAAGAGAGGAAAACCGGCAGCGCCGGCGGCCAGCCGGCCATGGTCGGCGGCGGCGGTGGCTGCAAGGAGAGGAAAACCTAAGCCACTGATACCATGTTAGAATAATGCTCTCTGTTATTCCTCCAACCCTAGAAGGGTGGGTATTTAGATAGAGATACATGGGCCTCTATATGGGCTATGCACAGACCATATGGGCCACACTCACATATACACACATATACTCTAACACTTACATTGTTTTTGTGATACAAAACTGATGTTTTAAGATTCGTATTAAAAAATATTTACTAGTGGTTACAATGTTGTATTGCATAATTGAAATGCTAAAATACTCCATCCCAAAAAAACAAGTTGTTTTAGGTTTTTCCTAAGTTAATTTTTCTCAACTTTGACAAAATTTATAGAGAAAAGTATTAATGTTCATGACATCAAATAGGTACATTATAAAAATAGATCTCATGATAAATCAAATGGAACTTATTTCATACAATAAATATATGAAGTTTTTCTACAAACTTGGTCAAACTTTAAAAAGTTTGACTTAGGACAATCCTAAAACGACATTTTTTAGGGACAGAGGGAGTACATTATTGTTGGTCTTGTCCTAACGAAATAAAATTGCCTTGTAAATAAAAACAAAAGCACATTATGTCGTCTTCTTTATGGGTCTAATAAGAATATGTTTTACATGTTTCAAAGAAGTAGTGTCAATATGTGAATTATTTACAAATCTGAGGATGCAATCAATATGCTAAGCCTATTTTCTTACAGCTCATATGTGAATTAAAATAAAAGACACCTTGAAAGATACGAGCAACCTACGAAGCACTCATTACGTGAATGCGCTTGCAATACAGAGGCAGATATCAAATGGGCTTGAATTTTATTCAGTATTAAAAGCAGTTGTATCTCCCTAGTTCAAAATGCGGCATGATTAAACTCAAATACTCAATTTGCAAAGAAGGGACATCTGCCTCAAAACCTATTTGCAACACAAATTAACAGCTAACCAGCTTTCTCGGCTTTTATCCTTTGCTTCCTTCTCATATTTCTGGATGGTCCTGTCATCAACTTGACCACTCAAAAACAATATCTGTCCCCCAGCAGTTGATTTCCCAGCATCTGGATCCAAGCAACAACAAAACTGAGACTAACAAAAAATTTTAAGACAATTCAAACACGCAAGCCGTAACAAAGCAAATAGCTCACAAGAGATTCACTAAATATGCCAGCCAAGAACCTTGCAGTAAGCAGAAGACATGAAAATGTAATTGAAAACAGAAACTATATGCTTCGGATGTAAAGGCTAGATATTTCTAAGCAGATATGCTAACTGCTAACCACTGCCCAGACAAGCAAATCTAGAAGAGAAGAAAAACAGAATCAACTTGCACCCTCCACTCTCATATCCAGCATGGTTCGAGAAAAAAAAAAGGGAAGCAAAAGCTTCTATGTTGAAGCATATAATAGGACAGAAGGAAGCATGAGCAGGAATGAGAAATATAACCCATGGGGCAATTATTATGTTACCAGTTACCACTGATGGCTATAGTGTAGTTGATGTAAGGAAAAAGTCTATAGCACCCCCTCACCTATGGGGGGTGGACTACATAAACCCCCCAACCTATGAAACGGTCTATATAACCCCTGAACTTTCCAAAACCGGTCAAAATTACCCCCTAAAGCAGTTTTGAAAAATCACAGTATATTTCAGAAAAATCATAAAATGGAAAATCCAATTGTGTTGGACTCCAAATGAGTAGATCTACACAGTGAACATGTAGTATGGTATGCTTTAGTACATTTTTTTTGCTATAGCTTTAGATATATAAAATATGTACTAAAGCATTCCATACTACATGTTCACTGTGTAGATCTACTCATTTGGAGTCCAACACAATTGGATTTTCCATTTTATGATTTTTCTGTGATTTATTATGATTTTTCAAAACTGTTTTAGGGGGTAATTTGATCAGTTTTGGAAAGTCCAGGAGGTGATATAGACCGTTTCATAGGTTGCGGGGTTATGTAGTCTACCCCTCACAGGTGAACCTTTCAAAAAAGATTCACTACTCTAAAAAAACAAAAAAGGAATTCCATTGAATTGTATTTGTATTGATCAATTAGAATTGTCTTCGCCCATTATCCAAGATTCCCCACTGCTGCCCCCCGTGGGAGTCCGAGCCGTGTCTCAGTCCCAGTGTGGCTGATCATCCGAAAAGACTTGCTAAATAGATGCCTGAAACTTGTCAAGCTGAGATCAACTACTACAACAGAATTATTTCAAAAAAGATTCACTACTCTAAAAAAACAAAAAAGGAATTCCATTGAATTGTATTTGTATTGATCAATTAGAATTGTCTTCGCCCATTATCCAAGATTCCCCACTGCTGCCCCCCGTGGGAGTCCGAGCCGTGTCTCAGTCCCAGTGTGGCTGATCATCCGAAAAGACTTGCTAAATAGATGCCTGAAACTTGTCAAGCTGAGATCAACTACTACAACAGAATTAGCATCAAAATGCCAAAACAAGTATATATGATGCACTCATTGTCTAAAACAATGTTAAGTACTGCCGAAGTGGATCAGCCAATTAGTCAATCATTCAATCCTTCCTCGCATGGAGTGCCAACGCTAGGCAAACATCTCTGAAGAATCATCATCAAAAGAACTTGTGACTTGATTCCATGACTAACCATCACTATGTTTACATCCAACTAAGAACCTATAAAGGATAGCAAAATCCTAAATTTCTAATCGTGATTTGTTAGCCCCAACACAATCCTATATCAGCCAAAATCAAGCAGAGCACATACCAATCAAGATATTATTCTGTGCATCAATCTGGCTAACACTAAAACGACATTGAAAGAAAACAGGCAGTACGAAAACTGAACTTACCAACATGGCCAATGAAAACCACATTCAAGTGTCTTTTTGTTTCCTCTATCTCATCTTCGACATCCTGAGCATCATCTTGTGCAGCAACTGCAGTGATAGAAAAGTCCGGTTGCATAACAGTTTGTACTCACAACAGGATATTTATAGGCCATTGCTTTGAAACTTTAACAGAAGCCATCAGAGGAAGAACCATGCCTCAGCAAACATGAAGCAATAGTCTGTAACATAAGAGTAAGAAAATACACAATAGAAGAAACCTTGGATCAAGTCAACAACCTAGCCAAA
The DNA here is from genome assembly GCA_036936925.1 of Cenchrus fungigraminus. Lineage (NCBI taxonomy): Eukaryota > Viridiplantae > Streptophyta > Magnoliopsida > Poales > Poaceae > Cenchrus > Cenchrus fungigraminus. The sequence continues at coordinate 34,740,495 of CM072775.1, forward strand.
AAGTTGCCTTTAGGATGAATGAGAAGACATAATAAATCACTTCACAATGACAAGAATCAGTTATTATGAGAAGTACATTAAGTGATCAAAATTAACAATCAGCATCTGACAGTTAAAAGTCCTATTATTTGCATGGAGGAAATCAGGTTGCAAATTCACCAAATATGCATGAATACAAGGGCAGGACACAAAATTAGCAAAGAACATACGCTTTCATTTGAGGTTTCAACAACAGTGCAGGGCTAAAAAGATAAACAAGCTCAATACATACCGTTTGCCTTAAGCTCCAATGACTGAAGAGATGACTGAATTTCCTTGACACCTGAAAGTACATGGACGCGTTAACACACAGCAATTATTTCCAACGTGCATATAAGAATGTCATCTTCCAATGGACGGATAAGTAGATGGAAAGGTTCCAAGAGAATCCAGAAAGTAGGAATCAATTAATTAAGACAAAAGGTATTTCTCCATTTCTCAATAATAATAATCCACGACCACAGGGATGAAAAATTGCCTAGCTACACTTGACATACTAATAGAATTGAACTTTCCAAATAGAATTAACACAGCTCACAAAATAAGCTTGCAAGCCTAAGCCAGAACAAGAAGGCATTCAATATGGCAAAGGTTACATTGTTAGACTCATTGAATAGTGCGCGGTCATTTATAATAGGCACTGTTATCCAATGGGTACATCATATTGGACATCGAGCTGGACTAGCAGAGTGGAGTTCCTTCCATAATAATCAGAGCCTATATAACATACCTACTGTTAAAAGAAGATGAAAGCGTTCAGAAAAGGAGGTTTCCACACATCAGTTTTGCCCCCCAGTGTGTATGAAAAATGGCGTAGGTTTCTTGACTGGGCACTAGACAGAACCTAACAACAACACCTTTTTAGCATAATTAGCAAGCCAAGAGCCAGGACAGTAAAGCAGGTGGTCAGCAATGCGCAGCTGGGAGGGGAGCACAACATGCCATCAGAGTCTTAGGCACTGTTTGTTTCAGCTCTGGCAAACTTTCAATGCATAGCTGTCCATATATCGGAAAGTCGGAAAGCTGTGAAAGTGGAAAGCCAGAAGCAACTTTTTATGAGCTTTGCAGCTTTCCACTTTTCAAAGGCATCTGGCTTTTGGAAATATGGAAAGCTAGCTGTGAAAAGCTCCACAGAAGCTCAAACAAACACAGCCTTAGAGAAGTAGCACACGAGCTGTGACTGAATAGCAATAGGAGGGTAGCATTGGCAATTAGAGAAGAGGAACATGTGAGCACAGTGGCGGGAAAGAATCAAGAATTGAAGAAATGGAGCACATGCTCGGCACTGCCGTTTTAATCACTGGATTCTAGGAGTGGCTGCACAAGGGCAACAGATACTACGGTTCCAGAGGTGAATGTGGCACAACCTTACATAAAACACAGGACCCAAAAAGCAATGAAGGATCAGATGGAAATGATCAGAACAAAGGGTGGGCCACCTAGCATGCCAAGGAGCTAGGTGCCACTGCCATCCTCCCGAATTGCTTAATCACCACGTAGCATGTCATCCCTTCACTTACCACTTTTTGGAAACTGCATGGCTTCACGATCAAACACATAGCAACAACAAAACTCCAAAGTAGACCATTTCAGGGGCAGTTCACAAAATCACAAACCGGCAAGCCAGACAGAAGAACAATCAGCTATGCAACTGCACACAAGGCCTTAACACCATTGGATCATCTTACTCAAAGAGGGACACAGAACAACAAACAAATGCATCCTGCAAGAATCAAGACAGGCACCTCACCACAGGAGCTATCGTGAAGTAGGCAAGATCTAGAAGCTTAATTTCGCCTTAAACAAATAATAAACCCAACTGAACTAGCAGAGATCGACGCCACAACCTAATCGCATCTTTCTCCCACGTTTCCCGCCGCGGCAACCTACGAAAACAAGTCAACCTTTATAAACCCTAACCACCGCATAATCTAGAGCGCCAGCACCAGATAGGCATAGATAGCCGACTGTGATTCCAAGATCTAAGCGAACAGCCCCTATAACAGCACAAGCGAACGGGAAATTCAGTTATTGGGCGAAGAGGGGAACCTTCAGCCTCGGGAGTGGGAGTGGGAGCGGGAGCGGGAGGGCCATCAGCGGCAACGTCCGGTGGGGCGGCGCCGGAGTCCACGGGCATGGGCTCCGCATCTTCGCGCGCCCAGTCATCGACGGTGGCGTCCTCGGGCGGCTGGACGGCGTGCGGCTGGGCCTCAGCGTGCGCATCGTGCTCCATCCCACGAGGCGAGTCGAGGACACCGAGAGGTGGCGGCGATGAGATGCTGCTGCGCTGGGCGCCGGCGTCTAGGGTTTTATGCGTGTGGTGGATTTGGATTTTTAGGTTAGTGAGATGGGGGAAGGGCGGTGGGCCGGTGGCTGAGACCGACTTTAGACCGTCTCCAGCAGCTGCTGTATCAGTAGCCGCACAGCAGCTGCATCCGCAAAATGCAAATCGGCTTCGCACTGTAGCGGCTCCAGCAGGAGCTGCAACAGATGCGTTTTGTAGCAAGACGTGGATGTGCTGCGTTCTTGGGGCTCTAGGGGCTTTCCCCGTCCCAACCGCCTGTGGGACCCACGCACCGAGCTGTGCTCCCCGTCGCCGCTGTTGCTCCCCGTCGCCGAGCTGCTCCCCGTCATCGCGAACTGCTCCCCGTCGCCGCGAGCTGCTCCCCATCGCCGCCGCCTCCCACGCGTTGCGCCGCCTCCTCTGCACCCTGCGGATCTCGCCGTTGACCTCGAGGAGCCGCCGGATCTGCAAGGGCGCGAGGCGGAGCAGCGGCGTGAGGCGGAGCAGCGGCGCGAGGCGCGGTGGCCGGATCCGGCGCGGCCTCCCTCCCTTGCCCTTGCCCCTGCACGGCGGCCGTCGGCGTAGATCAGGGGCGGGACGGCGGCGACGGCGCCATCTCCCCTACGGCCCCGCGGCACCCTAGAGAAGCGAGGTGGGGCTCACGGTCGCCGGCTCCGACGCCGGCCGGCGAACAGAGCAGCCTCCCTCCTGCCGTGTGATGAGGACACCATGAGTACATCTACACCAGCTGATGCGGACACCACGAGTACATCTACACTAGCAGCACCTCAGGCGCCTCCAGTTGATCCTCCACTCTAGGCGCCACCTTGTGGGCCACTCACATCGGGCCCGTGCGCGTGAATTGAACTTCGTCCTACTGTTAAAGAATGAAGGCCCAGAAGAATAAAGGCTGGTCCAACAGGAGGCCCACGTGGGTGCCTAGGGTACTGTTCACGTGCGCTACAGTACCGCGGGTACTGTAGCAGCGCCGCCGCCGCCGCCCTCCTGGCCACTTGGGGGCTGCGACCCCTATTTAGATAGACCTCTCTCTTATTTTTCAGACTTGAGTTTTGTTTTACATCTAGCTTTAGCTACACCAGACCACGCACAAATACGTGCTGTCCTCTGTGATTCAGAACTCCACCTTCGAGTGATATTAAGATTGCTCGCCTCAGATTCTTGTTCGTTCTTCGATTGCGTACAGGAATTGATCTTCGTGATCAGACTGATCTTGCACCGGCAAGGTTGGTAACCATCGGGAGTTGGTTCAGCTATTGCATTGGCACTTCGAGTCTCGCTTGTCGTAGTCGAATCGTGAGGGTCACCTCCCACCAGATCGAAGTTATCTCCACTCACCGAAAGATCAGGCACTCCGCCTCTATCAAGTGGTATCAGGATTCCCGGTTGACCAGTGAGTTTATCGAGTGTTTTTTTCCCTTCCTACAGTCCACAAAACCAAACAAAAATTTATTTCAAGTTAGATCCTTGTCCCAGCAACCACCGTTTAGCCTTGCACATTCTTTCAATAAGTGTCTTTGTTGAATTTGTGTGCTTACTCGTTCAATTGTTGCTGGTTACTTGTGTTTCATCTCTTGTTTCTCGTATTCTTCTAACCCTAGTTTTCGCCGCCGCCGTTCCGCTGCTCGCCAATCCTACCACGACACGCTTTCCGCCCTACCCCCTCGCGTTGTTCCCTCACGCGAACCCCCACCCCTCGCGCCGCACCCCCTGGTCGCGACCAGAGAACCGCACCGCGCCGTCCCACCCCTCCGATCGCCCCCTCCCTGTCAAAAAAAAAAGGAAAGTGCAAAAAAAAGAAACAAAAAAAGGAAAGTGCAAAAAGAAAGAAAAAAAAAGAGACAACCGAACAGGAGACGGGACCGATCCGGAGTCCTCACGCGCGCCGCTGCTTTCCTGGCTCGCGATCCTTGTGGGCACGCCGCGCCTCTCCATCGTGGCTGCGAGCCTCTCCCTGGGTTGCGTTCTTTCCACCAGATCGAGCGCCCCTTTCCCCCTCCACGCACGCCGTGTCCTCCCTGGACACTACGCGCTACCCTTTCTCCACCAAGCAAGCCGCGCCCTTCCTCCCCCTGGATCGCCCCACCCCCCACCTTGCGCACTCAGTGTTTCATATCCGTCTCTCTCTGCATTGCCACCATATTCTGAGGTGAGCTTTACTTTAGAGAGAGAGAGAGAGTATCTTCGTGTTACCGAAATACCCCTATACTTTCGGAAAAAGTGTGTGTGGTGAATTGATATTTGAAATCCTCTGTGTTCATATTATCAGTTTTGAGGACCTCCGCAAAAAAAAAATCGAAAAAAAAAATTCAGAAAAAGAAATCCGAAAAAGGAGGATTTTTGTGCTGCATTCTACACCTTTGCCACCTCCCTTGCCTCTATCTTTTCGATTTCACTTGTTGCCAGCAGCGTTTGTTTCGTGTTTAGCACTATAATTCAACTTTGCATTATTGTTTGAGTGTGCTAATCCTTGACTTGAGTGCAGCCTACCCAGAACTCCACATATTTCTACGACGAGCAGATTTTGTTTCTACAGGCAATCGCTCCTCCAATCTTTCGCGAGTTCCACCGGTTGGTTGCAGGTCGCCCCTGTGTGCGTGGTAAGAACAAATAAGAATTTGATAACAGCACTAGTGTGAGCGCCTTGTGAGCTGTCCCACCCTGTTTTGGCGTTTGTTTTTGTTTTGTGTTTGCGCTAACCATGTCAGGCGACGACGACAAGAAACAGCTGCAGGACATGCGGACAGAGATTGATGGCCTTGTCACGGACATCAAGACGATACATGAACGGATGGACTCCACGGTCACTACGGCCAACGAGCGGTTCGACCAGCTCGACCTCGCGCAGACGGCCACCAGGACGACGCTCGACACCATCGTGTCACAACTCGATGCATTGAACACGGTGGTCACTGATTTGGTGGCCCAAGGATGTGTTGGTGACGATGAGCAAGAGGATGCTGACCGCCGCGGCAAAGCCCGCCGTGTACCACGCGCGCCCCGGTAATGATTCCTTTTCTAAGATTAAATTTAAAATCCCATCTTTCAATGACAAGTATGATCCTGCTGCATATCTTGATTGGGGGTTAGAAGTTGAACAGAAATTTTCATGCCATGATATTGCTGCAAATTCTCAAGTTAAAGCTGCTATTAGTGAATTTACTGAGTTTGCTTTAATTTGGTGGCGTGAGTATAAAACTAAACATCCCACTACCATTCCGACCACTTGGGATGAATTGAAAGCTGCCATGCGACATAGATTTGTACCCTCATATTATGCTCGTGATTTGCTTAACAAAATGCAGCGTTTTCAGCAAGGTTCTCAATCTGTTGAGGACTATTACCAGGAGCTACAAAAAGGTATGATTCGGTGTGGGTTATTAGAGGAAAACGACGCTGCTATGGCACGTTTTCGTGGTGGTTTAAACCGTGAAATCCAGGATATACTTGACTATAAGGAATATGATGACATGACTACATTATTTTCATATGCTTGCAAAGCTGAACGTGAAGTGCAGGGACGCCGCTCGAGGCCATTTTCTAACTCTTTTGCAGGGAGAAGCTCGACATCCAGCCCCGCGGCCACTACTCCTGCACCATCTGCTGCCACGTCTACATCCCGTGATAAGGCGGCCAAACCCGCAGGCGCCGCTCCATCCACAGGCGCGACTCCCACCATAGGTCGTACGCGGGATATCACGTGTTTTCGTTGCAGCAGACGTGGCCACATGGCTCGGGACTGCCCAAACACGCACACTTTGGTCATTCGTGACGATGGTGAGTACTCTTCCGCTAGTGATTCCGAGGATATTCAACATACTATGCTTGTCACTGACCATGCAGCAAAGACGGATGTACATGTCAACCCGGATGATGCCGATAGGTATGAAACTCTTGTTGTGCAGTGTGTTCTCAGTGCACAGGTCGCCTCGCCTGAGAAGAATCAGCGACACAACCTTTTCCACACAAAGGGCGTTGTGCAGGAGCGGTCGATTCGCATCATCATCGACAGCGGTAGCTGCAACAATTTGGCGAGTACCACGCTGGTTGAAAGATTATCTTTACCCACTCGTAAGCATCCGAATCCATATCACATTCAATGGCTTAATGATGGTGGGAAAATTAGAATAACACAAATGGTGCGTGTTCATTTCTCCATGGGTGCCTATTCTGATTTTGTTGATTGCGATGTCGTTCCCATGGCAGCATGTTCCTTGTTACTTGGTAGACCTTGGCAATATGATACTGATAGCTTGCATCATGGTCGTTCGAATCATTATTCTTTCATGTTTAAGGGTCAGAAAATAATTATACATCCCATGACACCTGAACAGATTCTCAAAGATGATATTGCTAGAGCTGCTAAAACTGCTAAACAACTTGAACCATCACCATCGATTAATTCTGAAATCAAGTTGAATGCTCCTGTTTTACTTGCTACACGTGCTGATTTTGATGATTTATGTGATGCTCAATTGCCTTGCTACGCACTAGTATGCTCTAGTCTGCTCGTTTCACTTGATGATGCACCGTCTATGGATATTTCCCCTGTGGTTGCTAACCTTTTGCAGGAGTACGCTGATGTCTTTCCCAAAGACTTGCCACCAGGTCTCCCACCACTCCGTGGCATTGAGCACTAGATCGACCTCATTCCAGGCGCACAGCTTCCAAATCGCGCCCCGTACCGTACAAATCCGGATGAGACCAAGGAGATCCAGCGCCAGGTACAGGCATTGCTTGACAAGGGTTACATTCGTGAGTCTCTCAGCCCTTGCTCCGTTCCTGTGTTGCTTGTTCCAAAGAAAGATGGATCATGGCGTATGTGTGTTGTCGTGCTATTAATAACATCACCATTCGTTATCGATACCCTATACCACGCCTTGATGATATGCTAGATGAGCTTAGTGGTGCCATTATTTTCACTAAGATTGATTTACGTAGTGGCTACCACCAAATTCGCATGAAATTGGGTGATGAATGAAAAACAGCTTTTAAAACGAAATTTGGTTTATATGAATGGTTGGTTATGCCGTTTGGATTGACTAATGCTCCCAGCACCTTTATGCGTTTGATGAATGAAGTTCTGAGGCTCTTCATAGGATTGTTTGTAGTGGTTTATTTTGATGATATCCTTATCTACTGCAAGTCTATGGAAGAGCATTTGGAACATTTGCGTGCAGTTTTTGACGCGTTGCGTGCTGCCCACTTATTTGCTAACATGGAAAAATGCATCTTTTGCACACAACGTGTCTCGTTTCTTGGTTATGTTGTTACTCCACAGGGCATCGAGGTGGATAGCAGCAAGGTTGCTGCCATTCGGGAGTGGCCTACACCGACGACGGTCACACAGATTCGGAGTTTTCTTGGACTTGCAGGTTTCTACCGCAGGTTTGTTCGTGATTTTAGCTCCATTGCAGCGCCTCTACATGAGCTTACAAAGAAAGATGTGCCATTTGCTTGGAGTGATTCGCAGGAGGTAGCGTTCAGCACTTTGAAAGATAAGTTAACCCATGCTCCTCTCTTGCAGTTGCCTGATTTTAATAAAGTGTTTGAGCTTGAATGCGATGCTAGCGGTATTGGGCTAGGTGCTGTTTTGTTACAAGAAGGCAAACCGGTTGCATACTTTAGCGAGAAATTAAGTGGTGCTAGTCTGAAATATTCTACTTATGATAAGGAGCTTTACGCTTTAGTGCGCACTTTGCATACATGGCAGCACTATCTTTGGCATCGCGAGTTCATCATTCATTCTGATCATGAGGCTTTGAAACATATTCGCACCCAAACAAATCTGAACCGTCGTTATGCTAAATGGGTAGAATTCATTGAGTCTTTCCCTTACATTATTAAACACAAGAACGGAAAGGACAATGTCATTGCTGATGCTTTGTCTCGTCGCTACACCATGTTGTCACAGTTAGATTTTAAAATCTTTGGCTTGCAAACTGTGAAAGCTCAATATGTAGATGATGCTGATTTTAAAGATGCTTTCGCCCATTGTATTAATGGCAAACCATGGGGTAAATTTCACATGCAGGACGGGTTCCTGTTTCGCGCTAACAAGCTGTGTGTTCCAGCTAGCTCGGTTCATCTTTTATTGTTGCAGGAAGCGCATGGAGGCGGACTCATGGGACACTTTGGCGTCTACAAGACGCATGAGGCGCTAGCTGCTCATTTCTTTTGGCCCCGGATGCGCGCTGATGTTGAGCGCCTTGTTGCACGCTGCACTACTTGTCAGAAAGCTAAGTCACGATTGCACAACCATGGTTTGTATATGCCTTTGCCTGTTCCTACTTCCCCTTGGCTTGATATTTCTATGGACTTTGTTTTGGGATTGCCTAGAACTAAGAAGGGGAGGGATAGCATTTTTGTGGTTGTTGATCGATTCTCCAAAATGGCTCATTTCATACCTTGTCATAAGACTGATGATGCTAGCAATGTTGCTGAATTGTTCTTTAGAGAGATTATTCGTTTGCATGGTATTCCGAATACTATAGTCTCTGATCGTGATGCTAAGTTTCTCAGTCATTTTTGGAGATCTCTGTGGAATAAATTGGGTACTAAATTGCTGTTTAGCACAACTTGTCACCCTCAGACTGATGGACAAACTGAGGTGGTTAATAGAACCTTGTCCACTATGCTTAGGGCTGTTTTAGATAAAAATTTGAAACGTTGGGAGGATTGCTTGCCTCATGTTGAGTTTGCTTATAATCATGCCATGCATTCCTCTACAAAGATGTGCCCTTTTCAGATTGTGTATGGTTACATCCCTCGGGCGCCCATTGATTTGTTTTCTCTTGATGCTGCGGACGCCCCTCACTTAGATGCTGTTGCACATGTTGAACAAATGATTAACCTGCATGAACAAACTCAACAAAACATTGCTGCTGCTAATGCTAAATATCAGGTTGCTGGTAGTAAAGGCCGAAAACTTGTTACTTTTGAACCTGGTGATATGGTTTGGTTGCATTTGAGGAAGGACCGTTTTCCTACTTTGCGTCGTTCTAAATTGATGCCACGTGCTGCTGGTCCTTTTAAAGTGCTAACCAAGATTAATGATAATGCTTACATCCTTGACCTGCCTGCGGAGTTTGGTGTTTCCACTAGTTTTAATGTTGCAGATTTGACACCGTATGCGGGCGAAGACGAGGAGCTGCCGTCGAGGACGACTTCAGTTCAAGAAGGGGCGGATGATGAGGACACCACGAGTACATCTACACCAGCTGATGCGGACACCACGAGTACATCTACACTAGCAGCACCTCAGGCGCCTCCAGTTGATCCTCCACTCCAGGCGCCACCTTGTGGGCCACTCACTCGGGCCCGTGCGCGTGAATTGAACTTCGTCCTACTGTTAAAGAATGAAGGCCCAGAAGAATAAAGGCTGGTCCAACAGGAGGCCCACGTGGGTGCCTAGGGTACTGTTCACGTGCGCTACAGTACCGTGGGTACTGTAGCAGCGCCGCCGCCGCCGCCCTCCTGGCCACTTGGGGGCTGCGACCCCTATTTAGATAGACCTCTCTCTTATTTTTCAGACTTGAGTTTTGTTTTACATCTAGCTTTAGCTACACCAGACCACGCACAAATACATGCTGTCCTCTGTGATTCAGAACTTCACCTTCGAGTGATATTAAGATTGCTCGCCTCAGATTCTTGTTCGTTCTTCGATTGCGTACAGGAATTGATCTTCGTGATCAGGCTGATCTTGCACCGGCAAGGTTGGTAACCATCGGGAGTTGGTTCAGCGATTGCATTGGCGCTTCGAGTCTCGCTCGTCGTAGTCAGATCGTGAGGGTCGCCTCCCACCAGATCGAAGTTATCTCCACTCACCGAAAGATCGGGCACTCCGCCTCTATCACCGTGGACGCCGCGGCTCCCTCCGCGCGCGGGAGCCAACAGCCCGGGTCGATGCACCTCCTGCTGCGCGACGCTGCTGGAGGCGCCCCTCCCCGCAACGGCCCGAATCTTCTCTCTGCTTTCTTCAAGTCGGGATGCAAATGGGGGAACCGCTGGAGACGGTCTTAGTGTCTTCATCCCATTCCTCAACCTCAAAATGAGGAAACCAAGAGCAACTGTAGCACCTCCAACAACCCCCTCAACCTCATCTGCATTTTGCGATTATGCTCTTCTCGTTGGATTCCCTCTCCTTTCCCCTTCTCAACCGCTTGCGGACCCTACCACCTCCGCCTCTCCTTCTCCGCCCGCCTGCTCCCTCTCCTTCTCCACCCGCTTGCTCCCTCTCCTTCTCCAGCGCCGCCACCTCCTCTGCTCCCCTCCGCCCTCGATCTGGATGCCAACACGAGGGCCTGCGGCGACGGTGAGCTGGTGCACGAGCCTGTGGCGGACGCGAGGCAGTGGCGGCTCCCCTCGGCGCAGCAAGATCCTGGGCTCGGGGCGGCCGCGGAGTTCCACGACCGGCGCGACGACCTCCTCCCGTAGGGGAGGGCGCGAAGCAGGAGCTCCCCGTCGTCGTCACCACATAGCTCGCCGGCCTCCTCCACTGATGGTTGCACCGCCGGATGGCACCCTCTTTTTTCCCGTCCTCCCTCCTCCCGTGACGCAAGGCGGGGTAGAAACAGCGGATCTCGCCGTTGCCGCCAGATCGAGGTCGCCTCCGCGGCGGCGGAGGCGAGGTGCCTCTCCCTCTCCCTCCACCTCGAGCAGGGCCGGAGCTGGGGTGGCCACGCGCGCTCTCGTTCTTAGGCTCGCGTGGAGCTCCTAGGCTTCTCCGACCGCTGGTGGAGCTTCTCCGCTGCGCCAGGGAGGAGGATGGAGGCGCGCGGCGCGAAGTCGTTGAGATGAGGGGAGGGATCCAGATACTGCTGGAAGGCCTACTTTGTTTGAGGACGATTTCCTTCTCTCACCTTCTCTCAAAACGGGCTTTTGCAGATGGGGAACAAGTTCATTGCTGATGAGAAGCATGCCGCAGCTGCCGTCTACGCCACGTTGTTTAGGCTTTGTACAAGCATATAATAACATTAGTAAAATGTATGTGCGATGCACACGTATTTTGAAATTAACCTTCCCAAATAGTCTTAAACCTTACACATATGTAATACCAGGCTTATGAGAATTTGAGAGAAAAGAAAATTCCAAGCTACCGAAGATGCGTTTTCAAAACAAAATACCTTTGACAAAATTGCTAAAATTAAACTATCCTGAATAAAATGAAGTGTGTTTTAGCCGACTCGTTTACCTCCACCGCGTTAGCTACGTCTGCAAACCATCCTGAAATAAAGCACTCGCTATGTCTTATGAACAGAGTAACCTCACGAACTCCTCGCACCACAGTGTCTCCATCACCGACGTGTTGCATAGCAGAAACTTGCAAGCTAGCACCCCTTGGTAATGCACTAGGTTGATCTCCCTCACTCTGCTCAAGCAAGAGATCATGGAACTCTCGGATGAGAAAGGACAGGTTTGGCCATTATACTTCAGATGTTGCGCGTCGAGTAGCTTCTCCTCGTTGTACTTGTAAATGTACACGAGTAGTCTGCCCACCGATCATGTTCTTCACTTCTTCAGGATGGAAGATGAGTGACAGTACCTGTAGGTTTGGGGCATGCTCGACCTCGAGGATCCGGCTCACTGCTACGACATCAACCATGGTGTCATCATCAGGCAGGCGGCCCCTACGAGATGGCAGAGACCTGACAAGGCAGAGAATTGAAGTTCATGGGCACGTCCTTATCAATGCCTGAGCCGAACCGAGCAGATTTCAGCTGTAGACACTTGGCGTTTGGGAACAGCTGCAGAAGCTGGGCCAGCTTCGTGACCTCCTCCTCCGAGGAGACCTAGAGCAGACATGGATCTTGCAATACACGGCCTTTGGAGGGCCGTCGTGTATGGTTTAGAAACGTGTCATTGGGCACACGACGCCCCTGTACTCAAAGGCCACCAGCTCCGACGCGACGAGATGTTGTGGCAGCACCAAAGGCCCAGCTTGCGGAGTCTCGCACGACTGGTCACGTAGAGCCTGAACACCCCCAATGTAGGGCTGGTCTATCAACTGTAACACATAAATGTACGTGGAATTTAATAAATTAACATATAAAAAATAGTGATCTAAATTTAGGATAGAAGTACACCAATGCAAGTCAAAAGAAGGACCAGGTGACAATGAAGCATCGGTGTTTGCATTCGAGCCTCTGTCATTAGACCAAAAGCTGCTGAAATCTGAATTCCAACATGGCCACACATTGCAACCAGCATTACCAATTCGCAGAAGCAATGAATTGAAGGAAACCAATGAGAACTGAAAAATAATAATTCCAATCTGCAATGAGAACTAAATTCAGTTACCTCTCGTTTTAGCCTTGGTCACACTTTTTTCCATTTGATCCATGTCAGTTGCAATTCACCAATTAGGCAATGAGGCAAACACCAGTGAGATTGTCCATGTGGAAAAATACAAAAAGTGTGGCACATCTCACCATTGATGATCGATTGCCCAGGCCGATGCTAGCTGCAAGGGCGCTCGGCATGTTTGTAGCAGTCGGCGTCGGCACTGCTGCTGCTGCAGGACAACAACGTGCGAGGACACCCCCACATGTCCTCCGCAGCCATGAAGCCGACGGTGGCTAGCGCCGCGGCGACGAACGGCAGCGGCGGCTCGCACGTCGTCGCTGCGGCATCGCGCGATGAGAGCGTCGTCGAAGCTCCTCCAGAGCTCGCTCATCCACGTGTGGGAATCAGCTCATCCACGTGTTCACCCTGCTCGATGGAGGACGACGAGCTTGAGCGGCCGGCTTCGGTGGATGCTGCACCAGGCATGATCGGGGGACGACAGCTGGCTCGAAAAGGAGCGTATGAATTTGTAGATGGCCACACATCCTATTTTAGGCGGTGTCGCACGATACAGGGCGCGGTGGGATTGGGATACCGTCTAATAGATTTTTTCGTCGTGAGGGGGGAGTGCGTCCCGGGTGCGAGTGGATGGTAAGGGTGGCCCCACAATGTGGGTATAGGGTGGGTGGGTAAGTCGAGGTCAGGTAACAAAAACATTACGTTTTTGGCACAAACGCTCCCCAAATTGCGATTTCTATGATTGTTCCACCTTTTCGGTCTAATAATTAGATGACGGGTGGGTCCGGCGTGAGGGGTAAGGCAGGCCCGAATTGGGTGAGAAAGGTTTTCAATTGTTTTCGCTCCTTATAGTATAGATATACAGTAATGCTAGGAGACGGCCCGTCATTTCCCAGCGCATTGCTTTTAGGAGACGTCCTGGTGCACGTATGTTGAAATGATGACCTATGTTGCGAGCCATGTTGCGACTTGCGAGCCATGTTCTCAGTGCTAGAAGTGGACGGGTCCTTCCTCTCCCTCGTTGCATTGCTTTTTGGATGTTGCAATCGTTGTATATGGTGTTGCAATAATATTCTTGACATGTTACAATTGGTCGCCTTCATGATGTAATCGTTTGTCATTCATGTTGCGATCGTTGTGAGTTGTGACCATGTTGCATCCGCGTTCTTGACATGTTGCGAGTGTTTCATGTGAATGTTTCAAAATTAGATTTAAATATTTTTGATGTTGCAAACATTGAGTTTCGATGTTGCGGATGATGTTGCAGACATGTGATGTTGGGTGTTGTGTCGAGGGGGAGGAGGGAGGAGGGCTCCTAATGTTAGATGTTGCAAACATTAATTTTTAATATTGCAGATGTTGAGTTTCGATGTTGCAGACATGTGATGTTGGGTGTTTTGTGAGGAGGAGGAGGGAGGAGGGCTCCTGATGTTGGATGTTGCATGCAACACGGGTCGCAACATGGGTCGCTTGGATATTGTGTCGGGAGGAGGAGGGGGGAGGGCCCCTGATGTTGGATGTTGCACGCAACATAGCTCGCAACATGGGTTGTTGGACTTTGATCTGACAGCTGATGACTGAGTTACTTCGAATCCAATGGTCGCGGGGTCGTCCGATGCTAGCGCCCGGAACGGACGTCCGGGCGCTAGCAGATCCGTAACATATATGATTTTGATACAAGATACACAATGACCAACTAAAACTTTTTAAAAAAATATTCTACTTTTATATAAACAAAAACTATTAATATTGAAACTTATATCCATATTGTGTTAATAAAAGAAATAAGTACGAGCTGAGTGTTCAGTTTGAATATATGTTTGCATCACTCATTACAAACAATACTACCTTGCAACTAAATTGCATTGTGCAGCAGTGCTGCCTATTTTCGAGTATTTAATATATTTAGTAGTAGTCACTCCAAACACCATGCTTTACCTAGTCATGGTTCCCCCACCTCATAAATTATTTTACAAATCTCTACTTCGGTGTCTAAACCTCAGCACTAAACTCAAAAAACGCCCCATGGATAACTCTAGAGCAGTGATATCAATGCCTGCACTTTCTTGTTGTATTCAAACTTTTAGGAACTTTGGTCATCTATGGAGCTGGAGATAAACATCACAGACGAAACCCATGTTGATCAGATCTTGATGCTTAGATGTTTCGGATCGATGACTGCCATGTACGCTGACTGCATGCCCTGTATTGTGGAACCAAAGTTATCAAATAGTATCATAGTACACACCCTTCTCTGCTGCGTGCAGACTGAATTGTGTAGGACCTTTATTTTTCTAAGTAAAAAATCATGCAAGATCTGATGAGCTTGTATGATCAGATGACAATAAGGAGCAATAAATTTATATTTTAATTAAACCATATTAGAGACCCTTTTCAAAAGGCTCGGACTACCAACTCTCTTGCCACCGAACAGCAGGAAGAACTTTTTCTATTCTAATAAACTTTATTTCAGTATGTATATAAAACCTAACGCTGTTGAAGAGAGTAGTAGCATCTTAATGCAGCAATGAACTAATGACCAATCTGTGAAAATATCCGATGTAGTTCATATGAAGGGAAATTATTAATCTGATTACTCTTACATGAAGTGCAAAAGAAAATCATCATATAATAATTAATAAACATGCACAATGGTGCCTCCAAGATAAAGGAATCCTAGATTACACCAATGAGATGCGATGAAACAGTGTGCCTAAGGGCACTCCCAACACAGACTCTATCATAGAGTCCAAGACACTATTTATTATTATTTTTGCTGATGTGGCACCCTATTTATTCAGGAGAGAAGGAGAAAATCCAAGACTTCATTTCTTATCAAGACATCGTGTCGACGTTTTCCCCAAGGCCGGAAGACTCGTGCTGGGGAGAGCAGCATCGAGTCTGTGGATCCCGTACACCGGCCGATGCGCGCGTCTCTCTTCCCCTGCGCACGCTTTTCTTTCGCACGGCGGCGAGCGCGAAGGCCCTGTCGTCCCCGGGCGGCGGTAGCTGCAACACGAGCGGGTGGATCTGGGACAGGTCCCCGGGCGCCCTGGTGACGAGGCGGTCGAAGTTGTCGGGGCTGTCAGACTCGGCGATGACCAGGGTGAGGGCGTCGACGTCACGGGCGTAGGAGCAGAAGAAGGGCACGTGGGGCCGGATGGTGCTGGTGAGCGGGTAGAAGTGGCAGAGCTCGACGGGGAGCGAGGAGCGAAGGAGCGGGACCATGCGTGAAATCAGACGGCACCGGCGAGACGTGGATCTGGTCAACCACGCGCACGCCTGGAGGGGACGACGAAGGCGCCATCTGATCTGCTCGTGTGCGGCTGCTCTGCTCTGGTTTGCAGTTGTTGAGTGGCCTCCTGTGCTCTACTATGCTCTCTCCCCTGTTCCAGTTGTGGAATGAGGGGCCAGCGGGGCTCGTGCCTGGCCTCCGCGCGTGCTGTCACCGGAGAAGGGGCCGAGCTCCGCGCGTGCCATCGTCGGAGAGAGGAGGGCCGGCCTCCGCGTGCACCACCGCCAGAGAGGAGGGGGTCGGCCTCCGCGCCGCTGTCGGGCCTGCGTCGTCTCCACCCGCCTCTGCTTTGTGTGCATGGTGGATCACATAGGAACATGCCGCACCTGGTCAGATCCTTTTGTGCCCAGTAATAAATATTTTTATGTATAGAAACTACTACTTCAGAGTTGCATTGGAGACTTCAGAGTCTTGTAATAGAGTCTTCGAGGTATGGACTCTATGGGTAGAGTCTGGGTTGGGAGTGCCCTTAGTTACCAATGATCAAACTAAGAAAAAATAAAAAAATTGGGATCACAGAGCTCAGGAATATAGTGTGACACAGACATCATACATATTAATCAATGCTCCCACCTGATATATCAAAAGATTTTGAAAGGATCTTATGATGCCTAGAGGGGGGAGTGAATAGGCTCACTTCAAATTTTCCTGAAATAAACTTAGTAGCGAAAATCAACTAGGCCGGGTTATCCGGTACAGTGCCGGATGATCAAATGGTCGGATCTTCCGATACTGTGACGGATGACCCGGCACAGGACGAAAGTTGGAAAACTGAAGATAAAAACTGAATCTAGCAATTCTATTTGAATCAAAAGTTTACTAGGGATGCTAAGAACCTCCTGCAACCACAGATTTATTAGGGAACATCTCAGATATATAGATCGGACACAAACAAGCTTCTAGGTCTAGAAAACATGAAGAACACAAAGAGAGCAAGAGACGAGCGATTTGTTTCCCGAAGTTCACCTCCACAAAGGATGGCTACGTCTCCGTTGAGGTCCCGCAAAGGGAGGGCTATCACCAAGAGCCACTTGCCTCACCCAATTCACCACTAAGGTAAATTGGTGCTCACTAAGAATCTCCGCCAAGGAGAGGGTAATACAAACGTTCCCGGGTGCTCAACACGGAAGAGAGCACTCGACGAGTGACGCCTAACCATCTAGAAGCAAACTTCAAGAGTAACAAATGCGAATGGAAGAGTCTTGGCCGCCACAAGTGCTTCTTGAGATGAACAAGTGAAGAACTCACTCAAGGGCTCAACCTCACACCTCAACAACTCTCAGTCCCACACCCTAGATGAAATCTTGGAGTGGTTAGCTCTAGAAGGTCTTGGGAGAGAGGAGTGAATGCTTGGGGGAGGCTTTGTCTCAGTTTAGGTCAGCAACTAATGAAGGAGGGGGTGAGAGGGTATAAATACCCAACCCCCAAAAACTAGCTGTTACTGCTCAGCTGCTCAGTATGCCGAATGACCTGGCACCATGCCGGATCACCCGAAATAATTCTCGGGAGATACACAGAGGGTTTCGGGACTTGTGAGCGGGACATCTGGTCACCGGATCACCCGGCATAGCGCCGGATCATCTGAAAACCCTAGAGACAGTGCAAAAGAATTGTGTTCGTGAGTGAATCTTGTCTCTCAAGTGATTGTTAGTTCTCAAGATAATCAGAAGTGGTAAATCTTGACTCAACTCTTCGCATCCCCCTTTATAGTACGGTGGTTCCTATACTCAAATTCAAAAATAGAAAATGAAATTTAAACCACCATTGATCGTCAACACCTCCTAACCAAATTGGGGGTCTCCTTTTGATCACAATAAAGTTTTTTTTATATTTCAACCTGCACATATCTCACTTAAATAATCAAATTCTCCAAATTGTGATTGTCATTTATCACCAAAATAATTAGGGGTCCTAGATGCACTTTCAATCTCCCCCTTTTGGTGATTGATGACAACACAATTTTGGTTAATAAAAAGAGATGAGGTTACCCAACAAAGTAGAGAGAAGCTCCCCCTAAATGTGATCATTTATCAACAAGAGAGGCCTCACGTGCCTATGCCACATTGAGCAAGAACTCCCCCTAAATCTTTGCATACAATCAACAATGTGCAAAGGTGTGATACAAATAATCTGTGATGCATATGACAAGATATATCACAACAACAAGGTGAGAAATAACAATCCATCAACCAACATAGCATCATCACAATGAACAATAAGGTTCAACATCACACTAGCATAGAGTACGAATTAAGTCTTACACAAATAAAGTTCTCACTTGGCACACACCAAGCATCACACCAACACATAGTTCATTACATGTCCATCAACTACCAAGATACTTAAGATAGATAAAAAGATATGAGAGGCCACTAAGCACCAAATTCACTCCCCCTTTGGCAACAAGCACCAAAAAGGAGAGCTATGCATCGTCGTCATCCTCGTCCTCCTCCTCGTCCTCCTCATCAATGTGGTCATCATCTTCACCTTGCTCACGACCACCAAGATCTTCTTCCTCATCTTCCTCATCTCCACCCGCAGCCCAAGTACCTTGATGGTCCCAAGGATTTTCAATGGGAGCGAAATCGGGCCACTCTCTAGCGGGGCGAACGGGTGAGTGAGGCACTTACATGTTTGCCAAGATTTTCTTTGCCTCACCTCACTATGGTAGGCCTCCTCAGCCATCCATCTCCTAGTCTCCTGGATCTCTTCCTCATTATGCTTGCAAGACTTAAAGCAAGCAAATAAATCTTGTGCCATGAGCTCAAGCTTGCTCTTCTTGCTGCGACGCCCAATATGTATAGGTCCACGAGAGGAGGATGGGCCCTTAGAGGGACATGGAACCTGTGAAGAAGACTGAGGTCCCTGTGAAGACTGAGATCCCTGAAAATTACCACCACCCATGCTCTTAGGAAGATACATGCCTAGAAATGGTCCCTTTGGCTCAAAGGTGGTGCGGTGACTAAGAATCTTCATGAGATACTCCAACTTGCCCGTAGGAGAGTAGAAAGGATTGTGGATTTTGTCATGCCTAATGTTTATCCCTGTCACATGCTTGATCATATGAAAGATATAGGGCGCATAGTGATAGCTACTGTGTGCCTCCTGAGAAATGAGAGTGATCTCATCCCAAATGAATATGGCAATGGAAAACTTCGGCAAGCCAGACACCATCTGATATAGCAAATTCTTGGCTCTATGAGAAATATTATCTGAGTCTCCACCTCTAGGAGTGAGAGTCTTCCTGAAAAGATGGTTCAATAACTTGTAATAGGGTGAGAGGCCAGAGATCTTCCCAATCTGCACATCACCATAAGCCATGTCATACATGAAAGCCAAACGGTGATCAACAAGCTCATCTCCAACGTGCAAGTCCTGATATCCCTCATTCACCACAAACTCCCCATCTCTCTCCCTTATCTCATGACGGAGACCAAACAACTCGGCAAAAGCATCTAGCCTGATAGACAATTTCTTGCCCTGGAGTGACCAAGTGAAAGTAGAGGTGGATACATTGACAGATAAAGTAGCATAAAACTGAGCTACCACATCCTCACACCAATCACACTGAAAAGACATGATCTCTATCAGCCCCATCTCCTCACAACGAGTGAACACTAGGTCAATCACCTCAAGCAAAGGAGTACGTTTTTTCAAATAATTCCAATCAATCCACTTCATAGGGGTAGTAGGTTTCTTCTTACTAAAGATAATGGACTCATACCAATCTGCATGGTGAGGTGACAAAAAACGAGGATCTCCAAAGATGATCTAGTTTTGCTAAAGTGATCCTCAAATCTATGTTTAGACACAAATGTTCCTTTCTTCATGTAATTTACCATCTCAGGATCATTAGGTGCACGAATAGGACGAGAGATGGAAATTACCACATGTTCTAGCGGTTGTCATTTGCCTCAATTCCCACATCACTGCCAAGAGTGCCTCTTCTTAGACCACGAACACCAGGCACACGAGAGTACTGCTGGGATATACGTCCACAACCACGAGCACGCTCGGGAACGACTTGTGGTTGAGTCCTCTTGCCACGATCCAACATCTCAAAGTTGCCATCATCATCGAAGGGGGAATCTCCATCATGAGAGCCCTCTCCCCCTGTCCTATGAGCCCTTGTCTTGGTCCTTGGCATCTGGGCAAAAGGATATATAGGATTGAGTTAGAAAGGATGCTTGAAAGAGAGCGAATCGGGAAAATCCAGCCCCTGTCGGATGATCCAGCATAGCGCCGGATGACCCGACAGGGTCTAGGCGAACCCAAAAACGCTCGAATCGAGAGATTTAGCCATCCAAACTTCATGAGATCATAGAGAAGTGTTCTAGGGTCTAGGATAAGCCATTCTACCAAAGGAAAACTTCTAGAACATTCGGCATTGAGAGATCAGGAAAAGAGGATTTGAAAGGATTTGAACTGGTACCTTTTTTGATTTCCCGCGAAAACTTCGGGTAACCCGAAGTGGAAGGTGTTCTAGGGGCTTAGATGCGTCCTTGAAGCCCTAGAATGCCTCGATTCGCTGGAGGAAACTTGAAATCGCCCTAAGAGTGGAGTGCGTGGGGCAGAGTGTGGAGAAGAAAAGAACTTAGGGTTTAGGAAGAGCTGACCGCGGGATTTATATAGTTCGCAGGATCCACCGGATGACCTGGCATTACACCGGATGACCCGAGAGGTTCCCGAGACTTCACCAGAGAGTTTCGAAACTTGCGGTTAGAGGATCCGCCACCCAGATGACCCGGCCTGGTGCCGTATGGCCCATTGGGGTCGAAACCAGAAAG
Source organism: Cenchrus fungigraminus (assembly GCA_036936925.1). Classification (NCBI taxonomy): domain Eukaryota; kingdom Viridiplantae; phylum Streptophyta; class Magnoliopsida; order Poales; family Poaceae; genus Cenchrus; species Cenchrus fungigraminus. Next base: position 34,761,220 of record CM072775.1, read on the forward strand.
TTGATCCTTTGAGATTTTGTGGGAGATTTTGAGAGATCTAACTGATGGACATATAATAAAACTTAACCAAAAGTAACTAGCCACAATCAAAAAGCATAACCACAGTCACCTTTAGCCAAGTAAAGATCCAAATCTTTTTGAAAAACTCACACAAAAATAATCAAAAGAAAATAGATTTTTCACCCTATCTAGGCAACAAGTCAAGCCAAGTTACGAGAATCTGAGATATTTAGTTCACTTCTCAAAGCACAAAACCTTTGCTCATCTAGAGGCTTACTGAAGATATCGGCAAGTTGCCTTTCGGTGCTCACATGACGTAAAGTAATATCTCCCATAGCCTCATGATCCCTTAAGAAATGATATCTAATATCTATGTGCTTTGTTCTAGAGTGTTGCACCAGATTGTTTGCTAGCTTGATAGCACTCTCATTGTCACACAAGAGTAGAATCTTACTAAACTCACAACCGAAGTCACTCAATGAGAGACATGGGTACCCTTGGGTCCCTACCGACCAGTGTCCCAGAGGTCCCTGCCAAGTGGACCCGACCTGCCAGAAGCCCCGTTGACCTGCAAGTGGGCCCAAAGACCTTATCCACAGACCCGACGACCACGGACGACCCCGGGTGACCTTATCCAGATCCCGGAGGATCCACGGTACTTGGAGTGCAAGTCAAGTCACCAGGACGCGGCTTGGCACCGCCAATTAGGCCGGATATATCGGGATATCCGTTGTAATCCTTAGAGATAGACTTTCCAATTGTAACCAACCTAGACTCGACTCCTCAACCCTCGGAAACCTTAGTCCGCCGGCCAATATAAGGCGGCTTAGGTGCACCGTCCGAGGGAACCCCATTCTCGCCCACTCGCAATACAACCACCAAACTGGACATAGGGTTTTACTCTCAGGAGGCCTGAACCAGTATAAACCCCTGTGTCCTCGTGTTCTTCGCCTACTTGCCGTGTTCCGAGTTCATCACGTGAACTACCACCTACACTCTTAGTTTCTGATCTCCCCATTAACCTACAAACCGCTTGGGTAGCCCTCTTGCAGATCTGTCCATGTCTCAACCCCTGACAGTTGGCGCGCCAGGTAGGGGCGATCGGGAGCTCGTTGTGTAGCATGGTGGCTCGATCTGGTATCGTCTTCCCGACAAGCATGACGGTCATCCTCGCCAACCGCGTGGAGATCTGCTTCGGCTCCTTCACGACGACCTTCCCTGTTCCGGCGGCAGCAGCTTCTCCAGCGGCAGCGGAGCAGGTCGCGGCAGCGCCTGTCGCCACCCCTATTTTCGATCTAGCGTCGGAGACCCACCCGCCCAAACCCTACGATCTTGTCCAGGGGATGGAGCGCGTCATCACCATGACGGAGGAAACCCTCCAGATCTGCGAGCGAGCTCAACGCTCGACGAGGCTGGCGCTGCACCACGACACCTTCCCCTTCGGTCTACGATCTTCGGCTGATGTCCGTCTCGGCCCGATGTTCAAGCCTTCCCAAATCCAATCTGGGTGACAACCTTCTGGCGACCTAAAGCCGGTCCCTGGTGCCCGGCGCGACCCTCTCGATGTACCTTGCACCTACCATATGGGTGTGAGGCATACTCTCCGCGGATGTCGCCCGCGGAAAAGAATCGACCAAGGGCAGCCCCGCAGCGCTACAAGAACTCCCCAGTCCCCGGATTGCGGCGAGTTTCAGAAGGTCCGGGTCCGTGTCTCTCCCAACAATTCGGACGTCGTCTTCCGTCAGGTGCTCGTAGTCTCAGAAAATGAGCCACCACGTCACGACGCGACAGATTCCGAGGAGGTGGCGCGTATCCAAGGAAAGGCCTTGCATGCCCAGCGACGTGAAGAAGAACGGCATCGCGCAGTCCCCCCTTGCGCTCGAGACCTTCGCCTCGAGTTCGAGCAGGCGAGGATCCCAACATTTAACAGCCTCCTGCCGACCTGGGTGCTGCCATGGTACGTCTCCAACAAGCTGAGCTGACACCTAAGGTCGAGGCGGCCATCGCTTACCTTCGGGTCGCCACGGCCTTGGTAGAAGAAAAGACTGCGGCCTCCAAGTCTGCCGCATCTTCGTCGACGCACCATTCGCGCAGTCGGTCCCAGCGACCTCGGCGTAGCAATCTTCCATCCATCGTGGAGGAGGTCAATCAGCACAACCCCGAGCAGCCTAACCGCCAGGCTAACGGCACAAACGGTGGCGACCTCCGCGTCAACCTCGACAACAATAGGCGCAACCGCGATGCCCGCGTCCACCTCGACCAACGCCACTGCGAGCATGAGGAGCAGGAACTGCGTCATCGAGCGGAGTACGACCGCGAGTACGGTGGCCCTGGTGCCGTCCATCGCATCATGGAGCGCGAGGAGCGCGACCGCCATGACGTCGAGAACCAGCGACGTGGTGTGTATGAAGAGCAGCACGGCAACCCGGAGGTCGCCCGTGCCAATCGGGATCGCCAACCACGTTCCCAGATTGTTACCCCAGCTGGCAGCATTCACTCTACCCCCAGGGGTGCCACTCAAATTGGAGGCGACGTCGGCGACACAGCCATCACTGCCTTCCCCGCGCTGGCTCCTCGACTCAGATCGGTATCCTACTCCGACAACTTCAAGCTGAACATCTAGAAGTACGACGGGCGCTCCGACCCCAACATCTGGCTATCAACCTACCACGTCGCTGTCAAGGCAGCTGGCAGCAACTTCGACCACATGGCGGCCTACTTCCCGCTGGTGATGGGTGACACCCCGTTGCTCTAGCTCAACAACCTCCCAGCTGGTAGCATCAACTCCTGGGCCGACCTGTCCCAGGTCTTCACCTCCAACTTCCAGGCGACCTACAATCACCCTGGAACCGCCTTCAACCTCGGGAGGATCGTCATGAAGCCTAAGGAGCGGCTTCGTGACTACACCAACCGGTTCTTCGAGAACCGCAACACCTGTGTTGGCGTCAGAGACGACCAGATCGTCGAGAGCTACAAGAAGGGCATCAAGGATCGCAAGATCTTTGAGAAGATCCATGAGTCTAGAGCCACCACCGTTGCTGCCCTCGTGGAGGTCGTCAACAAGCTCATCGACACTCGACGAGGCGATGGTGAACCAGTTCGACGCCGACGCTGGGTGCGACGCTGGCACAACCGGCACGGCAACAGCAGGGGACTCCGGCTTTAAATTGCGCAAGCGACCTTCCGAGGTGCTGGCGGCTGAGGGGCGTCGACCTTCGATGTTCAACCAGGCCGAGTTCGACGCAGTGCTCGACAGCATCTGCGAGTTCCATGAGGGGTCCAATCATACCCTTCGCGAGTGCTCGTAGTTCAAGAAGGCGTTCAGCACCCCTGAGGACCCCAAGCGACCAAGGAAAGACGGCAACCGACTTGCTTCGCGCCGCTACAACAACTACCACCACGACGACCGGCGGGATCAGCGCAACGATCATGATGACTGAGACCGCCACGAGGACCCACGCCCCAAAAATCGTTGCGACGAGCGTGACCTGCCACCTCCACCTACGACAGGCAACCCTAACGGGCCCTTCCAGCCACCTACCCGAACGATCAACATGATCGTCGGAGGTCTCAAAGCCCACGTGAGCAGAGGCGCTACCGCAAGGATAAGCGCAAGGTTCACCTCATCGAAACCCAGCCGACGCAGCCTCTGCGTTGGTTCGAGCAACTGATCACGTTCTCCAGGGCACATCACTGGGTCCACATCCCAGACCCTGGGTCCTACCCGCTCGTCATCAAGCCTACGGTGGAGGAGGCCCTGCTCTCCCAGACCCTCGTCGATGGGGGAGCGGGCTCAATATTATCTTCGTTGAGACGTTGAAGAAGATGAAGTTCGACTTCAGCAAGCTCACGGCGTGCGACGAGCCATTCTACGACATCGTCCCTGGGAAAGCGGCCTACCCCCTAGGTCGAGTCTCCCTCCCCGTCACCTTCGGCACGAAGGACAACTTTCGCACGGAGTATCTCAACTTCGAGGTCGCCGACTTCAAGTCATCCTACCATGCGATCCTAGGTCGTCCGATGCTAGCCAGATTCATGGCCATCCCGCATTACACCTACTTGGTGTTGAAGATGCCTGCACCGAACGGGGTCCTCACCGTCTACGGTGACCTCATGGTCTCTTTCAAGTGCGACTCTGAGGCCCTCGACATCGCCGTGACCTCTACCTGCGTCGACGCCTCTACAGTCTTGGTCGCCGAGTCCAAGAAGGTCACTCCGAGCGACCTAACCATCCCAGAGTAGCAGCGCTCCGACACTGCCCTAGACGCCATGCCATCGATGAAGAGAGTTTGCTTCGGCTTGCCCAACACGGAGAAGACGGTGGTCATCGGCGACGACCTCGGGGAGAAATAGGAACTCGCGCTCACCAGTTTCCTCCGGGATAACATGGAGTCCATCGGATATGCCGGGTGTCCCCAGGGAGCTGGCTGAGCACTCCTTAGATGTAAGCAAGATGGCCAAGCCTGTCAAGCAGAAGCTGCGCCGCTTTGCAAAAGATCGCAAGGAGGTCATTATGGTAGAGATAATAAAGCTCCTAGCTGCCGGATTCATCCGTGAATGTAAAATCCCGGTTTGTCTCGCCAACCCGGTCCTTGTACCCAAGAACTGGTCAATGGAGAATGTGTATCGACTACACCGATCTTAATAGGCACTACCCTAAAGACCCCTTTCCTCTTCCTCGCATCGACCAAGTCATGGACTCCACGACCGGAAGCGTCCTGTTATGCTTCCTCGACTGCTACTCAGGGTATCACCAGATAGCCTTGAAGGTCTCTGACCAGGACAAGACGACGTTCATAACGCCGCATAACATCTACTGCTACACGACCATGACTTTCGGTCTCAAAAACGCCGGCACGACCTACTAGAAGGCCATCCAGAAATGTCTGGAGTCCCAGATCGGAGACAACGTGGAAGCCTACAGCGACGATGTGGTCGTCAAGACCACCGTGGAGGATAAGCTCATAGCTGACCTCGCCCAGACCTTCGCCAACCTCCGCCACTATCGCTGGAAACTCAATCCAGAGAAGTGCGTCTTTGGTGTCCAATCCGGCAAGCTCCTGGGCTTCATGGTGGATCCCACCAAGGTGGATGCCGTCCGCAGGATGAAGCGACCTACTGGGAAGTTAGACGTCATGAAGCTCACCGGCATGATGGCGGCCCTAGGTCGATTTATCACCTACTGCTGAAGAAGGCGGATAAGTTCGTCTGGACAGAAGAGGCTGACCAGGCCCTAGAAAAGCTCAAGGCTTTCCTTACATCGCCTCCGGTGATGGTGCCCCCAGCACCGAAGGAAACATTACTGTTCTACATCTCCGCGACCACCCAGGTGGTCAGTTCGGTTCTAGTGGCAGAGTGACCTGAAGAAGGCAACCCTTACCCAGTCCAGCGACCTGTCTACTAGGTCAGCGAGGTCTTGTCAGATAGCAAGACTAGATACTTGATAGAGGCGGAGTGCCCGATCTTTCGGTGAGTGGAAGATAACTTCGATCTGGTGGGAGGGGACCCTCACGATCCGACTACGACGAGCGAGACTCGAAGCGCCAATGCAATTGCTGAACCAACTCCCGATGGTTACCAACCTTGCTGGCGCAGGATCAGCCTGATCACGAAGATCGATTCCTGTACGCAATCGAAGAAGGAACAAGAATCTGAGGCGAGCAAGCTTAATATCACTCAAAGGTGGAGTTCTGAATCACAGAGGACAGCACGTATTTGTGCGTGTTCTGGTGTAGCTAAATCTAGATGTAAAACAAAACTCGAGTTATAAATGATACAGGACTCTGACTAATAAAGGAAAAAGGGGCGCAGCCCCTAGGGGAGGCACGGCCAGCAAAGGGGGCGCCGCCCCTAGCGTCGTGGGTGCAGGGGTGCAACCCTAGGCGTCCTTTTGGGCCAGTCCTAGGCGCCCACGCACAAGGCCTCCTGTTGGGCTAGCCTTCAGTCTTCTGGGCCTTCATTCTTTAGCATCATGACAAAGTTGAACTCTCTTGCACGGGCCTGAGTAATTGGCCCAGAAGGTGGCACTGAAGAAGGTGCTGCCGGCGCTGGAGTAGGAGAAGGTGCTGCTGGTGTAGATGTACTCGTGGTGTCCTCATCAATACTCGCAACTGTAGAAGATGCTCTACGCCCTCCTCGTCACCTCACGCAAGCTCCGGCACTACTTCCAGGCGCACAAGATCAAGGTCGTCTCGGCCTTCCCTCTCGGCGAGATCCTGCGTAGCCGCGACACCACTGGACATATCGTCAAGTGGTCCATCGAGCTAGGCGAGTTCGACCTCAAGTTCTGCCCAAGGCAGGCCATCAAGTCCCAAGTCATCGCTGACTTCGTCTCTGAGTGGACAGAGATCCAGCAGCCTCCACCATTGGAGAAGCCAGAACATTGGACGATGTACTTCGACGGTTCCCGGAACCTCGAAGGAGCAGGAGCAGGCGTGCTCTTCATCTCCCCTAGGGCGATCAACTAAAGTACGTCCTACAGATCCACTATAAAGCATCTAACAATGGTGTCGAGTACGAAGCCCTCATCCACGGGCTGCGCATCGCCGTCTCCCTAGGGGTCAAGCGCCTCATAGCGTACGACGACTCCAAGGTCGTCATCGACCAAGTCAACAAAGCCTGCGAGACCAAGAAGGACACAATGGACACCTACTGCGCTGAGGTGCACAAGCTCGAAGGTCACTTCGAGGGGATCGAGTTCCATCACGTCTGTCGCTACAATAACGTAGCGGCTGACGTCCTCTCCAAGCTAGGCTCCAAGCGCGCGCTGGTTCCGGCCGGTGTGTTTGTCCAAGACCTACGCAAGCCTACTATCAAACTCCTCTCCGACCTAGAGCCACCAACCGACGACACGACCCCGCCAGGCGGCCGTGATGTCCTCATGGCTGAGGCTGAAGATGATTGGCGCCTTGACATCCTCACCTTTATCCTCGAGCATCGAGTTCCTGAGGAGAAGACAGAGCGCGAGAAGGTCACGAGGCGTAGCGCCAACTATGTCGTCATAGGCATAGAACTTTACCGGAGGTCCTCCTCCAATGGTGTGCTAATGAAGTGCATCTTATGACCTGAGGGCCTCAGACTCTTAGCGAAAATCCACGGTGGCGAGTGCGGCAACCATGCCGCTTCCGCCAACCTAGTGGGGAAAGCCTTCAGGTCAGGCTTCTACTGGCCCATCGCTTTGGCCGACGCTTAGGACCTTGTCCGGTGATGCAAGGGGTGCCAGTTCTTCGCCAAGCAACAGCACATGCCGGCTCAGGCCCTGCGGACCATCCCTCCGTCTTGGCCCTTCGCAGTGTGGGGTCTCGACTCGGTGGGACCTTTCAGGACCGCTCCAGGCGGCTACAGGTTCATCCTAGTGGCGGTGGACAAGTTCACCAAATGGATAGAGGTCAGGCCTGTATCTAGTGTTACATCGAAGGAGGCGACCAAGTTCATCGAAGAGATCACTCATCGTTTTGGGGTCCCCAACAGGATTATCACCGACCTTGGAGCAGCCTTCACAGGGGTTGACTTCTGGGACTTCTGCCAAGATAGCCTCATTAATGTCTACTACTCTTCGGTGGCGCACCCACGATGTAACGGCCAGGTTGAACGTGCCAACGGTATGGTGCTACAGGCCCTTAAAGACTGAATCTTTGACGACGCGTCGCCTTACGCCACCAGGAGGCTAGCAGATTTCCCTCATGTCATCTGGGGTCTCCGGACTCAGGCTAGCTCGGCCACAAGATACTCTCCGTTCTTCTTGGTCTATGGGTCACAGGCCATCCTCCCCACCGATGTTGCCTTCGGGGCTCCTCGTATCCAACATTACGACGAGGGCGAAGTGGAGCAAACACGCAAGGTCAACCTCGACAGCCTTGAAGAATATCGTGTGGCTGCGCTCATGCTCCACACCCACCATGAGCAGCAGTTACGTCACTACCATGACCACAATGTACGGGAACGTTCCTTCAACGTCAGCGACCTGGTCCTGCGGCGGATTCAGAACACCAAGGACATGCACAAGCTTGCGGCGCCTTGGGAAGGCCCCTTCATAGTCAAGGAGGTCATTGGACCGGTGACCTATCGCCTCCAATGGGCTGATGGCCAGGGCGTCCCGAACCCCTGGAACATTGAGCACTTACGCCGCTTCTACCCTTAGGAGTCTTGTACCAAAAATAAAAGGCTATGTACTCTACCCTCTTGTAATTTATAATTAATAAAGATAAGAATCCCTTTCGGTAGGCTTCCTGTCGACCTACATCTGGGTCTCTTTTTACTTTCTGTTCATCCCTCCCCCTTTGACACGCTTGGGGGCTTGGTCTAAAGCTGGGCTCGACATGCTCGGGGGTTGGTTTTGCCAATCTAAGGGTCTTACGACCTGAGGGGTTTTACCTTTTCTTTCTTAAAGTGTTTTCCCTTACCACAGCTCTTATGCTTATTATGCGCATTCTTAAGTCATGTGACTGCGAGACCTTGGGTCCAAGGCCCCCCTCCGCGCGCCGGCTGCACCTAAGCCTCCACGCCGAGTCGTGCAGTCGGTAAGTCGTACCTCCACTGAGTTGGGTTAGCGAAGGGGACACGTTTTGCAACTTCATTGCTCATGAGTTCTCATAACGGGTGTTTTTTCTGCTCTTTAATTAAAAGGAACATGTCATTCAGTTTATGTACACAGTCAAAGGGTCCACACCCTCATTTACATCGACAGTTTAATTCATCCTTGAACTAAATTTTCAGAGGTCGACCTTTTTGATGACCTCCCTCGCGGCGGCCTGGACGTCTTCGACCTTCACCAACTCTGACAGGTCGACATCCTCTGCAAACTTTCGCAGGTCGAACGTCGGCTCATGGAACTTCACCGTAGCCAAAGCTGCGGCCATAGCGAGCTTGGTGGTATCCAGCACCAGCGTCTTCATCCGGCCTTCCACCTCGTCTAGACAGACAACCAGCTCCTTGGGCTCTGCCCCCTCCTCCTGAGAGACATAAATGTCCATCAGGTACTCAGCGACCTCCTTGAGGTCGCCCAGCTGCTTCTCAAGATCTGCAATCATCGCTTGCTGGTCAATGATGGTTTGTATGGCCCGAGAGAGATCGATTTCCAGGTCTCGATGTACACCATGCTCATATGCAGCTTTTCGGGAAAGATAATACTCACTGTCCTGGACCTCCTTGGTCTTTTCTTTGAGGTTCTTCACTTGGTCCTTGGACTCGTTGAGTTGCTTCTTCAAGGCGTCCTCCTTCTTTTTGGCATCTGGAAACATCAAAATCAAGGTCGGCAAGTGCCACAAACTCCGAAAATCAAGGTCGGGAGTAAGTCCAGGCATACCATCTACGATGATCCTGAGATCCTTCTCGGCGTCTTCTGCCTTCTTTTCGACGGCTTGTATCTTCTTCTTAAGGGCGGCCATCTCCTTCTCCACCTGCTTGGCCAGGGCGTCCTTGACACGTTGGATCTCCTCCGCGGCCTTGACCTTGGCTTGCAGCGCGGCCTCCCGAGCTGCAGTAGCTTCCATGTGCGCCTTGGCACCTTCTTTCACCAGGTTCACCCGGGCCTGCGCTCGCTCAGCGAGAGACAACATCAAACCAAGTCAGCTCCACATGTCACCAGAACAACCAAAGTAGCGGCTTCCTTGGAAGAAAGGACTTACCGAGAGTGTCTGCGCAATCGTCCGCTGCGCCGCCTTGAACTCCTCCATGCCGCGGCGGTCAGCGTCGATGTCGTTCACCCATGGGGTCCTAGCATAGAGGCACCTTTCATCCTCATTCCCTTCGCCAGGCCCGCTCCCTTCTCCAACCTGCTCCTCCCGCGTTGGCTGCGGGTCAGACACGGGTGGATCCTGCTGAGGCCCTTCGACATGCTGCATACCACCGGATGCGACCTTCGTCGCCGCTGACGTTGTTGTCTCCACAGCCCCAGGAGTCTGGCTCGAGACATCCCCCGCTGACGCTGCCGGTGACTGCTCCACCGGCGCCTTTGTCCCCTTGTGCCCAAAGGCCTCTTGGCCTGCGGCATTCTTGCCGCTTTGCGAGGTAGCAGGGGTCGACCTACCAAAAAGCAAAGTCCGTCAACAACGATGCATACAAGACGTGCAAAGCTAAACATGAGTGGGTAATGTTTGTCGACTTACTTGCTACCAAGTTTCAAACCGAGCTTTATTGGCTTGGGTGGAGCTTTCCTCGCCCTCTTCTGCGACCCTACGTCGCTCGGCCCCTCGGTGCCTGGCTTCGGGAGTCCCTCTTCCACGACCTTAGGAGCTTCTCCTTCCCCCGCTCGGCCAGCGTGTCAGGCGACCTTGCGTCGTCGTCATCACCGGCGTTCGTCTCAGTCTCGGCACTGGCCGTCATCGTCTCCGTCGACGCGGTGGCGCCCTTCCTCTTCCTCTTCTTCTTCTCCACCGCCAGGGTGGCGGAGATCACTACGGCGGCCTTGGATGCCGGCATCTTGCCAGCAACCTGCCGGGTGCGCCGCGTCGACGGCGCGACAGTCTCCACCGCCTTCCCCGTGGCGGGACCTTCGTCGTCACTACTCTCCACCTTCGAGTCGGAGAGGTAGTTGTCGATGGGGTGCTGTGGAGGCGCCTCGATGTCCTCTGCAGCCCTGACCTTAAAGCTTCGTTCGTCCTCATTAGGCAGCGGAGCTGGGCACCAGTACACACCCTCACGACCCTACATCAGAAGACCTTCGTCACAATCATCGAATATCCAAGTACATGAACAACGACTAAGGTCGATTGGACAGAGGGCGACTTACGGCTTCAGTGGGGCACTTCAGGCTGTGCGCCTTGGGGCATGTCTGGTTGCGAATTCACCCGGCAAATAGGTCCTTCGCCCGGTTCACCATCTCCTCTTTGGAGACCTTGCGCTGCGCCACCCGGGTGGGGTCGACCTGGCCCCAGTACTCGTAAGCCGGGTGCACCCGATCTTTGATCGGCTGCAGGAGCCGCCGGCTGAAGTTGATCGCCACTGCACCCCCCATCAGCCCCTCCGACTTTAGCCTCGCCAGGTCCTCCAGCAGCGGCTTGATGGCGTCATTCTCCCGCGACATCAGCTGGTTGACCCATTCCAGCACTGGGACCGGCGCGTACCCTGACCTTGTTGGTAGCGCCGGCTTTGGGTTGTCGATGTAGAACCAACCCTGTCACCAGCCTGTGGTGTTGTCTGGCAGCACCATGTCGATTTAGATCGGCTTCATGTAGCAGCAGAGCATGAAGCCAACGCTCCCCACAACCTCAGACTTCCCCGTCTTCTTTAGCTCGAAGAAGTACCGCCACAGGTGGAAGTGTGGCGGTATCCCCAAGTACGCCTCGCAGAGGTGAATGAAGGACGAAATGGTGGTAATGGCGTTGGGGACGAGGTGTACCAAATCTATCCGGTAATAGTGGAGGAGCCCGCGGAAGAAGTCACCTGTGGGGACTCCGAATCCGCGCTCGACGTGTGAGACGAAGGCGACGGTCACGCCGGTCCCCTCGGTGGGGAAGGCCTCGCCGGTCGCCGCCTTCCTGCCCACCTCCTCCTTGGGCTTCAGCAGCCCGCGGGCCACCAGACCATGGAGCTGCTCCTCCGTCACCGTCGAGGGCTCCCAGATGTCCTCCGACTGCGGTGCAAGCTCGGGAGCCATCTCTTCTTCTTGCACGCCGGTAGATCTAGCTCTACACACTACGAGGGACTTCACGCACATGCGGCGGCGCACGACGAGGCGGATCTAAGCGCGGCGGCGCCAGTGGATTTGCGCGGAATGCTTTTGCGGTAGCAGCAAAACCCTAAATCGGGGCGGAAATGGAAGTGAGTAAGGTCCCCGGCCCTTCACTCAACCTTTTATAGATGGGCCCCAGCGGCACTGTGGGCCGCCGCGCCTAATGTCTCTTCGTTTTTGCGGGATTCTCGGCGACCCAACAGATCTCTTTTCAACAGCCCTTTCGGCCTAACGGTCACAGGCAGTAACGGCTCGCGCCGTGCGGGGATCTATGCCTATTGGCTCCGTGGTCAATGTCCTAGCGTGCATGGACCCGTCATGCCTTACATTAAGCCCCCTACTATACTACGACAGGTATCTTCTTAAAGGTCTCCTAGCCGATTGATAACCTTCGGGTCTATCACATCGCCTTCGTGAGGTCATGAGGCCTTGCTGCCTCCTAGGTCGTCCCGACCTACAACGACGAGTATATACCAACGGCTCCGTGCTTAAAGGCCCCACTGCCTGTTGGCGACCTCCTGGTCATAACTACAACTCCTTCTTGGGGTTGCTAATGCCCTGCTACCTTCTAGGTCACCTATACCTAAAATTCTCAGGTTGACGCCCTGCGTTGTGCCACTACACAGCAGCCGTGTTGATTCAGGTCGACACAGGCTATTTGTCACTTCTTAAGGCCTCTCGAAGATCGGCGTGCTAACATAGCCCTGCTGGGACCTTGGTAGCCATACCATTGCCGCCTGGGTGCCTCTACATCTACTTGGGAAATACCATTTGTCATACAAATGCATACATAAAGCTTCATAAGCTACAAGGACTTTGGCCCTTGGCCAATTACAAGATACAACGACATCAATGGCCCTGAGCTACCCTATATAATGTTTGCGATGCAGTCTACACTAATAAGGCGCATCGCAAGTTTTCTTCTAGCTTCAGGACCTGGTTGAAGACCTCTACCGTCGCTGTAGAGGCAGCTGCCACATAACGTCCTCTACTCGCGCTCCAGCAGGTTTCCTGTGGAGCCTAGCATTACCTCTGGCCTCTCTTGGTGGAGCACGGTGGCCTCCAGCATCACCTCAAGCCTCCACGTGTAAGGCCCGCCGACGCCAGCATTGCCCCCTGCTGCACCTGGATTCCTCGCTGGACGTGGGAGAAACAGCTGATAGAGTTCTCCGGGCTTCGCAAGCATTCTTCTAGCTCCAAGCATGAACGGCACTAACTCTATGCTCTGGTGGATGGACGCAAGTCCAAGGAATGGAGAAATTAATACACAGTATCGCCATGGCTTTTACATGTAGCTTGGGTGCTTTGCCCAACGGTGTGGGCACCTATTTATACCCGCAGCATCTCGGCCTCTGATTTTATCTGCAACCCAGCTTGTGTGGCGTCCTTATCCTCAAGGTTACTATTCCTGCATGAAGCATGAGGTCACTGTTCACCCGTGGGGAGTGTTGGCGTGCCTTTCCCCTACCTGACTACATCCTGGTGCTTTTGTCCCTTGTGAGTGGACAGCAGCTTGTGCCTTACGTGGGAGCAGGCCCGTGACCGTACAGTGCGTTTGTGACTCAGGTCATGATAGCTTTCGGTGTTTGGCATCTTCCTCAAGATTCCAGGTGTTTCGACCTATTAGCTCAGTTGGTCAGAGCATCGTGCTGATTAAAACAGAAGGCCGCAGGTTCTCCTTTTCTTCCTGTTTTTTGGAGCATCAAACCGGCCATTCTGGTCGCTTTACTGCTTGGGGGCTACTCTACGAGTGCGTCTTGTGACGCCCTCTTGCTTCTACGTCGCATCGACTTACTGGAAGCCTGCTTCTATTACTCCTCTGCTCGACCTACCTACGGTTGGCATTGCGGCCTTTCTAAAGGTCGCGGGACCTACTTTGTGTCACCTGATCCAGGTCAGGTCAGCGGTTCTTCAAGATCGACATCTCACCTTCACTTCGACCTTCTGGATTCCTATTCCAGGAGCTCGATGTGCGCCTTCGTGCGCGTATTGGAGGGGTTTTTCTTCTTGGGATCCCCGTGCACCCTACACGACCTTGACGGCACCATGTCTTCGCCAAGTTTCGACATGACCTCGTCTCGGCCGCTATGCCTACATGTCGATCGGGGGCTTGAGAGACATGGGTACCCCTGGGTCCCCACCGACCAGTGTCCCAGAGGTCCCTGCTAAGTGGACCTGACCTGCCAGAAGCCCCGCCGACCTACAAGTGGGCCCAAAGACCTTATCCACAGACCCGACGACCACGGACGACCCCGGGCGACCTTATCCAGATCCCGGAGGATCCGCGGTACTTGGAGTGCAAGTCAAGTCACCAGGACACGGCTTGGCGCCGCCAGTTAGGCTGGATATCTCGGGATATCTGTTGTAATCCTTAGAGATAGACTTTCCAATTGTAACCAAACTAGACTCGACTCCTCAACCCTCAGAAACCCTAGTCCGCCGGCCAATATAAGGCGGCCTAGGTGCACCGTTCGAGGGAACCCTATTCTCGCCCACTCGTAATACAACCACCAAACTGGACGTAGGGTTTTACTCTCTGGAGGCCTGAACCAGTATAAACCCCTGTGTCCCTGTGTTCTTCGCCTACTTGCCGTGTTCTGAGTTCATCACGTGAACTACCACCTATGCTCTTAGTTTCTAATCTCCCCATTAACCGCTTGGGTAGCCCCCTTGCGGATCTGTCCAGGTCTCAACCCTTGACACTCAAGGTTTGCTTCATCCACAAAAGTTGGGCACAACAAGCAACGAACGCCACATACTCGACTTCGACTGTGGATAAAGCAACCGAGTTTTGTTTCTTAGAGTTCCATGACACCAAAGACCTACCAAGGAATTGGCAAGTCCCCATTGTACTCTTTCGATCTACTTTGCAACCGGCATAATCGGATCGGAATAGCTAAGTAGATCAAAAGTGGAACCCTTGGCATACCACAAGCCAAGGTTAGGAGTGTATACCAAGTATGTAAAGATTCTCTTAACAGCCATTAGATGACATCCCTTAGGATTGGCTTGAAATCTTGCACACATGCACACACTAAGCATGGCATCGGGCCTAGATGCACAAAGGTAAAGTAGAGAGCCAATCATAGAGCAATATACCTTTTGATCGACAGACTTCCCTTCTTCATTTAGATCAAGATGTCCATTTGTTGCCATTGGAGTCTTGACGGGTTTGGCATCCACCATATCAAACCTCTTGAGCATGTCCTTCACATACTTGGTTTGACATATGAAAGTTTCTTCCTTCAATTGTTTGACTTGAAATCCAAGGAAGAACTTCAACTCACCCATCATGGACATCTCAAACCTCTTGGTCATGATCCTACTAGATTCCTCGGAAAGTTTTTCATTAGTAGACCCGAATATGATATCATCAACATAAATTTGACAAATAAAGATATCATTTCCTATCTTTTGAGTAAAGAGAGTAGAATCGACTTTGCCCATTACAAAGTTGTTCTTAACAAGAAAATCCTTAAGGCATTCATACCATGCTCTAGGAGCTTGCTTAAGCCCATAGAGCGCCTTATGGAGCTTGTACACATGGTTAGGAAACTTGGGATCTTCAAAGCCTGGTGGTTGTTCAACATAAACTTCCTCGGCAATGGGGCCATTTAAGAATGCACTCTTCACATCCATTTGGTAAAGCTTGAAATCATGGTGAGTAGCATAGGCTAATAAAATACGAATTGACTCAAGTCTAGCTACGGGTGCATAGGTCCACCAAAGTCCAAACCTTCGATTTGAGTGTAGCCTTGAGCAACAAGTCTTGATTTAAGCAGCCTCAAGAGAAATTATCCTATCATGAGATTCATCTAGCCTAGCATGCAACACAAGACAAGAAGTGCAAGCACCTAGTAAAGCAGGTCTAGATTTTATCTCATCAAGCTCAATCCTAAGCACATCTAGTTCCTCAAGGGTTGAGGCATGCTTCTCCTTGAGAGCAGTCAAGTCAGCCAGGAAAACATTGCAATCACCACAATCAACCTCATCAGAAACAACAGGAACAACTTTCAAAGAGTCTATTTCAGTTCTAGCATCAACAAGTAAAGACTCAAGCTCAACTATCTTGTCCTTAGCATCACCTAGCAAAGACCGAAACTCCCTCTTCTCCTTGTTGGTCTTTCTAAGCACATCATCACGATTATCAAGCAACTCATTCAGCCTAGCATTCTCCTCTAGCAAGAAGTTGGGATCTTGACGTACGTCATCCTCGGAGTCGGAGTTCAAATCCGAGCTATGCTTCCCACCCTTCTTGGAGTTGTGCGCCATACCACAGAAACCACCTTGCGCGACGAAGCTCAGGCCGGTGAAGTTCTTGTCTGTGTGCCACTTGCCCTTGCGTCGATCTTGCTCTTCCTCGCTGCTCGAATCGGATGAGGAGTCACTTGAAGTGGAGTCGAGGTCGCTTGCTCCTTCAACCATCGCTCGAGCCATCTTCTTCTTGTACCCGCCACTCTTCCTTGGCCTTCTCTCGCCCTTGTCCTTGCCGTTGTCCTTGTAGTCGATCCGGGAGCAGTGCTTGTTGTTGTAGTTGTGCTTAGGCTTGCCCTTGTAGTCGTTCTTGATCTCCATGGCTTTCAGACACTCGACGATGAAATGCCCGTGATTCTCCCACTGATAGCACATCCCCTTGCTCCTCCTCGCATTCTTGCGGTTCTCGTACATTCGCCCAAACCTCTTCCTCAACAAGGCGAGATCCTCCTCGCTCAGCACCTCAAAGTCCTCATCTGGCGTGGACACAAGACAAGACAAAGAAAACTGCATAACAGCAGGGTTAGCATTAGTCCTTGATCCCGAGACAAGAGCCAAACTATGTGGATGAGTGGGGCTCTCGCTCCTGGCCACGATCAACCTCCGAAGACTTGAGCCTAGAAAACAGCTCGTCCACCATCAGGGTCTCATACACACCAGACTCCAAGATGGCCTCGACCTTGGCACTCCACACGGATCTGTCAAGTGAGTGCAAGAGTGTCAGTGTTTTAGACACTGAGCCTACCACGGGGTACCGAGGTAGTAGATTGTGCGGTGGGGCTCGCCGAGATCAGGAACACGATGGTGAGACACGAGGCACACAATTAGATAGGTTCGGGCCGCAATGTGCGTAATACCCTACGTCCTGTATGCTGCGTGGCTCTTGATTGATTGCGTATGTTCTTGAGGGGGGTCCCTGCCTCGCCTTATATAGCACGGGAGGCAGAGTTACAAGTCGGATTAGGTACAAGAGTACTAGTCGAGTAGGACTAGGAGTAGCCTATGTCGGTTAATGAGAAGCTTTCCTAATCTAGTACAAGTCCTTGTCCGTCTTGTCTTGCCTTGTGGTCCACGGTAGTCTTGCACTGCGGCCCACTAGTCGAGTAGTCTAGATGTTCAGGCCTATCTCCCGGGCATGGCCCACATGCGTAGTGGGCCCAGGGATGTCCGGTCGACAAGCCCCCGAGTACTTTGTAGTCGAGTGCGATGTGTCCAAGTAGTCTTGAAGGCCTCTGCGAGTAGTTCCCAAGCGTCCCCGAGTTCTGCTAGCTTCGGTCTTCAATAATACTTGAATCATCACGAGGCTGGAAGGTACTCCAGCTAGCTCCACGAGTAGTTTTGAAGTCTTCTCGAGTTGTTCCCAAGCGTCCCCGAGTACTTCCCTTGAAGGTATTCAATAATACCCGCTTCGTTCTTGAAATCTTTGCGTCAAAGATCCATATGGAGATGCGATTACTAAAATCGCATTCCATATGGAATGTAGCCCCGGAGCCTTAGGTCGAATCAAGGATTCAAGCTGAGGGTCAATCCTCTAGCACTTGTGATCTTGCTCCGAAAAATCCGTGGAAATCCCGAAGAAAAAACATATGGGAATGCGATTACTAAAATCACATCCCATATGGATGTAGCCCCCGAGCCTTAGTTCAAATTGTAAATTCAAGCTGAGGGTCAATCTGAAGTCTTCGCCGATCAATCCCGCAAATTCCAGAGAAAAAACCGAAGGACACATGGCACGGAGCCCCCGAGCCTTGAGTCGAGTACTTCTCGAATTGAAGGATCCAATCTGACTGTAGAAAGTGGCCTGAGTTCAGTGTGCTGTAGCTGAGTGAAATCCAATACCATCGAGTAGTTGAGCCCCCGAGATGGAGCTGAGCAGGTCTTCGAAATTGTAAAAGCCCACTGACTTGGCCAAAAAAATTGGCCTGATGCAAATCCAATTTGTTGAATGCGAAGGGTCACCAGGTCGAACCGGTAGGGTTTTAGGTTATAAATACCAAAGGGGGTATCCCCTAGGGTTTCCACTGCTTCCATTCGCCCCTTAGATCCAAAAAAAGCTTTTACCGCCGTAGCCGTCGCTGAGTTAAGCGCCTACGTCGTCAAACGCCGCCACCTCCACCACATTGCAGCCCCTGAGCAAATGCGATCGAAGACACTTGTGACTGGAAGGATGAAGAGCGGACAGTCTAAGGGACAGATGGAGAAGAAGAAGAGATCCGGCCGCGCCAAATCCCAGTTGCCGGAGCCGAAATACAAGATGGTGGTGACTGAAAAGCCACCGAACCAAGCCAGCTCCTGGAAGAAGTCCAAGATGAATGAGGATGACATCAAGTCTCTTGAAGATGCCGACTTGTTGCGCGAGAAGGTGGTTGCCGGTTGGAATTCTGCTGCTGGGGATGCGTGGTCCATGGAGAAGAATCTGGATGAAATTTCGATGTTTGCTCACTTCGTCGAGCATGGGTTGACTTTGCCGGCTTCGGATTTCTTTAGAGGCTTCCTCGACTTCTTTAAGCTGGAGCACGTACATCTGAACTCGAACAACATCTTCCAGATTGCAGTGTACGTGCACTTCTGCGAGGCTTTCCTTGGCATCCGCCCCCATTGGGCTCTGTTTAGGAAGATCTTCCGTTTGAAACCACAGCCTAATGCCAACTTCCCGGTAGTAGTCGGTGGAGCTGGAATCCAGATGCGCCAGAAAGAGCAAGATCTATATTTCCAGT
The DNA here is from genome assembly GCA_036936925.1 of Cenchrus fungigraminus. Taxonomy (NCBI): domain Eukaryota; kingdom Viridiplantae; phylum Streptophyta; class Magnoliopsida; order Poales; family Poaceae; genus Cenchrus; species Cenchrus fungigraminus. The sequence continues at coordinate 34,779,862 of CM072775.1, forward strand.
ACGATCTGATAGACTCTAACCAGGACTGGAAAGCAAGGTGGTTCTACATTGACAATGCACCGCCTTAGCTGCCCAAGCCCACCATGTACGCGACAGTGTACGAGAAAATCTGGAAGGATGAGCCGTCAATGCAAGAGTGCATCCAGATCCTAGAGTTGCTGGCGAAGATTGCCGAGAAGAAGGCGCAAGGCTTGACAGCTGAGAGGGTAGCCTTCAGCTTCATGAAGTGCCGGGTACAACCCTTGATGTAGAGGGAGCATCTTGGGTATGAATACACGGGCCTGAATGATGGATCGAGACTTTCTGCAACAGAGATATGTGATGACTTGATCATGGAGAGGTCGCAGAAGATCTTCAAGAATCTTGACAGGAAACCGGCAGCTGTTCAAGAGTTCAGCGTCGATAATCCTCCACGCTTGGTGAGTAGTCACAAACTAGCCTCCGAGTACTTATCTGAAAAGTAGTCGTAGACTAATAGATTTGCCTTGTCTTTTGCAGGAGGATGTTCTGAAGTTTGTCTCTATACCACCTCCTCGTCCTCGTGAGACAGAGCAAGTGCAAGAAGAGGAGCTATCACAAGTTGAGGCTCAAGCACCTGAGAGTAGTCGTCCTGCTCAGGAGGAGAATGAAGTGCTGGTAGAAGACCCTGCCACAAGCGATGATGATGAGCAGACTCTATCACAACGCTTTGAAGTGAAGGCGCGGTACGGGTGCTCTGGAGTACCCATCCCAAGTGGTGTCTCTGTGGGAATGTTGAAGAGGCTGGCTTCATCACTTATTGACGATGTGATGCAGCCGCCGCGGAAGAAGAGAACCACCGTTGGGAAGCGTGCTGTGATGATCACAAGCACAACTTTGCCAACCATTGAGGTTAGTTGTTTAAACCAAGTAGTCAATATCTTGTTGAGTACTTAGAATCTTGTATGTTGATTTGTAATTTTGTCAATGCAGGGTATAATGAGTACTGCTCAAGATGTTGGATCTTCCTCTCCTACGGAAGTACCCGTGAACAGCTCTGCAAGACCAGTTGAACCCAAGACGGTTCAACCATCACCCGTAGAGTTGGTGATGCCAGAGCAGTAAGAAGCCGCGATGCGGAGAACTGTGCCACCAGTCGAGAATGTCCTAGTGGTGCCCGCGATGCCCACACTTTTTGATCTGCTGGGACCAAAAACTGTGGTTCCTCGAGCTACTCTGTAAGTACTCGAATACTCGAATACTTCTTGTTCTTGATAATTTAAAAAATGCTGATCGACTTGTTGGTGCAGAAAATCCACGAATGTGAAGTGGGGAGCTTCAAGGAGTATTTCTGCTGAGGGTAATCAGAACCCGCCAGCCGAACAAGAAGATAGCCCCCAAAAACCCCAAGCAAAATCCGCTGAGGATGTGATGGCAGCAGAAGCCAATGCTGCACAATCTTTGCACTTGCTATATAGTAAAGGCAGCGGTGGATGCAGCCTCCAGACCTAGAGCACAACAACCGGAAGACACAAGATCTTCTCTGTTGCTGGGTACTTATTTCCTGTTAATTACGCCCTTATAAGATCAACCGGAAGACACAAGATCAACCGGAAGACACAAGTCGTTCCTGCACGATCTTCTCTATTGCCGGGTACTTATTTCCTGTTAATTATGCCCTTATAAGCTGTCGTGATCTTGTGCAGAGCTGACTGAGGAAATTGAAAGGCACAAATAGAGGTCCCTTGACTGGCAGTTGGCTTTCAACCGAGAAGAATCAGCTCGTCTTGATCTTAAGGCAGACTATAAGGTGCGCTGCATGGAACTTGAACGTGAGATGCAGATATGCCTTGATGGATCATATGACCTGATGACTTGTATGCAATCACTCAAGCTCAAGATTGAAGAAGCCGAAGGCCTGCGTCAGGAGTTGAAGGCTTTGACAGAAGCAGCCGAGCCAGTGGCCAATCTTTTCGAACCCAGAGGAGCAGGAGTATAGCCCCGACCACTTGTGGAGAGGTTGAAGGATACACGTGTGAATAGAGATGGCAATGGGTAGAAACCCGTCGGGTAGTACCATTCCATACCCGCACCCGCCAACTCTAACTCTACCCGTTAAAAAACCCATACCCGCATGAGGGTACAAGTTCTTACCCATACCCGCACCCGCACGAGTTTTTTTACCCGTCGGGTAACCCGTACCCGATAACATACCAATTGTAATCTAATATAATTGGAAACATAACACATGGGAAAGAGCATATATCAACAAATTGGAATAAATAAAAAAGATAAATTATAATTCTAAACCAATTAATAGTCTAATGAAGCATAGAATTATTAGTTAGTTATCAATATCAAGCTATTCTTCACTAACAAAGTGCAAATTTACAAGTTTATCACATATTGTAGACGGGTATATTTTACCAGTGGGTATGCGGGTATGGGTAGTATGTACCCGTACCCGCACCCGCTTACCCATCGGGTACATGATATTGCCCATTTGTGTACCCGCGGGTAGAGATATGTTTCCATACCCGACTTCTTATCGGGTAAAACCCGTCGGGTACTCGGGTTTCGGGTACCCATTGCCATCTCTACGTGTGAAGATTCTGGAGTACGCTCGCCGGCTAGCTTGCACTATCCCCAATCAAGTGCTCAACTTCATCAAGTCGTTCTACGCGGACGCAGATCTGATGGTCATCATGGGCGGAAGATCTAGGAACTGCACCAATGATAGGCTCAATGAATTGATGCAGCAGACATCGCCTATCGCGGAAGCCGTCTCCCAGTTTATTGACTTGCGTTGAATTTTTCCTGTAGGAAAGAACACTATGGAAAACAAGTGTAATTCCGAACAAGTGTTTTATGTAAAATATAACTGAAAACTTGTGTAAGTCAATTATCTGGATCCCTTGATTGCTTGTCTGGATGCCATGTAGTTGAGGTCATGATCAATGAGTGTATGGCTGCAAAAAAGAGATACGATACTCGAGTAGAAGTACTCAAGTCTAGATGTGTTCCAAAGAACGTTAGCTTAATCACAACAAATAAGAAACCTTAGCTGTAGCAGCGTAAAAAGAAGGCTTTGTTGCAAAATAAGTAAAGACACAATAACAAGTCGATATGTCGGATAATCACTTTATTACTGTCTTGATAAATGTGTACATTGTGTCGAGTATAATGTCTGGATACACTATTGAGTAATAGTGTCTTAAGTGCTTCTGAGGCATTGAGCCTAGTGAGATAGTACTCGCAAGAATGTTCCGAAGAACGAGTAAGACCGTAGGAGATAGTGTGATGAACTCATCTTGCTGTAGCAGCAACTTGTGTTAGAGTTCTACTGAGACCCTACTTTGAAAGGTGTTACTATAGGTTGCAGCCTCTTAATGAAATAGAACAAGGACAACATGTGCCACTTATTGCTCTATACGACATGGAGTCGTCTGGAGAGGGTTGTCGTGACCCCCTACGAGTAGTCGTAGCCGTAGCCGCCTAGAGAGGGTTGTCGTAATCCCTTACGAGTAGTCGCAACCAATGCTGTCTGGAGAGGATTGTCGTGATCCCCTACGAGTAGTCGCAGCCAAAGCCGCCTGGAGAGGATTGTCGTGATCCCCTACGGGTAGAACCGACAAAGCTAGTCAATGTTCCAGGAATTGTCGATTGCATCACCTTCAAGTGTTTGGAGGTGGTATGAGCCAGGCCCGGTGACCTTCGCGACAGAGAAAGGGCCTTCCCATGGCGAGTTGAGTTTGTGAAGTCCTGCCGTGTTTTGGATACGACGGAGGACCAAGTCACCAACGTTGAAGGAGCGTTCCTTAACGTTGCGATCGTGATAGCAGCGAATCTTTTCAAGGTATCTGGCTGATTGAATGAGTGCGTTGCAGCGAGCTTCTTCTAGACTGTCGACATCTGTCTATCTTGTTTCTTCAGCTACGCCTTCTTCATACTGATCAACCGCCGGAGATCGCCACATGACATCAGCAGGCAAGATGGCTTCAGAGCCATAGACCAGGAAATAGGGTGATTGCCGTGTGGGAGTAGTAGGTTGAGTACGCAACCCCTAGAGTGCATTAGGTAGTTCCTTGATCCACTTTCCACCCTTGGTGTTTGCAGCATCGTACAGTCGCTTTTTGAGGGCGTCAAGTACCATCTGATTGGCGCATTCCACTTGGCCGTTGGCACGTGGATGAGCGACGGAGACGTACCGGACATCAATCCCACTATTCTCGTAGTACTCCCAGAATTGGTGATTGTTGAAATTCGAACCCAGGTCTGTGATGATACGGTTGGGGAACCCATAGCGGTGCACAATTTCATCCAAGAAGTCGAGGACTCTGTCAACCTTCGGGCAGGTAACAGGCTTGACCTCAATCCACTTGGTAAACTTGTCGATAACCACCAGAACTCTGTTGAATCCCCCTGGCACATTTGGGAGGGGCCCAATCATGTCAAGCCCCCAGCAAGCGAAAGGCCAGGTTGGCGGTATCATGATGAGCTTGTAGGCTGGAACGTGTTGTTGCTTAGCGAAAAATTGACATCCATGGCACTTCCTAATGAGGACATCCCTTCCATTGATACAACCATGCCTTATGCTTCACAAGGACCAATGACAAGAGCCCGTGCACGACAACTCAACTATTAGGTAAAGTCATTCCTCGCTGCTCATACAAATTTATCTCTAGATGGGATGCTACTTAATTATGGTGATGAATGCATTATTCTTAGGAATATGGAACGTGCAGAAGAGGGGGGAAACAACCACACCAACCCAGGATGTGCACAAGCTCTTCGTTTGAAGATGAGGGCCGTTTCCCACTCAAACGATGTGACCCACTTTCTTTTGAGTAGAGCGGGAGGGGCGCTCCCACTCAAACGCTGTGACCCGCCACGTTTTGAGTAGAGCGGACATCAAGACAACAACAGATTGTTTTGGTCATAACTTTTGACTCTGGATGTTGTTTGGGGTGTATGAGTACTCGATGGAAAGCTCTTGAAGTCAACTTTCAGGTGGATCAGAAGACACCTTCAGATTCATACGGAGTCACCCAGATTTTACAAAGAGACGTCTGGATCTACCAGTCAAAGGCTGATAGCCTTGTATCCAGTAAAGCCCATTAGGGGCCCATTCTAATTTAGGGTTTACACCCTCCCACACCTCTTGGCTGTTCTTTTATGTATAAATACCTGTCCAGCCGCTAGAGGAAGTTGGGTTTTGCTTAGTTTCCATTCTGTCAAGAACAGTACACCGATTCTTCGGTTGTGGAACCCCATTCGTGAGTTGAATCAATTACTTTCTGTAACTTGGTTGTTTCTCCGTGCACTTGCTTGTGTTCTTCGATTTTGAAGGCAAGAGTAAGCCTTCTTGGCGAGGTCAATCGAGCTGCAGCTTGGTTGATAACCAGAGGGTTCGTGGTGCTAAGATTGCGGGGTTCATTTCTTTGGATTTGAAGCCGGATCGGTGTGTCTCGAATCTACCCAAATCGATAGTTATCAGAACCTTTCCGAAGATCGGGAACCCATGTCCTATCATGTGGTAATCAGAGAAAAGGTATACCATCAGGTTCGCATCATTTACCCCTTAGTTTAAGTGTTTATCTTCATCCTACAGTTCACAACCATACTCATTTTTCCCTTCCTAGAACCTTCCGCGCCATAGCTCTGCTTTTGTTTGTTTCAGAGTTCGTAGTGTTGAGTTTGTGTCCAGGTCGAGGTCTTGTTGCTGGTTTAGATCTTGTCCTTGTCTCCCTTCTGTTATCTTTTTCCCACCACTGCCATCTCAGATCTCCATCATTTGTATCTTCTGTAAGCAAAAACAAATCTTGATTTGTGCTGTTCATCTTCAGACAGTCATAACTTTTGCACCAAAACTCAAAACTGGGCAAATTTTATATCTACGGAATACGCTAGAAAATTTGAGATCTATTTCATCCTAGCAAAGCTAGGTTTGTATAAATTAGTTTTGTGAAATTTGACCAGGAAAATTGAGTTTCAGGACCCACAAGTTTGGGAATGCTTGTCATAGCACAATCCTAATTTTTTGCATAGCCCACATCTTTTATCCTTTTGAGCCAAATCTTGTGGTTTTGTTCTTGTGTGTTCCTTGCTGATAAAGAGCAAAAGCAAAAAAAAGAGGAAAAAAAGTGGAACAAAAAAGAAGAGAAAAGAGGAGCACATAAGAACTTTCAGCTGCTCTGTTTTGTGGTGCTCTTTGTCTTATTCAAGTTTGTTGCTCCCTACCATACTCATTTCCTTCCACACTTACTTCACCCACTTGCTTATCACATTTGGTGTTAGGAACACGTATAGGCCAGCAACAACAACAAGTACTTTGGACTATAATTCAGCATTGCTATCTGTTGCTAACATTTGTACCACATACATATTTATATTTGTGCCTTCCCAAGCTCCACATATTTCTTCAGATCGGTACAGAAAGAGGACCCTTGCAATATTGGTGCCACTTCCTCACAGGTATCACGAACCAGCCGCCAATTGCACCAATTCTTGTTTTGTGAATGGTAAGAACATTTGCAAGAGCATGTGTAGGAGCTACCATTTTCCATGATTGAGAGGCACCACTACAAATTGTAGTCATTTATTAGGGGTAACCTTCACTACTTGCTATTGTTTTGGGTGTCGTAATGGCATGGAATGAACATGAAAACTCGCTCAAAGATTTCAATGAGCAGGGATCAGCTGCGGGCTGCTGTAGAAGATGCCCAGAAAGGAATGAATGATGCCATCAAAAAGGCTGTCACTGATGCACTCATTGATCTCAAGCTTGGTAGCAGCTTGGAGAGATTGGATAGGCGGATTTCTACTCTAACCGAACAGGTTACGGAGTTAGAAAATCGTCTACCAAATGAAGAACACATGGGAGGACACAACATTGATGAAGATACTATTCTTGATGAGAATGGGAACATAGATGCTGCAGCCGCCCGAGCAGCGAGGCTACGACGTCGTTTACGAGACAACAAGAGAGGTATGGGAGGTCCTCCAAATCAAGGTAATACCCATCATACTTCCGATGACCCTTACGCTAAGGTAAAGTTTACAATTCCACCATTTTCGGGTCATTATGATGCTGAGGGGTATCTTGATTGGGAGATGACAGCAGAACAAAAATTTAGTGCCCACCTTGTTCGTGAAAGGCATAGAGTTTGACAAGCCTCTAGTGAGTTTAAGGAATTTGCAATCCTTCGGTGGAGTGGGTTAGCTGCAGAGAATGCTTTACCAACCACATGGGAACAACTTAAGGTAGCTATGCGTGATCGCTTTGTTCCTCCTTCCTACCATAGAGACTTGCGTAAGAAATTGATGCGCTTAGAGCAAGGAGAGAAATCTGTCCAAGATTACTATGGGGAGCTCCAAAGGGGTTTGATGCGTTGTGGTGTTGTAGAGGGACCCGAGGATTCTATTTGTCGTTTTTATTCGGGTCTAAGGCGTGAGACTGAGGACATTGTTGATTATAAGGAATTTAACACTATCAACCAGTTGTTTCAGTTTGCTATTGATGCGAACCCGCTAGGGCTTGTGGCCGATTTTTCGATGAGAGGTGTGGAGGATAACTTCGATTGGAGGAAATGACGTTCAAGGTCCGACTACAACCTTCCAAGGATGCGCCTTAGCAACCGATACACCGTCTCCTATGGCTGTCACGATCTTGTGGAGCGCGTCAACCGCCACTAGGGCACCCGTTCCTACAAGCAATCAAAGAATAAGCAAGAACAAGTATAACAAGCAACTCAATTGCAAATGTGGAGATGAAAAGCAATCTGATATCACCAAGTTGGGGTTCCGAATTAGGTAGAACGGGTGGTCTAGCCGACACACGCGTCTACAAGGAAGTAGCAATGGCTAAACTTACAACGAAACAAAACCCAATGTATTTGTGACGGCTATGGGGGTATATGAGAGGGTAGGGGCATGACCAGGACCTACCTGGTGGGGGTCGTGCTCCAACCCTAGGACGCACCCCTATGGGCTCCGACAAGATACACCGGCCAACGGGCCAAAACCGAGCGACGTAGCACCTTGACAGATTCTGGACGTCAACTTGTTTCGACGATTCCCGTCGACTCAGATATTATTTTTACATGAGACTGGTGCCATTGGAAGCTTTATGAAATTATCTTTCCAACCATATAAAGAACGTCCCAAACGGAGTCCGTATGAGGTCGTGGCATCCGTTTGAAGTTGGCCCAGTCATGCTGTCCGAATCCAGCGCCGAAAACGTGTTGGCCTTGATCTCTTTCCATCTTCGGGCCAAAAGTGACGTGGTGGCCTGGTGGAGGACATGGGGAACACTTGAACTTGGCCCCCAATCAACCTCTTTGGTCCTCCATGCCTTCCATGTGTGTTGAGCACCCCTTTTGATCCACGTAAGTATTTCTGAAAATGACAAACAACAAACATCATAGTGCGGCAACAATTCATCAAATATATTGGATACAATGATGATAAGGAATCGGTTCACCTTAGAATAAAAACATGTTATTGTGGTCATATCCGAGATGGTGATGTCCTCATCATTCTCCCCTTCTTGGCTGCAAGTCGTCCTCGACTTGCTTCGGTGGCATCCGAAGGTGCTTGGGTTGATGTTCGAACACGGAGCGACTAGTATGCTGCAAGTTGACAACCAACGATGCTCTCCTTCTTTGGGCTGACCCTGTTGCTCAAGAAAACAACTAGAAAAACTTTGCAAGACATTATTAGTGTTAAGGCAGCCCCCTATTTGATCATGGTATTCTAGCCCAAAAGGATATTTCAGATTAGAGCAAATATAAACTTTATGCACAAAGTATTCTCCTTTGCAATTGTACTTGCCAATAAAGTGGTATGTATGATTAGACAAGCATTTCAACTCAGAATATGCAAAAAGTTTCTCCTCTAAATAGTTTAGATTACAAAGAATATCAAATTCAATATAACCTAAAGTATTAAAGGAAGACAACAATTTCAGTTCATCTTGTGCACAAGTAATAGGATGCAAAATCTTTTCTTCACCACATATGGATGGTTCCAAACAAAAAGTATCACAGTTATTCGCTACTTGTGGCACAGGAATAAATGAAGCATCAACACAAAATTCCTCTTTATCACAAGAAACAAAAAACAAAATCAAATCAGCATCAGATTCCACTATATGTTGCTCTTGATTAGCATGCTGATTGGACAAATATTCAATATTATGGTTCAAATCATTCATGCAAGTACTCACAGATAAAAGAATCTCCTTTTTAGCGCTAAGAGCAAGCCAAAACAAAGAAGCAATATTGTTGTATGAGTTGCTAATTAACATGGTTCGAATTTCAAAATTAAGCCCTTTCAGGAACCTACTCATAACATCTTTCTTGCATTCATCTAATCCACTAAACATGACACAAATCTTAAAGGTATGATAGTATTCCTTGACAGTCCTACTACCTTGCTTCAAGTTGTCTAATTTTGCAAGCAAGCAATCAGCATAATATTCAGGAACATATTCATCACGGAAAAGCATTTTAAAATCTTTCCAAGTTTGTGGAACTTTATTATGCCTACAAATATATTTCCATGTAGTCAAAGCATAATTTGTTAAAGCACTAGAAGCAGCAAAAATCATTTGATGTTCAGACAAGTCATACTTATCAAATTCTGCATCTACCTTAAGCTCCCATTCAATGTAAGCATGTGGATCAAACATACCAGCATATAATGGTAATTGTTGAATGACATCTTGAAGATAATCTTTATATCACCTGCCATGATTAGTAGAAAACAAGAAACACAAAATATTTTGTTTTCTCCTATCAACTACTAGGATGTGTCGGGTGTAATTCTCTCAAACTCAACTTGTTCAAAACAAGCTCTTACAAGTTCTTACCAAGCAAAACAGGAGGGGACGACAACCAACAAGACGTCAACCTCGAAGAAAGTGTATCGGTGCCGCAGCAACAAGACCTGTCAAGCTGTCGTCGAATATGTGGAGCTATAGGTGTGCTGAAACAAGGAATGGACTAGCACCACATTAGTTATAAAAGCAAGCTGAAAAATTGTTCAACGGAGGTACTGTGCTGGTCCTAGGCTAAACCATGCTAGAGACATGAGCCTAGGCACAAAGGTAATCACCGACAAAGAGGAACTAGCACAGCACAAGAAAAACACCAAATTCAGCCCCTTTTTTCATTCACTTCCTTTCCTCCTCTCTTTCTTTTTTTTATCTTTTTTTATCTGTTTTTCTTCTTCTTTTTTTCTACTTCTTTCTTTCACTTTTTTTCACAAGACTAAACTCTTTGCTGAATAACTTGACAAATCCACACCAAAGGATGAGTTTACACAGATTGCAGATCACCAATCTCCAGGACAATTGCGGAACGCTCAAAACGAATTTTGCAACAAGGCTAGATCCGTTGGAAACATAAAAAGCTAAACTTTCCAGATTGTACTTAAACACTAGAATCAGACTTAAGATGGATCCGTGGTGGCCAAAACGCCGCACTGATGTATATGGTGATGCTGGATCTCGTGGTGATCAAAACGTGATAGAACTCAAAACTCTAATGGATTAGACACTAAGACCAGCAACTCGACACAACCGATGCAACCAAAAATTCAACAAGCCCTAACTAAGCAGCATAAGTAAAGGCTCAAAAGGTTTATTGGACAACAGGTAAACTAATCTACTATTTTTTGGGCTTTTCTGGACAATAGGAAATAAAAAACAGCAATGGATTTATAATCTCTCACCGATAAACCTCGCTCTGATTACCAACTGATGCGAACCCGCTAGGGTTTGTGGCCGATCTTTCGATGAGAGGTGTGGAGGATAACTTCGATTGGAGGAAATGACGTTCACGGTCCGACTACAACCTTCCAAGGATGCGCCTTAGCAACCGATACACCGTCTCCTATGGCTGTCACGATCTTGTGGAGCGCGTCAACCGCCACTAGGGCACCCATTCCTACAAGCAATCGAAGAACAAGCAAGAACAAGTATAACAAGCAACTCAATTGCAAATGTGGAGATGAAAAGCAATCTGATATCACTAAGTTGGGGTTCCGAATCAGGTAGAACGGGTGGTCTAGCCGACACACGCGTCTACAAGGAAGTAGTAATGGCTAAACTTACAACGAAACAAAACCCAATCTGTTTGTGACAGCTATGGGGGTATATGAGAGGGTAGGGGCACGACCAGGACCTGGTGGGGGTCATGCTCCAACCCTAGGACGCGCCCCTATGGGCTCCGACATGATACACGGGCCAACGGGCCAAAACCGAGCGACGTAGCACCTTGACAGATTCAGAACCCCAACTTAGTGATATCAGATTGGTTTCCATCTCCACATTTGCAATTGAGTTGCTTGTTATACTTGTTCTTGCTTGTTCTTCGATTGCTTGCAGGAACGGGTGCCCTAGTGGCGGTTGACGCGCTCCACAAGATCGTGACAGCCATAGGAGACGGTGTATCGGTTGCTAAGGCGCATCCTTGGAAGGTTGTAGTTGGGCCGTGAACGTCGTTTCCTCCAATCGAAGTTATCCTCCACGCCTCTCATCGAAAGATCAGCCACAAACCCTAGCGGGTATACATAAGCTATGCTTGCAGAGAAGGAATTGCAGGGATGAGAGCAGCAAAGCAAGGGTAAGTCCAACACCACATACACACCACGTACCACAACATCGAGAGGGCTGAACAAGCCATCAACATTTCGGGTGCCACTACCAGTGAACAAGCGGCCAACAGCTTCACGAGTTGCTGCACCACCTGCACCCTCCTCAAACTTGGGTAAAAATCCTTCACAGGTGCCCACAAAGAGTGCCTCATATGTTGCATCAACGGGGAACACCTCTGGCATTCAGTGTCATCGCTGCCATGGGATTGGCCATGTGCAGAAGCACTGCCCAAGCAAGAGGGCATACATCGCTACAGAGGATGGCTACATCAGCACCTCCGACATCGAAGATGAAGAAGAGAATGAAAATGATGGTGAAGAAGAAATCCTTGGTGGAGAGGACACAGTGACATATAAGAGTGTTATTGTTCAGCGGGTGCTCAACACACAAGTGCAACAACCCGAACAACTACAACGCCATAATCTATTTCAGATTTTCTTCGTCGTCAATAATCGATGTGTGCGAGTCATCATTGATGGAGGAAGCTGCAACAATTTGGTAAGTTCAGAGTTGGTCAAGAAGCTTGGCTTGACCACACGACCACACCAACATCCATACCATATTCAGTGGCTAAATGTCTCAGGAAAGGCCAAGGTAACACAAACTTGCAGGGTATCTTTTTCAATTGGTTCTTATTCCAATTCGGTTGATTGCGATGTAGTTCCTATGCAAGCATGTTCTCTTTTGTTGGGTAGACCTTGGGAATATGATACTGATGCTACACACCATGGTAAAAGTAATAAATATACCTTTGAGCATAAAGGAAAGAAATATACTTTGCTACCTTTGACCCCTGCTGAAATTGTTCAAGCTGAGAAAGAACGAGCTGCAAGTTTGAATGACATACAATCTGAAAATTAGCAAGTAGCAAAATCTGTTTTCCCTCCTAAAAAGGGGAAACTTGCACCTAATTCTAAGGCCGAGGGCATTAAATTGAAGGGTGGGGTTATGCTCGCAACAAAATGCGACCTTGCTGAAATTTCTGAGGAAGAAATCTGCTATGCCTTACTTTGCAAACGAGCTTTGTTTTCACTTGATGATATTGCTAGCTCGATACCTCCTGCTGTCACTAACATTTTGCAGGAGTATGCGGATGTTTTCCAACTGAGATACCACTGGGGCTGCCACCCATGAGAGGCATAGAGCATCAAATTGACTTGATTCCGGGGCAACCTTGCCCAACCGAGCAGCCTACCGAACCAACCCCGAGGAGACTAAGGAAATTCAGCGGCAAGTCCAAGAGCTTTTGGACCGTGGGTATGTACGTGAGAGCCTTAGTCCTCGTGCTGTCCCTGTGCTTTTGGTTCCTAAGAAAGATGGTACTTGGCGTATGTGTGTTGATTGTAGAGCCATCAATAATATTACCATTCGATACCGTCATCCTATTCCTAGGCTTGATGATATGCTTGATGAGTTGTGTGGTTCCATAATTTTCACAAAGATTGACTTGCAAAGTGGCTACCACCAAATTTGAATGAAACTTGGAGATGAATGGAAAACAACTTTTAAAACCAAATTTGGATTGTATGAGTGGTTAGTAATGCCTTTTGGTTTGACTAATGCACCTAGCACCTTCATGCGCTTGATGAATGAGGTTTTGAGGGCGTTTATTAGACGATTTGTGGTAGGTTACTTTGATGATATCCTGATCTATAGCAAGTCTTTGGATGAACACAAGGATCACTTGTGTGCTGTTTTTGATGCTTTACGTGAAGCACGTTTGTTTGGTAATCTTGAGAAGTGCATCTTTTGCACAGATCGTGTCTCTTTTCTTGGCTATGTTGTTACTCCATAGGGAATTGAGCTGGATGAGACGAAGATTGAAGCTATAAAGAGCTGGCCGGTTCCCCAAACTGTCACACAGGTGAGGAGTTTTCTTGGTCTTGTAGGTTTCTATCGCCGCTTCGTCAAGGATTTTAGCACCATTACAGCCCCCTTGCATGAGTTGACAAAGAGAGGGGTGGTGTTCCATTGGGGGCAGACACATAACGAATCCTTTGATGCTTTGAAGGACAAGCTGACACATGCACCATTGCTGCAACTTCCAAACTTTGGTAAGACTTTTGAACTTGAATGTGATGCTAGTGGAGTTGGCATTGGGGCTGTTCTAATGCAAGATGGTAAACCCATTGCATACTTTAGTGAAAAACTGCATGGTCCTATTCTAAACTACTCCACATATGACAAGGAATTGTATGCTCTTGTACGTTCTTTAGAGACATGGCGACATTATTTGTGGCCTAAGGAGTTTGTTATCCATTCCGATCATGAATCATTCAAGTATCTTCGCTCTCAAAATAATCTGAACCGTCGACATGCTAAGTGGGTAGAGCTGATTGAATCCTTTCCTTATGTTATCAAACACAAGAAAGGGAAGGATAATGTGATTGCAGATGCTTTGTCTAGGAGATATACCTTGTTGTTCCAACTTGATTGTCGCATTTTTAGACTTGAATCTATTAAAGAACAATATGTGCTTGATCCTGATTTTAAAGATGTGTTGCTGAATTGTATAGACGGGCGTACATGGAACAAGTTTGTGATCAATAATGGGCTACTATTTAGAGCTAACCGCCTATGCATTCCAGTTGGTTCCGTTCGTCTCTTGTTGTTGCAGGAAGCGCATGGAGGAGGGCTGATGGGGCACTTTGGTGCTAAGAAGACAGAGGATGTTTTGGCCTCACATTTCTTTTGGCCAAAGGTGGGAAGAGATGTTGAGCGCTTCGTGGCACGCTGCACCACCTGCCAAAAAGCTATGTCTCGCTTGAATCCACATGGCTTATACATGCCTCTTCCTATTCCTTCTATTCCTTGGACGGATATCTCGATGGACTTTGTTTTGGGATTGCCTCGGACTAAGAGGGGGAGGGATAGCATCTTTGTTGTGGTGGATCGTTTTTCAAAGATGGCACACTTCATACCATGTCATAAGAGTGATGATGCTGTTCATATTGCTGACCTCTTTTTCAAAGAGATTGTTCGTTTGCATGGTATGCCTTCTACTATTGTTTCAGATCGTGATGCTAAATTCTTGAGTCACTTTTGGCGCACACTATGGAACAAGTTGGGAACCAAACTGTTGTTCTCTACAACATGCCACCCACAAACCGATGGACAAACAGAGGTAGTGAACCACACCTTGGGTGCCATGTTGAGGGCTGTTTTGAAGAAAAACATGAAGGTATGGGAAGAATGTTTACCTCATGTGGAGTTTGCTTACAATCGGACAATACATTCCATAACCAAGGTAAGTCCTTTTCAGGTAGTGTATGGTTTCAACCCCCTTGCGCCAATTGATATATTGCCTTTACCTACTAGTGAGAGGATTCATAGTGATGCAAAGAAATGTGCTGATTTTATTTTACAAATGCATGAAACAACTAAGCACAACATTGAGAAGATGACTGAAAAGTATAGAATCACTGGTAGTAAAGGAAAACATGAGATTGTCGTACGGACATCCCTGGGCCCACTACTCAGGTGGGTACTGGGACCGGCTACTCCGTGGACCCCTGGGACTACTCGACTTGAGCTGCACGACACCTGTTGGCGTGAAGCACAAGGCAAGCGGAGGATTAGTACTCGGTTAGGAAGCTGTACATGTCTGGATCCATGTAGAGTACTCCTAGCCGCAGCCGACTAGAACTCCTCTGGCAAACTGACTTGTAACCTTGCCTCCCGGACTATATAAGGCGAGGCAGGGACCCCTATCTCATCAATCTGCATCATCTTGTAAACACACCCAATCAATCCAGAGCTACGCAGCATACAGGACGTAGGGTATTACGCACCTCGCGGCTCGAACCTGTCTAAATTGTGTGCCATGTGTCTCTCCTTCGAGTTACCGATCTCGGCGAGGCCACATTCATCTACCTCGGGTACTCCCCTTTGTAAGTTGCCGGTCTAAAACACCGACAGCTGGCGCGCCAGGTAGGGGGACTCGCCGAAGATCACATGGCGAACTCGATGGCTTCAATCATCATCAAGCCAACCGTCGCTTTCAATCGCGGCGACACCTTCGTCTTCGGCTCCTGGGTCTGCACCGCTGACGGTGCTGGATCGTTCTAGCGCTACCTCACCATGACTCCGGATCCGGAGACCGGGCTCGTGACGCTTCCCGAAGCCGTCATGGGTCAACTCGTCGAAAAATTCGACGAATTTTTGCTCTGCGAACAAGTCACCGACTTCGAGCTTGGATGCGCCTCCAACTCGAACTCGACGTCGCCATGGATTGTTTCATACGAGCCGGCTCCTGAGCCATCATGTGAAGCGGTCCCTCTTCATGAGCACTTCCCATACGGCCTCTGCAACGCTAGCAGGGTCCACGCGGAAGCTCTCGCCGCACACCGGGCCGACAAGGAGATCGCCTCCGAGTACTTCTCGGACTCCAACACCGCAACCGGCTACTACTCGGACTCTTCCTACGAGTTCGACTTCGGATCGGACCCAATCGAGTCTGAGTCCGAGCTAAACACGACTGAGGAACCGCTGTCAGGTCCTGCCACTGGCCTGGTCATTACATCTACTCCCGCCGGCAGATTCGTCTACTGGCCCGACCGCAAGCCCACAGACCTGACGGACGACAACTCACGCTGCGTCGCCTACCTCAATTCACTCCCCTTCCAGGAGGGGACCCCACTGGCTCCAAACGACGAGCACACCCCCACCGAGGTGGCGACTACTGACTCCAGTCTCTGCACTCCTGACCGTGAAGTCTTCATGACGGCCACAGATGCTGGGACTTCGGAAAACCGACCCGACCGGTACCTTGATGACATCTCAGAGGATGAGTTGTCTGCCAACGCACCTCCGAACGAGACCCCCGAAGATAAGAACGCTCGGCGTGACCGCAATAGGAAGCGGAACGATCGACGCAGACGTCTCCGGGAAACTCTCCCCATCCGGAACCTCAATGAGGCTCTGGAGCAAGTTGCCAACCGGGTACACACCACTCCTGAGCAATGCCTCATGTCTATCACCACGATAGCACAACAAGCCCAGGGGATCCGTGCAGGCGAAGTCATCGCTAAGCTCGCTGAAGATGCCTACTTCATGCGGGTCGACAACAGGGTCGCCCAAGTACCCCCCGCCGGAAACCACGAAGCCACTAGCCGCAGCCCGGCAGACGGCGGACGCAACCGTGTCCGTGGTGAACACCAGCCAAATCCCAACCGCTCTAGGGCCTCGGCTGGAGGACCCTCATAGGGCAGTATCAGCCAGGGTGGCACCGGTGGTAGTCGCGGCGGCGGTGGCGGTGGTGGCAGCAGCGGCGGAAGTTCATCCCATGACGCCGGCAGAAGAGCTGGCGGCGGTGGCGATCGCGGAGGCCGAGGCCACGCAACTAGCCACGCCACCGGCAATGCATGTGGCGGCTACGACGCACGCCACAGGATCGACGAGATCCGCCGCAAGAAGGCTACTGAAGCAAGCGATAGCGACGGCTTCCCCGCCTACTCTGCACGGCTTCGCAATCTACTCCTTCCTGAGAAATTCAAACCTCTCGGGATCACCAAGTATGACGCGAAGCAAGACCCAGTTCAGTGGCTCAGGTGCTACGCCTTGGCCATCGAAAACGCTGGTGGCAACAACAATGCAAAGTGCCTCTTCTTTCCTTTCTGCCTGGATCAAGCCCCACTCACGTGGCTCGAGTCACTCGAAAAGAACTCGATTGACAAGTGGGACCAGCTGAAAGCGCAGTTCACCAGCAACTTCGCAGGCGCCATGGGGCGCTCGGGTACCAGCATGGACCTCGCAATGGTCAAGCAAGAACAAGGCGAGACACTCCGCCAGTACATGCGGTGTTTCTTCGACAAGCGCGCGACTGTAGTCGACGTCACCGACAAAGAAGTCATCGACCTCTTCCAAGACGGGCTCTACCACCGTCGCACCTTCGAAGACTTCGGTCGCCGCCGCCCAAGTTCCATCACCAAGCTCAAGGACATCATCACGTCATGGGCCGACGAAGAGGACAAGGCGAACGCCAAGTACGACTCCATTCGCGGCAAGAACAAGAGCAACACGGGCGGCAACAACAACAAGGATCAAGGGGGTCGCCACAACAACAACTACTCGAGCTCCAACCGCAAGCGCAAGCCAGCCAATACAGTCGCGGCGATACAGCGCCCTGCGAAGGACAACTTGAAAAAGACCTCAGGCGGCTTCAGAGACTTGCTCAAAGAGAAGTGCCCGTGGCATCTAGATGGCAATCACACCACCGAGCAGTGCTACCAGCTCCGGCGAGCACTCAAGGATACTCCCGACCCACGGCCTCCTCACGACAAGAAGGGCAAGAAAAAAGTCGACGAGGGCAATGGCGACTTCCAAGAACCCGACAAGACGGTGAATGTCCTCTTCGGCGGACTACCCACCAGACGGTCTCAAAAGGCCACCCGACGGGAAGTCTTGAACATTGAACCAGCGGTGCCGACACCTCTAAGGTGGTCAGAGGTACCCATTACCTTCTCCCGCGTGGACCAATGGACAAGCTTCTCCAAGCCAGGACGTTTTCCACTCGTCTTGAAACCTGTAGTCGCGGGTTCTAGACTCAACAAAGTACCCATCGACGGCGGGAGCGGACTCAATGTCCTCTTCACCAAGACCTTGAAGAAAATGAAGCTCGACATCACTGACATGCTCACCAAGAGCGCGTCACCCTTCTATGGCATTGTCCCCGGTAACGCGGCTATTCCACTAGGCTCAGTGGTCCTGCCAGTTACCTTTGGGGAGATAAGGGAGAACTACTGCACCGAGTACATCAAGTTCGAGGTTGCGGATTTTGAAACCTCCTACCATGCCATTCTCGGCAGACCAGCTATCGCCAAATTCATGGCGGTACCCCACTACACCTACTTGGTACTCAAGATGCCAAGTCCTGCCGGAGTACTCACGCTGCAAGGGGACTTGAAGATCTCATTCGACTGCGACACCGAAGCCGTGGAACTTGCAGCGACCAACCAAGTACCCAATGCAATGATGGAGATCTTCGCTGCGTCCAAGAGGCTCGCCCCAACTGAACTCGAGATACCCGAGAAGACCGACACCGCGCATAAGCCTCAACCATCGGAGGAAGTACAGGTGAAAGCCATCGACCTCGGGACGGGTGACAGCAGCAAGAATACCATGATCGGCGCAGGGCTCAACCCGAAATATGAAGGCACGCTCGTCAGCTTCCTTCAGGCTAACCGAGACATCTTCGCGTGGAAGCCAGTGGACATGCCAGGGGTGCCCAGGAGGCTGATAGAGCACTCACTCAACATCAACCCTAAAGCTACTCCCAAACGACAACACCTTCGCCGTTTCGCCGACGACCGACGGGATGCCATCAAGAAGGAACTCGCCAAACTACTCGCGGCGGGCTTCATCCGTGAAGTCTTCCATCCTGAGTGGCTCGCCAACCCCGTCCTCGTCCGCAAGAAGAATACGAACGAGTGGAGGATGTGTGTCGACTACACCGATCTCAACAAGCATTGCCCCAAGGACCCCTTCGGGTTGCCGCGGATCGACCAAGTCATCAATTCCACGGCAGGCTGCGACCTGCTCTGCTTCCTCGACTGCTACTCCGGGTACCACCAGATCGCTATCAAGGAAGGAGACCAGGAGAAGACCGCGTTCATCACCCCGTTCGGTGCTTACTGCTACACGACAATGTCGTTCGGGTTGAAGAACACCGGCGCTACATACCAACAAGCTATCCAGGCCTGCTTCAAGAAGCAGCTCAACAAGAATGTCGAAGCCTATGTGGATGACGTGGTCGTTAAGACCAGAAATTCCGATACGATCATTGCCGATCTTGAAGAGACTTTCACATCTTTGCGAGAGTACCAATGGAAGCTCAACCCCAACAAGTGCGTCTTCGGCGTACCGTCCGGGAAACTACTCGGCTTCATCATTAGCCATCGCGGTATCGAAGCCAACCCCGAGAAGATCTCTGCCATCACCAATATGAAAGCTCCAACCTGCATCAAGGATGTCCAGAAGCTGACTGGGTGCATGGCGGCCCTGAACAGATTTATCTCGAAGCTTGGAGAACGGGGACTACCCTTCTTCAAACTACTCAAGCACAAAGAGAAGTTCGTATGGACCGCGGAGGCTGATCAGGCTTTGGCGCAGCTCAAAGACTTCTTGTCAAAGCCACCGGTCCTCACGGCTCCTCGCAAAAAGGAGCAGCTACTGCTCTACCTCGCTGCGACTACTCATGTGGTCAGTACTGCCATCGTCGTCGAGCGGCAGGAAGAAGGCCACGCTTACCAAGTCCAGCGACCAGTCTACTTCGTCAGTGAGGTTCTGTCAGAGTCCAAGGCACGGTACCAGCCGGTCCAGAAGCTACTCTACGCAGTACTCATCACCTCGCGGAAGCTACAACACTACTTCCAGGAGTACTCGATTGTCGTCATCACCGACTACCCGCTCGGTGACATACTCCGCAATCAGGATGCTACTGGAAGAATTTCCAAGTGGGCAGTCGAACTCGGCGCCCTCAACATCGACTTCAAGCCACGTACCGCTATCAAGTCTCAGGCACTAGTCGACTTCATGGCAGAGTGGCGGGAGAATCAGCTACCAACTCCAGCCGAGCGGCCAGAACACTGGGTGATGTACTTCGACGGTTCACTCAAGCTTGAAGGCGTAGGTGCAGGAGTACTTCTGATCTCTCCAAAGGGCGAACAACTCAAGTACGTCCTGCAGATCTTCTGGAAGGTCTCAAACAATGAAGCCGAGTACGAAGCCTTACTCCATGGGCTCCGCCTCGCAATCTCATTGGGCATCAAGCAGCTACTAGTCTACGGCGACTCCGCAGTGGTCATCAACCAAGTCAACAAGTCTTGGGATCGTAATAAGGAGAACATGGACGCCTACTATCTGGAAGTCCGCAAGCTCGAGAACAAGTTCTACGGTCTCGAGTTCCACCACGTCGTCTACGACAACAATGTTGCAGCGGACGTCCTGTCGAAGCTTGGTTCTACTCGCGCGCAAGTACCTGTCGGAGTCTTCGTCCACGAGCTTCATGCGCCATCCATCCCGGAGCCGACGCTAACGACCACTGACCCTGTGCCACCACAGTCTGGTCAGGAGGTCATGATGATCGACGTGGACTGGAGACAACCCTTCATCGACTACATCCGCGAGCAGAAGGTTCCTTCCGACAAGAACATGGCCGAACAACTCGTCCGTCGAGCCAAGACCTACGTACTAGTCGGAGACAAGCTCTACAGGCGGGGTGCCACTTCTGGAGTACTCATGAAGTGCATACCTCGGGATGAAAGCAAGGACATCTTGGAGGATATTCACAAGGGCGTCTGTGGCAACCACGCGTCTTCTCGCACGCTGGTGAGCAAGGCTTTTCGACGAGCTTTCTACTGGCCCACAGCTCTGGCCGACGCTAAAGAACTCGTCAGAAAGTGCCAAGGATGTCAATTCTTCGCCAAGCAGCAACATGTCCCGGCCTACAAGCTAGTTACCATACCACCAACCTGGCCCTTCGCCTGCTAGGGGCTCGACATGATTGGGCCTCTGCCAACTGCACCAGGAGGATTCAACAGAGTCTTGGTGGCCATCGACAAGTTCAGCAAGTGGATCGAAGTCAAGCTGGTCACCTGCCCAAAGGCCGACAGAGTACTCGACTTCTTGGATGAGCTCGTGCATCTCTACGGGCTGCCCCATCGCATCATCACAGACTTGGGTTCCAATTTCAACAACCACCAATTTTGGGAGTACTGCGAGAACAGCGGGATCGACGTCCGATATGTCTCAGTCGCCCACCCCCGCGCCAACGGTCAAGTTGAGCGTGCCAACGGGATGGTACTCGACGCCCTCAAGAAGCGATTGCACGACGCAGCTAACACCAAAGGAGGCAAGTGGATCAAGGAATTACCCAATGCACTCTGGGGGCTTCGTACTCAACCTACCAAGCCGACTGGGCAGTCGCCCTATTTCCTGGTCTACGGCTCCGAAGCTATTCTACCTGCCGACGTGATGTGGGAATCCCCGGCAGTAGAGCAATACGACGAAGGCATCTCAGAAGACAGCAGACGGGTTGACATCGATAGCCTCGAAGAAGCCCGCTGGGCTGCCCTCGTCTAGTCAGCACGGTACCTAGAGGGTATCCGACGCTACCATGATCGCAACATCAAGGAACGCTCCTTCAACGTCGGTGACCTAGTCCTCCGTCGCATCCAGAACACGGACGGACTACACAAGCTCAGTTCGCCGTGGGAAGGTCCCTTCTCAGTCTCCAAGGTGACCGGACCAGGCTCCTACCACCTCCAGACACTTGAAGGCGACGACATCAGCAACTCGTGGAACGTCGACCAGCTATGTCGCTTCTACGCGTAGTCCCTCGACTACTCATCTACGGGTCCAGTCTATACGACTACTCACGGACTCTTTGCTGTAAGCGGCCTATCGGTCCTAGCACTAGTCTCCGGACTATTCTTCTCCAAGTCCAGCATCAACGGCTACTAACGGATCTTGGGCCGCTTAGAGCATTGAGGACTCTAGCGGTGGTTAACAGACCATGTACTCTAGATCCAGCCTATATGGCTACTAACGGATCTGCAGCTGTAAGCAGCCCAAGGGTCCTAGCATCACCTAGCCGTAGGCGGCCTACGGGTCCTGGCGACTACACTTGTAAACGGCTCTGGCCATCCAGGTGTACTCCTTCATCAGTGATAAAGATTGAATCTATTCAACTTCTTTACTGTGCCTTTCAGTCAGGCAGATTCTACCGAGTACTACTACTCACTACTTCTCCACGGTTTGATACTCTACGCACTTCGCTGCAAGTGGCGGCCACGAGTACTCATTCACATACAAAATGTGGACAACTTTCATTAATAATTCAAACAAGTCACTGACTACTTTGTTTGCTTTACAATTACTACTCTAGCTACCTCTACAGGTACGTCTACTGGAGATTAAGCTTCTCCGCCACCTACTCAGCAATGGGCGCCATCTCCTCAAGAAGGGTCTTGTACTGATCATCGCTACAGTTAGCCGCAAGACCGCCGGCTACCACATTTACCGGTGCCTTCGGGAAGTACGACTTCATGTACGCCAGCACCTGGTTTGGGATCGACTTTGCCAGATGCTTGACATACGTCGCCAACCGTCCGGGAGCTTCCTTCAAACGGTCCACCAGTGGAGCTATCTTGGGTCCGCCCGGATGCGGCACCAGCAATCTTTCGATGGGTAGTGCGGCTTCCTCAAGCTCTTTTAGCTAGCCTCGAAGCTTCTCGTAGTCTTCATTGAGCTTCTGCAGAGATTTATAACAATTGACAAGGTCACGATCTGAGGCTTCACGGAGCTCCATGTGCTTGATACACTCATGGCGCAACTGAGCGTACTCATACTCAAGTACCTCTCTTTTGTCGGTCTCACGATACACGATGTTCTTGAGGTCCATCTCCGATGCCTTCAGCTTGTCAACCATTTCCTCAAGCTCTGCAGACAACTCAACTCAAGGTCAGACTACTCGCAAGTGCTTCAATAAGTACTCCGCATTCCGGTGGAAGACATACCTTTGTTCTTCTGGCGTAGCGACTTGTTCTTCCGGATCAAGTCGTCCCTCTTCGCCTGCATCTCCTGCACCTCGTTATGGTACTGGGCAAAGGCGCCATCCAGCTTGGATTGGAGTAGAGCCGCATGCTTCTTCGACTTGTCTAGCTCCTTCTCCAGGCCCTCGGCGCAAAGAACTGTGTCGCCATACCCCTTCAGAAGATCAGACTTCTGACGGGACCGCTCCACCACATCCTGCGTAAGACAGAATCAGTCCATGAGTACTCAGTATTCAACAAAGCAAGACTAGTCAGGGTACCCGCAACATACCTTGACCCATTGCCGGGTGCGGCGCCAGGACTCCATGCTCAGAGCAACAACGGCCGGGTCGATAAGGTTGTCTTCCAGCAGCTCAAGACCCCCACGGCATGGGCGCCGAGCGAAGCGGCGCAGCTTCTTCTATGATCGGCTCGCGGACGACTACTTCCGTACTTGCCTCGGGGAGCGGATCGACTCGTGCTTCCACACTTGGCTCGGGGGCTACCATAGTCCCCAGCCCGGGGGCTGCTGCTGCCGTTGCCCCAACAACCAGTTCTGTGGGCTCCGTCCCCACAGTAGCCGTCTCCAACGCCACGGCTTCTGGGATCGCGGCTCCCTCAGCCTGTGCTCCTGCCAAGATGAGTACAAGAAGTCGATTTCAACGACTACGACTACTACACATGATGACTTCCAATTGTGACGGGACATATACCTTCGACTAAGGTGGCCTCCTCCAACGTCGACTCCACCGCGGCTTCAGCTTGTGGTGGTGGTGTGGGTTCGCGTACCTCCGCCGAGCGGTACTCTCCATCGGCCGGAGTGCTGGTCTCTCCGCCATCCCACGACAGGTCCGTGGATTTCCTGCGTCACAAAGTATCAAGTCAGCAATGCGAGTTTGCCGTCTACACGACTACTCGAGAGCTCAGAGAGCTTATAGTGTTGACCGCACCACGGTCACAGTTGGGGCACCTAGTATACTAGCAATGTCAACTATGCCAGCTCCGCCGGCAGCTCCGACCTCGACAGAAGCCTCCACTGGATGCTCTACAGCTGCAACCGGCGGAGGGTTTCATCCTTCTTCAACCGACGACTGCGGCTCCGCAGTGCCGGTCTATTGTTGTGCCGCTACTGGTACGGCTTCTTCAGTGGTTGGAGGCGGGCTGACACTCCTCTCAGCTGCCGCCCCCACCGTTTCCCAAACGTCCTCGTTGCCCTGTTCTACGGGGTCTGAGGAGGGGATGTCCTGCGACAGTCCAGCTGGGCTTGTCAGCACACGACTACTTATCGGCTACACTCGACTACTTTAGTCGTGGTATTCACCTCTTGGCTGGTGGTTTCGGAGATCTTCAGCTTCTTGACGGCGCGTTTCCGCGCCACGTTGCACGGCTTCCTGGGCGGTGCCGACAAACTAGCCTCGAGGCTAGATGGCTTCTTGACGACGGGGACATTGGGCATCCCAGCCCGGCTGAACCTTGAGCGGAGCTGGAACCGCTACTGCAGCGTCTCTTCATCCTCGTCATCAGAGCTGTCCTCGATGACGACGTCATCAGAGCTGTCCTCGATGACGACGGCATCACTGCCTTCCCCGACTTCGCGGCACTCTTTCCCCTTGGGCTCCGCTTTCCCCTGCGCCTGTCTTTCGAGACGCGGAGGGGAGGGCGGGACAGAGATGTATTTCGCCACATCATCCTACAACATACAGCACATGTGAGTACGACTACCTCAAGCTAATCAGTACTCGGGGGCTTCTGTCACGACTACTGACCTGGCTTGGCGGCCGAGCTGCGGAGTACTCGGGAACTAGGTAAGGAGTGTATGGCGGCATGTCCTTGAAGATCTTGCCCAGCCTCTCGATGATGACATCGTCCTCGACTTCAAAGCCAGGCATCCGGGACGTATCCTCGTCGCCAGTGTACTGGTACCCGAGGGTGTCTCGCGCCATCAGTGGCTGCACCCTCCTCTTCATGAAACTGAAGGCCACATGCTCGGCCCTCAGTCCGGCCTCCCGCAAGGCCTTGATCTTCTTCAGCAACGGGGGTAGTTGGATGCCCTCCTGCATGGTGGGCTCCGTGTTCCACCACGGTGCATGTTTCGGTTGACGCCCGCTCGGCTTCGGCAGCTCCGGATGGTGGTTGCAGATGTAGAACCACTTTGCCTTCGAGTCCTGGTTGGAGTCTATCAGCTTGTACGGCAGGTACTGGCCGGTGACGTCTTCACGCATCTGAATCCCAGCGCCTCCGACTACTCGCGGGTCATCAGTGCTTGGCTGCGGCTTCACTCAGAAGAACTTCCGGAACAAGATCCAGTGGGGTTTGATCCCCAGAAACGCTTCGCAGAAGTGTACAAAGATGGAGGTGTGGAAGATTCTGTTGGGGTTAAGGTTGAGGTACTCGATGCCGTAGTACCTGAGAAGCCCCTTGAAGAAATCGCTGGCTGGCAGCACCAGTCCACGCTCCATGAACCGGGCGAACATCGGGATCTCGTCCGGATTCTTCTCCATTGGGTATGGGTCCCCAGTGGCGGTGCGCCATAGATCCATCTCCTTCTCGCGGAGGAATCCGCTGTTGACCAAGGCAAGAAGGTCCTCGGTCTTCAACTTTGCCTTCTTCCATTCCTTCACCAGATTGGGGCGAGGGGACGGGGGCGGCGACGACGACGACTGGCCGGCATCTCCAGCTTCATCACGGCTCCTCTTCTTCAACGGGTCGGTCTTCTTGCTCTTTGCTGGAGACGCCTTCATCCTCCAAGTCACCGGAGTCTTCACTCGCATTCGCTGGGGGCTCAGGAGGGGGCGGACTGCGGTGGCGGGCGCAGGTAGATCCAATCTACTTTGTGGCGGCGGTGGCAGCGGCGGAGCAGAGAGGGCAGTCTCTCAGATCCAATCTGTGGGAATGCTGTTGCTAAGGGTGAAAAACCCTAAGGGGCTCACTAGCTATTTATAACCGGCCAGGCGGCTCAGTTCTAAACGGGCAGATGAGACACCAGACGGGTGATTCAGCAGCAGCTTCCTGACTCTTCAAATTCCAGTACTCGACGCTCTCAGTCTCGGGGGGCCCGACTACGTCAGATGGACTCAGTGGGCTACAACCAGATCTCAGACCCACTCAGGACACATTCTACAGTCAAGATGATCCTTCAATTCGAGAGAGAGTACTCGACTCAAGGCTCGGGGGCTCCGTCCCACGTGTCCTTCGGTTTTCTCTTCGGATTTTTCGGGATAAGTTTGGCAGAAATTTAGATTGACCCTCAGCTTGAATCTACGATTCGACCTAAGGCTCGGGGGCTACATTCCATATGGATTGCGATTCTCCGAATCGCATTTTCCATATGGTTTCTTCATCAAGACAACACGAGTACCATTGAAGACCTTCGAGAGAAGCACTCGGGGACGCTTGGGGACTACTCGAGAAGACTTCAAGACTACTCAAAGATCAGCTGGAGTACCTTCCAGCCTCGGGATGATTCAAGCATTCTTGAGGACTTTCGGCTTGTGGAACTCGAGGACGCTCAAGGACTACTCGCCAAGGCCATCAAGACTACTCGAAGACATCCTGCTCGACTACAAAGTACTCAGGGGCTTGTTGTACGGACATCCCTGGGCCCACTACTCAGGTGGGTACTGGGACCGGCTACTCCGTGGACCCCTGGGACTACTCGACTTGAGCTGCACGGCACCTGTTGGCGTGAAGCACAAGGCAAGCGGAGGATTGGTACTCGGTTAGGAAGCTGTACATGTCCGGATCCATGTAGAGTACTCCTAGCCGCAGCCGACTAGAACTCCTCTGGCAAACCGACTTGTAACCTTGCCTCCCGGACTATATAAGGCGAGGCAGGGACCCCTATCTCATCAATCTACATCATCTTGTAAACACACCCAATCAATCCAGAGCTACGCAGCATACAGGACGTAGGGTATTACGCACCTCGCGGCCCGAACCTGTCTAAATTGTGTGCCACGTGTCTCTCCTTCGAGTTACCGATCTCGACGAGGCCACATTCATCTACCTCGGGTACTCCCCTTGGTAGGTTGCCAGTCTAAAATACCGACAGAGATTAAGTTTCAACCAGGAGATTTAGTTTGGCTGTACCTAAGAAAGGATAGATTTCCAGATTTGCGAAAGTCTAAGTTGATGCCTAGGGCTGATGTTCCTTTCAAGATAATTGAGAAAATAAATGACAATGCATATAAGCTTGAGTTGCCTCCCGAGTTTGGGGTTAGCCCCACCTTTAACATTTCAGATTTGAAACCTTACTTGGGAGAAGAGGATGAGCTTGAGTCGAGGACGACTCCAATTCAAGAAGGGGAGGATGATGAGGGCATCTCTTCCATTGATACAACCATGCCTTGTGCTTCGCAAGGACCAATGACAAGAGCCCGTGCACAACAACTCAACTATCAGGTAAAGTCGTTCCTCGCTGCTCATACAAATTTATTTGTAGATGGGATGCTACTTAATTATGGTGATGAATGCATTATTCTTAGGAATATGGAACGTGCAGAAGAGGGGGAAACAGCCACACCAACCTAGGATGTGCACAAGCTCTCCGTTTAAAGATGAGGGCCGTTTCCCACTCAAACGATGTGACCCACTTCATTTTGAGTAGAGCGGGAGGGGCGCTCCCACTCAAACATTGTGACCCGCCACGTTTTGAGTAGAGCGGACAGCAAGACAACAATAGATTGTTTTGGTCATAACTTTTGACTCCGGATGTTGTTTGGGGCGTATGAGTACTCGATGGAAAGCTCTTGAAGTCAACTTTCAGATGGATCAAAAGACACCTTTAGATTCATACGGAGTCGCCCAGATTTTACAAAGAGACGTCCGGATCTACCAGTCAAAGGCTGATAGCCTTGTATCCAGTAAAGCCCATTAGCGGCCCATTCTAATTTAGGGTTTACACCCTCCCATGCCTCTTGGCTGTTCTTTTATGTATAAATACTGCTCCAGCCGCCAGAGGAAGTTGGGTTTTACTTAGTTTCCATTCTGTCAAGAACAGGACACCGATTCTTCAGTTGTGGAACCCCATTCGTGAGTTGAATCAATTACTTTCTGTAACTTGGTTGTTTCTCCGTGCACTTGCTTGTGTTCTTCGATTTCGTAGGCAAGAGTAAGCCTTCTTGGTGAGGTCAATCGAGCTGCAGCTTGGTTGATAACCAGAGAGTTCGTGGTGCTAAGATTGCGGGGTTCATTTCTTTGGATTTGAAGCCGGATCGGTGTGTCTCGAATCCGCCCAAATCGATAGTTATCAGAACCTTTCGGAAGATCGGGAACCAAGGTGTGGGAAGAAGTATGGTTGCCATAGATCCCTTTGTGTATCTCCTCCAAGATTTCCTTGCCTTCCTCACGAGAAACGCACTTCATGAGTACGTCAGAACTTGCGCCTCGCTTGTAGAGTTGATCCCCGACTAATGCATAAGCCTTGACGCGACGTGAGATGCGCTCAGCTTCTGACTTGTCTTCAGGAATCAGTTGATTTTTGATGTAGTCGATGAAAGGAGTTCTCCTGTCCACATCAATCATAAGCATTTCACGATCAGGTTGGGTTGGACCAGGATTAGTAGTCGCGGGTGCAGATGACGGCTCCGGAATTGATGGCTTGTGGACCTCATGGACGAATATTCCCACTGGTACTTGAGTGCGTGTAGATCCCAGCTTCGACAAGACGTCCGCAGCAACATTGTTGTTGCGGATTACATGATGGAACTCAAGACCATGAAATTTGTTCTCAAGTTTGCGTACCTCTTGACAGTACGCATCCATATTCTCAGCATTACGATCCCAGGAGTCGTTGACTTGATTGATGACCACCAAGGAGTCACCATAAACAAGTAGTCGCGTGATGCCTAGAGAGACTACAAGGCGAATACCATGCAAGAGAGCTTCGTATTCAGCTTCATTGTTTGAGACCTTCCAAAAGATCTGCAAAACGTACTTGAGTTGCTCGCCCTTGGGAGAGATTAGTAGTACTCCAGCACCGGCGCCTTCTAGCTTGAGAGAACCATCAAAGTACATGACCCAATGCTCTGGACGCTCAATTGGAGTCAGAATTTGATTCTCTCGCCATTCAGCCATGAAATCAACCAAGGCTTGAAACTTGATAGGAGTGCGAGACTTGAACTCGAGCGATAGGGCACGGAGCTCTACCGCCCATTTAGAAATCCTTCCTGTAGAATCCTGGTTGTGCAATATTTCACCAAGCGGGTAGCTAGTAACCACAAAAATCTTGTACTCGTCGAAGTAGTGGCGGAGCTTCCGTGAAGTGATCAGAACCGCATAGAGTAGCTTCTATACCGGAGGGTAACGAGCCTTGGATTCTGAAAGGACATCATCGACGAAGTAGACCGGCCTCTGGACAGGGTAAGCATGGCCTTCCTCCTGCCGCTCAACGATAATGGCAATGCTGACAACATTAGTAGTCGCAGCAAATAGACCAGTAGCTCTTCCTTTGGCAGAGGAGCTGTGAAGATTGGAGGCTTGGATAAGAACTCCTTGAGCTGTGTGAGTGCTTGATCAGCCTCAGCTGTCCACACAAACTTCTACCGCTTGAGTAGCTTGAAGAAAGGTAGACCCCGTTCTCCAAGTCGTGAGATGAAGGGATTGAGTGCCGCCACACATCTAGTAAGCTTCAGGACATCCTTGATAGTAGTCGGAGCTTCCATGTTAGAGATGACAGTGATCTTCTTGGGGTTTGCCTCAATGCCGCGATGTCTGATGATGAACCCGAGTAGTTTCCCAGATGATACGCCAAAGACGCACTTGTTGGGGTTGAGCTTCCATTAGTACTCTCGTAGCGAGGCAAAAGTTTCCCCAAGATCCGCGATGAGCGTGTCTGGATGCCTAGTCTTCACAACGAAGTCATCCACGTATGCTTCCACGTTCTTGTGGAGTTGCCTCTTGAAGCATGCTTGGATAGCTCTCTGGTAGGTAGCGCCAGCATTTTTCAACTCGAACGACATTGTTGTGTAATAATAAGCGCCGAACGGGGTGATGAACGCGGTCTTCTCTTGATCCGATTCCTTGATTGTAATTTGGTGATAACCCGAGTAGCAGTCAAGGAAGCATAGCAGAGCACAGCCTGCCGTGGAGTCGATGACTTGATCAATCCGCGGCAACCCGAAAGGATCCTTGGGGCAATGCTTGTTGAGATCCGTGTAGTCGTCACACATCCTCTAATCATTCGAGTTCTTCTTTCTGACAAGCACAGGGTTAGCAAGCCATTGCGGGTGAAAAACTTTTCAGATGAAGCCAGCCGCGAGTAGTTTGGTGAGCTCTTTCTTGATGGCATCCCTGCGATCATCAGTGAAGCGACGAAGATGTTGTCTCTTGGGGGTAGCATTAGGATCGATGTTGAGTGAGTGCTCGATCAACCTCCTGGGCACACCTGGCATGTCAGATGGTTTCCACACAAAGATATCACGGTTAGCCCGAAGGAAGTTGATGAGCACGTCTTCCTATTTAGGATCGAGATGTGCACTGATCATGGTCGTCTTGTTGCTGTCGCCTGTACCAAGATCCACGACTTCGAGCATGACATCACCAGTCAGTGCAGGCTTGTTGTTGACGTCAGTCTTCTCGGGAACCTCCAGCTCGCTTGGAGAAAGCTTTTTAGATGCAGTGAAGACTTCCATCATAGCATTGGGGACTTGATTTGTGGAGGCAAGTTCCACGGCTTCTGTGTCGCAGTCGTAGGAATGCTTCAAATCCCCTCACAGTGAAAGTACTCCTTTGGGGCTCAGCATCTTGAGTACAAGGTACATGTAATGTTGAATAGCCATGAATTTCGCCAGACCAGGTCTGCCGAGATTGGCGTGATAAGAAGTCTCGAAGTCAGCAACCTCAAACTTTATGTACTCGGTGCGGTAATGTGCCTTAGTCCCAAAAGTAATGAGTAGTACGACTGAACCCAAAGGAACAGCCCTGTTGCCCGGGATGATACCATAGAACGGCGAGTTGGTCATTGTCAGCATGTTGGTGATATCAAGGCCCATCTTCTTCAAGGTCTTGGCGAACAGGACATTGAGACCACAGCCACCATCAATGAGAACCTTTGTAAGTCTAGGCCTGCCACCACTGGATCCAAGACGAGAGGATATCGCCCTAGTTCAGAGAAACTAGTCCATTGGTCCGCCCTCGAGAAGGTGATGGGGGGTTTCAGACCACTTCAGGAAAGTTGGAGCTGCTGGTTCAATGGACATAATCTCCCTGAGAGCTAGTTTTTGCATGCGCTTGGTTGGTATCCCACCGAAGTTGACATTGACAGTGTTGGATGGGTTTTGAAACCCAGTGTCTTTGTCTATGTTAGCCTTCTTTCCCTTGTTCTTGCGAAACCTTGGGTTTGGATGCACCGGTTCCGGCGTGTTTTTCAAGGCGCGATGAAGTTGGTAACACTGCTCTGTAGTGTGATCACCCTCTGGATGCCATGGACATTTCTACTTGGTCAACTTGGCCTAGTGAGGATCCTCTTCAGAATTGGCGGTGGGTTCTATGGCTGCAACAGTGTTTTCGGGCTTGCGCTTGCGATTAGGATTGCTCGAGTAGTTATTACCCGTGCGATTGCCCTGCTGTTGCTTGCCACCATTGCTTCCACAAGCATTATTATTGTTGTTGTTGTTGTTCTGATTAGCGCGAAGATGCTTGTACCAGTTCCGAGCTTTGTCTTCCTCGTCTGCCCAATGAGTGATCATCTCCTTGAGCTTGGTGATGTTGGCTGGGCGAGCGCGACCAAAGTCTTGGAATAGCTTGTCATCATAGAAACCATCTAGGAAGGTGTCTATGACTTCTTTCTCGGTAACATCAACAATAGTGGCTCTTTTTTCAAAGAAGCGACGCATGTACTCGCGAAGAGTCTCGCCTTGTTTTTGTTTGATCAACGCAAGGTCCATACGAGTACCATGGCGACCCAAAGAACCCGCGAAGTTGCTGGTGAAGTGTTGCGTGAGTTGTCCCCAGTTGTCGATGGAGCCTCGCTTAAGAGATTCGAACCATGTGAGTGGCTCTTGCTCCAGACTAAAAGGGAAGTAGATGCATTTAGTATCATAATTGCCCCCAGCATTAGAGATAGACAAAGCATAACAGCGCAACCATTGCCTTGGATCTTGCTTGCCCTCGTACTTGGAAATACCATAGGGCTTGAATTTCTCCGGAAGAAACAGAGCTTGAAGGCGAGCAGAGAAAGTAGGGAAAGAGTCAGAATCGACGTCCTTTTGCTTCTCACGCTCAGCACGCCTGGCATTGATTATTGTGTGAGCATCGTAGCGAGAATCACCCGACTTGCTATTGACACTACCATTGCCGCCATGGCCTTTGTTGCTAGCTTCCGGACGTGTGCGATTAGGAGTGTGAGTGCCACGATGAGCACCCCCACTTAGGAATGGCAACGGGGACCCGATCCCCGATTCCCCGCGGGGAAATCCTCTATTAGGGGACGGGGATGGTTACGAATTGATCCCCACGGGGATCTAATCGGGGATAAATTGATCCCCATCGGGTATGACGGGGGCGGGGATGGTACACCGTCCCCCGGCCCCGATTCCTCGCACCCCGCTTGAATATGTATCATGTTGATGCTGATGGAGTGATGGCCCAGCAGCCCACGAAACCGAAGCCCAAAAACAAAGGTATATAATCTCCAAACCCTAACTCCCCTCAGTCTTTCCCTCTCCTTGGCCGCCCACCCAGGCACCCAGGCCTTCCGGCTCCCGCTCTCTCTCCTTGGCAGCAGCCGTCGGCGGCGGCCCCCACTTTCCCTCTCCCTCTCCCCCCGGCGAAGCTGCAGGCCCTCCTGCAGTCCCGCTACCTCCCGCTCCGGTCAGCGAAGCTGCGTGCCTGCGCCCGGACCTCAAGCTCCAGATCCCGCGCCCCTCTAAGGTCCGGTTGCGACGTGCATGTGCGTCAATGGATCCGTCCTCCCCACCTCTTCTCGCGCCATAGGATGCAGCAAGCACAGCGCTGGACTACTGGAGCTTCAGATTGAGACGCAATCATGCAAGCTCTTTTGTCATCTCCCCTCTTTTGACGTTTCTTTTGATTTTTTAATGTATATTGTGCAGTTGCAGTTCAAGCTTAGCAACTCAACAAATACACTAAGTTCTTTGTCCTCTTCCGTTTGTTTCCATAATGCTAGACGAGGTTATTTCTTCAATTCAATTGAGAAAAATCTACATTTCTTCCTCGAATCCGAAGCTACTTGAATCCAGTTGAAAGAAAAGCGAATTTTGAATCGATTGCAATTGATTTGGATAAGAGATAACTGGAGCAATCTTCAGATGGACAGATGAATGGTGATGGGAACGGGGATCTCCACAGGGATGGGGATGCTAAGAAAACCTCCCCCGTGAGCTATTGCGGGGACGGAGGCGGGGAATTTCCCTCCCCGCAGGGACGGGGATGGGAGGTCGACCCCTGACGGGGAATTCCCTGTTGCCATCCCTACCCCCACTAGTGTCGTGGTGACTAGGTGTGCTGGTTCCTTGACGTAGCATAGTGTAGGCTAGTTTAGCCAGCTTTGCGACTTCTGCAGCCGCCCTGTCACGAGGCATAGAACGACCAAGCAAGTTGATCGCGTTGATAGCTTCCTCTGGAGTACGATATTGACGAGTAGCGACCGCATCCAGAGCCTCTTGCAAGTTACGAGTAGGTAGAGCTTCTGCGAGTCCACGATGAAGGGTTGCATAATCAGTATTCCTCTGGCGACGTGCAGTCTTGGCCTCTGCAGTTTCATCAGCAGGTGCATTAATAGAGAGTTCATCATCAGAGACATCATCCGGGAGGTGGTAATTGGCACGGTGCCCCTACAGAGTAGTTGCATCGACGACGAAAACCTCTCGATAAGACGAGTGAGTACCCGTACTTTCAATAAGCTTAGTGTTGGTGTCATAGTCAACAAGCTTGGCACCTTCCTGTAAAGGTAGGTTGTCGAGACAGGTGACAAAGCAGTCCTGACCATCCAAGGCGAGGTCAGCAGGCACATGCTCAGGCCAGTAGACGAATCTACCCTCAGGTGTCGATGTGATCACCAGTCCTTGAGCAGGGCCTGACAGTTGTTGTGCTTCTGTAGAATCCGAACCGTAGTCGAACTCGAACTCAGATAAATCTGAATCGGAGTAGCCGAGGTTGATTTCCGAATCCGAAGAGTACTCGAGTACAGTCTTCGAACCAGGGCGCATGAGGATGTCCAATGCGGCTTGGTAAGCAGCGCTGACATGGCGGTGTCCGAAGAGGGGTGGTGGTGGGAGACAATCCAGACTGAGCACAAGCTGTGTAGCCGGGGAAAGCGACTCAGTCTGAATTGAAGGCGAAGTCGAGTTGTACTTGAACTCTGACTCGAACTCTCTAACAGGGTCAGAAAGCAAAATCTCACCGAAATTGTAGACGAGATCTTCCATCGAGGCTTGTGTAAGCGTCGAGGACTTGAGCTTCAACTCCGTAGTTGATGCCAGGAAATGCAGGAATGATCTAGCGCCGTCAGCAACACACACCCAGGAGTCGAAAACGAAGGTGTCGCCTTGTTGGAAAGCGACAGTTGGCTTGATGATGACAGGAGCCATCGAGTTCGCTAGCAGATCAGCGACGAGATCCCCTACCTGGCACGCTAGCTGTCAGTGTTTTAGACACCGAGCCTACCACGGGGTACCCGAGGTAGTAGATTGTGTGGTGGGGCTCGCCGAGATCAGGAACACGATGGTGAGACACGGGGCACACAATTAGACAGGTTTGGGCCGCAATGTGCGTTACCCTACGTCCTGTATGCTGCGTGGCTCTTGATCGGCCTGGGCGGAACCCGCCTCTACTTCTTCTGCGACCCTTGGTCGCTCACCCCTTCAGCACTTGGCTTCGGGTGCCCTTCATCAACAACCCCGAGGGGGGTCTCCATTTCCTGCACGGCTGGCATGTCGCCCGACCCTGCGCCAGCATCACGCGACCTCGCGTCATCTTCTTCACCAGCGCCTGTCCCGACCTCAGCGCTAGCTGTCGCCGTCTCCGACGACGCGGTGGTATCCTTCCTCTTCCTCTTCTTCTTCTTCTCCGCCATCTGGGTGGCGGCGACTACTTTGGCGGCCTTGGACGCCACCATCTTCCCGGCGACCTGCCGCATGCGCCGGGTCACTGGCGCGGAACCCCCCGCGGAGGGATCTTCGTCATCACTACCTCCCATCGACGAGTTGGAGAGGTAGTCGTCGATGTATTGCTGAGGAGGCACCTGGATGTCCTCCGCAACCTAGACCTTGAAGCTTTGCTCACCCTCGTCAGTTTAC
Organism: Cenchrus fungigraminus; assembly: GCA_036936925.1. Taxonomy (NCBI): domain Eukaryota; kingdom Viridiplantae; phylum Streptophyta; class Magnoliopsida; order Poales; family Poaceae; genus Cenchrus; species Cenchrus fungigraminus. Next base: position 34,815,267 of record CM072775.1, read on the forward strand.
TGCTCGGTGGCTACTACACTAGTGCGTCTTGCGACACCCTGTCCCCCCTCGGTCGCCTCGACCTACTGGAGCTTGCTTCCACTACTCCTCTGCTCAACCTACCTACGGTTGGCATGGCGACCTTCTTGATGGTCGCAGAAGCTATTTTATGTTACCTGACCCAGGTCAGGTCGGCGGTCTTCAAGATCGACGTCTTGCTTTCACTTCGACCTTCTGGCCTTACATTCCAGAAGCTCGATGTTCGTCTTCGTACACGCGTTGGAGGGGTTTTTCTTTTTTGGATCCCTGTGCACCCTACACGACCTCAACGGTGACGCGCCTTCGCCAATCTTCAACACGACCTCGCCTCGGCCGCTACGCCTACACGTCGATCGGGGGCTTGAGAGACATGGGTACCCCTGGGTCCCCACCGGCCAGTGTCCCAAAGGTCCCTGACAAGTGGACCCAACCTTCGAGAAGCCCCACCGATCTGCAAGTGGGCCCAGCGACCTTATCCACAACTCCGACAACTCCGGGCGACCTTATCAAGATCCCGGAAGACCTGCAGTACTTGGTGTGCAAGTCAAGGCTCTAGGACGCGGCTCGCCGCCGCCTGTAGGTCCGAGTACGACCTTGAATGGAAACCCTAGTCCGTCCTCCCCATATAAGGCGGCCTAGGGCTCCATTCAAGGGGACATCTTGATCTTCCTCGCATAATCCACCACCACAACTGGACGTAGGGTTTTACTCTCCGGAGGCCTGAACCAGTCTAAACCCTTGTGCCTTTGTCTTCTTCGCCATACTCGCCCTGTTCTGAGTTCACCACGTGGACTACCACCTACGCTCTTAGTTTTCGATCCTCTCCTTAACCTGCAAACTACTTGGGTAGCCCCCTAGCGGATCTGTCCAGGTCTCACCCCCTGACAGTCACTAGATGAAGCTATACCCCAAAAATCTCGACCTCTAACTCACTAAACCGACGGGATTCGCGGATCACATGAAAGCACCTCCATGAACTCAGGTTCCTCCAAGAACTCGCAAATCGAAGGGTTTTCCCGACGTTTGAGGGGTCAAGATCACACCCAAAGATGCACAAGGCATCCATCCATGATCCCCACAAAGAAATCTGAGGAGAAATACCCTCAAATCAACGAAACAAGCGAAGAATGAAAACAACCAAAAATAGCTCCGAAAATGACACAAAAATCACAAAGAGCTAAGAGAGGGAAGGAATCACAACGCCGAATGCTTCCATACATCCAGAGGTTAGAGTCTATACAAGAATCTAGCCTAAGAGAATACTAGGAAAAGAAGCAGTCCAGAGCGATTAACCCTAGCCATCCTCCTGTACCATCTATTTATACTTAGTCTTTTGGAGGTGGCAAATGACACAACTACCCCTAGTGCATAAATGTAAGATACACACCCCTCAGGGGCATTTTAGTCCAAGTCAAGCATATTCGCATCGAGCGGACACGCTTCCACCACGGACTCGCTTAGCCTTGACGCCAGCCCCGCATCGTGATCAGGCTGATCTTGCGCCGGCAAGGTTGGTAACCATCGGGAGTTGTTTCAGCGATTGCATTGGCACTTCGAGTCTTGCTCGTCGTAGTCGGATCGTGAGGGTCTACTTCCACCAAATCGGATTTATCTCCACTCACCGAAAGATCGGGCACTCCGCCTCTATCAAGTGGTATCAGTTTTCCAGGTTGATCGGTGAGTTTATCGAGTGTTTTTAATTCCTATAGTCCACAAAAACCAAACAAAAATTTATTTTCAGGTTAGATCTTTGTCCCAGCAACCCCTTTAGCCTCGCACTTTCATTCAATATTTTGCTTTTTTGAGTTTGCGTGCTTTGTTCGTTCCATCATTGTTGGTTACTTGTGTTTCACCCTTTTGTTTCTCTCGAACCCTAGCCGTCGTTTCTCCCTTTTCCGCTGCCCTGCCACCACGCCGTAACCCTCCCACGCATGGTTGCCTTCGCGACTCGGACTCCCTGGCCACGTGACCCCTCGCGCCGTGACGCCACGCGTGGTACCGCAGGATCCCTCCTTCGGTTCGGTTTCCTTTCCTGCGTTCCTGTCTTGGAAAGCTATCAAAAAAAGAAAGTAAAATAAAAAGAAAAGAAAAGAAACAAAAAAAGCAATCCAAAAAAAGGAAAGGGAAGGAAATCGATCAGGGCACCGCCCACGCGTCGTGCCTCTTTCTGGGTCGCACGCCGTGTCCACCCTTCGTGGGACTCCAGGAGACCGAGTCCTTTTTCCCTGCGCTGTGCCTCCCCCCCACCACCCCTTTGCTCGCCCCCACCACACGCCGCACCCTCCCTACCTCCCTGTTCGGGTTTGCGAGGCTGCACTGATCCTTTCCCCCCTCCCACGCATACCATACTCTGAGGTTAGCCTTACTCTAGAGAGATAGAAAGTGTGTCTTTTTTTTACCGGAATACCCCTATATTTTCAGAAAAAGTGTGTGTCGCAACTTGCTGTAGGAGATCCTCTGTGTTCATATTTTTGGTTTTGAGGACTCCTGCAAAAAAAAAGAGAAAAAAAGAAAAAAAATAGCAATCTGTTGCGCTCTCTCCACTTTTGCCACCGTCCTTGCTTCTATGCTTTCGATTTCACTTGTTGCCAGCAGCGTTTGATCGTGTTTAGCACTCTTATTCAACTTTGCATTATTGTTTGATTGTGCTAATCCTTCCATTGAGTGCAGCCTTCCCAGAACTCCACATATTTCTACGACGAGCAGTTTTTGTTTCTCTAGGCAATCGCTGCTCCAATCTTTCGCGAGTTCCACCGGTTGGTTGCAGGTCGCCCCTGTGTGCGTGGTAAGAACAGATAAGAATTTGATAACAGCACTAGTGTGAGCACCTTGTGAGCTGTCCCACCCTGTTTTTGTCGTCGTTTTGTTTTTGTGTTTGCGCTAACCATGGCAGATGAAGGCGGCACGGCTGATCCGTTGCAAGACTTGCGAGCACAAGTTGAAGGAGTAGCCGCAGACATTCGGACGGTACATGAACGGCTGGACGAAACGATCACTACGTCGACCGACTGTTTCGATCAGCTCGACCTCACCCAGACGGCCACCAAGACCACACTCGACGCTCTCGTGGCCCGGCTCGATGCCATGCACACCACGATCACAGAGTTGCAGAAGGACTATGGTAGTGATTCGGAGCAGGACGCCGGAGACAGTCGCGGTCGTGCCCGCCGTGTGCCACGCGCCCCAGTAATGATTCTTTTTCTAAGATTAAATTTAAAATCCCACCTTTTAATGGCAAATATGATCCTGTTGCATATCTTGATTGGGAGTTAGAGGTTGAACAAAAATTTTCATGCCATGATATTGCTGCAAATTCTCAAGTTAAAGCTACTATTAGTGAATTTACTGATTTTGCTTTAATTTGGTGGCGTGAGTATAAAATTAAACATCCCACTGCCATTCCGACCACATGGGATCAATTGAAAACTGCTATGCGCCATAGATTTGTGCCTTCATATTATGCTCATGATTTGCTTAATAAGATGCAGCATTTCCAGCAAGGTTCTCAGTCTGTTGAGGACTATTACCAGGAGTTACAAAAAGGGATGATTCGTTGTGGGATATTGGAGACAAACGACGCTGCTATGGCACGTTTTCGTGGTGGCTTAAATCGCGAAATACAGGACATACTTGATTATAAGGAATATCATGATATGACTCAATTATTTGAATTTGCTTGCAAAGCTGAACGTGAAGTGCAGGGACGGCGCTCGAAGACATATTCTAACCCTTTTGTAGGAAGAAGCTCGACATCCACACTAGCACATGTGTCCCCTGCGGCATCCACGCCCACCACTACACCGCGCGAGAAGACGGCCAAACCGGCAGGCGCTGCCCCACCCACAGGCACCGCCCCTTCCCCAGGCCGTACACGGGATATTCAGTGTCATCGCTGCAGAGGATTTGGCCATGTGTTTCGGGACTGCCCGAACAAGCGCACTTTGCTCATTCGTGACGATGGTGAGTACTCTTCTGCTAGTGATTCTAAAGAAATTGAACATGCTTTGCTTGCCACTGACCATGCAGCTAAGGAGGAGGTACATGCCACCCCGGGCGACTCCGATAGGTATGAAAGTCTTGTTGTGCAGCATGTTCTTAGTGCCCAGGTCGCCCAGCCCGAGAAGAATCAGTGACACACGTTGTTCCATACAAAGGGAGTTGTGCAGGAGCGGTCGATTCGCATCATCATCGACAGCGGTAGCTGCAACAATCTGGCGAGTACCATGCTGGTAGAAAAATTGTCGTTACCCACTCGTAAGCATCCGAACCCATATTACATTCAATGGCTTAATGATGGTGGTAAAATAAAAATTTCCCATTCCGTGCGTGTTCCTTTCTCCATGGGTGCCTATTCTGATTTTGTCGATTGTGATGTTATTCCCATGGAAGCATGCTCTTTATTACTTGGTCGACCTTGGCAATATGATATTAATAGCTTACATCATGGTCGTTCAAATCATTATTCATTCATGTTTAAGGGTCAGAAAATAATCATACATCCGATGACACCTGAACAAATTGTTAAAGATGATCTTGCTCGAGCTGCTAAAACTGCTAAACAACTTGATCTGTCACCATCTGTTAATACTGAAATCAAGTTGAATGCTCCTGTTTTACTCGCTACACGTGCTGATTTTGCTGATCTACACGCTGCTCATTTGCCATGCTTTGCACTTGTATGCTCTAGTGTGCTCGTTTCACTTGATGATACACCATCTTTAGATATTCCCCCTGCGGTAGCTAACATTTTGTAGGAGTACGCTGATGTGTTTCCCCAAGACTTGCCACCAGGTCTCCCACCGCTTCGTGGCATTGAGCACCAGATCGATCTCATCCCAGGCGCACAGCTTCCAAACTACGCACCATACCGTACCAATCCGGATGAGACGAAGGAGATTCAGCGCCAGGTGCAGGAATTGCTTGATAAGGGTTACATTCGTGAGTCTCTTAGCCCTTGTTCAGTTCCTGTATTACTTGTTCCAAAGAAAGATGGGTCATGGCGTATGTGTGTAGATTGTCGTGCTATTAATAACATCACCATTCGTTATCGACACCCTATACCACGCCTTGATGATATGCTAAATGAGCTTAGTGGTGCCATTATTTTCACTAAATTTGATTTGCGTAGTGCCAACCATCAGATTCGAATGGAATTGGGTGATGAATGGAAAATGACTTTTAAAATGAAATTCGGTTTGTATGAATGGTTGGTTATGCCGTTTGGATTGACTAATGCTCCCAACACTTTTATGCGATTGATGAATGAAGTTCTGCGGCCTTTCATAGGATTGTTTGTGGTTGTCTATTTTGTTGATATCCTTATTTACAGCAAATCTATGGAAGACCATTTGGAACATTTGAGTGTTGTTTTTGATGCGTTGCGTGCTGCCCACTTATTTGCTAATATGGATAAATGCATCTTTTGCACATAAGGTGTCTCGTTTCTTGGTTATGTTGTTACTCCACAGGGCATTGAGGTCGATAGCATCAAGATTGCTACCATTCAGGAGTGGCCTACACCGACGACGGTCACACAGATTCGGAGTTTTCTTGGACTTGCAGGTTTCTACCGCAGGTTTGTTCGTGATTTTAGCTCCATTGCAGCGCCTCTACATGAGCTTACAAAGAAAGATGTGCCATTCGCTTGGAGTGATTCGCAGGAGGTAGCGTTCCGCACTTTGAAAGATAAGTTAACCCATGCTCCCCTTTTGCAATTGCCTGATTTTAATAAAGTGTTTGAGCTTGAATGCGATGCTAGCGGTATTGGGCTAGGTGCTATTTTGTTACAAGAAGGAAAACCAATTGCTTATTTTAGTGAGAAATTAAGTAGTGCTAGTCTGAAATATTCTACTTATGATAAGGAGCTTTACGCTTTAGTGCGCACTTTGCATACATGGCAACACTATCTTTGGCATCGCGAGTTCATAATTCATTCTGATCATGAGGCTTTGAAACATATTCGTACCCAAACAAATCTGAACCGTCATCATTGATGCTTTGTCTCGTCGCTATACCATGCTATCACAGTTAGATTTTAAAATATTTGGCTTGCAAACTGTGACAGATCAATATGTAGACGATGCTGATTTTAAAGATGCTTTTGCCCATTGTATTAATGGCATACCATGGGGCAAATTTCACATACAGGACGGGTTCCTGTTTCGCGCTAACAAGCTGTGTATTCCAGCTAGCTCGGTTTGTCTTTTGCTGTTACAGGAAGTGCATGGTGGCGGTCTCATGGGGCACTTTGGCGTCTACAAGACGCATGAGGTGTTGGCCGCACACTTCTTTTGGCCCCGGATGCGTGCTGATGTTGAGCGCCTAGTTGCACACTGCACTACTTGTCAGAAAGCTAAGTCACGGTTGAACAACCATGGTTTGTATATGCCTTTGCCTGCTCCTACTTCCCCTTGGCTTGATATTTCCATGGACTTTGTTTTGGGATTGCCTAGAACTAAGAAGGGGAGGGATAGCATTTTTGTGGTTGTTGATCGATTCTCCAAAATGGCTCATTTCATACCTTGTCATAAGACTGATGATGCTAGCAATATTGCTGAATTGTTCTTTAGAGAGATTATTCGTTTGCATGGTAACCCAAATACAATAGTCTCTGATCGTGATGCTAAGTTTCTCAGTCATTTTGGAGATCTCTGTGGAATAAATTGGGAACTAAATTGTTGTTTAGCACAACTTGTCACCCTCAGACTGATGGGCAGACTGAGGTGGTTAATAGAACTTTGTCAACCATGCTTAGGGCTGTTTTAGATCAAAATTTGAGACGTTGGGAGGATTGCTTGCCTCATGTTGAGTTTGCTTATAATCATGCAACACATTCTTCTACAAAGATGTGCCCTTTTCAGATTGTGTATGGTTACATCCGTCGGGCGCCTATTGATTTGTTTTCATTTGATGCTGAAGACGCCCCACACTTAGATGTTGTTGCACATGTTGAACAAATGGTTAACCTGCATGAACAACCTCACCAAAACATTGCTGCTGCTAATGCTAAATATCAGGTTGCTGGTAGTAAAGGTAGAAAACATATTACTTTTGAACCTGGTGATATGGTTTGGTTGCATTTGAGAAAGGATCGTTTTCCTACTTTGCGCCGTTCTAAATTAATGCCTCGTGCTGCTGGTCCTTGTAAAGTGCTAACCAAGATTAATGATAATGCTTATATCCTTGACCTGCCTGCGGAGTTTGGTGTTTCCACTAGTTTTAATGTTGCAGATTTGAAGCCATATCTAGGTGAGGATGAGGAGTTGCCATCGAGGACGACTTCAGTTCAAGAAGGGGAGGATGATGAGGACACCACGAGTACATCTACACCAGCAGCACCTCAGGCGCCTCCTGATGATCCTCCACTTCAGGCGCCACTAGTTGGGCCAATTACTCGGGCCCGTGCGAGAGAATTAAACTACATCATGCTGTTAAAGAACGAAGGCCCAGAAGCATAGAGGAAGGCCCAAGAGGGGTCCAAAATGGGGCGCTTAGGGTTTGCCGCCGCCCCCCTCTCCTGTCTTGTGCCCCCTCTCCTCCCTCCGTTGTTTGGGGTTGCATCCCCTTTATTAGTCAGAGTCATGTATCTTTTAGAACTCGAGTTTTGTTTTACATATAGCTTTAGCTACACCAGACCACGCACAAATACGTACTATCCTCTGTGATTCAGAACTCCACCTTCGAGTGATATTAAGACTCCTCGCCTCAGATTCTTGTTCGTTCTTTGATTGCGTACAGGAATTGATCTTCGTGATCAGGCTGATCTTGCGCCAGCAAGGTTGGTAACCATCGGGAGTTGGCTCAGCGATTGCATTGGCGCTTCGAGTCTCGCTCGTCGTAGTCGGATCGTGAGGGTCGCCTCCCACCAGATCGAAGTTATCTCCACTCACCGAAAGATCGGGCACTCCGCCTTTATCATGTTACGCACTGTCTGTGCTGCTTGATGCAACACCGACTGGGTTGTGTCGAATGAGCATGTAACCTGCACACGTTACGTGTCGTCCGTGCTGCTTGATGCAACACCGACTGGGTTACGCACCTTTAAGACGGCTGGCTGCATGGTGCAACATAGACTGGGTTACACACGGCGTCGGATACGCAAAATCGACGCTGCATCCTGTCGTGTCGATCCTGCGCGTCACCAACACAAGCTCGGTTACGCACGTTTCGGCGATGCACCATCTGTTCTGCATGGCGCATGCAACACTGACTGGGTTACGCTCACAGTCTGTCATGCAAAATCATCATGCATCCGGTCGTGTCATTGCATCACGTAACCTAGAGCCGATAAGGTTACGCAAAATGCACACTGCATCCGGTCGTGTCGATTCAGTGCGTAACCCGCACAGGTTACACACCATCCATGGTGCTTGATGCAACACCGACTGGGTCCCGTCAAATTAGCGTGTAACCTGCACAGGTTATGCATGATCTGTGCAGCTTGATACAATACTAAATTAGTCATGTTGAATGAAGGTTACCCACCGTCAGTGCTGCTTGATGCCACAACGACTGGGTCATGTCGAATCAACGCGTAACCTGCACAGGTTACGCACCGTCCATGCTGCTTGATGCAACACCGACTCGGTTACATAGCTTTAAGACGGCTGGTTGCATGGTGCAACACAGACTGGGTTACGCACGCTGTCGGATACGCAAAATCAACACTTTATCCTGTCTTGTCGATTCTACGCGTCACCTGCCCTAGCTCGATTATGCATGGTTCGGCGACGCACCATCCGTCCTGCATGGCGCATGCATCACCGGCTGTGTTACGCAAGGTTTCGGTTATGCAAAATCAACACTGCATCCTGTTGTGTCGATTCAAAGCGTAACATGCACAGGTGACGCACCGCCTGTGCTGCTCGATGCAACACCGACTCAGTTAAGCACAGAGTAGGTTACGCACCTTTAAGACAGCTGGCTACATGGCTCAACACTGATTGGGTGACCCACAGATCGGTTGTGCAAAATCCACGCTGCATCCGATCGTGTCGATTCTGCGTGGCACCTGCACTAGCTCGGTTACGCATGGTTTGGCGACGCACCATCCTTCCAAAATGATGCGTGCATCACCGACTGGGTTACACACGGTGTCGGTTACACAAAATCCAAGTTGCAACCGGTCGTGTCGATTCAGAGCGTAACCTGCTCAGGTTATGCACCGCCCATGCTACTTGATGCAACACCGGCTCGGTTAAGCAGGGAGTAGGTTACACACCTTTAAGACTGCTGGCCGCATGGCTCAACGCTCACTGGATTACGCACAGATTGGTTGCGCAAAATCTACGTTGCATCCTGTCGTGTTGATTCTGCGCGTCACCTGCACCAGTTCGGTTACACATGGTTCGGTGGTGCACCATCTGTTCTGCATGGCGCATGCAACATTGACTGGGTTACACTCAGAGTCTGTCATGCAAAATCCTCATGCGTCCGCTCGTGTTGTTGCATTGCGTAACCTAGAGCCGATAAGGTTATGCAAAATGCACACTCCATCCGGTCATGTCGATTCATTGCGTAACCCGCACAGGTTATGCACCGTTCGTGGTGCTTGATGCAACACCGACTGGGTCCTGTCGAAGTAGTGTGTAACCTGCACAGGTTACGCACCGTCTGTGCAGCATGATGCAACACCGAATGGGTCGTGTCGAATGCAGGTTACCCACCACCAGTGCTGCTTGATGCAACAACGACTGGGTCGTGTTGAATCAGTGCGTAACCTCCATAGGTTACGCCCCGTCCATACTGCTTGATGCAACACTGACTCGATTACACACCTTTAAGACGACTGGCTGCATGGTGCAACACGGACTGGGTTACACACGACGTAGGATACGCAAAATCCACGCTGCTTCCTGTCTTGTCGATTTTGCACATCACCTGCCCCGTCTCAGTTACGCACGGTTCGGCGACGCACCATCCGTCCTGCATGGCGCGTGCATCACCGGCTGAGTTACGCAAGGTTTCGGTTATGCCAAATCAACGCTGCATCCGGTCGTGTCGATTCAAAGCGTAACATGTGCTGCTTGATGTAACACCGACTGTGCTGCTTGATGTAACACCGACTCGGTTAAGCACGGAGTAGGTTACACACCTTTAAGACTGCTAGCTGCATGGCTCAACACTGACTGGGTTATGCATAGATCGGTTGCGGAAAATCCACACTGCATCCGGTCGTGTTGATTATGGACAGCACCTGCACCAGCTCGGTTAAGCATGGTTCGGCGATGCACCATCCCATGGCGCGTGCATCACCGACTCGGTTACACACGATGTCGGTTATGCAAAAGCCACACTGCATCCTGTCGTGTCGATGCTAAAACATCACCAACACCAGCTCGGTTACGCTCATTTCGGCGACACCCCATCCGTTCTACATGGCGCGTGCAACACTGACTGGGTTACGCACGGAGTCTGTCACGCAAAATCCCCATGCATTCGGTCGTGTTGTTGCATCGCGTAACCTGGAGCCGATATGGTTACGCAAAATCCAAGCTGCATCCGGTCATGTCGATTCAGCACGTAACCTGCACAGGTTACGCACCATCCGTGGTGCTTGATGCAACACCGACAGGGTCTGCCGAATTAGCACATAACCTCACAGGTTACGCCCTGTCCGAGCAGCTTGATGCAACACCGAATGGGTCATGTCGAATGCAGCTTACGCACCGTCCGTGCTGCTTGATGTAACACCGATTGGGTCATGTCGATTCAGCTTGTAACCTATACATGTTATGCACTGTCGGTGCTGCTTGATGCAACACCGACTAGGTCATGTCGAATTAGCGCGTAACCAGCATAGGTTACACACTATCTATGCTGCTTGGTGCAACACCGACTAGGTCGTGTCGAATTAGCGTGTAACCTACACAAGTTACGCGCCATATGTGCTGCTCGATGCAATACCGACTGGGTTACGCACCTTTAAGACGGCTGGCTGCATGGTGCAACACGGACTGTGTTACACATGACGTCAGATACGCAAAATCCACACTGTATCCTGTCGGGTCGATCCTGCGCGTCGCATGCTCCAGCTCGGTTGCGCACGGTTCGGCGACGCACCATCCGTTCTGCATCGCTCGTACATCACCGACCGGGTTACACACGGTTTGGGTTACGCAAAATCCACGCTGCATCCGGTCATGTCGATTTTGAGCGTAACCTACACAGGTTACGCAAAATCCACGCTGCATCCGGTCGTGTCGATTCTGAGCGTAACCTGTACAGGTTACGCACTACCCGTGCAGCTTGATGCAACACTGACTCGGTTAAGCACGGAGTAAGTTACGCTCCTTTATGACTACTGGCTGGATGGCTCAACACTGACTAGGTTACGCACAGATCGGTTGCGTAAAATCTACGCTGCATCCGGTTGTGTCGATTCTGTGCGTCACCTACACCAGCTCGGTTACGCACGGTTCGGCGATGCACCATCCCAGGGTGCGTGCATCACCCACTGGGTTACGCACGGTGTCGGATACGCAAAATCCATGCTACATCCTGTCATGTCGATGCTACGCGTCACCTGCTCCAACTCGGTTACGCACGGTTCGGCGACGCATCATCCTTCCAACATGGCGCGTGCATCACCGACTGGGTTACACATGGTGTCGGTTACGAAAAATCAATGCTGCATCCGGTCGTGTCGATTCAGAGCGTAACCTGCGCAGGTTACGCACCGCCCATGCTGCTTGATGCAACACCAACTCGGTTAAGCATGAAGTAGGTTGATGAGGACACCACGAGTACATCTACTCCAGCAGCACCTTCTTCAGCACCACCTTCTTGGCCAATTACTCGGGCCCGTGCAAGAGAGTTGAACTTCGTCATGATGCTGAAGAATGAAGGCCCAGAAGACTGAAGGCTGGCCCAACTGGAGGCCTTGTGTGTGGGCGCCTAGGACTATCCCAAGAGGGCGCCTAGGGTTGCACCCCCGCACCCACGGCGCTAGGGGCGGCACCCCCTTTGCTGGCCGCACCTCCCCTAGGGGCTGCGCCCCTTTTCCCCTTTATTAGTCAGAGTCTTGTATCCGTTAGAACTTGAGTTTTGCTTTACATCTATGTGCTGTCCTCTGTGATTCAGAACTCCACCTTCGAGTGATATTAAGATTGCTCGCCTCAGATTCTTATTCGTTCTTTGATTGCGTACAGGAATCGATCTTCGTGATCAGGCTGATCTTGCGCTGGCAAGGTTGGTAACCATCGGGAGTTGGTTCAGCGACTACATTGGCGCTTCGAGTCTCGCTCGTCGTAGTCGGATCGTGAGGGTCGCCTCCCACCTGATCGAAGTTGTCTCCACTCACCTAAAGATCAGGCACTCCGCCTCTATCATAGGTGACACACCTTTAAGACTGCTGGCTACATGGCTCAACGCTGATTCGATTACGCACAGATTGGTTGTGCAAAACCCATGCTGCATCTGGTCGTGTCAATTTTGCGTGTCACCTGCACCAGTTCGGATACACCACTGCTGCTTGATGCAACACCGACTGGGTCATGTCGGCTCAGCACGAAACCAGCACAGGTTACGCACCGTCCGTGCTGCTTGATGCAACACCGACTGGGTTGTGTCGAATCCGCACATTACCTGTACACATTACGCGCCGTTCGTGCTGCTTGATACAACACCGACTGGGTTACGCACCTTTAAGATGGCTGGCTGCATGGTGCAACATAGACTGGGTTACGCATGGTGTCGGATACGCAAAATCGACGCTGCATCCTGTCGTCTCGATCCTGCGCATCACCAACCCCAGCTCGGTTATGCACGTTTCGGCCACGCACCATCTGTTCTGCATGACGCATGCAACACTGACTGGGTTATGCTCAAAGTTTGTCATGCAAAATCCTCATGCATCCGGTCGTGTCGATTCAGTGCGTAACTCGCACAGGTTACGCACCAGTTGTGGTGCTCGATGCAACACCAACTTGGTCCTGTCGAATTAGCGTGTAACCTGCACAGGTTATGCAGTGTATGTGCAGCTTGATGCAACACCAAATTAGTCAGGTCGAATGTAGGTTACCAACCGTCAGTGCTGCTTGATGCAACAAAGACTGGGTCGTGTTGAATCAGCGTGTAACCTACACAGGTTACGCGCTGTCCATGCTGCTTGATGCAACACCGACTCCGTTACACACCTGTAAGACGGCTGGCTACATAGTGCAACACGGACTGGGTTACGGACGGTGTAGGATACGCAAAATCCACGCTGCTTCCTGTCTTGTCGATTCTGCGCATCACCTGCCCCAGCTCCGTTACGCATAGTTCAGCGATACACCATTCGTCCTGCATGGCGCGTGCATCACCAGCTGGGTTAGACAAGGTTTTGGTTACGCAAAATCAACGCTGCATCCGGTCGTGTCGATTCAAAGCGTAACATGCACAGGTTACGCAATGCCTGTGCTGCTTGATGCAACACCGACTCAGTTAAGCACGGAGTAGGTTACGCACCATTAAGACTGCTGGCTGCATGGCTCAACACTGACTGGGTTACGCACAGATCGGTTGCAGAAAATCCACGCTGCATCCGGTCGTGTCGATTATGCGCGTCCCCTGCATCAGCTCGGTTAAGCTCAGTTCGGCAACGCACCATCCCATGCTGCATGCATCACCGGCTCGGTTATCCACGATGTCGGTTTTGCAAAATCCACACTGCATCCTGTCGTGTCGATGCTCCACGTCACCAACACTAGCTCGGTTACGCTCGTTTCGGCGACACACCATCTGTTCTACATGGCGTGTGCAACACTGACTGGGTTAGGCACGGAGTTTGTCACGCAAAATCCCCATGCATTCGGTCGTGTTGTTGCATCGTGTAACCTGGAGCCGATATGGTTATGCAAAATCCATGCTGCATCCGGTCGTGTTGATTCAGCATGTAACCTGCACAAATTATGAAACGTCAGTGGTGCTTGATGCAACACCGACTGGGTCGTGTTGAATTAGCGCGAGCAGCTTGATGTAACACCGAATTGGTCGTGTCGAATGCAGCTTTCGCACCATCCGTGCTGCATGATGTAACACCGACTGGGTCGTGTAATTTCATCTTGTAACCTATACATGTTATGCACCGTCGGTGCTGCTTGATGCAACACCAACTATGTCGTGTCGAATCAGCGCGTAACCGGCACAGGTTACACACCGTCGGTGCTGCTTGATGCAACACCGACTAGGTCATGTCGAATTAGTGTGTAACCTGCACAAGTTATGCGCCCTCTGTGCTGCTTGATGCAACACCGACTGGGTTACGCACCTTTAAGACGGCTGGCTGCATGGTGCAACACGGACTGTGTTACACACGGTGTCAGATACGCAAAATCGACGCTGTATCCTATTGGGTCGATCCTGCACGTCACCTGCTCTAGCTCGGTTGCGCACGGTTTGGCGACGCACCATCCGTCCTGCATTACGCGTGCATCACCGGCTGGGTTACACATGGTTTCGGTTACGCAAAATCCACGCTGCATCCGGCCGTGTCGATTTTGAGCGTAACCTGTACAGGTTACACACTGCCCGTGCAGCTTGATGCAACACCAACTCGGTTAAGCACGGAGTTGGTTACGCTCCTTTATGACTACTGGTTGGATGGCTCAAAACTGACTAGGTTACGCACAGATCGGTTGTGCAAAATCCACACTGCATCCAGTCGTGTTGATTCTACGCGTCACCTACAACAGCTCGGTTACGCACGGTTCGGCGATGCACCATCCCATGGCACGTGCATCACCCAGTAGGTTACGCACGGTGTCGGATACGCAAAAGCCACGCTGCATCCTGTCGTGTCGATCCTGCGCGTCACCTGCTCCAACTCGGTTACGCACTGTTCGGCGACGCACCATCCTTCCAACATGGTGCTTGCATCATCGACTGGGTTACACACGGTGTCGGTTACACAAAATCCATGCTGGATCCGGTCATATCAATTCAGAGCGCAACCTCCGCAGGTTACACCCGCCATGATGCTTGATGCAACACCAACTCGGTTAAGCACGGAGTAGGTTACGCACCTTGAAGACTGCTGGCTGCACGGCTCAATGCTGACTAGGTTACGCATAGATTGGTTGCGCAAAATCCACGCTTCATCCGGTCGTGTCGATTCTGCGCGTCACCTGCACCAGTTCGGTTACGCATGATTTGGCGATGCACCATCCCATGGTGCGTGCATCACCCACTGGGTTACGCTTGGTGTCAGTTACGTAAAAGCCACGCTGCATCCTGTCGCGTCGATCCTGCGCGTCACGTTTTGGCGACACACCATCTGTTCTGCATGGCGCGTGTAAAACTAACAGGGTTACACTCAGAGTCTGTCCTGCAAAATCCCCATGCATCCGGTCTTGTTGTTGCATCGTGTAACCTGGAGCCGATAAGGTTACGCAAAATGCACGTTGCATCCGGTCGTGTCGATTCAGTGCGAACCCGCACAGGTTACGCACCGTCCGTGGTGCTTGATGCAACACCGACTAGGTCTTGTCGAATTAGCGTGTAACCTGCACAGGTTACACACCGTCCGTGCAGCTTGATGCAACACCGAATGGGTCGTGTCGAATGCAGGTTACCCACCGTCAGTGTTATTTGATGCAACACTGACTGGGTCGTGTCGAATCAGCGCGTAACCTGCACAGGTTACGCGCCATCCGTGCTGCTTGATGCAACACTGACTAGGTTACACACCTTTAAGATGGCTGGCTGCATGGTGCAACACGGACTGGGTTACGCATGGTGTCGGATATGCAAAATCCACGCTGCATCTTGTCTTGTCAATTCTGCGCATCACCTGCCCCAGCTCGGTTACGCATGGTTCGGCGACGCACTCCATCCTGCATGGCGCGTGCATCACCGGCTGGGTTACGCATGGTTTCGGTTACGCAAAATGCACTCTGCATCTGTGATGCGAACCCAGTAGGGATGCCCAATCTTTCGATGAGAGGCGAAGATAAGTCGATTGATAACAAGGAGACGCTCTCAGCCCGACTACAGCCTTTCAAGACTACACCCTGGCAACCGATACACCTCCTCTGCTGCCGCGATCATGTGGGTCGCATCACCGGCCACTAGGCACCCGTCCTGCAAGCAAATGAGAACTAGCAAGAACAAGTATTGAATAAGTACTGAAATTACTAGATGGAAATGAAGGTTTCAATCTCAAACTCCATCTCAAACGATTTGGGGTTCCGAAGACTCGAAGACGAGCGGCTGGACCAGCATGCGCGCTTACAAGCTAGTAGCAAAGGCTGAACTTGATCTAAACAAAACCTGAGTGTTCTCGACGGCGGCTAAGGA
The DNA here is from genome assembly GCA_036936925.1 of Cenchrus fungigraminus. Classification (NCBI taxonomy): domain Eukaryota; kingdom Viridiplantae; phylum Streptophyta; class Magnoliopsida; order Poales; family Poaceae; genus Cenchrus; species Cenchrus fungigraminus. Next base: position 34,831,563 of record CM072775.1, read on the forward strand.
GTATATGAAAGGGGAAGGACGACCACAAGGGGGCAGGGGTCGTGCTCCAGCCCTAGGATGCGTCCCTAATGGACCCAACTTGATACACGGCCCATTGGGCCAAAATACGGTGGCGCAGCACCCTGGACAGAAAGACCTCCGGTCAATGATTTGTATAATGCGGACGCCTCGGGACAGATATGGGAATGAGTCTAGATCCATATGAAAGTTACCTTCAACACGGTTCCAGGAAGTACTTGAACGCTCCAATCCGACACTGTATGCGTCCGTGGCGTCCATCAGAAGTTGGTGCTGTGCTGCAGTCCGAATCCAGCCGACCCGAATCCTTTTCCGAGTCCCTCTTCTCCATGATTCCTAAGCAAACCAATAGTGCATGTGTCTCCACAATCTAAACATGGTGTATATGAACTAAGGAGGGAACTTATTTGATTATTTAGTTGGTGAGCATGAGCACGAGTAATAGGACCAGCGAGAGGAATTGAATCCTATTGAGGTAGTGATGATGTCGATGTGGGGGATGTATCGTTGGCGGGAATGTCCTCATCAATCCGGTCGTGTCGATTCAGCGCATAACCTGCACAGGTTACGTACCGTCCGTGGTGCTTGATGCAACACCGACTGAATCATGTCGAATTAGCACGTAACCTACACAGGTTATGCACCGTCTGTGCAGCTTAATGCAACACTGAATGGGTCGTGTCGAATGCGGGTTACGCACCGTCCGTGGTGCTTGATGCAACACCGACTGAATCATGTCGAATTAGAGCGTAACCTACACAGGTTACGTACCGTCTGTGTAGCTTGATGCAACACAGAATGGGTCATGTCGAATGCAGGTTACGCACCGTCCGTGCTGCTTGATGCAACACCGACCTGGTTACACACCTTTAAGATGGATGGCTGCATGGTGCACCAGGGACTGGGTTACGCACGATGTCGGATACGCAAAATCCACGCTGCATCCTGTCTTGTCGATTATGCGCGTCACCTACTCCAACTCAGTTACGCATGGTTCGGTGACACAACATCCGTCCTGCATGGCGCATGCATCACCGGCTCGGTTACGCAAGGATTCGTTTATGCAAAATCCATGTTGCATCCGGTCGTGTTGATTCAAAGCGTAACAAGCACAGGTTACGTACCGCTTGTGCTGCTTGATGCAACACCGACTCGGTTAAGCACGGAGTAGGTTACGCACAATTAAGACTGCTGGCTGCATGGCTCAACACTAACTGGGTTACGCACAGATCGGTTGCGTAAAATCCACACTCCATCCGGTCGTGTCGATTATGCGCGTCACCTGCACCAGCTCGATTAAGCACGGTTCGGCGACACACCATCCCATGGCGTGTGCATCACTGATTAGGTTACGCACGATGTGATGAGGACATGACACCCATGCATACGGCCATGATTGGTGCATGGAATGGAGTAGAAGAAGTCCAGCAAGGGTGTCTAAGTCTAAGAGGAGGCAGGAGGCTAATCCGGTTCGAGTCCCCAAGGTGGAGGCCCAAAGCAATTCAAGTTCGAGCCCAGTTCGGAGTCCCAAGACCAGTGCGCACTAAAAATGACGCCCAGGTCGCATACGAAGTCGGTTTTCGACGTTCTTTCTATGGATGGAAGCAGAATTTCATAAAGCTTCCAATGGCATTGGTTTCAGGCCTAAATTCATCCCGAGTAAATGGGAATCGTCGAAAGAAGTTGACGTCTAGAATCTGCCAAGGTGCTACATCGCTGGTTTGTTGGGCCTTAAGCCCAAGTTGAGGGCGCCCCATGCTAGGTCGCCCCCAACCCTACGACGCCCCTCCTCATATACTCAGTAGCCACCGCATTTAGAACTTGAGTTTGTTTTACAAGTTAGCTTTAGCTACAACCGAACAGCCGCATAGTGCTGCCTTCGTGTATTGCAGACTCCACCTTCGAGTGATAGTAAGACTGCTTGACTCTTTTTCTTGTTCGTTCTTCGATTGCATGCAGGAAACGATCTTCATGATCAGGCTGACTTTGTACCGGCAAGGTTGGTAACCATCGGGAGTTGGTTCAGTGATTGCATTGGCGCTTCGAGCTCGCTCGTCGAAGTCGGATCGTGAGGGTCAACGACCACCAAATCGAATTTATCTCCACTCACCGAAAGATCGGGCACTCCCCCTCTATCACGATGTCGGTTACGCAAAATCAACGCTGCATCCTGTCGTGTCAATCCTGCACGTCACCAACACCAGCTCTGTTACGCACGTTTCGGTGACACACCATCCGTTCTGCATGGTGCGTGCAACATTGACTGGGTTACGCACGGAGTCTGTCACACAAAATCCTCATGCATCCAGTCGTGTCATTGCATCGCGTAACCAGGAGTCGATATGGTTACGCAAAATCTGCGCTGCATCCAGTTGTGTCGATTCAGCATGTAACTTGCACAGGTTACGCACGGTCTGTGGTGCTTGATGCAACACCGACTGGGTCGTGACGAATTAGTGACGCACCATCTGAGTAGCTTGATGCAACACCGAATGTGTCGTGTCGAATGCAGCTTACGCACCGTCTGTGCTACTTGATGTAACACCGATTGGGTTGTGTCGATTCAGCATGTAACCTGTACATGTTATGCACCGTCGGTGCTGCTTGATGCAACACGGACTAGGTTGTGTCGAATTAGCACGTAACAAGCATAGGTTACGTACCGTCCGTGCTGCTTGATACATCACCGATTGGGTCGTGTCGAATCAGCACGTAACATGCACAAGTTACACGCCATCTGTGCTGCTTAATGCAACGCTGACTGGGCTACCCACCTTTAAGATAGCTGGTTGCATGGAGCAACACGTATTGTGTTACACATGGCGTCAGATACTCAAAATCCACGCTTCATCCTGTCATGTTGATGCACGTCACCTGCTCCAGCTCGGAAATGCACGGTTTGGCGATGCACCATCTGTCCTGCATTGTGCATGCATCACCGGCTGGGTAACGCACAGTTTTGGTTACGCAAAATCCACGCTGTATCCGGTCGTGTCGATTCAGTGCGTAACCTGTATAGGTTACGCACCGTCTGTGGTGCTTGATGCAACACCGACTGAATCGTGTCGAATTAGCGTGTAACCTGCATAGGTTACGCACCGTCTGAGCAGCTTGATGCAACACTAAATGGGTCGTGTCGAATGATGGTTACGCATCGTCCGTGCTGCATGATGCAACACCGACTCGGTCGTGTCGAATCAGCGCGTAACCTGCACAGGTTACGCACCATCCGTGCTGCTTGATGCAACACCAATTGGGTTACACACCTTTAAGATGGCTGGCTGCATGGTGCAACAAAGACTAGGTTACGCATGGTGTCGGATACGCAAAATCCACGCTGCATCCTGTCTTGTCGATTTTGCGTGTCACCTGCTCCAACTCAGTTACGCACAGTTCGGTGACACACCATCCATCCTGCATGGCGCATGCATCACCGGCTGGGTTACACAAGGATTCGGTTATGCAGAATCCACATTGCATCCGGTCATGTCGATTCAAAGTGTAACATGCACAGGTTACGCACCGCCTGTGCTGCTTGGTGCAACAATGACTCGGTTAAGCACGGAGTAGGTTACGTACCTTTAAGACTGCTGGCTGCATGGCTCAACACTAACTGGTTACACACAGATCGGTTGCGCAAAATCCACACTGCATCCGGTCGTGTCGATTATGCGCGTAACCTGCACCAGCTCGGTTAAGCATGGTTCGGTGATGCACCATCCCATGGCACGTGCATCACCGACTGGGTTACGCACGATGACAGTTATGCAAAATCAACGCTGCATCCTGTTGTGTCAATCCTGCACGTCACCAATACCAGCTCTGTTACGTACGTTTCGGTGACACACCATCCGTTCTGCATGGCACGTGCAACACTGACTGGGTTACGCCCGGAGTCTGTCACACAAAATCCCCATGCATCTGGTCGTGTCGTTGCATGGCGTAACCTGGAGCCGATATGGTTATGCAAAATCCGCGTTGCATCTGGTCGTGTCGATTCAGCACGTAACCTGCATAGGTTACGCACCGTCCGCGGTGCTTGATGCAACACCGACTGGGTCGTGAAGAATTAGCGCGTAACCTTCACATGTTACGCACCGTCCGAGCAGCTTGATGCAACAACGAGTGGGTCGTGTCGAATGCAGCTTACGCACCGTCCGTGCTGCTTAATGTAACACCGATTGGGTCGTGTCGATTCAGCGTGTAACCTGTACATGTTATGCACCGTCGGTGCTGCTTGATGCAACACCGACTGGGTCATGTCGAATTAGCACGTAACCAGCACAGGTTACGCACCGTCCGTGCAGCTTGATGCAACACTGACTGGGTCGTGTCGAATCAGCGCGTAACATACACAAGTTACGCGCCATCTGTGCTGCTTAATGCAGCACCGACTGGCTTACGCACCTTTAAGACAGTTGGCTGCATGGTGCAACACGGACTTTGTTACACATGGCATCAGATACGCAAAATCCACGCTGCATCCTGTCATGTTGATCCTGCACGTCACCTACTCCGGCTCGGTTACGCACGGTTCGGCGATGCACCATCTGTCCGGCATCACGTGTGCATCACCAGCTGGGTTATGTACGCTTTCGATTACGCAAAATCCACGCTGCATCCGGCCGTGTCGACTCAGCGTGTAACCTACACAGGTTATGCACCGTCTGTGGTTCTTCATGCAACACCGACTGGGTCATGACGAATTAGCGTGTAACCTTCATAGGATATGCACCATCTGAGTAGTTTGATGCAACACCGAATGGGTCGTGTCGAATGCAGCTTGCGCACCGTCCGTGCTGCTTGATGTAACACCGATTGGGTCGTGTCGATTTAGCATGTAACTTGTACATGTTATGCATGTCGGTGCTGCTTGATGCAACACCAACTAGGTTGTGTCGAATCAGCACGTAACCAGCACAGGTTACGCACCGTCCGTGCTACTTGATGCAACACTGACTGGGTTGTGTTGAATCAGCACGTAACAAGCACAAGTTACGCGCCATCTGTACTGCATAATGCAACGCTGACTGGGTTACCCACCTTTAAGACAGCTGGCTGCATGGAGCAACACGGACTGTGTTACACATGGCGTCAGATACTCAAAATCCACGCTTCATCCTGTCGTGTTGATCTTGCACGTCACCTGCTCCAGCTCGGTTACGCACGGTTTGGCGATGCACCATATGTGCTGCATCGCGCATGCATCACCGGCTGGGTTACACACAGTTTTGGTTACGCAAAATGCACGCTGCATCTGATCGTGTCGATTCAGTGCGTAACCTGCACAAGTTACGCACCGTCTGTGGTGCTTGATGCAACACCGACTGGATCGTGTTGAATTAGCGTGTAACCTGCACAGGTTACGCACCGTCTGAGCAGCTTGATGCAACACTAAATGGGTCGTGTCGAATGATGGTTACGCATCGTCATTGCTGCATGATGCAACACCAACTTGGTCGTGTCGAATCAGCGTGTAACCTGCACAGGTTACGCACCATCCGTGCTGCTTGATGCAACACCAATTGGGTTACACGCCTTTAAGACGGCTGGCTGCATGGTGCAACACGGACTAGGTTACACACGGTGTTGGATACGCAAAATCCACGCTGCATCCTGTCTTGTCCATTTTGCGCGTCACCTGCTCCAACTCAGTTACGCACGGTTCGGTGACACACCATCCATCCTGCATGGCGCATGCATCACTGGCTGGGTTACCCAAGGATTCGGTTACGCAGAATCCACATTGCATCCGGTCGTGTCGTATCAAAGCGTAACATGCACAGGTTACGCACCGCCTGTGCTGCTTGGTGCAACAATGACTCAGTTAAGCACGGAGTAGGTTACGTACCTTTAAGACTGTTGGCTGCATGGCTCAACACTAACTGGTTACACATAGATCGGTTGGGCAAAATCCACACTGCATCCGGTTGTGTCGATTATGCGCGTCACCTGCACCAGCTCGGTTAAGCACAGTTCGGTGACGCACCATCCCATGGCACGTGCATCACCGACTGGGTTACGCACGATGTCAGTTACGCAAAATCAACGCTGCATCCTGTCGTGTCAATCCTGCACGTCACCAACACCAGTTCTGTTATGTATGTTTCGTTGACACACCATCCTCCGTTCTGCATGGCGCGTGCAACACTGACTGGGTTACGCCTGGAGTCTGTCACACAAAATCCCCATGCATCTAGTCATGTCGTTGCATCGTGTAACCTGGAGCCGATATGGTTACGCAAAATCCACGTTGCATCCGGTTGTGTCGATTCAGCACGTAACCTGCACAGGTTACGCACCGTCCGTGGTGACTGGGTCGTGATGAATTAGCGTGTAACCTTCACATGTTATGCACTGTCCGAGCAGCTTGATGCAACAGCAAATGGGTCGTGTCGAATGCAGCTTACGCGCCATCCGTGCTGCTTGATGTAACACCGATTGGGTCGTGTCGATTCAGCGTGTAACCTGTACATGTTATGCACCGTTGGTGCTGCTTGATGCAACACCGACTGGGTCATGTCGAATCAGCACGTAACCAGCACAGGTTACGCACCGTCCGTGCAGCTTGATGCAACACCGACTGGGTCGTGTCGAATCAGCGCGTAACATGCACAAGTTGCGCGCCATCTGTGCTGCTTAATGCAACACCGACTGGCTTACGCACCTTTAAGACAATTGGCTGCATGGTGCAACACGAACTGTGTTACACATGGCGTCAGATACGCAAAATCCACACTTCATCCTGTCATGTTGATCCTGCACGTCACCTACTCCAGCTCGGTTACGCATGGTTCGGCGATGCACCATTTGTCCTGCATCACGTGTGCATCACCAACTGGGTTACGCAAAATCCACGCTGCATCCGGCCGTGTCGATTCAGAGCGTAACCTACACAGGTTACGCACCGTCTGTGGTGCTTGATGCAACACCGACTGGGTCATGATGAATTAGCGTGTAACCTTCATAGGTTACGCACCGTCCAAGTAGCTTGATGCAACACCGAATGGGTCGTGTCGAATGCAGCTTACGCACCGTCCGTGCTGCTTGATGTAACACCGATTGGGTCGTGTCGATTCAGCATGTAACCTGTACATGTTATGCACCGTAATTGCTGCTTGATGCAACACCGACTAGGTTGTGTCGAATCAGCACGTAACCAGCACAGGTTACGCACCGTCCGTGCTACCTGATGCAACACCGACTGGGTCGTGTTGAATCAGCACGTAACATGCACAAGTTACGCGCCATCTGTGCTGCTTAATGCAATGCTGAATGGTTACCCACCTTTAAGACCGCTGGCTGCATGGAGCAACACGGACTGTGTTACACATGGCGTCAGATAATCAAAATCCACGCTTCATCCTGTCGTGTTGATCTTGCATGTCACCTGCTCCAGCTCGGTTACGCACGGTTTGGCGATGCACCATATGTCCTGCATCGCGCATGCATCACCGGCTGGGTTAGACACAGTTTCGGTTACGCAAAATCCACGCTGCATCTGGTCGTGTCGATTCAGTGCGTAACTTGCACCGTCTGTGGTGCTTGATGCAACATCGACTGAATCGTGTCGAATTAGCGTGTAACCTGCACAGGTTACGCATTGTCTGAGCAGCTTGATGCAACACTAAATGGGTTGTGTCGAATGATGGTTACGCATCATCCGTGCTGGATGATGCAACACCAACTGGGTCATGTCAAATCAGCGTGTAACCTGCACAGGTTACGCACCATCCGTGCTGCTTGATGCAACACCAACTGGGTTACACACCTTTAAGACGGCTGCCTGTATGGTGCAACACAGACTAGGTTACGCACGACGTCGGATATGCAAAATCCACGCTGCATCCTATTTTGTCGATTTTGCGCGTCACCTGCTCCAACTCAGTTACGCACGGTTCGGTGACACACCATCCATCCTGCATGGCGCATGCATCACCGGCTGGGTTACACAAGAATTCAGTTACGCAGAATGCACATTGCATCCGGTCATGTCGATTCAAAGCGTAACATGCACAGGTTATGCATCGCCAGTGTTGCTTGGTGCAACAAGGACTCGGTTAAGCACGGAGTAGGTTACGTATCATTAAGACTGCTGGCTGCATGGCTTAACACTAACTGGTTACACACAGATCGGTTGTGCAAAATCCACACTGCATCCGGTCGTGTCGATTATGCGCATCACCTGCACCAGCTCGGTTAAGCAAGGTTCGGTGACGCACCATCCCATGGCACATGCATCACCGACTGGGTTACGCACGATGTCAGTTACGCAAAATCAACACTGCATCCTGTCGTGTCAATCCTGCACGTCACCAATACCAACTCTGTTACGTACGTTTCGGTCACACACCATCCGTTCTGGATGGCGCGTGCAACACTAACTGGGTTAAGCACGGAGTCTGTCACACAAAGTCCCCATGCATCTGGTCGTGTCGTTGCATCACATAACCTGGAGCCGATATGGTTACGCAAAATCCGCGTTGCATCCAGTCGTGTCGATTCAGCACGTAACCTGCACAAGTTACACACCGTCCGTGGTGCTTGATGCAACACCGACTGGGTCGTGACGAATTAGCGTGTAACATTCATATGTTACACACCGTCCGAGCAGCTTTATGCAACCGCGAATGGGTCGTGTCGAATGTAGCTTACGCATCGTCCGTGCTGCTTGATGTAACACTGATTGGGTCGTGTCGATTCAACGTGTAACATGTACATGTTATGCACCATCGGTGCTGCTTGATGCAACACCGACTGGGTCTTGTCAAATCAGCACGTAACCAGCACAGGTTACGCACCATCCGTGCAGCTTGATGCAACACTGACTGTGTCATGTCGAATCAGTGTGTAACATGCACAAGTTACGTGCCATCTGTGCTGCTTAATGCGACACCGACTGGCTTACGCACCTTTAAGACAGTTGGCTGCATGGTGCAACACAGACTGTGTTACACATGGCGTCAGATACGTAAAATCCACACTGCATCCTGTCGTGTTGATCATGCACATCACCTACTCTGGCTTGGTTAAGCACGGTTCGGTGACGCACCATCTGTCCTGCATCGCGCGTGCATCACCAGCTGGGTTACGCACGGTTTCGGTTACGCAAAATCCACACTGCATACGGTCGTGTCGATTTAGCACGTAACCTACATAGGTTACGCGCTGTCCGTGGTCCTTGATGCAACACCGACTGAATCGTGTCGAATTAGCACGTAACCAGCACAGGTTACGCACCGTCTGTGCAGCTTGATGCAACACTGAGTGGGTCGTGTCGAATGATGGTTACGCATCATCCGTCCTGCTTGATGCAACACCGACTGGGTCATGTCGAATCCGCGCGTAACCTATATAGGTTACGTACCATCTGTGCTGCTTGATGCAACACCGACTGGGTTACACACCATTAAGACACATGTTGCATGGTGCAACATGGACTGGGTTACGCATGGTGTTCGATACGCAAAATCCACGCGGCATCCTGTCTTGTCAACTCTGTGCGTCACATGCTCCAACTCAGTTACGCACGGTTCGGTGCCGCACCATCCGTCCTTCATGGCACATGCATCACCGGTTGGGTTACGCAAGGTTTCCGTTACGCAAAATTCACAATGCATCCGGTCGTGTCGCTTCAAAGCGTAACATGCAAATTTTATGCTCCGCCTATGCTGCTTGATGCAACACCTACTCGGTTAAGCAATGAGTAGGTTACGCACCTTTAAGACTGTTGGCTGCATGGCTCAACATTGACTGGGTTACACACAGATCGGTTGCGCAAAATCCACACTGCATCCGGTCATGTTGATTATGCGCGTCACCTGCACCAGCTCGGTTAAGCACGGTTCGGCGACACACCATCTCATGGCGTGTGCATCACTGACTGGGTTACACGATGTCGGTTACGCAAAATCAACGCTGCATCCTGTCGTGTCAATCCTGCACGTCACCAACACCAGCTCTGTTACGCACGTTTTGGTAACACACCATCCATTATGCATGGCATGTGCAACACTGACTGGGTTACGCATAGAGTCTGTCATGCAAAATCCCCATGCATCCGGTCGTGTCGTTGAATCATGTAACCTGGAGCCGATATGGTTACACAAAATCTGCGCTGCATCCGGTCGTGTCGATTCAGCACGTAACCTACATAGGTTACGCACCATCCGTCGTGCTTGATGCAACACCGACTGGGTCGTGTCAAATTACCGGGTAACCTTCACAGGTTAGACACCGTTCGAGCAACATGATGCAACACCGAATAGGTCGTGTCGAAAGCAGCTTACGCACCGTCTGTGCTGCTTGATGTAACACCGACTGGGTCATGTCGATTCAGCGTGTAACCTGTACATGTTATGCACCGTCAGTGGTACTTGATGCTACACCAACTGGATCGTGTCGAATCAGCGCCTAACCAGCACAGGTTACGCACCATCCATGCTGCTTGACGCAACACCGACTGGGTCGTGTCGGATCAGTGCGTAACATTCACAAGATACGTGCCATCTTTGCTACTTGATGCAACACCGACTGGGTTACACACCTTTAAGACAGCTGGCTGCATGGTGCAACACAGACTGTGTTACACACGGCGTCAGGTACGCAAAATCCACGTTGCATCATCTCGTGTTGATCCTGCACGTCACTTGCTCTAGCTCGATTACGCACAGTTCGGCGATGCACCATCAGTCCTGCATCACGCGTGCATCACCGGTTGGATTACGCAAAATCCATGTTGCATCTGGTCGTGTCGATTCTGAGCATAAGCTGGTTACGCAAAATCCACGCTGCATCCGATCGTGTCGATTCTGAGCGTAACCTGCACAGGTTACAGACCGCCCGTGTAGCTTGATGCAACATCGACTCGGTTAAGCACGAAGTAGGTTACGCTCCTTTATGACAGCTAGCTGGATGGCTCAACACTGACTGGGTTACACACAGATCGGTTGCACAAAATCCATGCTATATCTGGTCGTGTCGATTCTGCACGTCACCTCCACCAGCTCTGTTATGCATGATTAGTAACACACCATCCCATGGCACGTGCATCACCCACTGGGTTCGCACGGTATCGAATACACAAAATCCATGTTGCATCCTGTCATGTCGATCCTCTGCGTCACCTGCTCCAGCTCGATTACACACGGTTCGGCGATGCACCATCCGTCCTGCATCACGCGTGCATCATTGGTTGGGTTACGCACGGTTTCGGTTACGCAAAATCCACGCTGCATCCGGTCGTCTCGATTCATCACGTAGCCTGCATAGGTTACGCACCGTCCGTGGTGCTTGAAGCAACACCGACTGAATCATGTCGAATTAGCACGTAACCTACACAGGTTATGCACTGTCTATGCAGCTTGATGCAACACTGAATGCGTCGTGTCGATTGCAGGTTACACATCGTCCGTGCTGCGTGATGCAACACCGACTGGGTCGTGTCAAATCGGCGCGTAACCTGCACAAGTTACGCACCATCCGTGGTGCTTGATGCAACACCGACTGGGTTACAAACCTTTAAGACGGCTGCTGCATGGTTCAACACGGACTGGGTTATGCATGACGTCGGATACGCACAATCCACGCTACATCCTGTCTTGTAGATTCTGCGCGTCATCTACCCCAACTCAGTTACGCACGGTTCAGTGACGCACCATCCGTCCTGCATGGCGCATGCATCACCGGCTGGGTTATTCAAGGTTTTGGTTACGCAAAATCTACCCTGCATCTGGTTGTGTCGATTCAAAGCGTATCATGCACAGGTTATGCATCGCCTGTGCTGCTTGATGCAACACCCACTCGGTTAAGCACGGAGTAGGTTACGCACCTTTAAGACTCATGGCTGCATGGCTCAACAATGACTGGGTTACGCACAGATTGGTTGTGCAAAATCCACACTGCATCCGGTCATGTCGATTATGCGCGTGACCTGCACCGGCTCGGTTAAGCACGATTTGGCGACACACCATTCCATGGCGCGTGCATCACTGACTAGGTTGCGCATGTTGTCGGTTATGCAAAATCAACGCTGCATCCTGTCGTGTCAATCCTGCACGTCACCAACACCAGCTCTATTACGCACATTTCGGTGACACACTATCCGTTCTACATGGCGAGTGCAACACTGACTGGGTTAAGCACGGAGTCTGTCATGCAAAAAAACCCATGCATCTGGTCGTGTCGTTGAATCGCGTAACCTGAGCCGATATGGTTACGCAAAATCTGCGCTGCATCCGGTCGTGTCGATTCCGCACGTAACCTGCACAGTTTACGCACCATCCGAGGTGCTTGATGCAACACCGACTGGGTCGTGTCAAATTAGCACGTAACCTTCACAGGTTATGAACCGTCCGAGCAGCTTGATGCAACACCGAATGGGTCGTGTCGAATGCAGCTTACGCACCATCTGTGTTGCTTGATGTAACACCGACTGGGTCGTGTCGATTCAGCGTGTAACCTGTACATGTTATGCACTGTCGGTGTTACTTGATGCTACACCGACTGGATCGTGTCGAATCAGCGTGTAACCAGCACAGGTTACGCACCGTCCGTGCTGCTTGATGCAACACTGACTGGGTCGTGTCGAATCTGCCCGTAACATGCACAAGATACACACCATCCTTGCTGCTTGATGCAACACCGACTGGGTTACACACCTTTAAGACAGCTGGCTGCGTGGTGCAACATGGACTGTGTTACACACAGCGTCAGATACGCAAAATCCATGCTACATCATGTCGTATTGAACCTCCACGTCACCAGCTCCAGCACGGTTACGCACAGTTCGCCGACGCACCATCCGTCCTGCATCACGCGTGCATCACCGGCTGGGTTACGCACAGTTTCGGTTACGTAAAATCCACGCTGCATCCGATCGTGTCGATTCTGAGCGTAAGCTGCACAGGTTATGCAAAATCCACGCACTGCTCGTGTAGCTTGATGCAACACCGACTCGGTTAAGCATCGAGTAGGTTACGCTCCTTTATGACAGTTGGCTAGATGGCTCAACACTGACTGGGTTACACACAGATCGGTTGCTCAAAATCCACACTATATCCGATTGTGTCGATTCTGCATGTCACCTACACCAGCTCGGTTATGCACGATTCATCAACAGACCATCCCAAGGCACGTGCATCACCCACTGGGTTCGCACGGTATTGACTACGCAAAATCCACACTGCATCCTGTCATGTCGATCCTGCGTGTCACCTGCTCCATCTCGGTTACACACGATTCGGTGATGCACCATCTATCTTGTATCGCGCGTGCATCACCGGCTGGGTTACGCAAAATCCACGTTGCATCTGGTCGTGTCGATTCTGAGCGTAAGCTGGTTACGCAAAATCCACGCTACATCCAATCATGTCGATTCTGAGCATAACCTGCACAGGTTACGCACCGCCCATGTAGCTTGATGCAACATCGACTCGGTTAAGCACGGAGTAGGTTACGCTCATTTATGACAGCTAGCTGGATGGCTCAACACTGACTGGGTTACACACAGATTGGTTGCGCAAAATCCACGCTATATCCGGTCGTGTCGATTCTGCACGTCACCTCCACCAGCTCGGTTATGCACGATTAGCAACACACCATCTCATGGCACGTGCATCACCCACTGGGTTCGCACGGTATCGAATACGCAAAATCCACGTTGCATCCTTTCATGTCGATCCTCCGCGTCACCTGCTCCAGCTCGATTACACACGGTTCGGCGATGCACCATCCGTCCTGCATCACGCATGCATCACCGGCTGGGTTACGCACGGTTTCGGTTACGCAAAATCCACGCTGCATCCGGTCGTCTCGATTCATCGCGGAACCTACACAGGTTACGCACCGTCCGTGGTGCTTGATGCAACACAGACTGAATCATGTCGAATTAGCACGTAACCTGCACAGGTTATGCACCGTCTGTGCAGCTTGATGCAACACTGAATGAGTCATGTCGATTGCAGGTTACGCATCGTCCGTGCTGCTTGATGCAACACCGACTGGGTCGTGTCGAATCAGCACGTAACCTGCACAGGTTACGCACCATCCGTGCTGCTTGATGCAACACCGACTGGGTTACAAACCTTTAAGATGGCTGCTGCATGGTGCAACATGGACTGGGTTATGCACGGCGTCGGATACGCATAATCCACGCTGCATCCTGTCTTGTAGATTCTGCGCGTCATCTGCTCCAATTCAGTTACGCACGGTTCAGTGACGCACCATCCGTCCTGCATGGCGCATGCATCATCGGCTGGGTTATGCAAGGTTTTGGTTATGCAAAATCTACGCTGCATCCGGGCGTGTCGATTCAAATCGTATCATGCACAGGTTACGCACCGCCTGTGCTGCTTGATGCAACACCCACTCGGTTAAGCACGAAGTAGGTTACACACCTTTAAGACTCATGGCTGCATGGCTTAACACTGACTGTGTTACACACAGATCGGTTGCTCAAAATCCACGCTGCATCTGGTCATGTCGATTATGCGCGTCACCTGCACCGGGTCGGTTAAGCACGGTTCGGCGACACACCATCCCATGGCGCGTGCATCACTGACTAGGTTACGCACGTTGTCAGTTATGCAAAATCAACACTACATCCTGTCGTGTCAATCCTGCAAGTCACCAACACCAGCTCTATTACACACGTTTCGGTGACACACTATCCGTTCTGCATGGCGAGTGCAACACTGACTGGGTTACGCACGAAGTCTGTCACGCAAAAAACTCATGTATCTGGTCGTGTCGTTGAATCGCGTAACCTGAGCCGATATGGTTACGCAGTTTGTCGATGTAGAGAATGCCCAATCTTAATTTATTGGTGCTGACCTTTTTTTTTGGGGAATGTATCTTTGAATCAATGTCAGCTTCTTAAAGGCCGAATCATTCACAAGGCGTCTGTTCCTCTTTTGACCAGACGCTTGATTTAGCCTATAAAATGAGTCATCTACATCTCTTTTCTTGTACCTTTGATGCGATGTCTTCACCTTCTGCGAATCAGGTTTTGCTTCTATTTGATGCGAACCCAGTAGGGTTTGTGCCCAATCTTTCGATGAGAGGCGAAGATAAGTCGATTGATAACGAGGAGACGCTCTCGGCCCGACTACAGCCTTCCAAAGACTGCACCCTTACTATCGATACACCCCCTCCACTACCGCGATCGTGTGGGTCGCATCACCGGCCACTAGGGCACCCGTCCTGCAAGCAATCAAGAACTAGCAAGAACAAGTATTGAACAAGTACTGAAATTACTAGATGGGAATGAAGGTGGGGTTCCGAAGACTCGAAGACGGGCGGCAGGACCAGCACGCGCGCTTACAAGCAAGTAGCAAAGGCTAAACTTGATCTAAACAAAACCCGAGTGTTCTCGACGGCAGCTAAGGAGTATACGAAAAGGGGGAGGACGACCACAACGGGACAGGGGTCGTGCTTCAACCCTAGGGCGCGTCCCTAATGGACCCAACTTGATACACGGCCCATTAGGCCAAAATACGGTGGCGCAGCACACTGGACAGAAAGACCTCCGGTCAATGATTCGTAGATTGCAGACGCCTCAGGACAGATATGGGCATGAGTCTGGATCCATATGAAAGTTCACTTCAACACGGTTCCAGGAAGTACTTGAACACTCTAATCCGACTCTGTATGCATCTGTGGCGTCCGTCAGAAGTTGGTGCTGTGCTGCAGTCCGAATCCAGCCGACCCGAATCCTTTTCCGAGTCGCTCTTCCCCATGATTCCTAAGCAAACCAATACTGCACGTGTCTCCACAATCTAAACATGGTGTTTATGAACTAAGGAGGGAACTTACGAGATTATTTAGTTGGTGAGCGCGAGCTCGAGCACGAGTAATAGGACCAGCGAGAGGAATTGAATCCTGTTGAGGTAGTGGTGATGTCGATGTCGGGGATGTATCGTTGGCGGGAATGTCCTCGTCATCCTCCCCTTCTTGCATTTGAGTCGTCCTTGACTCAAGCTCATCTTCTTCTCCCAAATACGGCTTCAAATCTGCAATGTTAAATGTGGGACTAATCCCAAAATCTGCAGGTAGATTTAGTTTGTATGCATTGTCATTAATCCTTTTTACCACTTTAAATTGTCCATCAGCCCTAGGCAATAATTTAGATTTACGCAATTTAGGAAACCTCTCCTTCCTCAAATGTAACCATATTGAGTCTCCAGGTTCAAATTTTAATTCCTTTCTACCTTTATCACCAACAAACTTGTACTTAGCATTCATGCTCTCTATGTTCTCTTTTGTTGTTTCATGCAGCTTTAACATTAATTCAGCACGTTTAGTAGCATCAAAATTTAGGTTCTCAGAGGCTGGCAAAGGCATTAAATCAATAGAAGCACGAGGTAAGAAACCATATACAATCTGAAATGGGCACATCTTTGTAGTAGAATGCAACGAACGATTGTAAGCAAATTCAATATGAGGTAAGCATTCTTCCCACATCTTAATATTGTTCTTTAACACAGCCCTTAACATAGTAGACAAGGTTCTATTCACAACTTCAGTTTGACCATCAGTTTGGGGATGACATGTAGTAGAGAACAAAAGCTTAGTACCCAACTTAGCCCACAAAGTTTTCCAGAAATAACTAAGAAACTTAGCATCACGATCAGAAACAATAGTATTGGGCACTCCATGCAAGCGAACAACTTCTCTAAAGAACAAATCAGCAATATTTGAAGCATCATCAGTTTTATGACATGGTATGAAGTGTGCCATCTTAGAAAATCTATCAACAACCACAAACACACTATCACGACCCTTCCTAGTCCTTGGCAAACCCAACACAAAGTCCATAGAAATATCTTCCCAAGGAGCACTAGGAACAGGAAGAGGTAAATATAAACCGTGTGGATTTAAACGTGACTTAGCCTTTTGACATGTAGCACATCGAGCAACAAACCTCTCCACATCTTTCCTCATCTGGGGCCAAAAGAAATGGCCAGCAAGAATGTCCATCATCTTTTTGGCTCCAAAATGTTCCATCAAACCACCTCCATGCGCTTCCTGCAACAACAACAAACGAACGGAGCTAGCTGGAATGCATAGCTTGTTAGCTCTAAACACAAACCCATCACTAACGATGAATTTGTTCCATCCTTTTCCATCTTTGCAATGCAGCAATACATCTAGGCCAAAGATCTTGTAATCAAGTTGATTCAGCAAAGCATATCTCCTGGACAAAGCATCAGCGATGATATTCTCTTTCCATTTCTTGTGCTTAATAACATAAGGAAAAGATTCAATAAATTCAACCCACTTAGCGTGTCTACGGTTCAGTTTTCCTTGACTACGAATATGTTTCAAAGATTCATGATCAGAATGAATAACAAACTCTTTGGGCCACAAATAATGCTGCCATGTTTCCAAACATCGAACAAGAGCATACAATTCTTTATCATAAGTGGAATAATTCAGAACTGGACCGCTCAATTTTTCACTAAAATACGCAACCGACTTTTTTTCTTGCAACAAAACACCACCCAATCCAATTCCACTAGCATCACATTCAAGCTCAAAAGTCTTACTAAAATCAGGGGGGGTTAGAGGAGAGGTGCATGTGTCAACTTATCTTTCAAAATGTTGAAGGCGTTCGCTTGTTTTCTTCCCCAACTAAAAGGCACTCCCTTTTTTGTTAGCTCATTCATTGGTGCAGCAATGGTGCTGAAATCCTTCACAAACCTGCGATAGAATCCAGCAAGTCATAGGAAACTCCGTACTTGTGTGATACTCGTTGGTACAGGCCACCCTTTTATAGCTTCTACCTTGGCTTGATCAACCTCAATTCCCTGTGGAGTCACAACATAGCCAAGAAACGACACTCGATCGGTGCAAAAGTTGCACTTCTCAAGGTTACCAAACAAACGTGCATCTCGTAAAGCATTGAAAACAGCACGTAAATGATCAAGATGTGCATCCATAGATTTGTTGTAGATCAATATATCATCAAAGTAGACTACAACAAATTTCCCAATAAAAGCACGCAAAACCTCGTTCATTAATCTCATGAAAGTGCTAAGTGCATTAGTTAACCCAAAAGGCATGACGAACCACTCATATAAACCGAACTTAGTTTTGAAAGCAGTTTGACATTCATCTCCCAATTCATACAAATCTGGTGATACCCACTACGCAAATCAACCTTAGAAAACACAGTAGCACCACTCAATTCATCAAGCATATCATCTAAACATGGAATAGGATGTCGATAGCGAATAGTGATATTATTAATAGCTCTACAATCAACACACATACGCCATGTTCCATCTTTCTTAGGCACCAAAATAACTAGAACAGCACAAGGACTCACGCACATAACCTTTGTCGAGTAGTTCTTGCACTTGTCACTGAATTTCTTTTGTTTCCTCTGGATTTGTCCTGTACGGTGCACGGTTGGGCAAAGAAGCCCCTGGAATAAGATCAATTTGGTGCTCAATCCCTCGTATAGGTGGCAGCCCTGCTGGTATCTCACTTGGGAAAACATCAGAGTACTCCTGCAAAATGTTAGCAATAGCAGGAGGCAAAGAATGTTGCATATCTTGAAGTGAAATCAAAGCATCCTTGCATACCAAAGCATAGGCAACAGAAGTGGAAGCAATTAATTCATTAAAATCAGATTTAGTAGCAAGCAAACAATGACTTTTCAATTGTATCCCATCATTATTATTACCAATAGATTTCAGATTTTTATTGTTCTCAGTTTTAGCTTTTGCAGCTTTAGCAATATCATCATGCACAATAGCCTCAGGAGACATAGGAAGCAACAAAAATTTCTTATCAGTGTGCATGAGAGAATACTGATTTGATCTACCATGATGCAAACAATCTGTATCAAATTGCCAAGGTCTACCTAGTAGAATATGACAAGCTTCCATAGGCACAACATCACACTCAACAAGATCATGGTATGAACCAATAGAAAAACTAATTCGTACCAGCCTCGTTACCTTTACCTTACCACTATTGTTCGCCATCGAATGTAATATGGATGTGGGTGTGGTGTGGTTGAAAGTGCAAGCTTCTCCACCATGTCGCTGCTAGCCAAGTTGTTACAACTTCCCCCATCAATGATCAAGCGACAAGAACGTTCTTTAATGACACACTTTGTTTGGAACAATGTGTGCCGCTGATTTTGCTCAGCCTTCTCCATTTGTGCACTAAGCACACGCTGCACAATAAGACTCTGATAATAGTCGGCATCGTCTGGACCAATCTGTTCGTCAGGTGGCTCTGCTCTACCTGCATCGTCAGCCGCAAGCAAAACAAGTGTATCATCATCAAAATCACTAGCAGAAGAATACCCACCATCTTCCTTTACCACGAAAACACGTTTGCTAGGACAGTCATGCTGTACGTGTCCATAACCCTTGCATCGATGGCACTGAACATCCCTTGTTCTACTTGTGGAGGCAACTGACGATGCACTAGTGGCTGGTTTCTGGGCAGATTGGTTGCTGAATTTGTAGTCACACCACGTGGTTTGTCAGAGGAGGATGGTGGTGGTGCTGATCGGTTCGGTGTGGTCATGGAAGTAGATGCATGCTGCTGCCATGATGTGGATCGCCCTGCAAAAATGTTAGACTTGGCACCACGTCGCCCCTGCACTTCCCTTTCAGCTTTACAAGAAAGATGGAAACATTTCGTTACAGTATTATAATCTTTATAAGTAAGGATGTCCTGAATTTCTCTATTTAATCCACCCACAAATCTAGCAATAGCAGATTTCTCACTCTCCTCTATATTACAACGCAACATACCCATTTGTAATTCTTGATAATATTCTTCTACACATTTAGTACCATGTCTCAATTGCTGCAACTTATGTAACAGATCACGTGCATAATAAGAAGGAACAAATCTAGCCCGCATGACCCGTTTCAAAGCATCCCAAGTTTGTGGTATGTTATTAGGATTTTTCTTGCCATATTCTATCCACCAAATAGAAGCAAAATCAGTGAACTCGCTCGTAGCAGCCCTAACACGTGTAGTTTCAAGAAATTCATGGCATGCAAACTTTTGATCAACAGCAATTTCCCAAGTAATGTAAGCATCAGGATCATATTTTCCATCAAAAGGAGGTATCTTAAATTTAATCTTACTAAAAGCATCATCATTACCATGCAAATCGCGTCGACGATTACCGCTCATACTTCGACGATTACGATGTAGCCGACGTCGGTCTTGATCGTCGACTTCAGTGTCTCCACAATCTAAACATGGTGTATATGAACTAAGGAGGGAACTTACGTGATTATTTAGTTGGCGAGCACGAGCACGAGTAATAGGACCAGCGAGAGGAATTGAATTCTGTTGAGGTAGTGATGATGTCGATGTCGGGGATGTATCGTTGGCGGGAATGTCCTCATCACTATTTCTTGTACCTCTCTATGGCCTTCTTGTATCTTGCTGATAATTATTCATCTCTTCTCTTTAGTCTCCCAATCGTGAGGATGTAGAAATGATCCTGACGAGCATCAACGCTCATGGTGCGAATCAATGAACACCACCGTAGAGGCAGAAGCGAGGTCTTCGACTTGTAATTTCCACAGATGAGAAGAAATTAGAGGCTCTGGAGGCCAGGAGGTTGTACCTCCTTGATGAGATGAATCAAGTAGATGATGAAATAGACGTCACCAAGATGTAATTAGATAAGGCCAAAGATTTAGAGAAATCTTGATGCAATTTTCTTTAGCTGATGTGATCGGCTTTCAATAAATTTTAGCCGATGTAATTAGCTTTTGCTTTATTGCGTTTAAAAGACAGTCGTCTGAATAACCCATGCCTCTTCTGAATGATTTCTTTCTTCTAACAACATTCACTATTCGTCTCGTGACCTCTCTGAATCATGACAGATGAATGCTTCCCTCCTACTATTGAGTGCCATCAACCTTTCAATGCCAACATGTGGCTGAACTGTCTTTTCCATGCATCCTTCCTATAAACTTAGCTTATAATCTAATGGCTCTTCACTTGTTCCCTTTTCATAGGTTCCCTTCTTTCTTTTAGTCGAAATTCTTCAGATCGGCTCGTTGCTTCTAGGGATGGGAGGCATCCTCCTCTTGGAGTGTATTCAGGAAGACTTAGGGCTTTATTTGCTGCAATAAGCGTCTTCTTGAAATAGTTTTGCTTCATTTTGCTGCCAGTAAGCTTGTTGATGTCTTCAGTAACATTGAGGAATACCCATTTTTATCTTCTCCTCTTCTAGAGTACAGAGTCTTTTCTTTTAATAGCTCCTGAGTGCTCCTCCCTATTTTGGGGAAATAGATCACTGAAATCAATGTCAGCCTCTGAAAACTGAGCCATTCACGGAAGGACTGTTTCCAATTTGACCAGATCTGGCATCCTTTTGATTCCTTCCTATCTTCTTCAGCTTTCATTCCCTCTAGTTTGGGCTATAAATAGCAACCGAATATACATCGGCTCTTCACATCTTCCACCATGGCGCAAAGACTAGATCTGATAGGGTGTAGGCTTTTACTGTTTGATTGTTCCTTTCTTCCCTTTTCTTACCATGGCTAGAAGAATTCTTGTGAAGTAGTGCAGCGTCACCTCACCTTCTCCAACCCTTCTTGCAAAGCCAGGAGGTACAACAGCTAAAAGAATCCTTGTGAAGAGCTTGGGTTCAACGGCTGAAGGGAAGGAGCAAGGTAGAATGTCTCGCTGCACCGGTGTCGGAGGAAGAGCACGCCAAGGGGACGACCATCTTGGTCATCAACTCGTGGAGCTCTTGGCGGAAGATCACAGATTCTGGGGAAGATCTCAATCTTCCGTTTCCTCTTCGTGGCACCCCTCTCTCTCTCTGATGTTCATTGATTCAATATCCTCATCATACGAGAGATAGGATAGTTATCTTCTAATTTATGTACTCCATTGATCTTCAATGAGGATGTAAAACACGATGTACTGAAATATGAGAGAAAGAAATATATATATGTTCATATTTTTTGTTCTAAGGGTGATTGTTACAACGGCCATAATCTGAATCATAGATCGGCTATAAGTGTTTGAACACTTTTGATTTTAAAATTTTTTCCACTAAAGGTGATAACTTAGTATCGGCTATTGTCCGAAATCTAAATCGGCTAAGAAGCCAGAAGTAGTAATCGGCTAAGTAATTAATCCAATGTTCCAACTTTGCTTTGGCTTTGACTAGTATCAGCCTTGTCTTGTTATGGTCCAATCCTCCCAATCAGCCGATGCAACTTTCTGCTCTTGTCCTTTATATTTGGGAACCGATCATTTGGATTGGCTGAAGCTCAAAGTCAGACATCTTGAGGAAATCTGTCTCCCACACTTTTCCTAATATGCAAATGTCTTTATCAAAATTCCAATGTGTGTTGGCTGCTGCAATGTGAAAAGAGGAATCGGTGTTGACTACTTCCACCGAGTCTCCAATCCATTGAATCACGCATTGATGCATAGTGGATGGAATGCAGGAATTGGCATGAATCTAATCTTGCCCAAGTAGCAGATTGTATGATCCCTTCCCCTTGATGACGAAAAAAGTAGTTGGAAGGGTCTTGCTGCCGATTGTCAGATCCACACAAATACACCCATTGCAGATGACGAGTTTCCTTCGAAATCAAGCAGCATGATATCGGTCTTGGTTAAGTCTTGCTCACTTTTCCCAAATCTCCGAAGCATTGAGTAGGGCATGAGATTGACCGATGCACCACCGTCCACTAGGAGCCTTGTGACTGGCTTCCCATTAACAAACCCTTTGAGAAACAGAGCTTTCGTATGTTGATGCTTTTCCTCATCTGGCTTCTCAAAACTGGCCAACATTGGATCCAAAGTCAACTGAGACATCCCTAGTTCTTCATCTGAAGCTTCTTCATTTGAATTGTCTTCAAGAGTCATGAATTCTTTGGGTAGCATGAAGACCATGTTAACATCTGCCACTGGTTGACCTTCTTTCTTATTATCAGCCCTAGGTTTGGGTCGCCAGATTTGGGAACAGACCTTCTTCTTGTCAAGTGCTTGCTTCTCAATTTCTTCTTGCTGTTCCAATTGTCGCAAGCGCTGGACTCTCCTCTTCTGAGATTTGGTCAAACCTTCTGAGCACCACCTAGGTTGACGGGCTTCGTGTTGGCTTTTGTCTTCGTATGTAGCATTACATCTTTCTAGGTTTCTTGCCAACATGTCTTCATCAGGGACCCTGCTGTCAGCCATATCTTCTAGCCGGTTAGGTTGACTGTCTTGGCGCTCGCCCCCCAGCCGAACATGTACGCTGGCCTTGCCCCCCCAGCCGATCATGCACGCTAGCCTTGTCCCTCAGCCGATCATATAATGAGATGCGTTGGTTGTGGTGCTCTTGCTGATCTTGATTGGTAGACTTTCTGTCCCTGTTATCAAAACAAGGCCTTTTGGATGACTGCCCTTCTGAATAGAAGCCTTCACATTCTGGACAGTTGTCAGATGTTGGAAGCTTGATCTTCTCTTCCTAGCAATATCTGAAGAATGGACATCTCTAGTGCCCTGCGTTGCGCCTTGCCCATTCTTCCTTCTCCCTTATCTGCCTTTGTTGGTGTTGGAACTTGCTTAGAAGAACCTACGAAGTGACCTGCTGCTTTGAACCCTTTGAATTGATCCCTTCCCTTTGGCTTCTTCAGTTGTCATCTGGGTTTCAGGATCTACAATTTCTTTATTTTTAACCGATTCAGACGTCAAGACCTTTGCTTTGGTTGCTTCAACCGTGTTAGTAGGAAAAGGGTGTTGATCGATCTTCATCGGCTTTCCTGATTTGGAAGGTGTCTCAAACTTTAGCTTCCCTTGATCTATTGCACTTTGAATTTGCTGACGAAACACCTTGCACTCCTCAGTGTTGTGAGATGTAGCATTGTGCCATTTGCAATACTTGATTTTCTTCAGTTCTTCAGCACTTGGTATAGTATGATTTTGTGAGAGCCTAATCTGTCCTTGCTGAAGGAGAAGATCAAATATCTTGTCAGCTTTGGTTGTGTCAAAGCTAAACCTTTCAGGCTCTTTTTTGCCGAATGGACATGCAATCGGCTTTCTATTTGGAACCCACTTAGCCAAATCGACTTCGGCTTCTTCTTCATTATCAAAGCAATCTACATAGGACACTCACTTCTGAAAGTTCCTTCTGGGCTCATATGAGCGATTGCTCTCATGACTAAGCCGATGGAGTATCTGGCTGATATTCTTGAACTCTTGCGAAGCATACTTCTCCTTGATAGATGGCAAGAGGCCTTGAAAAGCCAACTCTGCTAGCTATTTGTCGTTCAGAGATAAGCTGTAGCATTGTTCCTCATCTCTCTGAACCTTTGGATGAAGTTGGGTATTGATTCATCGTTCCTTTGCCTTAAGCTAGTAAGATCAGTAAGTTGCATCTCATGAATCCCCGAGAAGAAGTACCCATGAAACTGCCTTTCCAGATCTTCCCAACTCTAAATTGAATTGGCTGGGAGCGATGTAAACCAAGCGAAGGCTGGCCCTGACAGAGACGATGAGAATAACCGAACTCTCAACGATTCATTTGTTCCTGTCTCTCCACACTGGATGATGAAGCGAGTAACATGCTCAATGGTGGAGGTGTCATCTTGGCCAGTGAACTTGGTGAAGTCGGGCACCTTGAAGGGTAGGGTGTCTGATACATGTGCGTTTGCTGCTTTGGTTTTAATATGAATTAATTTTGCAGCATATTTGTAACTTCAGCCATAAAACTCTTTTGATCAATCGGCTGAGGACCTGCCAAAGGATATTGCTGACCTGAAGTCACAACAGTTGTTCTTGGCTACTCCTAAACAATCGGCTGGATAACCGAAGGGTTAGGAGGAGCCTAGTGTTGCGTTGGGATCTCAACGCTATGTGGTGATCCTTGAAGTAGTTGTTCAGCCGAAAAACCTTGATTCGCCTGGTTTGTTTGTGGAGCAATCGGCTGTTGCAGGTATTGAATGTTTGGAAAATCTTGGATCTATTGCTCTTGATATGGTGGTGTAGAGAACAGATGATGAGGACATTCCCGCCAACGATACATCCCCGACATCGACATCATCACTACCTCAACAGGATTCAATTCCTCTCGCTGGTCCTATTACTCGTGCTCGTGCTCGCTAACTAAATAATCAAGTAAGTTCCCTCCTTAGTTCATATACACCATGTTTAGATTGTGGAGACACGTGCACTATTGGTTTGCCTAGGAATCATGGAGAAGAGCGACTCGGAAAAGGATTCAGGTCGGCTGGATTCGGACTGCAACATAGCACCAACTTCTGACGACCGCCACGGACGCATACGGAGTTGGATTGGAGCGTTCAAGTACTTCCTGGAACCATGTTGAAGTTAAATTTCATATGGATCCGGACTCATGCCCATATCTTTCCCGAGGTGTCCGCAATCTACGAATCTTTGACCGGAGGTCTTTCTGTCTAGGGTGCTGCGCCACCGTATTTTGGGCCGTGTATCAAGTTGGGTCCATTAGGGACGCGTCCTAGGGTTGGAGCACGACCCCTGCCCCCTTGTGGTCGTCCTCCCCCTTTCATATACTCCTTAGCTGCCATCGAGAACACTCGAGTTCTGTTTAGATCAAGTTTAGCCTTTGCTACTTGATTGTAAGCGCGCGTGCTGGTCCAGCTGCCCGTCTTCGAGTCTTCGGAACCCCACATCATTTGAGATTGAGTTTGAGATTGAAACCTTCATTCCTATCTAGTAATTTCAGTACTTGTTTAATACTTGTTCTTGCTAGTTCTCGATTGCTTGCAGGACGAGTGCCCTAGTGGCCGGTGACGCGACCCACACGATCGCGGCAGCGGAGGAGGTGTATCGGTTGCAAGGGTGTGGTCTTTGGAAGGCTGTAGTCAGGCCGAGAGTGTCTCCTCGTTATCAATTGACTTATCTTCGCCTCTCATCGAAAGATTGGGCACAAATCCTACTGGGTTCGTATTAGTTGGTATCAGAGCAAGGTTTTCGGTGAGAGACTTTCCACATCCTTTCAAAAAAAAAATTTCTCTTCCTATAGTCCATAAAAAGCCAAAAAAAATAGTAGATCAGTTTTGTTTCCGCAATCCCATAACACATTTGAGCCATACTAGCACTGCTTGGGCAGGGCTTGTTGAGTTTTCGGTTGCACCGGTTTGTGTCGAGTTGCTGGTCTTAGTTTTAGTCTTTTAGAGTTTCGAGTACTTGTCACGTTTCTGTCACAGTTGTGCGCTACCATTTTGATCCTTTGTTGGCTGCGCTAAGTACTCCGTGTGATCAAGTCAGAACAGGAATCAATCTATAAACCCCACGCTCGTTAGTGGGAAGGTGAAGACCGAAGCCACTTCGTGTTGAAGTTTGAGTTGTACTCGGTTTGGTGGCTGCTTTGTGTAGCCATATATTGCTGCGGATCACTTCTTCATATATATTGTCATCATCACAAAAGATAGTAGTGGATCATATCTCTAGTTGTCCTCTCCTCGTTTATACCATATTTGAGTTTCGGCTTATACCATCTTTTTTTTACCGGAATACCCCTGTGTTTTTCTAGAAAAGTTTGTGTGGTAATTGGCTCTTTGGGAGTCCCTTTGTTCATATATTCAGTTTTGAGGATCCCCTGAAAAAAAAGAAAAAAAAAGAAAAAAAAGAGAAAGGGGCTGATCTTTGTGTTTAAATTGAGTTGTTCATATTTCCAGTGGTGCGCTGTGACTTCGTTTGTGTCCAGGCTCGTGTCTCTAGCATGGTCTAGACTAGGACCAGCACAGTACCACCGTTGAACGATTATTCAGCTTGCTTTTTATCTAACATGGTTCTAGTCATTCCTTGTTCCAGCCCACCTATAGCTCCACATATTCGACTACAGCCTGACAAGTTTTGTTGCTTCTGGCACCGATACACTTCACTCCATGGTTGCAGACTTGTGGTGGCCGTCCCCTCCTGTTGGGCAAGGTAAGAATTGGTAAGAGCTTGTATAACTAGTCGAGAGTGAGCGTCTTACTGTAGCTACATCCTATTAGCTGTAGGATTTTTTTTCTCTTGCACTTGTTTTTCTTTGTTTTCACCATGGCAGGATCAGATGAAGAAGAAGTCAACAAAATTCCACAGTCTCCTCAGACAAAGGGGATCATACAACACTTCGAGAGGCTAGTGAAGACGCACAACGAAGGCATTGATAATGACTTGCTAGTGACGAATGATAAGATTGGGCAATTGGAGGCCACACAGATCACGAACAACAACAGGCTTGCAGGGATGGAGGCATCAATGGCTCGTATGGACAAGAGTCTTGTTGTACTTTTCAAGCGATTTGATGATCTGCATGCTAAGAAGGTTGGAGATGGCAAGAAGGAAGACAAGAAGAACGACAAGGATGACGGATTTGATGGTGATTGGGACACATATGGTGGAGACACTGAAGTCGACGATCATGACCGACGTCGGCTACATCGTAATCATCGAGGTATGGGCGGTAATCGTCGACGCGATTTGCATGGTAATGATGATGCTTTCAGTAAGATTAAATTTAAGATACCTCCTTTTGATGGCAAATATGATCCTGATGCTTACATTACTTGGGAAATTGCTGTTGATCAAAAGTTTGCATGCCATGAATTTCCTAAAACTACACGTGTTAGGGCTGCTATGAGCGAGTTCACTAATTTTGCTTCTATTTGGTGGATAGAATATGGCAAGAAAAATCCTAATAACATACCACAAACTTGGGATGCTTTGAAACGGGTCATGCGGGCTAGATTTGTTCCTTCTTACTATGCACGTGACCTGTTACATAAGTTGCAATAATTGAGACAGGGTACTAAATGTGTAGAAGAATATTATCAGGAATTACAAATGGGTATGCTGCGTTGTAATATAGAGGAGAGTGAGGAATCTGCTATTGCTAGATTTGTGGGTGGATTAAATAGAGAAATTTAGGACATCCTTGCTTATAAAGATTATAATACTATAACGAAATGTTTCCATCTTGCTTGTAAAGCTGAAAGGGAAGTGCAGGGACAACGTGGTGCCAAGTCTAACATTTTTGCAGGGCGATCCACATCATGGAAGTAGCGTTCATCTATTTCCATGACCACACCGAACCGATCAGCACCACCACCATCCTCCTCCGACAAACCACATGGTGTGACTACAAATTCAGCAACCAAATCTGCCCAGAAACCAGCCACTAGTGCATCGTCAGTTGCCTCCACAGGTAGAACAAGGGATGTTCAGTGCCATCGATGCAAGGGTTATGGACACGTACAACATGACTGTCCTAGCAAACGTGTTTTGGTGGTAAAGGAAGATGATGGGTATTCTTCAGCTAGTGATTTTGATGACGATACACTTGTTTTGCTTGCGGCTGACGATGCAGGTAGAGCAGAGCCACCTGACGAATAGATTGGTCCAGACGATGCCGACCATTATGAGAGTCTTATTGTGCAGCGTGTGCTTAGTGCACAAATGGAGAGGGCGGAGCAAAATCAGTGGCACACATTATTCCAAACAAAGTGTGTCATTAAAGAACATTCTTGTCGCTTGATCATTGATGGGGGAAGTTGTAATAACTTGGCTAGTAGCGACATGGTGGAGAAGCTTGCACTTTCAGCCACACCACACCCACATCCATATTACATTAGATGGCTGAACAACAGTGGTAAGGTAAAGGTAACAAGGCTGGTACGAATTAGTTTTTCTATTGGGTCATACCATGATCTTGTTGAGTGTGATGTTGTGCCTATGGAAGCTTGTCATATTCTACTAGGTAGACCTTGGCAATTTGATACAGATTGTTTGCATCATGCTAGATCTTCCTATGTCTCCTGAGGCTATTATGCGTGATGATATTGCTAAAGCTGCAAAAGCTAAAACTGAGAACAATAAAAATCTCAAATCTGTTGGTAATAATAACGATGGGATACAATTGAAAAGTCATTGTTTGCTTGCTACTAAATCTGATATTAATGAATTAATTGCTTCCACTTCTGTTGCCTATACTTTGGTATGCAAGGATGCTTTGATTTCACTTCAAGATATGCAACATTATTTGCCTCCTACTGTTGCTAATGTTTTGCAGGAGTACTCTGATGTTTTTCCAAGTGAGATACCAGTGGGGCTGCCACCTATACGAGGGATTGAGGACCAAATTGATCTTATTCCGGGGGCTTCCTTGCCCAATCGTGCACCATACAGGACAAATCCGGAAGAGACAAAAGAAATTCAGCGACAAGTGCAAGAACTACTCGACAAAGGTTATATGCGTGAGTCTCTTAGTCCTTGTGCTGTTCCAGTTATTTTGGTGCCTAAGAAAGATGGAACATGGCATATGTGTGTTGATTGTAGAGCTATTAATAATATCACTATTTGCTATCGACATCCTATTCCACATTTAGATGATATGCTTGATGAATTGAGTGGTGCTACTGTGTTTTCTAAGGTTGATTTGCGTAGTGGGTATCACCAGATTCGTATGAAATTGGGAGATGAATGGAAAACTGCTTTCAAAACTAAGTTCGGATTATATGAGTGGTTAGTCATGCCTTTTGGGTTAACTAATGCACCTAGCACTTTCATGAGATTAATGAACGAGGTTTTGCGTGCTTTTATTGGGAAATTTGTTGTAGTCTACTTTGATGATATATTGATCTACATCAAATCTATGGATGAACATCTTGATCATTTACGTGCTGTTTTCAATGCTTTATGAGATGCACGTTTGTTTGGTAACCTCGAGAAGTGCACCTTTTGCACCGATCGAGTGTCGTTCCTTGGCTATGTTGTGACTCCACAGGGAATTGAGGTTGATCAAGCCAAGGTAGAAGCTATAAAAGGGTGGCCTGTACCAACGAGTATCACACATGTACGGAGTTTCCTTTGACTTGCTGGATTCTATCGTAGGTTTGTGAAGGATTTCAGCACCATTGCTACACCAATGAATGAGCTTACAAAGAAGGGAGTGCCTTTTAGTTGGGGAAGAAAACAAGCGAACGCCTTCAACATTTTGAAAGATAAGTTGACACATGCACCTCTCTTCTAACCCCCTGATTTTAATAAGACTTTTGAGCTTGAATGTGATGCTAGTGGAATTGGATTGGGTGGTGTTTTGTTGCAAGAAAGAAAGTCGGTTGCGTATTTTAGTGAAAAATTGAGCGGTCCAGTTCTGAATTATTCCACTTATGATAAAGAATTGTATGCTCTTGTTCGATGTTTGGAAACATGGCAGCATTATTTGTGGCCCAAAGAGTTTGTTATTCATTCTGATCATGAATCTGTGAAACATATTCGTAGTCAAGGAAAACTGAACCGTAGACATGCTAAGTTGGTTGAATTTATTGAATCTTTTCCTTATGTTATTAAGCCCAAGAAAGGGAAAGAGAATATCATCGCTGATGCTTTGTCCAGGAGATATGCTTTGCTGAATCAACTTGATTACAAGATCTTTGGCCTAGAAACAATTAAAGAACAATATGTTAACGATGCTGATTTTAAAGATGTATTGCTGCATTGCAAAGATGGAAAAGGATGGAACAAATTCATCGTTAGTGATGGGTTTGTGTTTAGAGCTAACAAGCTATGCATTCCAGCTAGCTCCGTTCGTTTGTTGTTGTTGCAGGAAGCGCATGGAGGTGGTTTGATGGGACATTTTGGAGCCAAAAAGATGATGGACATTCTTGCTAGCCATTTCTTTTTGCCCCAGATGAGGAAAGATGTGGAGAGGTTTGTTGCTCGATGTGCTACATGTCAAAAGGCTAAGTCACGTTTAAATCCACACGGTTTATATTTACCTCTTCCTGTTCCTAGTGCTCCTTGGGAAGATATTTCTATGGATTTTGTGTTGGGTTTGCCAAGGACTAGGAAGGGTCGTGATAGTGTGTTTGTGGTTGTTGATAGATTTTCTAAGGTGGCACACTTCATACCATGTCATAAAACTGATGATGCTTCAAATATTGCTGATTTGTTCTTTAGAGAAGTTGTTCGCTTGCATGGAGTGCCCAATACTATTGTTTCTGATCGTGATGCTAAGTTTCATAGTTATTTCTGGAAAACTTTGTGGGCTAAGTTGGGTACTAAGCTTTTGTTCTCTACTACATGTCATCCCCAAACTGATGGTCAAACTGAAGTTGTGAATATAACCTTGTCTACTATGTTAAGGGTTGTGTTAAAGAACAATATTAAGAGGTGGGAAGAATGCTTACCTCATATTGAATTTGCTGACAATAGTTTGTTGCATTCTACTACAAAGATGTGCCCATTTCAGATTGTATATGGTTCCTTACCTCGTGCTCCTATTGATTTAATGCCTTTGCAAGCCTCTGAGAACCTAAATTTTGATGCTACTAAACGTGCTGAATTGATGTTAAAGCTGCATGAAACAACAAAAGCGAACATAGAGCGCATGAATGCTAAGTACAAGCTTGCTGGTGATAAAGGTAGTAAGTTATTAAAATTTGAACCTGGAGACTTAGTATGGTTACATTTGAGGAAGGAGAGGTTTCCTGATTTGCGTAAATCTAAATTATTGCCTAGGGCTGATGGACCATTTAAAGTGGTAGAAAGGATTAATGACAATGCATACAAACTAGATCTACCTGCAGATTTTGGGGTTAGTCCCACATTTAACATTGCAGATTTGGAGCCATATTTGGGAGAAGAAGATGAGCTTGAGTCGAGGACAACTCAAATGCAAGAAGGGGAGGATGATGAGGACATTCCCGTCAACGATACATCCCCGACATCGACATCATCACTACCTTAACAGGATTCAATTCCTCTCGCTGGTCCTATTACTCGTGCTCGTGCTCGCCAACTAAATAATCAAGTAATTTCCCTCCTTAGTTCATATACACCATGTTTAGATTGTGGAGACACGTGCACTATTGGTTTGCTTAGGAATCATGGAGAAGAGCGACTCGGAAAAGGATTCGGGTCGGCTGGATTCGGACTGCAACACAACACCAACTTCTGACGGACGCCACGGACGCATACGGAGTCGGATTGGAGCGTTCAGGTACTTCCTAGAACCGTGTTGAAGTTAACTTTCATATGGATCTGGACTCATGCCCATATCTGTCCTGAGGTGTCCGCAATCTATGAATCTTTGACCGGAGGTTTTTCTGTCCAGGGTGCTGCGCCACCGTATTTTGGCCCAATGGGCCGTGTATCAAGTTGGGTCCATTAGGGACACGTCCTAGGGCTGGAGCACGACCCCTGCCCCCTTGTGGTCGTCCTCCCCCTTTCATATACTCCTTAGCTGCCGTCGAGAACACTCGGGTTTTGTTTAGATCAAGTTTAGCCTTTGCTACTTGCTTGTAAGCGCGCGTGCTGGTCCAGCCGTCCGTCTTCGAGTCTTCAGAACCCCACATCGTTTGAGATTGAGTTTTAGATTGAAACCTTCATTCCCATATAGTAATTTCAGTACTTGTTCAATACTTGTTCTTGCTAGTTCTTGATTGCTTGCAGGACGAGTGCCCTAGTGGCCGGTGACGCGACCCACACGATCGCGGCAGCGGAGGAGGTGTATCGGTTGCAAGGGTGCAGTCTTTGGAAGGCTGTAGTCGGGCCGAGAGCATCTCCTCGTTATCAATCAACTTATCTTCGCCTCTCGTTGAAAGATTGGGCACAAACCCTACTGGGTTCGTATCAACAAAGGAGGATCCGTCATTGCTTCCAATAGTGCAGCTGGATTCATAGCTTCATTGTATTCCTCTTGAAGTTTAGCAGCATAATTTCTAACTGCAGATGGTTTCATGGCCGTTGTCATCTACTCTTGTTCTATCTGGTGACTTACGATCGGCTGACTAACCGAAAATCCACCTCACATATTTGGTTGTAGTGTCATCTCTTGAGTCTTCTGAACCCTTTGAGGAGCAGGTAGTGGCTTGACCATGTGAACATGCAGGGGTGATACATCATAACTCTGCTAACTCTGGGATCTCTGATCGAAGAATGTGAATGTAATCCCCTTATCATGATGGAGAGCAGTACCAACCACATTATTGAACTTTGCTGCATACGGACCAGTGTACTTGGGTATCACTATAGTCTTCTGGGTTGACTCTGGCGTAGAACTTACAGGCATACCATACTTTGGATCTATAGGAGTACTAGATATGAAACCCTGGGATCCAGGTTGATAAATCCCACAGTTGTTGACGGCGGCATGGTAGAAGGAGTTGTTATAATAATATCAGGAGTAGAAGTTGTAATTGTCTTAGAAACCGGCAACACTTCCTGGAATTTCTTATTAGTCATGAACGGGAAAGTCACATTAGGTTGATAATATGATGGTCCCTTGAATGAGCTCATGACTTCTTCCCTGAGAACCTCCTTCACACTGTTCTGCACTGAATTATTGAAGACAGAAGATTGATCAACCAGAGCGTCATGCATAGCTTTTGTCATCATGTCTTGAAGTCTTCCAAGATCGGCCTGTATTATGATCTCTGTCGGCTTTGGAAGAGGAACTTTCTTCACTGCTCCTTCCCAAGTAAGGCCGAAACTACCTTGTAGAAGCCGACCATATTCTGCCATGCAATTCTCGTACTCCGCCTTGTCAGCTTCCTTGAGTTGATCCACAGTGATTGGTTCGATGTTGTCCTTGTGGACTTCATCAAACTTCTTGGATTCTTTAGACATCGTCGTGATTCTTCGTGTCCCACCGGGCGTGCCAAGATGTGTTGACTCAAAAAACAGAATAAAGTCCTTCACGGCAACACGTAACGGATCCCTAGGATGTAACAAGGCGTGCCAGCTGACCTGACCTGTTGATCAGCACGGAAGAGGATAAGAAGTTAAATACGAGGTTAATCGGCTAGAGAACCGATAGATATCTTCCACGTGGGCACAGCGCAACAGCCTGATCGGCTGATGCGAGATCGAACGAGATCGACCAGCCGATAGGCAGCCGAAGTGCAAGTATGTTCAGAACGGCTACGGTCAGCCGATTTGGTGACGTCAGCGACGAGGCGGGTCTGGATCGGCTGTGAGACCGGTGCGTCTGATGACGCAGCGAGAGCTAGCTGATACGATCGAGCCTCGAGTAGGATAAGTTGGTGATAAAAGCTAAATAAACAAGAAAATGACTTGCAAATCTAGCTAATATCGATAAATTGTGAATAAATCTAGACGAAACCACAATGATGCACCCAGAGGTTAAAGCCTAGATATTACTCGGTAAAGCGGTACTCACAAGCTTGCCGGAGGTCGATCGATGCAGCACGGCGAACTCGAAGGACGGCACTTGAAACAAGAAAACAAGAAGAAAGAAACTTTTTGGCGAAGTCGCCGACTTGAAAGGTAAATTGCTTGAAAAGTAAAGTTTTGTGTTTGTTGGTGTGTACAATCTCTCCCGACCGCCCAGGGTCACTACTTATACCCTTGAATACTACAAACTCCTAGTCGATTACGACAAGACCTTTTCTAACTAAAAGAAACTATAACTGCTAAAAATAAACGACTCGTGCAAGAGTCGGACTCACTAACTACCTTTGACCCATTGTCAATCGATGTTGACCCATCTGAGCCTCGTTTCCCTTTCCTTGGCGTATTTTTTGCTTGCCGCCTTCTTCTCTTTTCCTTCAGCCGATCCCTTATCTTTGACTATCGGCTGGTTCCTTTGACTCCTTTCCCAAGCGACCGGCTAATTGGTTATTTCTTCTTTTTCCTGTGCCTTTCTTGATGCCTTTTCTCACCAGTTTTTTTGCTCCTCATCATTATGTGTCAAAAAATGGTGTCAACATCTTGCTCGTTCGGACCGCCAAGTACTCGGTCCAGGCAGAAGCTGGTCGTACGGGCCACCAAGTACTCGGACTTGGTGGAAACTAGTCGTATGGGCTGCCAAGCACTTGGAGGCGAGGTACTTGGTCGTACGGGCCACCAGGTACTCGGGGTGTAGACTGTACTCCTATTTTTGGTGGTTGTGGTGGGCCTGACCTAGGCCCTCGTCAGTAGCCCCCGAGCCTGGTGAGGCAGTCAAGGACTCGCTCCCAGGTTTAGTAGTCGTAGTAGTGGAGGAGCAAGTTGCGGTTTTTTCGATGGGGCGCGCGAGCACACCCGCTGGGTGTAGCCCCCGAGCCCACGGGGGAGTTGGAGACTCGCTCGTGGGGTTAAAGATGTGATGTCGTGGAGATTTCATCCCGTTGCATGTCGCTTGGGAATGTACATCATGGCGGGGTGAGTGGGCGAAGATTTCACACCGATTTGTCTTCGTGGGCCCACCGGGGCGACGTAATGGCACGCGTGCGTGTGCTAGTTGTGCCAAGGGGCGCGTCTTTTGAGGGGCGTCGCTTCAGCGTCGTGGGGCGTGTGGCTCGGTAGTGGGCCCTAGCATTAACTACCACCGCCCGCATTGTCTCTCCCCTTTTATACGCGGTGACCGCCGGTTGGGATTTTTCCCCTTTCTTCTTCCTCGCCTTTCTTGCTGCCGCTCCTCCTCTTCGCAGTTGCACCTCTCGCACCAGCGCCCTATTCTTCCTTCGAATCCAGCCTCGAGCCCTGCTTTCTTCCACCGCCATGTCGTCCTGGATGCGCTCATCTGTCACCTTCGAGCAGCTCGACTGGCTTGCCTCCATGGGCATGCTGTCGTCGCTCACCGGAGCCGAGGAGTGGAAGCTTCCCGGGCTCGAGAACCTTCCCCATCCCCCGTCAGGGTACGTGGTCTCGTTCGTGGCCTTCCACGAGCGCGGCTTCTCCGTCCCCACCGGGCGGTTCATCCTCGCCGTGCTCCACGAGTACGGGCTGTAGCTGCAGCATCTCAAACCTAATAGCATCCAACAGATGGCGGTGTTCGAGGCGCTGTACGAGGGATACTTGGGCATGGAGGCCCACTGGCATTTGCTCAGGTATTTCTTCATGTTCGTGTGCTTGAAAGACGGCACAAGACCGACGACGATCGGGTGCGCCGCTCTCCGGGCGAAGCAAGGGAGGTCAGGCGACTACATCTGATGAGGACATCACCGGCTCGGATACGACCACAATAGCATGTTTTTATTCCAAGGTGAACCGATTCTTTATCATCGTTGTATTCAATACATTTGCTGAACTGTTGCTGCACTATGATGTTTGTTGGTTGTCATATTCAGAAACACTTACGTGGATCAAAAAAGGTGCTCAAGACACATGGAAGGCTTGGAGAACCAAAGAAGTTGATTGGGGGCCAAGTCCAAGTAATCCCCACGTCCTCCACCAGGCCACCACGTCACTTTTGGGCCAAACATGGAAAGAGATCAAGTCCAACACGTTTTGGGCGCTGGATTCGGACTGCATAACTGGGCCAACTTATGACGGACGCCACGGGCACATACGGAGTCGGATTGGGACGTTCAAGTACTTTCTGAAACCGGGTTGAAGTTAACTTTCATATGAATCCGGACTCATGCCCATATCTTTCCTGAGACGTCCGCAATCTACGAATCTTTGACCAAAGGTCTTTCTGTCCAGGGTGCTGTGCCACCGTATTTTGGCCCATTGGCCTGTGTATCATGTCGGAGCCCATATGGGCGCGTCCTAGGGTTGGAGCACGACCCCCACCAGGTCCTGGTCGTGCCCCTACCCTCTCATATACCCCCATAGCCATCACAAACAGATTGGGTTTTGTTTCGTTGTAAGTTTAGCCATTGCTACTTCCTTGTAGACGCGTGTGTCGGCTAGACCACCCATTCTACCTGATTCAGAACCCCAACTTGGTGATATCAGATTGGTTTTCATCTCCACATTTGCAATTGAGTTGCTTGTTATACTTGTTCTTGCTTATTCTTCGATTGCTTGCAGGAACAGGTGCCCTAGTGGCGGTTGACGCGCTCCACAAGATCGTGACAGCCATAGGAGACGGTGTATCAGTTGCTAAGGCGCATCCTTGGAAGGTTGTAGTCGGGCCGTGAACGTCGTTTCCTCCGATCGAAGTTATCCTCCACGCCTCTCATCGAAAGATCGGCCACAAACCTTAGCGGGTTCACATCAATCCACCGTATTTTGGCCCATTGGCCCGTGTATCATGTCGGAGCCCATAGGGGCGCGTCCTAGGGTTGGAGCACGACCCCCACCAGGTCCTGGTCGTGCCCCTACCCTCTCATATACCCCCATAGCCATCACAAACAGATTGAGTTTTGTTTCATTGTAAGTTTAGCCATTGCTACTTCCTTGTAGACGTGTGTGTCGGCTAGACCACCCGTTCTACCTGTTTTGATAAGTATGACTTGTCTGAACATCAAATGATTTTTGCTGCTTCTAGTGCTTTAACAAATTATGCTTTGACTACATGGAAACATATTTGTAGGCACAACAAAGTTCCACAAACTTGGAAAGATTTTAAAATACTTTTCCGTGATGAATATGTTCCTGAATATTATGCTGATTGCTTGCTTGCAAAATTAGACAACTTGAAGCAAGGTAGTAGGACTGTCAAGGAATACTATCATACCTTTAAGATTTGTGTCATGTTTGGTGGATTAGATGAATGCAAGAAAGATGTTATGAGTAGGTTCCTGAAAGGGCTTAATTCTGAAATTCGAACCATGTTAATTAGCAACTCACACAACAATATTGCTTCTTTGTTTTGGCTTGCTCTTAGCGCTGAAAAGGAGATTCTTTTATCTGTGAGTCCTTGCATGAATGATGTGAACCATAATATTGAATATTTGTCCAATCTGCATGCTAATCAAGAGCAACATATAGTGGAACCTGATGCTGATTTGATTTTGTCAAATGATGAATTGCTTGTTGTTTCTTGTGATAAAGAGGACTTTTGTATTGATGCTTCGTTTACTCCTATGCCACAAGTTGTGAATAAGAGTGATACTTCTTCTCAGATTGCAGCACCTTTACTAGAGTTAGAGCACTCTCTTTTTCCCCTTGTTGTTCATAACATTTTGCAGGAGGAAGAGAACAACATATTTGAGTGCATTCAGCAATTTGAGCAACAACATGCGTCGCAAAAGTGTGAAAAGAATGATTGTGCGGCATCTGCAATGTCAAAGGTGAGTCAGCAAAACAACAAACTCAATACTGAAATCAGTCCATGTGAGTATCACGCTTCACTCGTATCTACAACACACCTAGTACATGGAGATGATGATTCTATTCTTGATTATACACATGCTGAAACAAGGCGTGTTCATTGCATTGCTATTGAGAAAGAGGAGTTTGAAATTATATCTTCTTCAAATTGTTTAGGTTATATCGAACTTGATTTTCTTTGTGACCTGAAAAGTTTGGTGAATGAATTATATGACAAATCTGATTTGCCAAGTTTTAATCATTATTTGCTTCATGCAATTGGCAAATATGATAGTGAAGGACAATATTTGGTGCATAGAATTTATATTTGCTCAGATCTGAAATCTCCATTTGGGTTACATGACCATGATAAAATAGGGGGCTGCACTAATGCTAACAATGTCTCGCAAAGTCCTTCTAGATTTTCTCTTAGGCAACAGGGTCACCCCAAAGAAGGGGAGCATTGCTGGTTCTCGCTTTGCAGCATACAAATCGCTTTGTGTCCCAACATCGAGGCAAGCACTTTTAGATGCCACCAGAGCAAGTCGAGGACGACTTGCAGCCAAGAAGGGGAGAATGATGAGGACATCACCGGCTCGGATACGACCACAATAGCATGTTTTTATTCCAAGGTGAACCGATTCTTTATCATCGTTGTATTCAATACATTTGCTGAACTGTTGCTGCACTATGATGTTTGTTGGTTGTCATATTCAGAAACACTTACGTGGATCAAAAAAGGTGCTCAACACACATGGAAGGCTTGGAGAACCAAAGAAGTTGATTGGGGGCCAAGTCCAAGTAATCCCCACGTCCTCCACCAGGCCACCACGTCACTTTTGGGCCAAACATGGAAAGAGATCAAGTCCAACACGTTTTGGGCGCTGGATTCGGACTGCATAACTGGGCCAACTTATGACGGACGCCACGGGCACATACGGAGTCGAATTGGGACGTTCAAGTACTTTCTGAAACCGGGTTGAAGTTAACTTTCATATGGATCTGGACTCATGCCCATATCTTTCCTGAGACGTCCGCAATCTACGAATCTTTGACCGAAGGTCTTTCTGTCCAGGGTGCTACGCCACCGTATTTTGGCCCATTGGCCCGTGTATCATGTCGGAGCCCATAGGGGCACGTCCTAGGGTTGGAGCACGACCCCCACCAGGTCCTGGTCATGCCCCTACCCTCTCATAAACCCCCATAGCCATCACAAACAGATTGGGTTTTGTTTCGTTGTAAGTTTAGCCATTGCTACTTCCTTGTAGACGCGTGTGTCGGCTAGACCACCCGTTCTACCTGATTCAGAACCCCAACTTGGTGATATCAGATTGGTTTTCATCTCCATATTTGCAATTGAGTTGCTTGTTATACTTGTTCTTGCTTGTTCTTCGATTGCTTGCAGGAACGGGTGCCCTAGTGGCGGTTGACGCGCTCCACAAGATCGTTGCAGCCATAGGAGGTGGTGTATCGGTTGCTAAGGCGCATCCTTGGAAAGGTTGTAGTCAGGCCATGAACGTTGTCTCCTCCAATCGAGTTATCCCCCACGCCTCTCATCGAAAGATCGGCCACAAACCCTAGCGGGTTCACATCATTGTGGGGTATAAATACTCCACACAAGGAAAACAAGCCATTAGAAACCAGCCCAAGGCGGTCAGACTGCTTGCTCCAGGCGGTTAGACCACCCTGCCTGGCTAGTTTGAAAAACTAGCCGTTGGCCGGCCTGGGGTGGTCAGACAGACCCCCAGGGGTGGTTAGACCGCCCTGGTCAGAGAGAGCTCACAACCCTTTGCTCTTCTCACCAAGACTTCACCGACTCAAGAACTCTCTCAAGGCTATTACTCACATACCCAAACCACATTGAGT
The DNA here is from genome assembly GCA_036936925.1 of Cenchrus fungigraminus. Classification (NCBI taxonomy): domain Eukaryota; kingdom Viridiplantae; phylum Streptophyta; class Magnoliopsida; order Poales; family Poaceae; genus Cenchrus; species Cenchrus fungigraminus. The sequence continues at coordinate 34,871,394 of CM072775.1, forward strand.
TCGACTTTGCTTCATCCATATTTGATCTTCATTTGAAATACTGCTTCAAATGGTTGTTCTTGATTGACAATGAATATGCAAGATTCCAATTTAGGATCATCAAATATACACTTATCCTTTATCCTTGTATCCTTTTGCAATCACCACATGAAGCCTTGCATTTATTATTTAGTAGAGAACATCATTTCTCCTTTTATGATCCATTGATTTTCAATCAAGCTACCACAATCATTGGAGACTCGGAATTGGTCTTTGCAAAATATCCCCAATATTTATCTTTATTTGATTGCTTGACATTTATCACTTCTTATCATAGGACCACACACTTGCTTGTCTTCTTCATGTGAGCCATACAATATTCATCCTCAAATATATAGCAATATTAACTCATGAATAAATAAAATCCTACTCACATTCTTAAACAAACAAGTTAGTTCTTTAATCGCTTTGTCATTCAATTCACCAAAATCCATTTAGGGGCCTAGATGCACTTTCAATCTCCCCCTTTTTGGTGATTGATGACAACTCGATTAAAGCTTACAAATAAAACATTTAAGCACATAAGAATTCTTAGATATAGGATGAGCTCCCCCTTAATATGTGCTTTGAATGGAATTTCAAAAATTTGCCTCAAATGCCAATAGCACATTTTAAGTGAAAGTACATGAGAGCTCCCCCTATATCTCAGAATATGTGCAACAAGTGTGTGTGACAACAATAAAATAAAATCATGATGCATATGACATGAATAGCATTCAACAAAGAAAATCGTGTGTGTTGACTAGGCTGGGGCGGTCAGACCGGGGTTGCAAGCCGGTCAAACCGCCTCCCCCACTCAGCAAACACAAAAACCAATCACCATCACAAATAATTATCTCAAATTAACACCAAGTCACTTAAGATACATAAATAGGTTCTAATACACATGGTAGCACTCATACAAGCTTCTCAAGTCCACTAGAAATAGAAATCCAAATTTTTATTACATGGCTCTCTCAGCCAACAGACAGGGGCAGCCAGACCGCATCCCTGGGGCGGTCAGACCGCCTGGACTAGATCAGCACCACTAAAAGATGAAATCTTGAAGCTTTAATCCATTCTCCCCCCCTCTTTGTCATCAAGCATCCATAAAAGGGCCTGGAGAAGATGTAGAGGCAGATCACTACCAATGTCCCCACTCCGAGCCATCACCGGGTGGATAACTCCCTCCTATGTTGAGAAAGATAAATAAAGCATTGGATAGTTAAGATAAAAGGATTAGGATATGGTGATTTCAGATCATGGATCTAGAGGTGTATCTACCATACCATAAGCAGGAGGTGGACCATAACCAAATATATCTACAGAGAGTCGTGCTGCTAAAGGAGCTTCCGGATCTTCAGGTGGAGGAGGAGGTGGAGGGGCCTGCGAAGATGATTCACCTTCAAACATAGCATCAAACCCCCTAGGTGGTGGAGGAGCTGAAGACGAAGCACCCCCATCAGGATAGTGCGTCTGAACAAACTCCTCATAATAGCCGGAGTTGATGTAGCCCAGCATCCTCTCATCTACTGACGGTATCTCAATCTCTAGAGGCACAGGAGAAATAGGTGAGCGAGGTGGCTGAATCCCAAAGTGTTCATGCATCCTCTTCATCGAATCCTGCTCTTTCTTTCTTTCTCTCATAGCCCTGTCATTGGCAACCTCAATGTCCCTCTGACTCTTGCAAATACTAGCAAGAATATTGAAAAATTTCTTGAAAAATGAAGTGTTTTGCTGCTGGCCATGCATAGGGTGGTCAGACTGCCTGTGGGAGGCGGTCAGACCGCCCCCTGCCTGATTTTTGGCCCGCTGCAGAATCTCTGCTGCATCATCCCATATGGCATCTCCTTCTTGCTCTCGCAACTCTTCTGGAGAGGAGGGAACGCTGATGGTCAGGCTGTGCTTGGGTTGCAAGGGTCGGTGTCTCGCATCTCTATGATACTTGGTATTGGTGACCTTCCTTATAATAAACATAATATACGGACTGTGCCCACACAAGTTTTGAGCATTCTCCAAATAGTTCTTAATTTCTTGCCAAATGAAGTCACCGACACAAAATTTAGCTGCCCCCGGTCTCATGGCAACGATAAGGTTCCTCTGAAAATCTGTGATATGTGAGGAGTTTCCATCTCTAGGGGTAAGGGTTTTCTTAAAAAGCCGATTAAGGACAGCATAGTAAGTGTATAGCGGCTTTACCATTCCTGCAAAGGCCCTCTTACTCCTGGGGTACATGAACTCCATCTCCCTTGTATTAAGAATCCCAACATCATGAAGTTTTCTGAGACTAGTATCATTGGGAAGCCTTAATAAAGCAAGGAAGTTACTAAAGATGATATGCCATCTCTCACTCTCAGTCATCCAGAACATCGCTCGCTCAGTTCCCATATATCCGAAGTAAACTGTGGCATAGAACTGGGCAATGATTTCCTTGTTCCAATGTTGCATGAAACCCATAATGTTCTTCAACCCCTTCACTTCACACTCTTTGATTATGTCATTGAAAATGCTGTCATTCTTTCTTGCCATATAATCCCAAGCAATACACTGAGCAGCACTGGTGATCTTGGAATTCCTAGGACAAGTAATGACAATAGTGTAGAAGTCCTGCTGAAAAGGAGACCAAAATCTGTAATCTGAAGCAGTCTTTGGATTAACATAAGGATTTTCTCTTCTCAGATTCTTCACTGTCTCTGCCATCCCTTCAATGTAATAATTCACAGGGCCTCTAATAAGGGGATAGACGGGAGTCTTGATCTTTGGCAGAAAGTTAACAAGAGGAGGGATGACATTCCCTCCAGCATCATCATCATCATCGGGAGGCACTCCAGCTGCTCCCACAGGATCATCTTCCTCATTTTCACCTGCATCATCAACATTTTCTTCAATCTCATCATTAGCCCAAACTCCACTGCCACCAGCACCAACTCCACTATACATCGTTCCAGCTCTGCCCTGATAATCTGCACACACAAAGTTCTCATCCTCTACCTCATCATCACTAGACTCGTTCCTTTCACTCATCTCAATATATTCTTCATAATCTTGCACAACTGGCCTTTGCTGCCCCCTTGGCCTCAATCTTTCCCTGATATCATAAGGTTTTGAGCTCTGTCCGGCCTTAGTGCGAGTAACATCCTCATTTCCCTTTTTCCTTTTCTCGGCGCCTTAACCCTTAGGCATAGCTGCTGTTCTTGGATCAGAAGAAGTGACATAAAGAAGTATAAGTCACCAGGAACAAGATTTGCTAGAAGAATCATGTCGAGGCTTAGCGCACGAAACAATTGGAACAAAACTGGGTAGGGCGATCAGACCGCCCTGGGCAGGCGGTTAGAACGCCCCTACTAGTTTTGAGCCAATGGCTCTCCAGGTCAACCACAGTAGCAATCCACTGATATGAACTCAAGATATTGCTCAGGAACAATCCTAGATAGATATGTGTTGATTCCATGGACGAGAACAAAATTTTGAGGCAACACTGCTCAGGGCGGTCAGACCGCATTGCCCACGCGGTCAGACTGCCTGGGGCAGTGAAACCCTAAAAATTTCTTCCTGACATTGTAGCCAACGAAAATGATTCAAACTCTAGGAATGTCTTCTAGGGGGTGCTAATAGGTGATATCTCAAAGGAAATCCAAATCATTGCATTGAGTAGAGAGATCGGGCAAAAACAAGATTTTGATACCTTTGGAGAGAGGAACTCGAGTTGAATCCAAGAAGCAAGCTTGGGACTTGCTTCAGCACTAATATAGGCGGAGTGCCCGATCTTTCGGTGAGTGGAGATAACTTCGATCTGGTGGGAGGCGACCCTCACAATCTGACTACGACAAGCGAGACTCGAAGCGCCAATGCAATCGCTGAACCAACTCCCAATGGTTACCAACCTTGCTGGCGCAAGATCAGCTTGATCACGAAGATCGATTCCTGTACGCAATCGAAGAACGAACAAGAATCTGAGGCGAGCAATCTTAATATCACTCGAAGGTGGAGTTCTGAATCACAGAGGACAACACGTATTTGTGTGTGTTCTGGTGTAGCTAAAGCTAGATGTAAAACAAAACTCGAGTTGTAAAACAAAAGGGACTCTGACTAAATAATGGGACGTAGCCCCAAACAACGGAGGGAGGAGAGGGGGGCGGCAGCCAACCCTAGGCGCCCCATCCTGGGCCCCTCTTGGGCCGTCCTCTATACTTCTGGGCCTTCGTTCTTTAACAGCATGATGTAGTTTAATTCCCTCGCACGGGCCCGAGTAATTGGCCCAACTGGTGGCGCCTGAAGTGGTGGATCAGCTGGAGGTTCCTGAGGTGCTGCTGGTGTAGATGTACTCATGGTGTCCTCATCAAGCACCCCTAGGAGAGTCCCTTCCACGGTGGAGATTTACTTTCCCATGGTTGAATCCTCAAATCACCATGCGAGGGGGTGAGAGAGCTTGAGAGGGAGAGGCCACGGGTTGGAGACGAATATGGGGTGTTCTGCCCGTGGGGAGAGAGGAGGGGGTGAGAGAGGATAAGGTCAAAATCACTATGGAGTCACAGGAGGGGTAAAAAGTTAAAAGACCCATGGGACCCGGTCAGACCACGTGGGGTACACAGTTAGACCGCCCCCCGGTTAAATTGAGAAAAGGCTGATTTAAGTAGAGATTTGAATCCTTTGCCTTTTCATGCTTGGATATTGGATTTAGAGATGATAAAGATCCATTTTTGCCAAATCTTAGAAGAATGATTGATATTCCAAATAATTCCATAATTCTTGATTCTTCCAAGAATGAGAGAGAGATAAAGATATGGATATAGAGATATATTAAGGATTTGAGCAAATCTTCTTAATTATGACTAGCCATCAATCAATCAAGAGGAGCTATAGTCATAACTAAGTTGATTAGGTCACAAAGACCAAGATTCAAATATTTTTAAAAAATCCACGCTTCTTACGCATGCTAGTTTAGTTTTCAAAAACTTCTATCCTATGTCACAAAGTGCATGCATCCACCTCAAGTAAATCACAACTCTAGTATATTTAGCTCATACCCAACTCAAAAGACACTCACACGACACAAAGTCGAGTTTATGTGAGGGTATCAACCAAATATCTAAAAGGGCACACAAAATTCACTTGAAGCAATTACATGCTAAGGATGGCACACTAGCATGATATATAGGCCTAGATGAATTACATCATTAAAAGGGTTCAAGAGAACATACCTTTGCCTTAGGCCACATTTTATTTTTTAAAAAGAGCTTACCTATGTTGCACAAATATGTGAGGCTACAAGTTCACTAGAAGAAATTGTTAGTCCCACAAATGACATAAACTTTGAAGTAATCCCCCCCTTAGTTAGTGCTTAGAGATTCTTGAATTTCTCGAACTTAGCACATGATTCATTTATGAACAAGGGAGATATCTTCAAAGCTTAGTCAAGACATATAAATGATTTAACAGTTTAAATAAGTTAGGTATCTCATTACCATCGATGCACTTTCACCATCTTTTTCAAATTTCAGCTTTTACCCCGGGTCACCCGCCCTTATCCAGAGACGAAACGAGTCACCCGCCCACAGAGGCTGGGTCACCCGGGAAAACTCTCCTGGGATGCCCAGGCGGTCAGACTGCCTATGGGGGGCGGTTAGACCGCCCTCCCCCAGAGAGGTCCACTTGGTGATTTTTCAGCTCTTGTTCATTGATAAGCTTCTAAATTACCTAAATAAATTCCTGCAAAGCTTATCACGACAATTGCTCTACTAGAGAGCCATTAGTAGCATCGAATGGTATTAGAGAATAAATATTATGAAAAAGTCAAGGTCACTTCCTCATGCTTCACAATCCTAGGACTAATGATCCATGAGTGTTCACAAAGAACTGAGAGTGACCAAGACACAACATTAAGCACTTGTTACCGAGGTTGCATTGGTTGAAAGAGTTTCAATTTCTAGCTTTTCTCATGGCAAGACATTGATTATTGAATTCTTTTCTTTTCGCCATGAATTCAATGCAACTCGATCAATCCTACAAGCTCAGCAAGCACTTCTTGGTACCCAACACTTGTTGGGTCCTCCTAGGTTAGTCACAAGGTGCTTAGGAACCCAAATGGCCCTATGCTAGTTTGAGGTGAACTAATCATCCTCATAGCACAAGTACCATTCTTATCATTCCTAAGCTTATTGAAATCATAGTGGACAAGTATGGATCCAAGTAGGTACCCAATGGGTCAACCGGTGATTGACCCACACTACCCGTTAATAAATTTTTTGGTTTTCGGGTTACACTGACCCAGAACAGCATTTAGTCTGTGGGTCAACCAAAAACACCAGCTTGACCCGTCATCGTCAACCTGGAGCGCGTCCGCGCCATCATCACCGCGTCCAAGGTGCTCATCCCCGGTCCCAGGGACCCATCGTCGCACTGCTCGTCGGGAACCTCCGCGCGCGCCTCGCCCCCTCTCTCGCACCACAGCAGGAGGATGCAGGGATGCCTCACCCTCGCCACCTAGCACCGGCAAGGCTCTGCCGTTTGAGTTCGGGGCGCTCGAGGTGTGCCTGGTCCAACTTGCCGCGTACGCAGCTTCCCTCCCCAGCCAAACCAGCCAGGCAGCATCAGCAGGGGAACGCGAGTCAATCGTACGCGGGCGCTGCTCAACCAGGCTTCAGGCGGGTCGATGGCAGCGGCGGTGCGGCGGGGCAGGGGCAGGGGCTGGGCGCACGGCGCAGTGGCGTTTACGACCGTGGAGCTGGCGGGGGGCACGGGCCGGCGGTACGGATGGGACGGGGCCTCTGCTGTGGCGTCGCTCCGCGAGGCCCGCGGCGCGCTGGAGCTGTGGGCGGCGTCGGCCTACATGGGCATGCACGCGCTCGTGCTCTACCTACCCTACGCCATCTTCTTTGAGGGCGCCACCGCTCTCGTCTTCGGCTTTCTTCCCGGTGTTGCTTGCGTCTTCTCCGCCAAGGTCCTCGGAGCATCCATCTCCTTCTGGATCGGCAGGTCGTGACGCCTCTCCCAGATCTGACCGCCGACTCATTTTCTTCAAAGCATGAGCAAACCTGGTGCTCGTCGGCGGCCCTGAGCCGCCCTTCCCCCACGCTAGAATTGGCCCACGCCGGCGGCCGCACCTACCCTTCCCATGCGCTGGCACCGGCCCATGCTCGCGGCCTCGAAGACGACGGCAGCGGCGACGCTCCACCTGCTCGTCCGCGTCGGGCCGACGGCCGAGCCCTCACCACCCATGCACGACACGGTCCACGACGGCTGTAAGCAACACCCACCCGCAACTTGTGGCCGGCCACGGCGGCGGCGAGCAAGACTACACCGCAGCACCCGAGCAGGAGGTTGGGATGAGATTTCGTTAGAAATTGGGTTACCCAGGTGACCCAATGGGTTTTACACTAATTAACCCTAGATTTGTTTGGGCCAACCCATTGGGTATGTACACCAAAATATTTATTTTGGGTACTGGGTTATTGGGTTGACCAGGAAAATCTGCATCCCTATGGACAAGGTTTGATTTAGGAATGTTACCATTTGGATAATCCTTGCCCATGTGACCCTTCTCACGACAAATGTTGCTTATGCAGCTTTTGTCACTTCTAGGCTTGGGAGCCATTTGCTTGTCTTGTCTTGGCTTGCATGTGGGCTTCTTTCTTGAAAAGTAGGCTTTCTTCTCTTTGCTGCAGTGCATCTTGGCTGTGGTGGCTAGACGCGGTCTAACCGCCCTGAGGGGGCGGTCAGACCACCCCTGGTCAGCACTGCTGAGTTGTGGGCAATCTGTGGCAAAATGACCCTTCTCTTTGCATTGATAGCACAATCTCCTTCTAACGGAGCTTCTTTTCTTCTTGGAGATTATTTCTTGAGCCTTGACCTTGGTGGGGCAATGTGAAGCTAGGTGCCCTGTTTTTTTGCATTGATTGGACTTGTTAAACTCAAATTTCTTCTTCTCTTGAATCTTGATCTTGCTGTCCTTGAGTTGTTGTTGAGGGTCTGAGCAAGTGACGGTTGACCCCTTCTCAAGCTTCCTCACCATGTTAGCACGGTTATCTTGAGAAGGTTGCACTTTGCTCTTCCCTTTCAACTGACTCAAGTTTTTCTTAAGCTTTTCAACCTCTTGCTTGAGTTCGTCATTTTCTTGAGCAATGAGGTCATCACAAGATTCTACAAATACATGCTCAATACTAGATTGGCTTGCTTGAGAACAACAAAGTTTAGTACAAGCAAAATCATTATTGACAAGTGAGCATGTGCATGTGTGTGAGAGAGGTTGCAAGTATTTTACCAAAGATAAAACAACCTCATGAGCAATTTCTAGTGAAGCATAAGAATCTACAAGCTTCTCATGAGAACACTCAAGTTCCTTGTGTTTTGCTTGTAGAGCCATATGCTCACTAGTGAGCTTATCTAGTTTAGCTTCTAGTATGTCATTAGCTTTAGCATAATCAAGTTGTTTAGCCAATGGCTCGTACTCACAAACCAAGGAGGCACGCTCGGATTGGAGAATCTCAAGTTGCTTTTCCACCGAGCTTGAGGCTTTGTCTTTTTCAATTTTTCCTCCTTTGGATCTTCTCTTTTTCTTGTTCTTCTTCTTCTTGGCCAACAGGCAAGCACATTCACCATAACGTGTTCCTGAAGCTTCTAGAACTAGTGAAGATGAGTTTGGGGCTTGAAGAGACTCCTCAATACATGAGGGCTCACTTCCTCCGCCAGGGCGGTTAGACCGCCCTGGGAGGGCGGTTTGACCGCCCTCTCCAGAGGAGCTTTGTCTTCTCTTCTTTTGCCTTCTTCTTTCTCGAGAGTAGATGCTTGATGTTCAGTGAGTGTTGTAGAGGTAGTGGAACGCTCCGTTATCTCATCTTCGTCTTCATCATCACTTTCATCTTCATCCAATTTGGAGTTCACAAAGGATTTTAGTAAATTCCAAATGTGATGAGCATCTCGACAAATGTTCTTGTTCTCTAGCATAAATTCCTGCAAGTCTTCACATAGAGAACTACGCAAAAAGTTAGCAATAGAGGCATTGAGTTGTGTGTTTTCCAACTCCTCAAGAGAGACATATGTCCAATCTTTTGGAAGGATACTCGCAACTACTATGCTCTTCGTAGTGGGACCCATAACCTTAAGAGAATGCAGAACATTTGCTGACCAAGAAATGTAGTTTGAGCCATCTAGAGCTAGCGGCTCAAACGGTACCTCACATGTAGTCGACATCAACAAACTTCGAGCGGTTAAGCTCGAAATGGAGCACTCGGCTCTGATACCAATTGAAAGGATCTTGATGTCACCTAGAGGGGGGGGGGTGAATAGGCGAGTTGACCAAATGAAACTTTTCCCCGAAACTTGAGCTCCCTGGCACAGGCGGTCATACCGCCTTCACAGGGCGGTTAGACCGCCCTGCTGCTTTCTGCTGGGGGAGGGCGGTTTGACCGCCCCCTGGACGTGCTTAGACCACCTCCACACAGAAAGCCAGCAAAGTATGGCTCAAGTTCCTCTTGACTTCTAGCACGAACCAAACTTGGTGAGTGGCCTTGGTAGATGATCACAACCAGGGTAATGATCCCTGCACACAAAGATAAGCACACCCAAGTAGATCGAAGCAGAAACAAATAATAATATGCTAGAAAACCACAAGTGAGGCAAGCCACAATGGAGACACAAAGATTTGTTTCCCGAAGTTTACTTCCACCAAGGAAGCTACGTCTCCATTGAGGAGCTTGTAAGGGATTCGAGTTCTCAAATAACTCTTCCTACACCAAGCCGGGTCTCTTTCAACCACTTTCCTCGATTTCACTAAGACGATCTTTTCCATGAAGAGGCAAGATCACAGCCCTCACAAACTTGCCTCTACTCTGGTGATGCAAACCCAGTAGCGTTTGTGCCCAATCTTTCGATGAGAGGCGAAGATAAGTCGATTGATAACGAGGAGACGCTCTCGGCCTGACTACAACCTTCCAAAGACTGCGCCCTTGCAACCGATACACCTCCTCCACTGCCGCGATCGTGTGGGTCGCGTCTCCGGCCACTAGGGCACCCATCCTACAAGCAATCGAGAACTAGCAATAACAAGTATTGAACAAGTACTGAAATTACTAGATGGGAATGAAGATTTGATGAGGACATGAACACCGACACGAGTACATCTACACCAGCAGCTCCATCTCCGGTGCCACCAGAGGACCCACTCCAGGCGCCACCTTCAGGGCCACTTACTCGGGCCCGTGCACGCGAGTTAAACTTCGTCTTGATGCTGAAGAACGAAGGCCCAGAGGAATAAAGGCGGCCCAGCAGGAGTCCATGTGGGACATAGGGTTGACGGCGGCCCACCCCCTCTTTCTGTCGTGGATCCCACGTGAGGGGGGCACGCGCCTTTCCCCCCAGCCGCGTGACCTCCTCCCCACCGTGGCCGCCAGGGGAACCCTCCCCCTTTTTTGTTTCCCATCTATATTAGATAGAGTCCTAGTCCTTTTGGAACTTGAGTTTGTTTTCATCCAGCTTTTGCTACTTCCGAACAGCCGCTACACGCTGCCTTCATGTAATTCAGACTCCACCTTCGAGTGATAGTAAGATTGCTCGCCTCTCTTTCTTGTTCGTTCTTTCGATTGCGTGCAGGAAACGATCTTCGTGATCAGGCTGATCTCGCACCGCGAGGTTGGTAACCATCGGGAGTTTGGTTCAGCGATTGCATTGGCGCTTCGGGTTCGCTCGTCGTAGTCGGATCGTGAGGGTCGAACTTCCACAAATCGAAATTATCCCACTCACCGAAAGATCGGGCACTCCCCGTCTATCAAGTGGTATAAGCTTTCCAGGTTGATCGGTGGGTTTATCGAGTGTTTTCCCCTTCCTACAGTCCAAAAAAACCAAAACAAAAATTTATTTTCAGGTTAGAACTTATCCCAGCAACCTTTTTAGCCTTGCACTTTCTTTCAATAATTTGCATTCTTGAATTTGTGTGCTTTACACTTCGATTGTTGCTGGTTACTTGTGTTTTGTTTTTCCCCTTCACCTTGTTTCTTTCGCTTCAAACCCTAGTACGCCGCCACCTCTCTCGCCGCTCCCCAGCGTCGGCCCTGCCCTGGATAGCGCCCCTCGCGCGTACCCTCTCTGGTGGACGACACCGGTTACTGCTCGCTCCCCTGCCTGTTAAAAAAAAGAAGGAAAGAAAGCAATCAAAAAAAAAAGAAAAAAAGGAAAGTCAAAAAAAGGCAAAGAGTTTGGGCGCAGGAAGGCCGCCGCCCACCCTCCCACCACGTCGTGACCACCTTGGTCACGTTGGGCAGGACCGCCACCGCATCTTCCTTTCGTGTTTTACTTCTCCACCACACCGTGACCGACTCGGTCACGTCCGCAGGACTGCCGCCGCACTCACCCTCTCGCTTCCTCCCTACCATATTTTGTGGTTGGTTTTACTTTAGAGAGAGAGAGAGAGTATCTTTTTTTACCGGAATACCCCTATACTTTCGGAAAAAGTGTGTGTCACAATTTGATATTTGAGATCCTCTGTGTTCATTTTATCTGTTTGAGGACTCTGGCAAAAAAAACAGCAATTTGTTGCGACCGACACACCTTTGCCCCGCCCTTGCTTCTATCCTTTCTTTTTCCTTCTTCCGTGCACTTGTTCCCAGCAGCTTTTGTACGTGTTTTAGCACTATAATTCAACTTTGCATCTATTTTTTGATTGTGCTAATCCTTGCTTTGAGTGCAGCCTACCCAGAACTCCACATATTTCTACGACGAGCAGATTTTGTTTCTCCAGGCAATCGCTCCTCCAATCTTTCGCGAGTTCCACCGGTTGGTTGCAGGTCGCCCCTGTGTGCGTGGTAAGAACGGATAAGAATTTGATAACGGCACTAGTTTGAGCGCCTTTGTGAGCTGTTACACCCCTGTTTTGGCGTCTGTTTTTGTTTTGTGTTTGCGCTAACCATGTCAGGCGACGACGACAAGAAATAGCTGCAGGACATGCGGACAGAGATTGATGGCCTTGTCACGGACATCAAGACGATACACGAACGGATGGACTCCACGGTCACTATGGCCAACGAGCGGTTCGACCAGCTCGACCTCGCGCAGACGGCCACCAGGACGATGCTCGACACCATCGTGTCACGACTCGATGCATTGAACACGATGGTCACTGATTTGGTGGCCCAAGGATGTGTTGGTGACGATGAGCAGGAGGATGCTGACCGTCGAGGCAAAGCCCGCCGTGTACCACGCCGCCCCGGTAATGATTCCTTTTCTAAGATTAAATTTAAAATCCCATCTTTCAATGGCAAATATGATCCTGCTGCATATCTTGATTGGGAGTTAGAAGTTGAACAGAAATTTTCATGCCATGATATTGCTGCAAATTCTCAAGTTAAAGCTGCTATTAGTGAATTTACTGAGCTTGCTTTAATTTGGTGGCGTGAGTATAAAACTAAACATCCCACTACCATTCTGACCACTTGGGATGAATTGAAAGCTGCCATGCGACATAGATTTGTACCCTCATATTATGCTCGTGATTTGCTTAACAAAATCCAGCGTTTTCAGCAAGGTTCTCAATCTGTTGAGGACTATTACCAGGAGCTACAAAAAGGTATGATTCGGTGTGAGTTATTAGAGGAAAACGATGCTGCTATGGCACGTTTTCGTGGTGGTTTAAACCGTGAAATCCAGGATATACTTGACTATAAGGAATATGATGACATGACTACATTATTTGCATATGCTTGCAAAGCTGAACGTGAAGTGCAGGGATGCCGCTCGAAGCCATTTTCTAACTCTTTTGCAGGGAGAAGCTCGACATCCAGCCCCGCGGCCGCTACTCCTGCACCATCTGCTGCCACGTCTACATCCCGTGATAAGGCGGCCAAACCCGCAGGCGCCACTCCATCCACAGGCGCGACTCCCACCACAGGCCGTACACGGGATATCACGTGTTTTCATTGCAGCGGACGTGGCCACATGGCTCGGGACTGCCCGAACACGCGCACTTTGATCATTCATGACGATGGTGAGTACTCTTCCGCTAGTGATTCCGAGGATATTCAACATACTATGCTTGCCACTGGCCATGCAGCAAAGACGGTTGTACATGTCAACCCGTATGACGCCGATAGGTATGAAACTCTTGTTGTGCAGCGTGTTCTCAGTGCACAGGTCGCCTCGCCCGAGAAGAATCAGCGACACAACCTTTTCCACACAAAGGGCGTTGTGCATGAGCGGTCGATTCGCATCATCACGACAGCGGTAGCTGCAACAATTTGGCGAGTACCACGCTGGTTGAAAGATTATCTTTACCCACTCGTAAGCATCCGAATCCATATCACATTCAATGGCTTAATGATGGTGGGAAAATTAGAATAACACAATCGGTGCGTGTTCATTTCTCCATGGGTGCCTATTCTGATTTTGTTGATTGCGATGTCGTTCCCATGGCAGCATGTTCCTTGTTACTTGGTAGACCTTGGCAGTATGATACTGATAGCTTGCATCATGGTCGTTCGAATCATTATTCATTCATGTTTAAGGGTCAGAAAATAATTATACATCCCATGACACCTGAACAAATTCTTAAAGATGATATTGCTAGAGCTGCTAAAACTGCTAAACAACCTGCACCATCACCATCGATTAATCCTGAAATCAAGTTGCATGCTCCTGTTTTACTTGCTACACGTGCTGATCTTGATGAGCTTTGCGATGCTCAATTGCCCTGTTATGCTCTAGTATGCTCTAGTCTGCTCGTTTCACTTGATGATGCACCGTCTTTGGATGTTCCCCCTGTGGTTGCTAACCTTTTGTAGGAATACGCTGATGTTTTTCCCAAAGACTTGCCACCGGGTCTCCCACCACTCTGTGGCGTTGAGCACCAGATCGATCTCATTCCAGGTGCACAACTTCCGAATCGCGCCCCGTACCGTACAAATCCAGAGGAGACCAAGGAGATCCAGCACCAGGTACAGGCATTGCTTGACAAGGGTTACATTCGTGAGTCTCTCAGTCCTTGCTCAGTTCCTGTGTTGCTTGTTCCGAAGAAAGATGGATCATGGCGTATGTGTGTTGATTGTCGTGCTATTAATAACATCACCATTCATTATCGATACCCCATACCACGACTTGATGATATACTCGATGAGCTTAGTGGTGCCATTATTTTCACCAAGATTGATTTGCGTAGTGGTTACCATCAGATTCGAATGAAACTAGGTGATGAATGGAAAATGGCTTTTAAAATGAAATTTGGCTTATATGAATGGTTGGTTATGCCGTTTGGATTGACTAATGCTCCCAGCACCTTTATGCGGTTAATGAATGAAGTTCTAAGGCCTCTCATCGGATTGTTTGTTGTTGTCTATTTTGATGATATTCTCATTTATAGCAAATCCATGGACGAACATTTAGAACATTTGCGTGTTGTTTTTGATGCGTTGCGTGCGGCTAACTTATTTGGTAACATGGATAAATGCATTTTTTGCACGCAACGTCTCTCGTTTCTTGGCTATGTTGTTACCCCATAGGGCATTGAGGTGGATAGCAGCAAGATCGACACCATTCGCGAGTGGCCTACACCGACGACGGTCACACAGATTCGGAGCTTTCTTGGACTTGCAGGTTTCTATCGCAGGTTTGTCCGTGATTTCAGTTCCATTGCTGCACCTCTCCACGAGCTTACAAAAAAAGGTGTGCTGTTTGATTGGCGTGATTCACAAGAGGAGGCATTCAACACGTTAAAAGATAAGTTAACACATGCTCCTCTCTTGCAATTGCCTGATTTTGATAAGATATTTGAGCTTGAATGTGATGCCAGCAGTATTGGGCTAGGTGCTGTTTTGTTACAAGAAGGAAAACCCGTTGCCTATTTTAGTGAAAAATTAAGCGGTGCTAGCCTGAGATATTCTACTTATGATAAGGAACTTTATGCTTTAGTGTGTACTTTGCAAACATGGCAGCACTATCTTTGGCATCACGAGTTCATTATTCATTCTGATCATGAGGCTTTAAAACATATTCCTACTCAAACAAATCTGAACCGTCGTCATGCTAATTGGGTAGAATTCATTGAGTCTTTTCCGTACATCATTAAACATAAGAACGGGAAGGAAAATCTCATTGCTGATGCGTTGTCTCGTCGATATACTATGCTGTCCCAGTTAGATTTTCGCATCTTTGGATTACAGACCATTAAAGAACAATATGTCGACGATGCTGATTTTAAAGATGCTTTTGCTCATTGTATGAATGGGAAACCATGGGGCAAAATTCATATGCAGGATGGGTTCCTGTTTCGCGCTAACAAGCTGTGTATTCCAGCAAGCTCAGTTCGTCTTTTGTTGTTACAGGAAGCGCATGGCGGTGGCCTCATGGGACACTTTGGCGTTTACAAGACGCATGAGGTGTTGGCTGCCTATTTCTTTTGGCCACGGATGCGCCCTGATGTTGAGCGCCTTGTTGCACGTTGCACTACTTGTCAGAAAGCTAAATCTCGACTGAACAACCATGGTTTGTATATGCCTTTGCCTGTTCCTACCTCTCCTTGGCTTGATATTTCTATGGACTTTGTTTTGGGATTGCCTAGAACTAAGAAGGGTAGGGACAACATTTTTGTGGTTGTTGATCGCTTTTCCAAAATGGCTCATTTTATACCTTGTCATAAGACTGATGATGCTAGCAATGTTGCTGAATTGTTCTTTAGAGAGATTATTTGCTTGCATGGTATTCCAAATACAATAGTCTCTGATCGTGATGCTAAATTTCTCAATCATTTTTGGAGGTCACTTTGGAAAAAATTGGGAACTAAATTGCTGTTTAGCACAACTTGTCACCCTCAGACTGATGGGCAAACTGAGGTGGTTAATCGAACTTTGTCAACCATGCTTAGGGCTGTTTTAGACAAAAATTTGACACGTTGGGAGGATTGTTTGCCTCATGTTGAGTTTGCTTATAATCATGCAACGCATTCTTCTACACAGATGTGTCCCTTTCAGGTTGTGTATGGTTATATTCCTCGGGCGCCTATTGATTTGTTTGCTTTTGATGCTGAGGACGCTCCCCATATAGATGCTACTACCCATGTTGATCAAATGCTTCGCTTGCATGCACAAACTCATCAAAACATTGCTGCTGCTAATGCTAGATATCAGGTTGCGGATAGTAAAGGGAGACAACTTGTTACTTTTGAACCTGGTGATTTAGTTTGGTTGCATTTGCGAAAGGATCGGTTTCCTACTTTGCGACGTTCTAAATTGATGCCTTGTGCTGCTGGTCCTTTCAAGATACTAACCAAAATTAATGATAATGCTTATGTTCTTGACCTGCCTCCGGAGTTTGGTGTTTCCCCTAGTTTTAATGTTGTAGATTTGAAGCTGTATGCGGGAGAAGATGAGGAGTTGCCGTCGAGGACGACTTCAGTTCAAGAAGGGGAGGATGATGAGGACATGAACACCGACACGAGTACATCTACACCAGCAGCACCATCTCCGGCGCCACCAGAGGACCCACTCCAGGCGCCACCTTCAGGGCCACTTACTCGGGCCTGTGCATGCTAGTTAAACTTCGTCTTGATGCTGAAGAACGAAGGCCCAGAGGAATAAAGGTGGTCCAGCAGGAGTCCATGTGGGACATAGGGTTGACGGCGGCCCACCCCCTCTTTCTGCCGTGGATCCCACGTGAGGGGGGCGCGCGCCTTCCCCCCCTGCCGCGCGACCTCCTCCCCACCATGGCCGCCAGGGGAACCCTCCCCCTTTTTTGTTTCCCATCTATATTAGATAGAGTCCTAGTCCTTTTGGAACTTGAGTTTGTTTTCATCTAGCTTTTGCTACTTCCGAACAGCCGCTACACGCTGCCTTCGTGTAATTCAGACTCCACCTTCGAGTGATAGTAAGATTGCTCGCCTCTCTTTCTTGTTCGTTCTTTCAATTGTGTGCAGGAAACGATCTTCATGATCAGGCTGATCTCACACCGCGAGGTTGGTAACCATCGGGAGTTTGATTCAGCAATTGCATTAGCGTTTCGGGTTCGCTCGTCGTAGTCGGATCGTGAGGGTCGAACTTCAACAAATCGAAATTATCCCACTCACCGAAAGATCGGGCACTCCCCGTCTATCATGATTTCAATCTCAAATAATGTGGGGTCCCGAAGACTCGAAGACGGGCGGCTGGACCAGCACGCGCGCTTACAAGCAAGTAGCAAAGGCTAAACTTGATCTAAACAAAACCCAAGTGTTCTCGACAGTGGCTAAGGAGTATATGAAAGGGGGAGGACGACCAGAAGGGGGCAGGGGTCGTCCTCCAAACCTAGGACGCGTGCCTAATGGACCCAACTTGATACACGGCCCATTAGGCCAAAATACGGTGGCGCAGCACCCTGGACAGAAAGACCTCCAGTCAATAATTTGTAGATTGTGGACGCCTCAGGACAGATATGGGCATGAGGCCGGATCCATATGAAATGTAACTTCAACATGGTTCCTGGAAGTACTTGAATGCTCCAATCTGACTCCGTATGCGACTGTGGCGTCTGTCAGAAGTTGGTGCTGTGCTGCAGTCCGAATCCAGCCGACCCGAATCCTTTTCCGAGTCGCTCTTCTCCATGATTCCTAAGCAAACCAATAGTGCACATGTCTCCATAATCTAAACATGGTGTATATGAACTAAGGAGGGAACTTACTTGATTATTTAATTGGTGAGCACGAGCACGAGTAATAGGACCAGTGAGAGGAACTGAATCCTGTTGAGGTAGTGATGATGTCGATGTCGGGGATGTATCGTTGGCGGGAATGTCCTCATCATCCCCCCCTTCTTGCATTTGAGTCGTCCTTGACTCAAGCTCATCTTCTTCTCCCAAATATGCTTCAAATCTGCAATGCTAAATGTGGGACTAACCCCAAAATCTGCATGTAGATCGAGTTTGTATGCATTGTCATTAATCCTTTCTACCACTTTAAACGGTCCATCAGCCCTAGGCAATAATTTAGATTTACGCAATTCAGGAAACCTCTCCTTTCTCAAATGTAACCATACTAAGTCTCCAGGTTCAAATTTTAATTCCTTTCTACCTTTATCACCAGCAAACTTGTACTTAGCATTCATGCTCTCTATGTTCTCTTTTGTTGTTTCATGCAGCTTTAACATTAATTCAGCACGTTTAGTAGCATCAAAATTTAGGTTCTCAGAGGCTGGCAAAGGCATTAAATCAATAGGAGCACGAGGCAAGAAACCATATACAATCTGAAATGGGCACATCTTTGTAGTAGAATGCAACGAACGATTGTAAGCAAATTCAATATGAGGTAAGCATTCTTCCCACATCTTAATATTGTTCTTTAACACAGCCCTTAACATAGTAGACAAGGTTCTATTCACAACTTCAGTTTGACCATCAGTTTGGGGATGACATGTAGTAGAGAACAAAAGCTTAGTACCCAACTTAGCCCACAAAGTTTTCCAGAAATAACTAAGAAACTTAGCATCACGATCAGAAACAATGGTATTGGGCACTCCATGCAAGCGAACAACTTCTCTAAAGAACAAATCAGCAATATTTGAAGCATCATCAGTTTTATGACATGGTATGAAGTGTGCCATCTTAGAAAATCTATCAACAACCACAAACACACTATCACGACCCTTCCTAGTCCTTGGCAAACCCAACACAAAATCCATAGAAATATCTTCCCAAGGAGCACTAGGAACAGGAAGAGGTAAATATAAACCGTGTGGATTTAAACGTGACTTAGCCTTTTGACATGTAGCACATCGAGCAACAAACCTCTCCACATCTTTCCTCATCTGGGGCCAAAAGAAATGGCCAGCAAGAATGTCCATCGTCTTTTTGGCTCCAAAATGTCCCATCAAACCACCTCCATGCGCTTCTTGCAACAACAACAAACGAACGGAGCTAGCTGGAATGCATAGCTTGTTAGCTCTAAACACAAACCCATCACTAATGATGAATTTGTTCCATCCTTTTCCATCTTTGCAATGCAGCAATACATCTTTAAAATCAGCATCGTTAACATATTGTTCTTTAATTGTTTCTAGGCCAAAGATCTTGTAATCAAGTTGATTCAGCAAAGCATATCTCCTGGACAAAGCATCAGTGATGATATTCTCTTTCCATTTCTTGTGCTTAATAACATAAGGAAAATATTCAATAAATTCAACCCACTTAGCATGTCTACGGTTCAGTTTTCATTGACTACGAATATGTTTCAAAGATTCATGATCAGAATGAATAACAAACTCTTTGGGCCACAAATAATGCTGCCATGTTTCCAAACATCGAACAAGAGCATACAATTCTTTATCATAAGTGGAATAATTCAGAACTGGACCGCTCAATTTTTCACTAAAATACGCAATCGGTTTTCTTTCTTGCAACAAAACACCACCCAATCCAATTCCACTAGCATCACATTCAAGCTCAAAAGTCTTATTAAAATCAGGGAGTTGGAGGAGAGGTGCATGTGTCAAGTTATCTTTCAAAATGTTGAATGTGTTCGCTTGTTTTCTTCCCCAACTAAAAGGCACTCTCTTCTTTGTAAGCTCATTCATTGGTGCAGCAATGGTGCTGAAATCCTTTACAAACCTGCGATAGAATCCAGCAAGTCCTAGGAAACTCCGTACATGTGTGATACTCGTTGGTACAGGCCACCCTTTTATAGCTTCTACTTTGGCTTGATCAACCTCAATTCCCTGTGGAGTCACAACATAGCCAAGAAACGACACTCGATCGGTGCAAAAGATGCACTTCTCAAGGTTACCAAACAGATGTGCATCTCGTAAAGCATTAAAAACAGCACGTAAATGATCAACATGTGCATCCATAGATTTGTTGTAGATCAATATATCATCAAAGTAGACTACAACATATTTCCCAATAAAAGCACGCAAAACCTCATTCATTAATCTCATGAAAGTGCTAAGTGCATTAGTTAACCCAAAAGGCATGACTAACCACTCATATAAACCGAACTTAGTTTTGAAAGCAGTTTTCCGTTCATCTCCCAATTTCATACGAATCTGGTGATACCTACTACGCAAATCAACCTTAGAAAACACAGTAGCACCACTCAATTCATCAAGCATATCATCTAAACGTGGAATCGGATGTCGATAGCGAATAGTGATATTATTAATAGCTCTACAATCAACACACAAACGCCATGTTCCATCTTTCTTAGGCACCAAAATAACTGGAACAACACAAGGACTAAGAGACTCACGCACATAACCTTTGTCGAGTAGTTCTTGCACTTGTCGCTGAATTTCTTTTGTTTCCTCCGGATTTGTCCTGTATGGTGCACGGTTGGGCAAAGAAGCTCTCGGAATAAGATCAATTTGGTGCTCAATCCCTCGTATAGGTGGCAGCCCCGCTGGTATCTCACTTGCAAAAACATCAGAGTACTCCTGCAAAACGTTAGCAACAGCAGGAGGTAAAGAATGTTGCATATTGAAGTGAAATCAAAGCATCCTTGCATACCAAAGCATAGGCAACAGAAGTGGAAGCAATTAATTCATTAATATCAGATTTAGTAGCAAGCAAACAATGACTTTTCAATTGTATCCCATCGTTATTATTACCAACAGATTTCAGATTTTTATTGTTCTCAGTTTTAGCTTTTGCAGCTTTAGCAATATCATCACGCACAATAGCCTCAGGAGACATAGGAAGCAACAAAATTTTCTTATCATTGTGCATGAGAGAATACTGATTTGATCTACCATGATGCAAACAATCTATATCAAATTGCCAAGGTCTACCTAGTAGAATATGATAAGCTTCCATAGGCACAACATCACACTCAACAAGATCATGGTATGAACCAATAGAAAAACTAATTCGTACCAGCCTCGTTACCTTAACCTTACCACTGTTGCCATCGAATGTAATATGGATGTGGGTATGGTGTGGTTGAAAGTGCAAGCTTCTCCACCATGTCGCTGCTAGCCAAGTTATTACAACTTCCCCCATCAATGATCAAGCGACAAGAACGTTCTTTAATGACACACTTTGTTCGGAACAATGTGTGCCACTGATTTTGCTCCGCCTTCTCCATTTGTGCACTAAGCACACGCTGCACAATAAGACTGTCATAATGGTCGGCATCGTCTTGACCAATCTGTTCGTCAGGTGGCTCTGCTCTACCTGCATCATCAGCCGCAAGCAAAACAAGTGTATTGTCATCAAAATCACTAGCAGAAGAATACCCACCATCTTCCTTTACCACCAAAACACGTTTGCTAGGACAGTCATGTTGTACGTGTCCATAACCCTTGCATCGATGGCACTGAACATCCCTTGTTCTACCTGTGGAGGCAACTGATGATGCACTATTGACTGGTTTCTAGGCAGATTTGGTTGCTGAATTTGTAGTCACACCACGTAGTTTGTCGGAGGAGGATGGTGGTGGTGCTGATCGGTTTGATGTGTTCATGGAAGTGGATGAACGCTGCTGCCATGATGTAGATCGCCCTGCAAAAATGTTAGACTTGGCACCCGTCCCTGCACTTCCCGTTCAGCTTTACAAGCAAGATGGAAACATTTCGTTACAGTATTATAATCTTTATAAGCAAGGATATCCTGAATTTCTCTATTTAGTCCACCCACAAATCTAGCAATAGCAGATTCCTCACTCTCCTCTATATTACAATGCAGCGTACCCATTTGTAATTCCTGAAAATATTCTTCCGCAGATTTAGTACCTTGTCTCAATTGTTGCAACTTATGTAATAAATCACGTGCATAGTAAGAAGGAACAAATCTAGCACGCATGACCCGTTTCAAAGCATCCCAAGTGTGTGGTATGTTATTAGGATTTTTCTTGCCATACTCTATCCACCAAATAGAAGCAAAATCAGTGAACTCGCTCGTAGCAGCCCTAACACGTGTAGTTTCAGGAAATTCATGGCATGCAAACTTTTGATTGACAGCAATTTCCCAAGTAATGTAAGCATCAGGATCATATTTGCCATCAAAAGGAGGTATCTTAAATTTAATCTTACAGAAAGCATCATCATTACCATGCAAATCACGTCCACGATTACCGCCCATACCTCGACGATTACGATGTAGCCGATGTCGGTCTTGATCGTTGACTTCAGTGTCTCCACCATATGCGTCCCAATCACCATCAAATCTGTCATCCTTGTCGTCCTTCTTGTCTTCCTTCTTGCCATCTCCAACCTTCTTAGTATGCAAATCATCAAATCGCTTCAAGAGTGTACCAAGACTCTTGTCCATACAAGCCACTGATGCCTCCATCCCTGCAAGCCTATTGTTGTTCGTGATCTGTGCGGCCTCCAATTGCCCAATCTTATCATTCGTCACCAGTAAGTCATTATCAATGCCTTCGTTGTGCGTCTTCACTAGCCTCTCGAAGTGTTGTATGATCCCCTTAGTCCGAGGAGACTGTGGAATTTTGTTGACTTCTTCATCTGATCATGCCATGGTGAAAACAAAGAAAACAAGTGCAACAGAAAAAAATTCCTACAGCTAATAGGATGTAGCTACAGTAAGACGCTCACTCTCGACTCGTTATACAAGCTCTTACCAATTCTTACCTTGCCCAACAGGAGGGGACGGCCACCACAAGTCTGCAACCGCGGAGTGAAGTGTATCGGTGCCAGAAGCAACAAAACCTGTCAGGCTATAGTCGAATATGTGGAGCTATAGGTGGGCTGGAACAAGGAATGACTAGCACCACGTTAGATAAAAAGCAAGCTGAATAATCGTTCAACGGTGGTACTGTGCTGGTCCTAGTCTAGACCGTGCTAGAGACGCGAGCTTGGACACAAACGAAGTCACAGCGCACCACTGGAAATATGAACAGCTCACTTTAAACACAAATATCAACCCCTTTTCTCTATTTTTTTTATTTTTTCTTTTTTTCAGGGGATCCTCAAAACTGAATATATGAACAAAGGGACTCCCAAAGAGCCAATTACCACACAAACTTTTCCAGAAAAACACAGGGGTATTCCGGTAAATAAAGATGGTATAAGCCGAAACTCAAATATGGTATAAACGAGGAGAGGACAACTAGAGATATGATCCACTGCTATCTTTCGTGATGATGACAATATATATGAACAAGTGATCTGCAGCAATATATGGCACCACAAAGCAGCCACCAAACCGAGTACAACTCAAACTGCAACACGAAGTGGCTTCGGTCTTCACCTTCCCTCTAACGAGCGTGGGGGTTTATAGATTGATTCCTGTTCGGACTTGATGACACAGAGTACTTGGCGCAGGCAACATAGGATCAAATGGTAGCGCACAACTGTGACAGAAACGTGACAAGAACTCGAAACTCTAAAAGACTAAAACTAAGACCAGCAACTCGACACAAACCGGTGCAACCGAAAACTCAACAAGCCCTACCCAAGCAGTGCTAGTATGGCTCAAATGTGTTATGGGATTGCGGAAACAAAACTGATCTACTATTTTTTTTGGCTTTGTATGGACTATAGGAAGAGAAAAAATATTTTTGGAAAGGATGTGGAAGTCTCTCACCGAAAACCTTGCTCAGATTACCAACTGATGCGAACCCAGTAGGGTTTGTGCCCAATCTTTCGATGAGAGGCGAAGATAAGTCGATTGATAACGAGGAGACGCTCTCGGCCCGACTACAACCTTCCAAAGACGGTGCCCTCGCAACCGATACACCTCCTCCACTGCCGCGATCGTGTGGGTCGCGTCTCCGGCCACTAGGGCACCCGTCCTGCAAGCAATCGAGAACTAGCAAGAACTAGTATTGAACAAGTACTGAAATTACTAGATGGGAATGAAGGTTTCAATCTCAAACTCAATCTCAAATGATGTGGGGTTCCGAAGACTCGAAGACGGGCGGCTGGACAAGCACGCGCGCTTACAAGCAAGTAGCGAAGGCTAAACTTGATCTAAACAAAACCCAAGTGTTGTCGAGGGTGGCTAAGGAGTATATGAAAGGGGGAGGACAACCACAAGGGGGCAGGGGTCGTGCTCCAACCCTAGGACGCGTCCCTAATGGACCCAACTTGATACACGGCCCATTGGGCCAAAATACAGTGGCGCAGCACCCTGGACAGAAAGACCTCCAGTCAATAATTTGTTGATTGCGGACGCCTCAGGATAGATATGGGCATGAGTCCGGCTTCATATGAAATTTAGCTTCAACACGGTTCCAGGAAGTACTTGAACGCTTCAATCCGACTCCGTATGCGACCGTGGCGTCCGTCAGAAGTTGGTGCTGTGCTGCAGTCCGAATCCAGCCGACCCGAATCCTTTTCCGAGTCGCTCTTCTCCACGATTCCTAAGCAAACCAATAGTGCACGTGTCTCCATAATCTAAACACGGTGTATATGAACTAAGGAGGGAACTTACTTGATTATTTAGTTGGCGAGCACGAGCACGAGTAATAGGACCAGCGAGAGGAATTGAATCCTGTTGAGGTAGTGATGATGTCGATGTTGGGGATGTATCGTTGGCGGGAATGTCCTCATCAATGGGAGCTAGCCGGCAATGCCTAGCCATCTAGGAGGCAAACCTCCAAGAGTAACAAATGCTTCAAGGCTTGTAGACGCGAATCACAAGTGCTCAAGCTATGGAAGGCTCTTGACAGCTCACAAAGCTCACACAATCTCACTGTCTCAACCCAACTCAAGAATAGAGCTTGAATCTCACAAATCTCACAATGAGATGGTTGGGGAGAGGTTCTATGGTTTTGGCTTAGCAAAAACAATAGGGGGAGCACACCAGCAACCCTAGAATCAGCAGCTCCAACAAGTGGAGCTCGTGGGGTATAAATACTCCACACAAGGAAAACTAGCCGTTAGAAACCAGCCCAAGGCGGTCAGACCGCCTGCTCCAGGCGGTTAGACTGTCCTGCCCGGCTAGTTTGAAAAATTTCAAACTAGCCGTTCACCAGCCTGGGGCGGTCAGACCGCCCCCAGAGGTTGTTAGACCACCCTGGTCAGAGAGAGCCCAAAACCCTTTGCTCTTCTCACCAACACTTCACCGACATGATGCAGTGGCTAAGGTTGGGTTCTCGGTTTGTTAGATCACACAGGAACTCTCTCAAGGCTATTTCTCACATAGGTCAACTAATTAGCACTTTTGGTACTTGTCATAAAGCTAATGTTGCATCCCTCTTGATAGTACGGCATTCCTATACTCAAGAATAAAAGGAAATACCTAGTCAACCTCTTGAGCTTGTGGATCTTTCCACTTTCCATACTTGAACCATTTGAACTTGAGGGCTTCCAGCAATTGCTATCTTCATGAGCACATCCATACTTGAGCTAGCAACTTAAGATCTTTCCATATAGCATAGGAATGCACACTTAGATTCTTAAGTAACTCCATATTGCCAAACATAACATGTAGATGAGTTGCATTGCTTCACTCGGTTAAGGCTTGGATATGATACTTTAAGACCCCACAGATACTAGTTACTGCACCCTAGCAATCATTAATGGTAGCAACGCTAGACAAGACCATAAGATTTCCCTTAGTACCTCGCTCTAGTCATCTCGGTTGATCTCTTCATCACTTACCCAAACCACATTGAGTTCGACTTTGCTTCATCCATATTTGATCTTCATTTGAAATACCGCTTCAAATGCTTGTTCTAGATTGACAACGAATACGGAAGCTTCCAATTTAGGATCATCAAATATACACTCATCCTTGTATCCTTTTGCAATCACCACTTGAAGCCTTGCATTTATTATTTAGTAGAGAACATCATTTCTCCTTTTATGATCCATTGATTTTCAATCAAGCTACCACAATCATTGGAGACTCGGAATTGGTCTTTGCAAAATATCCCCAATATTTATCTTTATTTGATTGCTTGACATTTATCACTTCTTATCATAGGACCACACACTTGCTTGTCTTCTTCATGTGAGCCATACAATATTCATCCTCAAATGTATAGCAATATTAACTCATGAATAAATAAAAACCTGCTCACATTCCTAAACAAACAAGTTAGTTCTTTAATCACTTTGTCATTCAATTCACCAATATCCACTTAGGGGCCTACATGCAGTTTCATGGTTCTACCTCAAGAATGATGCCGAGAATCCGCTCGCGGTGTACGGCGGCCTGTGGATTGACCGGGCGCCGGACAAGTCGAAGTGGGTTCGGAGAAAGCAGAGTAGGAGTGATGAAGCAACTGATGTGAACCCGCTGGGGTTTGTGGTCGATCTTTCGATGAGAGGCGTGGGGGATAACTCGATTAGAGGAGATGATGTTCACGGCCCGACTACAACCTTTCCAAGGATGCGCCTTAGCAACCGATACACCACCTCCTATGGCTGCTGCGATCTTGTGGACCGCGTCAACCGCCACTAGGGCACCCGTTCCTGTGAGCAATCGAAGAACAAGCAAGAACAAGTATGGAACAAGTACTTAAAATACCAGATATGAATGAAGGTTTCACAATAAGTCACAACTCAATAAGGTGGGGTTCCGAATCAGGTAGAATAGGTGGTCTAGCCGACACACGTGTCTACAAGGAAGTAGCAATGGCTAAACTTACAACGAAATAAAACCCAGTCTGTTTGTGATGGCTATGGGGGTATATGAGAGGGTAGGGGCACGACCAGGACCTGGTGGGGGTCGTGCTCCAACCCTAGGACGCGCCCCTATGGGCTCCGACATGATACACGGGCGAACGGGCCAAAACCGAGCGACGTGGCACCTTGACAGATTCTGGATGTCCACTTCTTTTGACGATTCCCGTTGACAAAGATAATATTTTGACATGAGACTGGTGCCATTGGAAGGTCTATGAAATTATGTTTCCAACCATATAAAGAACGTCCCAAACGGAGTCCGTATGAGGTCGTGGCGTCCGTTTGAATTTGGCCCAGTCATGCAGTCCGAATCCAGCGCCCAAAACGTGTTGGCCTTGATCTCTTTCTGTCTTTGGGCCAAAAGTGACGTGGTGGCCTGGTGGAGGACGTGGGGAACACTTGGACTTGGCCCCCAATCAACCTCTTTGCTCCTCCATGCCTTCCACGTGTGTTGAGCACCCTTTTTGATCCACGTAAGTATTTCTGAAAATGACAACCAACAAACATCATAGTGCAGCAACAATTCATCAAATATATTGGATACAATGATGATAAGGAATCGGTTCACCTTAGAATAAAAACATGCTATTGTGGTCATATCTGAGACGGTGATGTCCTCATCAAGGAGAGGCTCCTCCGTCCTGCTTGAAATGCCCTCAAAGTGCTTCGCTCCCGCGAAGTGGATTTGACAGCGGTCATCGGCGGCTACCACGCGAAGGGGATCGTCCCGCTTCGATGGCGGGCTCTCTACATCTTCGAGATGACCCCCGATAAGGCTCCCTTTGCGGGGACGGTGACGGCCGACCCCCTACCCTCACTGGACGAGATCCAATACCGGGTGGCACAAGCGATTGGGAACGCGCAAACCATCTGGCCGCCATCCCAGTTGCTGCCAATGCTCCCTGACGTGAGCACCGTGTCTCTGGTGAGTTTCTCCTACCCCTTCCAACCTGTTTAGGCTTTTTGTTGGTTTCTGATTTTTGCATTCGCTAGATGGCGGCCACGCTCGTCCCCTCCGTGCGGGCTCCCCTACCTGAAGACCTTGGCACGGAACCGCGTGATCGCGGAGGCGGACAAGAGGCGGGCGGACCACCGGTCAGGGTGGAAGTCATCGGAGATCGACAAGCGGTCTCGGAACGAGGACCGTGCGAAGCGTCGGGCCGCCGGGGATGAGGATATCTCCTCGGACGAGGACCCTCGCCGGCCCCCGCGAACACCGGGGATGAGGACTCCGTCCCGTACGTGGATTGGAGCGACGTGGAGTCTTCTCCCCAGGGGCCATCGTCCAGCGCGGCGGTGCCTCCGCCTCCATCGATGGCCGCGGAGGCCAGCTCGAGCCAGCAAGCGTCACGGTCCGGCCGGGAACAAGGCAGAGGCTCCGTGGTGCGTACGTCGCACCGATCTCCTCAGGGGAGCCAGTTCGAAATCTGCCCTCGCTCGCCCCCACGCGACCGTCGCGCCTCCGAGGAGAGGAGGGATTCCTCCCAGCGCGTCGACTCTCACTGCCGGTTATCGGGCCGAGACTCTTCGTCTCGGCCTTCTTCCGGTGACCCGTTACGCCAGGGGTCGCACTCCCCATCAAGGAGACACGCGTCGCGGGGGGAGAGAGCCGCTCCGAGGACTTCTCCCCCACACAGGGCACGAGGAGGGGGACAGGATGTCCCCTCGCACCGGCTCTGGTCGGTGATTGTTCAGAGTGGCGGCACATCTGCCGCCCAGGTTCCCGTCCCATCGACGGGCAAGAGGCCGGCTCCTCCTCCGAGCTCTGCGCCCACGGCCGCCGAGCGCACCCGTGTCATCTCGTTGAGGTGAGTTCTGCCTCGCTGATTTCCAACTAGTCGTCATATTGTCCGAGTTCTTCTGTATTTTCCATACCTTTGTTCATCTTTATTTCGTCTTTTTGTCCCAGCCACGTCCCGACTGACAAGCTGGCTCCGGCACCCTAGAAGTCGTTACGTCGGGAAGCGCAGGTGGTTCTCGGAGCGCCCCCGCCGCCTGTCTCGCCGCCGGTCCCCCCGTCGGAACAAGTCGGCGGGAAGGCGACCGGGACAGCCGTGAACGCAGGGACGACGGTTCCCCCAAGAGATGCCGGGAGCCCTAGGAGAAGTGGCTTGTCACTAGGCCTGACGGGTACGGGGTCCTTCCCCTCGGAAGAAGAGGTCTCCACCCGCCAGGCCGAGCTGGAGAAATGCTTGTCGAGATCCGAGACGCCAGCCCCCGAGCCAGTGGCCCCGCCCATCGTCGCCGTCACCGATGCGGAGGAGGCCGACAACGTCTCTGGGGAGATCGCAGTCATGACACCCATTGTCGCGACCGAGGGGGCTGGCACTGGTGCTCCGGGGTCTGGCGCCGCCTCCCCTTCGAAGGACATTTCCGTTGAGGCGGTGGTCCCGCCAGTTGGGTCACCCACGGCAGGCGCCGCTTCTCCCCTCAGGCCCCCCGGAGGTCGTGGTCATCGAGGAGTCTCCTCCTCTCGTCACGCGAGGCACCGTGAGCTCTCTAGCGGCGGCGGATGGTTCGCTGTTGGCTGCCACTCGGGAGGCTGACAAGCACTCGGGAGGGCCGATGGCGGACGGCTCGCTACCGGGCACTGCTGTGGTGGGCAACGAACACTCGGGTGGTGTCCCGTCACCCGCCCTTGGCTCGTTGGGAACGGTGCCGGTGGAGCCCTGACAACTCTCGCTGGTGCCAGTCTTGCGGGGAGAGCAGGCCCGCTTGCTTCATCGTTGGTGAGGATGCGGAGTCCTCGGCACGCAAGCTCTTCGAGAAGGGCCTACAACAGATCGGGCGGGCGTACACAGAGCTAGTCCTTCCCGCCTCAAGGGTAAGTTTTTGATTCCCTACCCCGTTTTCCCATTAGACATTCGGTCTCGTTGTTCCTGATAAGCACGGAATTTCACGTGGCGCATGAGCTCACGGAGCGCAGCATCGAGAAATCATGTGCCCTCAAACTGCTTAGGCCGAGAAGACACAGCTGGAGATGCAGCTGGCCGCGACCCTGAGGACCAGGTGTGTCCGAGGACCAGTGGAGGGTCGCTCCTTAGTGATGAGTGATTGACAACGTTGTGTGGACTGATGCTTGACTCAGTGTGCAGGTACAGGTTGCGGCTTGACTCGTGTTGGTGCAAGTGAAGAACAAGCGCGAAAGGCCTTAGCCGTGGTGGCCTCCAGGTGATGGAGAGGCAAGTAGGCTTGGTTCGATGGACCCGGTGGCCGATGGGGTCAAGTGCGAGCCGTGCGGTGCAAGACTAGCAAGTTTAAGTCATGGACATGGGCCGGTGCAAGGTGGCAGTTCGAGGTCGAAGCTTGCACGCGGGGTTTGGTGGTTTGCCCACCAAAATCTCAGATTTCTTTGAGAGGATCATGGGTGGATGCCTTATGCATCTTTGGGTGTGATCTTGACCCCTCAAACACCGGGAAATCCCTTCGATTCGGGAGTTCTTGTAGGAGCCTGAGTTCTTGGTGGTGGTTCATGTGATCCGCGATTCCCGGTGATTTAGTGAGTTAGAGGTTGAGATTTTTGGTGCATAGCTTCATCTAGTGACGCTTCACATCTCCCCCAAATCTTGCCTCAAGAGCTCAAGTGGTTTGGGAAATCCGGTGATGGAAAGGAGGGGTTGACCTTCACGCGCGTGGCATTTCTGCTTCTGTCCGAGCTTGGCAGACGGTCCACAAGGGTCCTGTAGACTGTCCGCGAGTGGTGTGTTGTTCGCCTGTTAGTTTGTATTCTTGCGCGCTCGTGTTTCGATCCGTCGGTTTCGAAGTTTTCTTTTGGGAGGTGTTTGCCGGACTGTCTGCCAGGTGGGGCCGGACTGTCCACGAGGTCCAGACCGTCCGTGGTGCTTGCCCGGACTGTCCGAATTTCCTCGGTGCGCTACTGGAGGCTCGATGTTCTTTTTTGGACTATCCGCCTTGGTTTCACAGACTGTCCGCAACCCTCACGGACTGTCCGTCGTACCCATGCGGACTGTCCGCCCAGGGTTTCGCAGATTTGGCTAAGTCTTTTGTTTCTTGTCTTGTGCTTCCGCGCTTTGTTTCGAGGTTTGTCTCTAGGACTTGTGGGCTTGTGTGTGCCTAGTCTAGATCTTCTTTGGTGTGTGCGATGATCAGAGTGGCAATCGGGGTATAGGACGAGTTCATCCTTCGGGAAGAATTTTTGTCGGCTCCCATTCACCCCCCCTCTCTGGTCGCCTATTCGGTCCTTCAATTGGTATCAGAGCCGGTTACGGATGTTCATGATTCTAACCAGTCTAAGATCCAAAGATGGGCAACTATGGTAAGGGGTCGGGTCCTCCGCACTTCGATGGCAAAAATTACCCGATGTGGGAGAGGCGCATGGGCACGTTTTTGCATGGGAAGGGGACTCTGATCAGGGATGTGACCCAAAATCCTAACTATGTCATTCCAGATAGTTTTTGTCTTCCAAGATTGCGGGACATGTTTGAGGCCAACAGCAAGGCTGTTGATTACTTGTTCCGTGCTCTTTGTGCCTCAGAGTTTGATCGAGTGTACGGAGAGGATGTGGCCGGAAAGATATGGCTTAAGCTTAGGAATGCACATGTTGGCAATGCTCAGGTGCAAGCTCATTTGTTTTCCACTTACCGGAGAGAGTACGAGAACTTCACTCATCTCCCCGGTGAGTCGACTGATGTGATGTTTCAGCGCTTCACCGGCATTGTGAACAATATGAGGGCCAATGTGACAGTGCTCCCATACACGGATCATGATCAAGCTGTCAAGCTTTTGCATGCCCTGGATAGGTCTGTGTGGAGGGCCAAGGTCAAGGCCATTGAGGAGTCGAGTGTGTATGATACTTTGACACTGGATGAGCTGTTCTCTAAGCTCAGGTCTTCGGAGGTTGATCGTGGCTTGAGAGCCAAGAGCGAGAGCCCCACTAACTCTCATAGTTTGGCTCTTGTCTCAGGATCGAGGACTAATGCTAACTCAGCTGCTTTTTCTTTTTCTTGTCTGGTTGTCCATGCAAGATGAGGACTTTAAGGTGCTGAGCGAGGAGGATCTCGCCTTGTTGAGCAAGTGGTTTGGGCGGATGTACGAGAACCGCAAGAATACGAGGAGAAGCTCGGGGATGTGCTATCCGTGCGGGAAGCACGGGCATTTCATCGCCGAATGCCCTGAAGCCATGGAGATCAAGAACAATTACAAGGGCAAGCCCAAGCATGACTACAACAAGCACCGCTCCCGAAATGACTACAAGGACAAGCGCAAGGACAAGGGCGAGATAAGGCCAAAGAAGAGTAGCGGGTACAAGAAGAAGACGACTAGAGCGATGGTTGCCAGAGCGAGTGACATTGACTCCACTTCAAGCGATGCTTCTTCCGGTTCGAGCAGCGATGAAGAGCAAGATCAGCGTAAGGACAAGCGGCACACGAGCAAGAACTTCACCGGCCTCAACTTCGTCGCACAAAGTGGCTTTTGTGGCATGGCGCACTCCAAGAAGGGTGGGAAGCACAACTCGGATCCGAACTCCAACTCCGACGAAGAGGTACGACAAGATCCCAACTTCTTGCTAGAGAAGAATGCTAGGCTGAATGAGTTGCTTGATAACCGTGATGATGTGCTTAGGAAGACCAACAAGGAGAAGAGAGAATTTCGGTCTTTGCTAGGTGATGCTAAGGACAAGATAATTTAGCTTGAGTCATTGCTTGTTGATGCTAGAACTGAGATAGACTCTTTGAAACCTGCTCTTGTTGTGTCTGATGAGATTGATTGTGGTAATTGCAATGTTTTCGTAGCTGACTTGACTGCTCTCAAGGAGAAGCATGCCTCAACTCTTGAGGAACTAGATGTGCTTAGGATTGAGCGTGATGAGTTGAAATCTAGACCTGCTTTGTTAGGTGCTTGCACTTCTTGTCCTGTGTTGCATGCTAGGCTAGATGAATCTCATACCAAGATAGTTTCTCTTGAGGCTGCATTGAAAGCTCCTATTCCTACATCATGCTCTACCTGTGAAATGCATGCTTTGAAAAACATGGAACTTGCGCATCATGTTGACCGTTTGTAGGATGAGAATGATGAGTTGAGGAAATTGATGAGGTGGTTGTCTGGGCATGAGCCACAGTTGAGTTTGATGTTGGGTGAGTTTAAGAGGTTTGATGGTCAGGCGTTGGGGGTTGGCAAGAGTGGTGAGAAGAGTGGTGAGGGAGGAGAGAAAGTTGGAGAGATTCCTATTCCACCACACACTACATCCATGAACAAATTCGCACCCAAGCCAAACCACCTCAGAAACAAGCTAGACACAACCCCAGATCCACCAGTGTTCCCCCACAAGACAGAAAACTCCTAGAAACCCATCAAGTTTGTGAGCACCCAGGGGAATGTCTTTGGTGAGAAGTCAGGAGAGAAAGCTGTTGAGAAACCCACAGAGAAGCCACAGCCTAAGCCACAACCAATCCACTTCCATTGTGAGTATTGTGGGAGGGATGGGCATAAGGATGAGTTCTGTTTCAGGAGGAGAAGGGATGAGAGGTTTGCTAGGGAGATGGCAAACAAGGATAGGTACCACCCTTCTCATGGTGTGTCTGAGCCTCGCTGAGGGCCTCTACATCAGGGTGATGGGTTTGTGCGTACAGTTCCCACTCGTGGTGGTGGAGGTGGCTTTCCTCAGAGAGATAGGCGTGTTGGGTTTGGGCGTGGTGAGTTTGCTGGACGTGCTACTGCTCATGACCATTACGAGTTTGGGAGGCACGATCGGAGCTTTGGGTCTCAGTGAGACGTGACAGGTTCTTCGGTGGTAAGCGTGAGAGGGCTCCGCCCAGAGGTTTTGATAGGATGGATTTTGCTAACCCTTCTTTTGAGCAAATGGCTCGACACTGGTTTGACTCTTTTGGTAATAACCCCAGTGTTGAGTCGCTTGCTCATTCTCGTTCTTGTTTTTGATTTGCAGGTGGGAGGCATGGAGGACTTTTGGTTGATCGAGTCCAGTTGCTCACGTCACATGATCGGAGATCGTGGGTGAGTACAAGGGAGTACATCACTTTCGAGGACAATGGAAGAGGACGAGTGCTTGCTGAAGGTATGGTGAAGGTGAGTAGCATGGTGACCTCAAAGAGTTTGGCTTTGGTCAAGTCACTTGGTTTTAACCTGTTGTCAGTATCCCAGTTGCTTGATGAGGGTTTTGAGGTTCGTTTTAAGTTGGGTGCTTCTCGTGTGCTTGATTCTCGAGGCGATCTTGTTTGTACGATCGTCCCCGAGGGTCAAATCTTTCATGCCGATTTTTCCCAGTCTGTTGGTCCTCCTCGATGCTTTGTTGCTGGTGTTTCGGCTGAGCTTTGGAAATGGCATAAGAGGCTAGGACACTTAAGCTTTGAGCTGCTTTCCCGCTTGAGTGGTCTAGACCTTGTCCGAGGATTGCCTAAGTTAAAATTCGAGAAGGATTTGGTTTGTGCTCCATGTCGGCAAGGAAAGATGGTTGTCGCTTCTCACGCCCCTCTGACTGCGGTCATGACCGAGCGACCTTGTGAGCTGTTGATGATTTTTCGAGGTACTCTTGGGTTTTCTTTTTGGAGGATAAGAGCGAGACATTTGGCTTTGTTCGAGACTTGATCGTGAGGTTGAAGAATGAGAGACATGGTGATGCCATTCGAGCTATACGCAGTGACAATGGCATGAAATTTAGAAACTCTCATTTTGATGCCTTTTGCAGTGATCTTGGTCTCGACCATCAGTATTCTTCTCCATACGTCGTTTGCCAGAATGGTGTAGTGGAGAGGAAGAATCGGACCCTTTGTGAGATGGCCAGGACGATGCTTGATGAGCATAGGACTCCTAGGCGTTTCTGGGCCGAGGTGGTCAATACCACTTGCTATGTGTCGAATCGCATTTTCCTTCGTGCTTTCAAGAAGAGGACTTTGTATGAGCTGATGCATGGGCGAAAACCCAAGGTGAGTCACTTTAGAGCTTTCAGATGCAAGTGCTTTATTTTGAAGAAGGACAAGTTGGATAAGTTTGAGTCTAGATGTCCGGATTGTATTTTCCTCAGTTATGCTATTCACTCTAGAGCATATCGTGTGCTCAATCTTGACACTAACCAAATCATGGAGACTTGCGAGGTAACCTTCGACGAGACACAACCATGTAGTTCTTCTGCTTTTGAGTGTGCAAGTGACGAGGAAGTTGGCGAGAAGATCTTCGAGGATGACAAGGATGCAGATGGAGAAGAAGAAGATGATGGTGGTAATGCTCTCGTGGCTGGTCGTGTACACGCTACTTCCACTATGACGACAACGATTGAGGATGGTCCGTCCCCTACGCCTATGACAACAGAGGTTGTTCGAGTGGAGGCTGCTACTGAGGGGGTGGTTGTGTCCAGGTGAGAGGCTCCCCGGCGTGTACAGGTGGATCACCCAACGACGATGATCATAGGTGACCTTCATGAACGCACTACACGGTCGAGGTCAAGGAATACTTCTCACTTTGCTCACTCTGAATTTGTTTCTTTGTTTGAGCCCATAGATATTCGACACGCCTTGTCTGATGCAAACTGGGTGAATTCCATGCATGAGGAGTTAGAGAATTTTGAGAGAAACCAAGTTTGGGTGTTAGTCGATCCACTACCAAATTGCTGTCCTATAGGTACCAAGTGGGTGTGGAAGAACAAGGAAGGTGAGAATGTGATGGTTGTGAGAAACAAGTCGAGGTTGGTGGCTCAGAGGTTCAACCAGAAAGAGGGTATAGATTATGAGGAGACATTTGCTCCTGTGGCCCGTTTGGAGGCAATTAGGATCCTTCTAGCCTTTGCCGTGGCTAAAGGGTTCAAGTTGTTCCAGATGGACGTGAAGAGTGCTTTCTTGAATGGGGTGATAGAGGAAGAAGTGTTTGTGAGGCAACCCCCGGGGTTTGAAAGTGACAAAAACCCACACCGTGTATACAAACTCCAGAGAGCGCTTTATTGGTTGAAACAGGCACCGAGGGCTTGGTATGGCAGGTTGAGAGGCTTTTTGCTAAGTAAGGGGTTTGTGATGGGCACAGTTGATATGACCCTGTTTCTCCTTAAGTATGGAAATGACCTGTTGATTGTTCAGATTTACGTGGATGGCATAATCTTTGGTGGCTCTTCTCATGATCTTGTTGCCAGATTTGCAGATGACATGAGCATGGAATTTGAGATGTCTATGATGGGCAAGCTGCAGTTTTTCCTAGGACTCCAGATCAAGCAGTGCAAGGACGGGACGTTTGTACATTAGGCGAAGTACACCAGGGACATGGTAAAGAAGTTTGGCATGAATGACTCCAAGCCGCTGACTACACCGATGGGTACCACTACGGCTTTGGACGCAGATGAAGATGGCGAACCCATGGACCAGAAGGAGTACCAGAGCATGATCGGCTCCCTCCTCTACTTGACGGTGACGAGGCCGGACATACAATTCAGTGTGTGTCTGTGCGCTCGTATTCAGGCTTCACTAAGGACTTCACATCGGCAGGCTGTCAAGAGGATTTTCAGGTACTTGAACTACAGTCCTGAGTTTGGTCTTTGGTATTCTGCCTCCTCGACACTCAGACTTCACGGGTACTCCGATGCTGATTTTGCTGGGTGTCGATTGGACCGCAAGTCTACCTCTGGGTGTTGCTAGTTTCTTGTTTCTTCTTTGGTCTCTTGGTCGTCTCGCAAGCAATCTAGTGTAGCCCAGTCCACTACAGAGGCCGAGTATGTAGCTGCAGCCAGTTGTTGTTCCCAGCTCCTATGGATGACCTACACTATGAGCGATTTTGGTGAGGAGTGCTCCCAGGTTCCACTCTTTTGTGACAGCACCAGTGCCATAAGTGTAGCCAAAAACCCAGTCCTTCACTCCAAAACGAAACACATCGAAGTGAGATACCACTTTCTGAGGGACAATGTTGAAAAAGGGAACATATCCTTGTTCTATGTACCTACCCAAGATCAGCTAGCCGACATATTCACTAAACCACTTGACCAAGTTACCTTCACTCGCTTGTAAGGTCAACTTGGAGTGTGTTTTCCTTTTTAGCTGGTTCTTGGAGCTTCTTATGTATATATGTGATATATGTATCATTTGTTGCATTCCATGCATGCATTTTGCTTTTTGTACAAAACCTGGTAGGATAGCCATCTTTGGATCATTTGTGCTAGGATGAGCTTCTCTTATATACTTTGATCACTATGATGTGCTATATGTGAGATATGTGTATGCTTTTGGAATGGTGATGTGAATGCTATGCTCTTGATGGTATTGTCATATGTTCATGATGAGATAGCTTCCTTTTGTGAAAATGTTAAAAATGCTTCACTCATGAGTAGATACAGTTTCATGCTCAATTTGTGCTCAAATGCCTATATCATGCCTAGTTTGTGCTTGAGTATCATGCTCTTTTTGCTTGGGATCAAAGACCCATTTGTCATGGTAAATGTTTAGCCCATATGTTCACTTGTGGAGGAGCATAAGCTTCTTTTTGCCGCAAAGGCATTTCATGTACCATGCTTAAATTTGAAAATGAAATTGGTGTGTGAATTGCCTTATGCTTGAAAATGAGCTCTTAATCATGTCTTTATGTTTTGATGTACATATCTTAGGTGCTAAACCGTTGCATGATGTCTACCATGAGATGTCTCATTTTAAGAAGTAGTCACATGGCTCGGTGGCTTTGACATGACATGTAGTAGCTTATGGGCATTTGCCATGATCTTGTGATAAGAACTTGTGATCTTGTATGAGCTTTGTATGTTCTAGCTTATTTTTGCTCAAATTGCCATGGATAGGGCCTTGCTCATGAGATGAATGGTTCTTTGTGAAAATTTCTTAAAATTGCTTTTGGCCATGTCACATGCTTATATGTCTCTACTTTCTTGATAGCAATGCGCTAACTACACCATGTCTACTTTGCTTACTCTATGTCTCATTTGTAGCATTTTGTTGTGCTCCTTGTATATCTGAGAAGCTTGGTAGATTATATATGCTTTGACATGCATTTGTGCACCTTCATGGTACCTTGATTCATGCATTGTCAACAAGGGGGAGAATATATATGAAGGGGGAGAAGTTGTATGCTTGTGAGGAGAAAAAATGAGAAAAGAGGTTGCATTTGCTCAGGGGGAGTTTGCATATGTGCAGGGGGAGCTCCTTTGGTTTGCATGAGTTTTGTGCTTTGTGGTGTGCTCTTTGTAGAGCTTTGGTTGTCTCAGCTGTGTTGAGCCGTTGCCCTTGCCTTAGGGGGCCGAGACTTGGTCTGGCGAGTGGTCGTGTTTTTCGCTTGTTCTTTGGCTTTGGATCACTTGCTTGGACATTTGTGTTCGTGGTTGTTTTCTTTTCCTTTTTCTCTTTAATGGTTACTATGGGTGTTGTCAATGCACTCATCAAGGGGGAGATTGAGGACCAGGTGTGTCCGAGGACTAGTGGAGGGTCGCTCCTTAGTGATGAGTGATTGACAACGTTGTGTGGACTGATGCTTGACTCAGTGTGCAGGTACAGGTTGCGGCTTGACTCGTGTTGGTGCAGGCGAAGAACAAGCGCGAAAGGCCTTAGCCGTGGTGGCCTCCGGGTGATGGAGAGGCAAGTTGGCTTGGTTCAATGGAACTGGTGGCCGATGGGGTCAAGTGCGAGACGTGCGGTGCAAGACTAGCAAGTTGAAGTCATGGACATGGGCCGGTGCAAGGGGGCGGTTCGAGGCCGAAGCTTGCACACGGGGTTTGGTGGTTTCCCCACAAAACCATCAGTGGACGGTTTCTTGGTTTGGGCCTCAAAACCAAGTCCGGAGGCCCGACGTGATGGAGGCGGTGATCCGGGAGCATCGGGAAGCTTCGAGGCGGGGGGCACGTGGTGTGATCGCGGGGCTTGCATCGAGGCGAAGCAAGTCCGCGCTGGAAGCGTGTCCGCTCGATGGGATTATCCAATGACTTGACCATATTGCCCCTGAGGGGTGTGTATCTTAAGTTTAAGTTGTTGGGTTAGCGTGGTCGTTTGCCTTCTTCGGTGGACTTCATATATATAGCGGAGAGGTGGATAATATATATATATATATATCTGGCTCTAGGGTTTCCTCCCCCGGTAGATCGCTCTGGACTGCTTCATTTCCCAGTATTTCCTTAGGCTAGATTCTTGTACAGACTCTGACCTCTGGATGTATGGAAGCATTGGACGTTGTGATGATCTCCTAGCTCTTTGTGATTTTCGTGTCTTTTTGGAGCTATTTTTGGGTGGTTTCGTTCTTCGCTCGATTCGTTGATTTGAGGGTGTTTTCTCTCGAATTTCTTTGAGGGGATCATGGGTGGATGCCTTGTGCATCTTTGGGTGTGATCTTGACCCCTCAAATGCTGGGAAATCCCTTCGATTCGCGAGTTCTGGTAGGAGCTCGAGTTCTTGGTGGTGGTTCATGTGATCTGTGATTCCCGGTGATTTAGTGACTTAGAGGTTGAGATTTTTGGGGCATAGCTTCATCTAGTGACGCTTCACATCTCCCCCAAATCTTGCCTCATGAGCTCAAGTGGTTTGGGAGATCCGGTGATGGAAAGGAGGGGTTGACCTTCGCACGTGTGGCATTTCTGCTTCTGTCCGAGCTTGGCAAACCGTCCCCGAGGGTCCTGTGGACCGTCCGCGAGTGGTGTGTTCTTTGCCTGTTCGTTCGTGTTCTTGCACGCTCGTGTTTTGATCTGTCAGTTTCGAAGTTTTCTTTTGGGAGGTGTTTGCCAGACTGTCGGCCAGGTGGGGCCGGAATGTCCGTGAGGTCCGGACCATCCGCGGTGCTTGCTCGGACTATCCGAATTTTCTCGGTGCGCTACTAGAGGCTCGGTGTTGTTTTTCGGACTGTTCGCTTTAGTTTCATGGACTGTCCGCAAGCTTCGCGGACTATCCGCCGTACCCATGCGGACTGTCCGCCGTACCCATGCGGACTGTCCGCCCAGGGCTTTGCAGATTTGGCTAAGTCTTTTGTTTCTTGTCTTGTGCTTTCACACTTTGTTTCGAGGCTAGTCTCTAGGACTTGTGGGCTTGTGTGTGCCTAGTCTAAAGCTTCTTTGGTGTGTGCGAGTGATCGGAGTGGCAATCAGGGTATAGGCCGAGTTCATCCTTCGGGAAGAATTTTTATCGGCTCCCATTCACCCCCCTCTCTGGTTGCCTATTCGGTCCTTCAGAACCGCTTTGTCACTGCAGCGGCCGAGGCTTGCAAGGCGACAGAGAGGGCCACCCTTGAGGCAAGAGCAAAGTCTGCGGAGGACCAAGCTGCTGCCGTGTAGTCGGCTACTAACGTCGCCGCGTTGGAGAAGGCTGCACTGGAGGCGAGAGCGAAGTCCGCGGAGGACCAATCTACCGCCGTGCAGTTGGCTGCTGATGCCGCTGTGTCAGAGAAGGCCGCGCTGGAGACGAGGCTGGCGGAGGTGGAGAAGGCAGCGGCAGAGCTGCGATCAGCCGCCGAGACCGCCGCCCGTGCTGCCCAGCAGGAGATAGCGGCGCTCAAGGCAAAGGTCGTAGAGCTACAGGGGGCCTGAGCTGCGTAGAGACCGAACTCGTGTCGGCCCACGAGCGGGTGACCACCTTGACCACCGACGGAGACAGGCTCCACCAGATCACCGAGAAGCAGGCGCAGGAGATTCTTGGTGAGAGTTTCAGTGTTCGTATCTTCGCGACTTTTTCATTTTTGCGTAGCGCGCAGTCTTGTAATGTTGTCGTCTTGGTTTCTGGGGAGGATAGGCCTCTATGAGGTCCGCGACACCTTGTCGAAGCAGGTCATGGAGAAGGATGGTCTTTTGGTCAAGAGCTTCGTCAAGAACCAGGAGCTGGTGAAGCTCGTCAAAGAGCTCTCCGAGAAGATGGAAGGTATGGGTCGTAACCTTACTTTCTCCCTTGGTTTTTTCTGACAAAGATTGAGCTTTTTTCTGTTCTTCTCCCTAGCTCTTGTCGGGGAGCTCGAACGGGCCAAGAGATCCGGTGACGGGGCTCGGCGAGACCTCGATGCTGTGCTCAAGACTCGCCAAAACATGTTGCGGGCCATCTCGAAGGTGCTTGACGATCATCAGGTTGGCCCTGCCCCCTCTTTGGTGGATCAGCTTGCTCTTGCTGTTCCTACGTCTCGGGAGCAGGCACTGGCCACGGCTCGCAACGTGGTGTGTAGGGTGGTCGCCATGTTCTGGTCACACTACCAGAACATGGACCGCGAAGCGTTGAGCGGCGGATGGGCCCCTGGCTAGGAGAGCCACGAGTACGACGATATCGAGGCGGGCTCCGTTGAGTTTGCCGATTTCGTGGTTGCCTGCGCCTTCAAAGACCTTGACCTGTAAAGGAAGGAGATAGCCTCGCTAGGGCTTTTAGTTTCATTTTGTCATGTTTGTACAAAATTATAAACCTTACGGGGGTGTTCCCTTGATCAGATTTATTAACTTATTCGTTGTTGTTTGTTGGTTTCCGCCTATCGCCTTTTCCCGAGTACTTAGGAGCTGTGGAGTCCAGGCAGTACGACCTGGGACTTTAGCTGGTAGCTTCTGTTCCGTAACCGCTGAGGTATGGGAACTCGAGAGCTCGGCCGAGCTTAGTCGCATAGCAGTAGTACTCGGACGCATAGCCCTCGAGCACTTTGGGAGAAAGAGCGAGCATGCGTATTTTGTAAACGAAAAAACTACTCGGGGCAGTTGCTTGGATGGTTGCCTGACCGCTTCCAAGAGAGCGAGGAAAACAACCTGAGGGACTAGGTTATGCTCGTAGGTCTTCGCACTATAGCCGTGGGGGTGTAAGTACTCAGAGCCTAGACGAGTGTGGACCTGGAGCCGCACGAGTTGTCATCCTTCTCCTTAGCAAGCGCAGGTGTACCACGATGTCTTCACGAGTGCAATCGACCACAGATGGTTTTTTTGGAAGAAAACTTTTCAAAAATGAAGTGGGGGAGGGGCATCGTGCCTCGGTTTGTAGCCCCCGAGCCCACGGGGAAGTTGGAGAATTGCTCGTGAGGTTAAAGATGTTAAAGCATCTACCCAGGCAATTACGTAAGCCGAAAGGGACAAGAAACTTATTAACTATGAACATAGCTTCGAAGCTTTTGCATTATCATAAGATGGAACGAAGAATTGTGCTTAAGGATAAAAAAGGCGTAGCTGTTTTATGTTCCATGCATTGGAGATGACTCTGCCGTCTTCGTGCTTGAATGTTCCCGGACGGAGCACTTGGTCGACGAGGAATGGCCCCTCCCATGGTGGTGAGAGCTTGTGTTGGCCCTCATTAATCTGAACTCACCGGAGTACCAGGTCGCCGACTTGAAACTCCCGGTTCTGTATGTTGCGCTCGTTGTAGCGTCGCAAGGCCTGCTGGTATGCTGCTGAGTAGAGGAGGGCGACGCCGCGTGCTTCGTCCAGCTGATCGATGGCGTCCTCGAGGGTGACCTGATTCCCTTCTTCAGTGTACGCTTGAACCCTTGGGCTGCCGTAGTCGATGTCAATCGGGAGGGCCGCCTCTGACCCCGTGTACTAGGAAGAAAGGCGTGCAGCCGGTGGCCCGGCTTGGCGTGGTGCGTAGGCTCCACAAAACGGACGGGAGTTCCGCCGCCCATGTTGCCCGAAACTTCTCGAGGCGCTTGAAGATTCACGACTTTAGGCCTTGTAAGATCATGCCGTTCGCCCTCTCCACCTGTCCGTTGGTCCTCGGTGACGGCTGCCCAATCCACACGGATGTTGTTGTCGTCGCAAGACCTAAGGAACTTTTTGTCGGTGAACGGGGTGCCATTGTCAGTGATGATGGAGTTTGGGATCCCGAAGCGGTAGATGATGTCGGTGAAGAACGCAACGACCTCCTCGGAACAGATGCTTGTTATCGTCTTGGCCTCGATCCACTTGGAGAACTTGTCGGTAGCCACGAGTAGATGCGTGTAGCCCTCGGGTGCTTTCCTCAGCGGTCCGACCAGATCCAATCCCCGTACCGCGAAAGGCCAAGTTGTGGGGATGGTCTAGAGTGCCTGCGCTGGGAGGTGGATTTGCAGCGCGTAGAATTGGCAGCCCTCACAGCTGCGCACGATATTCTTCGTGTTGGCGACGGTGGTTGGCCAGTAGAAACCTTGTCGGAACGCCTTTCCGACAAGAGTCCTCAGGGCGGCGTGGTGCCCACATGCCCCGGCATTAATGTCCCGCAACAGCTCTCTTCCTTGGTCGGTTAGAATGCAGCGCATGAGGATGCCTTTGGCGCCTTGTCGGCGGAGCTCTCCATCAACAAGCTTGTACAACTTGGCCAGTCGTGCTATTCGTCGAGCTTCTTCCTTGTCGGGTGGCAGCTTGCCTTCCACGATCCACTCGAGGAGTGGGATCCTCCAATCCGGATCCTCAAGGTTGGGCTCTCGCACCTCATCAAGCTCCATGACTTCTTGCGTCGAGGGTTCCGATGGCTTGTCATCGTCATAGCGGACGGATGGCTCGTACTGGTCGCTGGCGAAAACCCCATATGGAACGGGCTTCCGATTAGATGCTGCCTTTGCGAGGGTGTCCGCCGCTTCGTTGTACTTGTGCAGCATGTGGTTGAGCTCAAGCCCGTGGAACTTGTCTTCCAATTCACGCACCGCCCGACAGTACGCCACCATCTTTATGCTCAAACAGTTCTTCTCCTTCATTACTTGGCCCACGACGAGGTCAGAATCACCTCGGATCTCGAGGCGGCGAATCCTGAGTTCGAGGGCGATTCGGAGCCCGTTGAGGAGGGCCTCGTACTCTGCAACGTTGTTGGAGGCCGAGAAGTGTAGTCGGACCATGTACTCCATTCGCACGCCCAGAGGTGAGATGAAGACAAGTCCTACTCCGGCTCCTTCCTTCATGAGTGAGCCGCCAAAGTACCTCACCCACGTCTCGTGCTAGACCGAGGCCGGAGGGGGTTTGGATCTCTGTCCATTTAGCGACAAAATCAGCCAGCACCTGTGATTTGATGGCGCTGCGCGGCGCATACGTGATGTTCTGCCCCATCAGCTCGAGGGCCCACTTGG
This sequence comes from Cenchrus fungigraminus, assembly GCA_036936925.1. NCBI lineage: Eukaryota > Viridiplantae > Streptophyta > Magnoliopsida > Poales > Poaceae > Cenchrus > Cenchrus fungigraminus. Next base: position 34,914,860 of record CM072775.1, read on the forward strand.
CTATTCTTCCTTCAGCCTCAGGGCTTTGTATCACCTCGCCAAGCGGGTATCTTGACCCCATCATGATGGGGTGCACGTCAAAGTAATGCCGGAGGTTCTGCTTGGTGATGAGGACTGCGTATACCAACTTTTAGATCTGCGGGTGGCATGTCTTTGAGTCGGAGAGGACTTCGCTGATGAAATATACTGGGCGTTGCACCTTTTGCGTCCTTTCGGGCTCTTCTCGCTCGACGACCAGCGCCGTGCTCACAACCTGAGTCGTAGCGGTAATGTACAGGAGTATGGGCTCTTCTTGCGCCGGTGCTGTGAGCACCGGTGGGCTTTTGAGAAGGTTCTTGAGCGAGTCGAGCGCTTCTTGTGCCTCGGGCGTCCAGGCAAAATGATCCAACTTCTTCATCAGTCGGTACAGCGGCAAGCTGCGTTCACCAGGTCAGGCGATGAAATGGCTGAGCACAGCGAGGCATCCTGTGACGCGCTGCACACCTTTCAGGTTCTGGATCGGCCCTATGTTTGTGATCGCTGAGATCTTCTCGGGATTCGCATCAATGTCATGTTCCGACACGACAAACCCGAGGAGCATGCCTCTCGGAACCCCGAAAACGCACTTCTCGGGGTTAAGCTTTACTCTGTGCTCTCTCAGCTTCTCGAAGACCGCTGTTAAGTCGGGGACCAGATCACCCACTTTCTTCGATTTTACCACGATGTCATCGACGTAGGCCTCGATCAGCCGACTGATGAGGTCACCGAAGACACGTCACATGCATATTTGGAATGTGGCACCCGCATTTTTCAACCCAAATGACATGGACGTGTAGCAGAACACACCGAAGGGGGTGATAAACGATGTGGCGAGCTGGTCGGCTGTTGACGGTTCAAAACCGTGTTGAAGTTCACCGCAAGCCTACGGGTGACTTGGTGCCTTTTTCACCAAGGAGGGTCCCCCCAAGGATTGTCAATCCAAGGATCAGAAGCAAACCGCTAAGGATCTCTACCTAATATATTGAACTATCCTAACATGAAGCGTAGATTGCATATAAGGTAACCTTTAAGAGATACGTGTATGATAGCTCAAGGTTGATCACATAAACGAACATAGGCGAGGTAAAGCGCCACCAAGGGGACGACTAACCCTATCGCCTTCTAGTTGTAGTTTCAACAAACGAGCAACAACCAAGCATCTCATCTAGAAGCATCCTTAAACTCCTACCTCCGGCCTACCTCCCGAAGACATCCGCTCATTCGGGGGAAATCACCCTGTCACGATGCTCCCTTAATGAAGCGGGGGATCCACGGGCGTGCCCAAACATGGACAAGCCTACAAACCATGAAGGGTCGACATACTAGATCTAATCACCATGATTACTTAAAGCATGCTATGTAGTCTAACCTAGGATTAGACTAAGGGTCAAACATATTCATGAAAGGTAGAAAGTAAAGACGGAGACATGGAATCGCTTAAAGATCGGAAAGCAAGATTACAATTACTCACATAATAGTAGATGTGTTTGGGTCACCACCACCGAGTACATACCATTGATGACCTCAACTAGCTCCGGAACTCCACCATGGCACAACCACGCAGGGCGGCCATGGCAGCTAGGGTTGGCCTAGGCCATCCCCTAGACAACTTCAAGGACTCTGCCGCCGTCGTCTCCCTCCTGTGCTCACTTCTAGGTTTCGCCAAGTTCTGATGAATTGATGTGGCGGCCGTCGGAGGCGGGGGTTAAAATGAGCTGAGGAACGTGTAGGTCAAAGGGGAGGTCGAACCGGGCCCGGAACACCCTCGGCCGGTCGGCATGGGCCGGCCGGCCCAAGCTTGTTTCAGCCCGATTCGGGCCCATCTTCCTCCACAATGCTTCTCGTGCTTTCTTGAATATTTGCCGAAGTCCATGTGGGTCCTTGACGTCGTTTTCCCGGCGGTTTGGATAAGGGTACTTGGCGTACGAACTCCCGCATCTTCTGTTTAGGTCCTTGGACTTTCACAGCTTCATGCTTCGGTCCTTGGGTCATTTGGAGTCATGTTCACTTCATGTCTTGACTCGTGCTGGGCTTCGTGATCTTCTCACAAAGTGCTAGATGAACTCCACCCGGAAGTCCTCATTTAAGTACCTAATTCCTGCGTAAACAACACACTCCAAAAACCACATGCAAGTGCGAACTTGTTACATCATTAGTGTGCCTAGTGGCGGGTTAGTTATAAATCAAAGCTCAAACCAAAGTGTAACAAGTGCTCTTGGTTGACGGAAATTGACCGTCAACATACCCCCATGCTTAAACCTTGCTCGTCCTCGAGTAAGCCTTTAATGGATGTCAGTATTGCCTTTCAATGTTCATGCCCTGCACTTGTTCATACATGAGAAAATATAATGCTCTCCAAGTTTATATATGTTATAGTTTCATAATGTAACTAGCTTTCATCTCTATGGAGGGTAGATATTATTTAAGGTCTTTCCACAAGTAATTGATCATGCTCTCAAATTTTAAACAAATCTCAGAAATTTTGAAAATAAAGAGAGGGATGAAGAAAAATTGCTTTACCAAGATCAATAATAAACCTCCTTGTGATGAGGACATCACCACTGACACGGGTACATCTACAATAGCAGCACCATCTCCGGCGCCACCAGAGGACACACTCCAGGCGCCACCTTAAGGGCCAATCACCCGGGCCCGTGCACGCGAATTAAACTACGTTTTGCTGCTGAAGAACAAAGGCCCAGAAGAATAAATGACGGCCCAACAGGAGGTCCAGGCGGGAGCCTAGGGTTGGCAACGCCCCCCCCCCTCCTCCCTTGTTGCAGCTCCCACACGCGCGCACCCCCGAGGCCGCGCGACCTCTGCCCCCCCCCCCGTGGCCGCCAGGGGCTGCGCCCCCTACTTTGTTTCCCCCTATATTAGATATAGTCTTGGTTCGATAAAACTTGAGTTTGTTTTACAAGTTAGCTTTAGCTACATCCGAACAGCCGCATAGCGCTGCCTTCATGTATTGCAGACTCCACCTTCAAGTGATAGTAAGATTGCTCGCCTCTTTTTCTTGTTCGTTCTTCAATTGCATGCAGGAAACGATCTTCGTGATCAGGCTGACTTTGCACCGGCAAGGTTGGTAACCATCGGGAGTTGGTTCAGCGATTGCATTAGCGCTTCGAGCTCGCTCGTCGTAGTCGGATCGTGAGGGTCAACAACCACCAAATCGAATTTATCTCCACTCACCGAAAGATCGGGCTATCAAGTGGTATCAGCTTTCCAGGTTGATCGGTGAGTTTTTATTGAGTGTTTTTAATTCCTATAGTCCACAAAAACCAAACAAAAAATTTTGATCTTTGTCCAAGCAACCCTTTTAGCCTCGCACTTTCATTCAATAAGTGTCGTTGTTGAATTCGTGTGCTTGTTCGTTCCATCGTTGCTGGTTTCTGTTGTTTTTCTTTCCTTGTTTTCCCCCTAGCCCTAGCCGCCAACCCGCGCAACACCCCCCCTCGTGGTTGGGTGCTTGGGCCGCGCGCTGTTCCCCCCATCGTGGGACGCCAGGACTCCGAGTCCGTGCCTAGCGCACCCCCTCTTGCGGTTGAACCGCGCGCCGACCCCCCTTCCCCGATCGCCCCCTCGCCTGGAGTCCGAACCGAAGTCAAAAAAAAGGAAAGAATCAAAAAAAAGAAAGAGAAAGTCAAAAAAACGGAAAGAAACAAAAAAGAAAAAAAAGGAGGACGTTTCCAGCAGGGAGAAGGAGGTAGTCCAGTTTGGAAGGGAGTCTGTGGCCTTCACACCGCGCGCCCCCCCCCCCTCCCACACCGTGCGCGTTCCCCCTCCTTGGTTCGTGCACTTCCCACCGAACCTTCTCCCACACTGTGCCATCTTTTTTTACCGGAATACCCCTGTACTTTCGGAAAAAGTGTGTGTGGTGTTTTGCTGTTGGTGATCCTCTGTGTTCATATTATCAGTTTTGAGGACTCCTGCAAAAAAAGCAGAAGCAAAAAAAAAAAAGAAAGCAAATTGCTGCGTCCTCCACCTTCCTTGCTGTCCTTTCCATTTCACTTGTTGCCAGCAGCGTTTGATCGTGTTTAGCACTCTTATTCAACTTTGCATTATTGTTTGATTGTGCTAATCCTTCAATTGAGTGCAGCCTTCCAAGATCTCCACATATTTCTACGACGAGCAGATTTTGTTTCTCTAGGCAATCGCTGCTCCAATCTTTCGCGAGTTCCACCGGTTGGTTGCAGGTCGCCCCTGTGTGCGTGGTAAGAACGGATAAGAATTTGATAACAACACTAGTGTGAGAGTCTTTGTGAGCTGTCCCACCCCTGTTTTTGTCATCATTTTGTTTTTTTTGTTTGTGCTAACCATGGCAGAAGACGGCACCGCCGGGGATGATCCGCTGCAAGACATGCGAGCACAGGTGGAAGGACTAGCCGCAGACATTCGGACGATACATGAACGGCTGGACGAAACAATCACTACGTCGACCGACCGTTTCGATCAGCTCGACCTCGCCCAGACGGCCACCAAGACCACACTCGACGCTCTCGTGGCCCGACTCGATGCCATGCACACCACGATCACAGAGTTGCAGAAGGACTACGGCGGTGATTCAGAGCAGGACGCCGGAGACAGTCGCGATCGTGCCCACCGTGTGCCACACCGCCCCGGTAATGATTCTTTTTCTAAGATTAAATTTAAAATCCCACCTTTTAATGGCAAATATGATCCTGCTGCAAATCTTGATTGGGAGTTAGAGGTTGAACAAAAATTTTCAAGCCATGATATTGCTGCAAATTCTCAAGTTAAAGCTGCTATTAGTGAATTTACTGATTTTGCTTTAATTTGGTGGCGTGAGTATAAAATTAAACATCCCACTGCCATTCTGACCACATGGGATCAATTGAAAACTGCTATGCACCATAGATTTGTGCCTTCATATTATGCTCGTGATTTGCTTAATAAGATGCAGCGTTTCCAGCAAGGTTCTCAATCTGTTGAGGACTATTAGCAAGAGTTACAAAAAGGTATGATTCGTTATGGTATATTGGAGACCAACGACGCTGCTATGGCACGTTTTCGTGGTGGCTTAAACCGCGAAATCCAGGACATACTTGATTATAAGGAAAATAATGATATGACTCAATTATTTGAATTTGCTTGCAAAGCTGAATGTGAAGTGCAGGGATGCCGCTTGAAGACATTTTCTAACTCTTTTGCAGGTCGTACCTCGACATCCAGCCCCGCGGCCGCCTCTCCTACACCATCTACGGCCACGACGACGCCCCGGGATTAGGCGGCCACATCTATAGGTGCTGCTCCACCCACAGGCGCAGCTCCCACCCCGGGCCATACGCAGGATATCATGTGTTTTCGTTGCAGCGGACGTGGCCACGTGGCTCGGGACTGTCCGAACAAGCGCACTTTGCTCATCCGTGACAATGGTGAGTACTCTTCAGCTAGTGATTCTGAAGAATCCCACCATACTATACTTGCCACTGATCATGCAGCTAAGACGGATGTACATGTCAACCCGGGCGACGCCGATAGGTATGAAAGTCTTGTTGCGCAGTGTGTTCTCAATGCATAGGTTGCCCTGCCTGAGAAGAATCAGCGACACACCCTTTTCCACACAAAGGGTGTTGTGCAGGAGCGGTCGATTAGCATCATCATCGACAGCGGCAGCTGCAACAATTTGGCGAGTACCACGCTGGTTGAGAAATTATCTTTACCGACTCGTAAGCATCCGAATCCATATCATATTCAATGGCTTAATGATGGTGGGAAAATTAGAATAACACAATCAGTACGTGTTCATTTCTCCATGGGTGCTTATTCTGATTTTGTTGATTGTGATGTTGTTCCTATGGAAGCATGTTCCTTGTTACTTGGTAGACCTTGGCAATATGATACTGATAGCTTGCATCATGGTCATTCGAATCATTATTGTTTCACGTTTAAGGGTCAGAAAATAATTATACATCCCATGACACCTGAATAGATTCTCAAAGATGATATTGCTAGAGCTGCTTAAACTGCTAAACAACTTGAACCATCATCATCGATTAATTCTGAAATCAAGTTGAGTGCTCCTGTTTTACTTGCTACACGTGCTGATTTTGATGAACTGTGCGATGCTCAATTGCCCTGTTATGCACTAGTATGCTCTAGTATGCTCGTTTCACTTGATGATGCACCGTCTTTGGATGTCCCCCCTATGGTTGCTAACCTTTTGCAGGAGTACACTGATGTCTTTCCCAAAGACTTACCACCGGGTCTTCCACCACTCCGTGGCATTGAGCACTAGATTGATCTCATTCCAGGCGCACAACTTCCGAATCGCGCCCCGTACCGTACAAATCCGGATGAGACCAAGGAGATCCAGCGCCAGGTACAGGCATTGCTTGACAAGGGTTACATTTGTGAGTCTCTCAGCCCTTGCTCAGTTCCTGTGTTGCTTGTTCCAAAGAAAGATGGATCATGGCGTATGTGTGTAGATTGTCGTGCTATTAATAACATCACCATTCGTTATCGATACCCCATGCCACGACTTGATGATATGCTAGATTAGCTTAGTGGTGCCATTATTTTCACAAAGATTAATTTGCGTAGTGGTTACCACCAGATTAGAATGAAACTAGGTGATGAATGGAAAACGACTTTTAAAACGAAATTTGGCTTATATGAATGGTTGGTTATGCCGTTTGGATTGACTAATGATCCCAGCACCTTTATGTGCTTAATGAATAAAGTTCTAAGGCCTTTCATTGGATTTTTTGTTGTTGTCTATTTTGATGATATTCTCATTTATAGCAAGTCCATGGAAGAACATTTAGAACATTTGCGTGCTGTTTTTCATGCGTTGCGTGCTGCTAACTTGTTTGGTAACATGGATAAATGCATCTTTTGCACGCAACGTGTCTCGTTTCTTGGCTATGTTGTTACTCCACTGGGCATTGAGGTGGATAGCAGCAAGATCGACGCCATTCGAGAGTGGCCTACACCGACGACGGTCACACAGATTCGGAGTTTTCTTGGACTTGCAGGTTTCTATCGCAGGTTCATCCGTGATTTCAGTTCCATTGCCGCACCTCTCCATGAGCTTACAAAAAAAGGTGTGTTGTTTGATTGGCGTGATTCACAAGAGGTAGCATTCAACACTTTAAAAGATAAGTTAACACATGCTCCTCTCTTGCAATTGCCTGATTTTGATAAAATATTTGAGCTTGAATGTGATGCCAGCGGTATTGGGCTAGGTGCTGTTTTGTTACAAGAAGGAAAACCGTTGCTTATTTTAGTGAAAAATTAAACAGTGCTAGCCTGAGATATTCTACTTATGATAAGGAACTTTATGCTTTAGTGCGCACTTTGCAAACATGGCAGCACTATCTTTGGCATCACGAGTTCATTATTCATTCTGATCATGAGGCTTTAAAACATATTCGTACCCAAACAAATCTGAACCGTCGTCATGCTAGTTGGGTAGAATTCATTGAGTCTTTTCCGTACATCATTAAACATAAGAACGGGAAGGAAAATGTCATTGCTGATGCGTTGTCTCATCGATATACTATGCTGTCCTAGTTAGATTTTAGAATCTTTGGTTTACAGACCATAAAAGAACAATATGTCGACGATACTGATTTTAAAGATGCTTTTGCTCATTGTATGAATGGGAAACCTTGGGACAAATTTCATATGCAGGATGGGTTCCTGTTTCGTGCTAACAAGCTGTGTGTTCCGGCAAGCTCGGTTCGTCTTTTGCTGTTACAGGAAGCACATGGCGGTGGCCTCATGGGACACTTTGGCGTTTACAAGACGCATGAGGTGTTGGCTGCCCACTTCTTTTGGCCCCGGATGCACCCTGATGTTGAGCGCCTTGTTGCACGTTGCACTACTTGTCAAAAAGCTAAGTCCCGACTGAACAACCATGGTTTGTATATGCCTTTGCCTGTTCCTACCTCTCCTTGGCTTGATATTTCTATGGACTTTGTTTTGGGATTGCCTAGAACTAAGAAGGGGAGGGACAACATTTTTGTGGTTGTTGATCGATTTTCTAAAATGGCTCATATTATATCTTGTCATAAGACTGATGATGCTAGCAATATTGCTGAATTGTTCTTTAGAGAGATTATTCGCTTGCATGGTATTCCAAATACAATAGTCTCTGATCGTGATGCTAAGTTTCTCAGTCATTTTTGGAGGTCGCTTCGGAAAAAATTGGGAACTAACTTGTCACCCTCAGACTGATGGGCAAACTGAGGTGGTTAATCGAACCTTGTCAACCATGCTTAGGGCAGTTTTAGACAAAAATTTGACACGTTGGGGGATTGCTTGCCTCATGTTGAGTTTGCTTATAATCATGCAACACATTCTTCCACACAGATGTGTCCCTTTCAGGTTGTGTATGGTTATATTCCTCGAGCGCCTATTGATTTGTTTGCTTTTGATGCTGAGGACGCTCCCCACATAGATGCTACTGCACATGTTGATCAAATGATTCGCTTGCATGAACAAACTCATCAAAACATTGCTGCTACTAATGCTAGATATCAGGTTGCGGGTAGTAAAGGGAGAAAACATGTTGCTTTTGAACCTGGTGATTTGGTTAGGTTGCATTTGCGAAAGGATCGGTTTCCTACTTTGCGACGTTCTAAATTGATGCCTCGTGCTGCTGGTCCTTTTAAGATACTAACCAAAATTAATGATAATGCTTATGTTCTTGACCTGCCTACGGAGTTTGGTGTTTCCCCTAGTTTTAATGTTGCAGATTTGAAGCCGTATGCGGGAGAGGATGAGGAGTTGCCGTCGAGGACGACTTCAGTTCAAGAAGGGGAGGATAATGAGGACATCACCACCGACACTGGTACATCTACACCAGCAGCACCATCTCCGGCGCCACTAGAGGACACACTCTAGGCGCCACCTTTAGGGCCAATCACCCGGGCCCGTGCACGCGAATTAAACTACGTTTTGCTGCTAAAGAACGAAGGCCCAGAAGAATAAATGACGGCCCAACAGGAGGTCCACGTGGGAGCATAGGGTTGGCAGCGGCCCCCCTCCTCACTTGCCGCGGCTCCCACACGCGGGCCCCCCCGAGGCCGCGCGACCTCTTCCCCCCCCTCCCCCCCGTGGCCGCCAGGGGCTGCGCCCCCTACTTTGTTTCCCCCTATATTAGATAGAGTCTTGGTTCGATAAAACTTGAGTTTGTTTTACAAGTTAGCTTTAGCTACATCCGAACAGCCGCATAGCGCTGCCTTCGTGTATTGCAGAGTCCACCTTCGAGTGATAGTAAGATAGCTCGCCTCTTTTTCTTGTTCGTTCTTCGATTGCGTACAGGAAACGAACTTCGTGATCAGGCTGACTTTGCACCGGCAAGGTTCGTAACCATCGGGAGTTGGTTCAGCGATTACATTGGCGCTTCGAGCTCGCTCGTCGTAGTCGGATCGTGAGGGTCAACAACCACCAAATCGAATTTATCTCCACTCACCGAAAGATCAGGCACTCCGACTCTATCACCTTGCATCTTGCTCATGAACTCTCATCTCATCTTGTCTCTCAAGCCTACTTGTTCTATTCCTTTCCTCTCTCAAATATTTGGTGGAAGGCTTTATATGGAGCTATGGGAAAGTTTAGTCCTACCAAGATATTATAGTCAAGATATTATCAAAATAAGACAGGCTTCTCATGGACTTACCGAGACTCGTCAAAAAGGTCATTTGAAAAATAATGTTACAAGGAGGGGGAGAGGAAAATACACACACTTTGAGATAGGTGGACATGTGCAAATGGCAAAGGGTGATCCCGAGGTACAAACGAAGTCCTCGTTATCGGATTGCACATGGTTGGAAAGATGAGTATGGGTCTTGATCTTGAATCCTCTTGAAAACTCAAAAAGCACTAAACATAGCTAGAGAACCGGGAAGCTTTATTTTATTTTTCTTTCTTTCTTTCTTTTTCTCATCATACTTTTCTCCTTTATCATTTTTTTTCATTCATTCATTCCATTTTTTTTCATCATACTTTTTCTCTTTCTTTTTTTTATTTTTTTTATTTGCTCCCCTTGAACTCTAAACTATACTAGCACTTCCTTGGCACCCCCCATGCTTAGGTGTTTGCTCGTCCTAGGGCAAAAGAGGTGATAAATGTGCCAAGGTGGGAATTGAAGCTCTCAAATTTTCTTAGAGAGAGATACTCGAAAAATCTTCTAGGGATCCTTTTGGAAGTCTCCCTTACTCACTTGAAGCACCTTCCTTGTAATCTTCCTCAAAATATTCGTCCATACTCATATATTGGGTTGTGGTCAAGGAGGTGTACACAAAAAGTTATTTTGGGTTTGTGGGTCGATATCCGGCGAGGTTTGCGAAATTCCCAATGTGGAAACTCACAATGCACGGATAGAAAAGGCTAGCATAAAGATAGATACACAAAAACGGAATGACCAGCTTCTTAGTCTCGAGCCAGAGAAATCAAGCCTTGAATCAATGCACCCAAAAATAAATCTTGTATATACTAATGTTTTGCACTCAAGTAAGTTTGGGCCTTGGATGGGTAGAGCAAAATGCAAGCGGTACTCATGACAAGGTTAGCATAACTTTTTGAGAATAAAAAGGTTCTTTGATTCATTCAAAGTTGAGAGCAACGAAAAAGAACTATGGGACTTAAGTTATCATAACCTCCACAAAAGATTAGGCTAGCATTAAATAAATTTCAGATTCATATTAAAAGAGAGAGCACTAGCTTAATCATATAAAAACCAAGCACAAGAATGATCAAAGTGGCAACAATCATCATCTATCCATAAGTAAGAGCATACGAGATATCATCATGGTGAGCACAAGGTAACGGTGATTATTATTGAAAACAAACCTAGGTTGTACTCCTAGTAGCCATGTTATTCTATAGAGAGATATACAAAGGTTGCATCTAAGGTTGTTGAAGGCATAAACATATGTATAAGCATATAGAAAGACGAGGACAAAAAGAGAGTTGAGGATTTGTTACCGTCCTTTGATGCTTGAAGTGTAGCGCGGCCTCCCCCATGCTTAAGTATTGTGCTTAACATGGAAGAAGAACCGTGATCCTTGCTCCATGCGGTTTTCTCATGTCCACCAAATCCTCCCCCATGCTTAGCATGTTGCTAGGCATGGAAGATGATGAACCATCTTGAAGTCTACCGCCATGTGTGGATCGTCATACTCTTCACTTTGTCTTGATTGTTCTCCAACGTTCACCCTTTGTCACAAGCCTCCGTCCCAATCGAATTTATGGGAGTCATTCACAATGCCTACAAAACAATTTTAAAGCACAAAGTACCCCCGAGGTGACGGTCGGGAATACTCACTCTATGCCGACAAACCAAAGACATCCCCTAAGATCTTAACTTGTGGCATAGTTAATCTAGTGAAAAATTAAAAACCTAGGGGGTGTACGTGTGTGCAAGGGTGCATATAAATGATAGGATGGTATAAAGACAAAACAATTTTTACACCAAATTCTAAGCTCCATGCTTACAAAGTGGTTGCCAAACTTCTCCCTTGCCATAAAGATTTATTAACCAAGGTCAAAACACCATGCTTATTCCAAGATTAACAATTCCTTATAGTGTAAGATAAGTAGGGCGCATTGCAAAGTTTATAAACCAACCAATGCAACAAGATAGCAAGGTATGCAAAACTGAATGATGGTGGTCTCCAATCATGTCTAAACACCATGTTTACACAAGATTGCAAAAAAAGGAACAATGCCCTTAAGAAGCATTATCATAAACATGAAAGCATTCATCATAAAGTTTCACAAAAAGATCAAGCTATCATAAAGCGAAAGATGACAATGAGGGGGATACAAAATGCAAATGCAAAGAGTTAGCACAAGCAAATGTTAGCAAGGGTTGAAAAGGTCAAACAACCAAACTAACAAGGTTTTAAGGGTAGGTTATGGGTATCCTATATTTTTTGCTCAAATAAGAATTTTGAAGAGAGGGAGTCAAGTTTAGAAATTCTATCTAAGGTGTGCTAAAAGTCTTTTTATGAAAAACAAACCTAAGGTTTTAGGAAGGCTAAAGGTAGGAGAGGTTTTCCTAAGGCTTTTATAGGGAGGCTAGTTAAAGTTTTTAGTTAGAACAAGGGATAGAGGTGGGCTTGGCCACAAGTCAACCCTACCCTTGTTGGCTACGGGTTTTGGTGGAGGCTATAGGGAGGCTTAGGTTGGATGGACAAGAAGTTAGATCAAAACAAGCATGCAATGCAACATGACATGGATGAACAAAATGACATGATATGGTGGTTGTCTAAAACAAATGCAAGAGTTAGCCTAAATTAACTAGCCACAAGGTTAGAATTAGAGGATGGTGCAAACTTCATATTTTTCGCTAAAAAGACACAAAAGAAAAAGAACCTAAACACTAATAGGCACACAAAAAGGTCTACAAGTTTTCCAAGATCAAGAACAAAGTGCTCCCTCAATAGCATTTAAATCAAACAACATGGTGTTGTGGTATTTATTAGAGCAATGGTACAATGTTACTTGATGTTTCAGTTTAAGATTACAATGTAGACGGTCATATTATATATATATATATATAAACAAAAGAAAATGGGTTGCCTCCCGCAAAGCGCTTCATTTAAAGTCATAGAGCTCGACTTTCTTACGTACCTTTTCATAGTCGCAAAGCCATGGTCCTTCATGTAAGATTTAAGATGTCCATGCAGCTTTGATCCACTCTCCATGCTTGACACGATCATTTTACTTGATGAGAGGCTTGCCTGATCGTTTGCTTGCATCATCGTCACCTTCTCCTCCTTTGCTTCGGGGGAGGTGATGCACGAGCTTGCAATTCCTTTAGGGCATGGCTTCTCTTCTCTTTATTAAGGTTTAATGACCTACATGGTTAGTGAAACTCGGGTTTTCTCCTGACACACGCTCTTTTAAGGTCACGAGCTTGACCTAGCACGAAGCAAGTCCAAGATTCGCAAAGTGTGAAACAAACATATGCAATCATAACCATAATTTAAATTTGGTGAACAAAACATATTGTGATTAAAGGAAGCATAAGTTTCTTGCTCAATGCTAAACTCTCATTAGGCAAAGGTTCATTAGGCATGTAATTAACAAAGTTAAAGCACAACATAGCCTCTTTATCAAACTCAAGAAATTCTAGCCTATCAACATGATCATTAAAGGTGCAAGGCATATAATCAAAACATACTATTGGATAAGAATACGAATATATCAAAAGAAATATATCATATCCAAAAGTACCTTGAGAGATTAATGTGTACCTTAGCCTTCGAGCTTTTCATCATGAGTGATCCTCCAGAGTTGAAAGCGGACAATCCTTGATGATCGAAGGTGGCTCGCGTAGACTTTTCTCAATTTTTCCCTTTGTGCCACATGTCATCAAGGTTGGCTTTAGTGGGATCACTCCACTTCTTCATTTTCAGGGCTTCACATATGTCTTAAATGTCTTTATGTAGTTCCGTGATCCTTCATGTGAGAGCCCAAAAATATCCGCGCCATTGGATGTTGTCTTATGTGTGTAGTCCATTGTCATCTTCTTCAAACATCTCCTTGCGTCGGATGCCGCCAACTCGTGTCTTCATTCGCCAATGCTCCAGGGGTCTTTTATTTGTTTCAAGCTTCTGAATTTCTTCATGAGTGGTCTAATGGAAGCATTCCCTAAGCTCCTCTTCGTTGTTGTCTTCCTCTCCTTCGCCATCTTGTTCTCATCATATTACAGCTGCCTCTTCTTTGGATTTCCCCCTGTATACATAACAGAACATATACCAAAGTATAATTCTATTGAAAAATTTATAAAATTACCTTTCCAACGGGTACTCATCCATCTTAATCGGAGTCCAAATGAGGGAGTTATGGCTGTTTCACTTCAACTTTGCTTGCTGTTCAGAAATTTTCAGGACGTGCAATCATCGGTGATTCGGCCATGTCCGCTTGTAGGAACCTCCGATCAATTTGATTCTTGACTTGTTGGAAGTGTAACTTCGTGGGACTTCTAAATATACAAAGATACCCTGTTGTTCTTCCCATGAGACTATGCGAACAGAAACTTTGAAGATGTTTGTGATTTCGAGGGCATCGTGATTGCTTCCAATACCTATTGCTTGAACAAACAAATCTCCACAAAACATTAGTCTTAAAATTTTAATTGACACGTTGACTTACCTTGTTCACATGCTCTTGTGTAGGGTGTGGGCTCGATAGCGGATGATGGGCCACTAACCAAAGTTAGCACCTACCACTAAAGATCAAATCTTGATGTTGCGATCATCTTGTCGGAGTGTGCATGTAGAAAACTCATCTAACGTCTTGTGTCTAGCTTTTGACCTGCTTTCAAGGACACAAACAAGAAAACAAGGGTATATGCAACAACAAGAATTAGGGTTAGTCAAATAGAAAGGTAGATCACCCTAGGGTTCGAGTTGCCGATCCACGGCAACGGCGCTAGAAAAAGGGCTTGTTGACGGTTCAAAACCGTGTTGAAGTTCACCGCAAGACTACGGGTGACTTGGTGCCTTTTTCACCAAGGAGGGTCCCCCCCAAGGATTGTCAATCCAAGGATCGGAAGCAAACCGCTAAGGATCTCTACCTAATCTATCGAACTATCCTAACAGGAAGTGTAGATTGCATATAAGGTAACCTTTAAGAGATACGTGTATGATAGCTCAAGGTTGATCACATACACGAACATAGGCGAGGTAAAGCGCCACCAAGGGGACGACTAACCCTATCGCCTTCTAGTTGTAGTTCCGGCAAATGAGCAACAACCAAGCATCTCATCTAGAAGCATCCTTAAACTCCTACCTCCGGCCTACCTCCCGAAGACATCTGCTCGTTCAGGGGAAATCACCCAGTCACGATGCTCCCTTAATGAAGCGGGGGATCCACGGGCGTGCCCAAACATGGACAAGCCTACAAACCATGAAGGGTCGACATACTAGATCTAATAACCATCATTACATAAAGCATGCTATGTAGTCTAACCTAGGATTAGACTAAGGGTCAAACATATTCATGAAAGGTAGAAAGTAAAGACGGAGACATGGAATCGCTTAAAGATCGGAAAGCAAGATTACAATTGCTCACATAATAGTAGATGTGTTTGGGTCACCACCACCGAGTACATACCATTGATGACCTCAACTAGCTCCGGAACTCCACCATGGCACAACCACGCAGGGCGGCCATGGCGGCTAGGGTTGGCCTAGGCCATCCCCTAGACAACTTTGAGGACTCCGCCGCCGTCGTCTCCCTCCGGTGCTCACTTCTAGGTTTCACCGAGTTCTGATGAATTGATGTGGCGGCCATCGGAGGTGGGGGGTATAAATGAGCTGAGCAGCGTGTAGGTCAAAGGGGATGCCGAAACGGGCCCGGAACACCCTAGGTCGGTCGGCATGGGCCGGCCGGCCCAAGCCTATTTCGGCCCGGTTCGGGCCCATCTTCCTCCACGATGCTTCTCGTGCTTTCTTAAATATTTGCCGAAGTCCATGTGAGTCCTTGACGTCGTTTTCCTGGTAGTTTGGATAAGGGTACTTGGCGTACGAACTCTCGCATCTTCTGTTTAGGTCCTTAGACTTTCACAGCTTCATGCTTCGGTCCTTGGGTCATTTGGAGTCATGTTCACTTCATGTCTTGACTCGTGCCGGGCTTCGTGATCTTCTCACAAAGTGCTAGATGAACTCCACCCGGAAGTCCTCATTTCGGTACCAAATTCCTGCGTAAACAACACACTCCAAAAACCACATGCAAGTGCGAACTTGTTACATCATTAGTGTGCCTAGTGGCGGGTTAGTTATAAATCAAAGCTCAAACCAAAGTGTAATAAGTGCTCTTGGTTGACGGAAATTGACCGTCAACATCGGCCAGGCTCATCGCGATCTGGTGGTACCCGGAATAAGTATCAAAAAAATAGAGGGTTTCGCACCTAGCTGTCAAATCGACTACTTGACTATGCGCGACAGAGGAAATGGGTCTTTTGGACATGCCTTGTTCAGGCTCGTGTAATCAACACACATTCTCCATTTTCCATTCCTCTTTTTGACTAGTACAGGATTTGCTAACCACTCGGGGTGGTACACTTCTCTAATGAACCCTGCACTAAGGAGCTTCTTGATTTTCTCGCCGATAGCCTTGCACTTGTCGCTGTTGAAACAGCGGAGTTGTTGCTTGACCGACTTCGAGACAGGTTTCATGTTGAGCTTGCGCTCAGCGACCTCCCTTGGAATCCCTGGCATGTTAGAGGATTTTCATGCAAACATGTCGAGGTTTGCTCGGAGGAAATCGACAAGAGTGCTTTCCTATTTAGGATCGAGCACCGTCCCGATGCGGATCGTGCGGCCGTCATCAGAGACAGCCACCTCCTTTGCGTCCTTGGCAGGCTCGAAAGAGCATGATGTGAACCCGCTGGGGTTTGTGGTCGATCTTTCGATGAGAGGCGTGGGGGATAACTCAATTGGAGGAGACGATGTTCACGACCCGACTACAACCTTTCCAAGGATGCGCCTTAGCAACTGATACACCACCTCCTATGGCTACAGCGATCTTGTGGAGGGCGTCAACTGCCACTAGGGCACCCGTTCCTGCGAGCAATCAAAGAACAAGCAGGAACAAGTATGGAACAAGTACTGAAAATACTAGATATGAATGAAGGTTTCACAATGAGTCACAACTCAATAAGGTGGGGTTCCGATTCAGGTAGAACAGGTGGTCTAGCCGACACACGTGTCTACAAGGAAGTAGCAATGGCTAAACTTACAACGAAACAAAACCCGAGTATTCTCGACGGCAGCTAAGGAGTATATGAAAGGGGGAGGACAACCACAAGGGGCAGGGGTCGTGCTCCAACCCTAGGACGCGTCCCTAATGGACCCAACTTGATACACAGCCCATTGGGCCAAAATACGGTGGCGCAGCGCCCTGACAGAAAGACCTCTGGTCAAAGATTCGTACACTGCGGACGCCTCAAGACAGATATAGGCATGAGTCCGATTCCATATGAAAGTTAACTTCAACACAGTTCTAGGAAGTACTTGAACGCTGCAATCCGACTCCGTATGCGTCCGTGGTATCCGTCAGAAGTTGGTGCTGTGTTGCAGTCTGAATCCAGCGCCCAAAACGTGTTGGCCTTGATCTCTTTCCATCTTTAGGCCAAAAGTGACGTGGTGGCCTTGTGGAGGACGTGGGAAACACTTGGACTGGTCCCCAATCAACTTTTTTGGTCCTCCATGCTTGCCATTTACGATTAACACTCTTTTTCAACCACGTTAGTATTTCTGAAAATGACAAGCAACATACATCACGGTGCAACAACAATTCATCAAATATACCAAATACAATGATGATAAAGAATTGGTTCACCTTAGAATCAAAACTTGCTATTATGGTCGTATCCGAGCTGGTGATGTCCTCATCAGAGCAGGCCGCACGCTTGGATGACTCAGGGATGTCGAGGTCCTCGGGTGAAGGCTCAGCGGCGAGCTTCTCGGACCAGATGAGCATTTCAGCGAACTGAAAGCACTCGGCATTGCACTCATATGTGTGCTCGAACGACATGCCTACTGTTATGACACCCTTCGGACCGGGCATCTTCAGCTTGAGGTACATGTAGTTGGGGATGGCCATGAACTTCGCGTACGCACACCTTCCGAGTATCGCGTGATACGTCCCCGGAACCCCACCACCTCGATGGTGAGGATTTCCTTTTGGAAGTTTCGTGGGGTTCCAAAAGTGACGGGCAGATCGATCTACCCGAGGGGAACCGCCTCTATCCCGGGTACGACCCCGTGGAATGGTGTCGAAGACGGTCGCAGTTGGGACTGCGGAATCCCCATGTCGTCGAGGGTCGAGACGTAAATGAGGTTGAGGCCGCTGCCTCCGTCCATTAGCACCTTGTGTACACGCTTGGTACCAAACAAGGGCACCACATGATGAGAACATCTCAGGGCACGATTTGGCCAGGCGCACGACAGTGTAGGCGGCAGTCGTGGAGCACGATTTGGCCAGGCGCACGACAGTGTAGGTGGTAGTCATGTCCAACGGGAGTACGGATTAGCCAGGCGCACGACAGTGTAGGCGGCCCATGGTCCAGGCGCACGACAGTGTAGGTGCATGACAGCGTAGGCGGCGAAGCCGTGCGCGTTCGAATTATCCTACCTTGCTTAGCTTGGGAGGAGGAAGCCACCTTAAAAGGCAGAGCTACCCTTCGCCTAACGGACTAGTCTTTTGGGGTGATTGGGCCTTTCTTTGAGAGGTGCGTCGAAGGACGGTGCTGGTTTGCATCGAAATTCGGGCGCCGAGGCCAAATTGCGTAATCGGTGCACCGGGCTTACCATAAATCCAATCCCACCTGGGCCGGACATATCATTTGGTATCAGAGCTGGGCCCTTGTTAAGAAGGGGAGGATGATGAGGACATCTCAGGGCACGATTTGGCCAGGCGCACGACAATATAGGCGGCAGTCGTGTCCAACGGGAGTATGGATTAGCCAGGCGCACGACAGTGTAGGCGGCCCTTGGGCCAGGCGCACGACAGTGTAGGCGACGAAGCCGTGCGCGTCCGAATTATCCCACCTTGCTTAGCTTAGGAGGAGGAAGGCACCTTAAAGGGGAGAGCTACCCTTCCCCTAACAGACTAGTTTTTTGGGGCGATTGGGCCTTTCCTTGAGTGGTGCGTCGAAGGACGGTGCTGGTTTGCATTGAAATTCAGGCGCCGAGGCCAAACTGCGTAATCGGTGCATCGGGCTTACCATAAATCCAATCCCACCTAGGCCGGACATATCATTTTGAATAACATGACAAATCCACACCAAAGGATGACTTTACACAGATTGCAGATCGTCAATCTCCAGGATAATTGTGGAACGCTCAAAACGAATTTTGCAACAAGGCTAGATCTGTTGGAAAGATAAAAAGATAAACTTTCCAGATTGTGCTTAAACACACAAATCGGACTTAAGATGGATCGGTGGCGGCCAAAATGCCACACTGATGGGAGCTTAAGGTAGATGCAGAATTTGATAAGTATGACTTGTCTGAACATCAAATGATTTTTGCTGCTTCTAGTGCTTTAACAAATTATGATTTGACTACATGGAAACATATTTGTAGGCACAACAAAGTTCCACAAACTTGGAAAGATTTTAAAATGCTTTTCCGTGATGAATATGTTCCTGAATATTATGCTGATTTTTTGCTTGCAAAATTAGACAACTTGAAGCAAGGTAGTAGGACTGTCAAGGAATATTATCATACCTTTAAGATTTGTGTCATTTTTGGTGGATTGCAAGAATGTCGGGAACATAATATGAGTAGGTTCATGAAAGGGATCAATT
Organism: Cenchrus fungigraminus; assembly: GCA_036936925.1. Taxonomy (NCBI): domain Eukaryota; kingdom Viridiplantae; phylum Streptophyta; class Magnoliopsida; order Poales; family Poaceae; genus Cenchrus; species Cenchrus fungigraminus. The sequence continues at coordinate 34,934,175 of CM072775.1, forward strand.
TCGATATTCGAACCTTGTTAGTTAGCAAATCATACAACAATATTGGTTCATTATTTTGCCTTGCTGTGAGTGCTGAAAAGGAAATTATTTCATCTGTGAGCAGTTGCAAGAATGATGTGACCCATAATGTTGGAAATTTGTCCACTCTGCTTGCTAATCAAGAGCAACAAGTTGTGGAACCTGCTGTTGATTTGATTTTGTCACACGATGAATTGCTTGTTGTTCCCTGTGAAAAAGAGGACTTGTGTGCTGATGTTTCTTTTACTCCTATGTCACTAGTAGTGAATAAGAGTGATGCTTTTTGTTTGGATCCATACATATATGCTGAAGAAAAACTTTTTCATCCTATTACTTGTGCACAAGATGAACTAAAATTGTTGTCTTCTTTGAATACTCTAGGTTATATTGAATTTGATGTTCTTTGTGATCTAAATTGTTTAGAGGAGAAACTTTTTGCGTATTCTGAATTGAAATGTTTGCCTGATCATACATATCACTTTATTGGCAAATATAATTTCAAAGGAGAATATTTGGTGCATAGAATTTATATTTGCTCAGATCTGAAATCTCCTTTTGGGTTATGTGACCATGATAAAATAGAGGGCTGCACTAAAGCTAACAATGCCTTGCAAAGTCCTTCTAGTTTTTCTCTTAAGCAACAGGGTCAGCCCAAAGAAGGGGATCATTGCTGGTACTCAATTTGCAATATACAAGTCGCTCCATGTTCCAACATCGAGTTAAGGACCTTTAGGTGCCACCGGAGCAAGTCGAGGACGACTTGCAGTCAAGAAGGGGAGAATGATGAGGACATCACCGGCTCGGATACGACCATAATAGCAATTTTTGATTCTAAGGTGAACCAATTCTTTATCATCATTGTATTTGGTATATTTGATGAATTGTTGCTGCACCGTGACGTATGTTGGTTGTCATTTTTAGAAATACTAACGTGGTTGAAAAAGAGTGTTAATCGTAAATGGCAAGCATGGAGGACCAAAGAAGTTGATTGGGGACCAGTCCAAGTGTTTCCCACGTCCTCCACAAGGCCACCACGTCACTTTTGGCCCAAAGATGGAAAGAGATCAAGGCAAACACGTTTTGGGCGCTGGATTCGGACTGCAACATAGCACCAACTTCTGACGGACGCCACAGACGCATACAGAGTTGGATTGGAGCATTCAAGTACTTCCTGGAACCGTGTTGAAGTTAACTTTCATATGGATCTGGACTCATGCCCATATCTTTCCTCAGGCGTCCGCAGTCTACGAATCTTTGACCGGAGGACTTTCTGTCCATGGTGCTGCGCCACCGTATTTTGGCCCAATGGGTCGTGTATCATGTTGGGTCCATTAGGGATGCATCCTAGGGTTGGAGCACGACCCCTGCTCCCTTGTGGTTGTCCTCCCCTTTCATATACTTCTTAGCTGTCGTCGACAACACTCAGGTTTTGTTTCGTTGTAAGTTTAGCCATTGTTACTTCCTTGTAGACACATGTGTCGGCTAGACCACCTGTTCTAACTGACTCAGAACCCCACCTTATTGAGTTGTGACTCATTGTGAAACCTTCATTCATATCTGATATTTTCAGTACTTTTTCCATACTTGTTCTTGCTTGTTCTTTGATTGCTCGCAGGAATGGGTGCCCTAGTGGCGGTTGACGCGCTCCACAAGATCGCTGCAGCCATAGGAGGTGGTGTATCGGTTGCTAAGGCGCATCCTTCGAAAGGTTGTAGTCGGGTCGTGAACGTCGTCTCCTCCAATCGAGTTATCCCCCATGCCTCTCATTGAAAGATCGACCACAAACCCCAGCGGGTGCACATCACCACGACTAACGGGTAGTTGCCCGACTGTGGGATGTGGTCGGGATGGTCGCCACGGTCGAACGTGACCGGTGTCTCCGGCCACTTGAGGTACGTCGGTGTAACCGGCTCAGTGTTGTAGATCTCTCGCCGGATCAACTTCTCTTTGCGCTTGGGAGGGTGTGTTGGTGAGCCCCCAAAAATCATCATGACTGCATCGTCTTCCCCGGGGTACTCGGCGTCGTCGTCGTCTTTGTCCTTGGCTCCCTTGTCAGCCGGGGCAGAGTCCATTCTCTTCAGTGTGCCGGCGAGATAGCTCTTCATCAGGTTGCAGTCCTTTAGCGCATGCTTGACCGGGTCCTCGTGATTGGTACACGGAGCCTCCAATAGCTTGTCGAAGTGATCCTTGGGTCTTGCCGTCTTCCGATTAGCTGCCGCCATGAGGTAGTCGCCGCGACGCTGCTTGTCCTTGTTCTTCTTTTTCTTGTCGGACCGAGTTGAAGGACCTTCGTCGGCCTCCTCCGGCTGCTTTCCCTTGCCGGGACTCAGGGTTGCGGCAACCGCCTCCTCCCCATTGGCATAGTCCGTGGCGATGTCGAGGAGCTCTCGAGTTGTTCGTGGCTTCCGACGCCCTATCCTGTGGATCAGCGTGGTGCACGTGGTCCCGTTCTGGAATGCCGAGATGATGTCCGTGTCGGTGGTGTTGGGCAGCTCGGTGCACCGCTTGGATAAGCGCCAGATGTAGTCGCGAAGACTCTCTCCCTTCTTCTGCTTGCAGTTGCGCAAGTCCCAAGGGTTGCCAGGCCGGGCGTAGGTGCCTTGAAAGTTTCCAATGAAGGCTTCTCGTAGCTGCGACCAGCTGTCGATCTTGCCTCGGGGTAGGTGCTCCAGCCAGGTGCGGGCAGAGTCGGTGAGGTGGAGCGGGAGGTTCTTGATGATGAACAGGTCGTCCCTTGCCCCTCCGACGTGGCACACCAGCCGGTAGTCCTCAAGCCAAACGCTGGGATTGGTCTCTCCGTCGTACTTTGGTACGGTCGTCAAAGCTCAGAAGCGCGGAGGGAAGCGAGCGTTGAGGACATTCCACCTGAAGGCACATGGCCCCTAGGCGTCAGGCGACGTGCTTCGGCTCTGGTGTTCGTCACTGTCGTAGCGGCCCCCGCGCCGCCTGTTATACTCCTTGCGCGGCTGGTGCTCGTGGTGGTCATCCCTGTCGGCAGCCACCTTCTATAAATCTCAAATCGTGTCGCAAGCGTTGCGATCGGGGCCGAGGCGCTGCTTGACCGGCATGTTGACCACCACAGTACGGTTCGGATGCTGCGACGGGGCTGTTGGCTGGCGATGTTCGGAGTGTTCGTGCCCCCGCGAGCCCCGTTGTCGAGACGCGGAGCTCTCCGCCTGCTAGACGGCAGCAGTCTCAAGGAGTGTCTTGAGCTGCTGGAGCACTTCCTTCTCCTGGGGCGTGGCTGGCTCCGGGATCTTCCGGAGAAGAACGGCCGCTGCTGCAAGGTTCTGCGATACCCGCATGAAGATGGGTGTGTCGTTGACGACGTCGCGGTCGTCGTTGACGATGCGCCGCTGGACGTCTCGTGCACGCGCACAAGCGGGAGTCGGTTCCGCGCCCTCTCCGAGCTTCTGGTGGAGCAAGGTGCGTTTGTCATCAAACTGGTGCTGCGCTTCGTCGAGCTCGTCCAAATGGGCGCGGTGCGCGTCACCCGCAAGTCTGTCTGGAGGAGGTACGCATTGGTCGTTTCCCCTGGTCAAACTGTGGGCAGAATGGACAGCTCCGTCTGGGGTTTGGCACATGAAGCACTCACAGGAGGGGTCGTATGGTGCTGGCGCACGCCTGCTCGGCGGAGGCTTGACATGCTGCACGTCATCCCCACCGACGCCGGCGGACGCGACGGCGGGGGCCGGCTCAGCGAACGTCGGATCACGCCGCAGACCCAGCTGGCCCTCTGGGTACATTGCTTCATAGAAGCTGATGAACTCATCCCAGCAGAGCTGCTCCTTTCCTGCGACTTGGAACGCGAGGTTGGACATGGAGTACGTGACGTCGCAGAAGTGCTCCTCGGATGGGCCTCCCCCAGCACTTTCGCTAGGTCACCGCCCAGCATCCTGAAGACGAAGGCGGCGGGGCCTGACATGCCCTCAGGCACCTCGGGCTGCTTGCCCTTGTCCTCGACCGCATGCTCATCGATGGGAGGTTCGGGGTGTGTGAAGATGGTCCCGATGACAGCCGGCTCACTGTTGACGAAGTCAAGGGAGCCGAAACGCAGCGTGGTGCCAGGCACCAAGAGGAAGTCGACGTGGGCCATGCGAACCCTGAAGTGGATGTCGTGACACACGAAGTCCCATACCTGGTGCGCCAACTGTCGGGTTTTGTCACCACCGGCAAGTAATTTATACGATCGCGTGTCGGGATCCGCACGGTGGCACAAGAGACACTAGGGTTTATACTGGTTCGGGCCTCCGGAGAGTAATACCCTACGTCCAGTCTGAGAGAGGTGTTCTTTATGCCCAAGTTTGTACTAGGGGTTACAAACTGGTCAGGAGAGGGTTTCGGTGCCCAAGTCCCCGGTGTGAGTGTGGAGTGGTTCTCGTAGCCTGAAGGCGTACGTGTGTGTGCAAAGGTGTGAATGCGTGTAAGCATTTGTGAATGTGTGACCCCTTCCTCCCCCTTTTATAGTCACAAGGGAGAGGGAAAGAGGGGTAGAAAGGGAACGAAAATTATGTCACAGTGGTGAGTGTCCTTCTCCACGTCGAGCGCCCGTCAGGACATGGTGAGTCAGCTGGGGACTGTTGTGGAGTGGTAGTTGACCGTATGGGCTTCCCGGATTTGCGGGTTCCGAGTAGTGGGCGCCGGGGACTTCTCGGGTACGTCTCAGAGTAGTTTGACGCCAGGGATCGTCACCTTTGTGCGCATGCTCTCATCAGTGTAGTTGGTATGCGTCTTTCCGGGGCACTGTGGGGCTCCTGTGCGGATGGGACGGCTCGCACTGTGCCGTTCGTGGCACAATGGGCGTCCACGCCTTCGTACACCGGGTGCTCCCTGTCAGTACAGCCCGGCATGGGAGAGGGTTGCATGTGGCACCGTGGGAGCGGGCATGTGCGGAGGAGCTGTCACATCGAGAGTGGGCCCCGCCTTTGATTTGCTTCGCCGCGAAGACTGGCCCGGTTGGGGGAGAAAACTACTCGTGCGAACGAGTAGTCGTGGACGAGGCGGAAACTACTCGTGCAAATGAGTAGTCATGACGGAGGCGGAAACTTGTCGTGCGAGCCGCCAAGTACTCGGAGATTTGTCGTACAAGTCGCTAAGTACTCAGAGACGGGGGGTTCTTGCTCGTTCAGATCGCCAAGTACCCGGACTAGGCGAAAGCTAGTCGTGCGGGCCACCAAGTACTCGGACTTGGCAAAAACTGGTCGTATGGGCCGCCAAGCACTCGGAGGCGGGGTACTTGGTCGTATGGGCTACCAGGTACTATGGGTGTAGACCGTACTCCTCTTTTTGGTGGTTGTGGTGGGCCCTGACCTAGGCCCTCGTCAAAGCTGAGGAGCTAAGAGGAGAGCATGGTCAAGAGATCTTTGCCTTGGTAACAATGGCCTTGCTTGAGGTTAACGAGCACAATGCGAGTGGTCTCTACCCTATACAATTGATGTGGATCTACAAGGAGGACCGGGAAGCAACACTGAAGGAAGCTTTCCATTTCGTCATGAAACAATCACATAGGCACAAGAGGAAGCATTGTTAATTATAATAGCTGCACCCATTTGGTTATACGGTATGCTACCATGTAAATATCCAATGAAGATTGGGTTACTACTTATTACAGAGTATATATCTCTTTTATCTGTACTGTACATCTCCAGAGTCCCAAGGCACGCACGGCTGGACACCTTGACATGTTGAATCTGAGTAACCTGAACTCACTTAATTAGTTACCCATGAGCCATTTTGTGTGGTTCAACTGTCTGGTTACACCTTACGCGCCCATGTGGTTACATATATGGTTTTCCCTAATATAGTACTAGGATTCGTATTGACACAGGTTACGTGCACTTGCATAGGTTCGGATTAAACTTGGAGGGACCCGAGATTAGTGGGTATGTGAGATCGTTATTGGGGAATCCGTGGGATCCAAAAGATTCGGAGGTGGTTGTGCGATCCCTTTTAGCTTTTCCAGATACACATAGTACTACACGACCTGCCGAGTGATCCCATGGCCTGGGGTCTAACGGACCACGTCTATCATTGAGTATAAATCGATACACAACCTGCGTATCCATCTTTGCGATCCCCAACCATTTCTTCCTCTTCTGTCGTCTCGCCACCGATACCTGATCCACGACCCCTAAACGACAGTCGCACGCTTAGAGCAGTAGCAGCGTAGCGCACATTGTGAGATCTCTCTCTCTCTCTCTTTATCTACTTTTCGAAATAGTGTCTTCTTCCTCTCATGATGTCGGCAAATGTGTGTTTCTATTCTTTAGATCCTCGTGGGCCAGCAACATCATGCCAAAAATTGAGAAACCAACAATCCGCACTGAGGAAGAAACTGGGAACAAGGATGTTGCCGGAGTTCCAAGAATGCACGTGTCGAAAACGAAATTGAGGCCTAATCCAACTGCTCCTCCACCAACTACTAGACCTTCGAAAGTGGACAATGCAGGTGACGGCAAGGTACTCCTATGTCATGTCCTTCCAGCGATTTTTGATGAGATAGCACCTCCATCGTGGTTATTAATCCTCTTCAACTGTAGCAGCTCAAATACGCAAAGGTTACATTCACCGACTTTTTGGAAGGAATGGTGGTTTACGATAATTCTATAGTAGGTGATGGCACATCCGGCAATAGCGGTGAGCACACGCCACACATTATCATTATTTTGCAGATCGTCCTTTGTAGATCTGACATGCAAATTCTTTTGTACATAGATGGCGACAATTCCCCCCGTTGTTATGACGATGACATGGATGGCGTTTGATGCTATAATTCCTATCGCACGACATACTCAGACATTCTGCCCTAGGAGTAACGCAAGACGCAGCCAAGTCGGAAGTCGGCCAGCCTGCCCGCGTACGACGACCTATTAAGCGGTCACACATCGCCGGCGTAATATGAAAACGCACAGCACCATGGCGTAATATGTTAGGCATTGGTCGTACTAATGTTGCTCTCCCGCTAATGAAAATTAGGCTCTACTACAAGGCAATTATACCCTGCAGAGAGTGGATCGATGGCGGTGAAGGAGGAGCTGCGCTCGTCGGCGACACGTTGGGAGTTCAAATCCGGTGTGTGTATGTGTAGAGAGAGAGATTGAGATGGAAACTATTGTTCTGTGCACCACGAAATATAAGCACGATCCCGAAATTGCCGGCGGGGCCGGGCATGCATGGATTGCGTACGTAACTGAAACTCATATCGAAACATATACTATCCCACTGGAGGAATCTCCTCCTTCCCTCATCTTCATAAAAAAACATATACATGCACAAAGCAGCAAGGTAATCTCCTCATTCCCAAGGAGGAAAAAAAGAGACAAGTATGGAGATGCAGTTGCAAATACAACACGATCTCACATGTAGAGTAATTCACCAACAACATACTCTTCAAAGATCAAGTGTGCATACCTAAGGAAATAACAATGGTGTAAGAAAACGGTTAAGCGCTGATTAGAAAATGGTTATGCATTCGTTTAAATTAGTGTTAAGTACTGCTCTATGAATTATTATTAATTATTTTTTAATGAATGATGAATGGTTTCCTTCATGTCTGAACCTTTGAATGGGCTATTCCAAGTCTCATAGGGGGCGTGTCGGGTGGCATACGAACGCGCCCAAATAGGCTCCAGATGTATGTGTAACCTTCACCAGATTGGTTACGCAGTATCCTTGCTGCATGGTGCACGGACTATGTGTATTGCTTTCATCAAAGGCATATGCTAATGCTATGCTAACCCAAACGCTAGCCATGTTGCTCCACGCACCATGGCTCGTGCGTAACCCACTGGGTGTTGCCACCAAATGATCTCGTGCCGTGTTCCGCGGCAACCGTGATGCTACGTGCGTAATACAAAGCAGCCTCATACGTGCATAATACACATGGACCGTGGTACAGGAAAAGCTGCCATCAAATGATCGCAACACGCAGCATGGATCGTCCGTAATCAAACCGGTATGGGTTACGCATTCATCTGTCGTGTGCAGTCAGGCAAAATGACTGCACTCAGTAGTTACCACATCTGCACCTTCCACTCTCGATCTGACGAAGGCGACCATACCAAACTCATCTCGCAGGCCACCTAATAGCTACACGCATGGATCGTGCGTAACCGAGCTGGTCCAGCTTACGCGCATAATCGACACCACCAAGTTGGTGTTGCCGCATGCAACATGGATAGTGTGTATCCGCACGGGTGCAGGTTACACGCCGAATCGACACGACCAGATGCAGCATGAATGCTTGCATAACCATGCCTATCTAGGTTATGCATGCATCTGAAGCCTATTTCTGCATAATTGTCATCGGCACCATGAAAAGCGTGATCGCGAAATTGCCAGCGGGGCCGGCCATGGACTGCGAACGGAACTGAAACTCACATGCAAGGAAACCTATAGCCGGAAATGAACAGGAACCATTTGTGACCTACTCTATTATGAAATAAGGCTTCAAAAACCACATGCGCAGACAAACAGCATGTCCATAGGACTGGGGCTGAACAGACAAACAACATTCTTCATTTGTTCCCATGTATAGTATACTCTAGATAGAGTAGACACGGTTTTACTTAAATTTAATTTGTTGCCCATTGCATCAATATGATCTAGCTAAGCCATGTCTTGTCGTTCGAATTGTGTATGTATTTTGCTCAAGCTATGATACCATAGCTCACCTTGAACAAATTTAAAACAAGCATCATTTACCATTAAAGGAAGGAAAATATTTCTCCGGTCTACTTATGTTTCCTAAACCCAAACATCCGTCATGATTTTGTGGCCATGTTGTTTTGCCTATCTCATTGCAAATGTTTTAATCCGATCTGATAATGTTTCATAAACAAGAATAGCCGGTTTCGTGGCAACATTCGATCTCATCATGTTTAAGTGAATTAAGTTTGCACCAAGTTCAATGAGATTGTGAATTACGCGCCTAGGCCATTTGCCTAACATGACCCCCGATGCGACCCTATGCCTTTCCCATGGCAAATGAGATCTATTAATATAAAGTATACTAGAAACACTTTTGCATCACCTCCTCAGCGCAAGAAAACCTCATCGACATCTCCTCCTCTCGGCGCAAGAAGACCCCATCAGCATCTCCTCCTCTCGGCGAAAGTACCATCATCCTCTCTCCCAAGTCAATCGATTTCATTGTTCTTTCGACCGTTACTCCTCTTTGATCAAACTAATTTCAGAGCATCTCCCCCAATGGACGACGAGAATCCTCGCATGCCTCGTGTGGCGCACGCTCTCCAACCATCCACGGCGGTTAAAGCTCCGGCGGGGCCGAGATGCGGCGGGACAAAATCACCTCATTGGAGGGCCGACCCGATGGGGCCTGGCACGCTCTGTGCCAACTACAGCAGTCGTCACTGGCATGCCGGGGAGCGGTGAGGCAAGTGTCATTCTCGCCGCAGCAAGAAAACCACGATTCCCGTCTCAATGTCACCACGGGAAGTTGGCATGCAGTGGGTGGAGTGCCCTAGAGGCCAGGCCGTCCGTGCATGGCTATCGCAGCCGTCCACTCCGCCACTGATATCAAGCGCACCCGCCGCGTCGACTGTCCTGTCACTGCTCGACAGGCCGGTGGTGTTACCAGCCGCTGGGCAATTGATGTCAAGTGCGCTCGTCATGTCGTCTATCCTGGAGAGCTCAGGTGCACGGTCGTACCCGTCACCACCACAAGCTGGCGTCCAGTGGGTGGAGTGCCCAAGAGGTCGAGCTGATCGCAAGTGTCTCTCGTGGCTGTCCACTCCGCCACTGATGTCAAGTGCACCCACCACATCGACTGTCCCGGATAGCTCAGGCACACGGCCGTTCCCGTCGCTGATCGACAGGCTGGCGGCGTTGCTAGCCGCTCAGCCACTGATGTCAGGTTCGCCCGCCGCGTCGACTATCCCGGAGAGCTCAGGGGCACGACCATTCCCGTCCCTGCTCGACAGGCTGGCGGCATTCCTAGCCGCTCAACCGTTGACGTCAGGTGTGCCCGTCGCGCTGACTATCCCTGAGAGCTCAGGGGCACGACCGTTCCCTTCCCTGCTCGACAGACCGGCTGCGTTGCCAGCCACTCAGCCACTGATGTTGCCCCTATTCCTGCTCGAAGGCGAGGCGGTGCCCATGATCATCGATGAACTAGACTGGATGAAACGCTAATTGCCAACAGTAACAAGTGTCGCATTGCGCCCAACTTTCAATAAGATCACCAAGCTTTCAGAAGAGGCTAATGTTGGAATGCATCCTATGGCAGTTATCAATGGCTTTGTGTACCTATCTGCCTACCTAGGTTGGGATGGTCGGTATTTGTTCCTCTCCTTCTGCTTGGAAATAGGCGACATGAATTTGTTATGTAAGGAAAGCCAGTTTATAATATCAAAAGTTGTTCCATACATCATGGTCAGCTGGTCGTTGTCTTTAAATGGCAAGGTGAGCCTATACGTATATGTATACGTATGCCTTGTGACATGATAAAATATATTCTGTCCTTTGGTTGTAGGCCATTCTCATCACATGAGTGTAGGTCATCGTATTATTATGGAATTATGCCATCGACTTTCTGGTTTAGATGAAGTAACATGAATAAAATTACTCATAATTGTGCTGCTCAATTGTTGATTGTATACGGTACCATGAGGGATTGTCTACATTATATGATACCATAAGGATTTGAAATGTTATTCACTATATTTCATGCTGGAATTCTTTGTCCACTTACTTTATAATGCTAACCAATTCAAGGGTATCATATTTCAGTTTCATTGCTACTGTAGTACACGCTAAGAAATTTGATTTGTATAATTAGAATCTATTATTCGGTCCTGCTCGCTGCTACATTTTTTCTCTATGCAAAATCTTATATTACATATGAGTTATCTTTATGTCACAGGAGGATTCAGACACCACAATTACAGGAAAAATGTCTGAAGATGATGTTCCTATGGGCACAGAAAAGGCTTCTCTTGTTCTTTTCACAGCATTGAAATCATTCAGAGAACAACTAATTGATGATGACAACTCTAAATTTGCAGAGATAGAGGCCTTCTTACTTGATGATGAGATGAACTCTCTTCTGAATAGAATCACTACTTTAGAGTCTGGATTGGAAGCTGCAAGAGATCGTGTCTTGAGAATAGGTACTGAAACCAATAGCAGGAATTAGCAGGGGATGGAGAGAGCAAGCTGCTGGCAAATGTGCAAGGGAATGCTGCGTAGAGCCTGTTCCGGATTCTTTATTGGGTGACCCTGGTTCTGGTGTCTCGTCTTAATTTAGGCTTTTGTTGAGATGTGTTGTGAGGGAAGGATGGAGACGTTATGTGATGATGGTGTCATTTTCCAGGTCTGTTTAGTGTCACTACGTCATCTGTCATTTGTCTAAATATGTCGTTGTTACCCCCTATGCGTTTACATGAATAGGAATGTTTCAAAAAAGGCATTTACCTTGCCAAAGCTAAAGATTTCACATTTTCCAAATTCTTGAATATATGCCAGTTGTCTCCCCTTCTGATAACTGATCTTGCACTTCTTGGAAAATGGTTGATTCCTTCGAATTTGCATATTGCCAATTCTAAATGGCATCAGCATTGCCGATTGCCGTGCTCGGTGCCAGAGAACCCGACAAGGTATTGGCGCCGAGCTCGGCTTCATAGAACCAAGTAACCATCTGTGGCGCCGGGCTCGGCGCCAAGCTGTGGACTGGCCTGTGAGCTGCTGGGCTCGGCATGTCGCAGTGGGATGACCCATCTATAACCATCTGTGGCTGCTGGGTAAGGGCATTGTCTCTAGATGTTGACACAGCATTATCCCTAGTTAAAAGTGATGTGCTGGGATGTGTTGCTGGACAAGTTGGAAGAGGTGAAGGAGAAGAAGCCATGCCACTATGTTTTAGTGATCTTTTTAGCCCGTTGGTGTGACTCCCCTAGTTGCTAAATGTAAGTGATGAACTGGTGTCATTGTGAACTGATTTCCCTAGTTGCTGGACAAGTGTCAAGCAGCAGAGGCCAATCGAGCACTACTGCTCATGTCTGACAGCCAAACCTTAGCCCCCCGTTCTGCTGATATCTATGTTGAGTCCTGAACTATAGTGTTGGTTTCCTCCAATGTGTTGAGTCCTGAATAATAGTGTTACATTCCATGTACCGTGCCTGATGAGGACATCCCCAACAATGTCAAGTCACCACCCATTGCTGGAGAGTATGACTCTCATTATAGTGAACAAGAAAACAATGTCTACAAGGGGCCAATGACTCGAGCAAGAATGCAACACTTACAACATGAGGTGAACTCGCTCCTCATTGACTATGAACATGCATCTACTAAGAACTATTTACTACCTAATAGTGGTGCATTACTTGTGCTCAGGTTTGAAGAAGATGCAATGCAAGGATAGGCCACTCAACGTCCAAAGAAAGACAACTTGAAGACAACGAGTTGCTGTTTCAGATTCTGACTTTCAAGTTCGTGATGAATTCTGTATCAATCCAAGAAGTTTCACCTTGAGTATCCTATACCATTGGAAGCGTCTTGAAGTCTATTTTCCAATGCAACTGATGGATCGTGATTTGGAGTTTCGTAGCAAATGTTATGGCTGTTTTAGTGAAGACTGCTCTTGATGTCCCGTTCCTCCTGGTCCGAACTGGATGAGTTATCTCATACTGGGCCTTTGGGAAAGGCCTCCAACCCAACTAGGAGGGATGTTCCTAGTATAAATAGCACTTGTAAGCCTGGTGGAAACCCTAACCATGAATTGAACTCAGAAAATAGAGAAGCCAAGTGCTCTTGTCCTTAGGGTTGTGTCATAGCTGCCCCCTTGAGGATTGAGAGTTTTCTCTACCACTCGTTCTTGTGTTTCCTTGTGATTTTGCAACAGCATTGCCTCTACCTTGCGTGGTTCAGGTTAGGCATCGACCAAATCGTGTGGTTGGGCGAAATCATTTGTCGCAGGTGGCTGTTCGAGCAGTTGTTGGTGCCATCGGTTCGTCAGGTTGCAGAGGTCATGTTATCCCCAGATCCTACAACGAGAAGATCAGGCAAGCCCTGCATCATCCTGGTATTCAGAGCTACGGTTTACTCAGTAGGATCTTTACCCTTAGTTTTTCTCTTTGTTTACTGTCCTAAACTAAAAATACCAAAAATTTCCACTACCCATTACCCGATCTGAAATTTCAGTGAGTTTGGTTAAGTTTTAGTCCAATATATCGAGTTTGGTTGCTGAATCTTTGTGTTCCCCTTCATATTCTACCTCTAATCTACTTTCTCCTGTGTTCCCCATTCAGACCTGTGTTTTTCCTCTTCGTTCGTATGTTCTTGTTCAAGTCATCCTGCATTCCGAAGTTATTATCCGTTCAGATCTGAAATTTGAGCACCATACACCAAAACATGCATAACTTTCGCATCTGAATTCCGTTTTCAGTGTTCTTGTACTTGTTGGAAAGCTTATTCGAAGGTTTATCGGAATATTGTGTTATCAAGTTGTGAATCTTAAAGTTGAGATCCAGTTCATAAATAAAAAGCTTCAGGCCTCACTGTTGTTGAAATCTCATATTGCTGAAAGAGAGGTCAGATACTTGTTGTTGCTCATCAGCTTTGTAGTGTGCTTAATCCGAGAATTACTTGAGCAATAGAAATACTTTATGGAAAATCTGGTGTGCTGATCTTAGTAGCAAAAAAAATCAAAGAAAAAAAAGATAGAACAAGTGCTAAGATCACCACATTGGCTATTGAGTTTAACTTGATATCTTTCATCGTGCATCTCTGTTATATTGCTAGGCTTATCATCTTTACTTGTGCAGCATTGAGCTTAGTTCTTGACTCTAAATTCCATCTTAGCTCAATCCTTTTGCTGCAATAAGTCTCTTACCCTTGTGTGTGAGTTCAGCAACTAGACTTTGCCCTTGGTTGGATCTTTACTAAACTTTACAATAACCTGAAGTTTCAGATTGTACCACCACATACATACCCTTCCAAGATCCACAAATCAGCCTATGTTTAGGATGCACTGTGACTTTGATTTCGCTTGACCTATCACTTTTGTCGTGTCTACTACCACCAAGGTGAGTGCAGCTCGCAATTCATCAAAGATACATAAGAACTTTGGTGGTAAGAGAAGGTGAGATTGAGTGTTTTCCACAAGCCACATAACTTGAATTAGTCTCTTTTCTTGTGCTAACATGGCAGGTGAAGATGGCGAGCCGGCACCAAACTATGTTACACAAGAGCAACTACAGAAGCTAGTGCAAGACTTCAATACTCAATTCAATGACAACATGGAAGCAGCCCAAGCAAATATGGTTGCTGAAGTTGTGAAGGCATTGAAAGGACAAGGTGTTGCAGGTTCTCATGAAGAAGAACTAGACAAGACTGATGAGGAGTATGCAGCCCGGTTGCAGCGGGAAGAGCAAGGAAGAAAGGATGCCCATGGGCGAGGGCATGGAGGAGGAAGAGATGTTGATGCCTTCGGTCGAGGAAGAGGCTGTGGGCGTGGAGTTGGTGCTGCAGGTGAAACAATGGAACCTGATACCTTTAGGTTACATCGCAATGACAATTTTCAGCGACACCGCAATGTCAACAACGATCAGCCCAATGAAGAGAAGTTTGGGAAGCTGAAATTCAGCATGCTAAAATTTGAAGGTACATCGGATCCTGATGCATATCTCACTTGGGAGTTGAAGGTTGAGAAAATATTTCGTGTGCATAATTATTCAGAGGAAAAGAAGGTGCATATGGCTGCACTTGACTTCGATGGTATGCCCTCATTTGGTGGGAACAAATTCAGAATCAAAGAGAGGAGAATGGTGAATTTCCAGTGGCAACATGGGCTGAAATGAAGAAGGAAATGAGAGCACGTTTTGTCCCAAACATTATAAACGTGACCTCTTTGACAAGCTACAGAATTTAAAGCAAGGAAATAAGTCCGTGGAAGAGTACTACAAAGAAATGGAGCAAGCCATGATTAGAGCTCGTGTTCATGAGGATGAAGAGCAGTCCATGGCACGTTTTTTCTCCGGCCTAAACAAGCCAATCAAACGTGTTGTAGAATTTCAGACCTACAACAATATAGTGGAGCAAGTGCACATTACACAAAAGGCAGAGAGATAAGTAAATGATGATGCTAAACCAACCAAGCATTCAACTTTCGGTTCAAGAGCATCATCAAGTACTCCAAAAACAGCAAGATTTGATTTGGGACGAGGCATGTTTTCTTCCAGTGCAAGCTCCAATTCTAATGCTCATTCCACCACCACTGAAAATTCTAATGCATCACCAAATGTGGAGAAATCTGCTAGGCCAACATCATCCAATACGCGTACTCCAGTAGGTTCAGCCTCTAGGAGTAGTGGGTTCAATGTTTTAAGTGCTTGGGCCGAGGTCATGTCATAAAAGATTGCCCTAACAATCTAGTTGTGATTGTTACAAAGTGTGGAGAGTATGATTCGGCTAGCGAGGATGAGTATGAACCTCCAGCTGAAAATGACAAGTTTGATGATGCACAAGAAACTGAAGATGGTGACTACAAAAACTATCCTTTTGAGGTCGGTAACACCATTGTGGTCACCAAAGCATTGAGTGTTCAGCTCAAGGAGGAAGAGAGAGTGCAGAGGTGCAACTTATTTCAGACCCAAGCCAAGGTAAACAACAAGTTGATCAAGTTAATCATTGATGGTGGTAGCTGCCACAACCTTGCTAGCAAAGAAATGTGTGAGAAATTGGGGCTGACCATGATAAAGCATCCTCATACTTACCATGTTCAATGGTTTAGTGATTGTGGAGATGTAAAAGTGCAGTATATGGTGAAGGTTTCCTTCATCATACATGATTACACTGACACCGTTGAATGTGATGTTGTTCCCATGACAGTGTGCCACCTGCTCTTGGGGAGGTCATGGCAATTTGATCGAAATGCTATGCATGAAGGCCATGACAATACATATGCTTTCAAATGGCAGGGGAAAAGAGTTAAGTTGCTGCCCATGACTCCCGCTCAAATTATAGCAGCAAACATGCAAAAGAAAGCGAGAGAGAGAGAGAGTGAGGAAGAAAAGAAAAACTCTAGTGTTGTCCACAAATCGGTGACTGAGCGCCACAAGCCCAACTTGAGTGGTAAAACTAGAGAGCATGAAGGAAAAGGGAGGGTTATGTTAGCCACAAAATCAGAGATGAAAGAAATGAGAGACAACCCCCATATGATGCATTTTGTGTTGTTGTACAAAGATGCAATTCTTTCTACTAACAACATGACCCCTCTTCCTAATATTGTTTCTAATGTGTTGCAGGATTTCAATGATGTTTTCCCAGAGGAGATACCTGCTGGCCTACCTCCCCTTCATGGGATTGAACATCAAATTGACCTCATTCCAGGAGCTTCACTCCCAAACTGGCCACCATACCACACTAATCTAGAAGAGACTAAAGAAATTTAGCGACAAGTGCAAGAACTACTTGACAAAGGGTATGTGCGTGAAAGTTGATAGAGGCGGAGTGCCCGATCTTTCGGTGAGTGGAGATAACTTCGATCTGGTGGGAGGCGACCCTCACGATCCGACTACGACGAGCAAGACTCGAAGCGCCAATGCAATCGCTGAACCAACTTCCGATGGTTACCAACCTTGTCGGCGCAAGATCAGCCTGATCACGAAGATCAATTCCTATCACTCGAAGGTGGAGTTCTGAACCACAGAGGGCAGCACGTATTTGTGTGTGTTCTGGTGTAGCTAAAGCTAGATGTAAAACAAAACTCGAGTTGTAAACAAAAGGGACTCCATCTAATAAAGGGGAAAAAGAGGGGGCACAACCCCTAGGAGCCAGGAGGGCGCGCGGCCAAGGGAGGGGGGCATGCCTATTGGCGGCCAACCCTAGGCGTCCCACCTGGGCTGCCCTGTTGGGCCATCTTCTATTCTTGTGGGCCTTCGTTCTTCAACAATATGATGAAGTTTAATTCTCTCGCACGGGCCCGAGTGATTGGCCCAACTGGAGGCGCCTGAGGTGGAGGAACAACTGGAGGCGCCAGAGGTACTGTTGGTGTAGATGTACTCATGGTGTCCGCAGCATCCTCCCCTTCTTGAACTGAAGTCGTCCTCGACGACAACTCCTCATCCTCACCCAGATATGGCTTCAAATCTGCAACATTAAAACTAGTGGAAACACCAAACTCCGTAGGCAGGTCAAGGATATAAGCATTATCATTAATCTTGGTTAGCACTTTAAAAGGACAGCAGCACGAGGCATTAATTTAGAATGGCGCAAAGTAGGAAAGCGATCCTTTCTCAAATGCAACCAAACCATATCACTAGGTTCAAAAGTAACATGTTTTCTACCTTTACTACCAGCAATCTGATATTTAGCAATAGCAGCAACAATGTTTTGGTGAGTTTGTTCATGCAGGTTAACCATTTGTTCAACATGTGCAACAACATCTAAGTGTGGGGCGTCTTTAGCATCAAACGAAAACAAATCCATAGGCACCCGAGGGATGTAACCATACACAATCTGAAAAGGGCACATCTTTGTAGAGGAATGTGTTGCATGATTATAAGCAAACTCAACATGAGGCAAGTAATCCTCCCAACATTTCAAATTTTTATCTAAAACAGCCCTAAGTATGTTGGACAAAGTTCGATTAACCACCTCAGTTTGTCCATCCGTCTGAGGGTGACAAGTTATGCTAAACAGCAATTTAGTTCCCAATTTATTCCACAGAGATCTCCAAAAATGACTAAGAAACTTAGCAGCACAATCAGAGACTATTGTATTTGGAATACCATGCAAATGAATAATCTCTCTAAAGAACAATTCAGCAACATTGCTAGCATCATCAGTCTTATGACATATGCACAGATTGGTTGCGCAAAATCCACGCTGCATCCGGTCGTGTTGATTCTGCGCGTCACCTACACCAGTTCAGTTACGTATGGTTCGGCGATGCACCATCCCATTGTGAGTGCATCACCCACTGGGTTGTGCATGGTGTCTGTTACGCAAAAGTCATGCTGCATCCTGTCGTGTTGATCCTGCACATCACGAACAGCAGCTCGGTTAAGCATGTTTCGGCGGCACACCATATGTTCTGCATGGCGCGTGCAACACTGACTGGGTTACACTCGGAGTCTGTCATGCAAAATCCCCATGCATCCGGTCTTGTCGTTGCATTGTGTAACCTGGAGCTGATAAGGTTACGCAAAATGCACGCTGCATCCGGTCGTGTCGATTCAGTGCGTAACCCGCACAAGTTACGCACCGTCCGTGGTGCTTGAGGCAACACCGACTGGGTCTTGTCGAATTAGCGTCTAACCTGCACAGGTTACGCACCGTCCGTGCAGCATGATGCAACACTGAATGGGTCGTGTCGAATGCAGGTTACCCACCGTCAATGCTGCTTGATGCAACACCGACTGATTCTTGTCGAATCAGCACATAACCTGCATAGGTTACGGTCTGTCTATGCTGCTTGATGCAACACTGACTCGGTTACTACCTTTAAGACGACTGGCTGCATGGTGCAACACAGACTGGGTTACGCACGGCGTCGGATATGCAAAATCCACGCTGCATCCTGTCTTGTCGATTCTGTGCGTCACCTACCCCAGCTCGGTTACGCACGGTTTAGCGACGCACCATCCGTCCTACATGGCGCGTGCATCATCAGCTGGGTTACGCACGATGTTGAATGCAGCTTACGCACCGTCCGTGCTGCTTGATTTAACACCAACTGGGTCGTGTCGATTCAGCGTGTTAGCTGTACATGTTATGCACCGTCGGTGCTGCTTGATGCAACACCGACTGGGTCGTGTCGAATCAGCATGTGACCAGCATAGGCTACGCACCGTCCGTGCTGCTTGATGCAACACCGACTGGGTCGTGTCGAATCAGCACGTAACATGCACAAGTTACGCACCATCTGTGCTGCATGATGCAACACCGATTGGGTTACGCACCTTTAAGACAGCTGGCTGCATGGTGCAACACGGACTGTGTTACACACGTTGTTAGATATGCAAAATACACGCTACATCATGTCGTGTTGATCCTGCACGTCACCTGCTCCAGCTCGGTTATGCACGGTTCAACGACGCACCATCTGTCCTGCATCGCGCGTGCATCACCGGCTGGGTTACGCACAGTTTTGGTTACGCAAAATGCACGCTGCATCTGGTCATGTCGATTCAGTGTGTAACCTGCACAGGTTATGCACCGTCCGTGGTGCTTGATGCAACACCAACTGAATCGTATCGAATTAGCACGTAACCTGCACAAGTTACGCAGCGTCTGTGCATCTGATGCAACACTGAATGGGTCGTGTCAAATGCAGGTTACGCATCGTCCGTGCTGCTTGATGCAACACCGACTGGGTCGTGTTTAATCAGCGCGTAACCTGCACGGGTTACGCATCATCCGTGCTGCTTGATGCAACACCAACTGGGTTACACACGGCGTCAGATACACAAAATCCATGCTGCATCCTGTCTTGTCGATTCTGGGCATCACTTGCTCCAACTCAGTTACGTAAGGTTCGGTGATGCACCATCCGTCCTGCATGGCGCATGCATCACCGGCTGGTTTACGCAAGGTTTTAGTTACGCAAAATCCACGCTGCATCCAGTCGTGTCGATTCAAAGCATAACATGCACAGGTTACGCACCACCTATGCTGCTTGATTCAACACCGAATCGGTTAAGCACGGTGTAGGTTACGCACCTTTAAGACTGCTGGCTGCATGGCTCAACACTGACTAGGTTACGCACAAATCGTTTGCACAAAATCCACGCTGCATCCGGTCGTGTTGATTATGCACGTCATCGGCACCAGCTCGGTTAAGCACGGTTCGGCGACGCACCATCCAATGGCGCGTGCATCACCGACTGGGTTACGCACAATGTCGGTTACGCAAAATCCACGCTGCATCCTGTCGTGTCAATCCTGCACATCACCAACACCAGCTCGGTTACCCACGTTTTGGAGACACACCATCCGTTCTGCATGGCGCATGCAACACTAATGGGGTTACGCAAGGAGTCTCTCACGCAAAATCCCAATGCATCCGGTCGTGTCGTTGCATCGTGTAACATGGAGTCGATATGGTTACGCAAAATCTGCGCTGCATCTGGTCGTGTCGATTCAGCACATAACCTACACAGGTTACGCACCGTCCGTGGTACTTGATGCAACACCGACTGGGTCGTGTCGAATTAGCGCGTAACCTTCACAGGTTACGCACCGTCCATGTAGCTTGATGCAACACCGAATGGGTCGTGTCGAATGTAGCTTACGCACCGTCTGTGCTACTTGATGTCACACCGACTGGGTCGTGTCGATTCAGCATGTAACCTGTACATGTTATGCACCGTCGGTGCTGCTTGATGCAACACCGAGTGGATCGGGTCGAATCAACGCGTAACCAGCACAGGTTATGCACCATCCGTGCTGCTGATGCAAAACCCACTAGGTTGTGTCGAATCAGTGTGTAACATGCACAAGTTACACACCATTTGTGCTGCTTGATGCAACACCGACTGGGTTACGCACCTTTAAGAGGGCTGGCTGCATGGTGCAACACGGACTGTGTTACATACGGTGTCAGATACGCAAAATCCAGGCTGCATCCTGTCGTGTCGATCCTGCACGTCACCTGCTCCAGCTCGGTTAATCACGGTTCGGTGACGCAGCATCCGTCCTGCATCGCGCGTGCATCATTGGCTGGGTTACACACGGTTTCGGTTACGCAAAATCCACGCTGCATCCGGTTGTGTCGATTCTGAGTGTAAGTTGCACAGGTTACGCAAAATCCACACTGCATCCGATCCTGTCGATTTTGAGCGTAACCTGCACAAGTTACGCACCGTCCGTGTAGCCTTATGCAACACCGACTCGGTTAGCACGAAGTAGGTTACGCTCCTTTATGACTGCTGGCTGGATGGCTCAACACTGACTGGGTTACGCACAGATCGGTTGCGCAAAATCCACGCTACATCCGGTCGTATTGATTCTTCGCGTCACCTACACCAGCTCAGTTTCGCACGATTCGGCAACACACCATCCCATGGCACGTGCATCACCCAGTGGGTTACGCACGATGTCAAATACGCAAAATCTACACTGCATCTTGTCATGTCGATCCTGTGCATCACCTGCTCCAGCTCGGTTACGCACGGCTCGGCGACGCACCATCCGTCCTGTATCGCGCTTACATCACCGGCTGGGTTACGTACAGTTTCGGTTACGCAAAATCCACACTGCGTCCGGTCATGTCGATTCTGAGCGTAAGCTGCACATGTTACACAAAATCCACGCTGCATCCGGTCATGTCGATTCTTAGCGTACCCTGCACAGGTTACGCACCGCATGTGTAGCTTGATCCAACACCGACTCGGTTAAGCACGGAGTAGGTTACGCTCCTTTATGACTGCTGGCTGGATGGCTCAATACTGACTAGGTTACGCACAGATCGGTTGCGCGTCACCTACACTAGCTCGGTTATGCACGATTCAGTGACACACCATCCCATGGCGCGTGCATCACCCACTGGGTTACGCAAGGTGTCAAATATGCAAAATCCACGCTGCATCCTATCGTGTCGATCCTGCGCGTCACCTACTCCAGCTCGGTTTCACACGGTTCGGTGATGCACCATCCGTCCTGCATGGCGCGTGCATCACCAACTGGGTTATGCACAGTTTCGGTTACGCAAAATCCACGCTGCATCCGGTTGTGTCAACTCAGAGCGTAACCTACATAGGTTACACGCCGCCCATGCTGCTTGATGCAATAGTGACTCGGTTAAGCACGGAGTAGGTTACGCACCTTTATCATTGCTGGCTGCGTGGCTCAACACTGACTGGGTTACGGACAGATCGATTGCACAAAATCCACACTGCATCCGATCGTATCGGTTCTATGTGTCACATGCACCAGCTCGATTACACAGGGTTCAGTGACACTCCATCCCATGGTGCGTGCATCACCCACTTGGTTACGCACGGTGTTGGTTACACAAAAGCCACGCTGCATGCTGTCATGTTGATCCTGTGCGTCACCTACTCCAGCTCGGTTACGCACATTTCGGCGACACACCATCCATCCTACATGGCACGTGCATCACAGGTTGGGTTACGCATGGTTTCGGTTAATCCACGCTGCATCCGGTCTTGTCGAATTAGCACGTAACCTGCACAGGTTACACAATGTCTGTGCAGCTTCATGAAACACCGAATGGGTTGTGTCGAATGCAGGTTACGCACCGTCCGTGCTACTTGATGCAACACCGACTTGGTTACGCACGGAGAAGGTTACGCTCCTTTATGACTGCTGGCTGGATGGCTCAACACTGACTGGATTATGCACAGAATGGTTGCGCAAAATCTACGTTGCATTTGGTCATGTTGATTCTGGGCGTCACCTACACCAGCTCGGTTACGCATGATTCGGTGACACACCATCCCATGGCGCGCTCATCACCCACTGGGTTACACAAGGTGTCGAATACGCAAAATCCATGCTCCATCCTGTCGTGTCGATCCTGCGTGTCACCTGCTCCAGCTCGGTTACTCACGGTTCGGCAATGCACCATCCGTCCTGCATGGTGCGTGCATCACCAACTGGGTTATGCATGGTTTTGGTAACGCAAAATCCACGCTGCATCCGGTAGTGTCGACTCAGAGCGTAACATGCACATGTTACGCACCGCCCATGCTGCTTGATGCAATACTGACTCAGTTAAGCACGGAGTAGGTTACGCTTCATTATCAATGCTGTCTGCATGGCTCAACTCTGACTGGGTTAGGCACAAATCGGTTGAACAAAATCCACGCTGCATCCGGTCGTGTCGATTCTATGTGTCACCTGCACCAGCTCGGTTACACAAGGTTCAGTGACGCACCATCCCATGGCGCGTGCATCACCCACTGCATTACGCACGGTGTCAGTTACACAAAAGGCACGATGCATCCTGTCGTGTTGATCCTGAGCGTCACCTACTCCAGCTCGGTTACACACGTTTCGGCGACACACCATCCATCCTACATAGCGCGTGCATCACCGGTTGGGTTACGCATGGTTTCGGTTAATCTATGCTGCATCCGGTCTTGTCGAATTAGCACGTAAGCTGCACAGGTTATGCACCGTCCGTGCAGCTTCATGCAACACCAAATGGGTCGTGTCGAATGCAGGTTATGCACTGTCCGTGCTGCTTGATGTAACACCGACTTGGTTAAGCACGGAGTAGGTTACGCTCCATTATGACTGCTGGCTGGATGGCTCAACACTGACTAGGTTACGCACAGATCGGTTGCGCAAAATCCACACTGCATCCGGTCGTGTCGATTCTGCGCGTCACCTACACCAGCTCGGTTACGCACGGTCCGGCGATGCACCATCCCATGGTGCGTGCATCACTGACTAGGTTACACGCGGTGTCGGATACGCAAAATCCACGCTACATCCTGTCGTGTCGATCCTGCGCGTCACCTACTCTAGCTCGGTTACGCACGGTTCGGCGACGCACCATCCGTCTTGCATCGCGCGTGCATCACCGGCTAGGTTACACACGGTTTCGGTTACGCAAAATCCACGCTGCATCCGGTCGTGTCGATTCTGAGTGTAACCTACACAGGTTATGCAAATCCACACTGCATTCGATCGTGTCAATTCTGAGCGTAACCTGGACAGGTTACGCACCGCCCATGTAGCTTGATGCAACACCATCTCATTTGAGCACGGAGTAGGTTACGCTCCTTTATGACTGCTGGCTGGATGGCTCAACACTGACTGGGTTACGCACAGATCGGTTGCACAAAATCCATGCTGTATCTGGTCGTGTCGATTCTATGCATCACCTACACCAGCTCGGTTACACACGGTTCAGCGACGTACCATCCCATGGCGCGTGCATCACCCACTAGGTTACACAAGGTGTCGGATACGCAAAATCCACGCTGCATCCTGTCGTGTCAATCCTGCACGTCACCAACACCAGCTCGGTTATGCACGTTTTGGGGACACACCATCCGTTCTGCATGGCGCGTGCAACACTAACTGGGTTACGCACGGAGTCTATCACGCAAAATCCCAATGCGTTTGGTCGTGTCATTGCATCGTGTAACATGGAGCCGATATGGTTATGCAAAATCCGCGCTGCATCCAGTCGTGTTGATTCAGCACGTAACCTACACAGGTTACGCACCATCTGTGGTACTTGATGCAACACCGACTGGGTCGTGTCGAATTAGCGCGTAACCCGTCCAAGCAGCTTGATGCAACACCAAATGCGTCATGTCGAATGTAGCTTACACACCGTCTGCGCTACTTGATGTAACACCGACTGGGTCGTGTCGATTCAGCATGTAACCTGTACATGTTATGCACAGTTGGTGCTGCTTGATGCAACACTGAGTGGATCGGGTCGAATCAACGCGTAACCAGCACAGGTTATGCACCGTCTGTGCTGCTTGATGCAAAACCCACTGGGTTGTGTCGAATCAGTGCGTAACATGCACAAGTTACACACCATTTGTGCTGCTTGATGCAACACCGACTGGGTTACGCACCTTTTAGAGGGCTGGCTGCATGGTGCAACGCGAACTGTGTTACACACGACGTTAGATACGCAAAATCTAGGTTGCATCCTGTCGTGTCGATCCTGCACGTCACCTGCTCCAGCTCGGTTACGCACGATTCGGTGATGCACCATCCGTCCTGCATCATGCATGCATTATTGGCTGGGTTACACAAAATCCACACTGCATCCGGTCGTGTCGATTCTGAGCGTAAGTTGCATAGGTTACGCAAAATCCACGCTGCATTCGATCGTGTCGATTTTGAGCGTAACCTGCACAAGTTACGCACTGCCCGTGTAGCTTGATGCAACACCGACTCGGTTAAGCACGGAGTAGGTTACGCTCCTTTATGACTGCTGGCTGGATGGCTCAACACTGACTGGGTTTGGCACAGATCGGTTGCGCAAAATCCACACAACATCCAGTCGTGTCGATTCTTCGCGTCACCTACACCAGCTCGGTTACGCACGATTCGGCGACACACCATCCCATGGCATGTGCATCACCAAGTGGGTTATGCACGATATCGAATACACAAAATCTACACTACATCCTGTCGTGTCGATCCTGCGCATCACCTGCTCCAGCTCGGTTACGCACGGTTCGGCGACGCACCATATGTCCTATATCACGCTTACATCACCAGCTGGGTTATGCACGGTTTCGGTTACGTAAAATCCATGCTGCATCCGGTCATGTTGATTTCGAGCGTAAGCTGCACAGGTTACGCAAAATCCCTGCTACATCAGGTCGTGTCGATTCTTAGCGTATCCTGCACAGGTTACGCACCACCCGTGTAGCTTGATCCAACACCGACTCAGTTAAGCACGGAGTAGGTTACGCTCCTTTATGACTGCTGGCTGGATGGCTCAACACTGACTAGGTTACGCACAGATCGGTTGCGCATCACCTACACCAGCTCGATTACGCAAGGTGTTGAAACGCAAAATCCACGCTGCATCCTGTCGTGTCGATCCTGCGCGTCACCTTCTCCAGCTCGGTTACACACGGTTCGGTGATGCACCATCCGTCTTGCATGGTGTGTGCATCACTGACTGGGTAATGCACCGTTTTGGTTACACAAAATCCACGCTGCATCTGGTCGTGTCAACTCAGAGCGTAACCTACACAGGTTACACGCCACCCATGCTACTTGATGCAATAGCGACTCGGTTAAGCGCGGAGTAGGTTATGCACCTTTCTCATTCCTGGCTGCATGGCTCAACACTGACTGGGTTACGCACAGATCGGTTGCACAAAATCCACACTGCATCCAGTTGTATCGATTCTATGTGTCACCTGCACCAGCTCGGTTACACAGGGTTCAGTGATGCACGATCCCATGGTGCGTGCATCACCCACTTGGTTACGCACGGTGTCGGTTACACAAAAGCCACGCTGCATCCTGTCGTGTTGATCTTGTGCGTCACCTACTCCAGCTCGGTTACGTACGTTTCGGCGACACACTATCCATCCTACATGGCGCGTGCATCACGGGTTAGGTTACACATGGTTTTGGTTAATCCACGCTGCATCCGGTCTTGTCGAATTAGCACGTAACCTGCACAGGTTACACACCGTCTGTGCAGCTTCATGCAACACCGAATGGGTTATGTCAAATGCAGGTTACGCACCGTCCGTGCTGCTTGATGCAACACCGAATGGGTCATTTCGAATGAAGGTTACGCACCGTCTGTGCTGCTTGATGCAACACTGACTGTGTCATGTCAATTCTGCGTGTAACTTGTACAGGTTACGCACCGTCTGTGCTGCTTGATGCAACACCGACTGGGTCATGTCGAATCAGCGCATAACCAGCACAGGTTACACATTGTTCGTGCTGCTTGATGCAACACATGTCGAATCAGCGTGTAACCTGCATAGGTTACATGCCGTTCGTGCTCCTAGATGCAACACCGACTGGGTTACGCACCTTTAAGACGGCTGGCTCAATGGTGCAACACGGACTGGGTTACACATGGCATCGGATACGCGAAATCCACACTGCATCTGGTCGTGTCGATCCTGCGTGACGCACGGTGACGGTTACGCATGGTGCAACCTCCAGCAAATTCTTCTACTCAGCGGTTTCACAGATCACTTTAGATTCCTCTCTCTCTCTCTCCCTCATTTGATATATAAATGGAAAACAAGAAGCCGGGGCCCCATTCCATCCTCTGTGCCTTTTAAAAAAACCACTCTCTTTATTCACATTGTAGAAACCTAGGAGTTTAGGATTTTTAAGAGGTGATTCCAGTGCGTTCTGCTGCTACTACTCTTTTTTTAAGAGGTTGAGATCGTCTTCGGTGACTTCCTTTTGTTAATCATCTATACGACATTTAAGAGTTTACACGCCGAGCAGTCCTGGTGACAGATGGTGCAGCGGCGGCGGCGGTCGCCGCAATTGCCACTCGCAGCGGGCAGTGGTATAGGCTGGCGGAGGTGGGCGGTTGTTGTGCATTGCTATTGGACGAAAGAAGGGATGGGAAAGAGAAACAGTAGGCGGGGGGCCACGGTAATCTTGAATCCTTTGGGATTATATTCTACACTCAATTTTAAGCGATTATGTTATTTAGAGTTGACTATTGTGCATATTGCCTGCTTAGCTTGACATATCCTTTAGGAGATTTTCTCCTCCTTGAGGACCTATGTGGTCCGAGGACTGGTGGATGGTCGCTCCTTGGTGATGAGTGATTGACAACGTTGTGCGGACTGACTCTTGGCATAGTATTACAAGTACAGGTTGCGGCTTGATTCGCGTGGTGCAGGTGAAGATCAAGTGCGAAAGGTCTATGTATGTGTGACCTCCCAGGAGTGGAGAGACAAGTAGGCTTCGATCATGGTACCTGGTGGCCGACAGGATCAAGTACGGGCTGTACACTGGCAATAAGAGGAAGACAACGTCGAGAGGGATGGAGCCGGTGCAAGGTAGCAACTTTACTGAAGCTTGCACTCGGGGTTTCCAGTGGTTTGTCCACAAAACCACTAGGTTACTTGGCTGAGCCACAAAGCCAAGGCCGAAGACTCGAGGGGTGAACCGGCCTGCCTGGGCCGGTCTGACCGCCCAAGAGGGGCGGTTTGACCGCATGGCACGCAGCGCGTCGAGAAGCTTCGAAGCGGAGGACATGCGGCGGGATCGCAAGGCTTGCGTGGAGTTGAAGCGGTTTGCGGTCTGTGGGCGTCCGTCCGATGGAGATATCAACCAAAGTTCCCAAAATGGCCTTGGTGGGCTTGTATCTTAAGTTAAGTAAGTAGGGGTAGTTTGGTCATTCGGCACCCTCCATATAAACTCACTTGAGGGGAAATGGCAGCCAACTCTTGGAACCCTAGTTCATTTGCTCTTCCTCTTTTGTTTTCCCTAGGCTAGCTTGATAGCTTCATGAGAGATATTGAGAGAGGGATGGATGTTCGGGCGGCTTGCTAGACCTTGTATGAACCTTTCATGGCGTGTATAGAAGCTTCGACGTGGTTCATCTTATCTCTCTTTGTCTCCCTATGTTTTCCCTTTTGGTGTTTTCGGAGCTCTTTTTGGGGATTTTCGTGGTGGCTTGTTTGATGGGTTTCATGGAGGGATTCTTGTTGGGTATCACACATGAGGTCTTTGTGCTTGTTTTCTTGGTGATTTTGCCCCAGCAATCTCTCGGGAAGACCCTCGATTTGGGTGGTTTTCGGAGTTCCTCAAGTTCATGACATAGAGCCCTTAGATTCAATTCGCTTTATTGGATGAGTTTCGGTGGATATCCTTTGGTGGAGAGGTCGTCCATGAGGTGACCCAGCTATCCCCAAAGTTTCATTGCATTCCGTCGAGTGAATCGGGAGATCGGGTGAAGGAAAGTTGAGGGTTGACCCGCGGCCATGTTTCTGGAGGGGAGGCGGTCTGACCGCCCTGGGTATGCGGTCTGACCGCCCTGGGGATTTCGTGAGGAAAGTTTTGGTTTTCCCGGGGATTTCTCTGATAGCTTGTTTGTCTTGATCAGAGGAGTCTCCAAGGGAAATCTTGGGTCGATTTGGAAAAAGTCTACATCACCCCCTCAACTATGGGGTGTGGACTACATAACCCCTAACCTATGAAACGGTCTATATCACCCCCTGAACTTTTCAAAACCGATCAAATTACCCTCTAAAGTATTTTTGAAAAATCATAGTAAATCATAGAAAATTCATAAAATGGAAAATCCAATTGTGTTAGACTCCAAATGAGTAGATCTACACAGTGAACATGTAATATGGTCTGCTTTAGTTTAATTTTTTGATGTAGCTTTAGATCTATGATTTTCTTCGTAGCTGTAAAAAAAATGTACTAAAGCATATCATATTATATGTTCATTGTGTAGATCTACTCATTTGGAGTCCAACACAATTGGATTTTTCATTTTATGAATTTTCTGTGATTTATTATGATTTTTCAAAATTACTTTAGGGGGTAATTTGACCTGTTTTGAAAAGTTCAGGGGGTGATATAAACTGTTTCATAGGTTGGGGCTTATGTAGTCTACCCCTCATAGTTGAGGGGGTGATGTAGACTTTTTCCGGGTCGATTTGGAGTCGTGAACTTCGATTTGTGGTTTTGGAAAAATTCCAGGCCGAGGTGGTCTGACCGCCCTGTCCATGCGGTCTGTCCGCCCCTGGCAGGAAGTTCTCCCATGTGTGGTTTCCGCTGTGGTGTGTGCGTAGTTGTGTAGCTTGTAGGTGTGGTTTGCTCCTAGGATCAGTAGCACTCCAGTGGCTACGTGGTCTTGGCAAATGTGCGGATAGAGTGGTGAAAGTGATTTCAGGATCGAGGCCGTGTTCATCTCATTAGAGGAGTCATCTCTCTCGAGAAGAATTTTTATATGCTCCCATTCACTCCCCCGTCTCTGGTCGCCCAATCCGGTCCTTCATTTGGTATCGGAGCCGGTTACAGATCTTTTTGATTCTAACCAGTCTAAGATCCAAAGATGGGTGACTATGGAAAGGGGCCGGGTCCTCAACACTTCGATGGCAAGAACTACCAGATGTGGGAGAGGCGCATGAGCGCGTTTTTGCGTGGGAAAGAACAACTGATCTGGGAAGTCACGCAAAATGCAAACTATGCCATTCCCGACAGTTGCTCGGGACATGTTTGAGGCCAACAACAAGGTCGTGGATTACTTGTTCCGTGCTCTTTGTGCTGTGGAGTTCGATCACGTGTACGGAGAGGATGTGGCCAGCAAGATTTGGGTTAAGCTGAGGAATGCTCATATTTGGAACGCTCAGGTGCAGCTCGCTTAATTGCCACTCACCGAGGAGAGTATGAGAACTTCACTCATCTCCCCGGCGAGTCGATTGATGCCATGTTCCAGCGCTTCACCTGTATTGTGAACAACATGAGGGCCAATGTGACGGTGCTCTCATACACGGATCATGATAGAGCTATCAAGCTCTTGCACTCACTTGACAGATTCGTGTGGAGTGCCAAGGTCAAGGCATCTTGGAGTCCGGTGTGTATGAGACATTAACTGAGGATGAGCTGTTCTCTAAGCTCAAGTCGTCTGAGGGGGATCGTGGCCTGAGAGCCAAGGCTGAGAGCTCGACTGAGTCACATAAGGGCTGTTTGGCTCCCGCCGCCGCCTGCCACGGAGCTGTTGCTCTCGCCACGGTCTGTGGCGGACGATTTGTCCGCCACACTCAAAATACTGTTCCGTGGCGGAGAGGCCCGTGGCGAGGCGAGCTGTGGCCTCGAGCCAAACAGCCCAATAGTCTTGCTCTTGTCTCTGGATCTAGTGGAAGGACTAACACTAACTCCTCTTCGAGGATGTTTCCTCTGTCTTCCTTTGTGTCGTTGCCAGATGAGGAGTTCGACAAGCTTGGAGAGGACGAGCTGGCCCTGCTGACCCAGAAGCTCGAAAGGCTGCACGAGAACCACATGAACATGAGGAGGACCACACGTACGTGCTACAGATGTAGCAAGCAGGGACACTTCATCACCGAGTGCCCGCAGGAGATCGAGCCCAAGAACGAGTACAAGCACCGCCTAAGGATTGAGAACAAGCACCGCTCGAGGCGTGAGCACAAGTATAAGGACAAGGATGAGCGAAGGACGAGGAAGGGCGGATATGACAAGAAGAAGAAGGCTCGGGCAATGGTGGGAGCGAGCGACGTCGACTCCAGTTCCTGCTACACCTCGTCGAGTTCCAGCGACAGCGACGACGACGGTAAGCGCAAGAGCAAGAAGCACGGGTCCAAGAACCTCAGCGGCCTGAGTTGCTTTGCATGAGAGGACGTTTTCTGCGACATGGCCACAACTCCAGCAGTAAGAAGATGCAGAAGGATGACTCAGGATCAGAATCCGAGGATGAGGTATGTGATGAGCTCTCTTCCTTGCACCAGGAGAATGCTGAGTTGGTTGCTTTGCTTAATAACCGTGATAGCATGCTTAGAGAGGCCAAGAAGCTTAGGAAGATCTTAGGGCCTCACTAGAAGAAGCTAGAGAGAAGATAGCTGAGCTAGAATCTATGAATCTTGATGCTAGGCTTGAGATTGATTCCCTTAAAATTGCTCCTGTTGTTGTTGATGCTGCTGATTGTGATGGCTGCAATGCTTTCTTGACTGATTTGACTGTGCTTAAGGAGAAGCTTGCCTCTAAGTTGGAGGAACTAGATTTGCTTAGGGCTGAGCTTGATGAGATGAAATCTAGGTCTGCTTTACTAGGTGCTTTGCACTTCTTGTCTTGTGTTGCATACCATACTAGATGAATCTCATGATAGGATTATTTTCTTGGAGGCTGCTTTGAAAGTTCCTATTCCTACATCATGCTCTACATGTGAATTACATTCTGTTAAGAATATGGAACTTGCACATTATGTTGATCGCTTGCAGGATGAGAATGATGAGTAGAGAGAATTGATGAGTTGAGCCACAGCTGAGTTTGATCATGGCTGAGTTTAAGAGGTTGGATGGTCTGGTGTTGGGTTCTGAGAAGATCGGTGAGAGCAGTGGTGAGGGAGAGAAAATTGGAGAGATTCCTATTCCACCACAAACTACACCCATGAACAAATTTGGATCCAAGCCCAACCACCTGAGAAACAAGCTAAACACCACTCCAGATCCACCAGTGTTCCCCACAAAACAGATAACTTCCAGAAACCGGTGAAGTTTGTGAGCACCCTTGGGAATGTGTTTGGGGGGAAGCCAGGAGAGAAAGTGGTAGAGAAACTAAGAGAAGCTCCATAGCCAAAGCCAAAACTAGTCCGCTTTCATTGTGAGTATTGTGGGAGGGATGGTCACCTAGGAGAGTTTTGCTACAAGAAGAAGAGGGATGAGAGGATGGCTAAGGAGTGGGCGAACAAGGACAGGTACCACCCTTCTCATGGTCTGCCGAAGCCTCGTATGCCACTGCCTAGGGGTCAGGCGGAGGTGCGTACAGTTTCAGATTGGGGAACAGAAGGAGTTCCCGCTCGAGGTGGTTCGTGTGCTACTGCCCAGGGAGGCGGTCAGACTGGTCTGGGCAGACGGTCTGACCGCATCCCAGCTGGGAGCAAGGGGTTTCGATGCCTGTGGTCGTGGTGTTGATCGAGTTGGTTCCTATGGTCATGGTACATGCAGTAGAGGGTGAAGGACTGAATAGGCGACCAGAGAGGGGGGAGTGAATGGGAGCCGATAAAAATTCTTCCTGAAGGATGAACTCGGCCTATACCCCGATTGCCACTCCGATCACTCGCACACACCAAAGATGCTCTAGACTAGGCACACACAAGCCTACACGTCCTAGAGACAAGCCACAAATCAAAGAGCAGAAACACTAGACAAGAAACAAAGGACTTGGCCAAATATGTGAGGTCTAGAGGCAGACTATCCGGCAACACGGGCGGACTGTCTGAAATTGCAAACAGAACCACCTGAGACGCACCCCGAAAAATCGGACTGTCCGGCCCATCACGGATCGTCCGGCACTCAAGTACGGACCGTCCGCAAACTCCTTGCCACCAAAAACTCCTGAACCAACAGATCAAAACACGGACACACAAGAACACGCGAAGAACACGAAGAACAGCAGAGCTACGTGCCCCTCGTAGACTATCCGCCAGGGCATTGCAAACTGTCTGCCAGGCGCAGACAGAGCTGCTCGAGCCCGCGCGCCCCAAGGTCAACCCTTCCTTCCCTTCGCCCGATCTCCCAAATCAACCAATGGATTGTGACCAAAACATAGGGGAAGATGAAGCGTCTCGAGGAGATGCTGTCCCTACAAAATCTTGGCCTCAAACCAACTAAAACGAGAGGAATCGAGATCCTACGAAAACATCTCCATGAACTCAGGTTCCACCAAGACCTCGCAAATCGAAGGTTTTCCTAGCGTTTGAGGGGTCAAGATCATACCCAAAGATGCACAAGGCATCCACCCATGATCCCCACAAAGAAATCCGAGGAGAAACGCCCTCAAATCGATGAATCGAGCGAAGAACGAAAGCAACCAAAAATAGCTCTGAAAATGACACGAAAATCACAAAGAGCTAAGGAGGGAATCAATCACAACTCTGAATGCTTCCATACATCCAGTGGTCAGAGTCTATACAAGAATCTAGCCTAAGGAAATACTAGGAAAGGAAGCAGTCCAGAGCGATTAACCCTAGGCATTCTCCTCTACCTTCTATTTATACTTAGTCTCCTAGAGGTGGCAAATGACACAACTACCCCTAGTGCATAAATGTAAGATACACACCACTCAGGGGCACTTTGGTCCAAGTAAAGCATATTCCCATCGAGCGGACATGCTTCCACCGCAGACTCGCTTAGCCTCGACGCAAGCCCTACGATCACACCACGTGCCCCCTGCTTCGAAGCTTCCCGACGCTCCCGGATCACCGTCTTCGTCGCATTGGGCCTTCGGCCTTGGTTTTGAGGCCCAAACCAAGAAACCATCCTCCGATAGTTTTGTAGGCAAACCACCAAACCCCCGCGTGCAAGATTCGGCCTCAAACCGCTACCTTGCACCGGTCCATGTCCATGACTTCAACTTGCTCCTCTTGCACCGCACGGCTCGCACTTGACCCCATCGGCCACCAGGTCCATCAAACCAAGCCTACTTGCCTCTCCATCATCCGGAGGCCTCCACGACATAGGCCTTTCATGCTTGTTTTTCACATGCACCAACACGAGTCATGCCGCAACTTGTACCTGCACACTGAGCCAAGTATCAGTCCACACAACGTTGTCAATCACTCATCACTGAGGAGCGACCCACCACTGGTCTTCGGACGCTCCTGGTCCTTTGAAGGTTTGTTTCTGGTGGTGGTGTGGTTGCTGGACATTCTCCACCTCGTGATCGATATGAGGATGGGAGAGGATGTCACAGCTCTGGGTTTCAGAGGGGCTACGAGCCACGATTTCCCTTTCGTGGTGGTCGTTCTCCTCCAGCGAGGTGTGAGGTGGTTCCGCGTGGTGGTCGTAGCTTTGGTCATGATAGGATGGATGTTGCTAACCCCACTTTTGGGCAAATGGCTCGACAATGGTTTGATTCCTTTTGTGCTAACCCTAGTGTTGAATCGCTTGCTCATTCTCGTTTTCGTTTTTGATTTGCAGGTGGGAGGCATGAAGAACATTTGGTTGATTGACTCGAGTTGTTCGCGAAATATGACCGGAGACAAGGGTGGTTCTCCAACCTCACCCTGGTGGTGTCAAAGGTGTACATCACTTTCGGGGATAATGGACGAGGACGAGTGCTTTCAGAAGGTGAGGTGAAGGTGAGTCGCTTGGTGACCTTAAAGCATGTGGCTCTGGTCAAGTCACTTGGGTATAACCTGTTGTCACTATCTCAGTTACTGGACGAGGGTTATGAGGTGCGTTTTAAGTAGGGGGCTTCTCGTGTTCTTCACTCTCGAGGCGATCTTGTTTGTACGATCATGCCCGAGGAACGACTTTCGCGTTGATTTTTCTCAGTCTTTTGGTCCCCCGAGGTGTTTGGTTGCTGGTCCTTCTTCCGAGTTGTGAAGGCGGCATAAGAGGTTGGGGCACTTGAGCTTTGAGTTGCTTTCCCGCTTGAGTGCGCTCGATCTTGTCCGATGTTTGCCCAGGTTGCGTTTTGAGAGGGATTTGTTTTGTGCACCTTGTAGGCATGGCAAGATGGTAGCCACTCCCCATCCACCCCTGACTACTGTCATGACAGAGCGTCTGACAGAGCTGTTGCATATGGACCTTGTTGGGCCAGCTCGAGTTCGCTCAGTGGGTGGGAAGTGGTATGTCCTAGTAGTTGTGGACGATTACTCTCGCTATGCCTGGGTGTTTTTCTTGGAGGATAAGGGTGAGACATTTGGTTTTGTGCGAGACCTGATCTTGAGGTTGAAGAACGAGAGACATGGGGATGCCATTAGAGCTATACATAGTGACAATGGCACGGGATTCAAGAACTCTCGTTTTGAGACCTTTTGTCATGATCTTGGTCTTGAGCATCAGGTTTCGACTCCGTACACCCCTCCTCAGAATGGTGTTGTGGAATGGAAGAATCGAACCTTGTGTGAGATGTCTAGGACTATGCTCGATGAGCACATGACTCCTAGGAGGTATTGGGTTGAGGTGGTGAATACCGCATGCTATGTGTCAAACCGGATCCTCCTCCGAGCTTTCAAGAAGAAAACCTGCTATGAGCTGATGCATGGGCGAGTACCCAAGGTGAGTCACTTTCATGTCTTTGGTTGCAAGTGTTTCATTCTTAAGAAGGGCAGAAAGTTGGATAAGTTTGAGGCTAGGTCTGTTGATGGTATTTTCTTTGGTTATGCTACTCATTCTCGAGCATTTTGTGTGCTCAATTTGGAAACTAACCAAATCGTGGAGACTTGCGAGGTTACCTTCGACGAGACACAGTCGCGTAGCTCTTTAGTATTTGATTGTGCAGGTGCTGAGGAGTTTGGCGAGGAGATCTTTGAGGAGGAGGTACAGGAAGATGGTGAAGAAGACGATGGTGGTGGTGCTCCCGCAGCTGGCCCTGTACATGCTACTTCCACTATGACAACGATGATCGAGGATGGTCCTTCACCTACACCGACGACGACTGAGCCTGTTCGAGTGGATGCTGCAGCTGAGGGGGAGGTGGTCTCCAGACGTGAGGCTCCCCGGCGTGTTCCTGGATCACCCACTTTCGTCAATCATAGGTGACATTCATGAACGACTACACGGTCCAGGTCACAGAGGCATTCTCATTTCGCTCATTCTGCATTTGTTGATTCTTTCGAGTCCAAAGATATTGGACACGCACTATTCGATACACATTGGGTGAACGCTATGCATGAGGAGCTTGAGAATTTTGAGAGGAATCAGGTGTGGGAGTTGGTTGAGCCTCCACAAACTGCAATCCTATTGGGACAAAATGGGTGTTGAAGAACAAAGAGTGAGACAATGGGGAGATTGTGAGAAACAAAGCGAGGTTGGTTGCTCAGGGGTTTATCCAGAAAGAGGGGATAGAATATGAGGAGACATTTGCTCCAGTGGCCCATTTGGAGGCGATTAGGATCCTTCTAGCATTTTCAGTTGCTAAAGGGTTTACGTTGTACCAAATGGATGTGAAGAGTGCCTTCCTAATTGGGTTTTAGAGGAAGAAGTGTATGTGTGGCAACCCCCGGGCTTTGAGAGTGAGAGGTTTCCTCATCAGGTATACAAACTCAGAAAAGCACTATATGGCCTAAAACAAGCACCCAGGGCGTGGTATGGCAGGTTGAGAGGGTTCTTGTTTTGTTAGGGGTTTGAGATGGGGAAGGTGGATCAGAATCTCTTTCTCCTCAGGCAGGGTGTTGTCATTCTGATTGTGCAAGTGTACGTGGATGACATAATCTTTGGTGGCTCTTCTCACACTTTGGTTGCTAGGTTTGCAGATGACATGAGCAGGGAATTCGAGATGTCCATGATGGGTGAGTTGCAGTTCTTTCTCGGGCTTCAGATCAAGCAGTGCAAGGACGGGAAGTTTGTGCATCAAGCCAAGTACACCAAGGACATAGTGAAGAAATTCAAGATGGATGACTCGAAGCTGATGGCTACACCGATGAGTACGACTACAACCTTGGATGTAGATGTAGATGGCGAGCCCGTGGACCAGAAGGAGTACAGGAGCAAGATTGGCTCCCTCCTCTACTTGACAGCGACAAGGCCGGACATACAGTTCAGTGTGTGTCTGTGCGCTCGTTTTCAGGCTTCACCGAGGACTTCACATCTGCAGGCCATCAAGAGGATTTTCAGGTACTTGAACTACACTCCTGAGTTTGGTCTTTGGTATTCTGCGGCCTCGGCACTCAGCTTTCACGGGTTTGTGGACGCTGACTTCGCTGGGTGTCGGTTGGATCGTAAGTCTACCTCGGGTGGGTGTCGGTTTCTCGGTTCTTCTTTGGTTTCTTGGTAATCCCGCAAGCAGTCAAGTGTAGCCCAGTCCACTATAGAGACTGAGTATGTTGCTGCAGCTCGTTGTTGTTGCCAACTCCTATGGATTACCTACACAATGAGCGACTTTGGTGAGGAGTGTTCCCATGTCTCACTCTTTTGTGATAGCAACAGTGCCATAAGTGTAGCCAAGAACCCAGTTCTCCACTCCAAAACCAAGCATATAGAGGTGAGGTACTGATAGAGGCAGAGTGCCCGATCTTTCGGTGAGTGGAGATAACTTCGATCTGGTGGGAGGTGACCCTCACGATCCGACTACGACGAGCGAGACTCAAAGAGCCAATGTAATCGCTGAACCAACTCCCGATGGTTACCAACCATGCTGGCGCAAGATCAGCCTGATCACAAAGATCGATTCCTGTATGCAATCGATGAACAAACAAGAATCTGAGGTGAGCAATCTTAATATCACCCGAAGGTGGAGTTCTGAATCACAGAGGACAGCACGTATTTGTGCGTGTTCTGGTGTAGCTAAAGCTAGATGTAAAACAAAACTCGAGTTCTAAATGATACAGGACTCTGACTAAATAAGGGAACACAGCCCCAAACAACGGAGGGAGGAGAGGGGGCGCGCGACAGGAGAGGGGGGGGCGGCGGCCAACCCTAGGCGCCCCATCCTGGACCCCTCTTGGGCCTTCCTCTATGCTTCTGGGCCTTCGTTCTTTAACAGCATGATGTAGTTTAATTCTCTCGCACGGGCCAGAGTGATTGGCCCAACTGGAGGCGCCTGAAGTGGTGGATCATCTGAAGGCGCCTGAGGTGCTGCTGGTGTAGATGTACTCATGATGTCCGCATCAGGTACCAGTTTCTGAGAGACAATGTGGAGAAGGGAAAGATTGCTTTGATCCATGTGCCCAGCCAAAACCAACTAGCCGATATCTTTGCCAAACCACTTGACCAAGCCACTTTCACCCGCTCGCGGGGGTGAGCTCGGTGTGTGTTTGCTTTCTTGAGATGGTGGTGGGAGCTCCTTTGTAGCATATGTATCATATTTATTTTGTGCACGGCATTGCATTTGTAGCTTGATGTATAGTCATCTTTGTATCTTAGGTTGCTTCTGCATGTGTATCATATAGTAGGATGAGCTTCTCCTATATACATCGATTGCTATGATATGCTAGTTGTGAGCTTGTGAGCATGTTTGATATGACTTGGGGATGGATAGTCTTGCTATATTTGCATGATGTGGTGGCTTATTTTTGAAAAATGCTAGATAGGATCTCTCTTGTGAGTTCAAGGTTTTGCATGATCTTAGTGTGCTTTGGTGGTTTATGTCATGCTTAATTCATGGTTGTATATCTTGTGCTTTTCACTTCGGATCAAAGACCCATTTGTCATTATGAATGTTTAGCCCATGTGTTACCTTGTGGGGGAGCATAAGCTTCTTTTTGCCGCAAAGGCACTTCATGTACCATTTTATGCTTAAATGAGAAAAATTAAATTGGTATGAAATGCTTTGCTTGAAGTTGTGCTCTCACTTGATTCATGTCTAAATGCTTTAAAATTGCAATAATTTGGGTGCTAAACCGTTGCATGATGTCTACCATGAGAAGTCTCATTTTAAGAAGTAGACACATC
Organism: Cenchrus fungigraminus; assembly: GCA_036936925.1. Classification (NCBI taxonomy): domain Eukaryota; kingdom Viridiplantae; phylum Streptophyta; class Magnoliopsida; order Poales; family Poaceae; genus Cenchrus; species Cenchrus fungigraminus. Next base: position 34,972,685 of record CM072775.1, read on the forward strand.
GCTCGGTGGCTTTAACACGACATGAGATTCTTATGGGTGTTTGTAATGATCTTGTGTTGAGGATATGTGACCTAACATGAAGTTTGTGTGATTTAAATTCACTTTGGTAGGCTTTGCTTATGTTTTGGTCTTTAGCTCATGAGAGGGAAATTTTTCGCAAAATTGTGTATTTTGATCATGGCTTGCTCATTTGCTCATATAGCTTTACTATCATGATGGCTATGCTTATACGAAACTTTGGAATGTCTTGCTTGCTCATTTGCTCACTTGTAGCATTTTGTGGTGCTCATTGTCTATTTGAGAAGCTCTAGGTTGAAATTTTCGTAGAAATACCTTGATTCATGTATTGTCAAAAAGGGGGAGAAGTTTGTGCATGGAAAATGGATCTGATCATGTTTAGAAGGTTTTAGGCTGGTTTCGAACGTTTTCAGACCAAGTCTTTCTGGTGGCAGTCACATAAGGCGGTCTAACCGCTCTGCCTGGAATGTGACTGGCCTAGGCGGTCTGACTGGACTAGCTAGGCGGTCTGACCGGCCTAGGTCAGTGCAGAGCAGTTTTGCTCTTTTTCATGCATTTGCAGTAGTTCTTTGCGTGCATGTGTTCAGGGGGAGTGCATTTGTTCAGGGGGAGCTCCTTGTGTCACCTGAGTTCTTGCTTTGGTGGTTTGCTCTTTGAGAGCTTTGGATTTTGTCTCGATTGTGTTCAGTAATTGCCCTTGCCTTAGGGGACCGAGACTTTGGCTTCAGGTGATCAGGGTTTGTGTTGTTTGGCTTTTGGATCACTTGATGGGTTGTTGTTAGTTTCTTTTTCTTTCTTTGCTTATGATGGTTACTATGTGTGTGGGTGTTGTCAATGCACTCATCAAGGGGGAGATTGAGGACCTGTGTGGTCTAAGGACCGGTGGATGGTCGCTTCTTGGTATTGAGTGATTGACAACGTTGTGTGGACTGACTCTTGGCCTAGTATTGCAAGTGCAGGTTGCGGCTTGATTCGCGTGGTGCAGGCGAAGAGCAAGTGCGAAAGGTCTATGTTTCTGTGACCTCCTAGGAGCGGAGAGACAAGTAGGCTTCGATCGAGGTACCCGGTGGTCGACGGGATCATGTGCGGGCTGTATGCTGGCAAGAAGAGCAAGACGACGTCGAGAGGGATAGAGCTGGTGCAAGGTAGCAGCTGACAACTGAAGCTGGCACGCGGGGTTTGCAGTGGTTTGGCCACAAAACCATTGGGTTACTTGGCTGAGCCAAAAAGCCAAGGCCGAAGACTCGACAGGGAGAACCGGCCTGCCTGGGCCCGTCTGACTGCCCGGTCAGGGCGGTCTGACCGCCTGGCCGGGGTGTGACCGGGGTAGGGCAGTCTGACCACCTAGGAGGGGCGGTCTAACCGCGTGGCACGCAGCGTGTTAAGAAGCTTCGAACCAGAGGACACGCAGCGGGATCGCAAGGCTTGTGTGGAGTTGAAGCGGCTTGCGGTCTGCGGGCGTCCGTCCGATGGAGATATCGACCAAAGTTCCCAAAATGCACTTGAAGGGAGATGGCAGCCAACTCTTGGAACCCTATTTCATTTGCTCTTCCTCTTTTGTTTTCCCTAGGCTAGCTGGAGAGCTTTATGAGAGATCTTGAGAGAGGGATGGATGTTCGGGTGGCTTGCTAGACCATGTATGAACCTTTCATGGCATGTATAGAAGCTTCGGCAGGGTTCATCTTGTCTCTGTTTGTCTCCCGGCGTTTTCCCTTTTGGTGTTTTCAGAGCTCTTTTTGGGGATTTTCGTGGTGGCTTGTTTGAGGGGTTTCATGGAGGGATTCTTGTTGGGTATCACACATGAGGTCTGCCTGTTTTCTTGGTGATTTTGCCCCAGCAATCTCTCGGGAAGACCCTCGATTTGGATGGTTTTTGAAGTTCCTCGAGTTCATGACATAGAGCCCTTAGATTCGCAATTGCTCTTGATTGGATAAGTTTCGGTGGATATCCTCTGGTGGAGAGGTCGTCCATGAGGTGACCTAGCTATCCCCGAAGTTTAGTTGCAATCCATGGAGTGAATCAGGAGATCGGGTGAAGGGAAGTTGAGGGTTGACCCGCGGCCAGGTTTCTGGAGGGGAGGCTGTCTGACCGCCCTGGGTACGTGGTCGAACCGCCCTAGGGATTTCGCGAGGAAAGTTTTGGTTTTCCAAAGGATTTCTTTGATAGCTTGTTTTCCTTGATCAGAGGAGTCTCCAGGCGAAATTTTGGGTCGATTTGGAGTCGTGAGCTTCGATTTGTGGTTTTGGCAAAATTCCAGGCCGTGGCGGTCTGACCGCCCTGTCCATGCGGTCTGACCGCTCCTGGCAGGAAGTTTTCCCATGTGTGGTTTCCGCTGTGGTGTGTGCGTAATTGTGTAGCTTGTAGGTGTGGTTTGCTCCTAGGATCAGTAGCACTCTAGTGGCTACGTTGTCTTGGCAAACGTGCGGATAGAGTGGTGAAAGTGATTTCGGGATCGAGGCTGTGTTCATCTCATTAGAGGAGTCATCTCTCTCGAGAAGAATTTTTATCGGCTCCCATTCACTCCCCCTACTCTGGTCGCCCAATCCGGTCCTTCACTCCTCACATGCTTGTGATTTGAGTTTCTCTCAATCACTTTTTTCATCTCTTCTTCCCTATCTCCGGAAATGCTCCGGCGAGCCTTAGGGTTAGGGTTTCGGGGTTGGGGTTGGAGGCTAGGCTTACCTGTGATCTCCAGACCTAGAGGAGGATTTGGGGCAGCTCGCCGGCCGGCGGTGGTGGTGGTCGAGACAGCAGCAGAGCGGAGGCGGCATGGCGCCGCCAGAGCCGGGCGGCAAAGGACCCCCAGATGGGCGGTGGAGGCGGCGGGGGCGAGCACCGACGATGGAGGTGAGCGCGGAAGACGGGTTAGCGCGGGAGTGGTCGAGACGGCGGTGGCGGATCCGGCTGCCTTGCCGCCGGAGATGGGCAGGGCGGCAGCATAGGTGGGGGAATATGGGCCATACAGATTAGTGCTGGGCGGCGAAGGTTGGCGGCGACGGAGGCGGTCGAGGCCGCCCGAACCGACCGGGAGGTCCCAGCGGCGAGGGAGTAGCACGAGTGCAGCCACGCGGACAGTCCGGATGGTACGGGCGGACTGTTCGGATGGCCACAGCGGACTGTCCGCAAGGCCACTGTGGACGATCCGAGATTGCGGACAGAACCTCCAGAAACGCACCCTGAAAAATCGGACTATCCGTCAGGGACCCGCGAACTGTCCGACCCTTCACGGACCGTCCGGCACTTGAGTGCGGACCGTCCGCAAACTCCGTGCAACCAAAAACTCCTGAGGCAATGGATCGAAACACGAGCACGCAAGAACTCGCGTGAAGAACACGACAAACAGCAGAACTGTCCAGGCTCCTGTGGATTGTTCGGGCTCTACAGGCGGACTGTCCGCGCAGCATGAACAGAACCAGAAAACTGCCTACTCGCGAAGTCAACTCCTCCAAGCCATCACCGGATCTCCCAAACCACATGAGCTCTTGAGACAAGATTTGGGGGAGATGAGAAGCATCACTAGGTGAAGCTATGCCCCAAAAATCTCGACCTCTAACTCACTAAATCACCGGGAATCACGGATCACATGAACAACCTCCTAGAACTCGGGTTCCTCGAAGAACTCGCGAATTGAACGGATTTCCCGTCGTTTGAGGGGTCAAGATCACACACAAAAATGCACAAGGAATCCACCCATGATCCCATCAAAGAAATCTGAGAGAAAATGCCCTCAAATCAACGAATCGAGCGAAGAACAAAAGCAACCAAAAATAGCTCCGAAAGTGACACGAAAATCACAAAGATCTAAGAGATGGAAGGAATCACAACGCTGAATTCTTCCATACCTCCAGAGGTCAAAGTCTATACAAGATTCTAGCCTAAGGAAAAATACTACGAAAAATCCATCCAGAGCGATTAACCCTAGCCATCCTCCTCTACCTTCTATTTATACTTAAGTCTCCTGGAGGTGGCAAATGATACAACTACCACTAGTACATAAATGTAAAATACACACCCCTCAGGGGCATTTTGGTCCAAGTCAACCATATTCCCATCGAGCGGACACGCTTCCACCGCGGACTCGCTTAGCCTTGACGCAAGCCCCGCGATCACGCCACATGCCCCCCGCCTCGAAGCCTCCCGACGCTCCCGGATCACCATCCTGGCCGCGTTGGGCCTTCGGCCTTGGTTTTGAAGCCCAAACCAAGAAACCCTCCACCGATGGTTTTGTGGGCAAACCACCAAACCCCGCGTGCAAGCTTCGGCCTCGAACAACTACCTTGCACCGGCCCATGTTCATGACTTCAACTTGTTCGTCTTGCACCGCACGGCTCGCACTTGACCCCATCGGCCACCGGGTCCATCGAACCAAGCGTACTTGCCTCTCCATCACCCGGAGGCCGCCACGGCTAAGGCCTTTCGCGCTTGTTCTTCACCTGCACCAACACGAGTCAAGCCGCAACCTGAACCTGCACACTAAGCCAAGCATCAGTCCACACAACATTGTCAATCACTCATCAGTAAGGAGCGATCCTCCACTGGTCTTCGGACACACCTAGTCCTCACATAGTCCTTCTGCAAATCTGTGATCGTTGTGTGCATTGCACTGAGTCGGGCCACGAGAGCGTCAAGTGTGGTCTTGGTGGCCGTCTGGGCGAGGTCGAGCTGATCAAAACGGCCGGACGACGAAGTGATCGATGAGTGCAGCCGTTCATGTATCGTCCGAATGTCCGCGGCTAGTCCTTCAACTTGTGCTCGCATGTCTTGCAGCGGATCATCCCCGGCGGCGCAGTCATCTGCCATGGTTAGCGCAAACACAAAAACAAAACGACGACAAAAACAGGGGTGGGACAGCTCACAAGGCGCTCACACTAGTGCTGTTATCAAATTCTTATCCGTTCTTACCACGCACACAGGGGCAACCTGCAACCAACCGGTGGAACTCGCGAAAGATTGGAGGAGCGATTGCCTGGAGAAACAATATCTGCTCGTCGTAGAAATATGTGGAGTTCTGGGAAGGCTGCACTCAAATGAAGGATTAGCACAATCAAACAATAATGCAAAGTTGAATAAGAGTGCTAAACACGATCAAATGCTATTGGCAACAAGTGAAAACGAAAGGATTGGAGCAAGGTGGCATAGGTGGAGAGGGAGCAACAGATTGCTATTTTTTTGTGCTTCTCTTTTTTTTCAGGAGTCCTCAAAACTGATAATATGAACACAGAAGATTTCAAACAGCAAGTTGTGACACACACTTTTTCTGAAAGTACAGGGGTATTCCGGTAAAAAGAAGATGGTACCTAGAAAGAGAGGAAGAGCAGCTGGCACGGCATGGGGAGAGACTGCGAGAGGGTACGACGCGATGTGAGGGGGAAGTGCACCTCACGACCTGGGGAAAAAACGGCTCACGTGGAACTGCTCCGAGCCGGATTGGACTCCTTCTCCCTGTTGGATTCCTTCCTTTCTTTTGATTGTTTCTTTCCTGTTTTTTCTTTCCTTTTTTTCTTTCCTTTTTTTGATAACTTTTCCTTTTTTTGGACTTTCCAACACAGGGAGGGAGGCACGCGGAGGGGGTCACGAGGGGAAGTCCTGCGGCGCTACGCAATGTGCGCGGCCAGGGAGTCACGGCGCGTGGGGGCGTTTGGCATGGTAAACAGGGCAGCGGAGAAAAACTAGGGTTAGATGAAAAGAACAAGAACAGGGCAGCGGAGAAAAACTAGGGTTATATGAAAATAACAAGAAACAAAAAACACATGTAACCACCAATGACTGAATGAACAAGCATGCAAACTCAACAAAGCAAGTTATTGAATGAAGGTGCAAGGCTAAAAGGGTTGCTGGGACAAGGTTCTAGCTTAGAAACAAATTTTTGTTTAGTTTTTGTAGACTGTAGGAAATAAAAAACACTCGATAAACTCATCGATCAACCTGGAAAGCTGATACCACTTGATAGAGGCGGAGAGCCCGATCTTTCGGTGAGCGGAGATAACTTCGATATAGTGGGAGGCGACGCTCACGATCTGACTACGATGAGCGAGACTCAAAGCGCCAATGCAATCGTTGAACCAACTCCATATGGTTACCAACCTTGCTGGCGCAAGATCAGCCTGATCATAAGGATAAATTCCTGTACGCAATCGAAGAATGAACAAGAATCTGAGGCGAGCAATCTTAATATCACTTGAACGTGGAGTTCTGAATCACAGAGGACTGAACGTATTTGTGCATGTTCTGGGTAGCTTAAGCTAGATGTAAAACAAAACTCGAGTTGTAAACAAAAGGGACTCTGACTAAATAAGGGGACGCAGCCCCAAACAACGGAGGGAGGAGAGGGGGTGCGCGGCAGGAGAGGGGGACGGCGGCCAACCCTAGGCGCCCCATCCTGGACCCCTCTTGGGCCTTCCTCTATGCTTCTGGGCCTTCATTCTTTTACAGCATGATGTAGTTTAATTCTCTCGCATGGGCCCCAGTAATTGGCCAACTGGTGGCGCCTGAAGTGGTGGATCATCTGGAGGCGCCTGAGGTGCTGCTGGTGTAGATGTACTCATGGTGTCCTCATCAACTGGTGTAGATGTACTCGTGGTGTCCGCATCACTCTTCCTCAAGGAGTTGTATCCCATCATCCATACGACGATCACATGCGACGCGATTGTGGTTGAGCAGTTCATCCAAGAAATTCGAGGTATCTCCCCTGCAAAATGGTTGCTTGTCGGGTTGGACACATAGTGGATTGAACTTCCCAAGGGCGGTAGCTACAAGGCTGCATTGTTGCAATTGTGCGTGGGGCCATGTTGCCTTCTGTTCCAGGTGCTCCATGCCTACTACAAGATCCCTAATGTCCTGAGCAAGTTTCTCATAGAGGAAGACCACGTCTTTGTCAGAGCTCATATATCCAATGATGTTGCACTCTTAGAGGAGGACTGCGGCATCACGATTAGTAATCTGAAAGACCTTCAATCGATTGTACCTCAAGTTGATGAGTATAATATTCATGGCAAAATGGTAACAGGGAAGCACTATAAAAGTTGGGTGCTCGGGTACTTAACCTACCTCTCTACAAGGATTATGGTTTCGATCACACACTCTAGGGTTTGAGGTATTTGGAATCCTAGCAAGTTAATTATGCCACCCAGGATGCATTTGTCATTTGAGATTGCAAATCAACTTGTTCTCAAGCATGGTTACCAATTTATGTAAACAAATTTTTAGTATTGTGTAGTAATGTGCTAGCTTAAGAACAAATCAATGTGTATGTATGTATGTATGTATGTATGTATGTATGTATGTATGTATGTATGTATGTATGTATGTATGTATGTATGTATGTATGTATGTATGTATGTATGTATGTATGTATGTATGTATGTATGTATGTATGTATGTATGTATGTATGTATGTATGTATGTATGTATGTATGTATGTATGTATGTATGTATGTATGTGTACACAGTGATGTAGTCAAGAACTCTACTACTTTATGATGTGCAACTCTGTTAACAAATTAGTGTAATGAATGCTAAGATGTTTTTTATGGCAGTACAAAAAAAATCTTGAGAACCACAACAATTGATTAATCTATACATGTTTACATTGTTATCTAAGAATGAAGGGAGCGTATCAGGTGAAAACTAGCCTACCTGTGCAAACTATGCAAACTCCGATCAGAACCACCTGATCTAAATCCAAAGGTCACGGAGAGAGGTGGTACCCATTTGCACTTAGCCGCCCGCCAGCCCCCCACTTCTCGATGAACTTTTGCAATAACCCCCTGCTCCCTGATCCCTGCGGCGCCCACCCAGTCCGCCTCGATGCGCGTCGCTTGGCTTCTGCCGAACCCGCGATCGTGAGTCGCTGCCGCCACGGAGCCGTCAGACTAGGTCATCGCCGCCACCACAGAGCCGTCAGACTGGGTCGCCGCCGGCGGGTCCCCTGTTTCGTCTCTCGTACCCGGTCTCTGTGGGTCTGAACAGGCTTGCGCAATCCTCACACTGGGTCGCCGCCGGTGTGTCCTCCCCAACACCGGCGGAGGGGCCGCCGCCGCCGTTGCTCATGATGGAGCCCGGCACGGAGCTATTGTCCGAAGGCAAAGGCTGCGGCCGGCCCGGCAGCTCCCGCCACCACCAGCGGGCGTGTCCGCGGCGTGCGGCAACGCAGGCAGGAGTCGCTCCGGCCGGCGCACCACAGTGCGTGTAGGGCGTGGAAGCAGCCGAAGATGACGGGGTCCTCCTCCCAAAGGACGAGCTTCTCCCGCCCACCCCCACCACCGGCGAGGACGACGAGCGCGCGCCCGTCCTGCTCATCCAGGTCACCGCCTTCACATACGGCGGATTCGTCGTCAGGTTCCGGTTCAGCCACGTGGTCGCCAACGGTCCCGGCGCTGCGCAGTTGATGAACACCATCGGCGAGCTAGCGTGCGACGCGATTGTTGTCGTGCCGTCGGTGCAACCGCAGTTGGGACGCGACGTGATCCTGGACCCCGCGGGTGCCGTGGTCGGCGGCCTCCCGACCCCCGACGGCACCAAGCGTCTCGAGTACCTCACCATCAACATCTCCGGGACCAGCTGTGGTCGGTGACGGGGGAGAAGGTCGTCCCGCCGCGACTCTTCGTCCGGGGCCGCGACGTCGGTGGTGCGGCGCAGGTGCTCGCGCTCCACGAGGAAGGCCACCTCGACGCCGTCTTCAACAACACCGGTATCGGCGGCAGCCTGGCGCCGGTCCCCGTGAGCGCCTTGGACTGGCCGACTTCGACCGCGTTGTGGCCGTGAATACCCGCGCGGTGGCGGTCGGTGTCAAGCACGCCGCTCGCATCATGGTGTCGGCCCACCGCAGCGGCAGCACCATCTGCACATGCTGATCGACATGCACTGTGTTTACCGGTCGGTCCTTGGCTGGGGCCTAATCTTTGCCTCTCTGGTGATTCTAATTGGACCCAATCAAGATATATCTGCGGGACCTGATCGATTCCAACCACATTTAATTTCTGCGCGAAGGAATTAAGAGACCACCGGCCGGCCGCTGTGTATCTCGACCCATCGAGAGGCCCCAGCCGGCCGCCGGGCTCCCCGGCGTTAAACGACTCACACTACATACTGTTCATCTTTTTGACTTTTGAGTTCAGCTTGGTTTCTTCCAATTCATCACTAGTACATACGAGAGGCAGAATAGGGGACCCGCCGGCGGCGACCCAGTTTGACGGCTCCGTGGTGGCGGCAACTCACGGTCGCAGGTTCGACAGAATCCTAGCGACGCGGCGCCGCGAGGATTAGGGAGCGGGGGCTTATTGCAAAAGTGCATCGAGAAGTGGGGGGCTGGCGAGCGGCTAAGTGCAAATTGGTACCACCTCTCTCCGTGATCTTTGGATTTAGATCCGGTGGTTCTGATCGAAGTTTGCATAGTTTGCACAGGTGGCTTGGTTTTCACCTGATACGCTCCCAAGAATGAAAGTCAAAAAAATAAGAAGAACATAAGCCTTACGTGACCATAAGCAGTGTGGGCCCTTGCTTCCCCGGGCTCGCATGTCATTGCTGATGTGAACCCGCTAGGGTTTGTGGCCGATCTTTCGATGAGAGGCGTGGAGGATAACTTCGATTGGAGGAAACGACATTCACGGCCCGACTACAACCTTCCAAGGATGCACCTTAGCAACCGATACACCGTCTCCTATGGCTGTCACGATCTTGTGGAGCGCGTCAATAGCCACTAGGGCACCCGTTCCTGCAAGCAATCGAAGAACAAGCAAGAACAAGTATAACAAGCAACTCAATTGCAAATGTGGAGATGGAAACCAATCTGATATCACCAAGTTGGGGTTCCGAATCAGGTAGAACGGGTGGTCTAGCCGACATACGCGTCTACAAGGAAGTAGCAATAGCTACACTTACAACGAAACAAAACCCAATCTGTTTGTGACGACTATGGGGATATATGAGAGGATAGGGGCACGACCAGGACCTTGTGGGGGTCGTGCTCCAACCCTAGGACGCGCCCCTATGGGCTCCGACATGATACATGGACCAACGGGCCAAAACCGGGCGACGTAGGACCTTGACAGATTCTGGACGTTCACTTGTTTCGACGATTCCCGTCGACTTAGATATTATTTTGACATGAGACTGGTGCCATTGGAAGCTCTATGAAATTATCTTTCCAACCATATAAAGAACGTCCCAAACGGAGTCCGTATGAGGTCGTGGCGTCCGTTTGAAGTTGGCCCAGTCATGCAGTCCGAATCTAGCTCCCAAAACGTGTTGGCCTTGATCTCTTTCCATCTTCGGGCCAAAAGTGATGTGGTGGCCTGGTGGAGGATGTGGGGAACACTTGGACTTGGCCCCCAATCAACCTCTTTGGTCCTCCATGCCTTCCATGTGTGTTGAGCACCCTTTTTGATCCACGTAAGTATTTCTGAAAATGACAACCAACAAACATCATATTGTAGCAACAATTCATCAAATATATTAGATACAATGATGATAAGGAATCGGTTCACCTTAGAATAAAAACATGCTATTGTGGTCATATCTGAGACGGTGATGTCCTCATCATTCTCCCCTTCTTGGCTGCAAGTTGTCCTCGACTTGCTCCGGTGGCATCTAAAGGTCCTTACCTCGATGTTGAAACACGGAGCGACTTGTATACTGCAAATTGAGTACCAGCAATGCTCCCCTTCTTTGGGTTGACCCTGTTGCTTAAGAGAAAAACTAGAAGAACTTTGCAAGACATTGTTAGCTTTAGTGTAGCCTTCTATTTTATCATGGTCATATAACCCAAAAGGAGATTTCAGATCTGAGCAAATATAAATTCTATGCACCAAATATTCTCCTTTGGAATTATATTTGCCAATAAAGTGATATGTATGATCAGCCAAACATTTCAATTCAGAATACGCAAAAAGTTTCTCCTCTAAACAATTTAGATCACAAAGAACATCAAATTCAATATAACCTAGAGTATTCAAAGAAGACAACAATTTCAGTTCATCTTGTGCACAAGTAATAGGATGGAAAAGCTTTTCTTCAGCACATATGTATGGATCCAAACAAAAAGTATTACTCTTATTCACTACTTGTGGCATAGGAGTAAGGGCCTGTTCTTTTGCTTACTTTTGAACAGTGAAAAGCACTATTCACCTATCACATCCATCACATCTTCTCTCACAAAAAACACTATTCTAGCACTATTCATTTGCAACTTCACTATTCCTTTTCAACCAAAAGAACGGGCCCTAAAAGAAACATCAGCACACAAGTCCTCTTTTTCACAGGGAACAGCAAGCAATTCATCGTGTGACAAAATCAAATCAGCAACACGTTCCACAACTTGTTGCTCTTGATTAGCATGCAGAGTGGACAAATTTCCAACATTATGGGTCACATCATTCTTGCAACTACTCACAAATGAAAGAATTTCCTTCTCAGCACTCACAGCAAGCCAAAACAATGAACCAATATTGTCGTATGATTTGCTAACTAAAAAAGTTCGAATATCAGAATTGAGCCCTTTCATGAACCTACTCATATTATCTTCCCGACATTCTTGCAATCCACCAAAAATGACACAAATCTTAATGGTATGATAGTATTCTTTGATAGTCATACTACCTTGCTTCAAGTTGTCTAATTTTGCAAGCAAACAATTAGCATAATATTCAGGAACATATTCATCTCGAAAAAGTATTTTAAAATCTTTCCAAGTTTGTGGAACTTTGTTGTGCCTACAAATATGTTTCCATGAAGTCAAAGCATAGTTTTTTGAAGCACTAGAAGCAGCAAAAATCATTTGATGTTCAGACATGTCATACTTATCAAATTCTACATCTACCTTAAGCTCCCATTCAATGTAAGCGTGAGGATCAAACATACCAGCATATAATGGCAAGTGCTGAATGATACCTTGGATGTGAGCGTCTAGCTTCAACTGCTCAAAAATCTCTATATCACCTGCCATGATTAGTAGAAAACAAGAAACACAAAATATTTTGTTTTCTCCTATCAACTACTAGGATGTGTCGGGTGTAATTCTCTCAAACTCAACTTGTTCAAAACAAGCTCTTACAAATTCTTACCAAGCAAAATAGGAGGGGACGGCAACCAACAAGATGTCAAACTCGAAGAAAGTGTATCGGTGCCGCGGCAACAAGACCTGTCAAGCTGTAGTCGAATATGTGGAGCTATAGGTGGGCTGAAACAAGGAATGGACTAGCACCACATTAGTTATAAAAGCAAGCTGAAAAATCATTCAACGGAGGTACTGTGCTGGTCCTAGGCTAAACCATGCTAGAGACGTGAGCCTAGGCACAAAGGTAATCACCGAAAAAGAGGAACTAGCACAGCACAAGGAAAACACCAAATTCAGCCCCTTTTTTCATTCACTTCCTTTCCTCCTCTCTTTCTTTTTTTTCTCTTCTTTTTTTTCTGTTTTTCTTCTTTTTTTTTCTCTTTCTTTCTTTCACTTTTTTCCACAAGACTAAACTCTTTTGCTGAATAACATGACAAATCCACACCAAAGGATGAGTTTACACAGATTGCAGATCGCCAATCTCCAGGACAATTGCGGAACGCTTAAAAGAAATTTTGCAACAAGGCTAGATCTGTTGGAAAGATAAAAAGCTAAACTTTCCAGATTGTACTTGAACACTTGAATCGGACTTAAGATGGATCCATTGTGGCCAAAACGCCGCACTGATGTATATGGTGATGCTAGATCTCGTGGTGATCAAAATGTGATAGAACTCAAAACTCTAAAGCATTAGACACTAAGACCAGCAACTCGACACAACCGATGCAACCGAAAATTCAACAAGCCCTAACTAAGCAGTACTAGTAAAGGCTCGAATGGTTTATAGGATTGCAGGTAAACTAATCCACTATTTTTTAGCTTTTTTGGACTATAGAAAAATAAAAATAGCAAAGGATTGATAGTCTCACCGATAAACCTCGCTCTGATTACCAACTGATGAGAACCCGCTAGGGTTTGTGGCCGATCTTTCGATGAGAGGCGTGGAGGATAACTTCGATTGGAGGAAACGACGTTCACGACCCGACTACAACCTTCCAAGGATGCGCTTTAGCAACCGATACACCGTCTCCTCTGGCTGTCATGATCTTGTGGAGCGCGTCAACCGCCACTAGGGCACCCGTTCCTGCAAGCAATCGAAGAACAAGCAAGAACAAGTATAACAAGCAACTCAATTGCAAATGTGGAGATGGAAACCAATCTGATATCACCAAGTTGGGGTTCCGAATCAGGTAGAACGGGTGGTCTTGCCGACACACGCGTCTACAAGGAAGTAGCAATGGCTAAACTTACAACGAAACAAAACCCAATCTGTTTATGATGACTATGGGGATATATGAGAGGATAGGGGCACGACCAGGACCTGGTGGGGGTCGTGCTCCAACCCTAGGACGTGCCCCTATGGGCTCCGACATGATACATGGGCCAACGGGCCAAAACTGGGCGACGTAGCACCTTGACAGATTCTGGACATTCACTTGTTTCGACGATTCCCGTCGACTCAGATATTATTTTGACATGAGACCCATGCCATTGGAAGTTCTATGAAATTATCTTTCCAACCATATAAAGAACGTCCCGAACGGAGTCTGTATGAGGTCGTGGCGTCCGTTTGAAGTTGGCCCAGTCATGCAGTCCGAATCTAGCTCCCAAAATGTGTTGGCCTTGATCTCTTTCCATCTTCGGGCCAAAAGTGACGTGGTGGTCTGGTGGAGGATGTGGGGAACACTTGGACTTGGCCCCCAATCAACCTCTTTGGTCCTCCATGCCTTCCATGTGTGTTGAGCACCCTTTTTGATCCACGTAAGTATTTCTGAAAATGACAACCAACAAACATCATAGTGCAGCAACAATTCATCAAATATATTGGATACAATGATGATAAGGAATCGGTTCACCTTAGAATAAAAACATGCTATTGTGGTCATATCCGAGACGGTGATGTCCTCATCAATTGCCTTCAGGATGGAAATAATTGTGGTGTATCTAGCTTTCTTGAAAAGCACAACTACCGTCCTCTTTCCTTTTTGCCTCCTCCCCCAAAATGACCCAGCAAACCACGTCGGCATCCCCCTTGCCGGACGCAACACTTTCTTCCCTTCTTATCGCCAGCCGCATCCTTCACATGCACCTGCACTGCGACGATGCCGAGACGCGTCAAGCACATTTCCCAGAGGCAGCTGCGCGACCCACGAGGTCGCTTCTCACGAAGTCTGGTGACCTCTGGGCCGACAACAAGAAGCCGCAACACCAAATCCACCACGAGATTTGGGGCAATCACTGCAGCGGTAGCCAGGCACAAAGGACATGAAGTGGGAGCAAGCACCACCCCCAGGAACCAAGGTGATGCAGCGGGTGGTGCAAGCGCCACCGCCGCCCCATCACGCATAAATAACCAGGTGACCCAGCCCCTACCAGCATTTCCACAGTCATATATAGATTGGTATAAAAATGTACTCGAGGATTAGTGCAGCTACAAGATGTGGGGTTTTAGGGAGTAGAGATTTTGTCTTTGTTCATTTTCTAGATTGGATTTGGTGTTTTGGTGCTAGTATGAAGTGAGGCTGATGACTGCTGTGATATCTTGATTTAATGCTAGTCACACTATTATGAGTGCAGCAACAGTAGATTGTGATTCACATTTGTTAGATTCATTTTGGTGCATTCACATTTGCAATGCACCAAAATATACCACATATATAAGGTCATTGTATGAAATATTCCACATATATCATCAAATTAGATTAGTTCACTACAATCGGTGGATTATAGGAATGCAACTACGAAGGAAAGCATTACATAATATGATGAGGACATGACACCCATGAATACGACCATGATTGGTGTCCAAGTTGACGAGGAGGCACGAGGCTAGTCCACTACGAGTCTCGCTCATCGTAGTTGGATCGTGAGGGTCGCCTCCCACCAAATCGAAGTTATCTCCACTCACCGAAAGATCGGGCACTCCGCCTCTATCAAGTGGTATCAGCTTTCTAGGTTGATCGGTGAGTTTTATCGAGTGTTTTTTCCCTTCCTACAGTCCAAAAAAAACCAAACAAAAATTTATTTTTAGGTTAGATCTTTGTCCCAGCAACCCATTTTAGCCTTGCATGTTCATTCAATAACTTGCTTTGTTGAGTTTGCGTGCTTTGTTCGTTCGATCGTTGCTGGTTACTTGTGTCTTTCTCGTTCTTCTCACCAAACCCTAATTTTCGCCGCTGTTTCTTTTTCTTCTCCGCTGCTCTCTCTCTCTCTGTTTTTCCCCACGCAGAAAACCCCTTGCGCCGAGCCCCCCCACCCACCTCGTGCAAACTCTCCCCCCCCCATCGCACCCCCCCTCGTGCCGACTAAGGAAAGCGTCGCGCCCACTCCCTGTGCGATCGCCCTCCTTGCCTTGTGTGACAAAAAAAAAGAAAGGAAGAAAAAAAGGAAAGAAAAAAAGAAAACACAAAGAAGCGAAAAGAGAAGTCCAAGGAGAGCGACACGATCCTTTCGGTGGAAGTCCACCGAGTTCCCTTGCACGCGCCAAGCCCCCCCTCTTTTCCTCATGTCGTTCCTGATCGCCACCCGTGGGCAGCGCGTGCTGCGGTTTCCTCCCGTGCACCCCTCTTCCCTTTTTCCTGCGTGTGTGCTTTGGAAGGCTATCAAAAAAAAGAGAAGGCAATAAAAAACAGAAAGCGAAGAGGAGGTCCACCGAGTTACCCCATGCATGTCGCACCCCACCCTGGTCGCGAGTCCGCCCTAGGCACGTCGCTGCCCATCCCTGGTCGCGAGTCCTCCCTGGACACATTGCTCGCCCCTGGTCGCGAGCCCGACCCTGAGCAACATCGCCCCCTCCTTTCGCCGCCCCTTCCCCTACCTTTCCCTAACTCGCGAGATACCCCTCTCTTCCCCCACGCCGTGCCATCTCTTCATCTCTCTTTCTCTGTGCCATATTCTGAGGTTGGCCTTACTCTAGAGAGAGAGTGTGTGTACTTTCGAAAAAAGTGTGTGTCGCAACTTGCTATTTGAGTTCCTCTGTGTTCATATTATCAGTTTTGAGGACTCCTAGAAAAAAAGAGAAAAAAACAGCCATCTGTTGCGCTCTCTCCACCTTTGCCACCTTTCCTTGTTCTGTTTTCGCACTTGTAATCAGCAGCTATTGTGACATGTTTAGCACTCTTATTCAACTTTGCATTATTATTTGATTGTGCTAATCCTTGATTTGAGTACAGCCTACCCAGAACTCCACATAGTTCTACGACGAGCAGGTTTTGTTTCCCCAGGCAATCACTCCTCCAATCTTTCGCAAGTTCCACCGTTTGGTTGCAGGTCGCCCCTGTGTGCTTGGTAAGAATGGATAAGAGTTTGATAATAGCACTAGTGTGAGCGCTTTGTGAGCTGTCCCACCCCTGTTTTGTCATCGATTTTGTTTTTGTGTTTGCGCTGACCATGGCAGGCGACGACAAGAGGGATGACCAGCTACAGGCCATGCAGACACGAGTTGGTGGACTTGCCGCGAACATTCAGACGATACATGCACGGCTGGATTCGATGACCACTTCATCGATGTAGTGGTTCGATACGCTCGACCTCGCACAGATGGCCGCTAAGACGACACTCGACACCGTCGTGGCACGACTCGATGCTTTGCACACAACGCTCACAGAGTTGCAGAAGGACGACAGAGACCGCCGAGACCGCGCCCGCCGTGTGCTCCACCATTTCGGTAATGATTCATTTCCTAAGATTATATGTAAAATTCCACCTTATAATGGCAAATATGATCCTGCTGCATATCTTGATTGGGAGTTAGAAGTTGAACATCAATTTTCATACCATGATATTTCTGCTAATCCTCAAGTTGAAACTGCTATTAGTGAATTTACGGATTTTGCTTTAATGTGGTGGCATGATTATAAACAAAGGCACTCGAGTACAATTCGAACCACTTGGGATCAATTGAAAGCTGCTATGCGACATAGATTTGTACCTTCTTATTATGCTCGAGATTTGCTTAAAAAATGCAGTATTTTCAGCAAGGTTCTCAATCTGTTGAGGACTATTACCAGGCGTTACAAAAAGACATGATTCGGTGTGGGTTATTAGGGAAAATTGATGCTGCAAAGGCATGTTTTCGTGGTGGTTTGAACCGCGAAATTCAGGACATACTAGATTATAATGAATATGCAGATATGACCACATTGTTTGGATATGCTTGCAAAGCTGGCGTGAAGTGCAGGGACGTCGCTCGAAGACATATTCTAACTCGTTTGCAGGAAGAAGCTCGACATCTAGCTCAGCGGCCGCTCTCCCTACGCCATCCGCTCCCACCACTACACCGCGCGAGAGGACGGACAAACCTGCAGGCGCATCCTCATGTACAAATTCAGACCCATCACTCCACAATGCACCGAATACTCCTACTGAGAACATAGGTAATGCCCATGGTGTTGCACTCACGGAAGGTGAGAATTCTGTTAATGTGCTGAATTTTTCCACTAATCATTCTTTAGTTGTGCAATTCATAGTGGAACCATCTCTTGATTTATCTTTGTCCCATGGTGATTTGCTTGAGGTTTCTTGTGATAAAGATGAATTGTGTGCTACTACTTCAGTTTTACATGCTAGTGCTGAAAATAAACATGTTATGCATGTTGCTAGTAAAAATGATGAGCTACATTTGTTGTCTTCTTTACATACTTTGGGTTACATTGAATTTGATGATCTGTGTAATCTAGATTGTTTAGAAGAGAGACTTTTTGCATATACTGATTTGCCATGGTTGTCTAGACATTCATATCATGTTATTGGCAAATATAACAACAAAGGACAATATATGGTACATCGGGTTTACATTTGTACAAATCTGAATTCTCCTTTTATTGTGCACGATTGTGATCGATTAGAGGGTAACCATCCTACAAATATTTTCACATGTTCCTCTAGTAGTTTTGTTTCGCAAGAAGGGAAGCATTCCTGGTGGCTCCCTATGATTTTTGGTGCCAAAATTTTCTTGCAAGCAACCAACCATTAGTGTTGTGTCTTTTGTTGGTGCTAATCTTTTGCAGGATAGTAAAGACAAACCTCATGCGTTTTTCGATAACGAAGTCTCCAGAGATGCTGACAATTTGATGCGACATGACATGATACACATTTGGAAACATGGTCACATTCATCCTCATAATTGTTTTGGTTTGCTTTATTTGTGCAACCCCGTTCTCCCTTGTGTTGTGCAGGATCGTTTTCAAATACACTCGACGTCGAGGACGACTTTTCTTCAGGAAGGGGAGAATGATGAGGACATGACACCCATGCATACGACCATGATTGGTGCATGGAATGGAGTAGAAGAAGTCCATCAAGGGTGTCCAAGTCGACGAGGAGGCACAAGGCTAATCCGGTTTGAGTCCCCAAAGTGGAGGCCCAAAGCAATTCAAGTTCGAGCCAGTTCGGAGTCCAGGACCAGTGCTCACTAAAAATGACGCCCAGGTCGCATACGAAGTCGGTTTCGGACGTTCTTTATATGGTTGGAAGAAGAATTTCATAGAGGTTCCGATGGCACTAGTTTGAGGCCCAAAGTCGTCCTGAGTCAACAGGAATTATTGAAAGAAGTTGACATCCAAAATCTGCCAAGGTGCTGCGTCGCCGGTTTGTTGGGCCTTAAGCCCAAGTTGAGGGCGCCCCATCCTAGGTCGCCCCCCAACCCTCGGACGCCCCTCCTCATATACTCAGTAGTCGCCGCTTTGAGAACTCGAGTTTTGTTTTACATCTAGCTTTAGCTACACCAGACCACGCACAAATACGTGCTGTCCTCTATGATTCAGAACTCCACCTTCGAGTGATATTAAGATTGCCTGCCTCAGATTCTTGTTTGTTCTTCGATTGCGAGCAGGAATTGATCTTCGTGATCAGGCTGATCTTGCGCCGACAAGGTTGGTAACCATCGGAAGTTGGTTCAGCGATTGCATTGGCACTTCGAGTCTCGCTCGTCGTAGTCGGATCGTGAGGGTCGCCTCCCACCAAATCGAAGTTATCTCCACTCACCGAAAGATCGGGCACTCCGCCTCTATCATAATATAGGAATACCTTTAAGATGTTAAAATTTGTTATCTCCTCATAGGTTCGGCGAACCCACCGCATCTACACTTGTGATCCTGTTACCCTGGAGTCCCCTGATGTTCAGTACGACTTCCCAGACTTGTCTGCTTGCCCTGAAATTGCTTTGGTGAGTGCCTTGATTAGCCTAGTTAGATATTGCTATTTTTTGTGCTAGTTCAATTGGGGTAAGTACTGGTAGTATACCCAATGTAAATGTGCTATGGAAATATTTGATAATCATTGTGATCCTATTTGTTTTTTAAATGAAGGCTAGTGCAAAGAAGTATGAAATTGTGTAACACAAGATAACCTGTCACTTTGCGATGAATGCTGAGAGCGATGATGAGGTTTCCAATGATCCAGTTCTGTCTGGTGCGTAGGTGATGTTACTAATTAACTCAGTTTGTAGAATTGTAGCTATTTTTTAGAATTTATTGGATAGTGAAAATTCATTTCTGATTGTGGAAACACAAATACATAGTCACATAATAATTTGGTGGTGACTTGTTCTAGTTTATATTCTGAAAACATATCTCTCAAACCCAAGTAATCATCATTCTATTTTATCCATTCAAATAATGTGCGACATAATTCTTCTTCATATTCCAGTTGCTAATGCACCCTTTGTAAAATGTCAGATACGACATATGGGGGAACAGTTTCGCAGAGCTGTCAAGCGAAAGATGCAAGTTGGTGAGTACAACACTGAAGATTTAGACGACTGAGCTGCTCGTCTAAGACGATGTGTCATGGGCATATGAACGTTGGATACCAAAGGATGATGACTGTTGGAATGCAAGGACAACAACTTATTATTATGCATAGCTAGATGCTTGTCTCTTGGTGTTATTCATATGTAATGGAATAAGTATTATTGGCTGCTGTGTGTGCTTTCGTATGGTCACAATAGCAACAACATTTTAGTAATTTATGTGTTAAACTAGAACTTTGTGGGAGGTTGTATCATTCACAGTCTGCCTGATTCCAGCGATGTTTATTACTCTATTAGTTATTGTTTCTCAATATAGTTTCAAAAAGATTTCAGATATAGGTTCTATGAGAACAGAAACAATATGATAAAACAATCACGAGAAACAATATGATAAAACAATCACGAGTTCAAAAAACAATGAAATCAAAAGGGAAAAAATGAGGGAACACAACCATTAAAGCATATAACCGAAAAAACAAAAAAAACAGGGAAGACAACCACCTCGGAATCGAACCTGGTCCTAGAGTTGAGAGATTGGGCCCTTACCACTATGTTGCTCCTTCTGTTGTGATGCAGTTTATTGTTTTCATTGTACATTAAGGTAAAGCGGGGAATCCAACCTGGGACGGATCAGGTCCAGGGCGATCTGCGTGCCTGCGAAAGACTAATCCCATTGTGCCACATGGCAAGACTAAAGAACAAGCACAATTGTTCTTTTTAATCTCCGCATAAAACTTGTAACCTGTCTTTCTCCCTCATACAAACTTCAAAATAGGTCATTTTTAACAAAAAATTCCTGAAATCGTGCTCCATCATGTTATAAAACTTATTAATGATATTATTTTGAAAAATCTTCTCGTGTTAGTGAGTTCGAACAATCCAATTTTTGAATTTTACAAAATGACAACTGCAAGCATTATTTTCATACACTAAATCATGTAAAATGTAAAAGTGATGAATACCAAAGTTTCATAACTCGTGAAGATGAACAAACTTTATTTAGGTCATATTGTCATTTTTAAAACTGGTAATAACATGTAGTGCAACATTGGCTATTCTCTAACATAGTTTCTTAAACTATCTTAGTGAATCAAGGATTGATGACAAATGTATACTTCCCCTTTTGAAAATGATACACTGACTTAAATAAAGTTTGTGCATCTTGATGAGTTGTGAAACTTTGGTATTCGTCACTTTTGCATTTGAAATCATCTAGTGTTCAAAAATCTTGCTTCTAGTTGTCAATTTTTAAAATACAAAATTGGAAATATTCAAACTTTGTTAAATAGATTAAGGACTTCAATAAAGTTTGTAGATGTTGATGAGTTCAACAACTTTGGTATTCATGACTTTTTCATTTGAAATCATTTATTACCCCCAAATAAATATGTGAATTTCTCAACTATTAAAATTTGAAATTTAAATAGTTGAATCTAACTCGTATTGGGAAATGACCAAAATAAAAGTTTTAGATCTCGATAAGTTCTAAAACTATTGTATTGACAACTTTTTCATTTGAAATCATTTTTGATGTCATACAATGTAAGAACATTTTTTTGAACCATTAGTTAAGAAGATGGTGCATGACAGATGTGTGATTAGTTAAGAACTAATGTAGTCAGTTTAGTACTGCTTTTGTGTGCAAGCCTCGAGGCTTTGTAAGGCTTTTGTGTAGAAGCCTTGAGCTTGTGCTTCATGGACGACTAATGAAAAGTTGAATGAATGGTTGTGTTCTTGGGTGTTATAATTCGGTCACTATTTCTTTCTGTCAATTGTTCTTGAGTGAAAATGCGTCAGCAGAAGATCATGCTTGTAGTTGTCAATTTACGAAATTGAAAATTTGGATTATTCAAACTTTGTTACTTGGACTAATGACTCAAACACTTGGGTGTGTTCCTCACGTGTTCTCCTTTGCCCCCGATAGGTGGGACCCACTGCATGTAGCAGGAGGAAAATCTCAGCACGTTTCCGTCCAAAAAAATTTCACATCCTGCCAGATTAACCCTCGGATATCTCAGCCTCATCCCAACGTCACCCAAAACCACACGCGGCAGCTATCCGCCTAAACCACGCACGGCGGCTATCAGATGATCATAGTTACGACCAAGGGAGGGAACGAGGAGGCCGGCGGTGGAGGACGGTTCTCTTCTTCCCTAGCGAGTCCATCCATGGCCGGCAAGGAGAACCCGAAGTGCTAACGCAGAATGGGTCGTAGTCTAGGAAGTCGAAATTGTTGATGAAAACGATGTCAGGTGCGTAGCGGCCGCCTCTTTCTGGAGAAAACTGTGTCCAATAGATACGTTGTTGCCTCCATACAATCGATTTGATATACCCCTTAGCCCATCTACGGTTCTCAATGAATCAGGGGCAGATCTAGGATCAGAGTTCAGGGGGGCTTGTCTTCTTCTTTCTCCTCTTCTCTCATCTCTTTTACTTCTTCCTCCTTCTCTTCATCCATGGATGAAATTTGCATGGAGGAATCCATAGGGGTAGGGCCGGGCGGAGCTAGAGGGAAGTGAAAGGGGGTGCGGCACCATTGTAGAATTGGTAGGGATTTAGATTAACATGGTGAAATTTTAGGTTTGATAAGAGATTACAGATTTTTTGTGGGTGTGGATGCACCCACAACTCAAAATGTAGCTCTATCCCATAAATTGCATTTGTTTTTTCCATGAACAATTACATTCATGAGTATTCATATATATGCGCACATCAATTACTTTAGTTTTTTTCAACATTCGTCCATTGTTTCTTCCTTCCCTTAATTAGAAATACGTGTTCATATTTATGTGCACATGCAGGTCTATCTTAATCTATCTTAAAATTTGTAACAGAACCTAATTGTTGTTGTTGTTATTGTAAAAAATTCTGAGCTGAATAGCATTGTGCTATTTGACCACTGCATATTTGTTTTTCACATACTATCTACTAGTATATATATAGACACACACACACATATATATGCATATACTATTATTAGTACCACATCTGAAATTTTTCATGCTCGCGTATCAATATTTATGTGCACATGTAGAGAAAGCGATTTGACAGGTGACCTGTTGAATGTACTAATTGAATGTCACGTCCATGGAGGATTAACATACTTCTCTACTACATTGGACAAGGGTCTTGTACACCTTAACCTCCTAACATATATTGAAGATCAACTTAAATATGAACATCAGGACTACATGTACTACATGAAGAGTGATAGTAATGAAAATGATAGCATATCAACGTCTCTTGTGGAAATTAAGACTAAAAAAGAAATAAGGGACTTGCATGATTTCGTGGAGTCATCCAACGAGAAGATATTAAGGTTGGTACTATCAACAACTAATGTAGATGGAGAAAATGTCTGTGTTTCACCCCTGAAATGACAGAGGTGACATGTGCATAATGCTGATAGTGATGATGACCATGATGATGATGATGACGACGACTTAGACTGTGATGAATACAAAGAATGGCTTGTAGATTACCCTGATGACTGGGGTACGTATGTTGCTTCTTGTTCTACACTGTCCACATGTAGCCTTGACTGCACATTTTACTCACATACCAGTGTTTCTAATTTGCAGGCCTATATGATGACTTCAGGGAGGAAACACAAAAGACGTACCAAAAATGGTTATAACATAAAGGGCTTCTGAAACGAATTCGTAAATACTTTTTCCTTGTTGACTGCAGGTTATTTGTGATGAAAAGCTTGAACCTACTAAAAAGTACAAGTGCTTTCCATTTTTTCAGTGGATTTTAATAAAGCTCAAGCTAAACCTACAAAAGTAGTCGCACTCCCACGTGATGAGATCAATGACAGCAACACGACGCCGCAACCACCGGAAACAACACCGCCACCACCGGAAATGATGCCACCACCACTAGAAATGACGCTGCGACCACAACATCCATCGCATGCTAGGAGAAAAAAAGAAGACAAAAGGTTATAGAAGCTTCACACCTTCAAAAACTTCACTCTGTATCATTTATTGGTTTCTAAAACTGCTATTTGTTCAGTAGTAAATGTTATTTTCTCTAATGTGAATGCAAGTAGGTGGCAAGAAAGTTTGTCGTGGATCCCTGAAAGGGTTATCTGCATGTTCCAAGAGATCAAAATCTCACGGTGAAAAACTAAAAATTGAGTTCTTAGGAAAGTTGGGTGGTCCCTGTGGAGGAAATAGACGCACCTTTGTTGATGAGGTTGTTTTACAGACAAGGATCAAGGCTGCACTAATATGAGTCAGATTTTGGAAAGATATTAGTCAAGATGTCAAGCAAGAAATCGCAGCACATATAATGGTATGTCACTGTCCACCGCATGCATCTCGTTAATGTTATATAGCAGATGCGTTCCCTCTATTTTCTTCGCACACAATGCTATGATTGAAGCATGCATGCATAACAAGTTTCCTTCCCACCCGGAAGGATGGGATTTTGAGGGCATTCAAGATCCAAAGAACAAGATTTGGAAAATTGCCCACCAATACTACAAAGGTTGGCGAGGTGACTTGAGTGCTACATACAAGTCACACGACAATTATGAGGAGAGAATGAAACACAAGCCTGAAGAGTTGAGCATTGTGGAGTGGCACTATTTGTGCCAGTACTTTGGAATTAAACGATTTAGGGTACATTTTTTCTACTTAATTTAAGAACAACATTGCGAGTTACATAGAATATGAGTTCAACCTTTCATCACTTAACATAACTATTTCATTCCTTGTAGAGAGTGAGCGGCAAGAACTCTTGCAATCACGACAAAATGGTTACCAACCATGCACGGGGTTCGAAACCTTACTCTCAGTGGAGTTGGGAACAGGTAAAGTTTGGTTACAATATTCTCATCTTTCACTATCTGCATAAGACAATCATATATTAATGTTGTGCAATGGTGAAATCATAGTGAGATCCCGAAATTGGTGATGAGCCACTCCAGTTGGAACTCTGGATGATTACTCAGTCGAAGAAAGGAACATGGACATCTGAGATTGCTGAGAGTATTTATGTGAGTAGAAATTCGATCGTAACCTTGCTTGCACATAACACTTGTTTAATTCTGCATCAAACCATGGCCACAGTTTTTGATGTTACAATTCTTTCTTGCTCTCAGAATCGTACAGCTAGGAAATTATCTCAGCTAGCAAATCTAGATGAAATGGATGAAGAAGTAACACCAAGTGTCACTTCTGAGGTTGTTAGGGAAGAGCAATGTTTCCATGAAATATACAAGGAAACGATAAGAGTCAAATCCTTCGTGTCATGTGGCCCTGGTTACATGGCGAGTCGAATAAGCAGCAAAGATATTCAAGAGAGGATGTTACAGGAGAGACTCGATAAGGTCAAAGCACGAGAACGTGAGTTTGAAGAAAGACTCAAGAGGCATGAAGCTGACAAGGAAGCCGAGCAACAAAAAATGACTAGAGCAATTGAACAACAAATGCAGGACAAGTATGAAATGTTGATGGAGCCTTACAAATGCTTATTTCTAACATCTTCTGAGGTAACCAGAAGATTGTACCTGTTGTCATCATAACTTGACCAATGCACCTAATATCTTACCTTCCCTCTTTTCAAATACCCAAAGTACACCTCAATCCAACAACACTGCAGCTGATGTTGAAGATACGGTCAATGAGGATGGCATTGCTGCAACAACATTAGTGCAGAGTCAAGAAACAGTGAACAAGGTAACGACTATATCTGGTTGTGATTGACTAAATATATATTTATGTCACTAATCTCTTCCCTGCCCTCTCTTACAATGTGCAGACTCCCTCTGAAACCATCAACAACACAAATGAAATAGCGCAGAGTAATGAAGTAGCATGGAGTCAAGCAACGGTGGACAAGGTAATGACGACACTTGGTTGTGATTGGCAAAATGCAAATTTAAGTCACTAATCTCTTGCATGCCATCTTTTGTAATGTGCTGGCTACCATTGGAACCATCAATAATAATTCAAATGAAGTTGTACCTCCGAGGATAGTCCAAAACATTCCCAAAACACCAGTACTGCAGGACCTTGTAACAGCGAACTAGGTATTAACAACATCGAACAAGCTATCTAATCATGATGCATGGTGTGCATTGAATTGCAGCTGACATTTCCATTAACTTTATATTCCAGATTGATCCAGCAAGCACTGTGACAAAAGATAAGGAAAATGTGGCACCTAACATCACCGATAAAAGTGCCAACATTTCAAAGAAATTGTTCAATGACAAATGTAATAAGAGAGGTAATGCACCTACAACACTTCAAAGATTTATTCATCCACAAGCACTGCTGACGGAGTCTAAAACACGATCAGGCAACAAGAAGAGAGCACAAGAGGTACTAACTGGAGTTAACCTTTCGTAATGCCATTAATATTTTCCACTTCCAATTCATATGTTGCTGCATATGCATTAAAAGACAAATTGGGTTAAGATGCTGAAATTCTCTACTTTGTTTACATTCAGGATGGCATGGAAGATGCTCCGACACTGAAAAGGAACTCAAGATCAGTCAACAGAGTCCCACCTACCAGCAACAAACCTAGCAATAAGAAACTTGCGCTCCAGCCTAGATGAAGATCATCAAGTGTAGGAGTGATATCCAGATTATTGCAGTGCGTAAGAACAATATAGGTTCTTTACATTTTTTAGTGTGATTCATGGACAAGAGTTCTTACTTTGATGTGTTGATGAATATCCTATTATATGATGAATGGTGGTCACGAATAAAGGATTGTTTGCATTAATGATTTGTATGTACATGGGTTGCATCAGTTTATGTTTTGAAAATTTTGTTGCATGAAAGAATCAGAATTTGGCGACACCGAGCATTCGACATGTAGCCAATGGCGACCAATATTTCGTTACGTTATCCTCTTCGCAAATAGCAACGAACCATAGTTCGTTGTGACATAGCATATGCATATGGCGACCAAGATTCATCTGATACGTTATCAGTTGAGCATATAACGTCGACACAAACCTTGTTGCGATACCCCTACACATATAGTGACGTTAATTAGCGTTGTGCTTTGAGTCGACGACATGGCGACAACCCATCTTTGGTTGTGTGACCTGCTTCGTGTATAGTGACGGCAACTAGCATTGTGATTTTGTTTCAGAATATGGCGACGACACATCTTTGGTTGCGTGACCATCAATGTGTATAGCAACGGTCGTTACCATTGCAATTTGGTTCACGAATATGGTGACGACCCGTATTTGGTTGCGTGACCACCTACTTGTATAGCGATGGGAGTTAGCATGGCGAATTGGTTCAATCATGTGGCGACACATAATATTTGGTTGCGTGAACCTCTTCGTGTACAGCAACAGCAATTAACACTGTGCTTTGGTTCACACATACGATGACGACCCATGGTTCGTTGCGTGACCCTCTTCGTGTATAGCAACGACAATCAGTGTTGCGATTTAGTTCAAGCATATGGTGACGGCTACGAGTTCGATGTGATCTTCGGCACTACTATTGCAATAGCATAGGTGTCGTATTGCTACACAATGATTTGATCATAATAGCGCTAGTTTGCAACAGACCGAAGTGGTCGCAAATACCACTATCACAATGACGAATTGCATTGTAATAGCGGTGTTGCAATGGTACTGGTCGTCGTGACTTGAATAGATTGCTACGCCAGATGTCGTCACAACACGTCTCTCTATAGCAACACCGATTTCAGGGTGTCGCAGAAACCTATTGCGACAGTTAAAATCGTGATGCCCGCCGACGGACTCAGTTGGTCGATACATGTCCCATATTGTGACTGTTTCGAGGTGTCGCGCTAGGGCCCAAATGTTGTAGTGACAAGAAGCTGCAGGTGGTTCTACCTAGAAAAAACATGTTGGAGTTGGATATATCGTGGATGAAGAGGAGAGTCCCTCCATTTTATACCATCACTCTTCCAAAGATCCTTGAAAGTAAGACCACTCCCTACCTACGAAGTAGCCATGAAGGCAAAAAAGGTAAAAAAGGATGATGCATTATTCCTATTTTTAAGATAAATTGCAAGATAATTTGTAAGATATTTGCAAATCGCCAATATTATAATACAACATGCATGATGTTTGGTCTATAAGATAATGTATGCTTTTATTTTTATGCAATAAATTTTGTTCTGTATAAAGCTCATTTGGCTGCGAGGCAGGAATCCTGCAGAGAGTCAGATAGAATCTGTCAAAATATGTGGTAAGTCATTGGAGACATGGGTTGGTCAATCCATGTCTTCTTTGTCTACAAAGGAGACGCATGTTTGAGAATTCACGTATCCTTTGTGTCTGTCGAAATTGACAGGTCAACTCGATCTCTTCTAGCTCCATTTCAAAATACAGGCACAATCAACACATCTTTTGAGACAAAACAGACATCATAAGAGAGATAACTTGTCCAGATATATAGGTAAAGGTAACTTGTCCCCATAGATCTACATATATATAGATAATTATTACAAATAGTTAACTTGCCCATCGCATTTTTTCACAATGGTCATGCTATCTGACCATGCACATCAACAAAAGCATGCCCCTAGAACATCAACAAAAGCATAGTATCTTCAACTTGGCTATCTGACCTTGCACATCAACAAGCTTGAACTTCCTCACACCCCATCACATTTTCCTTGTTTTGCAACCTCTTCAAAAGCAACCAAGGTATCTTGAAACAATTCGAGCCCATCTTGCATGGGCTAGAGATTTTGTTCAGCCACAAGCTTGTACTCCTCATGTACGTAGCCCTTTTGTGGAGCATGTGCATTTCTTCCAAGCTCTGATCAACCTCGAGTTTCATAGATTCCCAGACTTTGAGGTTTAGTAGTTTCTCAAGATCTTCTCGCGATTCATAGATTTTTGCCTAAAACAGGGTTAAACATGGTATAAGCATAACATAGTTCAAAACTAATTTGCCTCATAACTTGGAGCAGTATAGGCACAGTAATCATCATAGGAAAAGTATATAAGAACTTGAAAATTATCCTAGTAGGTTGACAAGTAAAAGCAGAACTTAGTTTAGAACTTGGTATAAGATTATGGAAAGCATGGAAGACCAAATCACAGTTACCATCATAGGCACTAACTTGATCAAGCTAAAGCTGAGATTCAGAGAAACTTGCCTCACCGCTGTCATCGTTGCTAGAGTCAGAGATGAGGTCCACTACACCTTTGCCGCTCCTCGACCCTACGTCGTCGCCAGACATTTGTGCATAAAGACGGAAGGTGGGCATGTCGTCGCCCTCTTCGCCACCATTTTGCCGACACACACGCGGATCCAGTTGCGACACTGCATCGCGTTCAGCTTCTCCTTCATGAGCCATGGTGCGCGGGGTCATCCGCTGCTTGGTGAAAGTGCATCTAGGCCCCTAATTATTTTGGTGATAATGACAATCACAATTTGGGTATTTGATGGTTTTAATGAGATGTGTGCATGGATAAATGAAAATCAATTATGAACAACAAAGGAGGACCCCTCAATTTACTTTCATCAGTGTTGGGGCTCAAATGGCGATTTAAATTGTTTTTCTGTTTGAATTTGAGTTTAGGAAACACCGTACTATAAAAGGGGACGTGGTTGATAGATCAAAGTTAGTTACAAGTGCTTCATTTGAGATCTAACAACCTATGAGAGACACATTGCACACACAGGCATGTTTTCGCCACTTTTTTGGGTGGGGCGTTTCACCCGCCCCCTAGTGGCGGGTGACCTACGTGGGGTGCCGGCAGGTGACCCACCCTATGGGGCCGGGTGACCTGGCCAGGCCGCAGGGAGCCCTAACGGCTAGTTGCGGGGGAAGGGGTATAAATACCCCTTCTCCCTCCTTTCTAGTGTTCCGCCTCCTCCTCCATTGAAACACCTCCAAAGCTTGCTTCCCTCTCTCCCAACTCCCCTCCAAGCACTCCTAGCAAGGATTCATCCTACGGTTTGGGTGTGAGAGACATTTGAGGTGTGACATTAAGCTCCTTTGTGAGAGCTCTTCACGTGTTCATCTCAAGAAGCACTTATGGCGGCTTTGATTCATTGATTCACGTTTATTACTCTTGAAACTTGCTTCTAGATGGTTAGGTGTCGCCCGTTGAGCACCCTCCTTGTGTGGAGCGTCCGGGAATGTTTGTATTACCCTCTTCTTTGTGGAGATTTCTTAGCGAGCACCAATCTTCCTTTGTGGGGATTGGGTGAGGCAAGAGGCTCTTTGTGATAGCCCTCCCTTTGTGGGAACCTCAATGGAGATGTAGCTTCCTTAGTGGAAGTGAACTTTAGATTAAATCTCTTGTCTCGTGCTTGTTTGATTTCATCTCCTCCTTTCTAACCCTAGAAGCTTAATTTGTCCTGACCTATATTCGTGTGTTGTTGGTTGCTATATCATCTTGTGCAGGTTGTTTATATCATCCTTGGTGAACTTTTGATTCAAAGGGTTTCGGTAATATCGCTTTACTCTTGAGCAAATCATTTTCGTTTTCCTGTCTCAGGGTGACCCGCCTCCGGGTGACCCGGACATAGAGTGCGGGTCACCCAGAATTTGATCTGCTACTAAGTTTGTGCAAGAATTTTTAAAGTGATCCTATTCACCCCCCCTTTAGGCATCACAAAGTCCTTTCAATTGGTATCAGATCTTAATCCCTTGATTAAAGGCTTAATCGCCTAGGGAATCAAGATGTCTCAAGTAGGGGATGGTTTGAATGCTCAAGAGCTAGCCGCCAAAGAAGCTCATGACAAAGCCGCTCAAGTTCCAAGTGGTGACAACACTATTGGCCCTCACACTCTCTTCGGAAAAAGCACCAAGTCATACATCATCACTACATGAAGAAAGCTCAGATGACTCAACTGATGAAGAGGAAAGTCTAGAGGGACTTGATGCAGAAGCAAAGAATGCTGTCAAGAAGAGAAGAGAAGCCAAAATGAAGGCCAAGCTAGAGAAGATGACGGAGAAGCTCCTCCAAAGGAAGATCAAGGAAGAGCAAGCAAAGCATGTTCCGTACGGATTCTATGAATACCCCTACCACTACACACAAGTTCCGGGCCACAAACCCAATGATAAGTTTTCTTCTGTTCATTTGGGAAAACCTCCTCAATTTGATGGGAATTACTCTCCCAAATGGGCTTATGACATGCAAATGCACCTTTACGGGCTTCACCATTGTCTTCGGAAAGTTGTGTGTATAGGTGTGACATTGCCCGTCGAAGGAGAAGCTCCAACACCCGAGCATGAACAAGACCTCTACCCCAACATACAAGCCACAAGAGTCATCACGGGATCCTTGTGTGCTCAAGAGTTCAACAAAGTCCGAAACATTCACATTGCGAAGGTGATTTGGGATACTCTCAAGGAAGCACATGATGGAACCGATCAAGTGAGAGAAGGCAAAATTGACTTGATTCACGGAGAGCTTGAGCTATTCATCATGAAGGAAGATGAAACCGTGTGACAAATGTATGATAGACTAATGCTCCTTAGCTCAGACATTAGATCTCTTAGAATTGATGATTGGGAAAACACAAAGGTCACCAAGAAGCTACTAAGGGCATTCACTCCAAGGAACCCTACTCTAGCAACTATGATAAGAAGGGATCCAAAGTACCACAAGATGACTCCCAATCAACTTCTTGGTGAAATCTTGCATCAAGAACTTGTTGATAAAGATGTGGCGAAGTCGCTTAGCTTCAAGGTGAACAAGAGTCTAGCCCTCAATGCTAGCTCAAGTGACAAGGTGGGAAACAAGGTCAAATCCTTCCAAGTCAAAGAAAGAAGAATCAAGTGAAGAAGGAATGAGGAAACCGCCTTTGCCATAAGAAGCTACAAGAAATTCTTGAAGAACAAGGCTTTCAAGAAATGCGGTGATGAAAGAAAGAGGAAGTCACAAAGAGGATGCTATGAGTGTGGAGAGTATGGGCACTTCATTGCGGAGTGTCCCAAGAACAAGGACAAGAATGAGGAAGAGATGAAGTATAAGGAGAAGAGAAAAGAATTCAAGAAGAAGTACCAAGGGTGTGCTCATGTGGGTCAAGAATGGGACTCAAGTGATGAAATGAAGAGCTAAAGAAGAAAGTCATGGCTACAATAGCCATGGCACAAGAGTCTTCATCAACACGCCCCTTCAACAACATCTCCGATGATGAGGACGACTCTCACTTTTGTCTTATGGCAAGAGGGAGCAATGTACAAGATTCATCTAACTCATCCTCTCTTACCTCCTCCTCATCCACACCTATTGATGACATAGAAAATGATGATGAAGGAACAAAAGTAGAAGCAAACATGATAAAGCAATTCAGTAAAAAAGGATATAGAGAAATAATTAGATTTATGGAGAAGTTAGAGAAAAGAAAGAAGTGTCTTCATGAGCAAGAAGACTTGCTTATCCATGGAAAGGAAAGAAACCTTGTTCTAGAGAAACTCCTTGCCGAGGAGAAGGCTAAGGTGAAAAAATTAACCACAGACTTGTATATGGTTGAAGATTCCAATAAGAGGATGTCAAAGGAGAACACTTTGGCAAATGAATCTTTGGCTTCCCTAAATGCCATGCATAGTGAGCTTCAAGCAAGCTTCTCACACTTGACGGTCAAATCCAAAGACCTTGAAGCCAACTATAGTGCTCTTTGGGAAAGCACCAAGGCCGATCCCAAGGCAAAGCTTGACTCCAATGCCTCCATAAGTAAAGGTTGCTCTAGATGCTTTAAAATTGATATAAATGAATATAAGACTAACCTTGCTAAGCTAAAGGAGTTGGTCAAGGGCAAAGACAAGGAGATTGATAGGTTGAAGATGCTAGTGAAACAAGGGTTTGAAGGTAATGTCAAGCCCACTCCCAAGGTAGCTTACAAGCAAGGTAACATGGCCAAGTTTGGAGATGGACTTGGTCACTACAAGGACACCAAGGCAAATGGAAGAAGGATGGTAAATGGCTATGACATTCCCTTGTGGAACAAGAGAGGTTATCTCAACACTATCATGAAGATTGCTCATGGAGTAACCAACCCTACCACCTCACAAGACAAGAACAAGAGTGTGAACACCACGAAAGGAAATGGTGGGGTTAACTCTCCATCTAAGGCACTGAAGAATGTGGTGACACACAAGCCCTCTCCCAACTATACTTATGACTACATAGTGACCTTGGACCATAATGGTAAAATAGTGGTCAAGTATGTTGGAGCCTATGCCAAGAAGGCTATGTTGAGGAGTGTATGGGTTCCCAAAGTTTATGCATCTAACCTCCAAGGACCCAAATCTTTTTGGGTACCTAAACCAAAAGCTTAGACTTGTTTTGTAGGCTTACTCCTCCGGTGGAAGCGCATGGTTGATTGATAGTGGCGCCACTAATCATATGACCGGAGATGAAGGCTTATTTGCATCCCTTGAACATTATGACATGCCAATGGAAACTATCATCTATGGAGATAATGGTCATGGGGATGTCATTGGTATGGGTAAAATTGCTATCTCAACTACAAATTCAATTGATGATGTTTATCATGTTGAAGGTTTAGGGTACAATTTGTTGTTGGTCTCACAACTTTGTGAGAAAGGCTTCAATTGTCTCTTTACTAATGAGGGTGTGACCGTATCTAGAAGGGAGGAATCCTTTATTGTCTTTACGGGTCAATTAAGGGGAAAGCTTTAGTATGTGGACTCCACAAAAGTAAAAGTGGAACCCAAGACTTGTTTAGTCGCAAAAAGCAATGTGGGTTGGCTATGGCATTGCCGACTAGCCTATGTTGGGATGAGGAACTTGGCCAAACTTCAAAATAATGAGGACGTCCTATGACTAACAAATGTTGTGTTTGAAAAAGATAGGTTTTGTAGCGCTTGTCTAGTCGGGAAGCAACATCATCCCGCTAAGAACATCCTATCTACATCAAGACCTTTGAAGCTTCTACACATGGATTTATTTGGACCCATTGCCTACATAAGCATCAGTGGTAACAAATATGGTCTTGTAATTGTTGATGATTTTTCTCATTTCATTTGGGTTTCCTTTTTGCATGATAAAAGTGAAGCTAAGGGAGTAGTCAAGAAATTCATAAGAAGAGTTCAAAATGAGTTCGAGCTCAAGGTCAAGAACATAAGAAGTGACAA
Organism: Cenchrus fungigraminus; assembly: GCA_036936925.1. Taxonomy (NCBI): domain Eukaryota; kingdom Viridiplantae; phylum Streptophyta; class Magnoliopsida; order Poales; family Poaceae; genus Cenchrus; species Cenchrus fungigraminus. Next base: position 35,006,584 of record CM072775.1, read on the forward strand.
TGGCTCGGAGTTTAGGAACACACAAGTTGAAGAATTTTTTGATGAAGAAGGCATCAAGCATGAGCTCTCTGCGCCGTACACGCCTCAACAAAATGGCATTGTTGAGAGGAAGAATCGTACATTGATTGAAGCGGCAAGAACAATGCTTGATGAGTACAAGACACCGGATATATTTTGGGCCGATGCCGTCAACACCGCTTGCCATGCCGCCAACTGACTCTACCTCCACAAATACTTGAACAAGACTCCCTACGAGATCATCACTGGTAAGAAACCTAGTGTCCACTACATTAGGGTCTTTGGGTGTAAGTGTTTCATACTTAACAAGAAACCCAAAGCCTCAAAGTTTGCATCCAAGGTTGATGAAGATTTTCTCATTGGTTATGGAACTAACGAGCATGGCTATCGTGTTTTCAACAAAACCACCGGTTGCGTTGAGACTATGGTAGACGTGAAATTTGATGAAACCAACGGCTCTCAAGTAGAGCAAGTTAATGAGAACTTTGTAGATGATGAAGAGCCTCCAAGCCAATCTATCTTTAGAATGGGAGTTGGTGAAGTGATGCCTCGTGAAGTTGAAGTTCAAGCTTCGATTGACACAAACAATCAAGATCCATCATCATCGACAAGAGTTGAACCACCTAGCTCTCAAGTAAATCAAGATGAAGGTCAAGTTCATGGTGACGATCATGTACGTGGCGTTGATCAAGGGGGAGATCATGGTGGTGAGACTCAAGTTGAAGCTCATGAAGCTTCCCAAGATGAAGATGATGATGGACCCATTCAACATCTATCTCAAGTGCCACATCCAAGAGTTCATCAAATGGTTCAACGGGATCACCCCGTGGACAATATCCTTGGAAGCATCCAAAGAGGGGTAACCACTCGTTCATGTTTAGCAACCTTTTGTGGATGTTACTCGTTTGTTTCCTCTTTAGAGCCTCTTAGTGTGGAACAAGCACTTGAATATCCGGATTGGATAATTGCAATGGAGGAAGAGTTGAACAACTTCAGGAGAAATGAAGTTTGGGAGTTGGTTCCAAGACCAAAGAAAAATGTGATAGGCACCAAAAGGGTTTATAAGAACAAGCAAGATGAATTTGGTGTTGTCACAAAGAACAAGGCAACGCTAGTAGGCAAAGGATACACTCAAGTTGAAGGCTTGGATTTTGGAGAGACTTATGCTCCAGTGGTAAGGCTTGAATCAATTTGTATCCTTTTGGCCTATGCTACTCATCATGATTTCAAGCATCATCAAATGGACGTGAAGAGTGCATTCTTGAATGGACCTCTCCAAGAAAAGGTTTATGTGGAACAACCCCCAGGTTTTGAAGATCCAAACTTTCCAAACCATGTGTACAAGCTCCATAAGGCGCTCTATGGGCTTAAGCAAGCTCCTAGAGAATGGTATGAATGTCTTAAGGATTTTCTTCTCAAGAGTCGTTTTGAAATAAGAAAAGTTGATTCTACTCTCTTCATTCAAAGAATCGGAAAAGATATCTTTATTTGTCAAATTTATGTTGATGGCATCATCTTTGGGTCTACTAATGATAAGTTTTGTGTAGAGTTTAGTAGGATCATGACCAAGAGGTTCGAGATGTCCATGATGGGTGAATTGAAGTTCTTCCTTGGTTTCAAAATCAATCAATTGAAGGTAGGGACTTTCTTGTGTCAAACCAAGTATGTGAAGGATATGCTCAAGAGGTTTGACATGGCCTATTCCAAGCCCATCAAGACTCCCATGGCATTGAATGGACATCTTGATCTTAATGAAGAAGGGAAGTCGGTCGATCAAAAGATACTTCTCTCCATGATTGGCTCCCTCCTTTATCTCTGTGCATCTAGGCCCGACATAATGCTTAGTGTGTGCATATGTGCAAGATTTCAAGCCAATCCTAAGGAGTGTCATCTAATGGCCGTTAAGAGAATCATTAGATACTTGGTACGCACTCCTAACCTTGGCTTATGGTATCCCAAGGGCTCCACTTTTGATTTACTTGGCTATTCCGGTTCGGACTATGCCGGTTGCAAAGTAGATCGGAAGAGTACTACCGGGACTTGCCAATTCCTTGGTAGGTCTTTGGTGTCATGGAGTTCTAAGAAACAAAACTCGGTTGTTTTATCCACGGCCGAAGCCGAATATGTGGCGGCCGGTGCTTGTTGTGCACAACTTTTGTGGATGAAGCAAATGTTGAGTGACTATGGATGTGAGTTTAGCAAGATTCCACTCTTGTGTGACAATGAGAGTGCCATCAAGCTAGCAAACAATCCCATGCAATACTCTAGAACAAAGCCCATAGATATTCGACATCATTTCTTAAGGGATCATGAGGCTAAGGGAGATATTGCTTTACATCACGTGAGCATCGAAAGGCAACTGGCCGATATCTTCACTAAGCCTCTAGATGAGCAAAGGTTTTGTGCTTTGAGAAGTGAGTTAATATCTTGGATTCTCGTAACTTGGCTTGACTTATGGCACATACTTAATTGTTGCCTAGATAGGTTGAACACATTTTATTTTCTTCTTTTTGTGGGAGTTTTTCAAAGGATTTGGATTTTGATATCTTTTAGATCAAATCTTGATTCAAGTGGCTATGGCTTTGCATGATTGTCTATTGCTAGCCACTTGTTGTCAAGAGTTCATTATTTGTTCACAGGCTACATCTATCAAAATCTCCATCGAAATCTCATTTCCAAAGTCAAAGAGAATTTTCTGGACAACCCCAGGTCACCCACGGTAAGGGCGCGGCTCACCCGGTTCGTCTCTGTGTGACGCCGGGTCACCCACCGCCTAATGCCGAGTCACCCGTGCCTCTCAAAGACTTAGCCAAAATTTCACTTTATCCGGGCAGTGGCGGGTCACCCAGCCCCCAGGGCGGGTCACCCGTTACGGCTCTGTTAGGAGCCGAGTCACGCGAACCCTACTGCCGGGTCACCCGGGCGTCTTGTAAACATAGCCCAAATCTCACTTATCATGGCAGGGCGGGTCACCCTGGCACCCGTGGTGGGTCACCTGTTTCTCCCCTACGAGTGATCGGGTCACCCGTCCCCTACACCCGGGTCACCCAGGCCTGGAGCTGGAAGTATAAATAGCCCGCAGCCGGCGCCCCTTCAACCCTATCTCCTCAGTCTTTTCCTCCCAAACCGCTATCGCCACCCATAGCACCTCAAAGGTGATTTTTGAGCTCGACCGTGGGATTTTCTCGAGCTTGGGCTCATTGGATTGCACTCCTCATCAAGCTTTATCTCTTCTTCGATTTATCCGGAAACTTCACGGGATTCCAAAGGTAACTTTTTCAAAAAATCCTGAATTTTCGATCTCTCAATGTGGTTTGTTCTAGGAGATTTCCTTTGGTCAAAAGCTTCATCTAGTACCTAGAACTCATGCCTATGACTTCGTTGCGATTCATCCACTCA